>CM057341.1:322768261-325285993 GCA_030015575.1 Agapanthus africanus
GAGATCCCTTCACCGGGAGTGACTCCTTTAGAAATAAGTGGCAGATGCTACAACCCTCGGATTGTCTTTGATTGCTTCTATAGTTTCCGCTTTGCACAGTGATATATATGATATATCCCGCACCTCATTCGACGAGGAAAGGGCCGACGATCCCTTCACCGGGAGTGACCCCTTTAGCAAAACTAGAAAAGCCTCGAAAACATTCCATTTAAAAACCATTTGATTCCGCAACGAGATCAAGTTCAAAGCGTTAAAGGTTTTCATAAAAACCATTCGCAACCCTCCGTCATTTTAGGAAGTAGAGTACTTAGTATTCGTGCTGTGTTTGTTGACCATAGTCAAGGCACAGTGTACGGTAGCTAAGTGATGTCTTCCTACACCGCATATGATGCGATTAGTTAGGACAGTCGTGTGACTTTGTTGACCTTAGTTAAGAGTCATGTGGGTGGGTCTAATTAATCACGAAATGACGGGTAGAACTTGACTAGTACTTATGATTTGTTGACCATAGTTAAGGTCATAGGTGCTAGGGGTAAAAACCATTGTCGGGAGTTTCAAGTGTTGAAACTTGCAATGAGATTGCATACCTTCTATTTGATAGTTGGATCCCGATACCCACTGCGAGTAATTGTTACTCCTGGGAGAGTTTTGCACTTTACAATTAGCCGATTAAGTAGGTGTCTAGAAAGGTGTCAATGGGGTTACGCCTCTGGGAAAACGAGGTTTACTGTAATTAGGTCCGTGCGAAAGCATGGGGAACCTCCCTCAAAGTACCGACACTGGCCTGGCTGAAAGATTAGCGAACTTGTAGAGTGTAATTAATCCCGGCTAGTCTTTCCTTTTAAGGTTTGAAGGAAGATTTGATAAAAACAGTGGGAGCCATCCTGATTATATAAAATATATAACCAATCTGATCTTGCAAGAGCGCACGCAGAGTGTTTTCTTCTCTCTCTCTCTCCTGGTAGCGACCATATCACGCCTTAATCAAGATAATAAAATGGATAAATTGACCGAACCCGCTTGTCATACTGAGCTGGGGAACGTTGATCCCGCTCCAACTTATAATTGTTATAAGACAGAGTAGGAAATTGGGGAATACCAGATTTCCCGTGCCGCCCAAACGAAGAAAGTGCATATGATGCATCTCCTTCGGGTGTGTTCATTATAAAGAACCGTTTCTCAGTATCCTCTGCATCCTGGGTATATGATACCGGATCAGGATCCCAGATATGTAATCTGTTACATAGGGCTACAAAAAGGTAGAAAAACTGAGGACGGGTGATAAGTTTCATGAGACAGAAAACGGGGCAAGTGTTGCAGCCAAGTCTGTTGGTCACTGTCACCCTGTATTACCAATACATTGATTCTGAACAAATGTTATTAGATACCGAACCTGATAAACAAAATCATATCCATCTCTTTATTTATTAAAGAAATGATAAAATTTTGTATTGATGGATAATGTTTTGAACATTTCCTATATCAAAAGTTGACCGGTTCAGGCACATTATCTAAAAGCATTGACGTTCTAAATCAAACAACTGTTCCTTGTATACAGAACACACACAAGAAGAAGAGTTCAGAAATGAACGAATTCTTCTTGAGGCATTGTAGACTAGGTCATATCAATGCGACCCGACTGGCTGAAGTTACATTTAGATGTATATTTAAATCAGTTTGAATTTACATCTTGTGAAACTTGCCAGTCATGTCATAAAGATAAGATGACCATAGTTCCGTTTACTGAAAACAGAGAAAGAGTTAATGAACTCTTGGGACTGATACATGATGATGTATGTAAGGTCTCCTGTCTACACATGCCAGGACTGGTTCTTTATACTTCATTATATTCTCTGATAATCTCTCAAGATTCAGTCATATGTTCCTGTTGAAAGATGAGTCCGAACCTTTTGAGATATTCACAGAATATAAGCGAGAAGTAGAGAACCAAAATACGGGTATAAGTATTATGTCCTTTGATGTGATCGAGGAGGAGAATACTTGAGCACGGAAATCCTGGTCTATTCTAAAGGAGAATGAGATTCTCTCTCAGCATTACTCCTCCGTATACACCATAGCACGATGGTATATCGGGGCGGAGCAATCACACCCTATATGATATGGTGTGCTCTATGATGAGTACTACTGAGTTACCTGTTTCCTTTTAAGGGGTTATGCACTTGAGAAGATGCATACCTATTGAATAAGTTCGAATCAAATCAGTTACCTACCACTTCATATGTGATAAGGAAAGGGAAGAGCCCATATCTTAAGTTTTTTAAGATTTGGGGTTGTCTGGCCTATGTCGAAAGCAAAATCCGGACAAGATCGAGGTAAAGTCAGTTGTGTAGAACTGGAAAGGTTCCAGCTGTACAAAACTGCAGCTGATGATTTGACAGAACCAAAGGATTCAATAGTTCCCGATGAACCTCAGCCTCTCCGCTGATCTAGCAGGGTTCCTCACCTGCTTGAGAGATACTTCGGTTTCTCGATGACAGTGGGAGCAAGGATTGCATCATGAGATGATGACCCAACTAGATTCGAGCAGGCCATCAAGAGTAGGGACTCTGTAAGAATGGCTGGATGCTTAGCAATCTGAGATGGAATCCATATACACCAACAAAGTATGGACTTTGGTTGCGATATCTGAAGGGTTAAATCCCCATCAGGAGCAAGTATATCTTGAGAAGATTACTTGGTGTAGATGGACAAGTTGAGACTTTCAAAGCTAGACTTGTTAAAGGTTTTCGTCATCGACCAGGCACGAATAATGATGAAACCTTTTCCAGGGACTATGCTTAAGTCCATCCAGATCCTACTTGCCACGGCTACATACCATGACTACGATATCTGGTGGTTGGGTGCCATGACAACTTTTCTAAATAATGATTTAGAAGAGAACGTCTATAAGAACACAGCCAGAGGGCTACGTAAACAGTGGGAGCAGCGGAAACGTGTGCAAGATGTTTTATGTGATGAAGCAGGCATCGCGGAGTTGGAACATCTGTTTTGATGAGTTAGTCAAACAGTTTGACATCATCAAAATGGTAGATGAACCTTGTATATACAAAACGGTCGTAGAGAGTAAGGTGGTCATCCTCGTATTGTACGTGGACAACATACTCTTGATAGGCAAAGAGTTTCCTATACTACGATCGGTCGATCTCCTCTTATCACATGGATTCTCTATATAGGATCAAAGTGATACCTCCTAAATCCTGAGTTTTCATCTATGAGATAGATGTAATTGGATGCTAGGATTCTCACTAGATGTAGTAAGATGGTATCAATCGATCCTGGGGAGAATCACTGGAAGGGTTCCAGGGTGATAAAGACGACTGAATGTCAGTCACAGGCATTGTCTTTCCCCTCAGTAAAGGGACGGTATGTTGGAAGAGTTCCAAGCTAGATACCGTGGCAAACTAGACGATAAATGCTGGTAACATCGCTATTAAAGATACTACCAAAGAGGCAGTTTGGGTGTATATTGGTTCATAGGATGAACTAGGTTCCTACCATTGTGTGACAATGGAAGTGTGGTTTTGGCCCTGGAACCCTGGTCCCATCAGTGACCCAGACATATTCTGAGGCAGCATCACCTGATCATGGAGATAGTTGATCTCCAGGGTGATCGAGGTTAGGAGAGTAGACTCAGAAGACAACACGGCGGATCCACTCACAAAGGCCTTTTCCCAAAGAGAGACTTTTAGGGGATGGTTGAGTATTAGATACTACAACTACTGCTACAGATGACCCTAGTGCAAGTGGGAGATTGTTAGTTATATGTATGCCCTAGAGGCCATTACTGTACATTGGATGTATATTGTAGTGGATGCTGGGACATATATAGGTAGGACTTTCTTGCTCGACATGATAGTACGCTATCTGGTTGCTCTTTATCTTAACATGTATACTCTCTGTCTCTCTGATTACATGTTGATAAAGCCCTTAGGATGTGTACTCGACTTCCAAGACTATGATGCAGATCATAGTAGTGGGGCCTGGGTAGTCCATGAGTACATCCTTCAATGTTCCTAGTCGAGGGAATATCGAGACGGGGCATCGATATTCCAGAGTAGACTAGCGTATATCTTCTCGACCCATGCGATGGGCGATGGATGATCCCATATCCATTGATGTTTGACATCAGAGATGGTATACGGGTGCTCAGTGGAGACTGGGTACACTGAACGGACTCGCCGAGAACTCCCAGATGGTATTATACCTCACGTCAGATGGCAGTTCTCTGGTGACACTGGTACAGCTTAGTCTGTTGACCCGAGATCGTCATAGAGTCTTGTGTGTCTCCCACTGTGCTTTGATTTCCACCCTACCACGGCTCTACCGAGTCGTGCAAACAGGTGGTTTTTGGGTACAGTCCCGATTCACATGGAGGCAATGAGCGATAGGAGGGGATTCGTCTCTCCCGGTATTGGGGGTTGATGTTGCGCTATGCTCGACTGGCCATAACAGGGAATCCCTGGCCAGGGTTGCAGTGACCTACTGGTAAGTGTTATCAGTAGTTTCACACATGTCATGGACTTCACGTCGGCATGACTTATCGAGCTACTGGGGTCTGACGTTTACCACCCCTAGGCGAGATATGCGACATATCAGACGAACAGACCGGACTGTACGGTAAGTGTTACTGGTTGGATTCACAGGAGTGTGAGCGGGCTTGCTCGTCGATCTTCTGATCGCTCAATACCCCGGTGGCCGTTACGTTTAGCAGACCGCTTGCGGCTTGTGGGTGTTTGATATGATCATCATCTGCTGCCGGCGTATTGACGAGTCTTTAGAGTCCTATACAGAGCTTTCCTAGCTCAAGCGAAACGAAATAGGAGCGCATATGAGATATGTGCGGGACCGAGAATAATACCAGTATATGATACTGTATTTGATTCTCGCGATTTGTAACATTGATCGGTTATATGCGATATAGCCGGGTTATCGGATCAAGTGTTGATTCGATAAGTTGTTACTATTGATATTAGTCGGTTATATGCGATATGACCGGATCGTTAAATCAAGTGTTGATTTAATGATTTAATGTATAATTATATATTTGATATATTACTTTGCATTAACTAGTATTGGTTCACTTTAGATGGATTTTCTCACTTGAATTGTGCAAGTTGTATATGTGATATACATTTGTGCACATGATTGTATCATATTTGATGATACATGTTTACTTGGTTAAGTGTAAAGAATTAAACCATGGTTAAGTTTATGATTAGGGTTTTATTTTTTCTCACTTATTCATTTATCTATTTATTTATCTTTTTCTTTTTGGAAAAGAGAAAGATAAATGGTGGGCTTGTTTTGTTTTTAGTTGAAGCTTCTTGAAACCTTGACTAAGTCACCACTCTTGTCTCATACTTAACCCTAACCATTCAAGTTAACCATGGTCCATACTCTACAATTAACCAAGGGTTAATATATGATAAGTATTGATTTATTTATCTTATTATTCAAGACTTATTATATCTTCTTCTTCTTCTTCATCTTCTTCTTTCATGAGAAGAAAGCTTGCTACATCAATGGTGATTGATGAAAAAGTGTGAGAAATACAAATCTAAAGTCTACCCACTTCCTATTTCTTCATCCTTTACCTCTTGCCAAGTAGTATAGGGTGTTTCCTTCATAAGTTTTCTTGACTTGGTGAAGTTGGAGCTTGATCTAGCGATGCCTCGACGTAGATCATCTTCGGCATCGTCGTCGATAACCTAGCCCGCTTTTTCTCCGATGAAACCACCGTGAGAGTCATGGTTCGATTTGGACAGCGGAGGGAGATCATCGCGGAGCTTAGGAAGTGGTGGACCGGATCTACAAAGGTTGTAGCCCCTTTCCTTTAGCATTAAATTCGTTTACATGCTTGCATCGCCTATATATCTAGTTAACGATCCGTATTAGGTTTTCTCGGCACATGTAAAATTTCAATTGGGCATGTTTGATCACTTGTGAGACTTCATTAGTGTGCCTTGGAATCCTACAACATGCATATGCTTTCATGATATTTACATGCATGATATTATTGTGTCATTGGTTGACACGTGGATGATATCCATATGTATTTAAGCATTAAGTATATTGTTGGCACATATGTAGATACGGTCATCCTAGATATCATAGTATTGCCTTTATGATATAGTTAACCTAGGAATCGTTGTTTTATTCGATTTCTACCTGATGATGTTTTCTACTCACGAGTTGGCAACTCACCCCCATTATGCCACAGTTCTTGCAGGTTGACCGCATGGATCAGTAGCGGCATCGCTGGCACACAGCTTGCTTTCGGGTGACTTGCTTTGGTAGGTGGTACATGTTGGATCGTACCACTTTTGTATTTATTATTCCTGTTGTATCTAGTTAACTCCATCAATAAGAAACTAGTATCTGTATATGTAGTAAGACTTAGAAAGACTTGTATTCGCGAGACTTAGAGCTATGGACTATATGTTCGCTTGGGGGATTTGATGTCTTTCTTTATTTACTTTATTCTTTGTGTCAATCTTCGCCGTTGGGCGTCGTATACTTATATTATGACTTGCGTGGTTGTGATTCCGCCGATTGGCGAAGAGCTAGCTCCTGCTTGGGGATGCCCTTATTATTATTATGTATTTGTGGTTTTGGATCAAAATATACAAAGGAGGTGCTGCCCAAATTTTTTTAAAAAGATGAAACATGTTTTTTTTCAACTAGTAAAATCCACTTGCATTTTTCATGCTCCATTATCTATGCATTTAAGAAAATCTTTGATTTCATCATACCTTTATTTCAAAAACTTCACCTCTTTTATTTTCTTTAAAAAGGGTTTAGATTTCTGAGCTTCGGCTTACTTGAATTACGTTACGCCTGTAGACGTGGCATGATTTAAGTGCCGGTCACGAGCTAATATTTTCGGGTCGTGAGAACAAAATAGATCATTTATTCCTTGGCGACTCTCATTGAAGATCTTCGTGCTGTTAATTCTGTCACGGTCGAAGAATTCGCTGTTGAAACCGACGCTTCCTTATCTGTTCTTACCACTTATCATGACGAAGCACTGGTGCGTATTTGGGTCGAGTATTGCAGTCGAGTGGAGGCCTGCCTACATGGGATTGAATGCATACGCCTTCATTCTGACATCTTGTCTGTAAAGGCGAGCCTGCGTGGATGGATCGACCGATATGCAGCCAATCTCCAGTCATGCGAGAAAAGGCTCAACCGAATGTTTTCGGCGAGAGAGTTGGCTTCAAAGGATTTAGAGGAACTTCAAGCCCAGCTCACTGCCAAGACTGTTGGCTATAGTGCCCTCAAGGCAACTATCATAGTCGCAGGCATATGATCATGATGATTGAGGGAGGACCTATACCGATAAAACAGTCTTACTCGAGATGATAGTATGCTATCTGGTTTGTATTTATCATCATGTATATGTTGATAAAGCCCATAGGATTCTTGCTTGACTACCAGCATTGTGATGGCGATCACATACATGGGAGCTGAGGGTCTATAAGCACTTCCTTAAATGTCCCTAGTCGTGGGAATATCGAGACTGGGGATCGATACTCCAGTGTAGACTGGTGTATACTTATCTAGACCCTGACGAGGGGCGGTGGCCGGTCTCATAAGCCATTGGTGTTAGTTGTTCACCTAAGATAGTATGCAGGTGCTCATTGGGTTATGAGTACACTGGATGGACTCGCCGGGAACATGCTAGTTGGTATTATACCTATAATCAGATAGCAGTTCCCCGGCGACATGTGTACAGGTTAGTTTGTCGACCTGAGATCATTATTTATCTTGTGTGAGTTCCCACTGTACTTTGATTACTACTCTACCAAGACTCAAAGGAGTCATGCAAACAGGTTTTAGTTGGGTACAGTCCCGAGCCACATGGAGGCAGTGAGCGGATCTCGAGGATTCGTCTCTCCCGGTATTGGGGGTTGATGTCGCGCAGTGCATGGGCGGCCATCGCTAGAAATCCTCGGCCGGGGTATGTGAGAATTACCGATCCAGGATCGATAGCTTCTCAGGTAGTGATGGGTTTCATACTGACACAAATTATCGCGTTGTTAGGGGTCTGACTTTATCCACCCCCTAGACTCGATATGCGATGCTCTTAGACGAACAGACCGGACTGTACGGATATTGTCACTGACAGGCTCAGTAGGGGTTTGGATGAGTTTGCTCGTCGGCCTTTCTTTCGCTCAATACCTGGGTAGCCGTTACGTACAGCTAGTGCCGCTGACGTGCTTGTGGTTAAGCCCACTGCCAGCGTATTGACGAGTCTTTAGAGTCCTACACAGAGGGTTTTCATGGTTCAGGCGATATGGTGTAGTTGATGTATGTTGGTACATACAGGTGTCCGATTGAATATGTGCACAGGCTGCACAGGCTTTAATCGGACGGTTGGTAATACTAGCGGCTTAGGATTAAGCCAGATTGTTATATTAGGTTTTGATTTAATAATTTACATATGTATTTATATATATGTATTCTAGTATTATTGGTCACTATTCATTTTCTCTCTTTGGCTATTCGTATTTTCGTACGAATACGCATATGTGTATTTCGATACATGTACCGGGAAGTATTCCGTATTTATACGGAATGGCTTCTAGAGAATTTTCCACCTCATTATTGATTTTCCATTTTAGAAAAATCATTTGTTTTTATAATGAGGTGGAAAGGTGATTTGGGTCAAAACATGGGTTTTGGGCATGTGGAGATTGGTATGGTCTTATTTGTTTATTGTTAATTGGAAAAGGATTTTTGGTGTGCATTACTTTTGAGAGAGGAGAGAGGGGGGGGGGGCATTTTTTGTGGTGTGGGTTTTCTTTGCTCATTTGATCATTCATTTGGGCTCTCTCTCTCTTGCTCACTCTCATATGCACATCCAAAAAGACTTAACCATTTAGCTCATACCATTCTTGCTTGCATCACCTCCACATTTTCCATAGGTGCTCTATGAGCAATAGATTATGAGAGAATATATAGTGAGACTATCATACACCCCCACCCTTCACTACTAGCGATCTTGGAGGGTCGGTTGGTCCGCTTGGCGAACCTGGAGCTTGTGCCATTTCCCTTGGGTGAATCATCGGAGATGAAAAAAGACCGGCGACCAAAGTCGATCCGCATCACTTGGAGCTTGGAAATGGTTGAAGACCCGAAAGACTTGGATCATTAGGTATAACCATTCTATCTCCTTTTGTTTGGTTTGCTAGTTTTAGGGTTAATGGTTTCGATCTTGGAAATCGGGTAATGGTAGCGCCGGGTTTTAGAAAATTTTTGTTCCGCATTTGGCAACAGTTGGATGGCCGGGGCGCTCCCACAACACAACAAAGACCACTCGTGCTTATGAAATTTGGCGGGTTCTTCAAGAGGCCATTACAGAGGTGACGACCCTTGATAAAGCCGTTATTTCTACAGTAAAATGGTCGAGGCGTACAAGGTTACCGAGAAAGAGCTTGAGAGTCGATTTTCTTCATACCAGAACCAACAGACACAGGCAGGGACTCGGCTCACGGCGTTGATAGAGCTCGAAGCAGAAGTCCGGCGGAAAAATAACGAACTTGTTGGCTTATTGAATCGCCCACCAGCTTAGAAATTTTTTTCACCTTGTATTCATTTTGATTCATGAATAAAAGCATCTTGTATTCATTTTGATTTATGAATAAAAGACATATTTCATTTCGTACTTGTGTCTCTCTATCCTTCGATGTCTTGACTTGACATAAAGTTGTTTATGTACTCATTTCGGAGCCTCTAGTTTATGAACTCATTTCGGAGTCTCTAGTTTATTCACTCATTTCGGAGTCTCTAGTTTATGATCTCATTTCGGAGCTTGTAGTTTATTCACTCATTTCGGAATCTCTAGTTTATAGACTCATTTCGGAGTTTGTTTAGTTTATGGACTCATTTCGGAGTTTGTTTAGTTTACCTCCCTTGGGTTTACAGGCAAACTTATCCTAACGTTATATATAGATAACCCCTGCTCTTTACGACAGAGCCCCGTTAGGTTTTGTGGTACTAGGGGTTTGGTCCATGGTACCGTCACGTTGGCTGATGCATTCCTCGATATGCAGTCTTTAAGCTGTTGTTCGAGTAGCCCCGCGACTGCCGTGTCTCTGATCTCTTCGGGGGCTGGACAAGACGTCTTCAAGTAATCTCCTTAGGCTATATGACTGTCGGAAGAACAAGCGTTAGGAATTTGCCATGTTGCTTTTTTACTTGAGGTTAGGCTCAGTTTGGGAGCCCTGATGAGTTATAACCACTCCGCGCTGGTATGAGATGATCTCCGATAGTCTCTTAGCCTTTATATGAGTTGCCGTCGAGACCCTGAAGCTGGGATTATGCCGTTGCTTCATTTTTGTTTTGACGACGCCGTGCCGTTTCTTTGCTGAAATAAGGTAGACATCTATGGGACTTCTATGCTGTATGTATTGCAGTTGAAGTCCGGAGCTAGGAATATGCCTTTGCTTCAGTTTAGTTTGGCTATTTGGAGCTTTTTTTGACATTGTGTATACTGTAACGAGAAGAATGTCGAGCTGGACCTGGAATTTTGCCGTCACTCCATTTTGATTTTGGCTATTTGGAGCCTTTGTTGACATTGCGTCTGCTGTAACGAGAAGAATGTCGAGCTGGAGCTGAGATTTTTCCATCACTCCTTTTTGATTTGGCTCCTTGGAGCCTTTGTTGACGTCGCATCTGCACTGAGAAGGAACGTCGGGATGATCTCTAGGCTGTAGATGTTGCCGTCAAAATCTGGCCCTCCCTTTGACGGAGCCTGATGGGAAAACATGGTTTCCTTTCCTTCATTTATGCCCATGGATTGTATACAGGGGTCAGTGTAAATTCACCTGCAGGGCAGAGGAAATTTTTTTAAATTATTTTTTATTCTATTTTATTTTCGTTACCGCGATGCTCTATCTTTTTAGCTTTTCATATCGCGAAAGTCACGATTGCCCGATCATTTCGTCTATTTTTCGTGGTGCCCAATCATTTCAGCTATTTTTATATTTTCTCGCTGCTTTTTATTGCGAGTTGCCCAAACATTTCGGCTGTTTCGTATGCATATTTTTTGCTCGCTGCTTTTTATTGCGAGTTGCCCCATCATTTCGGCTATTTCATATGCATTTTTTTGGCTCGCTAATTTTTTTTATTGCGAGTTTGGAATCTGATACCAACCTTGGCATCAGTATCGCTACAACTGGAATATTGCCAGGAGCGAATCATCACATGCCATGAAAGGACTTAGAGTTTGACACCTGTTTAAGCATCAGCATCGCTACCACTGGAATATTGTCAGGAGCGAATCATCATGTGCCTTTTTCGATTTGAACAATGATGGCTTATTAAACAGGGTTAGGATCCTGTCGACTAAGACTTTTCGACTTTATAAGCCGTAAGGGTCTCATAAAGTTATTTCTCCCTATGAGACGTGAGGATCTCGTAGGTGTATTTTCTCCCCAGAAATCGTGGGGATTCTTACGTGTGTGTTCTCCCTTGCAAGTCGTAAGGATCTTGTAAGAGTGTTTTCTCCTTATAAGTCAAGAGGACTTACAAGTGTCGTTTACCATATGGGGACATTTCTCTCCATTGGTGGAACTAGGTGAGAGCCATATTTATTTGTGCTCGTGGATTGTATACTAGGGCCAATATTGGACCTCCTGTAGGGAAATTTGGGGGATGTGAAGGCTTAAGAACAGGTTCAGATCCCTGTAGCTTAACACTTTTGAATGTTATGAGCCGTGATGGTCTCATAAGGGGAATTCTCCTTACAAGTCGTGAGGATCCCGTAAGTGTAATTTCTCCTTAGGAATCATGAGGATTCCTAAGTGTGTTTCCCCTTTATGAGTCGTAAGGATCTCACGCAGCTATTTTATCCTCACAAGCTCGAGAGGACTTTCCAAGTGCACATGAGTTTTTTTACGAGTTTGTGTCCTATTTGGTTTTCACAAACTCGCCGGCAGTCCTGCTGTTTTTACTCACGGCGCCTTTTCGGGTTTTCATCCATGCCCATTTGCTTGTGGACATACCGTTTATATATATATATATATATATATATATATATATAAAAGAGATTGTGCCCTTCCGGGTTTTCACAAGCTCGCCGGTAGCCCTGCTGTTTTTACTCGCGTCGCCCTTTCGGGTTTTCATCCGTGCCCATTTGCTTGTGGACATACCTTTTTTTTTTTGCGAAACTCTCGGAAGTAGCTTCGTCGCAGGTGACCCATCCATTTGCCGGTGGGATTTAGGGGTGGCTTCATCGCTGGAGTAGCTGTGTAGCCGGCAGGACTTGAGTTGCAGTCTTCGTCGTTGAGGTTTTGACTGCAATATAGATCTCAAGGGTGGATATCGCCGTATTTGGGGCGATGCGTTATGTTCGAGGCGAAATTTTAGTTTAAGGACGTTTCGGTCCGTTGTCTCCGTTTGAGGCGAAGTTTTAGTTTAAAGACATCTCGGTCCTTTGTTGCCGTATTTGAGGCGAAATTTCTAGTTTAGGGACTTTTCGGTCCTTATCGCCATGTTTGAGGCAGATAATTTCTAGTTTAAGGAATTCTCGGTCCAATGTCGCCATATTTGAGGCAAATTTCTAGTTTAAATACATTTCGGTTCAAAGTTTTAGTTTAAAGACATTTCGGTCCATTGTTAGTTATGGACATCTCGGCCCATGGCCAGTTTTAGGACGCAGTGGTCCACTGTTACCATTTTCAAGGAAACAGACCTTCTGGATACTACTTTCAGGGTTTTGACTCAGGAAGATAGAGAGCGGACACAAGCGTCGTTATCTATCATTGACCTAGGTCGTAACCCGTTAGGTGTAGTATCTTTTAAGGAATCGGCCATTTATTGGCCGGAAGGGTCTTTCTCAGGTAGGCCCCACCCTGGTAGACCTTGTCTATGATGTATGGGCCCTCATAGTTCGGCTCGAATTTCCCTCGTTTCGCACGATTGGGGATCATAGGTCTTTTTACGACTGGCACGAGTTCGCCTTGGCGGAATGTTCTTGGCCTGGTCAGTTTTTCATATGACCGTGTCATCTTTGCCATATAAGCCTCCAGGTTTTGCTGTGCTATAAGGTGAGTTTCGTCGAGGGAAATTTCCTCAAGGATTTTTTTCTTTCTCTTTGTCCTTTTTGCTCAAACTCTTGTTTGTAGGTCCGGTGTTTTTTCAGACAGCGTGTGGCTGCGCTGCTGAATATTCTCGCAGTTTTTCTCCTCCTCTTCTTTTTCGGAGGTGGAGTCCTCGAAGAGAGGGCTAAGGCTTTTTTCTTCCTCAGAATCGCTCCCGAAGGTAAGAACTTGGAGCTTTTCCTTTTCCAAACTGGTATAAACCATATGACAGTTGCCAGTCATTTCTCACGCGCATTCGTCGCACTTTTTCGCTGTCAACGAGCTTCACGCTTCATCCTCTTGAAGTGTTGTTGATGGGCAACGTATCCTTGCCACTACTTCTTGAAAGCACCGCATTCCTTGGTGGGGTGGGTAACCTTCCGATGGTATTTGCAGTAGTTTGGATGTATATCCGCCCCGTTAAGGCATATGACCCCGGGAGTGTTTTCCACGAGAGGGGGCAGCTTCATTCTCATTGACAGGGATTTGGCGAACCCCTTCTCTGCTTTGATCCTGCTCTTATTTGTGGTAGGTGTGCTTTGGCTTGGTTGGAGTGCTTTACGACTCATCCTTACCGCAGCTTCTTCATCCTGACGTCGACGCTTAGACTTTTCGTATATGGCTGTTTTGCGTTCTCGGTCAACTTTGCTTTTTCGAAAGGCTTCATTTAACAACCTATCGATTGGGTCTTCTGACAGTTCCGGGGATTTTGGCACCGATCCTGCCCCCAGTTCCTTTGCGTTGTTTTCTGACGCCTAGGGACCTTCTTCGCCATTTGACGACGAATGGGAGACCATGTGGCAACTTGCTACGGAGTCTTCATTTTCTGATGAGTCATTTTCCTCATCGTTGTCACTCTTTCGTTCTTAAGAATATACTTGAGGAACTCTTCGAGGGTGACCGGTGTTCTCTCCTTCTGGTTGTACTCCTCTAGCGCGTCAATGTACCTCTGTAAATCTATGTGTTTGTCGTCATACTCGGCAGGTTGCACAGGCTTCTTGGTCTTCTTCTTTTTCTTTGAAGACTTTGAAGGTTCGACTTGGGGATTTTGTCCTTTGTTGACAGTTCTCGGTACAGGACGCGGTTTCAGCATCCCTTCGATGATTTCCGGTTCAAGCGAGCTCTTCCACCTGATTGCTGGACATGCCTGGAGACCCTTCAACATTCTTTTAGTTTTAGCTGAAAGGACGACTTCCCATGGAGCTTCTTCCACGAGCGAGCATGATTCCCCCGGCGTATCCACCTTTTTAGGAGCGTGCTTCTGTGGCGGGTTCACCTTCTAGTTCTCAGAAAGCGCGAACTTCCCCTGTTGATTCTGGTTCTCAACCCAGTTCTTGAAGATGTAGCAGTCCTCAATTGGGTGGCTCACCATTCTGTGATAAGAGCAGTAGTTGGGGTTGTTGACATCGCCTGGTTATGGTGGACGTTGTGGGTCCGGCAATGTGATAAGTTTGTTGCGCACTGCCAGGTTGAACAGTCTCCTCGTCTTGTCACAGGGAAACGAGTAAGCGCGTCATAGCCTTTCTTCTATGGATAAGCACGGACTCATGTTGTTTCGGCGAGTAACCGGTTTTGGGTCACTCGGTTGCTGTTGAGTGTTGGCAACGAAGGCCGCTTTCCCTTTACCCTTGGCATTTCAACGGTCCATTTTTGAGGAGGAAGGCCCGTAGCTCATCTATTCCATTTGGGCTAGTTTGTCAATCAGATCCTGGAAGGTGGTCGGCTTGAAGAACGTCATGAACTGGGGCATCGTCGTTTGAGGATCTAGTGTCCCGATGAACATACCCACGGCAGGAGATTCTTCGATGCATTGTTTGCACTTCGACCATAGGTTCCGCCACCGGATCGCGTATTGGACCCAGGTTTCTCCTGACTTCACCCTGGCATTGATTAATGCCGTGATCGAGATGCGCTCGCTTGCGCTGACGAACCGCTATGTGAACAACAGTTCCATCTCTGTGAATGTTTTTACGGAGTCATTTAGGAGATTCGAGTACCATTCAAAGGCCGTCTCCGACAGGCTGCCAATGAACTGGCAAAGTAACAGTTTGTCATCGCCTCCAGTATTGCCGCATAGAGCTCTGAACCGAAAGACGTGCTAATGCGGATTGCCTGTCCCCTTGTACACATGGAATTTATGGATCGTATATCTCGGTGGGTACTTGATTTGGTCATACCAGCCTGGATACAGTCGCCCAGTTCTGACGGTTTGGCCGGCCGCTTCATTCGCTTGATGAGCTCGTATTTGTTGAGCTATATAATCATCAAGAGCAGCCTTGGAGACTGTTTCCTCCTTGGCCACTGATTAAGCCGGAAGAGGGCTTAATGTTTCCCCTCTGTCATCCTCGACGATTATCGGTGGATCTTCGGCTGGAGGTTCTGGCTGGATCATCATTCCAACCATGTCCTGGAACAGAAGCGCTATTTGCTTTATGTTAGAAGCTTGTTCCGCGGCCTCCTTATCATTTCTTTCAAGCACCCTTCACAGGAACTCTGTATCGGTCTCCTGCTCTTGACGCTATTCAGATGCTGACTCCGGACTTTCTTTCTGTTCGGTGAATGCTGACATTTTGATCAGCATTTCCGGGAGCTTTTGTCAATGACCGAGTTTACGGCTGATGACACACGGAAGCATGGCTTTCTTCTTTTCCGGAAGCCATGTAAACCGTGTTCATGATCATGCCCCCAGACTTAAGGCGTTTGGGTCCATCACCTTTGGAATTTGCCGCCGGTGGTGGGATTTCTCCAGCTTCGTCCTTTTGTGGGAGGTTGAAGTTGAAGGAGCCGTTGTAACAGGCTCCTGTGTAGAAGACGTCCCTCGCTGTACAATGGAGGGATAGACTTTCTCCTGCCGAACCTTCATTTTCTTCAGTCGGCGAGAGTAGTCTTTGTCAATTACACAATCTTGGACTTTCTGCTGGACCCTGTGAATTTGGGAAGAGAGACACTGAGGGGGATACTCCGGCTTTGCCTGTGTCGTGTTTTCAGCATGTGGGGGAGATTTCTTTAGCACCGCGGTTGGAGAGTTCTTGCGCATCCTCCTAAGAAGATCAAAGCTGTTTCCAGTTGGAACAACAGCGTCAATTTCCACCATTGGAGCTGGTGGGGTGAGTCCGGAGGGGGAGTTGCCCCCAGATCTTCTCACTCGGTGCCAGTGGCGACGTCGAGTGTACCTTGCTGACGGGACGACCTCAGTTGTGGAAGCGGCTCCGTTGTGCCCCCGCTTTGGTGAGGGGCTGCTGCTGGTGCCAGCCTGTCGAAAACTAACGTCCTTTGAGAGGGAATGACCAATCTTTCGAAGGCTGACTTTCTGGTAGGGCAAGCACTTTTGATGACTTCACCTGCCGGAGGAGTTGGGAAGACTATCCGTTTCAGGATAGCCCCTTCAGGTATCGCGGGCCTCTTTGCGGGCCCACTTGAGCTTCGACTCAGACTGTTAAAGACCGAGTTGGCAGACTTGGACAACCCGTAGAGAGGGGCCTTGGTGGTTTCAAGTTAATCGAAGACCGACTTCTCGGGAGCTTCCTGTAGTAGCACTGGGGCGTTGAGGCTTGCTGGCGTGAGCATGGTCCCGAAGAACAATCCAGTGGTGGATTGAGTCACCTTCCCCACCGGCATTGAAAAGATGGAGGCTGCATTGGGCCCGTATGTCACTCCTCCAGTTGGGATGGAGCGGGAGCGGGAGTTGCTGTTGCAGTTTGTGCAGCTAGAAGCCTTTGATGTTCACTTCTTCTTTCTACATAGGAACAAGACACCAAATCTTAGTACCTCGAATCCAAAGGCAACCATAGCAAACTGCGATTTTGTTCGCAAACACGACACACAAAGTATGAAGTGGAAAGAGGAAGAGGTCCCATCGGGCGTGCCAGAATCTGTTCACCGCCAAAAACAGAGACGAACCAGAATGGATCGTCCTGCCTGAGTTTGGGTCCAGATGCTATTAGGATTTATCCGTCCACCTCTCCGAAGATACCAAGTTGATTTTTGGCACCGTATATCGCAGGTTTGGATGGATGCGGCCGTTTTAGAAGATTTCGTAAGATTCCCGCTCGTTTATGAGGGGTTTTTGATTGTGGGGACGCTCTTCCCGGCAGGAATAAGCCCTTGCAGTTAATTACGTTACCGTATCGTGATAACCACTTTCTCCTGCTCCAGAAGTTCACTTCGTGTCGTGTGTGTTTTTGTTTGTTTTGGTTCCCAGTGGATTGTATACAAAGACTAATTTATGTTGTCGCCCGTAAGGCGTGGATTAGTCCAAATCCATATATCTTAGATTTGGGTATTTTTATTTAAGGACCGTTAATCTATTTTGAGATTAAGATCGACTTAAATGTATGTGAGAATTTGGGGTTCGATTTGTTTTTGTTAATGATACATTAGTCCAATTTGAGACTAAAATTGACTTAACGAGGTTTCAGGATCATTTTTATTTAGGATCCAACAAAAGAGTGTTTAGGCTCTATTGTTTTAGTTTAAGAATGTTTCGGTCTATTATCGTCATTTTGGAGGCTAATATTAGTTTAAGAACGTTTCGGTCCACTATTGCCATTTTGGAGGTGAATATTAGTTTATGGACATTTCAGTTGAATATTAGTTTAGAGACATTTCGGTCCATTATCGCCATTTTGGAGGCGAATATTAGTTTAGGGACAATTCAGTCCTCTATCGTCGTTTTGGAGTCGAATATTAGTTTAGGGACATTTCGGTCCACTATCGCCATTTTGGAGACGAATTTTAGTTTAGGGTCATTTCGGTCCTCTATCGCCATTTTGGAGGCGAATATTAGTTTAGGGACATTTCGGTCCATTATCGCCATTTTGGAGGCGAATATTAGTTTAGGGACATTTTGGTCCTTTGTCCATCTTGCGTGCACATGTATTTGTTACGTGACGGAGTGAACAATGGTGATATGGAATGCACCCTGTTTGGGGTACGGTCTGATTTGAGGTGTGCATGTCAATTTGGAAATGCACCAAAGAGTTGTTGGTTGTCGGGACCCGCCACCTCTCTGAAGAAGTTGAAGAATTACAACGACATATATCAGAGGTGTGGAGAGATGTACCTTTAAACCAATTCCCGTATTTGAGGGGAAAAGGGGCTGTTGTAGACCTAAGAAATGTTAGTCATGTTTGAGACTAAAATTATCTTAGGAGATATAAGATGAATATCATTTAGGATATCATCAATGGGAGACCACTAGTCATTTTTGAGACTGAGGTCAGCTTGGGAAAAAACATGAGCAATATGGGCTCGGTTGTTTTAGTATCAAAGAGGTCTAACCTCAGGAAACTTAGCCAATTTGGGCTACGATTGAGTCTCCGACAGTGCTAAGCACTGAGGAATACAGTGCTCACGTGTGTTTCACATGGGCACTGGGTTAGTGTTAAACACTAGAGTTTTATGGCGCTCACGTGACACACATGAGGCACCCCAAATATGGGCACTGGACTAGTGTTAAACACTAGAGTTTTATAGCGCTCATGTGACACACGTGAGGCACCCCAAATATGGGCGCTGGACTTTGGGTTTTATCTCCCCCCTTTTTTATAAGTGCTAAGTACTTGGCTAGAGTTCTCGTGCAAAGCACGTGGGTGTCCCCTTTTCCTTTATTGATGCTAGAGTACTGTAGTTTCCTCTTTCTTTTACTTGTTTTCCTCTTAAACAAATCACGTGGGAAACACGTGAGGAAGTTTTGGTTATTTTCCTTGTTCGTTTGAAGCACTCATGTGGGAAACACGTGAGTCTTCGAAATAGTGCTAAGCACCAACGATTTCGCCTTGGAGATCTTGGATTACTGTTTTTTTTATTAAAGAACTAAGTTCTTAATATAGGGTTAAACCCTAATCTTTGGAGGAATTAAATTCCTATGTGTTCCCGTTCTTCTTCTCCCCATTTTTTTTTATGTAACTTAGTTGTTTTTCCCTAGGTTTTGAATCTTGTAGAGCAATATCTCCCCGATGAGAATTAAATTCTCAACTTGTAGGGAGATTTGCTTCTGCAGATCTTAACCAAAGGAAAGAACTGAGTTCTTATATGAAGGGTTAAACTCTTAGAGAGGAAAAGGATATGCGTTTTCTTTTTACCTAGTATTTCAAGGAAGCATGTCTTTTCTTTAAGAATTAAATTCTCCTGTTTCTCAAAAGACCATTGTATATTCTTTTTTTAAGCCTCTGGGGAGTTCTCTCTCTCTCTCTCTCTCTCTGCGTCTGTGTCTCCCTGAGACTTGAAGTCTCGGGTTCTTTATATAGTGGAAAGAAGTTTGTTTATTTCTGAGAAAATCTCTCATCGAGAGATCCCAATTGATTTAATTGGACTCAGAATTGATTTGGGGAATTTTACGCACCGTTGGATCTATGATCCTTCTGTCATTTTTATTTACAGAAGATATTGTTCTTGTTTTTAACAAGATTGGGGATATTCTCCCATATACAGAATAAAATTCTATCAAGCGGTGACATTTTAATCACCATTGGATTTTTAATCCAAGGGTGCTCAGTTAACAGAGTATAATCTTTCTCTATTTAGAAAGATATAGAAAATATTTTGGATCTTTGATTCACCAACTCTCTGTTTAACAGAAAATATTCTTCATAATAGAATTTAATTCTATGTTTAATCACCGTTGGATCTTTGATCCAATGGTTCATTAAGTAGAATTTAATTCTACGTAAGGAGGTTTCCTCACGTGTTTAGCATGTAGGTCTTAGTTCGGCCCCTTAGCTGTTTGGTTGTAGCGCCTATATAGTTTGCATATAGGCGCTCACGTGTTAGCACGTGAGGCTTTGTTTAGCCTATCTGTTATTTGATTGCAGAGTCTATATGCTTTGCATATAGGCGCTCACGTGTTTAACACGTGAGGCTTTATTTAGCCTATCTGTTGTTTGATTGCTGTGCCTATATGCTTTGCATATAGGCGCTCACGTGTTTAACACATGAGACTTTGTTTAGCCTATCTGTTGTTTGATTGCAAAGCATATAGGCGCTCACGTGTTTAACACGTGAGGCTTTATTTAGCCTATCTGTGGTTTAATTGCAGCGCCTATATGCCTTGCATATAGGCGCTCACGTGTTTAACACGTGTGACTCGAATAGTTAGGAGTTTCCCCATTTCTTACTCTCCCCTTTTTTTATGAGGGAGCAAGGTCGTATGGTTTTACGGCAGGGCTTCGATCACATACGTATACTTGTGCACGTATGATGTTTGGGCGGATAATACTAGTGGGCTTTGGTTTAAGCCGGATCCTAGTATTATATTGATGGATTATTTTCGTCTCTTTATATTCGTAATTTTCGGAATACGGATACGGGTATGTATATACGGTTGAGGGGCATTCTCGTAATTTACTCGGGATTGCTTCTAGAAGAAGACACCTCATTAGGGTTTTATTCTTTTGATTAAAAGATTAATGAGGTGGAGGAAATGAGGTGGAGGTTTACATTGAATGAGGCATGGCTACTTAGTGACTCATGTGGTGACTCATGTGGTGACTCACTACATGACTCACTCTTTATATATTTGTGAAGCATGCTAGATATTTGGTGAGATATTTATCTCATCAATTATTATTGTTTACCGCTGGAAACCGGGAAGACAAACGTCTTGCCTGAATTTGGAGGGGCAGATGCTATATGGGTTTATCCGTCCACCTCTCCGAAGATGCCAAGTTGATTTATGGCACCGTGTTTCGGAGGTTTGGACGAATGCGACCGTTGTAGCGGACTTCGTCAGATTCCCCCTCATTGTGAGAGGTTTTTTGATTGTGGGGACGCTCTTCCCTGCAGGTGCAAGCCCCTGCAGTTAATTATGTTACTGCATAGCGATAACCACTTTCTCCTGCTCCAGATGTTCACTTCGTGTCGTGTGTGTTTGTTTTATTTTTGGTTGCCCGTGGATCGTATACGGAGACTAATTTATGTTGCCACCCATAGGGCGTGGATTAGTCCAAATCTGTATATTCTTAGATTTGGGTTTAGGTTGATTTAAGGATCGTTAATCTCGTTTGAGATTAAGATCGACTTAAATGGTTGTTAAGGACACGTTAATCCGATATTGGACTAAGATCTACTTAACGGGGGTTCAGGATCATTTTTTAATCCAACGAAAGAGCATTTGGGCTCCATAGTTTTAGTGTAGGGACGTTACGGTCCGTTGGGTTTAAGGACATCATAGTCCATAGAGTTTAGTTTAAGGACGTTGCGGTCCGTTGGGTGTAAGGACATCATAGTCCATAGAGTTTAGTTTAGCGACGTTGCGGTCCATTGGGTTTAAGGACATCATAGTCCATGTTTAAGGACATCCTAGTCCATAGAGTTTAGTTTAGGGACGTTGCGGTCTATTGGATTTAAGGGCATCATAGTCCATAAAGTTTAGTTTAGGGACGTTGCGGTCCATTGGGTTTAAGGACATCATAGTCCATGGTTGAGGACATCATAGAGTTTAGTTTAGGGACGTTGCGGTCCATTGGGTTTAAGGACATCATAGTCCATGTTTAAGGACATCATAGTCCATAGAGTTTTGGCTCATCGTTTTGGGGGTGCGCCAAGAGTTATTGGTTATTGGGACCCTCCACCTCTTTGAAGACGTTGAAGAATTACAACGACATATATCAGAGGTGTGGAGAGATGTACCCTTGAACCAAATTCCAGATCGAGGGGAGATGTGGGATGAACGTCATTTTAGATGCCATCTGTTAGGAGAACATTAGTCATCTTTGGGACAAGGATTGGTTTGGGGAGACCTGAGCATGGGGGCTCGGTTGATTGGTGACCAAAAAGGTCTTGGCCTCGGGAGACTTGGCTAATTTGAGTTAAGCTTGATTTCCCCTAGTTACCCCACAGTACTAAGCACCGAATCAATGTTAAACACTGGACTTTGGAGGCGCTCACGTGTGAACATGTGAGGGGCCCCAAAGTGGGCGTTGTTCCTTGAGTTTATTCCCTCTTTTATATATAAAAGTGCTGAGCACTTGGTTCGCGTGAGGTGCCCGAGATGGGAACTGTTCTCTGGATTTTATTCCTCTTTCACTTATAAGCGCTAAGCACTTGGTTCATCAAACGGTCATGTGCGGACACGTGAGGTGCCTTCAAAATGTGAGCGCTGTCTTTTGAATTTTCCCCTTTTTTTATATACAACTGTCTTGGGGTCACGTGGGAACACGTGAGACGCCCTAAAATTGAAACTGTCTTTGGGTTTATTCCTTTTTTCATGTAATTGCTGAGCGCTATCTTTAAAGGGTCACTGGGAGCACGTGATTCAGTCTCAGTCATTCTTTTTGTTCATCAGAGGTGTTCACGTGGGAATACGTGAGCTTTGTTATGTAGCGTTGAACGCTAATGAATCACCAGGCTGTTCTTTTATGGTTCTGAGGAATCAAGTTCTCCTTTTGTTCTTTGCAGGGATTAAATTTTTTTTAAAGGGTTAAACCCTAGTTTCAGAGGAATTAAATTCCCATATGTTTTGTAAGAGTTAAACTCTTTTGAATTCAGTTTTTTCTCCTAGCTTTTGAATCTGCATGACAGAATCTCCCCGATGAGAATTAAATTCTCAACTTGTGGGGAGATCTGCTTCTGCAGATCTTAACCAGAGGAAGAACTAAGTTCTTTGAGAAGAGTTAAACTCTTGGTTTGAGAATTAAATTCTCTTTTTGTGGGAGCTTTTATGAGGGGTTCCTCTTCTTTAGAGAATTAAATTCTCTCTCTATTTTTCTTCCCCTCTCCCTCTGTGTTTTTTTTCCTCCTCTCCTTGCTCCTATTTATATGAGAATAAAAAGAATCAATTTGTTAAGGGAATCCCTCATTGAGAGATCATGATTGATTTCATGATCTTTTAGATCAATCTGTGAATTTTATTCACCGTTGGATTTTTAATCCAAAGGCTCTCTGTTTAACAGAGAAGATTTCTTGTTTGTTTAACAAGATTATAAATATCTTGTTAGTTTTAACAAGATTAGAATTTTATTCTATCATATCTTTTTAGTTTAACAATATCAGAAATATATTTTCTTAATAAAGAATTTAATTCTATCATATAGATATCTTGTTAGTTTAATAAGATTAGAATTTTATTCTAACATAAAATTCTGATCATATGAATATCTTGTTAATTTAACAAGATTAGGAAAATATTTTCCTATGATAGAACTTTATTCTACCAGATGATCATCGTTAGATCTTTGATCCAAAGTTCCTCTGTTTAATAGAGAAGATCTTTTTAGTTTGAGAAAGATCAGGAAAATATTTTCCAAAATAGAATTTAATTCTAGAATTTGATAAGAGCATCTTAAATTAGGGCACTCACATACTTTTCATGTGAGAGGCAAGAGAACTCATGTGTTTAAAACGTAACCCCTGCTGTGGGTTTTAGCCAGTTTTTATTCAGTGCTCATACGCTTTGCATATAAGCGCTCACGTGTTTTACACATGAGGCTTGTTTGGCCATTGGTGATTTATGTTCAACGCTCATACGCTTTGCATATGAGCACTCACGTGTTTTACACGTGAGGCCTGTTTGGCTCTTTAAGTTTATTTTATTCAGCGCTCATACGGTTTGCATATGAGCGCTCACGTGTTTTACACGTGATGCCTGTTTGGCCATTAAGTTTATTTTATTCAGCGCTCATACGCTTTGTGTAGGGTTACTAGGCACTTTTATAAAGTTCTACAAAGCATCAACCATGCCCGATTTAAATTTTAGACGTGCCGAACAACCCTAAGCAAGATCTTAGACTAGAGATTAGGCGAAACGAATAGCAAGTAAACAACTTTACTTCTAAGAGTTAGGGATTGCAACCTTTGTAGTCCATTCCTTCACTTCTAAAGCTCCGTGTTGAGGTCCCTTCGCTGCGATCATCGAGTATCCGGACTCTAGAGAGGCTCCACAAAAGAAAGATGCAAACTTGCTTCCGATCTTCGATAACTAAGATGATCTACCTTGAAGAAACTCAAATCCAAGCTCTTGCTTTGCTAATCAAGTATTAGCAAAGCAAACACCCTAATCTAAGTGGCAAGAATAAATGAGGATGATGAAGTAGGAATTTAGCTCTCATTTTTTTTTTCAATTTCTCATTTATTTTTATCACATCACAAAAAGCTAGAAAGCTTTTTCAAGCAAGAAGAAGGAAGAAGAAGAAGCAATCTCTTTGTGATGAATAATGAAACTTAAGTGAGGTTAGAAATGGAACCATAGGTTAAGAATGAAGTCATAACCCATGTAGAGAGTTAACTATGGTGAAGTGTTGGGTTAGGTTAAGCAAATATCTACACAAAATATCCAAAGTCAAAGTCAAAGCTTCAAGAAGCTTCTTGAAAGCTTCATGCATGCTTAACCCTAATACAAACCCTAACCACAATTAAACTCCACAAAACATGTTGCATTTATAACCATAACATGTTACAATATTATATATCACATATACAATATTTATTGTAACAAAATAAAATAATACAATTAACATATATCACATATATATCAATGTATTACCCGAGTGAGAAAAAGAATGTTTAAGTGAGCTTATATTAGTTAATGTAATTCAATATATCATATATAGAATTATACATTAAATTATCGAATCAACGCTTGATCCGATAATCCGGCTATTTCACAAATAACCGACTAATATAATCTGTATCAGTTCATCGAATCAATACTTGATCCGATGACCCGGCTATATCACATATACCTGGTCGATATCTTATATCGCGAGAATCTAATACGGTATCACATACACGTATTGTTCTCGGTCCCGCACATATCACATATGTGCTCCTACTCCGTTTTGCTTGAGTCAGGAAACCTCTGTGTAGGACTCTAAAGAATCGTCAATACGCCGGCAGTAGGTGATGATCATATCAAACACCCACAAGCTGCAAGCGGTCAGCTAAACGTAACAGCCACCCAGGTATTGAGCGATCAGAAGATCTGTTAGTTATATGTATGCCCTAAAGGCCATTACTATACATAGGATGTATATTGTAGTGGATGCTTGGACATATATAGGGAGGACTTTCTTGCTCAACATGATAGTATGCTATCTGGTTGATCTTTACCTTAACGTGTACACTGATTGTCTCTCTGTTACATGTTGGTAAAGCCCTTAGGATGTGTACTTGACTACCTGGACTATGATGCGGATCATACTAGTGGGGACATGGTAGTCCATAAGTACATCCTTCAAAGTCCCTAGTCGTGGGTATATCGAGACGGGGCATCGATATACCAGAGTAGACTAGCGTATACCTTCTCGACCCATACAGATGGGCGATGGATGATCCCATATCATTGATGTTTGACATCAGAGATGATATACGGGTGCTCAGTGGAGACTGGGTACACTGGACGGACTCACCGAGAACTCCCAGATGGTATTATACCTTACGTCAGATGGCAGTTCTCTGGTGACACTGGTACAGAGTAGTCTGTTGACCCGAGATCGTCATAGAGTCTTGTGTGGTTCCCACTGTGCTTTGATTTCCACCTTACCACGTCTAAGAGGGAGTGCAAAACGGTGGTTTTTGGGTACAGTCCCGAGTCACATGGAGGCAATGAGCGATAGGAGGGGAATCGTCTCTCCCGGTATAGGGAGTTGATGTTGCGCTGTGTTCGATTGGCTATAACCGGAAATCCCTGGCCAGGGTTGCTGAGATTTACTGGTAAGTGTTGCCAGTAGTTTCTCGAACTGTTATAGACCTCATATCGACACGACTTATCAAGCTATTGGGGTCTGACGTTTACCACCCCTAGGCGAGATATGCGACATATCAGACGATCAGACCGGACTGTACGGTAAGTGTTACTGGTTGGATTCACAGGAGTATGAGCGGGCTTGCTCGTCGATCTTCTGATCGCTCAATACTCGGATGGCCGTTACGTTTAGCAGACCGCTTGCGGCTTGTTTGTGTTTGATATGATCATCATCCGCTGCCGGCGTATTGACGAGTCTTTAGAGTCCTACACAGAGGTTTCCTGGCTCAAGCGAAACGAAATAGGAGCGCATATGAGATATGTGCGGGACCGAGAATAATGCGTGTATGTGATACCGTATTCCATTCTCGCGATGAATGTATCGAAAGGTTGTATGCGATATAACCTAGTTATCGAATCAAGGGTTGATTCGATAAGTCGATACATTGGATATTAGTCGGCTATATGCGATATGGCCGGATCGTTAAATCAAGTGTTGATTTAATGATTTAATGCATAATTATATATTTGATATATTACTTTGCATTAACTAGTATTGGTTTACTTTAAATGGATTTTCTCACTTGTTTATGCACATTGTATATGTGATATATTTTTTGTGCACAAGTTTGTATCATGTTTGATGATACATGTTTACTTGGGTTTGCGTAAAGATTAAACCATGGTTATATGAATGGTTAGGGTTTTGGTTTCTTATTTATTTATTCTTTTTGGAAATTAATAAGCATAAAGAGAAAATGGTGGCTTTCTTTGTTTGCATCTTGAAGCTTCATGAAGCTTTGACTAAGTGACCATTTTTGTCTCATGCTTAACCCTAACCACTCCACTTAACCCTAGTTCATTCTCTACACTTGACCATGGTTGTATTATGATAAGTATTGTTTTTCTTTTTCTATTTGAATAACTTATCATAATATTCATCTTCTTCTTCTTCTTCACTTGAAGAAAACCTTGCTTCATCAATGGTGACTTGATGAAAAGAGTGAGAAATCCAATTCTAAAGTGAACCCACTTCCTATTTCTTCATCCTATACCTCTTGCCAAGTAGTATAGGGTGTTTTCTTCACAAGTTTCATGACTTGGTGAAGTGGGAGCTTGATCTTGTGATGCCTCGACGTAGATCATTTTCGGCATCGTTGTCGATGACCTAGCCCGCCCATTTCTCCGATGAAGCCGACGCTAGAGCCCGGGATTGGATTTGGACAGCAAGGAGACTTCATCATGGAGCTATGGAGGTGGAGGACCGGATCTACAAAGGTTGTATTTCCGTTCACTTAGTTAAATTGTTAACTAGTTGCATGTTTCGCCTAAAATCTAGTTAACGATCCGTATTAGGGTTTCTCGGCACTTGTAAAATTTGAAATTGGCATGGTTGATGCCTTGTGAGACCTCATTAGTGTGCCTAGGAACCCTACAGTGGTATCAGAGCCTAGCTAGAGCCTTAAGCGATGCGTAGATGATGTTAGAAACCCGATCGAACCCGAAACCCCAAGATTTCACCCTCTCCGGACATTTTTACAAAACCGGGTTTTTTCCAGATTAAAAATTCTTAAAAAATTCAGAAGGAAATTCTAAGAATTACGGTGCAAAAATGACCAAAAGATATGATTAAAGCGCGGCGGAACCGCGGCAGAAGCATGGCTTCTGCGGCGGTTCCGCGGCCAAAATATCTCTTCTTGAAACCATATTTGCACAGTAATTCCTCTTTCACAGTGCTGTATTTTATGGGAATTTTTAAAATTTATTCAAGAGTTGTATTTTCTTGGGGTGTATTGGGAGTTCGTAGATTCGATCGGATTATCAGATTTTGTTTATGTGGCTTTCCGGATATTTTAGAATATGTTAAAAGGTTCGACCGGATATAAATACCCACCTTTTCCCCTGTCGGGAAATTTCCAAGTGTTGGATTTTTCCGTGGTCTAATCACGTTCTAAGTAGTGCAAGTAACGCGATGGTCCCTCTAGAAGACAACAAAGCTTAACTCGATTATGTGACCGTCTTGAACTGCCCTTTGAACCTTCGGGTTTGGGGCAGTACGGCGTGCAACATGTGAGGCGTTGGCTTGACCCTTCTACGGCTGGACCGTTGGTACTGAGGCACGAAGTGAATGTCTTTGAACTTATTTCATGAGTTGAGCTGTTTCGGGAAAACTTGGGTGTTTGACTGTTCGATCGGAAAGTTTAACATTTTCTATTTATCTGGAATGCGATACAATAATTGGAATTCACAAGTAGTTATGAGATAACTGAATGAATGTTATAAACATAGCAGTTTAGTCTCTCTTGATCGGTTGCCACGGAATTTTGATGCGATCAAAAGTCCGTCGCAATCACGTAGCGTACGCGGATACTCGCCGGGTAAAATTAATAGACAGCCTCACTCCATAGCCCCGACCAAGTGACTGTAGGAGAACCCCTTCACCGAAAGCATCCGTTCGGGTGCTCGCGGTAGCGGTGTTCCGCCTTGGTGCACTTCGTCGACGGTATCGGGGGTGCGGCCGTCTACTGAAGTTTGCGACGAGCATTCGATCAGGATGTCGGGAATCTTGTTGAATTGCCCGACTTGATATTGAAAAGTGTTTTCGATTTTGAGACTAAAATGCGGGGTTTATAATTGTTAGGCATGCGATGTCTAAGGAATTCATTTGATTAGGCATGCGATGTCTAAAGAGGTTGCGGATTCCAACTGTTGTAATTTTACACTTTCTTTTCTGTGACCGTAAGTGTAATATGTGATATCGCCGGTTTCGTTGCTATATGTCAACGACAATTGGGATGTGCATATTTACTTACGTTGATGACATGCGATGTTATGTGTTGCTGGATATGTTATATTGGATCGTCGTGTTTGAATAGCCGGGGGTTTTTATGTGAGATGAGTGTTTTTCATTTTCATTCATGTAAAAACTTGTATGTAATATTCTTTTATTGGGGCATTTCCAGGTTGCGGAAGATGTCACCGTTTGTATATTATTTACTTTTCCGTACTAGGATAGACCCAAGGAGGGGAGCACAAGTAACCGGGTTCTGGAGTCCAGTGGGAGACCAACTCGAGGAGTCGAGTCCGGGTCTCCTAACTCTAGAATTGGTAGGGTTGCTTGCCGCTCTCGTAGAGGTCTAGGGGTGTGGGTTTGTCTATTCATCGCAACCGTGGAATCCGTGTTTTATACTAGCTCGTATTAAAAACACGGACGTCCTAGTATATCTAATATTTCATATGATTCTTCTGCTGCGATATCTGTGATGTGATCATGTGACGTTCTGTGATAGATACTATATATAGTATATATGATATATTATATAGGCGTTACTTATGTTTTACACCCGCGCTAGCCCTGCCCCGCTCTGCCGTTAGTTACCTAACCTAACGGTGCACGAGGGGACATCGAGGCGAATGCGGATGGCATAAGTGTACGTCGTATTTATCTGTGATGTTTAGGTATTTAAATGATGGGACTTCATTAATGTGATTACTGAAATAAAAGAAACCTAAAGATGTTGTAGAATCGAATTTCAAAAATAAAACAGGTAGCTACAGTTCTTGCTTTGCACAGCAGTATATATGATATATCCTGCACCTTATTCGATAAGGAAAGGACCGAGATCCCTTCACCGGGAGTGACTCCTTTAGCAATAACTGGCAGATGCTACAACCCTCGGTTTGTCTTTTGATTGCTTTTAAGAGTTTTTGCTTTGCACAGCGATATATATGATATATCCCGCACCTCATTCGACGAGGAAAGGGCCGACGATCCCTTCATCGGGAGTGACCCCTTTAGCAAAACTAGAAAAGCCTAAAAAACACTCCATTTTAAAATCATTTGATTCTACAACGATATCAAGTTCATTACGCAATAGGTTTTCAGAAAAGCCTGTCGTAGCCCTCCGTCATTTCAGATAAGTCCTGTTTAGTATTCATGCTGCGTTTGTTGACCTTGTCAAGGCGCAGTGTGCGGTAGCTAACCAGTATTTATCTGCTTATGCATATGATGCAGATTGGGTTAGGGTAGTCGTGCGGCCTTGTTGACCTTGTCAAGGGTCGTGCGGGTGGGTTTGATTCAATCAAGAAATGACGGGTTGAACTTGACTTGCGGTCTATGGTTTGTTAACATTGTCAAGGTCATAGATCGTTCGGGGCAAAATATTATCGGGAATTTCAAGTGTTGAAATTTGCAATGAGATTGCATACCTTCTATGAGATAGTTGGATCCCGATACCCGCTGCGAGTAATTGTTACTCCTGGGAGAGTTTTACACGTTACAATTAGCCGATCAAGTAGGTGTCTAGAAAGGTGTCAACGGGGTTACGCCTCTGGGAAAACGAGGTTTATTGTAATTAGGTTCGTGCGAAAGCACGGGGGACCTCCCTCAAAGTACCGACACTGGCCTGGCTGAAAGATTGGCGAACTTGTAGTGTGTAATTAATCCCGGCTAGTCTTTCCTTTTAGGGTTTGAAGGAAGATTTGATAAAAACAGTGGGAGCCATCCTGATTAGATAAAATTATAACCAATCTATTCTTGCAAGAGCGCACGCTGAGTGTTTTCTTCTCTCTCTCTCCAGGTAGCGACCAGATCACGCCTTAATCAAGATAATAATACGGATTATTGACCGAACCCGCGTGTTATACTGAGCTGGGGAACGTTGGTCCCGCTCCAACTTATAATTGTTATAAGACAGAGCAGGAAATTGGGGAATACCAGATTTCCCGTGCCGCCCAAACGAAGAGAGTGCATGCTGATGCATCATCTTCGGGTGTGTTCGTTACAAAGAACTATTTCTCTGTATCCTCTACGTCCTGGGTATTTGATACCGGATCAGGATCCCAGATATGTAATCTGTTACATAGGGCTACAGAAAGGTAGAAAACTGAGAACGGGTGATAAGTTTCATGAGGAAGAAAACGGGGCAAGTGTTGCAGCCAAGTCTGTCGGTCACTGTCACCCTGTATTACCAATACAATGATTCTGAACGAATGTTATTAGATACCGAACCTGATATACAAAATCATATCACTCTCTTTATTAGTAAAGAAATGATAAAATTTTGTATTGTTGGATAATGTTTTGATCATTTCCTATATCAAAAGTTGATCGGTTCAGGCACGTTATCTAAAAGCATTGATGTTCTAAATCAAACTACAGTTCTTAGTATACGGATCACATACAAGAGGAAGAGTTCAGAATTGAACGATTCCTTCTTGAGGCATTGTAGACTAGGTCATATCAATGCGACCCGACTGGCTGAAGTTACATTTAGATGCATATTTAAATCAGTTTGAATTTACATCTTATGAAACTTGCCAGTCATGTCACAAAGATAAAATGACCATAGCTCTGTTTACTGGAAGCAGAGAAAGAGTTAGTGAACTCTTGGGATGATACATGTTGATGTATGTAGGTCCCCTGTCTACACATGCCAAGACCGGTTCTTTGTACTTCATTACATTCTCTGATAATCTCTCAAGATTCAGTCATATGTTCCTGTTGTAACATGAGTCCGAAGCTTTTGAGATATTCACAGAATATAAGTTAGAAGTAGAGAACCAAAATAAGGGTATAAGTATTATGTCCTTTGATGATCAGGGAGGAGAATACTTGAGCACGGAATTCCTGGATTATTCTAAAGGAGAATGAGATTCTCTCTCAGCATTACTCCTCCGTATACACCATAGCACGATGGTATATCGGGGCGGAGCAATCACACCCTATATGATAAGGTGCGCTCTATGATGAGTACTACTGAGTTACCTGTTTCCTTTTGGGAGTTATGCACTTGAGAAGCTGCATACCTATTGAAAAGGGTTCAAATCAAATCTGTTGCCTACCACTCCATATGAGATATGGTATGGTAAGAGCCCATGTCTTAAGCTAGTTAAGATTTGGGGTTGTCCGGCCTATGTCTAAAAGCAAAATCCGGACAAGCTCGATGCAAGGTCTGTAATGTAGAACTGGAAAGGTTCCAGCTATACAAACTACAGCAGATGATTTGGTACAACCAAAGGATTCAGTAGATACCAACGAACCTCAGCCTCTCCGCCGATCTAGTAGGGTTCCTCACCCACCTGAGAGATACTTCTGTTTCTCTATGACAGTGGGAGCGAGGATTGCATCATGAGATGATGACCCAACTAGCTTCGAGCTGGCCATCAGGAGTAAGACTCTGTAAGAATGGCTGGATGCTTAGTGATCTGAGATGGAATCCATGTACACCAGCAAAGTATGGACTTTGGTTGCTATATCTGAAGGGTTAAATCCCCATCAGGAGCAAGTATATCTTGAGAAGATTACTTGGTGTAGATGGAAAAGTTGAGACTTTCAAAGCTAGACTTGTTAAAGGTTTTCGTCATCGACCAGGCGTGGATAATGATGAAACCTTTTCCAGTGGCTATGCTTAAGTCCATCCAGATCCTACTTACCACGGCTACATACCATGACTACTATATCTGGTGGTTGGGTGTCATGACAGCTTTTCTAAATGATGTTTTAGAAGAGGCAGTCTATAAGTACACAGCCAGAGGGCCTCGTAGACAGTGGGAGCAGCGGAAACGTGTGCAAGATGTTTTATAGGATAAAGCAGGCATCGCGGAGTTGGAACATCTGTTTTGATGGATTAGTCAAAGAAGTTGACATCTTCAAAATGGTAGATGAACCTTGTATAAACAAATAGGTAGTAGGGAGTATGGTGACGATCCTCGTAGAGTACCTGGATGACATACTCTTGATAGGGAAGGAGTTTCCTATGCTACGCTCGATCAATCTCCGCTTATCATAATGATTCTCCACAAAGGATCAAAGTGATACCTACTAAATCCTGGGTTTTGGATCTATGAGATAGATCTAAATGGATATTAGGACACTCACTAGTTGTAGTGAGATGGTATCATATGATCCTGGGGAGAATCACTGGAGTGTTCCAGAGTGATAAGAACGACTGAATGTCAGTCACAGGCATTGTCTTTACCCTCAGTAAAGGGACGGTATGTTGGAAGAGTTCCAAGCTAGATACCGTGGCATACTAGACGATAAAGGCAGGATACATCGCTACTTAAGATGCTACCAAAGAGGCAGTCTGGATGTATATTGGTTCATGAGATGAACTTTGTTCCTCCCATTGTGTGACAATGGAGTTGTGGCTCATGCCAAGGAACGTCCGTCCCATCAGTGATCCAGACATATTCTAAGGCAGTATCACCTGATCATGGAGATGGTTGATCTCCAGGATGATCGAGGTTAGGAGAGTAGACTCAGAGGACAACACGGCGGATCCACTCACAAAGGCCTTTTCCCAGAGAGAGACTTTTATGGGATGGTTGAGTATGAGATACTACAACCACTGCTATCAGATGGCCCAAGTGCAAGTGGGAGATTGTTAGTTATATGTTTGCCCTAGAGGCCATTACTATACATAGGATGTATATTGTAGTGGATGCTTGGACATATATAGGGAGGACTTTCTTGCTCAACATGATAGTATGCTATCTGGTTGATCTTTACCTTAACGTGTACACTGATTGTCTCTCTGTTACATGTTGGTAAAGCCCTTAGGATGCGTACTTGACTACCTGGACTGTGATGCGAATCATACTAGTGGGGACATGGTAGTCCATAAGTACATCCTTCAAAGTCCCTAGTCGTGGGTATATCGAGACGGGGCATCGATATACCAGAGTAGACTAGCGTATACCTTCTCGACCCATACAGATGGGCGATGGATGATCCCATATCCATTGATGTTTGACATCAGAGATGATATACGGGTGCTCAGTGGAGACTGGGTACACTGGACGGACTCGCCGAGAACTCCCAGATGGTATTATACCTTACGTCAGATGGCAGTTCTCTGGTGACACTGGTACAGAGTAGTCTGTTGACCCGAGATCGTCATAGAGTCTTGTGTGGTTCCCACTGTGCTTTGATTTCCACCTTACCACGTCCAAGAGGGCGTGCAAAACGGTGGTTTTTGGGTACAGTCCTGAGTCACATGGAGGCAATGAGCGATAGGAGGGGAATCGTCTCTCCCGGTATAGGGAGTTGATGTTGCGCTGTGTTCGATTGGCTATAACCGGAAATCCCTGGCCAGGGTTGCTGAGATTTACTAGTAAGTGTTGCCAGTAGTTTCTCGAACTGTTATAGACCTCATATCGACACGACTTATCAAGCTATTGGGGTCTGACGTTTACCACCCCTAGGCGAGATATGTGACATATCAGACGATCAGACCGGACTGTACGGTAAGTGTTACTGGTTGGATTCACAGGAGTATGAGCGGGCTTGCTCATCGATCTTCTGATCGCTTAATACCCGGGTGGCCGTTACGTTTAGCAGACCGCTTGCGGCTTGTGGGTGTTTGTTATGATCATCATCCGCTGCAGGCGTATTGACGAGTCTTTAGAGTCCTACACAGAGGTTTCCTGGCTCAAGCGAAACGAAATAGGAGCGCATATGAGATATGTGCGGGACCGAGAATAATGCGTGTATGTGATACCGTATTCCATTCTCGCGATGAATGTATCGAAAGGTTGTATGCAATATAACCTGGTTATCGAATCAAGGGTTGATCTGATAAGTCGATACATTGGATATTAGTCGGCTATATGCGATATGGCCGGATCGTTAAATCAAGTGTTGATTTAATGATTTAATGCATAATTATATATTTGATATATTACTTTGCATTAACCAGTATTGGTTCACTTTAAATGGATTTTCTCACTTGTTTGTGCACATTGTATATGTGATATATTTTTTGTGCACAAGTTTGTATCTTGTTTGATGATACATGTTTCCTTGGGTTTGTGTAAAGATTAAACCATGGTTATATGAATGGTTAGGGTTTTGGTTTCTTATTTATTTATTTATTTATTCTTTTTGGAAATTAATAAGCATAAAGAGAAAATGGTGGCTTTCTTTGTTTGCATCTTGAAGCTTCATGAAGCTTTGACTAAGTGACCATTTTTGTCTCATGCTTAACCCTAACCACTCCACTTAACCCTAGTTCATTCTCTACACTTGACCATGGTTGTATTATGATAAGTATTGTTTTTCTTTTTCTATTTGAATAACTTATCATAATATTCATCTTCTTCTTCTTCTTCTTCACTTGAAGAAAACCTTGCTTCATCAATGGTAACTTGATGAAAAGAGTGAGAAATCCAATTCTAAAGTGAACCCACTTCCTATTTCTTCATCCTCTACCTCTTGCCAAGTAGTATAGGGTGTTTTCTTCATAAGTTTCATGACTTGGTGAAGTGGGAGTTTGATCTTGTGATGCCTCGACGTAGATCATCTTCGGCATCGTTGTCGATGACCTAGCCCGCCCATTTCTCCGATGAAGCCGACGCTAGAGCCCGGGATTGGATTTGGACAGCAAGAAGACTTCATCATGGAGCTATGGAGGTGGAGGACCGGATCTACAAAGGTTGTATTTCCGTTCACTTAGTTAAATTGTTAACTAGTTGCATGTTTCGCCTAAAATCTAGTTAACGATCCGTATTAGGGTTTCTCGGCACTTGTAAAATTTGAAATTGGCATGGTTGATGCCCTGTGAGACCTCATTAGTGTGCCTAGGAACCCTACAAGATCAACAAGCAAGCCTGTACATTCTCCTGCGAATCCAATCAGTAACACTCCCGTACAGTCCGGTCTCTTCGTCTGATATGTCGCATATCTCGCCTAAGAGTGGTAAACGTCAGACCCCAGTAGCTTGATAAGTTGTGTCGATATGAGGTCCATAACAGTTCGAGAAACTACTGATAACACTTACCAGTAAATCTCAGCAACCCTGGCTAGGGTTTTCCAGTTATAGCCAATCGAACATAGCGCAACATCAACTCCCTATACCGGGAGAGATGAAACCCCTCCTATCGCTCATTGCCTCCATATGATTCAGGACTGTACCCAAAAGCCACCTTTTTGCATGCCCTCTTGGACGTGGTATGATGGAAATCAAAGCACAGTGGGAATCACACAAGATTCTATGACGATCTCGGGTCTACAGACTAACCTGTACCAGTGTCACCAGAGAACTGCCATCTGACGTGAGGTATAATACCATCTGAGAGTTCTCGGCGAGTTCGTCCAGTGTACCCAGTCTCCACTGAGCATCCGTATACCTTCTTTGATGTCAAACACCAATGGATATGGGATTATCCATCGCCCATCATATGGGTCAAGAAGCGCATACACTAGTCTACTCTGGTATATTGATACCCTGTCTCGATATACCTATGACTAGGAACATTTGAAGGATGTACTTAGCGACCACACTGTCCCCACTAGTATGATCCGCATCATAGTCCTGGTAGTCAAGTACTCATCCTAAGGGCTTTATCAACATGTAACATAGAGACAATCAGAGTACATGTTAAGATAAAGAGTAACCAGATAGCGTACTATCATGTCGAGCAAGAAAGTCCTCCCTATATATGTCCAAGCATCTACTACAATATACATCGTATGTACAGTAATGGACTCTAGGGCATACATATAACTAATAATATCCCACTCGCACTAGGGCCATCTGTTGTGGTATCGCATACCCAACAATCAGCTGTGGTTGAAGTATCTCATACTCAACCATCCCATAAAAGTCTCTACTGGGAAATAAGCCTTTGTGAGTAGATCCGCGCTGTTGTCCTCTGTGTCTACTCTCCTAACCTCGATCTCCTTGGAGATCAACCATCTCCATGATCAAGTGATACTGCCTAAAAATTATATCTGGATTTCTGATGGGATGGGGGTTCCTAGGCCAAAGCCATAACTCCATTGTCACACAATGGTTGGAACGAAGTTCATCTCATGAGCTTATATATATCCGACTGCCTCTTTGGTAGCATCCTTGGTAACGATGTATCTTGCCTTTAATCATCTAGTAAGTCACGGTATCTAGCTTGGAACTCTTCCAACATACCGTCCCTCCACTGAGGGTAAAGACAATGCCTGCGACTGATATTCAGTCGTCCTTATCACCCTGGAACTTTTCCAGTGATTCTCCCCAGGATCGATTGATACCATTTCCCTACAACTAGTGAGAATCCTAACATCCAATTAGATCTATCTCATAGATATAAAACCCAGGATTTAGGAGGTATCACTTTGATCCTTATATGGAGAATCCTTATGATAAGAGGAGATTGACCGAGCGTAGCATATGAAACTCCTTCCCTATCAAGAGTAGTCATCCACGTACTCTACGAGGATCACCACCATACTCCCTACTACCTTTTTGTATATACAAGGTTCATCTACTATTTTGATGAAGTCAAACTCTTTGACTATCACATCAAAACAGACGTTCCAACTCCGCGATGCCTGATTTATCTCATAAAACATCTTGCACACTTTTCCGCTGCTCCCACTGTCTACGAAGCCCTCTGGCTGTGTACTTATAGACTCTCTGTTCTAAATCATCATTTAGAAAAGCAGTCATGACACCCAACCGCCAGATATCGTGGTCATGGTATGTAGCAGTGGCAAATGGGATCTGGATGGATTTAAGCATAGCTTTGAAAGTCTCAACTTTTCCATGTACACCAAGTAATCTTCTCAAGATATACTTGCTCCTGATGAGGATTTAACCCTTCAGATAAAGCAACAAAAGTCCATACTTTGTTGGTGCATAAGGATTCCATCTCAGATCGCATAGCATCCAGCCATTCTTACAGAGTCCCACTCCTGATGGCCTGCTCGAAACTAGTTAGGTCATCATCTCATGATGCAATCCTCGCTCCCACTGTAATAGAGAAACCGAAGTATCTCTTGTTGGATATAGTGCCTTCAAAGTCAATTATTGGATCGCAGGTACGTGATTGCAATGATTGAGGGATGACCTATACCGGTAGGACAGTCTTACTCGAGATGATAGTATGCTATCTGGTTTGCCTTTATCAGTCGTGTACAGGTTTAGGTGACATGATCACTATTACACGTTGATAGAGCCTTTAGGATCCTGCTTGACTACCAACAGTATGATGACGATCATATACGTGAGAGTTGGGTAGTCTATAAGCACATCCTTAAAAGTGGTCCCTAGTCATGGGAGTTTCGAGACAGGGTATCGATACTCCGGAGTAGACTAGTGTATACAGTCGAGACCCCGACGAGGGGCGATGGCCGGTCTCATAAGCCATTGGTGTCAGTTGGATCACCTAAGATGTATACAGGTGCTCATTGGGTTATGAGTACACCGGACAGGACTCGCCGGGAACCTGCTAGTTGGTATTACACCTATCGTCAGATAACAGTTCCCTGGTGACATGTGTACATGTTAGTTCAGCAACCTGATGTCATCATTTGTCTCGTGTGAGTTTCCCACTGTGCTTTGATTACTACCCTACCACGGCTCAAAGGAGTCGTGCAAACAGGTTTTAGTTGGGTACAGTCCCGAGCTACATGGAGGCAAGTGAGTGGATCGGCAGGGGATTCGTCTCTCCGGGTATTGGGGGTGAGATCGTGCTGTGTCTAGGAGAGCCATTACACCAAGTCCTTGGCCAAGGAAGGTGAGAATTACTGATAAGTATTCCAGTAGTTTCTCAGGGTGTTCAGGGCTACACGTCGACACGGCTTATACCGCTATTGGGGGTCTGACGTTACCAGCCCCTAGGCCCAATATGCGATGCTCATAGATGAACGGACCGAACTGTATGTATATTGTCACAGATAGGCTCAGTAGGGTTCCAGGATGAGTTCGCTCATCGACTTCCTTTGAGGTCAGTACATGGGCAGCCGTTACGCACAGCTAGTGCCGCTGACGTGCTTGTGGTTAAACCTACTGCCAGGGTACTGACGAGTCTTTAGAGTTCCCCCACAGATAGTTTCCCAAGTTCGGACGAAACGTTGTAGAGGCCGTATGGTTTTATGGCAGGGTTCGAATATGCACGTGTCACATTTCGGAAAGATAATACTGGTAGGCTTTGGTTTAAGCCGGATCCATGTATTATATTGAGTCGGAATATTTTAGTCTCTCGTATTCGTATTCGGTCGGAATACGGATACAGGTATGTATATACAGGTGAGGGGTATTTTCGTAATCCGCTACGAGAATACTTTAGAAGATACATTTCTTTTTGGAATAATCATTTTGGTTTAAATGATTATTAGTTTTGGAAAGGGTGACTCATTCTTTGTGACTCATTGATTCTAGAATGATCACTAATGACTCATGTAATGAGTCATCTAGTGAGTCATTAAAGTATTAATGAGGTTTGTTTTGGGTGAGATATTTTAGGGTTAAGTTGGAGATATTTTTGTAAGATATTTTCATTATTTCTCTAGCACTAAACCTTATATATATGACACACAAGCAAAGAGGGCAGCCAATGGGTTAATTTTTGAATGCTTGGTTTATGCTCTCTTGAGATAGTTTTATGAGTTCACAATTTCCAACTCTTTGCATTTTCTTCAACCTCCACTCTTACCCTCTCATGTGATGAGAACCAAAGAGTGTTTGAGACAAAGTATTCTACTCGTTCTCTAGTTCATCTTGGTCATCTCTTTTAGCAGACTTGATGACCGAGTTGCCTCGGTATAGAGGCGGGAGCCCGTTTAAAGATCCGTTGACGTGGTGCCACCTCGATGAGGAGACAGGAGATCGGAGTTGCTGCGAGGAGCGTGGGATGATGGCTAAAGACCGAAGGACTCGGATCGATCGGTATAGCCTTTCGACCTCTTTACAGTTTGTTAGTTTAGCGTTAATGGAAAGATCCGGGTTATAGTATGCGATAGCGCCAGTTATAAAAGTTTTTGTTCCGCGTTTGGCGTCAGAATGACGGCCGGGGCTCTACTGTAGACTTACATGGTATCAGAGCCACGCCATTAAGCTTTACTAACTTGTTTTAACGTGTTTAAAACATCGATCGAATGAAATTTCCAAAACCGCATTTTTCATGTCAAAGTTTCTGTCGAATTTTTAAATTGGCCTAAAAATCATTTTGAGCATCTCAGAAAATCGTGCAGGCTTTTTTAAGGATACTGTAGAAATTTGGTTTACTGTCTCCACAGTACTGCCGCGGAACCGCCGCACAAACCATGTTTTGGCCGCGGTTCCGCCGCAGGTTTGGAGTAACAGGGTACCATTTTTCTACAGTAATGTCTAGCATGGGAATTGTGGTTTCTGGAATATTTTGTTTGGGCCCAGATTTTGTTTGAGTACTGTAGTTGTACGCGGGGCCCACTTCAGGAAGTTTTGTCGATCGGAATTTTAAACTTGTTAGTTTACAGTACTTACATTATATCTCCGACCGTGAATGTCATTCGAGCGGTAAATTGCGTCTAATTGCTATAGTTCTTTTAGACGGGTTTGCGAATGTGACATTCGCGTTGATGTTCTGTGTTGTGTTGTGATGTTGCGGATTTGTCGTGGTGGATAGCTGTGTGCAATGGTAGTGCAGTTTGGATTTATTTGTACATTTGATATTGCGGGGTGAGCGTCCAACATGTGGACTGCCGTCACCACCTGTTTGTATAATATTCTTTTGGGGCACGACCGGGCTGAGGTCGATGTACCCGTTGTACATATTTTTCATTTCTATACTAGGTTTACCCTGCGACGGAGTGCACGGATAGCCGGATTCTGGAGGGCAACGGGTCCGCATCTCATGGCTTTGAGAGGCAGAGGGCCTCACTCTAGAATTGGCAGACTATTTGCCGCACTCGTAGGGGGTATAGGTTGACCCAAGGAGGGGTGCTCAAGTTACTGGATTCCGTGAAGTGCAGGGTGGTCCATTCACTTTGCTGTACGAGGCTGCCTCGCTTCAGGTTTTGGCGGGTAACTTGCTGCACCCGTAGGGGTCTAGGTTTCATTGCACATGCTATCTACACGACCAGGGGAACGTCGGATTTCAGTAGCGGCTCTATGAAACCCGGGGATCCCAGATTATCTGTATTGTTCTGTGATGCTTATTACTTTTCTGTAATGTTGCATTTATCACGCCTGGAGCGATTATTGTATATTGGTATATATACTAGTAGATATTGTATATGTTTTACACCCGCGCTAGTCCAGTCCCCGCTCTGTCGTTAGTTAAGTAACATAACGGGTGATGACGGGACCCAGCGACGAATGCGGGATGGCAGATACGTACATTTTATTTTCGTTCTTTTCTGGTGTGATTAATTGATGGGACTGCGTTGATTCTAATCAATGCAAAGGAAAACAAACCTGTTTGGACGTTGTTGGAACAGTTTTAAAAAGTGTTATTACAAGGATGTTTTCTTTTGTTTTGCATAGTGGTATTTAGTTGGAATATCCTGCACCTCATTCAACGAGGCAAGGGCCGAGATCCCTTCACTGGGAGTGACCCCTTGGGCAGAAGTTTGCGTCAGGGTAATTACATGTTGCTTTGCATCGCGTTATTTAGTTGGAATATCCTGCACCTCATTCCACGAGGAAAGAGCCGAGATCCCTTCACCGGGAGTGACCTCTTTAGTAAAGGTTTTCGCCACTATATTTTTATAAAAAGCTATCAGGTTCCTTCAGCGATATCAAGTTCGTTACGTTAATGGTTTTTGCCAAAAACCAGCCGTAGCCCTCCGTCATTTCATTTGGGTATTCAGTAGTATTCAAGCTATATATTTTGACCAACGCCAAGGCATAGTGTTTGGTAGCTGCTGGGATTCATCTGTTGCATAGATAGATGAGTTGGTTTGGGACAGTTGTTCTGCCATTTGGCCAACGTTTGGGGAATGTACGGGTGGGTTCAAATTAACAAGATAATGATGGGTAGAACTTGACATGTGACTTATAGCATTTTGGCCAACGTCAAGGTCATAAGAGCATGGGGCAAAAATCCATATCGGGTGTTTCTAAAGAAACTGAAACTTGACAAGTATGCGCATACCTTCTGGAGTGTGATAACATGAGTGGATTCCTTCACGTTATCATGCGATGAGAGTTGGATCCCGATTCCCACTGATGAGTTGGTTTACTCTTCGGGTGATCCAGATTGATTCTTCTTTCAGGTTTGGCGGAGAATTTGACAGTACAGTAGGAGGTTTCCTGATTAGATAAAGTGATAACCATTCTGATTTAGGTTAGAGTGCACGCAGAGTGTTTCTTTTCTCTCTCTCTTTGGCAGCGACCTTCGACCGACCCTAGACTATGACTCAGTAACCAAGTTGACCGAACCTTCTTAAAATACTGGCTTTTAGATTGTCTAAAGTTGCATAAGTCATTCTCGCTCCTTCTTTTACCCTTTGCATTTCTCAGAACACCTCGTATCATTACGAACATCCACTTCCATTGGATAGATCTATCGTATGGTTATATACGAACTCGAAGGGACTTCTTCGAGGATGGATCCAGATTCAGGAGAAATTGAATTGGTTTATTCAGTGGTCTTTTATCATCACCTTCTCTCAGGTTGCGAGGGCTCCTTAGTTTAGGAGAGTACACCTATTACGCTTATTGGATAGTCTTCTTCCAAAACATAGGCAGGTGCCGAAAGGTAGGGAATGAAGAAAACCAATTAGCCTAAGTAGGGTGCACAGAAGGTAATAAGTAAAGACAAAATAAAGGGATTAGAAAGAGGGCAAAGTAAATTGCGACTGCTATCATTCACGACCAAACCGCGTACTTCATCGTCACTCCTACTTCACCTTTGCTTTTTTCTCCAGTTCGGGAGAAATAGAATAAGGTATTATTCAGCTGTCTTTTATCATCACCTTCTCTCAGGTTGCGAGAACTCCTAAGATTAGGAGAGTACACCTATTATGCTTACTGGATAGTCTTCTTCCAAACCATAGGCTCGTGCCGAATGGTAGGGAATGAAGAAAATCACTTAGCCTAAAGGGGTGTACAGAAGGTAATGAATAAAGACAAATAAAGGGATTTGGAGAGATGGCAAAGAAATATACGGTTACAGTCATGAATTGGATTATGGAAGAGGCATTACCAGGAATATCAGGATACCCCTACGAAACATTTTCATGTTTCAGTTTCACTGTGCATTGTTAAAGGAAAACTGTTTTCCCGATTAGATACTTATTCCGGGGTATGTATTTACCAGGTATGATTCTCACATCTGTATGGTTTTACAGATGATGAGTGGGAGTAAATTATTGGGAATTAGTTGATCATCCTCATTATATCGGAATTCGTTGTAATTGGTGATATTTGAGAAAATCGCCTGGGTACAGTTTTTCAACCTACGACGCACAAGGTTTTGAGTTATTCAACTCAGCGGACTTATACTGAGTATTGTATGTTGTCTAGTGTCCATCAGGACAAAGGGGTTGGTCCTCGTACTATGTTCTATTTACTTGTGACTTCTCTAGTTTTTAGACAAGTGTTTCGTAGAAATACAATGTCTAAGTTTTGAGAAGTTATAGGTATATGAATAAAGTAGAGAACCAGATGTCGCAAGTATCGGGATTCTTCAAAGAGATCGAAGATGCAGATACTTGTGATTGGTATTCAGTTGATAGTAATGGTTTTGAGAAACTTGTTTCTCTTTCAGGTTACTCATAATTGGATGTATTCCTAAGTTGAGTAATGCTGATTAGCCTCTCTCCATTAAGTTAATATGCACTGGAAAAAGCTGCATGATTTGAATCTGGTTCCATTTAAATAAGTGCCAAAGTTTTTATATTGGATATAGAATGGTTCATATCATAACGATGTTAAGGTACAATGAGTTGTCCGGCTTATGATTAAAACCATATTCTGGATAACTCAAGGCACGTTTCTGTAATGGTAGTTTGCGGGTTGACCCAGGCTATGTCGAGGGTTGACTTTCTACCATCTGGAAGATCAATGGTGATATTGTTCTTGACTCGCCACAGTTTTAGTAAAATGGTTTTTTTTTCTAGAAAACAGTTGTGGGAGTATGGTAGAACTGGAAGAGATTCCAAAACCGCAAACGATTACGGAAAATTTAATAGGACCTAAAGATTCAATCAGGTTTGACATTCCATTAGACACTCCGCAGATATGGTGGGTAACCTCAGACACCCGAGAGGTACTCCGGTAGCCTCAAGGACGGTGACAGGGAGGTTCTTGTTTACCCAGACTTGACACTACTGTTGTTCCAGGCTATGAGACCCGGCAGGAGGTTAAGTATAGCGTCGTTCTAAACTATCTTTAGAAGTGCACGCATATATTATTCTGCCAGAGGGTTATTGTGGTCAGTGGGAGCGGCGGAAGCATAGTGGGCAAGAAGCTTATGTCTATTTATAGACTTGAGCAGATATAGCAGAGATAGATAATCTATTTTTGATGTGACAGTCATGGGTTTGACTTCATCAGAATAGGGGATGGATCTGTTAAGAAGGTAGTAGGGTGTGATGTCCTTGTATTTGGATGACATACACAGAGTAGGAAGTAAAATTCCTATACTACGATCGGTTATACTGTGGTTGTCACACAGTTGTTTCTCCACAAAGGATATGGATATAATATCTGACATTCTGGTTACTAGATCTATGGTTTTAGATCTAGATTTGGGTAGTTTCCCAATGTGGGTACTTTGACATTATTCTAATAGTATTTTAGAATGGACGACTCCTGACATGGTGGTGTACCTGCAGGTGATGGAGTCTCCCTTTTTAAAGGTGTCTTACAGACTAAAGGGGAGAGGGATGTGCATGATTGGCAGATTACTTGCTTAGGCAATTGAATCAATCATGAGATGTCAAGTACCAGATGTTTTTTTTGTACTAGATGTAATAGTATTTATTAATTCAATCCTGGAGAAACATTCGGAAGCAGTTATAGAACACATGTGGATGTTCTACGGATTTGATGACGGCAGCCTCCTTCGGAGACGGTTATCATTCCAGCCTTCCAAAGGTGACATGGATGACAAAGTGATTGTCAGAGTAATGGTTTTCCCTCTCATGAGAGGCAGTATTATGGACAGGTGCTCCATGAGGATACTGTAGGAGGCATGGTGCATGATACTGATTAGGCTCAATTGACGATATGGTCTAAGAAGTTTGGATTTGGAGTTCATTTATGAATTAGGTCCCATCAGATATCCAGACATATTCTAAGACAGGTTTTACTCAATTCGGGGGATGGCTTTCTCCGCGAACTTGAGATTAAGAGAGACATAGAAAGAAACATCAGGGCGGATCCACTCACTGAGGCTATTTCTCGAACACAAGAGTTTCTACAAACGGGCTTTGTGAAACTGATTAGTAGAGGAGTTGGGTGTTCGGTATCACACGGGCTGTGAGTATGCGACATCGCAATAATTAGCCTTAAGTGCAAGTGGGAGATTGTTGGATATAGTGCCCTTAAAGTCAATTATTGGATCGCAGGTACGTGATTGCAATGATTGAGGGAGGACCTATACAGGTAGGACAGTCTTACTCGAGATGATAGTATGCTATCTGGTTTGCCTTTATCAATCGTGTACATTTTTAGGTGACATGATCAGTATTACACGTTGATAGAGCCCTTAGGATCCTGCTTGACTACCAACAGTATGATGGTGATCATATACGTGAGAGTTGGGTAGTCTATAAGTACATCCTTAAAAGTGGTCCCTAGTCGCGGGAGTTTCGAGACAGGGCATCGATACTCCGGAGTAGACTAGTGTATACAGTTGAGACCCCGACGAGGGGCGATGGCCGGTCTCACAAGCTATTGGTGTCAGTTGGATCACCTAAGATGTATACAGGTGCTTATTGGGTTATGAGTACACCGGACAGGACTCGCCGGGAACCTGCTAGTTGGTATTATACCTAGCGTCAGATAGCAGTTCCCTGGTGACATGTGTACATGTTAGTTCATCGACCCGAGGTCGTCATTTGTCTCGTGTGAGTTCCTACTGTGCTTTGATTACTACCCTACCACGGCTCAAAGGAGTCGTGCAAACAGGTTTTAGTTGGGTACAGTCCCGAGCCACATGGAGGCAAGTGAGCGGATCGGCAGGGGATTCATCTCTCCCGGTATTGGGGGTGAGATCATGTTGTGTCTAGGAGAGCCATTACACCAAGTCCTTGGCCAAGGCAACTGAGAATTACTGGTAAGTATTCTAGTAGTTTCTCAGGGTGTTCCGGGCTACTCGTCGACACGACTTATACTACTATTGGGGGTCTGACGTTACCAGCCCATAAGCCCGATATGCGATGCTCATAGACGAACGGACCGGACTGTACGAATATTGTCACTGATAGGCTTAGTAGGGTTCCAGGATGAGTTCGCTCATCGACTTCCCTTGAGGTCAGTACATGGGCAGCCGTTACGCATAGCTAGTGCCGCTGACGTGCTTGTGGTTAAACCCACTGCCAGGGTATTGACGAGTCTTTAGAGTTCCCCACAGATAGTTTTCCAAGTTCGGGCGAAATGTTGTAGAGTTCGTATGGTTTTATGGCAGGGTTCGAATATGCACGTGTCACATTTCGGACAGATAATACTGGTAGGCTTTGGTCTAAGCCGGATCGATATATTATATTGAGTCGGAATATTTTAGTCTCTCATATTCGTATTTGGTCGGAATACGGATACAGGTATGTATATACAGGTGATGGGTATTTTCGTAATCCGTTATGAGAATAATTTAGAGGATGCATTTCTTTTTGGATTAATCATTTTGGTTTAAATGATTATTAGTTTTGGAAAGGGTGACTCATTCTTTGTAACTTATTGATTCTAGAATGATCACTAATGACTCATGTAATGAGTCATCTCGTGAGTCATTAAAGTATTAATGAGGTTTGTTTTGGTGAGATATTTTAGGGTTAAGTTGGAGATATTTTTGTAAGATATTTTCATTATTTCTCTAGCACTAAACCTTATATATATGACACACAAGCAAAGAGGGCAGCCAATGGGTTAATTTTTGAATGCTTGGTTTATGCTCTCTTGAGATAGTTTTATGAGTTCACAATTTCCAACTCTTTGCATCTTCTTCAACCTCCACTCTTACCCTCTCATGTGATGAGAACCAAAGAGTGTTTGAGACAAAGTATTCTACTCGTTCTCTAGTTCATCTCTTTTAGCAGACTTGATGACCGAGTTGCCTCGGTATAGAGGCGGGAGCCCGTTTAAAGATCCGTTGACGTGGTGCCACATCGACGAGGAGACAGGAGATCGGAGTTGCCGCGAGGAGCATGGGATGGTTGCTAAAGACCGAAGGACTCGGATCGATCGGTATAGCCTTTCTACCTCTTTACAGTTTGTTAGTTTAGCGTTAATGGCAAGATCCGGGTTATAGTATGCGATAGCGCCAGTTATAAAAGTTTTTGTTCCGCGTTTGGCGTCAGAATGACGGCCGGAGCGCTACCGTAGACTTACATCTCTCAGGTGGGTGAGGAACCCTACTAGATCGGCGGAGAGGCTGAGGTTCGTTAGAATCTATTGAATCCTTTAGTTCTACCAAATCATCAGCTGCAGTTTTTAGCCGGAACTCTTTCCAGTTCTACCTCATGACCACTAATTTCTTCACAAGAAATTCCCTTTCATAAAGGTGGCATGCTGAGAAACAAAACATCTTTTGTTCCTCGGTTTGGTAGAAGATATTCCCTTGTGAATGCTTAGGATATCCACCAAACTTCCACAGAACTAACTTTGCCTCGAGCTTGTCCGGATTTTGCTTTTAGACATAGGCCGGACAACCCCAAATCTTAACATACTTAAGATATGGGCTCTTCCCATTCCATATCACATATGAAGTGGTAGGCAACTGATTTGATTTGAACCTTATTCATTAGGTATGCAGCTTCTCAAGTGCATAACTCCCAAAAGGAAATAGGAAACTCAGTAGTACTCATCATAGAGTGCGCCATATCAAATAGGGTGTGATTGCTCCGCCCCGATACACCGACGTGCTGTGGTGTATACGGAGGAGTAATGCTGAGAGAGAATCTTATTCTCTTTTAGAATAGTCCACGAATCCCGTGCTCAAGTATTCTCCTCCTTGATCACATCAAAGGACATAATACTTATACCTATTTTGGTTCTCTACTTCTAACTCATATTCATTGAATTTCTCAAAAGGTTCAGACTTATGTTTCAACAGGAACATATATCCGAATCTTGAGAGATAAACAGTGAATGTAATGAAGTATAAAGAACCGGTCTTGGCATGTGTAGACAGGGGACCTTACATACATCATCATGTATCAATCCCAAGAGTTCACTAACTCTTTCTCTGTTTCCAATAAACAGAGCTGTGGTCATCTTATCTTTATTACATGACCGGCAAGTTTCACAAGATGTAAATTCAAACAGATTTAAATATGCATCTAAATGTAACTTCAGCTAGTCAGGTCACATTGATATGACCTAGTCTACAATACCTCAAGAAGGATTTGTTCATTTCTGAACTCTTCCTCTTGTGTGTGTTCTATACGTTAAAAACTGTGGTTTGATTTAGAATGTCTATGCTTTTAGATAACGTGCCTGAACCGATCAACTCTTGATATAGGAAATGTTCAAAACATTATCCAACAATACAAAATTATATCCTTCTTTATTAAATAAAGATACTGATATGATGTTGTATATTAGGTTCGGTATCTAATAACATTCGTTCAGAATCAATGTATTCTGGTAATACAGGGTGATAACTGCCAACAGACTTGGCTTGCAACAATTGCATCGTTTCCAACTCTTGAAACTTATCACTCGTACTCAGTTCTCTACCTATCTGTAGCCCATGTAACAGATTACATATCTGGGATCCTAATCCGGTATCTCATATCCAGGACGTAAAGGATATTGAGAAACAATTCTCTGTAACGAACACACCTGAAGAGGATGCATCAGCATGCACTTTCTTAGTTTGGGCGGCACGGGAATTCTGGTAATCCCCAATTTCCTGCTCTGTCTTATAACATTTATAAGTTGGAGCGGGACCAACGTTCCCTAGTGCAGTATAACAAGCGGGTTCGGTCAATACATCCGTATTATTATCTTGATTAAGGCGTGGCATGGTCGCTACCTGGAGAGAGAGAGAGAGAAGAAAACACTCAGCGTATGCTCTTGCAAGATTAGATTGGTTATTAATATATCTAATCAGGATGTCTCCCACTGTTTTAGTCAAATCTTCCTTCAAACCCTAAAAGGAAAGACTAGCCGGGATTAATTACACGCTACAAGTTCGCCAACCTTTCAGCCAAGCCAGTGCCGGTACTTTGAGGGAGGTTCCCCGTGCTTTCGCATGAACCTAATTAAAATAAACCTCGTTTTCCCAGGGGCGTAACCCCGTTAACACCTTTTTAGACACCTACTTGATCGGCTAATTGTAATGTATAAAACTCTCCCAGGAGTAACTCTTACTCGCAGCGGGTATCGGGATCCTACTATCTCATAGAAGGTATGCAATCTCATTGCAAATTTCAACACTTGAAATTCCCAAAAATATTTTACCCCTAGCGTGCTATGACCTTGACGTATGCCAAACAACCCATAGTCCGCTAGTCAAGTTCAACCCGTACATTTCTTGATTGAATTAAACCCACCCGCATAATCCTTGACGCATGCCAAACAACGCCGTACGAATACCCTAATCCAATCGCATCGTATGCAAGCAGATAAGCACTAGTTAGCTACCGTACACTATTGTCACGACCCGAAATTGGCACGTGACGGCCCTAATACTACGCAACGCCTCCAGACGTAACGCAGTAAAAGAAAACTAAAACCCAGAAATCTAAACCATAAAAATACGGAAAAGATAATAAAAAGTTTTTGAAACATTTGAAATCACAACCCAAATTCTTTAAAAGAGTCCACTTTTTCTTTAAAATTTTGGCAGCACCTCCTTTGTAAAAGCTAGCCCCAAAAATGGGTACAACATAAATATAAAGTAAAGCATCCCCAAACGGGAGCAAAATCCACGCCCAACGGCGGAAAACAACCACCACAACAAATATACGACGCCGTAGCGAAGAAATAGAAGACGATAGAAAGGAAACTGTATAAAAGACAACAAATCCAACATAATATACAACATCGTCCTCACCAAGTCTCTAAGTCAATATGAAAATAGTAGATGGAGAGTACAACGATACAACGAATATACAATACAATGAATAACCACAAAACCCACCTAAGCAAACTGCACACTGTGAGCTGATGCGGTATCCGTAGCAAAAGATGATAGATGAATAACCAGCCTCGACTATTCTGGGGAACACTCTGTAACACCTGTGGCACAACGGGGGTGAGTTGCCAACTCGTGAATAGTAAATAACATATGCAGATAATCGCAAGAATGTGCGTACAGCATGAATCTAATATATGACAATTGCAGTAATAACAGGTCATGAGTACGAAATAATGGAAAGTACACTAACAAGTACCACCAATATATAAAGAAATAATGATATGACAACAGTATGCAATAATCATGCACTGGGGATATGAGAAAGTAAATGTGCAACACTCATGAAAGGTACACTCATAGGTACTCCTAATACATGGAACAGTGCACAAGTATATAAAGATGAGGTATGGAGTGAAATATGTCATTTCCATGGAATCCTGACATCGTGGTAGGATCACAATCCAGCAAGACAAATCAAAATCCCAATTCCTCAAATCAGCCCCCAAATTGGCTCTCATATCATCTAAGTGTCACATCGCCTCAACTGCACAATATCAAGTATATCTCGCATATGTATCGAATGTACAACATCAAGTAGATCTCACCTATCTAGTATGTACAATATCAGGTATATCTCACATATATCAAATGTACAACATCAAGTGGATCTTACATATCTCGTATGTACAATATCAATATATCTCACATATATCAAATGTACAACAGCAAGTGGATCTCACATATCTCGTATGTACAATATCAGTATCCAATCCCAATGAATCTCTTAAGTCCCAAATCAAATCTCCAGCACAGTTCTAACATCCTAATTAAATATGATGAGGGCAATACACATATATTAGCGTCCCATTCCACTAATATTGGTGTAAGGGTATATATAACAGCGGCTCAATCCCCTGTTATATATACAAAGGAGTAATTAGAAATACCATGAAACCAATGTGCCAAGCATCGATACAGAAATGCTGATTCATCAGGTGCTGTCTCCATGACTGGCCCCCTGATAGGTACGTATCATACGCTATCCCGAAAGCTCGAGTGCCTAGCTCTGACCCTCGCCTCTCGACGTATCCATACGTACATGACTCCCGTCGGTATCCACTCGATAGCCGATGAGTCATTGGTCCTGTCACCGGAAAGTATGGTTCCCCTAAGCCTCATCGCCTAGCACCGCGATGTCGACTCACACAGCGACAGCGTTCTTGCTTCAGGGTACCTCCGGGCCCCACCATGTACCCATACACGGATCCTTCCTTTCCTCGCGTAGGGTATATATATCAGCACCGATAAATCTCATGGTGGCTGCTAAAATATCATATCAAGGAAACCGGGTTTTTCAATGTATGCATAATTTCATGAACTACCACGGTTCCCAAATCCAGAAAACATCATGAAGAATCCATATAACAATGCGATAATCCATGAATAAAGTATACGCAACATAAAAACTGTAATGAAAGCGTATAAAAGAAAAGCATAGCATTCACCAGATATAAATGAACACATGAATGGTATAGCAGAAATATAGGTATCTACCTATATGATGATGTGATATACCTATCAGGTATAAGTAAAGTATAAAATGCAAGTACACCTGTAGCTATGTCCTTAGGTGTGTATGTACCTATCACTAATGGTACAATACCCTATAGGTAAACAGATAACTGTATGTCAATGTGATAGGAAATATGAATCAATGTCACAATGTCCCTAACCAAGTAATATAACATCTATAAGTGGTTATGTGTGTGACATGGTAATTATTGACGGTGTGTGTAGCATACAAACAGTGCTAGTGCAACATAAATCGTCAATAATATATGCAGTGTCATACTACTACTAGTCCAGGCACACTACAATCTAACTAATAGGGTAAATGCGCAATTCTAAACATGACATAGAATATGCGACAATGTAAATATTTCTAGCCCAGACGCATAACGCCATGCGGGCGATTCCCCTGTAGATGTTAAATCTACTCACCAACGCTCCAAGCTAGGTGAAGCCTACCACCTGTTTCCCCTTGTCGTAGCGTCCGAAGTCCCTGCTTGCGAACCTAAAATTTCACAAACACAACACATAAGCTAAATATCCTAAAATGACGAAAAGACAACGAAACGCGACGAAAACGCCCGGAAAATTACACTGCGCGCTTAGCGCATCTATCGCGCACGATACCGGCCAAAACCCTAATTGGGGTCGCTAAACTACAAAACACCAATTCTGGACCCCGATCGTCCCGATCGCGCAACACAACACAAAAATTACGAGGAATACACTGGATATAACCTCGCAACTACCAAAAGAACCCTACGTCGGAAAACCCCCGAAATCTAGTAAGCAACCTATCGCAATATATCACACTAGATTCAAGATAACACAAATCTAACAATTACAAATATCTTAAAATAGCTTAACTAAGCTATCTAAACCAATCCTATATTTTTAACACTCGCTAATTACGTTTTAGCAAAAATCTAGTAAGCAATTTTGCTTAATTAAACAAAATGCTTATTAGCAAAATTTAACACTTTCTACTAGATTAATCTTTTCCAAAACACAATTTAACACTTGAATTAAACACTAATCACTTAATCAAAATTTAACCCTAACATGAATTTTTTAAACCAAATATAATGAATTAATCATGAATTAAAAGCTAAACTAAGCACTTAAATAGTTAACTAAATTAGCTAGTTAAAGATTAAAGAAATTAATTATAGATTAAGGTAAGAAATTATACCTCCTCAAGAACACCAAAAAGAAATTTGATCCATCATTTTATCCTCCAAAATCAAGCTTTGATGAAGATCCATGAAGGATTAGTGAAGGAAAAATGGTTTAATATTTATATAGGAATTTTTGGATTTATTTTTGGAATTCCTTTTGTGTTTTTGATAGAAAATGAGTGAGAAATGAGTTTGGAATTGTTAAGGACAGAAATGGGGGGGGTTGAGCTCGGCCAAGAAGGGATGGGGGGTATTTTTGTGAATAATTTGTGAGGAAATAGCTAGGAAAGAGTGTAAATAATATAAAAAATGCTATTTTGCTACCTTTCACTCTTTTCTTTTCTTTTTAAATCCAAACCATTAGTCACCAAAAAAAATCTAGATATTTAAAAAGAACCTTCTAAAATAATTCTAGTGACAAAATTAATTTATTCACAAAATAAAATTTTTCCCGATTTACGTGCACAAAATACCGCTTAAAATAATATTTTATTCGGGAAAAAATCTATCTGAACCAAAACCTCCCAAATACTTCCAAAGTTCGCGCACAAGCTTTATTTTGGCCAAATTAGGTGTCGGTAAGCTTATACGGTCGTTTGATCGAAATCGGGTTAAAACGGGAAAAACCGACAATTTTGCCCTAAAACGGGAAAATTCACAAAACGATTTCTGAAACGTTACAACTATGCCTTGACGAATACCAAACTACCGCAGCATGAATACTAAGTAGTACTTATCTGAAATGACGGAGGGTTACGACAGGTTTTTAAGAAAACCCTTTGCGTAATGAACTTGATATCATTGTAGAATCGAGTGATTTTTGAATGGAGTGTTTTTGAGGATTTCTAGTTTCGCTAAAGAGGTCACTCCCGGTGGAGGGATCCGGCTCTTTCCTTATCGAATAAGGTGCAGAATATTTCACAAATACCGCCGTGCAAAGCAAAAACTATATAAGCAATCAAAAGACAAACCGAGTGTGTAGCATCTGCTAGTTTCGCTAAAGAGGTCACTCCCGATGAAGGGATTTCGGCTCTTTCCTTTTCGAATAAGGTGCTGGATGTTCTACAAGGAACACCACTATGCAAAGCAAGAACTAGAGCTATCAGTTTTTAAACAAGTTTCTACAACATCTTTAGGTTTCTTTTAGTTTCATTAATCTCATTAATGAAGTCCTATTTTATTATGCTTCACAAGCATCACATTTGAAACGAAAACAATAATATATAATATATATCTCATATATATAATATAAACATTTATCTCAGACAGTAATATGATCTCATCATAGAACATTGCTACAGAAGAACATATATGAAATATTGGATATACTAGGAGGTTCGTGTTTTTAATACGAGCCTGTATAAAACACGGATTCCACGGTCGTGATGAATAGCCAAACCCACATCCCTAGACCCCTACGAGAGAGGCAAGTAAGCCTTCCAATTCTAGAGTTAGGAGACCCGGTCTCGACTCCTCGAGATAGTCTCCCACTGGACCCTAGAACCTGGTTACTTATGCTCCCCGCCTTGGGTCTATCCTAAGGCGGAAAAGTAAATAATATACAATGGTGACATCATCCTCAGCCCGGAAGTGCCCCAATAAAAGAATATTACATACAAATGAATCTTACAAGAATGAAAATGAAAAACTCTCATCTCACATAAAACCCCCGGCTATTCAAAAACGACGATCCAATATAACATTTCACAGCAACATATAACATCACATGTCATCAACATAAGTAAATATGCGTATCCTAATTGTCGTTGATGTATAGCAACGAAACCGGCGATACACCACATATTACACTTACGGTCGCAGAAAATAAAGTGTAAAACTACAACGGTTGGAATCCGCAACCTCCTTAGACATCGCATGCCTAACCAAATGAATTCCTTAGACATGTCATGCCTAACAATTATAAACCCCGCATTTTTAGTCTCTATATCGAAAACACTTTTCAATATCTAGTCGGCCAATTCAACAAGATTCCCGATAACCTGATCGAATGCTCGTCGAAAACTTTAGTAGATGGCCGCACCTCTGATGCCGTCGACGAAGTGCACTAAGGCGGAACACCGCTGCCGCGAGCATCCGAACAGATGCTTTTGGCGACGGGGTTCTCCTATAGTCACTTGGTCGAGGCTATGGGGTGTGGCTGTCTATTAAGTTTACCCAGCGAGTATCTGCGTACGCTACGTGATTGCGACGGACTTTTGATCGTATCAAAATCCCGTGGCAACCGATCATCTGAGACTAAATTGCTCGATTTATAACATTCAAATTAGTTATCTCATAACTACTTGTGGATTCCAAATATTGTATCACAATCCAGATAAATAGACAATGTTAAACTTTCCGATTGAATAAACAATTACCCAAAATTTCCCAAACGGCTCAACACTTGAGCGAATTTTAAAAGCATCTATCACATGCTACAGTACCAATGGTCCAGCCGTAGAAGGGTCAAACCAACGCCTCACATGTGGCAACGCCGTACTGCCCCAAACCCTAAGCTTTAGAGGCGGTTCAGACGGTCACATAATCGAGTTAAGGTTTGTGTTCTTCTAGAGGGTCCACCGCGTTACTTGCACGACTTTGAACGTTCTTTAACTAAGGAAAAATCCAACACTTGGAAATTTTCCGACAGGGGAAAAATAAGTTATTGATATCCGTTCGGACTTTTTAACACGTTCTAAATTACCCGGAAAAACTTAAACGAAGTTAAACTATCCGATCAAATCAACGAATACAAAAGATCTCCAGAAAACTCAACATTTGAGTAAGATTAAAAATTCCCAGAAGCATGAAAAAGTACCCAAGAATCATACCTTGAAGTATGAGCCCCTGACTCCTCATGATGGCCACGGAACCGCCGCCAAACCCATGGTTTGGCCGCGGTTCCGCGCTCCCATGATGGAGTTGGGGCTTCGTACTTGTCACGACCCGAAAGTACGGAACATGACCGGCACTTAAACTACGAACGTCTCGAGGCGTACGTAATCTAAGTAAACCGAAAAACCCAGAAATCCAAACCAAGAAAAGTAGTAGAGTGCAGGAAAAACCAACTTAAGCAAGTAGTTTCAATAGCATAAGCCGAATTATGCGGTTTTTAAAAACATCAAAAATTTACTGAAAATTTCGGCAGAGTCTCCTTTGTAAATACAGGCCCCCAAACGGGATACTGTTGGAGATAGTGCCCTCATAGTCAATTATTGGATCGCAGGTACGTGATTGCAATGATTGCGGAGGACCTATCCCGGGAGGACAGTCTTTCTCGAGATGATAGTATGCTATCTGGTTTGCCTTTATCAGTCGTGTACATGTTCAGGTGACTGATTGCATGTTACACTTTGATAGAGCCCTTAGGATCTTGCTTTACTACCAACAGTATGATGGCGATCATATACGTGAGAGTTGGGTAGTTTATATGCATATCCTTAATTGTGGTCCCTAGTCGTGGGAGTTTCGAGACAAGGCATCGATACTCCGGAGTAGACTAGTGTATACAGTCGAGACCCCGACGAGGGGCGGTGGCCGGTCTCACAAGCCACTGGTGTCAGTTGGATCACCTAAGATGTATACAGGTGCTCATTGGGTTATGAGTACACCGGACAGGACTCGCCGGGAATCTGCTAGTTAGTACTATACCTATCGTCAGATAGCAGTTCCCTGGTGACATGTGTACAGGTTAGTTCATCGACCTGAGGTCGTCATTTGTCTCGTGTGAGTTCCCACTGTGCTTTGATTTCTACCCTACCACGGCTCAAAGGAGTCGTGCAAACAGGTAGCTTTTGGGTACAGTCCCGAGCCATATGGAGGCACGTGAGCGGATCGGCAGGGGATTCGTCTCTCCCGGTATTGGGGGCGAGGTCGTGCTGTGTCTAGGAGAGCCATTACACAAAGTCCATGGCCATGGCAGGAGATTTACTGGTAGGTACTCCAGTAGTATCTCAGGGTGTGATTGGACTACACTCCGACACGACTTATACTGCTTCTGGGGGTCTAACGTTACTAGCCCCCTAGGCGGATATGCGATACTCATTGACGAACGGACCGGACTGTATATACATTGTCACTGTTAGGCTCAGTAGGGTTTCTGGATGAGTTCTCTCATCGGCCACCCTTGAGTTTGCTCATCAGCCTCCCTTGAGGTCAGTCCATGGGCAGCCGTTACGCATAGCTAGTGCCGCTGACGGTTTGTGGTTAAACCCACAGCCAGGGTACTGACGAGTCATTAGAGTCCCCCACAGATAGTTTCCCAAGTTCGGGCGAAACGTTGTAGAGGCCGTATGGTTTTATGGCAGGGTTCGGAAAATGCACGTGCGTTTACGCACGTGTCAGTTTTCGGGCAGATGATACTGTTCGGCTTTGGTTTAAGCCGGATCCGAGTATTATATTGAGTAGGTATAATATCTTTGTCTCAGTTGCATTTGTATTCGGTCGTAATACAAATGCGGGTATATTTATACAGTTTCGGGGTTGTCCTGAAATTCGTTTCAGGATCACTTTTGGAAGTTGCCAGTTTCCAGTTTTCTATCAGCCGTCTTTTAACATTCGGTTAAAGACGGATTTATCTTTTCTTGGATGAGGGTGAGTCATGCTTCTAGAAGGTTCTAGAAGGTTCTAGAATTTGGTTAGGTGTCTTGTGACTCATGCTTTGATTTTAACCATTTCTTGTTTAGCTAAAGATATTATTTTGGGTTCACATTATGATATTTATCATATGGTTACTCTCCCCTCTCCTACGGTCACCCCCCCACTCCTATAAGTGGCCGGCCCCCTCTCTCTCCTCACTCTCTCTCACTTGATGTTTCATTTGGGGAAAAAGATTATGATAGTATTTGGGGTGCATGGAATTTTACAGTTCATTTCATTCCATCACCCAATTCCCTCGGCAACTTCATTAACCGTCCGTCCACAGTTTTGGACGGAACGAGACAAAGTCATCTACTCATTCTCTACATCATTCTTGGTCGTCTCTTCTAGCAAACTTGACGACCGAGTTGCCTCGAGTCAGAGGCGGGAGCCCGTTTAAAGAATCAGTGATGTGGTGCCACCTGGACGAGCAGATCGGAGATCGACGAGATCGGAGCAGCCGCTACGGAGCGTGGGATGATGGTTAAAGAACGAAGGACTCGGATCGTTCGGTATAACCTTTCTACACTCTTTACAGTTTGTTAGTTTAGCAATAATGGAAGATCCGGGTTAAAGTATACGATAGCGCCAGTTAAAAAGTTTTTGTTCCGCATTTGGCGTCTGTAGACGGCCGGGGCGCTAGCGTAGACTTACAGTGGTATCAGAGCCTCACCATTTTGCTATTCTAACTTGTGCTAACGCGTTTAAAACATCGATCGAACCGAAAATCAAAAATCGCATTTTTCTTGCTTGACAGTTTCTGTTGATTTTAAATGGCCTCCTAAAAATATTTCACATATCTCAGAAATCTGTGCAGGGTTTTCTAAGGCACACGACAAAATTTGAGCAAGTGATTCCACTATATAGCCGCGGAAGCGCGGCCAAACCCATGGTTTGGCCGCGGATCCGCGGCCATCCTAATGAATCACTGCATCAAATTTTCTCAGTGTCTTCTCTGGTGGAATTTTGGGTTTTTGGTATATATCTTTTGGGCCCAGGTTTTGTTACTGTTCTCCAGATTTGCTTGGGGCCCACTTTATGATATTTTGTCGATCGAAATTTAAACATGTTAGTTTACAGTGCTTACATTATATCTCCGACCGGGAATGTCATTTGATCGGTAAACCGCGTCTGATTGCTATAGTTCTTTTAGACGGGTTTGCGAACGTGACATTCGCGTTGATGTTCTGTGTTGTGCTGTGATGTTGCGGATTTGTCGTGGTGGATAGCAGTGTGCAATGGTAGTACAGTTTAAGTTTATTTGTACATTTGATATTGCGGGGCGAGCGTCCAACTTGTGGACTGCCATCACTGCCTGTTGTATAATATTCTTTTGGGGCACGACCAGGTTGCGGTCGATGTACCTGTTGTACTATTTTTCATTACTGTACTAGGTTTTACCCCGCGACGGAGTGCACGGATAGCCGGGTTCTGGAGGGCAACGGGTCCGCATCTCATGGCTTTGAGAGGCAGAGGGGTCCCACTCTAGAATTGGCAGACTATTCGCCGCACTCGTAGGGGGTACAGGTTGACCCAAGGAGGGGTGCTCAATTTACCGGATTCCGTGAAGTACCGGGTGTTCCATTCACTATGCTGTAGGGACCACCTCGCTTCAGGTTTTGGCGGGTAACTTGCCGCACCCGTAGGGGTCTAGGTTTCATTGCATAGGCTATCCACACGACAGGGGAACGTCGGGTTTCAGCAGCGGCTCTGTGAAACCCGGGGATCCCAGATTATCTGTATTGTTCTGTGATGCTTATTACTTTTCTGTAATGTTGCATATTATCACGCCTGGAGCGATTATTGTATATTGGTTTATATACTATTAGATGTTGTATATGTTTTACACCCGCGCTAGTCCAGTCCCCGCTCTGTCGTTAGTTAAGTAACCTAACGGGTGATGACGGGACCCAGTGACGAATGCGGATGGCATATACGTACATTTTATTTTCGTTCTTTTCTGGTGTGATTGATTGATGGGACTGCGTTGATTCTGATCAATGCAAAAAGTTAAACAAACCTGTTTTCAGTTGTTGGAACAAATTTAAAAAGTGTTATTGCAAAGACGTTTTCTTTTGTTTTGCATAGCGGTATTCAGTGGAATATCCTGCACCTCATTCGACGGGGCAAGGGCCGATATCCCTTCACCGGGACTGACCCCTTGGGCAGAAGTTTGTGTCAGGGTAATAACTTCACTATAGTCGATTACAAGTTGCTTTGCATAGCGGTATTCAGTGGAATATCCTGCACCTCATTCCACGAGGAAAGAGCCGAGATCCCTTTACCGGGAGTGACCTCTTTAGCAAAAGGTTTTCGCCACTATATTTTAAAAAGCTATCAGGTTCCTTCAACGAGATCAAGTTCATTACGCTAAAGGTTTTTCGCCAAAAACCAGCCGTAGCCCTCCGTCACTTCTTTTGGGTATTCAGTAGTATTCAAGCTATGTATTTTGACCAACGCCAAGGCATAGTGTTTGGTAGCTGCTGGGTATTCAATTGTTGCATAGATAGATGAGTTGGTTTGGGACAGTCGTTCTGCCATTTTGGCCAACGTCAAGGGCATGTGCGGGTGGGTTCAAATTGACAAGATAGTGATGGGTAGAACTTGGCATGTAACTTATGACATTTTGACCAACGCCAAGGTTATAAGAGCATGGGGCAAAAATTAGATCGGGAGTTTCTAAAGAAACTGAAACTTGCCAAGTATGCGCATACCTTCTGGAGTATGAGTAACGTGGATGCATTCCATCACGTTATCATGCGATGAGAGTTGGATCCCGATTCCCACTGATAAGTTGGTTTACTCTTCGGGTGATCCCGATTGATTCTTCTTTAGGTTTGGAGGAGAATTTGACAGGACAGTGGGAGGTTTCCGGACTAGATAAAGTTATGACCATTCTGATCTAGGTTAGAGTGCACGCAGAGTGTTTCTTTTCTCTCTCTCTCTTTGGCAGCGACCTTTGACCGACCCTAGACTATGACTCAGTGACCAGGTTGACCGAACCTTCTTAAAATACTGGCTTTTGGATTGTCTATGTTGCATAAGTCATTGCCACTCCTTCTTTTACCCTTTGAATTTCTCAGAACACCCGTATTACTACGGATATCCACTTCCATTGGATAGATCCATCGTATGGTTATATACGAACTCGAAGGGACTTCTTCGAGGATGGATCCAGGTTCAGGAGAAATAGAATTGGTTTATTCAGTTGTCTTTTATTATCACCTTCTCTCAGGTTGCGAGGGCTCCTTGGTTTAGGAGAGTACACCTATTACGCATATTGGATAGTCTTCTTCCAAACCATAGGCAGGTGCCGAAAGGTAGGGAATGAAGAAAACCAATTAGCCTAAGTAGGGTGTACAGAAGGTAATATGTAAAGACAAAATAAAGGGATTAGAAAGAGGGCAAAGTAAATTGCGACTGATATCATTCACGACCAAAACCGCGTACTTCATCGCCACTCCTATTTCACTTTTAAAAGAATAAGGTATTATTCAGTTGTCTTTTATCATCACCCTCTCTCAAGATACGAGTACTCCTTGGTTTAGGAGGGTACACCTATTATGCTTACTGGATAGTCTTCTTCCAAACCATAGGCTGGTGCCGAACGGTAGGGAAGGAAGAAAACCATTTAGCCTAACGATGGTGTACAGAAGGTAACGACTAAAGACAAATAAAGGGATTTCGAGAGATGGCAATAAAATATACGGTTGAAGTCATGAATTGGATTATGGAAGAGGCATTGCTATGAATACCAGGATACCCCTACGAAACATTTTCATGTTTCAGTGCATTGTTAAAGAAAAACTGTTTTCCCGATTAGACACTTACTCCAAGGGTATGTATTTACCAGGTTTCATTCTCATATCTGTATGGTTTTACAGATGATGAGTGAGAGTAAGATATTAGGAATTAGGTGATTATCCTCATTATATCGGAATTCGTTGTAATTGGTGATATTTGAGGAAATCGCCAGGGTACAGTTTTTCACCTACGACGCACAGGTTTTGAGTTATTTAACTCAGCGGACTTATACAGAGTATTGTATGTTGTCCAGTGTCCTTCAGGACAAAGGGGTAGGTCCTCGTACTATGTTCTGTTTACTTATAACTTCTCTAATATTTAGACAAGTGTTTCGTAGAAATACAAGGTCTAAGTTTTGAGAAGTTGTGGGTATAAGAATAAAGTAGAGAACCAGGTATCACAAGTATCGGGATTCTTCAAAGAGATCGAAGATGTAGATTCTTGTGATTGGTATTCAGATGATAGTGATGGTTTTGAGAAACGTGTTTCTCTTTCAGGTTACTCATAATTGGATGGATTCCTAAGTTGAGTAATGCTGATTAACCTCTTTCCATTAAGATGATATGCACTGGAGACAGCTGCATGATTTGAATCAGGTTCCAATTAAATAAGTGCCAAATTTCTATATTGGATATAGAATGGTTCGTACCTTAAAAGATGTTAAGGTACGGGGAGTTGTCCAGCTTTTGCTTAAAACCAGACTCTGGATAACTCAGGGCACGTTTCTGTAATGGCTGTTTGTGGGTTGACCCTGGCTATGACGAGGGTTGATATTCTACCATTTGGAAGATCAATAGTGATATTGTTCTTGACTCGCCACAGTTTTAGTAAAAATGGATTTTTTCAGAAAACAGTAGTGGGAGTATGGTAGAACTGGAAGTGATTCCAGAACCGCGAACGATTACAGAAAATTTAATAGGACCTATATATTCAATCAGGTTTGACATTCCAATAGCCACTCCGCAGATATGGTGGGTAACCTCAGACACCCGAGAGGTACTTCGGTAGCCTCAAGGACGGTGACAGGGAGGTTCTTATCTACCCAGACTTGACACTACTGTTGTTCCAGGATATGAGACCCAGTAGGAGGGTTGTCGTAGTCAGTGGGAGCAGCGGAAGCATGGTGGGCAAGTAGCTTGTGTCTATTTATAGACTAGAGCAGTTATAGCGGAGATAGATCATCTATTTTTGATGTGACAGTCATGGGTTTGACTTTAATTAGAATAGGGGATGGATCTGTTAAGAAGGTAGTAGGGTGTGATGTCATGGTATTTGGATGACATACACAATATAGGAAGTAAAATTCCTATACTACGATCGGTTGTACTTTGGTCGTCACACAGTTGTTTCTCCAGACAGGATATGGATATAATATTTGACATTCTGGTTTCTGGATCTATGGTTTTAGATCTAGATTTGGGTAGTTTCCCAATGTGGGTACTTTGACAGATATTCTAATGGTTTTTAGAATAGTTGACTCCTAGCATGGTAGTGTACCTGCAGGTGATGGAGTCACCCTCTCTAAAGGTGTCGTATAGACTAAAGGGGAGAGGGATGTGCATGATTGACAGATCACTTGCTTAGGCAATTGAGTCAATCGTGAGGTGTCAAGTACCACACCAGATGTTGTTTTTTGCACTAGATGCAATGAGTTTGTATTAATCCAATCCTGGAGAAACATAAGGAAGCAGTTTTAGAACATAAGTGGATGTTCTACGGATTTGATGACGGCAGCCTCCTTCGGGAGACGGTTATCATTCCAAGCTTCAAAGGTGACATGATTGACAGAGTGATTGTCAGAGTTATAGTTTTCCCTCTGACGAAGAGGGACAGTATTATGGACAGGTGGTCCAAGAGGATACTGTGGGTGGCATGGTGCCGGATACTGATTAGGTTCAGTGATCGATTCGGTCTAAGAAGTTTGGATATGGAGTTCATTTATGAACTAAGGTCCCATCAGATATCCAGACATATTCTAAGACAGGTATTACTCAATTCGGGAGATGGTTTTCTCCGCGAACTTGAGATTAAGAGAGATATAGAAAGATACTTCTAGGCGGATCCACTCACTGAGGCTATTTCTCGAACACAATAGTTTTACAAACGGGCTTTGTGAAACTGATTAGTAGAGGAGTTGGATGTTCGGTTTCACACGGGCTGTGAGTAGTCGACATCGCAATATTAGCCTTGAGTGCAAGTGGGAGATTGTTGGAGATAGTGCCCTCATAGTCAATTATTGGATCGCAGGTACGTGATTGCAATGATTGCGGAGGACCTATCCCGGGAGGACAGTCTTACTCGAGATGATAGTATGCTATCTGGTTTGCCTTTATCAGTCGTGTACATGTTCAGGTGACTGATTGCATGTTACACTTTGATAGAGCCCTTAGGATCTTGCTTTACTACCAACAGTATGATGGCGATCATATACGTGAGAGTTGGGTAGTTTATATGCATATCCTTAATTGTGGTCCCTAGTCGTGGGAGTTTCGAGACAGGGCATCGATACTCCGGAGTAGACTAGTGTATACAGTCGAGACCCCGACGAGGGGCGGTGGCCGGTCTCACAAGCCACTGGTGTCAGTTGGATCACCTAAGATGTATACAGGTGCTCATTGGGTTATGAGTACACCGGACAGGACTCGCCGGGAATCTGCTAGTTAGTACTATACCTATCGTCAGATAGCAGTTCCCTGGTGACATGTGTACAGGTTAGTTCATCGACCTGAGGTCGTCATTTGTCTCGTGTGAGTTCCCACTGTGCTTTGATTTCTACCCTACCACGGCTCAAAGGAGTCGTGCAAACAGGTAGCTTTTGGGTACAGTCCCGAGCCATATGGAGGCACGTGAGCGGATCGGCAGGGGATTCGTCTCTCCCGGTATTGGGGGCGAGGTCGTGCTGTGTCTAGGAGAGCCATTACACAAAGTCCATGGCCATGGCAGGAGATTTACTGGTAGGTACTCCAGTAGTATCTCAGGGTGTGATTGGGCTACACTCCGACACGACTTATACTGCTTCTGGGGGTCTGACGTTACTAGCCCCCTAGGCGGATATGCGATACTCATTAACGAACGGACCGGACTGTATATACATTGTCACTGTTAGGCTCAGTAGGGTTTCTGGATGAGTTCGCTCATCGGCCACCCTTGAGTTTGCTCATCAGCCTCCCTTGAGGTCAGTCCATGGGCAGCCGTTACGCATAGCTAGTGCCGCTGACGGTTTGTGGTTAAACCCACAGCCAGGGTATTGACGAGTCATTAGAGTCCCCCACAGACAGTTTCCCAAGTTCGGGCAAAACGTTGTAGAGGCCGTATGGTTTTATGGCAGGGTTCGGAAAATGCACGTGCGTTTACGCACGTGTCAGTTTTCGGGCAGATGATACTGGTCGGCTTTGGTTTAAGCCGGATCCGAGTATTATATTGAGTAGGTATAATATCTTTGTCTCAGTTGCATTTGTATTCGGTCGTAATACAAATGCGGGTATATTTATACAGTTTCGGGGTTGTCCTGAAATTCGTTTCAGGATCACTTTTGGAAGTTGCCAGTTTCCAGTTTTCTATCAGCCGTCTTTTAACATTCGGTTAAAGACGGATTTATCTTTTCTTGGATGAGGGTGAGTCATGCTTCTAGAAGGTTCTAGAATTTGGTGAGGTGTCTTGTGACTCATGCTTTGATTTTAACCATTTCTTGTTTAGCTAAAGATATTATTTTGGGTTCACATTATGATATTTATCATATGGTTACTCTCCCCTCTCCTACGGTCACCCCCCCACTCCTATAAGTGGCCGGCCCCCTCTCTCTCCTCACTCTCTCTCACTTGATGTTTCATTTGGGGAAAAAGATTATGATAGTATTTGGGGTGCATGGAATTTTACAGTTCATTTCATTCCATCACCCAATTCCCTCGGCAACTTCATTAACCGTCCGTCCACAGTTTTGGACGGAACGAGACAAAGTCATCTACTCATTCTCTACATCATTCTTGGTCGTCTCTTCTAGCAAACTTGACGACCGAGTTGCCTCGAGTCAGAGGCGGGAGCCCGTTTAAAGAATCAGTGATGTGGTGCCACCTGGACGAGCAGATCGGAGATCGACGAGATCGGAGCAGCCGCTACGGAGCGTGGGATGATGGTTAAAGAACGAAGGACTCGGATCGTTCGGTATAACCTTTCTACACTCTTTACAGTTTGTTAGTTTAGCAATAATGGAAGATCCGGGTTAAAGTATACGCTAGCGCCAGTTAAAAAGTTTTTGTTCCGCATTTGGCGTCTGTAGACGGCCGGGGCGCTAGCGTAGACTTACAGATACAACATGAATAGTATACGAAATCAAGAAAAGGGCATCCCCAAGCGGGAGCTAGCTCTTCGTCAATCGACGGTCACAACCACACAAACAATATAATATACAACGCCAACGGCGGGGATCAAAACTCAAAAGGAAACTCAAAACCACCAGAAATATAACGAGCGACTCTAAGGTCGAAAGAATAAACAACACTGGTCTCTATCTCAATAAATACATGTTTGGTTGATGGAATTTACTAGATACAACGAAATAATATTATACAAGGTAATATGATGGGTACGATACAAGAAAAGCTTTAGCAGATAAACACCCAAATTCCCATCACGTGACAGCACGTGATGCTCCAAAGTATTCAATACTTTTGGCAGAACAAATTAAAGGGAAGCAGGGCGCTCTCACGTGTCCGCACGTGACCCCTCTTGCCTTAGTGTTTAACACTAAATTGAAACCTCTGTATCCAGTGTTCAACGCTGATTTGCCTTAGTGTTTAACACTAAATTGAAACCTCTGTATCCAGTGTTTAACGCTGATTTGCCTGAGTGTTTAACACTAATTTAAAATCTCTGTATCCAGTGTTTAACACTGATTTGCTCTAGTGTTCAAACACTAATTTGAAAAACTCTATTTGCAGTGTTTAAAACTGATTTTCTTAGTGTTTAACACTAAATTAAGATCTCTGTTACCAGTATTTAACACTGATTTTCTTAGTGTTTAACACTAATTTGAAATCTCTGTATCCAGTGTTTAACACTGATTTGCTCTAGTGTTCAAACACTAATTTGAAAAACTCTATTTGCAGTGTTTAAAACTGATTTTCTTAGTGTTTAACACTAAATTAAGATCTCTGTTACCAGTATTTAACACTGATTTTCTTAGTGTTTAACACTAATTTGAAATCTCTGTTGCCAGTGTTTAACACTGGTTTGCTTTAGTGTTTAACACTAATTTGAAAGCCCTGTTGTTAGTGTTTAACACTGATTATCTTCTAGTGTTTAACACTAACTTGCTAATCTTATTCCCAGTGTGCAACACTGTTGGTCTCTAGTATTTAACACTAGCTTTAGCCCAATTGGCTAAGTTTCTAAAGGCAAAGCCTCTCCTTCAATGAGCCAACAGAGGGCCAATATTCTAAACATGATTGGACTTAGCCCAAGCTGGCCATAAGTCCTCAATTCAAACTTAACTGGGCTAATGGGCTCATAATATAATTAATTGGTCTTGGTTCCAAATTGGGCCAAAGATCATTTAATCTACCTTGGTTTAAGGGTACATCTCTTCACTCCTTTGATACTTGGCGTTGTAACTCCTCAACGTCTTCAATGAGGTGACGGGTCCCGATGACCATACATTGATACGGACTGTAGGGTCCTTAAACTCATGGACTATGAGGTCCTTAACCTTGGGATGTCTTAAAACTAACACCGGACTGTGGAGTCCTTAAATCCTCGGACTATGATGTCCTTAACCTTGACCGGGATGTCTTAAAACTAGCAACGGACTATGATGTCCTTAACCTTGACCGTGATGTCTTAAAACTAACGCCGGACTGTGGAGTCCTTAAAATCCACGGACTATGATGTCCTTAACCTTGACCGGGATGTCTTAAAACTAGCAACGGACTATGATGTCCTTAACCTTGACCGGAATGTCTTAAAACAAACACCGGACTGTGGAGTCCTTAAATCCTCGGACTATGATGTCCTTAACCTTGACCGGGATGTCTTAAAACTAGCAACGGACTATAATGTCCTTAACCTTGACCGGGATGTCTTAAAACTAACACCGGACGGTGGAGTCCTTAAATCCTCGGACTCTGATGTCCTTAACCTTGACCGGGATGTCTTAAAACTAGCAACGGACTATGATGTCCTTAACCTTGACCGTGATGTATTAAAACTAACGCCGGACTGTGGAGTCCTTAAAATCCATGGACTATGATGTCCTTAACCTTGACCGGGATGTCTTAAAACTAGCAACGGACTATGATGTCCTTAACCTTGACCAGGATGTCTTAAAACTAACACCGGACTGTGGAGTCCTTAAATCCTCGGACTATGTCCTTAACCTTGACCGGGATGTCTTAAAACTAGCAACGGACTATGATGTCCTTAACCTTGACCGGGATGTCTTAAAACTAACACCGGACTGTGGAGTCCTTAAATCCTCGGACTATGATGTCCTTAACCTTGACCGGGATGTCTTAAAACTAGCAACGGACTATGATGTCCTTAATCTTGACCGTGATGTCTTAAAACTAACGCCGGACTGTGGAGTCCTTAAATCCTCAGACTATGACGTCCTTAACCTTGACCGCAACGTCTTAAAACTAACATTGGACTGCAATGTCCTTAAACTACCTATTGACCGCAATGTCACTAAACTAAACAACAGGGCCCCCCTTAATTGCTCTCTTGTTGGATCTAAACAATCCCGTTAAGTCGATCTTAGTCTAAAACTAGACTAACACATCCTTAACAAACGTTTAAGTCGATCTTAGTCTCAAATGAGGCTAACGTATCCTTAAACCTAAACCCCCAAATCCAAATCTAAGATAATACGGATTTGGACTAGTCCACGCCCTACGGGCGACGACATAACTCAGTCTCCGTATACAATCCACGGGCAACCAAACACAAAACAAACACATACGACACGAAGTGATCATCCGGAGAAGTAGAAAGTTACTGCAATGCGTTAGCGTAATTAACTGTAGGGGCATGCGCCTGCAAGGAAGAGCGTCCCCACAATCAAAAATCCCTCAGGCGAGGGGGAATCTGACGAAGTCTGCTATATCGGACGCATCCGTTTAAACCTTCGATACACGGTTCCATAAATCAACTTGGCATCTTCGGAGAGGTGGACGGATAGCACTAATTAGCATCTGCCCCGAATCTCAGACAAGACGTCCCCGCGTCGTCTTGGCCGTCTTTCGGAGGGGAACAGATTCTGGCATGCCCGGTGGGACCTTTTCCTCTTTCCACTCCACACTTCGTGTGTCGTGTTTTTCCCGTGATCAAATAATCGCGGTGTGTATGTTTTTGGTTGCCCTTAGGGGAGTGGATACTGAAGTCGGCGCTTCGTCTCTATGAAGAATGTCGTTTGTTTCTCAAATCTCTGCAATCCGGCTATGTCATATATTGTGGAGTCAAGTATGGGCCGCTTGCAGCCTCAAATCTCTGCAATCCGGCTCTTCAAGAAATCAACGGGCTTATTTTTTGGTTCGATACTCCCACCTCCCACCCTCGGTGCCTCAACGCCGATGGAGGAAGCCCAGTGGAAGTCTATCTTCCACAGGCTGGTTCCCCAAGCTGCAGCTTTGCTAATAGAATCAGTCCTCAAACAACTGGCACCTGCCAAGGACGAAGGTCGACGCAGGGGGCAGAATATTCAAGCTCTCAAAGAAAACATGGGGCAGGCTCGGCAAAATCCTGAAGCTAATCAAATCCCGGCCGTAAGAAACGGTCAGCGTCGATATCGGCATCATATAAAATGAGCTGGGGGTAGTTCTCCGCATGGTCCAGTTTCAACCCCAGTGGTGAATGTTGTTGTTCCAACTGAGAACAACTTCAAACTGTTGCGAAGGGTCAGACAAAAATCTCCTACCGCAATATTGAAGAAGTCTTCGCAGCCCATGGAGATCCCACGAGAGCAGAAACAAGTTCACTCCCTGAAACAACTTTCCTCATCTATATATAAGGTGTGGAAGCAGGTGAAGGGGACTCACCCTAAGATGGATCCTGATACAGCGGCTCCTCCTAAAACCAAAGCGGCTTTTCACAAAAAAGGAGGCCCAATAAAGCTCAAGTGCCCGAAGCAAACTCCAGAGGCCAAAAACTCCAAGCACCCCAAGCCTGGGGGCATGGTAGTTCACATAGTCTATGTGGTGAATTCCAAAGACGAAGTTCGAGCTTCTACTAGTCACCGAACTCAAACTCGGTCCTTAATAAAAGTTCAACTGCAACGTGAAAAGCTGCAGGAGATGCTTGCTCAGGCGGCCCCACTCTCTAATCCGTCGTCTAAGGCAAATCTCGAAGAAACACCTGGAGAAAGAAATCTGGCATGGCGCTGATTCTACACTTGACAGGCTCCAGCCCATCCGTCTGCCCAGGTACTACACAGAAGGCTTAAAAAGGCTGTTAAGGCACCAAGGCATACCTCTTAAGCAAACTGCGCGACAAGCACGATTTTATGACAGGGTCTGGAATGTTCCCGGAACTCAGCGCGAGTTGCCCAATGGGAAAATGGAAGCTATCGGGCTTGGATACGTTCGATCCAGGAAGCGGGAGCTACTCAGTGACTGCTGTATTGTGCATGACTTTGATGAAGAAGGAGATGCTCAATGGGAGAGTGCTAATCCTGAACCAGAAAAAGTCCCCGATGCAAAAATGCCCAGTCCGTCGTTCGAAGAACAAATGGACAAGCTTATAAGGGAAGCTGGCCAAAAAGTCTGAGACGACCACAACCATGAAATGGCCATCTACGAGAAAGCCAGGACGCAACGCCTTCTCCAACAGGCTGCGAAAGATGAAAATGCTCCTCCCTGTCAACCTGCCGTGCAAAAGGCCCGACGCAGAGGTAGAAATAAGTCAAAGAGCAGAAAAGGGATTCGACAACGACAACGCGGGATCAAAGAGTCACGCGATCGGGAATCGAGCTGTCCGGAGTTGTCCCTAATGAAGAAGATGAGTCGAGCGTATTCTTTCCCTCAAGACAAGACGAAGAGGATACTTGATCTCGCTTTAAAACATCGAATGATTACACTTCCGGAGTCTAAGCACCCTGAGCAAGCTAACAAGGTCTCTCATTCGGGTTATTGCTCTTATCACCGAGCCATAGGACACCCTATCGAAGAATGCTTCATCTTCAAGAACTGGGTCGAAGACTAGTACCAGCAAGGCAGGTTTGCTCTATCCAGCAGCTGGAGGGTAACGCCGCCACAAAAGCACGAACCCAAAGCCACAAGAGCAGAACCAGATCCACATCGGTCTTGGAAGCGAGCTCGTACCTGTCATATGATAATGGTATCAAAAGAAGGGCCCGAGAACATGGATGACCTTCCCTGGTGCTTTGAAAACAGCAATGACGACGAGGTAATCTCAGAATTTCCACCAGCGCTAAAAGAGCTGGAAGATGGCATACATACTACTGCAGATAACCTCAAGAAGATTGAGTTAGGGACGGCAAACGACCCATGACTGACATTTGTCAGCGAATTGCTATCTGAAGAAAGGGTGGCTGCGTTAAAAGATGTACTTATGCGACATAGAGATTACTTTGCATGGAACTATTCCGAAATGCCAGGACTAGACCCGGAAATAGCTGTCCATAAATTGGCAATATCCCTGGACATCAAGCCAGTCAAACAAGCGCCGAGAAGAATGCGGCTCGAGCTTGAGATGAGCATCAACGCCGAAGTCAAGAAACTGATCGACTCTGGGTTTATCCTGGAGGTTCAGTACCCTGATTTGATCGCCAACATCGTCCCGGTAATGAAGAAAAATGGGACAGTGCACATATGCGTGGACTTCCGGGATCTCAATAAAGCTTGCCCGAAGGACGATTTTCCAGTACTGGTCACCGAGCTGATGATAGATAACACGTCCACTCACGAGATTTTCTCCTTCATGGATGGCTCATCAGGATACAATTAGATAAAGATGCATCCCGAAGACCAGAAGCACACCGCTTTTCGGACTTCTCTGGGTATATTCTGCTACAAAGTTATGCCCTTCGGTTTAAAGAACGCCGGTGCCACCTATCAGAGGGCCATGACGAAAATCTTCGATGACCTCATACATGAAATCGTCGAATGCTATATCGACGACCTCGTAGTGAAAAGCAAATCATACGAGGAACATCTCGAGAATCTGAAGATCGTATTTCAACGCCTTCGGCAATAAAACTTGAAGATGAACCCTCTCAAATGCGCGTTCGGGTATCCTCAGGCAAATTCCTAGGATTCATTGTCCGGCACCGGGGTATCGAGATAGATCCGTCAAAGATCAAGGCGATCATGGAAATGCCACCGTCAAGGACTCTCAAACAATTGCGGTCTCTCCAGGGGAAGCTCGCGTACATCCGGCAATTTATAGCCAATCTTTCAGTCAAGTGCCGCCCTTACAGTCACCTGATGAAGAAGGGAACCCCGTTCGTCTGGGATCACAAATGCCAAGGCGCACTGGACGAGATCAAGCAATACCTGCAGAACCCGCCAGTGTTAGCTGCTCCAGTCAACGGAAAGCCTCTTATTCTTTATACCACAGCCCTCGAAGGTTCCTTAGGCGCATTATGGGCACAAGAGAACGACAAAGAGAAGGAGAGAGTGCTATACTATTTAAGTCGAGTTCTTCTGGGGGCAGAAAGCAACTACTCCCCCATCGAAAAGCACTGTCTGGCGTTGATCTTCGCGATAACGAAACTCCGGCACTATGCATTGGCGCATGAAGTCCGTCTTATATCAAAGGTGGACCCCCTCAAATATCTGATGTCAAAGGCCATATTGACAGGGAGACTCGCTAAATGGGCCCTGCTCTTGATGGAGTTTTCAATAACCTATCAGCCTCTTAAGGCAGTGAAAGGCCAAGCCATCGCCGACTTTCTCGCTGAGCATCCGATACCTGCCGACTCTCCTTTGAATTGCAAGCTGCCAGACGAACATGCGTTTGACACGATCGACGGAAGTGGTACCCAGTGGGAACTCTATTTTGACGGAGCGTCTTCCATGAAGAAGCGCAAACAAAGCACCCCTATAATCAAATCGGGGGTAGGCCTCATCTTCGTAACTCCACAAGGAGGGATAATGCGCTTTGCTTTCTCCTTGACAGAGCCAAGGACGAACAATGAGGCTGAATACAAAGCTTTGATAGCAGGTCTCGAGATCGCCATCGACATGGGAATTGAAAATCTCCTAATATACGGAGACTCCCAACTGGTCGTTAGTCAAGTAAACGGCGACTACCAAACGTGCAAACCAGAGTTGGTGGAGTACGGCGAAAAGGTGCAACAACTCTTGACCCAAATTCCTTCCTACACTTTGGAAAACATACCGCGTGCGGAAAATGGCAAAGCGGACGCGTTAGCCAAGCTCGCCAAAGAATTGGCTGACGAGAACCTCGATGACGTTATAATCGTGGTACAAAGCCGTCGAGTGCTTGCCCCGGCAGAAATATCTCCAGAATCATCCGAAGAAAAGGGAGCGACTGAACAGACGACCCTACAAATAAAAGACCGGGAAAAGGCTGAGAATTGGAGAGAAGTCTTTATAAACTACTTCAAATCCCGTCGAACGCCCGAAGATGCGTCCTCAAGACATCAGCTTATGAAACGAGCTCTGTCTTTCGCCTTCGTCAATGATACTCTGTACAAGAGGTCATTTGATTCTCTGTGGTTGAGATGCCTGGGACCTAAAGAGGCGAAAAGAGTCGTTCAGGAAGTTCATGACGGACTCTGCGGTTCTCACCAAGCAGACCCGAAGATGAAGTTGAAGATTAAACGGATGGGTTACTATTGGCCCACGATGATTCAGGATTGCCTCGAATATGCGAAGCAGTGCCACTCATGCCAAATCCATGGGGACTTCATCCACCAGCACCCAAATCCTCTACATCCAACGGTGGCTGGTTGGCCGTTCGAAATGTGGGGAACTGACATAGTCGGCCTCATCGAACCAGCATCGTCCAGAGGACATCGTTTCATCCTGGCGACGACTGATTACTTCTCCAAATGGGAAGAAGCGGTACCGTTGAGGGAAGTGAAGACGGAGAATATCCTCCATTTCTTCAAGATGCACGTCATTTATCGATTCGAAACGCTAAGACGGATCATCTCCGATAATAGGCCAGCCTACAGAAGCCACAAGATCAGCCGCTTCGCGCAACAGCATAATATAGACTGGAGATACTTCTCAGTTTATAATCCCCGAGCTAACGGTCTAGCTGAGGCTTTCAACAAGATCCTGACGAAGATTGTGAAGAAGACGGTATCCCGAAACAAGAAAGACTGGCACGAGAGATTACAAGAAGCTCTTTGGGCGTATCAAACTACGTTCAAGACGGCCACGAACACAACGCCGTACAGAAGCGGTACTCTGTACAGAAGCGGTACTCCCCTTTGAGATAGAGCTACCTTCTCTGCGAGTGGCAGTCCACTACGAGCTGACGGACGAAGAAAATGCTCACCTTTGGCTTGAGGAGCTTGATGCCCTTGATGAAACTCGGCTCATAGCGCAACAAAATCTGGAGGCTTACAAAGCAAAGATGACGCGCTCATACGAAAGATTGACCAGGACGAGGACATTCCGCCAAGGCGAACTCGTGCTAGTGGTCAAAAGACCTATGATTCCCAATCGCGCCAAGCGGGGAAAATTCGAGCCGAACTATGAAGGCCCGTACATCATAGACAAGGTCTACCAGGGTAGAGCATATCTACTCATGGATATGCACGGTGAAAGACCTTTCAGGCCAATAAACGGTCGCTTCCTGAAGAAATATTACGCTTAACGGGTCAAGGCTTAGGTCAATGATAGATGACGATGACCATGTCCGCTCACTATCTTCCTAAGCCCGAACTCTATAAGTAGTAACCGGTCTTCTTCAACAACGGACCGAAACGTCCTTAAACTAACAACGGACCGAAACGTCCTTAAACTAACGATGGACCGAAACGTCCTTAAACTAACAATGGACCACTATGTCATAAAACTAGCTGTTGAACGAGATGTCAATAAACTACGGTGGATTGCAGTATCTCAAAGTCGATACAAGAAAAAAAATAAAAATAGTATGTCCATAAGCGAAATGGGCACGGATGAAAACCCGAAAGGGCTCCGTGAGTAAAAACAGCAGGGCTACCGGCGAGTGTTTGTGAAAACCCAAAAGGGCACAACCTCGTTAAAAGACACTTGCAGGGTCCTCACGACCTTGTAAGGAGAAACCACCCGCGTGAGATCCTTACGACTCACAAGGGAGCAACACACTTAGGGATCCTCACGATTCCTAAGGAGAAATTACACTTGCGAGATCCTCACGACTTGTAAGGAGAACTCTCTTATGGGACCCTCACGGCTTATAAGATTTGAAAGTCTTAAGTTACAGAAACCTGAACCTGTTCTTAAGCAAACCACCCACAACCTTCGATATTGCCCTACAAGCGGCTCATACTGACCCTTGTATACAATCCACGGGCGCGAATAAACATTTCCCTAACCAAGTCCCATCCGTGACTAGGGATATGTTCATATAGTGAACAACTCTTGTAAGTCCTCTTCGACTTATAAGGAGGAAACCCTTTTGTAAGATCCTTACGACTTACAAGAGAACATGCACTTAGGAATCCTCATGATTCCCAAGGAGAAAACACACCTACGAGATCCTCATGACTTGTAGGGAGAAATACCTTTGTGAGACCCTTATGGCTCATGAAGTCAAAAGCCTTAGTCGACAGGACCCTTAACCCTGTTTACTAAGCCACCTTTGTTCAACATCGACAGAGGCAAATGATGATTCGCTCCTGGCAACATCCCAGTTGTAGCGGTGCTGATGCCGAAATCGGTTTATAAATCCAAGCTTGCAGCGAAAAGCAAACAGGCCACACATGCATATGAAATAGCCGAAATGATGGGGCAACTTGCGACAAAATCAGCAAGTAAAAATGTATGCATGAAAAATAGCCGAAATGATTGGGCAACTCGCAATAAAAATCAGCGAGTAAAAATAAAAGAAATAGCCGAAATGATTGGGCACCGCGAAAAATAGCCGAAATGATGGGGCAATCGCGACCTTCGCGATATAAAAGCTGAAATGATAGAGCATCGTGGAAAAAGAAATAAAATAAAAATGAAATTTTTGCCCTACAGGTGATGTTACATCAATCCCTGTATACAATCCAGGGGCGCAAACAAAGAAGGGAACATACTCCTCCTCTCTAGGTTTCATCAAAAGAAGAAGCCAAATCTCGACGGGCCACAAGTGACCTAGAGATCGTCTCAACACCCGTCTTGTCACAATGGACACGACCTCGAGCAAAGCGGAACAGCGGCAACTCCCAGTTCCATGACTCGGCGGTGTACAGATCACCGAAAGTCAAATCCCAACTCCGTGAAATGCGGATACAATCAAAAAAATTCCTGGTCACGTGGAACACGGATAACGTCACTCTTTGACCCCATGGAAAACGTCCAGAGCGGAGCCTAGTCCTCGCCAAGCACGGCAGTGAACCCGTGTGAATCATATAGTGCAAAATTCCTGGTCACATGGAACGCGGATAACGTCATTCTTTGACCCCGTGGAAAACGTCCAGAGCGGTGCTTGGTCCTCGCAGAACACGGCAGTGAACCCGTAGGAAGCATCCAGAGCAAAATTCCTGGTCACGTGGAACTCGGATAACGTCACTCTTTGACCCCGTGGAAAACGTCCAGAGCGGAGCCTAGTCCTCGCCAAGCACGGCAGTGAACCCATGTGAAGCATCTAGTGCAAAATTCTTGGTCATGTAGAACACGGATAACGTCACTCTTTGACCCTATGGAAAATGTCCAGAGCGGAGCCTGGTCCTCGCAGAACACGACAGTGAACCCGTGGGAAGCATCCAGAGCAAAATTCCTGGTCACATGGAATGCTGATAACGTCACTCTTTGACCCCGTGGAAAACGTCCAGAGCGGAGCCTGGTCCTCGCAGAACACGGCAGTGAACCCGTGGGAAGCATCCAGAGCAAAATTCTTGGTCACGTGGAACGCGGATAACGTCACTCTTTGACCCCATGGAAAACGTCTAGTGCGGAGCCTGGTCCTCGCAGAACACGGCAGTGAACCCGTGGGAAGCATCTAGTGCAAAATTCCTGGTCACGTGGAACGCGGATAACGTCACTCTTTGACCCCGTGGAAAACGTCCAGAGGGATCCTGGTCCTCGCAGAGCACGGCAGTGAACCCGTGTGAAGCATCCAGAGCGGAGCCTAGTCCTTGCCGAACACGGCAGTGAAACTGTGTGAGGAATCTAGTGCAAAATTCCTGGTCACGTGGAACGTGGATAACGTCACTCTTTGACCCCGCGGAAAATGCCCAGAGCGGAGCCTGGTCTTCACCCAACACGGCAGTGAACCCGTGTGAAGCATCCAGAGCAAACATCGGAATGTGGAGTCCTTAAAATCCACGGACTATGATGTCCTTAACCTCGACCGTAATGTCTTAAAACTAACGATCAACCACCATGATTCTAGACTGAATTTACTTTGGTTCAAGGGTACATCTCTTCACTCCTTTGATATTCGTCGTTGTAATTCCTCAACGTCTTCAAAGAGGTGACGGGTCCTGGTAACCACACGTCGGACTGTGGAGTCCTTAAATCCATGGACTATGATGTCCTTAACCTTTACCGTGATGTCTTAAAACTAACATTGGACTGTGGAGTCCTTAAATCCACGGACTATGATGTCTTTAACCTTGACCGTGATGTCTTAAAACTAACATTGGACTGTGGAGTCCTTAAATCCATGGACTATGAGGTCCTTAACCTTGACCGCGATGTCTTTAAACTACGGTACCTCGAAAAAACATCCTAAAGCAACCCCTGACCCCGTGAAATACGGATAAGGGCAACCGCACCCAGCATTTGCGGGTCCTCGCGACCGGTAAGGAAGAAAACATTCTTATGAGATCCATACTACTCTCAAGGGAAAACCCGCTTAAGAATCTTCACGATTCTTAAGAAGAACTTGCATCTACGGGATCCTCTCGACCTGTAGGGAGAAAAACTCTTTATGAGACCCTCACGGCTCATAAAGCTCAAAAGTCTTAGGAGGCAGATCTTAACCCTGAATCCTAAGCCATCGCTGCCCTGCAAAGAGACCAAGATAAATTGTCCGCAGAACACATTCAATAAAAAGGAGACACACCATTGAGAAGAAAAATATGTCTTTATTCATAAACCAAAATGGATACAAAATACAACTCATGAAAGAACAAAAAGAAAATACTCTCATTCAGGAGTATGTACAAAAAGAAAGGAAAAGATACAAGTTTTCAAGCCGGCAGGCGATTTAGCAATTTTGCTAGCTCATCCTGCTTTTGCTGGGCCACAGCTTCATGATTCAGGATCGCCAGAAGACGGGCCCCCGCCTGAGCCTGCTGGGCCTGATACGAGGCGAGCCGACCTTCGAGCTCTTTCTCAGTAGCCTTGTGAGCCTCGACCCTTTCGTGAGTGAACACGGCAGCTTTATCAAGAGCCACCACCTCTCTGATAGACTCTTGAAGGACCCGCCAGAGTTCATACGCTTTATTGGCTTTGGCTGTGAGGCTGGTTTAAAGCTCGCTCAATGCCTTAGAGGCCAGCTCCCTTTCCGAGAATTGGTGGCCAAGCCTCTTCTCGCGTGATGCCATGTTCGCTACACATCACTCTACCAGATCACGCAAACCCGCTGTCACGACCGCATCCTCTGAAACAGGATAGGTGCGCTCGGGACTGTATAAACAAGCCCCGGTTGATAACAAATAGTCGATCTAAAACACGCGCACATCACCGGGTATGGAAAGTAACAAGAAAATTTTCGATGTATATCCTATCAAGCATGCATTTGCAACTATATGAATATCCGAAAAGAAATAATACTCGAAGCTCTGATGTGCATGCAACATGGTGATAGTGTTCGTAATTAAAGAAAGTTCTTATGGGAAGAATACAGAGTTCATTTATGCAAGCAGAAACATACATACGAGTGCCCAGCATACATGAAAGTTCAACGTAAAAGCATGCGAAAACTAATTTGAATATACTACGCTAATGGGAAAAGGTCGCCAAACAAAGGATCGGTAGCGCAAGGGTTAACAAAACAGAGAACAAAATTCTCCATCTCTCTCTCTGCTCTCTCCAACACATCAAAGCGACGGTTCTCACGAGGAGTCGCTCCCCATCGATTGACGCCATGTTCGTCCACAAAAGCAGACATAACAGCCCGTCGGGCTCTTATTTCGCTCAAAAGGAGAACTGAGCGATCTTTCAAAGCCCGAGTAATCAAGCATGCCTCGTGAAAACCCTCGAGCTTTTCTTCAGCCGCGTCGAGCATCGCTAGGGTCTTCTCCACCGGATGAGGAGGGACGTCGGCAAGCATGACAGCAAGAATCATCTGGAGCTAGAGGGAGCCTATTGGGAGGGGGAACCCTTAACGGGTCGAGAGTTCGTATATCGCTGAGTCGCATTCGTCGTCGGTAAGGAGGGGATCCACCAATCGTGCGGAGAAACGCGGGATCATCTCCTCGATAGGCGCTTCCTATGGCTGTCGACGAGCATGAGGGCGGTTACAGGCCATGGAACTCAGTTGTTTCTCAAAATGAATCACGCCAGAATGGGAATAGATTTCTTTGTGAAGAGGAAATAGGCTATGGCCTCAAGATTATAAAAGGGAGCATTAAATGCTACGCGCGGAGAAAATTGCATGATGGAACCATTTCCAAGGCCCAAAAAAGGGAAGACATTGGAAATCAGGAAAAGGAGATATTTCCAAGGCGCCTTCTCTGCATCTAATGCCATGCATAGAAATATGGCATGAAAAATTAAATAGCCTCTTAAATGGCCCCCCACGTATGGAGCACGTGAGCAGCATGCTTGGTGTGTACTAGAAAGTGAAATGATGCCCTGCACGCTAAACACATCAGCAGCAACAATAGCAAAAAAATGACAAAATCCCACAAAAAAGGCATGCAAACACAGAAGGACACGATAAAACTTATCATTCATGCTTTAAAAAGTTCATACAAAATGAAAAGAGCATGTTTACAATGGTAAGACCTCAGACGCGGGGCATGGATTGAGGAACTCGAACGTAACTTTGTCCAAGATCTTCCAGGCATTTCGAACCGCCCTAGTATGTTTTCTCTCACGATCACAAGCGTCAGGGTCCTCACGGATGTCCTCCACCCTCCGATAGGCGGCAAGTATGGCTGATTGCTGAAAAGCTTGATGCAGGAGATCAATAAGATTGTCTCGCCTTCTCTTTGAGATCAGGTTCATCATATACACCGAGTGTACTTTATCCTCGGCGGCGTCCAATGCCCTGAGTGGTACGCCAGTACAAAATAAAGGGAGCGCTTCCCAGATCGCCTTCACGATGAGTTTCAAAAGAGAAGAGTGACGAGGGAGTAGCTGGCCATTGTACTCGTAGAAGCGGCCCATGATCTCGGCATACTGAGCGTTAGTGAATTCCTGGTTCTGGCTGCGGCCCAATGCACGAATGTTCCCGTAAGAAATGATCTCGTCAAGGTCATACCAATGGTCAGCCATAGTATCTGAAATAAAAATCATGAGAATTTAGTGGACAAGCCAATCAAAAAGAACGCTTGTCTAGATGGACAGTGGACTCTGCACATTCCCTAGGGGAAAACACCATTGCAAGCTTCTTCTTCATTGATTACAGAGGGACAACCCAGGGCAAGAAAACCCTAAGAAGCCTCCATGGGAAGAACTGAGTTCTTCATAGGAATTAAATTCCTTATTGAGAAAGGGGAATTAAATTCCCAGAAACATTTTTTTTGGGATGGAATTAAATTCCATGGATTTAAACCACCACCATCATCTCCCTAAAGATCAGAGAAACCCTAAGAGATCTACAGTTTGAAGATTAGATGGTTTTCTGTTCTTGTTGAAGAACTTGAAGAAAAAAAATGGGTTTATGTTAAAAGGGTGAAACCCTTGATATGGATTTAAAATCCATAGAGTTTTTTAAAAATGAAGGTTCTTCGATCGTTCAACATCATTACCTGAAAGGAAGAGTCTTTCTTGAACAGAGTTAAACTCTGAAAATTTTTCAAGGCAGAGAACTAAGATCTGGAAAAGGAGAATTAAATTCTCAAAAGAAGAAAGTTCTCAAAGGAGGAAGATGAGCAAAGTGGAGGCTCTTCTGAAAGGACATGGGCGTTTATAGGATGGGATGGAAAACGTTTCATCTACCCTACTCCCAAAGCAGATGCGACGGTCACAAAAGTGACAGCGTTGCACTCACATGCAGACACATGAGAACAACGCTGTGGGGGCATTTGTTCCCTGATTAAAAATCAGGAAAAAGTTTTAGAGGAAGCATCACGTGCCAACACGTGACCGGCGGTCACGTGTTGGCACGTGACGTTTAAAGTAGCGGCACAGAGCACATTCATTCCCTGATTAAAAATCAGGAAAAAGCTTCAGATGAGGCATCATGTGCTCACACGTGACCAGTGGTCATGTGATGGCACGTGATGGTTAAGCAACGGCCAGAGAATAGACCACAGAAGAAGAGAAGCCCATTCCAGTGGTCACGTGCTCACACGTGACTAGGGGTCACGTGGCCACACGTGACCGGCTTTAAAAACCTTATTCTTTAACAGAATTAAATTCTGAGGAGAGATCATTCAAATTTTTCCAAAATGGAGAAGAATTATCTGAAACCGTTGGATCAAGAATTTGAAGGTGATTAAATATCACCAATTTATGGAAAAATCTTGGACATGGAAAGATTTCTCCCTAAATCTAACCGAAATAACAAAGAGATATCTTTGGATTTAAAATCTAATGGTGAATAAAATTCACCTAATAATCTAAAGGCCCAGATTAATGATGAAGATAAATCAAATCTCTCAATAAACAAATCAAATCTTTCAATGAAGGATTCACTAAAACAGATTGATTCTTTTCCTTCTCCTATAAATAGGAGCCAAAAAGAGAGATACATAGATACACAGAGAGAGAGATATAGAGCCTTGTAATCATGAAAATTCAGAAGGAAGAACTTGATTCTCTGCAAAAGAAAAACCCTAAGTAAGAAAAGAGAGGCTTCAAAAGAGAATTTAATTCTCAAAAGAGTTTAACTCTTATATAAAGAAAAGAACTTAGTTCTTTCTCTGGTGGAGGATCTGCAAAGTGCACATCTCCCCATGAATTGAGAATTTAATTCTCATTGGGTTGAGATCCTGCCATGCAGATCTAAAACATAGAGTAGGAATTGAGTTTTGAGAATTTAATTCTTACAAAATTATAGGAATTTAATTCCTTTGAGATAAAATTAGGGTTTAACCCTATATTATAGGAATTTAATTCCTTCAAAATGGACAGAACTAGGGTTTAACCCTAACTGAGAACTTAATTCTATCAAAATCATAGGAATTTAATTCCATTAAAAAAGAAATTAGGGTTTCACCCTATGCCAGAATTTAATTCTTTATATATATGGGAATTTAATTTCTACAGAAAAGAAATTAGGGTTTAACCTTATCTAAGAATATAATTCTTCAGAAGAAAATAGGAATTTAATTCCTCTAAAGTTTATTGCTAGGGTTTAACCCTATGAAGAATTTAATTCTTAAAAGATGAACAAATCTTTAAAATATGCAAAAGAACCAGAGCCACGTGCTACCACGTGACCCCTGCAAAGACTCACAGAAAAGAACCTTGAGCCAATGCCTCACGTGACCTCCTGTAAAGATCCACAGATAAGAACTTTGAGGCAATGCCTCACGTGCCCCACGTGACCCATGAAGCACACAGAAGCTATGGGCACCCTCACGTGCTACCACGTGACCCCTTTGACAAAAAGCTTTAACTGATAAACACCTAAATTCCCATCACGTGACAGCACGTGATGCTCCAAAGTATTCAATACTTTTGGCAGAACAAATTAAAGGGAAGCAGGGCGCTCTCACGTGTCCGCACGTGACCCCTCTTGCCTTAGTGTTTAACACTAAATTGAAACCTCTGTATCCAGTGTTCAACACTGATTTGCCTTAGTGTTTAACACTAAATTGAAACCTCTGTATCCAGTGTTTAACACTGATTTGCCTTAGTGTTTAACACTAATTTAAAATCTCTGTATCTAGTGTTTAACACTGATTTGCTCTAGTGTTCAAACACTAATTTGAAAAACTCTATTTGCAGTGTTTAAAACTGATTTTCTTAGTGTTTAACACTCAATTAAGATCTCTGTTACCAGTATTTAACACTGATTTTCTTAGTGTTTAACACTAATTTGAAATCTCTGTTGCCAGTGTTTAACACTGATTTTCTTTAGTGTTTAACACTAATTTGAAAGCCCTGTTGTTAGTGTTTAACACTGATTATCTTTTAGTGTTTAACACTAACTTGCTAATCTTATTCCCAGTGTGCAACACTGTTGGTCTCTATTGTTTAACACTAGCTTTAGCCCAATTGACTAAGTTTCTAAAGGCAAAGCCTCTCCTTCAATGAGCCAACAGAGGGCCAATATTCTAAACATGATTGGACTTAGCCCAAGCTGGCCATAAGTCCTCAATTCAAACTTAACTGGGCTAATGGGCTCATAATATAATTAATTGGTCTTGGTTCCAAATTGGGCCAAAGATCATTTAATCTACCTTTGTTTAAGGGTACATCTCTTCACTCCTTTGATACTTGGCGTTGTAATTCCTCAACGTCTTCAAAGAGGTGACGGGTCCCGATGACCACACATTGATACGGACTGTGGGGTCCTTAAACTCATGGACTATGGGGTCCTTAAACTCATGGACTATAAGGTCTTTAACCTTGACCGGGATGTCTTAAAACTAACACCGGATTGTGGAGTCCTTAAATCCTCGGACTATGATGTCCTTAACCTTGACCGGGATGTCTTAAAACTAGCAACGGACTATGATGTCCTTAATCTTGACCGTGATGTCTTAAAACTAACGCCGGACTGTGGAGTCCTTAAAATCCATGGACTATGATGTCCTTAACCTTGACCGGGATGTATTAAAACTAGCAACGGACTATGATGTCCTTAACCTTGACCGGGATGTCTTAAAACTAACACCGGACTGTGGAGTCCTTAAATCCTCGGACTATGATGTCCTTAACCTTGACCGGGATGTCTTAAAACTAGCAACGGACTATGATGTCCTTAACCTTGACCGGGATGTCTTAAAACTAACACCGGACTGTGGAGCTCTTAAATCCTCGGACTATGATGTCCTTAACCTTGACCGGGATGTCTTAAAACTAGCAACGGATTATGATGTCCTTAACCTTGACCGTGATGTCTTAAAACTAATGCCGGACTATGGAGTCCTTAAAATCCACGGACTATGATGTCCTTAACCTTGACCGGGATGTCTTAAAACTAGCAACGGACTATGATGTCCTTAACCTTGACCGTGATGTCTTAAAACTAACGCTGGACTGTGGAGTCCTTAAATCCTCGGACTATGACGTCCTTAACCTTGACCGCAACGTCTTAAAACTAACATTAGACCGCAATGTCCTTAAACTACCTATTGACCACAATGTCACTAAACTAAACAACTTGGCCCCCCTTAATTGCTCTCTTGTTGGATCTAAACGATCCCGTTAAGTCGATCTTAGTTTAAAACTAGACTAACGCATCCTTAACAAACGTTTAAGTCGATCTTAGTCTCAAATGAGGCTAACTTATCCTTAAACCTAAACCCCCAAACCCAAATCTAAGATAATACGGATTTGGACTAGTCCACGCCCTACGGGCAACGACATAACTCAGTCTTCGTATACAATCCACGGGCAACCAAACACAAAACAAACACACACGATACGAAGTGATCATCTGGAGAAGGAGAAAGTTGTTACCGCAATGCGATAGCGTAATTAACTGCAGGGGCTTGCGCCTGCAAGGAAGAGCGTCCCCACAATCAAAACCCTCTCAAGCGAGGGGGAATCTGATGAAGTCTGCTACATCGGACGCATTCGTTTAAACCTTCGATACACGGTGCCATAAATCAACTTGGCATCTTCGGAGAGGTGGACGGATAACACCAATTAGCATCTGCCCTAAATCTCATGCAAGACGTCCCCGCGTCGTCTTGGCCGTCTTTCGGAGGGGAACAATGACTTATGATATGTTGGCCTTCGTCAAGGCTATAAGAGCATGGGGCAAAAATCCACATCGGGTGTTTCTAAAGAAACTGAAACTTGCTAGTGTTTCATACCATTTGGAGTGTGATAATTTTGATAGGATTCTTTCAAGATTATCACACAATGATATTGGATCCCGATCCAACTGTGAGTATCCGCTACTCCTCGGGAGATTTTTCACTAAACAATCAATGCTATAAACTAAATAGGTGTCTAGAACGGTGTTAGCGGGGCCAGGCCTCCAGGGAAAAGAGATTATGTAATTAAGTAACTTCACGAAAGCGTTGGAAAACCTCCCTCGAAGTACCAATACCAGCCCGGCCGAAAGGTTAAGCAAGTATTGTAGGGTGGGATTAATCCTGACTAATTCTTCTTTTATAGTTTGAGGAAGGATTCGAGATACAGTGGGAGCCATCTTGTTTAGATAAATTAAAAACCAATCTAAACTTGCAAAGAGTATCGTGCTGAGTGTATTCTTCTCTCTCCTAATTTCAGCGACCAGGTGACCAAGATTAGGTTACAGTTAGATAATAAAATGACTGAGTTATACTATATTGACTGGCAAAGGTTTTTCGAGATGTCCATTACCTATGACAAGCTGGACCACCTCACTACTACTCAAGCCCCCGCCGTCCCAGGTCTAGTTTCTACCATCGCGAATAATGATATCCGTAATACATCGGAAAAAGACAATGCGGATGCCAAGTGTCTTGTGTTGGCCTCAGTACATGGTGTATACCAGAGGCAGCACGAGAAGATGGACTTATTTTTCATTTTCCTCCATAACAAAGATTTATATGGAGAGCAATCTCGTATCGCAAGGTATGAGACCTCGAAAGAATTGCTTCAAGCGAGGTTGGCTATCGGGTCATCTGTAGGGGACCACATCCCTATAATGATCAGCTGTATTAAACAGCTCACGGACCTAGGGACCACGTTGGAGAACAAGTCATATGTTGACTTGATTCTACAGTCCCTACCTTTTATTTATGCCCAGGGAAGAAAGTTATACTTCCAGTTGAGGGCATCCTGAAGGAAACTAGGGAGACACCCGCTTTGTTATTGGGGAATCTTTCTCTTCTGAATCCAAGGCGAAAACAAAGGGTGAGAAGAAGAAGACCTCCACGAAACCGATAGGCGGTGTCAGTAAGGTAGAGGGACATGGAAGGGCAAAAGTTTTGGGGCTAACAGTAGAGAAGGAGGGATGTTCCTATTGTCACGGGAAATGGCATTGCCAGAAGGAATGCAGGGCTTGGAAAGCAAGAATCCAGGATCTGAAGCATGTTGTGGTTTCGGCTTCGGGTGTGTTTGTGATTGCAAACCATCTGTCAATTAACTCTATTTCCTGGGTACTTGATACCGGATCAGAATTTCATATCTGTAATTCATTACAGGTTTTGAAAAACCGTAGAGTTATTAGGGCAGGTGTTATGACTCTCAGGGTTGCTAACGGAATGAGTGTGGACGCTGTATCCATAGGAGAATATCATCTAGGATTGACAAGTGGGAAGATATTGATTTTACGTAACTATTTGTGTGTACCTAGTCTAGCTTGTAATATAATATCTGTATCTTTACTTTCTAAGGAAGGATATGATTTTACTTTTGTAAGAGAAGTGGTCCACATCCACCTTAATCAGAGTTTGATTGGGCCAGGTACACTAGAGGACGGTATATACGTATTAAATCAAGCTCAGGTTTTCAACGTCCAGAGCACATTTAAAAGAAAGTCTCCAAAATTAAATAAGGCTTTCTTATGGCATTGTAGACTGTGTCACATCAATGAAACACGGTTGATGATGTTACATAGAGAGGGATATTTGGATCTGTAGGAATATCAGTCTTATGCAACTTGTCAATCTTATCTCATAGGAAAGATGACAAAGACTCTGTTCACTGGACACGGAGTAAGAGCGAGCGAGCTCTTGAGACTCATACACAACAACGTGTGTGCTCTAATGTCTGCACATGTACGAAGTGGTTATTCCTATTTCATTACTTTTACGGATGATTTCTCTCGGTATGGACATGTTTTCTTGATGAAACATAAATCCGAGTCCTTTGAGAAATTCCAGGAATATAAGAATGAAGAGGAAAAACAAACATGCGAAGGTATAAAGATACTGGGATTCGATAGAGGTGGTGAATACTTAAGTGCCGAGTTCCTGGATTACTTAAAAGAGAACTCTCTCAGCTTACTCCCCCATACACACCACAACACAACGGTGTATCGAAAAGGCGGAACAGAACCCTATTGGATATAGTACGTTCCATGATGAGTAACGCTGAGTTGCGCAATCCTTCTGGGGCTATGCACTAGAATCAGCTGCATATCTTTTAAACAAGGTTCCTACCAAGACTGTGCCTACCTTACTATATAAGATATATAGTGGGAAGAAACCCTATCTTCAGTATCTGAAGATATGAGGATGTCCAGCATTTGTTAAAAAACAGCAGGCGGACAAGCTCGAGGCACGCTCAGTACTGTGTAAGTTTGTGGGATACCCAAGGAACTCCAGGGGGTATCTTTTCTATTATGCAGAGGAACAAATGGTTTTTGTTTCTCGTCATGTCCATTTTTTGGAAAATCAATTTTTTGGAAAAAGAAATTAGTGGGAGTGTAATTAAACTGGAAGAAATTCCAGAACCACAAACTATTACTGAAAGTATGGTAAAACCAGAGGTTTCAGAAGAACCGAACATCCCCGCGCCACTCCGAAAAACTAGTAGGCTATCTCATCCGCCCGAGAGATACTACGGTTTTCTCATAGACGGGGATAGAGAGGATTGCATCAATGACAATGATGAGCCAACTAGCTACCAGCAAGCCATTCAGAGCGGCGACTCGGTAAAGTGGCTGGATGCAATGCGGACCGAGATGGAGTCCATGTACACCAACAAAGTATGGACTTTGAACATTACTCCAGAAGGGGTAAAACCCGTAGGCTGCAAATGGATCTTCAGAAAGAAGATTGGTGTAGATAGACAGGTTGAAACCTATAAGGCTAGACTTGTTGCAAAAGGTTTTCGTCAAGGACCTGGTTTGGACTATAATGAAACCTTTTCTCCAGTAGCTATGCTCAAATCCATTCGGATCCTTCTTGCCATTGCTGCCTTCCACGATTATAAGATCTGGCAGATGAACGTAAAGACGGCTTTTCTAAATGGTAATTTGGAAGAGTGCGTCTATATGGATCAGCCAGAGGGTTTCATTCAGAGTAGGAGCAGCGGGAAAGTGTGCAAGTTGCTTAAGTCTATTTATGGACTAAAGCAGGCATCGCGGAGTTGGAACATCTATTTTGATGAGACGATCAAACAATTCGACTTTATCAAAAATCCAGATGAACCATGCATCTATAGTAAGATTGTAGCGAGAACTGTGGTATTCCTCGTCTTGTACGCGGATGACATCTCTTGATAGGAAATGACATTCCTATGCTACAATCAGTCAAAGGATTCTTGTCAGAGAGGTTCTCCATGAAATACCTGGGTGATGCCTCTTACATTCTAGAGATCCAGATCTATCGTGATAGATGAAAGAGGATGGTGGGACTTTCACAGTCAAGGTACATCGACACCATACTGAAAAGATTTAGTATGGAAGATTCAAAGCGCGGTAGTCTACCGGCTTGTCATGGAATCACCCTCTCCAAAGAGATGTCTCCTAAGACTGATTTGGAAAGGGCTCGCATTACATCTTTACCCTACACTTCTGCGTTAGGCTCTATAATATATGTGATATTGTGTACCAGACCAGATGTTGCTTACGCACTAAACGTGGTAATCCGGTATCAGTCAAACCCAGGGAAGAAGCACTAGAAAGCAGTAAATAACATTCTCAGGTACCTGAGAAGGACTAAGGAGATGTTCTTGGTGTGTGGTGGAAAAGACCTCCAAATCGAGGCCTTTACTTACTCTAGCTTTCAGAGTGATAAGGATGACTGCAAGGCCATGTCGGGTTATGTATTTACCCTCAATGGAGAGGTGGTCTGTTGGAAGAGCTCCAAGTAGGACACCGTTGCTGACTCGACGATGGAAGCGGAGTATATCGTTGCTTGTGACGTGTTCAGTCAAAAATATCACACTTTTGATATGACATTTTCCTTACTTTTCTTAAATATCTAAAGGTGTTTATTATAAATATGACACATATTTGGGTTTATCTATAAAAATAATATTTATCATATGTTTATATATTATAATTAACATTATGAATGAAAATGTATGCATATAATATTTATATAATATTTTGATAATTTAAATATGCATATCATATCAAATATCCTTGATCAATATTCTTAAAAGATAATATCATATCAAATTGGTTAGGATAATATCTCAAAAATACCAAATATTACTAACATTATTCATTGAGATATTGTGCAAGGTTTAGTTCAGGTCAGGAGATCGAGATGTTGAGATATCGGGAATCAAAAATCTGCTGATAAAGTTAAACAAAATCGAAGAATCAATACAGGCAGAGGATTAGAAAAGATATAAAGATTTCAGGCATCAAATAAATCTCCATGTGTCATAACAAAGCAACTCCAGAATTCTGAAGCCAAGATCTCACCAACAAACCGCGGATCCGTGGCCAAACCATGCATTATGCGGCGGATCCACGGCCGATTCACTGAGTCAGGATTTGGGATTTTTAGTTGTGATTTGCAATAACAAACCCTAATTATGGGGATCTTTGGTTTCTGGTTTTGGGGCTATATAAAGGACCGATGGCTAAATTTAGAAATCATCAATCTTTTACACAAGCTAATCACCGTCAAAGAATAATGATCCAAGACAGGTCCAAGATTCGACGTGATAAAGCGACGTGAGATTCGATGGAACATCTATATCTGACAAGGCGGAGATCGAGAGCAACTTCTTCTTCCTCTTGTAATCTAAACTTGAAGTTTGTACTTGTGAAGTTGATTAATAAAGGTAGGTCTTTAGTTTAATTATTTAGTTACATTATGAATTTCATCTCTATCCATTCTTCTATCTCTATCATGCACGAGTAATTCTCCCGCTTGATAGGGTTCGTAGGATTAGGGTAGAACAATGGATGAGAAAATGTTTTAACTTCTTTTAAGTCTTATGAAGTTTATAAACTTTAGCAAAATAAATGTTAACATCCTTATCGGGCGCGCTACTAATTTATTGCTAGTCTCGACCGCGATTTGAGATCAGATTAACAATTATTTTGTTAAGGGCTAGACATGAATAGAGATCAATGAAAGGACAATGGTCAATAGTGGGGAAACCCTAGTTTCTAACAAGAACTCTAATCCTCATTCATCACTATCTATCTAGTATTAAATCTATCAATAGATAAAATAAGTAATCTTTATTAGTCATCCATGACTACTAAATCCGAACGAACCCTACAAGCGTTCTTCTTATAAAATCTATATTCGTATTCAAACTAGATCTGTATTATACATCCGTATTTTGACATAGATCTAGAAACTATTCTCCATTATTTTTTATTCCTCTATTCTTCCTCTTTTTTAACACGTCTAAAGGAAAATTGAAAGATTCCACATATCCCTGAGGACGACCCGTACTCATCTCGGTCTAGCTACACGCGACACCGTTATTGATTGCGGTTACTACACACTTCTTTAAATACAGAATCAATCAAATGGCGCCGTTTCCAGGGATACGTGCGTAATTTTTTATTCTTACTATTCGTGCTGAATTCTTATTTCGATCTATATCATAAAACAAAACAAAACCGCATCTTGCATATTTAACGATTAGTGTGCGATTTTTGCGAGGGAATCTGGAGTCACTGTAGCAAGGAAATCAAGATTCAGAGACTTTCTAAGTATTCCAGAGGAGCATAGGAGGGAAAGGGAACAATTTTTTTCAAACGATCCCACTAAGGCGCGGCGGAACCGCCGCAAAATTGAGCATTTAGCCGCGGAACCACGGCCACTTGGTGGACTTGACTTTCAATATTTCTCTGGTATCTTTCTCTGTACTTTCTCTCTCATTTTAAAATCCTATAATATATTTTTCTGCAGGAATCTTTGCAAAATATCGCCGCTCAAAAATCTTTTTGCGTGTTTTGTTTTGCGGGTTGTTTTTGCATATTTTAATACGGGCTTTAAGGGGCAAAGACCAAATTCAGATTAAGTGGGGATTTCATCACTCTTTCTAGGCCCCACAAATCACAAAACGAGCATCTGCATCACCCTACATTAATTAAAAAATATCTAGACCAAGACTCTAAGAACCGTCACGCTCAAATAGGACAGAGGAAGGTCATGGGTAATCTAGCGCTTATCCGCATTTCTTTTGTGGTGTCTAGGCAAGTGTGTCTAAGGCGAGTGGTTACTTAATTAGGCCCGCTATTTTCGGTGATTCGTATAGTGGATACCTCCCACTTACCTGGCACTTACCTGGCCACAAGAGTTATAAAGATGTGGCAGAGGATTGATCATGCGGCTTGTCCTTTGGAAGTCTAGGAGCGGTCTAGTGCTTGACCTAGGTAACCTTAGTTCTAGGGTTTTGCTTTTGCATTTTGTGATTTGTTGAGTCAACCCTCAAGTCCCACTTTCAAAGAAAAACAATCCAAATAGAGCTTAAATCTTTCCTTTTTCACCCTCCTCCCTCTTTTCACCTTCTTATAATGGGTAACCCAAATAAAAGAACTCTTGTCGAGTTTTGCTATCCAGAACCAGATATTTCTTGTTATCGTAATCGCTTCGGTATACCATCCGACTCTACCATGTCTTTAAGAGATCAGATAGAGCAAACAGAAAGAAATAGTTGGCCACCTCACTCCAGGTCCTATCAACCGCATCAAAATTCTATATCGTCTTTTGTTGATACTCCATCTAAAGCGTGTGAGGGAACTCCTAAATGCATATTCATTGCTGAATATATAGCGAGGACCAACGACCAAAGTTTCAATCCGGTCAAACCGTTAGGACAACAAACACCACCTTTTTCTAAAGAAGATTTTACTACTCGGTTTGTGGCGTATATGACATCTATTGACAATCGCCAACCAACCAACCAATATGAATATTCTTCTTATCACAATTTTGATCCTACTCCTGCCCAATTTTCACAACCTTTTGATTCCTATCAATCCTACCCGACTTTTACAGCTTCTCGAGACATTCCTTCTAATCAGTCATTTGGGAGTTTTACTTATCCACAAGAATTTCAATCTTATGCTGAAACCCTTTACCGACCCATGTCTAGTCTTGAACGGACCGTGGAAGAATATGTGGTAGCGTCGTGCCGTGCCAGAGAGGAATTGAATGAGTGCATGGCCGTCCTCAATAAACAAAACGAATGAGCAACTAGTTTCGAACCAACTCAAAATTTTTCAACGTATGATACGGCCGTAGAAAAAATTGAGAATTTGGGAAGTAAGAGAGAGTGGTACACCCTTCCAAATCAAACCTCCCCATCTCAAATTGAAATCCACACCTCCAGTTTCACAGGTCTATCGAGTACACCAACTGATGCACCAATTGAAGATAGAATATCTGATGAGTTGGGTGACTTTGTAGTGTTTGATTTACCCGATTGTGAAGGGTCCATTTCAAGTGAAGCCACACCCAACCCTTATGATCTCTACACCTCCACTCTCGAACCACAATTGATTGAAAACCCTGCTTTTGATGAGGTGTCTGAGACTTGTAACTTTCACTTGATTGAGGATATTGACGTTAGGGATATATTTGATGATGAACCCAAAATTCTGGATGAGTTTGTCCCACCAATTCATCAAGTCCTTTTACTCCCGTGTGGTCATCATCTCGAACCTTTAACTATTCTTCCCGAACCCCATATGCGTCTTGAAGTTGATGATAAATGTATAACCGAAAAGCAGAACGAAATTCAGCCTTCATTTCCCACATCTGGTTCAGCAATACTCGACACACCAATTTGTTTACCCATTTCATCTTCCACTTTCTCTGATTCTTCTTCTAATCTTCCTTTAATGATAGCGAGTGTTGATGAATCACAATCCGATATTTCGAGTTCGATAATTTTAGAAAGAAAACTTGATTTAGACTCTTTTGAGAATAAGGTAGATGAGCTTTACGAGTCTCTTACCTCCATAATTTTTAACAAATCAAGTGTGTTGAATTTTGGTGCGACACTTATTAACATTGAAACGTTTAATCGGACCATCGACGAAAGTTTCGAAGATATTTTCGCCAACGAACTCGCATTCCTAAACGACATGGATTTTGTGATTAATCAACCTCCACCTGAAGAAGTCGAACCGCCACCATTTCTTCTTATCCCACATGAGAATGTGACCATTCTTCCCATTCCTAATCATCCACATTCTCGTTTCCGTTCACCATTATTGTTTCGTCTCTATAAACCGAGATATAAACCATACCGCCTCCTATCTCCCCACTTCTTCAAATCTCTGATTTTCCACTAACCAGAGCGTTACATTGATAAATTTTTTGAATGGTTGGTGTTGAATTTTTGTCATTGTAAGGTTTTACTTTGACCAATAATTTTAACCCCCCCAATAATTTTAAATGCTTAATACTATTTTACTCAAGTTTGGGAGCGGGATATTTTGTCTCTTGAAAGAAATTTTTTATAAAATTGTGAGCCAAAAAAATAAGTTTGGGAGAGAATTTTACTTTCACTGTTCCATGTCCCCGTTACTAACTTTTCCTTCTAAGTCTACAGTTTTTTAAGCTTAACAGATGACATCAATAAGAACACCGCTGTAAACAGGTTTGGGGGAAGTTTGTGCTTATTCAAGTATTACTTTGCATTATACTATATATAAGCACAAAAATTCTTTTTTGATAATGAAATTTTGAAAGTGAAAATTTACATATGAAAGATAGGAATAGTTTGAGAAAAGTAAGAAAGTTAGATGTTTTCTTAAATGAAACTAGTAATAAGTAGTTATGAGCCGTTGTCCTAAGGGTTAGTAAGATGAAGGAAATTACTAATTTGAGGATAAAAATAAGTCTGAAAAATAGTCCTTATTCTTGAGGCCAAACATTTGAACGTTGATACCCTACTATACGCACTTACACACATCTTGAAATTTGGGATAGTAGAGGATACCTTGAAATACTCTTATCTAAAAGCCTTAGTATGAAGGAAAATAAAATAAAATATAAGTGGTGAAGAAAAAAATGAACACTGGTTTTGTAATTGCTTAAGGCAGCATAAAAAAAATATAGTGAGGGTGCTTTATCACCGATTGCCTTAGACCAAATGGTTTGGGAGCCACTGCTAAGGCTTAAGTCTTGCAAGACGAGGAATTACGCCTTAATACACGAGCACATTTTGTAATTGGTTGATTAGTACCTCAAGAAGTATTAACGATCCAATTAAAAAGTATTAAGGAAGATGGACAAGAGTATGATAGCTTGAATTGAATTCTCTAAGTGTAGGGATGCCTTTTACATACACGTAGGGGTATATGATCAATGTTTGGAGGAAAGATAGGGAGACAAACTAAAGAAGATGTTTTATTGAGGGATGATGTGAATTCTAACATCTTTTCATAACCATTAAGATAGGGCTCATGACAACCGAAAAACTGGTGTAGTTGGAAACTCTTATTTTCAAGTTCTTTCTTTTATAGTTCTTATCTTTGTATGTAAAGTTCACTATCTTTATTTTATTATAGGATTTTGTGAGTGTAATCCGCTGAAAACCCTCAGGAGACAACACTCCTCCTACTAGGGACACCTAGAGATTTAACGGCTTATTGCACGTGCTCAGTGCAATCGTGTTGCCTACGAAAGTATTCTACTTAGGTTTTTATTTTTCTTTTTCTCCCTCTCTTGAATAAATAGTTTGCTCGGGACGATCAAAGTTAAGTTTGGGGGTATTTGTTCAGTCGAAAATATCGCATTTTTGATATAACATTTTCCTTACTTTTCTTAAATATCTAAAGGTGTTTATTATAAATATGACACATATTTGGGCTTATCTGTAAAAATACTATTTATCATATGTTTATATATTATAATTAACATTATGAAGGAAAATGTATGCATATAATATTTATATAATATTTTGATAATTTAAATATGCATATCATATCAAATATCCATAATCAATATTCTTAAAATATAATATCATATCAAATTAGTTAGGATAATATCTCAAAAATACCAAATATTACTAACACTATTCATTGAGATATTGTGCAAGGTTTAGTTCAAGTCAGGAGATCGAGATGTTGAGATGTCGGGAATCAAAAATCCGCCGATAAAGTTAAAAAAAATCGAAGAATCAATATTGACAAAGACTCAGAAAAAATATGAAGATTCCAGACATCAAATAAATCTCCATGTGTCACAACAAAGCAGCTCCGGAATTCTGTAGCCAAGATCTCACCAACAAACCGCGGATCCGCGGCCAAACCATGCAATATGCGGCGGATCCATGACCGATTCACTGAGTCAGGATTTGGGATTTTTAGTTGTGATTTGCAACAACAAACCCTAATTCTGGGGATCTTTGGTTGTGATTTGCAACAACAAACCCTAATTCTGGAGATCTTTGGTTTCTTGTTTTGGGGCTATATAAAAGACCGAGGGCTAAACTTAGAAATTATCAATCTTTTACACAAGCTAGTCACCGTCAAAGAACTATTGATCCAAGAAAGGTCCAAGATTCGACGTGATAAAGCGACGTGAGATTCGACGAAACATCTACATCCGACAAGGCAGAGATCGAGAACGACTTCTTCTTCCTCTTGTAATCTAAACTTGAAGTTTGTACTTGTGAAGTTGATTAATAAAGGTAGATCTTTATTTTAATTATTTAGTTACATTTTGAATTTCATCTCTATCTGTTCTTCTATCTCCATCACGAGTGAGTAATTCTCCGCTTGAAAGGGTTCGTAGGATTAGGGTAGAACAATGAATGAGAAAATGTTTTAATTTCTTTTGAGTCTTATGAAGTTTATAAACTTTAGCAAAATAAATGTTAACATCCTTATCGGGCGCACTACCAATTTATTGCTAGTCTCGACTGCACTTTGAGATCAGATTAACAATTGTTTTGTTAAGGGCTAGACATGAATAGAGATCAATGAAAGGACAAGGGTCAATAGTGGGGAAACCCTAGTTTCTTCCAAGAACCCTAATCCTCATTCATCACTATCTATCTAGTATTAAATCTATTAATAGATAAAATGAGTAATCTTTATTAGTCATCCATGACTACTGAATCGGAACGAACCCTACAAGCATTCTTCTTATAAAATTGATTGTTACGAAAAAGTGTGTTTGTAGTTTAACCGCAATCAGAACGGTGTCGCGTGTAGCTAGACCGAGATGAGTACGGGTCGTCCTCTGGGAAACGTGGAACCTTTTATTTTTACTTTAGATGTGTTGAGGAAGAGAGGAGGAATAAAGAATTTTGTGAAAAGTTTCTAGATCTACTTTAAACAAGAATGTCAAATATAGATCTAGATTATTTTAGAGATTTAAATAATATAATAATAGGGCTTGTAGGGTTCGTTAGGATTTAGTAGTTATGGAAGATTAATTAAAAGTTACCCTTTTTATCCATTAATAGATTTAGAACTAGAACGACGGTGATGCGTGTAGATTAGGGTTTCTGGAGGGAAAAGGAATCCCACTCGTAACCCTTATCTCGACACGGAACTCCGTTCATATCTAGCCTTTACCAAAACAATCATTAATCTAATCTCTAATCGCGGTCGGAACTAGCAAAGAATTGCTAGCGCGCCCGATTAGGATGTTAATGATTATTTTGATAAAGTTCCTAAACTTTATAGGACTTAAAAAGGGTTTAATTATTTTCATCACCCATTAACCTACCCTAATCCTACGAACCCTAACAAGCGGAGAATTACTCGCGCATGTTGGGAGAAGAAGATGAAAAGAAAGAGATGGAAAACATAATGTAAAAGAAAACAAACAATTAAAAAAAACTACCTTTATTAATCAACTCCTTCAACTACACTTTTAATCCATAAAAAAATGATTACAAAACTTGATTTGCTTCTCGATCTTTCCTAGGGAAGTAGTCGAACAGTCGATGGTCAGCCTGGATGCGTGAGCGTCGGGAGCTTCGTGATCTCTTCGGCTTGATAGATTTTTCCAAGAGGCCCTCGGTGCCTTTATATAGTGAAAACCCAGAATCTTTTTGTTGAGAAGTTGGTAAAATTCAGCAGAGAATAATTCCCCAAAATCCTGCACTCCAATTCCATAAGATTGCGGCGGATCCGCGGCCCCAGGGTGGGTTTGGCCGCGGATCCGCGCTCAAGGGACAAGATCAATTGATTATTTTTCTTGTGCTTTCATCTGGTGACATTTGGCAATCCTAGGCATCTTCATATCTTTAAAATATTCTCTCAGTTGCTTCCAGACTTGGTCTCCAAGTTTGCTTCTTAATTTGGCAAGTTTTCTTCAACAAATTCATTTGTTTGTTAAATCCTTCATAACAACTTGGAAATAATCTGCACAACAACTCAAATAAGATTTTAGTAGACTTTGTTCTACTAGAATTAGATCAATAATATTATTTGCATACATTTTCCTACCAAATGATAATTAAAATATATTAACACATGGAAAATAATGTTTTTACACATAAACCCTCATATGTATAATATATTATAATATAGTCCCTTTTTAATATAAAAATGGTAGGAAAAATGTACTACAAATGTGCAGTTTTATCGACTGAACAAATACCCCCAAACTTATCTTTGATCGTCCCGAGCAAACTAGTTTATTTTTAAGAGGAGAAAAAGAAAGGAGAAAACTAAGCACACTTTTGTAGGCAGACACGATTGCACTGAGCACGTGCAACAAGCCGTTAAACCTCTAGGTGTCCCTAGTAGGAGGAGTGTTGTCTCCTGAGGGTTTTCAGCGGATTACACCCACAAAATCCTATAACAAAAGAAAGATGGTGAAATTTACATATAAAGATAAGAACCATAAAAGAAATACTTTGAAAAGAAGAGTTTCCAACTATACTAGCTTTTCAGTTGTCATGAGCCCTATCTTAATAGTCATGAAAAAATGTTAGAAATCACATTATCCCTCAATAAAACATCGTCTTTATTCTTCATTCCTACCCTTTTATCCAAACATTGATCATATAACCCCACGTGTGTGTAAAGAACATCCCTACACTCAGAGAATTCAATTCAAGCTATCATACTCTTGTCCATCTACCTTAGTACTTTTTACCTTGATGAATACTTAGAATTGCTTACACATTTTCATGCGACCGTTAATACTTCTTGAGGTACTAACCGACCGATTACTCATGTGTTTGCAGATTTGGTGATAATATTTTCCTTGTCTTGCACCACCTAAGGCTTAGCAGTGACTCCCAGACCAGTTGGCCTTAGGGCACTAGGTGAAGAGGCACCCTCGCTATATTTTTTTTATTGCTACCTTGGCGATACAAAACCAGTGTTCATTTTTTTCTTTTCACCATTTTATATTTTCTTCATCATTTCCTTCATACTTTGGCTTTTAGAAAAGAGTATTTCAAGGTATCCTCTACTATCCCGAGTTTCAAGACGTGTGTATGTGCATATAGTAGGGTATCAACATTCAAATGTTTGGCTTCCAGAATAGAAACTATTTTTCAGACTTATTTTTATCCTCAGATTAGTGACTTCCTTCATCTTACTAACCCTTGGGACAACAGCTCATAACTACTTATTACTAGTTCGTATAAGAAAATTTCTAATTTTCTTGGTTTTCTTAAACTATTCCTATCTTTTGGATGTAATGTTTCACTTTCTATTCTTTTGTTATAAAAATAATTTTTTTTTTCCTTTTTTTTTTTATAAATGCCCGGTGTCAAAGATAATTCAGTGAATACAAACCTCCCCCCCAAACCTGTTTTCAGCAGTGTCCTCACTGATGTAGCCTTTTGAGAACATGGACCTGTATACTAAGGGAGAGATACAAGGGGTAAAATAATAGTTAAATGAAAAATTCCCCCCAAACTTATTCTTTGACACGCACAGATATGCAATCAAATCCATGTTTTACTCACCTCCATTTTTAAAATGAGGAAATGATATAAAAACATGGAGGTGAGGCGGAGGAAATTTTAGTTTTGATAAAGCGGCTCCTGTAAAAACAGGAGCTCCTCCGCGGGGTCAGCAGAAAAATACGGTTTTAATCTATGCCCATTTACTTTAAAAATCGAACCGTTTTTCAAATTTTCGACTTCAACCGCCCCGTGCGGGTGTACATACCGCACCATAAAAGGTCCTTTCCAACGAGATTTAAGCTTACCCGGATGAAGATGGAGACATGAATCATAAAGAAGGACTTGTTGCCCCGATGTGAAGGTTTTTCTAGAAAGATTTTTATCGTGAAACACTTTAGTCCTATGCTTTACTATCACCGCATTATCGTAAGCTTCATCGCGGAGTTCGCTTAGCTCATTCAATTGCAGCTTCCGAAAGCCGCCAGCATGATCAAGATCAAAATTAAGCTCTTTAATAGCCCACATTGCCTTATGTTCAATCTCGACAGGGAGGTGACATGCCTTCCCAAACACAAGGCGGTATGGAGACATACCAAGATCGGTCTTATAAGCGGTGCGGAATGCCCAAAGAGCATCCGTCAATTTGGTTGACCAATCTTTACGGTTCTTAGAAACCGTCTTCTCCAAAATCTGTTTGATCTGCCTGTTTGAGATCTCAGCCTGCCCGCTTGTTTGTGGATGATAGGGCGTAGAAAGTTTGTGAGTGATTGAATATTTCCGCATCAAGGCCTCGAAAGACCTATTGCAGAAATGTGTCCCGTTGTCGCTAATGATAGCGCGAGGGTGTCCGAATCGCGAGAAGGTGTTTTTTTTAAGGAACTTAACGACAACTTTATTATCATTAGTGCGACACGGTACAGCTTCCACCCACTTCGAGACATAATCAACCGCCAACAAGATATATAAATTCCCAAAGGAGTTGGGAAAAGGGCCCATAAAATCAATACCCCAAACATCAAATATTTCCACAACCAATATAGGTTGGAGCGGCATCTCGTTCCTTCGTGAAATCCGACCCAAATGCTGACATCGCGGACAAGTTTTGCAATGTTCAAATGCATTTTTAAATAATGTTGGCCAATAAAATCCACATTGCAAAACTTTCTCCGCCGTTTTTCGAGGTCCAAAGTGACCGCCGCATGCCTGATCATGACAAAATGATAACACGCTCTTGAATTCATCGTTAGGGACACACCTGCGAATGATTTGATCGGAACAATACTTGAATAGATATGGTTCATCCCAGTAAAAATATTTTACTTGGGATAAAAACCGAAGTTTGTCTTGTTTCGACCAATCGCTAGGTATAAGTCCCGTCGCAAGATAGTTCACGATATCCCCGAACCAAGGTTCGTAGGATACATTCAAGAGCTGTTCGTCGGGAAATGAGTCATTTATCGGCACGGTCACAGTTGGCGAAGAAGTGATGCGTGAAAGATGGTCTGCTACTACGTTTTCACATCCACTTTTGTCTTTGATAACAAGATCAAATTCTTGTAACAATAGGATCCAACGTATTAGCCTGGCCTTTGCATCCTTCTTCGTTAAAAGATGTCGTAGGGCGGAGTGATCTGTGTAAACCACAATAGGCGAGCCAATCAAGTACGGCCTGAACTTCTCTAATGCAAATACAACTGCCAAGAGTTCTTTCTCGGTAGTTGTGTAATTTATTTGTGCATCATTCAAGGTCCTACTTGCATAGTAAATTACATGTGGCATCTTATCAATATGCTGTCCCAAGACAGCACCAATAGCAAAATCTGATGCGTCACACATAAGCTCGAACGGGTGGTTCCAATCCGGAGATGATAGAACGGGGGCTGTAGTGAGTGATTCTTTAAGTGATTCAAAAGCAGCCTCACAATTCGAATCGAAGTGAAAAGTAGTGTCCTTGGCCAATAGAAGGGTTAAGGGTCTAGCAATTTTGCTAAAGTCCTTAATAAATCTCCTATAAAATCCTGCATGACCAAGGAAGGATCGTATATCTTTGACGCAATTGGGATGAGGGAGGTTTTGAATGACATCTATTTTAGCTCTGTCAACCTCAATGCCTTTATGTGAAATTATATGTCCAAGTACAATACCTTCTTGGACCATAAAATGGCATTTTTCCCAATTCAAAGTCAAGTTCTTATCCTTACAGCGGGTAAGAACAGCGTCAAGATTACGAAGGCAGTCCTCAAAGGAGTCCCCAAAAATGGAGAAATCGTCCATAAAAATTTCTAGAAAATTTTCCACCATATCTGAAAATATCCCCATCATGCACCGCTGAAATGTAGCGGGAGCGTTGCATAACCCAAAGGGCATGCGTCTATAAGCAAAAGTTCCGAAAGGACAAGTAAAAGTGGTTTTATCTTGATCCTTTTCGGCGATGGGGACCTGGTTGTAACCAGAGTATCCGTCCAAGAAACAGTAGTATTCGTGTCCCGCTAATCGTTCTAACATCTGGTCAATGAAAGGTAGAGGGAAGTGATCTTTCCTCGTCGCGGCATTGAGTTTCCTGTAATCGATACATACGCGCCACCCAGTTTGGGTGCGTGTTTGGATTAACTCATTAGCCTCGTTAGTGATGACCGTGATGCCAGACTTTTTAGGGACCACATGAATTGGACTTACCCATTGACTATCAGATATGGGGTAAATTATTCCACTATCAAGACACTTGACGATTTCTTTCTTTACCGCCTCCTTCATAACGGGATTTAACCGTCTTTGTGGGTCTCGGGTTAGTTTGGCTTCATCCATCAGATGTATGTGATGTTCAACAATTAAGGGACTAATCCCTTTGATGTCAGCCATTGTCCAACCAAATGCTTGCCGATTCGATCTCAACACTGCCAAAAGTGCATTCTCTTGTTCTAAGGCTAGAGAAGCGGATATAATAACTGGCAAGGTCTCATTCTCTCCTAAATATGCATATTTAAGATGAGAAGGTAGCGGTTTGAGATCAAGAATTGGCGGAGAGACAATAGAAGGAGGGGTAACGGAATGATATTCGGACTCCTTAAGAGGTTCAAAACTTGCATAAGATATTGACTCGGAAAGTGCTGCTGACTTTTGTAACGAGTCAACGGGTTCAATCTCAAGGTCGGACTCATTGAACATATCCTCACTGTGAAGTGGTGCAAGATCAAACGATGTCTCATTAGTGTTGTCGAGAACATCAAAGCAAAGTTCCTCATCCATGCAGCTTTCGGGAGCTATCTCGTGGATGGAACAAACATCCAGCAAATGAGCAGAAGGTTCTGACGGCTGACTTCCTAGCTTGTAAATATTAAGCTCAATTGTCATTTTCCCGAAGGATAAGTTCATAGAACCGTTACGACAATTAATCACAGCGTTAGAAGTTGCTAGGAAGGGTCGACCAAGTATCACCGGGATTTGATTGCGTGGGTTTGCTACAGGTTGTGTATCTAAAACAATAAAGTCCACGGGAAATATGAATTCCCCGACTTTAATTAACACATCCTCTAGTTCGCCCCGAGGTTTGGTGATAGATCGATCAGCCATTTGGAGAGTACAATGGGCGGGTTTTAACTCTCCAATTCCTAACTGCTCGTATACTGAATAAGGAAACAAGTTGACGCTAGCGCCTAGATCGAGTAAAGCACGATTTATATTTTTACCCCCAATAGAGATAGAGATTGTAGGACAGCCGGGGTCCTTACGTTTCTTTGGTATTTGTTAGGTAAAAGCTGTGCTAACATTACTCGTCATGAAAACCTTTTTAGGCACTTGAGTTTTTCTCTTCCTAGTGCACAAGTCTTTAAGGATTCTTGCATAAGATGGGACTTGTTGAATAGCATCTAGAAGAGGAATATTCACGCTAACTTGCTTAAACATTTCCACAATCTTCTCCATTTGCGGGTTAGGTCGGTTGGCCCTTAATCGGTTTGGAAATGGAGCTCGATCAATAAGTTTTGGGTCCAACATCTGTGGAGAAGACTGTGGCGACGGATTCGATCCCAAAATTGGAGTGGGCATCGACTTAGATAGATTTGGCGAAATGTTTGAGCCTTGGGGAAAACGGAGAATAGGCTCGGATGAAGGTGGGAGACTAGACGAGTTAGGGGAAGAAGAAGAAGAAGGGGTATCAAATGTGTCACTATCATCAACCTGCTCACCTACTTGGTTGTTCAGCACTCTCCCCGATCTCAACGTAGTAATGGCATTCACATTATGACTTTGTGAATGGCCAGGATTCGGTAGGGGTTGAGATGGGAGTTTCCCTTTCTCTCTCGCACTCATTGCGGCGTTTAACTGTGCGATTTGATTTTCTATTGATTTAATACTCTCACCATGGGAGGAGGAGTTTTTCGTTAGGGTATCAATCGAAGACCTTATCTCAGCCGAATTTTGCATGGATTGTTTCATGAACATATCCAAAGTTTGTGCAAGCGAGTTGTCAGTACCGGCCATTTGTGGTGTAGAAATGTTGGCCGGATTTTGGAAATTCTGTGACTGAAAGGGGGGCTGATTCTGTGGTTGTGGTTGCTGTGGAGGAGGTCTTTGATAATTACTTTGTTGGTTTTGATTCCAAGCAAAGTTAGGATGATTCCTCCATCCTTGATTATATGTGGAAGAATAAGGATCATTTCTAGGTCGCTGCTGAAAAGCAGCATTAGCTTGAAACGATGCATTCATAGGACATTCTTCCGTTAAGTGTGAAGGATCCGAACAGCAACCACAGACAGTCTTGGGAAGCGTAACCTGATTTAGGGAGACTGATGAGAATCTGCTCTCAATAGCGTCGAGTTTCTTCTGCATCGCTGCCATTTCGGCTTTTACTGCGATGGAAACGTCGAGCTGGTGAATACCTCCCTTAGTTGTAGGTGGTCTTACGCTTTCCCACTGCAACGTGTGTTCAGCAAGATCTTCCAGATATTTCCATGCTTCACCGTCATCTTTAGACATGAAATTGCATTGACACATTGTTTCAAGCATCTGCTTTGTCGCTGGATTAATGCCCTCATATATAATCCGACATAAATCCCATCTTTGTATTCCGTGATGGGGGCATTGGACAAGCAGATCTTTGAAACGTTCAAAGCACTTCCAAAATGGTTCATTGGGAAGCTGGGTGAACTGATTGATCTCGCTCCTAACATGTGCAGTCTTATGATTTGGGTAAAACTTCTTAAGAAATGCTACGACGAATTCATCCCAATTAGCGATAGAGTGTGCGGCAGTATTATAAAGCCATTTTTCTGCCAAGTCGCACAGTGTGAATGGGAGAAGACGTAAGCGCATAGCATCTAAAGTCAATTGTGAAGTACCCATCATTGCGCATACGTTCTCGAATTTGGTGATGAAAACGTACGCGTCTTCCGACTCAAGCCCGTGAAATTTGGGCAGCAGATTGATGTAGTGGGGTTTAATTTCGAAATTATCCCCGTTAGGTGGTGGAAGAGATAGACAAGTAGGAAGAGGACCACGAATAGGATAGCATCTCTCTTGGAGAGAGATGCGCGGTGGATTCTGCGCACCTGCGGGCGGTGGCAGCGTGGTGTTATACTCTGATGGAGTGCCGTCCATCTCGGTTGATGTGGTGTGTGGTGGGGGAAAAGAAGATGAAGAAGTACCGACTTCGGCGTCGATAACAGGAACGCGGACAAGACGGGCACTAGGATCCCGTGTCCAGCCGAGCATGCACTAAGCGGGTTTAGTGCAAGTGGCAGCGTGTGTGTGATTTAGAATTGGCTTGTTTTGATAAAGTGGGACTCAAGACAAATCACCCTAAGATGCACAAGCAACCCTAGAACTAAGGTTACCTAGGTCAGTCTCTAGACAGCTCCTAACTAAGGTAGGACCTCAAACCGCCTCTTCACGGACAAGTACGGCCAGGTAAGTGGGAAGGAACCACCACTACAGTGGGCCTAATTAAAAACCACTAGCCTAGACACCACAATGTCAGTTAGGATAAACGGCCGATGCCTATACTAGTCTTTTTCCTATTGAGCTCGACAGTCCTTAGAGTCTGGTCTAGATATTTTTTAAATTAATGAAGGGTTGTTCTATATGCTCGGTTTGTGATTTGTGGGGCTTAGGAAGGGTGATGAAATCCCCACCTAATCTTGATTTGGTCTTTGCCCCTTAAAATCCGTATTAAATATGCAAAACAAAACCAAACACAAAACTTTTTGCAAAAAGATTTTTGAGCGGCGCAATTTTGCAAAGAATCCTGCAGAAAATAGATTTTATTGGATTTGAGGAGAGAGAGAAAGAGTTGAGAATCTTACCAGAGGAGTTTGAACCCTTGATCCCCTTGTAAGGCCGCGTTTCCGCCGCAGATTCCCCTTTGTTGCCGCGGTTCCGCCGCAAGGTGGATGGAACAGTTGATGAAAATTTTTCTGTGTCCCTCTGTGCTCCTCTGGATCTCGATGAATGCCTCTGTTTTCTGTTTTCCTCAATTCTATAACTCCAGATCTCCTTGCAAAATTCACGCACAAATCGTTAAATATGCAATTTGCAGTTTTTGTGTTAATAATGATATGACTCGTCTAAGAATTCAACACAAATAGTAAAAATAAAAAATTACGCACGTATCCCCGGCAACGGCGCCATTTGATTGTTACGAAAAAGTGTGTTTGTAGTTTAACCGCAATCAGAACGGTGTCGCGTGTAGCTAGACCGAGATGAGTACGGGTCATCCTCTGGGAAACGTGGAACCTTTTATTTTTACTTTAGATGTGTTGAGGAAGAGAGGAGGAATAAAGAATTTTGTGAAAAGTTTCTAGATCTACTTTAAACAAGAATGTCAAATATAGATCTAGATTATTTTAGAGATTTAAATAATATAATAATAGGGCTTGTAGGGTTCGTTAGGATTTAATAGTTATGGAAGATTAATTAAAAGTTACCCTTTTTATCCATTAATAGATTTAGAACTAGAACGACGGTGATGCGTGTAGATTAGGGTTTCTGGAGGGAAAAGGAATCCCACTCGTAACCCTTATCTCGACACGGAACTCCGTTCATATCTAGCCTTTACCAAAACAATCATTAATCTAATCTCTAATCGCGGTCGGAACTAGCAAAGAATTGCTAGCGCGCCCGATTAGGATGTTAATGATTATTTTGATAAAGTTCTTAAACTTTATAGGACTTAAAAAGGGTTTAATTATTTTCATCACCCATTAACCTACCCTAATCCTACGAACCCTAACAAGCGGAGAATTACTCGCGCATGTTGGGAGAAGAAGATGAAAAGAAAGAGATGGAAAACATAATGTAAAAGAAAACAAACAATTAAAAAAAACTACCTTTATTAATCAACTCCTTCAACTACACTTTTAATCCATAAAAAATGATTACAAAACTTGATTTGCTTCTCGATCTTTCCTAGGGAGGTAGTCGAACAGTCGATGATCAGCCTGGATGCGTGAGCGTCGGGAGCTTCGTGATCTCTTCGGCTTGATAGATTTTTCCAAGAGGCCCTCGGTGCCTTTATATAGTGAAAACCCAGAATCTTTTTGTTGAGAAGTTGGTAAAATTCAGCAGAGAATAATTCCCCAAAATCCTGCACTCCAATTCCATAAGATTGCGGCGGATCCGCGGCTCCAGGGTGGGTTTGGCCGCGGATCCGCGCTCAAGGGACAAGATCAATTGATTATTTTTCTTGTGCTTTCATCTGGTGACATTTGGCAATCCTAGGCATCTTCATATCTTTAAAATATTCTCTCGGTTGCTTCCAGACTTGGTCTCCAAGTTTGCTTCTTAATTTGGCAAGTTTTCTTCAACAAATTGATTTGTTTGTTAAATCCTTCATAACAACTTGGAAATAATCTGCACAACAACTCAAATAAGATTTTAGTAGACTTTGTTCTACTAGAATTAGATCAATAATATTATTTGCATACATTTTCCTACCAAATGAAAATTAAAATATATTAATACATGGAAAATAATGTTTTTACACATAAACCTCATATGTATAATATATTATAATATAGTCCTTTTTTAATATAAAAATGGTAGGAAAAATGTACTACAAATGTGCAGTTTTATCGACTGAACAAAAATCTATATCCGTATTCAAACTAGATCTGTATTTTACATCCGTATTTTGACGTAGATCTAGAAACTATTCTCCACTATTTTTTATTCCTTTATTCTTCCTCTTTTTCAACACGTCTAAAGTAAAATTGAAAGCATATCCCTGAGGACGACCCGTACTCATCTCGGTCTAGCTACACGCGACACCGTTATTGATTGCGGTTACTACACACTTCTTTAAATACAGAATCAATCATGAAGCCACAAAAGAGCCAGTCTGGATGAGGAAGTTCTTTACTGAACTTTAGGCGGTTCCAACCATTGTTGATCCAATACCGCTGTATTGCAACAACAACGACGCTATAGTTTTAGCGAAGGAACCCAGGTCCCATTAGAGGTCCAGACATATCTTGAGGCGGTACCACCTGATCAGGGAGATCGTTGATCTCCGGGAGATCGAGGTGAGGAGAGTAGATACGGAGAAAAACACTGCAGATCCACTCACAGAGCCCATCCCTCAAACACAGTTCGAGAGGCTATTCGAGATGAAAGGTCTGCGATATGCCAATACATGGCCTTAGTGCAAGTGGGAGATTGTTAGTGTTATATGCCCTAGAGGCCGTTATTGTATCATACTGGTTTGTAGATTATATATTGGAAGCTTGGGATATACACGGATATAGTAACAGTCTTACTCAAAATGGTAGTATGCTACCTGGTTTGTTTCCACCTCAATATGTGCATGAGTTTCTTTTAGCATATTCGCTTATACATATTGGTAGAGCCCTTAGGATCTTTGCTTGATTATCGGCGTTGTGATGGCAGTCACACTTATAGGGGCTGGGTAGTCTATAAGCATATCCTATACATGTCCCTAGTCGTAGGATTATCGAGACGGGGCATCGATACTCCAGAGTAGACTAGTGTATACGCTTCTCATCACAGCAGGGGAGATGGTCTGTTCCACAGCCAGTAGTACGTCGTACTGGAGATAGTACGCAGGTGCTCATTGGGTTATGAGTACACTAGACAATATTCGTAGGGAGCTGCTGGTGGGTGTTATACCTATCGTCGGGTAGCAGTTCCCAGGTGACATGATTAAAACTTACTCCGTCGACTTGACACTGCTACTTCGCTTCGAGTGTGTTCCCACTATTCTTAGTTACTGCTCTACCACAGCTTAAAGGAGTCATGCAAACAGGTAGTAGTTGGGTGCAGTCCCGAAGCACTTGGAGGAAGTGGCAGTTAGATAGGATTCGTTTCTCCCGGTATTGGGGGTTGATTTCGCGCTGTGTTCGGAAAGCCATTACACAAAGTTCTTGGCCAAGGCAAGCGAGATTTACTGGTAGGTACTCCAGTAGTTTCTAAGGGTGTTTTGGGATACACTCCGACAAGACTTATTGCGCTATTAGGGGTCTGACGATTACCGCCCCTAGGCCCGATATGCGATACTCTTAGACGAACAGATCGGACTATACGGAGATTGTCACAGATAGGCTCAGTAGGAGTTCGGATGAGTTTGCTCATCGGCCTTCTTATCGACAGATACCTGGGTAGCCGTTATGTACAGCTAGTACCGCTGACGTGCTTGTAGTTAAACCCATTGCCAGCATAGTGTCGAGTCTTTAGAGTTCCACACAGAGGGTTTTCCTGCTTCGGGCAAAAGATGTAGAGGCCGTATGGTTATACGACAGGGCTTCGATCATATAGTATACTTGTGCACGTATGATGTTCGGGCGGATAATACTAGTGGGCTTTGGTTTAAACCGGATCCTAGTATTATATTGATGGATTATTTTCGTCTCTTTGTATTCGTATTTTTTAGAATATGGATACTGGTATGTATATACGGTTGATGGGCATTCTCGTAATTTACTCGGGATTGCTTCTAGAAGAAGAAACCTCATTAGGATTTTATTCTTGTGATTAAAAGATTAATGAGGTGGAGGAAATGAGGTGGAGGTTTATATTGAATGAGGCATGGCTACTTGGTGACTCATATGGTGACTCATGGCATGACTCACTACATGACTCGCTCTTTAGATATTTGCGAAGCATGCTGGATATTTGGTGAGATATTTATCTCATCAATTATTATATGTTTCATCTATTCATGACAAATGAGCTATCTCATTCTAATGTTTATTCTTCACTCTCTTTTCTTCAAGCTCCCTTTCTTCTTCCTCTAACCCTAAACCTCTCATGTGTTGAGAATCCTATGGTACTTAGAGACATACTAATCCATCTACACTCTCTACATCATCTAGGACATCTAGTTTAGCGAACTAGATGCCGTAGTTACCTCGGATTTGAGGTTGGAGCTCGGACTATAGACTCTCGGGTGGATCGTCTTTGACTCGAGGAGGCCAACGAGGTTGCCCGATCCGTTACGATCCTTGGAGCTTATGACGAGGAGGAGGATAATGACAAGAAGGCCCGAAGGACCTGAATCTGTGAGGTATAAACTTCTTTCCGAGTAGTTAACCTCTTAGTAGTTTAGCTAGTTAGGGTTTAGTATCAATCGTGGTGTTCAAGTCGGTGTTGTGATACCCGTAAAAATTATTTTTTTTACGTATTCCACCTCCCCGCGAACCTGCGGGGTGCACGACATCGACTTACAGGAAGAATGTGTAAGATAAGGAATGAGTGGAATATTCGTATTCTCGTATGTGATTAGAGGAAGGGGTGGCGGTTCAACATCTTTGGCCTCAAAGGGAGGCTCATAAATTTCCGGTGGAGGTTGATTCCTCACAGCATTCAAGTCTTTAAGGAATGCGAGAGTTTTTCGGCGAAAATATTTTCGAAACTTTCATCGATAGTTCGAGTGATAATCTCATCGGAAAGAAAGGAATCGATATTTATATCAGTGGAACAGACAGATCTACTGAGAAGATTGAAAGTTTCAAGGTCAATCTTTTGCTCAGCAATAGTCATGGATGTAAAAGTTGCCATATTCGCCTCAAAACGAGTATCAACATTTTCATATGGAAATAATTGTTGTTGTTGTCCTAGCGGTTTTGGATTAGTGAATGGTATGAAGCTTTGGTTGGTTAGTCGGTGACTGGCTATTGCTATTTGCTCGGCAATGGTCATGGGTGTAAAAGTTGCCCTATTCGCCTCAAAACGAGTATCAACATTTTCATATGGAAATAATTGTTGTTGTTATCCTAACGGTTTTGGATTAGTGAAAGGTATGAAACTTTGGTTACGAACCTTCGCAATATGCTCAGCAATGGACATAGGTTTAGAAGTTTCCTCACTAGCCTTAAATGGATTATCGACATAAGAAGGTGTTGAATTTTGACGCGGTTGATAGGATTTTGAGTGAGGTATCCAACTGTTATTTCTAGCGCGTTCTATCCTATCCCTTAAAGAAATGGTGGGGTCGGAATTTGTACCAAAACAATTACGATAATAAGAAATATCTGGTTGTTTGTAGCAAAGCTCGGTAAGAATTGGTCGGTTTGGGTTACCCATTATAAGAGAATGAAAAGAAAAAGGGGGTGAAATGGTAATAATTTTAAGATTTTTTTTTTTGGTTTTTGAAATTGTTTTGCTTGGAATGAGGGACTCAATAAATGTTTACAAACAACACTTAGAACTAGGGTCACCTAGATCAAATTACTAGACCGCTCCTAGACTTCCAAAGGACAAGACGTAAGATAAATTCTCTATCACCTCCTTATAAATCTTGTATCCAGGTAAGTGAGAGGTATCCGCTATACGAATCACCGAAATAGCGGGCCTAATTAAGTAACCACTTTCCTTAGTCACACTTGCCTTAGACAGCATAAGAAAAATGCGGATAAGCAATAGATTACCTGTTGGGTTACCCTAATGCCCTAGCCATCATCCGTGGCCGTTTGCGGAACAAATTTTTTTCTACGAGTTTAAAAACGGCGCTATAATAACCCATTAAACTGGATATTTCCATAAACCTAACTAGCTAAACTAAAGAGAGCTAACTATTATGAAAAGAAGTCTCACCAAACGATCCAAGTCCTTCGGTCTTCTTTCCTCATCGTTCATTCCAAGTAGACACTATGATCACACTTGATCTTCTTTGTTGGCTCCTTCGGTTCTCCACGATCGATCTTGCTCTTTGGTCCTCTTTTGTCGTAGATGATCCATCCGAGGGTTGTGATCCATGGATTAATCTCCACACTAAATGTCAAGTGGAGCAACTAGAGAACTTGGGTTACTAATCCAAGAAGTCTAGGATGTAGTGTGAGGTTCTAAGTGACTTTCTATCTCTATCTTAAATCCTCTATTGTTTCTCAACACATGAGAGTGTAGAGAGGAGGAAGATGATGAAGATGGTGAAGCTTAAGAGAAGGAGAAGCAGGTGAAGCAAAATGGTGAGCACAAATGAAAAATGAGCAAGCATGTGAGAGAAAATAGACGGCAATGGTTTTGTAAAACAATATCCATCAATATAATATGTCAAGCATGCTTCAGTAGTTGCCATAAATGAATTAATAATTCATTTGTCAACTATTGAAGCCATGGCTCTCACCATACCCCCTCTCCTTCAATTTACACATCATTTCCATTTATCAAATAAATAGAAAAAGACTAATGAGGTGTCCACCTTCTAGGATGTTATCCTTAATAAAATATGGATTACAGTCTACTGTATTTACATACCTGCATTCGAATAAAAACACGAATGCCCAAAGAGATAGAATAATACGAAGAACATAATACTAGAATATACATATCGAAATACATATATGCAAATTATTAAATCAATAACTGATTTAATAATTCGGCTCAATTCCGAGCCGGCTAGTATTATCAACTGTCCGATTGAAAGTCTGGGTACAAAGTACATTAATCAATCGGAGCCCTGCACGTATCCAATACGGCTACTACATCATTTCGCCTGAATCAAGGAAACCCTCTGTGTGGGACTCTAAAGGCTCGACAGTACGCCAGCAGTGTGTTATTGGATAAATCCATAACTAAAAGCACGTCGGCGGCACTAGCTGTACGTAACGACTACCCGTGTACCTATCGAAAAGGAAGGCCGACGAGCAAACTCATCCGGATCCCTACTGAGCCTATCTGTGACAATCTCCGTACAATCCAGTCTCTTCGTCTGAGAGTATCGCATACTGGGTCTAGAGGGTGGTAAACATCAGACCCTAATAACCCAATAATTCGTGCTGATTTGGCTAAGGACCAATCCGGGAAACTACCGATCAGCCTATCAGTAAATCCCAACTGCCTTGGCCAAGGTCTTATGGTCCTGACCAATCAAACACAATGCGATATCGACTCCCTATACCTGGAGAGACAAATCCCCGACATTCGCTCACTGCCTCCATGTGGTTCGGGACTGTACCCAACCAAAACCTGTTTGTACGACTCAATAGAGCCGTGGTAGGGTAGCGATCAAAGCACAGTGGGAACTCACAAAAGACAAATGACGATCTCAGGTCTAAAGAATAACATGTACTCATGTCACTTGAGAACTTCCACCCGACGATAGGTTTAGTATCATCTGGAAGTTCTCGGCGAGTCCGTCCGGTGTACTCACACCCAGTGAGCACCTGTATACGATCTTAGGTGCAAAAGACCAATGGTTGCGGGACCATACCATAGCCCCTCATCGGGGTCTAGAAACGTATACACCAGTCTACTCCGGAATATCGATGCCCAGTCTCGATACTCCCACGACTAGGGACCATTTAAGGATGTACGTATCGACTACCCAGCTCCCACAAGTATGATCGCCATCACAACACATGTAGTCTAGTAATGATCCTACGGGCTTTATCAACATGTATGAATGATACGTAATAGCAAGTAAAACATATGCACATGTTAAGATAAAGACAAACCAGATAGCATACTATCATATCGAGCAAGATTGTCCTGTACATATATATGTCCAAGCATCCACATGTATACATATACAATAATGGCCTCTAGGGCATACATATCCAACAATCTCCCACTTGCACTAAGACCATATATATTGGCCTACCGAATACCCAACTTTTGCTCTAAGGCCAGCTGTTGGCGTACCGCATACCCAACATCTCAAAAAGTCTCTCAAACTGTGCTTGAGGAAGAGCCATGGAGAATGGATCCGCCGTGTTGTCTTTTGTGACCACTTTCCGTACCTCGTTCTCCCGGCGATCAACGATCTCCCTGATAAGGTGATACCGCTTCACGATGTGTATGGATTTTTGATATGACCATGGTTCCTTCACTAAAGCCATAGCTCCATTGTTGTCGTAGTACAAAGGTATTGGGTTAACAATGGATGGAATCACCTGAAGTTCAGTAATGAACTTCTTAATCCAGACAGCTTCTTTTGCAGCATCTTTGGCAGCTATGTATTCATCCCCCATCGTCAAGTCTGTGACGGTGTCCTGCTTGGAACTCTACCAACAGACCGTCCCTCCGTTTAGGGTAAACACAAAACCCGAGACAGACTTGCTGTCATCCTTATCACTCTGGAAGCTCGAATCGGTAACAGACTCCACCTGGAGGTTCCCATTACCGGATACAAGGAACAGTTCTTTAGTCCTCCTCAGGTACTTAAGAATGTTCTTAACAGCTGTCCAGTGGTTCTCACCTGGGTTAGACTGATACCGGCTCACCACGCTAAGCGTGTAAGCTACATCTGGTCGAGTACATATCACCTCATACATTATAGATCTTACCGCCGAAGCGTAGGGTCTAGTGCTCATGCGAACCCTCTCCTTATCAGTCTTGGGAGACATCTCTTTGGAGAGGGTTACTCCATGCAATGCGAGTATCTTACCGCGCTTGGTATGATCCAAATCAGTTATTCTCGTCTTCCTTGGGCAAGGATTTCGGGTGATGGCCACCCGTGCACTGCGCGACATCAACCCCCAATACCGAGGGAGACGAATCCCCGACGATCCGCTCACTGCCTCCATGTGGCTCGAGACTGTACCTAACTAAAACCTGTTTGCATGACTCCTTTGAGCCGTGGTAGGGTAGTAATCAAAGCACAGTGGGAACTCATACAAGACAAATAACGATTTCAGATTGACAGACTAACATGTACTCATGTCACCTGGGAACTGCTATCTTATAATAGGTATAATACCAACTAGCATGTTCCCGGCGAGTCCGTCCAGTGTACTTATAACCCAATGAGCACCTGTATACTATCTTAGATGACTGACCGACACCAATAGCTTGTGAGACCGGCCACCGCCCCTTGTCGGGGTCTCGATAAGTATACACTAGTGTACTCCGGAGTATCGATGCCCAGTCTCGATACTCCCTCGATTAGGGACATTTAAGGTTGTGCTTATAGACCACCCAGCTCCCACATATATGATCGCCATCGTAATGCTGGTAGTCAAGAAAAAATCATGTGGGCTCTATCAACATATAATAGTGATCTGTAATACAACATAAGCATATACATAATGATAGAGACAAACCAGATAGCATACTATCATCTCGAGTAAGACTGTTTTACCTGTATAGGTCCTCCCTCAATCATCACAATCGCATGCCTGTGATTACAATAATCGACTTGAGGGCACTATATCCAACAGATATTCGGTTTGTGATATGCCAGCAACTGGTCCTAGTGCAGACGTTGGGTATTCGATACGCTAATAACCAGTCTTAGTGCAAGTGGGAGATTTTTGGATATGTATGCCCTAGAAGCCATTATTGTGTGTGCGTGCATATGCTCGCTTGCGCGGACATATGTATGTACAGGACAATCTTGCTTGTGTTGGGTTCCCTAGGTCGCCACTGGGTTTCGGGAAGTATCGACCATGCCATTTTATAAAAATTTGGCGCGCTAAAGAGCCCTAACGCTAGAATTTAAATTAGAGAATTCGACGAACGAGCATATAAACACCTTTACATCTAAGCGAACAAGGAATACAACCTTTGTAGACTGGTCCTTCACTTCAATAGCTCCGTGTAGTAGTCCCTTCGCTCCAAGTAGTGATCTCCCGGACTCTAGTGAGGATCCACAAGGTGAAATGAACAAGCTTGCTTGAAGTCTTTGAGGCCAAAGATGATCTACATCGAGGAGACACTAACTCAAGCCACCTCTTCACTAAGTGATGAACTAGTGAAGAAACAACCCAATCTAAATGGCTAGTAGAGAAGAGGTTGATGAAGTAGGAATTTTGCTCACTTTAGAAATAATTTTCTTACTAATTTTCTTCACCTCCTAAAAAGCTAGAGAGCTTGAGGAAGAAGATAAAGAAAGCAACCATGGAATGACGCAAGTGAAGAATGAATCAAGTTATGAGAATAGCAACTATGGGTGAGATAATATCTCATACTAACTCATGTACAGACTAAACCATGGCTAAACAATAATGGTTGGGTTAATAAATATCTTCAAGTAAAACAAAATTAGTGGACTTGGTCAATGGTTCCACAGGATTCTACAAGCTTCAACCATGTGACAATTTTCAACTAATTTGATTTACATTAAATAAACAAAACCTTACATTATTATAAGCATGGTGTGAGTCTCATACACCCATGTAGCATGTGTCATCAAGCATGACACAAAATATGTACATTAATATATATTACATATATACTAACTGTACACTAGTAAGAAAAAGAATACTTAAGTGAGCTAATATTAGTTAATGTAAGATAATATATCAAATATATAATTATACATTAAATTATTAAATCAACACTTGATTTAATAATCCGGCTATATCACATACAACCGACTAATATCAAAAGTATCAACTTATCGAATCAACACTTGATCCGATAACCCGGCTATAACACATATAACCGACCGATACACATATCGTGAGAATAGAATACGGTATCACATACAAGCATTAATCTCGGTCCCGCACATATCATATATGTGCTCCTACTTCGTTTCGCCTGAGCCAGGAAATCTCAGTGTAGGACTCTTAAGACTCGTCAATACGCCGGCAGTAGGTGGTGATCATATCAGTCACGCACAAGCCGCAAGCAGTCTGCTAAACGTAACGGCCACCCGGGTATTGATCGATCAGAAGATCAACAAGCAAGCCTGCTCATACTCCTGCGTATCCAATCAGTAACACTACCGTACAGTCCGGTCTCTTCGTCTGATATGTCGCATATCACAGTCTAAGGGTGGTAATCTTCAGACCCCAATAGCCTAATAAGTCATGCCGATATGAGGCATATAACGGTTCGAGAAACTACTGATAACACTTACCAGTAGATCTTAGCAACCCTGGCCAGGGATTTCCTGTTGTGGCCGATCGAGTATAGCGCAACATCAACCCCCAATACCGAGAGAGACGAAATCCCCTCCTATCGCTCATTGCCTCCATGTGACTCGGGACTGTACCCAAAAACCACCGTTTTGCGTGATCTCTTGGACGTGGTAAGGTGGAAATCAAAGAACAGTGGGAATCACACAAGACTCTATGACGATCTCGGCTCGACAGACTAACAAGTACCAGCGTTACTAGAGAACTGCTATCCGACGATAGATATAATACCATCTAGGAGTTCTCGGGGGGTCCCTCCAGTGTACCCAGTCTCCACTGAGCATCCGTATACCTGTTGGATATAGTGCCCTCAAAGTCAATTATTGGATCGCAGGTATGTGATTGCAATGATTGAGGAGGACCTATACCGGTAGCACAGTCTTACTCGAGATGATAGTATGCTATCTGGTTTACCTTTATCAGTCGTGTATAGGTTCAGATGACTGATCACTATTACACGTTGATAGAGCCCCTAGGATCTTGCTTGACTACCAACAGTATGATGGCGATCATATACGTGAGAGTTGGGTAGTCTATAAGCACATCCTTAATAGTGGTCCCTAGTCGTGGGAGTTTCGAGACAGGGCATCGATACTCCGGAGTAGACTGGTGTATACAGTCGAGACCCCGACGAGGGGCGGTGACCGGTCTCACAAGCCACCGGTGTCAGTTGGATAACCTAAGATGTATACGGGTGCTCATTGGGTTATGAGTACACTGGATATGACTCGCCGGGTACCTGCTAGTTGGTATTATACCTAGCGTCAGATAGCAGTTCCATGGTGACATGTGTACATATTAGTTCATCGACCTGAGGTCGTCATTTGTCTCGTGTGAGTTCCCACTGTACTTTGATTTCTACCCTTCCACGGCTCAAAGGAGTCGTGCAAACAGGTATTTTTTGGGTACAGTCCCGAGCCACATGGAGGCAAGTGAGCAGATCGGCAGGGGATTCGTCTCTCCCGGTATTGGGGGTGAGATCGCGCTGTGTCTAGGAAAGCCATTACACCAAGTCCTTGGCCAAGGCAGGTGAGAATTACTGGTAGGTACTCCAGTAGTTTCTTAGGGTGTTCAGGGCTTGTCTCCGACACGACTTATACCGCTATTGGGGGTCTGACGTTACCAGCCCCTAGGCCCGATATGCGATACTTATAGACGAACAGACCAGACTGTATGTATATTATCACTGTTAGGCTTAGTAGGGTTCCAGGATGAGTTCGCTCATCGACTTCCCTTGAGGTTAGTACATGAGCAGCCGTTATGCACTGCTAGTGCCACTGACGTGCTTGTTGTTAAACCCACTGCCAGGGTACTGATGAGTCATTAGAGTCCCCCACAGATAGTTTCCCAAGTTCGGGCGAAACGTTGTAGAGGCCGTATGGTTTTATGGCAGGGTTCGGAAAATGCACATGCGTTTACGCACGTGTCATATTTCGGACAGATAATACTGGTAGGCTTTGGTTTAAGCCGGATCCATGTATTATACTGTGTAGATATAACATCTTTGTCTCAGTTGCATTTGTATTCGGTCGTAATACAAATGCGGGTATGTATGTACAGTTACGGGGTTATCCTGAAATTCGTTTCAGGATTGCTTTTCAAAGTTGCCAGTTTTCAGTCACCCGTCTTAAACATTTGGTTTAATGCGGATTATCTTTTCTTCATTTGGGTGAGTCATGAGGGTGAGTGATGAGGAAGCTTCTAGAATTGGTGACTAGGTTGATGAGGTGTTAAGTGAGTCATTCATTGCATTAAATGGTTTAGTGAGGTGTTTTAAGTGACTCATTATTTTGCTTTAATGTCTTTTGGTAATGCTTAGGATATTATTCCTTATGGTCACCCCTTTGCTCCTACACTCACCCCTCATCTCATATATGTGGCCGGCCATTGTTTGGAAGCCATAGGATTGTTGGAAAAAACATGATTAATTTGGTTCATGGAAATTTGATAGCTCATTTCTCATTACTCCATTAAAAGGCAACTTCATTAACCGTTCGTCCATGGTTTTGGATGAAACGAGACAAAGTATTCTACTCATTCTCTACATCAATCTTGGACATGTCGGATAGCAAACTTCATGTCCGAGTTGCCTCGGTACAGAGGCGGGAGCCCGTTTAAAGATTCGTAGATGTGGTGCCACCTCGACGACGAGCCAGGAGATCGGAGCAGCCGCAAAGGAGTGTGAGATGATGGCTAAAGAATGAAGGACTCGGATCGTTCGGTATAGCCTTTCTACCCACTTTGTAGTTTGTTAGTTTAGCGTTAATGGCAAGATCTGGGTTATAATATGCGATAACGCCAGTTATAAAAGTTTTTGTTCCGCGTTTGGCGTCAAAATGACGGCCGGGGCGCTACCGTAGACTTACATGGTATCAGAGCCACGCCATTAAGCTTTACTAACTTGTTCTAACACGTTTAAAACAACGATCGAACGAAATTTCCGAAACCGCATTTTTCAGTGTAAAGTTTCTGTCGATTTTAAAAACTGGTCTAAAAATTATTTTGAGCATCTCAGAAAATCATGCAGGCTATTTTAGAATACTGTAGAAATTTGGTAGACTGAAGCTTTCAAAGTGCCGCGGAACCGCCGCACAAACCCTAGTTTGGCCGCGGTTCCGCCGCCGTTTTAGAGCTACAGTAAACCATTTTTCTACAGTAGGGTCTTCTTGTAAAATTGTGGTTTCTGGAATATTTCTTTTGGGCCCAGATTTTATTACTGTACTGCAGATGTACGTGAGGCCCATTTCGGGAAGTTTTGTCGATCGGAATTTTAAACTTGTTAGTTTACAGTACTTAGATTATATCTCCGACCGTGAATGTCATTCGAGCGGTAAATTGCGTTTAATTGCTATAGTTCTTTTAGTCGGATTTGCGAACGTGACATTCGCGTTGATGTTCTGTGTTGTGCTGTGATTGTTGTGGATTTGTCTTGGTGGATAGCAGTGTGCAAGGGTAGTGCAGTTTGGATTTATTTGTACATTTGATATTGCGGGGCAAGCGTCCAACATGTGGACTGCCGTCACTGCCTGTTTGTATAATATTCTTTTGGGGCACGACCGGGCTGAGGTCGATGTACCCGTTGTACATATTTTTCATTACTGTACTATGTTTACCCCGCGACGGAGTGCATGGATAGCCGGGTTTTGGAGGGAAACGGGTCCGCATCTCATGGCTTTGAGAGGCAGAGGGCCTCACTCTAGAATTGGAAGACTATTCTCCGCACTCGTAGGGGGTACAGGTTGACCCAAGGAAGGGTGCTCAAGTTACCGGATTCCGTGAAGTGCAGGGTGGTCCATTCACTTTGCTGTAGGGGGCTGCCACACTTTAGATTTTGGCGGGTAACTTGCCGCACCCGTAGGGGTCTAGGTTTCATTGCACAGGCTATCCACACGACCAAGGGAACGTCGGGTTTCAGTAATGGCTCTGTGAAACCTGGGATCCCAGATTATCCGTATTATTCTGTGATGCTTATTACTTTTTTGTAATGTTGCATTTATCACGCCTTGAGCGATTATTGTATATTGGTATATATACTAGTATATGTTGTATATGTTTTACACCCGCGCTAGTCCAGTCCCCGCTCTGTCGTTAGTTAAGTAACCTAACGGGTGATGACGGGACCCAGTGACGAATGAGGATGGCATATACGTACATTTTATTTTCGTTCTTTTCTGGTGTGATTAATTGATGGGTCTGCATTGATTCTGATCAATGCAAAGGAAAACAAACCTGTTTGGATGTTGTTGGAACGGTTTTAAAAAGTGTTATTACAAAGACGTTTTCTTTTGTTTTGCACAGTGGTATTCGGTTGGAATATCCTGCACCTCATTCGACGAGGCAAGGGCCGATATCCCTTCACCGGGAGTGACCCCTTGGGCAGAAGTTTGCGTCAGGGTAATAACTTCACTATAGTCGATTACATGTTGCTTTGCATCGCGGTATTCGGTTGGAATATCCTGCACCTCATTCCACGAAGAAAGAGTCGAGATCCCTTCACCGGGAGTGACCTCTTTAGCAAAGGTTTTCGCTACTATATTTATATAAAAAGCTATCAGGTTCCTTCAACGAGATCAAGTTCATTACGTTAAAGGTTTTTCGTCAAAAACCAGTCGTAGCCCTCCGTCGTTTCAGATGGGTAGGACGTAGTATTCATGCTATGTTTGTTGGCCTTCGTCAAGGCATAGGGGATGGTAGCTGCTTGTTACTTTTCTGTTGCATAGATAGATGAGTTGGTTTGGGACAGTCGTATTACCTTGTTGGCCTTCGTCAAGGGTATGTACGGGTGGGTTCGAATTGACAAGATAATGATGGGTAGAACTTGACATGTGATTTATGATTTGTTGGCCTTCGTCAAGATTATAAGAACATGGGGTAAAAATTACATCGAGAGTTTCTAAAGAAACTGAAACTTGCCAGGCATGCGCATACCTTCTGGAGTGTGATAATGTGAGTGGATTCCGTCACGTTATCATGCGATGATAGTTGGATCCCGATTCCCACTGATGAGTTAGTTTACTCTTCGGGTGATCCCGATTGATTCTTTTTTCAGGTTTGGAGGAGAATTTGACAGTACAGTGGGAGCTTTCCTGGTTAGATAAAGTGATAACCATTCTGATCTAGGTTAAAGTGCACAGAGAGTGTTTCTTTTCTCTCTCTCTTTGGCAGTGACCTTTGACCGACCCTAGACTATGAATCAGTGATCAAATTGACCGAACCTTCTTAAAATACTGGCTTTTGGTTTTCTAAGTTGCATAAGTCATTGCCGCTCCTTCTTTTACCCTTTGCATTTCTCAGAACACCTCGTATCACTACGAACATCCACTTCCCTTGGATAGATCCATCGTATGGTTATATACGAACTCGAAGGGACTTCTTCGAGGATGGATCCAGGTTCAGGAGAAATAGAATTGGTTTATTTAGTTGTCTTTTATTATCACCTTCTCTTAGGTTGCGATGGCTCCTTAGTTTAGGAGAGTACACCTATTACGCTTATTGGATAGTCTTCTTCCAAACTATAGGCAGGTGTCGAAAGATAGGGAATGAAGAAAACCAATTAGCCTAAGTAGGGTGTACAGAAGGTAATAACTAAAAACAAAATAAATGGATTGGAAAGAGGGCAAAGTAAATTGCGACTGCTATCATTCACGACCAAACCTCGTACTTCATCGCCACTCCTATTTCACCTTTGCTTTTTTTCCCAGTTCGGGAGAAATAGAATAAGGTATTATTCAATTGTCTTTTATCATCACCTTCTCTCAAGTTGCAAGTACTCCTTGGTTTAGGAGAGTACACTTATTATGCTTACTGGATAGTCTTCTTCCAATCCATAGCCTGGTGCCGAACGGTAGGGAAGGAAGAAAACCATTTAGCCTAACAATGGTGTACAGAAGGTAACGACTAAAGACAAATAAAGGGATTTGGAGAGACGGCAAAAAAATATACGGTTATAGTCATGAATTGGATTATGGAAGAGGCATTACTAGGAATACCAGAATACCCCTACGAAACATTTTCATGTTTCAGTGCATTGTTAAAGGAAAACTGATTTCCCGATTAGATACTTACTCCAGGGTATGTATTTACCAGGTATGATTCTCACATATGTATGGTTTTACAGATGATGAGTGGGAGTAGGTTATTGGGAATCATGTAATCATCCTCATTATATCGGAATTTCGTTGTAATTGGTGATATTTGAAGAAGTCACCTGAGTTTTTTCCGGACGACATGTATTTGGTTTTGAGTATCCGTTGTTGTGCACCAATTTCAAAATGATATATCTGTACTTTTATTTTTATAAAGTGAGATATAAATTTTTGAAATTATGTCCGTGACATTTACCTATATCAGTTGACGATTGGGTAATGAGTATTGAACAACGGAGTAGTTCTTAACCATAAGTACAGTTTTCAATCTACGATGCACAGGTTTTGAGTTATTCAACTCAGGGGATTTTTACAGAGTATTGTATGCTGTCCAGTGTCCATCTGGACAAAAGGGTTGGTCCTCGTACTATGTTCTGTTTACTTATAACTTCTCTAGTTTTTAGACAAGTGTTTCGTAGAAATACAAGGTCTAAGTTTTGAGAAGTTGTGGGTATAGGAATAAAGTAGAGAACCAGATGTCGCAAGTATCGGGATTCTTCAAAGAGATCGAAGATGTAGATTCTTGTGATTGGTATTCAGTTGATAGTAATGGTTTTGAGAAACTTGTTTCTCTTTCAGGTTACTTATAATTGGATGGATTCCTAAGTTGAGTAATGCTGATTAGCCTCTCTCTATTAAGTTGATATGCACTGGAGACAGCTGCATGATTAGAATTTGGTTCCAATTAAATAAGTGCCAAAGTTACTATATTGGATATGGAATGGTTCATATATTAACGATGTTAAGGTACGGGGAGTTGTCCGGCTTATGCTTAAAACTAGACTCTGGATAACTCAAGGCACGTTTTTGTAATGGCAGTTTGTGGGTTGACCCGGACTGACTTTCTACCATCTGGAAGATCAATAGTAATATTGTCTTTGACTCGCCACTGTTTTAGTAAAATGGATTTTTTTTCAGAAAACAGTAGTGGGAGTATGGTAGAACTGGAAGTGATTCCAGAACCGCAAACGATTACGGAAAATTTAATAGGACCTAAAGATTCAATCAGGTTTGACATTCCATTAGCCACTCCGCAGATATGGTGGGTAACCTTAGACACCCGAGAGGTACTCCGGTAGCCTCAAGGACGGTGACAGGGAGGTTCTTGTTTACCCAAACTTGACACTACTGTTGTTCCAGGCTATGAGACTCGGCAGGAGGTTAAGTATAGCGTCGTTCTAAACTAGCTTTAGAAGTGCACGTATATATTATTCTGCCAGAGGGTTGTTGTGGTCATTGGGAGCAGTGGAAGCATAGTGGGCAAGTAGCTTATGTCTGTTTATAGACTAAAGCAGATATAGCGGAGATAGATCATCTAATTTTGATGTGACAGTCATGGCTTTGACTTCATCAGAATAGGGGATAGATCTATTGAGAAGGTAGTAGGGGGTATGATGTCCTGGTATTTGGATGACATACACAGAGTAGGAAGTAAAATTCCTATACTATGATCGGTTATACTGTGGTCGTCACACAGTTGTTTCTCCACAAAGGATATGGATATAATATCTGACATTCTGGTTACTAGATCTATGATTTTAGATTTAGAATTGGGTAGTTTCCCAATGTGGGTACTTTGACAGTATTCTAATAGTATTTAGAATAGATGGTTCCTGGCATGGTGGTGTACCTACAGATGATGGAGTCACCCTCTCTAAAGGTGTCTTACAGACTAAAGGGGAGAGTGATGTGCATGATTGGCAGATCACTTGCTTAGGCAATTGAGTCAATCGTGAGATGTCAAGTACCACACCAGATGTTGTTTTTGCACTAAATGCGATAAGTTTATATTAATCCAATCCTGGAGAAACATAAGAAAGCAGTTTTAGAACATAAGTGCATGTTCTACGGATTTGATGACGGCAGCCTCCTTCAGGGGACGATTATCATTCTAGGCTTCAAAGGTGACATGGATGACAGAGTGATTGTCAGAATTATAGTTTTCCCTCTGACGAAGGGTAGTATTATGGACAGGTGGTCCAAGAGGATACTGTGGGAGGCATGGTGCAGGATACTGATTAGGTTCAGTTAACGATACAGTCTAAGAAGTTTGGATTTGGAGATCATTTATGAACTAGGTCCCATCAGATATCCAGACATATTCTAAGACAGGTATTACTCGATTCGGGAGATGGTTTTCTCCGCGAACTTGAGATTAAGAGAGACATAGAAAGAAACATCGGAGCGGATCCACTCACTGAGGCTATTTCTCGAACATGAGAGTACTACAAACGGGCTTTGTGAAACTGATTAGTAGAGGAGTTGGGTGTTCGGTATCACACGGGCTGTGAGTATGTGATATCGCAATAATTAGCCTTAAGTGCAAGTGGGAGATTGTTGGATATAATGCTCTCAAAGTCAATTATTGGATCGCAGGTATGTGATTGCAATGATTGAGGATGACCTATACTGGTACCACAGTCTTACTCGAGATGATAGTATGCTATCTGGTTTGCCTTTATCAGTCGTGTACAGGTTCAGGTAACTGATCACTATTACACGTTGATAGAGCCCTTAGGATCTTGCTTGACTACCAACAGTATGATGGCGATCATATACGTGAGAGTTGGGTAGTCTATAAGCACATCCTTAATAGTGGTCCCTAGTCGTGGGAGTTTCGAGACAGGGCATCGATACTCTGGAGTAGACTAGTGTATACAGTCGAGACCCCGACGAGGGGCGGTGGCCAGTCTCACAAACCACTGGTGTCTGTTGGATCACCGAAGATGTATACATGTGCTCATTGGGTTATGAGTACACCGGACATGACTCGCCGGGAACCTGCTAGTTGGTATTATACCTAGCGTCAGATAGCAGTTCCCTGGTGACATGTGTACAGATTAGTTCATCGACCTGAGGTCGTCATTTGTCTCGTGTGAGTTTGCATTGTGCTTTGATTTCTACCCTACCACGGCTCAAAGGAGTCGTGCAAACAGGTATTTTTTGGGTACAGTCCCGAGCCATATAGAGGCAAGTGAGCGGATCGGCAGGGGATTCGTCTCTCCCGGTATTGGGGGTGAGATCGCGCTGTGTCTAGGAAAGCCATTACACCAAGTACTTGGCCAAGGCAGGTGAGAATTACTGGTAGGTACTCCAGTAGTTTCTTAGGGTGTTTAGGGCTTGTCTCCGACACGACTTTACCGATATTGAGGGTCTGCCGTTACCAGCCCCCTAGGCCCGATATGCGATACTCATAGACTAACAGACCGGACTGTATGTATATTGTCACTGTTAGGCTCAGTAGGGTTCCAGGATGAGTTCGCTCATCGGCTTCCCTTGAGGTCAGTACATGGGCAGCCGTTACGCACTGTTAGTTATATGTATGCCCTAGAGGCCATTACTGTACATACGATGTATATTGTAGTGGATGCTAGGACATATATAGGGAGGACTTTCTTGCTCGACATGATAGTATGCTATCTGGTTGTACTTTATCTTAACATGTACTCTGATTGTCTCTATGTTACATGTTGATAAAGCCCTTAGGATATGTACTCGACTACTGGGACTATGATGAGATCATACTAGTGGGGCCACGGTAGTCGATGAGTACATCCTATAACTGTTCCTAGTCGAGGGTGTATCGAGACAGGGCATCGATGCACCAGAGTAGACTAGCGTATACGCATCTTGACCCATATGATGGGCGATGGATGATCCCATATCCATCGGTGTTTGACATCAAGGATGGTGTACGGGTGCTCAGTGGAGACTGGGTACACTGGACGGACTCGCCGAGAACTCCCAGATGGTATTATAGCATACGTCAGATGGCAGTTCTCCGGTGACACTGGTACAGAGTAGTCTGTTGACCCGAGATCGTCATAGAGTCTTGTGTGATTCCCACTGTGCTTTGATTTCCATCATACCACGTCCAAGAGGGCGTGCAAAAAGGTGTCTTTTGGGTACAGTCCCGAATCACATGGAGGCAATGAGCGATAGGAGGGGATTCGTCTCTCCCGGTATAGGGAGTTGATGTTGTGCTGTGTTCGATTGGCTATAACCGGAAATCCCTGGCCAGGGTTGCTGAGATTTACTGGTAAGTGTTATCAGTAGTTTCTCGAACTGTTATAGACCTCAAATCGACACGACTTATCAAGCTACTGGGGTCTGACGTTTTACCACCCCTAGGCGAGATATGCAACATATCAGACGACGAGACCGGACTGTACGGGAGTGTTACTGTTTGGATTCACAGGAGAATGTACAGGCTTGCTTGTTGATCTTCTGAGCGCTCAATACCTGGGTAGCTGTTACGTTTAGCTGACCGCTTGCAGCTTGTGGGTGTTTGATATGATCATCACCTACTGCCGGCGTATTGACGATTCTTTAGAGTCCTACACAGAGGTTTCTTGGCTCAGGCAAAACGGAGTAGGAGCACATATGTGATATGTGCGGGACCGGGGATAATGCGATATGTGATACCGTATTATATTCTCGCGATATTTGATATCAGCCGGGTCATCGGATCAAGTGTTGATTCGATGAATCGGTACGGATAAATATTAGTCGGTTATATGCGATATAGCCGGATTGTCGGATCAAGTGTTGATTCGATAATTTAATGTATAATAATATATATGATATATTAAATGACATTAACTAATATTAGCTCACTAAAAGATTCTTTTTCTCACTCGGATAATATATTGATATATATGCGATATATGTTAATTGTATTATTTTATTTTGTTACGATAAATATTATATATGTGATATATAATATTGTAACATGATATGATAACTAATGCAACTTATTTAGTAGAGATTAAAAATGGTTAGGGTTTGAATAGGGTTAAGGTTTTCTAGAAGTTTCTAGAAGCTTTCTTTCTTTGTCTTTGTTAAGATATTATGCTAGATATTTCCTTAACCTAACCAAACCTTTAACCTTAGTCAAATATCTACAATGGTTAAGTGAACCATGGTTGCATAATTGATCATTATCTCCTTTTCCTATTCATCACAAAAGGATAATTCTAATATTGTTCATCATCTTCTTCCTTCTTCTTCTTTGCTTGAAATGGTTTCTTGCTTTGATTTTTGTGATGGATAAATATGAGAAAAAGATAAATAAAGAGAGCAAAAAATCCTACTTCATCATCCTCATCTTCCCTTGCCATTTAGATGAGGGTGTTCACATCATTTCATGAGTGTTAGCTTGTGTTAAAGAAACTTCAAGGTAGATCATCTTAGTATCGAAGATCAGAAGCAAAGGTTGCGTCTTTCTCTTCGTGGAACCTCTCGAGAGTCCGGATCCCGATGATCGCAGCGAAGGGACCACAACACGGAGCATATGAAGTGAAGGACATGATCTACAAAGGTTGTAATCCCTCTCACTTAGTGTTAAAGTGTTTAGCATGCTTGTTTTCGCCTAATCTCTAGTTTAAAGTTCCGTATTCGGGTTGTTCGGCACGGCTAAATTTTTATTCGGGCATGGTTGATGCCTCGTAGACCCTTGTGCGCGTGCCTAGCAACCCCACACGCACTGCTAGTGCCGCTGACGTGCTTGTGGTTAAACCCACTGCCAGGGTACTGATGAGTCATTAGAGTCCCCTACAGATAGTTTCCCAAGTTCGGGCGAAACGTTGTAGAGGCCGTATGGTTTTATGGCAGGGTTCGGAAAATGCACGTGCGTTTACGTACGTGTCATATTTCGGACAGATAATACTGGTGGGCTTTGGTTTAAGCCGGATCCATGTATTATACTGTGTAGATATAATATCTTTGTCTCAGTTGCATTTGTATTCGGTTGTAATACAAATGCGGGTATGTATGTACAGTTACGGGGTTATCCTGAAATTCGTTTCAGAATCGCTTTTCGAAGTTGCCAGTTTTCAGTCACCCATCTTAAACATTCGGTTTAATGCGAAATTATCTTTTCTTCATTTGGGTGAGTCATGAGGGTGAGTGATGAGGAAGCTTCTAGAATTGGTGACTAGGTTGATGAGGTGTTAAGTGAGTCATTCATTGCATTAAATGGTTTAGTGAGGTGTTTTAAATGACTCATTGTTTCGCTTTAATGTCTCTTGGTAATACTTAGGATATTATTCCTTATGGTCACCCCTTTGCTCCTACACTCACCCCTCCTATCATATATGTGGCCGGCCATTGTTTAGAAGCCATAGGATTGTTGGAAAAAAGATGATTAATTTGGTTCATGGAAATTTGATAGCTCATTTCTCATTACTCCATTAAAAGGCAACTTCATTAACCGTTCGTCCATGGTTTTGGATGAAACGAGATAAAGTATTCTACTCATTTTCTACATCAATCTTGGACATGTCGGCTATCAAACTTCATAACCGAGTTGCCTCGGTACAGAGGCGGGAGCCCGTTTAAAGATCCGTAGATGTAGTGCCACCTCGACGAGGAGCCAGGAGATCGGAGCAGCCGCAAAGGAGCGTGGGATGATGGCTAAAGAACGAAGGACTCGGATCGTTCGGTATAGCCTTTCTACCCACTTTGTAGTTTGTTAGTTTAGCGTTAATGGCAAGATCCGGGTTATCGTATGCGATAGCGCCAGTTATAAAAGTTTTTGTTCCGCGTTTGGCGTCAGAATGACGGCCGGGGCGCTACCGTAGATTTACAATACCATCTCTGATATCAAACACCAATGGATATGGGATCATCAATCGCCCATCATATGGGTCGAGAAGCGTATTCGCTAGTCTACTCTGGAATATCGATGCCACGTCTCGATACTCCCACGACTAGGAACATTTGAAGGATGTACTTACCGACTACCTTTGCCTCACTAGTATGATCTGCATCATAATCCTGGTAGTCAAGTACTCATCCTAAGGGCTTTATCAACATGTAATAGAGAGAAAATAAGTGTACATGTTAAGATAAAGAGCAACCAGATAGCATACTAGTCGAGCAAGAAAGTCCTCCTTATATATGTCCAAGCATCCACTATAATATACATCACATGTATAATAATGGCCTCTAGGGAATACATATAACTAACAATCTCCCACTTGCACTAAGGCCATTTGTTGTGGTATCTCATACCCAACGCCCCATAAAAGTCTCTCTAGGAAAAGGCCTCTGTGAGCGGATCTTCCGTGTTATCCTTCTCTTCAACTCTCCTTACCTTGATCCTTTGGAGATCAACCATCTCCCTGATCAGGTGATACTTTTCTCAGAATATGTCTAGATTGTTGATGGGACCGGTGTTCTTAGGCCAAAGCCAAAACTCCATTGTTGTCACAATAACAGTTATTGGACGCTCAATGGTAGGAACCATGTTCATCTCATGAACAAGAATTATCCAGACATCCACTTTGGTAGTATCGTTGGTATCGATGTATTCAGCCTTTATCGTCTAGTTTGTCATGGTATATAGCTTGGAACTCTTCCAACATGCTGTCTCTCTACTGAGGGTAAAGACAAAGCCTGTGACCGACTTTCAGTCAACCTTATCACTCTAGAAGCTTGAATTGGTGAAGGACTCCTACTGGAGTTTGCCGTTACCAAACCCCAAGAACATTTTTTAGTGCTTCTTAAGTACTTAAGAATATCCTACACAGCTATCCAGTGATTCTTCCAAGATCCGATTGATTTCTAATTACTACACCTAGTGAGTTAGCTATATCTGGTCTGGTACATAACATTGCATACATGATAGAGCCTTGTGCCGAAGCATAGGGTATCCCTTGCACACGAGCTCTCTCCAAATTAGTCTTGGAAGACATCATTTTGGAAAGAGTGATTCCTGAGTAAGTGGGCGAACCACCACGCTTAGAATCATCCATACTAAACCCTTTTAGTATGGTGCTAATGTACCAGGATTTGGGACACTCCCAACATCCACTTAGATCTATTACCATAGATCATAATCCACAAGATGCAGTAGGTATCATCCAGATCTTCTATGGAGAATCTTTGTGTTAAGAGGAGCTTGACTGAGTGTAGCATAGGAAACTATTTCCTATCAAGAGTATGTTATCTACGTACAGTACGTAGAAAGAAACCTTACTCTTTACAACCTTCTTGTATATACAAGGTTCATCTACCTTTTTGATTAAGTCAAACTCTTTGACTGCCAAATCAAAACAGATGTTTCAACTCCGCGATGCCTGCTTTAATCCTAATGGACTTAAGCATAGCCACTGGAGAAAAAGTTTCATCATAAACCACACCTGGTTATTGACGAAAACCTTTTTCTACAAGTCCAGCTTTGAAAGTCTTAATTTTTCCATTTACACCAAGAATCTTCTCAAGATCCACTTGCTCCCGATGGGTTTTACCCCTTCAGGTGCAACATTCAAAGTCATACTTTGTTGGTGTACATGGATTCCATCTCTGATTGCATTGAAGGGTTACTTAAGACGGCAGTAATGTTTTGGGAGGCATCGTCCCTGCCAAATTAAATTTTTTTCCGTTCTAGCTAACCCTAAACATAGAATCGTTTACTAGAAATCGACGGAAAGTAATGCAAACAACTTTTCAAGTAAAGTGAGCAAGGAATACAACCTTTGTAGACCGGTCCTTCACTTCAATAGCTCCGTGTAGTAGTCCCCTTCGTTGCGATCATGAACTCCGGACTCAAGAGAGGCTCATTTGAAGAAATGAATATGCTTGCTTTGAAGACTTCGAGGCCGAAGATGATCTACGTCGAGGAGACACTAACCCAAGCTATCTCTTCACTAATTGTGAAATTAGTGAAGAAAACAACCTATACTAAATGGAAAGTAGTAGAGGATGATGAAGTAGGAATTTTGCTCACTTTAGATTTCATATTCTCACTCATTTTCTCACATCTCTATTGAAGCTAGAAAGCTTGAGAGGAAGAAGAAGAAGAATGAACTCATATGAAATGAATGATCTAAATGAATTATTGCAACCATGGGTGAGTTAAGCCCTCATGCCTAACTCATATAGAGAATTAACCAAGGGCTATGGTTAAGGGTTGGGTTAACAAAATATCCTAAGGTAGACAAAAGAGTGGACTTTGTCAATGTTTCTACAAGCTTCATCCATGCTTGACAACATTGACCAAGTCTTCTCTCTTTTGTTTATAACTTAAGAAATAAATAAAACCCTAACTTAACCCTAGTATGGTTTAAGTCTCATACACCCATCTTGCATGTATCATCAAGCATGACACAAAATAATGTACACTTGCATATATCACATATATACAATGTGCACAAACCAAGTGAGAAAAGAATCATAAGTGAGCTAATACTAGTTAATGTAATGTAATATATCTAATATATAATTGTACATTAAATTATTAAATCAACTCTTGATTTAATAATCCGGCTATATCACATATAACCGACTAATATCATGTGTAACAACTCATCGAATCAACACTTGATCCGATAACCCGGCGATATCTCATATAACCGACCAATGTCATAAATCGCGAGAATATAATACGGTATCTCATGTCGTATCAATCTCGGTCCCGCACATATCACATATGTGCTCCTGCTCCGTTTTGCTTGAGCAAGGAAACCTCTGTGTAGGACTCTAAAGACTCGTCAATACGCCGGCAGTAGGTGATGATCATATCAAACACCCACAAGCCGCAAGCGGTCTGCTAAACGTAACGGCCACCCGGGTATTGAGCGATCAGAAGATCAACAAGCAAGCCTGCTCACACTCCTGTGAATCCAATCAGTAATACTACCGTACAGTCCGGTCTCTTCGTCTGATATGTCACATATCTCGTCTAGGGGTGGTAAACGTCAGACCCCAGTAACTTGATAAGTAGTGTTAATATGAGGTTCATAACGGGTCGAGAAACTACTGGAAACACTTACCAGTAAATATCTAAAGCAGCCCTGGCCAGGGACTTCCTGTTATAGCCAATCGAGCACAGCGCAACATCAACTCCCAATACCGGGAGAGACGAATCCCCTCCTATTGCTCATTGCCTACATGTGACTAGGGACTGTACCCAAAAACCATCGTTTTGCACATCCTCTTGAACGTAGTAAGGTGGAAATCAAAGCACAGTGGGAATCACACAAGACTCTATGACGATCTCGGGTCGACAGACTAACATGTACCAGTGTCACTAGAGAACTGCCATCTGACGTGAGGTATAATACCATCTGGGAGTTCTCGGCAAGTCCCTCCAGTGTACCCAGTCTCCACTGAGCACCCGTATATCATCTCTGATGTCAAACACCAATGGATATAGGATCATCCATCACCCATCTACATGGGTCGAGAAGCTATACGCTAGTCTACTCTGATATATCGATGCCCCGTCTCGATACACCCACGACTAGGGACATTTATAAGATGTACTTAACGACTACACTGTCCCCACTAGTATAATCTGCATCATAATCTAGGTAGTCAAGTACACATCCTAAGGGCTTTACCAACATGTAACAGAGAGATGATCAGTGTATATGTTAAGATAAAGAATAACCAGATAGCATACTATCATGTTGAGCAAGAAAGTCCTCCCTAATTATGTCCAAGAATCCACTACAATTTTCATCTTGTTCCCGCCAAAAATTTCTGCGCAAAAGAGCCCAAGGTATCAAATGGCAGTGATACGCTTAAGAAAATGCGAACCAGTATTTTCCGGGCTGTTTTTTGATAAATTCCCGAATGAGAAACAGCTAAATTCTGATGATATTGGAAGCATCTCGAAAAACCCTTCGATTTGATATATTATGGGCTTCATAAATCATCCGGGATCAAAAGCTATGAGCGAATATGCTATGCACTGTTCCCTGATTAAAAATCAGGAATTACCTCATTGAGGTATCACGTGCTCATACGTGATCAATGGTCACGTGTTGACACGTGATAGTTAAAAAAGACATAAAAACAAACGGCTGAAGAAGAACCTAATTGGGGGTCACGTGCCCACACGTGACCAATGGTCACGTGTTGACACGCGACCAATGGTCACGTGTTGACACGTGATAGTTAAAACAGAAATAAAAACAAATGGCTGAAGGAAATACCTCAATGAGGTATCACTTGCTCACACGTGACCAATGGTCACGTGTTGACACGTGATGGTTAAAACTGAAGCGTAAATAATCGCTGAGAAAATGACTCAATTGGGGGTCACGTGCTCACACGTGACCAAGGGTCACGTGTCAGCACGTGACTGGCTTCCAAAGCCTTACAGTTTAATAGAATTAAATTCTAAAAGCTTCTAAATCTTTCCAAAAGAAAAAGGATTATGGGGACCGTTGGATTAAAGATCCAAGGGTGATTAAAAATCACCAATTTATGGAAAAAAATCTTAGATAAGGAAAGATTTCCCTTAAATCTCACCGAAAATAACAAACAGAATATTTTTGGATTTAAAATCCAACGGTGAATAAAATTCACTGAATGATCTAAAGGATCATATTAATTAAGAAAACAAACAAAATCTTTCAATGAAAGATTTACCAAACAAATTGATTCTTTTCCTTCTCCTATAAATTGGAGCCAAGAGAAGAGAAAGATATAGAGTTTTGGAATCTTGAAATTTCAGAGAGAAAAGAAAGGAGAATTTAATTCTCAACAAACAAAACCCTAGGTGAGAAAAGAAAGGGGATCAAAACTTCAAACAGAGAATTTAATTATCAAATCTAAGAGTTTAACTCTTCTGCACAAAAGAACTTAGTTCTTCTTCTGGTTGAAGATCTGCAAAGAGCACATCTCCCCATAAGTTGAGAATTTAATTCTCATCGGGTTGAGATCCTGCCATGCAGATCCAAAACTTAGAGGGGGAATTGAGTTTAGAGAATTTAATTCTCCCAAAACAAAATTAGGGTTTAACCCTATATGAGAATTTAATTCTCCTAAACTCACAGGAATTTAATTCCTTCAAGATGAAACTAGGGTTTAACCCTATATGAGAATTCAATTCTCGTAAAAAATTACAGGAATTTAATTCCTTTAAGATGGACAGAACTAGGGTTTAACCTTAATTGAGAATTTAATTCTCTCAAATTCATAGGAATTTAATTCCTCTTAAAATGAAATTAGGGTTTCACCCTATACAAGAATTTAATTCTTTTACATATATGGGAATTTAATTCCTTTAAAAAGAAATTAGGGTTTAACCCTACATAAGAATTTAATTCTTTCATAATAGGAAATTAATTCCTCCAAAATCATGATAAGGGTTAACCCTATAGAGAATTTAATTCTCAAAATAAAATAAGGAGACTTAAAAGATCTCTATGCATGAAAAGGATTAAGGTCACGTGTCCCCACGTGACCCCTGAAAAGGTCCCCAAAAATGAGAAGGAAAAAGTTCCGAGGCAACGCCTCACGTGCTCCCACATGACCTCCAAAAACACAGAAAGAAAAAGCAGAAGGAAAGAAGCTTTGGGCTCTCTCACGTGTCCCCACATGACCCCTCAGCAAGTGCTTTAATTATCGATGCATAAATCTCCATCACGTATCAACACGTGATGCTTAAAATAGAATATAAAAGAAGTGTTTAACACTTATCTGCAAAGCAAAGTGAAAGGGGATCTAATCCCACCTCTGTGTGCCCTCACGTGGCCCCACGTGATCCATTCCTATTTAGTGTTTAACACTAATTTAAAAGAACTTATACCCAGTGTTTAACACTGGTGTTTTCTAGCGTGTAACACTAACACTGTTACCTTCTAGTGTTTAACACTAATTTGAGAGCTTTAACACTGTTGTAATCTAGTGTTTAACACTAGTTTTAACCAAATTGGTTAATCTTCCAGAGGCAAAGCCTCCCATTCAAAATTGAGTAAAAATCAGAGCTCTAATGTCTACTGGTCAATCACAGATAAAAATATTACCAAAGCTCTCAAACTCTTGTTTAGCATTGCTAAATAATGTGGGCTTGAACCCAGACAAATATTTAATGGTCCAACAAAGGGCCAACACTTCAAATCCAATTGGACTTAGCCCAAGTTGGCCATAAGTCCTCAATTCAGATTTCACTGAGCCCATATGCTCATAATTCTAATTAATTGATCTTAGTTCCAAATTGGACTACAGATAACTTAATCTACTTTGGTTCAAGGGTACATCTCTTCACTCCTCTGATATTCGTCATTGTAATCCTTCAACGTCTTCAGAGAGGTGACGGGTCCCCACAACCACACATTTCATAGACTATGAAGTCTTTAAACTGGACTGTGGGGTCCTTAAGCCCATGGACTATGATGTCCTTAACCTTGACTGTGAGGTCTATAAACTCACGGACTATGATGTCCTTAACCTTCCTTGACTGTGAGGTCTTTAAACTCACGGACTATGATGTCCTTAACCTTGACTGTGATGTCTTTAAACTCACGGACTATGATGTCCTTAACCTTGGACCACCATGTCCTTAAACTGGTATTGGACCACTATGTCCTTAAATTGGTTCAAATGCTCCTTTGTTGGATCTAAATGATCCTGTTAAGTTGATCTTAGTTTAAAATTAAACTAACGTGTCCTTAACAAACGTTGAGTTGATCTTAGTCTAAAATTAGACTAACGTATCCTTAACAAACGTTTAAGTTGATCTTAGTCTCAAATGAGACTAACATATCCTTAAACTCAACCCCAATCCCAAATCTAAGAAAATACGGATTTGGACTAATCCACGTCCTACGAGCGACGAAATAAATTAGTCTCCATATACAATCTACGGGCAACCAAAAATAAAACAAACACCCACGACACGAAGTGACCATCTGGAGAAGGAGAAAGTTGTTACCGCGATGCGGCAGCGTAATTAACTGTAGGGGCTTGCGCCTGCAGGGAAGAGCGTCCCCACAATCAAAAACCCCTCAAACGAGGAGGAATCTGACGAAATCTGCTACATCGGCCGCATCCGTTTAAACCTTCGATACATGGTGTTATAAATCAACTTGGCATCTTCGGAGCAAGGCGGACCTGTGCTGTCGCGTCTCCATGATTCGGAGGGGAACAGATTCTAATTCGGAGGGGAACAGACTCTCGAAATGAAAAAGGGAAAGGAAAAGCAACCTTCGTTGCCAATACTCAACAATGGCCGAGCAACTTAAAGCCGGTTGTTCGCCAAAACAACGTGCGTCCACACCCATCCCTCGAGAAGAGACCGGGACCTCCTTACTCGTTTCTCCAGGATAAAATGAGGAAACTGTTTGAGCAGGCAGTGCGTAATAGACTCATCAATCTGCCGGATCCAAAACGTCCATTTCAGCTAGGCGATGTCAACAATCCTAATTACTGCCCTTACCACCAAACAGTAAGCCATCCAATCGAAGATTGTTTCGTCTTCAAAGGCTGGATGGAGGACCAATACCAACAGGGCAAGTTCACATTATCCGAAAACTGGAAGGTGAACCCACCACAACCTCACGCCCCTAAAAAGGTGGACATGCCGGGGGCATCATGCTCATTCATAAGGGAAGCCCCATGGGAGGACATTCTTTCAGCCAAGACGAAAAGAATGCTGAAGGATCTTTAAACATGCCCGGCGATCAGGTGGAAAAATCCACTGGAACCCGAGATCATCGAGGGAATGCTGAAACCGCGCTCAACTCCAAAAACTGGTGGTGATGGTCAGAGCGCTCACACCCAGCCATCAAAGTATTCGAAGAAGAAGAAGACCAAAAAGCCCGTGAAGCCTGGTGACAAGCGCACGGACCTGCAAAAACAGATTGTCACGTTGGAAGAATATAATCAGAAGCCGCGGATCCCAGTCACACTCCGAGAATTTCTCGCCCACGTCCTTGTGGACAAAGATGATGACAATGGAGAAGACTCGTCGGATGAGTCTGAGGATTATGTAGCAAGCTGTCATGTGATCTCTCGCTTGTTAATAAACAGTGAAGAAGCTTTGGATGTAGAAAAAACAGGGGCAAATCTTGAGCCTGAACTTCTAGGACCATTAGACGAAATGGTTGATGCATTCCTAAACGAAGCCTGTCAGAAAAGAAAAACCAATCGAGAGCATGAACTGGCTATATTCGAAAAAGCCAAACGCCGACGACTAGAGGAAAAGGTCGAAACACCCCAACTGGAGCAGAGCATCCCTACCGCCAGCAAAAGCAAGCTTAAAGTAAGGAAACGATTCGCTAGGGCTCTGGCAATAAGAATGAAGTTACCCTGTTTCAAAGGGAATTCCCCTGGCAATATACGTCTTGATGAAGAGAACATACATCCTAAGTTCTGCCATACCATCAGAGGATTGCACACCCTACCGAGGAATGCATAGCCTTTAAAAACTGGTGGAAGGGATATGTTGCCAATCGATGACACGTTCAATGAGTGAAGTGCAAGGCTCGTCGGGAACAGAAAAGCACGACAGATAAGCGTGAAAGAGCTGCTGGCAACTGTCACATAGCCAAAACCAAGGGATCGCAAGTTCTTGCCTTCGGGAGCGACTCCGACGAAGAAATAGCCCTCGGCCCTCTCTTCAAGGAATCCATCTCTGAAACGAAAGAGCCGAGGAGTCGCGAGAACATTCGGCTGCGCAATCATACGCTACCCGAAAAGAATCTCAGACCTGCAAACAAGGAATCGAACAGAAAGGATAAGGGGAACGGGAAATCGACCTTTATCGCTAACGCTCAGCATCAGCCGAGTAACCCGAGATCGTTTGTTCGTCAAAGCAACAAGCCGCGATCCCTCGATGAGAAATTGAAACGTCCTTACTCATTTCCCAGGGATAGAACAAGGAGACTGTTCGAACGGACGGTGCGCAACAGGCTCATCACTCTGCTAGATCCAAGACATCCGTCGCAACCGGGTGACGTTAACAATCATGACTATTGTCTCTACCACAGAGTAATGGGTCACCCACTCGAAGATTGCTACGTCTTCAAAGGCTGGATTGAGGATGAATACCAACAGGGCAAATTCGCGTTGTCTGACAACTGGAAGATGAACCCACCACAACCACATGCTCAGAAAAGGATGGACACGCCGGGGGCATCATGCTCTTTTATAGGGGAAGCTCCATGAGAAATTGCTCTTTCGGCAAAAACTAAAAGAGTGCTGAAAGATCTTCAAACATGTCCAACTTATGAACCAATGACCGAAACGTCGTTAAAATAATACAAAACCGCGGTGTCCTCAGGCTGACGTAAAAAAAAAACGGTACGTCCATAAGCAAGATGGGCACGGATGAAAACCCGAAAGGGCTCCGTAAGTAAAAACAGCAGGGCTACCGGCGAGTCTTGTGAAAACCTGAAAGTGCGCAACCTCGTTCGAATAAAAAAAAAGGAAAACGGTATGTCCATAAGCAAAGTGGGCACGGATGAAAACCCGAAAGGGCTCCGTGAGTAAAAACAGCAGGGCTACCGGCGAGTCTTGTGAAAACCCGAAAGGGCGCAACCTCGTTCGAATAGAAAAATGGAAAATGGTATGTCCATAAGCAAAATGGGCACGGATGAAAACCCGAAAGGGCTCCGTGAGTAAAAATAGCAGGGCTACAGGCGAGTGTTTGTGAAAACCCGAAAGGGCGCAACCTCCTTAAAAGACACTTGCAAGGTCCTCTCGACTTTGTAAGGAGAAACCACCTGCGTGGGATCCTTACGACTCACAAGGGAGCAACACACATAGGGATCCCCACGATCCCTAGGGAGAAATTCCACTTGCGAGATTCTCACGACTCGTAAGGAGAACTCTCTTATGGGACCCTCACGGCTTATAGGATTCAAAAGTCTTAAGCTACAGGGATCTGAACCGGTTCTTAAGCGGCCACCATAACCTCCAATGCTGCCCTACAAGCGGCTCAATGCTGACCCTTGTATACAATCCACAGGCATGAAAGATTTCCCTAACAGAGTCCCACCAGCGACTAAGGATATGCTCACATGGTGAACAGCCCTTGTAAGTCCTCTCGACTTATAAGGAGAAAGCACTCTTGTAAGATCCTTACGACTTATAAGAGACCATGCACTTAGGAATCCTCATGACTCCTAAGGAGAAAACGCACCTATGAGATCCTCACGACTTGTAGGGAGAAATACCTTTATGAGACCCTTATGGCTCATGAAGTCAAAAGCCTTAGTCGACAGGATCTTAACCCTGTCTACTAAGCCACCTTTGTTCGATATCGACAGAAGCAAATGATGATTCGCTCCTGGTAATATTCCAGTTGTAGCGATGCTGATGCCAAAATCGGTGTCTAATTCCAAGCTTGAGGCAAAGAAGCCAGCGAGCCACACATGCATACGAAATAGCCGAAATGATGGGGCAACTTGCAAACAAAATCAGTAAGTAAAATATATGCATGCAAAATAGCCAAAATGATTGGGCAACTCGCAATAAAAAGCAGCGAGTAAAAATAAAAAAATATAGCCGAAATGATTGGGCAATCGCGACCTTCGCGATATAAAAGCTGAAATGATAGAGCATCGCGGAAAGAATAAAAAAAAGAATGAAATGAAAGAATGAAACTTTTTGCCCTGTAGGTGAGATCACATTGACCCCTGTATACAATCCATGGGCACAAACAAAGAAGGAATCATACCTTCCCACCAGGCTCCATCAGGAAGCGAAGCCAAATCTTGACGGTTCATAAGACAACGTAGAGACAACCTCAACATTTGTCGCAATATTGCAGACATAATGTCAACAAATGAAGCAAAGGAAGATCCCTAGCTTCAGGGTCTCGACATCAACATCGACAACTTAGAGATCAACACCGGCATTCTTCGTCCCTCCAACCAGATGCAGACATGACTTCAAAAACCGACCTCAGAGTCGCAACGAAATGGAGCCACGGCATAGTCCCTAGTTCCAAATCTTAACGGCAACATTTGCATACCAGAAGATCAGCAACGATGTTCCTTCTTATGCCAGCAGGGCACGGAAGTGACACAACGAAACGGAGCCATGGAAAAGTCCCTGTTCCAAATCTCGACGGCCAAATCTACAGCCTGGAGACCCACAACAGCGTTCCTCCTCATTCCAGCAGGATTCGGATGCGACAATCAATCTCGGAGCCACGGCAGAGTCCATAGTTCCAAGTCTCGATGGTTCACAGACAACCTAGAGACCGTCTCGACATTCATCTCGTTACAGCAGACGCAATGTCGGCAAGGCGGAGTGACGGCAAAATCCCATCTCCACCTTAGCATTCGTCTCGTTACAGCAGACGAATGTCAACAATGGCGTTCCTTTACAGTCCAGCAGGATGCAGATGCAACGTCAACGAAAGACCCCATGGTCAGCAAAGCAGAGTGACGGCAAAATCCTAACTCCACCTCAGCATTCGTCTCGTTACAGCAGACGTAATGTCAACAATGGCGTTCCTTCGCAGTCCAGCAGGATGCAGATGCAACGTCAACGAAAGACCCCATGGTCAGCAAAGCGGAGTGACAGCAAAATCCTAACTCCACCTCAGCATTCGTCTCATTACAGCAGACGTAATGTCAACAACGGCGTTCTTTCGTAGTCCAGCAGGATGCAGATGCAACGTCAACGAAAGACCCCATGGTCAGCAAAGCGGAGTGACGGCAAAATCCTAACTCCACCTCAGCATTCGTCTCGTTACAGCAGACGTAATGTCAACAATGGCGTTTCTTCGTAGTCTAGCAGGATGCAGATGCAACGTCAGCGAAAGACCCCATGGTCAAAACAATGTGGAGTGACGGCAAAATCCCAGCTCCACCTTAGCATTCGTCTCGTTACAGCATACGCAATGTCAACAACGACGCTCCTTTGCAGTCCAGCAGGATGCAGATGCAATGTCAATGAAAGACCCCATGGTCAGCAAAGCGGAGTGACGGCAAAATCCTAACTCCACCTCAGCATTCGTCTCGTTACAGCAGACGTAATGTCAACAACGGCATTCCTTCACAGTCCAGCAGGATGCAGATGCAACGTCAGCGAAAGACCCTATGGTCGAAACAATGCGTAGTGACGGCAAAATCCCAACTCCACCTCAGCATTCGTCTTGTTACAGCAGACGCAATATCAACAACGGAATTCCTTCACAGTCCAGCAGGATGTAGATGCAACGTCAACGAAAGACCCCATGGTCAAAACAAAGCGGAGTGACGGCAAAATCCCAGCTCCATCTCAGCATTCGTCTCATTACAACAGATGCAATGTCAACAACGGCGTTCCTTCGCAGTCCAGTAGGATGCAGACGCAACGTCAACAAAAGACCTCACGGTCAAAACAAAACGAAGCGAAGGCCAAATTCCTAGCTTCAGGTTCTTGACGGCAACTCATATAAAACCTGTAAGACTATCAGAGATCATCCCACACCAGCGCGGAGTGGTCACCACCTCGACATTCGTCTTGATACAGCAGACGAGATATCACCACAGCGTCCTTCTTCCAATAGGATCCGGACACGCCAAAGCAAACGAAGCAAAGGCCAAATTCCTTGCTTCAGGGTCTTGACGGTAACTCATATAAAACCTGAAAGACAATCTGAGATCATCCCACACTAGCGCGGAATGGTCACCACCTCGACGTTCGTCTCGATACAGAAGACGAGATGTCACCACAGCGTCCTTCCTCCAACAGGATCCGGACACGCCAAAGCAAACGAAGCAAAGGCTAAATTCCTAGCTTCAGGGTCTTGATGGTAACTCATATAAAACCTGAAAGACTACCGGAGATCATCCCACATGGAGTGGTCATCACCTCGACGTTCGTCCCGATACAGAAGACGAGATGTCACCACAGCGTTCTTTCTCTAACAAGATGCAAACGCGACAACAACAACGGAGCCATGGAAAAATCCCTAGTTCTAAACCTCGACGGTTCACCAACAACCTAGAGACAACCGTGACATTCGTCTCGTTACAGCAGACGCAATGCTAGAAAAACAAAGCAAAGGCCAAATTCCTAGCTTCAGGGTCTTGACGGTAACTCATATAAAACATGAAAGACTATCGGAGATCATCCCACACCAGCGCGGAGTGGTTATGGCTCATCGGGGATCTCCAAAATGAGCCTAACCTCAAGTAAAAAGTATTAGTTATATGTATGACCTAGAGGCCATTACTGTACATAGGATGTATATTGTAGTGGATGCTGGGACATATATAGGGAGGACTTTCTTGCTCGACATGATAGTATGCTATCTGGTTACTCTTTACCTTAACGTGTATACTGATTGTCTCTCTGTTACATGTTGGTAAAGCCCTTAGGATGTGTACTTGACTACCTGGATTATGATGCGGATCATACTAGTGGGGACATGGTAGTCCATAAGTACATCCTTCAAGGTCCCTAGTCGTGGGTGTATCGAGACGGGGCATCGATATACCAGAGTAGACTAGCGTATACCTTCTCGACCCATACAGATGGGCGATGGATGATCCCATATCCGTTGGTGTTTGACATCAGAGATGATATACGGGTGCTCAGTGGAGACTGGGTACACTGGACGGACTCGCCGAGAACTCCCAGATGGTATTATACCTTACGTCAGATGGCAGTTCTCTGGTGACACTGGTACAGGTTAGTCTGTAGACCCGAGATCGTCATAGAGTCTTGTGTGATTCCCACCGTGCTTTGATTTCCACCTTACCACGTCCAAGAGGGCGTGCAAAACGGTGGCTTTTGGGTACAGTCCCGAATCAAATGGAGGCAATGAGCGATAGGAGGGGATTCGTCTCTCCCGGTATAGGGAGTTGATGTTGCGCTGTGTTCGATTGGCTATAACTGGAAATCCCTGGCCAGGGTTGATGAGATTTACTGGTAAGTGTTACCAGTAGTTTCTTGAACTGTTATAGACCTCATATCGACATGTCTTATCGAGCTACTGGGGTCTGACGTTTACCACCCCTAAGCGAGATATGCGACATATCAGACGAACAGACCGGACTGTACGGTAAGTGTTACTGGTTGGATTCACAGGAGTGTGAGCGGTCTTGCTCGTCGATCTTCTGATCACTCAATACCTGGGTGGCCGTTACGTTTAGCAGACCGCTTGCGGCTTGTGGGTGTTTGATATGATCATCACCTGCTGCCGGTGTATTGACGAGTCTTTAGAGTCCTACACAGAGGTTTCCTGGCTCAAGCGAAACGAAATAGGAGCGCATATGAGATATTTGCGGGACCGAGAATAATGCGTGTATGTGATACCGTATTCTGTTCTCGCGATGAATGTATCGATTGGTTGTATGCGATATAACCTAGTTATCGAATCAAGGATTGATTCGATAAGCCGATACATTGAATATTAGTCAGTCATATGCGATATGACCGGATCGTTAAATCAAGTGTTGATTTAATGATTTAATGTATAATTATATATTTGATATATTATTTTACATTAACTAATATTGGTTCACTTAAGATTACTTTCTCACTTGAATGTGCACATTGTATATATGATATAGTTTTGTGCACTAGTTTGTATCATGTTTGATGATACATGCAAACTTGGGTGTGTATGATTAAACCATGGTTATGTTAATGGTTAGGGTATTGATTTACTTATTTATTTATTCTCTTTATTCTTTTTGGAAAAGGAAAAAGAAATGGTTGCTTATTTTGGATTTACATTGAAGTTTCATGAAGCATTGAAAAGTTCAACCATTTTTGTTTCTTTTGCCTAACCTAACCATTCACCTAACCCTAGTTTATTCTCTACACTTAACCATGGTTGCATTATGATAACCATCACTTCATTTTCTTTTTGAAAAACAATTCATAATTCTTTTCTTTTTCTTCTTCTTCATGAGAAAGAAAAGAAAAGCTTGCTTCAAAAATGTCAAGTGATGATTCTAAGTGAGAAATCAAAATCCAAAGTGAACCCACTTCCTATTTCTTCATCCTCTACCACTTGCCATGTAGTATAGGGTGTTTTCTTCATAAGTTTCATGACTTGGTGAAGTTGGAGCTTGATCTTGAGTTGCCTCGACGTAGATCATCTTCGGCATCGAAGTCGACGACCTAGCCTGCCCATTTCTCCGATGAAGCCGACGCTAGAGTCCGAGATCCGATGATCGCAGCGAGGGAACGTCATCACGGAGCTAGAGAAGTGGTGGACCGGATCTACAAAGGTTGTATTTCCTATCACTTTAGAGTAAAGTTGTTTACTAGCTTGTAGTTTCGCCTAAAACTCTAGTCAACAATCGCGTTAGGGTTTCTCGGCACCGGAAATTTTTGAATTTGGCATGGTTGATACCTTGTGTGCCTCCTTAGAGTGGCTAGGAACCCTACAGTGGTATCAGAGCCTAGCTAGAGCCTTAGACGAAGTGTAGACGAAGTCAGAAACCCGATCGAACCCGAAACCCTAATCCCAAATCCTTCTCTGTACATTTTTTAAAAACTGGGATTTTTCCAAATTAAAAATATGCAGAAAAATCAGCAGAGAATTGTAAGAAATACTGTGCAGCACGTAATCTCGTGCCGCGGTTCCGCGGCCATTCTGTCACATCAAGTTTTGAACTTTGCACAGTAATTCCTATATTTTCTGGGAATTTTTAATTGATACTCAACAGTTGAGTTTTCTGGGGTTGTATTGGAACCTCGGTGATTCGATCGGATTGTCTAATCTTGTCTATGTGTTTTCCGGATAACTTTTGAATATGTTGAAAAGTTCGACCGGATATAAATACCCACTTTTTCCCCTGCCGGAAAATTTCCAAGTGTTGGATTTTTCCGTGGTTTAAAGACGTTCTAAGTAGTGCAAGTAACGCGATGGTCCCTCTAGAAGACAACAAACCTTAACTCGATTATGTGACCGTCTTGAACTGCCCTTTGAACCTTAGGGTTTGGGGCAGTACGGCGTGCCACATGTGAGGCGTTGGCTTGACCCTTCTACGGCTGGACCGTTGGTACTGAGGCATGAAGTGAATGTTTTAAAACTTGTTTCATGTGTTGAGCTGTTTCGGGAAAACTTGGGTGTTCGATTGTTCGATCGGAAAGTTTGACATTTTTTATTTATCCGGAATGTGATACAATAATTGGAATTCACAAGTAGTTATGAGATAACTGAATGAATGTTATAAATCTAGCGGTTTAGTCTCACTTGATCGGTTGCCACAGAATTTTGATGTGATCAAGAGTCCGTCGCAATCACGTCGCGTACGCGGATACTCGCCGGGTAAACTTAATAGACAGCCTCACTGCATAGCCCCGACCAAGTGACTGTAGGAGAACCCCGTCGCCGAAAGCATCCGTTCGGGTGCTCGCGGCAGCGGTGTTCCGCCTTGGTGCACTTCGTCGACGACATCGGGGGTGCAGCCGTCTACTGAAGTTTGCGACGAGCATTCGATCAGGATGTCGGGAATCTTGTTGAATTGCCCGACTTGATATTGAAAAGAGTTTTCGATAATGAGACTAAAATGCGGGGTTTATAATTGTTAGGCATGCGATGTCTAAGGAATTCATTTAATTAGGCATGTGATGTCTAAAGAGTTTGCGGATTCCAACTGTTGTAGTTTTACACTTTCTTTTCTGCGACCGTAAGTGTAATATGTGATATCGCCGGTTTCGTTGCTATATGTCAACAACAATTGGGATGCGCATATTTACTTACGTTGATGACATGTGATGTTATGTGTTGCTGGATATGTTATATTGGATCGTCGTGTTTGAATAGCCGGGGGTTTTTATGTGAGATGGGTGTTTTTCATTTTCATTCATGTAAAAACTTGTATGTAATATTCTTTTATTGAGGCACTTCCAAGTTGCGGAAGATGTCACCCATTGTATATTATTTACTTTTCCGCACTAGGATAGACCTAAGGAGGGGAGCACAAGTAACCGGGTTTTAGAGTCCAGTGGGAGACCAACTCGAGGAGTCGAGTCCGGGTCTCCTAACTCTAGAATTGGTAGGGTTGCTTGCCGCTCTCGTAAGGGTCTTTGGGTATGGGTTTGGCTATTCATCGCGACCGTGGAATCCGTGTTTTATACTGGCTCGTATTGAAAACACGGACGTCCTAGTATGTCCAATATTTCATATATGTTTCTTCTGCTGCGATATCTGTGATGTGATCATGTGATATGTTTTGTGACAGATACAGTATATAGTATATATGATATATTATATAGACGTTACTTATGTTTTACACCCGCGCTAGCCCTGCCCCGCTTTGTCGTTAGTTACCTAACCTAACGGTGCACGAGGGGACATCGAGACGAATGCGGATGGCATAAGTGTACGTCGTATTTATCTGTGATGTTTAGGTGGACTTAAATGATGGGACTTCATTAATGCGATTAATGAAAGAAAAGAAATCTAAGATGTTGTGGAATTGAATTTCTAAATAAAACATGTAGCTACAGTTCTTGCTTTGCATCGCGGTGTTCCTTGTAGAACATCCTGCACCTTATTCGATAAGGAAAGGACCGAGATCCCTTCACCGGGAGTGACTCCTTTAGCCAAAACTGGCAGATGCTACACACTCGGTTTGTTTTTTGATTGCTTCTATAGTTTCTGCTTTGCACAGTGATATATATGATATATCCCGCACCTCATTCGACGAGGAAAGGACCGACGATCCCTTCACCAAGAGTGACTCCTTTAGCAAAACTAGAAAAGCCTTAAAAACACTCCATTTCATAATTCATTCGATACTACAACGATATCAAGTTCATTACGCAATAGGTTTTCAGAAAAACCTGTCGTAGCCCTCCGTCATTTCAGATAAGTTGTATATAGTATTCGTGCTACATTTGTTGGCTTTCGTCAAGGTGTAGTGTGCGGTAGCTATATGCTGCTTATCTGCAGCATACGATGCGATTGGATTAGGGTAGTCGTGCGACTTTGTTGGCTTTCGTCAAGGGTCGTGCGGATGGGTTTAATTCAATCAGGAAATGATGGGTTGACCTTGACTAGTACCCTATGGTTTGTTGGCTTTCGTCAAGGTCATAGGATGCTAGAGGCAAAATTATCGGGAATTTCAAGTGTTGAAATTTGCAATGAGATTGCATACCTTCTATGAGATAGTTGGATCCTGATACCCACTGCAGTAATTGTTACTCCTGGGAGAGTTTTACACATTACAATTAGCCGATCAAGTAGGTGTCTAGAAAGGTGTCAACGAGGTTACGCCTCTGGGAAAACAAGGTTTACAGTAATTAGGTCCGTGCGAAAGTACGGGGAACCTCCCTCAAAGTACCGACACTGGCCTGGCTGAAAGATTGGCGAACTTGTAGCGTGTAGTTAATCCCGGCTAGTCTTTCCATTTAGGGTTTGAAGGAAGATTTGATAAAAACAGTGGGAGCCATCCTGATTAGATAAAATAAATAACCAATCTGATCTTGCAAGAGCGCACGCAGAGTGTTTTCTTCTCTCTCTCTCCTGGTAGGGACCATGTCACGCCTTAATCAAGATAATAAAACAGATATATTGACCGAACCCGCTTGTTATACTGAGCTGGAGAACGTTGGTCCCGCTCCAACTTATAATTGTTATAAGACAGAGCAGGAAATTGGGGAATACCAGAATTCCTATGCCGCCCAAACGAAGAAAATGCATATGATGCATCTCCTTCGGATGTGTTCATTACAAAGTACTGTTTCTCTGTATCCTCTACGTCCTGGGTATTTGATACCGAATCAGGATCCCAGATATGTAATCTGTTACATAGGGCTACAGAAAGGTAAAGAACTGAGAACGGGTGATAAGTTTCACGAGACAGAAAACGGGGCAAGTGTTGCAGCCAAGTCTGTTGGTCACTGTCACCCTGTATTATCAGTACATTGATTCTGAACAAATGCTATTAGATACCGAACCTGATATACAAAATCATATCAGTCTCTTTATAAGTAAAGAAATGATAAAATTTTGTATTGTTGGATAATGTTTTGAACATTTCCTATATCAAAAGTTGATCGGTTCAGGGACGTTATCTAAAAGCATTGATGTTCTAAATCAAACTACAGTTCTTAGTATACGGAACACACATAAGAGGAAGAGTTCAATAATGAACAAATCCTTCTTGAGGTATTGTAGACTAGGTCAGATCAATGTGACCCGACTAGCTAAAGTTACATTTAGATGCATATTTAAATCAGTTTGAATTTACATCTTGTGAAACTTGCCAGTCATGTCACTAAGATTAGATGACCGTAGTTCTGTTTATTGGAAGCAGAGAAAGAGTTAGTGAACTCTTGGAATTGATACATGCTGATGTATGAAGGTCCCCTGTCTATACATACCAAGACCGGTTCTTTCTACTTCATTACATTCTCTGATAATCTCTCAAGATTCAGACATATGTTCCTATTGAAACACAAGTCCGAACCTTTTGAGATATTCACAGAATATAAGTTAGAAGTAGAGAACCAAAATATGGATATAAGTATTATGTCCTTTGATAAGATCAAGGAGGAGAATACTTGAGCACGGAAATCCTGGACTATTCTAAAGGAGAATGAGATTCTCTCTCAGCATTACTCCTCCGTATACACCATAGCACGATGGTATATCGGGGCGGAGCAATCACACCCTATATGATAAGGTGTGCTCTATGATGAGTACTACTGAGTTGCCTATTTCCTTTTGGGAGTTATGCACTTATGAAGTTGCATACCTATTGAATAGGGTTCCAATCAAATCAGTTGCTTACCACTCCATATGAGATATGGTAAGGGAAGAGCCCATCTCTTAAGTCAGTTAAGATTTGGGGTTGTCCGGCCTATGTCTAAAAGCAAAATCCGGACAAGCTCGAGGTAAGGTCTGTTATGTACAACTGGAAAGGTTCCAGCTATACAAACTACAGCAGATGATTTGGTAGAACCAAAGGATTCAGTAGATTCCAACGAACCTCAGCCTCTCCGCCGATCTAGTAGGGTTCCTCACCCACCTGAGAGATACTTCGGTTTCTCTATGACAGTGAGAGCGAGGATTGCATCATGAGATGATGACCCAACTAGTTTCGAGCTGGCCATCAGGAGTGAGACTCTGTAAGAATGGCTGGATGCTTAGTGATCTGAGATGGAATCCATGTACACCAACAAAGTATGGACTTTAGTTGCTATATCTGAAGGGTTAAATCCCCATCAGGAGCAAGTATATCTTGAGAAGATTACTTGGTGTAGATGGAAAGGTTGAGACTTTCAAAGCTAGACATGTTAAAGGTTTTCATCATCGACCAGGCGTGGATAATGATGAAACTTTTTTTCAAGTAGCTATGCTTAAGTCCATCCAGATCCTACTTGCCACGGTTACATACCATGACTACGATATCTGGCGGTTGGGTGCCATGACTGCTTTTCTAATTGATGTTTTAAAAGAGTGCATCTATAAGTACACAGCCAGAGGGCTTCGTAGACAGTGGGAGCAGCGGAAACGTGTGCAAGATGTTTTATCTGATAAAGCAGACATCGCGGAGTTAGGACGTCTGTTTTGATGTCTTAGTCAAAGAGTTTGACTTCATCAAAATGGTAGATGAACCTTGTATATACAAAAAGGTAGTAGGGAGTATGGTGGTGATCCTCGTAGAGTACGTGGATGACATACTCTTGATAAGGAAGGAGTTTCCTATGCTACGCTCGGTCAATCTCCGCTTATCACAATGATTCTCCATAAAGGATCAAAATGATACCTCCTAAATCCTGGGTTTTGGATCTATGAGATAGATCTAATTGGATGTTAGGATTCTCACTAGTTGTAGTGAGATGGTATCAATCGATCCTGGGGAGAATCACTGCTATAAAGGCCTATTCCCAGAGAGAGACTTTTATGAGATGGTTGAGTATGAGATACTACAACCACTGCTATAGATGGCCCTAGTGCAAGTGGGAGATTGTTAGTTATATGTATTGTAGGGTTCCTAGGCACACTAATGAGGTCTCACAAGGCATCAAGCATGCCAATTTCAAATTTTACATGTGCCGAGAGACCCTAATACGGATCGTTAACTAGAGATTAGGCGAAAACTATAACTAGTAAACTGCTTTACTAATAAGTGAATGGAAATACAACCTTTGTAGATCCGGTCCTCCACCTCCATAGCTCCGTGTAGACGTCCCTCCGCTGTACAAATCGGATCTTGGACTCTAGTGTCGGCTTCATCGGAGAAATAGGCGGGCTTGGTCGTCGGCTTCGATGCCGAAGATGATCTACGTCGAGGCATCACTAGATCAAGCTCCAACTTCACCAAGTCAAGAAACTTGTGAAGAAAACACCCTATACTACTTGTCAAGAGGTAGAGGATGAAGAAATAGGAGGTGGGTTCACTTTAGAATTGGATTTCTCACTCTTTTCATCAATCCACCATTGATAGAAGAAAGGTTTTCTTCTTTAAAGAAGAAGAAGAAGATAATTATCATAAGAATAATGAGAAAAATGGAAAATAGATTATTCTTATCATAACTATAACCATGGTTAAGTGTAGAGAGAGGACTATGGTTAAGTGGAATGGTTAGGGTTAAGCATGAGACAAAATGGTCACTTAGTCAAAGCTTCATGAAGCTTCAAGATGCAAACAAAGAAAGCCACCATTTTCTCTTTATGCCATTTATTTTCCAAAAAGAATAAATAAATAAATAAATGAATAAGAAAACAAAACCCTAACCATTCATATAACCATGGTTTAATCTTTACACAAATCCAAGTAAACATGTATCATCAAACATGATACAATCAAGTGCACAAAATTATATCACATATACAACTTGTGCAATGCAAGTGAGAAAATCCATTTAAAGTGAACCAATACTAGTTAATGCAAAGTAATATATCAAATATATAATTATGCATTAAATCATTAAATCAACACTTGATTTAACGATCCGGTCATATCGCATATAACCGACTAATATCCAATGTATCGACTTATCGAATCAATCCATGATTCGATAACTAGGTTATATCGCATACAACCATTCGATACATTCATCGCGAGAATGAAATACGGTATCACATACACGCATTATTCTCGGTCCCGCACATATCTCATATGCGCTCCTATTTCGTTTCGCTTGAGCCAGGAAACCTCTGTGTAGGACTCTAAAGACTCGTCAATACGTCGGCAGCAGGTGATGATCATATCAAACACCCACAAGCCGCAAGCGGTCTGCTAAACGTAACGGCCACCCGGGTATTGAGCGATCAGAAGATCGACGAGCAAGCCCGCTCACACTCCTGTGAATCCAACCAGTAACACTTACCGTACAGTCCGGTCTAGTCGTCTGATATGTCGCATATCTTGCCTAGGGGTGGTAAACGTCAGACCCCAATAGCTCGATAAGTCGTGTCGATATGAGGTCTATAACAGTTCGAGAAACTACAGGTAACACTTACCAGTAAATCTCAGCAACCCTGGCCAGGGATTTCCGATTATAGCCAATCGAACACAGCGCAACATCAACTCCCTATACCGGGAGAGACGAATCCCCTCCTATCGCTCATTGCCTCCATGTGACTCGGGACTGTACCCAAAAACCACCGTTTTGCACGCCCTCTTGGACGTGGTAAGGTGGAAATCAAAGCACAGTGGGAACCACACAAGACTCTATGACGATCTCGGGTCAACAGACTACTCTGTACCAGTGTCACCTGAGAACTGCCATCTGACGTAAGGTATAATACCATCTGGGAGTTCTCGGCGAGTCCGTCCAGTGTACCCAGTCTCCACTGAGCACCCGTATATCATCTCTGATGTCAAACACCAATGGATATGGGATCATCCATCGCCCATCTGTATGGGTCGAGAAGGTATACGCTAGTCTACTCTGGTATATCGATGCCCCGTCTCGATACACCCACGACTAGGGACCTTGAAGGATGTACTTATGGACTACCATGTCCCCACTAGTATGATCCGCATCATAGTCCAGGTAGTCAAGTACACATCCTAAGGGCTTTACCAACATGTAACAGAGAGACAATCAGTATACACGTTAAGGTAAAGTGTAACCAGATAGCATACTATCATGTCGAGCAAGAAAGTCCTCCCTATATGTCCAGGTAGTTTGCCACGGTATCTTGCTTGGAACTCTTCCAACATATCGTCCCTTACTGAGGGTAAAGACAATGCCTATGACTGACTTTCAGTCGTCCTTATCACTCTGGAACCCTTCCAGTGATTCTCCCCAGGATCGATTGACACCATCTCACTACAACTAGTGAGAATCCTAACATCCGATTAGGTCTATCTCATAGATCCAAAACCCAGGATTTAGGAGGTATCATTTTGATCCTTTATGGAGAATCATTGTGATAAGCGGAGATTGACCGAGCGTAGCATAGGAAACTCCTTCCCTATCAAGAGTATATCATCCACGTACTCTACGAGGATCATCACCATACTCCCTACTACCTTTTTGTATATACAAGGTTCATCTACCATTTTGATGATGTCAAACTGTTTGACTACTATATCAAAACAGATGTTCCAACTCCGCGATGCCTGCTTTATCTTGTAAAGCATCTTGTATACGTTTCCGCTGCTCCCACTGTTTACGAAGCCCTCTGACTGTGTACTTATAGACTCTCTCTTCTAAAACATCATTTAGAAAAGCAGTCATGACACCCAACCGCCAGATATCGTAGTTATGGTATGTAGCCATGGCAAGTAGGATCCGGATGGACTTAAGCATAGCCACTGGAAAAGGTTTCATCATTATCCATACCTGGTCAATGATGCAAACCTTTTAACAAGTCTAGCTTTGAAAGTCTCAACTTTTCCATCTACACCAAGTAATCTTCTCAAGATATACTTGCTCCTGATGGGGATTTAACCCTCCAGATATAGCAACCAAAGTCCATACTTTGTTGGTGTACATGGATTCCATCTCAGATCGCAAAGCATCCAGCCATTCTTACAGAGTCACTACTCTCGATGGCCTGCTCGAAACTAGTTGGGTCATCATCTCATGATGCAATCCTCGCTCCCACTGTCATAGAGTAACCGAAGTATCTCTCAGGCGGGTGAGGAACCTTACTAGATCAGCGGAGAGGCTGAGGTTCGTTGGTAATCTACTGAATTCTTTGGTTCTACCAAATCTTCTGCTGTAGTTTGTATAGCTGGAACCTTTCCAGTTCTATATAACAGACCTGGCCTCGATCTTGTCCGGATTTTGCTTTTAGACATAGGCTGGACAACCCCAAATCTTAACCATCTTAAGATATGGGCTCTTCCCTTTCCATATCACATATGAAATGGTAGGCAACTGATTTGATTTGAACCCTATTCAATAGGTATGCAGCTTCTCAAGTGCAGAACTCCCAAAAAGGAAATAGGTAACTCAGTAGTACTCATCATAGAGCACACCTTATCATATAGGGTGTGATTGCTCCGCCCCGATATACCATCGTGCTATGGTGTATACGGAGGAGTAATCCTGAGAGAGAATCTCATTCTCCTTTAGAATAGTCCAGGAATTCCGTGCTCAAGTATTCTCCTCCCTGATCACATCAAAGGACATAATACTTATACCCTTATTGGTTCCCTACTTCTAACTTATATTCTGTGAATATCTCAAAAGGTTCGGACTTGTGTTTCAACAGGAACATATGTCTGAATCTAAAGAGATCATCAGAGAATGTAATGAAGTACAAAGAACCGGTCTTGGCATGTGTAGATAGGGGACCTTTATACATCAACATGTATCATCCCAAGAGTTCACTAACTCTTTCTCTGTTTCCAATAAACAGAGCTGGTGTCATTATATCTTTGTGACATGACTGGCAAGTTTCACAAGATGTAAATTCAAACTGATTTAAATATGCATCTACAAGTAACTTCAGCTAGTCGGGTCGCATTGTTATGACCTAGTCTACAATGCCTCAAGAAGGATTCGTTCATTTCTGAACTCTTCCTCTTGTGTGTGTTCCGTATACTAAGAACTGTAGTTTGATTTAGAACATCAATGCTTTTAGATAACGTGCCTGAACCGATCAACTTTTGATATAGGAAATGTTCAAAACATTATCCGACAATACAAAATTATATCCTTTCTTTACTAATAAAGAGACTGATATGATTTTGTATATCAGGTTCGGTATCTAATAACATTCGTTTAGAATCAATGTATTGGTAATACAGGGTGACAGTGACCAACAGACTTGGCTGCAACACTTGCCCCGTTTTCTGCCTCATGAAACTTATCACCCGTTCTCAGTTCTCTGCCTTTCTGTAGCCCTATGTAACATATTACATATCTGGAATCCTGATCCGGTATCAAATACCCAGGACGTAGAGAATAGAGAAACAGTTCTGTATAAAGAACATACCTGAAGATGATGCATCAGCATGCACTCTCTTCGTTTGGGCGGCACGGGAATTCTGGTAATCCCCAATTTCCTGCTCTGTCTTATAACAATTATAAGTTGGAGCGGGACCAACGTTCCCCAGCTCAGTATAACAAGCGGGTTCGGTCAATAATCCGTATTATTATCTTGATTAAGGCGTGATATGGTCGCTACCTGGAGAGAGAGAGAAGAAAACACTCAGCGTGCGCTCTTGCAAGAATAGATTGGTTATTATTTTATCTAATCAGGATGGCTCCCACTGCTTTTCATCAAATCTTCCTTCAAACCCTAAAAGGAAAGACTAGGCGGGATTAATTACACACTACAAGTTCGCCAATCTTTCAGCCAGGCCAGTGTCGGTACTTTGAGGGAGGTCCCCCGTGCTTTCGCACGAACCTAATTAATGTAAACCTCGTTTTCCCAGAGGCGTAACCTCGTTAACACCTTTCTAGACACCTACTTGATCGACTAATTGTAATGTGTAAAACTCTCCCAGGAGTAACAATTACTCGCAGCGGGTATCGGGATCCAACTATCTCATAGAAGGTATGCAATCTCATTGTAAATTTCAACACTTGAAATTCCCGATAATATTTTGCCCCTAGCAACTATATGACCTTAACATAGTCAACAAATCACAAGTGCTAGTCAAGTTCAACCCATCATTTCCCGATTGAATTAAACCCACCCGCACGACCCTTAACATAGTCAACAAAGTCGTACGACTACCCTAATCCAATCACATCATATGCTTATGCAGATAAGCACTAATTAGCTACCAAGCACTACGCCTTAACATAGTCAACAAACGTAGCACGAATACTAACTAGTACTTATCTGAAATGACGGAGGGCTACGACAGGTTTTTCTTAAAACCTATTGCGTAATGAACTTGATATCGTTGTAGAATCAAATGATTTTGAAATGGAGAGTTTTCGAGGCTTTTCTAGTTTTGCTAAAGGGGTCACTCCCGGTGAAGGGATCGTCGGCCCTTTCCTCATCGAATAAGGTGCGGGATATATCATATATATCACTGTGCAAAGCAAAAACACTTAAAAGCAATCAAAAGACAAACCGAGTGTGTAGCATCTGCCAGTTATTGCTAAAGGAGTCACTCCCGGTGAAGGGATCTCGGTCCTTTCCTTATCGAATAAGGTGCAGGATATATCACATATACCGCTGTGCAAAGCAAGAACTGTAGCTACCTGTTTTATTTTTGAAATTCGATTCCACAATATCTTTAGGTTTCTTTCTCTTTCATTAATCATATTAATGAAGTCCCATCATTTAAGTCACCTAAACATCACAGATAAATACGACGTACACTTATGCCATCCGCATTCGCCTCGATGTCCCCTCGTGCACCGTTAGGTTAGGTAACTAACGGCAGAGCGGGGCAGGGCTAGCGCGGGTGTAAAACATAAGTATCGCCTATATAATATATCATATATACTATATATAGTATCCATCACAGAACATATCACATGATCACATCACAGATATCACAACAGAAGAATCATTTGAAATATTGGATATACTAGGACGTCCGTGTTTTCAATACGAGCCAGTATAAAACACGGATTCCACGGTCGCGATGAATAGCCAAACCTACACCCCTAGACCCCTACGAGAGCGGTAAGCAACCCTACCAATTCTAGAGTTAGGAGTCCCGGACTCGACTCATCGAGTTGGTCTCCCACTGGACTCCAAAACCCGGTTACTTGTGCTCCCCTCCTTGGGTCTATCCTAGTGCGGAAAAGTAAATAATATACAAAGGGTGACATCTTCCGCAACCTGGAAGTGCCCCAATAAAAGAATATTACATACAAGTTTTTACATGAATGAAAATGAAAAACACTCATCTCACATAAAAACCCCCCGGCTATTCAAACACGACGATCCAATATAACATATCCAGCAACACATAACAGCACATGTCATCAACGTAAGTAAATATGTCCATCCTAATTGTCGTTGACATATAGCAACGAAACCAGTGATACCACATATTACACTTATGGTCGCAGAAAAGAAAGTGTAAAACTACAACAGTTGGAATCCGCAACCTCCATAGACATCGCATGCCTAATCAAATGAATTACTTAGACATCGCATGCCTAACAATTATAAACCCCGCATTTTAGTCTCAAAATCGAAAACTCTTTTCAATATCAAGTCGGGCAATTCAACAAGATTCCCGACATCTTGATCGAATGCTTGTCGCAAACTTTAGTAGACCGCCGCACCCCCGACGCCGTCGACGAAGTGCACCAAGGCGGAACACCGCTGCCGCGAGCACCCGAACGGATGCTTTCGGCGACGGGGTTCTCCTACAGTCACTTGGTCGGGGCTATGGAGCGAGGCTGTCTATTAAGTTTACTCGGCGAGTATCCGCGTACGCTACATGATTGCGACGGACTTTTGATCACATCAAATTTCTGTGGCAACCGATCAAGTGAGACTAAACTGCTATATTTATAACATTCATTCAGTTATCTCATAACTTATTATGAATTCCAATTATTGTATCACATTCCAGATAAACAGAAAATGTTAAACTTTCCGATCGAACAGTCAAACACCCAAGTTTTCCCGAAACAGCTCAACTCATGAAATAAGTTCAAAGACATTCACTTCGTGCCTCAGTACCAACGGTCCAACCGTAGAAGGGTCAAGCCAACGCCTCATATGTGGCACGCCGTACTCCCCCAAACCCGAAGGTTCAAAGGGCAGTTCAAGACGGTCACATAATCGAGTTAAGGTTTGTTGTCTTCTAGAGGGACCATCGCGTTACTTGCACTACTTAGAACGTCTTTAAACCTCGGAAAAATCCAACACTTGAAATTTTCCGGCAGGGGAAAAGTTGGGTATTTATATCCGGTCGAACTTTTTAACATATTCTAAAATTATCTAGAAAGGCACACAGACAAAATTAGACAACCCGATCGAACCCCGAAACCCTAACTTTTAACCCTCTCTGGACTTTTTCTGAAAAAGTGGTTTTTTCCAAATTAAAAATGCTTAAAAAATTCAGCAGGAAATTCTAAGAATTACGGTGCAAAAATTACCTAATGATCTTTCTAAAGCGCGGCGGAACCGCGGCATTGACCCCAATAGCTCGATAAGTCGTGTCGATATGAGGTCTATAACAGTTCGAGAAACTACAGGTAACACTTACCAGTAAATCTCAGCAACCCTGGCCAGGGATTTCCGATTATAGCCAATCGAACACAGCGCAACATCAACTCCCTATACCGGGAGAGACGAATCCCCTCCTATCGCTCATTGCCTCCATGTGACTCGGGACTGTACCCAAAAACCACCGTTTTGCACGCCCTCTTGGACGTGGTAAGGTGGAAATCAAAGCACAGTGGGAACCACACAAGACTCTATGACGATCTCGGGTCAACAGACTACTCTGTACCAGTGTCACCTGAGAACTGCCATCTGACGTAAGGTATAATACCATCTGGGAGTTCTCGGCGAGTCCGTCCAGTGTACCCAGTCTCCACTGAGCACCCGTATATCATCTCTGATGTCAAACACCAATGGATATGGGATCATCCATCGCCCATCTGTATGGGTCGAGAAGGTATACGCTAGTCTACTCTGGTATATCGATGCCCCGTCTCGATACACCCACGACTAGGGACCTTGAAGGATGTACTTATGGACTACCATGTCCCCACTAGTATGATCCGCATCATAGTCCAGGTAGTCAAGTACACATCCTAAGGGCTTTACCAACATGTAACAGAGAGACAATCAGTATACACGTTAAGGTAAAGTGTAACCAGATAGCATACTATCATGTCGAGCAAGAAAGTCCTCCCTATATATGTCCAAGCATCCACTACAGTTGTAACATTTTCAAAAATATAAAATATTAATTTTGGGAATTTTTATAATTTAATATTATTTTATTGATTATTTTAATATTAAATGCAAATAAATAGGAAAAATGTTAGAAAAAATTATGAAAAATTATGGAAAATTCTAAAATAGGGTAAATTAGTGGATTATGGCATTTTTAAGTTTTTGTGATTAGTTTGACAATAATTTAGTGCTAATCGCGATTAAAATCGCTAATCGGGTTTTTTGGCAATTTTGTGCAAAACTTGCACATATCACTTTTTCTACACTTGTGCATTTTTCTAGCCATGGTTTTCTTTTGGGATTACTATTGATGTGAGAAGGTTTGGATTTTAAAAGAAAAGGAAAAGAAAGGAAAATATAATGATGAGGGTAGGTGAGAGAGAGAGGTGGACTTTGACTTAGCATACTTAGCTATTCTCCTCGTTTTCTGTGCACAGCCCCTGTTCCTCTAGTGTTGACCCAGGGTACTTCTAGTTTTGACAGATTCTATCTAGGGTGAAATCTGGGACATATATCCTAAGTTGCTATTTTGGATTCGTGTTTCCGTATTCCGTATTTTTGATTCTGAAATGGTGGAATGTGTTTTGCCTCGACTAATTGTCGTTTATACGACGATGTAGAGGATTTATTGATGGTTTTGAAGGCGTGCCATAGGTTCTCACCTATAGGCCCCCTTATCGTATCGTTTTGGATTTCGTGCGCCGTTTTAGATTGGATTTGGTTTTAATGCGCATATACGATATTTTGATGTGTAGGTACCCATGAAGACTTCGGGACGACAAGCAAATACGTGGTGACGTCCGCAATTGGTGATGCAAGGTGAGTAGATTATATCTACAGGGGGAAGTCGGGTGGATGGCGTATAGCACCCCCGCAGTCCGTAGATAGATTACTATGTAGTTTATTGTGATATTAGGTGTATTGTGGATAATGTAGGGTTAGAAGTGACTAGTGTAGTTCATAGACGCGAACCCTAGGGTAGAATTACACCTACACACACACCTTTGCTTATCACTTGTACTTGCACTGTGATTGATGATATGTGATGACTTTGGAGATGAGTCGATGATGTGGGCTGGGTGCCCTGGGATCGGTGATTTTATACGATTCATATGTGGGATATGACTTGTGATTCTTGCGGGCTTGGGATATGTGTTTACCCCCGCATGCATACTTACTGAGGTTACCGTTTTGTACTAGACATAGAGTAGTACTCCAGACTATATGATCTGACGATGGTGATATCTGTTATGTGATGAGACAGTGAGATACTGACCCCTACCCAGCTATGGGGATGCCGTACGATGATTTACCGTACGAGCCGATATTGATGATAGATCCGCACTCATAACTCGAGGATATCTTATGATATGACATTGAGGCGAGATCACCGACTATATACTTTTATACATGTATCGACTCAGATTTAGGTGGTTTCCACACCTACCCCTCCTGATTGACCGGATACTTAGATGTAGTTTGCATAGTAGATACTTCACTGTGGTGTTGACTACTAGATATCTGCATTTTCCTGCTATTCGCATTGCTGGCATATGTTCATTGTTATATTATTATCATGCTGTTAGGACACCAGCACCATTATCGATGATGCGTATGTTTCACGTACACTATTTGCCGGCTCACACACTTCATCATCGATAATTGCCATGCCACTACACTGTAGTACTGTTGCATTCATGATATGATTACTGCTTGGCATATTGTACACATGTACCTGTACACAAACATAGATGATTCTGACTTGATTGAGATTGAGGACCGCAAGATATTCTTTAAACTGATTCATTCTAAAGGAGCGGTTCCTCCCGACATATGTACATTACTATTCCATGTTGCATGATTTCCGATATGATTATCTCTCTTTACATGTCGCATACATCATGGATTGATTGCATAGCACATTGCATTGGATTTACTTCTTGATGTGGATTTTCATGTGATTTCTGATTTTGAGGACCGTGGGATTATTTAAGAAAAGATGTTCTTTTATGAAAACCCGGTACCTCGTGATATGATATTTGGGTGCGTCCACCACGCGTTTTCTCGGTGCTGAGACGTGTGCTTGAAACCCGATTCGAGGAGTGATGATCCGTTTGCGGGTTCGTGGTGGGCCCGGTATGGTTCCCCTCGGCGAGATGATCGATGGGTTATGCCGATTGAGCCTGGAGGCGGGCGAGTACCTACCGGTGATTGTATTTGAGCTCGGCGGATATCCGGGGGATACCGTCTGGAGCCGAGAGATGGGCGTACTGCCGGGGGCCGACGGGCCGCTACCGCAGACGGAGCCCAGAGATGGACATGGGTTGACTCGTGCTGCCGGGGCCGAGGGCCGATACCGCAGACGGAGCCCCATATGGATGAGGATTTACGTGTCGATGCTTGGCACGGGTTTCATGATGTTTTCCATGATATTGTTTATATCCTCATACTTGCATACACGATGCTTACTGTCAGTGGGTGACAGGTGGACGGGTTCCACATATATACAGACATGGATCATATACAGACTGGATTTACACTTGTCATACTTCATTTGTATATATAACAGGGTATGAGGGCGCTGTTATATATACCCTTACACCAATATTAGTGGTATGGGACGCTAATATATGTGTATTGATATCATTGATATTTCATCATACTTACCTCATGCAGGCATACCTTACACTGATGACATGTTATTACCTGAGTACCTGGCACTACATACATGATTAGATGTTACCTTGCCACCTTATTACACTCAGATGCACTCTTGTGGATTGTATTACTGATCGTTGACTTAGGTTTATGTCTTGCATTCGGTTTCTGCTTGTAGATATTTCTATTCACGAGTTGGCAACTCACCCCCGTTGTGCCACAGTCCTTGCAGGTTCTGCCGTACAGGTTTCATTGCGGCATTTCTGGCACACTACCTTCTTGCGGGTGATTTGCTTTGGTAGGTGGATTCTTTCGCATCAAGAATCACCATTTTATTCATGTATTTCATTGTATCTAGAAATTGTCCATCAACCAAAAACTTGTATATTCTTTCAGACTTAGAGACAGTGTGGTATTATTCGACCTTAGAGTCGCGCTTAGTAGTATTGCGGTTTTCTTGCTGCTTTTTGAGCTTTCCTTGATTTTGATCCTCGCCACTTGGCGTTGTATATTATCATATCATCGTGTGGTTGTGACCGTCGATTGACGAAGAGCTAGCTCCCGCTTGGGGATGCCTTTATCATTTTATATATTGTTATTCATGTTGTACCCCATTCGGGGCCAGTTTTACAAGAGAAACTCTGCCGAAAATTTTAGAAAAGACTGTAGGGTTTTCAAATGCACATTCGGCTTAGTTATTTAAAAACCTTGATTTCAAACATGTTTTTCTTCACTTCTTTAAACCAGTTTTCTTTACTTATTCTCAAAAATGGTTTTAGATTTCTGGGCTTTTGGCTTACTTGGATCAGATGGAGTCCTATAGACTTCATATGGTTCAAGGGCCAGTCACGTGCTCTTTCGGGTCGTGACAAAGTTGGTATCAGAGCGCTAGGTTGACCTTGGTTCGAGTCTAAGTTTGACTATGTGGAGCCTAGGGAGTTGTTTATATACGGAACTTAGGCTTGACCTTACGGAACTTAGACTTGGTCGAGGGGGTGTAAACCCGAACTTTCGTCGTTTTAGGATGACCCTTGGTTGATGGATTTGGTGACTAAAGTAGAGTGACGTACCGTTGGTATGTTCCGCGGCATACTTACGACACGCCACTCCGCTTAAGGAACCTTAGGATGTACATACTTTCGAGATCAGTGATTCTCTTTATATCCAGGATTATTCATCCATTTGAGATCCCCGATTCTATTAGTTTCGTGATCATACCTTTATTGATACTGTTCCTTCCTATGATCATGTATCCACTTTGGATCTGTTGTTTCCCTTCTTGCCACTGATGTGCTCTCTTTGATACTCGATTGAGATTCCTGTCACCGTGTTTGAGCGCAGTTTGGGCTGCTGCTAGGGTTACGGCCGGTGTGAGCTCGTTTGGTACGAGGGCCGACCTTTGTGTTTTCTGGTGACATGGGAACGTCTCGAGTTAGTGTTGGTGATTGTGACCTCTAGTGGAGGCGAGTGCTTGGTCTTGCACCGGATGATCGGGCCTTTGTTAGAGCTGCCAGTTGAGAGAGGACTGTTGATGTACAGCATACCTCAGAGATGGTGATGTCGCCTACCGTGCAGACAGATGGACCAGCTGTCGCTGAGATTGACAGGGTGTTGCTTTCGGAGCTTACGAGCTGAGATTGCCGGAGTTTTCAGGCAGTTATGCGACAGATGATAGCTAGTCTACCCGATTTGAGAGACGAAGGTGATTCGTCCGATTTTGCGCCAGAGCGGGCCCAGTTGAGTTGAAGATTTCCAGTGTGGAGAGTCTTACTCAGATCTAGAGCAGGCTGATTCAGAGATGACCGCTTATGTATTGCCTTTCCTGGAGGATTGAGGCGTTGTTCGGCGTACAGGCATATGAGCCAGTTGTTGCTGCAAATGATGAGATATCGCCCAGATGATTGGAGCTACTGCAGCATGAGCATGTTCTTAGAGAGATGATAGCGAGTTGCTAGTCACCGAGGATGGATGAATAGGACGCGTGGTGAGTTCGCTTACCCCGATGCGAGGTCATCAGGTGGATTGATTCCAGCTAGAGACGACTTCACGCAGATTCGTTGAGAGTCGATTGAGACGATCGAATGTCAGGAGCCTATTTTCCAAGTTTAAAGTATACGGAAAGACATGCAGGTGATTCTATGGACCCTTTAGAAGAATGAAACCCTAACTCGACTTAATGACCGTGTGACAGCCTTGGAACCTTAGGGTTTACGGCGGTTCCGCGGCGCCATTAGTGAGGCTTGGGTTTGCCCTTCTACGGCTGGACCACCGACGCTGTGGCATGTACTCGATACTATTAAACTGTACCCGAGATGTGAGCTCTTGGGGGATTATGAGGATCTGACGAGTCGATCGGATGGTTCGACATCTTTCGGATATCGTGATGGGACACTGCTTGGGAGACTCCAGGTGCGAGCATAGCCGTCGGAGCGCAGTTCGTGCAGCCATGATGAGACGAGTCCGAATCAGTCGACACTGATGCAGAGTGAAGAAAAGAGTTCGCAAGATATTTCGACGAGATGACGTCCCACTCCGCCGACATCAGAGATGTTATACGCACCCAGAGGCGTGGTATATGGATATACCTTCCAGAAAGAAGCGCGATAGGTATGCAGCCGTTCCGGAATAAGCTTTAGCTTCAGCATTGGATGATGACTTCCGGGCATTTCGGCAGGATTGAGATTTGAGAAAGGAACCTCGGCAGGACCTTTCTGGAGTACGATACGAGAAGACCTAGACCAGGAGTGGTCGTGTTGCGCACACCCAGCAGGCCAGAGTTCGGCATTGTCGACGAGGTAGTTGACCAAGTTCGGATAAAGGAACTTACCCAGATGCGTTGCGAATGGATCAAGGACGGACGAGTGATGAGTATTCCTCCGATGGTTGGGACGTGTTTCCGAGGACCAGTTCGGCCTGACATCTGCTACAGAATGATGAAGCTACAGAGTACGCGATTTCGAGTCCGTGTGAGAGACTTCAGATTGACCGTGGCCGAGAGCAGTGCAGTGTATAGTAGCTTGGCGTGACGTCATAGTGGACGACGATGGAGACAAGTGGAACCAGAGGTTCGTGTGAGATACTGACGAGCTGTCATTGCTTCCCGTCGAAACTAGAGACCTGATATGCTTACAGAAACGTTGGGATGTGACCAATTTCTGAGAAATGTTGTGCTGAGGACACAGATGTCTTTCCAGCGAGAAGAGATAGCACAAGAGAGCCAGCCTCTGTACAGATCGGCATAGGCATGATTGGAAGAGACCTTGAGCAGGATTCCTTCCAGGACATTGCTGCAATGATGTTTGCACCCAGGATCAGATGTGTGACGTGCATTCAGATAGCCAGAGACCGACGTCAGTGATATGCTGCCTTACGAGTGGTCGTGAGGTTTGACCGAGAGGTGACCAGAAAAGTGCCAGAACGGAATCGTCCCCGTTAGCACACCTGACAGGGCCGATGAGCCGATTGACCGCGTGATAGGTAATCCGCAGAGAAGATAAGGACCTAGAGAGTCAGAAGACGCCAGACCGTGAGCAAGAGGTAGGTAGATATCCTGCGCTGCTAGCAGTGGATTACACTGACTCCTTCTCGACCTTGAAGGAGAAACTACCGAAGACGGTATTTATGATTTGTGATTTTGTGATTCGATTATCACGTATCCGTCATTTTGGATTTCGGTATTTTGGGCGTTCTATTTGCACGATCTAGTTTTGGTGACTGAGTTTCATGATATTGGTTTCATGCACCCACTGGATATTTATATATTTTGCGCAGAGTTTTCATGCATTTTAGTGTTAGGCTTTGATTCGTGCACGCTGATGCACACGGTTGTGAGATTTTCCTTGCGGTACCCTGATTTTGGTTTGAGCCGCATTATATCGTTGATTTTGACCCGGATTTTGATGGTTGATTTTTGCACTCCGTGCTGGCGATGTGCTTTACGCCTGTTCGGTGTTTGCTATTGGATTTCGTGATTTCCGTGCATGTTGAGTGCGCAGGGTTTAGATTTTCATTCGTGCACGATGGATGCACCGGTTTGGATTTTCGCGCATGTTGGGCGCATGTTTTTAGATACGATTTTGGTGCACGCCAGATGCGCTAAATCGGGATTCTTCGTGCATGTCACATGCACCTGATTTATTTTGCTGTCAGGCACATACGATGCCCATGACAGATGCTTCGTGCACACCCGTTGCACTTGGATGTTTTGTGCACCTGTTTAGCACATATATGGATTTTTTTTTTGATTTCAGTGCGCACCAGACGCACAGGATGGTGTTATGTTTAGATTGGATGTCTACATGTGTAGTTCCGATCCATATCATATCGGTTTTGTATTGGATTTGACATTGTGTTTTTTTTACATTGACTCCGATGATTGCGGGATGCTTGACGGAGTTTTGTTTTCGAGTTATCTGCTCAGTACCCTTGCGCATGCATTGCGCTGTGACGTTCTATGTGTTGATGATTTCGGAGCCCCGACGACTTTGGTTTATTACTGAGATGTTTTTGTATCTGGGGGTTTAAATTTAAAATTCGGGGACCGAATTTCTTTAAGGGGGGTAGATTGTAACATTTTCAAAAATATAAAATATTAATTTTGGGAATTTTTATAATTTAATATTATTTTATTGATTATTTTAATATTAAATGCAAATAAATAGGAAAAATGTTAGAAAAAATTATGAAAAATTATGGAAAATTCTAAAATAGGGTAAATTAGTGGATTATGGCATTTTTAAGTTTTTGTGATTAGTTTGACAATAATTTAGTGCTAATCGCGATTAAAATCGCTAATCGGGTTTTTTGGCAATTTTGTGCAAAACTTGCACATATCACTTTTTCTACACTTGTGCATTTTTCTAGCCATGGTTTTCTTTTGGGATTACTATTGATGTGAGAAGGTTTGGATTTTAAAAGAAAAGGAAAAGAAAGGAAAATATAATGATGAGGGTAGGTGAGAGAGAGAGGTGGACTTTGACTTAGCATACTTAGCTATTCTCCTCGTTTTCTGTGCACAGCCCCTGTTCCTCTAGTGTTGACCCAGGGTACTTCTAGTTTTGACAGATTCTATCTAGGGTGAAATCTGGGACATATATCCTAAGTTGCTATTTTGGATTCGTGTTTCCGTATTCCGTATTTTTGATTCTGAAATGGTGGAATGTGTTTTGCCTCGACTAATTGTCGTTTATACGACGATGTAGAGGATTTATTGATGGTTTTGAAGGCGTGCCATAGGTTCTCACCTATAGGCCCCCTTATCGTATCGTTTTGGATTTCGTGCGCCGTTTTAGATTGGATTTGGTTTTAATGCGCATATACGATATTTTGATGTGTAGGTACCCATGAAGACTTCGGGACGACAAGCAAATACGTGGTGACGTCCGCAATTGGTGATGCAAGGTGAGTAGATTATATCTACAGGGGGAAGTCGGGTGGATGGCGTATAGCACCCCCGCAGTCCGTAGATAGATTACTATGTAGTTTATTGTGATATTAGGTGTATTGTGGATAATGTAGGGTTAGAAGTGACTAGTGTAGTTCATAGACGCGAACCCTAGGGTAGAATTACACCTACACACACACCCTTGCTTATCACTTGTACTTGCACTGTGATTGATGATATGTGATGACTTTGGAGATGAGTCGATGATGTGGGCTGGGTGCCCTGGGATCGGTGATTTTATACGATTCATATGTGGGATATGACTTGTGATTCTTGCGGGCTTGGGATATGTGTTTACCCCCGCATGCATACTTACTGAGGTTACCGTTTTGTACTAGACATAGAGTAGTACTCCAGACTATATGATCTGACGATGGTGATATCTGTTATGTGATGAGACAGTGAGATACTGACCCCTACCCAGCTATGGGGATGCCGTACGATGATTTACCGTACGAGCCGATATTGATGATAGATCCGCACTCATAACTCGAGGATATCTTATGATATGACATTGAGGCGAGATCACCGACTATATACTTTTATACATGTATCGACTCAGATTTAGGTGGTTTCCACACCTACCCCTCCTGATTGACCGGATACTTAGATGTAGTTTGCATAGTAGATACTTCACTGTGGTGTTGACTACTAGATATCTGCATTTTCCTGCTATTCGCATTGCTGGCATATGTTCATTGTTATATTATTATCATGCTGTTAGGACACCAGCACCATTATCGATGATGCGTATGTTTCACGTACACTATTTGCCGGCTCACACACTTCATCATCGATAATTGCCATGCCACTACACTGTAGTACTGTTGCATTCATGATATGATTACTGCTTGGCATATTGTACACATGTACCTGTACACAAACATAGATGATTCTGACTTGATTGAGATTGAGGACCGCAAGATATTCTTTAAACTGATTCATTCTAAAGGAGCGGTTCCTCCCGACATATGTACATTACTATTCCATGTTGCATGATTTCCGATATGATTATCTCTCTTTACATGTCGCATACATCATGGATTGATTGCATAGCACATTGCATTGGATTTACTTCTTGATGTGGATTTTCATGTGATTTCTGATTTTGAGGACCGTGGGATTATTTAAGAAAAGATGTTCTTTTATGAAAACCCGGTACCTCGTGATATGATATTTGGGTGCGTCCACCACGCGTTTTCTCGGTGCTGAGACGTGTGCTTGAAACCCGATTCGAGGAGTGATGATCCGTTTGCGGGTTCGTGGTGGGCCCGGTATGGTTCCCCTCGGCGAGATGATCGATGGGTTATGCCGATTGAGCCTGGAGGCGGGCGAGTACCTACCGGTGATTGTATTTGAGCTCGGCGGATATCCGGGGGATACCGTCTGGAGCCGAGAGATGGGCGTACTGCCGGGGGCCGACGGGCCGCTACCGCAGACGGAGCCCAGAGATGGACATGGGTTGACTCGTGCTGCCGGGGCCGAGGGCCGATACCGCAGACGGAGCCCCATATGGATGAGGATTTACGTGTCGATGCTTGGCACGGGTTTCATGATGTTTTCCATGATATTGTTTATATCCTCATACTTGCATACACGATGCTTACTGTCAGTGGGTGACAGGTGGACGGGTTCCACATATATACAGACATGGATCATATACAGACTGGATTTACACTTGTCATACTTCATTTGTATATATAACAGGGTATGAGGGCACTGTTATATATACCCTTACACCAATATTAGTGGTATGGGACGCTAATATATGTGTATTGATATCATTGATATTTCATCATACTTACCTCATGCAGGCATACCTTACACTGATGACATGTTATTACCTGAGTACCTGGCACTACATACATGATTAGATGTTACCTTGCCACCTTATTACACTCAGATGCACTCTTGTGGATTGTATTACTGATCGTTGACTTAGGTTTATGTCTTGCATTCGGTTTCTGCTTGTAGATATTTCTATTCACGAGTTGGCAACTCACCCCCGTTGTGCCACAGTCCTTGCAGGTTCTGCCGTACAGGTTTCATTGCGGCATTTCTGGCACACTACCTTCTTGCGGGTGATTTGCTTTGGTAGGTGGATTCTTTCGCATCAAGAATCACCATTTTATTCATGTATTTCATTGTATCTAGAAATTGTCCATCAACCAAAAACTTGTATATTCTTTCAGACTTAGAGACAGTGTGGTATTATTCGACCTTAGAGTCGCGCTTAGTAGTATTGCGGTTTTCTTGCTGCTTTTTGAGCTTTCCTTGATTTTGATCCTCGCCACTTGGCGTTGTATATTATCATATCATCGTGTGGTTGTGACCGTCGATTGACGAAGAGCTAGCTCCCGCTTGGGGATGCCTTTATCATTTTATATATTGTTATTCATGTTGTACCCCATTCGGGGCCAGTTTTACAAGAGAAACTCTGCCGAAAATTTTAGAAAAGACTGTAGGGTTTTCAAATGCACATTCGGCTTAGTTATTTAAAAACCTTGATTTCAAACATGTTTTTCTTCACTTCTTTAAACCAGTTTTCTTTACTTATTCTCAAAAATGGTTTTAGATTTCTGGGCTTTTGGCTTACTTGGATCAGATGGAGTCCTATAGACTTCATATGGTTCAAGGGCCAGTCACGTGCTCTTTCGGGTCGTGACAACAGTATACATCCTATGTATAGTAATGGCCTCTAGGGCATACATATAACTAACATGTATGCCCTAGAGGCCATTACTGTACATAGGATGTATATTGTAGTGGATGCTGGGATATATATAGGGAGGACTTTCTTGCTCGACATGATAGTATGCTATCTGGTTACTCTTTACCTTAACGTGTATACTGATTGTCTCTCTGTTACATGTTGGTAAAGCCCTTAGGATGTGTACTTGACTACCTGGATTATGATGCGGATCATACTAGTGGGGACATGGTAGTCCATAAGTACATCCTTCAAGGTCCCTAGTCGTGGGTGTATCGAGATGGGGCATCGATATACCAGAGTAGACTAGCGTATACCTTCTCGACCCATACAGATGGGCGATGGATGATCCCATATCCATTGGTATTTGACATCAGAGATGATATACGGGTGCTCAGTGGAGACTGGGTACACTGGACGGACTCGTTGAGAACTCCCAGATGGTATTATACCTTACGTCAGATGGCAGTTCTTTGGTGACACTGGTACAGGTTAGTCTGGAGACCCGAGATCGTCATAGAGTCTTGTGTGATTCCCACAGACCTTTGATTTCCACCTTACCACGTCCAAGAGGGCGTGCAAAACGGTGGCTTTTGGGTACAGTCCCGAATCACATGGAGGCAATGAGCGATAGGAGGGGATTCGTCTCTCCCGGTATAGGGAGTTGATGTTGCGCTGTGTTCAATTGGCTATAACCGGAAATCCCTGGCCAGGATTGCTGAGATTTACTGGTAAGTATTACCAGTTGTTTCTCGAACTTTTATAGACCTCATATCGACACGACTTATCGAGCTACTGGGGTCTGACGTTTACCACCCCTAGGCGAGATATGCGACATATCAGACGAACAGACCGGACTGTACGGTAAGTGTTACTGGTTGGATTCACAGGAGTGTGAGCGGGATTGCTCGTCGATCTTCTGATCGCTCAATACCCGGGTGGCCGTTACGTTTAGTAGACCGCTTGCGGCTTGTGGGTGTTTGATATGATCATCACCAGCTGCCGGCGTATTGACGAGTCTTTAGAGTCCTACACAGAGGTTTCCTGGCTCAAGCGAAACAAAATAGGAGCGCATATGAGATATGTGCGGGACCGAGAATAATGCGTGTATGTGATACCGTATTCTGTTCTCGCGATGAATGTATCGATTGGTTGTATGCGATATAACCTAGTTATCGAATCAAGGATTGATTCGATAAGCCGATACATTGAATATTAGTCGGTCATATGCGATATGACCGGATCGTTAAATCAAGTGTTGATTTAATGATTTAATGTATAATTATATATTTGATATATTACTTTACATTAACTAATATTGGTTCACTTAAGATTACTTTCTCACTTGAATGTGCACATTGTATATATGATATAGTTTTGTGCACTAGTTTGTATCATGTTTGATGATACATGCAAACTTGGGTGTGTATGATTAAACCATGGTTATGTTAATGGTTAGGGTATTGATTTACTTATTTATTTATTCTCTTTATTCTTTTTGGCAAAGGAAAAAAGAAATGGTTGCGTATTTTGGATTTACATTGAAGCTTCATGAAACTTTGAAAAGTTCAACCATTTTTGTTTCTTTTGCCTAACCTAACCATTCACCTTGTAAGTCCATGCTACCTCTTCCGATACTTACGGGCTTGCGGAATTTGATGAAAAATAATTTTCTAGAGGCGGTAACATGGACTCAAAACGGATCTTTGTTAAACTATCTACCTAACAACCTAACTACGAGTTGTTAACTACTCGGTTAGGGGGTTATACCTTTCTTTCTTGAACTCCTTCGTCTTCATCTCTTGATGGTGTACGGATCGGCTTCACCCTGTCGTCTCCTTGCGCCGAAGATCGATCCACCCGAAAGCTTCTACCTTTGGCTTCTTCTTCGAACTTTGAAGAAACTAGTTCACTTGGTTTGCGAAACCTTGTGAACTAGAGTGAGTAGAGAAGAGTGTGATGGGATTTTCTCAATGGTTCTTGCTTCTCAACACATGAGACAAGTGAACCATAGACAAGAGAGAGAGCAAGAGGAAGAGGGTGAGAGCAAGAGAATGAGAGAGCTCAAAACCAAGAGAGAGAAAGGCAAAGAAAGAATGAGCCTCTCTTTTGTCATACACCCTCTCATAATCCAAAAGCATCATGAGCCATAATTTTAATCAAGTATTATTATGTGATGGTTCATATCATGTCAAAGGAAATATCATTTCCATGCACTCATTTTGCAAACCACAACAAGCAAGCAAAAGTCTTTGCATGAAAATGACAACCATTATGATGATGATGGTCAACTAGTCCAACCTAGTCTACCGGTCAACAAGTCAACAAAGTCAACCCCTCAACAACCATGTCACTATAATACTTAATTAATATTATTGCTAATTAGGTTTCATATTCTCATTAGGGTTTAGCAAAAAGTCAATAGTTAAGAGTCAACAGTTAACAACCCTAATGAGAATCCTCTGCCTCTGTCTCTCTGTCAACTGTGCAAACACACCCGCATCCGCGTTCTGAGGAACACGAATACATACGAGATAAAAACGAATCCCAAAACGTACACTAGGATCTGGCTTAAACCAAAGCCCGCTAGTGTTAACTGTCCGGAAACTAAACGTGCACAAGTGCACGGATGTGACCGAACCCTGTCGCAAAACCAGGCGACCTGTCGCAAAACCATGCGACCTCTACTCTTTTGCCTGAAGGCGAATAGCTTTCTGTGTGGAACTCTAAAGACTCGACACTACGCTGGCAGTGGGTTTAACCACAGACTTCAAGCGGCACTAGCTGTGCGTAACGGTCCCCAGGTAGATGCCGACAAGAAGATTGGTGATGTGAAACCTCTCTGAACTCCTACTGAGCCTGAATGTGACAGTTTCCGTACAGTCCGGTCTGTTCGTCTGATACATCGCATGGCGGTCCTAGGGGGCGGTAAACGTCAGTCCCCTAATAGCGGTACAAGTCATGTCGGAGTGAAGCCCAGAACACCCTGAGATAACACTGGAAACCTACCAGTATATCTCGCTTTCCCTGGCCAGGGACTACTCGTGTAATGGCTCTCCTAGACACAGCGCGATGTCAACCCCCAATACCGGGAGAGATGAATCCTGTCTAACCGTCACTGCCTCCAAGTGCTTCGGGACTGCACCCAAAAACTATCTGTTTGCACGACTCCTTTGAGCCGTGGTAGGGTAGTAATCAAAGTACAGTGGGAACACACTCGAGGCGAAGTGACAGTGTCAAGTCAGCGGACTAAGCTGTACTCATGTCACCTGGGAACTGATAACTGACGATAGGTATAATACCAACCAACAGTTCCCGACGAGTCCTGTCCAGTGTACTCGTAACCCAACGAGCACCCGCATAGTATCTCAAGTACGACGTACTGACGGCTGTGGGACAGACCGTCTCCCATACTGGGATGAGAAGCGCATACGCTAGTCTACTCCGGAGTATCGATGCCCTGTCTCGATAGTCTTGCGACTAGGGACCTGCATAAGGATGTGCTTATAGATTACCCAGCCCCCACTAGTGTGACTGCCATCACAACGCTGGTAATCAAGCAAAGATCCTAAGGGCTCCACTAATGTGTATAGGTGATATACTAAAATATACACATGTACACATTGAAGTAGAAACAAACCAAGTAGCATACTACCATTTTGAGCAAGATTGTCAATACAAGGTGCATATCCCAAGCTTCCATTAAGTAATATACATACTAGTATGATACAGTAATGGCCTCTAGGGCATATACACTAACACACCTAACCCTAGTTTATCTTCTACACTTAACCATGGTTGCATTATGATAACCATCACTTCATTTTCTTATTGAAAAACAATTCATAATTCTTTTCTTCTTCTTCTTCTTCATGAGAAAGAAAAGAAAAGCTTGCTTCAAAAATGTCAAGTGATGATTCTAAGTGAGAAATCAAAATCCAAAGTGAACCCACTTCTTATTTCTTCATCCTCTACAACTTGCCATGTAGTATAGGGTGTTTTCTTCACAAGTTTCATGACTTGGTGAAGTTGGAGTTTGATCTTGAGTTGCTTCGATGTAGATCATCTTCGGCATCGAAGTCGACGACCTAGCCTGCCCATTTCTCCGATGAAGCCGACGCTAGAGTCCGGGATCCGATGATCGCAGCGAGGGGACGTCATCATGGAGCTAGAGAAGTGGTGGACCGGATCTACAAAGGTTGTATTTCCTATCACTTTAGAGTAAAGTTGTTTACTAGCTTGTAGTTTCGCCTAAAACTCTAGTCAACGATCGCGTTAGGGTTTCTCGGCACCGGAAATTTTTGAATTTAGCATGGTTGATGCCTTGTGTGACCTCCTTAGAGTGCCTAGGAACCCTACAAAAAGCGGCATGGCAAAATTCCTAACGCTTGCTCTTCTGACGGTCAAACTGCCTAAGAAGATTGCTTGAAGACGTCTTGTCCAGCCCCCGAAGGGATCAGAGACACGACAGTCGCAAGGCTACTCGAACAGTAATATTGCCTATCGAGGGATACATCAGCCAACGCTACGGTACGACGGGCAAAACCCTAGTACCACAGACCCTAACGGACCTCTGTCGTAAAAAGCAAAGGTTAACTGTGACGTTAGGAAATTCTTGTGAGAACTTCTCGATTCATCTAGACTCATGAGGAAATTAGTGTCTTTACGAGAACTTCTCGATTCGTCTAGACTCGTAGGGAAATGCCTTAGGCAATGGAGATAAAAACCTGTTTCCTAAGCACTGGGCCCTGCAAGTTGGTCCAAAACGGACTCTTGCATACTATTCACGGACCACACTCTCCAAAGTCGAATCTAGACAAGGAGGGAAACAACCACTTACGAGTTCTCTCGACTTATAAGCGGGAAAATTCTCTTGTGAGATCCTTACGACTCTCAAGAGAAAACACACTTAGGAATCCTCACGACTCCTAAAGAGAAAAGACACCTACAAGATCCTCACGAGTCGTAGGGAGAAAAGTCTTTATGAGACCCTCACGGCTCATAAAGTTGAAAAGTCTTAGGTGGCAGATCCTACCCCTGTCTCCTAAGCCATCACTGTCCTGCAAAGAGGTCAAGATGGACCATCTATGAGCCACACTTGCCAAAGCTACATGCCACTGAAATGGAGAAGTTACACATGAGCATATAAACTACTTCACGCCAGAGTAAAACATAAAAAAATAGAAGGGTGCGGCTCATGGGGCTGAGGGTTTGGAACTATATCCCTTAAGAGTTGAGATTTGAGTCAATGGTAAATGACGACGCTTGTGTCCGCTCGTTATCTTCTCAGATCAAAATTCTGAAAGTTATATACCAACCCGAAACTGGTCATACGCTATGTATTACTCTGCACTACTTCACCCACGTATATACTTACATGGGCAAAGTAGTAGGGGCATTTGTTCCTGCCAAAAATTTCTGCGCAAAAGAGCCCAAGGTACAGAATGGCAGTGATACGCTTAAGAAAATGCGAACCAGTATTTTCTGGGCTGTTTTTTTGACAAACTCCCGAATGATAAACAGCTAAATTCTGATTATATTGGAAGCATCTCGAAAAACCCTTCGATTTGATATATTATGGGCTTCATAAATCATCCGGGATCAAAAGTTATGAGCGAATATGCTATGCACTGTTCCCTGATTAAAAATCAGGAATTACCTCAATGAGGTATCACGTGCTCACACGTGATCAATGGTCACGTATTGACACATGATAGTTAAAACAGAAATAAAAACAAACGGCTAAAGAAGGACCCAATTGGGGGTCACGTGCTCACACGTGACCAATGGTCACGTATTGACACGTGATAGTTAAAACAGAAATATAAACAAATGGCTGAAGGAAATACCTCAATGAGGTATCACGTGCTCACACGTGACCAATGGTCACGTGTTGACACATGATGGTTAAAACTGAAGTGTAAATAAACGCTGAGAAAAGGACTCAATTGGGGGTCACGTGCTCGCATGTGACCAAGGGTCACGTGTCAGCACATGACTGGCTTCGAAAGCCTTACAGTTTAATAGAATTAAATTCTAAAAGAATCTAAATCTTTCCAAAAGAAAAAGGATTATGGGGACCGTTGGATTAAAGATCCAAGGGTGATTAAAAATCACCAATTTATGAAAAAAATCTTCTACAAGAAAATATTTCCCCTAAATCTCACCGAAAATAACAAACATAATATTTTTGGATTTAAAATCCAACGGTGCATAAAATTCACTGAATGATCTAAAGGATCATATTAATTAAGAAAACAAACAAAATCTTTCAATGAAAGATTTACTAAACAAATTGATTCTTTTCCTTCTCCTATAAATAGAAGCCAAGAGAAGAGAAAGATATAGAGTTTTGGAATCTTGAAATTTCAGAGAGAAAAGAAAGGAGAATTTAATTCTCAACAAAGAAAACCCTAGGTGAGAAAAGAAAGGGGATCAAAATTTCAAACAGAGAATTTAATTATCAAATCTAAGAGTTTAACTCTTCTGCACAAAAGAACTTAGTTCTTCTTCTGGTTGAATATCTGCAAAGAGCACATCTCCCCATAAGTTGAGAATTGAATTCTCATCGGTTTGAGATCCTGCCATGCAGATCCAAAACTTAGAGGGGGAATTGAGTTTAGAGAATTTAATTCTTCAAAAACAAAATTAGGGTTTAGCCCTATATGAGAATTTAATTCTCCCAAACTCACAGGAATTTAATTCCTTCAAGATGAAACTAGGGTTTAACCCTATATGAGAATTCAATTCTCCTAAAAAATTATAGGAATTTAATTCCTTTAAGATGGACAGAACTAGGGTTTAACCCTAATTGAGAATTTAATTATCTCAAATTCACAGGAATTTAATTTCTCTTAAAATGAAATTAGAGTTTCACCCTATACAGGAATTTAATTCTTTTACATATATGGGAATTTAATTCCTTTAAAAAGAAATTAGGGTTTAACCCTACATATGAATTTAATTCTTTCATAATAGGAATTTAATTCCTCCAAAATCATGATCAGGGTTAACCCTACAAAGAATTTAATTCTTAAAATAAAATAAGGAGACTTAAAAGATCTCTATGCATGAAAAGGATTAAGGTCACGTGTCCCCACGTGACCTCTGAAAAGGTCCCCAAAAATGAGAAGGAAAAAGTTCCGAGGCAACGCCTCATGTGCTCCCACGTGACCTCCAAAAACACAGAAAGAAAAAGCAGAAGAAAAGAAGCTTTGGGCGCTCTCACGTGTCCCCACGTGACCCCTCAGCAAGTGCTTTAATTATCGATGCATAAATCTCCATCACGTGTCAACACATGATGCTAAAAATAGAATATAAAAGAAGTGTTTAACACTTATCTGCAAAGCAAAGTAAAAGGGGATCTGGTCCCACCTCTGTGTGCCCTCACGTGGCCCCACGCGACCCATTCCTATTTAGTGTTTAACACTAATTTAAAAGAACTTATACCCAGTATTTAACACTGGTGTTTTCTAGTGTGTAACACTAATTTGGGGACTATATTTTCAGTGTTTAACACTGTTACCTTCTAGTGTTTAATACTAACTCGAGAGCTTTAGCACTGTTGTTATCTAGTGTTTAACACTAGTTTTAACCAAATTGGTTAATCTTCCAGAGGCTTATTCAAAATTGAGTAAAAATCAGAGCTCTAATGTCTACTGCTCAATCACAGATAAAAATATTACCAAAGCCCTCAAACTCTTGTTTAGCGTTGCTAAATAATGTGGGCATGAACCCAGACAAATGTTTAATGGTCCAACAAAGGGCCAACACTTCAAATCCAATTGGACTTAGCCCAAGTTGGCCATAAGTCCTCAATTCATATTTAACTGAACCCATGTGCTCATAATTTTAATTAATTGATCTTAGTTCCAAATTGGACTACAGATAACTTAATCTACTTGTAAGTCCATGCTACCTCTCCCGGTACTTACGGGCTTGCGGAAATGATGAAAAACGATTTTTCTAGAGGTGGTAACACGGACTCAAAATACGGATCTTTGTTAAAAAACCATCTAACAAACTTAACTAAGAGTTTTACCTACTCGGTTAGGGGGTTATACCTTTCTTGAACTCCTTCGTCTTCAACTCTTGTGGTGTACGGACCGGCCTCCCCTCGTCGTCTTCTCGCGCCGAAGATGGATCCACCCGAAAGCTTCTACCTTTTGGCTTTTCTTCAAACTTGAAGAAACTAGAACACTTGGTTTGCTAAACCTTGTGAACTAGGATGAGTAGAGGAGTGTATTGGGTTTTGTCTCAATGGTTCTTGCTCCTCAACACATGAGACAAGTGAACCATGAACTAGAGAGAGAGAGCAAGAGTAAGAGGGAGAGCTCAAGCAAGAGAGAGAAAGGAAATGAGAGAATGAGTAACCCTTTTGCCATCCAAGCTCTCATAATCCAAAACCATCATAACAAAAATAGTAATCAAGTATTATGTGATGGTTCAAGTCAAAATGGCTATATCATCTCATGCACTCATTTTGCAAAAAGAAACAAGCAAGCAAAAGTCTTTGCCATGAAATGATAGCCATTGTAATGATGATGGTCAACTAGTCCAACCTAGTCAACCGGTCAACAAAGTCAACAAGTCAACCCCTCAACAACCATGTCACTATAATACTTAATTAATATTATTGTTAATTATATTTTTTATTCTCATTAGGATTTAGCAAAAGTCAATGGTCAACAGTCAACAGTCAACAACCCCAATGAGAATCCTCTGCCTCTGTCTCTCTGTCAACTGTGCATACACACCCGCATCCGCGTTCCGAGGAACACGAATACAAACGAGATAAAACCAATCCCAAAACGTACACTAGGATCTGGCTTAAACCAAAGCCCTCTGGTGTTAACTGTCCGGACACTAAACGTGCACAAGTGCACGGATGTGACCGAACCCTGTCGCAAAACCATGCGACCTGTCACAAAACCATGCGACCTCTACTCTTTTGCCTAAAGGCGAATAGCTTTCTGTGTGGGACTCTAAAGACTCGACACAATGCTGGTAGTGGGTTTAACCACAGACCGCAAGCGGCACTAGCTGTGCGTAACGGCCCCCAGGTAGATGCCGATAAGAAGACGGACGAGGTGAAACCCATCTGAACTCCTACTGAGCCTGAATGTGACAGTCTCCGTACAGTCCGGTCTGTTCGTCTGATACATCGCATGGCGGACCTAGGGTGGCGGCAAACGTCAGTCCCCTAATAGCGGTACAAGTCGTGTCGGAGTGTAGCCCAGAACACCCTGAGATAACACTGGAAACCTACCAGTATATCTCGCTTGCCCTGGCCAGGGACTACTCGTGTAATGCCTCTCCTAGACACAGCGCGATGTCAACCCCCAATACCGGGAGAGATGAATCCTGTCTAACCATCACTGCCTCCAAGTGCTTCGGGACTGCACCCAAAAACTATCTGTTTGCACGACTCCTTTGAGCCGTGGTTGGGTAGTAATCAAAGTACAGTGGGAACACACTCGAGGCGAAGTGACAGTGTCAAGTCAACGGACTAAGCTGTACTCATGTCACCTTGGAACTGATAACTGATGATAGGTATAATACCAACCAACAGTTCCCGACGAGTCCTGTCCAGTGTACTCGTAACCTAACGAGCACCCGCATACTATCTCAAGTACGACGTACTGACGGCTGTGGGACAGACCGTCTCCCAAACTGGGATAAGAAGCGCATACGCTAGTCTACTCCGGAGTATCGATGCCCTGTCTCGATAGTCCTGCGACTAGGGACCTGCATAAGGATGTGCTTATAGATTACCCAGCCCCCACGAGTGTGACTGCTATCACAACGCTGGTAATCAAGCAAAGATCCTAAGGGCTCCACTAATGTGTAAAGGCGGTATGCTAAAAGAAACACATACACACATTAAAGCAGAAACAAACCAAGTAGCATACTACCATTTTGAGCAAGATTGTCAATACAAGGTGAATATCCTAAGCTTCCATTAATATACATACTAGTATGATACAATAATTGCCTCTAGTGCATATACACTAACAGTCCCCCACTTGCACTAAGGCCATGTACTGGCGTATCGAAGATCTATCATCTCGACCAGCCGCTCGAATTGAGTCTGGGGTAAGGCTTTCGTGAATGGATCGGCATTGTTATCTTCCGTAGCAACTCTCCGAACCTCGATCTCCTGGCGACCCACGATCTCCCTAATCAGGTGATACTGCCTCAAGATGTGTCTGGACTTCTGATGGGACCTGGGTTCCTTCGCTAAAGCTATAGCTCCGTTGTTGTCACAATACAGCGGTATTGGATCAACAATGGTAGGAACCGCCTGAAGCTCCGTGAGGAACTTCTTCATCCAGACAGCTTCCTTTGCGGCATCTGCAGCAGTGATATATTCCGCTTCCATCGTCGAGTCAGCAACGGTTTCCTGTTTGGAACTCTTCCAACGCACCGCCCCTCCATAGGGGGTAAAGACATAACCCGACATGGACTTGGAATCATCCTTGTCACTCTAGAAGCTGGAGTCAGCAAAGGCTTCGATCTGGAGGTCTTTTCCGCCATACACAAAGAAAATCTCCTTAGTCCTTCTCAGGTACTTGAGAATGTTCTTTACCGCTATCCAGTGTTTCTCCCTAGGGTTTGACTGATACCGGCTTACCACACTCAGTGCATAAGCTACATCTGGTCTGGTACACAATATCGCATACATTATAGAGCCTACTGCAGAAGCGTAGGGTATAATAGACATGCGATCCCTTTCCAAATCAGTCTTGGGAGACATCTCTTTGGAGAGGGTGATCCCGTGACAAGCCGGTAGATTACCGCGCTTGGAATCTTCCATACCGAACCTTTTCAGTATGGTGTCGATGTACCTGGACTGTGAGAGTCCTAATATCCTCTTGGATCTGTCACGATAGATCCGGATCCCTATAATGTATGAGGCATCACCCAGGTCTTTCATGGAGAACCTGTGTGACAAGAACCCTTTGACAGATTGTAGCATAGGAATGTCATTTCCTATCAAGAGAATGTCATCCACGTATAAAACGAGAAATACTACATTTCTCGCTACAAATCTACTATAGATGCATGGTTCATCTGGATTTTTGATAAAGCCAAATTCCTTGACCGTCTCATCAAAACAGATGTTCCAACTCCACGATGCCTGCTTTAGTCCATATATGGACTTAAGCAACTTGCACACCTTTCCGCTGCTCCCACTCTGAATGAAACCCTCTGGCTGGTCCATATAGACGCACTCCTCTAAATTTCCCTTTAGAAAAGCGGTCTTTACGTCCATCTGCCAGATCTCATAATCGTGGAAGGCAGCAATGGCAAGAAGGATCCGAATGTATTTCAGCATAGCTACTGGAGAAAAGGTTTCGTCATAGTCCAAGCCAGGTCTTTGACGGAAACCTTTTACAACAAGTCTAGCTTTATAGGTCTCAACCTGTCCATCTACACCAATCTTCCTTTTGAAGATCCACTTGCATCCTATGGGTTTTACCCCATCTGGAGCAATGTCCAACGTCCATACTTTGTTGGTGTACATGGACTCCATTTCGGTCCGCATAGCATCCAGCCATTTTACCGAGTCAACGCTCTGAATGGCCTGCTGGAAGCTAGTCGGCTCATCATAATCAATGATGTAATCCTCTCTATCCCCGTCTATGAGAAAACCGTAGTATCTCTCGGACGGATGAGACTGCCTACTACTCCTGCGGAGCGGCGTAGGAATGTCATGATCTTTCAAACCCTCTGGTTCTACTAAGCTTTCAGTAATAGCTCGTGGTTCTTGAATTTCTTCCAGTTCTATTGCGCTCCCATTTATCTGATTTTCCAAAAACTCAGTTTCCAAGAAGTGGGCATGACGAGAAACAAAAATCTTTTGTTCCTCTTCGCAATAGAAGAAATATCCCTTGGAGTTCTTTGGATATCCCACAAACTTGCACTGTACTGAGCGTGCCTCGAGTTTGTCCGCATGCTGCTTTTTGATAAAAGCTGGACATCTCCATGTCTTAATGTGATTAAGATAGGGTCTCTTCCCACACCACATCTGATATGGTGTAGTAGGCACAGTCTTAGTTGGAACTCGGTTCAAAAGGTATGCAGCTGATTTTAGTGCATATCCCCAGAATGATCGCGGTAACTCAGCGTTACTCATTATGGACCGTACCATATCCAATAGGGTTCGGTTCCGTCTCTTCGATACACCGTTATGTTGCGGAGTGTATGGAGGAGTAAGCTGAGAGAGAATTCCATTCTCTTTTAAGTAATCCAGGAACTCGGCACTCAAGTATTCACCACCTCGATCAGATCTTAGTGTCCTGATACTTTTGCCTGTTTGTTTTTCTACTTCATTCTTATATTTCTAGAATTTTCCAAAGGCTTCGGATTTATGTTTCATTAAGAAGACATAACCGTACCTTGAAAAGTCATCCGTAAAAGTAATGAAGTAAGAATAACCGCTTCGTGCATGCGTAGACATTGGACCGCACACGTCGCTGTGTACGAGTCCTAAGAGCTCGGTCGCTCTTACTCCGTGTCCAGTGAACGGAGTCTTTGTCATCTTTCCTTTGAGACAGGATTGACAAGTTGCATATGATTGATATTGGAATGGATCCAAATATCCTTCTGTATGTAACTTAGTCAATCTTCTCTCATTGATGTGACCCAGTCTACAATGCCATAAGAAAGCCTAATTAGTTTCCGGAGACTTTCTTTTGTGTGTATTCTGGACATTGAAAATCTGTGGTTGGTTTAATACGTATATACCATTGCTCAATGTACCTGACCCAATCATAACTTGATTAAGGTGAATGTTTACAACATTACTTACAAACGCAAATTCATAACCTTCTTTAGAAATCAAAGATACAGAAATGATATTACAAGTTGCGTTGGGTACAAAAAAGCAATTACGTAAAACCAAAACATGTCCATCTGACATTCCCAGGTGATAGTCCCCCACGGCCTCAGCATCCATGCTAGCTCCGTTTGCAACTTTGAGGGTCATGTCACCTGCTTTCAAAAACCTACGCTTTCTCAACGCCTCCAAAGAATTACAGATATGAGATCCTGATCCGGTATCCAATACCCAGGACGTAGAGTTTATTTATAGACAGTTTTCAATAACATACACACCTGAAGCTGAAGCCGCAACTTGCTTCAGATCCTGTGTTCTAGCCTTCCAAGCCCTGCAATCTTTCTTCCAGTGTCCACTCTTGTGACAGTAAAAGCATTCTTCCTTATCCACAAGCTTCCCCGCTACCTTTGTTGCTTTTGCCTTTCCCTTCGTATCCACCTTACTAACACCGCCCCTTAGTTTGGCGGGGGTTTTCTTCTTCTTTCCCTTGGCTTTCGCCTTGGAACTAGAAGAGGAAGATCCTCCTACAAACAAAGTGGATGTTTCCCTACCTTTCTGCAGGGTGCCCTCTGCACTCCTCAGCATGTTGAGGAGCTCTGAAAGTTCAACTTCCTTTTCTTATAAGTTGAAATTCAGGATGAACTGGGCATAAGTGGAAGGAAGGGACTGAAGAATCAAGTCCGTATAGAGCTCATTCTCCAACGTGGTCCCAAGGTCCGCGAGCTCCTCTATGTAGCCAATCATCTTAAGCATGTGTTCCGCTACCGATGATCCGACGGCTAATCTTGCCGAAAACAACTTCTTCGACACTTCGTATCTGGCGATACGAGATTGCTCTCCATACAGTTCTTTTGTATGGAGAAATATGGATTCGAGGTCCATATTCTCATGCTTCCTCTGATGTTCGTTGTCCATAGAAGCAAGCACGAGGCACTTGGCCTTCGCACAGTCGATTTCCCAGGTCTTACGGATTTCCCTATCCGCGACGCTGGTTTTGGGACCTGGGACAGGAGGAGCTTTCGTGGTAAGAAGATACCCCAACTTGTCATAAGTGATTGCTATTTTGACATCCCTGAGCCAATCTTTGTAGTTTGGCCCTGTCAGTATGTTTTTATCTAGAAGTAACTTAAGTCCGGTCATGACGATTGGTCGCTGCAATTAGGAGAGAGAGAAGAAATACTCAGCATGATGCTCTTGCAAGTTTAGAGTGGTTTTTAATTTGTTTAAACAAGATGGCTCCCACTGTTTCTCGAATCCCTCCTTAAACCATAAAGGAAGAATTAGTCAGGATCAATCTCACCGTACAATACTTGCTTAACCGTTCAGCCAGGCCAGTGTCGGTACTTCGAGGGAGGTTTTCCAACGCTTTCGTGAAGTTCCTTAATTTAAGAACCTCTTTTCCCTGGGGGCGTAGCCCCGCTAACACCTTTCTAGACACCTACTAGGTTTATAACATTGATCGTTAAGTGAGAAATTTCCCGAGGAGTAGCATATAATCACAGTAGGATTGGGATCCAAATATCATCGCGTGACAAAACTGAAGGAATCCTACCAGAATCATCACACTTCAAATGGTATGCAACACTAGCAAGTTTCAGTTCTTTTGAAACTCCCGATGTGGATTTTTGCCCCAAGCTCTTATGACCTTGACTTTGGCCAACAAATCATAAGTCACATGTCAAGTTCTACCCGTCATTCTCCAGGTTAATTTGAGCCCACCCGCACATACCCTTGACTTTGGCCAATAAGGTAGAACGACTGCCCCAAACCAACACATCTATCTATGCTGCACATGAATACCCAATAGCTACCAATCACTATGCCTTGACTTTGGCCAACAAACATAGCTTGAATACTTATTGACCATTCATGTGAAACGACGGAGGGCTACGAATGGTTTTGGCGAAACCGTGAACGTAGTGAACTTGATATAATCGATGGAACGAGATAGCTTTCAAAAGGAGTGGTTCAAGCTCCGCATTTAAAAGTTTGGTTTTGAAAAGAACCGAGTGGTTTTGAAAGTGTTCCAACGACTTTTACTTGGTTTATTTATCTTGCATTAATTTTAATGCGTCCCATCATTTAATCCTATCATTGCAGATAACAACCAAAATATGACGTACGCTTATGCCATCCGCATTTGCCACGGGGCCCCGTCATTACCCGTTAGGTTACTTAACTAACGACAGAGCGGGGGCTGGACTAGCGCGGATTCAAAACATAAGCAACGCCTAAATAATATCATATATAGATATATTGCAATGATAGCCATTTTAGATCATAGATGAACACATTGGATATACTAGGAATTCGCAATTCGTACGAGCCTGTAACGAAAAGCGGATTACACGGTTGCGGTGAATAGCCAATACCCCACCAAAGACCCCTACGGGTGCGGCAAACTACCCGCCAAGTACCCGAAGCGAAGCAACCTCCCTCAACTCGTGAGTAGGCCACTCGACACTTTGAGATACCCGGTAGTCTGTGCACCCCACCTTGGGTCTATCCTAGGAGCCAAAACAGTAAAAAGAAATTATACAATGACGGCTACAACCCCGACCCGGTTGTGCGGCCATACAAATAATATTACATCAATTTACATATTACATGAATTGAAAGAAAAGAAAACTCTCATCTCACAACCCCCCGGCTATTCACCCGTGACAATCCAATGAATTCATATACACATACCATCAACATTACAGAACACAGATATGTATAACCCCCACTAATTGACGTATAGCGATTAGCAGACGTTCAATACATATAACACATCACAGATATAAACCCGTCAGCTATAGTCTTTAGAAACTCGATCAAAATGCGGTTTTTTAAGCCCCCAAAACAAATTTTGCTTTCTGGAAAATCTGGGCTGAAAAAACATATTGTAAAAGTCCCAAAACACCCCTATGAACAAACTGCAAGAAAAATCCCCCACGACCGAGTCAACTCGGCCGCGGATCCGCGGCGGGTGCATGCTCCTGCCACGGATCCGCGGTGCGTTGATCGAATCAGTGGACCATTTTTTTGCAGATACTTCTAAAAACCCTGAGCCGAATTTTAAGATAATATTTATTGGATTTTGAACAGGAAAAAAATTCGGCAGAAAGTATGAGTTCCGGGTGTATTTCGCGACTTTTTCTCCGATCGAATTTCTAGTTACTTTGCTAACATGTTAGATAGTGTTTAACTAGGCTCTGATACCATTGTAAGTCCATACTACCTCTCCCGGTACTTACGGGCTTGCGGAAATGATGAAAAACGATTTTTCTAGAGATGGTAACATAGACTCAAAATACGGATCATTGTTAAACAACCATCTAACAAACCTAACTAAGAGTTTTACCTACTCGGTTAGGGGGTTATACCTTTCTTGAACTCCTTCGTCTTCAACTCTTGTGGTGTACGGACCGGCCTCCCCTTGTCATCTTCTCGCGCCGAAGATGGATCCACCCGAAAGCTTCTACCTTTTGGCTTTTCTTCAAACTTGAAGAAACTAGAACACTTGGTTTGCTAAACCTTGTGAACTAGGATGAGTAGAGGAGTGTGTTGGGTTTTATCTCAATGGTTCTTGCTTCTCAACACATGAGACAAGTGAACCATGAACTAGAGAGAGAGCAAGAGGAAGAGGGATAGCTCAAGCAAGAGAGAGAAAGGAAATGAGAGAATGAGTAACCCTTTTGCCATCCAAGCTCTCATAATCCAAAACCATCATAACAAAAATAGTAATCAAGTATTACGTGATGGTTCAAGTCAAAATGGCTATATCATTTCATGCACTCATTTTGCAAAAAGAAACAAGCAAGTAAAAGTCTTTGCCATGAAATGATAGCCATTGTAATGATGATGGCCAACTAGTCCAAGCTAGTCAACTGGTCAACAAAGTCAACAAGTCAACAAAGTCAACCCCTCAACAACCATGTCACTATAATACTTAATTAATATTATTGTTAATTATATTTCTTATTCTCATTAGGATTTAGCAAAAGTCAATGGTCAACAGTCAACAGTCAACAACCCCAATGAGAATCCTCTGCCTCTGTCTCTCTGTCAACTGTGCATACACACCCGCATCCGCGTTCCGAGGAACACGAATACAAACGAGATAAAACCAATCCTAAAACGTATACTAGGATCTGGCTTAAACCAAAGCCCGCTAGTGTTAACTGTCCGGACACTAAACGTGTACAAGTGCACGGATGTGACCGAACCCTGTCGCAAAACCATGCGACCTGTCGCAAAACCATGCGACCTCTACTCTTTTGCCTAAAGGCGAATAGCTTTCTGTGTGGGACTCTAAAGACTCGACACTACGCTGGCAGTGGGTTTAACCACAGACCGCAAACGGCACTAGCTGTGCGTAACGGCCCCCAGGTAGATGCCGATAAGAAGACGGACGAGGTGAAACCCATCTGAACTCCTACTGAGCCTGAATATGACAGTCTCCGTACAGTCCAGTCTGTTTGTCTGATATATCGCATGGCGGGCCTAGGGGGGCGGTAAACGTCAGTCCCCTAATAGCGGTACAAGTCATGTCGGAGTGTAGCCCAGAACACCCTGAGATAACACTGGAAACCTACCAGTATATCTCGCTTGCCCTGGCCAGGGACTACTCGTGTAATGGCTCTCCTAGACACAGCGCGATGTCAACCCCCAATACCGGGAGAGATGAATCCTGTCTAACCGTCACTGCCTCCAAGTGCTTCGGGACTGCACCCAAAAACTATCTGTTTGCACGACTCCTTTGAGCCGTGGTTGGGTAGTAATCAAAATACAGTGGGAACACACTCGAGGCGAAGTGACAGTGTCAAGTCAACGGACTAAGCTGTACTCATGTCACCTGGGAACTGATAACTGACGATAGGTATAATACTAACCAACAGTTCCCGACGAGTCCTGTCCAGTGTACTCGTAACCTAACGAGCACCCGCATACTATCTCAAGTACGACGTACTGACGGCTGTGGGACAGACCGTCTCCCAAACTGGGATAAGAAGCACATACGCTAGTCTACTCCGGAGTATCGATGCCCTGTCTCGATAGTCCTGCGACTAGGGACTTGCATAAGGATGTGCTTATAGATTACCCAGCCCCCACGAGTGTGACTGCCATCACAACGCTGGTAATCAAGCAAAGATCCTAAGGGCTCTACTAATATGTAAAGGCGATATGCTAAAAGAAACACATGCACACATTAAAGCAGAAACAAACCTTGTAGCATACTACCATTTTGAGCAAGATTGTCAATACAAGGTGAATATCCCAAGCTTTCATTAAGTAATATACATATTAGTATGATACAGTAATGGCCTCTAGGGCATATACACTAACTTTACTTTGGTTCAAGGGTACATCTCTTCACTCCTCTAATATTTGTCATTGTAATCCTTCAACGTCTTCAGAGAGGTGATGGGTCCCGACAACCACACATTTCATAGATTATGACGTCTTTAAACTGGACTGTGGGGTCCTTAAGCCCATGGACTATGATGTCCTTAACCTTGACTGTGAGGTCTTTAAACTCACGGACTATGATGTCCTTAACCTTGACTGTGAGGTCTTTAAACTCACGGACTATGATGTCCTTAACCTTGACTGTGATATCTTTAAACTCACGGACTATGATGTCCTTAACCTTGGACCACCATGTTCTTAAACTGGTATTGGACCACTATATCCTTAAACTGGTTGAAATGCTCCTTTGTTGGATCTAAATGATCCTGTAAAGTTGATCTTAGTCTAAAATTAGACTAACGTGTCCTTAACAAACGTTGAGTTGATCTTAGTCTAAAATTAGACTAACGTATCCTTAACAAACGTTTAAGTTGATCTTAGTCTCAAATGAGACCAACGTATCCTTAAACCCAACCCCCAATCCCAAATCTAAGAAAATACGGATTTAGACTAATCCACGTCCTACGGGCGACGAAATAAATTAGTCTCCGTATACAATCCACGGGCAACCAAAAACAAAACAAACACCCACGACACGAAGTGACCATCTGGAGAAGGAGAAAGTTGTTACCGCGATGCGGTAGCATAATTAACTGCTGGGGCTTGCGCCTGTAGGGAAGAGCGTCCCCACAATCAAAAACCCCTCAAACGAGGGGGAATCTGACGAAGTCTGCTACATTGGTCGCATCCGTTTAAACCTTCGATACATGGTTTCATAAATCAACTTAGCATCTTCAGTGAGGTGGACGGATAGCACCAATTAGCATCTATCCCGAATTTTAGGCAAGACGGACCTGCGCGGTTGCGTCTCCGTGATTCGGAGGGGAACACATCTCATGTATAGTAATGGTCTCTAGGGCATACATATAACTAACAATCTCCTACTTACACTAGGGCCAACATATAGCAGTCGTTGTAGTATCTCATACTCAACCATCCCATAAAAGTCTCTCGCTGGGAATAGGCCTTTGTGAGTGGATCCGCCGTGTTAACCTCAAAGTCTACTCTCCTAACCTCGATCCCCTAGAGATCAACCATCTCCATGATCAGGTGACACTTCCTTAGAATATGTCTGAGTCACTGATGGGACATGGGTTCCTAGGCATAAGCCACAACTCCATTGTCACATAATGGTAGTAACGAAGTTCATATCATGAACGAATATACACCCAGACTGCCTCTTTGGTAGCATCTTAGGTAGCAATGTACCCAGCCTTTATCGTCTAGTTTGTCACGGTATCTAGCTTGGAACTCTTCCAACATACCGTCCCTCTACTGAGGGTAAAGACAATGCATGTGACTGACATTCAGTCGACCTTACCACCCTGGAAGCTATCCAGCGATTCTCCCCAGGATTGATTCAAACCATCTCACTACACCTAGTGAGAATCTTAACATCCAATTAGATCTATCTCATAGATCCAAAACCCAGGATTTATGAGGTATCACCTTGATCATATATGGAGAATCTTTGTGATAAGAGGAGATTGATCGAGCGTGGCATAGGAAACTTCTTTCCTATCAAGAGTATGTCATCCACGTAAAATACGAGGATCGCCACCATACTCCCTACTACCTTTTTGTATATACAAGGTTCATCTACCATTTTGATGAAGTTAAACTCTTTGACTACCACATCAAAACAGATGTTCCAACTCCGCGATGCCTGCTTTAACCCATTGAGCAACTTGCACACGTTTCCGCTGCTCCCACTGTCTACGAAGCCCTCTGGATGTGTACTTATAGACGCTCTCTTCTAAATCACTATTTAGAAAAACAGTCATGACACCCAACCGCCAGATATTGTAGTTATGGTATGTAGCAGTGGCAAGTAGGATCCGGATAGACTTAAGCATAGCTACTGGAGAAAAGGTTTCATCATAATCCACACCTGGTCAATGACGAGAACCTTTTAAAACAAGCTTAGCTATTGAAAGACTCAACTTTTCCATCTACATCAAGTAATCTTCTCAATATATACTTGCTCCTGATGGGGATTTAACCCTTCAGTTAAAGTAACCAAAGTCCATACTTTGTTGGTGTATATGGATTCCATCTCAGATCGCTTAGCATCTAGCCATTCTTACAGAGTCCCCACACTTGATGGCCTGCTCGAAACTAGTTGGGTCATCATCTCATGATGCAATCCTCGCTCCCACTGTCATAGAGAAAACCGAAGTATCTCTCAGGTGGATGAGGAACCCTACCAGATCGGCGGAGAGGCTGAGGTTCGTTGGGAGCTACTGAATCCTCCGGTTCTACCAAATTATCAGTTGTAGCTTATATAGCTGGAACTGCTTCCAGTTCTACCTCATGACCACAAATTTGTTTCCAAAATAAATTCCTTTTCTAAAAAGGTGGCATGCCGAGAAATAAAACACCTTTTGTTCCTCGGTGTGGTAGAAGATATTCCCTTGCGAATGCTTGGGATATCGAACAAACTTCCACAGAATTGACCTTGCCTCGAGCTTGTCCGGATTTTGCTTTTAGATATAGGCCGGACAACCCCAAATCTTAACTTACTTAAGACATGGGCTCTTCCCATACTATATCTCATATGGAGTGGTAGGCACTGATTTGATTGGAACCCAATTCAATAGGTATGCAGCTTCACAAGTGCATAACCCCAAAAGCAAATAGGAAACTCAGTAGTACTCATCATAGAGCACACCTTATCACATAGGGTGCGATTGCTCCGCCCCGATGCACCGACGTGCTGTCGTGTATACAGAGGAGTAATGCTGAGAGAGAATCTCATTCTCCTTTAGAATAGTCCAGGAACTCCGTGCTCAAGTATTCTCTTCCCTGATCACATCAAAGGACATAATACTTATACCCGTTTGGTTCTCTACTTCTAATTTATATTCCTTGAATATCTCAAAATCTTCAGACTTGTGTTTCAATAGGAACATATGTCCGAATCTTGAGAGATCTTCAGTGAATGTAATGAAGTATAAAGAACCAGTCCTGGCATGTGTAGACAGGGGACTTACATACATCATCATGTATCAATCCCAAGAGTTCACTAACTCTTTCTCTGTTTCCAATAAACGAAGCTATGGTCATCTTATCTTTGTGACATGACTGACAAGTTTCACAAGATGTAAATTCTAACTGATTTAAATATGCATCTTAATATAACTTAGCTAGTCGGGTCGCATTGATATGACCTAGTCTACAATGCCTCAAGAAGGATTCGTTCATTTCCTGAACTTTTCCTCTTGTGTGTGTTTTATACGTTAAAAACTGTAGTTTGATTTAGAACGTATATGCTTTTAGATAACGTGCCTGAACCGATCAACTCTTGATATAGGAAATGTTCAAAATATTATCGAACAATACAAAATAATATCCTTCTTTACTAAATAAAGAGACTGATATGATGTTGTATATCAGGTTCGGTATAAAATAACATTCGTTCAGAATCAAAGTATTTGGTAATACAGGGTGATAACTGCCAACATACTTGGCTACAACACTTGCACCATTTCCAACTTTTGAAACTTTCTCACCCGTTCTCAGTTCTCTACCTATCGGTAGCCCATGTAACATATTACATATGTGGGATCCTGATCTGGTATCTCATACCCAGGATGTAAAGGATACTAAGAGACGGTTCTTTGTAATGAATACACCCGAAGAAGATGCATCATCATGCACTTTCTTCGTTGGGCGGCACGGGAATCCTGGTATTCCCCTATTTCCTGCTCGGTCTTATAACAATTATAAGTTGGAGCGGGACCAACGTTCCCCAGCACAGTATAACAAGCGGGTTCGGTCAATACATACATATTATTATCTTGATTAATGCATGACATGGTCGCTACCTGGAGAGAGAGAGAAGAAAACACTCAGCGTATGCTCTTGCAAGATTAGATTAGTTATTATTTTATCTAATCAGGATGGCTCTCACTATTTTTATCAATTTTTCTAAAAGGAAAGACTAGCCGGGATTAATTACACCCTACAATTTCGCCAATATTTCAGCCAGGCCAGTGCCGGTATTTTGAAAGAGCTTTCCCGTGCTTTCGCACGGACCTAATTAAAATAAACCTCATTTTCCCAGGGGTGTAACCCCGTTAATATCTTTCTAGACACCTACTTGATCGGCTAATTGTAATGTGTAAAACTCTCCCAGGAGTAACTCTTACTCGCAGTGGATATCGGGATCCAACTATCTCATAGAAGGTATGCAATCTCATTGCAAATTTCAACACTTGAAATTCCCGATAATATTTTGCCCCTGGCAGGCTATGACCTTGACGCAGGCCAACAAACCATAGTGCACTAGTTATGTTCAACCCGTGCATTTCTTGATTGAATTAAACCCTCCCGCATGACCCTAGACGCAGACCAAAATAGTCGCACGATTACCCTAAATCTATCACATCATATGCTTTAGCAGATGTAACATTTCAAAAAATATAAAATATTATTTTTGGAATTTAATATTAAAATAATATATTTCCCGAAAACTGCCCGATTTGCGAAATTGGGGTTTTCGAAAAAAGGGTATAAATATATACCTATAATTATGAAATAAATGGAAATTAAAATGATTTATTCATTTAAAAATATATTTAAAGGATTTGGCATTTTAAAGATTTGTTATACACAGTTTAAAAGAAAACCCGATTAGTGCACTGCTAATCGCGATTAGGCCAAATCCGTGTTTTTACAGTTTTCCGTAGCTAGTGCACCATATCATGTTGCATTTGGTTACATGTTGTCGCATTTGTGTTGTTTTGTGGGTATTATTGTGATTTGGTTTTAATAGAGAAAAGAAAAGAAAAGAGGAATGGCAAAAGGGTAATTAGTGAGAGAGTGTGTGAGAATAAGAGAGGAGAGAAAGAGAGGGCTGCCACAAATCCCTCCTCTATTTTTCTTTTTTTCTTCTTCTCCTTCTTCTTCCTCACTTCCCTCCCTCAATGAAAACTAGGATCCATCTCAAAGACCTTACCTAAACCCCATACTCCCTTCACAAAAGTTGATCCCCTCTTTCTCCTCTACACAATGGAACAAGAAAAGAGGGATTCTGACAACTTGGGCAAACTAGGGTTTTCTTGGGCTGCCCAAATGAGGTAATTTCTGCACCAATTGTATTGTATTCCATTTACCTTAGCACATATACATGTTTAGCATCGATATAGTGTTGTTTAGTGAGCTTTGAAAATTTGTAGTTAGGGTTTTGTGGAATTCTTGAGTTGTGTTGAGTAATTGAGCTTAGTAGAGGCCACACAAACTCCCTAGTGCTAGAATTAAAACCCAAACTTGAGACTTAAACCCGGAACACAAATATTAAATTTCTGCCGATATTGAAATTGTGAGAATTGTGATAGGAAAACTGAATCTGCTAACTCCCGGAGACTTATAAAATTATTTAGCAAACACAGAGGAGTGTACCGGCACCTAGTAAGTATCACACAAGACCCCAGCCCCTATTCCCTCACCCATGCCGCAAATAAATCCCCTCTGGCGGCAAATTACGGCCAGGCCTTGTTCTTTTTGGTTCGTGCTGGTGCTGTAGATCCATCTCCAGTAAATTAGACCCCTCCTGTATGCAAAATTGACTAATTTCAGTTAGGGTAAAATCTGGGACCATTTTCATAAGTTGCAATTTTGATTCGGGTTTATATTCTCCGTATTTTGGATTCTGGATTTCAGTATTTGTGTTATACCTCGATCGCTTGACGTTTGTACGATGATATCGAGGGTTATTTGGTGATTTTGAAAGCGTAGTCCATAAGTTCTAACCTATAGGCTTCTAGCGTGTCGTTTTGGTTTTGAATTGGGTTTTAATGAGGCACGATACGTTATGATGTGTAGGTAACTTCGAGACGACAAGCAAGCGCGTGGAGATGTCGGCAACGGAAAGCGAAGAGCAAAGTGAGTAGATTATATCTACGGGGGAGGTCGGGTGGTGGCGTATATCACCCCCGCAAAGTTGTGAGAATTGATGTGATGTGATATAGATATGCATTTATATGCTGTTGAGAAATATGAGTATTTAGCAAGAGAAGCTTTAGGAGATCATGGGTATAGCGTTAGCAAGAATTGAAGAAAGGACTTTAGTGGATTTCTTAGTCACGAAACCTTAGAGTAAAGATTTGCATACACGCACACACACATTCGCATACATTTACTTTCTTGTGCGTATATGGGGATGTGTATATATGTATATACGCATGGGTATGGGACTATGCATATACATATTCATATACACATGTATGGATGTTGAGAATGATATGTGGTATTTGGAAACGGGTCGTTATGATCGGGGAAGATGCCGTGAGTTGTAATATGTGTTTGGTTCATGATATGAGATGCGGCAGGATATTATAGTGTATCGTTGGGTGATGTGATTTTATTCACATGAGGACATAGGTATAATGATATTGGTATCAGTTTGTACAAGACTTTAGATCAGTAACTCCCCCAGTTCATGACATGTGGATGATGATATATATATATATGATAGTTGACATATGGTCAAGATATGAGATGAGATGGGTTATGATATTTATAATGGATCGCTTGGGCGATCTATACTTCTATATGATAATATGTGTGGATGACATCGGATGGTAGGAGACTTTAGATCAGTAGCCAGATCATGATATTGTTGATGATATTAGTAGTGTACTAGACTTAGATCAGTACCCCTGATCACGATATGTGATGATGTGGATGCCAGATGAATAATGAGATAAATGTGATATTTGATCCGTACCCAGATTTGGGATGCCGTACGATAGATTTACCGTACGAGATATAGTTATGAGGATAGATCCGCACTCTTGACTCGAAGATGTCATATTATTTATTGTATCGTACATGAAACTGTTGACGTGAGATCACCGACTACTAGGTATATATATATAGATCGACTCAGACTTAGGTGGATTTCCTTACCCTTTTGACTGGGCTCGAGTCACACTAGTTTTCAAAAGTGGAGGATTGTGAGTATTTTAAATACCAACTGTATGACTCGTATATTGGGTAGGTATATTTTTCAGTGTTGCTGTTACTATATCACTTTTTGTATATTCATGATGTTTCATCGCATTGCATGCTTGTACATATGTTCTCTGTAATTATCATGAAACCCTGCTGTCAGGACACCAGCACCATTACCGATGATCCATATGTTCCACGTACACATGCTTGCCGGCTCACACACATCATCATCGGTAATTACCATGTCACGTACACTTTAGAAAATACTATTCAATGACATGGCTTGCTAGTTGATAGTTGCTACATGTTATAGCTTTCATATGCTAGTTTATTATTGCATGATATCAGATGCATCCGTATATTCATTGGTTATGGAGTATTATGGAGGTTTATGCCGGTTTTCATTGTTATTGACATGGTGACTTGATGACTTCGGATTCTTCATGATATTTTCTTGATTTGGAAACCGCATGTGAAAGTTTTGTAAACTGATGAATTATTTTAAAGAGAAAAAATGTAGTTTTCCTTGATATGTTGAGTATTGTCTACCATGGTGCTTTCTCGGTTCTGAGATGTTTTTGAGACCCAATTTGAGGAGTTGGATGAACCGTCTCGGGTACATGGTGAGCCTTGTAAGGTACCCCGGGGCAAGAAGCTCAAGTTGTAGACGATGAGCCCGACAGGGGCAGACTGCCTACCGGTGATTTTACCTGGCATGGCGGATATCCGGAGGATACCGTTCGTGGTTGTGTGATTGATGATATGGGCCGATCCGGACTGACGGAGCCTGCGGTATTGAGATATTGAGATTTGAGACACTGAGATATTGAGATTTGATGATACAGGCCAGTCCGGATAGCCGGAGCCAGAGGTATTGAGATACTGAGATTTATGTTTTGTGTCGATGCTGGACACTGTTTTATCTGTCGATTTCATTGATGATACGCGATTTATATACATACAGAAATCTCATTAAAATAAAGAAAACTGTTGTCTCATTCATGATGTATTCTGTTTCCATTAGTAATGCATTCATACATCATATATCTGATATGTTGTTATCTGAGGCACTGACATGAGCACGTGGTATTGCACTTATGTGTAGATGGATCAGGATTTTTATTTGAGGATGTTACTTGATATGACCTAGGATAGCGTCATGCATGCGATTTCTACTCGTAGATGTTTTCTACTCACGAGTTGGCAACTCACCCCCGTTGTGCCACTGTTTCTTGCAGGTTTTGCCGTATAGGTTTCGTTGCGGTTTTGCTGGCACACTGTTCCTTCCGGGTGATTGCTTTGGTAGGTGGGTTCTTTTGCATCAGGACCACCATTGTATATTTGTTATTTCAGTTGTATCTAGTAAAAGTCCATCAACCAGATTTGTATATTTGATAGAGATAGATGACCAGTGTATATTCTTTCGACCTTAGAGTTGCGCGCTATATTATTGTGGTTTTCCTCTGATTTTCTTGATGATGGATTTTTATCCTGACTTTGATCCTCGCCTTTCGGCGTTGTATATTATATTTCTTGCGTGGTTGTGACCGTCCATTGACGAAGAGCTAGCTCCTGCTTGGGGATGCCGTTATTCATTATATATGCTTTATCAGGTTTGTACCCGTTTGGGGTAAGTTTTTACAAAGGAAACTCTGCCGAAATTTTCAGAAAGGACTTGAGATTCTAAAAATTCATACTTCGGAATATGTTGTTAAACTTCCTGCTCTAAAATTGGTTTTTCCTTCACTCTACTGCTTTACTTGGTTTGGATTTCTGGGTTTTGGCTTACTTAGATTACGCACGCCTCGAGACGTTTCGTAGTTTAAGTGCCAGTCATGTTCCGTACTTTTCGGGACGTGACAAAGTTGGTATCAGAGCGTTAGGTTTTACTTTTGGAGTGTAGGATGACCCTTGGTTGATGGAGTAGGTGACTCAAGTAGAGTGACGTACCGTGTGTATGTTCCGCGGTATACTTACGATACGATACTCCGCTTAAGAAGCCTTAGGATGTATATTTCCTTGCACAGTTCTATATTCATTCATATGATCTATCCTCATCAGTACCAGTTATGGTTTTGATACCACGGTTGTACGGGCACAGAGAGCTACGGCTAGAGTTGCGGTCAGCACGGGCTCGTCACGGACGAGGACTGACCAGGGCGTGATTCCAGGGACATGCGATCGCATAGACGTATCGTTTATTTTTGTTTTCGCGCCATTAGCGTTGATGGATCGCTGTTACGAGATTTCTCGGATGTGCAGATCAGCACCAGAGGATTGGGCCACTAATAGAGTCCAGCCAGGATGTGATGACCGTCAAAGCACCGATTATACTTGATGATTGAGGCACTGTTCAGCGTGCGGACGAATGAGCCAGTAGTTGCTGCAAATGAGGAGATATCGCCCCAGATGTTGGAGCTAATGCCGCACGAGTTATACTTCGAGATATGATAGAAGATCGCTAGTCACCAGAGATGAAAGACTAGGACATGTGATTCATTGCCTACACCGATGCGAGGTCATCGGATTGATTGATTCCAGCTGGAGACGACTTCACGCTGAAACGTTGAGAGTCAATATAGACGATCGAATGTCAGGAAACCATTTCCAAGTTTAAAGTATTCGGAAAATAATACAAGTAATTCTATGGACCCTCCAGAAGAATGAAACCCTAACTCGACATAATGACCATGGAACGCCGGTGAACCTTAGGGTTTGCGGCAGTTCAGCGATGCCATTAGTGAGGCTTGAGTTTGCCCTTCTACGGTTGGTCCATAGGTGCTGTGGTATATATTCGATACTATTAAACTGTACCCAAGATGTTGAGCTCTTGGGGGATTATGGAACCTTGACGAATCGATCGAAAAGTTCGACATCATTCGAATATCATGTGATGGGATACATTGCTTGGGAGACTCCAGATACGAGTATAGCCGTTGGAGCGCAGTCCATGCGGGATACATTGCTTGGGAGACTCCAGATACGAGTATAGCCGTTGGGGCGCAGTCCATGCAGCCACGAAGAGACGAGTCCGAATCAGTCGACATTAGAGCAAAGTGAAATAAGTGGTTCGTGCGAGATGCTGACGAGCTGTCATCACTCCCCGTCGAGATTAGAGAGCCGATATGCATACAGAGGCGTTGAGATACGACTAATTTTCGAGGAGGAGTTGTGCTGAGAACGCAGATGTCTAGAAGAAGAGAAAGGATTATGCAAGAGTACCAGCCTCCGTACAGTTCGTCATAGGCGAGATCGGAAGAGACCCTAAGCAGGTTCTTCCTAGGACACTGCTGCAATGAGAATTGCACCGAGGATCAGATAGGTGACGTATATTCAGAGGGCCAGAGACTGACGCTAGAGATGTGCCGCTTGATGAGTGGTCGTGCTAATTGGCCGTGAGAGGACCAGAAGAGTACTAGAGCGGATCATTTCCATTAGTACACCGGACCGGGCCGACGAGCCGAGGGATTGCGAGATCGGTAATTCACAGAGAAATGAGGACCCAGAGACAGAAGACGCCAGACCATGAGCAGGAGGCAGCGGATGTTCTTGCTCTGCCAGTTTTGGGCGCACCGACACTTTTCGACATTGCAGGAGGCGTACCTCAATGTCTTTCGTTGCGATTTGCATTGTGATCTGAATATCATGCTTATACCATGTAAATTTAAGTTTTAATGATTGGGCTTTATGGTGTTGTTTTCGTGCACCATGGCTGCACCTACTGAGTATTTACGTTTTGTGCATAGTTATTGCACTTGAGATATGCCTTATACACCGTTGTGTTGATTTATGATTTGTGCAGGTTTATTGCACTCGATTCAGTTTTGTGCCTTGGCTGCACATGTTTATGATTTCATGGATTCCATACAGCTGATTTGATTTTTTTGCAGGTGGTATGCACTCGATTGGGTTTTTGCACTCGGTATAGCTTACACTTGCTTGCAGTGCATGGATACGTGTTTTGTTCACGCAGTTGCACGCGTTTATGATTTTATACACCTTGGCACACTCAGTGTTGCTGTTTATACGCATTTGAGTTATTGATGCATTTCCATGCACTTGTTGCACCCGATTTGTATTTTGTGCAGTTTTTGCACTAGGTTTTTACGCGGTGCATTGTTGCACCATTTTGTATTTCATGCACTGGACGCACTGTATTTTGTATTTCATGCACTGGACGCACTGTATTTTGTATTTCGTGCACTGGATGCACTGTATTTGGTATTTCGTGCACTGGATGCACTGTATTCGGCATTTCGTGCACTGGATGCACTGTAGTTGATATTTCGTGGACTGGATGCACTGTATTTGGTAATTCGTGCACTGGATGCACTGTATTCGGCATTTCATGCTCTGGATGCACTGGATGCACTGTATTCGGCATTCGTGCACTGGATGCACTGTATTCGGCATTTCGTGCACTGGATGTACTGTATTTGATATTACGTGCGCTGGATGCACTGGAGTTGGTATTTTATGCACTTGATGCACCACATTTGTATTTTTGTGCAATCGTTGCACTGTATTGTATTTCGTGCACTGGATGCACCGGATTCATATTTCGAGCATTTGTTGCACCAGCTAGGTATTTTGTGCATTGGTTGCATCGGAAATTATACTCCGTACCTTAGTTGCACCCGATTTATGTCCTTGGGCATTTGTGTTACCAGATTTGTGTTTTGTGCGCGTCTGCACTTGATGTTCGTTTTCATGCATATTACTGCACTAGATACTTTTCACGGATTGACGCACTTGGGTTGGATTTCTGCGCATATTAGGCGCTTAATATTGGATTTTGTGCGCATCAGATGCACTTGATTTAGATTTTATTCATGCATGTTCAATGCCCTTGATTTAGCCTTCATTCGTGCATGACGGATGTACTTGATTTGGATTTTCGCGCATGTTGAGCGCATGATATGAGATATGATTTTGTGCACACCGGGTGCACTCGATTGGGATTTCCATTCGTGCATGTTAGTTGCACTGGATTGAGATTTTGTTCACCATAGTTGCACTCGACTTCGATTGATGACATTCGAGATGTTGATTTTGATCCCATGCCTGATATTTGGAGCGATTTATTTGCATGATTGAGATTTTGTGCACCACAGTAGCACTTGACTTTGATTAGATATCATTCGAGATGTTGATTTTGATCCCATGCCTGATATTTTGAGCGATTTATTTGCATGATTGAGATATTGTGCACCACAGTAGCACTTGACTTTGATTATATATCATTCGAGATGTTGATTTCGATTCCATGCCTGATATTTTGAGCGATTTATTTGCATGATTGAGATTTTGTGTACCACAGTAGCACTTGACTCTGGTTAGATATCATTCGAGATGTTGATTTTGATTTTATGCCTATGGTATGCATGTGATTTGACTTATGCTTTGGCTTAGTTTTCAAACACTTTTAGTATTTTGATTCGATTTTGTGTACACTGATGCACATGGTTGTGAGATTATATACCACGGTATACCTGATTTAGATTTGGATTGAGATGTGTGGTATACCGTCGATTTCGATTGCGATATTCGATATTGTTTTCGTGCACCTTGTGCACTGGATTTGGATTCTTGCGCATACTTGGGCGCTTGATGCGATTTTGGTGCACGCCAGATGCACTAAATCGAGATTTTCGTGCATATCAGATGCACCTGGTATTGCTGTCAGGCACACACCGTTGCCCTTGACAGGTGTTCTCATGCACACCCGTTGCACTTAGATGTTCTTTCTGTGCATATGTATGGCACATTTATAGATTTTGATTTCCGTGCGCACCAGACGCACGTAGCATTCATATGCACATTTTGGGATTGATTTCTTATGGAGCAGTACATTTTTATTATATTTTCTATTTGTTTTCGTACTGAGCAGGACTAGTCAGAGGACAGTACCTGGATATATTTTGCATGCATTGATAGTTATCGAAGGGATTTCCAAAAAGAAGAGCTATAGTCTCAGTATTTACCTACGTGTCTGATATGACACAAAACGTTTAAAACAAGGAAACCCTTCTAAATTGTTTTCAAAACGGCGGGACGTGCATATTAAACAAAGGATATATACATATATGGTTATTTTCTTACAATAGACGTCCGCCACTGTGCAGTGTTGTGCGCATCGCACATCAACGTGAAAGGTTTGACATGCATTTCCTTCAGATGTTTACATGTATGGTTTTGATGTATATCATGATTGGTTTCGTTTTGGGCTTTAAAATTGATGTCTTCACCATGACTACGATAATTGAGGAGTTTTGATTTGGAGTTTTCTTCTCATTGTTCATGCACATGCATTGCGCTATGATGCGTTTTATGTATTGATGATTTCGGAGCCCCGACGACATAGACTTTTACTGAAATGTTTTAGTATTTGGGGGTTTAAAATTTAAATTCGGGGACCGAATTTCTTTAAGCGGGGAAGATTGTAACATTTCAGAAAATATAAAATATTATTTTTGGAATTTAATATTAAAATAATATATTTCCCAAAAACTGCCCGATTTGCGAAATTGGGGTTTTCGAAAAAAGGGTATAAATATATACCTATAATTGTGAAAGAAATGGAAATTAAAATGATTTACTCATTTAAAAATATATTTAAAGGATTTGGCATTTTTAAGATTTGTTATACGCAGTTTAAATGAAAATCCGATTAGTGCACTGCTAATCGCGATTAGGCCAAATCCGTGTTTTTACAGTTTTCCGTGGCTAGCGCACCATGTCATGTTGCATTTGGTTACATGTTGTCGCATTTGTGTTGTTTTGTGGGTATTATTGTGATTTGGTTTTAATAGAGAAATGAAAAGAAAAGAGGAATGGCAAAAGGGTAATTAGTGAGAGAGTGGGTGAGAATAAGAGAGGAGAGAGAGAGAGGGTTGCCACAAATCCCTCCACCATTTTTCTTTTGTTCTTCGTCTCCTTCTTCTTCCTCATTTCCCTCCCTCAATGAAACCCAGGATCCATCTCAAAGTCCTTACCTAAACCCCATACTCCCTTTACAAAAGTTGATCCCCTCTTTCTCCTCTACACAATGGAACAAGAAAAGAGGGATTTTGACAACTTAGGCAAACTAGAGTTTTCTTGGGTTACCCAAATGAGATAATTTCTGCACCAATTGTATTGTATTCCATTTACCTTAGCACCTATACATGTTTAGCATCGATATTGTGTTGTTTAGTGAGCTTTGAAAATTTGTAGTTAGGGTTTTGTGGAATTCTTGAGTTATGTTGAGTAATTAAGCTTAGTAGAGGCCAGACAAACCCCCTAGTGCTAGAATTTAGACCCAAACCTGAGACTTAAACCCAGAACACGAACTCTAAATTTCTGCGGACATTGAAATTGTGAGAATTGTGATAGGAAAACTGAATCTGCTAACACCCGGAGACTTATAAAATTATTTAGCAAACACAGAGGAGTGTGCAATCACCTAGTAAGAATCACCCATGACCCCAGCCCCTATACCCTCACCCAGGCCGCAAATAAATCCCCTCTGGCCACAAATTGTGGCCAGACCTGGTCCTTTTTGGTTCGTGCTAGTGCGGTAGATCCATCTCCAGTAAATTAGACCCCTCCTGTATGCAAAATTGACTAATTTCAGTTAGGGTAAAATCTGGGACCATTTTCAAGAGTTACTGTTTTGATTCGGGTTTATATTTTCCGTATTTTTGATTCTGGATTTCTGTATTTGTGTTATAACTTGATCGGTTGACGTTTGTACGACGATATCGAGGGTTATTTGGTGATTTTGAAGGCGTAGTCCATAGGTTCTAACCTATAAGCTTCTAGCGTGTCGTTTTGTTTTTTAATTGGGTTTTAATGCAGCACGATACGTTCTGATGAGTGGGTAACTTCGAGACAACAAACAAGCGCATGGAGATGTCGACAACGGAAAGCGAAGAGCAAGTAGATTATATCTACGGGGAGGTCGGGTGGATGGCGTATAGCACCCCTGCAAAGTTGTGAGAATTGATGTGATGTGATATAAATATGCATTTATATGTTGTTGAGAAATATGAGTATTTAGCAAGGGAAGCTTTAGGAGACCATGGGTTTAGCGTTCGCAAGAATTGAAGAAAGGACTTTAGTGGATTTCTTAGTCACGAAACCTTAGAGTAAAGATTTGCATACACACACACACATTCGCATACATTTACTTTCTTGTGCGTATATGGGGATGTGTATATATGTATATACACATGGGTATGAGACTATGCATATACATATTCATATACACATGTATGGATGTTGAGAATGATATGTGGTATTTGGAAACGGGTCGATATGATCAGACAAGATGCCGTGTGTTGTAATATGTGTTTGGGTCATAATATGAGATGCGGCAGGTTATTATAGTAGATTATTGGGTGATGTGATTTTATTCACACGAGGACATAGGTATGATGATATTGGTATCAGTTTGTACTAGATTTTAGATCAGTACCCCCAGTTCATTACATGTGGATGATGATATATATGATAGTTGACATATAATAAAGATATGAGTTGAGATGGGTTATGATATTTATAATGGATAGCTTGGGCGATGTATACTTCTATATGATAATATGTGTGGATGACATCGGATGGTAGGAGACTTTAGATCAGTAACCAGATCTTGATATTGTTGATGATATTAGTAGTGTACTAGACTTAGATTAGTACCCCTGCTCACGATATGTGATGATGTGGATGCCAGATGAATAATGAGATAAATGTGATATTTGATCCGTACCCAGATTTGGGATGCCGTACGATAGATTTACCGTACGAGATATAGTTATGAGGATAGATCCGCACTCTTGACTCGAAGATGTCATATTATTTATTGTATCGTACATGAAACTGTTGACGTGAGATCACCGACTACTAGGTATATATATATAGATCGACTCAGACTTAGGTGGATTTCCTTACCCTTTTGACTGGGCTCGAGTCACACTAGTTTTCAAAAGTGGAGGATTGTGAGTATTTTAAATACCAACTGTATGACTCGTATATTGGGTAGGTATATTTTTCAGTGTTGCTGTTACTATATCACTTTTTGTATATTCATGATGTTTCATCGCATTGCATGCTTGTACATATGTTCTCTGTAATTATCATGAAACCCTGCTGTCAGGACACCAGCACCATTACCGATGATCCATATGTTCCACGTACACATGCTTGCCGGCTCACACACATCATCATCGGTAATTACCATGTCACGTACACTTTAGAAAATACTATTCAATGACATGGCTTGCTAGTTGATAGTTGCTACATGTTATAGCTTTCATATGCTAGTTTAATTGTTGTATGATATCAGATGCATCCGTATATTCATTGGTTATGCAGTATTATGGAGATTTATGCCGGTTTTCATTGTTATTGACATGGTGACTTGATGAATTCGGATTCTTCTTGATATTTTCTGGATTTGGAAACCGCATGTGAAAGTTTTGTAAACTGATGAATTATTTTAAAGAGAAAAAATGCGGTTTCCCTTGATATGTTGAGTATTGTCCTCCATGGAGTTTTCTCGGTTCTGAGATATTTTAGAGACCCGATTCGAGGAGTTGGATGAACCGTCTCGGGTACATGGTGGGCCCGGTAAGATACCCCGGGGCAAAAATCTCGAGTTGTAGACGATGAGCCCGGCAGGGGCAGACTGCCTACCGGTGATTTTACCTGGCGCGGCGGATATCTGGAGGATACCGTTCGTGGTCGTGTGATTGATGATATGGGCCGATCCGGACTGACAGAGCCCACAGTATTGAGATATTAAGATTTGAGATACTGAGATATTGAGATTTGATGATACAGGCCAGTCCGGATAGCCGGAGCCTGAGGTATTGAGATATTGAGATTTATGTTTTGTGTCGATGCTGGACACTGTTTTATCTGTCGATTTCATTGATGATACGCGATTTATATACATAAAGAAATCTCATTAAAATAAAGAAAACAGTTGTCTCATTCATGATGTATTCTGTTTCCATTAGTAATTCATTCATACATCATATATCTGATTTGTTGTTATCTGAGGCACTGACATGAGCACGTGGTATTGCACTTATATGTATATGGATCAGGATTTTTATATGAGGATGTTAGTTGATATGACCTAGGATAGCGTCATGCATGCGATTTCTACTCGTAGATGTTTTCTACTCACGAGTTGGCAACTCACCCCCGTTGTGCCACAGTTTCGTGCAGGTTTTGCCGTACAGGTTTCGTTGCAGTTTTGCTGGCACACTATTCCTTCCGGGTGATTGCTTTGGAGGTGGGTTCTTTTGCATCAGGACCACCATTGTATATTTGTTATTTCAGTTGTATTTAGTAAAACTCTATCAACCAGACTTGTATATTTGATAGAGATAGATGACCAGTGTATATTCTTTCGACCTTAGAGTCGTGCACTGTATTATCATGGTTTTCCTCTGGTTTTCTTGATGATGTTGGATTTTTATCCTGAGTTTGATCCTCGCCTTTCGGCGTTGTATATTATATTGCTTGCGTGGTTTTGGCCATCCATTGACGAAGAGCTAGCTCCCGCTTGGGGATGCCATTATTCATTATATATGCTTTATCAGGTTTGTACCCGTTTGGGGTCAGTTTTTACAAAGGAAACTTTGCCGAAATTTTCAGAAAGGACTTGAGATTTTAAAAATGCATACATCGGCATATTTTGTTAAACTTCTTGCTCTAAAATTTGTTTTTCCTTCACTCTACTGCTTTACTTGGTTTGGATTTTTGGGTTTTGTCTTACTTAGATTACGCACGTCTCGAGACGTTTCGTAGTTTAAGTGCCGGTCATATTCCGTACTTTTCGGGACGTGACAGCAGATAAGCATAAATAGCTACCGCACACTACGCCTTAACGCAGGCCAACAAACGTAGCACGAATACTATGAAGTACTTATCTGAAATGACGGAGGGCTACGACAGGTTTTTAAGAAAACCTTTTGCGTAATGAACTTGATATCGTTGTAGAATCGAGTGATTTTAAAAAGAAGTGTTTTTGAGGCTTTTAGTAGTTTTGCTAAAGAGGTTACTGCCGGTGAAGGGATCTCAGCTCTTTCCTTATCGAATAAGGTGCAGGATATTTCACAAATACTACTATGCAAAGTAAAAACTATAAAAGAAATCAAAAGACAAACCAAGGGTTGTAGTATATGCCAGTTATTGCTAAAGAGGTCACTCCCGGTGAAAGGATCTCGGCTCTTTCATTATCGAATAAGGTGCAGGATATTCTACAAGGAACACCGCTATGCAAAGCAAGAACTGTAGCTACCATTTTTTTTGAAAATTCGATTCCTTAACATCTTTAGGTTTCTTTTATTTCATTAATCTCATTAATGAAGTCTCATCATTTTAAGTTACCTAAACATCACAGATAAATACAACGTATGCTTACGCCATCCGCATTCGCCTCGATGTCCCCTCATGCACTGTTAGGGTAGGTAACTAACGGCAGAGCGGGGCAGGGCTAGCACGGGTGTAAAACATATGCAACGTCTATAAAATATATCGTATATACTATATACAGTATCTATCTCAACATATCAAATGATCACATCACAGATATCGCAGCAGAAAACAACATATGAAATATTGGATATACTAGGATTTTCGGGTTTTATTTTAAGCCTGTATAAAACACGGATTCCACGGTCGTAATGAATAGCCAAACCCACATCCCTAGAACCCTACGAGAGTAGAAAGCAACCCTACCAATTCTAGAGTTAGGAGACCGGGACTCGACTCCTCGAGTTGGTCTCCCACTGGACCCTAGAACCCGGTTACTTGGGCTCCCCGCCTTGGGTCTATACTAATGCGAAAAAGTAAATAATATACAATGGTGACATCATCCTCAACCCGGAAGTGCCCCAATAAAAGAATATTACATAAAATGAATTTTACATGAATGAAAATGAAAAAATCTCATCTCACATAAAACCCCGGCTATTCAAAACACGACGATCCAATATAACATATCACAGCAACACATAACATCGCATGTCATCAACGGATGTAAATATGCGTATCCCAATTGTCGTTGACATATAGCACCGAAACCGGCGATACACCACATAATACACTTATGGTCGCAGAAAATAAAGTGAAAAACTATAACAGTTGGAATCCACAACCTGTTTAGACATCACATGCCTAACCAAATGAATTCCTTAGACATCGCATGTCTAATAATTATAAACCCCACATTTTAGCCTCGATGTCGAAAACACTTTTCAATATCTAGTCGGGCAATTCAACAAGATTCCCGACATACTGATCGAATGCTCGTCGGAAACTTTAGTAGACGACCGCACCCCCGATGCCGTCGATGAAGTGCACTAAGGCAGAACACCGCTGCCGCGAGCATCCGAACGGATGCTTTTAGCGACGGGGTTCTCCTACAGTCACTTGGTCGGGGCTATGGGGCGTGGCTATCTAATAATGTTACCCGGTGAGTATCCGCGTACGCTATATGATTGTGACGGACTTTTGATCACATCAAAATTCCGTAGCAACCGATCAAATGATACTAAATTGCTAGATTTATAACATTCAAATTAGCTACCTCATAACTACTTCTGGATTCCAAATATTGTATCCCATCACATGATACCCAGACGACGTTAAATTTTTCGATCGATTCATCAAAATCCTACAATTTCCCGACAGCTCAACACTTGAGCACAGTTTTAATAATACCCAGAAGATACCACAGTACCTATAAACCAGCCGTAAAAGGGTCAAACCAACGCCTCACATGTGACAACGCTGAACTACCACAAACCCTAGGGTTTAGTGGCGGTTCTGACGGCCACATAATCGAGTTAAGGTTTCGTTCTTCTAGAGGGTCCACGTAATCACTTGCATATTTTTCCGAATACGTTAAACTTAGAAAAATGGGTTTTTGACAATCGTTCGAACATTTTAACATCACCTAGACAACATACAAATAACCCGAAACAATGTTAAAACTACAAATACGAAACACTCCGAATTGCTTATAGTGTACGATTACATCACATGCAAAATTAGCAAATATAAACAACACCTGAAACACCAAAACCCGGTCAAATGAACACAGGCAAAAAATCAGGGGGGCTTGGATTTTGGCCGAGATGGGGTAGGTTGTGCTCGGCCAAAAAATCACCAAATTGCCTCAAATTTTGTCAGTGTTCATGTTACATCCCATATAACACTCTGTACTTGTTTAAAAATTTTTAGACAATTATTTAAAAACGACATAGAGCAAGTTTAGGCGTTGCAAGTTTCGCAGTATTTCTGTTTCGTAATCTTAACAAAATCCGTATAGATTTCTAGCATAGCTCTGATACTATTGAAGGGTAACCTAAGACGGCAGCAAGGTTTCGGGAGGCATCGTCCATGCCACATTAACAATTTTTCTGTTCTAGCTAACCCTAAACATAGAATCGTTTACTAGAAATCGACGGAAAGTAATGCAAACAACTTTGCAAGTAAAGTGAGCAAGGAATACAACCTTTGTAGACCAGTCCTTCACTTCAATAGCTCCGTGTAGTAGTCCTCTTCGCTGCGATCGTGAACACCGGACTCAAGAGAGGCTCCTTTGAAGAAACGAACATGCTTTCTTCGATGACTTCGAGGCCGAAGATGATCTACGTCGAGGAGACACTAGCCCAAGCTATCTCTTCACTAATTATGAAATTAGTGAAGAAAAAACCCTATACTAAATGGCAAGTAGTAGAGAATGATGAAGTAAGAATTTTGCTCACTTTAGATTTCATATTCTCACTCATTTTCTCACATCTCCATTGAAGCTAGAAAGCTTGAGAAGAAGAAGAATAAGAATGAACTCATATGAAATGAATGATCCAAATGAATTATTGCAACCATGGGTGAGTTAAGCCCTCATGCCTAACTCATGTAAAGAATTAACCAATGGCTATGGTTAAGGGTTGGGTTAACAACATATCCTAAGCTAGACAATAGAGTGGACTTTGTCAATGTTTCTACAAAGCTTCATCCAAGCTTGACAATATTGACCAAGTCTTCTCTCTTTTGTTTATAACTTAAGAAATAAATAAAAACGCTAACTTAACCCTAGCATGGTTTAAGTCTCATACACCCATCTTGTATGTATCATCAAGCATGACACAAAATAATGTACACTAGCATATATCACATATATACAATGCGCACAAACCAAGTGAGAAAAGAATCATAAGTGAGCTAATATTAGTTAACGTAATATAATATATCTAATATATAATTATACATTAAATTATTAAATCAACTCTTGATTTAATAATCTGGCTATATCATATATAACCGACTAATTTCATGTGTAACAACTTATCGAATCAACACTTGATCCGATAACCCGGCTATATCTCATATAACCGACAAATGTCACAAATCGCGAGAATAGAATACAGTATCTCATATCGTATCAATCTCGGTCCCGCACATATCACATATGTGCTCCTACTCCATTTCGCTTGAGCCAGAAAACCTCTGTGTAAGACTCTAAAGACTCGTCAATACGCCGGCAGTAGGTGCTGATCATATCAAACACCCACAAACCGCAAGCGATCTGCTAAACGTAACTGCCACCCGGGTATTGACCGATCATAAGATCAACAAGCAAACCTGCTCACACTCCTGTGAATCGAATCAGTAACACTACTGTACAGTCCGGTCTCTTCTTCTGATATGTCGCATATCTCGTCTAGGGGTGGTAAACGTAAGACCCCAGTAACTCGATAAGTCGTGTCAATATGAGGCTCATAACGGGTCGAGAAACTACTGGTAACACTTACTAGTAAAACTCTAAAGCAGCCCTGGCCAGGGACTTTCTGTTATAGACAATCGAGCACAGCGCAACATCAACTCCCTATACTGGGAGACACGAATCCCCTCCTATCGCTCATTTCCTCTATGTGACTCGGGATTGTACCCAAAAGCCACCGTTTTGCACGTCCTTTTGAACGTGGTAAGGTAGAAATCAAAGCACAGTGGGAATCACACAAGACACTATGACAATCTCGGGTCGACAGGCTAACCTGTACCAGTGTCACCAGAGAACTGCCATCTGACGTGAGGTATAATACCATCTGGGAGTTCTCGGCGAGTCCGTCCAGTGTACCTAGTCTCTACTGAGCACCCGTATATCATCTCTGATGTCAAACACCAATGGATATAGGATCATCCATCGCCTATCTACATGGGTCGAGAAGCTATATGCTAGTCTACTCTGGTATATCGATGCCCCGTCTCGATACATCCACGACTAGGGACATTTGAAGGATGTACTTAACGACTACACTGTCCCCACTAGTATGATCTGCTTCATAATCTAGGTAGTCAAGTACACATCCTAAGGGTTTTACCAACATGTAACAGAGAGACAATCAGTGTACATGTTAAGATAAAGAGTAACCAGATAGCATACTATCATGTCGAGCAAGAAAGTCCTCCCTATATATGTCCAAGCATCCACTACAATATACATCTCATGTATAGTAATGGCCTCTAGGGCATACATATAACTAACAATCTCCCACTTGCACTAGGGCCCTCATATAGCAGTGGTTGTAGTATCTCATACTCAACCATCCCATTAAAGTCTCTCTCTGGGATAGGCCTTTGTGAGTGGATCCGCCGTGTTAACCTCAAAGTCTACTCTCCTAACCTCGATTCCGTGGAGATTAACCATCTCCAAGATTAGGTGATACTGCCTTAGAATATGTCTGGGTCACTGATGGGACAGGGGTTCCTTGGCATAAGCCACAACTCCATTTTCACACAATGGTAGGAATGAAGTTCATCTCATGAACGAATATACACCTAGACTGCCTCTTTGGTAGCATCTTAGGTAGCAATGTATCCAGCCTTTATCGTCTAGTTTGTCACGGTACCTAGCTTGGAACTCTTCCAACATACCGTCCCTCCACTGAGGGTAAAGACAATGCCTGTGATTGACATTCAGTCGACCTTACCACACTAGAAGCTATCCAGCGATTCTCCCCTGGATCGATTGATACCATCTCACTACACCTAGTGAGAATCCTAACATCCAATTAGATCTATCTCATAGATCCAAAACCCAGGATTTATGAGGTATCACCTTGATCCTATATGGAGAATCCTTGTGATAAGAGAAGATTGATCGAGCGTGGCATAGGAAACTCCTTTCCTATCAAGAGTATGTCATCCACGTACAATACAAGGATCACCACCATACTCCATACTACCTTTTTGTATATACAAGGTTCATCTATCATTTTGATGAAGTCAAACTCTTTGACTACCACATCAAAACAGATGTTCCAACTCCGCGATACCTGCTTTAACCCATAAAGCAACTTGCACACGTTTCCGCTGCCCCCACTGTCTATGATGCCCTCTGGATGTGTACTTATAGACACTCTCTTCTAAATCTCTATTTAGAAAAGCAGTCATGACACCCAACCGCCAGATATCGTAATTATGGTATGTAGCAGTGGCAAGTAGGATCCGGATGGACCTAAGCATAGCTACTAGAGAAAAGGTTTCATCATAATCCACACCTGGTCAATGACGAGAACCTTTTACAACAAGCTTAGCTATTGAAAGTCTCAACTTTTCCATCTACACCAAGTAATCTTCTCAAGATATACTTTCTCCTGATGGGGATTTAACCCTTCAGTTAAAGCAACCAAAGTCCATACTTTGTTGCTGTATATGGATTCCATCTCAGATTGCTTAGCATCCAGCCATTCTTACAGAGCCCCCACTCTTGATGGCCAGCTCGAAACTAGTTGGGTCAGCATCTCATGATGCAATCCTCACTCCCACTGTCATAGAGAAAACCGAAATATCTCTCAGGTGGATAAGGAACCCTACCAGATCGGCGGAGAGGCTGAGGTTCGTTTGGAGCTACTGAATCCTCCGGTTCTACCAAATCATCAGCTGTAGTTTGTATAGCTGGAACTACTTCCAGTTCTACCTCATGACCACAAATTTGTTTCCAAAATAAATTCCTTTTCTAAAAAGGTGGCATGCCGAGAAACACCTTTTGTTCCTCGGTGTGGTAGAAGATATTCCCTTACGAATGCTTGGGATATCCAACAAAATTCCACAGAACTGACCTTGCCTCGAGCATGTCCGGATTTTGCTTTTAGACATAGGCCGGACAACCCCAAATCTTAACTTACTTAAGACATGGGCTCTTCCCATACCATATCTCATATGGAGTGGTAGGCACTGATTTTATTAGAAACCAATTCAATTGTTATGCAGCTTCACAGGTGCATAACCCTAAAAGGAAATAGGCAACTCAGTAGTACTCATAATAGAGCACACCTTATCACATAGGGTGTGATTGCTCCGCCCCGATGCACCGACGTGCTGTCGTGTATACGGAGGAGTAATGCTGAGAGAGAATCTCTTTCTCCTTTAGAATAGTCCAGGAACTCCGTGCTCAAGTATTCTCCTCCCTGATAACATCAAAGGACATAATACTTATATCCGTTTTGGTTCTCTACATCTAACTTATATTCCTTGAATATCTCAAAAGATTCAGACTTGTGTTTCAACAGGAACATATGTCCGAATCTTGAGAGATCATCAATGAATGTAATGAAGTATAAAGAACCAGTCCTGGAATGTGTAGATAGGGGACTTACATACATCATCATGTATCAATCCCAAGAGTTCACTAACTCTTTCTCTGTTTCCAATAAACGGAGCTATGGTCATCTTATCTTTGTGACATGACAGGAAAGTTTCACAAGATGTAAATTCAAACTGATTTAAATATGCATCTTAATGGAACTTAGCTAGTCGGGTCGCATTGATATGACCTAGTCTACAATGCCTCAAGAAGGATTCGTTCATTTCTGAACTTTTCCTCTTGTGTGTGTTCTATACGTTAAAAACTGTAGTTTGATTTAGAACGTATATGCTTTTAGATAGCGTGCCTGAACCGATCAACTCTTGATATAGAAAATGTTCAAAACATTATCCAACAATACAAAATAATATCCTTCTTTAATAAATAAAGAGACTGATATGATGTTGTATATTAGGTTCGGTATCTAATAACATTTGTTTGGAATCAATGTATTTGGTAATACAGGGTGATAATTGCCAACATACTTGGCTGCAATACTTGCACCATTTCCAACTCTTGAAACTTTATCACCCGTTTTCAGTTCTATACCTATCTGCAGCCCATGTAACATATTACAGATGTGGGATCCTGATCCGGTATCACATACCCAGGATGTAAAGGATACTGAGAGACAGTTCTTTGTAATGAATACACCCGAAGAAGATGCATCATCATGCACTTTCTTCGTTTGGGCGGCACGGGAATCCTGATATTCTCCTATTTCCTGCTCGTTTTTATAACAATTATAAGTTGGAGCAGGACCAACATTCCCCAGCACAGTATAACAAGTGGGTTCGGTCAATACATCCATATTATTATCTTGATTAAGGCATGACATGGTCTCTACCTAGAGAGAGAGAGAAGAAAACACTCAGCGTATGCTCTTGCAAGATTAGATTGGTTATTATTTTATCTAATCAGGATGGCTCTCACTGTTTTTATCAAATCTACTTTCAAACCCTAAAAGGAAAGACTAGCCGGGATTAATTACACCCTACAATTTCGCCAATCTTTCAGCCAGGCCAGTGCCGTTACTTTGAGGGAGGTTCCCTGTGCTTTCGCACGGACCTAATTAAAATAAATCTAGTTTTCCCAGGGGTGTAACCCCGTTGACACCTTTCTAGACACCTACTTGATCGGCTAATTGTAATGTGTAAAACTCTCTCAGGAGTAACTCTTACTCGCAGTGGGTATCGGGATCCAACTATCTCATTGAAGGTATGCAATCTCATTGCAAATTTCAACACTTGAAATTCCTGATAATATTTTGCCCCTAGCAGGCTATGACTTTGACGCAGGCCAACAAACCATAGACCACTAGTCAAGTTCAACCCGTGCATTTCTTAATTGAATTAAACCCTCCCGCACGACCCTTGATGCAGGACATCAAAGTCGCACGACTACCCTAACTCAATCGTATCATATGCTTTAGCAGATAAGCATAAATAGCTACCACACACTACGCCTTGACGCAGGCCAACAAACGTAGCACGAATTCTATGAAGTACTTATCTGAAATGACGGAGGGCTACGACAGGTTTTTAAGAGAACCTCTTGCGTAATGAACTTGATATCGTTGTAGAATCGAGTGATTTTAAAAAGGAGTGTTTTTGAGGCTTTTATTAGTTTTGCTAAAGAGGTCACTCCCGGTGAAGGGATCTCGGCTCTTTCCTTATCGAATAAGGTGCAGGATATTTCACAAATACCACTATGCAAAGAAAAAACTATAAAAGCAATCAAAAGGCAAACCGAGGGTTGTAGCATCTGCCAGTTATTGCTAAAGAGATCACTCCCGTTGAAGGGATCTCGGCTCTTTCCTTATCGAATAAGGTGCAGGATGTTCTACAAGGAACACCGCTATGCAAAGCAAGAATTGTAGCTACCATTTTCTTTGAAAATTTGATTCCTTAACATCTTTAGGTTTCTTTTATTTCTTTAATCTCATTAATGAAGTCCCATCATTTTAAGTTACCTAAACATCACAGATAAATACAACGTACGCTTATGCCATCCGCATTCGCCTTGATGTCCCATCGTGCACCGTTAGGTTAGGTAACTAACGGCATAGCGGGGCAGGGCTAGCGCGGGTGTAAAACATAAGCAATGTCTATATAATATATCGTATATACTATATACAGTATCTATCTCAATATATCAAATGATCACAACACATATATCGCAGCAGAAAAAAATATATGAAATATTGGATATACTAGGATTTCCGGGTTTTATTTTAAGCCTGTATAAAACACGGATTCCACGGTCGTGATGAATATCCAAACCCACATCCCTAGACCCCTACAAGAGCGGAAAGCAACCCTACTAATTCTAGAGTTAGGAGACCCAGACTCGACTCCCCGAGTTGATCTCTTACTGGACCCTAGAACCCGGTTACTTGTGCTCCCCGCCTTGGATCTATACTAATGCGGAAAAGTAAATAATATACAATGGTGACATCATCCGCAACCCGGAAGTGCCCCAATAAAAGAATATTACATAAAATGAATTTTACATGAATGAAAATGAAAAACTCTCATCTCATATAAAACCCCGGCTATTCAAAACACGACGATCCAATATAGCATATCACAGCAACACATAACATCACATGTCATCAACGTAAGTAAATATGCGTATCCCAATTGTCATTGGCATATAGAACCGAAACCGGCGATACACCACATATTACACTTATGGTCGCATAAAAGAAAATGAAAAATTACAACAGTTGGAATCCACAACCTTCTTAGACATCACATGCCTAACCAAATGAATTCCTTAGACATCGCATACCTAATAATTATAAACCCTGCATTTTAGTCTCGATCTCGAAAACACTTTTCAATATCTAGTCGGGCAATTCAACAAGATTCCCGACATACTGATCGAATGCTCGTCGGAAATTTTAGTAGACGGCCACACCCCCAATGCCGTCGATGAAGTGCACTAAAGCAGAACACCATTGCCGCGAGCATCCGAACGGATGCTTTTAGCAACGGGGTTCTCCTATAGTCACTTAGTCGGGGCTATAGGGCGTGGATATCTAATAATGTTACCCGGCGAGTATCCGCGTACGCTACGTGATTGCGACAGACATTTGATCATATCAAAATTCCGTAGCAACCGATCAAATGAGACTAAATTGCTAGATTTATAACATTCAAATTAGTTACCTCATAACTACTTGTGGATTCCAAATATTGTATCCCATCACATGATACGCGGACGACGTTAAACTTTTCGATCGATTCATCAAAGTCCCACAATTTCCCGACAGCTCAACACTTGAGCACAATTTTAATAATACCCAGAAGATGCCACAGTACATATGAACCAGCCGTAGCCAACACCTCACATGTGACAAAGCTGAACTACCATACACCCTAGGGTTTAGTGGCGGTTCTGACAGCCACATAATCGAGTTAAGGTTTCGTTCTTGTAAGTCCATGCTACCTCTCTCGGTACTTACGGGGTTGCGGAAATGATGAAAAACGATTTTTCTAGAGGTGGTAACATGGACTCAAAATACGGATCTTTGTTAAACAGCCATCTAACAAACCTAACTAAGAGTTTTACCTACTCAGTTAGGGGGTTATACCTTTCTTGAACTCCTTCGTCTTCAACTCTTATGGTGTACGGACCGGCCTCTCCTCGTTGTCTTCTCGCGCTGAAGATGGATCCACCCGAAAGCTTCTACCTTTTGGCTTCTCTTCAAACTTGAAGAAACTAGAACACTTGGTTTGCTAAACCTTGTGAACTAGGATGAGTAGAGGAGTGCGTTGGGTTTTATCTCAATGGTTCTTGCTTCTCAACACATGAGACAAGTGAACCATGAACTAGAGAGAGAGCAAGAGGAAGAGGGAGAGAGCTTGAGGATGAGAGAGCTCAAGAGAGAGAAAGTAAATCCAAGAATGAGCAAGACTTTTCTCAACCTCTCTCTCATAATCCAAAAAGAATAATAATAATAATAATAATAATAATAATAATAATAATAATAATAATTGAGTATTATGTGATGGTTCATATCATATCAAGTGGCATTATCATTTCATGCACTCATTTTGCAAAGCACAACAAGCAAGCAAAAGTCTTTGCATGAAATGACAACCATTATAATGATGATGGTCAACTAGTCCAACCTAGTCAACCGGTCAACCAAGTCAACAAGTCAACAAAGTCAACCTTCATCCCAACCATGACACTATAATACTTCAATAATATTATCATTAATCATATTTATTATTCTCATTAGGGTTTAGTAAAAGTCAATAGTCAACAGTCAACAACCTTAATGAGAATCCTCTTCCTCTGTCTCTCTGTCAATCGTGCATACACACCCGCATCCGCGTTCCGAGGAACACGAATGCAAACGAGATAAAATCAATCCCAAAACGTATACTAGGATCTGGCTTAAACCAAAGCCCGCTAGTAATAACTGCCCGGTCACTAAACGTGCACAAGTGCGCGGATGTGACCAAACCCTGCCGCAAAACCATGCGACCTCTACTCTTTTGCCTAAAGGCGAATAGCTCTCTGTCTGGGACTCTAAAGACTCGACACTACGCTGGCAGTGGGTTTAACCACAGACCGCAAGCGGCACTAGCTGTGCGTAACGGCCCCCAGGTAGATGCCGATAAGAAGACGGACGAGGTGAAATCCATCTGAACTCCTACTGAGCCTGAATGTGACAATATCCGTACAGTCCAGTCTGTTCGTCTGATACATCGCATGGCGGGCCTAGGGGGTGGTGAACGTCAGTCCCCTAATAGCGGTACAAGTCGTGTCGGAGTGTAGCCCAGAACACCCTGAGATAACACTGGAAACCTACTAGTATATCTCGCTTGCCCTGGCCAGGGACTACTCGTGTAATGGCTCTCCTAGACACAGCGCGATGTCAACCCCCAATACCGGGAGAGAAGAATCCTGTCTAACCGTCACTGCCTCCAAGTGCTTCGGGACTGCACCCAAAAACTACCTGTTTGCACGACTCCTTTGAGCCGTGGTAGGGTAGTAATCAAAGTACAGTGGGAACACACTCGAGGCGAAGTGACAGTGTCAAGTCAACGGACTAAGCTGTACTCATGTCACCTGGGAACTGATAACTGAAGATAGGTATAATACCAACCAACAGTTCCCGACGAGTCCTGTCCAGTGTACTCGTAACCTAACGAGCACCCGCATACTATCTCAAGTACGACGTACTGACGGCTGTGGGACAGACCGTCTCCCAAGCTGGGATAAGAAGCGCATACGCTAGTCTACTCCGGAGTATCGATGCCCTGTCTCGATAGTCCTACGACTAGGGACCTGCATAAGGATGTGCTTATAGATTACCCAGCCCCCACGAGTGTGACTGCCATCACAACGCTGGTAATCAAGCAAAGATCCTAAGGGCTCCACTAATGTGTAAAGGCGATATGCTAAAAGAAGCACATGCACACATTAAAGTAGAAACAAACCAAGTAGCATACTACCATTTTGAGCAAGATTGTCAATACAAGGTGAATATCCCAAGCTTCCATTAAGTAATATACATACTAGTATGATACAGTAATGGCCTCTAGGGCATATACACTAACAATCTCCCACTTGCACTAAGGCCATGTACTGGCGTATCGAAGACCTATCATCTCGATCAGCCGCTCGAACTGAGTCTGGGGTAACGCCTTCGTGAATGGATCTGCAGTGTTATCTTCTGTATTTACTCTCTTCACCTCGATCTCCCGACGATCAACGATCTCCCTGATCAGGTGGTACCGCCTCAAAATGTGCCTGGACTTCTGATGAGACCTGGGTTCCTTCGCTAAAGCTATAGCTCCGTTGTTGTCACAATACAGCAGTATTGGATCAACACTGGTAGGAACCACCTGATGCTCCATGAGGAACTTCTTCATCCAAATAGCTTCCTTTGCGGCATCGCAAGCAGCTATGTACTCCGCTTCCATAGTTGAGTCAGCAACGGTTTCCTGCTTGGAGCTTTTCCAGCAAACCGCCCCTCCATTGAGGGTAAAGACATAACCCGACATGGACTTGGAGTCATCCTTGTCACTCTGGAAGCTGGAGTCAGCAAAGGCCTCGATCTGGAGGTCTTTTGCGCCATACACCAAGAACATCTCCTTAGTCCTTCTCAGGTACTTGAGAATGTTCTTTACTGCTATCAAGTGTTTCTCCCCTGGGTTTGACTGATACCGGCTTACAACGCTCAATGCGTATGCTACATCTGGTCTAGTACACAACATCGCATACATAATAGAGCCTACCGCAGATGCGTAGGGTATAGATGACATGCGAGCCCTTTCCAAATCAATCTTGGGAGACATCTCTTTGGAGAGGGTGATTCCGTGACAAGCCGGTAGATTACCGCGCTTGGAATCTTCCATACTGAATCGTTTCAGTATGGTGTTGATGTACCTTGACTGTGAAAGTCCCAACATCCTTTTAGATCTATCACGATAGATCTGGATCCCCAGAATGTAGTTGGCATCGCCTAGGTCCTTCATGGAGAACATCTGTGAAAAGAATCCTTTGACTGACTGTAGCCTAGGAATATCATTTCCTATTAGGAGATTGTCATCCACGTACAAGACGAGGAATACCACAATTCTTCCGACAATCTTACTGTAAATGCATGGTTCATCTGGGTTTTTGATAAAGTCGAATTCCTTGACAGTATCATCAAAGCAGATGTTCCAACTCCGCGATGCCTGCTTCAGTCCATAGATGGACTTGAGCAACTTGCACACTTTACCGCCGCTCCCACTCTGAATGAATCGCTCCGGCTGATCCATATAGACGCACTCTTCCAAATTTCCATTTAGAAAAGCCGTCTTTACGTCTATCTGCCAGATTTCATAATCGTGGAAGGCGGCAATGGCAAGAAGGATCCGAATGGATTTCAGCATAGCCACTGGAGAAAAGGTCTTGTCATTGTCCAAACCAGGTCTTTGACGAAAACCCTTTGCAACAAGTCGAGCTTTATAGGTCTCAACCTGCCCATCTACACCAATCTTCTTTCTGAAGATCCATTTGCAGCCTACGGGTTTTACCCCTTCTGGAGCAAAGTCCAAAGTCCAAACTTTGTTGGTGTACATGGACTCCATCTCGGTCCGCATTGCATCCAGCCATTTTACCGAGTCACCGCTCTGAATGGCTTGCTGGAAGCTAGTAGGCTTATCATAATCAACTGTGCAATCCTCTCTATCCCCGTCTATGAGAAAACCGAAGTATCTCTCGGGCGGATGAGACTGCCTACTACTTCTGCGGAGCGGCGCAGGAATGTCCGGTCCCCCTGAACCTTCTGGTTCTACTAAGGTTTCAGTAATAGTTTGTGGTTCTAGAATTTCTTCCAGTTCTATTGCGCTCCCACTTATCTGATTTTCTAAAAACTCAGTTTCCAAGAAGCAGGCATGACGAGAAACAAAGACTATTTGCTCCTCTGCGTAATAGAAAAGATACCCCTTGGAGTTCTTTGGGTATCCCACAAACTTGCACTGTACTGAACGTGCCTCGAGCTTGTCCGCATGCTGCTTTTTGACAAAAGCTGGACATCCCCATGTCTTAAAGGGTTTAAGACAGGGTTTCTTCCCACTCCACATCTGATATGGTGTGGTAGGCACTGTCTTAGTAGGAACTTGGTTCAAGAGATATGCAGCTGTTTCTAGTGCATAACCCCAGAAAGATCGCGGTAACTCAGCCTTACTCATCATGGAACGAACCATATCCAATAGGGTTCGATTCCTCCTTTCCGATATACCGTTGTGTTGTGGTGTGTATGGAGGAGTAAGCTGAGAGAGAATTCCATTCTCTTTTAAGTAGCCCAGAAACTCGGCACTCAAGTATTCACCACCTCGATCAGATCTCAGTGTCTTGATACTTTTGCCTGTTTGTTTTTCAACTTCATTCTTGTATTCCCGAAATTTCTCAAAGGCCTCGGATTTGTGCTTCATTAAGAAGACATGCCCATACCTAGAGAAATCATCTGTGAAAGTAATGAAGTATGAATAACCACTTCGCGCATGTGTAGACATTGGACCACACACGTCACTGTGTATGAGTCCCAAGAGCTCGCTCGCTCTTTCTCCGTGTCCAGTGAACGGAGTCTTTGTCATCTTTCCCATGAGACAAGATTCACAAGTGGCATAAGACTGGTACTCGAACGGATCCAAGTATCCTTGTTTATGTAACTTTGTCAACCGTGTCTCATTGATGTGACCCAGTCTACAATGCCATAAGAAAGCCTTATTTAATTCCGGAGACTTTCTTTTAAGTGTGTTCTGGACACTGAAGACCTGAGCTTGATTCAAAACGTATATACCGTTTTTCAATGTACCTGACCCAATCAGAACTTGATTTAGGTGGATCTTTACTACATCGCTTACTAAAGTAAAATCATGTCCTTCCATAGAAAGTAAGGATACATATATGATATTACAAGTCACACCTGGTACATAAAAACAGTCACGCAGAATCAATATCTGCCCAGTTGTCAGTCCTAGATGATATTCCCCTACGGATTCAGCATACATGCTCATTCCGTTAGCAACCCTAAGAGTCATAACTCCTTTCTTGATAACCCTACAGTTTCTCAGAGCCTGTAACGAATTACAGATATGAGATACTGATCCGGTATCCAATACCCAGGAAGTAGGGTTAACTGACATACAGTTCTCTATTACAAACACACCCGAAGCCGAAGCCACAACATGCTTCGAATTCTGGCTACTGGCTTTGCAAGCCCTGCAATCCTTCTGCCAATGTTCATTCCCATTACAATAGGAACGTCCCTCTTTAACTACATCCAGTCCCGAAACTTTTGCCCTTCCTTTTCCTTCTTCTTCCCTGGTTTCCTTAAGGGTATATGCAGAGGGCAGGGACTGTAGAATCAAGTCAGTACTTGACCCGTTCTCCAACGTGGTCTGCAGGTCCGTGAGCTCATAATAGCTGGTCTCTATAAGGACGTTGCCCCCTACAGATGACCCGATAGCCAACCTCGCTTGAAGCAATTCGTTCGAGGTCTCATATCTTGCAATACGAGATTGCTCTCCATATAAATCTTTGTTATGGAGGAAGATAGAAACTAAGTACATCTTCTCGTGTTGCCTCTGGTTTGCACCATCAACTGAGGCTAACACGAGGCACTTGGCTTTCGCACACTCTTTTCCGATGTCTTACGGATATCACTATCCGTGACAGGGGAAACTGGTCCTGAGATGGAAGGGGTATGATCAGTTAAGAGGTGTCCCAGCTTGTCATGGGTAATGGACATCTGGACAGAACTTTGCCAATCATAACAGTCAGGTTCAGTCATTTTATTATCTAGATGTAACCTATGTGTGGTCACTGGGTCGCTGCAATTAAGAGAGAGAGAAGAAAACACTCAGCATGATGCTCTTGCAAGTTTAGAGTGGTTTTTAATCTGTCTAAACAGGATGGCTCCCACTGTCTCTCGAATCCCTCCTCAAACCAAAAAGGAAGAATTAATCAGGATCAATCTCACCATACAATACTTGCTTAACCGTTCAGCCAGGCTAGTGTCGGTACTTCGAGGGAGGTTTTCCAACGCTTTCGCGAAGTTCCTTAATTTAAGAACCTCTTTTCCCTGGGGGCGTAGCCCCGCTAACACCTTTCTAGACACCTACTAGGTTTATAGCATTGATCGTTAAGTGAGAAATTTCCCGAGGAGTAGCATATACTCACAGTAGGATCGGGTTCCAAATATCATCGCGTGACAAAACTGAAGGAATCCTACCAGAATCATCACACTCTAAATGGTATGCAGCGCTAGCAAGTTTCAGTCCTTTTGAAACTCTCGATGTGGATTTTTGCCCCATGCTCTTATGACCTTGACTAAGGCCAACAAATCATAAGTCACATGTCAAGTTCTACCCGTCGTTGTCCAGGTTAATTTGAACATATCCGTATATACCCTTGACTATGGCCAACAAAGTAATACGACTGTCCTAAACCAACGCATCTATCTATGCAACATATGAATATCCACCAGCTACCAAACACTGTGCCTTGACTAAGGCCAACAAACACAGCTTGAATACTGTTGAATATTCATATGAAACGACGGAGGGCTACGAATGGTTTTGGCAAAACCTTGAACGTAGTGAACTTGATATAATCGAAGGAACCTTGATAGCTTTTAAAAGGAGTGGCTTAAGCTCCGCGTTTAAAAGTTATTTTTGAAAAGAAACCGAGTGGTTTTTGAAATTGTTCCAACGACTTTACTTTGGTTTATTTTCTTGCATTAATTTTTAATGCGTCCCATCATTTAATCCTACCATTGCAGAAAACAACCAAAATATGACGTATGCTTATGCCATCCGCATTCGCCACGGAGCCCGTCATTACCCGTTAGGTTACTTAACTAACGACAGAGCGGGGGCTGGACTAGCGCGGATGCAAAACATATGCAATGCCTAAATAATATCATATATATATATATTGCAATGATAGCCATTTCAGATCACAGATGAACACATTGGATATACTAGGAATCCGCAATTCGTACGATCCTGTAACGAAAAGCGGATTACACGGTTGCGGTGAATAGCCAAACCCCACCCTAGAACCCTATGGGTGCGGCAAACTACCCGCCAAGTACCCGAAGCGAAGCAACCTCCCTCAACTCGTGAGTAGGACACTCGGCACTTCGAGATACCCGGTAGTTTGTGCACCCCACCTTGGGTCTATCCTAGGAGCAAAAACAGTAAAAAGAAAGTATACAATGACGGCTACAACCCCGACCCGGTTGTGCGGCCATACAAATAATATTACATCAATTTACATATTACATAAATTGAAAGAAAAGAAAACTCTCATCTCACAACCCTCGGCTATTCACCCGCGACAATCCAATAAATTCATATACACATACCATCAACATTACAGATCACAGATATGTATAACCCCCACTAATCGACGTATAGCGATTAGCAGACGTTCAATACATATATCACATCACAGAAATAAACCCGTTAGCTTAAGTCTTTAGTACTTCGATAAAAAATACGGATTTTCAAGCCCCAAAAACAAATTTTTCTTTCTGGAAAACCTGGGCAGAAAAAACATATTGTAAAAATCCAAAAACACCCCCAGAAACACACTGCAAGAAAATTGAGCCACGACCGACTCAACTCGGCCGCGGATCCGCGGCGCTTTGAACGGTTCTGTGGACCAAATTTCTTGAGTGTGTTTTAAAAAGCCTGAGTCGATTTTTGGAGTATGATTTATCATTTTTAAACAGAATACAGAATCGACAAAAACTTGATTTTCCGGGTGTTTTTCGTGACTTTTTCTCCGATCGAACTTCTACTTACTTTGCTAACATGTTAGATAGTGTTTAACCTGGTTCTGATACCACTGTAAGTCCATGCTACCTCTCCCGGTACTTACGGGGTTGCGGAAATGATGAAAAACGATTTTTTCTAGAGGTGGTAACATGGACTCAAAATACGGATCTTTGTTAAAAAACCATCTAACAAACCTAACTAAGAGTTTTACCTACTCGGTTAGGGGGTTATACCTTTCTTGAACTCCTTCGTCTTCAACTCTTGTGGTGTACAGACCGGCCTCCCCTCGTCGTCTTCTCGCGCCGAAGATGGATCCACCCGAAAGCTTCTACCTTTTGGCTTCTCTTCAAACTTGAAGAAACTAGAACACTTGGTTTGCTAAACCTTGTGAACTTGGATGAGTAGAGGAGTGTGTTGGGTTTTATCTCAATGGTTCTTACTTCTCAACACATGAGACAAGTGAACCATGAACTAGAGAGAGAGCAAGAGGAAAAGGGAGAGAGCTTGAGGATGAGAGAGCTCAAGAGAGAGAAAGTAAATCCAAGAATGAGCAAGACTTTTCTCAACCTCTCTCTCATAATCCAAAAAGAATAATAATAATAATAATAATAATAATAATAATAATAATAATTGAGTATTATGTGATGGTTCATATCATATCAAGTGGTATTATCATTTTATGCACTCATTTTACAAAGCACAACAAGCAAGCAAAAGTCTTTGCATGAAATGACAACCATTGTAATGATGATGGTCAACTAGTCCAACCTAGTCAACCGGTCAACCAAGTCAACAAGTCAACAAAGTCAACCTTCATCCCAACCATGACACAATAATACTTAATTAATATTATCATTAATCATATTTCTTATTCTCATTAGGGTTTAGCAAAAGTCAATGGTCAACAGTCAACAACCCTAATGAGAATCTTCTGCCTCTGTCTCTCTGTCAATCGTGCATACACACCCGCATCCGCGTTCCGGGGAACACGAATGCAAACGAGATAAAATCAATCCCAAAACGTATACTAGGATCTGGCTTAAACCAAAGCCCGCTAGTAATAACTGCCCGGTCACTAAACGTGCACAAGTGCGCGGATGTGACCGAACCCTGCCGCAAAACCATGCGACCTGTCGTAAAACCATGCGACCTCTACTCTTTTTTCTAAAGACGAATAGCTCTCTGTGTGGGACTCTAAAGACTCGACACTACGCTGGCAGTGGGTTTAACCACAGACCGCAAGCGGCACTAGCTGTGCGTAACGGCCCCCAGGTAGATGCCGATAAAAAGACGGACGAGGTGAAACCCATCTGAACTCCTACTAAGCCTGAATATGACAATCTCCGTACAGTCCGGTATGTTCGTCTGATACATTGCATGGCGGGCCTAGGGGGTGGTGAACGTCAGTCCCCTAATAGCGGTATAAGTCGTGTCGGAGTGTAGCCCAGAACACCCTGAGATAACACTAGAAACCTACCAGTATATCTCGCTTGCCTTGGCCAAGGACTACTCGTGTAATGGCTCTCCTAAACACAGCGCGATGTCAACCCCCAATACCGGGAGAGAAGAATCCTGTCTAACCATCACTGCCTCCAAGTGCTTCGGGACTGCACCCAAAAACTACCTGTTTGGACGACTCCTTTGAGCCGTGGTAGGGTAGTAATCAAAGTACCGTGGGAACACACTCGAGGCGAAGTGACAGTGTCAAGTCAACGGACTAAGCTGTACTCATGTCATCTGAGAACTGATAACTGACGATAGGTATAATACCAACCAACAGTTCCCGACGAGTTCTGTCCAGTGTACTCGTAACCTAACGAGCACCCGCATACTATCTCAAGTACGACGCACTGACGGCTGTGGGACAGACTGTCTCACAAGCTGGGATAAGAAGTGCATGCGCTAGTCTACTTCGGAGTATCGATGCCCTGTCTCGATAGTCCTGCGACTAGGGACCTGCATAAGAATGTGCTTATAGATTACCCAGCCCCCACGAGTGTGACTGCCATCACAACGCTGGTAATCAAGGAAAGATCCTAAGGGCTCCACTAATGTGTAAAGGCGATATGCTAAAAGAAACACATGCACACATTAAAGTAGAAACAAACCAAGTAGCATACTACCATTTTGAGCAAGATTGTCAATACAAGGTGAATATCCCAAGCTTCCATTAAGTAATATACATACTAGTATGATACAGTAATGGCCTCTAGGGCATATACACTAACAGTTCTTCTAGAGGGTCCACGGAATCACTTGCATATTTTTTCGAATGCGTTAAACTTGGAAAAATAGGTTTTGATAATCGTTCGAACTTTTTAACTTTGCCTAGACAACATGCAAATAACCCGAAACAATTTTAAACTACGAATACGAAATACTCCGAATTGCTTATAGTGTAAGATTACATCACATGCAAAATTAGCAAAAATAAACAACACCTGAAACACCAAAACCCGGTCAAATGAACACAGGCAAAAAATCAGGGGGGAGTTCGTATTTTGGCCGAGATGGGGTAGGTTGTGCTCGGCCAAAAAATCACCAAATTGCCTCAAATTTTGTCAGTGTTCATGTTACATCCCATATAACACTCTGTACTTGTTTAAAAAAATTTTAGACAATTATTTAAAAACGACAGAGAGCAGGTTTAGGCGTTGCAAGTTTCGCTATATTTCGGTTTCGTAATCTTAAAAAAATCTGTATATATTTCTAGCATGGCTCTGATACCAGTGAAGGGTTACCTAAGACGGCAGCAAGGTTTCAGGAGGCATCGTCCATGCCACATTAAAATTTTTGCCGTTCTAGCTAACCCTAAACATAGAATCGTTTACTAGAAATCGACGGAAAGTAATGTAAACAACTTTGCAAGTAAAATGAGCAAGGAATACAACCTTTGTAGACCGGTCTTTCACTTCAATAGCTCCATGTAGTAGTCCCCTTCACTGCGATCGTGAATTCCGGACTCAAAAGAGGCTCCTTTGAAGAAACGAACATGCTTGCTTCGAAGACTTCGAGGCCGAAGATGATCTACATCGAGGAGACACTAACCCAAGCTATCTCTTCACTAATTATGAAATTAATGAAGAAAACACCCTATACTAAATGGCAAGTAGTAGAGGATGATGAAGAAGGAATTTTGCTCACTTTAGATTTCATATTCTCACTCATTTTCTCACTTCTCCATTGAAGCTAGAAAGCTTGAGAGGAGGAAGAAGAAGAATGAACTCATATGAAATGAATGATCCAAATGAATTATTGCAACCATGGGTGAATTAAGCCCTCATGTCTAACTCATGTAGAGAATTAACCAAGGGCTATGGTTAAGGGTTGGGTTAACAAAATATCCTATGCTAGACAAAAGAGTGGACTTTGTCAATGTTTCTCCAAGCTTCATCCAAGCTTGACAACATTGACCAAGTCTTCTCTCTTTTGTTTATAACTTAAGAAATAAATAAAAACCCTAACTTAACCCTAGCATGGTTTAAGTCTCATACACCCATCTTGCATGTATCATCAAGCATGACACAAAATAATATACACTTGCATATATCGCATATATACAATGTGCACAAACCAAGTTAGAAAAGAATCATAAGTGAGCTAATACTAGTTAATGTAATATAATATATCTAATATATAATTATACATTAAATTATTAAATCAACTCTTGATTTAATAATCCGGCTATATCACATATAACCGACTAATATCATGTGTAACAACTTATCGAATCAACACTTGATCCGATAACCCAGCTATATCTCGTATAACCGACCAATGTCATAAATTGCGAGAATAGAATACGGTATCTCATATCGTATCAATCTCGGTCCCGCACATATCACATATGTGCTCTTACTCCATTTCGCTTGAGCCAGGAAACCTCTGTGTAGGACTTTAAAGACTCGTCAATACGCCGGCAATAGGTGATGATCATATCAAACACCCACAAGCCGCAAGCGGTCTGCTAAATGTAACGGCCACTCGGGTATTGAGCGATCAGAAGATCAACAAGCAAGCCTGCTTACACTCCTGTAAATCCAATCGGTAACACTACCGTACAGTCTGGCCTCTTCGTCTGATATGTCGCATATCTCATCCAGGGGTGGTAAACGTCAGACCCCAGTAACTCGATAAGTCGTGTCGATATGAGGCTTTTAACGGGTCGAGAAACTATTTGTAACACTTACCAGTAAATCTCTAAAGCAGCCCTGGCTAAGGACTTCCTTTTATAGCCAATCGAGCACAGCGCAACATCAACTCCCAATACCGGGAGAGACGAATCCCCTCCTATCGCTCATTGCCTCCATGTGACTCAGGACTATACCCAAAAACCACCATTTTGCACGTCCTCTTGAACGTGGTAAGGTGGAAATCAAAGCACAGTGTGAATCACACAAGACTCTATGACGATCTCGGGTCGACAGACTAACCCGTACGAGTGTCACCAGAGAACTGCCATTTGACGTGTGGTATAATACCATCTGGGTGTTCTCAGCGAGTCCGTCCAGTGTACCCAGTCTCCACTGAGCACCCGTATATCATCTCTGATGTCAAACACCTATGGATATGGGATCATCCATCGCCCATCTACATGGGTCGAGAAGCTATACGCTAGTCTACTCTGGTATATCGATGCCCCGTCTCGATACACCCACGACTAGGGACATTTGAAGGATATACTTAACGACTACACTGTCCGCACTAGTATGATCTGCTTCATAATCTAGGTAGTCAAGTACACATCCTAAGGGCTTTACTAACATGTAACAGAGAGACAATCAGTGTACATGTTAAGATAAAGAGTAACCAGATAGCATACTATCATGTCGAGCAAGAAAGTCCTCCCTATATATGTCCAAGCATCCACTACAATATACATCTCATGTATAGTAGTGGCCTCTAGGGCATACATATAACTAACATTCATAGCATCCAGCCATTTCACAGAGTCCCCACTCGTGATGGCCTTCCTGAACCTGGTTGGGTCATTATCTACCATGATGTAATTCTCGCTCCCACCGTCACCAAAGAAACCATAGTATCTCTCAGATGGATGAGGAACCCTATCAGATTCGCGGAGAGGCTGAGGTTCGTTGGATTCTATTGAATCCTTTAGTTTTACCAAATCATCAGCTGTTAGTTTGTACAGCTGGAACTTCTTCCAGTTGATTGCTAATGTTACGAGCGTGTTCAAGTTCTAGTTTAAATACCGCAATCAAGACGGTTTCGCACGTAGCTAGCCGGTTGAGTACGGGTCGTCCGCAGGGAGATGTGAATCTTTTTCTATGTGTTTTTCGACGAGTTAAGTCCGGTTGTTCAGATTTTGTTTGTAGTTATCTAAGTGTTGAGTTGATATTTAAAGAGAGCATGTTAGGGTTAGGATTAGGTTAGTTTGAGTTAGGAGTCTCCACATCTTTCGTTGCCCTTCTTAATATCGTGTTACGGTAATCGGCAACAACGGGGATTAGCACGACTAGGAAGGACTTTGCGAGTATAAGCTAGGCTTTCCAACGCATAAGTCTTCCTTTTGGTGCTTGTCCGTCCGTTCTTGGCTCTTAGCCATAACCTCCGGTTAATCCAACCACAACCGGTCTCACTACGGAATCCCCGCTATCATATAGGATAGGGTGCCGTAAGGAGCGGATTGTGGTTCAATTAACGGGAGTTGATTTAAGATGTTGGGCAAGGAAAGAGTGAGAGAGATTTCCTTCTCTCAAACTTCCCTTATCCTACCCTAACAAGAATGAACTACTCACACATCATAATACGGAAAAATAAAACAACACAAAAGAGGAAGATAGAAAGAAGGAGATTAGAAGAATACGACTAACTATTTGCGACCTCACCTTGGCGAGGATCAAGCGTAAGTATCATTGTCGTATGAAAGGATAAAGAAAAAGAGAGAAGAAACAAACAACAAGGAAATAACAACAACTACTTAACAATTAAAATTACGACAATTATAACAAGTAAAGAAAGAGACAAGCATGATAATAAAAATGGTCTTCTTTATTCATCACTCTTCACTCAAAAGCTCACTTACAAGTTTAATGGAGAAGAGGTGAGAAGAGGAAGAAGAACATGTACTAAAACCTAGCAAAAGAAAAATACAAGATTATGGACTCTTTCCTTCACAAACTTCTGGGCTATTTATAGGCCAAAACATAAAACCCTAGGGCAACCAACAGAACATACATGAAAAGACCAACCTACCCCCCAAAACCCTGCACATTTGGCGCCAATATGGCCGCGGAAGGGCGGCCAAAACCACCCTTTGGCCGCGCTTCCGCGGCCGTTTAGATGAGTTGGGTCTGGATCTTTTTGGTGGGACCCTGGTTTGATGTGAGCATCCTTCTGGTATATGTATTTTCCCATAATTGCTTCACGAATTTTCCAGAATTTCTGTTGAGGGAAAGGTGGACTTTTTGTCAAGATTTTGTCATGATTGCCTCGAGCTCCGCGTAGATCTCTTGGATCTTGTGCCACCATTGAGCCTTGTGCATAGATTTGACATTTTGTCTTCCTACTGGTATCTGGCAACATACGGATGAGGGACGGAGACCGTGTTTTATCTGTGGTCGGCAAGAACCCGGATTTTTTCGTGTTTTCCATGAATTTCATCGTTTTGGAACCGAGAACCTGTATCCTGCAATTGACTAGCAAACACGGCTCAAGAGTATCTACGGATATGCAATGTGATAAAAATTGGGCGGTATGAAAATGCAAAAATCTGATATGAACAAATACCCCCAAACTTATCATTTGCTCGTCCCGAGCAAAGTCCATTTATTCACAAAAATTTCTTAACCTCACTTTCGCAGGGAACGCGATTGCACTGATCATGTGCAACAAGCCGTTAAACCTCTAGGTGTCCCTAGTAGGAGGAGTGTTGTCTCCTGAGGGTTTTCAGCGGATACTACCCACAAAATCCGGTCAAGTTGGTTTGTAAAACTGACTAAGTTTCAAACCCTAAAGTTTTGTTTTAGAAAATAACAATTCTATAATCCTTAGTCTAGACTATCGAACCTTTATTTTTCACACCTCACATCTTATTTAACTACAGATTTTATATGTCTTTACGTGCAGTGCGGATAGTGTCGTTAAGTTCCAGAAGGATCGATTAGAGTCATCATGACGCACAAAAAAGCCCAGATAATAATTTTAAAAGGATCACATAAGTTTTATAACTAGTTAAGCATTTTTCAAGTTTCGTTTTCCAGTAAGGTTTCAACTTCAGAATTTCTATCTTCCTTAACAGGAAACTAAGTCGTATTTTTCACTCCACCTTTTTCTTGTTTTCATTTCATACACACCTCTGTGAACGTGCAATAGTCTTTATCATAGAATAAAACCTTCATATCTCCGTTAAAATTTTTTTTATAAAAGTCTGTCTTTTATCAAGATTATTCTCACACAAAGAACCGTTAGGAATTTTAACTCGGAGAGAACACTTGCTTGACTTTGTTTTAAACTGGACTTTCTAGGCTTCTTAGCGAGCTTTGGGCCAATGCACCCAAACCAGTTGGTTTTAGGGCATTAGGTGTAGAAACACCCCAGCGGACTTAATTACTCAAGTTACCTAGGTCCAAAAACAAAAGACAGTTTGGCGTGAAAATCAGATGATTTAATACGAACGGAGATATAACCGGCAGTTCAATTATTTTTTTTTTTAGATAAAAGACGTGTCTAGTGGGTTTGGTGTGTAATCATTCCAATCAAGTTTTAGATGGGTTATTTTTCAGACTTAGTTCCAATTACGGTATCAATAATATTCCTTCATATTCGCTTTACTTCATAAACTATTCTTGACATTACTTATTTCAGAACAAACCTATTTTATCCTCAGAAAATCATTTATCTGATTAAAAGTTTAAACATGAAAGACTTGTCATCTAATTCCCAAAACTCACGACACGTGTAGTGTGATGTAAAGACTTATATCAGCTATAGTTAACTTCAAAGGAGAGTTATCTTTCAGGTTTTCAAAATCCAAACATAAGATCTAGTTATTCCTATTTTTTCAAACAAAAACCGTCGAATATTGAATCAGAGTTCTTCCACAAGCTAACTTGACAAAAAAGTTTTTTTATTTTTTAGAAAATTTTCAAATTTTTATGGATTTTATGGATATTAATATGCAGATGCAAAATATACATATGTATGCGAAGGTAAGAAATACGTGCCGAGCGTACCCCCAAACTTAAACTGGACAGTGTCCTCATTGTCGTTGCATGAAGAGATCAGTTGGAAGGTTCAAACTTGTCGGTTAGCGATATACAATTTTTATGTGTTTTTGTTTTTAAAGAAAAGAAAAAGAATACACACAAATATATACAAAAATGGTTTGTACATACCCCCAAACTTATTTGGAACAGTGTCCACTGTTCTTGGCTGGATAACCGAAGTTTGGAGGTAGGCAGAGGAAGATCATTCAGGGTAAACCGGCTCCTGTAAGAACAGGAGCTCCTCTGTTGGTTCGGCGCTAAGGTACGGTTTGCATCGGTGTCCATTTACCTTGAAGAGTGAACCGTCCTTTGGATTTTCCAAATCCACAGCGCCCTGCGGATACACATTCCGCACAAAATACGGCCCTTTCCAGCGAGATCGGAGCTTTCCAGGATGGAAGTGAAGTCGGGTGTCGTAAAGAAGTACCTGCTGACCAGGTACGAAGGTTTTGCGCACAAGGTGTTTATCGTGAAACACCTTCGTTCGATTCTTAACGACAACCGCGTTGTCGTAAGCCTCATCCCTAAGCTCGCTCAGTTCGTTCAGCTGCAGCTTCCGATGGCTGCCCGCGTCCTCCAGAGACAGATTCAGCTCCTTTATTGCCCAAAACGCGCGATGCTCGATTTCGACCGGAAGGTGGCAGGCTTTTCCGTACACAAGCCGATAGGGAGACATGCCAAGGTCGGTCTTATAAGCGGTTCTAAATGCCCAAAGGGCATCAGTGAGTTTCAAAGACCAATCCTTACGGTTCTTGGAAACCGTCTTCTCCAGTATCTGCTTGATTTGCCGATTTGAAACTTCGGCCTGCCCGCAGGTTTGGGGGTGGTAGGGCGTAGAAAGCTTATGATTAATGGAGTATTTCCGCATCAAGGCCTCGAAAGTCCTATTGCAGAAATGACTTCCATTGTCGCTAATGATCGCTCGGGGGTGCCCAAACCGTGAGAAAATGTTTTCTTTAAGGAACCTAACGACAACCTTGTTGTCGTTAGTTCGGCTGGGCACAGCCTCGACCCATTTAGAGACGTAATCAACAGCTAGAAGGATGTACAAGTTCCCAAAAGAGCTGGGAAACGGCCCCATGAAGTCTATCCCCCAAACATCAAAAATCTCCACAACCAAGATTGGTTGGAGCGGCATCTCGTTTCTCCGGGATATCCGGCCCATGTGTTGGCACCGGGAGCAAGTCTTGCAATAGTCGTGAGCGTCTTTGAAAAGTTGTGGCCAGTAGAAACCACATTGCAAGATCTTCTCAGCTGTCTTTCTGGGCCCAAAATGCCCGCCACATGCTTGGTCGTGGCAAAATGACAGCACACTCTTGAATTCCTCATCTGGGACACACCGACGAATAATCTGGTCGGGACAGTACTTGAACAAGTAGGGTTCGTCCCAGTAAAAGTGTTTTACTTGGGATAAGAAGCGAAGTCTGTCCTGACTCGACCATTCAGTTGGTAGTAATCCCGTGGCCAAATAATTCACAATATCTGCGAACCAGGGTTCGCATGATACTGTCAAGAGTTGTTCATCCGGAAACACGTCGTTAATCGGAATTGGAAGCGAGGGCGAAGAAGGAAGTCGCGAGAGATGGTCGGCAACCACGTTTTCACATCCTCGTTTGTCCTTAATGACAAGGTCAAACTCTTGAAGCAAGAGGATCCAACGGATTAACCGAGATTTGGCATCTTTCTTCGCAAAAAGATGGCGCAGAGCTGAGTGGTCAGTGTAGACAATGACTGGAGAGCCGATGAGGTAGGGCCTGAACTTTTCTAAAGCAAATACAACAGCTAAGAATTCCTTCTCAGTTGTCGTATAGTTAAGTTGGGCGTCGTTCAGGGTCCGGCTCACGTAATAGATCACGTGCGGCATCTTGTTGATGTGCTGTCCAAGGACAGCACCGATGGCAAAGTCGGATGCATCGCACATAATCTCGAATGGGTGCGTCCAGTCAGGGGAAGAAAGAACGGGAGCAGAAGTGAGTGAGCGTTTCAGTGACTCGAAGGCAGTCACACAGCTCGAGTTGAAGTCAAAAGGCGTGTCCTTGGCCAGCAAAAGCGTCAAGGGCCTAGCAATCATGCTAAAGTCCTTGATAAACCGTCTATAAAAACCGGCATGGCCAAGGAAGGCTCGGATATCTCTGACGCATCGGGGAGGAGGCAGATTGGAAATGACCTCAATCTTTGCTTTGTCAACCTCTATGCCATTTTGCGAGATGATATGTCCTAAGACAATACCTTCGCGCACCATGAAGTGGCATTTCTCCCAGTTCAAAGTGATATTCTTGTCCTTACATCGGGTCAGGACAGCGTCAAGATGCAGCAAACACTCGTCAAAGGAGTCGCCGAAGATGGAGAAGTCATCCATGAAAATCTCCAGAAATTTCTCCACCATGTCTGAGAAAATCCCCATCATACACCGCTGGAAGGTAGCGGGCGCATTGCATAACCCAAAGGGCATGCGTCGATATGCAAACGTGCCGAAAGGACAAGTGAAAGTGGTCTTGTCCTGGTCTTTTTCGGCTATGGGAATTTGATTATAGCCAGAGTAGCCATCAAGAAAACAATAGTACTCATGTCCGGCCAATCGTTCCAGCATCTGGTCAATGAAAGGTAGCGGAAAGTGGTCTTTCCGCGTTGCGGCGTTGAGTTTTCTGTAATCAATGCAAACTCGCCACCCAGTTTGGGTGCGAGTAGGGATTAACTCATTCGCCTCGTTGGTTATGACCGTGATGCCCGACTTCTTGGGGACAACGTGAATGGGGCTAACCCACTGGCTATCAGAGATAGGGTAAATGATACCACTATCTAGACATTTGACGATCTCCTTCTTCACAGCCTCCTTCATGACTGGATTAAGACGTCTTTGTGGATCCCGGGCTGGTTTGGCATCATCCATCAGATGAATGTGATGCTCAACGATGAGGGGACTAATCCCCTTGATGTCCGCCATGGACCAGCCAAAAGCTTGCCTGTTGCCGTGCAAGACCGCGAGAAGGGCTTTCTCTTGCTCTGGAGCTAGAGAAGCCGAGATGATGACAGGAAGGGTCTCGTTCTCACCTAAGTAAGCATACTTAAGGTGAGACGGCAACGGCTTGAGTTCGAGCGTTGGAGGTGAAATGATGGAAGGCAAGACTGGTGTAAAGGTCTCGAACTCAAAGGACTCCAGCAAAGGTTCAAAGCGAGTGTAGGCAACCGAGTTGGATGGTTCAGGTAACTCATCCGGAAAGTCGAAAGATTCAAACTCGGGTTGTGCGTGGCTAAGATCGTTCAAGAATGTGAAACACTCGTATTCGTTGTCGGGCGCAGAAGCAGCAGCAGGTTCGAAGAGAAACGCACTAGTGGCGTCAAGATTATCGTGTTCAAACAGAAACTCCTCGAATTCACACTCTTCTGGTGTGATCTCCTGGATCGAGCAGACATCCAGTATATGAGCATTAGGTTCGGCGGGCTGATTCCCCAACCTAAAAATGTTGAGTTCAATTGTCATATTTCCAAAAGAGAGGTTCATTGAACCATTGCGACAATTGATCACAGCATTTGAGGTTGCGAGAAATGGGCGACCGAGTATCACCGGAATTTGATTCCGGGGGTTAGCTACAGGCTGTGTATCTAAGACAATGAAGTCGACGGGGAATATGAAGTCCCCGACTTTGATTAACACATCCTCTAGCTCACCCCTAGGATGGGTGATCGATCGGTCGGCCATCTGGAGAGTGCAGTGTGTGGGTTTCAGCTCTCCGACGCCTAATTGCTCATATACTGAATACGGAAGCAAGTTAACACTGGCACCAAGATCTAATAGTGCGCGGTTGATGTTCTTATCCCCAATAGTAATTGAAATCGTAGGACAGCCAGGGTCCTTCCGTTTTTGTGGTAAAGATTGGGTAAGGGCATCACTCACAGCACTAGCCAAGAAAACTTTCTTGGGTACCTGAGACTTCCTCTTTTTCGTGCACAAGTCCTTTAAGATTTTTGCGTAAGAAGGGACTTGTTGGACAGCATCTAAAGGAGGAATGTTAATGTTAACTTGCTTGAATAACTCCAAAATCTTCTCCATTTGTGGATTTTGTTTATTAGACCTCAACCGGTTTGGAAATGGAACATTTTGAAAATTGGTTGAGTCTAATGCTGGAGGAGGAGATTTTGGAGTTGGAACGGATCCCAGAATAGGTGTTTTCGTGGAGTGAGAAGCGGGTCCGTTTAGAGAAGAAGAGGAAGGAGAGCCTTGTGAAGAACGGAGAATAGGCTCGGAAGACGAAGAAGAAGAAGCAGGAGAAGAAGAAGAAGAAGAAGCAGCGGCCGGGGTGTCATCGTTGATTTGCTTGCCAATGTTGTTTTGCAGCACCCTCCCTGATCTCAGTGTGGTCACGGCACTCACATTATGGTTTTGTTGTTCAAGAGCAACATGTGCATTATGTTGGTGGCCGGGATTTGGAAGTGGCTGGGACGGGAGCTTCCCCTTCTCTCGCTCGCTCAAGGCCGCGTTCAGCTGTGCAATCTGGGCCTCGATGGTCTTGATGCTCTGCCCGTGTGCGGCGGTGTGTTGCACTAACGATTGGATCGAAGACTGGATGTTGGCGGTGGATTGAGTCGATTGTTTAACAAACGCATCCAGACTTCGCTCGAGCGAGGAAACCTTATCGTTGTTTGACGGAACAAAGTTGTTTGGTGGAAAGGAATTGTTCGGTGCAAAGTTGTTCGTCTGGTTTTGGTAGGGTTGGGGTTGGAAGGGCTGCTGATACTGAGTTTGTTGTTGCGCTTGTTGTTGCGGTGGAGGGCCCCTTTGGAAATTGTTTCCCTGGAATTGATTCTGATTCTGATTCTAGGCGAAATTGGGGTGGTTCCTCCAACCGGGATTATAGGTGGAAGAGTATGGATCATTCCTCGGTCTTTGCTGGAAGGCAGCATTAACCTGATCCTGTCCTTGCAGGGGTGGATTGTAAGGACACTCTTCGGTCAAGTGGGACGGATCGGAACAACAAGCGCAGATGGTACGAAGGGGGAGAACAGGGGCAGGAGTAGGAGCAGAAAATTTGCTCTCTATCGCTTCAAGCTTTCGTGTTATTGCAGCCATTTCAGCTTTCATCGCAATAGAGACATCGAGTTGGTGGATTCCTACCCTAGACTGACCGGTAGAAGTGGAGGTAGAAGAAGAAGAAGTCGGTCTAGTGCTCTCCCACTGTAGCGTTTGCTCCGCAAGATCGTCAAAGAACTGCCACGCTTCCTCGTCAGATTTGGATAGGAAGTGGCCTTGACAGATGGTTTCCAGCAACTGCTTCGTTGCTGGGTTCAGCCCCTCGTATAAGGTTTGGCAGAGTTGCCATTTCTCTATACCGTGGTGAGGACACTGAACAAGAAGGTTTTTGTACCGGTCAAAGCACTTCCAAAAGGGTTCAGAAGGAAGCTGGGAGAATTGGTTGATCTCATTTCGAATTCTTGCGGTCTTATGATTTGGGTAGAATTTTTTCAGAAACGCTTTAACAAACTCGTCCCAGCTGGTGATTGAGTGGGAAGCGGTGCTATACAGCCATTTTTCTGCGAGATCGCATAAAGTGAACGGAATGACCCGTAGACGTATAGCATCGTCCGACAGCTGGGTTGTTTTCATCATGGCACAGACGTTTTGAAATTTGTTAATGAAGATATAGGCATCTTCAGATTCAAGCCCATGAAAACGTGGAAGCATGTTGATGAAATGGGGCTTAATTTCAAAGTTGTCCCCATTGGCCGGAGGAAGAGAAAGGCAGGTTGGAAGTGCAGAACGGGTAGCGTAGAAACGATCCTGGAGCGCAATTCGCTGCGGCGCTACAACAGGCGGAGGTGGTGGAAGATTGGTCTCCGTAGGAGGTGGAGCCAATCCAGGGGTGGTCAAAGAGATGTTCGGATTAAATCCCGACATCGCGGAAGAAGAGGTTGGTGAAGGTGAAGGTGAAGATGTATGAACAGAATTCCGGTCAACGTCGGAGTTGGCCGGCAAGGGAAGGGGTGAAAGAGGAGTGGACGGAGTATCGACTTCGGAGTCGATCGCGTAGTCGGTCGCGACTAACGTAACGCGGACTAGACGGGCGCTAGTGTCCCGAGTCCAAGCGGACATACACTAAACGAGTTTAGTATAGTCAAAGCGAAGAAGGTGAGGGTAAGAAAACGTCAATGAAGAAAGGCGATGGGTGTTGGGTGAAAATGGATTTGGCGACAAAAGGGCAAGTTTTTATAAAAGTTTTTGATTTTTTCTTTTTTTTTTTTTTTAGAAAAAGATTTACAGAAGTATGTACGGGAATACGGCTTAAGCAATCACAAACAAGATATGCACAATCACACCTAGATCTAGGGTAACCTAGGTCTACTAGACCTGCTCCTGAACTTGATTGTCGAAGTTAAACAATGTCGAGAAACGGGCTTAAAAATACACTGATCACGAGGCCAGGTAAGTGCAGAGATAAGGAGAGGTTGTCCAACGCTTTCGCGAAGTTCCTTAATTAAATAACCCTTTCTCTTTCGGCGGTTGCGCCTTTAACACTTTCTTAGACACCCCGTAAACAATATACGGTTAAGCGAGCTTCTAAACAAGGTTTATCTTCTCCTAATGAGCGCGAAGTCCTTAGGGCTGAAGTCTAGTATTTTTTAATTACAATGGACAATGCATATGCTTTAGTGATTTCCGGGGTCCTGGGAAGGGTGATGAAATCCCCACCCAATCTGGATTGGTTTCAAGCCCCTTAAGTCCGTATTAAAGAATGCAAAACAGTAACAATATCAACAGCAAACAATTTTTATTTGCGGCGCAAAGAATCCTGCACAAGAACAGTTTATTGGAAAGGGGAGAAGAATTTGCGCAAAGAAGCCTGCAGAAAACACAATTCAGTGGAGCTTAGAGGAGTGGAGAGAGGCAGAGAGAGTTAACCAGAAAAAATGGCAGCCCAAGGGCACCAAGTGGCCGCTCTTCCGCGGCTAAACAGGTGCTAAGGCCACGGAAGCGCGGCAGGAACAGGGGATTGGGACTTCAGGTTTTTGTTCAGGTGCTTTTATGGGTCTCCTCCTCTTGTCTGGATGTACTGAATCTTGAATTGCTCACTGTATTTGCTCCAGATTTGTACAGTAGACCGTATGCTTTGTTTTTGTCCGTCGCGGTGTAGCCGCGAAATGTGGGTCTATCTTCCCACGTCTTTGGCAATGTACTTGAACTCCTATTTCCAACGTCTTTGGCGTCGATCTTGAGCTTCGTATTTCCTGCACACTTGCACAAAAACTAATCAAGAATAACAAGATGGTTTCTTTTACAAAGTATATATTTTTTTTTGGTTTTTTTGGTTGTTTTTATATTCACAAATTAACCCGAAATTTCACTTAGAAATAGACTACCGTCTCCCCGGCAACGGCGCCATTTGATTGCTAATGTTACGAGCGTGTTCAAGTTCTAGTTTAAATACCGCAATCAAGACGGTTTCGCACGTAGCTAGCCGGTTGAGTACGGGTCGTCCGCAGGGAGATGGGAATCTTTTTCTATGTGTTTTTCGACGAGTTAAGTCCGGTTGTTCAGATTTTGTTTGTAGTTATCTAAGTGTTGAGTTGATATTTAAAGAGAGCATGTTAGGGTTAGGATTAGGTTAGTTTGAGTTAGGAGTCTCCACATCTTTCGTTGCCCTTCTTAATATCGTGTTACGGTAATCGGCAACAACGGGGATTAGCACGACTAGGAAGGACTTTGCGAGTATAAGCTAGGCTTTCCAACGCATAAGTCTTCCTTTTGGTGCTTGTCCGTCCGTTCTTGGCTCTTAGCCATAACCTCCGGTTAATCCAACCACAACCGGTCTCACTACGGAATCACCGCTATCATATAGGATAGGGTGCCGTAAGGAGCGGATTGTGGTTCAATTAACGGGAGTTGATTTAAGATGTTGGGCAAGGAAAGAGTGAGAGAGATTTCCTTCTCTCAAACTTCCCTTATCCTACCCTAACAAGAATGAACTACTCACACATCATAATACGGAAAAATAAAACAACACAAAAGAGGAAGATAGAAAGAAGGAGATTAGAAGAATACGACTAACTATTTGCGACCTCACCTTGGCGAGGATCAAGCGTAAGTATCATTGTCGTATGAAAGGATAAAGAAAAAGAGAGAAGAAACAAACAACAAGGAAATAACAACAACTACTTAACAATTAAAATTACAACAATTATAACAAGTAAAGAAAGAGACAAGCATGATAATAAAAATGGTCTTCTTTATTCATCACTCTTCACTCAAAAGCTCACTTACAAGTTTAATGGAGAAGAGGTGAGAAAAGGAAGAAGAACATGTACTAAAACCTAGCAAAAGAAAAATACAAGATTATGGACTCTTTCCTTCACAAACTTCTGGGCTATTTATAGGCCAAAACATGAAACCCTAGGGCAACCAACAGAACATACATGAAAAGACCAACCTACCCCCCAAAACCCTGCACATTTGGCGCCAATATGGCCGCGGAAGGGCGGCCAAAACCACCCTTTGGCGCGCTTCCGCGGCCGTTTAGATGAGTTGGGTCTGGATCTTTTTAGTGGGACCCTGGTTTGATGTGAGCATCCTTCTGGTATATGTATTTTCCCATAATTACTTCACGAATTTTCCAGAATTTCTGTTGTGGGAAAGGTGGACTTTTTGTCAAGATTTTGTCATGATTGCCTCGAGCTCCGCGTAGATCTCTTGGATCTTGTGCCACCATTGAGCCTTGTGCATAGATTTGACATTTTGTCTTCCTACTGGTATCTGGCAACATACGGATGAGGGACGGAGACCGTGTTTTATCTGTGGTCGGCAAGAACCCGGATTTTTTCGTGTTTTCCATGAATTTCATCGTTTTGGAACCGAGAACCTGTATCCCGCAATTGACTAGCAAACACGGCTCAAGAGTATCTACGGATATGCAATGTGATAAAAATTGGGCGGTATGAAAATGCAAAAATATGATATGAACACCAGTTCTACCTTATGACCACAAATTTCTTCATAAGAAATTCCTTTTCTAAAAAGGTGGCATGCTGAGAAACAAAACACCTTTTGCTCCTCAGAGTGGTAGAAGATATCCCCTCGCAAATGTTTGAGATATCCAACAAATTTATACAAAACAGACCTTACCTCGAGCTTGTCCGGATTTTGTTTTTCAACATTGGCCGGACAACCCATATTCTAATTCGTTTAAGACATGGTCTCTTCCCATACCATATCTCATATGGAGTGGTATGCACTGATTTGGTTAGAACCTCATTAAATAGGTATGCGGCTTCTCAAGTGCATATTACCAAAAGGAAACAGGTAACTCAGCAGTACTCATCATAGAGCGCACCGTATCTCATAGGGTGCGATACCTGCGCCCCGATAAACCGTTATGCTGTGGTGTATACGAAGGAGTAAGCTGAGAGAGAATCCTATTCTCTGTTTAGAAAATCCAGGAACTCCATGCGCCAGTATTCCCTTCTCTGATCACATCGAAGGACTTAATACTTTTACCCGTCTGGTTCTTAACTTCAAGCTTATATTCCTTGAATTTCCCAAAAGTTTCAGACTCGTGTTTCAACAGAAACACATGTCCGAATCTTAAGAGTTCTTCGATAAATGTAATGAAGTACAAAGAACCAACCCTGGCATTTGTAGACATAGGACCATATACATTATCATGTATGCGTCCCAAGAGTTCAGTAACTCTTTCTCTATTTCCAGTAAATGGAGTATTGGTCATTTTGAGACAAAACTGGCAAGTATCATAAGATGAAAATTCGAACAGATTCTCATATTCATCCTTATGTAACTTAGCTGGTCGTGTCGCATAGATATGACCTAGTCTACAATGCCACAAGAAGAATTTGTTCATTTCTGAACTACTCATCTTGTGTGTGTTCTACATATTTTGAACGGTGGTTTGATTTAGAACGTATATGCTATTACATAACGCGCCTGATCCAATCAACTCTTGATTCAGGAAAATGTTTACAACATTATCCTCCAATACAAAATTATATCCTTCTTTAACTTGTTCATGTCATAATTTTGCATTATTATATTCCCCATTCTTATGCATTTTACAAATAAACAGATACTTTTGACCCATGTCTGCTATATAGTTATAGGTTACAGGTTCTCAGAACAAAAACAGTGAAAAAGATAAAAGACGATGCAAAAGTGAGACTACGACCAACAAATAGAAGGATCTTGATCAAGCCTACATGAAGATCAGTTCATAAAGTACAAGGCAGCCCAAGGTTCAAGAGTTCGACAGAAAGCGAACGGTTAAAGTCCACTACATTACTCACTGTGAAGATCTGGAAAAGAAATAGAAGCTATTCTAAAGAACCGACCAAAAATACAGGAAGACAAAGAGAAGCAGAACCATCACAAGAAAATGAAGCATCCAATCCTCTCTTTTAGCCATGGAATCGCGGCCAAACCTGGCCTACGGCCGCGGTTCCGCGGCCAGGTAGAGCCCGTAGAGGCTGAAAATTTTACTAAATATTTTGGCAGCGCTGACTAGTCTTCCTAGGGGTATTTTTGTAAAAGCACATATACGGCGATTGTAAACCTAAGGTTTTCTATGTCCTATAAATAGAGACCCAAATTCTTGTATTAGGTCATGCCTCCTTTCATTAATAAAATTCAGATTTTTTTTTGGAGAGCATCGATGCCTCTTTTCATTTCATCTATTCAGATCTGAAAAGTCCTGTGTAAATGTTTGGAGAGAGCCATCAATAAAGTAAGTAGTTTTATTTAATTGCCTTAGTTAATTTTTATTCTGCCTTAGTATAGATCTTTAATTCCTTGCCCTAGTTTGATAGTTAGATATGTTCTTCAATTCCCTAATGAGCGAGTAGTCTCCTCGCTTGTTAGGGTTAGCTTTGGGGAAGGCTTGAGAGATGAAGATCTCTCACCCCTTTCTTGCTCATCACACGTTTTTATAGGACTCCATGCATACATGCACACACCTCTCCCTACGACACCCTATCACACGAGGTAGCGGTGATACCGTAGTGTAAAGGCCCGGTTGAGCTTGTTTTCCATGGAGGTTAGGGTAAGGATTAAGAAAGGAAGGACAAGAACCTAGAGGAAGAAATATCGTTTCTTCCCGATGGTACTAATCCCCTTTATTAATAATTACCATAACTCCTCATAGATCTTAATTTGGGTATAGAAAGCGGTGAGATTTATTGACTTTCCAAACTTACCCTAAACCTAACCCTAGCAAGATTTAGATCTAGATTAATTTAGTTTTTAGATTTAATCAATCCGACACCAATCGGAATTAACTCGTAAGAACAATTAGAGAATTCACAAAATCCCTGTAGATCGACCCGTAATCACCGGCTAGCTACCAAGCGACGCCGTTCTTGATTGCGGTTATATAAATTCTTTGATTCATCTTTTAAAAGCGCATAAGTTACTTAAAATCTCTCTCAATCAAATGGCGCCGTTGCCGGGGATGGCGTGTTATTTTCTTTTTGCAATTTCAGGTTAATCTAAAATTAAAAAATCATAAAAACTGAAAAATCAAAAAATATAAAAATTTATCATCTTTTATTTTTGTGAAGGGTATTTTTGTGTGAATTTTGCAGGATCTACAATCGAGTTCGGATCTGAAAAAATCTAGAGATCAAAACAGAAAACAGCGGATCTGAACAACAGAGATTTACAATAACAGAGGAGCAGAAGTTTTCTCGGGACTCGAACCGCCCAACCTACCGCGGAACCGCCGCGCGACCCCCATTCCGGTCGCGGAACCGCCGCGCCCTGGTGACATCACAAGAAAAAAAAACGGACGCAGAACCGCGGCAGTAGCACTACTTTTGCGGCGGAAGCGCGGTAAAAAAAATCACTGTGAGCTTTCTCTCTCCCCTTATGCAAATCCCAATATATCTTCTGTCAAATCTCCTGCAGGATTTTTTGCGCTTAATAATCTCTCCCCCTTCCAATAATTGATCTTGTGCAGGATTCTTTGCGCTGCGCTAAAAAATTTAAAAGAATTGATTACAAGTGATTGTTACTGCTTTGCATATTTTTAATTGGACTTTAAGGGGCTTGAGACCAATTCAGATTGGGTGGGGATTTCATCACCCTTCCCAGGACCCCAGAAATCACATAAGGCATATGCATTGACCATTATTTAATTACAAAATACTAGACTCAGCCCTAAGGACGTCGCGCTCAATAGGACAGAGGACTAGTTTTAGGCATCGGCCGTTGATCCTAATCTGACTTTGCGGTGTCTAGGCAAGTGTGTCTAAGGCGAGTGGTTACTTAATTAGGGCCACTACTTGTAGTGGAGAGCCTCCCACTCACCTGGCACTTAACTGGCCGCAATTGGCGGTGAAGAGGCGGTTTGAGGTCCTATTTCTAGCTCTTTGGAACAATTAGGAGCTGTCTAGCTGACCTAGGTGACCCTAGATCTAGGCCTGATTGTGCATTTGTGGTTGGTTGAAAGTGTGTTTAAGCCCTTTATCGAAAATCTTTTTTGCAAAAAAGTTCCAAATAAAAGAAAAAAAAAGAGGATTTTTTTTAAAAAGACTTGCAAATTTTGTCGCTAAGAACTCCTTGCACCACCCACCTTCTTTCTCTTCTCCTTTTTACATCATGGGTACCCCACCTCACAAATCTCTTGCCGAACTTTGGTACCCTGAACCAAACTTTGCCTCGTACGCGAATTGTTTCGGTCGATTTAAGGACGACCCTTCCATACCCAGAATTTCTTTGAAAGATCGAATAGAAGCGTCTAGGAGAAACAGTTTGACTTTGCAATCCACTTTGTATTAACCATCTCAACCTTCACCACCGTCTTACGTTGATACTACTTTTTCGAGTCCTGTTGTAACTCCGAAAACCATGTCTATAGCTGAGCATATTGAACAATCTCGTAGCCGATCTTTCACTCCTCTCCACACATCCAGTTCTAGGGATCAACAAGTCAATTCACCTTCTTATCCAAATGTTGATCCTAATCCTGTCCAACCATCCAATTCCTACCAGTCCTACCCGACTTTCCCACCTTCCCTAGACATTGCTTCGACACAACCATTTGGGAGTTTCACGTATCCAAATAATTTTGAATCTTTTACCGAAACCTCTTCACAACCCATGTCTAGTTTGGAACAGTCGTTGGAAGCTTATATTTTCGCAACAAACAAAATGATGAGGAATGTGAATGCGTCCATGGCCGCCCTTATGCAACCCAGTGAACCGGTAGCTAGTTTCCAACTAGCTCTAAAAATTCCAATGTATAATGGGGTGGTTGGACAGAGTGAGAATTTGAGAGAAGAGAGTGAGTTCTACACCTTTCCAAATCAAACCTACCCATACCCAATTGAATCCCACAACTCCGTTTTTCAAACAAGTGTTCCAAATGATTCACCAGTTAAAGACAAATCATTTAATGAGTTGTGCGATTTTGTAGTGCTTGATTTTCTAGATTGTGAGGAATCCCTTTCGAGTGAAACCACACTTAATCCTTTCGATCTGTACACCTCCAATCTAGAACCTGAATTGATAAAGATCCATGCTTTTGATGAGGTGTCCGAAAAAATTGATTTTCACTTGATTGAGGATATAGACGCCGGGAATATTTTGGATGATGAACCAATAGATTTGACAGAAATTTTATCTTCAATTCATTATCCCAAGTCATTAATTGTTTCTCCCGAACATCATATGCGTCTTGATTTTAATGATAATGGCAAGGATAGGCTAAATTTTGAGGAGAATTATGAGGATAGTATTGAGGATTATATTGAGGATGAACCATTTTTGTTTGATGTGTCGGATTTTCCAATTCATCCTCCTGAACCTTTAACTGTTATACTTCCTAAATCAAACCCCCTCCTTTCCATCGTTCCGACCACGAAAAAGATCACGCTTGAGGACTGTGATCTTGAAAAATTTCTGTTTGATCACAATGGTTTTGACGCCACTAGTGCGTTCCGCTTTGAATCTGACACAGTTCTCACTGACGATAATGATTATGAGTGTTTCACTTTTTCAGACGATGTTGAAAACTCACCTCCCGAGTTTGAGTCCTTTACATTTTCAGATGAGTTAGTTGAACTATCAGAATCGATTGCTTACAGTCATTTCGAACCATTGATGGAATCCTTCAAGTTCGAGATAGATTACTTAGGTGAGATTAAGACTATCCCTAAATCACTCCCCTTCGTCCTTTCCATCGCTTCGACCACGCAAGAATCCGTCGCGTTTCCATTTTCAATGGAGGGTTTACCAAGTTCGAAGTACCCATGTTTTCTTGCAAATCTTGAGGTGTTTAACCCCATTTCTCGACGAGTTGATAGATTAGCACAATCGCTTTTAACACAACGGTCATCATAAATTGCGCTAATTTATTCACTCGATTTACACCCTCAAGATCGTACTACACTTCTTTCTCTTTTCCGCCATTCTCCTCCTCCACCGAGACCGTATACCGTTTCTATCTCCACACGGTCTCGTGTGCGTCTAATTTCTTTTCTTTACACTCTATTCTTTCACCAACCCCACCATTATCACGATAGAATTTTTGAATGGTTGGTGCTAACCTTTGCCTTATGTAAGGCCTTTTTTTAGTTTGGGGGGGAACCTTGTTGTATATTATTTTGTTTTTTTTCTTTTAAACAAAAAAAAATAATTATTAAATAAATAAACAGGGGAGTGCCGACATTTTGACCCTCTTGGTGTAGCATGACAGTGAGGACACTGTCAAGTTTAAGTTTGGGGGTATGCTCGGTAAGCCTTCTTCCTTTGCATTCATGTGTATATTTTTGCATTTGCATACTTATTCTAAAACCCATAAAAAATTAAAAAATTAAAAAATTAAAAAATTAAAAAATTAAAAAAATTAAAGTTTTCAATTTTGGCCATAATTGACTTGAGTTTGACAAAAAGGTTAACTAGTTAGGAACAACTAGATCTTAGACTTAGTAAATTAAAAACCCTAATAATAATCTTTCTTAAAGTTTAACTGTCACGACCTAAAGTTTAGCCCGTGACCGGCGCTTAACTGTTGGATATATGTATGCCTTAGAGGCCATTATATGATAGTAGATGTATTTGTACATGTATATATATTCAGTATACATTCTTGCTCGACATGATAGTATGCTATCTGGTTCTTCTTTATCTGACATGTTGATTTGATCATGCTTTTATTCATTCATACATGCTGATAAAGCCCTGAGGATATCGGCTTGACTACTGTGATTATGATGGAGATCATACTAGTGGAACATCTGTAGTCTATAAGCATATCCTGGAAAGTCTCTAGTCGTAGGTATATCGAGACGGGGCATTGATATACCAGAGTAGACTAGCGTATATGATACTAGACCCATACGATGGGTGATGATTGTTCCCACATTCATCGATGTTTGACATCAAGATCATATACGGGTGCTCAGTGGTGACTGGGTACACTGGACGGACTCACCGAGAACTCATATATTGAATTATATCTATCATCGGATAGCAGTTCTCAGGTGACACTGGTACAGGTTAGTCTGTAGACCCGAGATCGTCATAGAGTCTTGTGTGTTCTCCCACTGTACTTTGATTGCCACCCTACCACGGCTCTACTGAGTCGTGCAAACAGGTGACCGTTGGGTACAGTCCCGAGGCAAACGAAGGCGATGAGCGATATGAGGGGTTTTGTCTCTCCCGGTATTGGGAGTTGATGCTGTGCTGTGCCCGACTGGTTATATCAGTAAGTCCCTGGCCAGGGCTGCTAAGATTTGCTGATAAGTGTTATCAGTAGTTTCTCGATCTGTTATAGACCATTCACCGGCACGACTTATTGAGTTATTGGGGTCGACGTGACCATCCCTAGGCTCGATATGCAGCATATCTGACGAAGTGACCGGACTGTATGGTAGTGTTGCCGGTTGGCTCGACGGGAGTTGTAGCAGGTTCGCTTTTTTTCTTCTGATCGCTCAATACTCGGGTGGCCGTTACGTTTAGCTGACCGCTTGCGGCTTGGGGGTGCTTGATATGATCATCACCCACTGCCGGCGTATTGACGAGTCTTAGAGTCCCACAAAGGAGTTACCTAGTCCAGGCGAAACGTTGTGGTGCGCGTATGCGATATGCGAATGGACCCGATTAAAATGCGTGTATAGGATACCGTATATTGATCGGGCGGCTTGTTTTTGGTGGGGTCATATGTGATATGGCTGGATTGATAAATCAAGTGTTGATTTATCATTTAACCATTAGTTTTCTCACTTGAAATCTTTTCTTGTGCATGATGGATGTATGCATGCATGTATGCTTTCTTTCTTTTTAGATTCATGCACATATGGATGTGCATACATACATACATACATACATCATCCTTCATGGTTGATTACACATTGAATATCATGGCAATATAAGACTCACACCATGGTTAAATATATGGATTATTATTTAATTTTTTGTTAAAACAAAAGATATAAAGAAAAGGATAATTCATGTTTAGTTTCTACACTCTTCTTAAACCTAACCATGCTCACCTACTCCTAACCATGAGTTAACCTTCTCTTTGTGTTTTAACTCAAATTAAATAATATCTTAAACATTTAACCATGGTTTGAGATGAGAAGGAATAAATATATATACATATATTTTCATTTTTCCTTTCAAGAGTTATCTTTTTACTCTTGTTAAAAGAAAGCCATCATCTTCTTCCTCCTTCACCATTTGCTCTCTAGACTTTTGTAGTGAGAAATATACTCATCAAGTTAGGTTTTTGAAGTGAGAAAAGCCACCACAACATCATTCTACACAAGTTTAGCCCACTTGTTTAGAGTGTTATCTTCATTTCTTCTCTTGGAAAGTGAAGTCGATAGCTTGGACGAAGGAGCTTCGGGTGGATCGTTGTGAACACTAGGAGACTTCAAGAGAACCTTCCTCCAACACTCAAGAGGCCAAAGAGTCTAGCGAAGGGAGCTACACAGGTTGTACTCTCGAAACCCTAGTCTTTGTTGCCTTTAATGTGTAGAAACCCTAATTTTCTAGGATAGATCCTTTGTATGCTTGCTTAGCACCACAAAAATTTGATCTTTGTGACATGTGATACTTCCAAACTCTACATAGGGTGCTAGGTAAACCTACCATTGGTATCAGAGCCGACCTAGAATATTAGGCGACACTTTTACGAAGTAAAAACTCCGATCGAACCAAAATACGACGTTTCGAGACCTTCTCTGGACAATTTTTAATATCTGTCATTTTTCAGAATTAAAAATACTTAAAAAATACAGCAGGAAAAACTAAGAAACACTGTGAAATACGAAGCCATGATCCATACAAACCGCCGCGGAACCGCGGCAAATCCTTGCTTAGGTCACGGCTCCGCGGCCGTACAGAGACTTCATTGCTTCCTATTTGCACAGTAATTCTTATAACTGCTTGTATATTGTTTTAGGTATGTTTAATCTGAATCTAGTACTGTATATTCTGGAGATGGTTTTGGACTCGACGATTCGATCAGAATTTTCATTTCGTTGCTTTTCCGGGTAAATTAGAAAGTATTGAAGTGTTCGAACAAGTATCATTTGCTCACTTTTCACGGGGTTTAAATATTCTGGAGATACATGCAAGTTTTTTTGGTGGTGGACCCTCTAGAAGACAACAAACCTTAACTCGATTATATGACCGTCTTGAACTGCCCTTTGAACCTTAGGGTTTGGGGCAGTACGGCGTGCCACATGTGAGGCGTTGGCTTGACCCTTCTACGGCTGGACCGCTACTACTGTGTCATACTCCGGGTTTTTGAACTCCGCTCAAGTGTTGAGCTTTAGGGAATCTTGGGTGTTTGATTATTCGTTCGAAAACTTTAATACTGTCTGTTTATCTGGAATGTGATACAATATGTGGAATTCATATAGTTTAGGCATGAAATACGAAGTATGTGATATTTCGCATTTATGATGTCTAAAGAGTATGTGGATTCCAAATATTGTAGTTTTACACTTTCTTTTCTGTGACCGTAAGTGTAGTATGTTCGATATTGCTGGTTTCGTTGCTATACATCAACGACAATTGGGGTACGCATACTTACTTACGTTGATAATATGTGATATTATGTGTTGCTGAGATATGATGTGCAGGATTGTCGCGATCGAATAGCCGTGGGGTTTTTATGTGAGATGAGAGTTTTATATTTTCATTCATGTAAATTCAAATGTAATGTAATATTCTTTTATTTATGGCACCCGGGTTGAGGTTGATGCCACCAGTGTTGTATATTATTTACTTTTCCGCATTAGGATGGACCCAAGGAGGGGAGTACAGGTGACCGGGTTCTGGGGTTCAGTGGGAGGCCATCTCGAGGAGTCGAGACCGGGTCTCCTAAACTCCAAAATTGGTAGGGTCGCTTGCCGCTCTCGTAGGGGTCCAGGGTGTGGGCTTGGCTATTCATCGCGACTGTAGAATTTGTATTTTCTATTATTGGCTAAATACTAAATACGGACGTCCTAGTATATCCCACATTATATCAATGTTTCTGCTGCCTGTGTTCTGTGATATCTGAGACGAATGACATATTATATATATGATATATAGTAGACGTTGCTTATGTTTTACACCCGCGTCCCGTCCCGGTATGCCGTTAGTTAAGTAACCTAACGGTGCATAACGGAACATTGCGGCGAATGCGGATGGCATAAGCGTACGTGTTATTTTCGTTTCTTTTCTGTGATTGGCTTAAGGACTTAAATGATGGGATTACATTAATATGATTAATGTAAAGAAAATAAACCTAAAAAGATGTTGTATAATCGGATTTGAAAACCACTCGGCTCTTTATGAAAAAGCTATATTTCAAAACTGCGGAGCACAAGCCACTCCTTTTGAAAGCCATTTGATTCTACGATGATATCAAGTTCAAAGCGTTAAAGATTTTCTTAAAAATCATCCGCAACCCTCCGTCATTTTAGGAAGTAGAGTACTTAGTATTCGTGCTACGTTTGTTGACTTTAGTTAAGGCGTAATGTACGGTAGCTAAGTGATGTCTTCCTACACTGCATATGATGCAGATTAATTAGGACATTCATGCGATTTTGTTGACCATAGTTAAGGGTCATATGAGTGGGTCTAATTGATCAAGAAATGACGGGTAGAACTTGACTGGTACTTATGATTTGTTGACCATAGTTAAGGTCATAAGTACTAGGGGTAAAAATTACATCGGGAATTTTAAGTGTTGAAATTTGCAATGAGATTGCATACCTTCCATGTGATGGTTGGATCTCAATCCCACTGTGGGCAATAGTTGCTCCTAGGAGAGTTTTGCAGTTTACAATTAGCTAACTCATTAGGTGTCTAGAAAGGTGTTAACGGGGCTACGCCTCTGGGAAAACAAGGTTTACTTTAATTAGGTCCGTGCGAAAGCACGGGGAATCTTCCTCAAGTACCGACACTGGCCTGGCTAAACGGTTAGCGAAGTTGTAGACTGTAATTAATCCTAGCTAGTTTTTCTTTTTAAGGTTTGAAAGAAAAACTCGATTAAAGCAGTGGGAAACATCGATTAGACAAGATAATAACCAATCTGATCTATGCAAGAGCTTTCGCTGAGTGTATTCTTTTCTCTCTCTTAATGGCAGATACCCATGACTGGACTCAAGCTTCTACTAGATAAAAACAAACTGAATGGGACCAATTATAAAGACTGGCTGAGAAATCTGAAAATAGCCTTGACTTATGATAAAGTATCATATGTCCTCACGGCTTCAGCCCCGCCCATCCCAGGTCCAAAATCCTCAGTTGGGGACATTAAAGTCCACAAGACATGGGACGCTGACTGTGCCACGGCCAAATGCCTCACGCATGCATCGATGGATAACACACATCAAAAGCAGCACGAGGATATGGACATTCACGGTATATTGCTCCATACAAAGGAGTTGTATGGAGAGCAATCCTGCGTATTACGATACGAAGCATCAAAGAAATTTTTTCAGATGCGAATGGCCCCTGGCACATCAGTAGGAGACCATGTTCTGAAGATGATAGCTCTTATAGAAGAGCTTGAGGACCTAGGATGGACAATGGACAATGAACAATATATGGATATTATGCTGCAGTCCCTCCCCTCCACCTTTGCTCAGTTCATAGTGAACTTCAACATGCACGGCATGGAGAGGGAACTCCCTGAACTCCTTAATATGTTAAGGAGTGCAGAGAGCACTATGAAATCAGCAAAAACTCCCGTTATGACTGTTGGACAGTCTTCCTCTTCTCGCCCGAAAGCTAAGGCCAAGGGAAAGAAAAAGAAGAAGCCTACCAATCCTAAGGGTGAAGTTAAAAAGGTGAAGGGAAAGGAAAAGTCCAAAGCTGGAGACTCGGGGAAAGGCGAATGTTTTCATTGCCACAAGACAGGACATTGGAAGCGCAATTGCACGGAGTACTTAAATCTCAAGAAGAAGCATGGGGTGCTTCTGCTTCAGGTGCGTTTGTAACAGAAAACCTTTTTTCAATAAACTCTGCTTCCTGGGTATTGGATACCGGTTCAGGTTCTCACATTTGCAATTTTATGCAGGGGCTGAGAAATAGCAAAGTTTTGAAGACAGGTGACCATACTCTCCGCATTGGAAATGGTTCCAATGTACATACAGTCGCAGTGGGAGAGTATCACTTGGGGTTGCCATCTAGATGTATTTTGGTTTTGAATCCATGTTATTTTGTACCAAGTATGCTTTGTAATATAATATCCGTTTCTTTGTTAGACAATGAAGGATATAATTTTGTATTGCAGAACAATGTTATGAACATTCACCTGAATCAAATGTTGGTTGGGTATGGTACGCTTAATAACGGAATATATGTCATAAATCAACACACAGTTTTCAGTATACAACACACTAATAAAAGAAAACTTTCAGAATTAAATGAAGCTTTTCTTTGGCACTGTAGACTTGGTCATATTAACGAAACAAGACTAAACAAGTTATACAAAGATGGATATTTAAACTCTTTTGAATATAAATCTTATGCAACTTGCCAGTCTTGTATCAAGGGTAAAATGACCAAAACTCCGTTCACCGGACACGGAGAAAGAGCTACTGAGCTCCTAGGCCTCATACATAGTGATATATGCGGGCCAATGTCTACACAGGCTAGAGGCGATTTTTCATACTTCATTACGTTCACTGACGATTTCTCAAGATTCGGTCATGTATTTTTATTAAAGCACAAGTCCGAAGCTTTCGAGAAATTCATTGAATATAAACAAGAAGTAGAAAAACAAACCGGCTTGAGTATCAAGATGCTTCGATCAGATCGAGGTGGTGAGTATCTCAGTACAGAATTTGCAAACTTCCTAAAAGAGAATGGGATTCTCTCTCAGCTCACTCCTCCTTGCACACCACAGCACAACGGTGTGTCAGAACGATAGAATAGGACCCTATTAGATATGGTCCGGTCCATGATGAGTGACGCTGAATTACCCGTCTCGTTTTGGGGGCATGCATTGGAGACTACAGCATTTCTACTAAACAGGGTTCCAACCAAAACCGTGTCTACCACGCCATATGAGATATGGCATAGGAAGAGACCATCTCTTAAGAGAATTAAGATTTGGGGTTGCCCGGCCTATGTTAAAAAGCAGAATCCGGACAAACTCGAGACACGGTCAGTCATGTGTAATTTTGTGGGATATCCAAAGAATTCTTATGGATATCAATTCTACCACAAAGAGGAACAAAAAGTGTTTGTTTCTCAGTATGCCACATTCTTAGAAAAAGAGTTTTTCACAGATAAAGATGATGGCAAGGTGGTAGATCTAGAAGAGGTTCTAGAAACACAAACTACAAATAACGATTTGGTTGAACCGGCTGTTGCAATAGAAACTGAGGAACCTCGGCCACTCCGTAGGTCTGGTAGGACTTCTCGCCCACCGGAGAGGTACTACGGTTTCCTCATTGATGGTGACGGAGAAGACTGCATCATGGATGATGATGATCCTACCAGTTTTCAACAGGCTATCACGAGTGGAGACTCTGTGAAGTGGCTGGATGCCATGAGATCCAAAATGGAATCTATGTACACCAACAAAGTATGGACTTTGGACGTTGAACCCCGTGGGGTAAAACCTGTGGGGTGCAAATGGATCTTTAAAAAAAAGATTGGTGTAGATGGGCAAGTGGAGACCTATAAAGCAAGACTTGTGGCGAAGGGTTTTCGTCAAAGACCAGGTTTGGACTATGACGAGACTTTTTCTCCCGTGGCCATGCTTAAATCCATTCGGATCCTACTTGCTATTGCTGCTCACTACGACTATGAAATCTGGCAGATGGACGTTAAAACCGTATTTCTAAATGGAAATTTAGAAAAATGCGTTTATATGGATCAGCCAGAGGGCTTCATTGACAGTGGGAGCAGCGGGAAAGCATGTAAATTGCTTAAATCCATAATGGGTTAAAGCAGGCATCACGGAGTTGGAACATCTGTTTCGATGATGTCATCAAAGAGTTTGATTTCATCAGAAATCCAGATGAACCTTGTGTTTATAAGAAGGCTGTAGAGAGAGCTGTCACATTCCTCGTATTGTACGTGGACGACATTCTTCTGATAGGAAATGATATTCCTATGCTACAGTCGGTCAAATCTTTCTTATCACTAAGGTTCTCCATGAAGGACCTGGGTGATGCCACATACATTCTGGGCATAAGGATCATTAGGGATAGATCCAAAAGGTTATTGGGATTGTTCCAAACCAGGTACATTAACACCATCCTAAAAAAGTTTAGTATGGAAGACTCCAAGCGGGGTGCCTTACCCGCTTGCCATGGGGTCACTCTCTCCAAGGATTCTTGCCCAAAGACCGATGAAGAGAGAGCTTGCATGAATTTTATACCCTATGCTTCGGCAGTAGGATCTATAATGTATGCGATGTTATGTACATGCCCAGATGTAGCTTATGCACTTAGTGTTGTAAGCAGGTATCAATCCAACCCAGGGGAGAATCACTGGACAGCTGTGAAGAACATTCTTAAGTACTTACGAAGGACTAAAGAATTGTTCTTGGTGTATGGTAATGGAGATCTCCAAATGGAGGCCTTTACCGATTCGAGCTTCCAGAGAGATAAGGACGACAGCAAATCTATCTCTGGGTTTGTATTTACCCTCAATGGAGGGGCGGTAAATTGGAAGAGTTCCAAACAGGATACCGTTGCAGACTCTACGATGGAAGCTGAGTACATTGCTGCTGATGATACCGCCAAGGAAGCCGTCTGGATGAAGAAGTTCGTCTCGGAGCTAGGAGTAGTTCCAACCATTATTGATCCAATACCTTTGTATTGTGATAATAATGGGGCTATGGCATTAGCCAAGGAGCCCAGATCCCATCAGCGGTCCAGACACATCCTGAGGCGTTTTCATTTGATCCGGGAGATTGTAGATCGCCGCGAGATCGAGATTAGGAGAGTAGACACAAAGAATAACGCCGCGGATCCATTCACCAAGGCCCTCCCTCAGCCGCAGCATGAGCGACTTTTTGAGATGTTGGGTATGAGATACGCCAATAACTGCCTTAGTGCAAGTGGGAGATTGTTGGATATATGTATGTCCTAGAGGCCATTATATGATAGTGGATGTATTTGTACATGTATATATATTCAGTATACATTCTTGCTCGACATGATAGTATGGTATCTGGTTCTTCTTTATCTGACATGTTGATTTGATCATACTTTTATTCATTCATACATGCTGATAAAGCCCTGAGGATATCGGCCTGACTACTGTGATTATGATGGAGATCATACTAGTGGGACATCTGTAGTCTATAAGCATATCCTGGAAAGTCCCTAGTCGTAGGTATATCGATATGAGGTATGGATATACCAGAGTAGACTAGCGTATATGATACTAGACCCATACGATGGACGATGATTGTTCTCACATTCATCGATGTTTGACATCAAGATCATATACGGGTGCTCAGTGGTGACTGGGTACACTGGACGGACTCACCGAGAACTCCTATATGGAATTATATCTATCGTCAGATAGCAGTTCTCAGGTGACACTGGTACAGGTTAGTCTGTAGACCCGAGATCGTCATAGAGTCTTGTGTGTTCTCCCACTGTACTTTGATTGCCACCCTACCACGGCTCTACTGAGTCGTGCAAACAGGTGACCGTTGGGTACAGTCCCGAGGCACACGAAGGCGATGAGTGATAGGAGGGGTTTTGTCTCTCCCGGTATTGGGAGTTGATGCTGTGCTGTGCCCGACTGGTTATATCAGTAAGTCCCTGGCCAGGGCTGCTGAGATTTACTGATAAGTGTTATCAGGAGTTTCTCGATTTGTTATAGACCATTCACCGGCACGACTTATTGAGTTATTGGGGTCGACGTGACCATCCCTAGGCTCGATATGCAGCATATCTAACGAAGAGACCGGACTGTACGGTAGTGTTGCCGGTTGGCTCGACGGGAGTTGTAGCAGGTTTGCTTGTTTTCTTCTGATCGCTCAATACCCGGATGGCCGTTACGTTTAGCTGACCGCTTGCGGCTTGGGGGTGCTTGATATGATCATCACCCACTGCCGGCGTATTGACGAGTCTTAGAGTCCCACAAAGGAGTTACCTAGTCCAGGCGAAACGTTGTGGTGCGCGTATGCGATATGCGCATGGACCCGATTAAAATGCGTGTATAGGATACCGTATATTGATCGGGCGGCTTGTTTTTGGTGGGGTCATATGTGATATGGCCGGATTGATAAATCAAGTGTTGATTTATCATTTAACCATTAGTTTTCTCACTTGAAATCTTTTCTTGTGCATGATGGATGTATGCATGCATGTATGCTTTCTTTCTTTTTAGATTCATGCACATATGGATGTGCATACATACATACATACATACATCATCCTTCATGGTTGATTACACATTGAATATCATGGCAATATAAGACTCACACCATGGTTAAATATATGGATTATTATTTAATTTTTTGTTAAAACAAAAGATATAAAGAAAAGGATAATTCATGCTTAGTTTCTACACTCTTCTTAAACCTAACCATGCTCACCTACTCCCAACCATGAGTTAACCTTCTCTTTGTGTTTTAACTCAAATTAAATAATATCTTAAACATTTAACCATGGTTTGAGATGAGAAGGAATAAATATATATACATATATTTTCATTTTTCCTTTCAAGAGTTATCTTTTTACTCTTGTTAAAAGAAAGCCATCATCTTCTTCCTCCTTCACCATTTGCTCTCTAGACTTTTGTAGTGAGCAATATACTCATCAAGTTAGGTTTTTGAAGTGAGAAAAGTCACCACAACATCATTCTACACAAGCTTAGCCCACTTGTTTAGAGTGTTATCTTCATTTCTTCTCTTGGAAAGTGAAGTTGATAGCTTGGACGAAGGAGCTTCGGGTGGATCGTTGTGGACACTAGGAGACTTCAAGAGAACCTTCCTCCAACACTCAAGAGGCCAAAGAGTCTAGCGAAGGGAGCTACAAAGGTTGTACTCTCGAAACCCTAGTCTTTGTTGCCTTTAATGTTTAGAAACCCTAATTTTCTAGGATAGATCCTTTGTATGCTTACGTAGCACCATAAAAATTTGATCTTTGTGACATGTGATACTTCCAAACTCTACATAGGGTGCTAGGTAAACCTAACTTTAACTACATAACGTTTACATGCGTAACGCGACTAAGTGAACCGAAAACCCAGAAATCAAACCAGTAAAAGTATAGAGTGTTTTAAGCTTTAAATGGAAGCATCTACTAAAATGTTAAGAAATCTTAAATAAACCATCACCAAGATAGCAATATACGACGCCGTAGCGAAGAAAATGAGCAACAAGTGGGAAATATCACAGATAGAATAAACTACATAAGTAAAGTCGGCTCACAACGAGCTCGACACCAGAATACCAATAATATACATCATCGTCCTCACACTGTCTCTAAGTCAAATACATATAAGGTAGATGGAGAATACTAGATATAAAAGTGTGTACAAAAGAAGTAATCGGATACCACAACCCACCTATCAGCAAAACAACTCTCACACCAACGGTAGTGGTATCTGTAGCCAAAAGATGTAAGGAGGCAGCCTGCCGCGACTACTCCGAGGGGCAACCTGCAAATACTGTGGCACAACGGGGGTGAGTTGTCAACTCGTGAATAGATATAACATATATAGGTAATCGCGAGCAAGCACGTACAGCGCTACTCTATCATATACCAGCAGATGATATCAATGCGCTATAAGCAGTATGTGCAATAATCATACAAGTGCTCTATCAGGTAATATAACTACAGGATGAGATACAATAATGAATGCTGAGCATGGGAAATATAACATCTACACGGAATGTCAACATGGAAAATATAATCGGTGCCCATCAATGCATCCAGATCCCCAAATAGCTCAGGCGCCGGCACTCTCATCGGCCCTCCAATCCTGTAAATATCTGAGAATCACGAGTGCCCAACATCGGCACCCAAATATCATAAATACTCGTGTCCAGCAATCGACACGCAAATCCATATATATCGGGCATCCATCAGTCCGGGTCAGCCCACGGGCTCCGTCTGCGATATCGGCCCTCGGCCTCGGCAGTACGGGTCATCCCGCATCCATCTATCGACTCTAGTTAGTATCCTCCGGATAACCGCCAGGTCTAACCAATCACCGGTAGGTAGTAGTACCTCTGCCAGGCTCACCGTCTACTGCACAGCGATCCGTTCTCGCCCCGGGGTACCATACCGGGTCCACCATGTACCCGTAATCGGCCTCATCCAACTCCTCGATTCGGGTTCACATATATCACTCTAGCACCGAGAAAACACATGGTGGACGCACCGAAATATCATATCAAGGGAAACCGGGTTTTTAAATAATTACATATTCTCTTTGAAATAGCCACGGTTCCCAAATCCAGAAATCACATGTAATTCAAAACCAATATGCAAGTCAATGCGATGTGATATATGCATCAAGTATGAATATCATGTCAAGTCACATAAAAGATGAGCTACAGTACAATGATCATGGCAATTCTACAGTGTGAGTGTCATGGCAATTACTAACGGTGTGTGTGTAACATGCAGAATAGTGCTCGTGCAACATGAACCGTTAGTAATGGTGCGGTGTTCTATCAATTCTAATTTATATACATATAGCGGGGAATGCGGTATGCACTAAATAATAGCCATGAACAGTCAATGTATGTAAATGTAATATGCTGCTACAAGGTCCTATCAGCCCTGACACATAACGCCAAGTGGGCGATTTCCCCGTAGATGTTAAATCTACTCACCGTAGTCTCGCACTAGGTATAGCCGATGACTTGTTTCCCCTTCTGCGCGGCGTCCGTCGTACTCGCTTGCGAACCTAGAATTACACAATATATCACACATAAGCTCAAATCCACATAAAACGTAACGTTAACGTCAAACTAGAAACCCGCGTTGCAAATCAAGCGCGCATGTGCGCGATAAGCTAAAACGTGTGATTACGCGCCTGAAGCCACTCCGACGCGTCGCGATACGCAGAAACCCCAAACCCACACACACGTATCACGCGTGTCGCGAAAGTTTAAAAATACGGGAAATAGGGTATTAGATCCCAGATTTTTATACAGGAACAAATTTACAAAACTATATATACCAAAAGACTCCACATAGCAGCAGACTCCTGTGGTCCAAGCCCCAACCCCACTCACTCATCTGGCGCAATTTGCGGCCAAAATGCATTTTCCGGCGGCCTGTGTTGGGAGGTGGGCTCCCAGGTTTTGTGTGTTCACTTTACACCCTATGTACATGGTACAGTAATTACAAATTAAAATTGAGGAAACTCGGGTAGCAGCAGATCCAACAGAGCTCTATTTCTAGTTAAAAAAACATACTTTTGCACTAAAATGATACTTTAGGGTGTTTTTGTGCAAACTGAAGCAAACCCAAGTCTAAAACCACACTAATAACCCATTACCAAGCTAATCAAGCCCTAAAAATGCTAATTTTAACATATCATCACTAAATCCCTTCAATAGCACTAAAATTGCACAAAAAGGTGATATTTTGATAGAAATACTACAAGATATGAAAAATCGTGTTAAGTGTGAGGTAATTACCTCCCCAAAAACCCTATAGAACTCTATTTTCCAGCCTTTTCCCTCAAGCCACTGCCTTGACACTAAGATCCCCCAAAAGAGCCATTTTTCCAAAGTTTTTATGAAGGGAAGTAGGATTTTTGTGTAGGGTTTTGTGTAGATATCAAAGAGAAGTGAAAAGAAGTAGAAGAGATGAAGAAAATGCTATGTTTTTTGCTGGAATTCTGTAGGAAATTCTGAGATGAGAAGAAGAGAGAGAAAAGAGAAGGAAATGGGGTCAAAAGTCAAATTTCCTTACCTAACACCATGCTTCATTTTTCTATTTGGATTTTTGAATTATTGAAAGGGGTTTTGATTTGATAAAAGGGTGGGGAATAAAATGAATCATGCAAGAATGAAATGCGTAAAACTTTTAACCTAGGTCACAAAATGGCTAAGTGTGCATGTGTGCACTACATAAGGAAAATTTTCCAATTAGGGTAACCGACTAAAAATAATTAATAATCCTATATATATACATATATATACATACATATATATATATATATATATATAACACTTCACAACACAATTCTCACTAATCCATGAAGAAAATAAGATATTAGGGTTTTTATGAAAAACACGCACAATAGCCGATTAACGCTAAAACATTCCTAACAAAATTCAAAGTGTTACATTAACGATAGAAAGTATATGTCTTTGTAGTTTATTTAGAAATAGGCAAATTTTGAGTTCACTTCTTGGGCTAAGTTAAAATAAGGGAAGAGTATTGATTTTTTTATTAAAGTATAAGTTTGAAAAATAATTCCTAGCTTAAGTCTAAATTCTGAAAATATATACCCTACAAATTGCACAAACACGCACCTTGAAACTTAGAATAGTAGAGGAGACCTTGAAATGCTCTTGTCTAAAGTCCTTAATACGAAGAAAATAAAATAAAAATTCAAGTGTGAATAAAGAGATAATAAAAAAATGAACACTGATTTTTGTGATTACTTAAGGCTGCATTAATAGAAAAAATATTTAGCGAGGGTGCTTCATCACCTAGTACCTTAGACCAACTGGTTTGGGAGTCATTGCTAAAGCCTTAGGTGTTGCAAGACTAGGAATTATGCTTTAATGTGCAAACACATCTTGTAATCAGTTGTTGGTACCTCAAGGAGTATTAACGATCGCATGAAGGATGTGTGAGCGAAATTCATCTAAAAATTCACCAATTAAGAAGTGCTTTGGACAACGGACAAGAGTATGATTGCTTGATTTGAATTTTCAAGTGTAGGGGTGATATATACACACACGTAGGGGTATGTGATTGGGGTTTAGATAAGAGATAGGAATGAAAAATAGGACTTATATCTTTAATAGAGATGATAAAAATTCCTAAGTTGAGATAGAATCCTAGAAGGAAAACTTAAAAGATGCCGAAAGCTAAGTAGGTCTGCAGAACATATATAATCTTAAGTTAAATGATAAGAAAGCGTGAAGAATATGGGTGGATAATTTATGAGTAGAAGATAATAGAATTCCTTGTTAGAAAACCTAATTAGAGAATAAAAGTCGATAAGCCAAATTGATAGGATTTTGTGGGTAGTATCCGCTGAAAACCCTCAGGAGACAACACTCCTCCTACTAGGGACATCTAGAGGTTTAACAGCTTGTTGCACGAGCTCGGTGCAATCGCGATTCCCTGCGAAAGTGAGGTTAGGTTTTTGTTCAGAATAAAACTAGGTTTGCTCGAGGACGAGCAAAATATAAGTTTGGGGGTATTTTTTTATGTCATAATTTTGCATTATTATATTCCCCATTCTTATGCATTTTACAAATAAACAGGTGCTTTTGACCCATGTCTGCTACATAGTTACAGGTTACAGTTTCTCAGAACAAAAATAGTGAAAAAGATAAAAGACGATGCAAAAGTGAGACTACGACCAACAAATAGAAGGATCTTGATCAAGCCTACATGAAGATCAGTTCACAAAGTACAAGGCAGCGCAAGGTTCAAGAGTTCCATACAAAGCGAACGGTTAAAGTCCACTACATTACTCACTGTGAAGATCTGGAAAAGAAATAAAAGCTATTCTGAAGAACCGACCAAAGATACAGGAAAACAAAAAGAAGCAGAACCATCACAAGAAAATGAAGCATCCAATCCCTTGTTTTGGCCGCGGAACCGCGGCCAAACCTGGCCTACGGCCGCGGTTCCGCGGCCGGGTAGAGCCCGTAGAGGCTGAAAATTTTACCAAATATTTTGGCGGCTTTGACTAGTCTTCCTAGGGGTATTTTTGTAAAATCACACATGCGGCGATTGTAAGCCTAGGGTTTTCTATGTCCTGTAAATAGAGACCCAAATTCATGTATTAGGTCATGCCTCCTTTCATTAATAAAATTCAGATTTCTTTTGGAGAGTATCGATGCCTCTTTTCATTTCATCTATTCAGATCTGAAAAGTCCTGTATATATGTTTGGAGAGAGCCATCAATAAAGTAAGTAGTTTTATTTAATTGCCTTAGTTAATTTTTATTCTGCCTTAGTATAGATCTTTAATTCCTTGCCCTAGTTAGATAGTTAGATATGTTCTTCAATTCCCTAATGAGCGAGTAGTCTCCTCGCTTGTTAGGGTTAGTTTTGGGGAAGGCTTGAGAGATGAAGATCTCTCACCCCTTTCTTTCCCATCACCCATTTTTATAGGACTCCATGCATACATGCACATACCGCTCCTTACGGCACCCTATCACATGTGGTAGCGGTGATACCGTAGTATAAAGGCCCGGTTGAGCGTGTTTACCATTGATGTTAGGGTAAGGATTAAGAAAGGAAGGACAAGAACCTAGAGGAAGAAACACAGTTTCTTCCCGATGGTACTAATCCCCTTTATTAATAATTACCATAACTCCTCATAGATCTTAATTTGGGTATAGAAAGCGGTGAGATTTATTGACTTTCCAAACTTATCCTAAACCTAACCCTAGCAAGATTTAGATCTAGATTAGTTTAGTTTTTAGATTTAATCAATCCGACACCAATCGGAATTAACTCGTAAGAACAATTAGAGAATACGCAAAATCCCTGTGGACCGACCCGTACTCACCGGCTAGATACCAAGCGACGCCGTTCTTGATTATGGTTATATAAATTCTTTGATTCATCTTTTAAAAGCGCATAAGCTACTTAAAATCTCTCTCAATCATAACTCAATAAAGAATTTGATGTAATGTTGTATATAGGGTTCGGTATCTAATAACATTCGTTCAGAATTAATGTATTTACCTTTTGGTAATACATGGTGATATCTACCAACTGATTTGGCAACAAAAATTGCACCATTCTCTAACACTTAGAGACATCACCCATTCTCAGTTTTCTATCTTTCTGTAGCCCATGTAACAGATTACATTTATGGGATCCTGATCCGGTATCTCATACCTAGGACATAGAGGATACTGAGAAACAGTTCTCGGTAACGAACACACCCGAAAAATATGCATCAACATGCTTATTCCTCGATTGGGTGGCATGGGAATCCGGATATTCTCCTATTCCTACTCGGACTTATAACAATTATAAGATAGAGCGGAACCAATGTTTCCTAGCTCAGTATAATAAGCAGGTTTGGTCAATGCATTCATATTATTATCTTGATTAAGGCGTGACATGGTCGCTACCATGAGAGAGAGAGAGAGAGAGAAGAAAACACTCACCGTATGCTCTTGCAAGATCAAATTGGTTATTATTTTATCTAATCAGGATGTCTCCCACTGTTTTTATCAAATCTTTCTCCAAACTCTAAAAGGTATGACTAGCCGGGATTAATCACCCGACAGGTTCGCCAATCTTTCATCCAGGCCAGTGTCGGTACTTTGAGGGAGGTTCCTCATGCTTTCGCACGGACCTAATTAAAATAAACCTCATTTTTCCATGGGCGTAACCCTGTTAATACCTTTCTAGACACATACTTGATCGGCTAATTGTAATGTGTAAAACTCTCCCAGGAGTAACTCTTACTCTCAGTGGATATCGGGATCCAACTATCTCATATAAGCTATGCAATCTCATTGCAAATTTCAACACTTGAAATTCCCGATAATATTTTGCCCCTAGCAACTTATGACCTTGGTTATGGTCAACAAATCATAAGCGCTAGCCAAGTTCAACCCGTCATTTCATGATTGAATTAAACCCACCCGTATGACCCTTGGCTAAGGTCAACAAAGTCGTACGATTACCCTAACTCAATCGCATCATATGCTGCAGATAAGCACTAATATAGCTATCGCACATTACGCCTTGGCTAATTTCAACAAACGCAGCATTAATTCTAAAAAATACTTATTTGAAATGATGGAGGGCTACGGCAGGTTTTTAAGAAAACCTTTTGCGTAATGAACCTGATATCGTCGTAGAATCGAGTGATTTTGAAAAGGAGTGTTTTTTAGGCTTTTGCTAGTTTTTCTAAAGATCTCACTCCCGGTGAAGGGATCTCGGCTCTTTCCTCATCGAATGAGGTACTGGATATTTCACAAATACCACTATGGAAATCAAGAACTAAAAAAAGCAATCAAAAGACAAAACCGAGTGGATTGTAGCATCTTCCAGTTTCACTAAAGAGGTCACTCTCGGTGAAGAGATCATGCTTCTTTCCTTATCGAATAAGGTGCTGGATATTCTACAAGGAATACCGCTATGCAAAGCAAGAACTAGAGCTACCGGTTTTTAAAACAAGATTCTGCAACATCTTTAGGTTTCTTTTATTTCATTAATCTCATTAATGAAGTGCCATCATTTATGCTTCCTAAGCATCACAGAAGAAACGAAAGTAGCAATATTTATTATATATCATATATATAATATAAGCATTCATCTCAGAATATCAAGTGATCACATCACAGAATATCAGCAGCAGAAGAACACATATGAAATATTGGATATACTAGGAATTCCGTGTTTTAAATTAAGCCCGTAAAAAACGTGGATTCTACGGTCGCGATGAATAGCCAAACCCACATCTCTAGACCTCTACGAGAGCGGCAAGCAACCCTACCAATTCTAGAGTTAGGAGACCCGATCTCGACTCCTCGAGATGGTCTCCCACTGGACTCTAGAACCCGGTTACTTGTGCTCTCCTCCTTGGTTCTGTCCTAATGCAGAAAAGTAAATAATATACATCAATGGTGACATTATCCTCAACCCGGAAGTGCCCCAATAAAAGAATATTACATACAATCTTTTACATGAATGAAAATGAAAAACTCTCATCTCACATAAAAAAAAACCCCCGGCTATTCAAAACACAACGATCTAATATAACATATCACAGCAACACATAACATCACATGTAATTAATGTAAGTAAATATGTGTATCCCAATTGTTGTTGACATATAGCGACGAAACCGGCGATTCACCACATATTACACTTACGTTCGCAGAAAAGAAAGTGAAAAACTACAACAATTGGAATCCGCAACCACCTTAGATATCATAAACCCAATGTATCACATACTTTGGAGTTCATGCCTAACTAAATGAATTCCTTAGACATCACATGCCTAAAAATTATAAATCCCGCATTTTAGTCTCGATATTGAAAACACTTTCCAATAACCAGTCGGGTAATTCAACAAGATTCCCGACAACCTGATCGAATGCTCGTCGGAAACTTTAGTAGACGGCCGCACCCGTGATGCCGTCGACGAAGTGCACTTAGGCGGAACACCGCGGCCACGATCACCCGAACGGATGCTTTTGGCGATGGGGTTCTCCTACAGTCACTTGGTTGGGGTTATGGGGCGTGGCTATCTAGTAAGGTTACCTGGCGAGTATCCGTGTACGCTACATGATTGCGACGGAATTTTGATCCATATCAAAATTCCGTGGCAACCGATCAAATGAGACTGAATTGCTATATTTATAAAATACAAATTAGTTTTCATAAAACTAAATATTATGGATTCTAAGTATTGTATCACAATCATAGATAGCTAGACGATGTTAAACTTTTTGATCGAATCAACAAACACCCAAAATTTTCCAAAGAGCTCAATACTTGAGCGGAGTTTAAAAGTACCAAGAAGATACCACAGCACCTATGGACCAACCGTAGAAGGGTCAACCCTTGCCTCACCTATGGCGCCGCGGAACTACCACAAACCCTAGGGTTTGGTGGCGGTTCCGACGGTCACAGAATCGAGTTAGGGTTTCGTTCTTCTATAGGGTCCACGGAATCACCTGCATGTGAAGATTTTAAACTTGGAAAATTCCAACTCTTGGAAAATTTCCAGCGAGGAAAAAAATGGGTTATTGATATCCGTTCAAACTTTTTAACATCATCTAAAATAACCCGAAAATGATGTTAGAATTACGACTACGAAACACTCTGAATTGCCTTTACAGAAAATTAACATCACATGCAATTTTAGTAAAAACAAGCAACACCAGAAACACCAAAACCCAGAAAATAGAACACCACAAAAAACTGAAGCAAGGATGCTACCAAAAAAACCGATGGGGCCGGTTTTTCTGGTCTTGTGGCCGGCCAAATTCCGGCGAGAAGGGCTCAGGTTTCTATGGTGTTCATGTTACATCTCATGTGACATTCTACAGTTGCTTAAAAAATTTTTTTGAAGACTTTTAAAATTCGACAGAAACTAGATTTTTAGTTTCGATGTTTCGGAGTTGTTTCAGGTTTAAAATTCAACAAATATCGTCTAATTCTCTAGCTTGGCTCTGATACCACTGCTGGGTTCCCTAGGTCGCCGCTGGGTTTCGGGAGGCATCGACCATGCCATTTTATAAAAATTTGGCACGCTAAAGAACCTTAATGCTAGAATCTAAACTAGATAATTAGACGAACAAGCATGTAAACACCTTTACATCTAAGTGAAGAAAGAATACAACCTTTGTAGACCAGTCCTTCACTTCAATAGCTCCGTGTAGTAGTCCCTTCGCTCCAAGTAGTGATCTCCCGAACTCTAGTGAGGCTCCACAAGATGAAATGAACAAGCTTGCTTGAAGTCTTTGAGGTCGAAGATGATCTACATCGAGGAGACACTAACTCAAGCTACCTCTTCACTAAGTGATGAACCAGTGAAGAAACAACCCAATCTAAATGGCTAGTAGGGAAGAGGTTGATGAAGTATGAATTTTTCTCACTTGAGAAATAATTTTCTCACTAATTTTCTTCACCTCCTAAAAAACTAGAGAGCTTGAGGAAGAAGATGAATAAAGCAACCATGGAATGAAGCAAGTGAAGAATGAATCAAGTTATGAGAATAGAAACCATGGGTGAGATAATATCTCGTACTAACTCATGTAGAGACTAAACCATGGCTAAACAATAATGGTTGGGTTAATAAATATTTTCAAGTAAAACAAAATTAGTGGACTTGATCAGTGGTTCCACAAGCTTCTACAAGTTTCAACCATGTGACAATTTCAAACTAATTTGATTTACATTAAATAAACAAAACCTTACATTATTATAAGCATGGTGTGAGTCTCATACACCCATGTAGCATGCGGCATCAAGCATGACACAAAAGATGTACATTAATATATATCACATATATACTAAGTGTACACTAGTGAGAAAAAGAATACTTAAGTGAGCTAATATTAGTTAATGTAAGATAATATATCAAATATATAATTATACATTAAATTATTAAATCAACACTTGATTTAATAATCCGGCTATATCACATACAACCGACTAATATCAAATGTATCAACTTATCGAATCAACACTTGATCCGATAACCCGGCTATAACACATATAACCGACCAATATCATATATCATGAGAATAGAATACGGTATCACATATGCGCATTAATATCAGTCCTGCACATATCACATATGTGCTCCTACTTCGTTTCTCCTGAGCCAGGAAAGCTCTGTGTAGGACTCTAAAGACTCGTCAATACGCCGGCAGGAGGTGATGATCATATCAGTCACCCATAAGCCGCAAGCGGTCTGCTAAACGTAACGGCCATCGGGTATTGAGCGATCAGAAGATCAACAAGCAAGCCAGCTCATACTCCTGCGAATCCAATCAGTAACACTACCGTACAGTCCGGTCTTTTCGTCTAATATGTCGCATATCACAGCCTTGGGGTGGTAATCGTCAGACCCCAATAGCCTGATAGGTCATGCAGGCACATAACGGTTCGAAAAACTACTGATAACACTTACCAGCAGATCTCAGCAACCCTGGTCAGGGATTTCCTGTTATGGCCAATCGAGCATAGCGCAACATCAACCCCCAATACCGGGAGAGACGAAATCCCCTCTTATCGCTCATTGCCTCCATGTGACTCGAGACTGTACCCAAAAAACACCATTTTGCACGATCTCTTGAACGTGGTAAGGTGGAAATCAAAGCACAGTGGGAATCACATAAGACTCTATGACGATCTCGGGTCGACAGACTAACCTGTACCAGTGTCACCAGAGAACTGCTATCTGACGATAGGTATAATACCATCTAGGAGTTCTCGGCAAGTCCATCCAGTGTACCCAGTCTCCACTGAGCACCCGTATACCATCTCTGATGTCAAACATCAATGGATATGGGATCATCCATCGCCCATCATATGGGTCGAGAAGCGTATTCGCTAGTCTACTCTGGAATATCGATGCCCTGTCTCGATACTCCCACGACTAGGAACATTTGAATGATGTACTTACCGACTACCTCTGCCCCAATAGTATGATCTGCATCATAATCCTTGTAGTCAAGTACTCATCCTAAGGGCTTTATCAACAAGTAATAGAGAGACAATAAGTGCACATGTTAAGATAAAGTGCAACCGGATAGCATACTATCATGTCGAGCAAGAAAGTCCTCCCTATATATGTCCAAGTATCCACTATAATATACATTACATGTATAATAATGGCCTCTAGGGCATAAATATAACTAACATCTTGATATGAAAGTATGCTATTTGGTTTGTCTTTAATTATCTTAACATGTGTATATATTTGACTTGTTATTATGTATCGCTAATACATGTTGATAAAGCCCGTAGGATTATTGCTTAACTACCAGCGTTATGATGGAGATCATACATGTGAGGGTTGAGTAGTCCATAAGCACATCCTTAAATGTCCCTAGTCGTGGGAGTATTGAGACTGAGCATCGATATTCCGAAGTAGACTGGTGTATACGTTTCTAAAACCCGACGAGAGGCGATAGTTGGCCCTACAACCACTGGTGTGTGGCACCCAAGATCTTATACAGGTGCTCACCGGGGGTGAGTACACTGGACGGACTCGCCGAGAACTTCTAGATGGAATTATACCTATTTTCAGATAGCAGTTCTCAGGTGATATGAGTATATGTTAGTCTTTAGACCTGAGATCGTCATTTGTCTCGTGTGAGTTCCCAATATACTTAGATTACTACCCTACCATGGCTCTACTAATTCATGCAAACAGGTTTTAGTTAGGTACAGTCCCGAGCCATATGGAGACAGTGAACGATTGTCAGGGATTCGTCTCTCTCGGTATAGGGAGTCGATGTCACACTGTGTTCGATTGGCCAGCACCATAAGACCTTGGCCAAGGTAAATGAGATTTACTGATAATTAGATCAATAGTTTCTTGGATCGGTCCTGAGGCACATCGACACGAATTATCGGTTTATTATGGCCTGGCATTACCGCCCCTAGACCCGGTATTCGATACTCTTAGACGAAGAAACCGGACTGTACAGAGATTGTCATATATAGGCTCAGTAGGGGTTCAGATGAGCTTGCTCGTCGACCTTCCTTTTCGACAGATATCTGGGTAGCCGTTACGTACAGCTAGTGCCGCTGACGTACTTGTGGTTATAGATTTATCTAGTAATTCATTGCCGGCGTACTGTCGAATCTTTAGAGTCACGCACAGAGGGTTTCCCTGGTTCAGGCGAAATGCTGCAGTGGCCGTATTTTGATACATGCAGGGTTCCGAATAAATACGTATACTAGCTACATGGACTTTAATCGGACGGATGGTGATACTAGCCGTCTTAGGATTAAACCGGATTATTAAATCAAGTATTGATTTAATAATTTACATATATACATATATTTTGATATATATATTCTAGTATTATGTTCGTTGTATTATTCCATCTCTTTGGTTATTCATATTTCGATACGAATACGGGTATGTATATACGGAGATGTATCATTGTATTTATACAAGTATGCATTTTAGAAGGAGAACACCTTATTATGTATTTTCTAATTTTGATAAATGGAAATGAGATAGAGGGGTGAGATAGCTTAAGAATGTTGAGAGGCATGATTGTTATTTTATATTTGCAAATTTTTTTTTTACAAAACCAAGACTTGTATTTTCTCTTTCCAAGATGTTCATTGTCATCATTTCTTTTCTCTCTCCTTTCTAACTCTAGCTCTTGAGCCTCTCTTTCACCTTGATGATGCTCTATATCGACGAACTCCCATATCAGGACACGTGGCAAATGACGTGTCCCAGAACTTAGAAGAGAAGCCCATAGGGGCCGGCCAGGCCATCCTTGTACCCGGCATACAAGCACAAGCTGGACCTCCTCGGAGCCCCTTGCAAATTGGCCTCCTCGGCCCCTCAGCTCGCCCCGAGCTGCCACAAGACCAAGACCCCTTGGCCCTCTTGCTCGTCTCCGAGCTCTTCAGCCGAGGCCATCTTCCTCGGTCCCTTCGACCGACCAACTCCTCCACAGGCTTAACCGCCACTCCGCAAATATCGCCACGCGCAAATTCTCTGCCAGCATCGTCCCATGTTCCACACCATCAAGATCCATATTAATGGGTGATCCGCTCTTTACGCGGGCGTGACGTCGGGAGCGTAACTGCCGGCGAGATTCTCGCGCCTGCCACTGCGTGCTGCCGCCACTATATAAACCCCCATCACAGAGGAGTCAAGTAAGCCATTTTTATTCCACTTAGCCGTTACTCTGCTCGGATCTAGTGCTAACTTGATCGTCGGAGGGTCCTTGGTGGTACCAAACCACCCCGGGACTTCTTTGCAGGTACTCAACGCTAAACTCCTCAAATCACCAATCTTCTCAAAACCCATTGAGACCCACATACAACAGGAGATCAGCTCCAAAATCCACCGGGAGATCGACGGAAGACAACATCTGACGGAGGCCCGAAAAGGAGCTCCATCAGTTGGCGCCATCTGTGGGAACAAAAGACTCCACAAAACACAAAGTTGGCTTTCCGATCTCTATCCATATGGCAAGCGATCACCCTCAGGACCCAGGTACCAGCCGTCGCCTTCCCCTCGCCGGAGGCGCGGATGAACCTCTTCCGACGACCGCCATCGGCGCCCTCGCCGGCCGAATAGACCGACTACAGGCTATGGTGGAGGCGATCATCTGTGTCCAAGCGACCGGACCGGAGGGCCAGATAGCTGCTCCTCCGCCTCCAGAAGACTCTGCCCTCGTCGGCACGGCTGACCACCGGCTGGTTACGTCCCAAGGCCACAGATCTCACGGGCCGATACTCCCCGAGGCCCGCTGGGCACCCCATAGCTCTACACCGGGGTCCGCCGCCAGAGCACCTCGCCTCGAACCTCCTCACGACCCTTGCCCCCCTGAGGAGATGTTGGTCACCTTACCTATCCCCAGGCATGATCGACGCCCCTTCCCACGACGAGGTTGCACGGAAGGGACCCGCCACGACGGCTCGAGGGCCACCTCGCCCGGGGATCTGAGGAACCTCATCGAGAGGAACCGGGGCCACGCCCAGACGCAGACCTCCCACAGAAGAAGCCATGGATCACCCGGAGCCGAATCCTCGGGGTACCACGACCGTCTCGACGCCCTCGAAAGGAAGATCGAGGGCATGCGCCGGGAAGGACACCTCTCGGGCGACGGGGCTAAGTACGCCTCCGACTCGCTTACCAAACCGTTTACCGAGGAATTGCCCGCGGTCCACGTCTCCTCGTGCAACAAGCCCCCGAAGGTCTCTCTCTTCGACGGGAAAACCGACCCGAAAGACCATTTGGACGCTTTCACCGCGAGGATGAGCTTCCAGGACCATTCCGACGCTGCCCAGTGCAGGGCCTTCCCAGCCACCCTCACCCGATCTGGTCGGGACTGGTTCCGAGGACTCGAGCCTTGCTCAATCTCGATCTTTGACGAGCTGGTTACTCAGTTCCTCGGCCATTTCGTCGGAAACCGTCGGCAGAAGTGCACGGTCGACTACCTCTTCACAATTAAGAGTGGGGACAAGGAGACGTTCAAAGCTTACATCACCCGCTTCTACAACGCCCTCCTCGAGGTCCCTGAGTACCGGGACAAGACCGTCATCATGGCGCTCAGGTCCGGTCTCAGGCACAAGGTGTGGTTTCGCTCCTTTGTGTTGGCACAGCCTAAGACCACGGCTGAGGTCAAGGCGTGAACCGAGCGCGAGGTTCAACTAGAGTCTGAGGTGAACGCAAACCTCTCTCGAGCAGACCGGTCCGACCAGAAGAAGAGGGCCTGGGAAGAAAGGCCGGAGCGTCAGTAGCCCTATCACCCGAAGTTCCAGGAGTACACCCCACTCAACGTCTCCCTCGCAGTGTTGCTAGAGTAGGCCCAGAGCGAGGTGTTCTTCAAGTTCCCTCCAATCCCGCGTCAGGCCTCGAAGCGAACCCGGGGCCCTTACTGCGCCTTCCACCGGACACTGGGCCACGCCACGGAGGATTGTAAGCAACTTCGGGACTACATCGAAGAGCTCATCCGATCGGGGCACCTCTCCGCCTACTTGAGAGACAAACGGCAGGCCGACCGCGAGCAGGAGCAGCGTCCTCCTCCTGCCGAGCTGACCATCGGCCAGATCATGCTCGTTTCGGCAGACGACCAGCCCGGAGCTCAAGGAGCCCCGTACCCGGTGCTGAGCACCGAAACCAACAGGCCTCCATGGAGCTCGGGCCGCGTTAATAAAATCATCTGTTAGCATGTACTTTTTTCTTAAGGCAATGTAAACTCTTCCTAGGGTCTGCTGTTAATTTAATAATGATCAATGGAACATTGCGGAAAAGAAGGAAAGATCTTGTTTATTCAAAAAGGTATTATGGGCTCCTCAGCCATACATACAAAAAGAAAAAGAAAATTACAACAGCGGGGGAAGGGGGTACAGAGAGCACTGCTCATGGTACTCTATGAAGATCTTCGCCAGCCGAGGCCTCGCGAGATCCAGCCACGGCCCTCGATTCCCACCGTGTGAGTTGACCCTGAGCCTCAGTTCGTAGCACTCACGGACGAATGCCTCTGAGCGAGCCAGCCGATTCGTGGAGATCAAGTCGAAGCACCTCAGAGACCACAGCTTACCCACGGCCTCGTCGTAGAGCTGCTCGGACAAGGGGTTGTAAAGCCCCGACGATGCCCTCCAGATGGAGTACATCAGCAGATGCAGCAAGGAGGAGCGCCGGGGGAGCAACCGGCCGAAGTGGTCTTCGATGCGCCCATAGACCAACTGCACGGTGTCCTTGGTGCAGTTCTGGTCATAAAGGTATATGTCTTCGAAGTGGATGATCTCGGGGATGGTAAAGGGGAAGTCCTGCATTTTCAACCATCTGTCTATGAAGAAAGGAAAGGCCAGTGCTCCTTTAGCCTTATATAGCCCACTGTGCCCCGACGGAGCTCAACAGTCGCCCGCTTTCACCCAAAAAGCCGCTGCCACGCGGCGATCATCAAACCTTCTCTGGCGGAATCGAAACTACGCGACTTTGACGCTTCGCCTCCCCCCATATTCAATGCGCGTGCTACATGCACGTTCGCCGCGACCGTTCCTATTCCCCATACCTGCAACTGGATGGTCGGGCGAAACCTTATGGAGAATTAACTGAGCGGCTACCCCGCTCGACTACACCTGGCTGGTAGCTTCCCTACTCGCAACGCCAGGGATCAAAGCCCTCGCCAAGAGGCAGCCGCGCAGCTTCGCTGCCTGGTTATCCTTAGCAGGACTCCTACGGCCCCTCCAACGCTAAGGATCCAAGCCCTCCTTAGAGGCAGCTCAGCAACTACCCTGCTCGGTTATCCCCGGCTGGTAGCTTCCTACCACGACCGACCGGGATCGAAAGCCATCCCAGAGGCAGTCGAGCCCGAGGATCCCTTGCTCGGCTATCGTTCAGGACAAAAGCCCTCGCCAAGAGGCACCGGACAGTAATCCTGCCCGGCCAAGGGTCCTTGGTAGGCTGCTTACAGCCCCCCTCACGCTAAGGACCAAAGTCCTCCTAGAAGCAGTCGAGTCCTCGCTCGGCTATCCCCGGCTGGTAACTTCCTACCACAACCGACAGGGATCACAAAGCCTTCCCAGTGGCAGTCGGGCCCGAGGATCCCTCGACTCGGCTATCCTTCAGGATAAAAGCCCTCACCAAGAGGCACTGGGCAGTAACCCTGCCCAGCCAAGGGTCCTTGGTAGGCTTCATATAGCCCCTCACGCGCTAAGGACCAAAGTCCTCCCAGAGGTAGTCGAGTCCTCGCTCAGCTATCCCCGGCTGGTAGCTTCCTACCATAACCGACAGGGATCAAAGTCCTCGCCAAGAGGAACCGGACAGTAACCATGCTCAGTCCCCGTCCTGAAGGATCAAAGCCCTCGCAAGAGGCAACTAAGAAACTGCCCTGCTCGGTCATCTCCGGCTGGTAGCTTCCTACCCACGACGCCAGGGATCGAAGCCCTCGCAAGAGGCATCCGAGCGGCTGCCCAGCTCGGTCGTCCCAGGCTGGTAGTTTCCTGCCTACAACACCAGAGATCAAAGCCCTCGCCAAGAGGCGACCGCGCAGCTTCACTGCCCGGTGATCCTTAGTGGGCTTCTTACAACCTCTCCAACGCTAAGGATCAAAGACCTCGCATGAGGAAACCGAGCAGCTACCCTGCTTGGTCATCTCCAACTAGTAGTTGCCTACCGGCGACGCCAAAGATCCAAGCCCTCGCCAAGAGGCGACCGCGCAGCTTCACTGCCCGGTCATCTTTAGTGGACTTCTTACAGCCCCTCCAACGCTAAGGACCCAAAGTCCTCCCAGAGGCAATCGAGCCCAACCCTCGCTCGACCATCCCCGGCTAGTGGTCGTTGCTCAAATTGCCAGAGGTCAGAAGGCCCCCACCAAGGGGCAACCGAGCAGCTTCCCATTCACATGCAGAGGATCCGAAGCCCCAATAAGAGGCATCAAGTCTATCCGAGTCTAAGCGATCCCACCTCGACTTCGGGGCCATGGAGATGATTCCTTCTCATAATCGCTCAGCACGCTCGGCAAGTGATCGAAATAAACTCGATGAGTGATCGCTAGACAGATGGCCGACCTGACATGGAAGCCCAACAGTACAAGCAGAGATATTTTACAAACAGAAAATAAAGTGCGAACCGATGAAACCAAAGAAAAAGTATTATTACTACCAAAGGCAAAAGCTTTACAAAGGGTATTTTGGGCTCCCCAGCCTTACAAAATGTCCGGAGGCTTACAAAAATTCTAAAAACAACAAAATAAAAGGAGGAAGATGAGGGCTTTAGGCCTAGGGGCCAGGTGCGACCTCGGGGTCCTCGACGTCCACCACGTGACGGGTAGGGTCCTCGGCGACTTCCTCGTCATGAATATCTTCCCCCTGTTGGAGATAGTGCCCTCAGAGTCAATTATTGGATCACAGGTACGTGATTGCAATGATTGAGGGAGGACCTATCCCGGTAGGACAGTCTTACTCGAGATGATAGTATGCTATCTGGTTTACCTTTATCATCGTGTACTGCTTTAGGTGACATGACACGTCGCTATTACACGTTGATAGAGCCCCTAGGATTCTTGCTTGACCACCAGCAGTATGAGGGCGATCATATAAGTGGGAGCTGGGGGTCTATAAGCTTATCCTTAAAAGGTCCCTAGTCGTGGGAGTTTCGAGACTGGGCATCGATACTCCCTTAGTAGACTAGTGTATACAGTCGAGACCCCGACGAGGGGCGGTGGCCGGTCTCACAAGCCACTGGTGTCAGTTGGATCACCTAAGATGTATACAGGTGCTCATTGGGTTATGAGTACACCGGACAGGACTCGCCGGGAACATGCTAGTTGGTCATATACCAGACGTCAGATGGCAGTTCCCTGGTGACATGTGTGCAGGTTAGTTCATCGACCTGGGGATCGTCATTTGTCTCGTGTGAGTTCCCACTGTACTTTGATTACTACCCTACCACGGCTCAAAGGAGTCGTGCAAACAGGTTTTAGTTGGGTACAGTCCCGAGCCACATTGAGGCAGTGAGCGTATCTTCAGGGGTTCGTCTCTCCCGGTATTGGGGATGAGGTCGTGCTGTGTCTAGGAGAGCCATTACACAAAGTCCTTGGCCAAGGCAAGGAGATTTACTGGTAGGTATTCCAGTAGTATCTCAGGGTGTTCTGGGCTACACTCCGACACGACTTGTACCGCTTTTGGGGGTCTGACTTTTACCAACCCCCTAGGCCCGCCATGCGATACTCATAGACGAACGGACCGGACTGCACGGATATTGTCACTGACAGGCTCAGTAGGGTGTCAGGATGAGTTCGCTCATCGACGTCCTTTTTAGTCAATACCTGGTAGCCCGTTACGTATTGGCTTATACCTCTGACGTGCTAGTGGTTAAATCCTCAACCGAGGTGTTGATGAGTCTTTAGAGTCCCCCACATTTTCAGTTACTCAGCTTTCGGGCGAAAGGTTGTAGAGGCCGTATGGAGATATGGCAAGGTCCGATCAGATACGTGCGGTATTGCACGGATCAGGATCGGACAGTTTGTACTATAGGCCATATGGTTATATGGCAGGGTTCGATCAGATACGTGCGGTATTGCACGGATCAGGATCGAACAGATATTACTATCCGGTTTTGGTATAAGCCGGATTCTAGTATAGTACAGTGTAGATTTTGTCTCATTGCATTTGTATTTCGGTCGGAATACAAATGCGGGTGTGTATGCACAGTATCGGGGTTTTCCTGTAATTTATTACGGGACCAGTTTTCTGGAGTTGCCAGTTTGCTTTCCGTTTCGGCCAATTTCCATTGTTCCGTTCATTGGCCGAAGATTGGTGGAGGAGGGTTTATTTGCATTGTTGCAAATAGGCATTAGTGGAGGGGGTTCTTTGCATCTTGTTGCATCATGATGGTTTTCATGATGAGCACCATCATTGACTTGTTTTGACTCCATCATGGCTTGACTTTTAAGGTCATGATTGTTGATGATGTTGAGGGGTATGGTTGTTGAGTGAGGACTTTTCTTTGTGATGATTTCTTTTGAATGATAACCATTCTCTCTCTCTCTCTCTTTTTCCACCCACCCCCTTGTTGTTCTCTCTCTCTCTCCAATCACATATGAAGGAGGGGGGCCGGCCATTCCTATTAGGGGATGGGATTCATTTCTCATTTTGGTGGTGGAAAATGTTACTCTCATTTTGGTATGCTACATTTTCCCCACCTCTCTCCAAGCTCTCTTTTCCTCCACCAAATGGCATCTCCACTACCCCATAAGGAGACACAAGTTCTACTACATATTCTACAACGAATCTTGGGCACGTTGACTAGCCAGCATCGTGCCCGAGTTGCCTCGGCATTGAGGTGGGAGCCCGTATACATAGTAGGCGATGTGGTGCACTTCCGGCGACGAGGAGGAGACGGACGGAGATCCCGCGAGGAGATCGGAGTGGAGATGAAGACCGGAGGACTTGGATCGTCGGTATATCTCTAACCCATCTTGTTTAGTAGCTTAGACTAGTTAATGGTAACGATCCGGGTGTTTAGTGCGCGGTGGTGCCGGTTGCTAAGTCCGCAAAAATTTAAGTTTACCACCGTTTCCGCATTTGGCCGTCGGATTGACGGCCAGGGCGCCGCCGTGCACTTACAGTGGTATCAGAGCCTCGCCATTAACTTAGTCTAACTTTGTGTAATGTGTTTGCATTTCCGATCGATCAAAAAGTTCCAAAACTGCATTTTAGTTCGCATCAGTTTCTGTTGAAAATTTTTGGTCTCGAAAAATTCTTCAGGTTATAAAATATTGATGTACTGGAAAATCTAAGAGTTCTGTAAAAATTTGACGAAGTAACTCCACAGTTGGAGCGCGGAACCGCCGCGAAAACCACCTTTGTGCGGCCCTTCCGCCGCGCACTATTCACATCACTTCACCATTTTTTTACAGAGGCCTTCTGGGCTTAAAATATGGGCTTTGGAATATTAAAGTTGGGCCAATTGTTTCTGTGAGTGCTACAGTTTTCTTTGGGGCCCACTTGTTAATTGTTTGATCAATCGGAAATTTTTTAAACACATTTTTCACAGTATTTACATTATATCTGCGACCGTGAATGTCACTCGATCGGTAAATCCGGTCTAACTGCTATAGCCCGGTTAGACGGATTTGCGAACGTGATTTTCACGTTGATGTTCTATGTATTTGCTGTGATGTTGCGGATCGGTCGTGGGGGATAGCCTGGATGCAATGCTAGTACAGTTTTGTTGTATTATGTACAATTGATATTGCGGGGCGAGCGTCCGACATGTGGACTGCCGTCACTGCCTGACTGTATTATTATTTTGGGGCACGACCTGGTTGCGGTCGATGTACCCGGTGTATGTATATTTTACTTTCTGTACTAGGATTGCCCCGCGGAGGGGTGCACGGATAGCCGGGTTCTGGAGGGCAACAAGCCCGCATCTCATGGCATTGAGACGGAGGGGGCTTCACTCTAGGATTGGCGGGCTATTCGCCGCACTCGTAGGGGGTACAGGTTGACCCAGGAGGGGTGCCCAAGTTGCCGGATTCCGTGAAGTGCTGGGTGGTCCATTCACGGGGCTGAAGGGGGCTACCTCGCTTCAGGTTTTGGCGGGTGACTTGCCGCGCCCGTAGGGGTCTAGGTTTTCATTGCACAGGCTATCCACACGACCAGGGGAACGTCGGGTTTCAGTAGTGGCTCTGTGAAACCCGGGGATCCCAGATATCTGTATTGTTTCTGTGATGCTGTTCATTCTCTGTGATGTTGCATTTTATTCACGCCTTGAGCGAAATATAATATATTGGTATATATATTAGTAGATGTTGTATATGTTTTGCATCCGCGCTAGTCCAGTCCCCGCTCTGTCGTTAGTAAGCTAACCTAACGGGTAATGACGGGACCCAGTGGCGAATGCGGATGGCATATACGTACATCAGTATATTTTCGTTCTTTTTGGTGTGATCAATTGATGGGACTGCGTTGATTCGGATCAATGCAAGTTAAAAACAAACCTAATCTGATGTTGTTGGAACACTTTTCAAAAAGCTGTTATTGCAAGGACGTTCACTTTTGTTTTGCATCGTGATATTCAGTTGGAATATCCTGCTCCTCAGTCGACGAGGCAAGGGCCGAGATCCCTTCACCGGGAGTGACCCCTTGGACAAAAGTTTGCGTCAGAGCAATAACTTCACTATAGCCGATCACTTTTGCTTTGCATCGCGGTATTCATTTGGAATATCCTGCACCCCATTCTACGGGGAAAGAGCCGAGATCCCTTCACCGGGAGTGACCTCTTTAGCAACGGTTTTCGTCACTATATTTTTAAAAGCTATCCGTTCCTTCGACGATATCAAGTTCTTTACGTTAAAGGTTTTTGCCAGAAACCATTCGTAGCCCTCCGTCGTTTCATATGGGTGGTCAATAGTATTCAAGCTGTGTATGTTGGCCAAAGTCAAGGCACAGTGATTGGTAGCTATTGGGGTATTCATATGCAGCATAGATAGATGCGTTGGTTTGGGACAGTCGTACTGCCATTTTGGCCAAAGTCAAGGGTATGTACGGGTGGATTCAAATTAACCTGGAGAATGACGGGTAGAACTTGACATGTGACTTATGATATGTTGGCCAAAGTCAAGGTCATACGAGCATGGGGCAGAAATCACATCGGGAGTTTCAAAAGTACTGAAACTTGCCAGATATGCGCATACCACCTGGAGTGTGATGACGTGAGCGGATTCCGTTACGTTATCATGCGATGATAGTTGGATCCCGATTCCCACTGATGAGTTGGTTTACTCCTCGGGTGACCCCGACTAATTCTTCTTTCAGGTTTGGAGGAGAATTTGAGGTACAGTGGGAGGTTTCCAGATTAGATAAATTGGTAACCATTCTGATCTAGGATAGAGTGCACGCTGAGTGTTTCTTCTCTCTCTCTCTCTGGCAGCGACCATTGACCCGACCCTAGACTATGACTCCGTGACCAAGTTGACCGAACTTACTTAACACTGGCTTTTGGATTGTCAGAGTTGCAGACCTCATTGCCACTCCTACTTTTACCCTTTTCTCCAGGACACCCCGTATTACTACGAACGTCCACTTCCATTGGACAAAACCATCGTATGGTTAGATACGAACTCGAAAGAATTATTCGAGGATGGTTTCCGGTTCTGGAGAAAACGGATAGGATTATTCAGTTGTCTTTTCATTTTACCCTCTCTCAGGTTACGAGTACTCCTTGGTTTAGGGGTAGTACACCTATTACGCAAATTGGATTGTCTTCTTCCAAACCTTAGGCTGGTGCCGACCGGTAGGGAATGAAGAAAACCAATTAGCATAACGATGGTGTGCAGAAGGTATTAAGTTCAGACAGAGCAAGGGATTAGTAGGAGGGCAAAGTAAATTGCAACAGATATTCACGACCAAACCAAATATTTCGTTACCACTCCCACATCACCTTTGTATTTCTCCAGGACACTCCGTATCACTACGAAGATCCACAGTTTATTTGGATATTCCATCGTATGGTTATATACGAACTCGAAAGGAACTTGTTCCAGTTCGGGGATGGATCCTGGTTCAGGAGAAATAGGAATAAAGTACATTCAGGTGTCTTTTATCTTCACCTTCTCTCGTGTTACGAGTGTTCCTAGGATTGGGACAGTACACCCATTGTGCTTATTGGATAGTCTTCTTCCAAACCATAGGCTGGTGCCGAACGGTAGGGAAGGAAGAAAACCATTTGGCCTAAAGGGGTGTGCAGAAGGTAAAGACTAAAAACATATGAAGGGATTTGGAGAGGTGGCAAAGAACTATACGGTTACAGTCGTGAATCTGGAAGAGGCATTACTAGGAATACCAGGATACCCCATCGAAACATTTCAATGTTTCAGTTTCACTGTGTACTGTTAATAGAAAACTGATTTCCCGATTAGATACTTACTCCAGGGTATGTATTTACCAGATACGATTCTCACATCTGTATGGTTTTACAGATGATGAGTGGGAGTAAGTTATTGGGAATTGGGTGATTATCCTCATTATATCGGGATTCGTTGTAATCGGTGATATTAGAGGAAATCACCTGGGTTGTTTGCCGGTCGGCAAATATTTGGTTTTGAATATCCGCTGTTATGCACCAATTTCAAATTGATATATCTGTACGTCTATTTTCATAGAGTGAGATATACCTTTCTGAAATTATGTCTACGACATTTACCTATATCAGTGGATGGTTAGGTAAGGAGCATTAAACAGCGGTGTAATTCTTCTTAACCATAAGTACAGTTTTCAACCTACGACACACAGTGAATGAGTAATCAGACTCAAGGGACTTTTACAGAGTATTGTATGTTGTCCAGAGTCCATCAGGACAGAGGGGATGGTCCTCGTACTATATTCGGTTTACTTATGACTCCTCTAATTTTTAGACAGGTGTTTCGTGGAAACACAGGGTCTGAATTTTGAGAAGTTATAGGTATTTGAATAGAGTAGAGAACCAGGTATAGCAGGTATCGGGATTCTTCAAAGAGATCGAAGATGTAGATACTTGTGTATGGTGTTCAGTTGATAGTAATGATTAAGAGAAATTGCTTCTCTTTCAGGTTACTCATAATTGGAAGTATTTCTAAGTTGAGTAACGCTGATCTGGCCTCCTTCCATTTAGTTGACATGCACTGGAGACAGTTGCATGATTTGGATCTGGTTCAATTAAATCAGTGCCTCTGGTCCTATATGGGATATAGAACAGTTCATATCTTAACGATGTTAAGGTACGGGGAGTTGTCCGGTTTATGATTAAAACCAGACACTGGACAACTCAAGGCACGTTTCTGTAATGGCTGTTTGTGGGTTGACCCAGGCTATGACGAGGGTTAACTTTCTACCATCTGGATGAACAATAGCAATATTGTTCTTGACTCGCCACAGTTTTAAATTAAAAATGGATTTTTTCAGGAAAACAGTAGTGGGAGTATGGTAGAACTGGAAGTGATTCCAGAACCACAAACGATTACTGAAGATTTGATAAGGAACCTAAAGATTCAATCTGAATTGACATTCCATTGGCCACTCCGCAGATAAGGTGGGTAACTTCAGGCACCCGAGAGGTACTACGGTAGCTTCAAGGACGGTGACAGGGAAGTTCTTGTTTACCCACAATTGCCATTGCTGTTGTTCCAGGTTACGAGACCCGGCGGGAGGATGAGTATAGCGTCGTTCTAAACCAGTTTTAGAAGTGTACGTCTATATGACTCTGCCAGAGGGTTGTCGTAGTCAGTGGGAGCAGCGGAAGCATTGGTGGACAGGTTGCTTATGTCTATTTATAGACTAGAGCAGATGTAGCGGAGATAGATCATCTATTTCTGATGTGACAGTCATGGGTTTGACGTCATCAGAATAGGGGATGGATCTGTTGAGAAGGTAGTAGGGTGTGATATCCTGGTATTTGGATGACATACATAGAATAGGAAAAGAAATTCCTATACTACGATCGGTTATACTTTGGTCGTCGCACAGTGGTTTCTCCACAAAGGAAATGGATTTTATATCAGACATACTGGTTATTAGATCTATGGTCTTAGATCTAGATTTGGGTGGTTTCCCAATCAGGGTACTTGACAGCATTCTAAGAGTATTTAGGATGGACGACTCCTGGCACGGTAGTGTACCTGCAGGTAATGGAGTCACCCTCTCCAAAGGTGTCTTACAGACTAAAGGGGAGAGGGACGGGCATGATTGGCAGATCACTTGCTCAGGCAATTGAGTCAATCGTGAGATGTCAAGTACCACACCAGATGTTGTTCTTGCACTAGATGCAATAAGTTGACATTAATCCAATCCTGGAGAAACAGTCGGAAGCAGTTTTAGAACATAAGTGGATGTTCTAGGGAGATGATAACGACAGCCTCATTCAGGAGACAGTTATCATTCCAGGCTTCCAAGGTGACATGGACGACAAGGAGGTTGTCAGAGTTATAGTTTTCCTTCTGATGAGGGGCAGTATTTTGGACAGGTGGTCCAAGGCAATACTGAGGGAGGCATGGCGCGCAGGATACTGATTAAGTTCAGTTGTCGATACAGTCTAAGAAGTTTGGATTTGGAGTTCATTTATGAGCTAGGTCCCATCAGACATCCAGACACGTTCTAAGACATGTATTGCTCTTTTCGGGAGATGGTTTTCTCCGCGAACTTGAGATATAGAGAGACATAGAAAGAAACAACTAAGCGGATCCACTCACTGAGGCTATTCCTCGAACGCAATAGTTCCGCAAACGAGCTTTGTGAGACTGACTAGTAGAGGAGTTGGATGTTCGGTATCACACGGGCTGTGAGTATGCGACATCGCAATAATTAGCCTTGAGTGCAAGTGGGAGATTGTTGGAGATAGTGCCCTCAGAGTCAATTATTGGATCACAGGTACGTGATTGCAATGATTGAGGGAGGACCTATCCCGGTAGGACAGTCTTACTCGAGATGATAGTATGCTATCTGGTTTACCTTTATCATCGTGTACTGCTTTAGGTGACATGACACGTCGCTATTACACGTTGATAGAGCCCCTAGGATTCTTGCTTGACCACCAGCAGTATGAGGGCGATCATATAAGTGGGAGCTGGGGGTCTATAAGCTTATCCTTAAAAGGTCCCTAGTCGTGGGAGTTTCGAGACTGGGCATCGATACTCCATTAGTAGACTAGTGTATACAGTCGAGACCCCGACGAGGGGCGGTGGCCGGTCTCACAAGCCACTGGTGTCAGTTGGATCACCTAAGATGTATACAGGTGCTCATTGGGTTATGAGTACACCGGACAGGACTCGCCGGGAACATGCTAGTTGGTCATATACCAGACGTCAGATGGCAGTTCCCTGGTGACATGTGTGCAGGTTAGTTCATCGACCTGGGGATCGTCATTTGTCTCGTGTGAGTTCCCACTGTACTTTGATTACTACCCTACCACGGCTCAAAGGAGTCGTGCAAACAGGTTTTAGTTGGGTACAGTCCCGAGCCACATGGAGGCAGTGAGCGTATCTTCAGGGGTTCGTCTCTCCCGGTATTGGGGGTGAGGTCGTGCTGTGTCTAGGAGAGCCATTACACAAAGTCCTTGGCCAAGGCAAGGAGATTTACTGGTAGGTATTCCAGTAGTATCTCAGGGTGTTCTGGGCTACACTCCGACACGACTTGTACCGCTTTTGGGGGTCTGACTTTTACCAACCCCCTAGGCCCGCCATGCGATACTCATAGACGAACGGACCGGACTGCACGGATATTGTCACTGACAGGCTCAGTAGGGTGTCAGGATGAGTTCGCTCATCGACGTCCTTTTTAGTCAATACCTGGTAGCCCGTTACGTATTGGCTTATACCTCTGACGTGCTAGTGGTTAAATCCTCAACCGAGGTGTTGATGAGTCTTTAGAGTCCCCCACATTTTCAGTTACTCAGCTTTCGGGCGAAAGGTTGTAGAGGCCGTATGGAGATATGGCAAGGTCCGATCAGATACGTGCGGTATTGCACGGATCAGGATCGGACAGTTTGTACTATAGGCCGTATGGTTATATGGCAGGGTTCGATCAGATACGTGCGGTATTGCACGGATCAGGATCGAACAGATATTACTATCCGGTTTTGGTATAAGCCGGATTCTAGTATAGTACAGTGTAGATTTTGTCTCATTGCATTTGTATTTCGGTCGGAATACAAATGCGGGTGTGTATGCACAGTATCGGGGTTTTCCTGTAATTTATTACGGGACCAGTTTTCTGGAGTTGCCAGTTTGCTTTCCGTTTCGGCCAATTTCCATTGTTCCGTTCATTGGCCGAAGATTGGTGGAGGAGGGTTTATTTGCATTGTTGCAAATAGGCATTAGTGGAGGGGGTTCTTTGCATCTTGTTGCATCATGATGGTTTTCATGATGAGCACCATCATTGACTTGTTTTGACTCCATCATGGCTTGACTTTTAAGGTCATGATTGTTGATGATGTTGAGGGGTATGGTTGTTGAGTGAGGACTTTTCTTTGTGATGATTTCTTTTGAATGATAACCATTCTCTCTCTCTCTCTCTTTTTCCACCCACCCCCTTGTTGTTCTCTCTCTCTCTCCAATCACATATGAAGGAGGGGGGCCGGCCATTCCTATTAGGGGATGGGATTCATTTCTCATTTTGGTGGTGGAAAATGTTACTCTCATTTTGGTATGCTACATTTTCCCCACCTCTCTCCAAGCTCTCTTTTCCTCCACCAAATGGCATCTCCACTACCCCATAAGGAGACACAAGTTCTACTACATATTCTACAACGAATCTTGGGCACGTTGACTAGCCAGCATCGTGCCCGAGTTGCCTCGGCATTGAGGTGGGAGCCCGTATACATAGTAGGCGATGTGGTGCACTTCCGGCGACGAGGAGGAGACGGACGGAGATCCCGCGAGGAGATCGGAGTGGAGATGAAGACCGGAGGACTTGGATCGTCGGTATATCTCTAACCCATCTTGTTTAGTAGCTTAGACTAGTTAATGGTAACGATCCGGGTGTTTAGTGCGCGGTGGTGCCGGTTGCTAAGTCCGCAAAAATTTAAGTTTACCACCGTTTCCGCATTTGGCCGTCGGATTGACGGCCAGGGCGCCGCCGTGCACTTACACCCCCTTCTCATCGGCGTCCGCGAGGGGGAATTCGGCCCGGAGCTCTCCGTCGGCAAACTCCGGCATCCGGGCCTTAACGGCGTCGAGGGCCTCGTGCCAGATGCGGGTTGTGGCCACGGCCAGGTCATCATAGAAGTCTTTCGACTTCTTGCAGCCCTTTACCGCTTTCGCCGCTCTCAGATCGGCCGACTTCGCCGCTCTCAGGTCGGCCGACTTCGCCACTTTGGCCTCCGCCCACAGCTCCTTCCGGAGGGTCTTCACCGTCCTCTTTAGGTTGCCGTCGAGCACCTGAGCGTCCTCAAGCCTGACCTCGGTAGCCACGGTGGCCTCGCGGTACCGGGAAACCTCCCGTTTCCCGACCTCCACCTCGCCCTCCAAGGCGGCAATCCTCGCCATCACCGCCTTCAGCCCCCGCTTGGAGCTCTCTTCCAGCGAGGCAAGCTGGCCCGCGACCTTCATCGCCGGGGCTATCTCCTCGGCCTCCATACGTAGGGCAAGGGCAACGTGCTGGAGAACCTGGAAAATAGAAAAGAGATCAGAAAGACGAAGGAGGCACGAATCTCACAAAGAACCAAACACTTACCTGAACGCACTCCTGGGTGATGGACGTCATCTGGGCCCTAAGGGTCCCCCCAGGGACCCTACTCCCTGCCGATTTTTCTATCTCATGCAGCAGGCTGTCCGCGACGGATAGCCCCGAGGGCACCGCGAACTAGAGGCCCCCATCCTCCACCATGATCGGTGAGGGCGGGCCCCGGGAAGACCTCTGGGAACTCCACTTAAGCGGCTCCGAGGGAGAGCCAATCTCCTCCTCCTCCGAGGCCAGGTCATCCAGAATTCGAGCCCGCTTCCGACCCGACGAACTTCTAGGCCCAGGGGCGGGATTCGCTCCCGAACGCTCTCGGGACACGACAACAGGAGGAGAGGGAGACAGGGCAGGCTTCACACGAGAAGAGACGGCCCCCCAGCCTTCGTGACCTTCCTCGGCTGGCACATGAAGGCCTTAAGCTTGTCCATATCCATGGGTCCTACACAAAACCAGATGCAAAGGAGTCAGCGACACAAGCAATATAAAAGCTAAAAAACAAGCCTAACTTACCCACAAACTCTACGGGGCTAAGCCCGGCCCAACCCAGGACCCTCTCAGACAGTAGCACGTTGGATCGGGGGATGGGCTCCCACGACGCCACTCTCACCGCGGCGGGGTCATTGGACTGGTTCCCCGACAAGCATTTCTCCTTCGACCACTTGGTAGGCACGGGCCAGTCCTCGCCCTCGGAAGGGGAGACGAAGAAGAACTTCTTTTTCCAGTCGTGAATGGAAGAAAGCAGGGCTACAACCCCTGTCCCGGCAGTGCCCCTAGTCGTTTTCTAAAAGAGAGGTATACCCACCTCGGGTCGCTCACTCTACCACCAGGGTGATTTTTGAAGACGAGGGAAGAATCGAGGAGGAAGAGGCTAAAGAGAACCGCCTGTAATTTCAAGCGGATCAGGAATCCGAGGAGAATCCTCCACGAGTTCGGCACTAACTGGCCGGGGGTAACCCGAAGAAGTTCAGTGCTTCGACGACCTCGGAAGAGAAGGGCAGGCGCATTCCACCCCAAAAAGCTTCCAAGTACAGGGCGATCTCCCTACCCCGTACTTGGTCTGCTCACTTTCCCTCCTTGGCCAGACGAAGCGTATAACGTGAAGGGATGTGGAAGCGAGCCCAAGCATTGGCGAGCTCGTCCTCATGCCTCACCCAACACGAGACACCGGGGGCAGCATCTACCGCCTCTTCCCTGGGGGCTGCCCCCGCCGCACGATCCCGAGAAGAGGGTCCGATCCCTACTCCCCGAGAAGACCCAGGCTCAACTAAAGGGACCCTAGAATCTACTCCTACGACATCTACAGACTCTATGAAAGAAGACATCTGACCTGGGGAAGATGGATTCTCGGGAAACGAAAGCAGAAGAAGGGAAATGAGCGCCGAGCAACCAGGGCTTACAACAAGGAAATATGAAGGAGTAGGGGCCTCTGGAGTGGGCTTGGCCCCTATTTATCACCAAAAACAACCTCATCCAACGGCGCCCGTCATCTCCCACCAAAACGCCTCCTCGTGTCCAACGGCTCCGATCGCTCCACGCGTCGTTCCCGCACTGGGCCGCATCCCATCAGACGCCGCAGACCTGCATACGTCGCATCGGCCAACCGACGCTTGACACATGGACCGTCTCTTCAGTGGCAGGATGCACAAACCGGTGCACCTTTCTTAAATGCAGAGATCTTGCCCTGATTCACTGGCAGAAAAGACAGCCGACAGCCCGGGGACGCGACCCGATGAAACCTTAGGACTGAGCTCACCCCGGGCGGCCCGGCAGTCCACTCTTGACCCGACCCGCTAGCTGGTCAGGACAAGAGTAGGGGGCTAATGATGATGCTTTATATCGACGAGCTCCCAGATCAGGACACGTGGCAAATGACGTGTCCCAGAACTCAGAAGAGAAGCCCATAGGGGCCGACCAGGCCATCCCTGTACCCGGCCTACAAGCACAAGCTGGCCCTCCTCGGAGCCCCTTGTAAATTGGCCTCCTCGGCCCCTCAGCTTGCCCCGAGCAGTCACAAGACCAAGACCCCTTGGCCCTCTTGCTCGTCTCCGACCTCTTCAACCGAGGCCATCTTCGTCGGTCCCTCCGACCGACCAACTCTTCTATAGGCGTAACCGCCGCTCCGCAAATCTCACCACGCGCAGATTCTTCGCCAGCATCGTCCCATGTTCCACGCCATCACGATCCCTATTAATAGGCGATCCGCTCTTTACGTGGGCGTGACGTCGGGAGCGTAACTGCCGGCAAGATTCTCTAGCCTGCCGCTGCGTGCTGCCGCCACTATATAAACCCCTATCACATAGGGGTCAAGTAAGCCATTTTTATTCCACTTAGCCGTTACTCTGCTCGGATCTAGTGCTAACTTGATCGTCGGAGGGTCCTCAGTGGTACCAAACTACCCCGGGACTTGTTTGCAGGTACTCGGCGCTAAACTCCTCAAATCACCAATCTCTTCAAAACCCATTAAGACCCACGCGCAACAGGAGATCACCTCCAAAATCCACCAGGAGATCGACGGAAGACAACATCTGACGGAGGCCCGAAAAGGAGCTCCATCACACCTTCTTCCCTACACTCTCATGAAGTGAGAATCAAAGGTAAAAAAGAGACAGAAAAATACCAAAACACATCACTACTTCTCTAAGCACCTTAGATTAGAAGCTTAGGGTTTTTAGTTGTTTCACTTACTTGTTTGTGTGAAGTTAGAGGCTTTAATCATCTCTCTCGAATGGATCATTTATGACTAAGGAAGACCGGCCTACAATCTTGATTCAATAGTCTTGAGAAGCTAAATAAGTGGATAGAAGACCGAAGGACACGAATACTTAGATATAACCTTCTAACTTAGTAGTTAAAACTCTTTGAAGTTTACTAGTTTTAGTGTTTGATGTAGATTCTAGGGTTTTAGTTTCTAGCGCTTTTCAAAATTTTTTGTTTTTCATTCGGCAAAGGCCGTGGTTGTAACGGCAAGGGCTCTAGAAACATTATCATGAATTATTTTTGCTGGAACAAATGAAAATATTAAACTGAGAAAAGATTTGTAACTACTCGAAAGATTTTTTTTTTAACAAAAATAGTTGAATCCTATTTTGGAATTTAAAGTATGGAGTCGAGTGGCCACTCTTATAATAAAGATTTTTTTTGGTTTAACGCTAAATTACTCTTAGAAATTGAAATTGGCTATATGTGTTCATATCAATTATGTATTTGTTATTTCATCTTCCAACAATTAAAGAAATTGTGTCCATAATTTTTTATTGGTTTTTTTTAACTTAAACGCCCCCCCTCTCCCCCCCGTTAATTACTAAAAATACCCATAAAACTTGGTAATTACTTATTACCCCAAAAACTTTTAAATTTCTTCATTTTACCCCTCCAAAGTTTCCAACGAAAGAAAATATGGCCGTTTGCTAATTTATGACACCTCTGTCTACCCCACTTATAACCTAACCGAAGGCTTCTCCCCCTTCGTTTTCAGTTTTCCATTTATACGAAGCATGCATGCACAATCAAGCCCACATTCGCATTATACTACTTCATGGCTGGAGAAGGTTGAGTAAGAAGAAACGTATTCCATTTCCAATTAAGAGATTTGAAAAGAAATCCTAAATCTTAAATTTGAATTGGGGCTCTAGCTTGAAATTTTAGATGAAGAAAAGCGAATGGGTTGGGGTTTTTAATATCCCTAGCCCGACTTTCTCAGTTAACTGGCTAACGGAATGAAAGAAAAGAACTAGTGGGACGGTTTTAAGAGCAACTTCAAAGCTTTTGGGGGTAAAAAGTAATTACAAAGTTTTGGGTTTTTTTTAAAGTAATTATCTAAGTTTGGGGGTTTGTTTAAGCCTTTTTATTTTTCGTTAAATAAAAAGAAAATGCTACATTTTCAATCAATATCAACGCATTTTCTAAAAAAGAAAATGACCTTTCATCAGTGGACTTTGAAAGGTTAACAATCCTATAGCATTCCCTATTGACATTTTTAGATAGTCCAATTAATATTCTTTTATATATATATATATATATATATATATATATATATATATATATATAAATCTTAGCCAGTCCCTGTATATCAAATGAGTAGTATTTTTCTAGGCCTAGAAAATAATACTAAGAAGTGACTCAACTGTTGACTAAATTTTCGCATGACAGAAAATCTATTCTTCTTAACATTGCTCAAAACAGAAACATTGCATGTACAAGAAATAAAAGAGGAAACAAAAATCTTGAGATGAATTAATACCAATCGTAAGTATACTACAGAACATATGAAACGAAAGGGATAAAACCGAAAACTAAAAGCATCAATTAATCCATTGTAAACCGACAAAGAGGACACGATTTGCTTCCTTTCAATTCCACCAGCCACTCTGTAATACAACCCTTATGGAAACAATGTCCGCATGGCATTTGTGCCGCCTTTTCTTTCGATCTAAACTCCTCGAGGCACACCGCACAAGTGCTATCGCCTTCTTCTGCATCCTCGCACTCTTTCTCCTCCAAACATTGCTCACTGATCCGCAACAATCTTTTCCGAGCCCTCTCCTCTTCCAATCTCCTTTCTTCCGAAGCGATCGCAATCCTCTCATCGTGAACAAGCCTGACAAAGCGTTTCACCGTCATCTCGACCTCAAGCTCTTTCAGCCATGACAGGTCAAGATATCTCATCGTCTCTTGCATACGTAACCGCATATGGAATGCTATCTGGGGCCCACATGCAGGATACACGTCGATATTAGTAAAAGAAAGCGCTTCATGAGCAGCCGCATCCGACAGATCGTATCTGATAAAGCCGACCACGTCAGATATGAATATGTTCGTTTCCCTACCCGTGAATCTCACACCGGATATAGCGGTCAGCGAGCCATCGACAGAGCGGCGAAACGATTTGTAGTATGTATCGAGGTGAGCGACCAATTTTATTAAAGGAGTTGGGGGAACCGATTCTTGGTCGACGGCATTGTAATTAGCAACTTTTGAGGTGAACCCTGGGATGAAAACTTGGGTATCAAGTTCATAAAAAGGATCCGCAGCCATTTTCAGAAAAGGAATTAAAGTGAAGAATTGAGAGAGAAAATGCAGAGAATGCATGAGTAATTTATGCTTGCTGGATATTATATATATAGTGTTGGTGGAGTCTAATCCAGTTAGGATAAGGACTTGCTATATTTAGCACTTAATCTTAAAATGTAAACTAATTTTTTCCCCTCTCGTTTTCCCCCCTTTGATTCCAAATTAGGACCTAATAACAACTCTCTGTGCTTCATTATTGCACTTAATCCTAATACTGATATGAGTGTTGCGGAAAAAGATTCCATTGAAATTAAAGTTAATCAAATAATAAACTCCATGTAAATTAAAGAAATCAAGGATTTAAATTTATTTATTTTTTATTATTATTAGTACTTAAAAATAATAAATCAAAACTAATATATATGAAAAGATTTATAAATTTTTTTTTAAATTACATGAACCTGAAAAAGCTTTTATTAAATCTGAAACGGATAAACAAAAATAAATTTATTAGTGTTTGAAAAAGATTTTTTATTTTTTTATGAAAAGTCAGAAAAAAAAAAAAACTAAAAAGATTTACATCAATTTGAGAAATTTTTTTTATGAAAGATAACAAATATAATGATATTTACAAATATATTCTTAACCGGAGTAATTTATTAAATGAAAGTAGAGGCCAATTATGGGATATCAATTTTCTTTCAGGAAAACTATAAATGTCTCAACCTAATATCACAAGTAACCCTTATTTTCTGAGCCGTCGAGCCTCAAAAAAGATGGGGTTGGAGACCCCGAACGAACCCTCATCTTAATTCTAAGACATGCAGTGAGCCATAGCTTCTTCAATACTTTAGAGTGGAGGGGGAAGCAACACATGATATAAAATCTTGGCTAAAATGCAGGAAGACCCCTCATTTTTGCCCTCAAAACAAGAAACCCCTAGTGTTAAAAAACCTGCAGTTTACCGGTGTTAATTTTTCGGTTTATTTATTTTTTAATGCCAAAGTTGCCGTTTAGTCAATGGGCCCATCTACTGCCCCAAATAAACTTATCCTACTTTTATGTTAAAAGGTAAAAACAAGCCAGCCCCCTTCTCTCCCTCTCCATGCTTCTTCTTTTACCAAAACCCCGGTACATTGATCTTAAAATCCTTAGGATCGCAGATTCACTACCATAGGGTAGGGATTTGTTCATGATTTAAACCGTGAATAAAAGGACTTTTATTCATGGTTTAAACCGTGACCCAAACCTGCGTAAGCAAATATTGGGTCACAGTTCTGACCGTGAACAAAATAAGAAACGTTCACGGTTGTAACCGTGAACGTTTCTTAACATGAAAAGTTAAAAAATCAGTTAGTTAGTTGGCCGTAGGATTTTGTTCACGGTTCGAACCGTGAACAAAACCAGTTATGGGTCACGGTTGCAACCGTGAACAAAACTTGTAACCGTGACCCATAACACAGACCTGCTCGAGAAATCAGTATCTGGAGCAGCTTTTTGTTCACGGTTGTAACCGTGACCAACTGTCTTTAATCACAGTTACAACCATGACCAATTATTTTTTTTAAAATAATTAAATTTTCCGCACCCTATGCGTCTTAATTTCAATCACAACCAGCAATATATAATTTTCATTCACAAGCATCAATATATAATTATCATTTATGCAATATAATCAAATCCCACGCAATATATGATAATCAAAATAATAAGCTCCGAATCACATGCAAACATAAACAAAAAATATACATACAATCAATATGATCAATACTCCACGAATCAACAAATCAAATATGTGTGTATCATAAAATCGTCCAATATAATCAATACTCCATTAAAGTCCTATTGTATGTGTCAACAAATAAAAAAATAGAACTAACGCCGTTGGGACGACAATCCACCTCTATCGTCCCGTGGCCTAAAGAATGCGCTCAACTCATTCCGTATGGCCTGCTGGACGGAATCGGCGTCCGACTGCCTCATATCTCGGATCTCCTGCCGCGTCTCCTGCAGCCCCTTCCGTGTCTCTTGTTGCGTCTGATGCTGCTACTCCACATGCTCGTGGAGCCGATGGATCTCCTCCTGCGACGCAGCTGCAACATCCGGTCGCGTCTGGGTCACGGCGTACTCATGCGCGGTCGAACGTTTATCAAAAAATCGATGGGCCCCAAGACCAATCCCGCGCTCATACCTACTGTGATGCCCGCCGGATATTGAATCCAGGACAGGGACAACGGCGGTGATCAAGTCGCCGGGGTCAAGTCCCTAGGTGTCTGTCTGCTTGAAACTAGGTCTGTATAGAATATATGTATATATATGTGTGTGTGTATATATATAGACACACACACACACACAAAGGTTCTAACTTAAAATATGTAATCAATTTGATTATATGAAACTTACCATGTATGTGCTCGTGCCCTTGTGTAACAAGACACACCCTTTGGGTTCATTGTACTTGGCGAGGTCTTTCTTTCTCTATTATGAAATTAGGATTTAGTTTAATAATTAGTTAACGATATAGAAAACATATGGAAATAAGCGTCGAAATATTCACCATGTACTACCGAGCATTGGCCTGTGAGTGCTTCTCTTGGATTGGGATAGCACGTTCTCGCACACCGTTGTTCTGGTTCTGCTTATTTCGAACTGACATCATCCTGCAAAAATAAAGATTATAATATATTTTAGAATATGATTTCTTGTTATATTATTAAAATCTTAAAAATTAAATTGATTCCTGCACATCATCGCACTCAAAATAGGTGACAAGAAGCAGCCAATTCTCTCTCGGAATCTCCAGCGCTATGATCTCCATCAAGTGCATCCACTGATCTTCGGTCGCCGCGGTCCAATGAAGGTAAAGTTCACTCTACACTTCCCATCGACGATGTCGCTTGATCACTTAACACTGTCCCAGGAAGTGAGCGAGGGCGTGATCTATATCGAATGGCCTGTACACGCCATCCTCGCTTGGCTCGCCAATGAATCTGTAATTCTTCCTGGTCTGAAATTGAAATATATTTAATAAATAATTATATGTATATGCATATAACGACGATTGAAATTTAAATGTGTAAAAGGGTATGTCATACCTCCTCCGACCGAAAAAACCGCATGGCACATTCGGTCTGGGCCTTGTTCCACCGAATATGGAGCAGGTACTTGTAATAAGTACGGATCTCCTGCCCAACAAAATCCCCCCATTGGATTGCGTGCTCTCCAAAAGGCACACCAGTCACAACAAAGATCAGATCCCATAGCCCAGCATCCGCTCGCGGCCTGCAGCAGTCAGGCCCAGTAGGACCCTTCGTCCTAACACTGCTCGAGCCTGCGAAAAAATAGATATACATACACAATATTATAATATTTAGAATATGAATATAGAATTTGAAACTTTTTAATTACAATCATTATTTAAAAACTTTAAGAAATAACGATTATACCAGTTGTACCTGGCGTGGCGCTAGAACCGGCGCCAGACGCCATCCCGCGAGTAGAATATGGATCTGCAAACAATAAACTATTAGATAATTCAATATCCACCTATAGTGTAATGATGTATCAAATTTTAAATAAGTAAATTACGCACCATGTGCAGGAATGATGAGGGTATGAGGACCCGCTGACGCAATAGCAAGGATAGAGGGAGGCTGCGACGCTGTGGGTGATCTGGCGGTAGTATAGAGAGCACTAGTAAGGATAGAGGGACAGTCATGGATGATGCGGTGTGAGTAGGGGGGCATAGGGGGTGATGTAGTGGTAATAGGAGGAGCGCTAGTAAGAATATAAGGGAAAGTAGGGAGTGATGCGGTGTGAATAGGGGGACATGGGGTGAGGTGGCGGTAATAGGGGAGTGCTGCTAGGGATAGGCGCTGCTGCTGCGGCTCCTGTGCCTGCTGAGGGTCCTAGGACAGTCTCGTCGGCGGGTATGGATCGACTCAGAATGACCTGTAGACGCTGTCTCTTATGGCGTTTAGTGCCTTTACCTGCGTCCATGATCAAATCCTATTTATATATATATATATATATATATATATATATGTCAGTTGTATGTATGCCCTAGATGCCATTATTGTACATGATTGTATATTATAGTGGATGCTTGGACATATATAGAGAGGATTTTCTTGCTCGACATAATAATATGCTATCTGGTTACTCTTTATCTTAACATATAGACTGTTATTATGATACCGTCTTTCTCTCTCATGTTGATAAAGCCCTTAGGATGTGCACTTGACTACCGGGACTATGATGAATATCATATTAGTGGGGCCAGGGTAGTCCATAAGTTCATCCTTTAATTGTTCCTAGTCGTGGGTGTATCGAGACGGGGCATCGATATTCCAGAATAGACTAGCGTATACATTTCTTGACCCATTTGATGGGCGATGGATGATCTCATATCCATTGATGTTTGACATCAAAGATTGTATACGGGTGCTCAGTGGAGACTGGGTATACTGAACATGACTCATTGAGAACTCCTAGATGGTATTATACCTATCGTCAGATAGCAGTTCTCTGGTGACATTGGTACATGTTAGTCTATAGACCCGAGATCGTCATAGAGTCTTGTGTGATTCCCACTGTGCTTTGATTTCCACCCTACCACGTTCAAGAGAGCGTGCAAACATATGGTTTTTTGGTACAGTCCCAAGTCATATGGAGGAAATGAGCGATAGGAGGGGTTTCGTCGCTCTCGGTATTGGGGGTTGATATTGCGTTGTGCTCGATTGACCATAATAGGAAGTCCCTGTCCAGGGCTGATACAAAGATTTACCGGTAAGTGTTATCAATAGTTTCTCGACCCGTTATGAGCCTCACATCGGCATGAATTATCAAGTTATTGGGGTCTGACGTTTACCACCCACAGACTCGATATGCGACATATCAGACGAAGAGACCGGACTGTACGGTAGTGTTACTTATTGAATTCATAGGAGTATGGACAAGCTTGCTTGTTGATCTTCTGAACGCTCAATACCCGAGTAGCCGTTATATCCAGTTAGTACCGCTGACGGCTTATGGATGACTGATATGATCATCACCTACTGCTGGCATATTGATGAGTGTTTAGAGTCCTACACAGAGGTTTTCTAACTCATGCAAAACGAAGTAGGACACATATGTGATATGTGCGGGACCGAGATTGATACTAGTATGTGATACAGTATTCTAATCTCACTATATGCTATATGTGATATAACCGGATTATTGAATCAAGTGTTGATTCAATAATTTGTTATATGTATATTTGATATACATGTATATGATATTTGTCGGTTGTATGTAATACAGCCGGATTATTAAATCAAGAGTTGATTTAATAATTTAATGTATAAATTATATATTTGATATATTAATATGCATCAACTAATATTAGCTCACTTAAAAAAATGTTTTCTCCAAATTCATTTGTATGTGTGTGTGTGTGTGTGTGTGTGTGTGTGTGATATATATTAATATATTTAATATGTGTCATGCTAGATGATACATTGGACTTGGGTGTATGAGACTCATACCCAACTTAAGATAATTTGGGTGTTTAAATATTAAGGGAAAAATCAAAATTAGGTGGAAATTAGCAAGGCTTGAGATGCTTGTGGAAGCAGGGAGAAACTTTGACTTAAGTCCACTAATTTTGTTTTACTCTATATATTTATTAAGCTAACCATTATCTTTTGCTATGATTTAGTCTCCACATGAGTTTATATGAGATATTTTCTAACCCATGGTTCATTACACTTGATCACTCCTTCATCTCTTTTTCATTGCTTTCTAGCTCTTAAGTGTGATGAAAAAGAAAAAGAGAAAATTAATTCTAAAGTGAGCAAAATTCATACTTCATCAATCTATACCAAATTATCCATTTACTATTGGTTGTTTACTTCACTAATTCACAATTAGTGAAGAGGTAGATTGAGTTAGAGATTCTTCGACGTAGATCATCTTCGGCCTTGAAGATCCTTGAGTAAGATCATTCCTTTCGTCTAGTGGAGCCTAAGGAGAGTCCAGAAGACCACTACTTGGAGCAAAGAGACTACTACACGGAGCTTTAGAAGTGAAGGACCGGCCTACAAAGGTTGTATTCCTTGTTCACTTAGAGTAAAGTTGTTTACTTGCTTAGTTAAACCCTAATTCTCTAGTTAGATCCTTGGTTCGGGCTCGCTCGGCACCCTAAATTTTAAAATAAGCATACTTGATGCTTGCCAAAACCGTGTCGGGGTGCTAAGCGAATCCAGCAGTGGTATCAGAGTCGGGTTAGAGTATTAGGCGTGACCCAGACGCCGTTAATGTGTTCGAACGAACATCGAAACCTAAGCATTTGATGCTCTTTGGAAAATTTTCAAATGTTGGAATTTTTGGGTTTAAAAATATGCAGAAAATAGTGCAGGGTATTGTATGGACCCCCATGAAAAACGAACCCCTAACTTGACCTAACGACCGCGGAACCACGGCCAAAACATGTTTTTGGCGGCGGTTCCGCGGCGCCGTTGGTGAGGCCAGGGACGTTCCTTCTTGTGCTAATGGCACTGTCCGGGTATTTTTTAATCTGTCTCAAGTGTTGACTGAGAATTGTGGGTTTTGATGGACCGATCGAAATGTTTAATATCGTCTAGATATCTGTGATTTGTCATACAATATTTGGAATCCATAATAATTAGTTTTGTGAAAACTAATTAGTGTTTTGTAAATCTAGCAATTTAGTCTCACTTGATCGGTTACCGCGGGGTTTTGATTCGGATCAATACTCTATTACAATTTCGTATAGTACGCGAACGTTCGTCGGGTAACACTAATAGATAGCCACGCCCCATCGCCCCGACTAAGTGACTGTAGGAGAACCTCTTAGCCAAAAGCATCCGTTTGGGTGCTCGCGGCTGCGGTGTTCCGCCTAAGTGCATTTCGTCAAGGGCTTCAGGGGTGCGGCCGTCTACTAATTTTTCCGACGAGCATTCGATCATTTGTTGGGAATTTTGTTGAATTGCCCGACTGGATATTGAAAAGTGTTTTCAATATGAGACTAAAATGCCGGGTTTATAACGTTAAGCATGAAATTCGGAATATATGATATTCCGGATTTATGATGTCTAAGGAATTTATATGGTTAGACATGAAATCCGAAGTATGCGATATTTCGGGTTTATGATGTCTAAGGTGGTTGCGGATTCCAATTATTGTAGTTTTCACTTTCTTTTCTGCGACCGTAAGTGTAATATGTGGTGTATCGTCGGTTTCGTTGCCATACATCAACGACAATTAGAATACGCATATTTACTTACGTTGATGATATGTGATATTATGTGTTGCTGTGATATGTTATATTGGATCGTCATGTTTGAATAGCCGAAGTTTTTGCGTGAGATGGGGTTTTTTTAATTTTCATTCATATAAGAACATGTATGTAATATTCTTTTATTGGGACACATCCAGGTTGAGGATGATATCACCATTGATGTATATTATTTACTTTTCCGCATTAGGATAGACCCAAGGCGGGAGCACAAGTAACCGGGTTCTAGAGTCCGGTAGGAGACCATCTCGAGGAGTCAAATCCAGGTCTCCTAACTCTAGAATCGGTAGGGTTGCTTGCCGCTCTCACAGGGGTCTAGGGATGTGGGTTTGGCTATTCATCGTGACCGTGTAATCCATGTTTTTTACTGGATTGATTTAAAACACGGACCTCCTAGTATATCCAATATTTCATATGTTGACTTCTGCTGCAATGTTCTGTGATGAGATCATATAACTGCCCGAGAAGAATGCTTTATATTATATATATGAACGTTGCTTATGTTTTGCATCCGCGCTAGTCCTTCCCCCGCTCTGCTGTTAGTTATCTAACCTAACGGTGCATGACGGGATCGCGTGGCGATTGCGGATGTCATAAGCGTACGTTTTATTTTCATTTCTTTATCTGTGATGCTTAGGAAGCATAAATGATGGGACTTCATTAATGAGATTAATGAAAAGGAAAGAAAGCTAAAGATATTGTAGAATCAAATTTTCAAAAAGGTAGCTCTAGTTCTTGCTTTGCATAGCGGTATTTTTTATGAATATCCAGCACCTCATTCGATGAGGAAAGAGCCGAGATCCCTTCGCCGGGAATTGTTAGTTATATGTCTGCCCTATAGGCCATTATTGTACATGTGATGTATATTATAGTGGACTCTTGGATATATAGAGAGAGTACTTTCTTGCTCGACATGATAGTATACTATCTGGTTGCACTTTGTCTTAACATGTAGACTTCTATTATAATACTGTCTTGCTCTCACATGTTGATAAAGCCCTTAGGATGTGTACTTGTGATGTAGATCATACTAGTGGGGCCAAGGATAGTCTATAAGTACATCCTATAATTTTTCCTAGTTGAGGGTGTATCGAGACAGAGCATCGATATTCAAGAGTAGACTAGCGTATACGCTTCTTGACCCATATGATGGGCGATGGATGATCCCACATCCATTGGTGTTGGACATCAAAGATGGTATACGGGTGCTCAGTGGAGACTGGGTACATTGAACGGACTCATCGAGAACTCCTAGTTGGTATTATACCCATCGTCAGATAGCAGTTCTCTGGTGACATTGGTACAGGTTAGTCTCTAGACCCGAGATCGTCATAGAGTCTTGTGTGATTTCTACAGTGCTTTGATTTCCACCTTACCACGTTCAAGAGAACTTGCAAAACGGTGGCTTTTGGGTACAGTCCCGAATCATATGGAGGCAATGAGCGATAGGAGGGGATTCGTCTCTCCCGGTATTGGGGGTTGATGTTGCGCAGTGCTACGATGGGCTATAACAGGAAGTCCCTGGCCAAAGCTGAATCAGAGATCTACTGGTAAGTGTTATCAGTAGTTTCTCGACCTTTTATGAGCCTCACATCGGCACGACTTATCGGTTACTAGGGTCTGACGTTTACTACCCTTAGACAAGATATGCGACATATCTGACGAAGAGACCAGACTGTACGGTAGTGTTACTGACAGGATTTACAGGAGTTAGAGCTGGCTTGCTTGTTGATCTTCTGATCGCTCAATACCCGGGTAGCCGTTACGTCCAGCTAATACCGCTGACGGCTTGTGGGTGCCTGATATGATCATCACCTACTGCCGGCGTATTGACGAGTCTTTAGAGTCCTACACAGAGGTTTACTGGCTCAGGAAAAACGTGTTGGGTTACCCTTGCACCTAGTCTAGGGTTTGGTAGCATCACTCATGCTATTTTAATAATTAGAGAGGTGCAAAGCTAACTAAACATGAATCTTGCTAGAATTTCTAGGGTAACAAAAATTGTATCACATACAAAGAAGTAAAGAGATAGGGATTACAACCTTTGTAGTCCATTCCTTTGCTTCATAAGCTCCGTGTTGAGGTCCCTTCGCTGCGATCAACATGAACTCCGACTCTCGAGTGGCTCCATGAGGTAAATGAGACACCTTTCTTATAGTCTTCATGATCTAAGATGATCTAACTTGAAGAATTTATAACCCAAGCTTAAACTTCACTAAACAACTTATTAGAGAAGTGAACACCCTAATCTAAGTGGCTAGAATAGATGAGGATGATGAAGTAGGAATATTGCTCTCTTTTGTTTTCAAATTCTCACACTATATTCATCACAAATGAAAAGCAAGTGAAGGTTTTCTTTCAAGAGAATGAAGAAGAACAAGATGCTAATCCTTTTGTGATGAATAATGAATTATCTTGTTATGGTTATTAATTCAACCATGAGTTAAGTATGAAGGCTTTAACTTATGTAGAGAATAAACTAGAGTTAATGGTTTGGAATGAGTTAACAAATATCTACACAAAAGATCTAAGCTAAAGACAAAGTCAAAGCTTTATGAAGATTCACGGAAGTTTCATGCAAAAGCTAATCCTAATCCAAACCCTAACCAAGTTTAAACCCTAAACCAAAGTTGAATTTTTAACCCTAACATGTTACAATATTATATATCACATATACAATATATTTTGTAACAAAAGAAAATAATACAATTAACATATATCGCATATATATCAATATATTATCCCGTGAGAAAATGAATCAATAAAGCGAGCTTATATTAGTTAACGTAATGTAATATATCACATATATAATTATACATTAAATTATCGAATCAACACTTGATCCGACAATCCGGCTATAATACATATAACCGACTAATATAACTTATACCATTTCATTGAATCAACACTTGATCCGATGACCCGGCTATATCACATATACCCGACCGATATCTCATATCGCGAGAATAGAATACAGTATCTCATATCGTATTATTTTCGATCCCGCACATATCACATATGTGCTCCTACTCCGTTTTTCGTGAGCCAAGAAATCTCTTTGTAGGACTCTAAAGAATCGTCAATACGCCGACAGTGGGTGATGATCATATCAAACACCTACAAGCTGCAAGTGGTCAGCTAAATGTAACAGCCACCAAGGTATTGATATATCAGAAAATCAACAAGCAAGCCTGTACATTCTCCTGCGAATCCAATCAGTAACACTACCGTACAGTCCGGTCTCTTCGTTTGATATGTCGCATATCCAGTCTAGGGGTGGTAAACGTCAGACCCGAGTAACCGATAAGTCGTGTCGATGTGAGGCTCATAACGGGTCGAGAAACTACCGATAACTCTTACCAATAGCACTCCATATCAGCCCTGGCCAGGGACTTCCAGTTATAGCCTCTCGAACACAGCACAACATCAACTCCCTATACCTGGAGAGACGAAACCCCTTCTATCGCTCATTGCCTCTATGTGATTCGGGACTGTACCCAAAAGACACTGTTTTGCACGCCTTCTTGGACATGGTAAGGTGCTAATCAAAGCATAGCGGGAATCACACAAGACTCTATGACGATCTCGGGTCTACAGACTAACCTGTACCCGTGTCACCGGAGAACTGCTATCTGACGATAGGTATAGTACCATCTAGGAGTTCTCGGCGAGTTCGTTTAGTGTACCCAGTCTCCACTGAGCACCCGTACACCATCTTTGATGTCAAACACCGATAGATATGGGATCATCCATCGCCCATCATGGGTCAAGATGCGTATACGCTAGTCTACTCTGGAGTATCGATGCCCTGTCTTGATACTCCCTCGACTAGGAACAGTTATAGGATGTACTCGTTGACTACCATGGCCCTACTAGTATGATCTCATCATAGTCCTCGTAGTCATGTACATATCCTAAGGGCTTTATCAACATGTGAGAGTAAGACAGTAAACTAATACAAGTCAACATGTTAAGACAAAGTGAAACCAAATAGCATACTATCATGTCGAGCAAGAAAGTCCTCTCTATATATATCCAAGCATCCACTATAATATACATCATATGTACAACAATGGCCTCTAGGGCATATATATAACTAACAATCTCCCACTTGCACTAAGGCCGGCTGTTGTAGTATCTCATACCTAACATCCCGAAGAGTCTCTCAAATTGTATCTGGGGAGTGGCCTTCGTGAGTGGATCCACAGTGTTGTCCTTTGTGTTAACTCTCCTGACCTCGATCTCGCGGCGATCAACTATCTCCGGATCAGGTGATACCGCCTCAGAATATGTCTGGACTTCTGATGGGACCTAGGTTTCTTGGCCAAAGCCACAGTTCCATAGTTATCATAATATAAAGGTATTGGATGCTCAATGGACGGAACCACACCAAGTTCAGTGATGAACTTCTTCATCCAGACAGCCTCTTTGGCAGCATCGTTGGCAGCGATGTATTCAGCCTCCATCGTCGAGTCTGCCACGGTTTCTTGCTTGGAACTCTTCCAACAAACCGCCTCTCCATTTATAGTAAAGACAAATCCCGAGTGCGACTTAGAGTCGTCCTTATCACTTTAGAAGCTCGAATCGGTAAAGGACTCCACCTGGAGTTCTCCGTTACCATACACCAAGAACATCTCCTTAGTTCTTCTCAAGTACTTGAGAATGTTCTTCACAGCTGTCCAGTGATTCTCTCCTGGATCTGCTTGATACCTACTCACTATACTTAGTGAGTATGCTATATCGGGTCTGGTACATAGCATCGCGTACATGATAGAGCCTACTGCCGAAGCATAGAGTATCCCTTGCAAGCGAGCTCTCTCCAAATCAATCTTGGGAGATATCTATTTGGAGAGAGTGAGTCCAGAGATCATGGGTTGGTTACCACGCTTGGATTCTTCCATACTAAACTTCTTTAGTATGATGTCAATATACCTGGATTGGGACAATCCCAGTATCCATTTAGATCTATCTCTATAGATCTTGATTCCCAAAATGCAGGAGGCATCACGTAGATCTTTCATTGAGAATCTATGTGATAAGAATGTTAACAATATGTATGCCCTAGAGGCCATTACTGTACATACGATATATATTGTAGTGGATGCTTGGACATATATAGGTAGGGCTTTCTTGCTCGACATGATAGTATGCTATCTGTTTGCTCTTTATCTTAACATGTACTCTGATTGTCTCTATGTTACATGTTGATAAAGCCCTTAGGATGAGTACTTGACTACCAGGACTATGATGCAGATCATACTAGTGGGGACAGTGTAGTCGCTAAGTACATCCTTCAAATGTTCCTAGTCGTGGGGGTACCATGACAGGTTATCAATATTCCAAAGTAGACAAGCGTATGCGCTTCTTGACCCATATGATGGGCGATGGATGATCCCATATCCATTGGTGTTTGACATCAGAGAAGGTATACGGGTGCTTAGTGGAGACTGGGTACACTGGACGGACTCGCTGAGAACCCCCAGATGGTATTATACCTCACGTCAGATGGCAGTTCTTTGGTGACACTGGTACAGGTTAGTCTGTAGACCCGAGATCGTCATAGAGCCTTGTGTGATTCCCACTGTGCTTTGATTTCCATCATACCACGTCCAAGAGGGCGTGCAAAATGGTGGCTTTTGGGTACAGTCCCGAATCACATGGAGGCAATGAGCGATAGGAGGGGATTCGTCTCTCCCGTTATAGGGAGTTGATGTTGCGCTGTGTTCGATTGGCTATAACTGGAAATCCCTGGCCAGGGTTGCTGAGATTTACTGGTAAGTGTTATCAGTAGTTTCTCGAACTGTTATGGACCTCATATCGACACGACTTATCAAGCTACTGGGGTCTGACGTTTACCACCCCTAGGCGAGATATGCGACATATCAGACGAAGAGACCGGACTGTACGGGAGTGTTATTGATTGGATTCGCAGGAGAATGTACAGGCTTGCTAGTTGATCTTCTGATCGCTCAATACTTGGGTGACTGTTACGTTTAGCTGACCGCTTGCAGCTTGTGGGTGTTTGATATGATCATCACCTACTGCCGGCGTATTGACGATTCTTTAGAGTCCTACACAGAGGTTTCCTGGCTCAGGCAAAATGGAGTAGGAGCACACATGTGATATGTGCGGGACCGAGAATAATACGTGTATGCGATACCGTATTAGATTCTCGCGATATGTGATATTGGCCGGGAATATGTGATATAGCCGGGACATCGGATCAAGTGTTGATTCGATGAACTGATACATATTATATTAGTCGGTTATTTATGAAATAGCCGGATTATCGGATCAAGTGTTGATTCGATAATTTAATGTATAATTATATATTTGATATATTATATTACATTAACTAAGATAAGCTCACTTAAAGATTCTTTTTCTCACCGGGATAATACATTGATATATATGCGATATATGTTAATTGTATTATTTTCTTTTGTTACAAAATATAATACATATGTGATATATAATATTGTAACAAGTTAGGGTTATAAATGCAACATGATTTGTTGAGTTTAAACCTAGTTTGAGTTTGGATTAGGGTTAGCATTTGGGTTAGCTTTTTCATGAGCTTTCATGAAGCTTCATGAAGCTTTGACTTCATCTTTTCTCTTTGGATTTTTGTGGAGTCATACTTAACCCAACCCAAACCCTTTACCTTAGGTTTATTCTCTACATGAGTTAAGCCCTTCTTTCTTAAACCATGGTTGATTTGTAACCATAACAATGATTTCATTATTCATCACAAATAGATTTCTTCTTCTTCTTCCTCTTGAACATGCTTTCTAGCTTTTGGTGATGTGATGATAAATGGTGAGAAATTGAAAATAAAAGAGAGCTAAATTCCTATTTCATCATCCTCATCTATTCTAGACACTTAGATTAGGGTGTTCACTTCTCTAATACTTGATTAGAGAAGTGAGAGCTTGAGTTAAAGATTCTTCAAGGTAGATCATCTTTGAAAAGAAAGATTTCAATCAAGCATGGATCATTCGGCTTGTGGAGCCTCTCTTGAGTCCGGGAGATCATGGATCGCGGCGAAGGGACTACTACTCGGAGCCTATGAAGCGAAGGAACGGACTACAAAAGTTGTAATCCCTTTCTCTTAGAAGTAAAGTTGTTTACTTGTTTATTGTTTCGCCTATTCTCTAGTTTACGATCTTGCTTGGGTTGTTCGGCACATGAAAAATTTGATTTTGGCATGGTTGATGCCTTGTAGAACCTTGTTCTAGTGCTTAGTAACCCATAGTGGTATCAGAGCCAAGCTAGAGCTTTAGGCATTATCTAGACGAAGTTTAAAGTCCGATCGAACCCCGAAACGTCGATATACACCCCTTCTCTAGAATTTTTTTAAAATGTTGATTTTTTCTGTATTAAAAATACTTAGAAAATTAAGCAGGGAATTCTAAGGATTACTGTGAAAAACGACATCCTAATTCCTTTAAAGTGCCGTGGAACCGCGGTAATACCATACCTTGCGCAGCGGTTCCGCGGCCGTACAGGGGTATTAGGGTTAGCTTTTTCACAGTAACATCCGTAGGTATTTCTGCATGCTTTTGGGAATTTTTAATATTACTCAAGTGTTGAGTTTTTTGGAGATCTTTTGTATTCATTGATTCGATCGGAAAGTTTAACTTCGTTTATGTTTTTTCCGGGTAATTTAGAACGTGTTAAAAAGTTTGAGCGGATATCAATAACTCACTTTTTCCCCTGTCGAAAATTTTTCAAGTGTTGGATTTTTTCACGAGTCTGAAACTTCCGGAAAATCATGCAAGCGTATCTGTGGACCCTCTAGAAGAACATAACCTTAACTTGATTATGTGAACGTCAAAACTGCCACTTGAACCCAAGGGTTTGTGGTAGTTTAGCGTTGCCACATGTGAGGCGTTGTTTTGACCCTTCTACGGCTGGATCATAGCGGCCGTTACATGTTCTGGGACTTTTTGAACTCCGTTCAAGTGTTGAGCTATTTGGGAAATCTTGGGTGTTTGTATATTCGATCGGAAAGTTTAACATTGTCTATTTATCTAGAATGTGATACAATATTTGGAATCCACATATAGTTATGAGATAACTAATTTTGAATGTTATAAATCTAGCAGTTTAGTCTCAGATGATCGGTTGCCACGGGATTTTGATGCGATCAAAAGTCCGTCGCAATCACGTAGCATACGCGGATACTCGCCGGGTAAACTTAATAGATAGCCACGCCCCATAGCCCTGACCAAGTGACTGTAGGAGAACCCCGTCGCCAAAAGCATCCGTTCGGGGGCTCGCGGCAGCGGTGTTCCGCCTTAGTGCACTTCGTCGACGGCATCGGGGGTGCGGCCGTCTACTTAAGTTTTCGACGAGCATTCGATCAGGATGTCGGGAATCTTGTTGAATTTCCCGACTAGATATTGAAAAGTGTTTTCTAGATCGAGACTAAAATGAGGAGTTTATAATTGTTAGGCATGCGATGTCTAAAGAATTCATTTGGTTAGACATGTGATGTCTAAGGAGGTTGCGGATTCCAACTTTTGTAGTTTTACACTTTCTTTTCTGCGACTGTAAGTGTAATATGTGGTTTATCGCCGGTTTTGTTGCTATACATCAACGACAATTGGGATTCGCATATTTACTTTCGTTGATGATATGTGATATTATGTGTTGCTGTGATATGTTATATTGGATCGTCGTATTTTGAATAGCCAGGAGTTTTATGTAAGATGAGAGTTTTTCATTTTCATTCATGTAAAATTCATTGTATGTAATATTCTTTTATTGGGGCACTTCCGAGCTGAGGATGATGTCACCATTGTATATTATTTACTTTTCCGCATTAGGATAGACCCAAGGCAGGGAGCACAAGTAACCGGGTTCTAGGGTCCAGTGGGAGACTATCTCGAGGAGTCGAGACCGGGTCTCCTAACTCTAGAACTGGCTAGGGTTGCTTGCCGCTCTCATAGGGGTCTAGAGGTGTGGGATTGGCTATTTATCGCGACCGTGGAATCCGTGTTTTATACAGGCTCGTATTAAAACACGAACCTCCTAGTATATCCAATATTTCATATATGTTCATCTGCTGCAATGTTCTGTGATGAGATCATATTACTGCCTGAGACGAATGCTTATATTATATATATGAGATATATATTATATATTGTTGATTTCGTTTCATATCTGATGCTTGTGAAGCATAATAAAATGGGACTTCATTAATGAGATTAATGAAACTAAAAGAAACCTAAAGATGTTGTAGAAACTTGTTTAAAAACTGGTAGCTCTAGTTCTTTCTTGCATAGCGGTATTCCTTGCAGAATATCCAGCACCTTATTCGATAAGGAAAGAGCCGAGATCCCTTCACCGGGAGTGACCTCTTTAGCAAAACTAGCAGATGATACACACTTGGTTTATCTTTTGATTGCTTCTATAGTTTTTGCTTTGCATCGTAGTATTTGTGAAATATTCTGCACCTTATTCGATAAGGAAAGAGCCGACGATCCCTTCACCGGGAGTGACCTCTTTAGCAAAACTAGAAAAGCCTAAAAAACACTCCATTTAAAATCACTCGATTCTACAACGATATCAAGTTCATTATGCAAAGGGTTTTCTTAAAAACCTGTCGTAGCCCTCCGTCATTTCAGATAAGTACTTCATAGTATTCGTGTTGCGTTTGTTGACCTTGTCAAGGCGTAGTGTGCGGTAGCTATTTATGCTTATCTGCAAAAGCATATGGTGCGATTGAGTTAGGGTAGTCGTGTGACTTTGTTGACCTTGTCAAGGGTCATGCGGGTGGGTTTAATTCAATCGGGAAATGATGGGTTGAACTTGACTTGCGGTCTATGGTTTGTTGACCTTGTCAAGGTCATAGATCGCTCGAGGCAAAATATTATCGGGAATTTCTAGTGTTGAAATTTGCAATGAGATTGCATACCTTCTATGAGATTGTTGGATTCTGATACCCGCTGCGAGTAAGAGTTACTCCTGGGAGAGTTTTACACATTACAATTAGCCGATCAAGTAGGTGTCTAGAAAGGTGTTAACGGGGTTACGCCCTTGGGAAAACGAGGTTTATTTTAATTAGATCCGTGCGAAAACACAGGGAACCTCCCTCAAAGTACCGGCACTTGCCTGGCTGAAAAATTGGCAAACTTGTAGCGTGTAATTAATCCCGGCTAGTCTTTCCTTTTAGGGTTTGAAGGAAGATTTGACTAAAACAGTGGGAGACATCCTGATTAGATATATTAAATAACCAATCTAATCTTGCAAGAGCATACGCTGAGTGTTTTCTTCTCTCTCTCTCTCCAGGTAGCGACCATGTCACGCCTTAATCAAAATAATAATACGGATGTATTGACCGAACCGGCTTGTTATACTGTACTAGGGAACGTTGGTCCCGCTCCAACTTATAATTGTTATAAGACAGAGCAGGAAATTAGGGATTACCAGAATTCCCGTGCCACCCAAACGAAGAAAGTGTATGCTGATGCATCTTCTTCCGGTGTGTTCATTACAGAGAACTGTTTCTCAGTATCCTTTACGTCCTGGGTATGAGATACCGGATCAGGATCCCGAATATGTAATCTGTTACATGTGCTACAGATAGGTAGAGAACTAAGAACGGGTGATAAGTTTCATGAGATAGAAATGGTGCAAGTATTACAGCCAAGTCTGTTGGCAGTTATCACCCTGTATTACAGAATACATTGATTCTGAACGAATATTATTAGATACCGAACCTGATATACAACATCATATCAGTCTCTTTATTAAGATAAAGAAGGATATAATTTTGTATTGTTGGATAATGTTTTGAACATTTCCTATATCAAGAGTTGATCGGTTCAGGCACGTTATCTAAAAGCATAGACGTTCTAAATCAAACCACAGTTCTTAACATACAGAACACACACAAGAGAATGAGTTCAAAAATGAATGAATCCTTCTTGTGGTATTGTAGACTAGGTCATATCATGGTGACCCGACTAGCTGAAGTTACTTTTAGATGCATATTTAAATTAGTTTGAATTTACATCTTGTGAAACTTGCCTGTCATGTCACAAAGATAAGATGACCACAGCTCTGTTTATTGGAAACAGAGAAAGAGTTAGTGAACTCTTGGGATTGATACATGATGATGCATGTAAGTCCCCTGTCTATAAATGCCAGGACTGGTTCTTTATACTTTATTATATTCACTGATGGTCTCTCAAGATTCCCACATGCGTTCCTGTTGAAATATAAGTTTGAACCTTTTCAGAAATTCAATGAATATGAGTTAGAAGTAGAGAACCAAAACGAGTATAAGTATTATGTCATTTGATGTGATCAGGGAGGAGAATACTTGAGCACAGGATTCCTGGACTATTCTAAAGGAGAATGAGATTCTCTCTCAGCATTACTCCTCCGTATACACCACAGCATATTGGTGTATCGGGGCGGAGCAATCACACCCTATGTGATAAGGTGTGCTCTATAATGAGTACTACTGAGTTACCTATTTCCTTTTGGGGGTTATGCACTTGTGAAGCTGCATACCTATTGAATAGGGTTCCAATCAAATCAGATGCCTACCACTCCATATGTGATATGGTATGGGATGAGCCCATCTCTTAAAGATTAAGATTTGGGGTTGTCCGGCCTATGTCTAAAAAGAAAAATCCGGACAAGCTCGAGGCAAAGTCAGTTCTGTAGAAGTTTGTTGGATATCCCAAGCATTTGCAAGGGAATATCTTCTACCTAACCGAGGAACAAAAGGTGATTTGTTCCTCAGCATGCCACCTTTGTGAAATAGAATTTCTTGTGAAGAAAATTAGTGGACATGAGGTAGAACTGGAAAGAGTTCCAGCTATACAAACTGCAGCAGATCATTTAGTAGAACAGAAGGATTCAATAGTAACCAACGAACCTCAGCCTCTCCGCCGATCTAGTAGGGTTCCTCACCCACCTGAGAGATACTTCGGTTTCTCTATGACAGTGGGAGCGAGAATTGCATCATGAGATGATGACCCAACTAGTTTCGAGCAGGCCATCAGGAGTGGGGACTTTGTAAGAATGGCTGGATGCTAAGCGATCTGAGATGGAATCCATATACACCAACAAAGTATGGACTTTGGGTGCTTTATCTGAAGGGTTAAATCCCCATCAGAAGCAAATATATCTTGAGAAGATTACTTGGTGTACATGGAAAAGTTAAGACTGTCAAAGCTATGCTTAAGTCCATCCAGATCCTACTTGCTATTGCTACATACCATAACTATGATATCTGGCGGTTGGGTGTCATGACAGCTTTTCTGAATGATGATTTAGAAGAGAGCGTCTATAAGTACACAGTCAGAGGGCTTCGTAGATAGTGGGAGCAGCGGAAACATGTGCAAGTTGTTTTATGCGATAAAGCAGGCATCGTGGAGTTGGAACGTCTGTTTTGATGTGGTAGTCAAAGAGTTTGACTTCATCAAGATGGTAGATGAACGTTGTATATACAAAAAGGTAGTAGAGAGTATGGTGATGATCCTCATATTGTACGCGGATGACATACTCCTGATAGGGAAGGAGTTTCCTATGCTACGCTCAGTCAAACTCCTCTTATCACAAAGATTCTCCATATAAGGATCAAACTGATACCTCTTAAATCCTAGGTTTTATATCTATGAGATGGATCTATATGGATGTTAGGATTCTCACTAGTTGTAGTGAGATGGTATCAATCGATCCTGGGGAGAATCACTGGAAAGGTTCCAGGGTGATAAGGACGACTGAATGTCAGTCACAGACATTGTCTTTACCCTCAGTGGAGGGACGGTATGCTGGAAGAGTTCCAAGGTAGATACCGTGACATACTAGGCGATAAAGGCAGGATAAATCACTACCAAGGATGCTACCAAAGAAATAGTCTGGATGTACACTAGTTTATGAGATGAACTTCGTTCCTACCATTGTGTGACTATGGAGTTTTGGTTTTTGCCAAGGAAACCCCATCCCATCTGTGATCTAGACATATTCTTAGGCAGTATCACCTGATCATGGAGATGGTTGATCTCCAGGGAGATCGAGGTTAGGAGAGTAGACACAGAGGACAACAACGCGGATCCACTTACAAAGGCCTATTTCCCAGTAGAGACCTTTATGGGATGGTTGAGTATGAGATACTTCAACCACAGCTGATTGTTGGGTATGCGATACCACAACAGATGGCCCTAGTGCAAGTTGGAGATTGTTTGTTATATGTATGCTCTAGAGGCCATTACTGTACATACGATGTATATTGTAGTGGATGCTTGGACATATATAGGTAGGGCTTTTTTGCTCGACATGATAGTATGCTATCTGGTTGCTCTTTATCTTAACATGTACTCTGATTGTCTCTATGTTACATGTTGATAAAGCCCTTAGGATGAGTACTTGACTACCAGGACTATGATGCAGATCATACTAGTGGGGACAGTGTAGTCGCTAAGTACATCCTTCAAATGTTCCTAGTCGTGGGGGTACCAAGACAGGTTATCAATACTCCAGAGTAGACTAGCGTATGCGCTTCTTGACCCATATGATGGGCGATGGATGATCCCATATCCATTGGTGTTTGACATCAGAGAAGGTATACGGGTGCTTAGTGGAGACTGGGTACACTGGACGGACTCGCTGAGAACCCCCAGATGGTATTATACCTCACGTCAGATGGCAGTTCTCTGGTGACACTGGTACAGGTTAGTCTGTAGACCCGAGATCGTCATAGAGCCTTGTGTGATTCCCACTGTGCTTTGATTTTTATCATACCATGTCCAAGAGGGCGTGCAAAACGATGGCTTTTGGGTACAGTACCGAATCACATGGAGGCAATGAGCGATAGGAGGGGATTCGTCTCTCCCGGTATAGGGAGTTGATGTTGCGCTGTGTTCGATTGGCTATAACTGGAAATCCCTGGCCAGGGTTGCTGAGATTTACTGGTAAGTGTTATCAGTAGTTTCTCAAACTGTTATGGACCTCATATCGACACGACTTATCAAGATACTGGGGTCTGACGTTTACCACTCCTATGCGAGATATGCGACATATCAGACGAAGAGACCGGACTGTACGGGAGAGTTACTGATTGGATTAGCAGGAGAATGTACTGGCTTGCTTGTTGATCTTCTGATCGCTCAATACCTGAGTGTCTGTTACGTTTAGCTTACCGCTTGCAGCTTGTGGGTGTTTGATATGATCATCACCTACTGCCGGTGTATTGACGATTCTTTAGAGTCCTACACAGAGGTTTCCTGGCTCAGGCAAAACGGAGTAGGAGCACACATGTGATATGTGCGGGACCGAGAATAATATGTGTATGTGATACCGTATTAGATTCTCGCGATATGTGATATCGGCCGGGTATATGTGATATAGCCGGGACATCGGATCAAGTGTTGATTCGATGAACTGATACAGATTATATTAGTCGGTTATTTATGAAATAGCCGGATTATCGGATCAAGTGTTGATTCGATAATTTAATGTATAATTATATATTTGATATATTATATTACATTAACTAAGATAAGCTCACTTAAAGGTTCTTTTTCTCACCGGGATAATACATTGATATATATGCGATATATGTTAATTGTATTATTTTCTTTTGTTACAAAATATATTATATATGTGATATATAATATTGTAACAAGTTAGGGTTATAAATGGAACATGATTTATTGAGTTTAAACCTAGTTAGAGTTTGGATTAGGGTTAGCATTTGGGTTAGCTTTCTCATGAGCTTTCATGAAGCTTCATGAAGGTTTGACTTCATCTTTTCTCTTTGGATTTTTGTGGAGTCATACTTAACCCAACCCAAACCCTTTAACTTAGGTTTATTCTCTACATGAGTTAAGCCCTTTTTTCTTAACCCATGGCTAATTTGTAACCATAACAATGATTTCATTATTCATCACAAATAGATTTCTTCTTCTTCCTCCTCTTGAACAAGCTTTCTAGCTTTTGGTGATGTGATGATAAATGGTGAGAAATTGAAAATAAAAGAGAGCTAAATTCCTACTTCATCATCCTCATTTATTCTAGCCACTTAGATTAGAGTGTTCACTTCTCTAATACTTGATTAGAGAAGTGAGAGCTTGAGTTAAAGATTCTTCATAGTAGATCATCTTCGAAAAGGAAGATTTCAAGCAAGCATGGATCATTCGGCTTGTGGAGCCTCTCTTGAGTCTGGGAGATCATGGATCGCAACAAAAGGACTACTACTCGGAGCCTATGAAGCGAAGGAACGGACTACAAAGGTTGTAATCCCTTTCTCTTAGAAGTAAAGTTGTTTACTTGTTTATTGTTTCGCCTAATCTCTAGTTTACGATCTTGCTTGGGTTGTTTGGCACATGAAAATTTTGATTTTGGCATGGTTGATGCCTTGTAGAACCTTTTTCTAGTGCCTAGTAACCCTACAAAGAAGAGCTTGTCTGAGTGCAGCATAGGAACATCATTTCCTATCAAGAGTATGTCATCCACGTACAATACGAGGAAGACAACCTTACTCTATGCAACCTTCTTATAGATACAAGGTTCATCTACGTTTTTGATGAAGTCAAACTCTTTGACTACCACATCAAAGCAGATGTTCCAACTCCACGATACTTGCTTTAACCCATAGATGGATTTAAGCAGCTTGCACACCTTTCCGCTGCTCCCACTATCTACGAAGCCCTCTGGTTGAGTTATGTACACGCACTCCTCTAGATCACCATTTAGAAAGGCGGTCTTAACATCCATCTGCCAGATTTCGTAGTCATGGTATGCAGCAATGGCAAGTAAGATCCGGATGGATTTAAGCATAGCCACTGGAGAAAAGGTTTCGTCATAATCCACACCTGGTCGTTGACGAAAATCCTTTGCAACAAGTCTAGCTTTAAAAGTCTCAACTTTTCCATCTACACCAAGTTTCTTCTTAAAGATCTATTTGCTCCCAATGGGTTTTACCCTTTCAGGACCAACTTCCAAAGTCCATACTTTGTTGGTGTGCATGGATTCCATCTCAGATCTCATTGCATTCAGCCATTTCACAGAGTCACCACTCGTGATGGCCTGCTCGAAGCTAGTCGGGTTATCATCTTCCATGATGCAATCCTCGCTTCCACCGTCAACGAGAAAATCGTAGTATCTCTCAGGTGGATGAGGAACCCTACTAGATCGGCGAAGAGGCTGGGGTTCATCAGGAACTACTGAATCCTCTAGTTCCACCAAATCTTCTGTCATAGTTTGTTGTTAGTGTATATGCCCTAGAGGTCATTACTGTATCATACTAGTATGTATATTACTTAATGGAAGCTTGGGATATTCACCTTGTATTGTAATCTTGCTCAAAATGGTAGTATGCTACTTGGTTTGTTTCTGATTTAATGTGTGCATGTGTTTCTTTTAGAATATCGCCTTACACATTAGTGGAGCCCTTAGGATCTTTGCTTGATTACCAGCGTTGTGATGGCAGTCACACTCGTGGGGGCTGGGTAATCTATAAGCACATCCTTATGCAGGTCCCTAGTCGCAGGACTATCGAGACTGGGCATTGATACTCCGGAGTAGACTAGCGTATGCGCTTCTTATCCCAGCTTGGAGACGGTCTGTCCCACAGCCGTCAGTACGTCGTACTTGAGATAGTATGCGGGTGCTCGTTAGGTTACGAGTACACTGGACAGGACTCGTCGGGAACTGTTGGTTGGTATTATACCTATCGTCAGTTATCAATTCCCAGGTGACATGAGTACAGCTTAGTCCGCTGACTTGACACTATCACTTCGCCTCGAGTGTGTTCCCACTGTACTTTGATTACTACCCTACCACGGCTCAAAGAAGTTGTGCAAACAGGTAGTTTTTGGGTGCAGTCCCGAAGCACTTGGAGGCAGTGACGGTTGGACAGGATTCGTCTCTCCCGGTATTTGGGGTTGACATCGCGCTGTGTCTAGGAGAGCCATTACACGAGTAGTCCCTGGCTAGGGCAAGCGAGATATACTGGTAGGTTTCCAGTGCTATCTCAGGGTGTTCTGGGCTACACTCCGACACGACTTGTACCGCTATTAGGGGACTGACATTTACCGCCCCTAGGCCCGCCATGCGATGTATCAGACGAACAGACCGGACTATACGGGGACTGTCACATTCAGGCTCAGTAGGAGTTCAGATGGGTTTCACCTCGTCCGTCTTCTTGTCGGCATCTACCTGGGGACCGTTACGCACAGCTAGTGCCGCTTGCGGTCTGTGGTTAAACCCACTGCCAGCGTAGTGTCGAGTCTTTAGAGTCCCACACAGAAAGCTATTCGCCTTTAGGCAAAAGAGTAGAGGTCGCATGGTTTTGCGACAGGTCGCATGGTTTTGCGACAGGGGTTCGGTCACATCCATGCACTTGTGCACGTTTAGTGTTCGGACAGTTAACACTAGCGGGCTTTGGTTTAAGCCAGATCCTAGTGTACGTTTTGGGATTGGTTTTATCTCGTTTGCATGCGTGTTCCTCGGAACGCGGATGCGGGTGTGTATGCACAGTTGACAGAGAGACAGAGGCAGAGGATTCTCATTGGGATAGTTGACTGTTGACTGTTGACTATTGACTTTTTGCCAAACCCTAATGAGAATAAGAAATATAATTAACAATAATATTAATTAAGTATTATAGTAACATGGTTGTTGAGGGGTTGACTTTGTTGACTGGTTGACTAGCTTAGACTAGTTGATCATCATCATGACAATGGCTATCATTACATGGCAAAGACTTTTGCTTGCTTGTTTCTTCTTGCAAAATGAGTGCATGAAATGATATGGCCATTTTGACTTGAACCATCACATAATACTTGATTACTATTTTTGTTATGATGGTTTTGGATTCTGAGAGCTTGGATGGCAAAAGAGTTACCCATTCTCTCATTTCCTTTCTCTCTCTTGCTTGAGCTCTCCCTCTTGCTCTTCCTCTTGCTCTCTCTCTAGCTCAAGGCAACACCCTCTCATGAGTTGAGAAACATTGCCTTAGAGATAAAAGAAAACCAAAATCACTTCTCTACTCATCCTAATTCACAAGGTTTAGCAAACCAAGTGTTCTAGTTTCTTCAAGTTCGAAGAAGAAGCCAAAGGTAGAAGCTTTCAGGTGGATCCATCTTCGGCGCAAGGAGACGACGAGGTGAGGCCGATCCGTACACCGGAAAGAGTTGAAGACGAAGGAGTTCAAGAAAGGTATAACCCCCTAACCGAGTAGGTAAAACTCTTGTTAGGTTTGTTAGTTAGTTGTTTAACAAAGATCCGTATTTTTGAGTCCATGTTACCACCTCTAGAAAAATCGTTTTTTCATCATTTCCGCAAGCCCGTAAGTACCGGGAGAGGTAGCATGGACTTACATTTGTGTTGCTGGAACTTCTTCCAGTTCTACCTCCTCGCCAATAATTTCCTTTGCAAGAAATTCCTTTTCTAAAAAGATGGCATGCCGAGAATCAAACACTTTTTTTTCCTCGGTGTGGTTGAAGATATACCCGCGCGAATGTTTGGGATTGTTAGTGTATATGCCTTAGAGGCCATTACTGTATCATACTAGTATGTATATTACTTGATGGAAGCTTGGGATATTCACAGTTGTACAGACAATCTTGCTCAATATAGTAGTATGCTACTTGGTTTGTCTCTGCTTTAATGTGTACATGTGTGTTTATTTATTATATCACCTATACGCATTAGTAGAGCCCTTAGGATCTTTGCTTGATTACCGGCGTTGTGATGGCGATCACACTCGTGGGGGCTGGGTAATCTACTAGCACATCCTTATACACGTCCCTAGTCGTGGGAGTATCGAGATAGGGCATCGATACTCCGGAGTAGACTAGCGTATGCGCTTCTCATCCCAGCACGGGAGACGGTCTGTCCCACAGCCGTCGGTACGTCGTACTTGAGATAGTATGCGGGTGCTCGTTAGGTTACGAGTACACTGGACAGGACTCGCAGGGAACTGATGGTTGGTATTATACCTATCGTCAGTTATCAGTTCCCAGGTGACATGAGTACAGCTTAGTCCGCTGACTTGACACTGTCACTTCGCTTCGAGTGTGTTCCCACTGTTCTTTGATTACTACCCTACCACGGCTCTACTGAGTCGTGCAAACAGGTAGTAGTTGGGAGCAGTCCCGAAGCACTTGGAGGCAGTGACGGTTAGACAGGATTCGTCTCTCCCGGTATTGGGGGTTGACATCGCGCTGTGTCTAGGAGAGCCATTACACGAGTAGTCCCTGGCCAGGGCAAGCGAGATATACTGGTAGGTTTCCAGTGTTATCTCAGGGTGTATTGGGCTTCACTCCGACACGACTTGTACCGCTATTAGGGGACTGACGTTTACCGCCCCCCTAGGCCCGCCATGCGATGTATCAGACGAACAGACCGGACTGTACGGAGAATGTCACTTTCAGACTCAGTAGGAGTTCAGATGGGTTTTACCTCGTCAGTCTTCTTATCGGCATCTACCTGGGGACCGTTATGCACAGCTAGTGCCGCTTGCGGTCTGTGGTTAAACCCACTGCCAGCGTAGCGTCGAGTCTTTAGAGTCCCACACAGAGGGCTATTCGCCTCTGGGCAAAACTGAGTAGAGGTCGCATGGTATTGCGGCAGAGTTCGTTCTCATCCGCGCACTTGTGCACGTTTGGAGTCCGGACGGATTATACTGACAGGCTCTGGTTTGAGCCAGATACTGGTATATGTTTTGGGGTTGCTTTTATCTCTCAGTATTCTTGTTCCTCGGAACGAGAATACAGGTGTGTATGCACAGTTGCTTGAGGAGGAGGATGAGGTCTTTCATTAGGGTTTCGGAACGGGTGCGTATGCACAGTTGACAGTCGTCTTTTTCCAAACCCTAATGGATTTATAAAATATCAATTAATAATAGTAATTAAATGAAATAATGTTATGGTTGATTTTGTTGACTTGTTGACCATGGTTGACTTGTTGACCATGGTTGAATGTTGACCATCATCATTGCTTTGCAAGGATACTCCTTGATTCTAGCTTACATTCATTTATTGAAGTGATGATGGTGGTCATTCCAAATACAACCATCAACTATTTCATTTTGATTTATTATTATTAATTAGATAAATCATTTTCCTTTTGTTATGGTTGCAAGAGAAAAATAGCTCATTCTATCATTTGGTTTCCTCTCTCTTCACTTCATCTTCTTCCTCCTCTTGTTCAAGGAGAGCAAATCTCATGTGTTGAGAATCATCTCCTTGAAGATATAACACCCCAAAGCACACTCTACTCACTCTAAGGTAGAAGGTCTAGCAAGCCGAATACCTTAGTTCTCTCAAGATCGAGAAAGGAGCCCAAGGATGAAGCCCTCAGGTGGATCTATCTTCGGCAAAGAGGAGACGAGGAGGGGAAGCCATTCAAGCTACTACAAAGAGTAAGAAAGAAGAAGAACAATAAGAAGAGAAGGAGTTCAAGTTGAGGTATAACCACTTTGCCGAGTAGTTAACCCTTCTTTGCAAGTGCTAGTTTAGTTTAGCAAAGATCCGGCTTTTACGGTCCATGTTACAAAGTTTAGAAAAAATTTTGTTTTACCGTTTCCGCATCCCCGAAAGTACCGGGAGAGGTAACGTGGACCTAACAGTGGTATCAGAGCCAGGTTAAACTTAAACTAGTTTGGTAGCGAAGTGTATGGAAGTTCGAAACCGAAAAATCACAAAACCGGAAATTCTAAAACCCTAAGTTTCTGTTGAAATTTTTTGTGCTCTAAATGTAAAACTTTTTACTCCTAAAATCGGCTCAGGGTTTTGTGAGAACACCCAAGAAAAACGATCCCATGAAACCTTCAAACCGCCGCGGATCCGCGGCCTCAGCTATTCTCTTCGCCGCGGATCCGCCGCCGTTTATGCTCTTCATGTGATCGTGTTTTGTGCAGTGTTCTTCTGGTAGGGTTTTGGGATTTTTCAAATATGTTATATGTGCCCAGATTTTCCAGAAAAGAAATTTACTTTTGGGGTCCTATAAATCCGTATTTTTTTCGAACTTCGCTACACTTTGGCTATATTGGTTATATCTGTGATGTTTGCATGTATTGAACGTCGGCTAATCGCTATAAGTCGATTAGTCGGGGTTATACATCTCTGTGATCTGTGTTTGATATTGGAATGTGTATATGAATGTGTTGGACTGTCGCGGGTGAATAGCCGGGGTGGATGTGAGATGAGCTTTTGTTTTTCTTTCATTCATTTGTAATATGTAAATTGATGTAATAATATTATTTGTATGGCCGCACAACCGGGTCGGGGTTGTAGCCGTCATTGTATAATTCTTTTTACTGTTTTGGCTCTTAGGATAGACCCATGGAGGGGTGCACAAACTACCGGGTTCTTGGCGGGTAGTTTGCCGCACCCGTAGGGGTCTTGGGTGGGGTTTTGGCTATTCACCGCGACCGAGTAATCCGTTTTTCGTTGCAGGCTCGAACGGATTGCGGATTCCTAGTATATCCAATGTATTCATCTGTGATCTGTAATGTCTATCATTGCTTTATATTTTGGCGTTGCTTATGTTTTACAGCCGCGCTAGCCCAGCCCCCGCTCTGTCGTTAGTTAAGTAACCTAACGGGTGATGACGGGACCCCGTGGCGAATGCAAATGGCATAAGCGTACGTCATATTTTGGTTGTTTTCTGCAATGGTAGGATTTAAATGATGGGACGCATTAAAAGAACTAATGCAAGAAAATAAACCTAAAAGACGTTGTTGGAACAAGTTTTTCAAAAAGCTGTTATTACAAGGACGTCCATCTTTTTGTTTTGCATCGAGGTATTCGGTTATGAATGCCCAGCACCTCAATCGACGAGGCAAGGGCCGAGATCCCCTCATCGGGAGTGACCCCTTGGACAAAAGGTTTGCGTCAGGGTAATAACTTCACCATAGTCGATTATTCTTGCTTTGCATCGAGGTATTCATCTTACGAATGCCCAGCACCTCACTCGACGAGGAAAGAGCCGAGATCCCTTCACAGGGAGTGACCTCTTTAGCAAAAGTTTTCGCCACTATATTTTCAAAAAGACTACCAGGTTCCTTCAACGATATCAAGTTCATTACGTTAACGGGTTTTTCGCCAAAAACCCAGCCGTAGCCCTCCGTCATTTCTTACAAGTAACACTTAGTATTCGTGCTGCGTTTGTTGACTCCGTCAAGGCGTAGTGTACGGTAGCTAAGTGCTGCTTGTTTGTATCGGTATATGGGATTGATTAGGACAGTCGTATAACCTTGTTGACTCCGTCAAGGGTTATGCGGGTGGGTTTAATGCAATCCAGATAATGACAGGTTGAACTTGACTAGGACTCTTTGATTTGTTGACTCCGTCAAGATCACTTGGGTCCTAGGGGCAAAAACCACATCGGGAGTTTCAAAAGTACTGAAACTTGCAGATTTAGCATACCTTCTGGAGTGTGGTGACTAGAGTGGATTCCATCTAGGTTATCACACAATGACTGTTGGATTCCGATCCCACTGATGAGTTGGATTACTCTCGGGAGGTTATTTCACTTAACGATCAATGCTATAAACCTAGTAGGTGTCAAGAAAGGTGTTAGCGGGGTTACGCCCCCAGGGAAAAGAGGTTCTTTAATTAAGGAACTTCGCGAAAGCGTTGGAAAACCTCTCTCGAAGTACCGACACTAGCCTGGCTGAAAGGTTAAGCAAGTATTGTGACGTGAATTAAAACCCGGCTAGTTCTTCTTTTAAAAAGGTTTTAAGAAGAATTTGAGTAAACAGTGGGAGACATCCTGGTTAGATAAATTAATAAACCAATCTAATCTTGCAAGAGCATACGCTGAGTGTTTCTTTTCTCTCTCTCCAGGCAGCAACCTTTTCATGCCCTAATCAAGATAATAAAATGTATCGCTTGACCGATCCGAATTCTTATTCGGGACTGGGAAAAGTTGGTTCAGCTCTAACTTGTGACAACAGTCATGAGTATGAGAATGGGAAAGGGGAAAGTATGGATTTCCAGGATACCCAGTTGAAGAAGAAGCATGGTTTTGCATCTACTTCAGGTGTTCTTGTAATTGAGAACTGTTTTACGGTCAACCCTACCTCCTGGGTACTTGATACCGGATCAGGATCTCATATCTGTAATTTATTGCAGGGACTGAGAAAATGTAGGAAAGTTGCACCGGGTGATATGTCGCTCAGAGTAGCGAACGGAGCACAAGTTAATGCGGCAGCCGTCGGTGAATATCACCTAGTATTGCCAAATGGCAAGACTATGATTTTGAACGATTGCTACTATGTACCCTCCATGGTTTGCAACATCATATCAGTTTCTTCACTCGATAAAGATGGATATAACTTTGTTCTTGAAAAGAATATCATGAACATTTACCTTCATAAGGTACTGGTTGCAGAGGGTACACTGTGTAATGGTATCTACGTTCTAAATCAGAATACAGTTCTCAATATACAAAACACACGCAAGAGGAAGAATTCAGATACGAATGAATCCTACTTGTGGCATTGTAGGCTTGGTCATATCGGAGAGAAAAGACTGAGTAAGTTGCATAAAGATGGACTCTTGAATACGTTCGAGTTTTCATCTTATGAAACTTGTCAGTCTTGTCTCAAAGGAAAGATGACCAAATCTCCGTTCACCGGACATGGAGAAAGAGCAAGAGAGCTCTTGGGACTCATACACAGTGATGTGTGTGGTCCGATGTCTATACATGCAAGGGGTGGGTTCTCATACTTCATCACATTCACTGACGATCTCTCTAGGTTCGGATATGTGTATCTGATGAAACACAAATCTGAAGCTTTTGAGAAATTCAAGGAATTCAGAAAGGAAGTAGAGAACCAGATTGGCAAAAGTATCAAGATCCTCCGGTCTGACAGGGGAGGGGAGTACTTGAGCACGGAATTCCTAGATTACTTAAAAGAGAATGGTATTCTCTCTCAGCTTACTCCTCCTTATACACCACAGCACAACGGTGTTTCGGAGCGGAGGAATCGTACCCTATTAGATATGGTTCGCTCCATGATGAGTAGTGCTGAGTTGCCTCTTTCATTTTGGGGACATGCGCTTCAGACAGCAGCGTACCTATTGAACTATGTTCCATCCAAATCAGTGCCTAAGACTCCATATGAAATATGGAGTGGAAGAAATCCATATCTTAAGCGATTTAAGATATGGGGTTGTCCGGCCTATGTGAAAACACAGAAACCGGACAAGTTAGAGGCACGGTCAGTTCTCTGTAAATTTGTGGGATATCCTAAAAACTCACTAGGATATCTGTTCTACCACACTGAGGAACAGAAGGTGTTTGTATCTCGCCACGCTACCTTCTTAGAAAGGGAGTTTCTTGCAAAAGAAACTAGTGGGAGTTCGGTAGAACTGGAAGAAATTCAGCGACCACAAAATGTAACTGAAAATTTGGAGGAACCGCTAGATTCAATAACCCCAAACGAACCTCAGCCACTCCGCAGATCTGGTAGGATTTCCCATCCGCCCGAGAGATACTATGGTTTTCTCATAGACGGGGATCGAGAGGATTGCATCTTGGAAGAAGATGACCCTACCAGTTTCAGGCAGGCCATTATCAGTAGGGACTCTGATAAGTGGCAGGAAGCAATGCAATCCGAAATGGAGTCCATGTACGCCAATAAAGTGTGGACCTTGGATATTGCTCCACCTGGGGTAAAACCCGTTGGATGCAAATGGATCTACAAAAGGAAACTTGGTGTAGATGGGCAGGTGGAAACCTATAAAGCTAGACTCGTTGCAAAAGGTTTTCGTCAAAGACCTGGTTTGGACTATGATGAAACTTTTTCTCCGGTGGCTATGCTTAAATCCATTCGGATCCTACTTGCCATTGCTTCCTTCCATGACTATGAAATATGGCAGATGGATGTTAAAACGGCTTTCCTAAACGGTTGTTTGGAAGAGTGGGTTTACATGGATCAACCAGAAGGTTTCGTAGACAGTGGGAGCAGCGGAAAGGTGTGTAAGTTGCTTAAATCCATTTATGGATTAAAGCAGGCATCGCGGAGCTGGAACATCTGTTTTGATGAGGCAATCAAGGAATTTGATTTCATCAAGAACGAAGATGAACCCTGTGTATATAAGAAGATTGTAGGACGAACTGTCGTATTCCTAGTCTTGTACGTGGACGACATTCTTTTGATAGGAAATGATATTCCTATGCTACAATCGGTCAAGCTATTTTTGTCACAAAGGTTCTCCATGAAGGACCTGGGTGATGCCTCATACATTCTGGGGATCAAGATCTATAGAGATAGATCCAAGAAACTATTGGGACTTTCGCAGTCCAGGTACATAGAGACCGTACTAAAGAGATTTAGTATGGAGGGTTCCAAGCGCGGTAACATACCCGCATTGCACGGAATTACCCTCTCCAAGAAGATGTCTCCTAAGACTGACGAGGAGAGGGTTCGCATGAGCACTATACCCTACGCTTCGGCGGTAGGATCTATAATGTATGCGATGCTATGTACAAGACCAGATGTAGCTTACGCGTTGAGCACGGTAAGCCGGTATCAGTCAGACCCAGGGGAGGACCACTGGAAAGCAGTGAAGAACATTCTCAAAGTACCTGAGAAGGACTAAGGAGATGTTCCTGATTTACGGTAATGGAGACCTCAGGGTCGAGTCCTTTACCGATTCAAGCTTCCAGAGTGACAAAGATGACAGCAAGTCTGTCTCGGGTTTTGTGTTTACCCTCAACGGAGGGGCGGTATGTTGGAGGAGTTCCAAGCAGGATACCGTCGCAGACTCGACGATGGAGGCTGAATACATTGCTGCAAGCGATGCCGCAAAAGAGGCGGTCTGGATGAAGAAGTTCATTTGTGAACTTCAGGTGGTTCCGTCCATTGTTGACCCAATACCTTTGTATTGCGATAACAATGGGGCTATAGCTTTAGCGAAGGAACCAAGGTCCCATCAGAAATCCAGGCACATCTTAAGGCGGTATCACCTGATCAGGGAGATCATTGATCGCCAGGAGATCGAGGTGCGGAGAGTGGACACAAAGGACAACACTGCGGACCCATTCACGAAGGCTTTACCCCAGACTCAGTTCGAGCGGCTGATCGAGATGATAGGTCTTCGATACGCCAGTACATGGCCTTAGTGCAAGTGGGAGATTGTTAGTGTATATGCCCTAGAGGCCATTACTGTATCATACTAGTATGTATATTACTTGATGGAAGCTTGGGATATTCACAGTTGTACAGACAATCTTGCTCAATATAGTAGTATGCTACTTGGTTTGTCTCTGCTTTAATGTGTACATGTGTGTTTATTTATTATATCACCTATACGCATTAGTAGAGCCCTTAGGATCTTTGCTTGATTACCGGCATTGTGATGGCGATCACACTCGTGGGGGCTGGGTAATCTACAAGCACATCCTTATACACGTCCCTAGTCATGGGAGTATCGAGATAGGGCATCGATACTCCGGAGTAGACTAGCGTATGCGCTTCTCATCCCAGCACGGGAGACGGTCTGTCCCACAGCCGTCGGTACGTCGTACTTGAGATAGTATGCGGGTGCTCGTTGGGTTACGAGTACACTGGACAGGACTCGCAGGGAACTGATGGTTGGTATTATACCTATCGTCAGTTATCAGTTCCCAGGTGACATGAGTACAGCTTAGTCCGCTGACTTGAAACTGTCACTTCGCCTCGAGTGTGTTCCCACTGTTCTTTGATTACTACCCTACCACGGCTCTACTGAGTCGTGCAAACAGGTAGTAGTTGGGAGCAGTCCCGAAGCACTTGGAGGCAGTGACGGTTAGACAGGATTCGTCTCTCCCGGTATTGGGGGTTGACATCGCGCTGTGTCTAGGAGAGCCATTACACGAGTAGTCTCTGGCCAGGGCAAGCGAGATATACTGGTAGGTTTCCAGTGTTATCTCAGGGTGTATTGGGCTTCACTCCGACACGACTTGTACCGCTATTAGGGGACTGACGTTTACCGCCCCCCTAGGCCGGCCATGCGATGTATCAGACGAACAGACCGGACTGTACGGAGAATGTCACATTCAGACTCAGTAGGAGTTCAGATGGGTTTTACCTCGTCAGTCTTCTTATCGGCATCTACCTGGGGACCGTTATGCACAGCTAGTGCCGCTTGCGGTCTGTGGTTAAACCCACTGCCAGCGTAGCGTCAAGTCTTTAGAGTCCCACACAGAGGGCTATTCGCCTCTGGGCAAAACTGAGTAGAGGTCGCATGGTATTGCGGCAGAGTTCGTTCTCATCCGCGCACTTGTGCACGTTTGGAGTCCGGACGGATTATACTGACAGGCTCTGGTTTGAGCCAGATACTGGTATATGTTTTGGGGTTGCTTTTATCTCTCAGTATTCTTGTTCCTCGGAACGAGAATGCAGGTGTGTATGCACAGTTGCTTGAGGAGGAGGATGAGGTCTTTCATTAGGGTTTCGGAACGGGTGCGTATGCACAGTTGACAGTCGACTTTTTCCAAACCCTAATGGATTTATGAAATATCAATTAATAATAGTAATTAAATGAAATAATGTTATGGTTGATTTTGTTGACTTGTTGACCATGGTTGACTTGTTGACCATGGTTGAATGTTGACCATCATCATTGCTTTGCAAGGATACTCCTTGATTCTAGCTTACATTCATTTATTGAAGTGATGATGGTGGTCATTCCAAATACAACCATCAACTATTTCATTTTGATTTATTATTATTAATTAGATAAATCATTTTCCTTTTGTTATGGTTGCAAGAGAAAAATAGCTCATTCTATCATTTGGTTTTCTCTCTCTTCACTTCATCTTCTTCCTCCTCTTGTTCAAGGAGAGCAAATCTCATGTGTTGAGAATCATCTCCTTGAAGATATAACACCCCAAAGCACACTCTACTCACTCTAAGGTAGAAGGTCTAGCAAGCCGAATACCTTAGTTCTCTCAAGATCGAGAAAGGAGCCCAAGGATGAAGCCCTCAGGTGGATCTATCTTCGGCAAAGAGGAGACGAGGAGGGGAAGCCATTCAAGCTACTACAAAGAGCAAGAAAGAAGAAGAACAACAAGAAGAGAAGGAGTTCAAGTTGAGGTATAACCACTTTGCCGAGTAGTTAACCCTTCTTTGCAAGTATGCTAGTTTAGTTTAGCAAAGATCCGGCTTTTACGGTCCATGTTACAAAGTTTAGAAATTTTTTTGTTTTACCGTTTCCGCATCCCCGAAAGTACCGGGAGAGGTAACGTGGACCTAACAAGGATATCCAATAAACTTACACAGAAAAGACCTTGCGCCGAGCTTGTCCTGATTCTGTGTTTTCACATATGCCGGACAACCCCATATCTTAACATAATTAAGATATGGTCTATTTTCTTTCCATATCTCATATGGAGTGGTTGGCACAGATTTGGTGGGAACCATATTCAATAGGTCTGCAGCTGTTTCCAATGCATATCCTCAAAAAGAAATAGGAAACTCAACAGTGCTCATCATAGAGCGCACTATATCTAATAGGGTGCAATTTCTCCGCTCCGATACACCGTTGTGCTGTGGTGTATAGGGAGGAGTCGGTTGAGAGAGAATCCCATTCTCTTTTAGATAATCCAGAAAATCATTGCTCAAGTATTCTCCTCCTCGATCAGATCGAAGGATCTTAATACTTTTGCCCGTTTGGTTCTCTACTTCGTTCTTATATTCTCTGAATTTCTCAAAAGCTTCAGACTTGTATTTCAACAGAAACACATGTCCGTATCTTGAGAGATCGTCAGTGAATATAATAAAGTAGAAAGAACCATTCCTGGCATGTGTAGACATGGGTCCGCATACATCACTATGTATCAGCCCTAAGAGTTCCGTAACTCTTTCTCCGTGTCCACTAAACAGAGTTTTGGTCATCTTGCATTTGAGACATGACTGGCAAGTGTCATAAGATGAAAATTCGAACGGATTCAAATATCAATCCTTATGTAACTTAGCTATCCGTGTCGCATTGATATGACCTAGTCTATAATGCCACAAGAAGGATTCGTTCATTTCTGAACTCTTCCTCTTGTGTCTGTTTTGCATATTAAGTACTGTAGTTTGGTTGAGAACGTATATGCCATTATTTAACGAGCCTGATCTATTCAACTTTTGATTCAGGAAGATGTTCATAACATTATCCTGTACTATAAAATTACATCCCTCTTTACTCATTAAAGATACCGATATAAGATTGCATATCAGGGTCGGAATGTAATAGCATTCGTTCAGAATCAATGTATTACCATTTGGTAATACAAGGTGATATTCGCCAATTGTTTTGGCTGCAACATTTGCACCATTCCCTACTCTTATGGAATGATCACCCTCTCCCGGTTCCCTACCTTTATGTAGCCCATGTAACATATTACATATATGTGATCCTGATCCGGTATCTAATACCCAGGACGTAGAGTGAACTAAGAAACAGTTCTCGATAATAAACACACCTGAAGAAGATGCATCATCATGCTTATTCTTCGTTTGGGTGGCGTAAGATTCCAGATATTCTCCTAATTCCTTCTTGGACTTATAACAATTATAAGCGGGGGCGGGACCAACGTTCCCCTGCTCAGTATAAAAAACGGGTTCAGTCAATACATCCATATTATTATCTTGATTAAGGCCTGACAGGGTCGCTACCTGGAGAGAGTGAGAAGAAAACACTTTAGCGTATGCTCTTACAAGATTAGATTGGTTGTTATCTTATCTAATCAGGATGGCTCCCACTACTTTTTATCAAAACTTCCTTAAAACCCTAAAAGGTAAAACTAGCCGGGATTAATTACACTTTACAAGTTCGCCAATCTTTCGGCCAGGCCAGTGTTGGTAATTTGAGGGAGGTTCCCCGTGCTTTCGCATGGACCTAATTAGAATAAACCTCATTTTCCCAGAGGCATAACCCCGTTAACACCTTTCTAGACACCTACTTCATCGGCTAATTGTCCTGTGTAAAATTCTCCCAGGAGTAACTCTTACTCGCAGTGGGTATCGGGATCTAATTATCTCATAGGAGGTATGCAATCTCATTGCAAATTTCAACTTTTGAAATTCCCGATAATGTTTTTAACCCTAGCGTCCCATGACCTTGACGCAGGCCAACAAACCATAGTCCGCTAGTCAAGTTCAACCCGTACATTTCTTGATTGAACTAAACCCACCCGCACGACCTTTGACGCAGGTTAACAAAGTCGTACGACTACCCTAATCTAATCATATCTCATGTTACAGATAAGCACTATTTAGCTATCGCACACTACGCCTTGATGCAGGCCAACAAACGTAGCATGAATACTAAGTAGTATCTATCTGAAATATCGGAGGGCTACGCATGTTTTTCAGAAAACCATGAGCGTAATGAACTTGATATCGTTGTAGAAACAATTAATTTTGCAAAGGAGTGTTTTTGAGGCTTTTCTAGTTTCGCTAAAGAGGTCACTCCCGGTGAAGGGATCTCGGCTCTTTCCTTATCGAATAAGGTGCAGGATATTTCACAAATACCGCTGTGGAAAGTAAGAATTATTGAAGCAATCAAAAACTAAACCGTGAGTTTGTAGCATATGCCAGTTTTGCTAAAGAGGTCACTCCCGGTGAAGGGATCTCGGCTCTTTCCTCATCGAATAAGGTGAAAGGTATATCGCATATACCACGGTGCAAAGCAAAAACTGTAGCTACCCTTTTTGAAAATTGGATTCTACAACATCTTTTATGCTTCTTTTCTTTTATTAATCTCATTAATAAATCCCATCATTTATTCTTCCTAAGCATTACAGAAGAAACGGAAATACAACGTACGCTTATGCCATCCTCATTCGCTACAATGTTCTGTTATGCACCGTTAGGTTACTTAACTAACGGCATACCGGGACGGGACTAGCGCGGGTGTAAAACATAGGCAACGTTTATTATATATCATATATATAATAATAAAGTATTCGTCTCACGGATATAATATGATCACATCACAGTATATCAGCAGCAGAAGAAATATATGAAATATTGGATATACTAGGAGGTCCGTGTTTTATCTCGAGCCTGTATAAAACACGGATTCCACGGTCGCGATGAATAGCCAAACCCACATCCCTAGACCCCTACGAGAGCGGCAAGTAACACTGCCAATTCTAGGGTTTGGAGACCCGGTCTCGACTCCTTGAGATGGCTTCCCACTGGACCCTAGAACCCGGTTACTTGTGCTTCCCGCTTTAGGTCTATCCTAATACGAAAAAGTAAATAATATACAATGGTGAAAACATCATCAACCCGGAAGTGCCCCAATAAAAGAATATTACATACAAAAGAATTTTACATGAATGAAAATAAAAACCCTCATCTCACATAAAACCCCCAGCTATTCAGAACACGACGATCCAATATAACATATCACATCAACACATAATATCTCATATCATCAACGTAAGCAAGTATGCGTATCCCGATTGTCGTTGATGTATAGCAACGAAGCCGGCAATACCCCACATACGACGCTTACGGTCACAGAAAAGAAAGTGTAAAAATACAACATTTGGAATCCAAAAACACCTTAGACATCGTAAATCCGAAACATCACATGTTACGGATTTCATGCCTAACAATTTGAATTCCACATATTGTATCACATTATAGAATATCATGACGATGTTTAACGTTTCGATCGAATCAACACACACTCACAAATTACCCCCGTTAGCTCAACACTTGAGCAAAGTCAAAGCACTCAAAAAACCATGCCACAGTGTCTATTGTCCAGTCATAGAAGGAGTTAACCAACGCCTCACCTATGGCACCACGGAACTAAGGCAAACCCGAAGGTTCATTCGCGGTTCCGTAGGTACAGAATCGAGTCAAGGTTATTATAGTCTTCTAGGGGGTCCATAGGGATACTTGCATGATTTAACGAATACAATCAACTTCGGAAAATTACAACACTTGGAAATTTCAGCGGGGTACAAACTGTGATGTGCGATGTTCGATCGAACTGCAAAAAATAGTCAAGGTTACCAATACATTGTTAAATTATATGACTATGAAGCACTAAGAATTAGCCCCAGGTCAAACCGATCATCACATGAAAATTGGGCTAAATCAACAATACTAGGAAACCCAAAATGGAGTCAAATGAGCACAGGAGCAATACGGGAGCCAGAGGAGGTGGTGGGGCCGGCCTGGCCGGAAAATCCTCTAAGGTGGCCAGTCCAAAATCGATGACCCCCCAAATTTCACCTGTGTTCATATTTTGCTCTAGAGACCATTCTGCACCTGTTTGAAAAATTTTTAGGGGACTTTTTACAAAATATCCAGAGAGCAAGAATAGGGTTTCTTAATACTGTATTTCAAAGTGGATTTCGTTTTTGTAATTGTTATAACACCGTATCTAGAATTATAGTTTGGCTCTGATACCACTGTTGGGTTACCCTTACACCTAGTTTAGGGTTTGATAGCATCACTCATGCCATTTTAATAATTAGAGAGGTGCAAAGCTAACTAAACATGAATCTTGCTAGAATTTCTAGGTAACAAAAATTGTATCACATACAAAGAAGTAAAGAGATAGGGATTACAACCTTTGTAGTCCGTTCCTTCGCTTCATAAGCTCCGTGTTGAGGTCCCTTCGCTGCGATCAACATGAACTCTGACTCTAGAGTGGCTCCATGAGATAAATGAGACACCTTACTTGTAGTCTTCATGATCTAAGATGATCTATCTTGAAGAATCTCTAACCCAAGCTTACACTTCACTAAACAACTTATTAGAGAAGTGAACACCCTAATCTAAGTGGCTAGAATAGATGAGGATGATGAAGTAGGAATATTGCTCTCTTTTGTTTTCAAATTCTCACACTATATTCATCACAAATGAAAAGCTAGTGAAGGTTTTCTTTCAAGAGAATGAAGAAGAAGAAGATGTTAATCCTTTTGTGATGAATAATGAGTTATCTTGTTATGGTTACTAATTCAACCATGAGTTAAGTATGAAGGCTTTAACTCATGTAGAGAATAAACTAGAGTTAATGGTTTGGATTGGGTTAACAAGTATCTACGCAAAAGATCTAAGCTAAAGACAAAGTCAAAGCTTCATGAAGCTTCATGGAAGCTTCATGCAAAAGCTAACCCTAATCCAAACCATAACCAAGTTTAAACCCTAAAAAAGTTGAATTTGTAACTCTAACATGTTACAATATTATATATCACATATACAATATATTTTGTAACAAAAAAATAATACAATTAACATATTTCGCATATATATCAATGTATTATCCCGTGAGAAAATGAATCAATAAAGCGAGCTTATATTAGTTAACGTAATGTAATATATTATAGATATAATTATACATTAAATTATCGAATCAACACTTGATCCGACAATCCGGCTATAATACATATAACCGACTAATATAACTTGTACCATTTCATCGAATCAACACTTGATCCGATGACCCGGCTATATCACATATACCCGACCGATATCTCATATCACGAGAATAGAATACGGTATCTCATATCGTATTATTCTCGGTCCCGCATATATCACATATGTGCTCCTACACCGTTTTTCCTGAGCCAGGAAACCTCTGTGTAGAACTCTAAAGAATCGTCAATACGCCGGCAGTGGGTGATAATCATATCAAACACCCACAAGCTGCAAGTGGTCAGCTAAATGTAACAGCCACTAAGGTATTGAGCGATCAGAAGATCAACAAGCAAGCCTGTACATTCTCCTGTGAATCCAATTAGTAACACTACCGTACAGTCCGGTCTCTTCGTCTGATATGTCGCATATCCAGTCTAGGCATGGTAAATGTCAGACCCCAGTAACCGATAAGTCGTGTCGATGTGTGGCTCATAACGGGTCAAGAAACTACTAATAACTCTTACCAGTAGCACTCCAAATCAGCCCTGGCCAGGGACTTCCAGTTATAGCCAATCGAACACAGCACAATATCAACTCCCTATACCTGGAGAGACGAAACCCCTTCTATCGCTCATTGCCTCCATGTGATTCGGGATTATACCCAAAAGACACCGTTTTGCACGCCCTCTTGGACGATCTCGGGTCTACAGACTAACCTGTACCAGTGTCACTGGATAACTGCTATCTGACGATAGGTATAGTACCATCTAGGAGTTCTTGGCGAGTTCGTTCAGTGCACCCAGTCTCCACTGAGAAACCGTACACCATCTTTGATGTCAAAAACCGATGGATATGGGATCATCCATCGCCCATCATATGGGTCAAGATGCGTATACGCTATTCGACTCTGGAGTATCGATGCCCTGTCTCGATACTCCCTCGACTAGGAACAGTTATAGGATGTACTCGTTGACTACCATGGCCCCACTAGTATGATCTCATCATAGTTCTCGTAGTCAAGTACATATCCTAAGGGCTTTATCAACATGTGAGAGTAAGACAGTAAACTAATACAAGTCAACATGTTAAGACAAAGTGAAACCAAATAGCATACTATCATGTCGAGCAAGAAAGTCCTCTCTATATATATCCAAGCATCCACTATAATATACATCATATGTACAACAATGGCCTCTAGGGCATATATATAACTAACAAAACGAAGTAGGAGCACATATGTGATATGTGCGGGACCGAGATTAATACGAGTACGTGATACCGTATTCTATTCTTGCGATTTATGTTATCGGTCGGTTATATGAGATATAGCCGGGTTATCGAATCAAATGTTGATTCGATAAGTCGATACTGTTATCGGTCGGTTATATGAGATATAGCCGGGTTATCGAATCAAATGTTGATTCGATAAGTCGATACTGTATCGGTCGGTTATATGAGATATAGCCGGGTTATCGAATCAAGTGTTGATTCGATAAGTTGATATACATAATATTAGTCGGTCATATGAGATATAGCCGGATTATTAAATCAAGTGTTGATTTAATGGTTTAATATAGAATTATTTATATTTGATATATTAATTTACATTAACTAATATTTGCTCACATAAGCATTTCTTTTCTCACTAATGCATTTAATATATATGTAATATATATTAATTGTATTTCTTATTGTGTCATGCTTGATGCCACAAGCAACATGGGTGTATGAGACTTACACCATGCTAATGATAATGTAGGGTTTATTTATTTAGAGTAAATTAAATATTAGTTGGAAATTAGTCACATGGGTTAGCTTAGTGGAAGCTTGTAGAACCATTGACTTAGTCCACTAGTTTTGTCTTGCACTAGATATTTATTAACCCAACTATTATCTAAACTCATGGTTAAGTCTCTACATGAGTTATATGAGATATTTCTCACCCATGATAGCCATTCACTCTCTCATCCACTATTTGCTTCTTCTTTTTCATCAAGAGCTTAGATCTCTAGGTTTTTTAGATGAGAAGGAAATGAGTGAGAAAATTAATTCTAAAGTGAGCAAAAATCCTACTTCATCATCCTCTACTAGATTAACTATTTAGTTTAGGGTGTCAACTTCACTAATCCCTCATTAGTGAAGAAGTAGCTTGTGTTAGTGTCTTCTCGACGTAGATCATTTTCGGCCTCGAAGACTTCGTGCAAGCTCGTTCCTTTCACTTTGTGGAGCCATTTTAGAGTCTGCAAGATCACTAATTGGAGAGAAGGGGTTACCATTCTGAGCTATTGAAGTGAAGGACCGGTCTACAAAGGTTGTATTCCATATTCACTTTGAAATAAAGGTGTTTACACTTTGTATTGTCTAAATCTCTAGTTAAGATTCTAGGGTTAGGGTTGTTTAGCATGGCAAATTTTTGAAAATGGCATGGACGATACCTCCCGAAACCTTACTGTCGTGCTTAACATTCCTACAGTGGTATCAGAGCCAAGTTAGAGATTTAGACGATGTTTGTAGAATTACAAAACCGAAACAACTCCGAATCACTCGAAACTAAAACCCAGTTTCTGTCAATTTTTTAAGTCGTCGAATTTTTTTTAAGCAACTGCAGAATGTTATATGAGATGTAACATGAACACTGGACAAAAACAAACACATTTGGCCGGATTTGACCCGACGACATTCACCATTTTTTCGAGCTGGCCGGCCCTGTTGTGGATTTTGGGGTTCGTTTTTGTTCTGTGGTCCGGTCTCTGGGTTTTGATGTTTCAGGTGTTGCTTGTTTTTTCTAAAATTGCATGAGATGTTAATTTTCTATAAAGGCAATTTGGAGTGTTTCGTAGTCGTAATTCTAACTTTATTTCGGGTTATTTAGACGGTGTTAAAAAGTTCGAACGGATATCAAATACCCAATTTAACCCTCGCTGGAAATTTTCCAAGAGTTGGATTTTTTCAAGTTAAAGAACATTTAAAAATCATGCAATTAATGTGATGGACCCTCTAGAAGAATGAAACCCTAACTCGATTCTATGACTGTAAAGACCGCCGCCAAACCCTAGGGTTTGCGGTAGTTCCGCAGCGCCATAGGTGAGGCAAGGGTTGACCCTTCTACGGTTGGTCCATAGGTACTGTGGCATGTTCTGAGTATTTTTAAACTGCGCTCAAGTGTTGAGCTTTTTGGGAAATTTTGGGTGTTTGTTGATTCGATTGGAATGTTTAACACCGTCTAGCTATTTATGGAATGTGATACAATATGTGGAATTCATATAGTTAGGCATGAAATCCGAAGTATGTGATATTTCGGGTTTATGATGTCTAAGGTGATTGTGGATTCCAAATGTTGTAGTTTGACATTTTCTTTTCTGCGACCATAAGTGTAATATGTGGTGTATCGCCGTTTTCTTTGCTATATGTCAACGACAATTGTGATACGCATATTTACTTATGTTGATGACATGTGATGTTATGTGTTGCCGGGATATGTTATATTGGATCGTCGTGTTTTGAATAGCCGGGGGTTTTTATGTGAGATGAGAGTTTTTCCATTTTCATTCATGTAAAAACTTGTATGGAATATTTTTTTATTAGGGCACTTCCGGGTTGAGGATGATGTCACCATTGTTGTATATTATTTACTTTTCGCATTAGGATAGACCCAAGGTAGGAAGCACAAGTAACCGGGTTCTAGAGTCCATAGGGAGACCATGTCAAGGCGTCGAGACCGGGTCTCCTAACTCTAGAATTGGTAGGGTTACTTGCCTCTCTCGTAGGGGTCTAGGGATGTGGGTTTGGCTATTCATCACCCGTGGAATCCTTGTTTTATACTGGCTTAATTTAAAACACGGAATTCCTACAATATCCAATATTTCATATGTTATCTTCTGCTGCTGATATTCTGTGATGCGATCAATTTATATGTTTGAGACGATTGCTTTATTATTATATATATGATATATAATAAATGTTGCTTATGTTTTGCACCGTGCTAGTCCCGTCCCGCTATGCCGTTAGTTAAGTAACCTAACGGTGCATAACGGGACACTGTGGCGAATGTGGATGGTATAAGCGTACGTTGTATTTTCGTTTCTTCTTTGATGCTTAGGAAGCATAAATGATGGGACTTCATTAATGACATTAATGAAAGGAAAGAAAACTAAAAGATGTTGTAGAATCATATTTTCAAAAAGGGTAGCTCTAGTTTTTGCTTTGCATAGTGGTATTCCTTATAGAATATCCAGCACCTCATTCGATGAGGAAAGAGCCGAGATCCCTTAACCGGGAGTGACCTCTTTAGCGAAACTAGCAGATGCTACAACCCAATTGGTTTTGCCTTTTTATTGCTTCTTTTATTTCTTTCTTTGCATAGTGGTATTTGTGAAATATCCTGCACCTTATTCGATAAGGAAAGAGCCGAGATCCCTTCACCGGGAGTGACCTCTTTAGCAAAACTAGTAAAAACCCTAAAAAATACTCCTTTTTAAAAGTCACTTATTTTTACAACGATATCATGTTCATTACGCAAAAGGTTTTCTCAAAAACTTGTTGTAGCCCTCAGTCATTTCGGATAAGGACTATTAAGTATTCATACTACATTTGTTGACCTTGTCAAGGCGTAGTGTACGGTAGCTGATTAGTGCTTATCTGCTAAAGCATGAGATGCGATTGGATTAGGGTAGTCATACGGCCTTGTTGACCTTGTCAAGGGTCATGCGGGTTGGTTTAATTCAATCATGAAATGTACGGGTTGAACTTGAGTTGCGATTTATGATTTGTTGACCTTGTCAAGGTCATAGATCGCTTGGGCAAAAATATTATCGGGAATTTCAAGTGTTGAAATTTGCAATGAGATTGCATACCTTCTATGAGATAGTTGGATCCTGATACCTACTGCGAGTAAGAGTTACTCCTGAGAGAGTTTTACACATCACAATTAGCCGATCAAGTAGGTGTCTAGAAAGGTGTTAACGGGGTTACGCCCCTGGAAAAACGAGGTTTATTTTAATTAGGTCCGTGCGAAAGCACGGGAAACCTCCCTCAAAGTACCGACACTGACCTTGCTGAAAGATTGGCGAACTTGTAAGGTGTAATTAATCCCGGCTAGTCTTACCTTTTAGGGTTTGAAGGAAGATTTGATAAAAAAAGTCGGAGTCATCCTGATTAGATTAGATAATAACCAATCTAATCTTGCAAGAGCATACGCTAAGTGTTTTCTTCTCTCTCTCTCCAGGTAGCGACCATGTCAGGCCTTAATCAAGATAATAATATGGTTGTATTGACTGAACCCACTTGTTATGCTGAGCTGGGGAACGTTGGTTCCGCTCCAACTTATAATTGTTATAAGTCCGAGAAGGAAATAGGAAAATATCCGGATTTCCACACCACCCAAACGAAGATTGAGCATGTTGATGCATCTTCTTCGGGTGTGTTGGTTACCGAGAACTATTTCTTAGTACACTCTACATCCTGGGTATTAGATACCGGATCGGGATCCCACATATGTAATATGTTGCATGGGCTAAGGAAAGGTAGAGAACTGGGAATATGTGATCATTCTCTAAAAGTAGGGAATAGTGCAAGTGTTGTAGCCAAAGCAGTTAGTGAATATCACCTTGTATTACCAAATGGAAATACTTTGATCTTGAACGAATGTTATTACGTGCCCTCTATGATATGCAATTTAATATCAATTTCTTTATTAGATAAAGAAGTATATAACTTTGTAGTAGAGAATAATGTTATGAACATTTACCTAAATCAAGTGTTGATTGGGTTTGGTGCGTTATGTAACGGGTTATACGTTCTGGATTAAAACACAGTTCTTAACGTACAAAACACACACAAGATGAAGAGTTAAGAAATGAATGAATCCTTCTTGTGGTATTGTAGACTAGGTCATATCAATACGATACGACTAGCTACGTTATATAAGGATGGATATTTGAATCCGTTCGAATTATCATCTTATGAAACTTGCCATTCATGTCTCAAAGGAAAGATGACCAAAACTCCGTTTATTGGACACGGAGAAAGAGTTACGGAACCCTCGGGACTGATACATAGTGATGTATACGGTCCTATGTCTACACATGCCAGGAATGGTTTCTCATACTTCATTACATTCACTGACGATCTCTCAAGATACGGACATATGTTCCTGTTGTAACACAAGTCTGAAACTTTTGAGAAATTCAATGAATATAAGCATGAAGTTGAGAACCAAACGGGTAAAATTATTAAAATCCTACGATCTGATCGGGGAGATGAATACTTGAGCATGGAATTCCGTGACTATCTAAAAGAGAATGGGATTCTCTCTCAGCTTACTCCTCTGTATACACCACAGCACAACGGTGGAGGAATCGCACCCTATTGGATATGGTGCGCTCTATGATGAGTACCGCTGAGTTACCTATTTCCTTCTAGGGTTATGCGCTGGAGACAGCAGCATACCTATTGAATCAAGTTCCATCTAAATCATTGCCTACCACACCATATGAGATATGGAGCGGGAAGAGACCATATCTTAAACGAGTTAAGATATTGTAAGTCTACGGTAGCGCTCCGGCTGTCTTTCAGACGCCAAATGCGGAACAAAAAACTTTTTAACTGGCCCTATCACATACTATAACCCGGATCTGCCATTATCGCTAAACTAACAAACTACAAAGTGGGTAGAAAGGTTATACCGAACGATCCGAGTCCTTCGGTCTTCAACCATCATCCCACGCTCCGTTGCGGCTGCTTCGATCTCCTGGCTCCTCGTCGAGGTGGAACCACATCTACGGATCTTTAAACAGGCTCCCGCCTCTGAACCGAGACAACTCGGACATGAAGTTTGCTAGCCGACATATCCAAGATTGATGTAGAGAATAAGTAGAACACTTTTTCTCGCTTCATCCAAAACCATAGATGAACGGTTAATGAAGTTGCCTTTTGAATCAGGTAAATGAGAAAATGAGCATATCTAATTTCCATGAACCAAATCTATAATCTTTTTAATCAACAACCTCATCTTTTTATCAATTCATCATTTCCATCAAGGAGGGGGCCGGCCACTATATGAAGGTGCGGGGTGAGTGTAGGAGCAAGGGAGAGTGACCATAAACAATAAATGAGAAAGAATGAGTCATTATACACCTTGCATAAACATTAATGCAACAATGAGTCATATTAACACATCATCAAAAACCATTAAAGCAAATAATGACTCACTAACCTAGTCACCTCTTCTAGAAGCTTCCACATTCATGACTCACCCTCATGACTCACCCACAAGAAAAAAATAAATCCGCATTAAACCGAATGTTTAAGACGGGTGATAGAAAACTGGCAATTTCCAAAAGCGATCCCAAAACGAATTTCAGGATAACTCCGTAACAGTATAAACATACCCGCATTTGTATTACGACTGAATACAAATGCAACTGAGACAAAGATATTATATCTACACAGTATAATACTCGGATCCGGCTTAAACCAAAGCCCACCAGTATTAGCTGCCCGAAATATGACACGTGCGTAAACGCACGTGCATTTTCTGAACCCTGCCATAAAACCATACGGCCTCTACAACATTTCACCCGAACTTGGGAAACTATCTATGGGGGACTCTAATGACTCGTCAGCACCCTGGCAGTGGGTTTAACCACAAGCCGTCAGCGGCACTAGCTGTGCGTAACGGCTCCCCATGTACTGACCTCAAGGGAAGCCGATGAGCAAACTCATCCTGAAACCCTACTGAGCCTAACAGTGACAATATACATACAGTCCGGTCCGTTCGTCTATGAGTATCGCATATCGGGCCTAGGGGGCTGCTAACGTCAGACCCCTAATAGTGGAATAAATCGTGGCGGAGTGTAGCCCAGAACACCATGAGATACTACAGGAATACCTACCAGTAAATCTCCTATCTCGGCCGTGGGTTTTGTGTAATGGCTCTCCTAGAAACAGCGCGATCTCACCCCCAATACCGGGAGCGACGAATCCCATACCGATCCGCTCATTTGCCTCCATGTGGCTCGAGACTGTACCCAAAAAAACCTGTTTTCACGACTCCTTTGAGCCGTGGTAGGGTAGAAATCAAAGAATAGTGGGAACTCACACGAGAAAAATGATGACCTCAGGTCGATGAACTAAACTGTACACATGTCACCAGGGAACTGCTATCTGATACTTGGTATAAATACAAACTAGCAGGTTCCCGGCGAGTCCTGTCCGGTGTACTCATAACCCAATGAGCACCTGTATACATCTTAGGTGATCCAACTGACACCAGTGGCTTGTGAGACCGGCCACCGCCCCTCGTCGGGGTCTCGACTGTATACACTAGTCTACTCCGGAGTATCGATGCCCTGTCTCGAAACTCCCACGACTAGGGACCACAATTAAGGATGTGCTTATAAACTACCCAACTCTCACGTATATGATCGCCATCATACTGTTGGTAGTCAAGCAAGATCCTAAGGGTTCTATCAACGTGTAACAGTTATCAGTCACCTGAACCTGTACACGACTGATAAAGGCAAACCAGATAGCATACTATCATCTCGAGTAAGACTGTGCTACCGGTATAGGTCCTCCTCAATCATTGCAATCGCGTACCTGCGATCCAATAATTGACTTTGAGGGCACTATATCCAACAATCTCCCACTTGCACTTAAAACTAATTATTGCGATGTCGCATACTCACAGCCCGTGTGACACCGAACATCCAACTCCTCTACTAATCAGTTTCACAAAGCCCGTTTGTAAAACTATTGTGTTCAAGAAATAGCCTCAGTGAGTGGATCCGCCCTGATGTTTCTTTCTATGTTTCTCTTAATCTCAAGTTTGCGGAGAAAGCCATCTCCTGAATTGAGTAATACCCGTCTTAGATTATGTCTGGATATCTGATGGGACCTAGTTCATAAATGAACTCCAAATCCAAACTTCTTAGACTGTATCCACAACTGAAACTAATCAGTGTCCAGCACCATGCCTCCCACAGCATCCTCTTGGACCACCTGTCCATAATACTGTGCCTCTTCTACAGAGGAAAAACTATAAATCTGACAATCATTCTGTCATCCATATCACCTTTGAAGCCAGGAATGATAACCGTCTCCGAAGGAGGCTGCCGTCATCAAATCCCTAGAACATTCACTTATGTTCTAAAACTGCTTCCTTATGTTTCTCCAGGATTGGATTAATATAAACTTATCGCATCTAGTGCAAAAACAATATCTGGTGTGGTACTTAACATCTCACGATTGACTCAATTGCCTATGCAAGTGATATGTCAATCATGCACATCCTTCTCCCCTTTAGTCTGTAAGACACCTTTAGAGAGGGTGACTCCATCATCTGCAGGTAAACCACCATGCCAGGAGTCATCTATTCTAAAATACTATTAGAATACTGTCAAAGTACCCAAATTGGGAAACTACCCAAATCTAGATCTAAAACCATAGATCTAGTAACCAGAATATCAGATATTATATCCATATCTTTTATGGAGAAACAACTGTGTGACGACCACAGTACAACCGATCGTAGTATAGGAATTTTACTTGCTACTCTGTATATGTCATCCAAATACCAGGACATTACACCCTACTACCTTCTTAACAGATCCATCCCCTATTCTGATGAATTCAAAACCCATGACTGTCACATCAAAAAATAGATGATCTATCTCCGCTATATCTGCTTAAGTCTATAAATAGACATAAGCTACTTTCCTACTATACTTCCGCTGCTTCCACTGACCACAACAACCCTCTGGCAGAATAATATATACGTGCACTTCTAAAACTAGTTTAGAACGACACTATACTTAACCTCCTGCCGGGTCTCATAGTCTGGAACAACAGTAGTGTCAAGTCTGGGTAAACAAGAACCTCCCTGTCACCGTCCTTGAGGCTACTGGAGTACCTCTCGGGTGTCTAAGGTTACCCACCATATCTGCGGAGTGGCTAATGAATGTCAAACCTGATTGAATATATAGGTCCTATTAAATTTTCCGTAATCGTTTGCGGTTCTGGAATCACTTCCAGTTCTACCATACTCCCACTGCTGTTTTCTGAAAAAAATCCATTTTACTAAAACTGTGGCGAGTCAAGAACAATATCACTATTGATCTTCCAGATGGTAGAAAGCCAACCCTCGTCATAGCCAGGGTCAACCCACAAACTGCCATTACAGAAACGTGTCTTGAGTTATCCAGAGTCTGGTTTTAAGCATAAGCTGGACAACTCACCGTACCTTAACATCGTTAAGATATGAACCATTCTATATCCAATATAGAAACTTTGGCACTTATTTAATTGGAACCAGATTCTAATCATGCAGCTGTCTCCAGTGCATATCAACTTAATGGAGAGAGGCTAATCAGCATTACTCAACTTAGGAATACATCCAATTATGAGTAACCTGAAAGAGAAACAAGTTTCTCAAAACCATTACTATCATCTGAATACCACTCACAAGTATCTACATCTTCGATCTCTTTGAAGAATCCCGATACTTGCGATACCTGGTTCTCTACTTTATTCTTATATCCACAACTTCTCAAAACTTAGACATTGTATTTCTACGAAACACTTGTCTAAAAACTAAAAAAGTCATAAGTAAACAGAACATAGTACGAGGACCAACCCCTTTGTCCCGACGGACACTGGACAACATACAACACTCTGTATAAGTCCGCTGAGTTGAATAACTCAAAAACCTGTGCATCGTAGGTTGAAAACTGTACCCAGGAGATTTCCTCAAATATCACCAATTACAACGAATTCCGATATAATGAGGATGATCACCTAATTCCCAATAACTTACTCCCACTCATCATTTATTAAACCATACAGATGTGAGAATCATACCTGGTAAATACACACCCTGGAGTAAGTATCTAATCGGGAAAACGGTTTTCCTTTAACAATACACTGAAACATGAAAATGTTCCGTAGGGGTATCCTGGTATTCTTAGTAATGCCTCTTCCATAATCCAATTCATGACTTTAACCGTATATTTCTTTTCCATCTTTCCAAATCCCTTTGTTTGTCTTTATTCATTACCTTTCTGCACACCCCTTTAGGCTAAGTGGTTTTCTTCCTTCCCTACCGTTCGTCACCAGCCTATGGTTTGGAATAAGACTATCCAGTAAGCATAATAGGTGTACCCTCCTAAACCAAGGAGTACTCGCAACTTGAGAGAAGGTGATGATAAAAGACAACTGAATAATACCTTATTCTATTTCTCTCGAACTGGGGAAAAAGCAAAGGTGAAATAGGAGTGGCGATGAAGTACGCGGTTTGGTCGTGAATGATAACAGTCACAATTTACTTTGCCCTCTTTCAAATCCCTTTATTTTGTCTTTATATATTACCTTCTGCACACCTTACTTAGGTTAATTGGTTTTCTTCATTCCCTACCTTTCGGCACCTGCCTATGGTTCGGAAGAAGACTATCCAATAAGCGTAATAGGTGTACTCTCCTAAACTAAGGAGCCCTCGTAACCTGAGAGAAGGTGATAATAAAAGACAACTGAATAAACCAATTCAATTTCTCCTGAACCTGGATTCATCTTCGAAGAAGTCCCTTCGAGTTCGTATATAACCATACGATGGATCTATCCAATGGAAGTGGATGTCCGTAGTAATACGGGGTGTTCTGAGAAATTCAAAGGGTAAAAGAAGGAGCGGCAATGACTTATGCAACTTGGACAATCCAAAAGCCAGTATTTTAATAAGGTTCGGTCAACTTGGTCACTGAGTCATAGTCTAAGGTCGGTCAAAGGTCGCTACCAAAGAGAGAGAGAAAAGAAACACTCTGCGTGCACTCTAACCTAGATCAGAATGGTTATCACTTTATTTAATCAGGAAACCTTCCACTGTACTGTCAAATTCTCCTCCAAATCCGAAAGAAGAATCAATCGGGATCACCCGAAGAGTAAACCAATTCATCAGTGGGAATCGGGATCTAACTCTCATCACATGATAACGTGAAGGAATCCACTCATGTTATCGCACTCCAGAAGGTATGCGCTTACTTGGCAAATTTCAGTTTCTTTAGAAACTCCCGATATGATTTTTGCCCCATGCTCTTATGACCCTGACTTTGGCCAATCACCATAAGTCACATGCCAAGTTCTACCCATCATTATCTTGTCAATTTGAACCCACCCGCACATGCCCCTGACTTTGGCCAATCGGCAGAACGATTGTCCCAAACCAACTCATCTATCTATGCAACAAATGAATACCCAGCAGCTACCAAACACTAGCCTTGACTTTGGCCAAAATGCGTAGCTTGAATACTACTGAATACCTAAAAGAAATGACGGAGGGCTATGGCTGGTTTTTGGCAAAAAACCTTTAACTTAATGAACTTGATATCGCTGAAGGAACCTGATAGCTTTTTATAAAAATATAGTGGCGAAAACCTTTGCTAAAGAGGTCACTCCCGGTGAAGGGATGTCGGCTCTTTCCTCGTGGAATGAGGTGCAGGATATTCCAACTAAATACCGCGATGCAAAGCAACTTGTAATCGACTATAGTGAAGTTATTACCCTGACGCAAACTTCTGCTCAAGGGGTCACTCCCGGTGAAGGGATATCGGCCCTTGCCTCGTCGAATGAGGTGCAGGATATTCCAACTGAATACCACTATGCAAAACAAAAGGAAACGTCTTTGTAATAACACTTTTTAAAACTGTTCCAACAACTCCAAACAGGTTTGTTTTCCTTTGCATTGATCAGAATCAACGCAGTCCCATCTTTTAATCACACCAGAAAAGAACGAAAATAAAATGTACATATATTCCATCCGCATTCGTCACTGAGTCCCGTCATCACCCGTTAGGTTACTTAACTAACGAAAGAGCGGGGACTGGACTAGCGCGGTTGTAAAACATATACAACATCTAATAGTATATATTCCAATATACAATAATCGCTCCAGGCGTGATAATATGCAACATTACAGAAAAGTAATAAGCATCAAAGAACAATACAGATAATCTGGGATCCCCGGGTTTCACAGAGCCGCTACTGAAACCCGACTTTCCCTGGTCGTGTGGATTGCATGTGCAATGAAACCTAGACCCCTACGGGTGCGACAAGTTACCCGCCAAAACCTGAAGCGAGGCAGCCCCCTAAAGCATAGTGAATGGACCACCCTGCACTTCATCGGAATCCGGTAACTTGAGCACCCCTCCTTGGGTAAACCTGTACCCCTTACGAGTGCGGCGAATAGTCTGCCAATTCTAGAGTGAGGCCCCTCTGCCTCTCAAATCCATGAGATGCGGACCCGTTGCCCTCCAGAACCCGGCTATCCGTGCACTCCGTCGCGGGGTAAACCTAGTACAAAAATGAAAAATATGTACAACGGGTACATCAACCTCAGCCCGGTCGTGCCCCAAAAGAATATTATACAAACAGGCAGTGACGGCAGTCCACATGTTGGACGCTCGCCTCGCAATATCAAGTGTACAAATAAATGCAAACTGCACTACCACTGCACACTGCTATTCACCACGACAAATCCGCAACATCACAGCACAACACAGAACATCAACGCGAATGTCACATTCGCAAATCCGTCTAAAAGAGCTATAGCATTTATACGCAATTTACCGCTCAAATGACATTCCCGGTCGAAGATATAATGTAAGTACTGTAAACTAACACGTTTAAATTTCGATTGACAAAACTTCCCGATGTGGGCCCCACGTACATCTGCCGTACAGTAATAAAATCTGAGCCCAAAAGAAATATTACAGAAACTACAATTTAACATGTAGAACACACTGTAGAAATTTGTCTTACTGTTCCCACAAACTAGCGGTGGATCCGCGGCCAAACCCTGGTTAAGGCCACGGATCCGCGGCAGTACTGTGGGATCACGTGACCAAATTTCATCAGTTTTCTATGAAAAGCCTGCACGAATTTCTGTGATGCTCAAAATAATTTTTAGACTAGATTTAAAATCGACAGAAACTTTGTACAGAAAAATTGAAGTTTTCGAAATTCCGTTCTATCGATATTTTAAACGCGTTAGCACAAGTTAGTAAAGCTTAATGGCGTGTCTCTGATACCAATGTAAGTCGACGGTAGCGCCCCGGCTGTCTTTCAGACGCCAAATGCGGAACAAAAAACTTTTTAACTGGTGCTATCGCATTCTATAACCCAGATCTGCCATTATCGCTAAACTAACAAAGTACAAAGTGGGTAGAAAGGTTATACCGAACGATCCGAGTCCTTCCGTCTTCAACTATCATCCCACGCTCCGTTGCGGCTGCTCCGATCTCCTTGCTCCTCGTCGAGGTGGCACCACATCTACGGATTTTTAAACGGGCTCTCGTCTCTGAACCGAGGCAACTCGGACATGAAGTTTGCTAGCCGACATGTCCAAGATTGATGTAGAGAATGAGTAGAACACTGTGTCTCGCTTCATCCAAAACCATAGATGAACGGTTAATGAAGTTGTCTTTTGAATCGGGTAAATGAGAAAATGAGCATATCTAATTTCTATGAACCAAATCTATAATCTTTTTAATCAACAACCTCATCTTTTTATCAATTCATCATTTCCATCAAGGAGGGGGCCGGCCACTATATGAAGGTTGGGGGGTGAGAGTAGGAGCAAGGGAGAGTGACCATAAACAATAAATGAGAAAGAATGAGTCATTATACACCTTGCATAAATATTAATGCAACAATGAGTCATATTAATACATCATCAAAAACCATTAAAGCAAATAATGACTCACTAACCTAATCACCTCTTTTAGAAGCTTCCACACTCATGACTCACCCTCATGACCCACCCACAAGAAAAAGATAAATCCGCATTAAACCGAATGTTTAAGACGGGTGATAGAAAACTGGCAACTTCCAAAAGCGATCCCGAAACGAATTTCAGGATAACCCCATAACAGTATAAACATACCCGCATTTGTATTACGACTGAATACAATTGCAACTGAGACAAAGATATTATATCTACACAGTATAATACTCGGATCCGGCTTAAACCAAAGCCCACCAGTATTATCTGCCCGAAATATGACACGTGCGTAAGCGCACGTGCATTTTCCGAACCCTGCCATAAAACCATACGGCCTCTACAACGTTTCACCCGAATTTGGGAAACTATCTATGGGGGACTCTAATGACTCGTCAGCACCCTGGCAGTGGATTTAACCACAAGCCGTCAGCGGCACTAGCTGTGCGTAACGGCTCCCCATGTACTGACCTCAAGGGAAGCCGATGAGCGAACTCATCCTGGAACCCTACTGAGCCTAACAGTGACAATATACATACAGTCCGGTCCGTTCGTCTATGAGTATCGCATATCGGGCCTAGGGGGCTGGTAACGTCAGACCCCCAATAGCGGAATAAGTCGTGTCGGAGTGTATCCCAGAACACCCTCAGATACTACTGGAGTACTTACCAGTAAATCTTCTATCTCGGCCCAGGGTTTTGTGTAATGGCTCTCCTAGACACAGCGCGATCTCACCCCTAATACCGGGAGAGACGAATCCCCTGCCAATCCGCTCACTTGCCTCCATGTGGCTCGGGACTGTACCAAAAAAAACCTGTTTGCATGACTCCTTTGAGCCGTGGTAGGGTAGAAATTAAAGAACAGTGGGAACTCACACGGGACAAATGACGACCTCAGGTCGATGAACTAACCTGTACACATGTCACCAGAGAACTGCTATCTAACGCTAGGTATAAATACCAACTAGTAGGTTCCCGGCGAGTCCTGTCCGTTGTACTCATAACCCAATGAGCACCTGTATACATCTTAGGTGATCCAACTGACACCAGTGGCTTGTGAGACCGGCCACCGCCCCTCGTCGGGGTCTCGACTGTATACACTAGTCTACTCCGGAGTATCGATGCCCTATCTCGATACTCCCATGACTAGGGACCACAATTAAGGATGTGCTTATAAACTACCCAACTCTCACGTATATAATCACCATCATACTGTTGGTAGTCAAGCAAGATCCTAAGGGCTCTATCAACGTGTAACAGTGATCAGTCACCTGAACCTGTACACGACTGATAAAGGAAAACCAGATAGCATATTATCATCTCGAGTAAGACTGTGCTACCGGTATAGGTCCTCCTTAATCATTGCAATCATGTACCTGTGATCCAATAATTGACTTTGAGGGCACTATATCCAACAGATATGGGTTGTCCGGCCTATGTCAAAAGGCAAAATCCGGACAAACTCAAGGCACGATCAGTTCTTTGCAAGTTTGTGGGATATCCAAAAAATTCATATGGATATTTTTTCTACCACAGTGAGGAACAAAATGTGCTTGTTTCTCAGCATGCCACCTTTTTAGAAAATGAATTTCTTGTAAAAGAAATTAGTGGCAATGAGGTAGAACCAGAAGAAGTTCCAGCTACACAAACTGCAACTGAAGATTTAGTGGAACCAGAGGATTTGATAGCTCCCAATGAACCTCAGCCTCTCCGCCGATCTAGTAGGGTTCCTCATCCACCTAAGATATACTACGGTTTTCTCATTGATGGTGGGAGTGAGAATTGCATCATGGAAGATGATGACCCAACTAGCTTCGAGCAGGCCATCACGAGTGGGGATTTTTTGAAATGGCTGGATGCAATGCGATCTGAGACGGAATCCATGTACACCAACAAAGTATGGACTTTGGAAGATGCTCCTGAAGGGGTAAAACCCATCGGCAGCAAGTGGATTTTCAAGAAAAAACTTGGTGTAGATAGAAAAGTTGAGACTTTCAAAGCTAGACTTGTTGCAAAAGGTTTTCGTCAACGAGCAGGTGTGGATTATGATGAAACCTTTTCTCCGGTGGCTATGCTTAAGTCTATCCGGATCCTAATTGCCATCGCTGCATACCATGACTACGAAATCTGGCAAATAGATGTTAAGACCGCCTTTCTAAATGGTGATTTAGAAGAGAGTATATACATGACTCACCCAGAGGGCTTCGTGGATAGTGGGAGCAGCGGGAAGGTGTACAAGCTGCTTAAATCCATCCACGGGTTAAAGCAGGCATCGCGAAGTTGGAACATTTGTTTTGATGTGGTAGTCAAAGAGTTTGACTTCATCAAAAATGTAGATGAACCTTGTATATACAAGATGGTGGCAGAGAGTAAGGTTGTTTTCCTCGTATTGTATGTGGATGACATAATCTTGATAGGAAATGATATTCTTATGATGCACCCGGTCAAGCTCTTCTTATCATAAAGATTCTCAATGAAAGATCTAGGTAATGCCTCCTACATCTTGGGGATTAAGATCTATAGAGATAGATCTAAACGGATACTGGAATTGTCCCAATCCAAGTACATAGACACCATACTAAATAGGTTTAGTATGGAAGATTCCAAGCGTAGGAATTTACCCACGATCACAGGACCCACTCTCTCCAAAGAGATGTCTGCCAAGACTGATTTGGAGAGAGCTCGCATGCAAGGGATACCATATGCTTCGGCAATAGGCACTATAATGTACGTGGTGTTATGTACCAGACCCGATGTAGCATACTCACTAAGTGTAGTGAGTAGGTATCAAGCAGATCTAGGAGAGAATCACTGGACAGCTGTGAAGAACATTCTCAAGTACTTGAAAAGGACTAAAGAGATGTTCTTGGTGTATGGTAACGGAGAACTCTAAGTGGAGTCCTTTACCGATTCGAGCTTCCAGAGTGATAAGAACATTCGGTCTCAGGATTTGTCTTTACCCTCAATGGAGGGGCGGTTTGTTGGAAGAGTTCTAAGCGGGAAACTGTGGCAGACTCGACGATGGAGGTTGAATACATCGCTGCTAACGATGCTGCCAAAGAGGAATTTAGTGTGGTTCCATCCATTGAGCATCCAATACCTTTGTATTGCGATAACAATAGAGCAGTGGCCTTGGCCAAGGAACCCAGGTCCCATCAGCGATCCAGGCATATTCTGAGGCGGTGTCACCTGATCTGGGAGATAGTTGATCGCCGGAAGATCGAGGTCAGGAGAGTTGACACGAAGGACAACACAGCGGATACACTCACAAAGGCCATACCCCAGATACAATTTGAGAGACTCTTCGGGATGTTGGGTATGAGATACTACAACAACTGACCTTAGTGAAAGTGGGAGATTGTTAGTTATATATATGCCCTTGAGGCCATTATTGTATATGTGATGTATATTATAGTGGATGCTTGGATATATATAGAGAGGACTTTCTTGCTCGACTTGATAGTATGCTATCTGGTTGCACTATGTCTTAACATGTAGACTTCTATTATAATACTGTCTTGCTCTCACATGTTGATAAAGCCCTTAGGATGTGTACTTGACTACCAGGACTATGATATAGATCATACTAGTGGGGCCAAGGGTAGTCCATAAGTACATCCTATAATTGTTCCTAGTCGAGGGTGTATCGAGACAGAGCATTGATATTCAAGAGTAGACTAGCGTATACGCTTCTTGACCCATATGATGGGCGATGGATGATCCTACATCCATTGGTGTTTGACATCAAAGATGGTATACGTGTGCTTAGTGGAGACTGGGTACACTGAACGGACTCGCCGAGAACTCCTAGTTGGTATTATACCTATCGTCAGATAGCAGTTCTCTGGTGACACTGGTACAGGTTAGTCTCTACATCCGAGATCGTCATAGGGTCTTGTATGATTCCCACTGTGCTTTGATTTCCACCTTACCACGTTCAAGAGAACTTGCAAAACGGTGGCTTTTGGGTACAGTCCCGAATCACATGGAGGCAATGAGTGATCGGAGTGGATTTGTCTCTCCCGGTATTGGAGGTTGATGTTGCGCAGTGCTACGATTGGCTATACCAGGAAGTCCCTGGCTAGGGCTGATTCGAAGATCTACTAGTAAGTGTTATCAGTAGTTTCTCAATCTGTTATGAGCCTCAAATCGGCACGACTTATCAGTTACTGGGGTCCGACGTTTACCACCCCTAGACAAGATATGCGACATATCAGACGAAGAGACCGGACTGTACGGTAGTGTTACTGACAGGCTTTACAAGAGTTAGAGGGGTCTTGCTTGTTGATCTTCTGATCGCTCAATACCCTGATAGCCGTTATGTCCAGCTAGTACCGCTGACGGCATATGGGTGCCTGATATGATCATCACCTACTGCTGGCGTATTGACGAGTCTTTAGAGTCCCACACAGAGGTTTACTGGATCAGGAAAAACGAAGTAGGAGCACATATGTGATATGTGCGGGACCGAGACTAATACGAGTATGCGATACCGTATTCTATTCTCGCGATTTATGTTATCGGTCGGTTATATGAGATATAGCTGGGTTATCGAATCAAATATTGATTCGATAAGTCGATACTGTTATTGGTCAGTTATATAAGATTACCCGGGTTATCGAATCAAATGTTGATTCGATAAGTCGATACTGTATCGGACGGTTATATGAGATATAGTCGGGTTATCGAATCAAGTGTTGATTCGATAAGTTGATAAAAATAATATTAGTCGGTCATATAAGATATAGCCGGATTATTAAATCAAGTATTGATTTAATGGTTTAATGTAGAATTATATATATATGATATATTAATTTACATTAACTAATATTAGCTCACTTAAGCATTTCTTTTCTTACTAATGCATTTAATATATATGTGATAGATATTAATTATATTTCTTATTGTGTCATGCTTGATGCCACAAGCAACATGGGTGTATGAGACTTACACCATGCTAATGATAATGTAGTGTTTATTTATTTAGAGTAAATCAAATATTAGTTGGAAGTTAGTCACATGGGTTAGCTTAGTGGAAGCTTGTAGAACCATTGACTTAGTCCACTAGTTTTGTCTTGCACTAGATATTTATTATTCCAACCATTATCTAAACTCATGGTTAAGTCTCTACATGAGTTATATGAGATATTTCTCACCCATGGTTGCCATTCACTCTCTCATCCATTATTTGCTTCTTCTACTTCATCAAGAGCCTATCTTTCTAGGTTTTTGAGAGGAGAAGAAAAGGAGTTAGAAAATTAATTCTAAAGTGAGCAAAAATCCTACTTCATCATCCTCTACTAGATTAGCTATTTAGTTTAGGGTGTTAGCTTCACTAATCCCTCATCAGTGAAGAAGTGGCTTGAGTTAGTGTTTCCTCGACGTAGATTATCTTCGACCTCGAAGACTTCATGCAAGCTCGTTCTTTTCACCTTGTGGAGCCATTTTAGAATAAGCAAGATCACTACTTGGAGTGAAGGGACTACCATTCGGATCTATTGAAGTGAAGGACCGGTCTACAAAGGTTGTATTCCATATTCACTTAGATGTAAAGTTGTTTACACTTTGTATTGTCTAAATCTCTAGTTAAAATTCTAGGGTTAGGGTTGTTTAGCATGTCAAATTTTTGAAAATGGCATGGACGATGCCTCCAGAAACCTTACTGTCGTGCTTAACATTCCTGCATGAATGACCTCTTTAGAAAAAGCTAGTAAATGCTACAACCCACTCGGTTTGTTTTGAAAAATATTTGATTTTAAAAGCGGAACTTAAACCACTCCTTTTAAAATCACTCGATTCTACAACGATATCAAGTTCATTACGCAAAAGGTTTTCTTAAAAACCTGTCGTAGCCTTCCGTCATTTCAGATAAGTACTATTCAGTATCCGTGCTACGTTTGTTGGCCTTCGTCAAGGCGTAGTGCTTGGTAGCTGATTAGTGCTTATCTGCTGCATATGATGCGATTGGATTAGGGTAGTCGTACGACCTTGTTGGCCTTCGTCAAAGGTCGTGCGGGTGGGTTTAATTCAATCATGAAATATACGGGTTGAATTTGACTAGCGCCCTATGGTTTGTTGGCCTTCGTCAAGGTCATAGGAAGTTAGGGGCAAAACATTATCGGGAATTTCAAGTGTTGAAATTTGCAAAGAGATTGCATACTTTTTATGAGATGGTTGGATCTCGATACCTACTGCGAGTAAGAGTTACTCGTGGGAGAGTTTTGCACTTTACAATTAGCCAATCAAGTAGGTGACTAGAAAGGTGTCAATGGGGTTATGCCTATGGGAAAATGAGGTTTATTTTAATTAGGTCCGTACGAAAGCACGGGAAACCACCCTCAAAGTATCGACACTGGCCTGGCCGAACGATTGGCGAACTTATAGGATGTAATTAATCCCGGCTAGTTTTACCTTTTAGGGTTTGAAAGAAGATTTGATAAAACACAGTGGGAGCCATCATGATTAGATAAGATAACAACCAATCTAATCTTGAAATAGCATACGCTAAAGTGTTTTCTTCTCTCTCTCTCCAGGTAGCGACCATGTCACGCCTTAATCAAGATAATAATATTAATGTATTGACCGAACCCGCTTGTTATACTGAGCTGGGGAACGTTGGTTCCGCTCTATCTTATAATTGTTATATGTCCGAGCAGGAAATAGGGGAATATCCGGATTCCCATGCTACCTGAACGAGGAAAGTGCATGTTGATGCATCTTCTTCGGGAGTGTTCGTTACCGAGAACTGCTTCTCAGTACACTGTGCGTCCTGGGTATTAGATACCGGATCGGGATCCCACATATGTAATATGTTAGATGAGCTAAAGTAAGCTAGAGAACTGGGAAAAGGTGATCATTCTCTAATGGTAGGGAATGGTGCAAATGTTGCAGTCAAAGCAGTTGGTGAATATCACCTTGTATTACCAAATGAGAATACATTGATCTTGAACAACTGCTATTATGTACCCTCTATGATATGCAGCTTAATATCAATTTTTTTTATTAGATAAAGAAGGATATAACTTTGTAATAGAGAATAATGCTATGAGCATTTTCCTAAATAAAGTATTGATTGGGTTTGGTACATTATGTAACGGTTTATACGTTCTGAATCAAAACACAGTTCTTAACGTACAGAATACACACAAGAGGAAAAGTTCAGAAATGAACGAGTCCTTCTTGTGGCATTGTAGACTAAGTCATATCAATGCGACACGAATAGCTAAATTACATAAGGATGGATATTTAAACCCATTTGAATTTGCATCTTATGAAACTTGCCAGTCATGTCTCAAAGGAAAAATGACCAAAACTCCGTTTACTGGACACGGAGAAAGAGCTGCCGAACTCTTGAGACTGATACATAGTGATGTATGTGGTCCCATGTCTACACATGCCAGGAATGGTTTCTCGTACTTCATTACAGTCACTGATGATCTCTCAAGATACAGACATGTGTTCCTGTTGAAACACAAGTCTGAAGATTTTGAGAAATTCAAGGAATATAAGTGCGAAGTCGAGAACCAAACGGGTAAAAGTATTAAAATCCTTCGATCTGATAGGGGAGGAGAATATTTGAGCACGAAATTCCGTGACTATCTAAAAGAGAATGGGATTCTCTCTCAGCTTACTCCTCCGTATACACCACAACACAACGACATATGGGAGCGGAGGAATCGCACCCTATTAGATATGGTGCGCTCTATGATGAGTACTGCTGAGTTACCTATTTCCTTTTAGGGTTATGCGTTTGAAACAACAATACACCTATTGAATATGGTCCCTACCAAATCTGTGCCTACCACTCCATATGAGATATGGAAGGGGAAGAGACCACGTCTTAATTATATTAAGATATGGGGTTGTCCGGCTTATGTTAAAACACAAAATCCGGATACGCTCGAGGCAATGTCAGTTCTTTGAAAGTTTGTAGGATATCCAAAAAACTCACATGGGTATATCTTCTACCACACCGAGGAACAAAAGGTGTTTGTTTCTCGCAATGATACCTTTTTAGAAAAGGAATTTCTTGAAAAAGAAATTAGTGACAAAGTGGTAGAATTGGAAGAAGTTCCAGCTACACAAACTACAACTGAAGATTTAGTAGAACCAGAGGATTCGATAGTCCCCGACGAACCTCGGCCTCTCCGCCGATCTAGTAGGGTTCCTCATCCACTTGAAAGATACTACGGTTTTCTCATTGATGGTGGGAGCGAGGATTGCATCATGGAAGATAATAACCCAACTAGCTTCGAGCAGGCCATCATGAGTAGGGACTCTGTGAAATGGCTGGTGTTTACCGCCGAAAGACGCGACCGGGACGTTAGGACGTCTGGCCTGAATTTTGGGGGCAGATGCTATCCATCTACCTCTACGAAGATACCAAGTTGATATATGGCACCATGTGTCGGAGGTTTGGACGGAAGCGGCCGTTGTAGAGGACTTCGTCAGATTCCCCCTCATTGTGAGGGGTTTTTGATTGTGGGGACGCTCTTCCCTGCAGGTGCAAGCCCTGCAGTTAATTACGTTACCGCATCGCGGTAACCACTTTCTCCAGCTCCAGAAGATCACTTCGTGTCGTGTGTGTTTGTTTTATTTTTGGTTGCCCGTGGATTGTATACGGAGACTAATTTGTGTTATCGCCCGTAGGGCGTGGATTAGTCCAAATCCATATTTTCTTAGATTTGGGTTTGGTATGATTTAAGGATCGTTAATCTCATTTGGAATTAAGATTGACTTAAATATTTTTTTAAGGATACGTTGTTAGTGTATATGTCCTAGAGGCCATTGTTGTATCATACAGGATTGTATATTACTTAATGGAAGCTTGGGATATTCACAGTTGTATTGACAGTCTTGCTCAAAATGGTAGTATGCTACTTGGTTTGTATCTAGTTTAATATGTGCATATGTTTCTTTTAACATATCGCTTACACATATTAGTAGAGCCCTTAGGATCTTTGCTTGATTACCAGCGTTGTGATGGCAGTCACACTAGTGGGGGCTGGGTAGTTTATAAGCACATCCTATAGAGGTCCCTAGTCGTAGGATTATCGAGACGGGGCATCGATACTCCGAAGTAGACTAGTGTATACACTTCTCATCCCAGCAGGGGAGATTGTTTGTCCCACAGCCATCAGTACGTCGTACTGGAGATAGTATGCAGGTGCTCGTTGGGTTACGAGTACACCGGACAAGACTCGTCGGGAACTGCAGGTTGGTACTATACCTATTGTCAGATTGCAGTTCCCAGGTGACATGAGTACAGCTTAGTCCGTCGACTTGACACTGCTACTTCGCCTCGAGTGTGTTCCCACTGTACTTAGATTACTACCCTACCACGGATCAAAGGAGTCGTGCAAACAGGTAGTAGTTGGGTGCAGTCCCGAATCACTTGGAGGCAGTGGCAGTTAGACAAGATTCGTCCTCCCGGTATTAGGGGTTGATATCGCGCTGTGTATAGAGAGCCATTACGCAAAGTCCCTGGCCAGGGCAAGCGAGATTTATTGGTAGGTGCTCTAGTAGTTTCTCAGGTGTAATAGGCTACACTCCGACATGACTTATACCGCTATTAAGGGTCTGACGTTTACCGCCCCTAGGATCGATATGCGATAGTCCTAGACGAACAGACCGGACTGTACGGAGATTGTCACATACAGGCTCAGTAGGAGTTCGGATGGGTTTCCTCATCGACCTTCTTATCGACATCTACCTGCGGACCGTTACGTACAGCTAGTATCGCTTGCGTCCTATGGTTAAACCCACTGCCAACGTAGTGTCGAGTCTTTAGAGTCCCACACAGAGAGTTTCCCTGCATCGGGAAAAAGGTGTAGAGGCCGTATGGTTTTATGACAGGGCCGCGATCACTTACGTACACTTGTGCATGTACTATGATCGAGCAAATAATACTAGTGGGCTTTGGTTTAAGCCGGATCCTAGTATTATACAGATGGATTTATTCAGTCTCAGTTTATCCGTGTTTTTCGTAAATACGGATGGGAGGGGCAGTCTCGTAATTTGTCGGGAAGCTTCTAGAAGGAGATGACTCATTTGGTTTTATTTCTTTTTGGATTTAATTTAAATGAGGTGGAGGAGATGAGGTGTAGGTTTTTATTAAATGAACCATGACTCATGAGGTGATTCACCATTTGAATTAAATGAAGCATGCTTGATATTATCTTGATTTAATCAGGAGAGATATTTTATATGCTTCATATTATTCAAGCATGAGAGATAATTCATTTCATTATTACAAACACTTTCTCTCTCCTCAAGTCTTCACTTCTTTCTCAAACCCTAATAGCTCTCGTGTGTTGAGAATCCTAGGGTTTAAAGAGACTAAGTACTCCATTTAAATACTCTACACCCTCTAGGACTTCTAGATTAGCAAACTAGAAGCCTTAGTTATCTCAGATTCAAGATAGGAGCTCGGACTATAGACTCTCGGGTGGATCGTCTTTGACTCGAGGAGGCCGTTGAGGTACCCACGATCCATAGAGACGACGACGTATGGAGGACAACGATGAAGACCCGAAGGACATGTAACGTGAGGTATAACTTCGAATCCGAGTAGTTAAACCTCTCATAGTTTGCTAGTAATGGTTTAGACACGATCCGTGTGCTCAAGTCCGTGTTACGAAACTTTGATAATTGCTTTTCATATATTCCGCCTCCCCGCGAACTCGTGGGGTGCGTGACATGGACTTACAGTGGTATCAGAGCCTACTAAACCTTTACTAGCTTGTTAGAAACTTATTAGAACTTCGATAGACGGAAAAACACGAAAACTTAACCCCGGCTCCCTCAAATTTCTGTCGATTTTAAACCCGTCGAAAAAATTATTTCAGAGGCATGAAAAATCAGTGCAGGGAATTATAAGAATACTGGAGAAACAAGAGACCCTAACTCGGTTAGACGACCGCGAAAGCACGGCGAATCGGTCAATTCGCCGCGGATCCGCGGCCGAGTCGACTCCGAGTTGGCTCGTTTTTCCACAGTATGTCTTTTTTTTGGGTGTTCTGTTTTCTTGTATATTTGGTTTCTACCCAGGTCTTTTGAGTGCTGGTGCATTTGGGGTAGACACGGAAAATAGTTATCGATCGAAATTCTAAGTTATTTGTTAATCGGGTTTTTTATGTGTTCGTAAACCTCCGCTAATTGCTAGTATGTCGGTTAGTTGGGGGTTGCACATTTCTGTAATGGATATATTTGTTTGTGTATATGAACTTCATTGGATCGTCGTGGATTAATAGCCAGGGATGTGAGATGAGGGTTTTTATCTTTCATTCGATGTAAATTGTAAAGTGTTGTAATATTCTTTTGTGGGGCACATCCGGGTTGAGGTTTTAGCCACCGTTGTATTATTTCATTTACTGTTTATTGCTCCTAGGATAGGCCCAAGGTGGGTGCACAAACTACCGAGTACTTTGAAGTGTTAATGGCCTACTCATATTGTTGAGGGAGACTGTTTCACTTCTGGTACTTGGCGGGTAGTTTGCCACACCCATAGGGGTCTAGGGTGGGGTTTGGCTATTCATCGCGACCATGTAATTCGTCTTTTATTGCAGGCTCAAACGAAACGCGGATTCCTAGTATATCCAATATGTTCATCTGTGATCTTGAATGCCTATTATTGCATCTGACGAATGTACAATATCTATATATGATATCTAGTAGGCATTGCTTATGTTTTGCATTCGCTCTAGCCCAGCCCCCGCTCTGTCGTTAATTAAGCAACCTAACGGGTGAATGACGGGACCCAGTGGAGAATGCGTATGGCATAAGCGGGCGTTGTATTTTCGTTGTTTTCTGCAATGATAGGATAATTGATGGGACGCATTATATTAATGCAAAGAAAACAAACCAAAACTGAATCATTGGAACAATTTTAAAAACCACTCGGTTATTTTAAAAACAACAGACATTTAATTACGAAGCATAAACCATTCCTTTTAAAAGCTATCAGGTTCCTTCGATTATATCAAGTTCACTAAGTTCACGGTTTCGCCAAAACCAGTCGTAGCCCTCCGTCATTACATATGAATATTCAATAGTATTCAAGCTATGTTTGTTGACCTTCGTCAAGGCATATTGTTTGGTAGCTGCTGGGTGTTCATATGTAGCATAGATAGATGCGTTGGTTTGGGACAGTCGTATTACCTTGTTGACCTTCGTCAAGGGTATATACGGGTGGGTTCAAATTAACCTGGACAATGATGGGTAGAACTTGACATGTGACTTATGATTTGTTGACCTTCGTCAAGGTCATAAGAGCATGGGGCAAAAATCAACATCGGGAGTTTCTAAAGAAACTGAAACATGCTAGTGCTGCATACCATTTGGAGTTTGATAATGTTGGTAGGATTCCTTCAGTATTATCACACAATGATATTTGGATCCCGATCCTACTGTGAGTATCCACTACTCCTCGGGAGATTCTTCACTTAACGATCAATGCCATAAATCAAGTAGGTGTCTAGAACAGTGTTAGCGGGGCTACGCCTCCAGGGAAAAGAGGTTATTTAATTAAGGAACTTCGCGAAAGCGTCGTAAAACCTCCCTCGATGTACTAACACTAGCCTGGCTGAACGGTTAAGCAAGTATTATACGGTGAGATTAATCCTGACTAATTCTTCTTCTATGGTTTGAGAAAGGATTCGAGAGACAGTGGGAGCCATCCTGTTTAGATAAATTAAAAACCAATCTAAACTTGCAAGAGCATCATGCTGAAGTGTTTTCTTCTCTCTCTCTCTCTTAATTACAGCGACCCTGTGACCATAACTAGGTTACATCTAGATAACAAATTGACTTAATCTGACTTTTATGACTGGCAAAGGTCTGTCCAGATGTCCATTTTCTATGAAAAGCTGGACCACCCTATTACTACTCAAGCCCCCACTGTCCTAGCTCCAATTTCCACTGTCGCGGATATGGATGTCCATCAGACAAAGGAAAAGGAAAGTGTGAATGCCAAGTGCCTCGTGTTGGCTTCAATTGATGGTATATACCAGAAGCAGCACGAGAAGATGGACTTAGTGTCCATCTTCCTCCATAACAATGATTTATATGGAGAGCAATCTCATGTCGCAAGATATGAGACCTCGAACGAATTGCTTCAAGCGAGGTTGGCTGTCGGGTCATCTGTAGGGGACGACGTCCTTACGATGACTAACTATATTGATGAGCTCACGGACCTGAAGACCACGTTGGGAAACAGATCATATGCTGACTTGTTTCTACAATCCAGACCTTCTACTTACACCCTGAAGGAAACCAGGGAGACACCCGCTCTGCTTAATGGGGGACCTTCTTCTTCTGCATCCAAGGCGAAAGCAAACGGTGAAAAGAAGAAGACCTCCACAAAGCCGATAAGCGGTGTCAGTGAGGTAGAAGATAAGGGAAGGGGAAAAGTTTCGGGACTTGATGTGGGGAAGGAGGGAGGTTCCTGTTGTTATAGGAAGGGGCATTGGCAGAAGGATTGCAGGGCTTTGAAAGCCAATAGCCAGGATTTGAAGCATGTTGTGGCTTCGGCCTCGGGTGTGTTTGTAATTGAGAACTGTATGTCAATTAACTCTACTTCCTTGGTACTAGATACCGGATCAGGATCTCATATCTGTAATTCATTACATGCTTTGAGAAACCGTAGAGTTATCAGGGTGGGTGATATGACTCTCAGAGTAGCGAACGGAATGAGCGTGGATGCTGAATCCTAGGGGAATATCACCTAGGATTGACAAGTGGGCAGATATTGATTCTACATAACTGTTTTTATGTACCTAGTCTGGCTTGTAATATCATATCAGTATCCTCACTTTCTAAAGAGGGATATGATTTTACATTTGTAAGCGATGTGGTACACATCCACCTAAATCAAGTTCTGATTGGGTCAGGTACATTAGATAACGGTATATACGTATTAAATCAAGCTCAGGTTTTCAATGTCCAGAACACACTTAAAAGAAAGTCTCCGGATATAAATCAGGCTTTCTTATGGTATTGTAGACTAGGTCACACCAATGAAACCCGGTTGACTAAGTTACATAAAGAAGGATATTTGAATCCGTTCGAATATCAATTTTATGCTACTTGTGAATCTTGTCTCATGGGAAAGATGATAAAGACTCCGTTTACTCGATACGGAGTAAGAGCGAGCGAGCTCTTGGGACTCATACACAGCTATGTGTGTGGTCCAATGTCTACACATGCACGAGGTGGTTATTCCTACTTCATTACTTTTACGGATGATTTATCTAGGTATGGACATATCTTCTTGATGAAGCATAAATCTGAGGCCTTTGAGAAATTCCGGGAATACAAGAATGAAGTGGAAAAACAAACAGGAAAAAGTATCAAGACACTAAGATCTGATCGAGGTGGTGAATACTTAAGTGCCGAGTTCCTGGGATACTTAAAAGAGAATGGAATTCTCTCTCAGCTTACTCCTCCATACACACCACAACACAACGGTGTATCGGAAAGGCGGAATCGAACCCTATTGGATATGGTTCGTTCCATGATGAGTAAGGCTGAGTTACCGCGATCCTTCTGGGGTTATGCACTAGAATCAGCTGCATATCTTTTGCACAAGGTTCCGACCAAGACTGTGCCTACCACACCATATCAGATGTGGAGTGGGAAGAAACCCCATCTTCAGTACCTGAAGATATGGGGATGTCCAGCTTTTTTTAAAAAGCAGCATGTGGACAAGCTCGAGGCACGCTCAGTACTGTTTAAGTTTGTGGGATACCCAAAGAACTCCAGGGGGTATCTTTTCTATTACGTAAAGAAACAAAAGGTTTTTGTTTCTCTGCATCCCCACTTCATGGAAGCTGAATTTTTAGAAAAATAGAAAAGTGGGAGCGCAATAGAACTGGAAGAAATTCCAGAACCACAAGCTGTTACTGAAAGTTTTATAGAACCAGAAGTTTTAGAAGAAAGGGACATCCCAACGCCACTCCGCAGAAATAGTAGGCAGTCTCATCCGCCAGAGAGATACTACGGTTTTCTCATAGACGGGGATCGAGAGGATTGCATCATTGACAATAATGACCTTACTAGCTTCCAGCAAGCCATTCAGAGCGGTGACTCGGTAAGATGGCTGGATGCAATGCGGACCGAAATGGAGTCCATGTACACCAACAAAGTTTGGATTTTGGACATTGCTCCAGAAGGGGTAAATCCCGTAGGCTGCAAATGGATCTTCAGAAAGAAGATTGGTGTAGATGGACAGGTTGAAACTTATAAGGCTAGACTTGTTGCAAAGGGTTTTCGTCAAAGACCTGGTTTAGACTATGACGAAACCTTTTCTCCAGTGGCTATGCTCAAATCCATTCGGGTCCTTCTTGCCATTGCTGCCTTCCACGATTATGAGATCTGGTAGAAGGACGTAAAGAGGACTTTTCTAAATGGTAACTTGGAAGAGTGCGTCTATATGGATCAGCCAGAGGGATTCATTCAGAGTGAAAGCAGCGGTAAAGTGTGCAAGTTACTTAAGTCCATTTATGGAATAAAGCAGGCAACGCGGAATTGGAACATCTGTTTTGATGATACTGTCAAGGAATTCGACTTTATAAAAAATCCAGATGAACCATGCATATACAGTAAGATTGTAGGGAGAACTTGTTAGTTATATGTATGCCCTAGAGGCCTTTACTGTACATACGATGTATATTGTAATGGATGCTTGGAAATATATAGGGAGGATTTTCTTACTCGACATGATAGTACGCTATTTGGTTGCTCTTTATCTTAACATGTACTCTGATTGTCTCTATGTTACATGTTGATAAAGCCCTTAGGATATGTACTCGACTACTGGGACTATGATGAGATCATACTAGTGGGGCCACGGTAGTCGACGAGTACATCCTATAACTGTTCCTAGTCGAGGGTGTATCGAGACAGGGCATCGATGCACCAGTGTAGACTAGCGTATTAGCATCTTGACCCATATGATGGGCGATGGATGATCCCATATCCATCGGTGTTTGATATCAAGGATGGTGTACGAGTGCTCAGTAGAGACTCGGTACACTGGACGGACTCGCCGAGAACTCCCAGATGGTATTATACCTCACGTCAGATGGCAGACTCCGGTGACACTGGTACAGAGTAGTGTGTTGACCCGAGATCGTCATAGAGTCTTGTGTGATTCGCACTGTGCTTTGATTTCCGTTATACCATGTCTAAGAGGGCGTGCAAAAAGGTGGCTTTTGGGTACAGTCCTGAATCACATGGAGGCAATGAGCGATAGGAGGGGATTTGTCTCTCCCGGTATAGGGAGTTGATGTTGTGCTGTGTTCGATTGGCTATAACTGGAAATCCCTGGCCAGGGTTGTTGAGATTTACTGGTAAGTGTTATCAGTATTTTCTCGAACTATTATAGACCTCATATCGACACGACTTATCAAGCTACTGGGGTCTGACGTTTACCACCCCTAGGCGAGATATGCGACATATCAGACGACGAGACCGGACTGTACGGGAGTGTTACTGATTGGATTCGCAGGAGAATGCACAGGCTTGCTTGTTGATCTTTTGAGCGCTCAATACCTGGGTGGCTGTTACGTTTAGCTGACCGCTTGCATCTTGTGGGTGTTTGATATGATCATCACCTACTGCCGGCGTATTGACGATTCTTTAGAGTCCTACACAGAGGTTTCTTGACTCAGGCAAAACGGAGTCGGAGCACATATGTGATATGTGCGGGACCGAGGATAATGCGGCATGTGATACCGTATTGGATTCTCGCAATATAAGATATCGGCCGGGTATATGTGATATAGCCGGGTCATCGTATTAGTCGGTTATATGCGATATAGCCGGATTGTCGGATCAAGTGTTGATTCGATAATTTAATGTATAATAATATATATGATATATTAAATTACATTAACTAATATTAGCTCACTAAAAGATTCTTTTTCTCACTCGGGTAATACATTGATATATATGCGATATATGTTAATTGTATTATTTTATTTTGTTACAATAAATATTATATATGTGATATATAATATTGTAACATGATATGATTACTAATGCAACATGTTTAGTGGAGATTAAACAAGATTAGGGTTTGATTTAGGTTAGTTTATTCATGAACCTTCTAGAAGGTTTTCTTTTGTTTTTGCAAAGATAGTTTCAAATGACTCATGCTTTAACCCAACCCAAACCCTAGCCCTAGTTAATTCTCTATAAGGGTTTAGTTGACCATGGTTGCATTATTCATCATATTTATCTTTTCATTATTCATCACAAAAGGATTCTAATCATTATTCATCTTCTTCTACCTTCTTTCTTTCATGGAAAAAGCTTACTAGTTTTTCTTAGTGATGATTATGTGTGAGAAAAAGATTATAAATGAGAGCTAAAAATCCTACTTCATCATCCTCATCTATCCTTGCCATTTAGATGAGAGTGTTCACTTCATTTAGTGAGTGTTAGCTTGTGTTAATGAAACTTCAAGGTAGATCATCTATGTTATCGAAGATCGGAAGCAAGACTGCATTTTTCTCTTCGTAGAGCCTCTCGAGAGTCTGGAACACGATGATCGCAGTGAAGGGACCACCACATGGAGCTTATGAAGTGAAGGACCGGATCTACAAAGGTTGTAATCCCTCTCACTTAGTGTTAAAGTGTTTAACATGCTTGTTTTCGCATAAACTCTAGTTTAAAGATCCGACTTTGGGTTGTTCAGCACGGCTAAAATTTTAATCGGGCATGGTTGATGCATCGTAGACCGTTGTGCGTATGCCCAGCAACCCTACAGTGGTATCAGAGCCAAGCTAGAGCTTTAGGCGAAGTCTAGACGAAGTTTAAAGTCCGATCGAACCCCGAAACCCTAGTTAAGACCCCTCTCTGGACATTTTTTAAAATGTTGATTTTTTTCTGGATTAAAAATACTCAGAAAATTAAGCAGGAAAAACTAAGAATTACTGTGAAGTACGGAACATTAATACGCTCATTTGACCGCGGAACCGCGGCCAAACCAAGGGTTTGGCGGCGGTTCCACGGCCAAAATTTTGAATTAGTCCCTGGAACTTCATATATTTATTCTTAGGTCCTTTCTTGTCATTTTTGTCTGGGAATTTTTTAATTCCACTCAAGTGTTGAGTTTTCTAGGTTGTATTGGGGACTCGTTGATTCGATCGGATAATTTAACTTTGTTTAGTTTATCCGGGTAATTTTTAGAACGTGTTAAAAAGTTCGAACGGATATCAATAACTCACTTTTTCCCCTGCGGGAAAATTTCCAAGCGTTGGATTTTTTTCCCGTAGTTTAAGAACGTTCTAAGTCGTGCAAGTAACGCGGTGGACCCTCTTGAAGACAACAAACCTTAACTCGATTATGTGACCTTCTTGAACTGCCTCTAAACCTTAGGGTTTGTGGTAGTACGGCGTGCCACATATGAGGTGTTGGCTTGACCCTTCTACGGCTGGACCATTGGTACTGTAGCATGTGAACGATGTTTTTAAACTAATTTCATGTGTTGAGAACTATTTGGGAAAACATGGGTGTTTGATTATTCGATCGGAAAGTTTAACATTGTCTATTTATCTGGAATGTGATACAATATTTGAAATTCACATATAGTTATGAGATAACTAATTTGAATATTATAAACATAGCAGTTTAGTCTCAGATGATCGGTTTCCACGGAATTTTGATGTGATCAAAAATCCGTCACAATCACGTAGCGTACGCGGATACTCGCCGGGTAAACTTAATAGACAGCCACGCCCTATAGCCCCGACCAAGTGACTGTAGGAGAACCCCGTCGCCAAAAGCACCCGTTCGGGTGCTCGCGGTAGCGGTGTTCCGCCTTAGTGCACTTCGTCGACGGCATCCAGGGGTGCGGCCGTCTACTAAAGTTTGCGACGAGCATTCGATCAGGATATCGGGAATCTTGTTGAATTGCCCGACTAGATATTGAAAAGAGTTTTCGATAATGAGACTAAAATGCGGGGTTTATAATTGTTAGGCATGAGATGTCTAAGGAATTCATTTGGTTAGGCATGCGGTGTCTAAGGAGGTTGCGGATTTCAACTGTTGTAGTTTTACACTTTCTTTTCTGTGACCGTAAGTGTAGTATGTAGTTGTATCGCCGGTTTTCGTTTCTATACATCGACGACAATCGGTGTATGCATACTTACTTACGTTGATGACATGTGATGTTATGTGTTGCTGTGATATGTTATATTGGATCGTCGTGTTCTAAATAGCCGGGGGTTTTATGTGAGATGAGGGTTTTTATTTTCATTCATGTAAAATTCAATTGTATGTAATATTCTTTTATTGGGGCACTTCCGAGCTGAGGATGGTGTCACCATTGTATATTATTTACTTTTCCGCATTAGGTAGACCCAAAGAGGGGAGCACAAGTAACCGGGTTCTAGGGTACAGTGGGAGGCTATCTCGAGGAGTCGAGACCGGGTCTCCTAACCCTAAAATTGGCAGGGTTGCTTGCCGCTCTCGTAGGGGTCTAGGGATGTGGGTTTGGCTATTCATCGCGACCGTGGAATCCGTGTTATATACAGGCTCATATTAAAAACACGGACGTCCTAGTATATTCAATATTTCATATATGTTCTTCTGCTGCAATGTTCTGTGATGAGATCATATTACTGCCTGAGACGAATGTATATATTATATATATGAGATATATATTATATATTGTTGATTTCGTTTCATATCTGTGTTAGTTGTATGTATGCCCTAGAGGCCAGTATTGTACAGATGATGTATATTATATTGGATGCTTGGACATATATAGAGATGACTTTCTTGCTCGATATGATAGTATGCTATCTGGTTACTCTTTATCTTAACATGTACACTAGTCTCTTTAAACCGTCTTATAGTTACATGTTGGTAAAGCCCTTAGGATGTGTACTTGACTATCTGGACTATGATGCAGATCATACTAGTGGGGACATGGTAGTCCATAGGTACATCCTTCAAGGTCCCTAGTCGTGGGTGTATCGAGACGGGGCATCGATATACCAGTGTAGACTAGCGTATACGCTTCTCGACCCATGAGATGGGCGATGGATGATCCCATATCCATTGGTGTTTGACATCAGAGATGATATACGGGTGCTCAGTGGAGACTGGGTACACTGGACGGACTCGCCGAGAACTCCCAGATGGTATTATACCTCACGTCAGATGGCAGTTCTCAGGTGACACTTGTGCAGGTTAGTCTGTAGACCCGAGATCGTCATAGAGTCTTGTGTGATTCCCACTGTGCTTTGATCTCCACCTTACCACGTCCATGAGGGCGTGCAAAACGGTGGTCTTTGGGTACAGTCTCGAGTCACATGGAGGCAATGAGCGATAGGAGGGGTTTCGTCTCTCCCGGTATTGGGGGTTGATGTTGCGCTGTACTCGATTGGCCGTAACAGGGAAGTCCCTGGCCAGGGCTGATCAGAGATTTGCTGGTAAGTGTTACCAGTAGTTTCTCGACCCGTTATGAGCCTCACATCGGCACGACTTATCGGTTTTTGGGGTCTGACGTTTACCACCCCTAGACTTGATATGCGACATATCAGACGAACAGACCGGACTGTACGGTAAGTGTTACTGGTTGGATTCACAGGAGTGTGAGCGGGCTAGCTCGTCGATCTTCTGATCGCTCAATACCCGGGTGGCCGTTACGTTTAGCAGACCGCTTGCGGCTTGTGGGTGCTTGATATGATCATCATCTGCTGCCGGCGTATTGACGAGTCTTTAGAGTCCTACATAGAGGTTTCCTGGCTCAAGTGAAACGAAATAGGAGCGCATATGAGATATGTGCAGGACCGAGAATAATGCGTGTATGTGATACCGTATTCCATTCTCGCGATGAATGTATCGATTGGTTATATGCGATATAACCTAGATATCGAATCAAGGATTGATTCGATAAGTCGATACATTGGATACTAGTCGGTTATGTGCGACATGACCGGATCATTGAATCAAGTGTTGATTTAATGATTTAATGTATAATTATATATTTGATATATTACTTTGCATTAACTAGTATTGGTTCATTTTAAAAGGATTTTCTCACTTGAAGTGCACATTGTATATGTGATATATTTTGTGTGCACTTGATTGTATCATGTTTGATGATACATACTTACTTGGCTTTGTGCAAAGAATTAAACCATGGTTATGATAATGGTTAGGGTTTTGAGTTATTCACTTATTTATTTATCCATTCTTTTATAAGAAATAGATAAAAGAAAAACAAAATGGTTTCTTTCTTTCATGAAGCTTGTTGAAGCTTCATGAAGCTTTGACTAAAGTGACCATTTTGTCTTCATCCTTAACCCTAACTATTCCTACTAACCATGGTCTATTATCTACACCTAACCAAGGTTAGAAGATGATAAGTATTCATTTTATTATTCTTTTCAAGAATAACTTATCATATTCTATCTTCTTCGTCATCTTCTTCTTCAAGAAAAAGCTTGCCACCATTAATGGCATCTTGAGCAAAAGTGTGAGAAATCCAATTCTAAAGTGAACCCACCTCCTATTTCATCACCCTCTACCTCTTGCCAAGTAGTATAGGATGTTTTCTTCACAAGTTTCACAACTTGGTGAAGTTGGAGCTTGATCTTGTGTAACCTCGACGTAGATCATCTTCGGCATCGTAGCCGACGACCAGTCCGTTCATTTCTCCGATGAAGCCGATGTTAGAGTCCGAGATCCGACTTGGACAGCGAGAGGACGACTACGTGGAGCTAAGGAAGTGGATAACCGGATCTACAAAGGTTGTAGTTTCCTACTTTTAGTTAAGTTGTTAACTAGTTTCCTTTTTCGCCTAAAATTCTAGTCAACGATCCGTATTAGAGTTTCTCGGCACTTGTAAAATTTGAAATTGGCATGGTTGATACCTTGTGAGACCTCTATTGTGTGCCTAGGAACCCAGACTAAAAATGCTTAAAAAATTCAGCAGGGAATTCTAAGAATTACGGTGCAAATTTTTCCAAGAGATCAGTTCAAAGCGCGGCGGAACCGCGGCAGAAGCCTGGCTTCTGCGGCGGTTCCGCGGCCATATGATGACATCATCATTCTATTTTTGCACAGTAATTCCTACTATATGATGCTGAGTTTTCTGGGAATTTTTAATTTGACTCAAGAGTTGAGTGTTTTGGGGTTGCATTGGGAATCATTGATTCGATCGGATTATTAAACTTCGTCTATGTGTTTTTCCGGATAACTTTAGAATATGTTAAAAAGTTCGACCGGATATAAATACCCAACTTTTCCCCTGCCGAAAAAAATTTCCATGTGTTGGATTTTTCTGTGGTTTAAGGACGTTCTGAGTAGTGCAAGTAACGCGATGGTCCCTCTAGAAGACAACAAACCTTAACTTGATTATGTGACCGTCTTGAACTGCCCTTTGAACCTTCGGGTTTCGGGCAGTACGGCGTGCCACATGTGAGGCGTTGGCTTGACCCTTCTACGGCTGGACCGTTGGTACTGAGGCATGAAGTGAATGTCTTTGAACCTATTTCATGTGTTGAACGGTTTCGGGAAAACTTGGGTGTTCGAATGTTCGATCGGAAAGTTTAATATTTTCTATTTATCCGGAACGGGATACAATAATTGGAATTCACAAACAGTTATGAGATAACTGAATGAATGTTATAAATCTAGCGCTATAGTCTCACTTGATATTGAAAAGAGTTTTCGGTAATGAGACTAAATTGCGGGGTTTATAATTGTTAGGCATGTGATGTCTAAGTATTTCATTTGATCAGGCATGCGATTTCTATAGAGGTTGCGGATTCCAATTGTTGTAGTTTTACACTTTCTTTTTTGTGACCGTAAGTGTAATATGTGATATCGCCGGTTTCGTTGCTATATGTCAACGACAATTGGGATGCGCATATTTACTTACGTTGATGACATGTATTGTTATGTGTTGCTGGATATGTTATATTGGATCGTCGTGTTTGAATAGCCGGGGGTTTTTATGTGAGATGAGTGTTTTTCATTTTCATTCATGTAAAAACTTGTATGTAATATTCTTTTATTGGGGCACTTCCAGGTTGCGGAAGATGTCACCCCTTTGTATATTATTTACTTTTCCGCATTAGGATAGACCCAAGGAGGGAAGCACAAGTAACCGGGTTCTAGGGTCCAGTGGGAGACCATCTCGAGGAGTCGAGTCCGGGTCTCCTAACCCTAGAATTGGTAGGGTTGCTTGCCGCTCTCGTAGGGGTCTAGGGGTGTGGGTTTGGCTATTCATCACGACCGTGGAATCCGTGTTTTATACTGGCTCGTATTGAAAACACGGACGTCCTAGTATATCCAATGTTTCATATGTTTCTTCTGCTGCGATATCTATGATGTGATCATGTGATGTTCTGTGATAGATACAGTATATAGTATATATGATATATTATATAGACGTTACTTATGTTTTTCACCCGCACTAGCCCTGCCCTGCTCTGTCGTTAGTTACCTAACCTAACGGTGCACGAGGGGACATCCAGGCGAATGTGGATGGCATAAGTGTACATCGTATTTATCTGTGATGTTTATGTATTTAAATGATGGGACTTCATTAATGTGATTAATGAAAGAAAGAAACCTAAAAGATGTTGTAGAATCAAATTTTTAATAAAAAGGGTAGCTACAGTTTTTGCTTTGCATAACGGTATATATGATATACCCTGCACCTTATTCGATGAGGAAAGGGGCGAGATCCCTTCACCGGGAGTGACCCCTTTAGCAATAACTGGCAGATCCTACACATTCGGTTTGACTTTTGATTACTTCTATAGTTTCTGCTTTGCACAGTGATATATATGATATATCCCGCACCTCATTCGACGAGGAAAGGGCCGACGATCCCTTCACCGGGAGTGACCCCTTTAGCAAAACTAGAAAAGCCTCAAAATCACTCCATTTCAAAACTTCACTTGATTCTACAACGATATCAAGTTCTTTACGCTCATGGTTTTTCCGAAAAATCTGCGTAGCCCTCCGTCATTTCAGATAGATATTATTTAGTAATCGTACTATGTTTGTTGACTTAGTCAAGGCATAGTGTACGGTAGCTAAATAATGTTTATCTGTTACAACATGAGATGTGATTGGATTAGGGCATTCGCACGGCCTTGTTTACTCAGTCAAGGGTCGTACGGGTGGGTTTAATTCAATCGAGAAATGCACGGGTTGAACTTGACTAGCGATTTATGGTTTGTTGACTTAGTCAAGGTCATAGATCGCTAGGGGCAAAAGCATTATTGGGAATTTCAAGTGTTGAAATTTGCAATGAGATTGCATACCTTCTATGAGATAGTTGGATCCCGATACCCACTGCGAGTAAGAGTTACTCCTGGGAGAGTTTTACACATTACAATTAGCCGATCAGGTAGGTGTCTAGAAAGGTGTCAACGGGGTTACGCCTCTGGGAAAACGAGGTTTACTTTAATTAGGTCCGTGCGAAAGCACGGGGAACCTCCCTCAAAGTACCGACACTGGCCTGGCTGAAAGATCGACGAAGTTGTAGGGTGTAATTAATCCCGGCTAGTCTTTCCTTTTAGGGTTTGAAGGAAGATTTGATAAAAACCAGTGGGAGCCATCCTGATTAGATAAGATAATAACCAATCTGATCTTGCAAGAGCATACGCTAAAGTGTTTTCTTCTCTCTCTCTCCAGGTAGCGACCATGTCATGCCCTAATAAAGATAATAATATGGATGTATTGACCGAACCCGCATGTTATACTGTGCAGGGGAACGGGACCCGTTCTTTCTTATAAGAGTTATAAGACTGAACAGGGAATAGGAGAATATCTAGATTCTCAAGCCGCCCAAAAGAACATGCATGTTGATGCATCTTCTTCGGGTGTGTTAGTTATTGAGAACTGTTTTTCAGTTCACCCTACGTCCTGGGTATTAGATACCGGATCAGGATCCCACATATGTAAGCAGTTACATGGGCTACGGAAAGGTAGAGAACTGGGTAAAGGTGATCATTCCGTTCAAGTAGGGAATGGGGCAAATGTTGCAGCCAAAGCTGTTGGCATATATCACCTGGTATTACCAAATGGTGATACACTAGTTCTGAATGAGTGCTATTATATACCGAACATGATGTGCAACATTATATCAGTCTCTTTATTAAGTAAAGAAGGATATAATTTTGTAGTAAAGGATAATGTTATGAACATATTCCTAGATCAAAAGTTGATTGCATCAGGCTCGTTACATAATGGCATATTCATTCTCAATCAAAATACAGTCCTCAATATACAAAACACACATAAGAGGAAAAGCTAAGAAATGAACGAATCCTTCTTGTGGCACTGTAGACTTGGTCATATCAATGAGACACGACTAGCTAAGTTACATAAGAATGGATATTTGAATTCATTCGAATTATCATCTTATGACACTTGCCATTCATGTCTCAAAGGAAAGATGACCAAAACTCCGTTTACGGAACACAGAGAAAGAGTTACTGAACTCTTGGGACTGATACATAGTGATGTATGCGGTCCTATGTCTACACATGCTAGAAATGGTTCTTCCTACTTCATTACATTCACTGACGATCTCTCTAGATACGGGCATGTGTTCCTGTTGAAACACAAGTCTGAAGCTTTTGAGAAATTCAAAGAATATAAGCACGAGGTAGAGAACCAAACGGGCAAAAGTATTAAGATTCTTCGATCTGATCGAGGAGGTGAATACTTAAGCATTGAATTCCTGGATTATCTAAAAGAGAATGGGATTCTCTCTCAGCTTACTCCTCCTTATACACCACAGCACAACGGTGTATCGGAACGAAGGAATCGCACCCTATTAGATATGGTGCGCTCAATGATGAGCAATGCTGAGTTGCCTATTTCTTTTTGGGGGTATGCGCTTGAGACAGCCATATACCTATTGAATCTGGTTCCGTCTAAATCTGTACCTACCACACCATATGAGATATGGAGTGGGAAGAGACCATATTTTAAACGAATTAAGATATGGGGTTGTCCGGCCTATGTCAAAAAGCAAAATCCGGACAAACTCGAGGCACGATCAGTTCTTTGCAAGTTTGTGGGATATCCAAAGAATTCTCAAGGATATTTTTTCTACCAAGCTGAGGAACAAAGAGTGTTTGTTGCTCAACATGCCACCTTTTTGGAAAGGGAATTTCTCGCAAAAGAAATTAGTGGAAAAGAGGTAGAGCTGGAAGAGGTTCCAGCACCACAAACTACAACTAATGATTTAGTAGAACCAGAGGATTCAGTAGTACCCGACGAACCCCAGCCTCTCCGCCGATCTAGTAGGGTTTCTCGTCCACCTGAGAGATACTACGGTTTTCTCATTGATGGTGGGAGCGAGGATTGCATCATGGAGGATGATGACCCAACTAGCTTCGAGCAGGCCATCACGAGTAGGGACTCAGTGAAATGGCTGGATGCTATGCGGTCCGAGATGGAATCCATGTACACCAACAAAGTATGGACTTTGGATGTTGCTCCTGAAGGGGTAAAACCCATCGGGAGCAAGTGGATCTTCAAGAAAAAACTTGGTGTAGATGGGAAAGTGGAGACTTTCAAAGCTAGACTTGTAGAAAAGGGTTTTCGTCAAAGACCAGGTGTGGACTATGACGAAACCTTTTCTCCAGTGGCTATGCTTAAATCCATCCGGATCATGCTTGCCATCGCTGCATATCATGATTACGAAATCTGGCAAATGGATGTTAAGACCGCCTTTCTAAATGGTGATTTAGAAGAGAGCGTGTACATGACTCAGCCAGAGGGCTTCGTAGACAGTGGGAGCAGCGGAAAGGTGTGCAAGCTGCTCAAATCCATTTATGGATTAAAGCAAGCATCGCGGAGTTGGAACATCTGCTTTGACGTCGTTATCAAAGAGTTTGATTTCGTCAAAAACCCAGATGAACTTTGTATCTACAAGAAGGTGGCAGAGAGTAAGGTTGTCTTCCTCGTATTGTACGTGGACGACATACTCTTGATAGGAAATGATATTCCTATGCTGCAATCAGTCAAGCTCTTCTTATCACAAAGATTCTCGATGAAAGATCTTGGTGATGCCTCCTGCATATTGGGAATTAGGATCTATAGAGATAGATCCAAACGGATATTGGGATTGTCCCAATCCAGGTACATTGACACCATACTAAAGAGGTTTACTATGGAAGAATCCAAGCATGGGAACTTGCCCACGATCTCTGGAGTCACTCTCTCCAAAGAGATGTCTCCCAAGACTGATTTGGAGAGAGCTCGCATGCAAGGGATACCCTATGCTTCGGCTATAGGCTCTATCATGTACGCGATGCTATGTACCAGACCCGATGTAGCATACTCACTAAATGTAGTGAGCAGGTATCAAGCTGATCCTGGAGAGAGTAACTGGACAGCTGTGAAGAGTATTCTCAAGTACTTACCAAGGACTAAAGAAATGCTCTTGGTGTATGGTAACGGAGAACTCCAAGTGGAGTCTTTTACCGATTCGAGCTTCCAGAGTGATAAGGACGACTCTAAGTCGCAGTCGGGATTTGTCTTTACCCTTTACGGAGGGGCGGTTAGCTGGAAGAGTTCCAAGCAGGAAACCGTGGCAGACTCGACGATGGAGGCTGAATACATCGCTGCCAACGATGCTGCTAAAGAGGCTGTCTGGATCAAAAAGTTCATTACTGAACTTGGTGTGGTTCCATCCATTGAGCATCCAATACCTTTGTATTGCGATAACAATGGAGCGGTGGCTTTGGCCAAGGAACCCAGGTCCAATCAGCGATCCAGGCATATTCTGAGGCTGTATCACCTGATCTGGGAGATAGTTGATCACCGGGAGATCGAGGTCAGGAGGGTTGACACGAAGAACAACACGGCGGATCCACTCACGAAGGCCATTCCCTAGATACAGTTTGAGAGACTCTTCGAGATGCTCGGTATACGATACTACAGCAGCTGGCCCTAGTGCAAGTGGGAGATTGTTAGTTGTATGTATGCCCTAGAGGCCAGTATTGTACAGATGATGTATATTATATTGGATGCTTGGACATATATAGAGATGACTTTCTTGCTCGATATGATAGTATGCTATCTGGTTATTCTTTATCTTAACATGTACACTAGTCTCTTTAAACCGTCTTATAGTTACATGTTGGTAAAGCCCTTAGGATGTGTACTTGACTACCTGGACTATGATGCAGATCATACTAGTGGGGACATGGTAGTCCATAGGTACATCCTTCAAGGTCCCTAGTCGTGGGTGTATCGAGACGGGGCATCGATATACCAGTGTAGACTAGCGTATACGCTTCTCGACCCATGAGATGGGCGATGGATGATCCCATATCCATTGGTGTTTGACATCAGAGATGATATACGGGTGCTCAGTGGAGACTGGGTACACTGGACGGACTCGCCGAGAACTCCCAGATGGTATTATACCTCACGTCAGATGGCAGTTCTCAGGTGACACTTGTGCAGGTTAGTCTGTAGACCCGAGATCGTCATAGAGTCTTGTGTGATTCCCACTGTGCTTTGATCTCCACCTTACCACGTCCATGAGGGCGTGCAAAACGGTGGTCTTTGGGTACAGTCCCGAGTCACATGGAGGCAATGAGCGATAGGAGGGGTTTCGTCTCTCCCGGTATTGGGGGTTGATGTTGCGCTGTACTCGATTGGCCGTAACAGGGAAGTCCCTGGCCAGGGCTGATCAGAGATTTGCTGGTAAGTGTTACCAGTAGTTTCTCGACCCGTTATGAGCCTCACATCGGCACGACTTATCGGTTTTTGGGGTCTGACGTTTACCACCCCTAGACTTGATATGCGACATATCAGACGAACAGACCGGACTGTACGGTAAGTGTTACTGGTTGGATTCACAGGAGTGTGAGCGGGCTAGCTCGTCGATCTTCTGATCGCTCAATACCCGGGTGGCCGTTACGTTTAGCAGACCGCTTGCGGCTTGTGGGTGCTTGATATGATCATCATCTGCTGCCGGCGTATTGACGAGTCTTTAGAGTCCTACACAGAGGTTTCCTGGCTCAAGCGAAACGAAATAGGAGCGCATATGAGATATGTGCAGGACCGAGAATAATGCGTGTATGTGATACCGTATTCCATTCTCGCGATGAATGTATCGATTGGTTATATGCGATATAACCTAGATATCGAATCAAGGATTGATTCGATAAGTCGATACATTGGATACTAGTCGGTTATGTGCGACATGACCGGATCATTGAATCAAGTGTTGATTTAATGATTTAATGTATAATTATATATTTGATATATTACTTTGCATTAACTAGTATTGGTTCATTTTAAAAGGATTTTCTCACTTGAAGTGCACATTGTATATGTGATATATTTTGTGTGCACTTGATTGTATCATGTTTGATAATACATACTTACTTGGCTTTGTGCAAAGAATTAAACCATGGTTATGATAATGGTTAGGGTTTTGAGTTATTCACTTATTTATTTATCCATTCTTTTATAAGAAATAGATAAAATAAAAACAAAATGGTTTCTTTCTTTCATGAAGCTTGTTGAAGCTTCATGAAGCTTTGACTAAAGTGACCATTTTGTCTTCATCCTTAACCCTAACCATTCCTACTAACCATGGTCTATTCTCTACACTTAACCAAGGTTAGAAGATGATAAGTATTCATTTTATTATTCTTTTCAAGAATAACTTATCATATTCTATCTTCTTCATCATCTTCTTCTTCAAGAAAAAGCTTGCCACCATTAATGGCATCTTGAGCAAAAGTGTGAGAAATCCAATTCTAAAGTGAACCTACCTCCTATTTCATCACCCTCTACCTCTTGCCAAGTAGTATAGGATGTTTTCTTCACAAGTTTCACAACTTGGTGAAGTTGGAGCTTGATCTTGTGTAACCTCGACGTAGATCATCTTCGGCATCGTAGCCGACGACCAGTCCGTTCATTTCTCCGATGAAGCCGATGTTAGAGTCCGAGATCCGACTTGGACAGCGAGAGGACGACTACGTGGAGCTAAGGAAGTGGATAACCGGATCTACAAAGGTTGTAGTTTCCTACTTTTAGTTAAGTTGTTAACTAGTTTCCTTTTTCGCCTAAAATTCTAGTCAACGATCCGTATTAGAGTTTCTCGGCACTTGTAAAATTTGAAATTGGCATGGTTGATACCTTGTGAGACCTCTATTGTGTGCCGTGTGTTAGTGTATATGCCGTAGAGGCTATTATTGTATCATACTAGATTGTATATTACTTAATGGAAGCTTAGGATATTCACAGTTATATATACAGTCTTGCTAAAAATAGTAGTATGCTACTTGGTTTGTGTCTACTTTAATATGTGCATATGTCTCTTGTAACGTATCACTTATACATATTAGTAGAGCCCATAGGATCTTTGCTTGATTACCAGCGTCGTGATGGCAGTCACACTAGTGGGGGCTGGGTAGTCTATAAGCAACATCCTATACAGGTCCCTGGTCGTTGGATTGTCGAGATAGGGCATCGATATTCCGGAGTAGACTAAGTGTATACGCTTCTCATCCCAGTTGGGGAAATGGTCTGTCCCACAGCCATCAGTACGCTGTACTGGAGATAGTATACAGGTGCTCGTTAGGTTACGGGTACACCGGACAGGACTCGCCGAGGAACTGATTGGTTGGTATTATACCCATCGTCAGTTATCAGTTCCCAGATGACATGAGTACAGCATAGTCCGCAGACTTGACACTGCTACTTCGCCTCGAGTGTGTCCCACTGTTCTTAGATTGCTACCCTACCACGGCTCAAAGGAGTCGTGCAAACAGGTAGCAGTTGGGTGCAGTCCCGAGCACTTGGAGGCAGTGGCGGTTAGATAGGATTCGTCTCTCCCGGTATTGGGAGATGATATCGCACTGTGTCAGAGAGCCATTACGCAAAGTCCCTGGCCAGGGCAAGCGAGATATACTGGTAGGTTCCAGTAGCTTCTCAGGGCGTAATGGGCTTCGCTCCGACACGACTTATACAGCTATTAGGGGACTGACGCTTGCCGCCCCTAGGTTTGATATGCGATAGTCTTAGGCGAACAGACCGGACTGTACGGAGATTGTCACATCAGGCTCAGTGGGAGTTCGGATGATTTACCTCATCGGCCTTCTTATCGACATCTACCTGGGGACCGTTACGTACAGCTAGTGCCGCTTGCGGTCTGTGGTTAAACCCACTGCCAGCGTAGTGTCGAGTCTTTAGAGTCCCACACAGAGAGTTTCCCTGCTCCAGGCGAAACGATATGGACGTCGTATGGTTTTACGACAAGGGTTCGGATGCATACGTGTGTTTACGCACGTACGACTTTTCGGACAGTTTATACTAGCCGGCTTTGGTTTAAGCCAGATTCTAGTATCAGGTTATTGGATTTATACAGTCTAAAGTTTTTCCGTGTTTTCACGGATTGGAGGGGCGTTCTCGTAATTTGTCGAGAAGGTTCTAGAAGAGTGGTGACATGAAGGGTTGAGGTGGCTTTTTCATGATTACTTTGTGTGACTCATTTATATGATTCATCATATCATTAATGCTTCATTAATGATCTAATGACTCACATGATGAATCACTCTCCTTGATTAAATGAAACATGGTGAATAATCAATTAATTGATATTATTTGATAATTCATTATGTATCATATATTCAAGTGAGAAGGATTTTTGTTCTCACTCTCATCTTCTCCTTCTCTCTCATCAAGCTCACTCTCTCTTGAAACCCTAACCCTAACCTCTCATGTGTTGAGATCAAGGGTTAGATAGACTAAAACATTCATAACCTCACTCTATATCCTCTAGGTAGCTTAGATTAGCACTTTAAGCAACCTAGTTATCTCAAGTTTGAGATTAATCTTGGCGTAGAAGCTTTCGGGTGGATCGTCTTTGATTCGAGGAGGCCGTGAAGTTGCCGATGTTCCAAGGAGCCTACGAGGAGTGGGGGACAGCGATGAAGACCCGAAGGACATGTAACGTGAGGTATAACTCCGGTACCGAGTAGTTAAACCTCTAGTATAACGTTAGCAATGGTTTAGATTACGATTCATGCGCTCAAGTCCGTGTTACGAAGCTTTGATAATCGTTTTTCACATATTCCGCCTCCCCGCGAGTTAGTGGGGTGCGTGACATGGACTTACAGTGGTATCAGAGCCAACCAAACTATTACTAGCTTGTTAGCAACTGATTAGAAGTTCGATCGACGGAAAAACACGGAAAACAAAACCCTAAGCCTTGACAGTTTCTGTAAATTTTAAAACTGTCTGGAAAATTTTTTGACATACCTTAAAATTCACAGCAGAGAAATTTATGAATACTGGGAAAATACGAGCCACTGAATCGACAAAACGACTGCGGATCCGCGGCAATAGAGAGCTTCTGCCGCGGATCCGCCGCCGAGTCAACGCCGAGTTGACTCGGATTTTCACAGTAATTCATAATTTTGGGTTTTTTGTCTTCCTGTATGTTCTGTTTCTACCCAGGTTACTTCAGTACAGATTTTCTTTTGGGGTAGACACGGAATTTGGTATTCAATCGATGTTCTAATCAATTGGCTAATTGGATCTTTATCTGTAATGTTTAATGTGTTCGTAAACCTCCCCTAACTGCTAGTATGTCGGTTGGCAGGGGGTTGCACATTTCTGTAATGGATTTTATCTGTTTGTGTATATAAACTGTATTGGACTGTTGTGGTGAATAGCCGGGTTTTGTGATGGGTTATTGTATTAATTCATTCGATGTAATTGTAATAAGTTGTAATATTATTTTGCGGGGCACATCCAGGTTGCGGTTGTAGCCACCGTTGTATTATTTCTTTTTACTGTTTTTTGCTCCTAGGATAGACCCAAGGTGGAGTGCACAAACTACCGGGTATTTTGAAGTGTTGAGGCGGACCGCTTCACTTCTGGTACTTGGCGGGTAGTTTGCCGTACCCGTAGGGGTCTGGGTGGGGTAATGGCTGTTCATCACAACTGTGTAATCCGTCTTTCATTGCAGGCTCAAAAGAAACGCGGATTACTTGCATATCCAATAAAGTTTATCTGTGATCTGGAATGCTTATTATTGCGTCTGACGAATGTACAATATCTATATATAAATAGCTATTAGACATCACTTATGTTTTACACCCACGCTAGCCCAGCCCCCGCTCTGTCGTTAGTTAAGTAACCTAACGGGTGATGACGGGACCCCGTGGCGAATGCGGATGGCATAAGAGGACGTTGTATTTTCGTTGTTTTCTGTAATGATAGGTTAATGATGGGACGCATTATTATGCAAAGAAAAATAAACTAAAGTTGAATCGTTGGAACAAATTTAAAAGAAACCGATCGGTTATTTTAAAAGATCAGAATTTTTTAATTGCGGAGCTTTAACCACTCCTTTTAAAAAGTATCAGGTTCCTTCGATTATATCAAGTTCACTACGTTCACGGTTTTGCCAAAACCATTCGTAACCCTCCGTCATTTCATATAGATAGTCAATAGTATTCAAGCTGTGTTTGTTGACTAAAGTCAAGGCATAGTGTTTGGTAGCTGTTGGATATTTATATGCAGCATAGATAGATGCGTTGGTTTGGGACAGTCGTATTACCTTGTTGACTAAAGTCAAGGGTATGTACGGGTGGGTTCAAATTAACCTGGACAATGACGGGTAGAACTTGACATGTGACTTATGATTTGTTGACTAAAGTCAAGGTCATAAGAGCATGGGGCAAAAATCCACATCGGGAATTTCTAAAGAGACTGAAATTTGCAGAGAGAGCATACCATTTTGGAGTTTGATGAATGTTGGTAGGATTCCTTCAACATTATCATACGATGATATTTTGGATCCCGATCCTACTGTGAGTACATGCTACTTATCAGGAGATTCGTCACTTAACGATCAATGCTATAAACCAAGTAGGTGCCTAGAAAGGTGTCAGCGGGGTTACGCCCCCAGAGAAAAGAGGTTATTTAATTAAGGAACTTCGCGAAAGCGTTGGAAAACCTCCCTCGAAGTATCGACACTGGCCTGGCTGAACGGTTAAGCAAGTATTGTACGGTGAGAATTGTCCTGGCTAATTCTTCTTTTATGGTTTGAGGAGGGATTCGAGAAACAGTGGGAGCCATCCTGTTTAGATAAATTAAACCACTCTAAACTTGCAAGAGCATCATGCTAATAATATCTTCTTCTCTCTTTTAAAATTGCAGCGACCCTGTGACCACACATAGGTTACATCTAGATAATAATTTGACTGAATCTGACTTATATGACTGGCAAAAGTCTGTCCAGATGTCCTTTGCCTATGACAACCTGGACCACCCTATTGAGGGACATTCCTATTGCTATGGGATTGGGCATTGGCAGAAAGATTGCAGGTCTTTAGAAGCCAGTAGCCAGGATTCGAAGCATGTTATGACTTCATCTTCGGGTGTGTTTATGATAGAAAACTGTATGTCAGTTAACCCTACTTCCTGGGTATTGGATACCGGATCAGGAACTCACATCTGTAATTCATTACAGGCTCTGAGAAGTCGTAAGGTTATCGGAATAGGTGATATGACCCTCACAGTTGCTAACGGAATGAGCATGGACGCTGAATCCGTAGGGGAATATCATCTTGGAATGACAACTGGGCAGATATTGATTCTACGTAACTATTTTTATGTACCAGGTACGACTTGTAATATCATATTTGTACCCTTACTTTCTAAGGAAGGATATGATTTTGCTTTTACAAGAGATGTGGTTCACATCCACCTAAATCAAGATTTGATTGGGTCAGGTACATTAGAAAACGGAATATACGTATTAAATCAAACTCAGATTTTCAGTGTCCAGAACACACTTAAAAGAAAGTCTTCGGAAACAAATCAGGCTTTCTTATGGCATTGTAGACTAGGTCACATCAATGAGAGAAGGTTGACTAAGTTACATAGAGAAGGATATTTGAATCCATTCGAATATCAATCTTATGCTACTTGTGAATCTTGTCTCAAAGGAAAGATGACAAAAACTCCGTTCACTGGACACGGAGTAAGAGCAAGCGAGCTCTTGGGACTCGTACACAGTGACGTGTGCGGTCCAATGTCTACACATGCGCGAGGTGGTTATTCCTACTTCATTACTTTTACGGATGATTTCTCTAGGTATGGATATATCTTCTTAATGAAGCATAAATCCGAGGCTTTTGAGAAATTCCAAGAATACAAGAATGAAGTAGAAAAACAAACCGGCAAAAGTATCAAGACACTGAGATCTGATCGAGGTGGTGAATACTTAAGTGCCGAGTTCCTAGGTTACTTAAAAGAGAATGGAATTCTCTCTCAGCTTACTCCTCCATACACACCACAACATAACGGTGTATCAGAGAGACGGAACCGAACCCTATTAGATATGGTACGTTCTATGATGAGTAACGCTGAGTTGCCACGATCATTCTGGGGATATGCACTAGAATCAGCTGCATATCTTTTAAACCGAGTTCCAACCAAGACTGTGCCTACCATACCATATCAGATGTGGAGTGGGAAGAAACCCTGTCTTAACTATCTTAAGACATGGGGATGTCCAGCTTTTGTAAAGAAGCAGCATGCGGACAAGCTCGAGGCACGCTCAGTACAGTGTAAGTTTGTGGGATATCCAAAGAACTCCATGGGATATTGTTTCTATTACGCAGATGAACAAAAGGTCTTTGTTTCTCAACATGCCCGCTTCTTAGAAACTGAGTTTTTAGAAAATCAGAAGAGTGGGAGCGCAATAGAACTGGAAGAAATTCCAGAACCACAAGCTATTACTGAAACCTTGGTAGAACGAGAAGGTTCAGGAGAACAGGACATCCCGACGCCACTCCGCAGGAGTAGTAGGTCGTCTCATCCGCCTGAGAGATACTACGGTTTTCTCATAGATGGGGATAGAGAGGATTGTGTCATTGATGAAGATGACCCTACTAGCTTCCAGCAAGCCATTCAGAGCGGTGACTCGGTAAAATGGCTAGATGCAATGCGGACCGAAATGGAGTCCATGTACACCAACAAAGTATGGACTTTGGACATTGCTCCAGATGGGGTAAAACCCATAGGATGCAAATGGATCTTCAAAAAGAAGATTGGTGTAGATAGACAGGTTGAAACCTATAAAGCTAGACTTGTTGCAAAGGGTTTCCGTCAAAGACCTGGTTTGGACTATGACGAAACCTTTTCTCCAGTGGCTATGCTTAAATCTATTCGGGTCCTTCTTGCTATTGCTGCCTTCCACGATTATGAAATCTGGCAGATGGACGTAAAGACGGCCTTTCTAAATGGTAATTTGGAAGAGAGCGTCTATATGGATCAGCCAGAAGGATTCATTCAGAGTGGGAGCAGCGGTAAAGTATGCAAGTTACTTAAGTCCATTTATGGTCTAAAGCAGGCATCGCGGAGTTGGAACATCTGTTTTGATGATGCTGTCAAAGAATTTGACTTTATCAAAAATCCAGATGAACCATGCATATACAGTAAGATTGTAGAGAGAGCTGTAGTATTCCTCGTCTTGTACGTGGATGACATTCTCCTAATAGGAAATGATATTCCTATGTTACAGTCAGTCAAAAGATTCTTGTCACATAAATTCTCCATGAAAGACCTGGGTGATGCCACCTACATTCTTGGGATCCGGATCTATCGTGATAGATCAAAGAGGATATTGGGACTTTCACAGTCCAGGTACATAGACACCATAGTAAAGAGATTCAGTATGGATGATTCTAAGCGCGGTAACTTACCGGCTTGTCACGGAATCACCCTCTCCAAAGAGATGTCTCCTAAGACTGATTTGGAAAGGGATCGCATGTCAATTATACCCTACGCTTCTGCGGTAGGCTCTATAATGTATGCGATGTTATGTACCAGACCAGATGTAGCATACGCATTGAGCGTAGTAAGCCGGTATCAAGCAAACCCAGGGGAGAAGCACTGGATAGCAGTTAAGAACATTCTCAAGTACCTGAGAAGGACTAAGGAAATGTTCTTAGTATATGGCGGAAAAGACCTCCAGATGGAGGCCTTTGCTGACTCCGGCTTCCAGAGTGACAAAGATGACTCCAAGTCCATGTCGGGTTATGTCTTTACCCTCAATGGAGGGGCGGTCTGTTGGAAGAGTTCCAAGCAGGAGACCGTTGCAGACTCAACGATGGAAGCAGAGTACATAGCTTCTTGCGATGCCGCAAAAGAAGCAGTCTGGATGAAGAAGTTCCTCACAGAACTTCAGGTGGTTCCTACCAGTGTTGATCCAATACCTCTGTATTGTGACAACAACGGCGCGTTTGCTTTAGCGAAGGAACCTAGGTCCCATCAGAAGTCCAGACACATCTTAAGGCGGTATCACCTGATCAGGGAGATCATAGATCGCCGGGAGATCGAGGTGAAGAGAGTAAAGACGGAGGATAACATTGCTGATCCATTCACAAAGGCCATTCCTCAGACACAGTTCGAGAGGCTATTCGAGATGATAGGTCTACGATATGCCAGCTCATGGCCCTAGTGCAAGTGGGAGATTGTTAGTGTATATGCCCTAGAGGCCATTATTGTATCATACTAGATTGTATATTACTTAATGGAAGCTTAGGATATTCACAGTTATATACACAGTCTTGCTAAAAATAGTAGTATGCTACTTGGTTTGTGTCTACTTTAATATGTGCATATGTCTCTTGTAACGTATCACTTATACATATTAGTAGAGCCCATAGGATCTTTGCTTGATTACCAGCGTCGTGATGGCAGTCACACTAGTGGGGGCTGGGTAGTCTATAAGCAACATCCTATACAGGTCCCTGGTCGTTGGATTGTCGAGATAGGGCATCGATATTCCGGAGTAGACTAAGTGTATACGCTTCTCATCCCAGTTGGGGAAATGGTCTGTCCCACAGCCATCAGTACGCTGTACTGGAGATAGTATACAGGTGCTCGTTAGGTTACGGGTACACCGGACAGGACTCGCCGAGGAACTGATTGGTTGGTATTATACCCATCGTCAGTTATCAGTTCCCAGATGACATGAGTACAGCATAGTCCGCAGACTTGACATTGCTACTTCGCCTCGAGTGTGTCCCACTGTTCTTAGATTGCTACCCTACCACGGCTCAAAGGAGTCGTGCAAACAGGTAGCAGTTGGGTGCAGTCCCGAGCACTTGGAGGCAGTGGCGGTTAGATAGGATTCGTCTCTCCCGGTATTGGGAGATGATATCGCACTGTGTCAGAGAGCCATTACGCAAAGTCCCTAGCCAGGGCAAGCGAGATATACTGGTAGGTTCCAGTAGCTTCTCAGGGCGTAATGGGCTTCGCTCCGACACGACTTATACAGCTATTAGGGGACTGACGCTTGCCGCCCCCTAGGCTTGATATGCGATAGTCTTAGGCGAACAGACCGGACTGTACGGAGATTGTCACATCAGGCTCAGTAGGAGTTCGGATGATTTACCTCATCGGCCTTCTTATCGACATCTACCTGGGGACCGTTACGTACAGCTAGTGCCGCTTGCGGTCTGTGGTTAAACCCACTGCCAGCGTAGTGTCGAGTCTTTAGAGTCCCACACAGAGAGTTTCCCTGCTCCAGGCGAAACGATATGGACGTCGTATGGTTTTACGACAAGGGTTCGGATGCATACGTGTGTTTACGCACGTACGACTTTTCGGACAGTTTATACTAGCCGGCTTTGGTTTAAGCCAGATTCTAGTATCAGGTTATTGGATTTATACAGTCTAAAATTTTTCCGTGTTTTCACGGATTGGAGGGGCGTTCTCGTAATTTGTCGAGAAGGTTGTAGAAGAGTGGTGACATGAGGGGTTGAGATGGCTTTTTCATGATTACTTTGTGTGACTCATTTATATGATTCATCATATCATTAATGCTTCATTAATGATCTAATGACTCACATGATGAATCACTCTCCTTGATTAAATGAAACATGGTGAATAATCAATTAATTGATATTATTTGATAATTCATTAAGTATCATATATTCAAGTGAGAAGGATTTTTGTTCTCACTCTCATCTTCTCCTTCTCTCTCATCAAGCTCACTCTCTCTTGAAACCCTAACCCTAACCTCTCATGTGTTGAGATCAAGGGTTAGATAGACTAAAACATTCATAACCTCACTCTATATCCTCTAGGTAGATTAGATTAGCACTTTAAGCAACCTAGTTATCTCAAGTTTGAGATTAAGCTTGGCGTAGAAGCTTTCGGGTGGATCGTCTTTGATTCGAGGAGGCCGTGAAGTTGCCGATGTTCTAAGGAGCCTACGAGGAGTGGAGGACAGCGATGAAGACCCGAAGGACATGTAACGTGAGGTATAACTCCGGTACCGAGTAGTTAAACCTCTAGTATAACGTTAGCAATAGTTTAGATTATGATTCATGCGCTCAAGTCCGTGTTACGAAGCTTTGATAATCGTTTTTCATATATTCCGCCTCCCCGCGAGTTAGTGGGGTGCGTGACATGGACTTACACCTAGGAGCCCTACAATCTGATGCTTGTGAAGCATAATAAAATGGGACTTCATTAATGAGATTAATGAAATAAAAGAAACCTAAGATGTTGTAGAAACTTGTTTAAAAACTGGTAGCTCTAGTTCTTGCTTTGCATAGCGGTGTTTCTTGTAGAACATCCAGCACCTTATTCGATAAAGAAAGAGCCGAGATCCCTTCACCGGGAGTGACCTCTTTAGTGAAACTAGCAGATGCTATAAACTCGGTTTGTCTTTTGATTGCTTCTATAGTTCTTGCTTTGCATAGTGATATTTGTAAAATATCCTGCACCTCATTCGATGAGGAAAGGGCCGACGATCCCTTCACCGGGAGTGACCCCTTTAGCAAAACTAGAAAACCCTCAAAAAACACTCCATTTAAAAATCACTCGATTCTACAACGATATCAAGTTCATTACGCAAAAGGTTTTCTTAAAAACCTGTCGTAGCCCACCGTCATTTCAGATAAGTAGTAGTTAGTATTTGTGCTGCGTTTGTTGACCATGTTAAGGCGTAGTGTGCGGTAGCTGATTAGTGCTTATCTGTATAAGCATATGATGCGATTGGATTAGGATAGTCGTGCGACTTTGTTGACCATGTTAAGGGTCGTGCGGGTGGGTTTAATTCAATTGGGAAATGACGGGTTGAACTTGACTAGCACTTATGATTTGTAGACCATGTTAAGGTCATATAGCTGCTAGGGGTAGAATATTATTAGGAATTTTAAGTGTTGAAATTTGCAATGAGATTGCATACCTTCTATGAGATAGTTGGATCCCGATACCCGCTGCGAGTAAGAGTTACTCCTGGGAGAGTTTTACACATTACAATTAGCCGATCAAGTAGGTGTCTAGAAAGGTGTTAATGGGGTTACGCCCCTGGGAAAACAAGGTTTACTTTAATTAGGTTCGTGTGAAAGCACGGGGGACCTCCCTCAAAGTACTGACACTGGCCTGGCTGAAAGATTGGCGAATTTATAGCGTGTAATTAATCCCGGCTAGTCTTTCCTTTTAGGGTTTGAAGGAAGATTTGATTAAAATAGTGGGAGACATCCTGATTAGATATATTAGATAACCAATCTAATCTTGCAAGAGCATACGCTGAGTGTTTTCTTCTCTCTTTCTCCAGGTAGCGACCATATCACGCCTTAATCAAGATAATAATACGGATGTATTGACCGAACCCGCTTGTTATACTGAGCTGGGGAACTTTTGTCCTGCTCCAACTTATAAATGTTATAAGACAGAGCAAGAAATTGGGGATTACCAGAATTCCCGTGCCGCCCAAACGAAGAAAGTGCATACTGATGCATCATCTTCGGGTATGTTCATTACAGAGAACTGTTTCTCAGTATCCTTTACGTCCTGGATATGAGATACCGAATCAGGATCCTGCATATGTAATCTGTTACATGGGCTACAGAAAGGTAGAGAACTGAGAACGGGTGATAAGTTTCATGAGACAGAAAATGGTGCAAGTATTGCAGCCAAGTCTGTTGGTCACTATCACCCTGTATTACCAGAATATATTGATTCTGAACGAATGTTATTAGATACCGAACCTGATATACAACATCATATCAGTCTCTTTATTAGTAAAGAAAGGATATAATTTTGTATTGTTGGATAATGTTTTGAACATTTTCTATATCAAGAGTTGATCGGTTCAGGTACGTTATCTAAAAGCATAGACGTTCTAAATCAAACTAAGGTTCTTAATATACGGAACACACACAAGAGGAAGAGTTCAGAAATGAATGAATCTTTCTTGAGGCATTGTAGACTAGGTCATATCAATGCGACCTGACTAGATGAAGTTACATTAAGATGCATATTTAAATTTGTTTGAATTTACATCTTGTGAAACTTGCCGATCATGTCATAAAGATAAGATGACAACAGCTCTGTTTATTGGAAACAGAGAAAGAGTTAGTGAACTCTTGGGATTGATACATGTTGATGTATGTAAGGTCCCCTGTCTACACATGCCAAGACCAGTTCTTTGTACTTCATTACATTCTCTGATAATCTCTCAAGATTCAGACATATGTTCCTGTTGAAACACAAGTCCGAAACTTTTGAGATATTCACAGAATATAAGTTAGAAGTAGATAACCAAAAACGGGTATAAATATTATGTCCTTTGATGTGATCAGGGAGGAGAATACTTGAGCACGGAATTCCTGGATTATTCTAAAGGAGAATGAAATTCTCTCTCAGCATTACTCCTCCTTATACACCATAGCACGATGGTATATCGGGGCGGAGTAATAGCATCCTATTTGATATGGTGTGCTCTATGATGAGTACTACTGAGTTTCCTATTTCCTTTTGGGAGTTATGCACTTGAGAAGCTGCATACCTATTGAATAGGGTTCAAATCAAATCATTTACCTACCACTTCATATGTGATATGGAAAGGGAAGAGCCCATATCTTAAGTTTGTTAAGATTTGGGGTTGTCCGGCTTATGTCTAAAAAGAAAAATCCGGACAAGCTCGAGGCAAAGTCAGATCTGTGGAAGTTTGTTGGATATCCCAAGCATATGCAAGGGAATATCTTCTACCTAACCGAGGAACAAAATATGTTTTATTTCTCAACATGCCCCCTTTGTGAAAGGGAATTTCTTGTGAAGAAATTAGTGGTCATGAGGTAGAACTGGAAGGAGTTCCAGCTATACAAACTGCAGCAGATGATTTGGTAGAACCGAAGGATTCAATAGTTTCCAACGAACCTCAGCCTCTCCGCCGATCTAGTAGGGTTCCTCACCCACCTGAGAGATACTTCGGTTTCTCTATAACAGTGGGAGCAAGGATTGCATCATAAGATGATGACCCAACTATTTTCGAGCAGGCCATCAGGAGTGGGACTCTGTAAGAATGGCTGGATGCTTAGTGATCTGAGATGGAATCCTTATACACCAACAAAGTATGGACTTTGGTTGCTTTATCTGAAGGGTTAAATCCCTATCAGGAGCAAGTATATCTTGAGAAGATTACTTGGTGTACATGGAAAAATTGAGACTTTCAAAGCTATGCTTAAGTCCATCCAGATCCTACTTGCCACGGCTACATACCATGACTACGATATCTGGTGGTTGGGTGTCATGACTGCTTTTCTAAATGATGTTTTAGAAGAGAGCGTCTATAAGTACACAGCCAGAGTGCTTCGTAGACAGTGAGAGCAGCGGAAACGTGTGCAAGATGTTTTATGTGATAAAGCAGGCATCGCAGAGTTGGAACGTCTGTTTTGATGTAGTAGTCAAAGAGTTTGACTTCATCAAAATGGTAGCTGAACCTTGTATATACAAAAAGGTAGTAGAGAGTATGGTGGTGATCCTCATAGAGTATGTGGATGACATACTCTTGATAGGGAAGGAGTTTCCTATGCTACGCTCGGTCAATCTCCGCTTATTACAATGATTCTCCATATAGGATCAAAATGATACCTCCTAAATCCTGGGTTTTGGATCTATGAGATAGATCTAATTGGATGTTAGGATACTCACTAGTTGTAGTGAGATGGTATCAATCGATCCTGGGGAGAATCACTGGAAAGGTTCCAGGGTGATAAGGATGACTGAATGTCAGTCCCAGGCATTATCTTTACCCTCAATGGAGGGACGGTATGTTGGAAGAGTTCCAAGCTAGATATCGTGACATACTAGACTATTAAAGGCCAAATACATCGTTACCAAGGATGCTACCAAAGAGGCAGTCTGGATATTTATAAGTTCATGAGATGAACTTCGTTCCTACCATTGTGTGACAATGGAGTTGTGGCTTTTTCCAAGGAAAGCCCGTCCCATAAGAAATCCAGATATAATTCTTAGGCAGTATCACCTGATCATGGAGATGGTTGATCTCCAGGGAGATCGAGGTTAGGAGAGTAGACATAGAGGACAACAGCGCCGATCCACTCACAAAGGCCTTTTTCCCAGTAGAGACTTTTATGGGATGGTTGAGTATGAGATACTTCAACTGCAGCTAATTGTTGGGTATGTGATACCACAACAGATGGCCCTAGTGCAAGTGGGAGATTGTTAGTTATATGTATACCCTAGAGACCATTACTGTACATACGATGTATATTGTAATGGATGCTTGGATATATATAGGGAGGACTTTCTTGCTCGACATGATAGTACGCTATCTGGTTGCTCTTTATCTTAACATGTACTCTCATTGTCTCTATGTTACATGTTGATAAAGCCCTTAGGATATGTACTCGACTACTGGGACTATGATGAGATCATACTAGTGGGGCCACGGTAGTCGATGAGTACATCCTATAACTGTTCCTAGTCGAGGGTGTATCGAGACAGGGCATCGATGCACCAGTGTAGACTAGCGTATTCGCATCTTGACCCATAAGATGGGCGATGGATGATCCCATATCCATCGGTGTTTGACATCAAGGATAGTGTACGAGTGCTCAGTAGAGCCTGGGTACACTGGACGGACTCGCCGAGAACTCCCAGATGGTATTATACCTCACGTCAGATGGCAGTTCTCCGGTGACACTGGTACAGAGTAGTCTGTTGACCCGAGATCGTCATAGAGTCTTGTGTGATTCCCACTGTGCTTTGATTTTCATCATACCACATCCAAGAGGGCGTGGAAAAAGGTGGCTTTTGGGTACAGTCCCGAATCACATGGAGGCAATGAGCGATAGGAGGGGATTCGTCTCTCCCGGTATAGGTAGTTGATGTTGTGATGTGTTCGATTGGCTATAACTGGAAATCCCTGGCCAGGGTTGCTGAGATTTACTGGTAAGTGTTATCAGTAGTTTCTCGAACTATTATAGACCTCATATCGACACGACTTATCAAGCTACTGGGATCTGAAGTTTACCACCCCTAGGCGAGATATGCGACATATAAGACGACGAGACCGGACTGTACAGGAGTGTTACTGATTGGATTCGCAGGAGAATGTACAGGCTTGCTTGTTGATCTTCTGAGCACTCAATACCTGGATGGCTGTTACGTTTAGCTGACCGCTTGCAGCTTGTGGGTGTTTGATATGATCATCACCTACTGCCGGCGTATTGACGATTCTTTAGAGTCCTACACAGAGGTTTCTTTACTCAGGGAAAACGGAGTAGGAGCACATATGTGATATGTGCGGGACCGAGGATAATACGGTATGTGATACCGTATTAGATTCTCGCGATATGAGATATCGGCCGGGTATATGTGATATAGCCGGGTCATCGTATTAGTCGATTATATGCGATATAGCCGGATTGTCGGATCAAGTGTTGATTCGATAATTTAATGTATAATAATATATATGATATATTAAATTACATTAACTAATATTAGCTTACTAAAAGATTCTTTTTCTCACTCGGGTAATACATTGATATATATGCGATATATGTTAATTGTATTATTTTATTTCGTTACAATAAATATTATATATGTGATATATAATATTGTAACATGATATGATTACTAATGTAACATGTTTAGTAGAGATTAAACAAGATTAGGGTTTGATTTGGGTTAGTTTATTCATGAACCTTCTAGAAGGTTTTCTTTTGTTTTTGCAAAGATATTTTCAAATGACTCATGCTTTAACCCAACCCAAACCCTAGCCCTAGCTAATTCTCTACATGGGTTTAGTTGACCATGGTTGCATTATTCATCATATTTATCTTTTCATTATTCATCACAAAAGGATTCTAATCATTATTCATCTTCTTCTTCCTTTTTCTTTCATGGAAAAAGCTTACTAGTTTTTCTTAGTGATGATTATGTGTGAGAAAAAGATTATAAATGAGAGCTAAAAATCCTACTTCATCTTCCTCGTCTATCCTTGCCATTTAGATGAGGGTGTTCGCTTCATTTAGTGAGTGTTAGCTTGTGTTAATGAAACATCAAGGTAGATCATCTATGTTATCGAAGATCGGAAGCAAGACTGCATCTTTCTCTTCGTGGAGCCTCTCGAGAGTCCGGAACACGATGATCACAGCGAAGGGACCACAACACGGAGTTTATGAAGTGAAGGACCGGATCTACAAAGGTTGTAATCCCTCTCACTTAGTGTTAAAGTGTTTAACATGCTTGTTTTCGCATAAACTCTAGTTTAAAGATCCGGCTTTGGGTTGTTCGGCACGGCTAAAATTTTAATCAGGCATGATTGATGCCCCGTAGACCCTTGTGCGTGTGCCCAGCAACCCTACAGAACTATAGTATTCCTCGTCTTGTACGTGGATGACATTCTCTTAATAGGAAATGACATTCCTATGCTACAGTTAGTCAAAGGATTCTTGTCACAAAAGTTCTCCATGAAGGACCTGGGTGATGCCACCTACATTCTGGGGATCCAGATCTATCGTGATAGATCAAAGAGGATGTTGGGACTTTCACTGTCCAGATACATAGACACCATATTGAAAAGATTCAGTATAGAAGATTCTAAGCGCGGTAACCTACCGGTTTGTCATGGAATCACCCTCTCCAAAGAGATGTCTCCCAAGACTGATTTGGAAAGGGCTCGCATGTCGATTATACCCTACGCTTCTGCAGTAGGCTCTATAATGTATGCGATGTTATATACCAGACCAGATGTAGCATACGCATTAAGCTTTGTAAGCCGGTATCAGTCAAACCCAGGGGAGAAGCACTGGATAGCAGTAAAGAACATTCTCAAGTCCTAAGGAGGACTAAGGAGATGTTCTTGGTGTATGGTGGAAAAGACCTCCAGATCGAGGCCTTTGCTGACTCCAGCTTCCAGAGTGACAAGGATGACGCCAAGTCCATGTCGGTTTATGTCTTTACCCTCAATGGAGGGGCGGTCTGTTGGAAGAGCTCCAAGCAGGACACCGTTGCTGACTCGACGATGGAAGCAGAGTACATAGCTGCTTGCGATGCCGCAAAAGAAGCAGTCTGGATGAAGAAGTTCCTTACAGAACTTCAAGTGGCTCCTACCATTGTTGATCCAATACCACTATATTGTGACAACAACGGCGCTATACCTTTAGCGAAGGAATCCAGGTCCCATCAGAAGTCCAGACACATCTTAAGGCGGTATCACCTGATCAGGGAGATCATAGATCGCCGGGAGATCGAGGTGAAGAGAGTAGATATGGAGAATAACACTACTGATCCATTCACAAAGGTCATTCCTCAGACGCAGTTCGAGAGGCTATTCGAGATGATAGGTCTGCGATATGCCAGTACATGGCCCTAGTGCAATTGGGAGATTGTTAGTGTATATGCCTTAGAGGCCATTATTGTATCATACTGGATTGTATATTACTTAATGGAAGCTTGGGGTATTCACAGTTGTATTGACAGTCTTGCTCAAAATGGTAGTATGCTACTTGGTTTGTATCTACTTTAATATGTGCATGTGTTTCTTTTAACATATCGCTTATACATATTAGTAGAGCCCTTAGGATCTTTGCTTGATTACCAGCGTTGTGATGGCAGTCACACTAGTGGGGGCTGGGTATTCTATAAGCACACCCTATAGAGGTCCCTAGTCGTAGGATTATCGAGAAGGGGCATCGATACTCCGGAGTAGACTAGTGTATATGCTTCTCATCCCAGCAGGGAAGATGGTCTGTCCCACAGCCATCAGTACGTCATGCTGGAGATAGTATGCAGGTGCTTGTTGGGTTACGAGTACACCGGACATGACTCGTCGGGAACTGCGGGTTGGTACTATACCTATCATCAGATTGTAGTTCCCAGATGACATGAGTACAGCTTAGTCCGTCGACTTGACACTGCTACTTCGCCTCGAGTGTGTTCCCACTGTACTTAGATTACTACCCTACCACGGCTCAAAGGAGTCGTGCAAACAGGTAGTAGTTGGGTGCAGTCCTGAAGCACTTGGAGGCAGTGGCAGTTAGACAGGATTCGTCTCTCCCGGTATTGCGGGTTGATAACACGCTGTGTATGGAGAGCCATTACGCAAAGTCCCTGGCCAGGGCAAGCGAGATTTACTGGTAGGTGCTCCAGTAGTTTCTCAGGTGTAATGGGCTACACTCTGACACGACTTATACCGCTATTAGGGGTCTGATGTTTACCGCCCCTCGGCCCGATATGCGATAGTCCTAGACGAACAGACCGGACTGTACGGAGATTGTCACATACAGGCTCAGTAAGAGTTCGGATGGGTTTCCTCATCGACCTTCTTATCAACATCTACCTGGGGACCGTTACGTACAACTAGTACCGCTTGCAGCCTGTGGTTAAACCCACTGCTAGCGTAGTGTCGAGTCTTTAGAGTCCCATACAGAGAGTTTCCCTGCACCAGGCAAAAGGTGTAGAAGCCGTTTGGTTTTACGGCAGGGCTGCAATCACTTACGTACACTTATGCACGTACTATGATCGGGTAGATAATACTAGTGGGCTTTGATTTAAGCCGGTCCTAGTATTATACAAATGGATTGATTCAGTCTCAGTTTATCCATGTTTTTCGTAAATACGGATGGGAGGGGCAGTCTCATAATTTTTCGGGAAGTTTCTAGAAGGAGATGACTCATTTGGTTTTATTTCTTTTTGGATTTAAACTAAATGAAGTGGAAGAGATGAGGTGTAGGTTTTCATTAAATGAACCATGACTCATGAGGTGATTCACCATTTGAATTATATGAAGCATGCTTGATATTATCTTGATTTAATCAAGAGAGATATTTTATATGCTTCATATTATTCAAGCATGAGAGATAATTCATTTCATTATTACAAACACTTTCTCTCTCCTCAAGTCTTCATCTTCTTCCTCAAACCCTAATAGCTCTCATGTGTTGAGAATCCTAGGGTTTAAAGAGACTAAGTACTCCATCTAAATACTCTACACCCTCTAAGACTTCTAGATTAGCAAACTAGATGCCGTAGTTATCTCAGATTCGAGATAGGAGCTCGGACTATAGACTCTCAGGTGGATTGTCTTTTACTCGAGGAGGCCGTTGAGGTACCCACGATCCATAGAGCCGACGACGTGTGGAGGACAGTGATGAAACCCCGAATGACATGTAACATGAGGTATAACTTCGAATCCGAGTATTTAAACCTCTCGTGGTTTGCTAGAAATGGTTTAGACACGATCCGTGTGCTGAAGTCCGTGTTACGAAACTTTGATAATTATTTTTCATATATTCCACCTCCCCGCGAACTCGTGGGGTGCGTGACATGGACTTACATACGTTAATCCGATGTTGGACTAAGATCTACTTAACGGGGGTTCAGGATTATTTCTGATCCAACGAAAGAGCATTTGGGCCCTGTCGTTTTAGTTTAAGGACGCTACGGTCCACAGCTAGTTTAAGGACATTACGGTCTATAGTTCACCATATATGAGGTGAGGATTTAGTTTAAGGACGTTTCGGTCAGTAGTTAGTTTAAGGACGTTTCGGTCCATAGCTAGTTTGAGGACGTTACGGTCGAAGGAATTGTTGATTGTTGGGACCCGCCACCTTTCTGAAGATGTTGAAGAATTACAACGATATGTATCAGAGGTGTGGGGAGATGTACCCTTGAACCAATGTCGGTTGGGAGATCTGTAGTTGGGTTTGGGACTAAGACCAATTTAGAAAAATTGTGAGTACATAGGCTCGGTTGATCTGAATTAGGGACTTTTGGTCAACTTGGATTCAGCCCACTCAGTTTTGAATAAAGTGTTAAACACTTTTTTAGGCTCGGTCCCTTTTATGTGCAACAATGTTGAGCATTGATATGGGTTTTGACGCTCACCCTATTTCTTTGTTTTTTATGGAGTGTTAAACACTCTTTATGGCGCTGGGCTCTGTTTGCAGAGCGCTTTATGTTAAACAGCGCCCACATGAAGGGCACGTGAGGCGCTTGGTGCTGAGCGCCAACCATTGAGTGCATAGCACTCTTTATTTTAGCATTGCCCACATGAGGGGCATGTGAGGTGCTTGGCGCTGAGCGCCAACTAATGAGTGCATAGCACTTTTTATTTTAGCAGCTCCTACGTGAGGGACACGTGGGGCGCTTGGGGATGGGCGCCAACCACTGAGTGTTAGGCACCCTTTATTAAGGAGCGCCTATGTGAGGGGCACATGAGGCGCTTGGTAATATGTGCTATATTCATACCAATTTCCTTCAAAAATGCCGGTTTTAAAGTATAACACAAGTAATTTGGTATTTTACGGATATTTTGCTAATATGTGCTATATTCATACCGAACACTTATAGATGAGTGCAAATGGTAGGGAAATTGATGTGTTAAAAATGCAATATTTTCGACTGATCAAATTCCCCCAAACTTATTTTCGGTCATCTCGAGCGAACTGTTTTATTAAAAAGAGAAGGAGAAAATAAAAAAAGAGAAAAACTAACTAGCACACTTTCGTAGGCAACACGATTGCACTGAGCACGTGCAACAAGCCTTTAAACCTCTAGGTGTCCCTAGTAGGAAGAGTGTTGTCTCCTGAGGGTTTTCAGCGGATTGCACCTACAAAATCCAATAATAAAAGGAAGACCGTGAAAGTTACATTTAAAGATAAGAATTGTAAAAGAAAGACTTTGAAAATTAGAGTTTCCAACTATGCTAGTTTTTCGGTTGTCATGAGCCCTATCTTAATAGTCATGAAAAAATATTAGAAATCACATCATCCCTTAATAAAACATCGTCTTTATTCTTCATTCCTATCTTTCTTCCAAACATCGATCATATAACCTTACGTGTGTGTAAAGAACATCCCTACACCCGGAGAATTCAATTCAAGCTATCATACTCTTGTCCATCTGCCTCAGTAATTTTTAATTAATGAATATTTAGATGAATTTGCTCACACACTTTCATGCGACCGTTAATACTTCTTGAGGTACTAACCGACCGATTACTCATGTACTTGCTTATTAGGTGTTTTCCTCGTCTTGCACCACCTAAGGCTTAGCAGTGACTCCCAGACCAGTTGGTCTAAGGCACTAGGTGATGAAGCACCATCGCTATATTTTTTGTTGCTGCCTTGGCGATAACAAAACCAGTGTTCATTTTTTTCTTCACCATTTTATATTTTCTTCATTTTTTATTTCCTTCATACTTTGGCTTTTAGACAAGAGCATTTCAAGGTATTCTCTACTATCCCGAATTTTAAGACGTGTGTAAGTGCGAATAGCAGGGTATCAACGTTCAAAATGTTTGACTTCCAGAATAGGAACTATTTTTCAGACTTATTTTTATTCTCAGATTAGTGACTTCTTTCATCTTACTAACCCTTTGGGACAACGGCTCATAACTACTTATTACTAGTTCGTATAAGAAAACTTCTAATTTTCTTAGTTTTCTTAAATTTTTCTAATCTTTTGGATGTAATTTTTAACTATCTAATCTTTTATTATCTTATTTATGTACAAAAAAAATTTATTTTTATTTTTATGAAATTTTTTTAAATTTTTATAGGTTTTAGAAAAAAATGTTTTGTGCTTATGCAAAGTATGATGCAAATGATGCGAAAATAAGCACAAACCTCCCCCAAACTTGTTTTCAACAGTGTCCTCGCTGTTGCCATCCGCTAAATCTCAAAAACCTGTAAGCCTGGGAGGAAATTTATTAACGGGGGCAAAATATTTAAGTGAAAATCCTCCCCCAAACTTATTTTTGTCTCATCATTTTGTGTAAAAATTTTCTTTTCAGGAGCCAGATTATAACCCCCCCCCCAAAATTTGAGTTAAACAATGTTAAGCTTTGAAAATCACAAGAGGGGGTCAAAGTTATTGGTCGATGCCAAGCTTTGCAAAGACCGAAAGTTAACACCAACCATTCGAAGATTTTATCAATGTAGTGCTCAGGTTGGTGGAAAAAGAAGTGGGGAAAAGGTAAGTGGTGGAATAGAATGTGTTTGCGTCTCATTTTGGAGAGATGATGCAGTGATTGTGATGGATTACTCGCATCCTTTTTACAGTCCAAAAGAATGGGCGAAGGTTCAATTTCTTTGTTTTGATGTGGATTCATCTCAACACCCGTGTCATTCAAAAATGCGAGTTCATCAGCGAAGATTTCCTCATAAGTTTCATCAATACCCCGAAGAATAATGTCATCACAAAGCGCGGGGTGATCTTCAGACTCCAAAAACGGTTCATAATAAGTGTTAGTTGTTGACCCGTACAACTCGGTGGAAGAGTCCGTATGTGTATCATACATAGTTGGGTCAAACAATAACATATGAAAAGAATCAAGATCAGTATCATGAGGATCGTCAAATTCGCTGCTGTCGACATCCATTAATTCGACAGAACAGACTCGAGCATGAAGGTCGGAGGGTTGACTTCCCAACTTGTAAATGCTCAGCTCAATTGACCTATTCCCGAAGGATAGGGTCATAGAACCGTTTCTACAGTTGATTACAGTGTTGGAAGTAGCCAAAAAGGGACGACCTAGAATCACCGGAATTTGGTTCCGTGGGTTTGCTACAGGCTGTGTATCAAGTACAATAAAGTCCACAGGGAATACAAATTCCCCGATTTTTATTAACGCATCCTCCAGTTCACCCCTAGGTTTGGTGATTGATCGGTCAGCCATCTGGAGAGTTATGCTCGAGGGCTTTAACACTCCGATACCTAGTTGCTCATAGACTGAATATGGAAGCAAGTTAACACTAACGCCAAGGTCAAGTAAACCACGGTTAATGTGTTTTTTCCCAATAGAAATCGAAATAGTAGGACAGCCAGGGTCCTTACATTTTCTTGGTAATTGTTGGGGGAAAGCCGTGTTTACAGTCTTTGCCATGAATATCTTCTTGGGCACTTTAGTCTTCCTCTTCCTAGTGCACAAGTTCTTAAGAGTTTTCGCATAGGACGAACTTGTTGGATAGCATCTAAGAGAGGGATGTTGATGTTAACTTGCTTAAACATGTCCACAAGCTTCTCCATTTGGGCATTGGGTTTGTTGGACCTCAACCTATTTGGAAATGGAGCTCTATAAATAAGTGTTGGGTCTAACATTTGTTGAGAAGGTTGTGGGGGTGGGAAGGATGAAGTGGGTGGAGGGTTCGAGCCTTTGGGAAAACAGAGAATAGGCTCGGAAGAAGACGGTAAATTAGATGAAATAGGGTAAGAAGTAAAAGTGGGAGTGGAAGTGGAAACTGGGGTGTTAATGATCAATTCATCATTATCAATTTATTCACCCACATGATTGTCTAACACTCTTCCAGATCTCAACGTGGTAAGTGCATCCACATGATGTGAATAGCCAGGATTAGGTAAAGGTTGAGGTGGAAGTTTCCCTTTTTCTCTAGCACTCAATTCGGCTTTTAATCTTGCAATTTCTTCTTCCATCGATTTTATACTTTCCGCTTGAGAAGTGGAGTTTCTCTTTATATCATCGACGGAAGTCTTTATTGTCAGAAGGAAGTTCATGAATGAAGAGGATTCATCAGCACCGGTCAACTGCAAAGGATTATTCGGTGCGGGTGTGTTGACCGGATTTTAGAAGTTTTGAGCTTGGAAGGGGTGCTGACTCAATTGAAGTGGTTGCTGTTGTGGTGGAAGAGCCCTTTGGAAATTGTTTTGATTTGGAACCATGTTTTGAGTTTGTGATTGGTTCCAAGCAAAATTAGGGTGATTCCTCCAATCTTGAGTATATGAGGAAGAAGAAGGATCGTTTCCAGGTCTTTGCTGAAATGCAGCATTACTGTGACCTTGAAACGGTACATTGAAAGGACATTCTTCCGTCAAATGTGATGGGTTTGAACAGCAGCCACACACGGTTTTGGGAAGTGTGTATTGGTTTATGGAGGCTGAAGAGATTTTGTTTTCTATAACATCGAGTTTCCTTTGTATTGCGGCCATTTCGGCTCTCATTATGACGGAAACATCGAGTTGCTTGATATCTTCCCTAGGCGGCGGTGGTCTAACACTTTCCCATTGTAATGTATTTTGAGCTAAATCTTCTAGATATTTCCAAGCTTCACCATCATCTTTAGATAGAAATTGGCAATGATAGATGGTTTCAAGCATCTGTCTAGTAGTGAGATCAATACCCTCATAGATAATTCGACACAAATCCCATCTAGAGATTCCGTGATGAGGGCATTAGATAAGAAGATCCTTGAATCGTTCAAAGCATTTCCAGAATGGTTCATTGGGAAGTTGGGTAAATTTGAAGATTTCGCTCCGAACACGGCTGGTCTTGTGATTGGGATAATTTTTTTTAAGGAATGCTGCAACAAATTCATCCCATTTTGAAATAGAATGTGCGGTTGTGTTATACAGCCACTTCTCGGCTAAATCGCACAAAGTGAATGGGAGAAAATGTAGACGAAGAGCATCCAAAGACAGTTGTGACGTTCCAATCATTGCGCATACGTTTTCGAATTTGGAGATAAAAACGTATGCGTCTTCAGAATCAAGACCGTGAAATTTGGGTAAAAGTTTGATGAATTGGGGATTGATTTCAAAATTTTCCCCGTTGGCAGGTGGCATAGAAAGACAGGTGGGAAGGGAAACACGTGAAGGATAGCATCTCTCTTGGAGAGAAATGCATGGAGGATTCTGCGCACCTACGGACGGTGGCAGAGTGGTGTAAAAGTTTGATGGAAATCCGTCCATCGCGGTGGTGGTGGGAAAAAGAAAATGTAGAAATACCGACTTTGGGGTCGATGGGGGAAAACGCGGACAAGACGGGCACTAGAATCCCGTGTCCAGCCGAGTTTTCACTAAAGGGTTTAGCACAAGTGGCAGCGTCAATATAATTAGGGGAAAGATGAAGTAGCGTTTGTTTTGAAAAAAGATACGGATTTTTGAAAAAAATGCAAATCACAACAATGCACAAGCACAACCCTAAGTCTAATGGTCACCTAGGTCAAGTCTCTAGGCCGCTCCTAAATGCCAGAAGACAAATCGCAGGATCAATCCTCTACTGCCTTTTTGTCCTTCCTGTGGCCAGGTAAGTGCCAGGTAAGTGGGAGGTTTTCCACTACGTAAGTAGTGGGCCTAATTAAGTAACCACTTGTCTTAGATACACTTGCCTTAGACACCACAAAAGAAACGCGGATAAGCAATAGATTACCCACGACCTCCTTCTGTCCTAAGTGAGCGCGACGGTCCTTAGAGTCATGTCTAGATATTTTTTAATTAATGAGGGTAATACGGATACAGTTTTGTGATTTTTGGGGCTTAGGAAGGGTAATGAACTCCCCACCTAATCTGAATTTGGATTTTGCCCCTTAATTTCCGTATTAAAATGCAAACAACCAAGATCAAACACGCACAATTTTTATTTTTGCGGCGCTACGAATTTTTGCAAAGAAACCTGCAGAAAATTGTTATTGGAGCAGATGAGGGAGGAGATAAGAAAGATAAGAAGATACCAGAGAACTTTCGTACAGTGATGCTACAGGACCGCCGCGGATCCGCCGCGGGAGGCTGCTATTGCCACGGAAACGCGGTCCAATGAGGAGATCCCTGCACAAATTTTCTAATCACTGCTTCTGTTCACTTGATGAACTCTCTGGAATATTCAGAAAAAAATTTCTCAAGCTCCACAGATTCCAGATTTCCTCGCAATAAATCACAACAAATCGTTTAGTGTTTGTGCGAATTTTGATCTAAAAATTTTGATGGAATAAATTTCTCAACTCAAATTTCAAAAACGAACAAATTAGCACACGATCCCCGGCAACGACGCCATTTGATTGAATGATTCTTCGTGATGTGTCGTGTTTTGAAATTGTATATAAAGATCACAATCAAAGAATTTTTGTTAACCGCAATCAATAACGGTGTCGTATATACCGCGTTAGCGAGTGCGGATCATCCACAGGGAAAGAGTGATCCGTTCGTAATTTAATTAGATGAATTGAAGATTAAAAAGAAAAGAAAAGACAATTCAATCCATGATTTAAAAGTGAATTCAAGAATTATCAAGATCTAAATCTAATTATCAAGAAAACATTAAAAATCAAGAATCAAGAATTGATGATATCCAATCCAATTAGTAATCAATAATCGAAATGAGCCTCATAGGAATCGATCGAATCTATAGACGTGATGAAAACTAGTGATTACGTTTTCTTATCCATTAATGATTTGATACTAGATCGATGACGATCAACGGGAATTAGGGATTTCTTACGGAAACTAGGGTTTCATCATCTATCCCTTGTCCTTTCGTTGATTTCATTCACATTCTAACCTCTAGTAAATTCAACAATCGATCGTGGGTCATTAATTAAGAGCGAACACAATCAAGAAAGTATCGCTCGAAACTAGGTTGTCGATTCTTCAATTTACTAAAGTTTACAAAACTTATAGGACTTAAGAATCGTTTCAAGATTTGTAATCATCATCATCTATTGATTCTCTCGACTCCTTCACGAGCGGAGTTTTACTCAAACATCATAACAAGAAACACAATCAAGAATTGAGATATAATCATGATGCAAGAATGTAAAGAAAGCAAGATTAAAGATCTTCACCTTTATTATTCAACAATTCGTTACACTTTGCTCAAAGACTACAAGAAATTGAGGAGAGAACCAGATTGCCGAATTGAGCATCGCATCGTCTCCGTGAGTCGCAGATCATCTTGGACCACTTGCTCGGATGAAGATCGGCTTCGCTCCAAAAAGGATTGTTGATTTCTCGCTTGATTCGGTACTCGGTGTTCTTGATTTTGGATTTAGATTTTGAATTAGGGTTAGGGTTACAAGTTGTGTCACTCAACTTGTGTTGGGAATTGATGGAGGGATCAACAACTTTAGAAGTGAAGCCTTAGGTTCCCTTTTATAGCCTTGATTAGGATTAGCTTCCTTTAGAAGCTAGGTTTAGTTTAGCTTCCCTTGTAAGCTTGGTAGTTAGGTAGAAGGTTCTAGAGGTAGTTAGTTAGGGTTAGCTTCCTTCATAAGCTTGGAGATTAGGGAGAAGCTTCTAGGCTTAGGTAGTTAAGTATCTTGCTTTGAAAGCTTGAGGGTGTTTAGCTTGGAATATAAGCCTTGCTGTTCTGTCAGAAACTTCTGGAGAATTCTAGAATTTGGAGTGTATTGAATGAGTGTGGGCCCTGAAAGAAGTAGTCTAAAGCTGAGCAGAGCTGATGACGTGGCAAGATGGCCGCGGATCCGTCGCGGGAATGGGCACTTGGCCGCGGATCCGCGGCCCAATAGAAGGCTCTATGCATGGAACTTTCTGTGACGCTTGGTGCTGACTGTAGGTGTACTTTTTTATGTGTGGAATCTTATAATTCTCTTTAGTTCACTGCCATATCACAAGTCTTGGACTTGGCGTACTTTTGTCAGCACTTTTAGCTATTTCGGTTCTTTTCCTAGAATTTCCTGCACAGATTCTCGAGATATGTGTTGCGCTATACAAAGATAATGCGATGCGATAATAAACACTCAATTTCCCTCAAAAATGCCGGTTTTAAAGTACAACACAAGTAATTTGGTATTTTACGGATGTTTTGCTAATATGTGCTATATTCATACTAAACACTTATAAATGAGTGCAAATGGTAGGGAAATTGATATGTTAAAAATGCAATATTTTCGACTGATCACTTAGATCTCTGCCCAATGAAACTCTTTTAGAGTTATAACTTTGCCCAAATTTTTTGGTAAGGATCATAATCGAACCCATTAAACAGAGCTTTGCTCTTCTGAGATCGTAGATCTTAAGATGTATTTTTGGGTTTCTTTAAACCGTTAATTTGAACAGAGCTTTGCTCTTCTTAGATCATAGATCTAAAGAAATCATTTTTAGGGTTTCTTAACCCGTTAATGAAGAACTCTTAGAGTTTCTAGGATTTTTACTTTAAATCTTTAAAGATTTTAGGGTTTTACAGAACATAGCTCTTTGGAAATTTTTTTGGGGAATTTTATTCCCTTCTTAATTACATTTGACAAATATGATTTCTGTCTGCAGAGCACTGCTCTCGAGGGAGTTCAATGTAGGTTTGCTATGCACGCTCACAAAGGTCTACGAGGCAGCAACCATGCCCGATTTAAAAATTAGCCGTGTCGAACAACCCAAAGCCGGATCTTTAAACTAGGGTTTAAGCGAAAACTAGGATGTTAAACACTTTAACACTAAGTGAGAGGAATTACAACCTTTGTAGATCCGGTCCTTCACTTCTTAAGCTCTGTGTTGAGGTCTCTTCGCTGCGATCATCGTGTTCCGGACTCTCGAGAAGTTCCACGAAGAGAAAGATACAAGCTTGCTTCCGATCTTCGATACAAAGATGATCTACCTTGAAGTTTCATTAACATAAGCTAACACTCACTAAATGAAGTGAACACTCTCATCTAAAGGGAAAGGATAGATGAGGATGATTAAGTAGGATTTTTGCTCTCATTTGTTTTCATATTCTCACTCACTTTCATCACAAAGCAAAAGCTAGAAAGCTTTTGCTCAAAAGAAGAAGTTGAAACCTTAATCCTTTTGTGATGAATAATGAAAGGATATATATGATGATCAATGCAACCATGGTTGACTAAACCTTTGTAGAGAATTAACCAAGGCTAGGGTTTGGGTTAGGTTAAGAATGAGTCACTTGAAAATATCAAGCATAATATCTTTTTCAAGACAAAAGAAAACCTTCTAAAATCAACTAGAAGTCTTAACCCTAATCCAAACCCTAATCATGTTTAAACTCCACTAAACATATTGCATTAGTTATCATATCATGTTACAATATTATATATCACATATATAATATTTATCATAACAAAATAAAATAATACATTTAATATATATCGCATATATATCAATGTATTACCCGAGTGAGAAAAAGAATCTTTTAGTGAGCAAATATTAGTTAATGTAATTTAATATATCATATATTATTATATATTAAATTATCGAATCAACACTTGATCCGACAATCCATCTATATCACATATAACCGACTAATATTTATCCGTACCGATTCATCGAATCAACACTTGATCCAATGACCCGGCTGATATCAAATATCGCGAGAATAGAATACGGTATCTTATATCGTATTATCCTCGGTCCCGCACATATCACATATGTGATCCCACTCCGTTTTGCCTGAGTCAAGAAACCTCTGTATAGGACTCTAAAGAATCGTCAATACGCCGGCAGTAGGTGATGATCATATCAAACACCCATAAGCTGCAAGCGGTCAGCTAAACGTAACAGCTACCTAGGTATTGAGCGCTCAGAAGATCAACAAGCAAGCCTGTACATTCTCCTGTGAATCCAAACAGTAACACTCCCGTACAGTCCGGTCTCGTCGTCTGATATGTCTCATATCTCGCCTAGGGGTTGTAAACGTCAGACCCCAGTAGCTCGATAAGTTGTGTCGATATGAGGTCTATAACTGTTCGAGAAACTACTGATAACACTTACCAGTAAATCTCAGTAACCCTGGCCAGGGATTTCCGGTTATAGCCAATCGAACACAACACAACATCAACTCCCTATACCGGGAGAGACGAATCCCCTCCTATTGCTCATTGCCTCAATGTGATTCGGGACTGTACCCAAAATCCACCTTTTTGCACGCCCTCTTGGACGTGGTATGATGGAAATCAAATCACAGTGGGAATCACACAAGACTCTATGACGATCTCGGGTCAACAGACTACTCTGTACCAGTGTCACCGGAGAACTGCCATCTAACGTGAGGTACAATACCATCTGGGAGTTCTCGGCGAGTCCGTCCAGTATACCCAGTCTCTACTGAGCACCCGTACACCATCCTTGATGTCAAACACCGATGGATATGGGATCATCCATCGCCCATCATATGGGTCAAGATGCGTATACGCTGGTCTACTCTGGTGTATCGATGCCCTGTCTCGATACACCCTCGACTAGGAATTGTTATAGGATGTACTCGTCGACTACCGTGGCCCCACTAGTATGATCTCATCATAGTCCCAGTAGTCGAGTACATATCCTAAGGGCTTTATTAACATGTAACATAGAGACAATAAGAGTACATATTAAGATAAAGTACAACCAGATAGCGTACTATCATGTCGAGCAAGAAAGTCCTCCCTATATATGTCCAAGCATCCATTACAATATACATCGTATGTACAGTAATGGCCTCTAGGGCATACATATAACTAACAATCTCCCACTTTCACTAGGGCCATCTGTTGTGGTATCGCAAACCCAACAATTAGCTGTGGCTGAAGTATCTCATACTTAACCATCCCATAAAAATCTCTACTGGGAAAAAGGCCTTTGTGAGTGGATCCGCGCTGTTGTCCTCTGTGTCTAATCTCCTAACCTCGATCTCCCTGGAGATCATCCATCTCCATGATCAGGTGATACTGCCTAAGAATTATATCTGGACTTCTGATGGGACGGGGGGTTCCTTGGCAAAAGCCACAACTCCATTGTCACACAATGGTAGGAACGAAGTTCATCTCATGAACTTATATGTATCCAGACTGCCTCTTTGGTAGTATCTTTAGTAATGATGTATCTTGCCTTTAATCGTCTAGTAAGTCACGGTATCTAGCTTGGAACTCTTCCAACATACCGTCCCTCTACTGAGGGTATAGACAAGCCTGCGACTGACATTCAGTCGTCCTTATCACCCTGGAACCTTTCCAGTGATTCTCCCGAGGATCGATTGATACCATCTCACTACAACCAGTGAGAATCCTAACATCCAATTAGATCTATCTCATAGATCCAAAACCCAGGATTTATGAGGTATCACTTTGATCCTATATGGAGAATCCTTGTGATAAGCGGAGATTGACCGAGCGTAGCATAGGAAACTCCTTCCCTATCAAGAGTATGTCATCCACGTACTCTACGAGGATCACCACCATACTCCCTACTACCTTTTTGTATATACAAGGTTCATCTACCATTTTGATGAAGTTAAACTCTTTGACTACCACATCAAACCAGATGTTCCAACTCCGCGATGCCTGCTTTATCAACATAAAACATCTTGCACACGTTTCCGCTGCTCCCACTGTCTACGAAGCCCTCTGGCTGTGTACTTATAGACGCTCTCTTCCAAATCAACATTTAGAAAAGCAGTCATGACACCCAACCGCCAGATATCGTAGTCATGGTGTGTAGCCGTGGCAAGTAGGATCTGGATGGACTTAAGCATAGCTTTGAAAGTCTCAACTTTTCAATGTACACCTAGTAATCTTCTCAAGATATACTTTCTCCTGATGGGGATTTAACCCTTCAGATAAAGCAACCAAAGTCCATACTTTGTTGGTGTATAAGGATTCCATCTCAGATCACTAAGCATCCAGCCATTCTTACAGAGTCCCATTCCTGATGGCCAGCTCGAAACTAGTTGGGTCATCATCTCATGATGCAATCCTCGCTCCCATTGTCATAGAGAAACCGAAGTATCTCTCAGGTGGGTGAGGAACCCTACTAGATCGGCGGAGAGGCTGAGGTTCATTGGTAACTATTGAATCCTTCGGTTCTATCAAATCATCTGCTGTAGTTTGTATAGCTGGAACTCTTTCCAGTTCTACCTCATGACCACTAATTTCTTCACAAGAAATTCCCTTTCACAAAGGTGGCATGTTGAGAAACTAAAACATCTTTTGTTTCTCGGTTAGGTAGAAGATATTCCCTTGCATATGCTTGGGATATCCAACAAACTTCGATAGATCTGACTTTGCCTCGAGCTTGTCCGGATTTTGCTTTTAGACATAGGCCGTACAACCCCAAATCTTAACAAACTTAAGATATGGGCTCTTCCCATTCCATATCACATATGAAGTGGTAGGCAACTGATTTGATTGGAACCCTATTCAATAAGTATGCAGCTTCTCAAGTGCATAACTCCCAAAAGGAAATAGGAAACTCAGTAGTACTCATCATAGAGCACACCATATCATATAGGGTGCTATTACTCCGCCCCGATATACCATCGTGCTATGGTGTATACGGAGGAGTAATGCCGAGAGAGAATCTTATTCTCCTTTAGAATAGTCCAGGAATTCCGTGCTCAAGTATTCTCCTCCCTGATCTCATCAAAGGACATAATACTTATACCCGTTGTTGGTTCTCCACTTCTAATTTATATTCTGTGAATATCTCAAAAGCTTCGGACTTGTGTTTCAACAGGAACATATGTCTGAATCTTGAGAGATCATCAGAGAATGTAATGAAGTACAAAGAACCGGTCCTGGCATATGTAGGCAGGGGACTTTCATACATCAACATGTATCAATCCCAAGAGTTCACTAACTCTTTCTATGTTTCCAATAAACAGAGCTATGGTCATCTTATCTTTGTGACATGACCGGCAAGTTTCACAAGATGTAAATTCAAACAAATTTAAATATGCATCTTAATGTAACTTCAGCTAGTCGGGTCGCATTGATACGACCTAGTCTACAATGCCTCAAGAAGGATTCGTTCATTTCTGAACCCTTCCTCTCGTGTATGTTCTGTATACTAAGAACTGTAGTTTTGATTTAGAACGTCAATGCTTTTAGATAACGTGCCTGAACCGATCAACTCTTGATATAGGAAATGTTCAAAACATTATCCAACAATACAAAATTATATCCTTTCTTTACTAATAAAGAGACTGATATGATGTTGTATATCAGGTTCGGTATCTAATAACATTCGTTCAGAATCATTGTATTCTGGTAATACAGGGTGATATTGACCAACAGACTTGGCTGCCACACTTGCACCGTTTTCTATCTCATGAAACTTATCATCCGTTCTCAGTTCTCTACCTATCTGTAGCCCATGTAACAGATTACATTTGCGGGATCCTGATCCAGTATCTCATACCCAGGACGTAAAGGATACTGAGAAACAGTTCTCTGTAATGAACACACCCGAAGATGATGCATCAACATGCACTTTCTTCGTTTGGGCGGCACGGGAAATCTGGTATTCCCCAATTTCCTGCTCTGTCTTATAACAATTATAAGTTGGAGCGGGACCAACGTTCCCCAGCTCAGTATAACAAGCTGGTTCGGTCAATACATCCGTATTATTATCTTGATTAAGGTGTGATATGGTCGCTACCTGGAGAGAGAGAGAAGAAAACACTTAGCGTATGCTCTTGCAAGATTAGATTGGTTATCTAATATATCTAATCAGGATGTCTCCCACTGTTTTAGTCAAATCTTCCTTCAAACCCTAAAAGGAAAGACTAGCCATGATTAATTACACGCTACAAGTTCGCCAATCTTTCAGCCAGGCCAGTGCCGGTACTTTGAGGGAGGTTCCCCATGCTTTCGCACGGACCTAATTAAAGTAAATCTCGTTTTCCCAGGGGCGTAACCCCGTTAACACCTTTCTAGACACCTACTTGATCGGCTAATTGTAATGTGTAAAACTCTCCCAGGAGTATCTCTTACTCGCAGCGGGTATCAGGATCCAACTATCTCATAGAAGGTATGCAATCTCATTGCAAATTTCAACACTTGAAATCCCCAATAATATTTTGCCCTAGAAGCTTATGACCTTGGCTAAGGTCAACAAATCATAATTGCTAGCCAAGTTCAACCCGTCATTTCCCGATTGAATTAAACCTACCCGCACGACCCTTGGCTAAGGTCAACAAAGTCGCACGACTGCCCTAACTCAATCACATCATATGCTTATACAGATAAGCACTAATCAGCTACCGCACACTACGCCTTGGCTAAGGTCAACAAACGCAGCACGAATACTAACCAGTACTTATCTAAAATGACGGAGGGCTACGATAGATTTTTAAGAAAACCCTTTGCGTAATGAACTTGATATCGTTGTAGAATCGAGTGATTTTTAAATGGAGTGTTTTTTAGGCTTTTCTAGTTTTGCTAAAGGGGTCACTCCCGGTGAAGGGATCGTCGGCCCTTTCCTTATCGAATAAGGTGCAGGGTATATCTGATATATACCACTATGCAAAGCAAAAACTATAGAAGCAATCAAAAGACAAACCGAGTTTGTAGTATCTTCTAGTTTCACTAAAGAGGTCACTCCCGGTTAAGGGATCTCGGCTCTTTCCTTATCGAATAAGGTGCTGGATCTTCTACAAGGAACACCGCTATGCAAAGAAAGAACTAGAGCTACTAGTTTTTAAATAAGTTTCTACAACATTTTTAGGTTTCTTTTATTTCAATAATCTCATTAATGAAGTCCCATTTTATTATGCTTCACAAGCATCGCATTTGAAACGAAATCTGCAATATAACATATATCTCATATATATAATATAAACATTCGTCTCAGGCAGTAATATCATCTCATCACAGAATATTGCAGCAGAAGAACATATATGAAATATTGGATACACTAGGACGTCCGTGTTTTCAATATGAGCCAGTATAAAACACGGATTCCACGGTCGCGATGAATAGCCAAATCCACATCCCTAGACCCCTACGAGAGCGGCAAGCAACTCTGCCAATTCCAGGATTAGGAGACCCGGTCTCGACTCCTCGAGATGGTCTCCCACTGGACCCCAGAACCCGGTTACTTGTGCTCCCCGCCTTGGGTCTAATGCGGAAAAGTAAATAATATACAATGGTGACATCATCCTCAGCCCGGAAGTGCCCCAATAAAAGAATATTACATACAAATGAATTTTACATGAATGAAAAAGAAAAACTCTCATCTCACATAAAACCCCCGGTTATTCAAAACGCGACGATCCAATAAAACATATCACAGCAACATATAATATCTCATATCATCAACGTATGCAAGTATGCGTATCCCGATTGTCATTGATGTATAGCAACGAAGCCGGCGATACACCACATACTACGCTTACGGTCACAGAAAAGAAAGTGTAAAACTACAACAGTTGGAATCCTGAACCTCCTTAGACATCGCATGCCTAACCAAATGAATTCCTTAGACATCGCATGCCTAACAATTATAAACCCCGCATTTTAGTCTCATTATCGAAAACTCTTTTTAATATCAAGTCGGGCAATTCAACAAGAGTCCCAACATCCTGATCGAATGCTCGTCGCAAACTTTAGTAGACGGCCGCACCCCTGGATGCCATCGACGAAGTGCACTAAGGCGGAACACCGCTGCCGCGAGCACCCGAACGGATGCTTTTGGCGACGGGGTTCTCCTACAGTCACTTGGTCGGGGCTATGGGGCATGGCTGTCTGTTAAGTTTACCCGGCGAGTATTCGCGTACGTTACGTGATTGCGACGGACTTTTGATCACATCAAAATTCCGTGGCAACCGATCATCTGAGACTAAACTGCTAGATTTATAACATTCAAATTAGTTATCTCATAACTACCTGTGGATTCCAAATATTATATCACATTCCAGATAAAAAGACAGTGTTAAACTTTCCGATCGAATAATCAGACACCTAAGATTTCCCCAATATATCTCAACACTTGAAATTAGTTTCAAAACATCCATCACATGCCACAGTACCAATGGTCCAGCCGTAGAAGGGTCAAGCCAACGCCTCACATGTGGCACGCCGTACTGCCGCAAACCCTAAGGTTTAGAGGCAGTTCAAGACGGTCACATAATCGAGTTAAGCTTTGTTTTCTTCTAGAGGGTCCACCGCGTTACTTGCATGACTTTACGAAAGTTTCAAACTCGAGAAAAAACCCAACTTTTGAAAATTTTCCGACAGGGGAAAAAGTGAGTTATTGATATCCGGTCGAACTTTTTAACACGATCTAAAAAATACCCGGACAAACTAAACAAAGTTAAATTATCTGATTGAATCAACGAGTCCCCAATACAACCCTATAAAACTCAACACTTGAGTGGAATTAAAAAATTCCCAGAAAAAAATGTCAAGAAAGGACCTAAGAATAAATATATGAAATATGAGGGACTAAGTCCAAATTTTGGGCGCGGAACCGCCGCCAAACCCTTGTTTTGGCCGCGGTTTCGCGGTCATGTGAGCGACTTAGTAGACCGTACTTCACAGTAATTCTTAGTTTTTCCTGCTAGTTTTTCTGAGCATTTTTAATTCATAAAAAATTACATTTTTGAAAAATATCCAGAGAAGGGTATTCGTCGGGGTTCCGAGTTCGATCGGACTTTAAACTTCGCTCAGACTTCGCCTAAAACTCTAGCCTGGCTCTGATACCACTGTAGGTTTGCTATGCACGCTCACAAAGGTCTACGAGCCATCAACCATGCCCGATTTAAAAATTAGCCGTCCCGAACAACCCAAAGCCGGATCTTTAAACTAGGGTTCAGGCGAAAACTAGCATGTTAAACACTTTAACACTAAGTGAGAGGGATTACAACCTTTGTAGATCCAGTCCTTCACTTCTTAAGCTCCGTGTTGAGGTCCCTTCGCTGCGATCATCGTGTTCCGGACACTCGATAAGTTCCACGAAGAGAAAGATGCAAGCTTGCTTCCGATCTTCGATACAAAGATGATCTACCTTGAAGTTTCATTAACATAAGCTAACACTCACTAAATGAAGTGAACACTCTCATCTAAAGGGAAATGATAGATGAGGATGATGAAGTAGGATTTTTGCTCTCATTTGTTTTCATATTCTCACTCACTTTCATCACAAAGCAAAAGCTAGAAAGCTTTTGCTCAAAAGAAGAAGTTGAAACCTTAATCCTTTTGTGATAAATAATGAAAGGATAAATATGATGATCAATGCAACCATGGTTGACTAAACCTTTGTAGAGAATTAACCAAGGCTAGGGTTTAGGTTAGGTTAAGAATGAGCCACTTGAAAATATCAAGCATAATATCTTTTTCAAGACAAAAGAAAAGCTTCTAGAATCAACTAGAAGTCTTAACCCTAATCCAAACCCTAATCATGTTTAAACTCCACTAAACATGTTGCATTGGTTATCATATCATGTTACAATATTATATATCATATATATAATATTTATCGTAACAAAATAAAATAATACATTTAACATATATCGCATATATATCAATGTATTACCCGAGTGAGAAAAAGAATCTTTTAGTGAGCAAATATTAGTTAATGTTATTTAATATATCATATATATTATTATACATTAAATTATCGAATCAACACTTGATCCGACAATCCAGCTATATCGCATATAACCGACTAATATTTATCCGTACCGATTCATTGAATCAACACTTGATCCGATGACCCGGCTGATATCAAATATCGCGAGAATAGAATACGGTATCTCATATCGTATTATCCTCGGTCCCGCACATATCACATATGTGCTCCTACTCCATTTTGCCTGAGTCAAGAAACCTCGGTGTAGGACTCTAAAGAATCGTCAATACGTCGGCAGTAGGTGATGATCATATCAAATACCCATAAGCTGCAAGTGGTCAGCTAAACGTAACAGCTACCCAGGTATTGAGCGCTCAGAAGATCAACAAGCAAGACTGTACATTCTCCTGCGAATCCAAACAGTAACACTCCCGTACAGTCCGGTATCGTCGTCTGATATGTCGTATATCTCGCCTAGGGGTAGTAAACGTCAGACCGCAGTAGCTCGATAAGTCATGTCGATATGAGGTCTATAACTGTTCGAGAAACTACTTATAACACTTACCAGTAAATCTCAGCAACCCTGGCCAGGGATTTCCGGTTATAGCCAATCGAACACAGCACAACATCAACTCCCTATACCGGGAGAGACGAATCCCCTCCTATTGCTCATTGCCTCAATGTGATTCGGGACTGTACCCAAAAGCCACCTTTTTGCACGCCCTCTTGGACGTGGTATGATGGAAATCAAAGCACAGTGGGAATCACACAAGACTCTATGACGATCTCGGGTCAACAGACTACTCTGTACCAGTGTCACCGGAGAACTGCCATCTAACGTGAGGTACAATACCATCTGGGAGTTCTCGGCGAGTCCGTCCAGTGTACCCAGTCTCTACTGAGCACCCGTACACCATCCTTGATGTCAAACACCGATGGATATGGGATCATCCATCGCCCATCATATGGGTCAAGATGCGTATATGCTAGTCTACTCTGGTGTATCGATGCCCTGTCTCAATACACCCTCGACTAGGAACTGTTATAGGATGTACTCGTCGACTACCGTGGCCCCACTTGTATGATCTCATCATAGTCCCAGTAGTCGAGTACATATCCGAAGGGCTTTATCAACATGTAACATAGAGACAATCAGAGTACATGTTAAGATAAAGTACAACCAGATAGCGTACTATCATGTCGAGCAAGAAAGTCCTCCCTATATATGTCCAAGCAACCATTACAATATACATCGTATATATAGTAATGGCCTCTAGGGCATACATATAACTAACATTCAACTCCTTGGCCCAATGAGTCTCTCATTAAATGAGAATCCTTTTAGGATTTCCTCCTTAATGAGTGACTGTCTCATCAATGATGAGCCGTCACTTTGATTTTGTGGGTCCCCCTTTGTCCCTTTCTCTTCTATTGCAGTGTGGTACAATTTTAAAGTACCAAGTGTCATAATAGCGTTGGAAACTAACCCTCACCCTTTTTTTCGTGCAGGTACCATGGCTTTCGATTTTTCCTTTCCTTTTGTTCGTTCAGAGAGCGCCTTCGCTAACGCGCCCGTGGATCGGGAAGTCTTCGCTCTCATTAAAGATCACGACCGGGTGCAGAAATCTCTTCATCTATGGGGGTCGTGGTACAACCAAATTATCCAGGGCCGGCGTAGTTTCTTTTGTGCAGTACCCTCAGAGCCCATTTCAGCGATTCACTATGCCGACTCGCCTTTGGTGAATTACGCCATAGATGAGGTCAACTGGACCTCAGAGGGTCGCCTTCAGCTTTCTACGACCTCAATACCTGTACAACCGCCGATGGCTTTGGATATTTTAGGGCGGCGCATATATCAAGGAGAGTCACGCCCTTGGGGACAAGTGTACATGATTGGCTTGACTCCTCGCTATTCAGCCGGATATCTGCAGTGGGTTAACGAAGGATTCTTCTTAGCTATGATTTCGTTTCTTAAGCTTTCTTTTTCATCAGTACGTTTAGTCCTTATAAATTCCCTCGATACATCTTGTCGGCCAAGAAATCACTGCTGCTGAAGCTCGGATTATACCCCGCAATTTAGGCGTCTCTTTTCCAGTATTCCACACCGCCTATATGGTGGGTCAAAGCTTTCTTGGAAAAATGGAACAACCCGACTCACACCTTTCTTCTATCAGATCGGGAAGTCTCTATCTCCTTGGAGGAGCTCGCGGAGATCTCTGGCTTACCCGTCACAGGGGAACATTACGAGGGGATACTTCCCCCTGACGGGTATATCTTCGCCACCAAATCAGTAGTGATGGGCCTTACCCTGGAGAATGCCATTCAACATCGATTCCCGAGTCTGATCAAGGTGTTGAACATTTATGAGAGCCTATTTTTAGAGTCTGGAGGGCATGGAGTCAGCTTCACAGACTTCATCGCTCGCTTTCTTCGCCCAGAAGTCAGCTTCACAGACTTCATCGCTCGCTTTCTTCGCCTAGAAGTTTTATCAAAACAAGCTGCGAAATTCGCCAAGCTTGATGACCTGTTTGGTTTTGGTTTGGATAACCAGCCAACGGCGGAAGTAGATTTAAGAATCTTCATTATTCCGGACACCCTAGTTGTTCCTTTCACGGAGCTTGCTGCTTCAGACGTCGATGAAAAGATGCCCTTCCTGGGTTTTATTGGCTTGTGGTTGAACTGGTTCATGCTTCCGATGCACCCTCGCTATATGAGACCGTCATGGTTGCGGGGACGCGTATGGCCATTGGGATTGCAGGGCTGGCTCATCTATAGCACGGCCTGAGCTTAGCAGCGGATACTACTCAACCTGGAGTAAAACCTGTGCATCTTCCGCTGCACTACTTTACATCCTGGGTCGAAATGCACGTGCTTGGTGCTTTCGGAGTCCACAAACGACCCCGCTTCTATGACAGTTATAACTTTCCCCAAGTCATGTTTCTAGTGGACGCTTCCGCATTAGATCCGTCGCAGCGAGAGACTCGACGCCTGATCCTTCACCCGCGTATGGTCGGGGATAGTATGACTTTTGTTGATAGAGTCTTAACTATCGGCAAAGAATCCACCAAGGCAGTGCAACCGCTGCACGATACTTTCAAAGACGGGGCTCCTATATTGAAAGCCCGGGAGATCCTGCACTTATATTCGATTAGGCCAGGCTTTCTAGTGTTCAGACAAGGTGCCTCGGCATTGTTCATGAGGTATAACCCGCACCGTTTTGCTCAACATTCGGGTTACGATCAGGGTGTCCCGCTTAAGACTTTCTTAACTGAGCCGGTTGCTACGGAAGAGGGTATCCGCAGCGCGCTGCACCACTTCATGCGGCTAAACACGGGGTCTAGCTTTCTCATTAGCGAACCAAGCTATGTGCCGAATTCTTCGAATGCCTATGTGGTGTGGTATCAGCATGCGACAGGTGTTGTTATCAGGGAAGAGAGGCAGATATTACTTGATCACAAGGATGATGTCCCAGCTGGTAACCCAGCAGTTCCTTTGAAGCGACGGACCACCGTTCGTCCTTTCTTAAGAGATGCTACGGTTGTGGTCCCGCGTACCTTCCCTGAGAAGCCTCTACCCCGTGTTCCTGTTGAAACGGTAGCTGCAGCGTCACCGGAGTCTGGCGTTGGTGTGGAAATTGGGACCCGCCACCCAAAAATACCCGTTAAGCGCAAGCTCTTGTCATCGGCTGCTGGCGCTCGCTCGCAAAAGAAGAAGAAGTCGTTGTTTTCTGCCGACGTCATATTTGGCCAGGAGCCACATGCTCCTTACAGCGAGGGTTTGTGCGAGTATTGGACCAATGAGGGTTTATTCATCGCACCTGCGGATGATACTGATCTCCAGGCTGCCCTTGTGGCTTCCGAGCAACTGGCTCGCGATGAAGCGGCACTGATCACTATTGCGAAGTCAGGTATACTTCAGTTACATTCTTCCGTGGCCATCTTCTTTTATTATGCTTCTACTGACGCTTTCTTCTTCAACAGGTATTTCTGCCGAAGAGGCTCTCGCGGCTTCCCTCAAGACATTCGAAGAGGAAGAGAGGCACCACGCTTCTTCGGGCCTTGGTAAAATTCAGATCATTATGCTTTTATTCCCTTATTTTATTCGTGCTCTGACCCTTTCTTTCATCTTGTTGCAGGGACTACCTTGACTCGGGTTATTCCAAGTGCAGTGCCGATCCCGAGCAACGATGTAGCAAAACTTCCAAAGCCAGCTATTGTGGCCCTAGCTCTCCCAACGTTACCGCAGGAGGCTTTGCTAAAGCAGCCGATGACAGACGCCGTAACGGCTCTAGAGGCAGATCTTGGTTCGGACGATGACGTCGCCTTGTTAGAGGTCTTAAGGAGATCATTTCTCACTGCTCAGACTGAAAGGAAGCAGAGGAAATATGCGGCGAGGGAACGCAATGCCAGTTTGGCTGTGGGTGCAGGCTCAAGCAGCATTCCGCTTGCTGATACTCCTTCGGCGGATGTTCCCTATGCGTTGTCAACCGCCCGTAGACAGGTTGCACGCGTAGCTCAGGAAGAAATCAAAAAGATGCTCCAAGGTAACGTAATGCTGAGTCTTTTACTAGAATATGATCTTCGAATTTTGACATATGCATTTTCTGCAGGGCCAAGTCTTGGCGATGGGATGACGGGTGAAACCCTGGCGGTTACCGTGCCTGAAGTTGCTACCCTCTCTCTGGAATCTGGGACTGTCCAGACCGCTGCCCTTTCTCCCTGTGGCTCTCCTTGGTATCGGCGGGCATCGCAAGCGTCACGACGGCCCTCGTCGTGTCAGGGGATGAAGCTATGGGCACGGAATCTACTCCTCTGAGAGAGAGCAAAGAAGCCGTTAAACCCGGTGACGCCTCCGTCATGGTTTCGGTCCCTGATTTATCAGGTAATTGCCGAGTCGCTATTTTCAAGCTTTTCAATCTTGTTCAGCCCTTCTAATGATATTTTGTTTGTCTTGAATACAGACGTGGTGAATCCCGAGGCTGTGCCATCTGAAGAAGCGTCACCGATCGTAGCTCTGACGGTCGCCGTCCCTTCTCCTTCTCCCGTGTCCTCTCAAATATTGGAAGGTATGGGTTTGCGGCTTATCTGTTTTACTGTGGATACCATCTTCTTTGTATTGGCAGTATATTGTCGCAACTTTGCAGGAGTCCTTTTCGAACATTTATACTAGGTGTTGAACCCGTATTTCTCTTTCCAGTCGGAAGTCATTCCGCCTTCTGGTATTGGTTAGTATATTCTTTAGCTAATGTCTCCCTCTTTCTTTTATGAATAGCCGTATTTTTGCTAAGTCTTCTTTATATTGATCGCAGCGTCACGAATCGGAGGAGGAGACGGGAGGATAGTCGCGCCTCCGGTACTCCCCATTCTGCCACCTACCACAGCCGATATAGAAGACTCCATCCCTCGTGTATTTTCTTTACCTCCCGAGTCGACATTTGACCATAATTTGTTTTGCAGCAATTGCAACGGCTCCAGCTCCCTATGAGTCTCGCATTCCTATGCCGGCAGGGCCCTTTGCTAAACGCACATCTTCCAGGGGCACTACGAATAGCAGGCGAATGTTGAGCGAATTCATCTAAGATCTCGATGCCGAGGCCTTCAGTTCTACTACGGATTTTGTTGTTGAAGTCAATCCAATGCTGGCGACACTCCTGAACTTCCATGATGAAGATCTCGTCGGCTCTTGGGTTGATTACTGCAAAAAGATCGAGGCTTGCCTGCACGAGATTGAGCTCAAGCGTCTCGCTCCTGAAGTATTAGCTTCGAACTCCCAACGGGCTGCGTGGGTCGAGCATAGTGTTCTTTTCATTTGCCATTTTGAACAAGAGGCGATCTTGAAGTGAAAGGAACATGAAGGGGCTTCAAGCGAATCTGCCCGGTTACGCGCCCAGGTTGAAGCGAATGCTGCGCAATTAAAAGCTGTCTTCGACAATCTCCAGAGGTGTATTTTGGATGGGTTGACGCTGGGGCAGACGCTTGACTCCACTGAGCGGGTCATGTAGGACTGCGAAGCTGCCATGCTAGGAACCTATGAAAAGCTTTTGTTCTGTCTGCGACAACGGGCTCAAGTTGAAGCGGAGTTGGCCGTGGTGGCCGTTCACGAGAAAGGATTGAGAGGAGGGTGCGAGCGGCTTGTTGATTTGTTGAATACGCCTCCTCCTCAAAAACCGTCTTTTGTACCCCTTTTTTTTACTGTAAACTTGCAGTTTATGAATAACATGTATTCATTTTGATTCCTTTGTAAAATGTATCTTGGATTCACTTGAATTTATGAATAAAAGACATATTTCATTTTTTATGGGCGTGTCCCTTTAGAAAATGCATCTTGTAGATAGTCTACTTGATCTCCTTGCAGGGCAATGATGGCTTAGAAGACAGGTTCAGATCTGCTGCCTAAGACTTTTCAACTTTACGAGCCGTGAGGGTCTTATAAAGGCTTTTCTCCCTACGAGTCTAGAGGATCCCGTAGGTGTCTTTTCTCCTTAAGAGTCGTGAGGACTCCTAACTGCGTTTTCTCTTGAGAGTCGTAAGGATCTCACAAGAGAATTTTTCCCGCTTACAAGTTGAGAGGACTCGTAAGTGGTTGTTTCTCTCCTCGTCGAGATTCGACTTTGGAGAGTGTGTCCCGTGAATAGTATGCAATAGTCTATCTTGGTGAGTAGACTAAACATCTACCGGGGAATTTTGTAAAGATGGCGTTTTACGCCCGTAGTTTTATTTAAATAAATGAGTTATTTGATATGCTAAATTAACAATATGCATTCATAATTCATGCATACCTTGCTTAGTTGCTAGAACACTACACAAGTATCGACGAGTCATGCCACGTGCACATCTTATATGTTACACACACCTCGTCGATATTACCATGTCACTTTTACACTTAGCAAATTTCTTGTTAAAATGATTCATATCGTATCTTACACACCAATAATAGTAGTAAATTGCATCATTAATACCATGTTTAGTATCTGAGTATTTCATGTTGATATAAGAGATAAATGTATTATTGAGGATTTATGGTTTTGAGTTTTGAATACTATTACATAAATCCAGTGATTTTCATGATTGATGTGTCATGTCCACCATGAGATGTTTTATGATTTGGTTTTATTCCAGACCGAGTGGGGGAAATATACTGTCACGGATTTTACGTTATCCATACTGAGTGGGGGAGATATACAATTGGATACATGGTGGACTCGGTCGAGACCGAGGGGCAGGATAGCTGCATTTGAGGCAGGGGAGCCTAGCGAGGTTACTCGATACCGGATAGAGTGGTAAAAATATGGCGTATATCTAGATGATAACGACCGGTATTGTTGATTTCAGGATCATTCGAGGAATGATGTCTGTGAGAAATGGAAGTTTTTGTGTCAATGATGGACACAGAGAAATGAATTTTTATTGGAAATAAATTAAGAGATATCAGTTTTGATTATAAAATTCCTATTATAGATTCATGATTTCCACAGATAATTATACATTATACTTGTTCACATTTCAGTCAGTATGATCGTCATATTTACATTATTAACCATTATATGTTAGTTATATTCACTGAGTTGGCAACTCACCCCCGTCGTGCCGCAGTTCCTTGCAGGGGTAGAGTGGACGGTTAGCAGCAGTGCAGATCTACTCTTTCCGCTTTTATCGCATCTTTTGATAGGTGGGTTACATATGTAGTAACCTTCTCTTTTGGATATTGTATTTTGTATCTAGAAAATCTCCATCAGACCTGTATTTTGACTTAGAGTGAGAAATGGTTATATGTATATTAATTGACAGTTGAGATCGTTTAGTTCTATAAATTGTTGTTTCTTTTCTTTATGTCTGGGTTTAGTATTGATGTCCTATATTCTGAGATTTTATTTTCCGCTGTTGATATTGTTGATCCCAACTAGGGATGCAACCAAACTTAACACTTTATGCTTGTTCAATATTTTAACTTCATAAAATGTGATTTTTACTTAAAACTAAATTTCTATATAAAGAATTCCGCAAAAAGGATTTTGATCTTGGTTTTCGGCTTACTTGGACTGTGTGCATATCTTTAGATATGATACAATCTAAGTGCCGGTCACATCCAAACTTGGGTCGTAACAATTGGATTAGGGTAGTCATGCGGCCTTGTTGACCTCCGTCAAGGGTAGTGCGGGTAGTTTTAATTCAATCAGGAAATGACGGGTTGAACTTGACTAGTAGCCTATAGTTTGTTGACCTCCGTCAAGGTCATAGGACGCTAAGGGTAAAATATTATTGGGAGTTTCAAGTTTTGAAATTTGAAATGAGATTGCATACCTTCTATGAGATAGTTGGATCCCGATACCCACTGCGAGTAAGAGTTACTTATGGGAGAGTTTTACACATTACAATTAGCCGATCAAGTAGGTGTCTAGAAAGGTGTCAACGGGATTACGCCCCTGGGAAAACGAGGTTTATTTTAATTAGGTCCGTGCGAAAGTATGGGGAACCTCCCTCAAAGTACCGGCACTGGCCTGTCTGAAAGATTGGCGAAATTGTAGGGTGTAATTAATCCCGGCTAGTCCTTCCTTTTAGGGTTTGAAGGAAAATTTGACTAAAACAGTGGGAGCCGTCCTGATTAGATATATTGATAACCAATCTAATCTTGCAAGAGCATACGCTGAGTGTTTTCTTTTCTCTCTCTCCAGGTAACGACCATGTTACGCCTTAATCAAGATAATAATACAGATGTATTGACTGAACCCACTTGTTATACTGCGCTAAAGAACGTTTTTCCTGCTCCAACTTATAATTGTTATAAGACAGAGCAGGAAATAGGGGATTACCAGAATTCCCGTGCCGCCCAAACGAAGAACCTGCATGATGATGCATCATCTTCGGGTGTGTTCATTACAGAGAACTGTTTCTCAGTATCCTTTACGTCCTGGGTATGAGATATTGTCATGACCCGAAAAGAACGTGACTGGCACTTGAATTATATGAAGTCTATAGGACCCCATCTAATTCAAGTAAGCCAAAAGCCCAGAAATCTAATACCATTTGAAGAAATGTTTTATTAAAATAAGCCGAATATGCATTTTTAAAATCACAAGTCTTTTTTTAAAATTTCGGCAGAGTTTCCTTTGTAAATACTAGCCCCAAAACGGGGTACAACATGAAAAATATATGCATAATGATAAAAGGCATCCCCAAGCGGGAGCTAGCTCTTTGTCAATCGACGCTCACAACCACGTAAGCAATATAATATACAACGCCGAAGGGCGAGAATCAAAACTCAAAGGAAACTCAAAACAACATGAAATCTATAATAATACAACGCGTGACTCTAAGGTCAAAAGAATATACAATACTGGTCATCTAAGTCTGAAATAAATACATGTCTGGTTGATAGAGTTTACTAGATACAATGAATAAAATAAAATACAATGATAGTCACGATACAAGTGAACCCACCTACCAAGCAAATCACCCGGAATAGAAGCAGTGTGCCAGCAAAGCCATAATGAAACCTATATGGAAAAACCTGCAAAAAACTGTGGCACGACGGGGGTGAGTTGCCAACTCATGAGTAGAAAACATCACCGAGCAAAAATCGTATGCATGACACAATCCTAGGTCAATACGATCAAAATAAATAACCTCAAAATGATAAGTCTGAAGCATAAAAAGGTGGCAAGGGTAAACGTCTATACATAAGTGTAAACCCAGTGCTCGTGTCAGTGCCTCAGGTAGCAATATATCATGTGTATAAGGTATGAATGTAAGGTAATGAAATGAGTGAGACAACTATTTTCTATTTTTAATGAGATATCTGTATGTATGTAAATCGAGTAACATTAATGAAATCAACTGAGAAATCTGTGTCAATCATCGACACAAAACATAAATCCCAATATCTCAATATCTCAGGATCCGGCTGCCCGGACTGACCTGTATCATCAAATCTCAATATCTCAAATCTCAAATATCAATATCTCAGGCATCCGTATCATCTGCGGGATCGGCCTGTGGGCTCCGGCAGAACGGATCAGCCTATAACCATCTCATGACTCCGGTCGGTATCCTCCGGATAACCGACGAGTCCAAATAATATCACCGGTAGGTAGTGCTCCCCTGCCAGGCTCATCGAATACAACTCGAGCTTCTTGCCCCGGGGTACCATACCGGGCCCACCATGTACCCGAGACGGTTCATCCAACTCTTCGAATCGGGTCTCGAAATCCAACAGCAATCCTGAAAACTCATGGTGGATGACTCATACATCACGGGAAAACCGCAACTTGCATTTTTAAAAGGATAATAAGTTTATAAATCCTTGCGGTTTTCCCCCAAATCCAGAAATCTCAAGAAGGATTCGAAATCATCAATATCATGATATCAATAAACAATGAAAACCGATATAAATCTCCATAATACTGCGTAACCAATGAATATATGAATGCATCTGATATCATGCAATAAATTAACTAGCATAAGAAAGCTAAAACATGTAGCAACTATCAGTTAGCAAGCTATGTCAATGAAATAGTGTTTTCTAAAGTGTACGTGATATGGTAATTACCGATGATGATGTGTGTGAGCCGGCAAGTAAGTGTATGTGGAACATACGCATCATCGGTAATGGTGCTGGTTTCCTGACATCGTGATTTCAATATTAACATATGAAAACACAAAATAAGCATGTGATGCGATGCGAACAGCAATAATGTGCGGGAGATGAATATAACGCAACAGTAAGAAATCTACAATACTACACATATGTCAATACTGTTTGCCTTTTGAAATAATACGAATCGTGGTGTTTTGAAAACAATGGCTACGGTGTTTTGTAGAAAAAGTACGTCCTTTGAAATATCCGTAGAATCCCTTGGTCTGTCTTTAAAGTACCCACGATTCGTTAGTTTTGAAATAAGTAGGAATCGAATCTAGTCTAACAACTGCACTAAACTACAGGGCTGAGCTAACATGAAAATCGAAGAGAGTAAGGAAAACTATCTAAATCTGAGTCGATATATATATATATATAATAATGGGTGATCCCGCCTCAAAAGTATCCCATACGATACAATATCTATAATATGACATCCTTAAGTCAAGAGTGCGAATCTATCATCAATACATAGCTCGTACGGTAAATCCATCATACAGCATCCCAAATCAGGGTACGGGTCAAATATCACATTTATGACATTATTCATCCAGTATCCTCATTATCAAATATCATGATCCGGGATACTGATCTACGTCTAGTACAACGCTGATACCACATATGTATGCATGCGTGTGTATGAAAACACCATGTCAAAGGACCTACTAAAACATCGTGTCATATCTCAAAATACGATCCACGTCACATCACCGATCTCACGGCCTCAAGCCCATACTCATCGACTCATCTCCAATCCCAAGTACTATCCTCATAATCCCGTATAAGTATATATATATATAGACATACACACACACACACATAGTCCCATACCCATGTGTGTGTGTGTGTACATATCCCCATATACGCATAGGTAATAATGTAAATGTATGTGTGTGCGTGTGCGCGTGTATGCAAAACACTACCCTAGGGTTCACAACTAAACACTAACTTACAAGTACACTATACTAATCCAAGTCATTCCATATCACATCCGTATAAGTATGTATATAAAATAGATATAACGCATTCGCGTTCTAATACAAAACTGCGGGGGTGCTATACGCTGCACCCGACTTCCCCCGTAGATATAAATCTACTCACCTTGCTTCTTGTGTGTCGATACCGATGTCGCCATCTTCATCTTCAACGTCTCGACATCACGTGGGGTACCTACACATATAATCCAATAGCAATGCATATTAAATCCAATCGGAAAAACCCAAAACGGCACACGCTACGCTCATAGGTAAAAATCTATAGCCTCGCATGCAAACACGACCAATAACCCTAGCCATTGACGTTCAAAAGCCACACGACAGAAACGAATTACCAAATAACAAAATCCATGCTAAAACAAGTTGTAAAATAATGCACCAACACAAGAAAATGATTCCAGATTTTACCCTAGGTGAAACCAGCCAAAGTTGCATATGCCAAGGGTCTAGTTTACTGGAGGTAAACCTACAGAACCAACACGGATCCCAGAACACCTGCTCTGGCCGCAAATTGCGGCCAGAAAGAATTTATCTGTGGCCAGGGTGAAGAATTAGGGGATTGGGTTTTGGGTATAGGGTCTAGGTTGCCTGCTTGTCTCCCTATGTTTGCAAAATAATTTTCAGGTCACCCGGGTGTTAGCAGATTTCAATGTACACTCACAGAATCCAAAATTCTTCCGATATCAGTTTTCTAAGTTCGCTAAAATTGGTTTAGGTCTCCAATCAATCACTACAGGGGTTGTATAAGCTCTACTAACCTTAATTTCACCTTTGGGTTCAACTCAAACCCTAATTCTCAACTTAAAGTTTTCAAAGTTCCCAAAACCACACAAAATCGATTCTAATTTAACATGGATGCTAAAGCAATGAAAATTCTATACTAATGATGGAATAATTACCTCATTTTGCACTCATGAATCCTCTACAGCGCCAAAACTCAAACTTTCTTAGTCCAAAGGGTAGCTTGAGAGCTTGTGCACATTTTTTGTGAAATGGGAGTGGGGTTTTGGGTTTATTTTGGAGATGAAGTGAGGTGATTTGTGGAGGGGGAGATGAGGGCAGCAGCATAAGAGGAAATGAGGGGAGAAAATGATGAAGGAAGAAGAAGGGAACAAGTGGGCATGGCTCTCTCTTGACCCCTCACTTTCTCTCACTTGCCCATACCTCATTATTCTATCATTCCTTTTTCTTTTCTTTTCTTTTCTTTTATTTCCTTCTCTTTACAATAGTAAACCCAAAACAATAACCATACACCCAAAAATCAAGTAGGAAAAAATGTAACAAGTGTTAAAATGACATGTGCATGTCATATGCACAAAACGCGCTTAAAGCCCGATTAGCGATTTTTAATCGCGATTAGCATAAAATTAGTGTATAATAAATTGTAAAATTTCATAATTTGCATAAAGCACCCTCCTTTTAGTAATTTCCATAATTTTCCAAATTTTTCCCAATTTATCGGTATTTAATTATACCGCCCTATTAAAATATTCAATATTTTATTATTTAATTATAAAAATTCCCAAAAATAATATTTTATTTTTCTGGAATGTTACAATCTTCCCCCCTTAAAGAAATTTGGTCCCCGAATTTAAATTTAAACCCCTCAATACTAAAACATTTCAGTAAAAGACTAAGCCGTCGGGGTCTCGAAACCATCAATACACTAAAACACGTCGTAGCGCAATGTGTGCGCATAAACAATTAGCAGACAACTCAAAATCAAAACTCCGTCAAGCACCCCGCAATCATCGGAGTTATGGGGAAGAAATCAATGTCTAAATCCAATACGAAAACCAATATGATATACATCAACACTATACATATAAACACCTGAAGGAAATACATGCCAAACCGTTTTAAGTCGCTGTGTGATGCACATAACACTGCACAATGGCAGACGTCTATTGTAAGAAAATAGCTATATCTATATATATCCTTTGTTTAATATGTACGTCCCGCCGTTGAAAACAATTTAGAAGGTTTTCCTTATTTTAAACGTTTCGCGTCATATCAGACACGTAGGTAAATACTGAGACTATAGCTCTCTTTTGGAAATCCCTTCGATAAATATCAATGCATGCAAAATATATCCAGGTACTTCCCTCTGACTAGTCCTGCTCAGTACGAAAATAAATAGTAAATATCATAAAAACGTACTGCTCCAAAATCAATCCCAAAATGTATATAAGAATGTCGCGTGCTTTGGTGCGCACGGAAATCAAAATTCATGAATGAGCCATACATGTGCACATAACAAAATCTAAGTGCATCGGGTGTGCACGAAATATCTGTCAAGAGCAATAGGCGTGCCTGACAGCAATATCAGGTGCGTCTGATATGCACGAAGAATCTCGATTTAGTGCATCTAGTGTGCACCAAAATCGCATCTCAAGTCATGCGCCCAATATGCGCGAAAATCCAAATCAGGTGCATCCATCATGAACGAATAAAATCCAAATCATGTGCATCCAACATGCACGAAATCACGAAATCCAATATCAAGCGCCGAACATGCGCAAAATCCAATCCAAGCGCGTCAATTATGCGCAAAAATCCAATCAGGTGCACAAGGTGCACAAAACAAATATCGTGTATCATAATCGAAATCGACTGTATACAACACTTCTCAGTCTAAATCAGGTATACCGTGGTATCAAATCTCACAACCATGTGCATCAACGTGCACAAAATCTAATCAAAACACTAAAAGTGCATGAAACCTATACCGTAAGCATAAGTCAAATCATATGCATGCCCTAAGCATGAAGTCAAAATCAATACCGCAAATAATATCAAATCGAAGTCCTGTGCAACCATAGTGCACAAAATACGTATCACTGCAATGCAAGCATATGTGAATTATACCGAGTGTAAAAACCAAATCGTGTGCGTACCATAAGCACAAAATCCGAATACGTGTATGTATATACGGAGATGTATTCTTGTATTTATACAAGTATGCATTTTAGAAGGAGAACACCTTATTATGTATTTTCTATTTTTGATAAATGGAAATGAGATAGTGGCTTAGGAATGTTGAGAGGCATGATTGAGTAGGATAGATAAATGAATTAATAATTTATTTGTCTACACAATTCAAGCATGATTGTTATTTTATATTTGCAAATTTTTTTTTACAAAACCATGACTTGTATTTTCTCTTTCCAAGATGTTCATTCTCACCATTTCTTTTCTCTCTCCTTTCTAGCTCTAGCTCTTGAGCCTCTCTTTTACCTTCTTCTCTACACTCTCATAAGTTGAGAATCAAAAGTGAAAAAAAAAAATAGAAAAATATCAGAACGTATCACTACTTCTCTAAGCACCTTCGATTAGAAGCCTAGGGTCTTTAGATGTTCACTTGCTTGTTTGTGTGAAGTTAGAGGCTTGAATTATATCTCTCGGATGAATCATCTAGGACCAAGAAAGACCGGCCTACAATCTTAATCCAGCAGTCTCGAGAAGCTAAATAAGTGGATAGAAGACCGAAGGACACGAATCCTTAGATATAACCTTCTAACTTACAAGTTAAAACTCTTTGAAGTTTACTAGTTTTAGTGTTTGATTTAGATTCTAGGGTTTTAGTTTCTAGCGCTTTTCGAAAGTTTTTGTTTTTCATTCGGCAAAGACCGTGGTTGTAACGGCAAGGGCTCTAGAAACATTATCATGAACTAGAATTTATGCTCGTGCGTTGCACGTGTTTAAAAAAATTTGAGAAGGGAAGAAAGAGAAATGTGGAGGGTTCTAGAGTCTTAATTATTTATTTATTTCAAACAATGGGAGGGATGAGATGGAGGGTGAGAGAGATGATGTGGAGGGCATGAGAGGTAAGGATTTTTCTCATTTTTTTTCTATTTTTCTAGAAAAAAGGATAAGGGTGGACCTCTAGCCAAGATTATTTGCACTATATATAGAGATTATTTTTGCTGGAACAAATACAAATATTAAACTGAGAAAAGATTTGTAACTGCTCCAAAGATTTTTTTTTTTAACAAAAAAAGTTTGAATTCTATTTTGGAATTTAAAGTATGGAGTAGAGTGGGCACTCTTATAATTAAGATTTTTTTTTTGGTTTAAAGCTAAATTACTCTTTGAAATTGAAATTGGCTATATGTGTTCATATCAATTATCATATCTGTCTTTCTTATTTCATCTTCCAACAATTAAAGAAATTGTGTCAATAATTTTTTATTGGGTTTTTTAACTTAAACTCCCCCAGTTAATTACTAAAAATACCCCCAAAACTTGGTAATTACTTATTACCCCAAAATCTTTTAAATTGCTTTATTTTACCCCTCCAAATTTTCCAACGAAAGAAAATATGGCCGTTAGCTAATTTATGACACCCCCGTCTACCCCACCTATAACCTAACCGAAGGCTTCTCCTCCTTCGTTTTCAATTTTCCATTTATACGGAGTTTGCAATCAAGCCCACATTCGTATTATACTGCTTCATGGCTGGAGAAGGTTGAGTAAGAAGAAACGTATTCCTATTCCATTTCCAATTAGGAGATTTGAAGAGAAATCCTAAATCTTAAATTTGAATTGGGGCTATAGCTTGAAAATTTAGATGAAGAAAATCGAATGGGTTGGGGGTTTCAATATCCCTAGCCCGACTTTCTCTGTTAACTGGCTAACGGAATGAGAGAAAAGATCTAGTGGGACGGTTTTAAGAGCAACTTCAAAGCTTTTTGGGGATAAAAAGTAATTACCAAGTTTTGGGTCTTTTTAAGTAATTATCTATGTTTGGGGGGTTTGTTTAAGCCTTTTTATTCTTCGTTAAATAAAAAGAAAATGCTACATTTTCAATCAATATCAATGAAAAAGAAAATGACCTGTCATCAGTGGACTTTGAAAGGGTAACAATCCTATAGCATTCCCAATTGACATTTTTAGATAGTCCATTGTATAATACATAAACTGTAAGAAAATCAATTAATATTCTTATACTTATATATATATATATATATATATATATATATATCTTAGCCGGTCCCTGTATATCAAATGAGAATTCTATAGGATTTTTTTCAGCCTAGAAAATAATACAAAGAAGCGACTAACTCGTCGATTAAATTTTCGCATGACAGAAAATCATTTCTTCTTAACCTTGCTCAAAACAGAAACATTGTACAAGAAATAAAAGAGCAAACAAAAATCTTGAGATGAAATTAATACTAATCCTCAAGATATCGCGGAACATAAGAAAGGAAAGGGATAAAACCGAAAACTAAAAGCATCAATTAATCCATTGTAAATCGACTAAGAGGACACGATTTGTTTCCTTTCAATTCCACCAGCCACTTTGTAATACAATCCTTATGGAAACAATGTCCGCATGGCATTTGTGCCGCCTTTTCTTTCGATCTAAACTCCTCGAGGCACACCGCACAAGTGCTATCGCCTTCTTCTGCATCCTCGCACTCTTTCTCCTCCAAACACTGCTCAGCTCTGATCTGCAGCAATCTTTTCCGAGCCCTCTCCTCTTCCAATCTCCTTTCTTCCGAAGCGATCACAATCCTCTCATTGTAAACAAGCCTGACAAAGCGTTTCACCGTCATCTCGACCTCAAGCTCTTTCAGCCATGACAAGTCAAGATATCTCATCGTCTCTTGCATACGGAACCGCATATGGAATGCTATCTGGGGCCCACATGCAGGATACACGTCGATATTAGTAAAAGAAAGCGCTTCATGAGCAGCCGCATCCGACAGATCGTATCTGATAAAGTCGACCATGTCGGATATGAATATGTTCGTTTCCCTACCCGCGAATCTCACACCGGATATAGCGGTCAGCGAGCCATCGACAGAGCAGCGAAACATTTCGTAGTATGTATCGAGGTGAGCGACCAATTTTATTATAGGAGTTGGGGGAACCGATTCTTGGTCTACGGCATTGTAATTAGCAACTTCTGAGGTGAACCCTGGGATGAAAACTTGGGTATCAAGTTCATAAAAAGGATCCGCAGCCATTTTCAGAAAAGGAATTAAAGTGAAGAATTAAGAGAGAAAATGCAGAGAATGCATGAGTAATTTATGCTTGTTGGATATTATATATATAGTGTTGGTGGAGTCTAATCCAGTTTGGATAAGGACTTGCTATATTTAGCACTTAATCTTAAAATGGAAACTAATTTTTTCCCCTCTTTTTTCCCCCTTTGATTCCAAATTAGGACCTAATAACAACTCTCTGTGCTTCATTATTGCACTTAATCCTAATACTGATATGAGTGTTGAGGAATAAGATTCCATTGAAATTAAAGTTTATCAAATAATAAACTCCATGTAAATTAAAGAAATCAAGGATTTAAATTTATTTATTTTTTATTATTAGTAGTACTTAAAAATAATAAATCAAAACTAATATACATGAAAAGATTTATTAAATATTTCTTTTAAATTACATGAACCTGAAAAAGCTTTTATTAAATCCGAAACGGATAAACAAAAATAAATTTCTTAGTATTTGAAAAAGATTTTTTTCTTTTTTATGATAAGTCAGGAAAAAAAACTAAAAAGATTTACATCGATTTGAGAGAAAAATTTATGAAAGATAACAAATATAATGATATATACAAATATATTCTTAACCGGAATAATTTATTAAATGAAAGTAGAGGCGAATTATGGGATATCAATTTTCTTTTAAGGAAACTATAAATGTCTCAACCTAATATCACAAGTAACCCTTATTTTCTGAGCCGTCGAGCCTCCAAAAAGATGGGGTTGGAGACCCCGAACGAACCCTCATCTTAATTCTAAGGCATGCGGCGAGCCATAGCTTCTTCAATACTTTAGAGTGGAGGGGGAAGCAACACATGATATAAAATCTTGGCTAAAATGCAGGAAGACCCCACATTTTTGCCCTAAAAACAAGAGACCCCTAGTGTTAAAAAACCTGCAGTTTACCGGTGTTAATTTTTCGGTTTATTTATTTTTTAATGCCAAAGTTGCCGTTTAGTCAATGGGCCTATCTACTGCCCCAAATAAACTTATCCTACTTTTATATTAAAAGGTAAAAACAAGCCATCCCCCTTCTCTCCCTCTCCATATTTCTTCTTTTACCAAAACCCTGGTACATTGATCTTAAAATTCCTAGGATCGCAGATTCACTACCACAGGGTAGGGATTTCTTCATGGTTTAAACCGTGAATAAAAGGACTTTTATTCATGGTTTAAACCGTGACCCAAACCTGCATAAGCTAATATTGGGTCACAGTTCTGACCGTGAACAAAATAAGAAACGTTCACGGTTGTAACCATGAACGTTTATTAACATGAAAAGTTAAAAAATCAGTTAGTTGGTTGGCCGTAGGTTTTTGTTCACGGTTCTAACCGTGAACAAAACCAGTTATGGGTCACGGTTACAACCGTGAACAAAACTTGTAACCGTGACCCATAACACAGACCTGCTCCAGAAATTAGTATCTGGAGCAGCTTTTTGTTCACGGTTGTAACTGTGATCAACTGTCTGTAATCACAGTTACAACCATGACCAATTATTTTTTTTAAAATAATTAAATTTTCCGCACCCTATGTGTCTTAATTTCAATCAGAACCAGCAATATATAATTTTCATTCACAAGCATCAATATATAACTATCATTTACGCAATATATTCAAATCCCACGCAATATATGATAATCAAAATAATAAGCTCCGAATCACATGCAAACATAAACAAAAAAATATACATACATTCAATATGATCAATACTCCACGAATCAACAAATCAAAAATGTGTGTATCAAAAATCGTCCAATATAATCAATACTCCATTAAAGTCCTATTGTATATGTCAACAAATTAAAAAATAGAACTAACGCCGTTGGTGTTAGTTATATGTATGCCCTAGAGGCCATTACTATACATAGGATGCATATTGTAGTGGATGCTGGGACATATATAGGGAGGACTTTCTTGCTCGACATGATAGTATGCTATCTGGTTACTCTTTACCCTAACGTGTACATTGATTGTCTCTTTGTTACATGTTGGTAAAGCTCTTAGGATGTGTACTTGACTACCTGGACTATGATGCAGATCATACTAGTGGGGACATGGTAGTCCATAAGTACATCCTTCAAAATCCCTAGTCGTGGGTGTATCGAGACGGGGCATCGATATACCAGTATAGACTAGCGTATACCTTCTCGACCCATACAGATGGGCGATGGATGATCCCATATCCATTGGTGTTTGACATCAAAGATGATATACGGGTGCTCAGTGGAGACTAGGTATACTGGACGGACTCGCCGAGAACTCCCAGATGGTATTATACCTTACGTCAGATGGCAGTTCTCTGGTGACACTGGTACAGAGTAGTCTGTTGACCCGAGATCGTCATAGAGTCTTGTGTGGTTCCCACTGTGCTTTGATTTCCACCTTACCACGTCTAAGAGGGCGTGCAAAACGGTGGCTTTTGGGTACAGTCCCGAATCACATGGAGGCAAGGAGCGATAGGAGGGGATTCGTCTCTCCCGGTATAGGGAGTTGATGTTGCGCTGTGTTCGATTGGCTATAACCGGAAATCCCTGGCCAGGGTTGCTGAGATTTACTGGTAAGTGTTACCAGTAGTATCTCGAATTGTTATAGACCTCATATCGACACGACTTATCAAGCTATTGGGGTCTGACGTTTACCACCCCTAGGCGAGATATGCGACATATCAGACGATCAGACCGGACTGTACGGTAAGTGTTACTGGTTGGATTCACAGGAGTTGAGAGGGCTTGCTCGTCGATCTTCTGATCGCTCAATACCCGGGTGGCCGTTACGTTTAGCAGACCGCTTGCGGCTTGTGGGTGTTTGATATGATCATCACCTGCTGCCGGAGTATTGACGAGTCTTTAGAGTCCTACACAGAGGTTTCCTGGCTCAAGCCAAACGAAATAGGAGCGCATATGAGATATGTACGGGACCGAGAATAATGCTTGTATGTGATACCGTATTTCATTCTCGCGATGAATGTATCGAATGGTTGTATGCGATATAACCTAATTATCGAATCAAGGATTGATTCGATAAGCCGATACATTGGATATTAGTCGGTCACATGCGATATGACCGGATCGTTAAATCAAGTGTTGATTTAATGATTTCATGCATAATTATATATTTGATATATTACTTTGCATTAACTAGTATTGGTTCACTTTAAATGGTTTTTCTCACTTGATTGTGCACATTGTATATGTGATATATTTTTGTGCACAAGTTTGTATCATGTTTGATGATGCATTCTAACTTGGGTTTGTGTAAAGATTAAACCATGGTTATATGAATGGTTAAGGTTTTGTTTTCTTATTGATTTATTTATGCATTTATTTATTTTGTTTTGATAAAAGGAAAAAGAGAAAATGGTTGCTTTCAAGATGAAGCTTGTTGAAGCTTCATGAAGGTTTGACCAAGTGACCATTTTGTCTTCATCTCCTTACCCTAAACCATTCCCACTAACCATAGTTTATTCTCTACACCTAATCATGGTTTGGATATGATAAGTATTCATATTCTTTTCTTTTTGAATTAAGGCTTATCATATCTTATCTTCATCTTCTTCATCTTCAAGATGAAGAAAACCTAGCTACCATCAATGGCAACTAGTGAAAATGAGTGAGAAATCCAATTCTAAAGTGAACCCACTTCCTATTTCTTCATCCTCTACCTCTTGCCAAGTAGTATAGGGCGTTTTCTTCACAAGTTTCTTGACTTGGTGAAGTTGGAGCTTGATCTAGTGATGCCTCGACGTAGATCATCTTCGGCATCGAAGCCGACGACCAAGCCCGCCCATTTCTCCGATGAAACCGACGCTAGAGTCCAAGATCCGATTTGTACAGCGGAGGGACGTCTACAAAGAGTATAGGAGGTGGAGGACCGGATCTACAAAGGTTGTATTTCCGTTCCCTTAGTTAACTTGTTAACTAGTTGCATGTTTCGCCTAAAATTCTAGTTAACGATCTGTATTAGGGTTTCTCGGCACTTGTAAAATTTGAAATTGGCATGGTTGATGCCATGTGAGACCTCATTAGTGTGCCTAGGAACCCTACAGTGGTATCAGAGCCTAGCTAGAGCCTTAGGCGATGCTTAGAAGATGTTTGAAACCCGATCGAACCGAAACCCTAAACCCAAAATTGCTCTCTGTACATTTTTGAAAATTGTGGTTTTTTGAGAATTAAAAATATGCAGAAAATTCAGCAGGGAATTGTAAGAATTACTGTGAAGCCCGTACCCATGATTCCCTTAAAGCGCGGCGGAACCGCGGCATTAGCATGGCTAATGCGGCGGTTCCGCGGCCATTTTGTCTTTTCTTCAGTTGGTCTTTGCACAGTAATTCATATATTTGGGTGCTGTATTTTCTGGGAATTTTTAATTTAAACTCAAGAGTTGAGTTTTCTGGGTTGTATTGGGAGTTCGAAGATTCGATCGGATTATCAGACTTTGTCTATTGGCTTTCCGGATAATTTTTGAATATGTTAAAAAGTTCGACCGGATATAAATACCCAACTTTTCCCCTGCCGGAAAATTTCCAAGTGTTGGATTTTTCCGAGGTTTAAAGACGTTCTAAGTAGTGCAAGTAACGCGATGGTCCCTCTAGAAGACAACAAACCTTAACTCGATTATGTGACTGTCTTGAACTGCCCTTTGAACCTTCGGGTTTGGGGCAGTACGGCGTGCCACAAGTGAGGCGTTGGCTTGACCCTTCTACGGCTGGATCGTTGGTACTGAGGCACGAACTGAATGTTTTTAGACTTATTTCATGTGTTGAGCTGTATCGGGAAAACTTGGGTGTTCGATTGTTCGATCGGAAAGTTTAACATTTTCTATTTATCCGGAATGTGATACAATAATTGGAATTCACAAGTAATTATGAGATAACTGAATGAATGTTATAAATCTAGTAGTTTAGTCTCACTTGATCGGTTGCCACGGAATTTTGATGTGATCAAAAGTCCGTCGCAATCACGTAGCGTACGCGGATACTCGCCGGGTAAACTTAATAGACAGCCTCACTCCATAGCCCCGACCAAGTGACTGTAGGAAAACCCCGTCGCCGAAAGCATCCGTTCGGGTGCTCGCGGTAGCGGTGTTCCGCCTTGGTGCACTTCGTCGACGGCGTCGGGGGTGCGGCCGCCTACTGAAGTTTGCGACGAGCATTCGATCAGGATGTCGGGAATCTTGTTGTATTACCCGACTTGATATTGAAAAGAGTTTTCGATTTTGAGACTAAAATGCGGGGTTTATAATTGTTAGGCATGCGATGTCTAAGTAATTCATTTGATTAGGCGTGCGATCTCTAAAGAGATTGCGGATTCCAACTGTTGTAGTTTTACACTTTCTTTTCTGTGACCGTAAGTGTAATATGTGATATCGCCGGTTTCGTTGCTATATGTCAACGACAATTGGGATGCGCATATTTACTTACGTTGATGACATGTGATGTTATGTGTTGCTGGATATGTTATATTGGATCGTCGTGTTTGAATAGCCGGGGGTTTTTATGTGAGATGAGTGTTTTTCATTTTCATTCATGTACAAACTTGTATGTAATATTCTTTTATTTGGGGCACTTCCTGGTTGCGGAAGATGTCACCCTTTGTACATTATTTTCTTTTCCGCACTAGGATAGACCCAAGGAGGAGAGCACAAGTAACCGGGTTCTGGAGTCCAGTGGGAGACCAACTCGAGGAGTCGAGTCCTGGTCTCCTAACTCTAGAATTGGTAGGGTTGCTTGCCGCTCTCGTAGGGGTCTAGGGCTGTGGGTTTGGCTATTCATCGCGACCGTGGAATCCGTGTTTTATACTGGCTTGTATTAAAAACACGGATGTCCTAATATATCCAATATTTCATATGTTTCTTCTGCTGCGATATCTGTGATGTGATCATGTGATGTTCTGTGATGGATACTTTATATAGTATATATGATATATTATATAGACGCTACTTATGTTTTACACCCGTGCTAGCCCTGCCCCGCTCTGCCGTTAGTTACCTAACCTAACGGTGCACGAGGGGACATCGAGGCGAATGCGGATGGCATAAGTGTACGTCGTATTTATCTGTGATGTTTAGGTACTTAAATGATGGGACTTCATTAATGTGATTAATGAAAGTAAAAGAAACCTAAAGATGTTGTAGAATCGAATTTCAAAATAAAAAGGGTGGCTACAGTTCTTGCTTTGCACAGAGGTATATGTGATATATCCTGCACCTTATTCGATGAGGAAAGGACCGAGATCCCTTCACCGGGAGTGACTCCTTTAGCAATAAATGAAAGATGCTACACACTCGGTTTGTCTTTTGATTGCTTTTAAAAGTTTTTGCTTTGCACAGAGGTATATGTGATATATCCTGTACCTTATTCGATGAGGAAAGGACCGACGATCCCTTCACCGGGAGTGACTCCTTTAGCAAAACTAGAAAAGCCTCAAAAACACTCCATTTCAAAATTCATTCGATCCTACAACGATATCAAGTTCATTACGCAATAGGTTTTCAGAAAAACCTGTCGTAGCCCTCCGTCATTTCAGATAAGCTGTATATAGTATTCGTGCTACATTTGTTGGCTTTCGTCAAGGTGTAGTGTGCGGTAGCTATATGCTGCTTATCTGCTGCATACGATGCGATTGGATTAGGGTAGTCGTGCGGCTTTGTTGGCTTTCGTCAAGGGTCGTGCGGGTGGGTTTAATTCGATCAAGAAATGTACGGGTTGAACTTGACTAGCGGGCTATGGTTTGTTGGCTTTCGTCAAGGTCATAGCACGTTAGGGGCAAAATTATCGGGAATTTCAAGTGTTGAAATTTGCAATGAGATTGCATACCTTCTATGAGATAGTTGGATCCCGATACCCGCTGCGAGTAAGAATTACTCCTGGGCGAGTTTTACACATTACAATTAGCCGATCAAGTAGGTGTCTAGAAAGGTGTTAACGGGGTTACGCCTCTGGGAAAACGAGGTTTACATTAATTAGGTTCGTGCGAAAGCACGGGGTCCTCCCTCAAAGTACCGACACTGGCCTGGCTGAAAGATTGGCGAACTTGTAGCGTGTAATTAATCCCGGCTAGTCTTTCCTTTTAGGGTTTGAAGGAAGATTTGATAAAAACAGTGGGAGCCATCCTGATTAGATAAAATAATAACCAAACTGATCTTGCAAGAGGGCACGCTGAGTGTTTTCTTCTCTCTCTCTCTAGGTAGCGACCATATCACGCCTTAATCAAGATATTAATACGGATGTATTGACCGAACCCGTTTGTTATACTGAGCTGGGGAACGTTGGTCCCGCTCCAACTTATAATTGTTATGAGACAGAGCAGGAAATTGGGGATTACCAGAATTCCTATGCCGCCTAAACGAAGAGAGTGCATGCTGATGCATCATCTTCGGGTGTGTTCTTTATACAGAACTGTTTCTCTATTCTCTACGTCCTGGGTATTTGATACCGGATCAGGATTCCAGATATGTAATATGTTACATAGGGCTACAGAAAGGTAAAGAACTGAGAACGGGTGATAAGTTTCATGAGGCAGAAAACGGGGCAAGTGTTGCAGCCAAGTCTGTTGGTCACTGTCACCCTGTACTATCAATACATTGATTCTGAACGAATGTTATTAGATACCGAACCTGATATACAAAATCATATCAGTCTCTTTATTAGTAAAGAAGGATATAATTTTCTATTGTTGGATAATGTTTTGAACATTTCCTATATCAAAAGTTGATCGGTTCAGGCACGTTATCTAAAAGCGTTGATGTTCTAAATCAAACTACAGTTCTTAGTATACGGAACAAACACAAGAGGAAGAGTTCAGAAATGAACGAATCCTTCTTGAGGCATTGTAGACTAGGTCATATCAATGCGATTCGACTGGCTGAAGTTACATTTTAGATGCATATTTAAATCAGTTTGAATTTACATCTTATGAAACTTTCCAGTCATGTCACAAAGATACGATGACCATAGCTCTGTTTACTGGAAACAGAGAAAGAGTTAGTAAACTCTTGGGATGATACATATTGATGTATGTAAGGTCCCCTGTCTGCATATGCCAAGACCGGTTCTTTATACTTCATTACGTTCTCTGATGATCTCTCAAGATTCAGACATGTGTTCCTGTTGAAACACAAGCCCGAACCTTTTGAGATATTCACAGAATATAAGTTAGAAGTAGAGAACCAAAATACGGGTATAAGTATTATGTCCTATGATGAGATCAAGGAGGAGAATACTTAAGCACGGAATTCCTGGATGATTCTAAAGGAGAATGAGATTCTCTCTCAGCATTACTCCTCCGTATACACCATAGCACGATGGTATATCGGGGCGGAGCAATCACACCCTATATGATAAGGTGCGCTCTATGATGAGTACTACTGAGTTACCTATTTCCTTTTAGGGAGTTATGCACTTGAGAAGCTGCATACCTATTGAATAGGGTTCAAATCAAATCAGTTGCCTACCATTTCATATGTGATATGGAAAGGGTAGAGCCCATGTCTTAAGCTAGTTAAGATTTGGGGTTGTCCGGGCTATGTCTAAAAGCAAAATCCGGAAAAGCTCGAGGCAAGGTCTGTTATGTAGAACTGGAAATGTTCCAGCTATACAAACTGCAGCTGATGATCTATTAGAACCAAAGGATTCAGTGGATTCCAACGAACCTCAGCCTATCCGCCGATCTAGTAGGGTTCCTCACCCACCTGAGAGATATTTCGGTTTCTCTATGACAGTGGGAGCGAAGATTGCATCATGGGATGATGACCCAACTAGTTTCGAGCTGGCCATCAGGAGTGGAACTCTGTAAGAATGGCTGGATGCTTAGTGATCTGATATGGAATCCTTATACACCAACAAAGTATGGACTTTAGTTGCTTTATCTGAAGGGTTAAATCCCCATCAGGAGCAAGTATATCTTGAGAAGATTACTTGGTGTACATGGAAAAGTTGAGACTTTCAAAGCTAGACTAGTTAAAGGTTTGCATCATTAACCAGGTATGGATCATAATGAAACCTTTTCTAAGGATCTATGCTTAAGTCCATCCAGATCCTACTTGCCACGGCTACATACCATGACTACGATATCTGGTGGTTGGGTGTCATGACTGCTTTTCTAAATGATATTTTGAAAAAGAGCGTCTATAAGTACACAGCCAGAGGGCTTCGTAGACAGTGAGAGCAGCGGGAACGTGTGCAAGATGTTCTATGTGATAAAGCAGGCATCGCAGAGTTGGAACATCTGTTTTTGATGAGTTAGTCAAACAGTTTGACATCATCAAAATGGTAGATGAACCTTGTATATACAAAAGGGTAGTAGGGAGTATGGTGATGATCCTCGTAGAGTACGTGGATGACATACTCTTGATAGGGAAGGAGTTTCCTATGCTACGCTCGGTCAATCTCCGCTTATCACAATGATTCTCCACATAAGATCAAAATGATACCTCCTAAATCCTGGATTTTGGATCTATGAGATAGATCTAAATGGATGTTAGGATTCTCACTAGTTGTAGTGAGACGGTATCAATTGATCCTGGGGAAAATCACTGGAAAGGTTCCAGGGTGATAAGGACGACTGAAAGTCAGTCACAGGCATTGTTTTTACCCTCAGTAAAGGGACGGTATGTTGGAAGAGTTCCAAGCTAGATACCGTGGCATACTAGACGATAAAGGCTCGATACATCGCTACTTAAGATGCTACCAAAGAGGCAGTCTGGATGTATATTTGTTCATGAGATGAACTTAGTTCCTCCCATTGTGTGACAATGGAGTTGTGGCATATGCCAAGGAACGTCCGTCCCATCAATGATCCAGATATATTCTAAGGCAGTATCACCTGATCATGGAGATGGTTGATCTCCAAGGAGATCGAGGTTAGGAGAGTAGACTCAGAGGACAGCACGGCGGATCCACTCACAAAGGCCTTTTCCCAGAGAGAGACTTTTATGGGATGGTTGAGTATGAGATACTACAACCACTGCTATCAGATGGCCCTAGTGCAAGTGGGAGATTGTTAGTTATATGTATGCCCTAGAGGCCATTACTATACATAGGATGTATATTGTAGTGGATGCTGGGACATATATAGGGAGGACTTTCTTGCTCGACATGATAGTATGCTATCTGGTTACTCTTTACCTTAACGTGTACATTGATTGTCTCTCTGTTACATGTTGGTAAAGCCCTTAGGATGTGTACTTGACTACCTGGACTATGATGCAGATCATACTAGTGGGGACATGGTAGTCCATAAGTACATCCTTCAAAGTCCCTAGTCGTGGGTGTATCGAGACGGGGCATCGATATACCAGTGTAGACTAGCGTATACCTTCTCGACCCATACAGATGGGCGATGGATGATCCCATATCCATTGGTGTTTGACATCAGAAATGATATACGGGTGCTCAGTGGAGACTGGGTACACTGGACGGACTCGCCGAGAACTCCCAGATGGTATTATACCTTACGTCAGATGGCAGTTCTCTGGTGACACTGGTACAGAGTAGTCTGTTGACCCGAGATCGTCATAGAGTCTTGTATGGTTCCCACTGTGCTTTGATTTCCACCTTACCATGTCCAAGAGGGCGTGCAAAACGGTGGCTTTTGGGTACAGTCCCGAATCACATGGAGGCAATGAGCGATAGGAGGGGATTCGTCTCTCCCGGTATAGAGAGTTGATGTTGCGCTGTGTTCGATTAGCTATAACCGGAAATCCCTGGCCAGGGTTGCTGAGATTTACTGGTAAGTGTTACCAGTAGTATCTCGAATTGTTATAGACCTCATATCGACACGACTTATCAAGCTATTGGGGTCTGACGTTTACCACCCCTAGGCGAGATATGCGACATATCAGACGATCAGACCGGACTGTACGGTAAGTGTTACTGGTTGGATTCACAGGAGTATGAGCGGGCTTGCTCGTCGATCTTCTGATCGCTCAATACCCTGGTGGCCGTTACGTTTAGCAGACCGCTTGCGGCTTGTGGGTGTTTGATATGATCATCACCTGCTGCCGGAGTATTGACGAGTCTTTAGAGTCCTACACAGAGGTTTCCTGGCTCAAGCGAAACGAAATAGGAGCGCATATGAGATATGTGCGGGACCGAGAATAATGCGTGTATGTGATACCGTATTTCATTCTTACGATGAATGTATCGAATGGTTGTATGCGATATAACCTAATTATCGAATCAAGGATTGATTCGATAAGCCGATACATTGGATATTAGTCGGTCACATGCGATATGACCGGATCGTTAAATCAAGTGTTGATTTAATGATTTAATGCATAATTATATATTTGATATATTACTTTGCATTAACTAGTATTGGTTCACTTTAAATGGTTTTTCTCACTTGATTGTGCACATTGTATATGTGATATATTTTTGTGCACAAGTTTGTATCATGTTTGATGATGCATTCTAACTTGGGTTTGTGTAAAGATTAAACCATGGTTATATGAATGGTTAGGGTTTTGTTTTCTTATTGATTTATTTATGCATTTATTTATTTTGTTTTTATAAAAGGAAAAAGAGAAAATGGTTGCTTTCTAGATGAAGCTTGTTGAAGCTTCATGAAGGTTTGACCAAGTGACCATTTTGTCTTCATCTCCTTACCCTAAACCATTCCCACTAACCATAGTTTATTCTCTACACCTAATCATGGTTTGGATATGATAAGTATTCATATTCTTTTCTTTTTGAATTAAGGCTTATCATATCTTATCTTCATCTTCTTCATCTTCAAGATGAAGAAAACCTAGCTACCATCAATGGCAACTAGTGAAAATGAGTGAGAAATCCAATTCGAAAGTGAACCTACTTACTATTTCTTCATCCTCTACCTCTTGCCAAGTAGTATAGGGTGTTTTCTTCACAAGTTTCTTGACTTGGTGAAGTTGGAGCTTGATCTAGTGATGCCTCGACGTAGATCATCTTCGGCATCGAAACCGACGACCAAGCCCGCCCATTTCTCCGATGAAACCGACGCTAGAGTCCAAGATCCGATTTGTACAGCGGAGGGTCGTCTACAAAGAGTATACGAGGTGGAGGACCGGATCTACAAAGGTTGTATTTCCGTTCCCTTAGTTAACTTGTTAACTAGTTGCATGTTTCGCCTAAAATTCTAGTTAACGATCTGTATTAGGGTTTCTCGGCACTTATAAAATTTGAAATTGGCATGGTTGATGCCATGTGAGACCTCATTAGTGTGCCTAGGAACCCTACAGTTGGGACGACAATCCACCTCTATCGTCCCGTGGCCTTAAGAATGCGCTCAACTCATTCCGTATGGCCTGCTGGACTGAATCGGCGTCCGACTTCCTCATATCTCGGATCTCCTGCCGCGTCTCCTGCAGCTCCTGCTGCATCTCTTGCTGCGTCTGATGCTGTTACTCCACATGCTCGTGGAGCCGATGGATCTCCTCCTGCGACGCAGTTGCTACATCCGGCCGCGTCTGGGTCACGGCGTACTCATTTGCGGTCGAACGTTTATCAAAAAATCGATGGGCCCCAGGACCAATCCCGCGCTCATACCTAATGTGATGCCCGCCAGATATTGAATCCAGGATAGGGACAACGGCGGTGATCGAGTCGCTGGGGTCAAGTCCCAAGGTGTCTGTCTGCTCCTGAAACTAGGCCTGTATAGAATATATGTATATGTATATGTGTGTGTGTATATATATAGACACACACACACACACAAAGGTGCTAACTTAAAATACGTAATCAATTTGATTATATGAAACTTACCATGTACGTGTCCGTGCCTTTGTGTAACACGACACACCCTTTGGCTTCATTGTAGTTGGCGAGGTCTTTCTTTCTCTGCGATGAAATTAGGATTTAGTTTAATAATTAATTAATGATATAGAAAACATATGGAATTAAGCGTCGAAATATTCACCATGTACTACCGAGCATTGGCCTGTGAGCGCTTCTCTTGGATCGGGATAGCGCGTTCTCGCACGCCGTTGTTCTGGTTCTGCTTATTTCGAACCGACATCATCCAGCAAAAATAAAGATTATAATATATTTTAGAATATGATTTCTTGTTATATTTTTAAAATCTTAAAATTTAAATTGATAACTGTACATCATCGCACTCAAAATAGGCGACAAGAAGCAGCCAATTCTCTCTCGGAATCTCCAGCGCTATGCCATCCATCAAGTGCATCCGCTGATCTTCGGTCGCCGCGGTCCAAGGAAAGTAAAGTTCACTCTACACTTCCCATCGAATATGTCGCTTGATCACTTAACACTGGCCTAGGAAGTGAGCGAGGGCGTGATCTATATCGAATGGCATGTACACGCCATCCTCGCTTGGCTCGCCAACGAATCTGTAATTCTTCCTGGTCTGAAATTGAAATATATTAAATAAATAATTATATATATATGTATATAACGACGATTGAAATTTAAATGTGTAAAAGGGTATGTCATACCTCCTCTGACCTAAAAAACCGCATGGCACATTCGGTCTGGCCATTGTTCCAGCGAATATGGAGCAGGTACTTGTAATAAGTACGGATCTCCTGCCCAACAAAATCCCCTCATTGGATTGCGTGCCCTCCAACAGGAACAACTGTCACGTCAAAGATCAGATCCCATAGCCCAGCATCCGCTCACAGCCTGCAGCAGTTAGGCCCAGTAGGACCCTTCGTCCTAACACTGCTCGAGCCTGCGAAAAAATAGATATACATACACAATATTATAATATTTAGAATATGAATATAGAATTTGAATTTTTTTAATTACAATCTTTATTTAAAAAATTTAAGAAATAACGATTATACCAGTTGTCCCCGGCGTGGTGCTAGAACCGGCGCCAGATGCTATTCCGCGAGTAGAATACGGATCTGCAAACAATAAACTGTTAGATAATTCAATATCCACCTATAGTGTAATGATGTATCAAATTTTAAATGAGTAAATTACGCACCGTGCGCAGGAATGATGAGGGTATGAGGACCCGCTGACTCAATAGCTAGGGTAGAGGGAGGCTGCGACGCTATGGGTGATCTGGCGGTAGTATGGAGAGCACTAGTCAGGATATGGGGACAGTCAGGGATGATGCGGTGTGAGTAGAGGGCCATGGGGGGTGATGTGGTGGTAATAGGAGGAGTGCTAGTAAGGATAGAAGGGAAAGTAGGGAGTGATGCGGTGTGAATAGGGGGGTCATGGGGGTGTGGTGGCGGTAATAGGGGAGTGCTGTTAGGGATAGGGCTCCCGTGCATGCTGAGGGTTCTGGGACAGTCTCGTCGGCGGGTATAGACCGACTCAGAATGACCTGTAGACGCTGTCTCTTATGGCGTTTAGTGCTTTTACCTGCGTCCATGATCAAATCATATATATATATATATATATATATATGTTATTTGTATGTATGCCCTAGAGGCCATTATTGTATATGATTGTATATTATAGTGGATGCTTGGACATATATAGAGAGGATTTTCTTGCTCGACATGATAATATGCTATCTGGTTACTCTTTATCTTAACATGTAGACTGTTATTGTGATACTGTCTTTCTCTCACATGTTGATAAAGCCCTTAGGATGTGTACTTGACTACTGGGACTATGATGGAGATCATACTAGTGGGGACATGGTAGTCCATAAGTTCATCCTTTAATTGTTGCTAATCGTGGGTGTGTGGAGACGGGGCATCAATATTCCAGAGTAGACTAGCGTATACATTTCTTGACCCATTTGATGGGCGATGGATGATCCCACATCCATTGGTGTTTGACATCAAAGATTGTATACGGGTGCTCAGTGGTGACTGGGTATACTGAATATGACTCATTGAGAACTCCTAGATGGTATTATACCTATCGTCAGATTGCAGTTCTCTGGTGACATTGGTGCATGTTAGTCTATAGACCCAAGATCGTCATAGAGTCTTGTGTGATTCCCACTATGCTTTGATTTCCACCCTACCATGTTCAAGAGAGCGTGCAAATATGTGGTTTTTTGGTACAGTCCCGAGTCATATGGAGGTAATGAGCGATAGGAGGGGTCTCGTCGCTCTCGGTATTGGGGGTTGATGTTGCGCTGTGCTCAATTGGCCATAACAGGAAGTCCCTGTCCAGGGCCGATACAAAGATTTACTGGTAAGTATTATCAGTAGTTTCTCGACCCGTTATGAGCCTCACATCGGCATGAATTATCAAGTTATTGGGGTTTGACGTTTACCACCCCCAGACTCGATATGCGTCATATCATACGAAGAGACCGGACTGTACGGTAGTGTTACTTATTGAATTCACGGGAGTATGGACAAGCTTGCTTGTTGATCTTTTGATCGCTCAATACCCGAGTAGCCGTTACGTCCAGCTAGTACCGCTGACGGCTTGTGGGTGACTGATATGATCATCACCTACTGTTGGTATATTGACGAGTGTTTAGAGTCCTACACAGAGGTTTCCTAACTCATGCGAAACGAAGTAGGGCACATATGTGATATGTGCGGGACCAAGATTGATACTAGTATGTGATACAGTATTATATTCTCGCGATATAAGTTATATGTGATATAACCAGATTATTGAATTAAGTGTTGATTCAATAATTTGTTATACATATATTTGATATACATGTATATGATATTAGTCGGTTGTATGTGATACAGCCGGATTATTAAATCAAGAGTTGATTTAATAATTTAATGTATAAATTATATATTTGATATATTAATATGCATTAACAAATATTAGCTCACTTAAGAAAATGTTTTCTCCAAATTCATTTATATATATGTGTGTGTGCGCGCGCGCGCGCGATATATATTAATATATTTAATATGTGTCATGCTAGATGATACATTGGACTTAGGTGTATGAGACTCATACTTAACTTAAGATAATTTGGGTGTTTAAATATTAAGGGAAAAATCAAAATTAGGTGGAAATTAGCAAGGCTTGAGATGCTTGTGGAAGCAGGGAGAAGCTTTGGCTTAAGTCCACTAATTTTGTTTTACTCTATATATTTATTAAGCTAACCATTATCTTTAGCCATGGTTTAGTCTCCACATGAGTTTATATAAGATATTTTCTCACCCATGGTTCATTACACTTGATCTCTTTTTCCTTGCTTTCTAGCTCTTAAGAGTGATGAAAAAGAAAAGGAGAAAATTAATTCTGAAGTGAGTAAAATTCATACTTCATCAATCTATACCAAATTATCCATTTAATATTGGTTGTTTACTTCATTAATTCACAATTAGTGAAGAGATAGCTTGAATTAGCGATTCTTCTACATAGATCATCTTCGACCTTGAAGATCCTTGAGTAAACTCGTTCCTTTCGTCTAGTGGAGCCTAAGAAGAGTCCGGGAGACCACTACTTGGAGTAAAGGGACTACTACACGGAGCTTTAAAAGTGAAGGACCGGCCTACAAAGGTTGTATTCCTTGTTCACTTAGAGTAAAGTTGTTTACTTGCTTAGTTAAACCCTAATTCTCTAGTTAGATCCTTGATTCGGGCTCACTCGGCACCCTAAATTTTAAAATAAGCATATTTGATGCTTGCCGAAACCGTGTCGGGGTGCTAAGCGAATCCAGCAGTGGTATCAGAATCGGGTTAGAGTATTAGGCGTGACCCAGAAGCCGTTAAAGTGTTCGAACGAACATCGAAACCCAAGCATTTGATGCTCTTTGGAAATTTTTCAAAAGTTAGAATTTTTGGGTTTAAAAATATGCAGAAAATAGTGCAGGGTATTGTATGGACCCCCATGAAAAACAACCCCCTAACTCGACCTAACGACCGCGACCAAAACATGTTTTTGGCGGCGGTTCCGCGGCGCCGTTGGTGAGGCCAGGGACTTTCCTTCTTGTGCTGGTCCGTATGTGCTAATGGCACTGTCCGGGTATTTTTTAATCTGTCTCAAGTGTTTACTGAGAATTGTGGGTATTGATGGACCGATCGAAATGTTTAATATCGTCTAGATATCTGTGATTTGTGATACAATATTTGGAATCCATAATAATTAGTTTTGTGAAAACTAATTAGTGTTTTGTAAATCTAGCAATTTAGTCTCACTTGATCGGTTACCGCGGGGTTTTGATTCAGATCAATACTCCATTGCAATTTCGTATAGTACGCGAACGTTCGTCGGGTAACACTAATAGATAGCCATGCCCCATCGCCCTGACTAAGTGACTGTAGGAGAACCCCATAACCAAAAGCATCCGTTTGGGTGCTCGCGGCTGCGGTGTTCCGCCTAAGTGCACTTCATCGACGGCTTCAGGGGTGCGGCCGTCTACTAATTTTTCCGACGAGCATTCGATCATTTGTTGGGAATCTTATTGAATTGCCCGACTGGATATTGAAAAGTGTTTTCAATATGAGACTAAAATACCGGGTTTATAACGTTAGGCATGAAATTCAGAATATGTGATATTCCGGGTTTATGATATCTAAGGAATTTATATGGTTAGGCATGAAATCCGAAATATGTGATATTTCGGGTTTATGATGTCTAAGGTGGTTGTGGATTCCAATTATTGTAGTTTTCACTTTCTTTTCTGCGACCGTAAGTGTAATATGTGGTGTATCGCCGGTTTCGTTGCCATATGTCAACGACAATTAGGATACGCATATTTACTTACGTTGATGATACGTGATGTTATGTGTTGCTGTGATATGTTATATTGGATCGTCGTGTTTGAATAGCCGAAGTTTTTGCGTGAGATGGGTTTTTTTTTAATTTTTATTCATGTAAAAACTTGTATGAAATATTCTTTTATTGGGACACTTCCGGATTGAGGATGATGTCACCATTGATGTATATTATTTACTTTTCCGTATTAGGATAGACCCACGGCGGGAGCATAAGTAACCGGGTTCTAGAGTCCGATGGGAGACCATCTCGAGAAGTCGAGTCCAGGTCTCCTAACTCTAGAATTGGTAGGGTTGTTTGCCGCTCTCGTGGGGGTCTAGGGATGTGGATTTGGCTATTCATCGTGACCGTGGAATCGATGTTTTTTACTGGATTGATTTAAAACACGGACCTCCTAGTATATCCAATATTTCATATGTTGACTTCTGCTGCAATGTTCAGTGATGAGATCATATAACTGCCCGAGATGAATGCTTTATATTATATATATGATATATAATAAACGTTACTTATGTTTTGCATCTGCGTTATTCCTGCCCCCACTCTGCCGTTAGTTATCTAACCTAACGGTGCATGACGGGATCGCGTGGCGAATGCGGATGTCATAAGCGTACGTTGTATTTTCGTTTCTTTATCTGTGATGCTTAGAAAGCATAAATGATGGGACTTCATTAATGAGATTAATGAAAAGGAAATAAACCTAAAGATATTGTAGAATCAAATTTTCAAAAAGGTAGCTCTAGTTCTTGCTTTGCATAGCGGTATTTTTTATGAATATCCAGCACCTCATTCGATGAGGAAAGAGCCGAGATCTCTTCTCCGGGAATTGTTGGTTATATGTATAGGCCATTATTGTACATGTGATGTATATTATAGTGGATGCTTGGATATATAGAGAGAGGACTTTCTTGCTCGACATGATAGTATGCTATCTGGTAGCACTTTGTCTTAACATATAGACTTGTATTGTGATACTGTCTTACTCTCACATGTTGATAAAGCCCTTAGGATGTATACTTGACTACCAGGACTATGATGTAGATCATACTAGTGGGGCCACGGGTAGTCCACAAGTACATCCTATAATTGTTCCTAGTCGAGGGTGTATCGAGACAGGGCATCGATATTCCAGAGTAGACTAGCGTATACGCTTCTTGGACCATATGATGGGCAATGGATGATCCCACATCCATTGGTGTTTGACATCAAAGATGCTATACGGGTGCTCAGTGGAGACTGGGTATACTGAACGGACTCGCCGAGAACTCCTAGTTGGTATTATACCTATCGTCGGATAGCAGTTCTCTGGTGACACTGGTACAGGTTAGTCTCTAGACCCAAGATCGTCATAGAGTCTTGTGTGATTTCCACTGTGCTTTGATTTCCACCTTACCACGTTCAAGAGAACTTGCAAAACAGTGGCTTTTGGATACAGTCCCGAATCGCATGGAGGAAATGAGCGATATGAGGGGATTCGTCTCTTCCGGTATTGGGGGTTGATGTTGCGCAGTGCTACGATTGGCTATAACAGGAAGTCCCTGGCTAGGGCTAATTCGGAGATCTACTGGTAAGTGTTATCAGTAGTGTCTCGACCTGTTATGAGCCTCACATCGGCATGACTTATCGGTTACTGGGGTCAGACGTTTACCACCCCTAGACAAGATATGCGACATATCAGACGAAGAGACCGGACTGTACTATAGTGTTACTGACATGCTTTTAAGGAGTTAGAGCGGGCTTGCTTGTTGATCTTCTGATCGCTCAATATCCGGATAGCCGTTACGTCCAGCTAGTACCGCTGACGGCTTGTGGATGCCTGATATGATCATCACCTACTGCCGGCGTATTGACGAGTCTTTAAAGTGCTACACAGAGGTTTACTGGCTCAGGAAAAACGTGTTGGGTTACCCTTGCACCTAGTCTAGGGTTTGGTAGCATCACTCATGCTATTTTAATAATTAGAGAGGTGCAAAGCTAACTAAACATGAATCTTGCTAGAATTTGTAGGGTAACAAAAATTGTTTCACATACAAAGAAGTAAAGAGATAAAGATTACAACCTTTGTAGTCCGTTCCTTCGCTTCATAAGCTCCGTGTTGAGGTCCCTTCGCTTCGATCAACATAAACTCCGACTCTCGAGTGGCTCCATGAGGTAAATGAGACACCTTGCTTGTAGTCTTCATGATCTAAGATGATCTACCATGAAGTCTAACCCAACCTTACACTTCACTAAACAACTTATTAGAGAAGTGAACACCCTAATCTAAGTGGCTAGAATAGATGAGGATGATGAAGTAGGAATATTGCTCTCTTTTGTTTTCAAATTCTCACACTATATTCATCACAAATGAAAAGCTAGTGAAGGTTTTCTTTCAAGAGAATGAAGAAGAAGAAGATGCTAATTCTTTTGTGATGAATAATGAATTATCTTGTTACGGTTACTAATTCAACCATGAGTTAAGTATGAAGGCTTTAACTCATGTAGAGAATAAACTAGAGTTAATGGTTTGGATTGGGTTAACAAATATCTACACAAAAGATCTAAGCTAAAGACAAAGTCAAAACTTCATGAAGCTTCATGGAAGCTTCATGCAAAAGCTAACCCTAATCCAAACCCCAACCAAGTTTAAACCCTAAACCAAAGTTGAATTTGTAACCCTAACATGTTACAATATTTGTTGGATGTAGTGCCCTAAAAGTCAATTATTGGATCGCAGGTACGTGATTGCAATGATTGAGGAGGACCTATACCGGTAGCACAGTCTTACTCGAGATGATAGTATGCTATCTGGTTTGCCTTTATCAGTCGTGTACAGGTTCAGGTGACTGATCACTATTACACGTTGATAGAGCCCTTAGAATCTTGCTTGACTACCAACAGTATGATGGCGATCATATACGTGAGAGTTGGGTAGTCTATAAGCACATCCTTAATAGTGGTCTCTAGTCGTGGGAGTTTCAAGACAGGGCATCGATACTCCGGAATAGACTAGTGTATACAGTGAGACCCCGAAGAGGGGAGGTAGCCGGTCTCACAAGCCACTGGTGTCAGTTGGATCACCTAAGATGTATACAGGTGCTCATTGGGTTATGAGTACACCGGACAAGACTCGCCGGGAACTTGCTAGTTGGTATTTATACCTAGCGTCAGATAGCAGTTCCCTGGTGATATGTGTACAGGTTAGTTCATCGAACTAAGGTCGTCATTTATCTTGTGTGAGTTCCCATTGTGCTTTGATTTCTACCCTACCACGGCTCAAAGGAGTCGTGCAAACAGGTTTTTTTTGGGTACAGTCCCGAGCCACATGGAGGCAAGTGAGCGGATCGGAAGGGGATTCGTCTCTCATGGTATTAGGGGTGAGATCGTGCTGTGTCTAGGAGAGCCATTACACCAACTCCTTGGCCAAGGCATGTGAGAATTATTGGTAAGTATTCCAGTAGTTTCTCAGGGTGTTCAGGGCTTGTCTCCGACACGACTTATACCGCTATTGGGGGTCTGACGTTACCAGCCCCCTAGGTCCGATATGCGATACTCATAGACGAACGGACCGGACTGTATGTATATTGTCACTATTAGGCTCAGTAGGGTTCCCGGATAAGTTCGCTCATCGGCTTCCCTTGAGGTCAGTACATGGGCAGCCGTTACGCACTGCTAGTGCCGCTGACGTGCTTGTGGTTAAACCCACTGCCAGGGTACTGATGAATCACTAGAGTCCCCTACAGATAGTTTTCCAAGTTCAGGCGAAACGTTGTAGAGGCCGTATGGTTTTATGGCAGGGTTCGGAAAATGCACGTGTCATATTTCGGGAAGATAATACTGGTGGGCTTTGGTTTAAGCCGGATCCATGTATTATATTGAGTCGGAATATTTTAGTCTCTCGTATTCGTATTCGGTCGGGATACGGATACATGTATGTATATACAGGTGAGGGGTATTTTCGTAATCCGTTACGAGAATATTTTAGAAGATGCATTTCTTTTTGGATTAATCATTTTGGTTTAAATGATTATTTGGTTTTGGAAATGGTGACTCATTATGGATGACATGTTATTCTAGCATGTTCATTAGTGACTCATGCTAATGAGTCACTAAGTGAGTCATGAAGAATTAAATGTGTTTTGTTTTGGGTTTGGATATTTAAGGAGATATTTTCATTAGATATTTGTTTATGGTTTTGATTATATATCCTCACATATCTATTCACAAGAGAAGATACATAGAACACAAGTTTATGAGCTTAGTTTTCTTTTGGCTCACTAGTGTTTCTTGAGTTCACCATTTCCAAACCCCAGCATCTTTTTCAACCTCCACTCTTACCCTCTCATGTGATGAGAACCAAAGAGTGTTTTGAGACAAAGTATTCTACTCGTTCTCTACTTCATCTTGGTCATCACTTTTAGCAGACTTGATGACCGAGTTGCCTCGGTATTGAGGCGGGAGCCCGTTTAAAGATCCGTAGATGTGATGCCACCTCGACGAGGAGAAAAGAGGTCGGAGTTGCCGCAAAGGAGCATGGGAGGATGGCTAAAGACCGAAGGACTCGGATCGATCGGTATAGCCTTTCTACCTCTTTACAGTTTGTTAGTTTAGCGTTAATGGAAAGATCCGGGTTATAGTATGCGATAGCGCCAATTATAAAAGTTTTTGTTCCGCGTTTGGCGTCAGAATGACAGTCAGGGCGCTACCGTAGACTTACATGGTATCAGAGCCACGCCATTAACCTTTACTAACTTGTTCTAACGCGTTTAAAATAACGATCGAACGAAATTTCCGAAACCGCATTTTTCAAGCTAAAGTTTCTGTCGATTTTTAAAACGGGTCTAAAAATCATTTTGAGTATCACAAAAAATCGTGCAGGCTTTTTGAAGACCACAGTAGAAATTTGGGCCAGTGATTCAACTATACTGCCGCGGAACCGCCGCGCAAGCCCAGGTTTGGCCGCGGTTCCGCCCAGGTGCTTCACTATACCATATTTCTTCTGGCTGTCTTGCATAGGGAATTATGGTTTCTGGTATATTTTGTTTGGGCCCAGATTTTGTTAGTGTACTGCAGTTGTACGTAGGGCCCATCTCGGGAAGTTTTGTCGATCGAAATTAAACGTGTTAGTTTACAGTACTTACATTATATCTCCGACCGTGAATGTCATTCGAGCGGTAAATTGCGTCTAATTGCTATTGTTCTTTTAGACAGGTTTGCGAACGTGACATTCGCGTTGATATTCTGTGTTGTGCTGTGATGTTGCGGATTTGTCATGGTGGATAGCTTTGTGCAATGGTAGTGCAGTTTGGATTTATTTGTACATTTGATATTGCGGGGTGAGCGTCCTGTTGGAGATAGTGCCTTCAGAGTCAATTATTGGATCGCAGGTACGTGATTGCAATGATTGCGGAGGACCTATACCGGTAGGACAGTCTTACTCGAGATGATAGTATGCTATCTGGTTTGCCTTTATCAGTCGTGTACATATTCAGGTGACTGATTACATGTTACACTTTGATAGAGCCCTTAGGATCTTGCTTTACTACCAACTGTATGATGGCGATCATATACGTGAGAGTTAGGTAGTTTATATGCATATCCTTAATTGTGGTTCCTAGTCGTGGGAGTTTCGAGACAGGGCATCGATACTCCGGAGTAGACTAGTGTATACAGTCGAGACCCCGACGAGGGACGGTGGCCGGTCTCACAAGCCACTGGTGTCAGTTGGATCACCTAAGATGTATACAGGTGCTCATTGGGTTATGAGTACACCGGACAGGACTCGCCGGGAATCTGCTAGTTGGTATTATACATATCGTCAGATAGCAGTTCCCTGGTGACATGTGTACAGGTTAGTTCATCAACCTGAGGTCGTTATTTGTCTCGTGTGAGTTCCCACTGTGCTTTGATTTCTACCCTACCACGGCTCAAATGAGTCGTGCAAACAGGTAGCTTTTGGGTACAGTCCCGAGCCATATGGAGGCACGTGAGCGGATCGGCAGGGGATTCATCTCTCCCGGTATTGGGGGCGAGATCGTGCTGTGTCTAGGAGAGCCATTACACAAAGCCCACGGCCGTGGCAGGAGATTTACTGGTAGGTACTCCAGTAGTATCTCCGGGTGTTATTGGGCTACACTCCGACACGACTTATACTGCTATTGGGGGTCTGACGTTACTAGCCCCCTAAGCAGATATGCGATACTCATAGACGAACGGACCGGACTGTATATACATTGTCACTGTTAGGCTCAGTAGGGTTTCCGGATGAGTTCGCTCATCGGCCTTCCTTGAGGTCAGTCCATGGGTAGCCGTTACGCATTGCTAGTGCCGCTGACGGTTTGTGGTTAAACCCACTGCCAGGGTACTGACAAGTCATTAGAGTCCCCCACAGACAGTTTCCCAAGTTCGGGCGAAACGTTGTAGAGGCCGTATGGTTTTATGGCAGGGTTCGGAAAATGCACGTGCGTTTACGCACGTGTCAGATTTCGGGCAGATGATACTGGTCGGCTTTGGTTTAAGCTGGATCCGAGTATTATATTGAGTAGATATAATATCTTTGTCTCAAGTTGCATTTGTATTCGGTCGTAATACAAATGCGAGTATATTTATACAGTTACGGGGTTATCCTGAAAGTCGTTTCAGGATCACTTTTGTAAGTTGCCAGTTTCCAGTTTTCTATCAGCCGTCTTTTAATATTCGGTTAAAGACGGATTTATCTTTTCTTTGGAAGAGTGTGGATACTTCTAGAAGGTTCTAGAAGCGGTGAGGTGTTATTGTTTCATTGGTTGCTTTCTTTGTGTTCACACTGTGTGTTCACACTAGATATTTATTTGTGTTCACACTAAATATTTATTTGTGTTCACACTAGATATTTTCTCTTGTGGTCACCCTCTTCTCTCCTACACTCACCCCTCCATTCCTATATATGGCCGGCCCCTTCCCCCTCTCTCTCACTCTCTCACTTGATGTTTCATTTGCTAAAAAGATATGATAGATTTTGGGGTGTATGGAATTTCACAGCTCATTTCATTCCATCACCCGATTCGAGTGGCAACTTCATTAACCGTTCGTCCATAGCTTTGGACGGAACGAGACAAAGTCTTCTACTCATTCTCTACATCATTCTTGGTCGTCTCTTTTAGCAAACTTGACGACCGAGTTGCCTCGAGTCAGAGGCGGGAGCCCGTTTAAAGAATCGTTGACGTGGTGCCACCTGGACGAGCAGATCGGAGATCGACGAGATCAGAGCAGCCGCAACGGAGCGTGGGATGATGGTTAAAGAACGAAGGACTCGGATCGTTCGGTATAACCTTTCTACTCTCTTTACAGTTTGTTAGTTTAGCAATAATGGCAGATCCGGGTTAAAGTATACGATAGCGCCAGTTAAAAAGTTTTTGTTCCGCATTTGGCGTCTGTAGACGGCCGGGGCGCTACCGTAGACTTACAGTGGTATCAGAGCCTCACCATTTTGCTTTACTAACTTGTGCTAACGCGTTTAAAGCATCGATCGAACTGGATATCGAAAACTGCAAAATCTCCATTCACAGTTTCTGTCGATTTTAAATGAAGTCCTAAAATTATTCTACATATCACAGAAAGTTGTGCAGGGTTTTAGAAGCACACCGACCAAATTTGAGCACGTGATTCCACCAAACCGCCGCGGAATCGCGGCCAAACCCATGGTTTGGCCGCGCATCCGCGGCCGTTCTATTGAATCAGTGCACCAAATTTGCACAGTGTCTTCTCTGTTGGAATTTGGGGTTTTTGGTATATATCTTGTGGGGCCCATTTTATGATTTTTAGTCGATCGAAATTTAAACACGTTAGTTTACAGTGCTTACAATATATCTCCGACCGGGAATGTCATTTGATCGGTAAACCGCGCCTGATTGCTATCGTTCTTTTAGACGGGTTTGCGAACGTGACATTCGCGTTGATGTTCTGTGTTGTGCTGTGATGTTGCGGATTTGTCGTGGTGGATAGCAGTGTGCAATGGTAGTACAGTTTGAGTTTATTTGTACATTTGATATTGCGGGACGAGCGTCCAACTTGTGGACTGCCGTCACTGCCTGTTGTATAATATTCTTTTGGGGCGCGACCAAGTTGCGGTCGATGTACCTGTTGTACTATTTTTTATTACTGTACTAAGTTTTGCCCCGCGACGGAGTGCACGGATAGCCGGGTTCTGGGGGGCAACGGGTCCGCATCTCATGGCTTTGAGAGGCAGAGGGGCCTCACTCTAGAATTGGCAGACTATTCGCCGCACTCGTAAGGGGTACAGGTTGACCCAAGGAGGGGTGCCCAAGATTACCGGATTCCGTGATGTGCAGGGTGGTCCATTCACTTTGCTGTAGAGGGCTGCCTCGCTTCAGGTTTTGGCGGGTAACTTGCCGCACCCGTAGGGGTCTAGGTTTCATTGCATAGGCTATCCACACGACCAGGGGAACATCGGGTTTCAGCAGCGGCTCTGTGAAACCCGGGGATCCCAGATTATCTGTATTGTTCTGTGATGCTTATTACTTTTCTGTAATGTTGCATATTATCACGCCTGGAGCGATTATTGTATATTGGTTTATATACTATTAGATGTTGTATATGTTTTACACCCGCGCTAGTCCAGTCCCCGCTCTGTCGTTAGTTAAGTAACCTAACGGGTGATGACGGGACCCAGTGACGAATGCGGATGGCATATACGTACATTTTATTTTCGTTCTTTTCTGGTGTGATTGATTGATGGGACTGCATTGATTTTGATCAATGCAAAGTAAAGCAAACCTGTTTACAGTTGTTGGAACAAATTTAAAATGGGTTATTGCAAAGACGTTTCCTTTTGTTTTGCATAGCGGTATTCAGTGGAATATCCTGCACCTCATTCGACGGGGCAAGGGCCGATATCCCTTCACCGGGACTGACCCCTTGGGCAGAAGCTTGCGTCAGGGTAATAACTTCATTATAGTCGATTACAAGTTGCTTTGCATCGCGGTATTCAGAGGAATATCATGCACCTCATTCCACGAGGAAAGAGCCGAGATCCCTTCATCGGGAATGACCTTTTTAGCAAAAGGTTTTCGCCATTATATTTTAAAAAGCTATCAGGTTCCTTCAGCGATATCAAGTTCACTACGTTAAAGGTTTTTCGCCAAAAACCAGCCGTAGCCCTCCGTCACTTCTTTTGGGTATTCGGTAGTATTCAAGCCATGCATTTTAGCCAAAGTTAAGGAATAGTGTTTGGTAGCTGCTGGGTATTCATTTGTTGCATAGATAGATGAGTTAGTTTGGGACAGTCGTTCTGCCGATTGGCCAAAGTCAGGGGCATGTACGGGTGGGTTCAAATTGACAAGATAGTGACGGGTAGAACTTGGAATGTGACTTATGACATTTTGACCAAAGCCAAGGTTATAAGAGCATGGGGCAAAAATCATATCGGGAGTTTCTAAAGAAACTGAAACTTGCCAAGTATGCGCATACCTTCTGGAGTATGAGTAACGTGGATGTATTCCATCACGTTATCATGAGATGAGAGTTGGATCCCGATTCCTACTGATGAGTTGGTTTACTCTTCGGGTGATCCCGATTGATTCTTCTTTCAGGTTTGGAGGAGAATTTGACAGGACAGTGGGAGGTTTCCGGATTAGATAAAGTGATAACCATTCTGATCTAGGTTAGAGTGCACGCAGAGTGTTTCTTTTCTCTCTCTCTTTGGCAGCGACCTTTGACCGACCCTAGACTATGACTCAGTGACCAAGTTGACCAAACCTTCTTAAAATACTGGCTTTTGGATTGTCTGAGTTGCATAAGTCATTGCCACTCCTTCTTTTACCCTTTGAATTTCTCAGAACACCCCGTATTACTACGGACATCCACTTCCATTGGATAGATCCATCGTATGGTTATATACGAACTCGAAGGGACTTCTTCGAGGATGGATCCAGGTTCAGAAGAAATAGAATTGGTTTATTCAGTTGTCTTTTATTATCACCTTCTCTCAAGTTGCGAGGGCTCCTTGGTTTAGGAGAGTACACCTATTACGCTTATTGGATAGTCTTATTCCAAACCATAGGCAGGTGCCGAAAGGTAGGGAATGAAGAAAACCAATTAGCCTAAGTAGGGTGTGCAGAAGGTAATATGTAAAGACAAAATAAAGGGATTAGAAAGAGGGCAAAGTAAATTGCGACTGTTATCATTCACGACCAAAACCGCGTACTTCATCGCCACTCCTATTTCACCTTTGAAAGAATAAGGTATTATTCAGATGTCTTTTATCATCACCTTCTCTCAAGTTGTGAGTACTCCTTGGTTTAGGAGGGTACACCTATTATGCTTACTGGATAGTCTTCTTCCAAACCATAGGCTGGTGCCGAACGGTAGGGAAGGAAGAAAACCATTTAGCCTAACAATGGTGTACAGAAGGTAATGACTAAAGATAAATAAAGGGACTTAGAGAGATGGCAGTGAAATATACGGTTATAGTCATGAATTGGATTATGGAAGAGGCATTACTATGAATACCAAGATACCCCTAGGAAACATTTTCATGTTTCAGTGCATTGTTAAAGGAAAACTGTTTTCCCGATTGGATACTTACTCCAGGATATGTATTTACCAGGTTTCATTATCATATCTGTATGGTTTTATAGATGATGAGTGGGTGTAAGTTATTGGGAACTAGGTGATTTTCCTTATTATATCGGAATTCGTTGTAATTGGTGATATTTGAGGAAATCGCCAGGGTACAGTTTTCAACCTACGACGCACAGGTTTTGAGTTGTTTAACTCAGCGGACTTATACAGAGTATTGTATGTTGTCCAAGTGTCCATCAGGACAAAAGGGTAGGTCCCCGTACTATGTTCTTTTTACTTATGACTTCTCTAGTTTTTAGACAAGTGTTTCGTGGAAATAAAAGGTCTAAGTTTTGAGAAGTTGTGGGTATAAGAATAAAGTAGAGAACCAAGTGTCACAAGTATCGGGATTCTTCAAAGAGATCGAAGATGTAGATTCTTGTGATTGGTATTCAGATGATAGTAATGATTTTGAGAAACTTATTTCTTTTTCAGGTTACTCATAGTTGGAAGGATTCCTTAGTTGAGTAAAGCTGATTAGCCTCTTTCCATTAAGGTGATATGCACTGGAGACAGCTGCATATTTTGAATCTGGTTCCAATTAAATAAAGTGCCAAAGTTTCTATATTGGATATAGAATAGTTCGTTCCTTAAAAGATGTTAAGGTACGGGGAGTTGTCCAGCTTATGCTTAAAACCAGACTCTGGACAACTCAGGGTACGTTTCTGTAATGGCTGTTTGTGGGTTGACCCTGGCTATGACGAGGGTTGATATTCTATCATTTGGAAGATCAATAGTGATATTGTTCTTGACTCGTCACAGTTTTAGTAAAATGGATTTTTTCAGAAAACAGTAGTGGGAGTATGGTAGAACTGGAAGTGATTCCAGAACCGCGAATGATTACGGAAAATTTAATAGGACCTATATATTCAATCAGGTTTGACATTCCAATAGCCACTCCGCAGATATGGTGGGTAACCTCAGACACCCGAGAGGTACTTCGGTAGCCTCAAGGATGGTGACAGGGAGGTTCTTATCTACCCAGACTTGACACTACTGATGTTCCAGGCTATGAGACCCGGTAGGAGGGTTGTCGTAGTCAGTGGGAGCATCGGAAGCATAGTGGGTAAGATGCTTATGTATATTTATAGACTTGAGCAGTTATAGCGGAGATAGATCATCTAGTTTTGATATGACAGTCATGGGTTTGACTTCAATCAGGATAGGGGATGGATCTGTTAATAAGGTAGTAGGGTGTGATGTCATGGTATCTGGATGACATATACAGAGTAGGAAGTAAAATTCCTATACTACGATCGGTTGTACTGTGGTCGTCACACAGTTGTTTCTCCAGACAGGATATGGATATAATATTTGACATTCTGGTTTCTGGATCTATGGTTTTAGATCTAGATTTGGGTAGTTTCCCAATGTGGGTACTTTGACAGATATTCTAATGGTTTTTTAGGATAGTTGACTCCTAGCATGGTGGTGTACCTGCAGGTGATGGAGTCACCCTCTCTAAAGGTGTCGTATAGACTAAAGGGGAGAGGGCTGTGCATGATTGGCAGATCACTTGCTTAGGCAATTGAGTCAATCGTGAGGTGTCAAGTACCACACCAGATGTTGTTTTTGCACTAGATGCGATAAGTTTGTATTAATCCAATCCTGGAGAGACATAAGGAAGCAGTTTTAGAACATAAGTGGATGTTCTACGGATTTGATGACGGCAGCCTCCTTCGGGAGACGATTATCATTCCAGGCTTCAAACGTGACGTGGATGACAGAGTGATTGTCAGAGTTTTAGTTTTCCCTCTGACGAGGGACAGTATTATGGACAGGTGATCCAAGAGGATACTGTTGGTGGCATGGTGCCCGATACTGATTAGGTCAGTGATCGATACAGTCTAAGAAGTTTGGATTTGGAGTTCATTTATGAACTAGGTCCCATCAGATATCCAGACATATTCTAAGACAGGTATTACTCAATTCGGGAGATGGCTTTCTCCGCGAATTTGAGATTAAGAGAGATATAGAAAGAAACTTCTAGGCGGATCCACTCACTGAGGCTATTTCTCGAACACAATAGTTTTACAAACGGGCTTTGTGAAACTGATTAGTAGAGGAGTTGGATGTTCGGTTTCACATGGGCTGTGAGTAGTCGACATCGCAATAATTAGCCTTGAGTGCAAGTGGGAGATTGTTGGAGATAGTGCCCTCAGAGTCAATTATTGGATCGCAGGTACGTGATTGCAATGATTGCGGAGGACCTATACCGGTAGGACAGTCTTACTCGAGATGATAGTATGCTATCCGGTTTATCTTTATCAGTCGTGTATATATTCAGGTGACTGATTACATGTTACACTTTGATAGAGCCCTTAGGATCTTGCTTTACTACCAACTGTATGATGGCGATCATATACGTGAGAGTTAGGTAGTTTATATGCATATCCTTAATTGTGGTTCCTAGTCGTGGGAGTTTCGAGACAGGGCATCGATACTCCGGAGTAGACTAGTGTATACAGTCGAGACCCCGACGAAAGGCGGTGGCCGGTCTCAAAAGCCACTGGTGTCAGTTGGATCACCTAAGATGTATACAGGTGCTCATTGGGTTATGAGTACACCGGACAGGACTCACCGGGAATCTGCTAGTTGGTATTATACATATCGTCAGATAGCAGTTCCCTGGTGACATGTGTACAGGTTAGTTCATCGACCTGAGGTCGTCATTTGTCTCGTGTGAGTTCCCACTGTGCTTTGATTTCTACCCTACCACGGCTCAAAGGAGTCGTGCAAACAGGTAGCTTTTGGGTACAGTCCCGAGCCATATGGAGGCACGTGAGCGGATCGGCAGGGGATTCGTCTCTCCCGGTATTGGGGGCGAGATCGTGCTGTGTCTAGGAGAGCCATTACACAAAGCCCACGGCCGTGGCAGGAGATTTACTGGTAGGTACTCCAGTAGTATCTCCGGGTGTTATTGGGCTACACTCCGACATGACTTATACTGCTATTGGGGGTCTGACGTTACTAGCCCCCTAGACAGATATGCGATACTCATAGACGAACGGACCGGACTGTATATACATTGTCACTGTTAGGCTCAGTAGGGTTTCCGGATGAGTTCGCTCATCGGCCTTCCTTGAGGTCAGTCCATGGGCAGCCGTTACGCATTGCTAGTGCCGCTGACGGTTTGTGGTTAAACCCACTGCCAGGGTACTGACGAGTCATTAGAGTCCCCCACAGACAGTTTCCCAAGTTCGGGCGAAACGTTGTAGAGGCCGTATGGTTTTATGGCAGGGTTCGGAAAATGCACGTGCGTTTACGCACGTGTCAGATTTCGGGCAGATGATACTGGTCGGCTTTGGTATAAGCCGGATCCGAGTATTATATTGAGTAGATATAATATCTTTGTCTCAGTTGCATTTGTATTCGGTCGTAATACAAATGCGGGTATATTTATACAGTTACGGGGTTATCCTGAAAGTCGTTTCAGGATCACTTTTGGAAGTTGCCAGTTTCCAGTTTTCTATCAGCCGTCTTTTAATATTCGGTTAAAGACGGATTTATCTTTTCTTTAGAAGAGTGTGGATACTTCTAGAAGGTTCTAGAAGCGGTGAGGTGTTATTGTTTCATTGGTTGCTTTCTTTGTGTTCACACTGTGTGTTCACACTAGATATTTATTTGTGTTCACACTAAATATTTATTTGTGTTCACACTAGATATTTTCTCTTGTGGTCACCCTCTTCTCTCCTACACTCACCCCCTCATTCCTATATATGGCCGGCCCCTTCCCCCTCTCTCTCACTCTCTCACTTGATGTTTCATTTGCTAAAAAGATATGATAGATTTTGGGGTGTATGGAATTTCATAGCTCATTTCATTCCATTACCCGATTCGAGTGGCAACTTCATTAACCGTTCGTCCATAGCTTTGGACGGAACGAGACAAAGTCTTCTACTCATTCTCTACATTATTCTTGGTCGTCTCTTTTAGCAAACTTGACGACCGAGTTGCCTCGAGTCAGAGGCGGGAGCCCGTTTAAAGAATCGTTGACGTGGTGCCACCTGGACGAGCAGATCGGAGATCGACGAGATCAGAGCAGCCACAACGGAGCGTGGGATGATGGTTAAAGAACGAAGGACTCGGATCTTTCGGTATAACCTTTCCACTCTCTTTACAGTTTGTTAGTTTAGCAATAATGGCAGATCCGGGTTAAAGTATACGATAGTGCCAGTTAAAAAGTTTTTGTTCCGCATTTGGCGTCTGTAGACGGCCGGGGCGCTACCGTAGACTTACACGTCCAACATGTGGACTGCCGTCACTGCCTGTTTGTATAATATTCTTTTGGGACACGACCGGGCTGAGGTCGATGTACCCGTTGTACATATTTTTCATAACTGTACTAGGTTTACCACGCGACGGAGTGCACGGATAGCCGGCTTCTGGAGGGCAACGGGTCCTCATCTCATGGCTTTGATAGGCAGAGGGGCCTCACTCTAGAATTGGAAGACTATTCGCCGCACTCGTAGGGGGTACAGGTTGACCCAAGGAGGGGTGCTCAAGTTACCGGATTCCGTGAAGTGCAGGGTGGTCCATTCACTATGCTGTAGGGGGCTGCCTCGCTTCAGGTTTTGGCGGGTAACTTGCTGCACCCGTAGGGGTCTAGGTTTCATTGCACAGGCTATCCACACGACCAGGGGAACGTCGGGTTTTAGTAGCGGCTCTGTGAAACCCGGGGATCCCAGATTATCTGTATTGTTCTGTGATGCTTATTACTTTTCTGTAATGTTGCATTTATCACGCCTGGAGCGATTATTGTATATTTTTTATATACCTGTAGATGTTGTATATGTTTTACACCCGCACTAGTCCAGTCCCCGCTCTGTCGTTAGTTAAGTAACCTAACGGGTGATGACAGGACCCACTGACGAATGCGGATGGCATATACGTACATTTTATTTTCGTTCTTTTCTGGTGTGATTAATTGATGGGACTGCGTTGATTCTGATCAATGCAATGGAAAACAAACCTGTTTGGATGTTGTTGGAACAGTTTTAAAAAGTGTTATTACAAAGACGTTTTCTTTTATTTTGCACAGTGGTATTCGGTTGGAATATCCTGCACCTCATTCGACGAGGCAAGGGCCGAGATCCCTTCACCGGGAGTGACCCCTTAGGCAAAAGTTTGCGTCAGGGTAATAACTTCACTATAGTCGATTACATGTTGCTTTGCATCGCGGTATTCAGTTGGTATATCCTGCACCTCACTCCACGAGGAAAGAACCGAGATCCCTTCACCGGGAGTGACCTCTTTAGCAAAGGTTTTCGCCACTATATTTTTATAAAAAGCTATCAGGTTCCTTCAACAAGATCAAGTTCATTATGTTAAAGGTTTTTCGCCAAAAAACAGCCGTAGCCTTCCGTCGTTTCAGATGGGTAGCATGTAGTATTCATGCTATGTTTGTTGGCCTTCATCAAGGCATAGTGGATGGTAGATGCTTGTTACTTTTCTGTTGCATAGATAGATGAGTTGGTTTAGGACAGTCGTATTACCTTGTTGGCCTTCGTCAAGGGTATGTATGGGTGGGTTCGAATTGACAAGATAATAACAGGTAGAACTTAACATGTGACTTATGATTTGTTGGCCTTCGTCAAGGTCATAAGAACATGGGGTAAAAATCACATCGGGAGTTTCTAAAGAAACTGAAACTTGCCAGGCATACGCATACCTTCTGGAGTGTGATAATGTGGTGGATACCTTCACATTATCATTCGATGAAAGTTGGATTCCGATTCCCACTGATGAGTTAGTTTTACTCTTCGGGTGATCCCAATTGATTCTTCTTTCAGGTTTGGAGGAGAATTTGACAATACAGTAGGAGGTTTCCTGATTAGATAAAATGATAACCATTCTGATCTAGGTTAGAGTGCACGCAGAGTGTTTCTTTTCTCTCTCTCTTTAGCAGCGACCTTTGACCGACCCTAGACTATGACTTAGTGACCAAGTTGGCCGAACCTTCTTAAAATACTGTCTTTTGGATTGTCTAAGTTGCATAAGTCATTGCCGCTCCTTCTTTTACCCTTTGCATTTCTCAGAACACCCCGTATTACTACGGACATCCACTTCCATTGGATAGATCCATCGTATGGTTATATATGAACTCGAAGGGAATTCTTCGAGAATGGATCCGGGTTCAGGAGAAATTGAATTGGTTTATTCGGTTGTCTTTTTTCATCACCTTCTCTCAGATTGTGAGGGCTCCTTAGTTTAGGAGACGCTTATTGGATAGTCTTCTTCCAAACCATAGGCAGGTGCCGAAAGGTAGGGAATGAATAAAACCAATTAGCCTAACTAGGATGTACAGAAGGTAATAACTAAAGACAAAATAAAGGGATTAGAAAGAGGGCAAAGTAAATTGCGACTGCTATCATTCACGACCAAGCCGCGTACTTCATCGCCACTCCTATTTCACCTTTGCTTTTTTCCCCAGTTCGGGAGAAATAGAATAAGGTATTATTCAGTTGTCTTTTATCATCACCTTTTCTCAAGTTGCGAGTACTCCTAGGATTAGGAGAGTACACCTATTATGCTTACTGGATAGTCTTCTTCCAAACCATAGGCTGGTGCCGAACGGTAGGGAAGGAAGAAAACCACTTAGCCTAAAGGGGTGTACATACGGTAATGAATAAAGGCAAATAAAGGGATTTGGAGAGATGGCAAATAAATATATGGTAACATTCATGAATAGGATTATGGAAGAAGCATTACTAGGAATACCAGGATACCCCTACGAAACATTTTCATGTTTCAGTTTCACTGTGCATTGTTAAAAGGAAACCCGATTTCCCGATTAGATATTTACTCCAGGATATGTATTTACTAGGTATGATTCTCACATCTGTATGGTTTTACAGATGATGAGTGGGAGTAGGTTATTGGGAATAAGGTGATCATCCTCATTATATCGGAATTCGTTGTAATCGGTGATATTTGAGGAAGTCGCCAGGGTTTTTGCCGGACGGCAAGTATTTGGTTTTGAGTATCCGTTGTTGTTCACCAATTTCAAACTGATATATCTATACGTTTATTTTTATAAAGTGAGATATAACTTTTAAAATTATGTCCGTGACATTTACCTATATCAGTTGTCGATTGGGTAAGGAGTATTGAACAACGGAGTAGTTCTTAACCATAAGTACAGTTTTCAACCTATGATTCACAGGTTTTGAGTTATTCGACTCAGGAGACTCATACAGAGTATTGTATGTTTTCCAGTGCCCATCAGGACAAAGGGGTTGGTCCTCGTACTATGTTCTGTTTACTTATGACTTCTCTAGTTTTTAGACAAGTGTTTCGTAGAAATACAATGCCTAAGTTTTGAGAAGTTGTGGGTATAGGAATAAAGTAGAGAACCAGATGTCGCAAGTATCGGGATTCTTCAAAGAGATCGAAGATGTAGATACTTGTGATTGGTATTCAGTTGATAGTAATGGTTTTGAGAAACTTGTTTCTCTTTCAGGTTACTCATAACTGGATGTATTCCTTAGTTGGGTAATGCTGATTAGCCTCTTTCCATTAAGTTGATATGCACTGGAGACAGCTGCATGATTAGAATCTAGTTCCAATTAAATAAGTGCCAAAGTTTCTATATTGGATATAGATTGGTTCATATCTTAACGATGTTAAGATACGGGGAGTTTTCCGGCTTATGCTTAAAACTAGACTCTGGATAACTCAAGGCATGTTTCTGTAATGGCAGTTTGTGGGTTGACCCGGGTTATGTCGAGGGTTGACTTTCTACCATCTGGAAGATCAATAGTGATATTGTTCTTGACTCGCCACAGTTTTAGTAAAATGGATTTTTTTTCAGAAAACAGTAGTGGGAGTATGGTAGAACTGGAAGTGATTCCAAAACCGCAAACGATTACGGAAAATTTAATAGGACCTAAAAATTCAATCAGGTTTGACATTCTATTAGCCACTCTGCAGATATGGTGGGTAACCTCAGACACCCGAGAGGTACTCCGGTAGCCTCAAGGACGGTGACAGGGAGGTTCTTATTTACCTAGACTTGAAACTACTGTTGTTCCAGGCAATGAGACCCGGCAGGAGGTTAAGTATAGCGTCGTTCTAAACTAGCTTTAGAAGTGCACGTATATATTATTCTGCCAGAGGGTTGTTGTGGTCAGTGGGAGCAGCGAAAGCATAGTGGGCAAGTAGCTTATGTCTATTTATAGACTCGAGCAGATATAGCGGAGATAGATCATCTAATTTTGATGTGACAGTCATGGCTTTGACTTCATCAGAATAGGGGATGGATCTTTTAAGAAGGTAGTAGGGTATGATGTCAAGGTATTTGGATGACATACACAGAGTAGGAAGTAAAATTCCTATACTACGATAGGTTATACTATGGTTGTCACACAGTTGTTTCTCCACACAGGATATGGATATAATATCAGACATTCTGGTTACTAGATCTATGGTTTTAGATCTAGATTTGGGTAGTTTCCCAATATAGGTACTTTGACAGTCTAATAGTTTTTAGAATAGATGACTCCTAGTATGGTGGTGTACCTGCAGGTGATGGAGTCACCCTTTCTAATGGTGTCTACAGACTAAAGGGGAGAGGGATGTGCATGATTGGCATATCACTTGCTTAGGCAATTGAGTCAATCGTGAGATGTCAAGTACCACACCAGATGTTGTTTTTGCACTAGATGCGATAAGTTTATATTAATCCAATCCTGAAGAAACATAAGGAAGCAGTTTTAGAACATAAGTGAATGTTCTACGGATTTGATGACGGCGGCCTCCTTCGGGGGACGGTTATCATTCCAGGCTTCAAAGGTGACATAGATGACAGAGTGATTGTCAGAGTTATAGTTTTCCCTCTGGCAAAGAGGGACAGTATTATGGAAAGGTCGTCCTAGAGGATACTGTGGGAAGCAAAGTGCTGGACATTGATTAGTTTCAGTGATCGATACAGTCTAAGAAGTTTGGATTTGGAGTTCATTTATGAACCAGGTCCCATCAGATATCCAGACATATTCTAAGATAGGTATTACTTAATTCGGGAGATGGCTTTCTCCGCGAACTTGAGATTAAGAGAGACATAGAAATAAATATCGGTGCGGATCTACTCATTGAGGCTATTTCTCGAACACAAGAGTTTTACAAACGGGCTTTGTGAAACTGATTAGTAGAGGAGTTGGGTGTTCGATATCACACGGGCTGTGAGTATGCGACATTGCAATAATTAGCCTTAAGTGCAAGTGGGAGATTGTTGGATGTAGTGCCCTCAAAGTCAATTATTAGACCGCAGGTACGAGATTGCAATGATTGAGGAGGACCTATACCGGTAGCACAGTCTTACTTGAGATGATAGTATGCTATCTGGTTTGCTTTTATCAGTAGTGTACAGGTTCAGGTGACTGATCACTATTACACGTTGATAGAGACCTTAGGATCTTGCTTTACTACCAACAGTATGATGGCGATCATATACGTGAGAGTTGGGTAGTCTATAAGCACATCCTTAATAGTTGTCCCTAATCGTGGGAGTTTCGAGACAGGGCATCGATACTCTGAAGTAGACTAGTGTACACAGTCGAGACCCCGACGAGGGGAGGTGGCCGGTCTCACAAGCCACTGGTGTCAGTTGGATCACCTAAGATGTATACAGGTGCTCATTGGGTTATGAGTACACCGGACAGGACTCGCCGGGAACTTGCTAGTTGGTATTTATACCTAGCGTCAGATAGCAGTTCCCTGGTGACATGTGTACAGGTTAGTTCATCGACCTGAGGTCGTCATTTGTCTCGTGTTAGTTCCCACTGTGCTTTGATTTCTACCCTACCACGGCTCAAAGGAGTCATGCAAACAGGTTTTTTTTGGGTACAGTCCCGAGCCATATGGAGGCAAGTGAGCGGATCGGCAGGGGATTCGTCTCTCACGGTATTAGGGGTGAGATCGTGCTGTGTCTAGGAGAGCCATTACTGTTTACCTCAATCAGAGCAAAGCTCTGTTTAAATTCCAAGGTGGGAAAAGAAGCAATACTTCTGTTTTTCTCCAATCAAAGCAAACCTCTGTCTTGAAAATTAAAAAGAAAATTAAAGTTAAAATAAATGAAGTAGCGTACTCCATAAGAGCAAATCTCTTATAAAAATAAAAAAAATAAAAAAAATATAAAAAAAATCCGCAACTGCGCGCTGCGCAGTGCGCTACGCAGCGCGCGCAACTGCGCGTTGCGCAGCGCGCGCTGCGCAGTAAATAAAAAAAAAATTTTAAAAAAAATTTTAAAAATAAAAAAAAATTTATTGCGCGACACGTGTCTGCGCAGTTGCGCAAACGCCTCGCTGCGCAGTGCGCTGCGCAGTAAATAAAAAAATAATAAAAAGATTAATAAAAAAATTTAAAAAATAAATTTTTTTATTATTACGCGACACGTGTCTGCGCAGTTGCGCAAACGCTGCACGACACGTGTCACGCGCTGAGGAGTTATGCAAAAAAAAGAATAAAGATTTGAGAAAATCTTATCTGCTTTTGTTAAAACAAGAAGATTTCTTCTGTAAAACAGAGCCCTTCGGATTAAAAATCCAACGGTGGGGAAAATTCCCCAAATCACTTAGAGAATGATCTCTTTAATAAACTTTAACTAATTTATGGGCACTATAAAAAGGACCCTAGACCTCATTTCAAAGAAAAGAAAGATCTGGCCAAAAAAAAAAGGAGAAGAGAACTCTTGAGAACTCTTGAAGAATAAAAAAAAAGGTAAAAACCTTTAAAAGAAGAGAAAATTCTCTTATGAACAAGATCATGGATCTTCAACAATAAATAAATAAATAAATAAAACAGTGCCTTGCACTTGTTTTATGAACCATCGGTTCTTGAACCTAAAAGGTTCTTAAATTAATAGTGCTTTGCACTTTCATGAACCTTTGGTTATCTGACATAAGAAAAACAAGAAAAAACTTGTTTTTTCTTATATCTAAATCAAATAGTGCCTTGCACTTGTTTTATGAACCATCGGTTCTTGAACCTAAAAGGTTCTTAAATTAATAGTGCTTTGCACTTTCATGAACCTTTGGTTCTCTGAGATAAGAAAAACAAGAAAAAACTTGTTTTTTCTTAGATCTAAATCAAATAGTGCTTTGCACTTCTTTTATGAACCATCGGTTCTTGAATCTTAAAGATTCTCGAATTAACAGTGCTTTGCACAAATGCAATGCATTACTTAAAGGGCCAGGCCCAAATCAAAATGACCTGACAGGCCAAAATAAATTGCAAGGCAATAAATGGGCAGAGCCCAAATAAATTGATGATTTGCATCCTTTATACAAGGGCAGAGCCCAAATGAAATTGATGCTCTGCATCATTTATAAAGGACAGAGCCCCAAAACAAATTGATGCCCTGCATCTTTTCTGGGCAAAGCCCAAATAAAAATAAAAAAAAACAAATCCAAATAAAATATTGGACATTTTTAACTGAACTTAGCCCAATCGTGGCCATAAGTCCTTAAACTAAATTAACTGAGCAAAACGGCTCTCCTAAACCAATCCACATCCGGTTCAAGGGTACATCTCCGAACTCCTATGATATCCATCGTTGTAATTCCTCAACGATGTCAAAGAGGTGACGGGTCCCAACGACCATACATCAATATGGACTGCGGGGTCCTTAAACTCGTGGACCGAGACGTCCCTAAACTAATATCGGACCGAGACATCCTTAAACTAATATCGGACCGAGACGTCCTTAAACTAACGGTGGACCACTATGTCCTTAAACTGGTATTGGACCACCATGTCCCTAAACTGGCACAATAGAGCCCAAATGCTCTTTTGTCGGATCTAAACGATCCCGTTAAGTCGATCTTAGTCCCAAACTGGACTAACGTATCCTTAACAACCGTTTAAATCCCGTTAAGTCGATCTTAGTCCCAAACTGGACTAACGTATCCTTAACAACCGTTTAAGTTGATCTTAGCCTCAAATATGGCTAACGCATTCTTAAACCTTCAAACAGACTTTAGTCCCAAATTGGACTATAAATTCCCCCAATCAACTTTGGCTCAAGGGTACATCTCTGAACTCCTCTGACATTTGTCGTTGTAATTCTTCAACGTCGTCAGAGAGGTGACGGGTCCCGACGACCATACATGCAATGGACCACTATGTCCCTAAACTGGAACAATAGAGTCCAAATGCCCTTTTGTCGGATCTAAACGATCCCGTTAAGTTGATCTTAGTCTCAAACATGACTAACGTATCCTTGACGAATGTTTAAGTCGATCTTAGCCGCAACGCGACTAAGGCATCCATAAACTAAAAACACCAAACCCAAATCTAAGTAAATACGGATTTGGACTAATCCACGTCCTACGGACGACGGCATTACTCAGTCTCCGTATACAATCCACGGGCAACCACAAACAAAACAAACACACACGACACGAAGTGAAATTCTGGAGAAGGAGAAAGTTGTTACCGCAATGCGGTAGCGTAATTAACTGCAGGGGCTTGCGCCTGCAGGGAAGAGCGTCCCCACAATCAAAAACCTCTCAAGTGAGGGGGAATCTGACGAAGTCTGCTACATCGGCCGCATCCGTCTAAACCTCCGATACACGGTGCCATAAATCAACTTGGCATCTTCGGAGAGGTGGACGGATAAAACCAAATAGCATCTGCCCCGAATCTCAGCGTCAGGCCATCGCGGTCCTGTGCGCCGTCTTTCGGAGGGGAACAGATTCTGGCACGCCCGGTGGGATCTCTTCCTCTTTCCACTCCACACTTCGGGTGTCGTGTTCGCGAACAAATCGCGGTTTGCTGTGATTGCCTGTGATTTAAGGTACTAAGATTTGGTGTCTTGCTTTATGCAGAAAACAGAAAATCGATGGCTTCGAACTGCACCGCCCGCAGCGATAACTCTCGCTCCGTCATTGCTGGAGGAGTGACTTATGGGCCCCAAGCGGCCTCCCTTTTCAAAATGCCAGTGGAGCAGATGGCTCAAGCCGCCACTGGACTATTTTTTGGGACCATGCTCCCACCAATGAGCTTCAACGCCCTAATGACATTGCAAGAAGCTCCAAAGAAGTCGGTCTTCGATCGACTTACCACTGCCGCGACCCCTCTCAACGGGTCGTCCAACTTGTAAGTGCACGGCGGCGCCCCGGCCGTCAATCCGACGGCCAAATGCGGAAACGGTGATAAACTTTAATTTTTTTGCGGACTTAGCAAACCGGCACCACCGCGCACTAAACACCCGGATCGTAACCATTAACAAGTCTAAGCTAACTAGAAGATGGGTTAGAGATATACCGACTGATCCGAGTCCTCCGGTCTTCATCTCCACTCCGATCTCCTCGCGGGATCTCCGGTCGTCGCCTCTTCACCGGAAGGGCACCACGTCGCCTGCATCTTTTACGGGCTCCCGCCTCAATACCGAGGCAACTCGGGCGCGAAGTAGGCTAGCCGACGCGTCCAAGATTTGCTGTAGAATAGTGTAGAATACTTGTCTCTTTGGGGTTAAAGAGGTTGCCAAGTTGGAGGAATATTGCACACGAATTTTTCCATGGATGGAGGCTAAGAGAAAAGAGCATGCCCTCTCAAAATGGAGCTCGGCCAAGCCATCAGCCCCTGCACCCCAATTTTGTGCTCTGTGGAATTGAGTATGAAGAGTGCACCAATTAAAACCATGTAAAAGGAAATTTTCCTTTTAAATCAACAGCACACACACACACAAAAGGGGGGGGGCCCACGAAATTAGCAAGGAAATTGCCACACTAAGAAATAAATCCTTTTCCATGTTTCAACCTCCTGCACACTCCCACATTAATCAAGAAGGGGAAAAAAAAAACTCACCAAAATAAAAACACACTCCAACAGTGGCCGGCCATCTCCAATTTCCAACACCAAATCATATCAAAAACCATATCCAATCAAATCCCAATAAATGCATGAATAGGAAAGATGATATCATAATCAAACCTTTTGCAAGAAACCCCCTCAACAAAATGTTAATTGCAAACTTGCATTTAACACCCTCCAACGAAAAGTCCGACCGGGAAGGAAAAAGAGAAAACCGGCCGGAACGGAATGCAAACTGGCAACCCCAGAAAACTGGTCCCATAATAAATTACAGGAAAACCCCGATACTGTGCATACACACCCGCATCTGTATTCCGTCCGGATACAAATGCAAAGAGACAAAACTACACTATCAAATACTAAGATCCGGCTTAAGCCAAAGCCGGCTAGTAAAAAACCGTCCGATCACGATCCGTGCAATACCGCACGTATCTGATCGAACCCTGCCATATCTCCATACGGCCTCTACAGCGTTTCGCCCGAAAGCTGAGTAACTGAAAGTGTGGTGGACTCTAAAGACTCGTCAATACAATGGTTGTGGATTTAACCACTAGCACGTCAGAGGTATAAGCCAATACGTAACGGGCCACCAGCTATTGACTAAAAAGGGACGTCGATGAGCGAACTCATCCTGACACCCTACTGAGCCTGTCAGTGACAATATCCGTACAGTCCGGTCCGTTCGTCTATGAGCATCGCATGTCGGGCCTAGGGGGTGGGTAAAAGTCAGACCCCCAAAAGCGGTACAAGTCGTGTCGGAGTGTAGCCCAGAACACCCTGAGATACTACTGGAATACCTACCAGTAAATCTCCTGCCTTGGCCAAGGACTTCGTGTAATGGCTCTCCTAGACACAGCGCGACCTCACCCCCAATACCGGGAGAGACGAACCCCCGAAGATCCGCTCACTGCCTCCATGTGGCTCGGGACTGTACCCAACTAAAACCTGTTTGCATGACTCCTTTGAGCCATGGTAGGGTAGTAATCAAAGTACAGTGGGAACTCACACGAGACAAATGACGATCCCCAGGTCGATGAACTAACCTGTACACATGTCACCTGGGAACTGCTATCTGACGTCAGGTATAAGACCAACTAGCATGTTCCCGGCGAGTCCTGTCCGGTGTACTCATAACCCAATGAGCACCTGTATACATCTTAGGTGAACCAACTAACACCAGTGGCTTATGAGACCGGCCACCGCCCCTCGTCGGGGTCTCGACTGTATACACTAGTCTACTCTGGAGAATCGATGCCCTGTCTCGAAACTCCCACGACTAGGGACATTTTAAGGATATGCTTGTAGACCCCAGCTCTCACGTATATGATCGCCCTCATACTGCCGGCAGTCAAGCAAGAATCCTAGGGGCTCTATCAACGTGCAATAGCGACCTGTCAGGTCACCTAAAGCAGTACACGATGATAAAGGTAAACCAGATAGCAAACTATCATCTCGAGTAAGACTGTCGTACAGGGATAGGTCCTCCCTCAATCATTGCAATCACGTGCCTGTGATCCAATAATTGACTCTGAGGGCACTATCTCCAACAATCTCCCACTTGCACTCAAGGCTAATTATTGCGATGTCGCATACTCACAGCCCGTGTGATACCGAACACCCAACTCCTCTACTAGTCAGTCGCACAAAGCCTGTTTGCGAAACTATTGCGTTCGAGGAAAAGCCTCAGTGAGTGGATCCGCCTAGATGTTTCTTTCTATGTCTCTCTATATCTCAAGTTCGCGGAGAAAACCATCTCCCGAAATGAGCAATACCTGTCTTAGAGTGTCTGGATGTCTGATGGGACCGAGCTCATAAATGAACTCCAAATCCAAACTTCTTAGACTGTATCGTCAACTGAACTTAATCAGTATCCTGCGCCATGCCTCCCTCAGTATTGCCTTGGATCACCTGTCCAGAATACTGCCCCTCGACAGAAGGAAAAACTATAATTCTGACAACCTCCTTGTCGTCCATGTCACCTTGGAAGCCTGGAATGATAACAGTTTCCTGAATGAGGCTGTCGTTACCATATCCCTAGAACATCCACTTATGTTCTAAAACTGCTTCCGACTGTTTCTCCAGGATTGGATCAAAGTCAACTTATTGCATCTAGTGCAAGAACAACATCTGGTGTGGTACTTGACATCTCATGATTGACTCAATTGCCTAAGCAAGTGATCTGCCAATCATGCACATCCCTCTCTACTTTAGTCTATAAGACACCTTTAGAGAGGGTGACTCCATCACCTGCAGGTACACTACCGTGCTAGGAGTCGTCCATTCTAAATACTCTTAGAATGCTGTCAAAGTACCCTGATTGGTAAACCACCCAAATCTAGATCTAAGACCATAGATCTAGTAACCAGTATGTCTGATATAATGTCCAAATCCCTTGTGGAGAAACCACTGTGTGACGACCAAAATATAACCGATCGTAGTATAGGATTATGACTTCCTACTACCTTCTCAACAGATCCATCCCTTATTCTGATGACGTCAAACCTATGACTGTCACATCAGAAACAGATGATCTAACTCCGCTATATCTGCTTTAGTCTATAAATAGATATAAGCCTGATGTCCACCAATGCTTCCGCTGCTCCCACTGACTACGAAAACCCTCTGGCAGAGTCATATACACGTACACTTCTAAAAACTAGTTTAGAACGACGCTATACTCATCCTCCCACCGGGTCTCGCAGCCTGGAACAACAGCAATGGCAAGTGTGGGTAAACAAGAACTTCCCTATCACCGTCCTTGAGGCTACCGGAGTACCTCTCGGGTGCTTGAAGTTACCCACCTTATCTGCGGAGTGGCCAATGGAATGTCAAATCAGATTGAATCTTTAGGTTCCTTATCAAATCTTCAGTAATCGTTTGCGGTTCTGGAATCACTTCCAGTTCTACCATACTCCCACTACTGTTTTTGAAAAAATCCATTTTTATTAAAACTGTGGCGAGTTAAGAACAATATCACTATTGATCTTTCTTATGGTAGAAAGTCAACCCTCGTCATAGCCTGGGTCAACCCACAAACAGCCATTACAGAAACGTGCCTTGAGTTATCCAGAGTCTGGTTTTAATCATAAGCCGGACAACTCCCCGTACCTTAACAATGTTAAGATATGAACTGTACTATATCCAATATAGAACCAGAGGCACTGATTTAATTGAACCAGATTCAAATCATGCAACTGTCTGCAGTGCATGTCAACTATATGGAGAGAGGCCTATCAGCGTTACTCAACTTAGGAATGCTTCCAATTATGAGTAACCTGAAAGAGAAGCAATTTCTCTTTATCATTACTATCAACTGAATACCATACACAAGTATCTACATCTTCGATCACTTTGAAAAATCCTGATACTTGCTACACCTGGTTCTCTACTCTATTCAAATACCTATAACTCCTCAAAACTTAAATCCTGTGTTTCTACGAAACACATGTCTAAGAACTAGAGAAGTTAAAAGTAAACAGAATACAGTATGAGGACCAACCCCTCTGTCCTAATGGACACTGGACAACATACAATACTCTGTATAAGTCCGTCGAGTCTAACAACTCTTTCACTGTGTGTCGTAGGTTGAAAACTGTACTTATGGTTAAGAAGAATTACACCGCTGTTTAATGCTCCTTACCTAACCATCAACTGATATAGGTAAATGTCATCGACATAATATCAAAAGGTATATCTCACTCTATGAAAATAGACGTACAGATATATCAATTTGAAATTGGTGTACAACAGCGGATATTCAAAACCAAATATTTACCGACCGGCAAACAGCCCAGGTAATCTCCTCAAATATCACCGATTACAACGAATCCCGATATAATGAGGATGATCACCCAATTCCCAATAACTTACTCCCACTCATCATCTGTAAAACCATACAGATGTGAGAATCAAACCTGGTAAATACATACCCTGGAGCAAGTGTCTAATCGGAAAATCAGTTTTCTTTTAACAGTACACAGTTGAAACTGAAACATTAAAATGTTTCGATGGGGTATCCTGGTATTCCTAGTAATGCCTCTACCATTATCCATATTCACAACTATAACCGTATAATTCTTTGCCACCTCTCCAAATCCCTTTATATGTCTTTAGTCATTACCTTCTGCACACCCTTTTAGGCCAATTGGTTTTCTTCCTTCCCTACCGTTCGGCACCAGCCTATGGTTTGGAAGAAGACTATCCAATAAGCATAATGGATGTACTGTCCTAATCCTAGGAGCACTCGCAATGCGAGAGAAGGTGAAGATAAAAGACAACCGAATAAACCTTATTCCTATTTCTCCTAGACCAGAATCCATCCCCGAACTGGAACAAGTTCCTTTCGAGTTCGTATATAACCATACGATGGAGTATCCAATAAACTGTGGATCTTCGTAGTGATACGGAGTGTCCTGGAGAAATACAAAGGTGATTTAGGATTGGCGAAGAAATACTTGGTTTGGTCGTGAATATCAGTCGCAATTTACTTTGCCCTCTTACTAATCCCTTACTTTGTCTTAATCTTAATACCTTCTGCACATCGTTTAGGCTAATTGGTTTTCTTCATTCCCTACCGGTCGGCACCAGCCTAAGGTTTGGAAGAAGACTATCCAATTTGCATAATAGGTGTACTATCTCCTAAACCAAGGAGTACTCACAACTTGAGAGAAGGTAAAAAGGAAAAGACAACTGAATAATCCTATCCGTTTTCTCCAGAACCGGAAACCATCCTCGAATTCCTTCGAGTTCGTATCTAACCATACGATGGTTTTTGTCCAATGGAAGTGGACGTTCTTAGTAATACGGGGTGTCCTGGAGAAAAGGGTAAAAGTAGGAGTGGCAATGAGGTCTGCAACTCTGACAATCCAAAAGCCAGCGTTAAGAAGGTTCGGTTAACTTGGTCTCTGAGTCCTAGTCTTAGGGTCGGGTCAATGGTCGCTGCCAGAGAGAGAGAAAAGAAACACTCAACGTGCACTCTAACCTAGATCAGAATGGTTATCCCTTAATCTAATCTGGAAACCTCCCACTGTACCTCAAATTCTCCTCCAAACCTGAAAGAAGAATTAGTCGGGGTCACCCGAGGAGTAAACCAACTCATCAGTGGGAATCGGGATCCAACTCTCATCGTATGATAACGTGACGGAATCCGCTCACGGTATCACACTCCAGAAGGTATGCGCATATCTGGCAAGTTTCAGTACTTTTGAAACTCCCGATGTGGATTTTTACCCCATGCTCTTATGACCTTGACTTTGGCCAACAAATCATAAGTCACATGTCAAGTTCTGCCCGTCATTCTCCAGGTTAATTTGAGCCCACCCGTACAAGCCCTTGACTTTGGCCAACAAGGCTATACGACTGCCCCAAACCAACGCATCTATCTATGCTGCATATGAATAACCAATAGCTACCAAACACTGTGCCTTGACTTTGGCCAACAAACACAGCTTGAATACTATTGACTACCCATATGAAACGACGGAGGGCTACGAATGGTTTCTGGCGAAAACCTTTAACGTAATGAACTTGATATCGTTGAAGGAACGGATAGCTTTTTAGAAAATATAGTGACGAAAACCTTTACTAAAGAGGTCACTCCCGGTGAAGGGATCTCGGCTCTTTCCCCGTAGAATGGGGTGCAGGATATTCTAACTGAATACCACGGTGCAAAGCAAAAGTAATCGGCTATAGTGAAGTTAATGCCCTGACGCAAAATTCTGTCCAAGGGGTCACTCCCGGTGAAGGGATCTCGGCCCTTGCCTCGTCGACTGAGGAGCAGGATATTCCAAATGAATACCACGATGCAAAACAAAAGTAAACGTCCTTGCAATAACAGCTTTTTGAAAAGTGTTCCAACAACATCAGATTAGGTTTGTTTTAACTTGCATTGATCCGAATCAACGCAGTCCCATCAATTGATCACACCACAAAGAACGAAAATATACTGACGTACGTATATGCCATCCGCATTTGCCACTGGGTCCCGTCATCACCCGTTAGGTTAGCTAACTAACGGCAGAGCGGGGACTGGACTAGCGCGGATGAAAAACATATACAACATCTACTAATATATATACCAATATATTATATTTCGCTCAAGGCGTGAATAAAATGCAACATCACAGAAATGTAAAGCATCACAGAACAATACAGATATCTGGGATCCCCGGGTTTCACAGAGCCACTACTGAAACCCGACGTTCCCCTGGTCGTGTGGATAGCCTGTGCAATGAAAACCTAGACCCCTACGGGCGCGGCAAGTCACCCGCCAAAACCTGAAGAGAGGCAGCCCCCTTCAGCACCGCGAATGGACCACCCAGCACTTCACGGAATCCGGTCACTTGGGCACCCCTCCTGGGTCAACCTGTACCCCCTACGAGTGCGGCGAATAGCCCGCCAATCCTGGAGTGAAGCCCCCTCCGTCCCAATGCCATGAGATGCGGGCTTGTTGCCTTCTAGAACCCGGCTATCCGTGCACCCCTCCGCGGGGTAACCCTAGTACAGAAAGTAAAATATACATACAACGGGTACATCGACCGCAACCAGGTCGTGCCCCAAAAGAATAATACAATCAGGCAGTGACGGCAGTCCACATGTCGTACGCTCGCCCCGCAACAACAAATGTATATAATACAACAAAACTGTACTAGCATTGCATCCAGGCTATCCCCCACGATCGATCCGCAACATCACAGCAAAACACAGAACATCAACGTGAAAGTCACGTTCGCAAATCCGTCTAACCGGGCTATAGCAGTTAGACCGGATTTACCGATCGAGTGATATTCACAGTCGCAGATATAATGTAAATACTGTGAAAAATGTGTTTAAAATATCCGATCGATCAAAAATTAACAAGTGGGCCCCCAATCAAAACTGTAGCACTCACAGAAAACCTGGGCCCAATTTTAATATTCCAGAAACCACATTTCTCACTCAGGAACATACTGTAGAAATTTTGGGGGGTGAACTGTTTACATTGCGGCGGAAGCGCGGCACTAGCAAGGGTTTGGCCGCCCTTCCGCGGCTTTATGAACAGTTCATGCTACCAAATTTTTACAGTATACTTATATTTCCCTGCACATCATTCTGAGACAACCTGAAATTTTTTTTTTTTTGACTCAAAAAAAATTCGACAGAAACTGATGTGCTTGAAATACGCGTTTTCGGGATTTTGTTCGATCGGAAACGTAAAACACATTAAACAAAGCTAGACGAAGTTAATGGCGAGGCTCTGATACCACTGTAAGTGCACGGCGGCGCCCCGGCCGTCAATCCGACGGCCAAATGCGGAAACGGTGATAAACTTTAATTTTTTTGCGGACTTAGCAAACCGGCACCACCGCGCACTAAACACCCGGATCGTAACCATTAACAAGTCTAAGCTAACTAGAAGATGGGTTAGAGATATACCGACTGATCCGAGTCCTCCGGTCTTCATCTCCACTCCGATCTCCTCGCGGGATCTCCGGTCGTCGCCTCTTCACCGGAAGGGCACCACGTCGCCTGCATCTTTTACGGGCTCCCGCCTCAATACCGAGGCAACTCGGGCGCGAAGTAGGCTAGCCGACGCGTCCAAGATTTGCTGTAGAATAGTGTAGAATACTTGTCTCTTTGGGGTTAAAGAGGTTGCCAAGTTGGAGGAATATTGCACACGAATTTTTCCATGGATGGAGGCTAAGAGAAAAGAGCATGCCCTCTCAAAATGGAGCTCGGCCAAGCCATCAGCCCCTGCACCCCAATTTTGTGCTCTGTGGAATTGAGTATGAAGAGTGCACCAATTAAAACCATGTAAAAGGAAATTTTCCTTTTAAATCAACAGCACACACACACACAAAAGGGGGGGGGCACGAAATTAGCAAGGAAATTGCCACACTAAGAAATAAATCCTTTTTCATGTTTCAACCTCCTGCACACTCCCACATTAATCAAGAAGGGGAAAAAAAAAACTCACCAAAATAAAAACACACTCCAACAGTGGCCGGCCATCTCCAATTTCCAACACCAAATCATATCAAAAACCATATCCAATCAAATCCCAAAAAATGCATGAATAGGAAAGATGATATCATAATCAAACCTTTTGCAAGAAACCCCCTCAACAAAATGTTAATTGCAAACTTGCATTTAACACCCTCCAACGAAAAGTCCGACCGGGAAGGAAAAAGAGAAAACCGGCCGGAACGGAATGCAAACTGGCAACCCCAGAAAACTGGTCCCATAATAAATTACAGGAAAACCCCGATACTGTGCATACACACCCGCATCTGTATTCCGTCCGGATACAAATGCAAAGAGACAAAACTACACTATCAAATACTAAGATCCGGCTTAAGCCAAAGCCGGCTAGTAAAAAACCGTCCGATCACGATCCGTGCAATACCGCACGTATCTGATCGAACCCTGCCATATCTCCATACGGCCTCTACAGCGTTTCGCCCGAAAGCTGAGTAACTGAAAGTGTGGTGGACTCTAAAGACTCGTCAATACAATGGTTGTGGATTTAACCACTAGCACGTCAGAGGTATAAGCCAATACGTAACGGGCCACCAGCTATTGACTAAAAAGGGACGTCGATGAGCGAACTCATCCTGACACCCTACTGAGCCTGTCAGTGACAATATCCGTACAGTCCGGTCCGTTCGTCTATGAGCATCGCATGTCGGGCCTAGGGGGTGGGTAAAAGTCAGACCCCCAAAAGCGGTACAAGTCGTGTCGGAGTGTAGCCCAGAACACCCTGAGATACTACTGGAATACCTACCAGTAAATCTCCTGCCTTGGCCAAGGACTTCGTGTAATGGCTCTCCTAGACACAGCGCGACCTCACCCCCAATACCGGGAGAGACGAACCCCCGAAGATCCGCTCACTGCCTCCATGTGGCTCGGGACTGTACCCAACTAAAACCTGTTTGCATGACTCCTTTGAGCCATGGTAGGGTAGTAATCAAAGTACAGTGGGAACTCACACGAGACAAATGACGATCCCCAGGTCGATGAACTAACCTGTACACATGTCACCTGGGAACTGCTATCTGACGTCAGGTATAAGACCAACTAGCATGTTCCCGGCGAGTCCTGTCTGGTGTACTCATAACCCAATGAGCACCTGTATACATCTTAGGTGAACCAATTAACACCAGTGGCTTATGAGACCGGCCACCGCCCCTCGTCGGGGTCTCGACTGTATACACTAGTCTACTCTGGAGAATCGATGCCCTGTCTCGAAACTCCCACGACTAGGGACATTTTAAGGATATGCTTGTAGACCCCAGCTCTCACGTATATGATCGCCCTCATACTGCCGGCAGTCAAGCAAGAATCCTATGGGCTCTATCAACGTGCAATAGCGACCTGTCAGGTCACCTAAAGCAGTACACGATGATAAAGGTAAACCAGATAGCAAACTATCATCTCGAGTAAGACTGTCGTACCGGGATAGGTCCTCCCTCAATCATTGCAATCACGTGCCTGTGATCCAATAATTGACTCTGAGGGCACTATCTCCAACACAACTCCACTGCTTCAGTTTTTAACGGACTAGGCCAGAGCTCTAACAGGCTCATGAAGAAGCCTGCCATACCAGAAGGTGTTATCCCAAAGCGGATAGCCATTCCAACTCACGTTCCTGGCAAAATCACCAAGGTTGCTTCCCATGTTCAGAAGTCCGCTTCTGACAAGTTGGCCGTCCCCGTTCAACGGACGTCGATATTTAAAAAGCTGGTACCAGTATATTCTGACCAACACAGGGGGCATGAGAAGGTCACCCCTATAGCTGAAACAACTCCATCAGCACGACATGCTCGACGTCGCCACTGGCGTCGAGTAAGGAAGGCTGGGGGCAACTCCCCCTCTGGGATAACTCCGTCAGCTCCGATGGTGAGGATCGATGCTGCTGTTCCAACCAAGAACAGTTTTGAACTGCTCAACAAGGTGCGCAGAAACTCTCCTACTGCGATGTTGAAACGAACTCCTTCACCTGTAGAGAATACTCCAGAGAAGAAGCTAGAGCAGCCCCCTCAACGGCTGTCCTCTAAAATTTACAAAGTCTGGCGACAGGTCCAAGAGTCGGTGATCGATCAAGAGTGCCTCCGACGACAGAAAAAGATGAAGGTTCGGCAGGGGAAGGATTACTCTGTCAAACCACAAAAAGCAAAAGCTACTTGGGTGCCCACTACAACGGCTCCCTTAACTCCAATCACTCAAAAAAAGGAGGCCGCAAAAAGCCCCTGTGTCTTCGGCAAATCGCAAAGACACCGAACACAAACGCCCCAAGTCTGGGGGCATGGTGGTGCACACTGTTTATATGACTTCTGGAAAGGATGAAAGCCGCACTTCTACGGGCCACCGACCGCTCACCCGATCCGTGACGAAACCCTACGAGCAACAACAAAAGCTTCAGGAAATGATGACTATAATGGCTGCACTCACTGAGCCAAAAGAAAGCTCTGAAATGTCTTCGGATGAGCGTCAAGAACAAGAAACCGACGCTGACTTTTTACACAGAGTCCTCGAAAAGAGGGACAAAGAAGCTGCAGAGCAAGCGGCTAACATAAAACAGATGGCGCTCCTCTTCCAAGATATGGTAGGGATGATGTTACAGCCGGACCCTCCTGCTGAAGATCCTCCGATCGTCCTTGAAGACGACAGGGGAGAAACGTCAAATCATCCGCCGGCTCTGTCAACAGCCAAGGAGGAGGCAATCTCCAAAGTTGACCTAGACGAATATATAGCTCAGCAGATCCGGGTTCATCAGGCGAATGAAGCGGCTGGGCAAATTGTTAGAACCGGACGACCGTATCCGGGCTGGTATGACCAAATCAGTTACCCGCCAGGATATACGATCCCTAAATTCCACGTATATAAAGGGACAGGGAATCCGCATCAGCATGTCGCTCAATTCTGGGCCTTATGCGGCAATACTGGAGGAGATGACAAATTGTTGCTACGTCAATTCGTCGGCAGCTTAGCAGAAACAGCCTTTGAATGGTATTCGGAGCTACCTAACGACTCTGTCAAAACATTTGCAGAGATGGAACTGCTGTTTACACAAAGATTTGCGAGTGCTAGTGAACGTACCCCGATTACAGCACTAATAAATGCCAGGATAAGGCCAAGCGAAACGTGGGTTCAATACGCAACACGATGGCGGAACCTATGGTTGAAATGCGAACAACGCATAGAAGAGGCATCTGCGGTAGGCATGTTTGTGGGAACTCTCGATCCGCAGGCGACCATCTCGCAATTCATGATGTTCTTCAGGCCGACCACCTTCCAGGCCTTGATCGACAAATTAGCCCAAATGGACCAGATGGGCCATAAGCCGTCTCCTCCAAGACCCGATCCCCGAAATGAGAAAGGAAAAGCGATCATCGTCGCCAATGCTCAACAACAGTCGAGCAACTCAAAGCCGGTCGTTCGCCAAAACAACGTGCGTCCACGCCCATCTCTCGAAGAGAGGCTAGGACGTCCTTACTCGTTTCCTCAGAATAAAATGAGAAGACTGTTTGAGCTGGCAGTGCGTAACAGACTCATCAATCTGCCGAGTCCAAAGCGTCTGTCGCAGCCAAGCGATCTTAATAATCCCAATTATTGCCCTTACCACCAAACGGTAAGTCACCCGATTGAGGATTGTTTCGTCTTTAAGGGATGGATCGAGGATCAATACCTGCAAGGCAAGTTCGCGCTGTCTGAAAGCTGGAAGGTAAACCCACCACAGCCGCACTCTCCAAAGAAAACGGACACGCCGGGGGCAGCTTGTTCTTTAGTCAAGGATGAAAACAATGGAGAAAACTCATCGGATGAATCCGAAGACTACGCAGCGACTTGTCATATGATTTCTCATTCACTGACGGATGATAAAGAGGCTCCTTGCGCTGAGAAACCAATGGCGAATCCTGAGCCGGAGATTCTACAGCCATCAGACGAGTTGATCGATGTCTTCCTAAGTGAAATTCGTCTGAAAGCAAAAGCCAATCAAGAACGTGAAATGGCCATACTAGAAAGAACCAAGGTATTCCCGTCAAATCAAAAGCCATACATTGCGGGTAAAAACAAATTCAAGACGAGGAAACGGTTCGCCAAAGCTCATCAGTAGGAATGAAGCTACCGCCCTCTGAAGAAAATTCTTTCTCTGAGGTAGAGATGCACCCTAACTTCTGTTTATATCATCAGAAGATCATACATCCTACCGAAGACTGCGAGTCCTTTAACTGTTGGTGGCAAGGGTATGTCGCTCAAAAGCAACACTTCGACAGGACAAAGTGTGAAGCTTGTGGACATCGGAAAAATGCGATATATGAGCGCAAAGGAGCCGCCGCAAACTGTCATATAGCCGACTTCAAGGGATCACAAATTATCACCTTTGGAAGCGACTCTGACGAAGAAGCTATCCCCAACTCTTCCCTCGGGGAATCTATTTCAAAAATAAAGGAATTGAGAAACTACGAGAACGTTCAGCCATGCAATCGCATGCTACTCGGAAAAAATCCCGACCCCGTAAGCAAGGGACCGAACAAGAAGAACAAAGGAAAAGGAAAAACGGCCCTCGTCGCCAGCGCTCAACAACAATCAGGTGACCCTAGACCGGTTGCTCGCCAAAGCAACAAGCGGCAATCCCTCCAAGAAAAGTTGAAACGTCCTTACTCGTTTCCGCAAGATAAAACAAGGGGACTGTTCGAGCTGGCAGTGTGCAACAGACTCATCAATCTGCCGGCTCCAAAACATCCGTTGCGGCCAGGCGATGTTAATAATCTTAACTATTGCCCTTACCACCAAACAGTAGGTCACCTGATCGAGGACTGCTACGTCTTCAAAAACTGGGTTGAAGACCAATACCAACAGGGCAAGTTTGCGCTGTCTGAGAACTGGAAGGTGAGTCTGCCACAACCGCACGCTCCGAAGAAGATGGATACGCCGGGGGCATCATGTTCATTCATGGAGAAAGACTCATAGACCGAAAAATCAATAAACTAGATATTCGCCTCAAATACGGCGACAACGGACCGAAACGTCCTTAAACTAACAACGGACCGAGATGTCCTTAAACTAATGATGGACCGCAATGTCCTAAAACTTGCAAATGACCGAAATGTTTTTAAACTACTACCGCAGCATTCTCAGGCTGACGAGAATATAAAAAAAAAAAAAACGGTATGTCCATAAGCAAAATGGGCACGGATGAAAACCCGAAAGGGCTCCGTGAGTAAAAACAGCAGGACTACCGGCGAGTGTTCATGAAAACCCGAAAGGGCGCGACCTCGTTAATAAAAAAAAAAGAGAAGAAGAAAAAAAAACGGTATGTCCATAAGCAAAACGGGCATGAAGGAAAACCCGAAAGGGCTCCGTGAGTAAAAACAGCAGGGCTACCGGCGAGTGTTCGTGAAAACCCGAAAGGGCGCAACCTCGTAAAAAAAAAGAAATAAAAAGAATAAAAAAAACGGTATGTCCATAAGCAAAATGGGCACGGATGAAAACCCGAAAGGGCTCCGTGAGTAAAAACAGCAGGGCTACCGGCGAGTGTTTGTGAAAACCTGAAAGGGCGCAACCTCGTTAAGAAACACTTATAGGGTCCTCTCGACCTTGTAAGGAGAAACCACCTGCGTGAGATCCTTATGACTCACAAAGGAACAACACACTTAGGGATCCCCACGATTCCGATGGAGAAAATACACTTGCGAGATCCTCACGACTCGTAAGGAGAACTCTCTTGTGGGACCCTTACGGCTCATAAGATTTGAAAGTCTTAAGTTGCAGAAACCTTAACCTGTTCTTAAGCAGCCCCCACAACCTTCGATATTGCCCTACAAGCGGCTCATAATGACCCTTGTATACAATCCACGGGCACGAATAAATATTTCCCTAACAAAGTCCCATCCGTGACTAGGGATATGCTTGTACAGCAAACAACACTTGTAAGTCCTCTCGACTTATAAGGAGAAAACCCTTTTGTAAGATCCTTACGACTTACAAGAGAACATGCACTTAGGAATCCTCACGGTTCCCAAGGAGAAAACACACCTACAAGATCCTCACGACTTGTAGGGAGAAATACCTTTGTGAGACCCTTACGGCTCATGAAGTCAAAATCCTTAGCCGACAGGACCCTAAATCCTGTTTATTAAGCCACCTTTGTTCGGGATCGACAGAGGCAAATGATGATTCGCTCCTGGCAATATTCCAGTTGTAGCGATGCTGATGCCTAAATCGGTATCAAATTCCAAGTCCTTTCATGGCAGATGATGATTCGCTCCTGGCAATATTCCAGTTGTAGCGATGCTGATGCCTAAATCGGTATCAAATTCCAAGTCCTTTCATGGCAGATGATGATTCGCTCCTGGCAATATCCCAGTTGCAGCGATGCTGATGCCTAGACCGGTATCAAATTTCAAGTCCTTTTACGGCAAAAGATGATTCGCTCCTGGCAATATTCCAGTCGCAGCGATGCTGATGCCAAGATTGGATCAGATCCTAAATCCCCTACTCGCAAAAAAAAAAAAAAATCAGCGAGTCAAAAAAAAAAAAAAATATATATATATATATATATATGCATACGAAATAGCCGAAATGATGGGGCAGCTTGCAAACAAAATCAGCAAGTAAAAATGTATGCACGCAAAATAGCCGAAATGGTTGGGCAACTCGCAATAAAAAGCAGCGAGTAAAAAGAAAAATAGCCGAAATGATTGGGCACCGTGAAAAATAGCCGAAATGATTGGGCAATCTCGATTTTCGCGATATAAAAAGCTGAAATGATAGAGCATCGCGGAAAGAATAAAAAAAAATGAAAAAATTGAAACTTTTTGCCCTACAGGTGAAATCACATCGATCCCTGTATACAATCCAGGGGCATAGATAAAAAGGGAACAATACCTTCCCAACAGGGTCCACCAGAAAGCGAAGCCAAATCTCGACGGTTCATAGATAACCTAGAGACCATCTCGACATTTGTCGCAATATTACAGACACGATGTCAACAAATGAAGCAAAGGAAGGTCCCTAACTTCAGGGTCTCGACGTCAATATCGACAACTTAAAGATCACCAACGGCGTTTCTCCTCACTCCAACTAGATGCAGACATGACGTCAACAACTGACCTCAGAATCGCAACGAAACGGAACCATGACAAAGTCCCTAGTTCCAAATCTCAATGGCCACGTCTACAGCCTGGAGACCAACAACGGTGTGCCTCCTCATTCCAACAGGACACAGATGTTACACCATCAAGCGGAGCGATGGCAAAATCCCAGCTTCACCTCAGCATTCGTCTCGATACAGTAGACGCAATGTCAACAACAACGTTCCTCCGCAGTCCAGCTGGAGGCAGATGCAACGTCAACAAAAGACCTCACGGTCGAAACAAAGCGGAGTAACGGCAAAATCCCAACTCCACCTTAGCATTCGTCTCGTTACAATAGACGCAATGTCAACAACGGCGTTCCTTCGCAGCCCAGCGGGGTGTACATGCAAAGTTAACAAAAGACCCCATGGTCGAAACAAAGCGGAGTGATGGCAAAATCCCAGCTCCACCTCAGCATTCGTCTCAATACACCAGACGCAGTGTAAGCAAACGAAGCGAAGGCCACATTCCTAGCTTCAACGTCTTTACGGTAACTCATATAAAACCGGAAAGACAATCGGAGACCATCTCACATAAAGTGGTCACCTCCTTGACGTTCGTCTCGATACAGTAGACGAAATGTCAACCTCAGCGTTCTTCCTCCAGCAGGGATTCAGACATGACAAAGCAAATGAAGCGAAGGCCACATTCCTAGCTTCAACGTCTTTACGGATTTGGACACACCAAAGCAAACGAAGCGAAGGCCACATTCCTAACTTCGACGTCTTGACGGTAACTCACATAAAACCGGAAAGACAATCGGAGACCATCTCACATGAAGTGGTCACCTCCATGACGTTCGTCTCGATATAGTAGACGAAATGTCAACCTCAGCGTTCTTCCTCCAGTAGGGATTCGGACATGACAAAGCAAATGAAGCGAAGGACACATTCCTAGCTTCAACGTCTTTACGATAACTCACATAAAACCGGAAAGACAATCGGAGATCATCTCGCATCAGCACAGAGTGGTCACCACCTTGACGTTCGTCTCGATACAGCAGACGAGATGTCACCCCAATGTTCGTCTCGACACAGCAGGCGCAACGTCATTAAACGAATGGAGCCACAGCAAAATCCTTAGTTCCAAACCTCGGCGGTTCACCAGCAACCTAGAGACAACCTCGACGTCCGTCTCGATACAGCAGACGAGATGTCACCCCAACGTTCGTCTCGACACAGCAGACGCAACGTCATCAAACAAACGGACCCACGGCAAAATCCCTAGTTCCCACCGCAACATTCGTCTCGATACAGCAGACGCAATGCCAGCAAACGATGCAAAGGCCAAATTCCTAGCTTCAGGGTCTTGACGGCAACTCATATAAATCCCGAAAGACTATCGGAGATCATCCCACACCAGTGCGGAGTGGTTATGACTTATCGGGGCTCTCCAAAATGAGCCTAACCTCAAGTAAAAAGCGGCATGGCAAATTCCTAGCGCTTGCTCTTCCGATGGTCAAACTGCCAAGGAGGATTGCTTGAAGACGTCTTGTCCAGCCCCCGAAGGGATCAGAGACACGGCAGTCGCAGGGCTACTCGAACAGCACGATTTCCTATCGAGGACTATATCAGCTTATGCGACGGTACGATGGCCAAAACCCTAAGTACCACCAACCTTAACGGGCTTCTGGCGTAAAGAGCAGAGGTTAAATACGACGTTAAGATGTTCTTGCGAGAAACGTTCGATTCGTCTCGACTTGTGAAAAATTGTCGAGGCGGCTCGACTCGTGAGATAAAGCCTTAGGCAGTGGGCATAAAAGAAGCCTGTTTCCTAAGCATTGGGACCCTGCGAGTTGGCCCAAAACGGTATCTTGCATACCATCCACGGGTCTCACTCTCCAACGTCGAACTTCGACAAGGAGGGAAGCAACCGCTTACAAGTCCTCTCGACTCGTAAGAGGGAAAAATTCTCTTGTAGGATCCTTACGACTTACAAGAGAAAACCACACTTAGGAATCCTCACGATTCCTAAGGAGAAAAACCCGCCTACGAGATCCTCTCGATCCGTAGGGAGAAAAGTCTCTATGAGACCCTCACGACTCATAGAGTTGAAAAGTCTTAGGCAGCAGATCTGAACCTGCGGCCTAAGCCCTCGCTATCTCGTGAAGAAATCAAGAAGCTTACTCTATTACCTGCTAATTGTGACGACATGCTGAGAAAGAGGAAAAGCAACAGAAAGAGCATCTGATTTACATTTGATCAAGCGTTCAAGACACATTCATTCATGCATGGGCAAAAAGACTCAGGACAAAAGATATATAATAAAGACAAGCTGGGATAAAAAAAAAATTTCATTAATATTGCCCGAAGTTCTTACAGTCATAAAAACAATAAATGAAAGTTACAATGGAATAACCTCAGATCCAGGGCATGAATTGAGGAATTCAAAAGCGACCCTATCTATGACTTTCCAAGCCTCGTGGACCATCCTAGTGTGCTTCCTTTCGCGAGCACAAGCGTCAGGGTCCCTTCCGATGTCTTCCACCCTCCGATAAGCAGCGAGTATGGCAGACTGTTGAAAGACCTTGTGCAAGAGGTCGATAAGACTGTCTCGCCGTCTCTTCGAGATAAAATTCAATAGGTACACAGAGTGCACCTTGTCCTCAGCTGCATCCAACGCCCTAAGCGGCACGCCGGAACAGAATAGGGGAAGCGCTTCCCAGATAGCTCCCACGATAAGTTTAAGAAGAAAGGAAAGGCGGGGAAGCAGTGGACCATTGTATGCGTCGAAGCGACTCATTATTTCAGCACACTCGTCGTTTATGAACTCCTGATTTTGAGAGCGGCCAAGTCGGCGGATGTCCTCATGAGAGATGATATCGTTAAGAGCGTACATGTGGGCGTTCATTGTTCCTGTGAAAGAGGATCAACAGAATTATCAGGAAGACTGATTAAGCAAAATGATATAATAGACTGAGGAATAAAATGTCATCTTTAACTTCCAAGATCCATGAAGAATTCTTAAGAGTTCTTCTATATGATTTGGGAGGAGCAAAACTCCATTAATGAAATGAGAAAATACAGGGAAAATCTTTTAGAGAGCAAAGCTCTATTAATGGAACTCTAATAGGGCTCTCCTTAGTCTTCTATAGACCCCCTTAGAGCAAAGCTCTACTAAGTGAAACCCTAAATGGGTCTTCTTTAGATCTGGGATCTATTGAGAGCAATGCTCTTAAAATTGATTTAATTTAATTAAAATTAATATTTTTACCTAAAATTCTCTAAAAGTTTAAACTTTTAAAAGTGTTTAAACAAGAGAGCAGGGCTCCAAGTTCTGAAAGTAAAATTTTAAGAGATGAGAATCATCTAAGGGACCAAAGGTCCTATTTATAAGTATCAAGTGCCCTTTCAGCTACCAAGGGATGGCGAAACGGTTCGGAGTCTGCCACCGCTGCGCTCACGTTAGGAGGCCACGTAAGCGCAACGGTGGGGGGGGCATTTGTTTACCTCAATCAGAGCAAAGCTCTGTTTAAATTCCAAGGTGGGAAAAGAAGCAATACTTCTGTTTTTCTCCAATCAGAGCAAACCTCTATCTTGAAAATTAAAAAGAAAATTAAAGTTAAAATAAATGAAGTAGTGTACTCCATAAGAGCAAAGCTCTTAGAAAGAAAAAAATCCGCAACTGCGCGCTGCGCAGTGCGCTGCGCAGTAAATAAAAATAAAATAAAAAAAAATTAATAAAAAATTTAAAAAAATATAATTTTTTTTATTGCGCGACACGTGTCTGCGCAGTTACGCAAACGCTGCACGACACGTGTCACGCGCTAAGGAGTTATGCAAAAAACAGAATAAAGATTTGAGGAAATCTTTTCTGTTTTTGTTAAAACAAGAAGATTTCTTCTGTAAAACAGAGCCCTTCGGATTAAAAATCCAACGGTGGGGAAAATTCCCCAAATCACTCAGAGAATGGTCTCTTTAACAAACTTTAACTAATTTATGGGCACTATAAAAAGGACCCTAGACCTCATTTCAAAGAAAAGAAAGATCTGGCCAAAAAAAAAAGGAGAAGAGAACTCTTGAGAACTCTTGAAGAATAAAAAAAAAGGTAAAAACCTTTAAAAGAAGAGAAAATTCTCTTATGAACAAGATCATGGATCTTCAACAATAAATAAATAAATAAATAAAATAGTGCCTTGCACTTGTTTTATGAACCATCGGTTCTTGAACCTAAAAGGTTCTTAAATTAATAGTGCCTTGCACTTTCATGAACCTTTGGTTCTCTGACATAAGAAAAACAAGAAAAAACTTGTTTTTTCTTATATCTAAATCAAATAGTGCCTTGCACTTGTTTTATGAACCATCGGTTCTTGAACCTAAAAGGTTCTTAAATTAATAGTGCTTTGCACTTTCATGAACCTTTGGTTCTCTGAGATAAGAAAAACAAGAAAAAACTTTTTTTTTCTTAGATCTAAATCAAATAGTGCTTTGCACTTCTTTTATGAACCATCGGTTCTTGAATCTAAAAGATTCTCGAATTAACAGTGCTTTGCACAAATGCAATGCATTACTTAAAGGGCCAGGCCCAAATCAAAATGACCTGACAGGCCAAAATAAATTGCAAGGCAATAAATGGGCAGAGCCCAAATAAATTGATGATTTGCATCCTTTATACAAGGGCAGAGCCCAAATGAAATTGATGCTCTGCATCATTTATAAAGGGCAGAGCCCCAAAACAAATTGATGCCCTGCATCTTTTCTGGGCAAAGCCCAAATAAAAAAAAATGCAAATAAAATATTGGACATTTTTAACTGGACTTAGCCCAATCGTGGCCATAAGTCCTTAAACTAAATTAACTGAGCAAAACGGCTCTCCTAAACCAATCCACATCCGGTTCAAGGGTACGTCTCCGAACTCCTTTGATATCCATCGTTGTAATTCCTCAACGACGTCAAAGAGGTGACGGGTCCCAACGACCATACATCAATATGGACTGCGGGGTTCTTAAACTCGTGGACCGAGACGTCCCTAAACTAATATTGGACCGAGACGTCCTTAAACTATTATCGGACCGAGATGTCCTTAAACTAACGGTGGACCACTATGTCCTTAAACTGGTATTGGACCACCATGTCCCTAAACTGGCACAATAGAGCCCAAATGCTCTTTTGTCGGATCTAAACGATCTCGTTAAGTCGATCTTAGTCCCAAACTGGACTAACGTATCCTTAACAACCGTTTAAGTTGATCTTAGCCTCAAATATGGCTAACGCATTCTTAAACCTTCAAACAGACTTTAGTCCCAAATTGGACTATAAATTCCCCCAATCAACTTTGGCTCAAGGGTACATCTATGAACTCCTCTGACATTTGTCGTAGTAATTCTTCAACGTCGTCAGAGAGGTGACGGGTCCCGACGACCATACATGCAATGGACCACTATGTCCCTAAACTGGAACAATAGAGTCCAAATGCTCTTTTGTCGGATCTAAACGATCCCGTTAAGTTGATCTTAGTCTCAAACAGGACTAACGTATCCTTGACGAACGTTTAAGTCGATCTTAGCCGCAACGCGACTAAGGCATCCTTAAACTAAAAACACCAAACCCAAATCTAAGTAAATACGGATTTGGACTAATCCACGTCCTACGGACGACGGCATTACTCAGTCTCCGTATACAATCCACGGGCAACCATAAACAAAACAAACACACACGACACGAAGTGAAATTCTGGAGAAGGAGAAAGTTGTTACCGCGATGCGGTAGCGTAATTAACTGCAGGGGCTTACGCCTACAGGGAAGAGCGTCCCCACAATCAAAAACCCCTCAAGCGAGGGGGAATCTGACGAAGTCTGCTACATCGGCCGCATCCGTCTAAACCTCCGATACATGGTGCCATAAATCAACTTGGCATCTTCGGAGAGGTGGACGGATAAAACCAAATAGCATCTGCCCCGAATCTCAGCGTCAGACCATCGCGGTCCTGTGCGCCGTCTTTCGGAGGGGAACAATTACACCAACTCCTTGGCCTAGGCATGTGAGAATTACTGGTAAGTATTCCAGTAGTTTCTCAGGGTGTTCAGGGCTTGTCTCCGACACGACTTATACCGCTATTGGGGGTCTGACGTTACCAGCCCCCTAGGCCCGATATGTGATACTCATAGACGAACGGACCAGGCTGTATGTATATTGTCACTGTTAGGCTCAGTAGGGTTCCCGGATGAGTTCGCTCATCGGCTTCCCTTGAGGTCAGTACATGGGCAACCGTTACGCACTGCTAGTGCCGCTGACATGCTAGTGGTTAAACCCATTGCCAGGGTATTGATGAGTCATTAGAGTCCCCCACAGATAGTTTCCCAAGTTCGGGCGAAACGTTGTAGAGGCCGTATGGTTTTATGGCAGGGTTCGGAAAATGCATGTGCATTTATGCACGTGTCATATTTCGGGCAGATAATACTGGTGGGCTTTTGTTTATTTTAGTCTCTCGTATTCGTATTCGGTCGGAATACGGATACATGTATGTATATACAGGTGAGGGGTATTTTCGTAATCCGTTACGAGAATATTTTAGAAGATGCAATTCTTTTTGGATTAATCATTTTGGTTTAAATGATTATTTGGTTTTGGAAATGGTGACTCATTATGGATGACACATTATTCTAGTATGTTCATTAGTGACTCATGCTAATGAGTCACTAAGTGAGTCATGAAGAATTCAATGTGTTTTGTTTTGGGTTTGGATATTTGAGGAGATATTTTCATTAGATATTTGTTTATGGTTTTGATTATATATCCTCTTATATCTATTCACAAGAGAAGATACATAGAACACAAGTTTATGAGCTTAGTTTACTTTTGGCTCACTAGTGTTTCTTGAGTTCACCATTTCCAAACTCTAGCATCTTCTTCAACCTCCACTCTTACCTTCTCATGTGATGTGAACCAAAGAGTGTTTTGAGACAAAGTATTCTACTCGTTCTCTACTTCATCTTGGTCATCTCTTTTAGCAGACTTGATGACCGAGTTTCCTCGGTATAGAGGCGAGAGCCCGTTTAAAGATCCGTAGATGTGATACCACCTCGAAGAGGAGCAAAGAGATCGGAGTTTCCGCAAAGGAGCGTGGGATGATGGCTAAAGACCGAAGGACTCGGATCGATCGGTATAGCCTTTCTACCTCTTTTACAGTTTGTTAGTTTAGCGTTAATGGCAAGATCCGGGTTATAGTATGCGATAGCGCCAGTTATAAAAGTTTTTGTTCCGTATTTGGCATCAGAATGACGGAAGGGGCGCTACTGTAGACTTACAATATTATTTATCATATATACAATATATTTTGTAACAAAAGAAAATAATACAATTAACATATATCGCATATATATCAATGTATTATCGCGTGAGAAAATGAATCAATAAAGCGAGCATATATTAGTTAACGTAATGTAAAATGTCACATATATAATTATACATTAAATTATCGAATCAACACTTGATCCGACAATCCGGCTATAATATACATAATCGACTAATATAACTTGTACCATTTCATCAAATCAACACTTGATCCGATGACCCGGCTATATCACATATACCCGGCCGATATCTCATATCGCGAGAATAGAATACGGTATCTCATATCGTATTATTCTCGGTCCCGCACATATCACATATGTGCTCCTACTCCGTTTTGCCTAAGCCAGGAAACCTCTGTGGAGGACTCTAAAGAATCGTCAATAAGCCGGCAGTGGGTGATGATCATATCAAACACCCACAAGCTGCAAGCGGTCAGCTAAACGAAACAGCCACCCAGGTATTGAGCGATCAGAAAATCAACAAGCAAGCCTGTACATTCTTCTGTGAATCGAATCAGTAACACTACTGTACAGTCCGGTCTCTTCGTCTGATATGTCGCATATCCAGTCTAGTGGTGGTAATCGTTAGACCCCAGTAACCGATAAGTCGTGTCGATGTGAGGCTCATAACGAGTCGAAAAACTACTGATAACTCTTACCAGTAGCACTTACCAATAGCACTCCATATCAGCCCTGGCCAGGGACTTCCAGTTATTGCCAATCGAACACAGCACAACATCAACTCCCTATACCGGGAGAGACGAAACCCCTCCTATCACTCATTTCCTCCATGTGATTCGGGACTGTACCCAAAAGCCACCGTTTTGCACGTCCTCTTGGACGTGGTAAGGTGGAAATCAAAGTACAGTGGGAATCACACAAGACTCTATGACGATCTTGGGTCTACAGACTAACCTATACCAGTGTCACCGGAGAACTGCTATCTAACGATAGGTATGGTACCATCTAGGAGTTCTCGACGAGTCCGTTCAGTGTACCCAGTCTCCACTGAGCACCCGTACACCATCTTTGTGTAGGGTTCCTAGGCACTCTCAAGGGGTCTCGTAAGGCATCAACCATGCCCGTTTCAAAAATTACGGTGCCGAGAAACCCTAAACTACGGATCGTTTGCTAGAAATCTAGGCGAAAAACTAACTAGTTAACACTTAACTAAAAGTTTAACGGAAATACAACCTTTGTAGATCCGGTGCTCCACCTCCATAGCTCCGCAACGAAGTCGTCTCCGCTGTCCAAATCTAATCCGGGCTCTAGTGTCGGCTTCATCGGAGAATGAACGGGCTAGGTCGTCGACGACGTGCCGAAGATGATCTACGTCGAAACATCACTAGATCGAGCTCCACCTTCACCAAGTCTTGAAAAACTTGTGAAGGAAACACACTCTACTACTTGGCAAGAGGTAGAGGATGAAGAAATAGGAAGTGGGTAGACTTTAGAATTGGATTTCTCACTCAAATCATCAATCCACCATTGATGAAGAAAGCTTTTCTTCACTTGAAGGAAGAAGAAGAAGAAGCTAATAGTTATGATAAGTTAATTGAAAAAGAAAAGAAAATGAATTCTTATCATAAAATTAACCATGGTCAAGTGTAGAGATTAAACTAGGGTTAGTGGGAATGGTTAGGGTTAAGGATGAGATAAGAATGGTTGACTTGATCAAAGCTTCATGAAGCTTCAACTAAAGAACAAAATTAGCCACCATTCTTTTCTCTTTTCTTTTATTCATTTATCAAAAATAAAAGGATAATTAAATAAGATAAATGAATAACAAATAATAAACCCTAACCATTTCATTAACCAAGGTTTAATACTTTACACTTAACCAAAAAGCATGTATCATCAAACATGATACAAGCAAGTGCACAAAATCATATCACATATATAATGCGCACATTCGAGTGAGAAAATCCATCTTAAGTAAACCGATACTAGTTGATGCAAAGTAATATATCAAATATATAAATATGCATTAAATCATTAAATCAACACTTGATTCAATGATCCGGTTATGTCGCACACAACCGACTAGTATCCAATATATCGGCTTATCGAATCAACGCTTGAATCGATAACTAGGTTATATCGCACACAACCTTTCGATAAATTTATCGCGAGAATAGAATACGGTATCACATACACGCATTATTCTCGGTCCCGCACATATCTCATATGCGCTCCTATTTCGTTTCGCTTGAGCCAGGAAACCTCTGTGTAGGACTCTAAAGACTCGTCAATACGCCGGCAGCAGGTGATGATCATATCAAACACCCACAAGCCGCAAGTGGTCTGCTAAACGTAACGACCACCCGGGTATTGAGTGATCTGAAGATCGACGAGCAAGCCCGCTCACACTCCAGTGAATCCGACCAGTAACACTACCGTACAGTCCGGTCTGATCGTCTGATATGTCGCATATCTCGCCTAGGGGTGGTAAACGTCAGACCCCAATAGCTCGATAAGTCGTGTCGATATGAGGTCTATAACTTTTCGAGAAACTACTGGTAACACTTACCAGTAAATCTCAGCAACCCTGGCCAGGGATTTCCTGTTACAGCCAATCGAACACAGCGCAACATCAACCCCCTATACCGGGAGAGACGAATCCCCTCCTATCGCTCATTGCCTCCATGTGACTCGGGACTGTACCCAAAAACCACCGTTTTGCACGCCCTCTTGGACGTGGTAAGATGGAAATCAAAGCACAGTGGGAACCACACAAGACTCTATGACGATCTCGGGTCAACAGACTACTCTGTACCAGTGTCACCAGAGAACTGCCATCTGACGTGAGGTATAATACCATCTGGGAGTTCTCGGCGAGTCCGTCCAATGTACCCAGTCTCTACTGAGCACCCGTATATCATCTCTGATGTCAAACACCAATGGATATGGGATCATCCATCGCCCATCTGTATGGGTCGAGAAGGTACACGCTAGTCTACTCTGGTATATCGATGCCCCGTCTCGATACACCCACGACTAGGGACTTTGAAGGATGTACTTATAGACTACCATGTCCCCACTAGTATGATCCGCATCATAGTCCAGGTAGTCAAGTACACATCCTAAGGGCTTTACCAACATGTAACAGAGAGACAATGAGTATACACGTTAAGGTAAAGTTCAACCAGATAGCATACTATCATATCGAGCAAGAAAGTCCTCCCTATATATGTCCCAGCATCCACTACAATATACATCCTATGTACAGTAATGGCCTCTAGGGCATACATATAACTAATACTTTGATGTCAAACACTGATGGATATGGGATCATCCATCGCCCATCATATGGGTCAAGATGCGTATACGCTAGTCTACTCTGGAGTATCGATGCCTTGTCTCGATACTCCCTCGACTAGGAAAAGTTATAGGATGTACTCATTGACTGCCATGGCCCCACTAGTATGATCTCATCATAGTCCTCGTAGTCAAGTACATATCCTAAGGGCTTTATCAACATGTGAGAGTAAGACAGTAAACTAATACAAGTCAACATGTTAAGACAAGGTGAAACCAAATAGCATACTATCATGTCGAGCAAGAAATTCCTCTCTATATATATCCAAGCATCCACTATAATATACATCATATGTACAACAATGGCCTCTAGGGCATATATATAACTAACAATCTCCCACTTGCACTAAGGCCAGCTGTTGTAGTATCTCATACCCAACATCTCGAAGAGTCTCTCAAATTGTATCTGAGGAATGACCTTCATGAGTAGATCCACAGTGTTGTCTTTCGTGTCAACTTTCCTGACCTCAATCTCGCGGCGATCAACTATCTCCCGGATCAGGTGATACCGCCTCAGAATATGTGTGGACTTCTGATGGGACCTGGGTTCCTTGGCCAAAGCCATAGCTCCATTGTTATCACAATACAAAGGTATTGGATGCTTAATGGACGGAACCACACCAAGTTCAATGATGAACTTCTACATCCAGACAGCCTCTTTGGCAGCATCGTTGGCAGTGATGTATTCAGCCTCCATCGTCGAGTCTGCCACGGTTTCTTGCTTGGAACTTTTCCAACAAACCGCCCCTCCATTTAGGGTAAAGACAAATCTCGAGTGCGACTTAGAGTCGTCCTTATCATTTTGGAAGCTTGAATCGGTAAAGGACCCCACCTGGAGTTCTCCGTTACCATACACCAAGAACATCTCCTTAGTTCTTCTCAAGTACTTGAGAATGTTCTTCACAGCTGTCCAGTGATTCTCTCCTGGATCTGCTTGATACCTACTCACTACACTTAGTGAGTATGCTACGTCGGGTCTGGTACATAGCATCGCGTATATGATAGAGCCTACTGCCGAAGCATAGGGTATCCCTTGCATGCGAGCTCTATCCAAATCAATCTTGGGAGACATCTCTTTGGAGAGAGTGAGTCCAGAGACCGTGGGTTGGTTACCACGCTTGGATTCTTCCATATTAAAACTCTTTAGTATGGTGTCAATGTACCTGGATTAGGACAATCCCAGTATCCGTTTAGATCTATCTCTATAGATCTTGATTCCCAAAATGCAGGAAGCATCACCTAGATCTTTCATTGAGAATCTATGTGATAAGAAGATCTTGACCGAGTGCAGCATAGGAACATCATTTCCAATCAAGAGTATGTCATCCACGTACAATACGAGGAAGACAACCTTACTCTCTACAACCTTCTTATAGATACAAGGTTCATCTACGTTTTTGATGAAGTCAAACTCTTTGACAACCACATCAAAGCAAATGTTCCAACTCCGCAATGCTTGCTTTAACCCATAGATGGATTTAAGCAGCTTGTACACCTTTATGCTGCTCCCACTATCTACGAAGCCCTCTGGCTGAGTCATGTACATGCACTCCTCTAAATCACCATTTAGAAAGGCGGTATTAACATCCATCTGCCAGATTTCGTATTAATGGTATGCAGCAATGGCAAGTAAGATCCGGATGGATTTAAGCATAGCCACTGGAGAAAAGGTTTCGTTATAATCCACACCTGGTTGTTGACGAAAACTCTTTGCAACAAGTCTAGCTTTAAAAGTCTCAACTTTTCCATCTACACCAAGTTTCTTCTTAAAGATCCATTTGCTCCCAATAGGTTTTACCCCTTCAGGAGCAACTTCCAAAGTCCATACTTTGTTGGTGTGCATGGATTCCATCTCAGATCGCATTGCATCCTGCCATTTCATAGAGTCACCACTCGTGATGGCCTGCTCGAAACTAGTCGGGTCATCATCTTCCATGATGCAATCCTCGCTTCCACCGTCAACGAGAAAACCGTGGTATCTCTCAGGTGGATGAGGAACCCTACTAGATCGGCGGAGAGGCTGGGGTTCGTCGGGAACTACTGAATCCTCTGGTTCCACCAAATCTTCTGTCGTAGTTTGTGTTGCTGGAACTTCTTCCAGTTCTACCTCCTCGCCACTAATTTCCTTTGCTAGAAATTCCTTTTCTAAAAAGGTGGCATGCCGAGAAACAAACACTTTTTATTCCTCAGTGTGGTAGAAGATATACCCGCGCGAATGTTTGGGATACCCAATAAACTTACACAGAAAAGACCTTGCGCCGAGCTTGTCCGGATTATGTGTTTTCACATATGCCGGACAACCCCATATCTTAATATAATTAAGATATGGTCTCTTTCCTTTCCATATCTCATATGGAGTGGTTGGTACAGATTTGGTGGGAACCATATTCAATAGGTCTGCAGCTGTTTCCAGTGCATATCCCCAAAAAGAAATAGGCAACTCAGCAGTGCTCATCATAGAGCGCACCATATCTAATAGGGTGCGATTCCTCCGCTCCGATACACCGTTGTGCTGTGGTGTATAGGGAGGAGTCAGCTGAGAGAGAATCCCATTCTCTTTTAGATAATCCAGAAAATCATTGCTCAAGTATTCTCCTCCTCGATCAGATCAAAGGATCTTAATACTTTTGCCCGTTTGGTTCTCTACTTCGTTCTTATATTCTCTGAATTTCTCAAAAGCTTCAGACTTGTGTTTCAATAGGAACACATGTCCGTATAATGAGAGATCGTCAGTGAATGTAATAAAGTAGGAAGAACCATTCCTGACATGTGTAGACATGGGTCTACATACATCACTATGTATCAGCTCTAAGAGTTCCGTAACTCTTTCTCCGTGTCCACTAAACGGAGTTTTGGTCATCTTGTCTTTGAAACATGACTGGCAAGTGTCATAAGATGAAAATTCAAACGGATTCAAATATCCATCTTTATGTAACTTAGCTAGCCGTGTCGCATTGGTATGACCTAGTCTACAATGCCATAAGAAGGATTCGTTCATTTCTGAACTCTTCATCTTGTGTGTGTTTTGCACATTAAGTACTATAGTTTGGTTGAGAACGTATATGCTACTATTTAACGAGCCTAATCCAATCAACTTTTGATTCAGAAAGATGTTCATAACATTATCCTGTACTACAAAATTATATCCATCTTTACTCAATAAAAATACTGATATAAGATTGCATATCAGGGTCGGAATGTAATAGCATTCGTTAAGAATCAATGTATTACCATTTGGTAATACAAGGTGATATTCGCCAACTGCTTTGGCTGCAACATTTGCACCATTCCCTACTCTTATAGAATGATCACCCTCTCCCAGTTCCCTACCTTTACGTAGCCCATATAACATATTACATATGTGGGATCCTGATCCGGTATCTAATACCCAGGACGTAGAGTGAACTGAAAAACAGTTCTCGATAACAAACACACCTGAAGAAGATGCATCATCATGCTTATTCTTCGTTTGGGTGGCGTGAGAATCCAGATATTCTCCTAATTTCTGCTCGGACTTAAAACAATTATAAGCGGGAGCGGGACCAACGTTCCCCTGCTCAGTAGAAAAAGCGGGTTCAGTCAATATATATATATTATTATCTTGATTAAGGCCTGACAGGGTCGCTACCTGGAGAGAGAGAGAAGAAAACACTTTAGCATATGCTCTTACAAGATTAGATTTGTTATTATCTTATCTAATCAGGATGACTCCCACTGCTTTTTATCAAATCTTCATTGAAACCCTAAAAAGTAAGACTAGCCGGGATTAATTACACATTACAAGTTCACCAATCATTCGGCCAGGCCAGTGTTGGTACTTTGAGGGAGGTTCCTCGTGCTTTCGCACGGACCTAATTAGAATAAACCTCATTTTTCTAGAGGCATAACCCCGTTAACACCTTTCTAGACACCTACTTCATCGGCTAATTGTCCTGTGTAAAATTCTCCCAGGAGTAACTCTTACTCGCTGTGGGTATCGGGATCCAACTATCTCATAGAAGGTATGCAATCTCATTGCAAATTTCAACTTTTGAAATTCCCGATAATGTTTTTACCCCTAGCATCCTATGACCTTGACGCAGGCCAACAAACCATAGTCCGCTAGTCAAGTTCAACCCGTATATTTTTTGATTGAACTAAACCCACTCGCACGACCCTTGACGCAGGACAACAAAGTCGTACGACTACCCTAATCCAATCACATCTCATGTTATAGACAAGCACTAGTTAGCTACCGCACACTACGCCTTGACGCAGGCCAACAAACGTAGCACGAATACTAAGTAGTATCTATCTGAAATGTCGGAGGGCTACGCATGTTTTTCAGAAAACCATGAGCGTAATGAACTTGATATCGTTGTAGAAACAAGTGATTTTGAAAAGGAGTGTTTTTGAGGCTTTTCTAGTTTCTCTAAAGAGGTCACTCCCGGTGAAGGGATCTCGGCTCTTTCCTTATCGAATAAGGTGCAGGATATTTCATAAATACCGCTGTGCAAAGCAAGAACTATTGAAGCAATCAAAAACTAAACCGTGAGTTTGTAGCATCTGCCAGTTTTGCTAAAGAGGTCACTCCCGGTGAAGGGATCTCGGCTCTTTCCTCATCGAATAAGGTGCAAGGTATATCGCATATACCACGGTGCAAAGCAAAAACTGTAGCTAGCCTTTTTTAAAATTTGATTCTACAACATATTTTAGGTTTCTTTTCTTTTATTAATCTCATTAATAAATCCCATCATTTATTCTTCCTAAGCATTACAGAAGAAACGAAAATACAACGTACGCTTATGCTATCCGCATTCGCCACAATGTTCCGTTATGCACCGTTAGGTTACTTAACTAACGGCATACCGGGACGGGACTAGCGCGGGTGTAAAACATAGGCAACGTTTATTATATATCATATATACAATAATAAAGCATTCATCTCACGCATATAATATGATCACATCACAATATATCAGCAGTAGAAGAAACATATGAAATATTGGATAAAATTGGAGGTCCGTGTTTTATCTCGAGCCTGTATAAAACACGGATTCCACGGTCGCGATGAATAGACAAACCCACATCTCTAGACCCCTACAAGAGCGGCAAGTAACACTGCCAATTCTAGGGTTAGGAGACCCAGTCTCGACTCTTCGAGATCGCCTTCCACTGGACCCTAGAAGCCGGTTACTTGTGCTCCCCGCCTTGGGTCTATCCTAATGCGGAAAAGTAAATAATATACAATGGTGACAACATCCTCAACCCGGAAGTGCCCCAATAAAAGAATATTACATACAAAAGAATTTTACATGAATGAAAATAAAAACCCTCATCTCACATAAAAACTCCGGGTATTCAGAACACGACGATCCAATATAATATATCACAGCAACACATAATATCTCATATCATCAACGTAAGCAAGTATGCGTATCTCGATTGTCGCTAATTTATAGCAACGAAGCCGGAAATACCCCACATACGACGCTTACAGTCACAGAAAAGAAAGTGTAAAACTACAACATTTGGAATCCAAAAACACCTTAGACATCGTTACCCCGAAACAGCACATGTTACGGATTTCATGCCTAACAATTTGAATTCCACATATTGTATCACATTGCAGAATATCATGACGATGTTTAACGTTTCGATCGAATCAACACAGACTCACAAATTACCCCCGTTAGCTCAACACTTGAGCAAAGTCAAAACACTCAAAAACCATGCCACAGTGTCTATGGTCCAGCCGTAGAAGGAGTTAACCAACGCCTCACCTATGACACTACGGAACTACGGCAAACCCGAAGGTTCATTCACGGTTACGTAGGCACAGAATCGAGTTAAGGTTATTATTGTCTTCTAGGGGGTCCATAGGAATACTTGCACGATTTAATGAATACAATCAACTTCAGAAAATTACAACACTTGGAAATTTCAGCAGGGTACAAACTGTGGTGTGCGATGTTCGATCGAACTGCTAAAAATAGTCAAGGTTACCAATACAGTGTTAAATTATACGACTACGAAGCACTACGAATTAGCCCTAGGTCAAACAGATCATCACATGCAAATTGGGCTAAATCAACAATACTAGGAAACCCAAAATGGAGTCAAATGAGCACAGGAGCAATACGGGAGCCAGAGGAGGTGGTGGGGCCGGCCTGGCCAGAAAATCCTCTAAGGTGGCCGGTCCAAAACCGATGACCCCCCCACCCCCCGTATTTCACCTGTGTTCATATTAAATATGCTCCAAAGACTATTCTGCACCTGTTTGAAAAATTTTTAGGGGTCTTTTTACAAAATTTCTAGAGAGCAAGAATAGGGTTTCTTAATACTGTATTTCGGAGCGGTAACACCGTATCTAGAATTCTAGTTTGGCTCTGATACCACTGTTGGGTTACCCTTGCACCTAGTCTAGGGTTTGGTAGTATCACTCATGCCATTTTAATAATTAGAGAGGTGCAAAGCTAACTAAACATGAATCTTTCTAGAATTTCTAGGGTAACAAAAATTGTATCACATAAAAAGAAGTAAAGAGATAGGGATTACAACCTTTGGAGTCCGTTCCTTCGCTTCATAAGCTCCGTGTTGAGGTCCCTTCGCTGCGATCAACATGAACTTCGACTCTTGAGTGGCTCCATGAGGTAAATGAGACACCTTGCTTGTAGTCTTCATGATTTAAGATGATCTACCTTGAAGAATCTCTAACCCAAGCTTACACTTCACTAAACAACTTATTAGAGAAGTGAACACCCTAATCTAAGTGGCTAGAATAGATGAGGATGATGAAGTAGGAATATTGCTCTCTTTTGTTTTCAAATTCTCACACTATATTCATCACAAATGAAAAGCTAGTGAAGGTTTTCTTTCAAGAGAATGAAGAAGAAGAAGATGCTAATTCTTTTGTGATGAATAATGAATTATCTTGTTATGGTTACTAATTCAACTATGAGTTAAGTATGAAGGCTTTAACTCATGTAGAGAATAAACTAGAGTTAATGGTTTGGATTGGGTTAACAAATATCTACACAAAAGATCTAAGCTAAAGACAAAGTCAAAGCTTCATGAAGCTTCATGGAAGCTTCATGCAAAAGCTAACCCTAATCCAAACCCTAACCAAGTTTAAACCCTAAACCAAAGTTGAATTTGTAACCCTAACATGTCACAATATTATATATCACATATACAATATATTTTGTAACAAAAGAAAATAATACAATTAACATATATCGCATATATATCAATGTATTATCCCGTGAGAAAATGAATCAATAAAGCGAGCTTATATTAGTTAACGTAATGTAATATATCACATATATAATTATACATTAAATTATCGAATCAACACTTGATCGGACAATTCGGCTATAATACATATAACCGACTAATATAACTTGTACCATTTCATCAAATCAACACTTGATCCGATGACCCGGCTATATCACATATACCCGGCCGATACCTCATATCTCGATAATAGAATACGGTATCTCATATCGTATTATTCTTGGTCCCGCACATATCGCATATATGCTCCTACTCCGTTTTGCCTGAGCCAGGAAACCTCTTTGTAGGACTCTAAAGAATCGTCAATACACCGGCAGTGGGTGATAATCATATCAAACACCCACAAGCTGCAAGCAGTCAGCTAAACATAACAGCCACCAAGGTATTGAGCGATCAGAAGATCAACAAGCAAGCCTGTACATTCTCCTGTGAATCGAATCAGTAACACTACCGTACAGTCCGGTCTCTTCGTCTGATATGTCGCATATCCAGTTTACGGGTGGTAATCGTCAGACCCCAGTAACCGATAAGTCGTGTCGATGTGAGGCTCATAACGGGTCGAGAAACTACTGATAACTCTTACCAGTAGCACTCCATATCATCCCTGGCCAGGGACTTCCAGTTATAGCCAATCGAACACAGCACAACATCAACTCCCTATATCGGGAGAGACGAAACCCCTCCTATCGCTCATTGCCTCCATGTGATTTAGGACAGCACCCAAAAGACACCGTTTTGCACGCCCTATTGGACGTGGTAAGGTGGTAATCAATGCACAGTGGGAATCACACAAGACTCTATGACGATCTCGGGTCTACAGACTAACTTGTACCAGTGTCACCGGAGAACTGCTATCCGACGATAGGTATAGTACCATCTAGGAGTTCTCGGCGAGTCCGTTCAGTATACCCAGTTTCCACTGATCACTCGTACACCATATTTGATGTCAAACACCGATGGATATGGGATCATTCATCGCCCATCATATGGGTCAAGATGCGTAAACGCTAGTCTACTCTGGAGTATCGATGCTCTGTCTCGATACTCCCTCGACTAGGAACAGTTATACGATGTACTCGTTGACTACCATGGCCTCACTAGTATGATCTCATCATAGTCCTCATAGTCAAGTACATATCCGAAGGGCTTTATCAACATGTGAGAGTAAGACAACAAACTAATACAAGTCAACATGTTTAGACAAAGTGAAACCAAATAGCATACTATCATGTCGGGCAAGAAAGTCCTCTCTATATATGTCCAAGCATCCACTATAATATACATCATATGTACAACAATGGCCTCTAAGGCAAATATATAACTAACAAAATGAAGTAGGAGCACATATGTGATATGTGCGGGACCGAGATTAATACGAGTATGTGATACCGTATTCTATTTTCGCGATTTATGTTATCGACCGGTTATATGAGATATAGCCTGGTTATCGAATCAAATGTTGATTCGAAAAGTCGATACTGTTATCGGTCGGTTATATGAGATATAGCCGGGTTATTGAATCAAATGTTGATTCGATAAGTCGATATTGTATCGGTCGGTTATATGAGATATAGCCGGGTTATCGAATCAAGTGTTGATTCGATAAGTTGATACAAATAAATATTAGTCGGTCATATGAGATATAGCCGGATTATTAAATCAAGTGTTTATTTAATGGTTTAATGTAGAATTATATATATTTGATATATTAATTTACATTAACTAATATTAGCTCACTTAAGCATTTCTCACTAACGCATTTAATATATATGTAATATATATTAATTGTATTTCTTATTGTGTCATGCTTGATGCCACAAGCAATATGGGTATATAAGACTTACACCATGCTAATGATAATGTAGGGTTTATTTATTTAGAGTAAATCAAATATTAGTTGGAAATTAGTCACATGGGTTTGCTTAGTGGAAGCTTGTAGAACCATTGACTTAGTCCACTAGTTTTGTCTTGCACTAGATATTTATTAACCCAACCATTATCTAAACTCATGGTTAAGTCTCTACATGAGTTATATGAGATATTTCTCACACATGGTTGCCATTCACTCTATCATCCATTATTTGCTTCTTCTTTTTCATCAAGAGCTTAGCTCTCTAATTTTTTGAGATGAGAAGAAAAGGAGTGAGAAAATTAATTCTAAAGTGAGCAAAAATCCTACTTCATCATCCTCTACTAGATTAGCCATTTAGTTCAGAGTGTTAGCTTCACTAATCCCTCATTAGTGAAGAAGTAGCTTGGAGCCATTTTAGAGTCCGCAAGATCACTACTTGGAGAGAAGGGACTACCACTCGGAGTTATTGAAGTGAAGTATTGGTCTACATAGGCTGTATTCCATATTCACTTAGATGTAAAGTTGTTTACACTTTGTATTGTCTAAATCTCTAGTTATGATTCTAGGGTTAGGGTTGTTTAGCATGTCAAAATTTTGAAAATGGCATAGACGATGCCTCCCGAAACGTTGATGTCGTGCTTAGCATTTCTACAGTGGTATCAGAGCCAAGTTAGAGATTTAGACGATGTTTGTAGAATTACGAAACAGAAACAACTCCGAATCACTCGAAACCAAAACCCAATTTTTGTCAATTTTTTAAGTCGTCGAAATTTTTTAAGCAACTGCAGAATGTTATATGAGATGTAACATGAACACTGGACAAAAACGAACACATTTTGCTGGATTTGACCCGACGACATTCACCATTTTTCCGAGCTGGCCGGCCCTGTTATGGATTTTGGGGTTCGTTTTTGTTCTGTGGTTCGGTCTCTGGGTTTTGATGTTTCAGGTGTTACTTGTTTTTTCTAAAATTGCATGAGATGTTAATTTTCTATAAAGGCAATTCGGAGTGTTTCGTAGTCGTAATTCTAACTTTATTTCGGGTTATTTAGACGATGTTAAAAAGTTCGAACGGATATCAAATACCCAATTTAACCCTCGCTGGAATTTTTCCAAGAATTGGATTTTTTCAAGTTAAAGAACATTCAAAAATCATGCAAGTAATGTCATGGACCCTCTAGAAGAAGGAAACCCTAACTTGATTCTATGACCGTAAGAACCGCCGCCAAACCCTAGGGTTTACGGTAGTTACGCAGCGCTATAGGTGAGGTAAGGGTTGACCCTTCTACGGTTGGTCCATAGGTACTGTGGCATGTTCTGAGTATTTTTAAACTGCACTCAAGTGTTGAGATTTTTGGGAAATTTTGGGTGTTTGTTGATTCGATCGGAATGTTTAACACCGTCTAGCTATTTATGGAATGTGATACAATATGTGGAATTCATATAGTTAGGCATGAAATCCGAACTATGTGATATTTCGGGTTTATGATGTCTAAGGTGATTGTGAATTCCAAATGTTGTAGTTTAACATTTTCTTTTCTGCGACCGTAAGTGTAATATGTGGTGTATCGCCGTTTTCGTTGCTATATGTCAACGACAATTGTGATACGCATATTTACTTACGTTGATGACATGTGATATTATGTGTTGTTGGGATATGTTATATTGGATCGTCGTGTTTTGAATAGCCGGGGTTTTTATGTGAGATGAGAGTTTTTCCATTTTCATTCATGTAAAAACTTGTATGTAATATTCTTTTATTGGGGCACTTCTGGGTTGAGGATGATGTCACCATTGTTGTATATTATTTACATTTCCGTATTAGGATAGACCCAAGGTGGGAAGCACAAGTAACCGGGTTCTAGAGTCCAGAGGGAGACCATCTCGAGGCATCGAGACCGGGTCTCCTAACTCTAGAATTGGTAGGGTTGCTTGCCACTCTCGTAGGGGTCTAGGGATATGGGTTTGGCTATTCATCACAACCGTGGAATCTTTGTTTTATACTGGTTTAATTTAAAACACGGAATTCCTAGAATATCCAATATTTCATATGTTATCTTCTGCTGCTGATATTCTGTGATGTGATCATTTTATATATTTGAGACGATTGCTTTATTATTATATATATGATATATAATAAATATTGTTTATGTTTTGCACCCGCGCTAGTCCTGTCCCGCTATGCCGTTAGTTAAGTAACCTAACGGTGCATAACGGGACACTGTGGCGAATGTGGATAGCATAAGCGTATGTTATATTTTCGTTTCTTCTATGATGCTTAGGAAGCATAAATGATGGGACTTCATTAATGACATTAATGAAAGAAAAGAAACCTAAAAAATGTTGTAGAATCATATTTTCAAAAAGGGTAGCTCTAGTTTTTGCTTTGCATAGCGGTATTCCTTATAGAATATCCAGCACCTCACTCGATGAGGAAAGAGCCGAGATCCCTTAACCGGGAGTGACCTCTTTAGCGAAACTAGCAGATGCTACAACCCACTCGGTTTTATATTTTAATTGCTTCTTTTAGTTCTTTCTTTCCATAGTGGTATTTGTGAAATATCCTGCACCTTATTCGATAAGTAAAGAGCCGAGATCCCTTCACCGGGAGTGACATCTTTAGCAAAACTAGTAAAAAGCCTAAAAAATACTCCTTTTCAAAAATCACTTGTTTCTACAACGATATCAAGTTCATTACGCAAAAGGTTTTCTTAAAAACTTGTCGTAGCCCTCCGTCATTTCGGATAAGGACTATTCAATATTTGTACTACATTTGTTGACCTTGTCAAGGCGTAGTTTACGGTAGCTGATTAGTGCTTATCTGCTAAAACATGAGATGAGATTGGATTAGGGTAGTCGTACGGTCTTGTTGACCTTGTCAAGGGTCGTGCGGGTTGGTTTAATTCAATCATGAAATGTACGGGTTGAACTTGACTTGCGATTTATGGTTTGTTGACCTTGTCAAGGTCATAGATCGCTTGGGCAAAAATATTATCGGGAATTTCAAGTGTTGAAATTTGCAATGAGATTGCATACCTTCTATGAGATAGTTGGATCTCAATACCTACTGCGAGTAAGAGTTACTCCTGGAAGAGTTTTACACATCACAATTAGTCGATCAAGTAGGTGTCTAGAAAAGTGTTAATGGGGTTACGCCCCTGGAAAAACGAGGTTTATTTTAATTAGGTCCGTGCGAAAGCACGGGGAACCTCCTTCAAAGTACCGACACTGACCTGGCTGAAAGATTGGCGAACTTGTAAAGTGTAATTAATCCCGGCTAGTCTTACCTTTTAGGGTTTGAAGGAAGATTTGATAAAAACAGTGGGAGTCATCCTGATTAGATAAGATAATAACCAATCTAATCGTGCAAGAGCATACACTAAGTGTTTTCTTCTCTCTCTCTCCAGGTAGCGACCATGTCAGGCCTTAATCAAGATAATAATATGGATGTATTGACTGAACCCGCTTGTTATGCTAAGCTGGAGAACGTTGGTTCCGCTCCAACTTATAATTGTTATAAGTCCGAGCAGGAAATAGGAAAATATCTGGATTTCCACGCCACCCAAACGAAGAATGAGCATGTTGATGCATCTTTTTCGGGTGTGTTGGTTACCGAGAACTGTTTCTCAGTACACTTTACGTCCTGGGTATTAGATACCAGACCGGGATCCCACATATGTAATATGTTGCACGGGCTAAGGAAAGGTAGAGAACTGGGAATAGGTGATCATTCTCTAAAAGTAGGGAATGGTGCAAGTGTTATAACCAAAGCAGTTAGTGAATATCACCTTGTATTACCAAATGGAAATACTTTGATCTTGAACGAATGTTATTACGTGCCCTCTATGATATGCAATTTAATATAAATTTCTTTATTAGATAAAGAAGAATATAACTTTGTAATAGAGAATAATGTTATGAACATTTACTTAAATCAAGTGTTGATTGGGTTTGGTGCGTTATGTAACGGGTTATACGTTCTGGATCAAAACACAGTTCTTAATGTACAGAACACACACAAGAGGAAGAGTTAAGAAATGAACGAATTCTTCTTGTGGTATTGTAGACTAGGTCATATCAATGCGACACGACTAGCTAAGTTACATAAGGATGGATATTTGAATCTGTTCGAATTATCATCTTATGAAACTTGCCATTCACGTATCAAAGGAAAGATGACCAAAACTCCGTTTAGTGGACACGGAGAAAGAGTTATGGAATCCTTGGGACTGATACATAGTGATGTATACGGTCCCATATCTACATATGCCAGGAATGGTTCCTCATACTTCATTACATTCACTAACGATCTCTCAAGATACGGACATGTGTTCCTGTTGTAACACAAGCCTGAAACTTTTGAGAAATTCAAAGAATATAAGCATGAAGTTGAGAACCAAATGGGTAAAAGTATTAAAATCCTACGATCTGATCGGGGAGGTGAATACTTGAGCACGGAATTCCGTGACTATCTTAAAGAGAATGGGATTCTCTCTCAGCTTACTCCTCCGTATACACCACAACACAATGGTGTATCGGAATAGAGGAATCACACCCTATTGAATATGGTGCGCTGTTAGTGTATATGCCCCAGAGGCCATTACTGTATCATACTAGTTTGTATATTACTTAATGGAAGCTTGGGATATTCACCATTGTATACACAATCTTGCTCAAAATAGTAGTATGCTACTTGATTTGTTTCTACTTCAATGTGTGTACATGTGTTTCTTTTGACATATCGCCTGTACAGATTAGTAGAATCCTTAGGATCTTTTCTTGATTACCGGCGTTGTGATGGCGATCACACTCGTGGGGGCTGGGTAATCCACAAGCACATCCTTATGCAGGTCCCAAGTCGTAGGACTATCGAGACAGGGCATCGGTACTCTGGAGTAGACTAGCGTATGCGCTTCTCATCCCAGCAGGGGAGACGGTCTGTCCCACAGCCGTCAGTACGTCGTACTTGAGATAGTATATGGGTGCTCGTTAGGTTACGAGTACACTGGACAGGACTCGTCGGGAACTGTTGGTTGGTATTATACCTATCGTCAGTTAACAGTTCCCAGGTGACATGAGTACAGCTTAGTCTGCTGACTTGACACTGTCACTTCGCCTCGAGTATGTTCCCACTGTTCTTTGATTACTACCCTACCACGGCTCTACTGAGTCGTGCAAACAGGTAGTAGTTGGGTGCAGTCTCGAAGCACTTGGAGGCAGTGACGGTTAGACAGGATTCGTCTCTCCCGGTATTGGGAGTTGATATCGCGTTGTGTCTAGGAGAGACATTACATATAGTCGTCCCTGGCCAGGGCAAGCGAGATATACTGGTGGGTTTCCAGTGTTATCTCAGGGTGTTCTGGGCTACACTCCGACACGACTTGTACCGCTATTAGGGGACTGACGTTTACCACCCCCCTAGGCCCGCCATGCGATATTCTCAGACGAACAGACCGGACTGTACGGAGATTGTCACATACAGGCTCAGTAGGAGTTCGGATGGGTTCACCTCATCAGTCTTCTTATCGGCACCTACCTGGGGACCGTTACGTACAGCTAGTGCCGCTTGCGGTCTGTTGTTAACCCCACTGCCAGCGTAGTGTCGAGTCTTTAGAGTCCCACACAGAGGGTTATTCTCCTTTGGGCAAAACAGAGTAGAGGTCGCATGGTTTTGCGACGGGGTTCGTTCACATCCGCGCACATGTGCACGTTTGGTGTCCGGAAAGTTATTACTAGTGGGCTTTAGTTTAAGCCAGATCCTAGTATATGTTTTGGGGTTAGTTTTATCTCATTGTATTCGTGTTCCTCGGAATACGAATGCGGGTGTGTATGCACAATTGATTGAGGCGGAGGAAGAGGATTTTCATTAGGGTTTTGGAACGGGTGTTTATGCACAGTTGACAGTTATCTTTTTCCAAACCCTAATGAATATGTGAAATATCAATTAATAATATTGATTAAATGAAATTGAGTTATGGTTAGGGTTGTTGACTTGTTGACCATGGTTGAAACATTGACCATCATCATTTCACTCCAAAGATGCTCTTTGATCTTTGCAAAAAAACATTTAATGTGAAATGATAATGGTCTTATCAAACCAACCATCACCTTTTTCATTTGATTAAAATTATTAATTAGATTAATTCACATATATTCTTGTTATGGTTGTAAAACTATCTCATTCTCATATTCTCATTCGCTTTCATGCTTTCTTCTTCCTCTTCCTCTGGTTCAAGGAAAACCATTCTCATGAGTTGAGAAACATTTCCTTGGAGATAAAACACCCAAAGCTACTCTCTACTCATCCTAAGGTTGAAGGTCTAGCAAGCCGGACACTTTAGTTTTCTTAAGTTCGAGAAAGGAGCTCAAGGTATAGACCCTCAGGTGGATCCATCTTCGGCAAGAGAAGGCGACGAGGAGAGAACTATTCAAGCTACTACAAGGAGCTAGCAAGGAAGAGAACAACAAGAAGAGAAGGAGTTCAAGACTAGGTATAACCCCCTAACCGAGTAGCTAAAGCTCTTAGTTGTTGCTAGTGTGTTGTTTAGCAAAGATCCGGGTTTTCTAGTCCATGTTACCAAAACCCCAAAATTCGTTTTTCACCATTTTCGCAACCCCAAAAGAACCGGGAGAGGTAACGTGGACCTAACAGTGGTATCAGAGCCAGGCTAAACACACACTAGTATGTTAGCAAAGTATCTAGAATTTCGATCGGACAAAAAACCGCAAGACACCCCAGAAAATTCAAGTTTCTGCCGATTTTCATTTCTGCTCAAAACATAATAAATCAAGTACTAAAAATCGGCTCAGGCTTTTTAAAGAACAGGCAAGAAAAACGATCCAGTGAGTCGACCAACTCACAGCGGATCCGCGACAAGTTCTTGCTCCTGCAGCGGATCCGCGGCTGAGTTGACTCGGCCGTGGATCGTTTCTCCTGCAGTTTTCTTCTGTTGGTGTTTTGTGATTTTTGAGATGGTTTGTTTCTGCCCAGAATTTCCAGAGAACAAGTTTGTTTTTGGGGTGGTTACAAATCCGTATATTGATCGAATTTCTGTAAACTTTGGCTAATGGGTTATATCTGTGATGTGATATATGTATTGAACGTCTGCTAATCGCTATACGTCGATTAGTGGGGGTTATACATATCTGTGATCTGTAATGTTGATGGTATGTGTATATGAATTCGTTGGATTGTCGCGGATGAATAGCCGGGGGATTGTGAGATGAGAGTTTTTTCTTTATCTTTCAATTCATGTAATATGTAAATTTGATGTAATATTGTTTGTATGGCCGCACATCCGGGATGAGGTTGTAGCCGCCATTGTATAATTTCATTTTACTGTTTTTGCTCTTAGGAAAGATCCAAGGAGGGGTGCACAAACTACCGGGTATCTCGAAGTGCCGAATGGCCTACTCAGGTTGCTGAGGGAGGTTGCTTCGCTTCGGGTACTTGGCGGGTAGTTTGCCGCACCCGTAGGGGTCTAGGATGTGGTATTGGCTACTCATCGCGACCGTGTAATCCGGTTTTCGTTACAGGCTCGAACGAAACGCGGATTCCTAGTATATCCAATGTATTTATCTGTGATCTGGAATGGCTATCATTGCATCTGACAAATGTGTATATATCTATATATGATATCTATTTAGGCGTTGCTAATGTTTTGCATCCGCGCTAGTCCAGCCCCCGCTCTGTCGTTAGTTAAGTAACCTAACGGGTGATGACGGGGCCCCGTGGCGAATGCGGATGGCATAAGCGTACGTCATATTTTCGTTGTTTTCTGCATTGGTAGGACTAATTGATGGGACGTATTAAATTAATGCAAGAAAAGAAACCTATAAGACGTTGTTGGAACAATTTTCAAAACGCTGTTATTGCAAGTACGTTCACTTTTGTTTTGCATAGAGGTATTCGGTTATGAATGCCCAGCACCTCATTCGACGAGGTAAGGGCCGAGATCCCTTCATCGGGAGTGACCCCTTGGACAAAAGTTTGCGTCAGGGTAATAACTTCACTATAGTCGATTATTCTTTTTTTGCATAGAGGTATTCGGTTATGAATGCCCAACACCTCATTCGACGAGGAAAGAGCCGAGATCCCTTCGCAGGGAGTGACCTCTTTAGCAAAAGTTTTCGCCACTATATTTTCAAAATGATTATCAGGTTCCTTTAACGATATCAAGTTCATTACGTTAACGGGTTGTTCGCCAAAAACCCAGCCGTAGCCCTCCGTCATTTCTTACAAGTAACACTTAGTATTCGTGCTGCGTTTGTTGACTCCGTCAAGGCGTAGTGTACGGTAGCTAAGTGCTGCTTGTTTGTAACAGTATATGGGATTGGTTAGGACAGTCGTATAACTTTGTTGACTCCGTCAAGGGTTATGCGGGTGGGTTTAATGCAATCCAGATAATGACGGGTTGAACTTGACTAGGACTCTTTGATTTGTTGACTCCGTCAAGGTCACTTGGGTCCTAGGGGCAAAAACTACATTGGGAGTTTCTAAAGAAACTGAAACTTGCAGATTTAGCATACCTTCTGGAGTGTGGTGACTAGAGTGGATTCCATCTAGGTCATCACACAATGATAGTTGGATCCCGATCCCACTGATTAGTTGGATTACTCTCGGGAGATTATTTCACTTAACAATCAATGCTATAAACAAGTAGGTGTCTAGAACGGTGTTAGCGAGGCTACGCCTCCAGGGAAAAGAGGTTACTTAATTAAGGAACTTCGCGAAAGCGTTGGAAAACCTCCCTCGAAGTAACAATACTAGCCTGGCTGAAAGGTTAAGCAAGTATTGTGACGTGAATTAAATCCTGACTAGTTCTTCTTTTAAAAGGTTTTAAGAAGAATTTGAGGAAACAGTAGAAGCCATCCTGGTTAGATAAACTAATAAACCAATCTAATCTTGCAAGAGCACACGCTGAGTGTTTCTTTTCTCTCTCTCCAGGTAGCAACCATTTCACGCCCTAATCAAGATAATAAAATGTATCGTTTGACCGATCCAAATTCTTATTCAGGGCTGGGGAACGTTGGTTCGGCTCTAACTTGTGACAACGGTCATAAGTATGAGCAAGGGAAAGAGGATTGTATGGATTCCAAGGATACCCAATTGAAGAAGAAGCATGGTTTTGCATCTACTTAAGGTGTTCTTGTAATTGAGAACTGCTTTACGGTCAGCCCTACCTCCTGGGTACTTGATACCGGATCAGGATCTCATATCTGTAATTTATTGCAGGGACTGAGAAAAAGTAGGAAAGTTGTACGTGGTGATATGTCGCTCAGAGTAGCGAACGGAGCACAAGTTAATGCTGCAGCCGTCAGTGAATATCACATAGTGTTGCCAAATGGCAATACTATGATTTTGAACGATTGCTACTATGTACCTTCCATGGTTTGCAACATCATATCAGTTTCTTTACTCGATAAAGATGGATATAACTTTGTTCTTGATAGAAATATCATGAACATTTACCTTCATAAGGTACTGGTTGCAGAAGGTACACTGTGTAATGGTATCTACGTTCTAAATCAGAATACAGTTCTCAATGTACAAAACACACGCAAGAGGAAGAATTCAGATACGAATGAATCCTGCTTGTGGCATTGTAGACTTGGTCATATCGGAGAGAAAAGACTAAGTAAGTTGCATAAAGATGGACTCTTGAATACGTTCGAGTTTTCATCTTATGAAACTTGTCAGTCTTGTTTCAAAGGGAAGATGACCAAATCTCCATTCACCGGACATGGAGAAAGAGCAACAGAGCTCTAGGGACTCATACATAGTGATGTATGTGGTCCGATGTCTATACATGCAAGGGGTGGGTTCTCGTACTTCATCACATTCACTGACAATCTCTCTAGATTCGGATATGTGTATCTTATGAAACACAAATCTGAAGCTTTTGAGAAATTCAAGGAATTCAGAAACGAAGTAGAGAACCAGACTTGCAAAAGTATCAAGATCCTCCGGTCTGATAGAGGAGGGGAGTACTTAAGCACGGAATTCATAGATTACTTAAAAGAGAATGGTATTCTCTCTCAGCTTACTCCTCCTTATACACCACAGCACAACGGTGCATCGGAGCGGAGGAATCGTACCCTATTGGATATGGTTCGCTCCATGATGAGTAGTGCCGAGTTGCCTCTTTCATTTTGGGGATATGCGCTTCAGACAGCGGCATACCTACTGAATTACGTTCCATCCAAATCTGTGCCTAAGACTCCATATGAAATATGGAGTGGAAGAAATCCGTATCTTAAGCGATTTAAGATATGGGGTTTTCCGGCCTATATGAAAACACAGAAACCGGACAAGCTAAAGGCACGGTCAGTTCTGTGTAAATTTGTGGGATATCCTAAAAACTCACCAGGATATCTGTTCTACCACACTGAGGAACAGAAGGTGTTTGTATCTCACCACGCTACCTTTTTAGAAAGGGAGTTTCTTGCAAAAGAAACTAGTGGGAGTTCGGTAGAACTGGAAGAAATTCAGCGACCACAAAATATAACTGAAAATTTGGAGGAACCACTAGATTCAATAACCCCAGACGAACCTCGGCCACTCCACAGATCTGGTAGGATTTCTCATCCGCCAGAGAGATACTACGGTTTTCTCTTAGACGGGGATCGAGAGGATTGCATCTTGGAAGAAGATGACCCTACCAGTTTCAGGCAGGCCATTATCAGTAGGGACTCTGATAAGTGGCAGGAAGCAATGCAATCCGAAATGGAGTCCATGTACGCCAATAAAGTGTGGACCTTGGATATTGCTCCACCTGGGGTAAAACCCGTTGGATGCAAATGGATCTACAAAAGGAAACTTGGTGTAGATGGGCAGGTGGAAACCTATAAGGCTAGACTCGTTGCAAAAAGGTTTTCGTCAAAGACCTGGTGTGGACTATGACGAAACTTTTTCTCCGGTGGCTATGCTCAAATCCATTCGGATCCTACTTGCCATTGCTGCCTTCCATGACTATGAAATCTGGCAGATGGACGTTAAAATGGCATTTCTAAACGGTTGTTTGGAAGAGTGCGTTTACATGGATCCGCCAGAAGGTTTCGTAGACAGTGGGAGCAGCGGGAAGGTGTGCAAGTTGCTTAAATCCATTTATGGATTAAAGTAGGCATCGCGGAGCTGGAACATCTCTTTTGATGAGGCAATCAAGGAATTTGATTTCATTAAGAACGAAGATGAACCTTGTGTCTATAAGAAGATTGTAGGACGAACTGTCATGTTCCTAGTCTTGTACGTGGACGACATTCTTTTGATAGGAAATGACATTCCTTTGCTACAATCGGTCAAGCTATTTTTATCACAACGGTTCTCCATGAAGGACCTGGGTGATGCCTCGTACATTCTGGGGATCAAGATCTACAGAGATAGATCCAAGAGACTACTGGGACTTTCGCAGTCCAGGTACATAGAGACCGTACTAAAGAGATTTAGTATGGAGGATTCCAAGCGCGGTAACATACCCGCATTGCACGGAATTACCCTCTCCAAGAAGATGTCTCCTAAGACTGACGAGGAGAGGGTTCGCATGAGCACTATACCCTACGCTTCGGCGGTAGGATCTATAATGTATGCGATGCTATGTACACGACCAGATGTAGCTTACGCGCTGAGCGTGGTGAGCCGGTATCAGTCAGACCCAGGTGAGGACCACTGGACGGCAGTGAAGAACATTCTCAAGTACCTAAGAAGGACTAAGGAGATATTCCTCGTTTACGGTAATGGAGACCTCAGGGTCGAGTCCTTTACAGATTCAAGCTTCCAGAGTGACAAAGATGACAGCAAGTCTGTCTCGGGTTTTGTGTTTACCCTCAACGGAGGGGCGGTATGTTGGAGGAGTTCCAAACAGGATACCGGCGCAGACTCGACGATGGAGGCTGAATACATTGCTGCAAGCGATGCTGCAAAAGAGGCGGTCTGGATGAAGAAGTTCATTAGTGATCTTCCGGTGGTTCCGTCCATTGTTGACCCGATACCTCTGTATTGCGATAACAATGGGGCTATAGCTTTAGCGAAGGAACCAAGGTCCCATCAGATTTCCAGACACATCTTAAGGCGGTATCACCTGATCAGGGAGATCATTGATCGCTAGGAGATCGAGGTACGGAGAGTAGACACAAAAGACAACACGGCGGATCCATTCACGAAGGCCTTGCCCCAGGCTCAGTTCGAGCGGCTGATCGAGATGATAGGTCTTCGATACGCCAGTACATGGCCTTAGTGCAAGTGGGAGATTGTTAGTGTATATGCCCTAGAGGCCATTACTGTATCATACTAGTTTGTATATTACTTAATGGAAGCTTGGGATATTCACCATTGTATACACAATCTTTCTCAAAATAGTAGTATGCTACTTGGTTTGTTTCTACTTCAATGTGTATACATGTGTTTCTTTTGACATATCGCCTATACACATTAGCAGAGCCCTTAGGATCTTTGCTTGATTACCGGCGTTGTGATGGTGATCACACTCGTGGGGGCTGGGTAATCCACAAGCACATCCCTATGCAGGTCCCTAGTCGTAGGACTATCGAGACAGGGCATCGATACTCCGGAGTAGACTAGCGTATGCGCTTCTCATCCCAGCAGGGGAGACGGACTGTCCCACAGCCATCAGTACGTCGTACTTGAGATAGTATGCGGGTGCTCGTTAGGTTACGAGTACACTGGACATGACTCGTCGGGAATTGTTGGTTGGTATTATACCTATCGTCAGTTAACAGTTCCCAGGTGATATGAGTACAGCTTAGTCCGCTGACTTGACACTGTCACTTCGCCTCGAGTATGTTCCCACTGTTCTTTGATTACTACCCTACCACGGCTCTACTGAGTCGTGCAAACAGGTAGTAGTTGGGTGCAGTCCCGAAGCACTTGGAGGCAGTGACGGTTAGACAGGATTCGTCTCTCCCGGTATTGGGAGTTGATATCGCGCTGTTTCTAGGAGAGCCATTACACATAGTCGACCCTGGCCAGGGCAAGCGAGATATACTGGTGGGTTTCCAGTGTTATCTCAGGGTGTTCTGGGCTACACTTCGACACGACTTGTACCGCTATTAGAGGACTGACGTTTACCACCCCCTAGGCCCGCCATGCGATATTCTCAGACGAACAGACCGGACTGTACGGAGATTGTCACATACAAGCTCAGTAGGAGTTCGGATGGGTTCACCTCATCAGTTTTCTTATTGGCACCTACTGGGGACCGTTATATACAGCTAGTGCCGCTTGCGGTCTGTGGTTAACCCCACTGCCAGCGTAGTGTCGAGTCTTTAGAGTCCCACACAGAGGGTTATTCGCCTTTTGGCAAAACAGAATAGAGGTCGCATGTTTTGCGACGAGGTTCGTTCACATCCGCGCACTTGTGCACGTTTGGTGTCCGGACAGTTATTACCAGCGGGCTTTAGTTTAAGCTAGATCCTAGTATATGTTTTGGGGTTAGTTTTATCTCATTGTATTCGTGTTCCTCGGAACACGAATGCGGGTGTGTATGCACAGTTGATTGAGGCGGAGGAAGAGGATTTTCATTAGGGTTTTGGAACGGATGTGTATGCACAGTTGACAGTTATATTTTTCCAAACCCTAATGAATATGTGAAATATCAATTAATAATATTGATTAAATGAAATTGAGTTATGGTTAGGGTTGTTGACTTGTTGACCATGGTTGAAACATTGACCATCATCATTTCACTCCAAAGATACTCTTTGATCTTTGCAAAAACATTTAATGTGAAATGATAATGGTCTTATCAAACCAACCATCACCTTTTTCATTTGATTAAAATTATTAATTAGATTAATTCACATATATTCTTGTTATGGTTGTAAAACTATCTCATTCTCATATTCTCATTCTCTCTCATGCTTTCTTCTTTTTCTTCCTCTAGTTCAAGGAAAACCATTCTCATGAGTTGAGAAACATTTCCTTGGAGATAAAACACCCAAAGCTACTCTTTACTCATCCTAAGGTTGAAGGTCTAGCAAGCCGGACACTTTAATTTTCTCAAGTTCGAGAAAGGAGCTCAATGTAGAGACCCTCAGGTGGATCCATCTTCGGCAAGAGAAGGCTACGAGGAGAGAACCATTCAAGCTACTACAAGGAGCTAGCAAGGAGGAGAACAACAAGAAGAGAAGGAGTTCAAGACTAGGTATAATCCCCTAACCGAGTAGCTAAAGCTCGTAGTTGTTGCTAGTGTGTTGTTTAGCAAAGATCCGGGTTTTCTAGTCCATGTTACCAAAACCCCAAAAATAGTTTTTCACCATTTCCGCAACCCCGAAAGAACCGGGAGAGGTACCGTAGACCTAACAGCGCTCTATGATGAGTACCGCTGAGTTACCTATTGTAGGGTTGCTATGCACTGCCACAAGGGTCTACGAGGCATCAACCATGCCCGATTAAAAATTTAGCCGTGCCGAACAACCCAAAGCCGGATCTTTAAACTAGAGTTTATGCGAAAACTAACATGTTAAACACTTTAACACTAAGTGAGAGGGATTACAACCTTTGTAGATCCGGTCCTTCACTACTAAAGCTCCGTGTTGAAGTCCCTTTGCTGCGATCATCGTGTTCTGGACTCTCGAGAGGCTTCACGAAGAGAAAGATGTAGTCTTGCTTCCGATCTTCGATAACATAGATGATCTACCTTGAAATTTCGTTAACACAACCTATCACTCATGAAATGATGTGAACACCCTTATCTAAATAGCAAGGATAGATGAGGATGATGAAGTAGGATTTTTGCTCTCGTTTGTTTTCTTATTCTCACTCATTTTTCATCACTTAGAAAAAGCTAGAAAGCTTTTTCATGAAAAGAAAGAAGGAAGAAGATGAACAATTAACATGAAACCTTTTGTGATGAATAATAAAAGGATAAATATGATGATTAATGCAACCATGGTCAACTAAACCCATGTAGAGAATTAACTATGGTTAGGGTTTGGGTTGGGTTAAAGAATGAGTCATAACAAAATATCTTTCACAAAACAAAACTAAACCTTCTAGAATCATCTAGAAAGCTTAACCCTAATCCAAACCCTAATCATGTTTAAACTCCACTAAACATGTTGCATTAGTTATCATATCATGTTACAATATTATATATCACATATATAATATTTATCGTAACAATATAAAATAATACGTTTAACATATATCGCATATATATCAATGTATTACCCGAGTGAGAAAAAGAATCTTTTAGTGAGCTAATATTAGTTAATGTATTTTAATATATCACATATATTATTAAACACCAAATTATCGAATCAACACTTGATCCGACAATCCGGCTATATCGCATATAACCGACTAATACGATGACCCGGCTATATCACATATACCCGGCCGATATCTCATATCGCGAGAATCCAATACGGTATCACATACCGTATTATCCTCGGTCCCGCACATATCACATATGTGCTCCTACTCCATTTTGCCTGAGCCAAGAAACCTCTGTGTAGGACTCTAAAGAATCGTCAATACACCGGCAGTAGGTGATGATCATATCAAACACCCACAAGCTGCAAGCGGTCAGCTAAACGTAACAGCCACCGAGGTATTGAGCGCTCAGAAGATTAACAAGCAAGCATGTACATTCTCCTGTGAATCCAATCAGTAACACACCCGTACAATCCGGTCTCGTCGTCTGATATGTAGCATATCTCGCCTAGGGATGGTAAACGTCAGACCCCAGTAGCTCGATAAGTCGTGTCGATATGAGGTCTATAACAGTTCGAGAAACTACTGATAACACTTACCAGTAAATCTCAGCAACCCTGGCCAGGGATTTCCGGTTATAGCCAGTTGAACATAGCACAACATCAACTCCCTATATCGGGAGAGACGAATCCCTTCCTATCGCTCATTGCCTCTATGTGATTCGGGATTGTTCCCAAAAGCCACCTTTTTGCACGCCCTCTTGGACGTGGTATGATGAAAATCAAAGCACAGTGGGAATCACACAAGACTCTATGACGATCTCGGGTCAACAGACTACTCTGTACCAGTGTCACCGGAGAACTTCCATCTGACGTGAGGTATAATACCATCTGGGAGTTCTCGGCGAGTCCGTCCAGTGTACCCAGTCTCCACTGAGCACCCGTACACCATCCTTGATGTCAAACACCGATGGATATGGGATCATCCATCGCCCATCATATGGGTCAAGATGCGTATACGCTAGTCTACTCTGGTGTATCGATGCCCTGTCTCGATACACCCTCGACTAGGAACAGTTATAGGATGTACTCGTCGACTACCGTGGCCCCACTAGTATGATCTCATCATAGTCCCAATAGTCGAGTACATATCCTAAGGGCTTTATCAACATGTAACATAGAGACAATCAGAGTACATGTTAAGATAAAGTACAACCTGATAGCGTACTATCATGTCGAGCAAGAAAGTCCTCCCTATATATGTCCAAGCATCCATTACAATATACATCGTATGTACAGTAATGGCCTCTAGGGCATACATATAACTAACAATCGCTCACTTGCACTAGGGCCATCTGTTGTGGTATCACATACCCAACAATTAGCTGTGGTTGAAGTATCTCATACTCAACCATCCCATAAAAATCTCTACTGGGAAAAAGGCCTTTGTGAGTGGATCCGCGCTGCTGTCCTCTGTGTCTAGTCTCCTAACCTCGATCTCCCTGGAGATCAACCATCTCCATGATCAGGTGATACTGCCTAAGAATTATATCCGGATTTCTGATGGGACGGGGGTTCCTTGGCATAAGCCACAACTCCATTGTCACACAATGGTATGAACGAAGTTCATCTCATGAACTTATATATATCCAGACTGCCTCTTTGGTAGCATCCTTGGTAACGATGTATCTTGCCTTTAATCGTCTAGTAAGTCACGGTATCTAGCTTGAAACTCTTCCAACATACCGTCCCTCCACTGAGGGTATAGACAAGCCTGCGACTGACATTCAGTCGTCCTTATCACCCTGGAACCTTTCCAGTGATTCTCCCCAGGATCGATTGATACCATCTCACTACAACTAGTGAGTATCCTAATATCCAATTAGATCTATCTCATATATCCAAAAACCAGGATTTAGGAGGTATCACTTTGATCCTATATGGAGAATCTTTGTGATAAGCGGAGATTGACCGAGCGTAGCATAGGAAACTCCTTCCCTATCAAGAGTATGTTATCCACGTACTCTACGAGGATCACCACCATACTCCCTACTACCTTTTTGTATATACAAGGTTCATCTACCATTTTGATGAAGTCAAACTCTTTGACTAACTCATCAAAACAGACGTTCCAACTCCGCGATGCCTGCTTTATCATATAAAACATCTTGCTCACATTTCCGCTGCTCCCACTGTCCACGAAGTCCTCTGGCTGTGTACTTATAGACGCTCTCTTCCAAATCTGTATTTAGAAAAGCAGTCATAACACCCCAACCGCCAGATATCGTAGTCATGGTATGTAGCCGTGGCAAGTAGGATCTAGATGGACTTAAGCATAGCTTTGAAAGTCTCAACTTTTCCATGTACACCAAGTAATCTTCTCAAGATATACTTGCACCTGATGGGGATTTAACCCTTCAGATAAAGCAACCAAAGTCCATACTTTGTTGGTGTATAAGGATTCCATCTCAGATCACTAAGCATCTAGCCATTCTTACAGAGTCCCACTCCTGATGGCCAGCTCGAAACTAGTTGGGTCATTATCTCATGATGTAATCCTCGCTCCCACTGTCATAGAGAAGCCGAAGTATCTCTCAGGTGGGTGAGGAACCCTACTAGATCGGCGGAGAGGCTGAGGTTCGTTGGAAACTATTGAATCCTTTGGTTCTACCAAATTATCAGCTGCAGTTTGTATAGCTGGAACATTTCCTGTTCTACATAACAGACCTTACCTCGAGCTTGTCCGGATTTTGCTTTTAGACATAGGCCGGACAACCCCAAATCTTAACAAACTTAAGATATAGGCTCTTCCCTTTCCATATCACATATGAAGTGGTAGGCAGCTGATTTGATTTGAACCCTATTCAATAGGTATGTAGCTTCTCAAGTGCATAACTCCCAAAAGGAAATAGGAAACTCAGTAGTACTCATCATAGAGCACACCATATCAAATAGGGTGCTATTGCTCCGCCCCGATACACCGACGTACTGTGGTGTATACGGAAGAGTAATGCTGAGAGAGAATCTCATTCTCCTCTAGAATAGTCCAGGAATTCCGTGCTCAAGTATTCTCCTCCTTGATCTCATCAAAGGACATAATACTTATACTCATTTTTGGTTCTCTACTTCTAACTTATATTCTGTGAATATCTCAAAAGCTTCGGACTTGTGTTTCAACAGGAACATATGTCTGAATCTTGAGAGATCATCAGAGAATGTAATGAAGTATAAAGAACTGGTCTTGGCATGTGTAGACAGGAGACTTTCATACATCATCATGTATCAATCCCAAGAGTTCACTAACTCTTTCTCCGTTTCCAATAAACAGAGCTATTGTCATCTTATCTTTGTGACATAACCGGCAAGTTTCACAAGATGTAAATTCAAACAGATTTAAATATGCATCTAAATGTAACTTAGCTAGTCGGGTCGGATTGATATGACCTAGTCTACAATGCCTCAAGAAGGATTCGTTCATTTCTGAACTCTTCCTCTCGTGTGTGTTTTGTATACTAAGAACTGTAGTTTTATTTAGAACGTCAATGCTTTTAGATAACGTGCCTGAACCGATCAACTCTTGATATAGGAAATGTTCAAAACATTATCCAACAATACAAAATTATATCCTTTCTTTACTAATAAAGAGACTGATATGATATTGTATATCAGGTTCGGTATCTAATAACATTCGTTCAGAATCAATGTATTCTGGTAATACAGGGTGATAGTGACCAACAGACTTGGTTGCAACACTTGCACCGTTTCTATCTCATGAAACTTATCACCCGTTCTCAGTTCTCTACCTCTCTGTAGCCCATGTAACAAATTACATTTGCGGGATCCTGATCTGGTATCTCATACCCAGGACATAAAGGATACTGAGAAACAGTTCTATGTAATGAACACACCCGAAGATGATGCATCAGCATGCACTTTCTTCGTTTGGGCGGCACGGGAAATCTGGTATTCCCCAATTTCCTGCTCTGTCTTATAACAATTATAAGTTGGAGCGGGACCAACGTTCCCCAGCTCAGTATAACAAGCGGGTTCGGTCAATTCATCCGTTTTATTATCTTGATTAAGGCGTGATATGGTCGCTACCTGGAGAGAGAGAGAAGAAAACACTCAGCGTATGCTCTTGCAAGATTAGATTGGTTATCTAATATATCTAATAAGGATGTCTCCCACTGTTTTAATCAAATCTTCCTTCAAACCCTAAAAGGAAAGACTAGCCGGGATTAATTACACGCTACAAGTTCGCCAATCTTTCAGCCAGGCCAGTGCCGGTACTTTGAGGGAGGTCCCCCGTGCTTTCGCACGAACCTAATTAAAGTAAACCTCGTTTTCCCAGGGGCGTAACCCCGTTAACACCTTTCTAGACACCTACTTGATCGGCTAATTGTAATGTGTAAAACTCTCCCAGGAGAAACTCTTAATCGCAGCGGGTATCGGGATCCAACTATCTCATAGAAGGTATGCAATCTCATTGCAAATTTCAACACTTGAAATTCCCAATAATATTTTTACCCCTAGCGTGCTATGACCTTGGCGCATGCCAAACAACCCATAGTCCGCTAGTCAAGTTCAACCCGTACATTTCTTGATTGAATTAAACCCACCCGCATGACCCTTGATGCATGCCAAACAATGCCGTACGAATATCCTAATCCAATCGCATCGTATGCTAGTAGATAAGCACTAGTTAGCTACCGTACACTACGCCTTGACGCATGCCAAACTACCGCAGCACGAATACTAAGCAGTACTTATCTGAAATGACGGAGGGCTACGCAGGTTTTTAAGAAAACCATGAGCGTAATGAACTTGATATCGTTGTAGAATCGAGTGATTTTAAATGGAGTGTTTTTTAGGCCTTTCTAGTTTTGCTAAAAGGGTCACTCCCGGTGAAGGGATCGTCGGCCCTTTCCTCATCGAATAAGGTGCAGGATATTTCACAAATATCACTATGCAAAGCAAGAACTATAGAAGCAATCAAAAGACAAATCGAGTTTGTAGCATCTGCTAGTTTCACTAAAGAGGTCACTCCCGGTGAAGGGATGTCGGCTCTTTCCTTATCGAATAAGGTGCTGGATGTTCTACAAGGAACACCGCTATGCAAAGCAAGAACTAGAGCTACCAGTTTTTAAACAAGTTTCTACAACATCTTTAGGTTTCTTTTAGTTTCATTAATCTCATTAATGAAGTCCCATTTTTATATGCTTCACAAGCATCTCTTTTGAAACGAAATCTGCAATATAACATATATCTCATATATATAATATAAACATTCGTCTCAGGCAGTAATATGATCTCATCACAGAACATTGCAGCAGAAGAACATATATGAAATATTGGATATACTAGGATGTCCGTGTTTTAATACGAGCCTGTATAAAACACGGATTCCATGGTCGTGATGAATAGCCAAACCCACATCCCTAGACCCCTACGAGAGCGGCAAGCAACACTTCCAATTCTAGGGTTAGGAGACCCGGTCTCGACTCCTCGAGATGGTCTCCCACTGGACCCCAGAACCCGGTTACTTGTGCTCCCCGCCTTGGGTCTACCTAATGTGGAAAAGTAAATAATATACAATGGTGACATCATCCTCAGCTCGGAAGTGCCCCAATAAAAGAATATTACATACAAATGAATTTTACATGAATGAAAAAGAAAAAACTCTCATCTCACATAAAACCCCCGGCTATTCAAAACGCGACGATCCAATATAACATATCACAACACATAATATCTCATATCATCAACGTAAGCAAGTATGCGTATCCCGATTGTCGTTGATGTATAGCAACGAAGCCGGCGATACACCACATACTATGCTTACGGTCACAGAAAAGAAAGTGTAAAACTACAACAGTTGGAATCCGCAACCACCTTAGACATCACATGCCTAACCAAATGAATTCCTTAGACATCGCATGCCTAACAATTATAAACCCCGCATTTTAGTCTCATCATCGAAAACGCTTTTCAATATCAAGTTGGGCAATTCAACAAGATTCCCGACATCCGGATCGAATGCTCGTCGCAAACTTCAGTAGACGGCCGCACCCCCGATGCCGTCGACGAAGTGCACTAAGGCGGAACACCGCTGCCGCGAGCATTCGAACGGATGCTTTTAGCGACGGGGTTCTCCTACAGTCACTTGGTCGGGGCTATGGGGCGTGGCTGTCTGTTAAGTTTATCCGGCGAGTATCCGCGTACGCTACATGATTGCGACGGACTTTTGATCACATCAAAATTCCGTGGCAACCGATCAATTTGAGACTGAACTGCTAGATTTACAACATTCAAATTAGTTATCTCATAACTACCTGTGGATTCCAAATATTTTATCACATTCCAGATAAATAGACAATGTTAAACTTTCCGATCGAATAATCAAACACGCAAGATTTCCCCAATATATCTCAACACTTGAAATCAGTTTAAAAACATCCATCACATGACACAGTACCAATGGTCCAGCCGTAGAAGGGTCAAGCCAACGCCTCACATGTGGCACGCCGTACTGCCCCAAACCCTAAGGTTTATAGGCAGTTCAAGACGGTCACATAATCGAGTTAAGGTTTGTTGTCTTCTAGAGGGTCTACCGCATTACTTGCATGACTTAGAACATTCTTAAACTCGAGAAAAAATCCAACTTTTGAAAAATTTTCCGACAGGGGAAAAAGTGAGTTATTGATATCCGTTCGAACTTTTTAACAGTTTCTAAAAATTATCCGGACAAAACTAAACGAAGTTAAATTATCCGATCGAATCATCGAGTCCCCAATACAACCCTAAAAACTCAAAACTTGAGTGCAATTAAAAAATTCCCAGAAAAAAATGATAAGAAAGGACCTAAGAATAAATATATGAAATATGAGGGACTAAGTCACAATTTTGGCCGCGGAACCGCCGCCAAACCCTTGTTTTGGCCGCGGTTCAGCGGTCAAATAATTGACTTAGTGGACCGTACTTCACAGTAATTCTTATTTTTTCCTGCTTGTTTTTCTGAGTATTTTTAATACTGAAAAAATCACATTTTTAGAAAATGAACAGAGAGGGGTATAAACCGGGTATTCGGAGTTCGATCGGATATTAAAATTCGCCTAGACTTCGCCTAAAACTCTAGCTTGTCTCTGATACCACTGTAGGGTTGCTATGCACTGCCACAAGGGTCTACGAGGCATCAACCATGCCCGATTAAAAATTTAGCCGTGCCGAACAACCCAAAACCGGATCTTTAAACTAGAGTTTATGCGAAAACTAACATGTTAAACACTTTAACACTAAGTGAGAGGGATTACAACCTTTGTAGATCCGGTCCTTCACTTCTAAAGCTCCGTGTTGAAGTCCCTTCGCTGCGATCATCGTGTTCCGGACTCTCGAGAGGCTTCACGAAGAAAAAGATGTAGTCTTGCTTCCGATCTTCGATAACATAGATGATCTACCTTGAAGTTTCGTTAACACAAGCTATCACTCATGAAATGATGTGAACACCCTCATCTAAATGGCAAGAATAGATGAGGATGATGAAGTAGGATTTTTGCCCTCATTTGTTTTCTTATTCTCATTCATTTTTCATCACTTAGAAAAATCTAGAAAGCTTTTTCATGAAAAGAAAGAAGGAAGAAGATGAACAATTAACATAAAACCTTTTGTGATGAATAATGAAAGGATAAATATGTTGATTAATGCAACCATGGTCAACTAAACCCATATAGAGAATTAACTAGGGTTAGGGTTTAGGTTGGGTTAAAGCATGAGTCATAACAAAATATCTTTCACAAAACAAAACTAAACTTTCTAGAATCATCTAGAAAGCTTAACCCTAATCCAAACCCTAATCATGTTTATACTCCACTAAACATGTTGCATTAGTTATCATATCATGTTACAATATTATATATCACATATATAATATTTATTGTAACAATATAAAATAATACATTTAACATATATCGCATATATATCAATGTATTACCCGAGTGAGAAAAAGAATCTTTTAGTGAGCTAATATTAGTTAATGTATTTTAATATATCACATATATTATTAAACATCAAATTATTGAATCAACACTTGATCCGACAATCCGGCTATATCGCATATAACCGACTAATACGATGACCCGGCTATATCACATATACCCGGCCGATATCTCATATCGCGAGAATCCAATACGGTATCACATACCGTATTATCCTCAGTCCCGCACATATCACATATGTGCTCCTACTCCGTTTTTCCTGAGCCAAGAAACCTCTGTGTAGGACTCTAAAGAATCGTCAATACGCCGGCAGTAGGTGATGATCATATCAAACACCCACAAGCTGCAAGCGGTCAGCAAAACGTAACAGCCACCCAGGTATTGAGCGCTCAGAAGATCAACAAGCAAGCCTGTACATTCTCCTGTGAATCCAATCAGTAACACTCCCATACAATCCGGTCTCATCGTCTGATATGTCGCATATCTCGCCTAGGGGTGGTAAACGTCAGACCCCAGTAGCTCGATAAGTCGTGTTGATATGAGGTCTATAACAGTTCGAGAAACTACTGATAACACTTACCAGTAAATTTCAGCAACCCTGGCCAGGGATTTCCGGTTATAGCCAATCGAACATAGCACAACATCAACTCCCTATACCGGGAGAGACGAATCCCTTCCTATCGCTCATTGCCTTCATGTGATTCGGGACTGTTCCCAAAAGCCACCTTTTTGCACGCCCTCTTGGACGTGGTATGATGGAAATCAAAGCACAGTGGGAATCACACAAGACTCTATGACGATCTCGGGTCAACAGAATACTCTGTACCAGTGTCACCGGAGAACTGCCATCTGACGTGAGGTATAATACTATCTGGGAGTTCTCGACGAGTCCGTCCAGTGTACCCAGTCTCCACTGAGCACCCGTACACCATCCTTGATGTCAAACACCGATGAATATGGGATCATCCATCGTCCATCATATGGGTTAAGATGCGTATACGCTAGTCTACTCTGGTGTATCGATGCCCTGTCTCGATACACCCTCGACTAGGAACAGTTATAGGATGTACTCGTCAACTACCGTGGCTCCACTAGTATGATCTCATCATAGTCCCAGTAGTCGAGTACATATCCTAAGGGCTTTATCAACATGTAACATAGAGACAATCAGAGTACATGTTAAGATAAAGTACAACCAGATAGCGTACTATCATGTTGAGCAAGAAAGTCCTCCCTATATATGTCCAAGCATCCATTATAATATACATCGTATGTACAGTAATGGCCTCTAGGGCATACATATAACTAACACCTATTTTCTTCTAGGGTTATGCGCTGGAGACAGCAGCATACCTATTGAATCAAGTTCCATCTAAATCAGTGCCTACCACACCATATGAGATATAGAGCGGGAAGAGACCATATCTTAAACGAGTTAAGATATGGGTTGTTCGGCCTATGTCAAAAGGCAAAATCCGGACAAAATCGAGGCACGATCAGTTCTTTGCAAGTTTGTAGGATATCCAAAGAATTCATATGGATATTTTTCTACCACGGTGAGGAACAAAATGTGTTTGTTGCTCAACATGCCACCTTTTTAGAAAAGGAATTTCTTGTAAAAGAAATTAGTGGCAAAGAGGTAGAACCGGAAGAACTTCCAGCTACACAAACTGCAACTGAAGATTTAGTGGAACCAGAGGATTTGATAGCTCCCAACGAAGCTCAGCCTCTCCGCCGATCTAGTAGGTTTCCTTATCTACCTGAGATATACTACGGTTTTCTCATTGATGGTGGGAGCGAGGATTGCATCATGGAAGATGATGACCCAACTAGCTTCGAGTAGGCCATCACGAGTGGGGACTCTGTGAAATGGCTGGATGCAATACGATCTGAGATAGAATCGATGTACACCAACAAAGTATAGACTTTGGAAGATTCTCCTGAAGGGGTAAAACCCATCAGGAGCAAGTGGATCTTCAAGAAAAAACTTGGTGTAGATAGAAAAGTTGAGACTTTCAAAGCTAGACTTATTGCAAAAGGTTTTCGTCAACGACCAGGTGTGGATTATGATGAAACATTTTCTCCAGTAGCTATTCTTAAGTCCATCCGAATCCTACTTGCCATCGCTGCATACCATGACTAAGAAATCTGGCAAATAGATGTTAAGACCGCCTTTCTAAATGGTGATTTAGAAGAGAGCGTGTACATGACTCGGCCATAGGGCTTCGTGGACAGTGGGAGCAGCGGGAAGGTGTACAAGCTGCTTAAATCCATCCACGGGTTAAAGCAGGCATCGCGGAGTTGGAACATCTGTTTTGATATGGTAGTCAAAGAGTTTGACTTCATCAAAAATGTAGATGAACCTTGTATATACAAGAAGGTGGCAGAGAGTAAGGTTGTTTTCCTCGTATTATACATGGATGACATACTCTTGATAGGAAATGATATTCCTATGCTGCACTCGGTCAAGCTCTTCTTATCATAAAGATTCTCAATGAAAGATCTAGGTGATGCCTCCTACATCTTGGGGATTAAGATCTATAGAGATGATCTAAACGGATACTGGGATTGTCCTAATCCAAGTACATAGACACTATACTAAAGAGGTTTAGTATGGAAGATTCCAAGCGTAGGAATTTACCCACGATCATAGGACCCACTCTCTCCAAAGAGATGTCTCCCAAGACTGATTTGGAGAGAGCTCGCATGCAAGGGATACCATATGCTTCGGCAGTAGGCACTATAATGTACGCGATGTTGTGTACCAGACCCGATGTAGCATACTCACTAAGTGTAGTGAGTAGGTATCAACCAGATTCAGGAGAGAATCACTGGACATCTGTGAAGAACATTCTCAAGTACTTGAGAAGGACTAAAGAGATGTTCTTAGTGTATGGTAACGGAGAACTCTAAGTGGAGTCCTTTACCGATTCGAGCTTCCAGAGTGATAAGGACGATTCTAAGTCGGTCTCGGGATTTGTCTTTACCCTCAATGGAGGGGCGGTTTGTTAGATGAGTTCCAAGCGGGAAACCGTGGCAGACTCGACGATGGAGGCTGAATACATCGCTGCCAACGATGCTGCCAAAGAGGAACTTAGTGTGGTTCCATCAATTGTGCATCCAATACCTTTGTATTGCGATAACAATGGAGCAGTGGCCTTGGCCAAGGAACCCAGGTCCCATCAGCGATCCAGGTATATTCTGCGGCGATGTCACCTGATCCGGGAGATAGTTGATCGCCGGAAGATCGAGGTCAGGAGAGTTGACACGAAGGACAACATAGCGGATACACTCACAAAGGCCATACCCCATATACAATTTGAGAGACTCTTCAGGATGTTGGGTATGAGATACTACAACAACTGACCTTAGTGCAAGTGGGAGATTGTTAGTTATATGTATGCTCTAGAGGCCATTATTATACATGTGATGTATATTATAGTAGATGCTTGGATATATATAGAGAGGACTTTCTTGCTCGACATGATAGTATGCTATCTGGTTGCACTATGTCTTAACATGTAGACTTCTATTATAATACTGTCTTGCTCTCACATGTTGATAAAGCCCTTAGGATGTGTACTTGACTACCAGGACTATGATGTAGATAATACTAATGGGGCCAAGGGTAGTCCATAAGTACATCCTATAATTGTTCCTAGTCGAGGGTGTATCGAGACAGAGCATCGATATTCAAGAGTAAACTAGCGTATACGCTTCTTGACCCATATGATGGTCCATGGATGATCCCACATCCATTGGTGTTTGACATCAAAGATGGTATACGTGTGCTCAGTGGAGACTGGATACACTGAACGGACTCGCAAAGAACTCCTAGTTGGTATTATACCTATCGTCAGATAGCAGTTCTCTGGTGACACTGGTACAGGTTAGTCTCTAGACCCGAGATCGTCATAGAGTCTTGTATGATTCCCACTGTGCTTCGATTTCCACCTTACCACGTTCAAGAGAACTTGCAAAACGGCAGCTTTTGGGTACAGTCCCGAATCATATGGAGGCAATAAGCGATCGGAGGGGATTCGTCTCTCTCGGTATTGGGGGTTGATGTTACGCAGTGTTACGATTGGCTATAACTGGAAGTCCCTGGCTAGGGCTGATTCGGAGATTTACTGGTAAGTGTTATCAGTAGTTTCTCGACCTGTTACGAGCCTCACATCGGCACGACTTATCGGTTACTGGGGTCTGACGTTTACCACCCCTAGACAAGATATGAGACATATCAGACGAAGAGACCGGACTGTACGGTAGTGTTACTGACAGGCTTTACAGGAGTTAGAGAGGGCTTGCTTGTTGATCTTCTGATCGCTCAATACCCGGGTAGCCGTTACGTCCAGCTAGTACCGCTGACGGCTTATGGGTGCCTGATATGATCATCACCTACTGCCGGCGTATTGACGAGTCTTTAGAGTTCTCCACAGAGGTTTACTGGCTCAGGAAAAACGAAGTAGGAGCACACATGTGATACGTGCGGGACCGAGATTAATACGAGTATGTGATACCGTATTCTATTCTCGCGATTTATGTTATCGGTTGATTATATGAGATATAGCTGGGTTATCGAATCAAATGTTGATTCGATAAGTTGATACTGTTATTGGTCGGTTATATGAGATATAGCTGGGTTATCGAATCAAATGTTGATTCGATATGTCGATACTGTATCGGACGACTATATGAGATATAGCCGGGTTATCGAATCAAGTGTTGATTCGATAAGTTGATACAAATAATATTAGTCTGTCATATGAGATATAGCCAGATTATTAAATCAAGTGTTGATTTAATGGTTTAATGTAGAATTATATATATTTGATATATTAATTTACATTAACTAATATTAGCTCACTTAAGCATTTCTTTTCTCACTAATGCATTTAATATATATGTGATATATATTAATTGTATTTCTTATTGTGTCATGCTTGTGTAGGGTTACTAGGCACACTCAAGAGGTTCCACAAGGCATCAACCATGCTAAATTAAAATTTTTCGGTGCTGAGAAACCCTAAACTAGATCGTTAACTAGAGATTAGGCGAAACAACAAGCAAGTTAACAACTTTACTACAAGTGAAAGGGATTACAACCTTTGTAGATCCGGTCCTCCACTTCTTTAGCTCCGTGTTGATGTCCCTCCGCTGCGATCATCGGGATCCCGGACCCTAGCGATGGTTTCGTCGGAGAAATGATCGGACTAGGTCATTAACTTCGAGGCCGAAGATGATCTACGTCGGGGAGACTCAAACTCAACCTATTCCTTCACTTGGTCAAAAAATTTGTGAAGAGAACACCCTCTACTACATGGCAAGTGATAGAGGATGAAGAAATAGGAAGTGAGTTCACTTTGGATTTGGATTTCTCACTTGGAATCATCACTTAGAATTTTCTAGCAAGCTTTTTCTTTCTTCATGAAGAAGATGAAGAAGAAGGAAAAGAATTAATTAATTAGAAAATTCAAGTGATTCTTATCATATAGCAACCATGGGTTAGTATAACTCATGTAGAGAATAAACTAAGGTTTAGGTAATGGTTAGGTTTAAGAATAAAAACAAAATGGTGAAGCTTCATGAAACTCCAAGAATAAAACATAGAAAGCCACCATATTTGGTTTTGCCCAAAAAAATAAATGAATAAATAAATGAGTAAATCAAACCCTAACCATTAACCTAATCATAGTTTAAAGCATACACACACCCAAGTTTGTATGTATCATCAAACATGATACAAACAAGTGCACAAAAATATATCATATATACAATGTGCATAATCTAGTGAGAAAATAATCTTAAGCGAACCAATACTAGTTAATGTAAAGTAATATATCAAATATATAATTTTACATTGAATCACTAAATCAACACTTGATTTAATGATCCGGTCATACTGCAAATAACCGACTAATATCAAGTGTATCAATGTATCGAATCAACACTTGATTCGGTAACCCGGCTATATCTCATATAACCGTTCAATGATACAAATCGCGAGAATAGAATACAGTATCACATATTAGTATTATTCTCGGTCCCGCACATATCTCATATGCGCTCCTATTTCGTTTCGCTTGAGCCAGGAAACCCATGTGTAGGAATCTAAAGACTCGTCAATACGCCGGCAGTAGGTGATGATCATATCAAACACCCACAAGCCGCAAGCGGTCTGCTAAACGTAACGGCCACCCGGGTATTGAGCGATCAGAAGATCAACGAGCAAGCCCGCTCACACTCCTGTGAATCCAACCAGTAACACTACCGTACAGTCCGGTCTGTTCGTCTGATATGTCGCATATCTCGCCTAGGGGTGGTAAACATCAGACCCCAATAACTCGATAAGTCATGTCGATATGAGACTCATAACGGGTCGAGAAACTACTTATAACACTTACCAGTAAATCCCTAAAGCAGCCTTGGCCAAGGACTTCCTGTTATAGCCAATCGAGCACAGCGCAACATCAACTCCCTATACCGGGAGAGACGAAACCCCTCCTATCGCTCATTGCCTCCATGTGATTCGGGACTGTACCCAAAAGCCGCCTTTTTGCATGCCCTCTTGGACGTGGTATGATAAAAATTAAAGCACAGTGGGAATCACACAAGACTCTATGACGATCTTGGGTCTACAGACTAACCTGTACCAGTGTCACCAGAGAACTGCCATCTGACGTAAGGTATAATACCATCTGGGAGTTCTCGGCGAGTCCGTCCAGTGTACCCAGTCTCCACTGAACACCCGTATATCATCTCTGATGTCAAACACCAATGGATATGGGATCATCCATCGCCCATCTATATGGGTCGAGAAGCTACACGCTAGTCTACTCCGGTATATCGATGCCCCGTCTCGATACACCCACGATTAGGGACCTTGAAGGATGTACTTATGGACTACCATGTCCCCACTAGTATGATCCGCATCGTAGTCCAGGTAGTCAAGTACACATCCTAAGGGCTTTACCAACATGTAACAAAGAGACAATCAGTGTGCACGTTAAGGTAAAGAGTAACCAGATAGCATATTATCATATCGAGCAAGAAAGTCATCCCTATATATGTCCAAGCATCCACTACAATATACATCCTATGTATAGTAATGGCCTCTAGGGCATACATATAACTAACAGCTTGATGCCACAAGCAACATGGGTGTATGAGACTTACACCATGCTAATGATAATGTAGGGTTTATTTATTTAGAGTAAATCAAATATTAGTTGGAAATTATTCACATGGGTTAGCTTAGTGGAAGCTTGTAGAACCATTAACTTAGTCCACTAGTTTTGTCTTGCACTAGATAATTATTAACCCAACCATTATGTAAACTCATGGTTAAGTCTCTACATGAGTTATATGAGATATTTCTCACCCATGATTTCCATTCACTCTCTCATCAATTATTTGCTTCTTCTTCTTCATCAAGAGCTTAGCTCTCTAGGTTTTTGAGAGGAGAAGAAAAGGAGTTAGAAAATTAATTCTAAAGTGAGCAAAAATCCTACTTCATCATCCTCTACTAGATTAGCCATTTAGTTTAGGGTGTTAGCTTCACTAATCCCTCATCAGTGAAGAAGTAGCTTAGGTTAGTGTCTCCTCGACGTAGATCATCTTCGGCCTGGAAGACTTCGTGCAAGCTCGTTCCTTTCACCTTATGCAGCCATTTTAGGGTCCGCAAGATCACTACTTGGAGTGAAGGGACTACCATTCGGAGCTATTGAAGTGAAGGACCGGTCTACAAAGGTTTTATTCCATATTCACTTAGATGTAAAGTTTTTTACAGTTTGTATTGTCTAAATCTCTAGTTAAAATTCTAGGGTTAGGGTTGTTTAGCTTGTCAATTTTTGGAAAATAGCATGGTCGATGCCTCCTGAAACCTTACTGTCGTGCTTAACATTCCTACAGGAATGACCTCTTTAGCAAAAGCTAGTAAATGTTACAACCCACTCGGTTTGTTTTGAAAACTATTTAATTTTAAAAGAGGAACTTAAACCACTCCTTTTAAAATCACTCGATTCTACAATGATATCAAGTTCATTACGCAAAAGGTTTTCTTAAAAACCTGTCGCAGCCTTCCGTCATTTCAGATAAGTACTATCTAGTATCCGTGCTACGTTTGTTGGCCTTCGTCAAGGCGTAGTGTGCGGTAGCTGATTAGTGCTTATCTGCTGCATATGATGCGATTGGATTAGGGCAGTCGTACGACCTTGTTGGCCTTCGTCAAAGGTCGTGCGGATGGGTTTAATTCAATCACGAAATATACGGGTTGAACTTGACTAGCGCCCTATGGTTTGTTGGCCTTCGTCAAGGTCATAGGAAGTTAGGGGCAAAACAATATCGGGAATTTCAAGTGTTGAAATTTGCAAAGTGATTGCATACTTTCTATGAGATGGTTGGATCTCGATACCCACTGCGAGTAAGAGTTACTCCTGGAAGAGTTTTGCACTTTACAATTAGCCAATCAAGTAGGCGACTAGAAAGGTGTCAACGGGATTATGCCTATGGAAAATGAGGTTTATTTTAATTAGGTCCGTGCGAAAGCACGGGAAACCTCTCTCAAAGTACCGACACTGGCCTGGCCGAACGATTGGCGAACTTGTAGGGTGTAATTAATCCCGGCTAGTCTTACCTTTTAGGGTTTGAAGGAAGATTTGATAAAAAACAGTGGGAGCCATCATGATTAGATAAGATAACAACCAATCTAATCTTGAAAGGGCATACGCTAAAGTGTTTTCTTCTCTCTCTCAACAGGTAGCGACCATGTCACGCTTTAATCAAGATAATAATATTGATGTATTGACCGAACCCGCTTGTTATACTGAGCTGGGGAACGTTGGTTCCGCTCTATCTTATAATTGTTATAAGTCCGAGCAGGAAATAGAGGAATATCCGGATTCCCATGCTACCTGAACAAGGAAAGTGCATGTTGATGCATCTTCTTCAGGTATGTTCGTTACCGAGAACTGTTTCTCAGTACACTGTGCGTCCTGGGTGTTAGATACCGGATCGGGATCCCACATATGTAATATGTTAGATGAGCTAAAGAAAGCTAGAGAACTTGGAAATGGTGATCATTCTCTAAAGGTAGGGAATGGTGCAAATGTTGCAGTCAAAGCAGTTGGTGAATATCACCATGTATTACCAAATGAGAATAGATTGATCTTGAACAACTACTATTATGTACCCTCTATGATATGCAATTTAATATCAATTTTTTTATTAAATAAAGAAGGATATAACTTTGTAGTAGAGAATAATGCTATGAACATTTTCCTAAATAAAGTGTTGATTGGGTTTGGTACATTATGTAACGGTTTATACGTTCTGAATCAAAACACAGTTCTTAACGTACAGAACACACACAAGAGGAAAAGTTCAGAAATGAACGAGTCCTTCTTGTGGCATTGTAGAATAGGTCATATCAATGCGACACGACTAGCTAAGTTACATAAGGATGGATATTTAAACCCATTTGAACTTGCATCTTATGAAACTTGCCAGTCATGTCTCAAAGGAAAAAGGACCAAATCTCCGTTTACTGGACACGAAGAAAGAGCCACCGAACTCTTGGGACTGATACATAGTGATGTATGCGGTCCCATGTCTACACATGCCAGGAATGGTTTCTCGTACTTCATTACATTCACTGATGATCTCTCAAGATACAGACATGTGTTCCTATTGAAACACAAGTCTGAAGATTTTGAGAAATTCAAGGAATATAAGTGCGAAGTCGAGAACCAAATGGGTAAAAGTATTAAAATTCCTCGATCTGATTGGGGAGGAGAATATTTGAGCACGAAATTCCATGACTATATAAAAGAGAATGGGATTCCCTCTCAGCTTACTCCTCCGTATACACCACATCACAACGATGTATGGGAGCGGAGGAATCGCATCCTATTAGATATGGTGCGCTCTATGATGAGTACTGTTGAGTTGCCTATTTCCTTTTGGGGTTATGCACTTGAAACAACAATACACCTATTGAATATGGTCCCTGCCAAATCTGTGCCTACCACTCCATATGAGATATGAAAAGGGAAGAGACCATGTCTTAATTATATTAAGATATGGGGTTGTCCGGCTTATATTAAAACGCAAAATTCGGACAAGCTCGAGGCAATGTCAATTCTGTGCAAGTTTGTAGGATATCCCAAAAACTCACGTGGGTATATCTTCTACCATACCGAGGAAAAAAAAGGTGTTTGTTTCTCGCAATGATACCTTTGTAGAAAAGGAATTTATTGAAAAAGAAATTAGTGACAAAGTGGTAGAACTGGAAGAAGTTCCAGCTTCACAAACTACAACTGAAGATTTAGTGGAACCAGAGGATTCGATAGTCCCCGACGAACCTCAGCCTCTCCGCTGATCTAGTAGGGTTCCTCATCCACCTGAGAGATATTACGGTTTTCTTATTGATGGTGGGAGCGAGGATTGCATCATGGAAGATGATTATCCAACTAGCTTCGAGAAGGCCATCATAAGTGGGGACTCTATGAAATGGCTGGTGTTTACCGCCGAAAGACGCGACCGGGACGTTAGGACGTCTGGCCTGAATTTTGGGGGCAGATGCTATTTGGATTTGTCCATCCACCTCTACGAAGATGTCAAGTTGATTTATAGCACCATGTGTCGGAGCTTTGGACGGATGCGGCCATTGTAGCGGACTTCGTCAGATTCCCCCTCATTGTGAGGGGTTTTTGATTGTGGGGACGCTCTTCCCTGCAGGCGCAAGCTCCTGCAGTTAATTACGTTACCTCATCGCGGTAACCACTTTCTTCAGCTCCAGAAGGTCACTTCGTGTCGTGTGTGTATGTTTTATTTTTGGTTGCTTGTGGATTGTATACAGAGACTAATTTGTGTTGTCGCCCGTAGGGTGTGGATTAGTCCAAATCCGTATTTTCTTAGATTTGGGTTTGGTTTGATTTAAGGATCGTTAATCTCATTTGGGATTAAGATCGACTTAAATATTTGTTAAGGATACGTTGTTAGTGTATATGCCCTAGAGGCCATTATTGTATCATACTGGATTGTATATTACTTAATGGAAGCTTGGGAAATTCACAGTTGTATTGACAGTCTTGCTCAAAATGGTAGTATGCTACTTAGTTTGTATCTACTTTAATATGTGCATGTGTTTCTTTTAACATATCGCTTACATATATTAGTAGAGCTCTTAGGATCTTTGCTTGATTACCAGCGTTGTGATGGTAGTCACACTAGTGGGGGCTGGGTAGTCTATAAGAACATCCTATAGAGGTCCCTAGTCATAGCATTATCGAGACGGGGCATCGATACACCGAAGTTGACTAGTGTATACGCTTCTCATCTCAGCAGGGGAGATGGTCTGTCCCACAGCCATCAGTACGTCGTACTGGAAATAGTATGGAGGTGCTCGTTGGGTTATGATTACACCAGACAGGACTCGTCGGGAACTGCAGGTTGGTACTATACTTATTGTCAGATTGCAGTTCCCGGGTGACATGAGTATAGCTTAGTCCGTCGACTTGACACAGCTACTTCGCCTCGAGTGTGTTCCCACTTTACTTATATTACTACCCTACCACGGATCAAAGGAGTCGTGCAAACAGGTAGTAGTTGGGTGCAGTCCCGAAGCACTTGGAGGCAGTGGCAGTTAGGCAAGATTCGTCTCTCCCTGTATTGAGGGTTGATATCGCGCTGTGTATACAGAGCCATTACGTAAAGTCCCTGGCTAGGGCAAGCGAGATTTACTGGTATGTGCTCTAGTAGTTTCTCAGGTGTAATAAGATACACTCCGAAACGACTTATACCGCTATTAGGGGTCTGACGTTTACCGCCCCCTAGGCCGATATGCGATAGTCCTAGACAAACAGACCAGACTGTATGGAGATTGTCACATACAGGCTCAGTAGGAGTTCGGATGGGTTTCCTCATCGATCTTCTTATCGACATCTACCTGGGAGCCGTTACGTACAGCTAGTACCGCTTGCGGCCTGTGGTTAAACCCACTGCCAGCGCAGTGTCGACTCTTTAGAGTCCCACACAGAGAGTTTCCCTGCACAAGGCAAAATGTGTAGAGGTCGTTTGGTTTTACGGCAGCGCCGCGATCACTTACGTACACTTGTGCACGTACTATGATCGGGCATATAATACTAATGGGCTTTGGTTTAAGCCGGATCCTAGTATTATATAGATGGATTTATTCAGTCTCAGTTTATCCGTGTTTTTCGTAAATACGGATGGGAGGGGCAGTCTTGTAATTTTTCGGGAAGGTTCTAGAAGGAGATGCCTCATTTGGCTTTATTTCTTTTTGGATTTAAACTAAATGAGGTGGAGAAGATGAGGTGTAGGTTTTCATTAAATGAACCATGACTCATGAGGTGATTTACCATTTGAATTAAATGAAGCATGCTTGATATTATCTTGATTTAATCAAGAGAGATATTTTATATGCTTCATATTATTCAAGCATGAGAGATAATTCATTTCATTATTACAAACACTTTCTCTCTCCTAAAGTCTTCATCATCTTCCTCAAACCCTAATAGCTTTCATGTGTTGATAATCCTAAGGTTTAAAGAGACAAAGCACTCCATCTAAATAATCTACACCCTTTAGGACTTTTAGATTGGCAAACTAGAAGCCGTAGTTATCTCAGATTCGAGATAGGAGCTCGGACTATGGACTCACGGGTGGATCGTCTTTGACTCGAGGAGGCCGTTGAGACACCCATGATCCATAGAGCCGACGACGTATAGAGGACAACGATGAAGATGTAGGGTTTCCTTAACACCTCGTTTTGGGTTTGGAAGCATCACACATGCCATAACTTTAGATTTATGAGGTGCTAAGTAAACTAAACTAGGAATCGAACTAGAATTATGAAGTAACAATTAAAAGTATCACATCTAAGAGATAATTTACACTAAGTGGAGAGACTACAACCATTGTAGACTTCTTAGGCTGACTCCTTGGATCTCCTTTGGTTTGGAACGGCTCGCAAGATCACCTCCAAGTCCACGACGATCCACCCGAAGTCCTTTGCCCAAAGCTTGTTGCTTCACTTGATCTTTGAAATCCTTGAAGCAAAACACCCTACACAAAGTAGCAAGGGTTGTGTAGGATGATGAAGTGGTTGCTAATCTCACTTAATACCCTTTCTTTTTATTTATCTAACTCAATTTAGAACTCAAGAAGAGAGCTAGAGAGAGGAAGAAGAAGACGGCTTGATATTTTTTCTTTTGGATGAATAATTGCAAAAAGAAAATGAGAGAGAGAGATAAATATCATAATAATAACCATAGTTAATAAATAATATCTAGATATTTCTTCTTGAGTTAAAAGGCAAAGGAAAATAAACCATGGTTAAGTCAAAGTCAATCATGGAAAAGTGTAGAAGAAATGAGTCATTTAAAAAGAAACGAGTCATTATCTATTTTCCTTTATCTTTAACTTAATTCTAAAATATCCATATATTAAATTATGACCCATGTGATTCTTATATTGCCATCTAAGTTGTATCATCAACCATGATACATATGCATGTATGTATGTGTTATGCACATCATCATGTACATATACATGCATGCATCCATTAAAAGTAAAGGGTTTAAATAAATGAGATAAAAAGTCAATATTAAATCAACATTTGATTTAATAAACCGGTCATATCTCATACGACCCGACTAGTATAAAACGCCCGATTAATATACAGTATCACATACTCGTATTTAATCGAGCTTCCGCACATATCTCATATGCGCATCACTTCGTTTCGCCTGAGCCGAGAAACTTCTATGTGGGACTCTAAGACTCGTCAATACGCCAGCAGTAGGTGATGATCATATCAAACATCTACAAACCGCAAGCGGTCAGCTAAATGTAACGGCCATCCGGGTATTGAGCGATCAGAAGAAGAGCAAGCGAACCTGTCAAAACTCCTGTCAATCCAACTGGCAACACTTACCGTACAGTCCGGTCTCTTCGTCAGATATGCTGCATATTAAGTCTAGGGATGGAATCGTCGACCCCATTAACTCAATAAGTCATGTCGGTATATGGTCTATAACAGATGGAGAAACTTACCGATAACACTTATCAGTAATATCTCAGCAGCCCTGGTCAAGGACTTTCTGTTATAGCCAATCGTGCACAGCACAACATCAACCCCCAATACCGGGAGAGACGAAACCCCTCCTATCGCTCACTGCCTCCATATTCCTCGGGACTATACCCAAAATCCACATGTTTGTACGACTCAGTAGAGCTGTAGTAGGGTGGAGATCAAAGTACAGTGGGAGGACACACAAGACTCTATGACGATCTCAGGTCTACAGACTAACCTATACCAGTGTCACCTGAGAACTACTATCCGACGTATGATATAATACCACATAGGAGTTCTCGGTGAGTCCGTTCAGTGTACCCAGTCTCACTGAGCACCCGTATACTATCTTTGGTGTCAACACACCAGACGGATATGGGATCATCCATCGCCCATCATATGGAACAAGAATGGTATACGCTAGTCTACACTGGAATATCGATACCCTGTCTCGATATACCTACGACTAGGAGCATTTCAAGGATATGCTTATAAACTACAGATGTCCCACTAGTATGATCCGCATCATAATCCCAGTAGTCAAGCCAATATCCTTAGGGCTTTATCAACATGTACCAAATGAATATAAACATGATCAAGTGAACATATAATAAAGTGAAACCAGATAGCATACTATCATGTCGAGCAAGATTGTCCTCTAAATACACACACACACATCAGTACATACACTATCTCATAATGGCCTCTAGGGCATACATATATCCAACAATCTCCAACTTGCACTAAGGCCAGTTATTGGCGTATCTCATACCCAAAATCTTAAAAAGTCGCTCATGCTGCGGCTGATGGAGGGCCTTGGTGAATGGATCCACAGCGTTGTTCTTTGTATCTACTATCTTAATCTCGATCTCGTGGCGATCAACTATCTCCTAGATCACATGATATCGCCTCAGGATGTGTCTGGACTTCTGATGGAACCTGAGCTCTTTGGCCAATGCCATAGCCTCATTATTGTCACAATACAAAAGTATTAGATCAATAATGGTTGGAACTACTCCTAGCTCCGTGATGAACTTCCTCATCCAGACGGCTTCCTTGGCAGCATCATTTGTAGCAATATATTCAGCTTCCATCGTTGAGTCTGCAACGGTATCCTGTTTGGAACTCTTCCAACTCACCATCCCTCCATTGAGGGTAAATGCAAACCCTGAGATAGACTTGCTGTCATCCTTGTCACTCTGGAAGCTCGAATCGGTAAAGGCTTCCATTTGGAGATCCCCGTTACCATACACCAAGAACAATTCTTTAGTCCTTCGCAAGTACTTAAGAATGTTCTTCACAGCAATCCAGTGATTCTCCCCTGGGTTTGACTGATACATGCTTACTACACTAAGTGCATAAGCAACATCAGGGCGTGTACATAACATTGCATACATTATCGATCCTACTGCCGAAGCATAGGGAATAATGCTCATGCGAGCTCTCTCTATATCTGACTTTGGGCAATCGTCCTTTGAGAGAGTGACTCCGTGGCAAGCGGGTGAGGCACCCCGCTTGGAGTCTTCCATACTAAATCTCTTTAGGATGGTATTAATGTACTTGGTTTGGGACAATCCCAATAACCGTTTAAATCTATCCCTATAGATCCGTATGCCCAATATGAATGTGGCATCACCCAGGTCCTTCATGGAGAACTTTTGTGATAAGAATGATTTGACTGACTGTAGCATAAGAATGTCATTTCCTATCTGAAGTATGTCATCCACGTACAATACGAGGAATTCGACATTTCTCCCTACAGTCTTCTTATAAACACAAGGTTCATTTGGATTTTTGATGAAATCAAACTCTTTGATAACATCATCAAAACAGATGTTCTAACTCCGTGATGCCTGCTTTAATCCATAAATGGATTTAAGCAACTTACATGCTTTTCCGCTGCTCCCACTGTCAATGAAGCCCTCTGGCTGATCCATATAAACGCATTCATCTAAATCACCATTTAGGAATGCAGTTTTAATGTCCATCTGCCAGATTTCATAGTCATAGTGAGCAGCAATAGCAAGTAGGATCCGAATGGATTTAAGCATGGCTACCGGAGAGAAAGTCTCGTCATAGTCCAAACCTGGTCTTTGACGAAAACCTTTCGCTACAAACCTTGCCTTATAGGTCTCTACTTGTCCATCTACACCGATCTTTCTTTTAAAGATCCATTTGCAACCCACGGGTTTTATCCCGGAGGGTACATCTTCCAAAGTCCATACTTTGTTGGTGTACATGGACTCCATTTCGGATCTCATGGCATCCAGCCATTTCACAGAGTCACCATTCGTGATAGCCTGATGAAAACTGGCAGGATCATCATCATCCATGATGCAATCTTCTCTATCACCATCAATGAGAAAACCGTAGTATCTCTCCGGTGGGCAAGAAGTCCTACCAGATCTACGGAGTGGATGAGGCTCATTAGATTCTGTTATAACTTCAGGTTCAGCTAAGTCGTCATTTGTAACTTGTGTCTCTAGAACCTCTTCTAGATCTACCACATTACCATCAGCATCATTTGAAAAAATCTCATTTTCTAACAAGGTGGCATGCTGAGAAACAAACACCTTTTGTTCCTTCTTGTGGTAGAAAAGATACCCAAACGAATGTTTAGGATATCCTACAAATATACATTTGACTGATCGTGTCTCGAGTTTGTCTGGATTCTACTTTTTGACAAAAGCCGGACAACCCCAAATCTTAACTCTTTTAAGAGATGGTTTCTTCCCATGCCATATCTCATATGGAGTGGTAGACACGGTCTTGGTTGGAACTTTGTTTAACAGAAAAGCTGCTGTTTCCAATGCATGCCCCCAAAACGAGAGAGGTAACTCAGAATCACTCATCATGGATCGTACCATATCTAATAAGGTACGATTCTGCCGCTCTGACACACAGTTGCGCTGTGGTGTGTAAGGTGGAGTGAGCTGAGAGAGAATCCCATTCTCTTTTAGGAAGTCCAAGAACTCAGTACTTAAGTACTCTCCACCTCGATCTGATCGAAGTATCTTGATACTCTTTCCTCTTTGGTTTTCTACTTCATGTTTATACTCTTTGAATTTCTTGAAAGCTTCAGACTTATACTTTATCAAATATACATGACCGAATCTTGAGAAATCATCAGTAAAAGTTATGAAGTAAGAAAAACCGCCTCTTGCATGTATAGACATTGGTCCGCATACATCACTATGTATGAAGCCTAGGAGCTCAGTAGCTCTTTCTCCATGTCTTGTAAACGGAGTTTTGGTAATTTTACATTTGATACAAGACTGGCAAGTTGCATAAGATTTATACTCAAAAGAATTTAAATATCCATCTTTATGAAGCTTGTTTAATCTTGTTTCATTAATATGACCAAGTTTACAATGCCAAAGAAAAGCTTCATTTATATCTGAAAATTTTCTTTTATTTGTGTGTTGTACGTTGAAAACTGTGTGTTGATTAAGGACGTATATCCCGTTATTTAGTGTACCACAACCAATCAACTCTTGATTAAGTCTAATGTTCATAATATTGTGTTGCACAGCAAAATGATACCCTTCATTGTCTAACAAGGAAACGGATATAATATTACAAATGATACTTGGCACAAAATAACATGGGTTTTAAACTAATATACAACCCGAAGGCAACCCTAGGTGATACTCTCCCACTGAAAATGCATGTGCATTGGAACCATTTCCAACTTGGAGAGTATGATCACCTGTCTTCAGAACCCTGCTATTTCTCAACGCCTACACAGAATTACAAATATGAGAACCCGAACCGGTATCCAATACCCAGGAAGCAGAGTTAACAAAAAAACATTTTTCAATTACGAACACACCTGAAGCTGAAGCATCACCTGCTTCTTCTTGAGTTCTAGGTACTCAATACAGTTCCGCTTCCAGTGTCCCGTCTTTTTGCAGTGGAAACATTCTCCTTTCCCCGATTCCCCAACCTTGGACTTGCCTTTTCCCTTAACCTTTTTGATTCCACCCTTAGGTTTGGTGGGTTTCTTCTTCATCTTTCCCTTGGCCTTAGCCTTCGGGTGAGAGGAAGAGGATGGCCCAACACTCATAACGGGAGTCTTCACTGACTTCAGTGTGCTCTCTGCACTCCTTAACATATTAAGGAGTTCAGGCAGTTCCTTCTCTATGTTTTGCATGTTGAAGTTAACAATGAACTGAGCAAAGGTGGAGGGGAGAGACTCCAGAATAATATCCTTATATTGTTCATTGTCCATTTTCCACTGTCCACCCAAGGTCCTCAAGCTCTTCGATGAGAGCTATCATCTTCAGAACATGGTCTCCTACTGCTGTGCCAGCGGCCATTTGCATCTGAAACAGTTTCTTAGATGCTTCGTATCGTAATACGCGAGATTGCTCTCCATACAACTCTTTTGTATGGAGGAATATGGCTTGTACGTCCATATTCTCGTGCTGCTTCTGATGTGTGTTATCCATCGATGCAAGCGTGAGGCATTTAGCCGTGGCACAGTCAGCGTCCCATGTCTTGCGGATTTCCCTATCCACAACTGAAGGTTTAGGACCTAGGGTGGGCGGGGTTGAAGCCGTGAGGATATATGATACTTTATCATAAGTCAAGGCAATGTTTAGATTCCTCAGCCAGTCTTTATAGTTGGTCCCGTTCAGCTTGTTTTTATCTAATAGAAGCTTATGTCATGTCATAGGTATCTGCCATTAAGAGAGAGAAAAGAATACACTTAGCGAAAGCTCTTGCAAAGATCAGATTGATTATTATCTTGTCTAATCGATGTCTCCCACTGTTTTTATCAAATTTTCTTTAAAACCTTTTAAAAAGAAAACTAGCCAGGATTAGTTACATTCTACAACTTCGCTAACCGTTCAGCCAGGCCAGTGCCGGTACTTGAGGGAGGTTCCCCATGCTTTCGCACGGACCTAATTAAAATAAACCTCATCTTCCCAGAGGCGTAGCCCCGTTTGACACCTTTCTAGACACCTACTGAGTTAGCTAATTGTAAAGTGCAAAATTCTCCCGAGAGCAACATTTGCTCGCAGTGGGATCGGGATCCTACTATCATATAGAAGGTATACAATCTCATTGTAATTTTCAACCCTTGAAATTCCCGATATGATTTTTATCCCTAGTACTCATGACCTTAACTAAAGTCAACATATCATGAGTATGTTAGTGTATATGCCCTAGAGGCCATTACTGTATCATACTAGTTTGTATATTACTTGATGGAAGCTTGGGATATTCACAGTTGTATATACAATCTTGCTCGAAATGGTAGTATGCTACTTGGTTTGTCTCTGCTTTAATATGTGGATATGTTTCTTTTAGCATATCGCTGATATACATATTAGTAGAGCCCTTAGGATCTTTGCTTGATTACCAGCGTTGTGATGGTGCTCATACTCGTGGGGGCTGGGTAATCCATAAGCACATCCTTATACAGGTCCCTAGTCGATGGACTATCGAGACAGGGCATCGATACTCCGGAGTAGACTAGCGTATTGTCACGACCCGAGTATTTCGACTCGTGACTGGCACTTAACCACGGTACGTCTACAGGCGTAACGTGACTAAGTAAGCCGAACCCAGAAATCAAAACCATAAAAAAATAGTGAGTGTTGAAAACATTTAGTTGAAGCATTTAGAAAACCTTAAATAATTCAATAAGTTCCTTTAAAGTTACTTAATCATTTAAATAATTTTGGCAGCATTTCCTTTGTAAAAGTAGCCCCGAGACCGGATACAAAACAGGATATAAATGAAATGAAATGTAAATGAAAAGAAACATCCCCAAACGGGAGCAATCACGCCCAACGGCGGAAACCAACATCACAAGAGTAATATACGATGCCGTAGCGAAGAATAAGCAATAAGTAAACATCACAGAAAATAACTGCATATAAAACAGTCGGCTCCCACGAGCTCGACACCAGAATACAAAATATACATCATCGTCCTCACACAATATCTAAGTCCAGTACATAAGTGGTAGATGGAGAGTACTAGATGCAAAAAGGGATACAATAAAAGTAATCAGATACCACAACCCACCTAAAAGCAAAACAGCTCTCACTGCAACTGCAGTGGTATCTGTAGCCAAAAGATGCGAAAGACAGCCTGCCGCGACTATGCTGAGGGCAACCTGCAAATACTGTGGCACAACGGGGGTGAGTTGACAACTCGTGAATAGAGATAACATATAAAGGTAATCGCGATCATGCACGTACTGCGCTATTCTAACAATGCCAGCAGATGATATCAATGCATGATAAGCAGTATGTGCAATAACCATGCAGATGCTCTATCAGGTAAAATAACTACAGGATGAGATATATGGTAATCAATGCTGAGCATGGGATAAACAACATCTACACGGAATATCAACGTGGAAAACAATCGGTGCCCACAACTGCACCCCAAATCCCAAATAACCCAGGCGCCGGCACACCCATCGGCCCTCAAATCCTGTAAACCTCTGAGAAATCACGAGTGCCCAACATCGGCATCCAAAACCTCATAAAATACTCGTGTCCAGTATCGACACGTAAAACCTCAAATATCGGGCTCCGTCAGTCCGGATCAGCCCACGGGCTCGTCTGCGGTATCGGCCCTCGGCCCCGGCAGTACGGATCATCCCGTATCCATCTCTCGACTCTGGTCAGTATCCTCCGGATAACCGCCAGGTCCAACCAATCACCGGTAGGTACTCGCCACCCTGCCAGGCTCATCGTCTACTCCACGAAAAACATTTCTCGTCCCGGGGAACCATACCGGGTCCACCACGAACCCGCAAACGGATCATCCATCTCCTCGAATCGGGTTTCAAGCACACATCTCAGCACCGAGAAAACGCGTAGTGGACGCACCAAAATATCATATCACGAGGTACCGGGTTTTTCAAAATAGTGCATCTTTTCTTAAATAATTCCACGGTCCTCAAAACCAGAAATCACATGAAAATCCAACACCAAGAAGTAAATCCAATGCGAGGTGCAATGTAAATCAATCTATGGTATAGGTATAGGGGAAAACCGCTTTTAAAATTCGTTTCCGTTTTTAAAGATATCATGCGGCTCCCAATATCCATGAAAGTCATATCGAATCACATATGAAATGAACTACAGCAATATAATCATGGCAGTTCTACAGTGATTGTGTCATGGCAATTACTAACGGTGTGTGTGTAGCATGCAATTTAGTGCCCGTGCAACATAAACCGTTAGTAATAGTGCGGTGTTCTATCAGTTCTAAGCATATAAATATGTAGCAGGGAATGCAATATGCGATGACAGTCCATGGGGTAAATGCAACATATAATAATAAGATCCTATCAGCCCTGACGCATAACGCCATGCGGGCGATATCCCCGTAGATGTGAAATCTACTCACTGAAGTCTCGCGCTAAGTGTAGCCGACGACTTGCTTGCCCATCTTCGCAGCGTCCGTCTCACTGGCCTGCGAACCTAGAATCACATAACATATATCACACATAAGCTCAATTTCACAAAACGTGATATTACGATACAATTAGAAACCCGTGTCGTAAACCAATCGCGCGTGTGCGCGATACGCTAAAACGTGTGATCACGCGCCTGAAACTACCCTGACGCGTCGCGATACGCAGAAACCCCAAACTCACGCACGTATCACGCGTGTCGCGAAGGTTTAGAAAATACGAGAAATAGGTATTTAGTCCCAGATTTTTATACAGAACATAACTTACAAAAATATATATATCACAAAACTCTACATAGCAGCAGACACCCAATGGACCAAACCCCAACCCAAACCCTACCCATCTGGCCGCAAATTGCGGCCAGAATGAAATAATTGGCGGCCAAAAGAAGGAATTAGGGGGTCGGGTTCTATCTAGGGTATCAGCACCTCACTACTATACTGCAGTATCCTCAATTTCATCCTGAACCCATCGGGTCAATAGCAGTTTCCAGAAAACTCAGTTTTGCACAAATACGACGAATTGCATCAATTAGGGAACTGGTGGTATTTTAGTGCAATTGGGGGTTAAGCTAAGTTAATATAGCCTCAACAAACCTCTAACAACTTACTGAAACCAAATCACACCACAATAGCTCAAAGTTCCCACTAAACACCTCATATCGCACTAAAACGCATTAAAAACCACTAACCGAAGCAAAACTACTCAAACCACGCAAACTAGGGAGCAAGTTTAGGGAATATACCTCACAATTGACCCTAGGGAGCTGGAGGAAGAGGAAGAAGTGAAGGGAAGGGGCTGTGGTTGCTGCTGTGAGGCTGTTGCTGCTACTACTGCTCTCTGCTGCTGCTGCTGCTGTGAGGCTACTGCTGCTGCTACTGCTTCTGGCTGCTGCTGTGCTGCTTGTTTCTGCTGGTGTTTGAAGAGGTAAGTGTGGGTGTGTGGGTGTGTGAGGTTGAGAGAAAAACAAAAGAGTTGAGAGGAAAACAAATCATCACTCCAAAAGTCACCCCTCCTCTCTCTCTCTCTTCATTAATGGCAAGCATGGGCTAAGCCATGATGCACACTCCCTCTCTCTCACAAGTCAACACCCAAAAACAAATTTCAAATTAAAGCAACTCCTAATTAACCAATTAAGCTCAATTAAAACCCAAAAGGCTTAATCCTCAAGATTAACCCACCATGGTCACTCATCATGGTAAAAACTCATTTAAAAACCCTAGTTTACATGCACATGTGTGTGCAAGCCTAGGAAAATTTTAGAAAAATATTTATTAAATTTGGAAAAATATTTAAAACACAATTTGGTAAACTTTTTATTAAAAACCCAATAATTAAATATAATTAGTCACTAAACATATCCTAAGGTGTTACACGTATGCGCTTCTCATCCCAGCGTGGGAGACGGTCTGTCCCACAGCCGTCAGTACGTCGTACTTGAGATAGTATGCGGGTGCTCGTTAGGTTACGAGGACACTGGATAGGACTCGTCGGAAACTGTTGGTTGGTATTATACCTATCGTCAGTTATCAGTTCCCAGGTGACATGAGTACAGCTTAGTCCGCTGACTTGACACTGTCACTTCGCCTCGAGTGTGTTCCCACTGCACTTTGATTACTACCCTACCACGGCTCAAAGGAGTCGTGCAAACAGGTAGTTTTTGGGTGCAGTCCCGAAGCACTTGGAGGCAGTGACGGTTAGACAGGATTCGTCTCTCCTGGTATTGGGGGTTGACATCGCGCTGTGTCCAGGAGAGCCATTACACGAGTAATCCCTGGCCAGGGCAAGCGAGATATACTGGTAGGTTTCCAGTGTTATCTCAGGGTGTTCTGGGCTACACTCCGACACGACTTGTACCGCTATTAGGGGACTGATGTTCACCGTCCCCCTAGACCCGCCATGCGATGTATCAGACGAACAGACCGGACTGTACGGAGACTGTCACATACAGGCTCAATAGGAGTTCAGATGGGGTTACCTCGTCAGTCTTCTTATCGGCATCTACCTAGGGACCGTTACGTACAGCTAGTGCCGCTTGCGGTCTGTGGTTAAACCCACTGCCAGCGTAGTGTCTGTAAGGGCACGGCGGCGCCCCGGCCGTCAATCCGATGGCCAAAATGCGGAAGCGGTGATAAACTTTAATTTTTCTTGAAATGGCAAACCGCCGCGCACTAATACCCGGATCGAACCATTAACTAGTCCTAGCTAACTATAGGATGAGAAAGAGATATACCGACGATCCAAGTCCTCCGGTCTTCTCATCATCGTCTGGATCTCCTGCGGAATGTCCCGTCTCCTCCTCGTCGCCGGAAGTGCACCACATCGCCTACATCGTTTACGGGCTCCCACCTCAATGCCGAGGTAACTCGGGCACGAAGCCGGCTACTCGACGTGCCCAAGGTTCGCTGTAGAATGTGTAGTGAAGAAATCTCATTTGGGGTTCATGGAGATTGCCTTTTGTGGTGGAGGAAAAATGACTTGGAGAGAGGTGAGGAAAAAATGTATCATGCAAAGAATGAGAGTAACATTTTTCTCCCCACTCAAAAGAGAAAGAGCCCCCTCCCTCACTAGTGGCCGGCCATACCTCATGGTGGTAGGTGGGAAATGGAGTGAAGTCAATGAAAGACAAGGGAGTGGGTGAGCTATCATGCAAGGAAGAATAATGAGTGATGATCAAAACAATATCATCACAAACAAAAACAAAACACTCCAAAAACAACCATGATGACTCCAAATGGTCAAGGCATCATGAAGAAGTCAAGAAGTCAAGGTCAATGGAGCAACCATCATGATCCAACCAATATGCAAAAGACCCCCTCCACAATTGCCTATTTGCAACAATGCAAATAAGCCCTCCTCCACCATACTTCGGCCAATGAACGATACAAAGGAAATTGGCCGAAACGAAAAGCAAACTGGCAACTCCAGAAAACTGGTCCCGTAATAAATTACAGGAAAACCCCGATACTGTGCATACACACCCGCATTTGTATTCCGACCGAAATACAAATGCAATGAGACAAAATCTACACTGTACTATACTAGGATCCGGCTTAAACCAAAGCCGGCTAGTAATATCCGTTCGATCCTGATCCGTGCAATACCGCACGTATCTGATCGAACCCTGCCATATATCCATACGGCCTATAGTACAAACTGTCCGATCCTGATCCGTGCAATACCGCACGTATCTGATCGGACCTTGCCATATCTCCATACGGCCTCTACAACCTTTCGCCCGAAAGCTTGAGTAACTGAATGTGGGGGACTCTAAAGACTCATCAACACCTTGGTTGTGGATTTAACCACTAGCACGTTAGAGGTATAAGCCAATACATAACGGGCTACCAGGTATTGACCAAAAGGGACGTCTGTGAGCGAACTCAGCCTGACTCCCTACTGAGCCTGTCAGTGACAATATCCGTACAGTCCGGTCCGTTCGTCTATGAGCATCGCATGGCGGGCCTAGGGGGTTGGTAAAAGTCAGACCCCCAAAAGCGGTACAAGTCGTGTCGGAGTGTAGCCCAGAACACCCTGAGATACTACTGGAATACCTACCAGTAAATCTCCTTGCCTCGGCCGAGGGCTTCGTGTAATGGCTCTCCTAGACACAGCACGACCTCACCCCCAATACCGGGAGAGACGAACCCCTGAAGATACGCTCACTGCCTCCATGTGGCTAGGGACTGTACCCAACTAAAACCTGTTTGCACGACTCCTTTGAGCCGTGGTAGGGTAGTAATCAAAGTACAGTGGGAACTCACACGAGACAAATGACGATCCCCAGGTCGATGAACTAACCTGCACACATGTCACCAGGGAACTGCCATCTGACGTCTGGTATATGACCAACTAGCATGTTCCCGGCGAGTCATGTCCGGTGTACTCATAACCCAATGAGGACCTGTATACATCTTAGGTGATCCAACTGACACCAGTGGCTTGTGAGACCGGCCACCGCCCCTCGTCGGGGTCTCGACTGTATACACTAGTCTACTATGGAGAATCGATGCCCTGTCTCGAAACTCTCACGACTAGGGACCTTTTAAGGATATGCTTATAGACCCCCAGCTCCCACTTATATGATCGCCCTCATACTGCTGGTGGTCAAGCAAGAATCCTAGGGGCTCTATCAACGTGTAATAGCGACGTGTCAGGTCACTTAAAACAGTACACGATGATAAAGGTAAACCAGATAGCATACTATCATCTCGAGTAAGACTGTCCTACCGGGATAGGTCCTCCCTCAATCATTGCAATCACGTACCTGTGACCCAATAATTGACTCTGAGGGCACTATCTCCAACAATCTCCCACTTGCACTCAAGGCTAATTATTGCGATGTCGCATACTCACAGCCCGTGTGATACCGAACACCCAACTCCTCTACTAGTCAGTCTCACAAAGCTCGTTTGCGAAACTATTGCGTTCGAGGAATAGCCTCAGTGAGTGGATCCGCCTTGTTGTCTCTTTCAATGTCTCTCTATATCTCAAGTTCGCGGAGAAAGCCATCTCCCGAAATGAGCAATACCTGTCTTAGAATGTGTCTGGATGTCTGATGGGACATAGCTCATAAATGAACTCCAAATCCAAACTTCTTAGACTGTATCGTCAACTGAACTTAATCAGTATCCTACGCCATGCCACCCTTCAGTATTGCCTTGGACCACCTGTCCAAAATACTGCCCCTCATCAGAAGGAAAGCTATAACTCTGACAACCTCCTTGTCGTCCATGTCACCTTGGAAGCCTGGAATGATAACTGTCTCCCGAATGAGGCTGTCGTTATCATATCCCTAGAACATCCACTTGTGTTCTAAAACTGCTTCCGACCGTTTCTCCAGGATTGGATCAATGTCAACTTATTGCATCTAGTGCAAGAACAACATCTGGTGTGGTACTTGACATCTCATGATTGACTCAATCGCCTGAGCAAGTGATCTGCCAATCATGCACATCCCTCTCCCCTTTAGTCTGTAAGACAGCTTCAGAGAGGGTGACTCCATCACCTGCAGGTACACTACCGTGCATGGAGTCGTCCATCCTAAATACTCTTAGAATGCTGTCAAGTACCCTGATTGGGAAACCACCCAAATCTAGATCTAATACCATAGATCCAGTAACCAGTATGTCTGATATAAAATCCATTTCCTTTGTGGAGAAACCACTGTGTGACGACCAAAATATAACCGATCGTAGTATAGGAGTTTCTTTTCCTATTCTGTGTATGTCATCCAAATACCAGGATATCACACCCTACTACCTTCTCAACAGATCCATCCCCTATTCTGATGAAGTCAAACCTATGACTGTCACGTCAGAAATAGATGATCTATCTCCGCTACTGGTGCTTCAGTCTATAAATAGACATAAGCTACCTGTCCACCAATGCTTCCGCTGCTCCCACTGACTACGACAACCCTCTGGCAGAGTCATATACACGTACACTTCTGAAGCGAGTTCAGAACGACGCTATACTCATCCTCCCGCCGGGTCTCACAGTCTGGAACAACAGCAATGGCAAGTGTGGGTAAACAAGAACTTCCCTGTCACCGTCCTTGAGGCTACCGGAGTACCTCTCGGGTGCCTGAAGTTACCCACCTCATCTGCGGAGTGGCCAATGGAATGTCAATCCAGATTGAATCTTTAGGTTCCTTATCAAATCTTCAGTAATCGTTTGTGGTTCTGGAATCACTTCCAGTTCTACCATACTCCCACTACTGTTTTCTGAAAAAATCCATTTTTATTAAAACTGTGGCGAGTCTAGAACAATATTGCTATTGTTCATCCAGATGGTAGAAAATCAACCCGCGTCATAGCCTGGGTCAACCCACAAACAGCCATTACAGAAACGTGCCTTGAGTTGTCCAGTGTCTGGTTTTAAGCATAAGCCGGACAACTCCCCGTACCTTAACATCGTTAAGATATGAACTGTTCTATATCCCATATAGGACTAGAGGCACTGATTTAATTGAACCAGATTCAAATCATGCAACTGTCTCCAGTGCATGTCAACTAAATGGAAGGAGGCCGATCAGCGTTACTCAACTTAGGAATGCTTCCAATTATGAGTAACCTGAAAAAGAAACAAGTTCTCTTAGTCATTACTATCAACTTAATACCATACACAAGTATCTACATCTTCGATCTCTTTGAAGAATCCCGATACTTGCTACACCTGGTTCTCTACTCTATTCAAATACCTATAACTTCTCAAAATTCGGACCCTGTGTTTCCGCGAAACACTTGTCTAAAAACTAGAGAAGTCATAAGTAAACCGAATATAGTACGAGGACCAACCCCTCTGTCCTGATGGACCCTGGACAACATACAATACTCTGTATAAGTCCCTTGAGTCTGATAACTCATTCACTGTGTGTCGTAGGTTGAAAACTGTACTTATGGTCAAGAAGAATTACACCGCTGCTTAATGCTCCTTACCTAACCATCCACTGATATAGGTAAATGTCGTAGACATAATTTCAGAAAGGTATATCTCACTCTATGAAAATAGACGTACAGATATATCAATTTGAAATTGGTGCATAACTGCGGATATTCAAAACCAAATATTTGCCAACCGGCAAACAGCCCAGGTGATTTCCTCAAATATCACCGATTACAACGAATCCCGATATAATGAGGATAATCACCCAATTCCCAATAACTTACTCCCACTCATCATCTGTAAAACCATACAGATGTGAGAATCGTACCTGGTAAATACATACCCTGGAGTAAGTATCTAATCGGGAAATCAGTTTTCCTTTAACAGTACATAGTGAAACTGAAACATTGAAATGTTTCGATGGGGTATCCTGGTATTCCTAGTAATGCCTCTTCCAGATTCACGATTGTAACCGTATAATTCTTTGCCACCTCTCCAAATCCCTTCATATGTCTTTAGTCATTATCTTCTGCACACCCCTTTAGGCCAAATGGTTTTCTTCCTTCCCTACCGTTCGGCACCAGCCTATGGTTTGGAAGAAGACTATCCAATAAGCGTAATGGGTGTACTGTCCCGATCCTAGGAACACTGGCAATGCGAGAGAAGGTGAAGATAAAAGACACCTGAATAAATCTTATTCCTATTTCTCCTGAACCAGAATCCATCCCCGAACTGGAACAAGTTCCTTTCGAGTTCGTATATAACCATACGATGGAGTATCCAATAAACTGTGGATCTTCGTAGTGATACGGAGTGTCCTGGAGAAATACAAAGGTGATTTTAGGATTGGCGAAGGAATACTTGGTTTGGTCGTGAATATCTGTTGCAATTTACTTTGCCCTCTTACTAATCCCTTTCTTTGTCTGAACTTAATACCTTCTGTACACCATCGTTAGGCTAATTGGTTTTCTTCATTCCCTACCGGTCGGCACCAGCCTAAGGTTTGGAAGAAGACTATCCAATTTGCGTAATAGGTGTACTATCTCCTAAACCAAGGAGTACTCGCAACCTGAGAGAAGGTAAAAGGAAAAGACAACTGAATAATCCTATCCGTTTTCTCCAGAACCTGAAACCATCCTCGAATAAATTCCTTCGAGTTCGTATCTAACCATACGATGGTTTTGTCCAATGGAAGTGGACGTTAGTAGTAATACGGGGTGTCCTGGAGAAAAGGGTAAAAGTAGGAGTGGCAATGAGGTTTGCAACTCTGACAATCCAAAAGCCAGTGTTTAAGAAGGTTCGGTCAATTTTGGTCACTGAGTCATAGTCTTAGGGTCGGGTCAATGGTCGCTGCCAAAGAGAGAGAGAAAAGAAACACTCAGCGTGCACTCTAACCTAGATCAGAATGGTTACCAATTTATCTAATCTAGAATCCTCCCACTGTACCTCAAATTCTCCTCCAAACCTGAAAGAAGAATTAGTCGGGGTCACCCGAGGAGTAAACTAACTCATCAGTGGGAATCGGGATCCAACTCTCATCGCATGACAACGTGACGGAATCTGCTCACATCATCACACTCCAGAAGTTATGCGCATATCTGGCAAGTTTCAGTTCTTTTGAAACTCCCGATGTGATTTCTGCCCCATGCTCTTATGACCTTGGCGAAGGTCAACAAATCATAAGTCACATGTCAAGTTCTACCCGTCATTATCCAAGTTAATTTGAATCCACCCGTACAAGCCCTTGACGAAGGTCAACAAGGCTATACGACTGTCCCAAACCAACGCATCTATCTATGCAGCAGAAAGGTAACAAGCAGCTACTATACACTATGCCTTGACGAAGGTCAACAAACACAGCATGAATACTACGTGCTACCCGTCTGAAACGACGGAGGGCTACGAATGGTTTCTGGCGAAAACCTTTAACGTAAAGAACTTGATATCGTTGAAGGAACTGATAGCTTTTAAAAATATTGTGACGAAAACCGTTGCTAAAGAGGTCACTCCCGGTAAAGGGATCTCGGCTCTTTCCCCGTAGAATGGGGTGCAGGATATTCCAACTGAATACCACGATGCAAAGCAAAAGTAATCGGCTATAGTGAAGTTAATGCCCTGACGCAAACTTATTGTCCAAGGGGTCACTCCCGGTGAAGGGATCTCGGCCCTTGCCTCGTCGACTGAGGAGCAGGATATTCTAAATGAATACCGCGATGCAAAACAAAAGTGAACGTCCTTGCAATAACAACTTTTTGAAAAGTGTTCCAACAACATCAGATTAGGTTTGTTTTTAACTTGCATTGATCCGAATCAATGCAGTCCCATCAATTGATCACACCACAAAGAACGAAAATATACTGATGTACGTATATGCCATCCGCATTCGCCACTGGGTCCCGTCATTACCCGTTAGGTTAGCTAACTAACGACAGAGCGGGGACTGGACTAGCGCGGATGCAAAACATATACAACATCTACTAATATATATACCAATATATTATATTCGCTCAAGGCGTGAATAAAAATGCAACATCACAGAAATGTACAGCATCACAGAAACAATACAGATATCTGGGATCCCCGGGTTTCACAGAGCCACTGCTGAAACCCGACGTTCCCCTGGTCGTGTGGATAGCCTGTGCAATGAAATCCTAGACCCCTACGGGCGCGGCAAGTCACCCGCCAAAACCTGAAGCGAGGCAGCCCCCTTCAGCTCTGTGAATGGACCACCCAGCACTTTACGGAATCCGGCAACTTGGGCACCCCTCCTGGGTCAACCTGTACCCCCTACGAGTGCGGCGAATAGCCCGCCAATCCTTGAGTGAAGCCCCCTCCGTCCCAATGCCATAAGATGCGGGCTTGTTGCCCTCTAGAACCCGGCTATCCGTGCACCCCTCCGCGGGGTAACCCTAGTACAGAAAGTAAAATATACATACAACGGGTACATCGACCGCAACCAGGTCATGCCCCAAAATAATAATACAATCAGGCAGCGACGGCAGTCCACATGTCGGACGCTTGCCCCGCAATATCAAATGTACATAATACAACCACAACTGTACTAGCATTGCATCCAGGCTATCCCCCACGACCGATCCGCAACATCACAGCAAAAACAGAACATCAACGTGAAAGTCACGTTCGCAAATCCGTCTAACCGGGCTATAGCAGTTAGACAGGATTTACCGATCGAGTGACATTCACGGTCGCAGATATAATGTAAATACTGTAAAATAATGTGTTTAAAATATCCGATCAATCAAATTTTAACAAGTGGGCCCCCAAGCATTACTGTAGCACATCAAGAAATTCTGGGCCCAATATTAATATTCCAAAACCCCAATTTTAACCCCAGAAAGATACTGTAGAAATTTGGTGCAGGGAACCCAACAGTGTGCGGCGGATCCGCGGCCCAAAGGGGTGTTTGGCCGCGGATCCGCGCTCCAACAGTGGACTTAGTGCATCGAATTTTCCCAGAACTCTTAGATTTTCCAGTACATCACTTTTCTGTAACCTGAAAAAATTTTCGACACCAAAAAATTTCAACAGAAAACTGATGCAAGTAAAAATGTAGATTTTGGAATTTTGGTCGATCGGAAATGCAAAACACATTACACCAAGCTAGACTAAGTTAATGGCGAGGCTCTGATACCACTGTAAGTGCACGGCGGCGCCCCGGCCGTCAATCCGACGGCCAAAATGCGGAAGCGGTGATAAACTTTAATTTTTCTTGAAATGGCAAACCGCCGCGCACTAATACCCGGATCGAACCATTAACTAGTCCTAGCTAACTATAGGATGAGAAAGAGATATACCGACGATCCAAGTCCTCCGGTCTTCTCATCATCGTCCGGATCTCCTACGGAATGTCCCGTCTCCTCCTCGTCGCCGGAAGTGCACCACATCGCCTACATCGTTTACGGGCTCCCACCTCAATGCCGAGGTAACTCGGGCACGAAGCCGGCTACTCGACGTGCCCAAGGTTCGCTGTAGAATGTGTAGTGAAGAAATCTCATTTGGGGTTCATGGAGATTGCCTTTTGTGGTGGAGGAAAAATGACTTGGAGAGAGGTGAGGAAAAAATGTGTCATGCAAAGAATGAGAGTAACATTTTTCTCCCCACTCAAAAGAGAAAGAGCCCCCTCCCTCACTAGTGGCCGGCCATACCTCATGGTGGTAGGTGGGAAATGGAGTGAAGTCAATGAAAGACAAGGGAGTGGGTGAGCTATCATGCAAGGAAGAATAATGAGTGATGATCAAAACAATATCATCACAAACAAAAACAAAACACTCCAAAAACAACCATGATGACTCCAAATGGTCAAGGCATCATGAAGAAGTCAAGAAGTCAAGGTCAATGGAGCAACCATCATGATCCAACCAATATGCAAAAGACCCCCTCCACAATTGCCTATTTGCAACAATGCAAATAAGCCCTCCTCCACCATACTTCGGCCAATGAACGATACAAAGGAAATTGGCCGAAACGAAAAGCAAACTGGCAACTCCAGAAAACTGGTCCCGTAATAAATTACAGGAAAACCCCGATACTGTGCATACACACCCGCATTTGTATTCCAACCGAAATACAAATGCAATGAGACAAAATCTACACTGTACTATACTAGGATCCGGCTTAAACCAAAGCCGGCTAGTAATATCCGTTCGATCCTGATCCGTGCAATACCGCACGTATCTGATCGAACCCTGCCATATATCCATACGGCCTATAGTACAAACTGTCCGATCCTGATCCGTGCAATACCGCACGTATCTGATCGGACCTTGCCATATCTCCATACGGCCTCTACAACCTTTCGCCCGAAAGCTTGAGTAACTGAATGTGGGGGACTCTAAAGACTCATCAACACCTTGGTTGTGGATTTAACCACTAGCACGTTAGAGGTATAAGCCAATACATAACGGGCTACCAGGTATTGACCAAAAGGGACGTCTGTGAGCGAACTCAGCCTGACTCCCTACTGAGCCTGTCAGTGACAATATCCGTACAGTCCGGTCCGTTCGTCTATGAGCATCGCATGGCGGGCCTAGGGGGTTGGTAAAAGTCAGACCCCCAAAAGCGGTACAAGTCGTGTCGGAGTGTAGCCCAGAACACCCTGAGATACTACTGGAATACCTACCAGTAAATCTCCTTGCCTCGGCCGAGGGCTTCGTGTAATGGCTCTCCTAGACACAGCACGACCTCACCCCCAATACCGGGAGAGACGAACCCCTGAAGATACGCTCACTGCCTCCATGTGGCTCGGGACTGTACCCAACTAAAACCTGTTTGCACGACTCCTTTGAGCCGTGGTAGGGTAGTAATCAAAGTACAGTGGGAACTCACACGAGACAAATGACGATCCCCAGGTCGATGAACTAACCTGCACACATGTCACCAGGGAACTGCCATCTGACGTCTGGTATATGACCAACTAGCATGTTCCCGGCGAGTCCTGTCCGGTGTACTCATAACCCAATGAGCACCTGTATACATCTTAGGTGATCCAACTGACACCAGTGGCTTGTGAGACCGGCCACCGCCCCTCGTCGGGGTCTCGACTGTATACACTAGTCTACTATGGAGAATCGATGCCCTGTCTCGAAACTCTCACGACTAGGGACCTTTTAAGGATATGCTTATAGACCCCCAGCTCCCACTTATATGATCGCCCTCATACTGCTGGTGGTCAAGCAAGAATCCTAGGGGCTCTATCAACGTGTAATAGCGACGTGTCAGGTCGCTTAAAACAGTACACGATGATAAAGGTAAACCAGATAGCATACTATCATCTCGAGTAAGACTGTCCTACCGGGATAGGTCCTCCCTCAATCATTGCAATCACGTACCTGTGACCCAATAATTGACTCTGAGGGCACTATCTCCAACAGTGTCGAGTCTGTAGAGTCCCACACAGAGAGCTATTCGCCTTTAGGCAAAATGAGTAGAGGTCGCATGGTTTTTGCGACAGGGTTCGTTCACATCCACGCACTTGTGCACGTTTGCTGTCCGGACAGCTTATACTAGCGGGCTTTGGTTTATGCCGGATCCTAATATATGATTTGGGATTGGTTTTATCTTATTGTATTCGTGTTCTTCGGATCACGAATACGGGTGCGTATGCACAGTTGCTTGAGACTGAGGGAGAGGACTTTGATTAGGGTTAATGACCATTGTCATTTTATTTACCCTAATGCTTATGTGTGTATTATGGTTAATTGATATTAGTTTAATATAATTGTGCATGGTTATGGTTGTTGACCATTTGACATTCTTGACTTGTTGACCTAGGTTGACACTTTGACCATCATCATTTCATTTGGAAGATGCTCTTTGATCCTTGCAATTTGCATTAAAAATGAAATGATAATGGTCATGTCTTGATTAAGCCATGACAATTATCTCACTAATTATCTATTTACAATAATTCACACATATATGTGAGAATGGCTTATTATTCTCTCATTCTATCATTCACTTTCTCTCTCTTGTTCTTCCTCTCCCTCAAGCTCTCCCCTCTCATGTGTTGAGAAACACTTGAGCTTGAGAAAAACCTCTTCTTGATAATCTTTACTCTCATCTAGGGTTCTAGGACTAGCACTTCTAGCACCCTAGTTACTTCTAGCTTGAAGTTGAAGCCAAAGGTTGAGGCTTTCGGGTGGATCCTTCTTCGACTCAAGAAGACGACAAAGGTGATCCCTTTCTACTACTCCAAGGAGCAAGGAGAGAAGGACATAAAGCCCTAGGTATAACCATTCTACTCTTTAACTAGTTTCTAGTTAGCTTTAGCAAGTTTTTGTTTAGCAAAGATCCGACTTTGTCTAGTCCATGTTGCCTAGAGTAGAAAAAATCCGATTTTTATTCCGTTTTCCGCCTCCCCGCAAGCACCGGGCTGGGCAACGTGGACTTACAGTGGTATCAGAGCCTAACTAAATATAAACTAGCTAGGTAGTAAAGTGTATGGAAGTTCAATCGGAAAAAATCGCGAAACCGAGTTTACAAAAACCCAAGTTTCTGTTAAATTTTTTTCTGTTTAAAATAAAATAAATCGTACGTCTAAAATCATCTCTGGGTTTTGTGAAGAAAGCCACCAAAAACGATCCAGAGATTCGTTCAAAGCGCCGCGGTTCCGCGGCAATAGCAAGCTATTGCCGCGCAACCACGGCTGTTTTGGCTCGGTTCTGGGTCGAGTTTGGTGGAGTGTTCTTCTGGCATGGTTTTGGGATTTTTAAGATGGTTTATTTGTGCCCAGATTTTCCAGAAAAGAAATTTGTTTTTAGGGGCCTATAAATCCGTATTTCTTGATCGAACTTCACTACACATTGACTAAAGGATTATATCTGTGATGTATATATGTATTGAACGTCGGCTAATCGCTATAAGTCGATTAGTGGGGGTTATACATATCTGTGATCTGTGTTTGATGACGGTATGTGTATATGAATGCGTTGGATTGTCGCGGGTGAATAGCCGGGGTGGATGTGAGATGAGTGTTTCTTTTTCTTTCATTCATGTAATGTGTAAATTGATGTATTATTATTTGTATGGCCGCACAACCGGGTCGGGGTTGTAGCCGTCATTGTATAATTCTTTTTACTGTTTTTTCTCCTAGGATAGACCCATGGGGGGGTGCACAAACTACCGGGTATCTCGAAGTGCCGAGTGGCCTACTCACGGTGGTGAGGGAGGTTGCTTCGCTTCGGGTACTTGGCGGGTAGTTTGCCGCACCCGTAGGGGTCTTGGGTGGGGTTTTGGCTATTCACCGCGACCGTGTAATCCGCTTTTCGTTGCAGGCTCGAACGGATCGCGGATTCCTAGTATATCCAATGTATTCACCTGCGATCTGTAATGTCTATCATTGCTATATATTTATATATGATAACTATTTAGGCGTTGCTTATGTTTTACAGCCACGCTAGCCCAGCCCCCACTCTGTCGTTAGTTAAGTAACCTAACGGGTGATGACGGGGCCCCGTGGCGAATGCGAATGGCATAAGCGTACGTCATATTTTGGTTGTTTTCTGCAATGGTAGGATTAAATGATGGGACGCATTAAAAGAACTAATGCAAGAAAATAAACCAAGTAAAAGTCGATTGGAACACTTTGAAAACCACTCGGTTCTTTTCAAAAACTAAACTTTTAAACGCGGAGCTTGAACCACTCCTTTTAAAAGCTATCTCGTTCCATCGATTATATCAAGTTCACTACGTTCACGGTTTCGCCAAAACCATTCGTAGCCCTCCATCATTTTAGGTAAATATTCGGTAGTATTCAAGCTATGTATTTTGACCTCACGCCAAGGCATAGTGATTGGTAGCTGCCGGATATTTATCTGTTGCATAGATAGAATGCGTTGGTTTGAGACAGTCGTACTGCCATTTTGGCCTACGTCAAGGGTAGGTACGGGTGGGTTCAAATTAACCGGGATAATGATGGGAAGAACTTGACATATGACTTATGACATTTTGACCTCACGCCAAGGTCATAAGAGCATGGGGCAAAAATCCACATCGGGAGTTTCATTAGTACTGAAACTTGCTAGCGCTGCATACCATTTGGAGTGTGATGATTCTGGTAGGATTCCTTCGGTTTTATCACACGATGATATTTGGATCCTGATCTTACTGTGAGTATATGCTACTCCTCGGTAAAACTCTCACTTAACGATCAATGCTATAAACCTAGTAGGTGTCTAGAAAGGTGTTAGCGGGGCTACGCCCACAGGGAAAAGAGGTTACTTAATTAAGGAACTTCACGAAAGCGTTGGAAAACCTCCCTCGAAGTACCGACACTGGCATGGCTGAACGGTTAAGCAAGTATTGTACGGTGAGATTGATCTCGACTAATCCTTTCTTTACGGTTTGAGAAGGGATTCGAGAGATGGTGGGAGCCATCCTGTTTAGACAAACTAAAAACCACTCTAAACTTGCAAGAGTATCATGCTAAAGTGTTTCTTTTCTCTCTCCTAATTGCAGCGACCATTCAACATGACCGGACTTAAGTTATTACTAGATAAAAACATATTGACAGGGCCAAACTACAAAGATTGACTCAGGAATGTCAAGATGGCAATCACTTACGACAAGCTGGGGTATCTCCTTACCACCAAAGCTCCCCCTGTCCCAGGTCCCAAAACCAGTGTCGTAGATAGGGAAATCTATAAGACCTGGGAAATAGATTGTGCGAAGGCCAAATGCCTCGTACTTGCCTCGATGGACAACGAACATCAGAGGAGGCATGAGAATATGGACCTGGAGTCCATATTTCTCCATACAAAAGAACTGTATGGAGAGCAGTCTCGTATCGCAAGATACAAAGTGTCGAAGAAGCTATTTTCGGCAAGATTGGCCGTCGGATCATCGGTAGCGGAACACGTGCTTAAGATGATTGGCTACATAGAGGAGCTCGCGGACCTTGGGACCACGTTGGAGAATGAACTCTATACTAATTTGATTCTCCAGTCCCTTCCTTCCACTTACGCCCAGTTTATCCTTAACTTCAACATGCAAGGAAAGGAGGTTGAACTTTCTGAACTTCTGAACATGTTGAGGAGTGCTGAGGGCACCCTACAGAAAGGTAGGGAGACATCTACTTTGTTTGTAGGAGGATCTTCCTCTTCTAGATCCAGGGCGAAAGCCAAGGGTAAGAAGAAGAAAGCCCCCGCCAAACCAAGAGGCGGTGTCAGTAAAGTGGATACGAAGGGAAAAGGAAAAGCAACAAAGATAGCGGGAAAGCTGGTGGCGAAGGAAGAATGCTTCTACTGTCACAAAAGTGGTCACTGGAAACAGGATTGCAAGGCTTGGAAGGCCAGAACACAGGATTTGAAGCGAGTTGCGGCTTCAGCTTCAGGTGTGTATGTTATTGAAAACTGTCTATCAATAAACTCTACATCCTGGGTATTGGATACCGGATCAGGATCTCATATCTGTAATTCTTTGCAGGCGTTGAGAAAGCGTAGAGTTTTGAAGGCAGGTGACATGACCCTCAGAATTGCAAATGGTGCTGGCATGGATGATGAGGCCGTGGGGGACTATCACCTGGGACTGTCGGATGGACACTTTTTGGTTTTGCGTAGTTGTTATTATGTACCAAATGCAACCTGTAATATCATTTCTGTATCTTTATTATCTAAAGAAGGTTATGAATTTGCATTTGTAAGTAATGTAGTGAACATTCACCTTAATCAAGTTTTGATTGGGTCAGGTACATTAAACAACGGTATATACGTTTTAAACCAACCACAGATTTTCAATGTCCAGAATACACACAAAAGAAAGTCTCCAGAAATCAATAAAACTTTCTTATGGCATTGTAGACTGGGTCACATCAATGAGAGAAGGTTGACTAAGTTACATGCATAAGGATATTTGGATCCGTTCGAATATCAATCGTATGCAACTTGTCAATCCTGTCCAAAGGAAAGATGAAAAAGACTCCGTTCACTGGATACGGAGTAAGAGCGAGCGAGCTCTTAGGACTCGTACACAGCGACGTGTGCGGTCCAATGCCTACACATGCACGAAGCGGTTATTCTTACTTCATTACTTTTACGGATGATTTTTCAAGGTTCGGACATGTCTTCTTAATGAAGCATAAATCCGAAGCTTTTAAGAAATTCCAGGAATATAAGAATGAAGTAGAAAAACAAACAGGCAAAAGTATCAAGGCACTGAGATCTGATCGAGGTGGTGAATACTTGAGTGCCGAGTTCCTGGGTTACTTAAAAGAGAATGGAATTCTCTCTCAGCTTACTCCTCCATACACTCCGCAACATAACGGTGTATCGGAGAGACGGAACCGAACCCTATTGGATATGGTACGGTCCATGATGAGTAACACTGAGTTGCCGCGATCGTTCTGGGGATATGCGCTAGAAACAGCTGCATACCTTTTGAACCAAGTTCCCACTAAGACTGTGCCTACCACACCATATGAGTTATGGAGTGGGAAGAAACCCTATCTTCAATACCTGAAGATTTGGGGATGTCCGACTTATATCAAAAAGCAGCATACGGACAAACTAGAGGCACGCTCAGTACTGTGCAAGTTTGTGGGATACCCAAAGAACTCCAGGGGGTATCTTTTCTATTACGCAGAGGAACAAAAAGTCCTTGTTTCTCGCAATGCCCATTTTCTGGAGCATCAGTTCTTAGAAAAAGAAATAAGTGGGAGCGCAATAGAACTGGAAGAAATTCCAGAATCACAAGCTATTACTGAAAGCTTAGTAGAACCAGAGGGTTCAAAAGATCAGGACATTCCCACGCCACTCCGCAGGAGTAGTAGGAAGTCTCATCCGCCCGAGAGATACTACGGTTTTCTCATTGACAGGGATAGAGAGGATTGCATCATAGATTGTGATGAGCCTACTAGCTTCCAGCAAGTCATTCAGAGCGTCGACTCGGTAAAATGGCTAGATGCAATGCGGACCGAAATGGAGTCCATGTACACCAACAAAGTATGAACGTTGGACATTGCTCCAGATGGGGTAAAACCCGTAGGATGCAAGTGGATCTTCAAAAGGAAGATTGGTGTAGATGGACAGGTTGAGAGCTATAAAGCTAGACTGGTTGCAAAGGGTTTTCGTCAGCGACCTGGTTTGGACTATGACGAAACCTTTTCTCCAGTAGCTATGCTGAAATCCATTCGGATCCTTCTTGCCATTGCTGCCTTCCACGATTATGAAATTTGGCAGATGGACGTAAAGACCGCTTTTCTAAATGGAAATTTAGAGGAGTGTGTCTATATGGACCAGCCAAAGGGTTTCATTCAGAGTGGGAGCAGCGGAAAGGTGTGCAAGTTGCTTAAGTCCATTTATGGACTAAAGCAGGCATCGCGGAGTTGGAACATCTGTTTTGATGAGACGGTCAAGGAATTTGGCTTTATCAAAAATCCAGATGAACCATGCATCTATTGTAGATTTGTAGCGAGAACTGTAGTATTCCTCGTTTTATACGTGGATGACATTCTCTTAATAGGAAATGACATTCCTATGCTACAATCTGTCAAGGGGTTCTTGTCACACAAGTTCTCCTTGAAAGACCTGGGTAATGCCTCATACATTCTGGGAATCCGGATCTACCGTGACAGATCCAAGAGGATATTAGGACTTTCACAGTCCAGGTACATCGACCCCATACTGAAAAGATTCAGTATGGAAGATTACAAGCGCGGTAATCTACCGGCTTGTCGCGGGATCACCCTCTCCAAAGAGATGTCTCCCAAGACTGATTTGGAGAGGGATCGCATGTCTATTATACCCTACGCTTCTGCGGTAGGCTCTATAATGTATGCGATGTTGTGTACCAGACCAGATGTGGCTTATGCACTGAGCGTGGTAAGCAGGTATCAGTCAAACCCTGGGGAGAAACATTGGATAGCAGTAAAGAACATTCTCAAGTACCTGAGAAGGACTAAGGAGATGTTCTTGGTGTATGGCGGAAAAGACCTCCAGATTGAGGCCTTTGCTGACTCCAGCTTCCAGAGTGACAAGGATGATTCCAAGTCCATGTCGGGTTTTGTCTTTACCCTCAATGGAGGGGCGGTGTGTTGGAAGAGCTCCAAACAGGAAACCGTTGCTGACTCGACTATGGAAGCGGAATACATCGCTGCATCTGATGCCGCAAAAGAAGCTGTCTGGATGAGGAAGTTCTTGAAAGAACTTCAGGTGGTTCCGTCCATTGTTGACCCAATACCTCTGTATTGCGATAACAACGGGGCTATAGCTTTAGCGAAGGAACCCAGGTCCCATCAGAAATCCAGACACATCTTGAGGCGGTATCACCTGATCAGGGAGATCGTGGATCGCCAGGAGATCGAGGTTCGGAGGGTTGCTTTAGAAGATAACACTGCAGATCCATTCACCAAGTCCTTGCCCCAGACTCAGTTCGAGCGGCTGATCGAGATGATAGGTCTTCGATACGCCAGTACATGTCCTTAGTGCAAGTGAGAGATTGTTAGTGTATATGCCCTAGAGGCCATTACTGTATCATACTAGTTTGTATATTACTTGATGGAAGCTTGGGATATTCACAGTTGTATATACAATCTTGCTCGAAATGGTAGTATGCTACTTGGTTTGTCTCTGCTTTAATATGCGCATGTGTTTCTTTTAGCATATCGCTGATATACATATTAGTAGAGCCCTTAGGATCTTTGCTTGATTACCAGCGTTGTGATGGCGCTCACACTCGTGGGGGCTGGGTAATCCATAAGCACATCCTTATACAGGTCCCTAGTCGATGGACTATCGAGACAGGGCATCGATACTCCGGAGTAGACTAGCGTATGCGCTTCTCATCCCAGCGTGGGAGACGGTCTGTCCCACAGCCGTCAGTACGTCGTACTTGAGATAGTATGCGGATGCTCGTTAGGTTACGAGTACACTGGACAGGACTCGTCGGGAACTGTTGGTTGGTATTATACCTATCGTCAGTTATCAGTTCCTAGGTGACATGAGTACAGCTTAGTCCGCTGACTTGACACTGTCACTTCGCCTCGAGTGTGTTCCCACTGCACTTTGATTACTACCCTACCACGGCTCAAAGGAGTCGTGCAAACAGGTAGTTTTTGGATGCAGTCCCGAAGCACTTGGAGGCAGTGACGGTTAGACAGGATTCGTCTCTCCTGGTATTGGGGGTTGACATCGCGCTGTGTCCAGGAGAGCCATTACATGAGTAGTCCCTGGCCAGGGCAAGCGAGATATACTGGTAGGTTTCCAGTGTTATCTCAGGGTGTTCTGGGCTACACTCCGACACGACTTGTACCGCTATTAGGGGACTGACGTTCACCGCCCCCTAGGCCCGCCATGCGATGTATCAGACGAACAGACCGGACTGTACGGAGACTGTCACATACAGGCTCAGTAGGAGTTCAGATGGGGTTACCTCGTCAGTCTTCTTATCGGCATCTACCTGGGGACCGTTACGTACAGCTAGTGCCGCTTGCGGTCTGTGGTTAAACCCACTGCCAGCGTAGTGTCGAGTCTGTAGAGTCCCACACAGAGAGCTATTCGCCTTTAGGCAAAATGAGTAGAGGTCGCATGGTTTTTGCGACAGGGTTCGTTCACATCCGCGCACTTGTGCACGTTTGCTGTCCGGACAGCTTATACTAGCGGGCTTTGGTTTAAGCCGGATCCTAGTATATGATTTGGGATTGGTTTTATCTCATTGTATTCGTGTTCCTCGGATCACGAATACGGGTGCGTATGCACAGTTGCTTGAGACAGAGGGAGAGGACTTTGATTAGGGTTAATGACCATTGTCATTTTATTAACCCTAATGCTTATGTGTGTATTATGGTTAATTGATATTAGTTTAATATAATTGTGCATGGTTATGGTTGTTGACCATTTGACATTCTTGACTTGTTGACCTAGGTTGACACTTTGACCATCATCATTTCATTTGGAAGATGCTCTTTGATCCTTGCAATTTGCATTAAAATTGAAATGATAATGGTCATGTCTTGACTAAGCCATGACAATTATCTCACTAATTATCTATTTACAATAATTCACACATATATGTGAGAATGGCTTATTATTCTCTCATTCTATCATTCACTTTCTCTCTCAAGCTCTCCCTCAAGCTCTCCCCTCTCATGTGTTGAGAAACACTTGAGCTTGAGAAAAACCTCTTCTTGATAATCTTTACTCTCATCTAGGGTTCTAGGACTAGCACTTCTAGCACCCTAGTTACTTCTAGCTTGAAGTTGAAGCCAAAGGTTGAGGCTTTCGGGTGGATCCTTCTTCGACTCAAGAAGACGACAAAGGTGATCCCTTTCTACTACTCCAAGGAGCAAAGAGAGCAGGACATAAAGCCCTAGGTATAACCATTCTACTCTTTAACTAGTTTCTAGTTAGCTTTAGCAAGTTTTTGTTTAGCAAAGATCCGACTTTGTCTAGTCCATGTTGCCTAGAGTAGAAAAAATCCGATTTTTATTCCGTTTTCCGCCTCCCCGCAAGCACCGGGCTGGGCAACGTGGACTTACAGAGTACTAGTCAAGTTCTTCCCGTCATTTCGTGATTAACTAGACCCACCCATATGACCCTTAACTAAAGTCAACATAATCATATGAATTTCCTAACTAATCTGCATCATATGCAGTGTAGGAAGACATCACTTAGCTACCGTTCACTGCGCCTTAACTAAAGTCAAAATACGCAGAATGAATACTAAGTACTCTACTTCCTAAAATGACGGAGGGCTGCGAATAGTTTTTAAGAAAACTTTTAACGCTTTGAACTTGATATCGTTGTAGAATCTAATGGGTTTAAAAGGAGTGGCTTAAGCTTCGCATTTTGAAACTTGCTATTTCATAAAAAGCCGAGTGTGTTTTAAATCTGATTCTACAACATCTTTTTAGGTTCATTTATCTTTTACATTAATCTCATTAATGTAGTCCCATCATTTAAATCCTAAGCCATTACAGAAAGAAACGAAAATATAACGTACACTTATGCCACTCGCATTCACCACAGTGTCCTGATATGCACCGTTAGGTTACTTAACTAACGGCATATCAGGACGGGGCTAGCGCGGGTGCAAAACATAAGTAACGTCTATTATATATCATATATATAATATCGCATTCGTCTCAGATATATATTAAATGATCATATCAGATAATAAAAGCAGCAGAAGCACATATAATATAGGATATCTAGGAGGTCCGTATTTTGTATTTAGCCAGCAATAAAAATACGGATTCCACGGTCGCGATGAATAGCCAAGCTCACACCCCTAGACCCTTACGAGAGCGGCAAGCGACCCTACCAATTCTTAAGTTTAGGAGACCCGGTCTCGACTCCTCGAGATAGCCTCCCACTAAACCCTAGAACCCGGTCACTTGTGCCCTCCTCCTTGGGTCTATCCTAATGCGGAAAAGTAAATAATATACAACACTGGTGACATCAACCTCAACATGGAAGTGCCCTAAATAAAAAGAATATTACATACAATTTAATTTTACATGAATGAAAAGAAAACTCCCATCTCACATAAAACCACCGGCTATTCATTCACGACAATCTTGCACATCAAATCTCATCGACACATAATATCAAATATCATCAACGTAAGTAAGTATGCATACACCGATCGTCGTTGATGTATAGCAACGAAAACCAGCAATACAACTACATACTACACTTACGGCCACAGAGAAATAAAATGAAAACTACAACAATTGAAATCTTAACTGCCTTTAGACAACACAAACCCGGAATATCACATATACAAGATTTCATGCCTAACAATGTAAAGCTCGCATTTAGGTCTCATCCAAGAAAACACCTTTTCAAAACAAACCGGATAAGTCAACAAGATTTCCGTTTATCCCGAGACCGAACTGCTAGATTTACACGCAACAAACAAATTTGTAGATTCCAATTATTGTATCACATACTAATAAACTAAGCGCAGTTAAAACATTCGATCGAACGATTAAACACCCACAGACTTCTCAGAAAGCTCAACACTTGAGCAGTTTTAAAAAATACCAGTAACTGCACAAAATACATACGGGCCTGCACAAGAAAATACGGCCCATGACTCACCTACTGCGCCGCGGAACCGCCGCAGAAAGGCCACTACGGCCGCGGTTCCGCGGTCGTACGGATGAGTTAGGGCGTCGTACTTCTTGAGGGCCCATAAAATACCCTGCTGAATTTTTTAAGTATTTTTAATGTGAAAAAATCCATGTTTTTGAAAAATTTCCAGAGAGCACCCCCTGGGCGTCGTGTTTCGTTCGTTCGAGGTTTTTAACGTCGTCTAGGTTACTCCAAAGCTCTAGCTTGGCTCTGATACTACTGTAGGGTTTCCTTAACACCTCGTTTAGGGTTTGGAAGTATCACACATGCCATAACTTTAAATTTATGAGGTGCTAAGTAAACTAAACTAGGAATCGAACTAGAATTATGAAGTAACAATTAAAAGTATCACATCTAAAAGATAATTTACACTAAGTGGAGAGACTACAACCTTTATAGACCTCCTAGGGTGACTCCTTGGATCTCCTTTGGTTTGGAACGGCTCGCTAGATCACCTCCAAGTCCACGACGATCCACCCGAAGTCATTTTCCCAAAGCTTGTTGCTTCACTTGAACTTTGAAATCCTTGAAGTAAAACACCCTACACAAAGTAGCAAGGGTTGTGTAGGATGATGAAGTGGTTGCTAATCTCACTTAATACCCTTTCTTTTTATTTATCTAACTCAATTTAGAACTCAAGAAGAGAGCTAGAGAGAGGAAGAAGAAGACGGCTTGATATTTTTTCTTTTGGATGAATAATTGCAAAAAGAAAATGAGAGAGAGAGATAAATATCATAATAATAACCATAGTTAATAAATAATATCTAGATATTTCTTCTTGAGTTAAAAGGCAAAGGAAAATAAACCATGGTTAAGACAAAATCAACCATGCAAAAAGTGTAGAAGAAATGAGTTATTTAAAAAGAAATAAGTCATTATCTATTTTCCTTTATCTTTAACTTAATTCTAAAATATCCATATATTAAATTATGAACCATGTGATTCTTATATTGCCATCTAAGTTGTATCATCAACCATGATACATATGCATGTATGTATGTGTGTATGCACATCATAATGAACATATACATGCATGCATCCATTAAAAGAAAAGGGTTTAAATAAATGAGATAAAAGTCAATATTAAATCAACACTTGATTTAATAAACCGGTCATATCTCATACGACCCGACTAGTATAAAACGCCCGATTAAAATACAGTATCACATACTCGTATTTAATCGAGCTTCCGCACATATCTCATATGCGCACCACTTCGTTTCTCCTGAGCCGAGAAACTTCTATGTGGGACTCTAAGACTCGTCAATACGCCAGCAGTAGGTGATGATCATATCAAACATCTATAAGCCGCAAGCGGTCAGCTAAACGTAACGGCCACCCGGGTATTGAGCGATCAGAAGAAGAGCAAGCGAACCTGTCAAAACTCCTGTCAATCCAACTGGCAACACTTACCGTACAGTCCGGTCTCTTCGTCAGATATGCTGCATATTGAGTCTAGGGTTGGAATCGTCGACCCAAATAACTCAATAAGTCATGACGGTATATAGTTTATAACAGATCGAGAAACTTACTGATAACACTTATCAGTAATATCTCAGCAGTCCTGGCCAGAGAATTCCTATTATAGCCAATCGTGCACAGCACAGCATCAACCCCCAATACCGGGAGAGACGAAACCCCTCCTATCGCTCACTGCCTCCATATGCCTCGGAACTATACCCAAAATCCACCTGTTTGTACGACTCAGTGGAGCCGTAGTAGGGTGGAGATCAAAGTACAGTGGGAGGACACAAAAAACTCTATGACGATCTCGGGTCTACAGACTAACCTGTACAAGTGTCACCTGAGAACTGCTATCCGACGTATGATATAATACCACATAGGAGTTCTCGGTGAGTCCGTTCAGTGTACCCAGTCTCACTGAGCACCCGTATACTATCTTTGGTGTCAACACACCAGACGGATATGGGATCATCCATCGCCCATCATATGGAACAAGAATGGTATACGCTAGTCTACACTGGAATATCGATACCCTGTCTCGATATACTTACGACTAGGAGCATTTCAAGGATATGCTTATAAACTACAGATGTCCTACTAGTATGATCCGCATCATAATCCCAGTAGTCAAGCCAATATCCTTAGGGCTTTATCAACATGTACCAAATGAATATAAACATGATCAAGTGAACATATAATAAAGTGAAACCAGATAGCAAACTATCATGTCGAGCAAGATTGTCCTCTAAATACACACACACACACATCAGTACATACACTATCTCATAATAGCCTCTAGGGCATACATATATCCAACAGAAGACCCGAAGAACATGTAACGTGAGGTATAACTTCGAGTCCGAGTAGTTAAACCTCTCGTAGTTTCCTATTAATGGTTTAGACATGATCCGTGTTCTCAAGTCCGTGTTACGAAGCTTTGATAATTGTTTTTCATATATTCCGCCTCCCCGTGAACTCATGGGGTGCGTGACATGGACTTACAGTGGTATCAAAACCTACTAAACCTTTACTAGCTTGTTAGAAACTTATTAGAACTTCGATCGACAGAAAAACACGAAAACTTAACCCCGGCTCCCTCAAATTTCTGTCGATTTTAAACCTGTCGAAAAATTATTTCAGAGGCATGAAAAATCAGTGCAGGGAATTATAAGAATACTGGAGAAACAAGAGGCCCTAACTCGGTTAGACGACCGCGGAAGCGCGGCGAATTGGTCAATTCGCCGCGGATCTGCGGCCGAGTCGACTCCGAGTTGGCTCGTTTTTCCACAGTATGTCTTATTTTTGGGTGTTCTGTTTTCTTGTATACTTGGTTTCTACCCAGGTCTTTTGAGTGCTGGCTTGCATTTGTGGTAGAAACGGAAAATAGTTATCGATCAAAATTCTAAGTTATTTGTTAATCGGGGTTTTTATGTGTTCGTAAACCTCCGCTAATTGCTAGTATGTCGGTTAGTTGGGGTTGCACATTTCTGTAATGGATATATTGGTTTGTGTATATGAACTTCATTGGATCGTCGTGGATTAATAGCCGGGGATGTGAGATGAGGGCTTTTATCTTTTATTCGATGTAAATTATAAAGTGTTGTAATGTTCTTTTGCGGGGAACATCCGGGTTGAGGTTGTAGCCACCATTGTATTATTTCATTTACTATTTATTGCTCCTAGGATAGACCCAAGGTGGGGTGCACAAACTACCGGGTACTTTGAAATGTTAAATGGCCTACTCACGTTGTTGAGGGAGACTGTTTCACTTATGGTACTTGGCGGGTAATTTGCCGCACCCGTAGGGGTCTAGGGTGGGGTTTGGCTATTCATCGCGACCGTGTAATCCGTCTTTTGTTGTAGGATCAAACGAAACGTGGATTCCTAGTATATCTAATATGTTCATCTGTGATCTGGAATGCCTATTATTGCGTCTGATGAATGTACAATATCTATATATGATATCTAGTAGGTGTTGCTTATGTTTTGCATCCACGCTAGCCCGGCCCCCGCTCTGTCGTTAGTTAAGTAACCTAACGGGTGAATGATGGGACCCAGTGGCGAATGCGGATGGCATAAGCGGATGTTGTATTTTCGTTGTTTTCTACATGATAGGATAATTTATGGGACGCATTATATTAATGCAAAGAAAACAAACCAAAGCTGAAACATTGGAACAATTTTTAAAACCGCTCGGTTATTTTAAAAACAGCAGACTTTTAGTTACGGAGCTTAAACCACTCCTTTTAAAAGCTATCAGGTTCCTTCGATTATATCAAGTTCACTACGTTCACGGTTTCTCCAAAACCAGTCGTAGCCCTCCGTCATTTCATATGAATATTCAATAGTATTCAAGCTATGTTTTTTGACCTTCGTCAAGGCATAGTGTTTGGTAGCTGCTGGGTGTTCATATGTAGCATAGATAGATGCGTTGGTTTGGGACAGTCGTATTGCCTTGTTGACCTTCGTCAAGGGTATATACGGGTGGGTTCAAATTAACCTGGACAATGTGTCACGACCCGAAAGTACGGAACATGACCGGCACTTAAACTACGAACGTCTCGAGGCGTACGTAATCTAAGTAAACCGAAAACCCAGAAATCCAAACCAAGAAAATAGTAGAGTGCAGGAAAAACAACTTAAAGCAAGTAATTTCAATAGCATAAGCCGAATTATGCGGTTTTTAAAACATCAAAAAAAATTACTGAAAATTTCGGCAGAGTCTCCTTTGTAAATACTGGCCCCCAAACGGGATACAACATGAATAGTATACGAAATCAAGAAAAGGGCATCCCCAAGCGGGAGCTAGCTCTTCGTCAATCGACGGTCACAACCACACAAACAATATAATATACAACGCCAACGGCGAGGATCAAAACTCAAAAGGAAACTCAAAACCACCAGAAAAATAACGAGCGACTCTAAGGTCGAAAGAATAACCAACACTGGTCTCTATCTCAATAAATACATGGTTGGTTGATGGAATTCTAGATACAACAGAATAATGATATACAAGATAAATAATGGGGGTATGATACAAGTAAACCCACCTACTAGCAAATCACCCGAATGAAACTGAGCCCGTAAGCCGTAATGAAACCTGTACGGCAAATCTGCAAGAAACTGGGGCACAACGGGGGTGAGTTGCCAACTCGTGAATAGAAAAACATCTACGCACAGAAATCGCATAAATAACGCAACCTAGGTCAATGATCATAATATATCCTCAAATATAAGTATAACAGGCAGCCTATAACAATGACTAGGGTAATATCTAACCCGAGTATAATTTCATGTGCCCGTGTCAGTGCCTCAGGTAGCAATATATCATATGAATGAGGTATGAATGCATGAAACAGAATACATGTAAATGAAGAAACTGTTTTCATAAATTAGTGAGATTTCCTTCGTATTTTTAAACTGAGGTATCATAATGAAATCAGTATCAACAGTGTCTAGCATCGACACAAAACATAAATCTCACTGTCTCGAAATATCAATGTCTCAATCTCAATATCTAGGGAGCCGTCAGTCCGGACCGGCCCCTACCATCCATCTCAAGACCACGACGGTATCCTCCGGATATCCGACGCGTCGGGTAATATCACCGGTAGGTAGTGCTCCCCAGCCAGGCTCAACGTCAACACCACATTCCTCTTGCCCCGGGGTACCATACCGGGCCCACCATGTACCCGTGACGGTTCCTCCACTCCTCGACACGGATCTCCAAAACCACAGCAAACTCATGGTGGACGACACTTTACATCACTAGAAAACCGCAACATTTTATATTTTAAAAGATCATAAGTTGTAAATTTTGCGGCTTTCCCCGAAATCCAGAAATATCATAAATCTCAAGAAATCATCACAAGTGCATATGTCAATGATAATGAACTAGGCATGAACAACTGAATAACAGTATGCATGAAGTGGTAGGTAATAACTACAATGTCTAATATGGCATATAAGGGAAGTACACTAATATCATGTCAACACTACTAGCTAACAATCTAAGTCAAACAATTATATTCTCTAAAGTGTACGTGACATGGCAATTACCGATGAAGATGTGTGTGAGCCGGCAAGTAGGTGTACGTGGTACATACGCATCATCAGTAATGGTGCTGGTGTCCTAACAGCATGATATCAATAATGGAATATGCAGCAAAATAAATATGCGAGGCAGAGCGAACAGCAATAATGTGCGGGAGCTGAATACTAGACACAACGATAACTAATCAGCAATAATCTAATATAAGTCCTAGGAATGGTGCCTTTTGAAATAACACGAATCATGGGGTTTTGAAAATAGGGGCTACGGTGTTTTTATGAAAAGATACGTCGTTTTTGAAATATCCGTAGATTCCCTTGAGCTGTCTTTAAAAATGCCCACGATTCGTTAGTTTTTGAAATAAGTAAGAAGTCTAATCTAATCTAACAACTACACTAAACTATACGGCTGAACTACAAGCTGAACTACAGGTAAGGAAACCGCCTATCATCTGAGTCGATACATATACATACCTGTATATGTATAGTCGGTGATCTCGCCTCAATAATATCATATCCGATACCATATCTATAATCAGGCATCCCAAGTCAAGAGTGCGGATCAATCATCAATATAGCTCGTACGTAAATCCGTCGTACGGCATCCCAATCTGGGTACGGGTCAATATCACATTCATCATACTATTCACCTGGTATCCTCTTTATCAAATATCATGATCGGGGTACTGATCTACGTCTAGTACCATACTGATACCGCCTACGTAAGCATGGACGTGTGTGAAACACTACGTCAAGGACCCGCTACAACGTCATGTCGTATCTAAGATACGAACCCTGCTATATCACCGATCTCACGGCCTCAAATCGAATCTCATCGACTCAGTTCAATCCCAAGTATCATCCTCAATCCGTATGTGAACACATAGTCCCATACCCATGTGAACACATAGCTATAATGACTCCCATGAGCACATATCAATAGGAATGTATACAAGTATGTATGTGTGTATGTGTAGTGCAACACTACCCTAGGGTTCGCAATGCTAAAATAATCCAACACACTAATATCCATCCTAAGCACCGTTATTAATCCCAAAAACATATAATAATTGTTGGTGTGTATACGCATCCGTATACACCACCACGGACTGCGGGGGTGCTATACGCCATCCACCCGACTTCTCCCCGTAGATATAAATCTACTCACCTGGTCCTCGCTAGCCGGTGCCGACGTCGCCACGCGCTTGCTTATCGTCTCGAAGTCCACATGGGGGTACCTACATATCATAACGTACCATATCGCATTAAAACTAAATTCGAAATCGAAACGGCATACGAAAATCAAATCGGCACGCGTATCACGCATAGGTCCAAACCCATCGCCCACGCATGCAAGAATAGTAAAACCAACCCTTGATGTCGATGTACAAACGTCAAACCATCGAGAAAAATCCAATCACACTCATTTGCACATTCGCGAACACTAATTTTAATATAAACTAGGTTAAAACTCACAAAAACCCCATTTTCACTTAAAAAGTCATTTTTCCGAAAATCTAGCAAGCACAATTCGCCGTTTTTGTACAAAACATGATGTTTAAATGAAATTCGCGACCAATATACTTATTAAATATCTTAAATAAGTCGTATAAAAAATTTCCGAAATTTAATCTCATTAAATTCCAAAAATCCTAATATTCTAGTTTACAAAAATACCCTTTTTTAACAATTTCAAAGCAAAAATGCACAAACTACAATCTAGCTTAGATTTGCATGATCCAAAGCATTAAACCACACTTAATAAAGTTAATGAAGCCAAGAAAACCCTAATCACATTTTTAATCCCAAGAATTTAACAAATTTCAAAAACCTAGTAAGCAATTAGCAAATTAACACAATTTTTCAAGTAACAACTTGTAATTAACAACTAGATTAGTTTTCTACAAAACTAATTATGTTAAACCACTTCACTAAACCATGCACAATCAAACACAACTCATTTCCACAACAAACCCTAACTTGAAATCCAAAACTTGCAATTAAACTCACATATCCAAGTTAACACTTAATTTAAATTAGCTTTAAGAAACAAGTAACAATTTAAGCAAAAAGTTTTAGAATTATACCCAAAAATATATGAAGGTCCACAAGACTCCATGGCCTCCCAAAATGCTCTCTTTTCACAAGGATCCATGCTATACGGGCTAAGCTAAAATGGGTAGGAGTCGGATTTGGGTTTTGGGATTTTTTTTGATGGATTTTGAGCAATTTTTGATGAAGTTTTGAAGAGAAAGGAGAGGGGAAAATGGAGGGGGGCTGCTGCTGTATGGAGAAGGGATTTTGACCAGAAATGGGAGTGGGGGAGGAGAGAGAGGGAGGTAGAGAAAGTGGGGCAAAGTCAAGGTCAAACAAAGTCAAAAGTCTAACTACTTCACTCATTTTCTTTTCTTTTCTTTCATTTCTTTTTCCTTGAAAATCAAGTGGGGAAAAGATATGGTGGGTGCTGAATTCATCCATGGGGAGGGGTAAGTGCGGGTGTGTGGGTGTGGGCACGGGTGTGGGGTGGTGAAAAATGATAAATACAATACCCCAAACATCCATTTACGCTAAAAAAAAGCCTTTTTTCTTCAATAATTTCTAAACCGTTTTGGCAAATGATTTCGTTCCAAAAACCACATGTTAAAATTTTATTTAATGTTTTATGATGCACAAAATTTTTTTCAACTCATTCCAATTTGTAATTTTCCCTAATTAAATGTATTAGTGACGGCTTAAATAATAATAAAATAATATTTTTTTCAGAAAATTTGAAATTTCACCAGCGGCTCAATAAACACCAAATAATAGCAATTACATAGCTAGAATATGTATATTTAATTTTTATAATAAGATATTTGCATTTTGACTTTTTACAGAAAACCCCCTTATTTTACCGATTTTTTCGAAATTTCACCGAAACGATTTTCAAAACGCTACAATCTTCCCCCCTTAAAGAAATTCGGTCCCCGAATTTAAATTCAAACTCCCCCAAATACTAAAATATCTAAGAAAACCCATCAAGTCGTCGGGGCTCCGAAATTGTAAATACATAAAACAAATCGTAGCGCAGCGCATGCGCTTGAAAAATTAGCATATAACTCAAATCAAAACTCCGTCAAGCATCCCGCAATCATCGGAGTCATGGAGAAGACATCAATGCCAAATCCAAATCAAAACCGATATGACATAACTCGAAACTAAACATGTAAATATCGAATCTATATTTGTAAGTGTCTGAAGGAAATGCATGACAATCTCTTTAAGTCGCTGTGCAACGCGTATAACACTGCACAGTGGCGGACGTCTATCATAAGAAAATAACTATATATATATACCTTTGTTTGAAATGTACGTTCCACCGTTTTGGAAACAATTTAGAAGGGTCTCCTTATTTTAAACATTTCGTGTCATATCAGACGCGTAGGTAAATACTGAGGCTATAGCTCGCTTTTTGGAAATCCCTTCAATAACTATCAATGCATGCAAAATGTATTCAGGTACTGTCCTCTGACTAGTCCTGCTCAGTACGAAAACACATAGCAATATCATAAAACGTACTGCTCTATAAGAAATCAATCCCAAAATATGCACATGAATACTACGTGCGTCTGGTGCGCACGGAAATCAAAATCCATGAATGTGCCATACATGCGCACAGAAACAACATCTAAGTGCATCAGGTGTGCACGAAACATCTGTCGTAGGCAACATGTGTGCCTGACAGCAAAATCAGGTGCATCTGACATGCATGAAAAAAAAAATCTCGATTTAGTGCCTCTGGTGTGCACCAAAATCACCCTTCAAAACATGCGCCCCACATGCGCGAAAATCCAAATCAGGTGCATCTATCGTGCATGAAATCATGAAATCCAATATCAAGCGCCGAACGTGCGCAAAAGCAATCAGGTGCATAAGGTGCACAAAACAAATATCGAGTATCACAATCAAAATCGAAGTCCAGTGCATCTAAGTGCACAAAAGGCGTATCACTGCACTGCAAGCATATATAAACTATACCGAGTGCAGGAACGAAATCGTGTGCATGCATACGCACAAAACCAACTCAACTGTTTAAAACCGTAAAATCACAAACATGTGAAACTAAAGAACGAAAACGATATCAAGTGCAACACTGTGCAAAGATCGTAAATCCTCAATCATCAAAATCAAATCATACGAATAAATCACCCAAAACATCGTAATCAATAATGGCGGAATAGTACTGCTCAAGCGCATCCTCTAAGAATCTCGGACAACTGTCGCGGTCACTAGTGGGACGTCTCGTCGATGATCATGAACTCTGTCCTGCTGGCGTGCGTAACCATGACCACTCCTGGGTCAAGGTCTCCACTATGAATTACCGATCTTTCGGTCCATCGGCTCATCGGCCCTATCAGGTGTGCTAACGGGGACGATTCCGTTCTGGCACTTCTCTGGTCATCTCTTGGTCAATCATCGCGACCACTCGTAAGACAGCATATCACTGGCATCGGCCTCTGGCTCTCTGAATGTACGTGACACATCTGATCCTGGGTGCAAGTATCATTGCAGCAGTGTCCTGGAAGGAATCCTGCTCACGGTCTCTTCCATGTATCGTCTCTGCCAATTGTCCGGAAGTCGTTGTCCTTTCCTATATCTGCATCTTGCTCTGGAACGACTGCATACTCATCGCGACTCCTTCTGGAAGGTAAGTCCAAGTACCATGCCTCGGCATGCGCATCGCCTCTCTGATGTCGGCGGAGTGGAACGTCATCTCATCTAGATCTGGTACAAACCTCTTACTTCACTTTTCTCTACTGTTGTCTGCTTTGGACTCGTCTTGTCGCGGCTGCATGGACTGAGCTCCAACGACTATCCTCGTATCTGGAGTCTCCCAAGAATGCATCTCACCACCTAGCATCCGAATTAAGTCGAGCCATCCGATCGAGTCGTCAAAACCTTATAATCCCCCAAGAGCTCAACCTCTTGGGCACAGTTTAATAGTATCGAGTACATACCACAGCATCGGTGGTCCAGCCGTAGAAGGGCAAACCCAAGCCTCACTAATGGCGCCGTAGAACTTCCGCAAACCCGAAGGTTCAAAGGCTTTCACACGGTCATTAAGTCGAGTTAGGGTTTCATTCTTCTAGAGGGACCATAGAATTGCTTGCATGTCTTTCCGACTACTTTAAACTTGGATAAATAGGTTTCTGACATTCGATCGTCTCTGTCGACTCCCAACGTCTCCGCGTGAAGTCGTCTCTAGCTGGAATCAATCTATCTGATGACCTCGCATCGGGATAAGCGAACGAACCACCTTTCCTAGTCATTCATCATCGGGTGACTAGCGACCTTCTATCATCTATTCGTACAACTCGCCCCGCCATAGTTCCAACATATGGGGCGATATCTCGTCGCTCGCAGCAACAACTGGTTCTCTCGTCTGCACGCTGAACAGTGCCTCAATCATCAGGAGTAAGCAACACACCAACGGTCATCAAAATCTGGCTGGCCTCTGTCAGTGGCTCAATCCTCTTGTGTCGATCAGCACATCCGAGTAACCTCATAAAGGCGATCCGCCAAACTCTCGTAGCGCGGAAACACAGTAAAAAGTCACATCTCTGCAATCGTGTGTCGCCGGAATTTCGCCCTGGTCAGTCCTCGTTCGTGACGAGCTTGTGCTGACCGTAACTCTAGCCGTAGCTCTCCCTGCCGTAACCGTAGCAGCAAAACCAAACTGATACCGATGAGGCTAGATCGGAATGAATATAATACTGAACAAGGAAATGCACATCCTAAGGCTTCATAAGTGGAGTGGCGTGTCGTAAATATGCCGCGGAACATACCAACGGTACGTCACTCTACTTTAGTCACCTATTCCATCAACCAAGGGTCATCCTACGCTCCGAAGGTTAAAACCTAACGCTCTGATACCAACTTTGTCACGACCCGAAAGTACGGAACATGACCGGCACTTAAACTACGAACGTCTCGAGGCGTACGTAATCTAAGTAAACCGAAAACCCAGAAATCCAAACCAAGAAAATAGTAGAGTGCAGGAAAAACAACTTAAAGCAAGTAATTTCAATAGCATAAGCCGAATTATGCGGTTTTTAAAACATCAAAAAAATTTACTGAAAATTTCGGCAGAGTCTCCTTTGTAAATACTGGCCCCCAAACGGGATACAACATGAATAGTATACGAAATCAAGAAAAGGGCATCCCCAAGCGGGAGCTAGCTCTTCGTCAATCGACGGTCACAACCACACAAACAATATAATATACAACGCCAACGGCGAGGATCAAAACTCAAAAGGAAACTCAAAACTACCAGAAAAATAACGAGCGACTCTAAGGTCGAAAGAATAACCAACACTGGTCTCTATCTCAATAAATACATGGTTGGTTGATGGAATTCTAGATACAACAGAATAATGATATACAAGATAAATAATGGGGGTATGATACAAGTAAACCCACCTACTAGCAAATCACCCGAATGAAACTGAGCCCGTAAGCCGTAATGAAACCTGTACGGCAAATCTGCAAGAAACTGGGGCACAACGGGGGTGAGTTGCCAACTCGTGAATAGAAAAACATCTACGCACAGAAATCGCATAAATAACGCAACCTAGGTCAATGATCATAATATATCCTCAAATATAAGTATAACAGGCAGCCTATAACAATGACTAGGGTAATATCTAACCCGAGTATAATTTCATGTGCCCGTGTCAGTGCCTCAGGTTGCAATATATCATATGAATGAGGTATGAATGCATGAAACAGAATACATGTAAATGAAGAAACTGTTTTCATAAATTAGTGAGATTTCCTTCGTATTTTTAAACTGAGGTATCATAATGAAATCAGTATCAACAGTGTCTAGCATCGACACAAAACATAAATCTCACTGTCTCGAAATATCAATGTCTCAATCTCAATATCTAGGGCGCCGTCAGTCCGGACCGGCCCCTACCATCCATCTCAAGACCACGACGGTATCCTCCGGATATCCGACGCGTCGGGTAATATCACCGGTAGGTAGTGCTTCCCAGCCAGGCTCAACGTCAACACCACATTCCTCTTGCCCCGGGGTACCATACCGGGCCCACCATGTACCCGTGACGGTTCCTCCACTCCTCGACACGGATCTCCAAAATCACAGCAAACTCATGGTGGACAACACTTTACATCACTAGAAAACCGCAACATTTTATATTTTAAAAGATCATAAGTTGTAAATTTTGCGTCTTTCCCCGAAATCCAGAAATATCATAAATCTCAAGAAATCATCACAAGTGCATATGTCAATGATAATGAACTAGGCATGAACAACTGAATAACAGTATGCATGAAGTGGTAGGTAATAACTACAATGTCTAATATGGCATATAAGGGAAGTACACTAATATCATGTCAACACTACTAGCTAACAATCTAAGTTAAGCAATTATATTCTCTAAAGTGTACGTGACATGGCAATTACCGATGAAGATGTGTGTGAGCCGGCAAGTAGGTGTACGTGGTACACACGCATCATCGGTAATGGTGCTGGTGTCCTAACAGCATGATATCAATAATGGAATATGCAGCAAAATAAATATGCGAGGCAGAGCGAACAGCAATAATATGCGGGAGCTGAATACTAGACACAACGATAACTAATCAGCAATAATCTAATATAAGTCCTAGGAATGGTGCCTTTTGAAATAACACGAATCATGGGGTTTTGAAAATAGGGGCTACGGTGTTTTTATGAAAAGATACGTCGTTTTTGAAATATCCGTAGATTCCCTTGAGCTGTCTTTAAAAATGCCCACGATTCGTTAGTTTTTGAAATAAGTAAGAAGTCTAATCTAATCTAACAACTACACTAAACTATACGGCTGAACTACAAGCTGAACTACAGGTAAGGAAACCGCCTATCATCTGAGTCGATACATATACATACCTGTATATGTATAGTCGGTGATCTCGCCTCAATAATATCATATCCGATACCATATCTATAATCAGGCATCCCAAGTCAAGAGTGCGGATCAATCATCAATATAGCTCGTACGTAAATCCGTCGTACGGCATCCCAATCTGGGTACGGGTCAATATCACATTCATCATACTATTCACCTGGTATCCTCTTTATCAAATATCATGATCGGGGTACTGATCTACGTCTAGTACCATACTGATACCGCCTACGTAAGCATGGACGTGTGTGAAACACTACGTCAAGGACCCGCTACAACGTCATGTCGTATATAAGATACGAACCCTGCTATATCACCGATCTCACGGCCTCAAATCGAATCTCATCGACTCAGTTCAATCCCAAGTATCATCCTCAATCCGTATGTGAACACATAGTCCCATACCCATGTGAACACATAGCTATAATGACTCCCATGAGCACATATCAATAGGAATGTATACAAGTATTATGTGTATATGTGTAGTGCAACACTACCCTAGGGTTCGCAATGCTAAAATAATCCAACACACTAATATCCATCCTAAGCACCGTTATTAATCCCAAAAACATATAATAATTGTTGGTGTGTATACGCATCCGTATACACTACCACGGACTGCGGGGGTGCTATACGCCATCCACCCGACTTCTCCCCGTAGATATAAATCTACTCACCTGGTCCTCGCTAGCCGGTGCCGACGTCGCCACGCGCTTGCTTGTCATCTCGAAGTCCACATGGGGGTACCTACATATCATAACGTACCATATCGCATTAAAACTAAATTCGAAATCGAAACGGCATACGAAAATCAAATCGGCACGCGTATCACGTATAGGTCCAAACCTATCGCCCACGCATGCAAGAATAGTAAAACCAACCCTCAATGTCGATGTACAAACGTCAAACCATCGAGAAAAATCCAATCACACTCATTTGCATATTCGCGAACACTAATTTTAATATAAACTAGGTTAAAACTCACAAAAACCCCATTTTCACTTAAAAAGTCATTTTTCCGAAAATCTAGCAAGCACAATTCGCCGTTTTTGTACAAAACATGATGTTTAAATGAAAGTCGCGGCCAATATACTTATTAAATATCTTAAATAAGTCGTATAAAAAATTTCCGGAATTTAATCTCATTAAATTCCAAAAATCCTAATATTCTAGTTTACAAAAATACCCTTTTTTAACAATTTCAAAGCAAAAATGCACAAACTACAATCTAGCTTAGATTTGCATGATCCAAAGCATTAAACCACACTTAATAAAGTTAATGAAGCCAAGAAAACCCTAATCACATTTTTAATCCCAAGAATTTAACAAATTTCAAAAACCTAGTAAGCAATTAGCAAATTAACACAATTTTTCAAGTAACAACTTGTAATTAACAACTAGATTAGTTTTTTACAAAACTAATTATGTTAAACCACTTCACTAAACCATGCACAATCAAACACAACTCATTTTCACAACAAACCCTAACTTGAAATCCAAAACTTGCAATTAAACTCACATATCCAAGTTAACACTTAATTTAAATTAGCTTTAAGAAACAAGTAACAATTTAAGCAAAAAGTTTTAGAATTATACCCAAAAATATATGAAGGTCCACAAGACTCCATGGCCTCCCAAAATGCTCTCTTTTCACAAGGATCCATGCTATACGGGCTAAGCTAAAATGGGTAGGAGTCGGATTTGGGTTTTGGGATTTTTTTTGATGGATTTTGAGCAATTTTTGATGAAGTTTTGAAGAGAAAGGAGAGGGGAAAATGGAGGGGGGCTGCTGCTGTATGGAGAAGGGATTTCGACCAGAAATGGGAGTGGGGGAGGAGAGAGAGGGAGGTAGAGAAAGTGGGGCAAAGTCAAGGTCAAACAAAGTCAAAAGTCTAACTACTTCACTCATTTTCTTTTCTTTTCTTTCATTTCTTTTTCCTTGAAAATCAAGTGGGGAAAAGATATGGTGGGTGCTGAATTCAGCGATGGGGAGGGGTAAGTGGGGGTGTGTGGGTGTGGGCACGGGTGTGGGGTGGTGAAAAATGATAAATACAATACCCCAAACATCCATTTACGCTAAAAAAAGCCTTTTTTCTTCAATAATTTCTAAACCGTTTTGGCAAATGATTTCGTTCCAAAAACCACATGTTAAAATTTTATTTAATGTTTTATGATGCACAAAATTTGTTTCAACTCATTCCAATTTGTAATTTTCCCTAATTAAATGTATTAGTGACGGCTTAAATAATAATAAAATAATATTTTTTTCAGAAAATTTGAAATTTCATTAGCGGCTCAATAAACACCAAATAATAGCAATTACATAGCTAGAATATGTATATTTAATTTTTATAATAAGATATTTGCATTTTGACTTTTTACAGAAAACCCCCTTATTTTACCGATTTTTTCGAAATTTCACCGAAACGATTTTCAAAACGCTACAAAATGATGGGTAGAACTTGACATGTGACTTATGATTTGTTGACCTTCTTCAAGGTCATAAGAGCATGGGGAAAAAATCAACATCGGGGGTTTCTAAAGAAACTGAAACTTGCTAGTGCTGCATACCATTTGGAGTTTGATAATATTGGTAGGATTTCTTTAGCATTATCACACAATGATATTTGGATCTCGATCCTACTGTGAGTATCCACTACTCCTCGGGAGATTCTTCACTTAACGATCAATGCTATAAACCAAGTAGGTGTCTAGAACAATGTTAGCGGGGCTACGCCTCCAAGGATAAGAGGTTATTTAATTAAGGAACTTCGCGAAACCGTCGTAAAACCTCCCTCGAAGTACCAACACTAGCCTGGCTAAACGCTTAAGCAAGTATTGTACGGTGAGATTAGTCCTGACTAATTCTTCTTTTATGGTTTGAAGAAGGATTCGAGAGACAGTGGGAGCCATCCTGTTTAGATAAAAACCAATCTAAACTTGCAAGAGCATCATGCTAAAGTGTTTTCTTCTCTCTCTTTTAATTGCAGTGACCATGTAACCATGAATAAGTTACATCTAGATAACAAATTGGCTGAATCTGACTTTTATGACTGGCAAAGGTCTGTCCAGATGTCCATTGCCTATGACAAGCTGGACCACCCTATTACTACTCAAGCCCCACCGTCCCAGGTCCAGTTTCCACCGTCGCGGATATGGATATCCATCAGACAAAGGAAAAGGAAAGTGCGAATGCCAAGTGCCTCGTGTTGGCTTCAGTTGATGGTATATACCATAAGCAGCACGAGAAGATGGACTTACTTTCCATCTTCCTCCATAACAATGATTTATATGGAGAGCAATCTCGTGTCGCAAGATATGAAACTTTGAACGAATTGCTTCAAGCGAGATTGGCTGTTGGGTCATCTGTAGGGGACGACGTCCTTACGATGACTAGCTATATTGATGAGCTCACGGACCAGGAGACCACGTTGGGAAACAGATCATATGCTGACTTGTTTCTACAATCCCTACCTTCTACTTGCACCCTGAAGGAAACTAGGGAGACACCCGCTCTGCTTAATGGGGGACCTTCTTCTTCTGCATCCAAGGCGAAAGCAAAGGGTGAAAAGAAGAAGACCTCCACAAAGACGATAAGCGGTGTCAGTGAGGTAGAAGTAAACGGAAGGGCAAAAGTTTCGGAACTTAATGTAGGGAAGGAGGGATGTTCCTGTTGTTATGGGAAGGGGCATTAACAGAAGGATTGCAAGGCTTTGAAAGCCAATAGCCAGGATTCGAAGCATGTTGTGGCTTCGGCCTCGGGTGTGTTTGTAATTGAGAACTGTATGTTAATTAACTCTACTTCCTTGGTACTAGATACCGGATCAGGATCTCATATATGTAATTCATTACATGCTTTGATAAGCCGCAGAGTTATCAGGGTGGGTGATATGACTCTCAGAGTAGCGAACGGAATGGGCGTAGACGCTGAATCCGTAGGGGAATATCACGTAGGATTGACAAGTGGGCAGATATTGATTCTACGTAACTGTTTTTATGTACCTAGTCTGCTTATAATATCATATCAGTATCCTCACTTTCTAAAGAGGGATATGATTTTACATTTGTAAGCGATATGGTACACATCCACCTAAATCAAGTTCTGATTGGGTCAGGTACATTAGATAACGGTATATACGTATTAAATCAAGCTCAGGTTTTCAATGTCCAGAACACACTTAAAAGAAAGTCTCCGGATATAAATCAGGCTTTCTTATGTCATTGTAGACTAGGTTACATCAATGAAACACGGTTGACTAAGTTACATAAAGAAGGATATTTGAATCCCTTCGAATATTAATCTTATGCTACTTGTGAATCTTGTCTCATAGGAAAGATGACAAAGACTCCGTTTACTGGACACGGAGTAAGAGCGAGCGAGCTCTTGGGACTCATACACAGCGATGTGTGTGGTCCAATGTTTACATATGCACGAGGTGGTTATTCCTACTTCATTACTTTTACGGATGATTTATCTAGGCATGGACATATCTTCTTGATGAAGTATAAATCCGAGGCCTTTGAGAAATTCCGGGAATACAAAAATGAAGTGGAAAAACAAACAGGCAAAAGTATCAAGACACTGAGATCTGATCGAGGTGGTGAATACTTAAGTGCCGAGTTCCTAGGATACATAAAAGAGAATGGAATTCTCTCTCAGCTTACTCCTCCATACACACCACAACACAATGGTGTATCGGAAAGGCAGAATCGAACCCTATTGGATATGGTTCGTTCCATGATGAGTAAGGCCGAGTTACCGTGATCCTTCTGGGGTTATGCACTAGAATCGGCTACATATCTTTTGAACAAGGTTCCGACTAAGACTGTGCGTACCACACCATATCAGATGTGGAGTGGGAAGAAACCCTATCTTCAGTACCTGAAGATATGGGGATGTCCAGCTTTTGTTAAAAAGCAGCATGTGGACAAGCTCGAGGCACGCTCAGTACTGTTTAAGTTTGTGGGATACCCAAAGAACTCCAAGGGATATCTTTTCTATTATGCAGAGAAACAAAATGTTTTTATTTCTCAGCATCCCCACTTCATGGAAGCTGAATTTTTAGAAAATCAGAAAAGTGGGCGCGCAATAGAACTGGAAGAAATTCCAGAACCACAAGCTGTTACTGAAAGTTTTGTAGAACCAGAAGTTTTAGAAGAAAGGGGCATCCCAATGCCACTTCGCAGAAGTAGTAGGCAGTCTCATCTGCCCGAGAGATACTACAGTTTTCTCATAGACGGGGATCGAGAGGATTGCATCATTGACAATGATGACCCTACTAGCTTCCAGCAAGCCATTCAGAGCGGTGACTCGGTAAGATGGCTGGATGCAATGCGGACCGAAATGGAGTCCATGTACACCAACAAAATTTGGACTTTGGACATTGCTCCAGAAGGGGTAAAACCCGTAGGCTGCAAATGGATCTTCAGAAAGAAGATTGGTGTAGATGGACAGGTTGAAACCTATAAGGCTAGACTTGTTGCAAAGGATTTTCGTCAAAGGCCTGGTTTGAACTATGACGAAACCTTTTCTCCAGTGGCTATGCTCAAATCCATTTAGGTCCTTCTTGCCTTTGCTGCCTTCCACGATTATGAGATCTGGCACATGGACGTAAAGACGGCTTTTCTAAATGGTAACTTGGAAGAGTGGGTCTATATGGATCAGCCAGAGGGATTCATTCAGAGTGGGAGCAGCGGTAAATTTTGCAAGTTGCTTAAGTCCATTTATGGAATAAAGCAGGCATCGCGGAGTTGGAACATCTGTTTTGATGATACTGTCAAGGAATTCGACTTTATAAAAAAATCCAGATGAACCATTCATATACAGTAAGATTGTAGGGAGAACTGTAGTATTTCTCGTCTTGTACATGGATGACATTCTCTTAATAGGAAATGATATTCCTATGCTACAGTCAGTCAAAGGATTCTTATCACAGAAGTTCTCCATGAAGGACCTGGGTGATGCCTCCTACATTCTGGGTATTCAGATCTATCGTGATTGATCAAAGAGGATGTTGGGACTTTCACAGTCCAGATACATAGACACCATATTGAAAAGATTCAGTATGAAAGATTCTAAGCGCGGTAACCTACCGGCTTGTCACGGAATCACCCTCTCCAAAGAGATGTCTCCCAAGACTGATTTGGAAAGGGCTCGCATGTCGATTATACCCTACGCTTCTGCGGTAGGCTCTATAATGTATGCGATGTTATGTATCAGACCAGATATAGCATACGCATTAAGCGTTGTAAGCCAGTATCAGTCAAACCCAGGGGAGAAGCACTGGATAGCAGTAAAGAACATTCTCAAGTACCTGAGGAGGACTAAGGAGATGTTCTTGGTGTATGGCGGAAAAGACCTCCAGATCGAGGCCTTTGCTGAATCCGGCTTCCAGAGTGACAAGGATGACTCCAAGTCCATGTAGGGTTGTGTCTTTACCCTCAATGGAGGGGCGGTCTGTTGGAAGAGCTCCAAGAAGGACACCGTTGCTGACTCGACGATGGAAGCAGAGTACATAGCTGCTTGCGATGCCGCAAAAGAAGCTGTCTGGATGAAGAAGTTCCTCACAGAACTTCAGGTGGTTCCAACCATTGTTGATCCAATACTGCTGTATTGTGACAACAACGGCGCTATAGCTTTAGTGAATGAACCCAGGTCCCATCAGAAGTCCAGACATATCTTAAGGCGGTATCACCTAATCAGGGAGATCATAGATCGCCAGGAGATCGAGGTGAAGAGAGTAGATATGGAGAATTAAACTACTGATCCATTTACAAAGGCCATTCCTTAGACACAGTTCGAGAGGCTATTCGAGATGATAGGTCTGCGATATGGCAGTACATGGCCCTAGTGCAAGTGAGAGATTGTTAGTGTATATGCCTTAGAGGCCATTATTGTATTATACTGGATTGTATATTACTTAATAGAAGCTTGGGATATTCACAGTTGTATTGACAGTCTTACTCAAAATGGTAGTATGCTACTTGATTTGTATCTACTTTAATATATGCATGTGTTTCTTTTAACATGTCGCTTATACATATTAGTAGAGCCCTTAGGATCTTTGCTTGATTACCAGCGTTGTGATGGCAGTCACACTAGTGGAGGCTGGGTAGTCTATAAGCACATCCTATAGAGGTCCCTAATCGTAGGATTATCGAGAAGGGGCATCGATACTCTGGAGTAGACTAGTGTACACGCTTCTCATCCCAGCAGGGGAGATGGTCTGTCCCACAGCAATCAGTACGTTGTACTGGAGATAGTATGCAGGTGCTCGTTTGGTTACGAGTACACCGGACAGGACTCGTCGGGAACTGCAGATTGGTGTACTACCTATCGTCTGATTGCAGTTCCCAAGTGACATGAGTACAGCTTAGTCCGTCGACTTGACACTGCTACTTCGCCTTGAGTGTGTTCCCACTGTACTTAGATTACTACCCTACCACGGCTCAAAGGAGTCGTGCAAACAGGTAGTAATTGGGTGCAGTCCTGAACACTTGGAGGCAGTGGTAGTTAGACATGATTCGTCTCTCCCGGTATTGGGGGTTGATATCACGCTGTGTATGGAAAGCAATTACGCAAAGTCCCTGGCCAGGGCAAGCGAGATTTACTGGTAGGTGCTCCAGTAGTTTCTCAAGTGTAATGGGCTACACTCTGACACGACTTATACCGCTATTAGGGGTCTGACGTTTACCGCCCCCTAAGCCCGATATGCGATAGTCCTAGATGAACAGACCAGACTGTATGGAGATTGTCATATACAGGCTCAGTAAGAGTTCGGATGGGTTTCCTCATCGACCTTCTTATCGATATCTACCTGGGGACCGTTACGTACAGCTAGTACCGCTTGCGGCCTGTGGTTAAACCCACTGCCAGCGTAGTGTCGAGTCTTTAGAGTCCCACACAGAGAGTTTCTCTGCACTGGGCAAAAGGTGTAGAAGCCGTTTGGTTTTACGGCAAGGCCACGATCACTTACGTACACTTGTGCACGTACTATGATCGGGCAGATAATACTAGTGGGCTTTGGTTTAAGCCGGATCCTAGTATAATACAGATGGATTTATTCAGTCTCATTTTATCTGTGTTTTTCGTAAAAACGGATGGGAAGGGCAGTCTCGTAATTTTTCGGGAAGCTTCTAGAAGGAGATGACTCATTTGGTTTTATTTCTTTTTGGATGTAAACTAAATGAGATGGAAGAGATGAGGTGTAGGTTTTCATTAAATGAACTATGACTCATGAGATGATTCACTATTTAAATTAAATGAAGCATGCTTAATATTATCTTGATTTATTCAAGAGAGATATTTTATATGCTTCATATTATTCAAGCATGAGAGATAATTCATTTCATTATTACAAACACTTTCTCTCTCTTCAAGTCTTCATCTTCTTCCTCAAACCCTAATAGCTCTCATGTGTTGAGAATCCTAGGGTTTAAAGAGACTAGGTACTCCATCTAAATACTCTACACCCTCTAGGACTTCTAGATTAGCAAATTAGAAGCCGTAGTTATCTCAGATTCGAGATAGGAGCTCGGACTATAGACTCTCGGGTGGATCGTCTTTGACTCGAGGGGGCCGTTGAGGTACCCACGATCCATAGAGCCGACGACGTGTGGAGGACGGTGATGAAGACCCGAAAGACATGTAACGTGAAGTATAACTTCGAATCCGAGTAGTTAATCTTTTCGTAGTTTGCTAGTAATGGTTTAGACACGATCCGTGTGCTTAAGTCTGTGTTACGAAACTTTGATAATTGTTTTTCATATATTCCTCCTCCCCACGAACTCGTGGGGTGCGTGACATGGACTTACATACGTTAATCCGATGTTGGACTAAGAAATACTTAACAGGGGTTCAGGATTATTTCTGATCCAATGAAAGAGCATTTGGGCCCTGTCGTTTTAGTTTAAGGACGCTACGGTCCACAGCTAGTTTAACGACATAACGGTCCATAGTTCACCATTTGTGAGGTGAGGATTTAATTTAAGGACGTTTCGGTCCATAGTTAGTTTAAGGACGTTTCGGTCCATAGCTAGTTTAAGGACGTTACGGTCCAAGGAATTGTTGATTGTCGGGACCCGCCACCTCTCTGAAGACGTTGAAGAATTACAACGACATGTATCAGAGGTGTGGGGAGATGTACCCTTGAACCATTGTCGGTTCGGAGATCTGTAGTTGGGTTTGGGACTAAGACCAATTTAGAAAAATTGTGAGTACATGGGCTCGGTTGATCTGAATTAGGGACTTTTGGTCAACTTGGATTCAGCCCACTCAGTTTTGAATAAAGTGTTAAACACTTATTTGGGCTCGGTCCCTTTTATGTGCAACAATGTTGAGCATTGACATGGGCTTTGACGCTCACCCTATTTCTATGTTTTTTATGGAGTGTTAAACACTCTTTATGGCTCTGGGCTCTGTTTGCAGGCGCTTTATGTTAAACAGCGCCCACATGAGGGGCACGTGAGGCTCTTGGTGCTGAGCGCCAACCATTGAGTGCATAGCACTCTTTATTTTAGCAGAGCCCACGTGAGGGGAATGTGAGGTGCTTGGCACTGAGCGCCAACTAATGAGGGCATAGCACTCTTTATTTTAGCAGCTCCTACGTGAGAGACACGTGGGGCGCTTGGTGCTGGGCGCCAACCACTGAGTGTTAGGCACCCTTTATTAAGGAGCGCCTACGTGAGGGGCACGTGAGGCGCTTGGCGCTGGGCGCCAACCACTGAGTGCTAAGCACTCTTTATTAAGCAGCGTCCACGTGAGGGGCACGTGAGGCGCTCGGCGCTGTTTCTTTCTTTGTGCATTTTTCTAAAGAATTCAATTCTTTGTTCTCCCCTGGATCTTCAATTCCCAAGAAAAAATTCATCCCCATGAGAATTAAATTCTCATTTTTGGAAGACTTGTCTCATGGATCTCAGATCCAGGGAAAGAACTATGTTCTTTTATAAGGGTTAAACCCTTGGGTATGTAGATGAGATACTATGATCTTTATTTACCTTGAAGAAAGTTCTTCTTCTTTCTTCTCTCTTAAAGCTCTTTTTTCTTGCTCTTCTTTTTGAACTTGAAGTTTATGGGGGGGGTTCCTCTCTGTAAGACTTGAAGTCTTGGGGCCTTTATATAGTGGAGGAAAATTTGTTGAATTAGTTAAAGAAATCTCTCATTGAGAGATCCTCAATTGATTTGTGGATTTTATCCACCGTTGGATCTTTGATCCAAGGACTTCTATTTTACAGAAAATATTTTTCTTGTTTTTTTTCACAAGATTGGGAAAATATTTTCCATACAGAGCTTATTATGTAATTTGGTGATTTTTAATCACCATTGGATCTTTAATCCAACGGTGCTCTGTTTTACAGAGCGTAATCTTTCTTCTTTAGAAAGATTGGGGAAATATTTTCCCATATAGAGCTTATTCTGTAGCTAGGTGGTTTTCACCATTGGATTTTTAATCCAACGGTGCTCTGTTTTACAGAGATTAATCTTTCTCGTTCAGAAAGATTTGAGGAGCATTTCCTCAGAGTTTTTAACTCTTGGCTCTGGCGCCCTCGTGCAATGCACGTGAGGCGCTGCCTCAGAGTTTTTAACTCTTGGCGCTGGCGCCCTCGTGCAAGGGACGTGAGGCGCTGCCTCTTTCAAATTTTGAACAGAGCTTTGCTCTTTTATCGGGGGGAAACAAATGCTCCCTACTGTTGTGCTCATGTGACTTACACGTGAGTGCAACAGTGGCAGCTTTTCCACCGTTGGATCTTCTTGAAAGTTGGATCGTCTTCCCATGCCTATAAGTAGGGCCTTTGGCCCTTGAGAGGACTGCTGTTCATCTTCCATTTTTCTTCTTTCTGAGAATTCAATTCTCTTTCCAGAGCTTAGATCTCTACCCAATGAAACTCTTTTAGAGTTATAACTTTGCCCAAATTTTTTGGTAAGGATCATAATCGAACCCATTAAACAGAGCTTTGCTCTTCTGAGATCGTAGATCTTAAGATGTATTTTAGGGTTTCTTTAAACCGTTAATTAGAACAGAGCTTTGCTCTTCTTAGATCATAGATCTAATGAAATCATTTTTAGGGTTTCTTGACCCGTTAATGAAGAACTCTTAGAGTTTCTAGGATTTTTACTTCAGATCTTTAAAGATCTTAGGGTTTTACAGAGCATAGCTCTTTAGAAATTTTTTTGGGGAATTTTATTCCCTTCTTAATTACATTTGACAAATATGATTTCTGTCTGCAGAGCACTTCTCTCGAGGGAGTTCAACTCCTTGGCCTAATGAGTCTCTCATTAAATGAGAATCCTTTTAGGATTTCCTCCTTACTGAGTGACTGTCTCATCAATGATGAGCTGTCATTTTGATTTTGTGGGTCTCCCTAGTCCCTTTCTCTTGCATTGCAGTGTGGTACAATTTTAAAGTACCAAGTGTCTGAATAGCATTGGCAACTAGCCCTCGCCCTTTTTTCGTGCAGGTACCATGGCTTTCAATTTTTCCTTTCCTTTTGTTCGTTCAGAGAGCGCCTTCGCTGACGCGCCCGTGGATCGGGAAGTCTTCGCTCTCATTAAAGATCACGACCCGGTGCAGAAATCTCTTCATCTATGGGGGTCGTGGTACAACCAAATTATCCAGGGCCGGCGTAGTTTCTCTTGTGCAGTACCCTCAGAGCCCATTTCAGCGATTTACTATGCCGACTCGCCTCTGGTGAATTACGCCGTAGATGAGGTTAACTGGACCTCAGAGGGTCGCCTTCAGCTTTCTACGGCCTCAATACCTGTACAACCGCTGATGGCTTTGGATATTTTAAGGCGGCGCATATATCAAGGAGAGTCGCGCCCTTGGGGACAAGTGTACATGATTGGCTTGACTCCTCGCTATTCAGCCGGATATCTGCAGTGGGCTCGATACATCTTGTCGACCAAGAAATCACTGTTGCTGAAGCTCGGATTATACCCCGCAATTTATGCATCTCTTTTGAAGTATTCCACGCCGCCTGTATGGTGGGTCAAAGCTTTCTTGGAACAATAGAACATCCTGACTCACACCTTTCTTCTATCAGATCGGGAAGTCTCAATCTCTTTGGAGGAGCTCGCGGAGATCTCTGGCTTACCCGTCAGAGGGGAACATTACGAGAAGATACTTCCCCCTGACGAGTACATCTTTGCCACCCAATCAGTGGTGATGGGCCTTATGTAGGGTTCCTAGGCACCCTAATGAGGTCACACAAGGCATCGAACATGCCAAATTAAAATATTAACGGTGCCGAGAGACCCGACTACGGATCGTTGGCTAGATGTTTAGGCGAAAAAGCTAACTAGTTAACACTTAACTATGAGATATCAGAAATACAACCTTTGTAGATCCGGTGCTCCACCTCCATAGCTCCATGAAGAAGTCATCTCCGCTGTACAAATTCGAAATCCGGGCTCTTGCGTCGGCTTCATCGGAGAAGAAGCGGGCTAGGTCATCGACGACGTGCCGAAGATGATCTACGTCGAGGCATCGCTAAATCAAGCTCCGACTTCACCAAGTCAAGAAACTTGTGAAGTAAACACACTCTACTACTTGGTAAGAGGTAGAGGATGAAGAAATAGAAAGTGGGTAGACTTTAGAATTGGATTTCACACTCATTTTCATCAATCACCATTGATGAAGTGAACTTTCTTCATGTGAAGAAGATGAAGAAGAAGAAGAAAGAATTATGATAAGTTTATTAAAAATGAAAAGAAAAATCAAAACTTATCATAATATAAACCATGGTCAAGTGTAGAGATTGAACTAAGGTTAAATCAAATGGTTAGGTTAAGCATGAGATAAGAATGGTGGACAAAGTCAAAGGTTCATGAATCTTCAACTACAAACAAAGAAAGCCACCATTCTTCTCATTTCTTTTTCCAAAAAGAAAATAGATAAATAAATGAATAAATAGATATGAAAAACAAAACCCTAACCATTTAAATAACCATGGTTTAATCTTTACACAAACCAAAAAGCATGTATCATCAAACATGATACAAGCAAATGCACAAAATCATATCACATATATAATGTGCACATCCGAGTGAGAAAATCCATCTAAAGTGAACCGATACTAGTTAATGCAAAGTAATATATCAAATATATAATTATGCATTAAATAATTAAATCAACACTTGATTCAATGACCCGGTCATGTCGCACACAACCGACTAGTATATAATGTATCGGCTTATCAAATCAACCTTTGATTCGATAACTAGGGTATATCGCATATAACCTAATCGATACATTCATCGCGAGAATGGAATACGGTATCACATACACGCATTATTCTTGGTCCCGCACATATCTCATATGCGCTCCTATTTCGTTTTGCTTGAGCCAGGAAGCCTCTGTGTAGGACTCTAAAGACTCGTCAATACGCCGGCAGCGGATGATGATCATATCAAACATCCACAAGCCGCAAGCGGTCTGCTAAACGTAACGGCCACCCGGGTATTGAGCGATCTGAAGATCGACGAGCAAGCCCGCTCACACTCCAGTGAATCCAACCAGTAACACTACCGTACAGTCCGGTCTGATCGTCTGATATATCGCATATCTCGCCTAGGGGTGGTAAAACGTCAGACCCCAATAGCTTGATAAGTCGTGTCGATATGAGGTCTATAACAATTCGAGAAACTACTGGTAACACTTACCAGTAAATCTCAGCAACCCTGGCCAAGGATTTCCTGTTATAGCCAATCGAACACAGCGCAACATCAACCCCCTATACCGGGAGAGACGAATCCCCTCCTATCGCTCATTGCCTCCATGTGACTCGGGACTGTACCCAAAAACCACCGTTTTGCACGCCCTCTTGGACGTGGTAAGATGGAAATCAAAGCACAGTGGGAACCACAAAAGACTCTATGACGATCTCGGGTCAACAGACTACTCTGTACCAGTGTCACCAGAGAACTGCCATCTGACGTGAGGTATAATACCATCTGGGAGTTCTCGGCGAGTCCGTCCAGTGTACCCAGTCTCTACTGAGCACCCGTATATCTCCTCTGATGTCAAACACCGATGGATATGGGATCATCCATCGCCCATCTGTATAGGTCGAGAAGGTACACGCTAGTCTACTCTGGTATATCGATGCCCCGTCTCGATACACCCACGACTAGGGATTTTGAAGGATGTACTTATAGACTACCATGTCCCCACTAGTATGATCCGCATCATAGTCCAGGTAGTCAAGTACACATCCTAAGGGCTTTACCAACATGTAACAGAGAGACAATCGGTATACACGTTAAGGTAAAGAGCAACCAGATAGCATACTATCATGTCGAGCAAGAAAGTCCTCCCTATATATGTCCCAGCATCCACTACAATATACATCCTATGTACAGTAATGGCCTCTAGGGCATACATATAACTAACACCTTATCCCGGAGAATGCCATTCAACATCGATTCCCGAGTCTGATCAAGGTGTTGAAGATTTACGAGAGCCTATTTCTAGAGTCTGGAGGGCATGGAGTCAGCTTCACAGACTTCATCGCTCGCTTTCTACGCTCAGAAGTCAGCTTCACAGACTTCATCGCTCGCTTTCTTCGCCCAGAAGTCTTATCAAAACAAGCTACGAAATTCGCCAAGCTTGACGTCCCATTTGGTTTTGGTTTGGATAACCAGCCAACGACAGAAGCAGATTTAAGAAGCTTCTTTATTTCGAACACCCCAGTTGTTCCTTTTGCAAAGCTTGATGCTTCAGACGTCGATGAAAAGACCTTCTTCCTGGGGTTTATTGGCTTGTGGTTGAACTGGTTCGTGCTTCCAATGCACCCTCGCTATATGAGGCCGTCATGGTTATGGGGACACGTATGGCCATTGGGATTGTAGGGCTCGCTCATCTATACCACGGCCTGAGCTTAGCAGCGGATACTACTCAACCTGGAGTAAAACCTATGCATCTTCCGCTGCACTACTTTACGTCCTGGGTCGAAATGCACGTGCTTGGTGCTTTCGGAGTCCACAAATGGCCCCGCTTCTATGACAGTTATAACTTTTCCCGGGTCATGTTTCTAGTGGACGCTTCCGCATTAGATCCGTTGCAGCGAGAGACTCGACGCCTGATCCTTCACCCGCGTATGGTCGGGGATAGTATGATTTTTGTTGACAGAGTCTTAACTATCGGCAAGGAATCCACCAGGGCAGTGCAACTGCTGCGCGATACTTTCAAAGATGGGGCTCCTACGTTGAAGGCCCGGGAGATCCTACACTTATATTCGATTAGGCCAGGCTTTCTAGTGTTCAGGCAAGACGCCTCGGCATTGTTCATGAGGTATAACCCACACCGTTTTGCTCAACAGTCAGGTTACGATCAGGGTGACCCGCTCGAGGCTTTCTTAACTGAGCCGGTTGCTACGGAAGAGGGTATCCGCAGCGCGCTGCACTATTTCTTGCGGCTAAACACGGGGTCTAGCTTTCTCATTAGCGAGCCAAGCTATGTGCTGAATGCTTCGAATGCCTACGTGGTGTGGTATCAGCATGCAACAGGTGCTGTTATCAGGGAAGAGAGGCGGTTATTACTTGATCACAAGGATGTTGTCCCAGCTGGTAACCCAGCAGTTCCTTTGAAGCGATGGACCACCGTTCGTCCTTCCTTAAGAGAATATGCTGCGGTCGTGGTCCCACGCGCCTTCCCTGAGAAGCCTCTACCCTGTGTTCCTGTAGCAACGGTAGCTGCAGCGTCCCCGGAGTCTGGCGTTGGTGTGGAAATTGGGACCCGCCGCCCAAAAAAACCCGTTAAGCGCAGGCTCTTGTCATCGGCTGCTGGCGCTCGCTCGCAAAAGAAGTAGAAGTCGTTGTTTTCTGCCGACATCATATTTGGCCAGGAGCCACATGCTCCTTACAGCGAGGGTTTGTGCGAGTATGGGACCAATGAGGGTTTATTCATCGCGCTTGCGGATGATACTGATCTCCAGGCTCCCCTTGTGGCTTCCGAGCGACTGGCTCGCGATGAAGCGGCACTGATCACTATTGCGAAGTCAGGTATACTTCAGTTACATTCTTCCGCGGCCATCTTCTTTTATTATGCTTCTACTGACGCTTTCTTCTTCAACAGGTATATCTGCCGAAGAGGCTCTCACGGTTTCCCTCAAGACATTCGAAGAGGAAGAGAGGCACCACGCTTCTTCGGACCTTGGTAAAATTCAGTTCTTTATGCTTTTATTACCTTTTTTATTCTTGCTCTGACCCTTTCTTTCATCTTGTTGTAGGGACTACCTTGACTCGGGTTATTCTAAGTGCAGTGCCGATCCCAAGCAGCGATGTAGCAAAACTTCCAAAGCCAGCTATTGTAGCCCCAGCTCTCCCAACGTTACCGCAGGAGGCTTTGCTAAAGCAGCCGATGACAGACGCCGTAACGGCTCCAGAGGCAGAGCTTGGTTCGAACGACGACGTCCCCTTGTTAGAGGTCTTGAGAAGATCATTTCTCACTGCTCAGACCGAACGGAAGCGTAGGAAGCATGCGGTGAGGGAACGCGATGCCAGTTTGGCCGTGGGTGCAGGCTCAAGCAGATTCCGCTTGCTGATACTCCTTCGGCGGATGTTCCCTCTGCGTTGTCTACCGCCCATAGACAGGTTGCACGTGCGGCTCAAGAAGAAATCAAAAAGCTGCTCCAAGGTAACGTAACGCTGAGTCTTTTAATAGAATTTGATCTTCGAATTTTGACACATGCATTTTCTGCAGGGCCAAGTCTTGGCGATGGGATGACGGGTGAAACCCTACCAGTTTCTGTTCTCGAAGTTGCTACCCTCTCTCTGGAATCTGGGACTGTCCAGACCACAGCCCTTTCTCCCTGTGGCTCCTTGGTATCGGCGGGCGTCGCAAGCGTCACGACGGCCCTCGTCGTGTCAGGGGATGAAGCTATGGGCACGGAATCTACTCCTCTGAGAGAGAGCGAAGAATCCGTTAAACCCGGTGACGCCTCCGTCATGGTTTCGGTCCCTGATTTATCAGGCAATCCCCGAGTAGCTATTTTCAAGCTTTTCAATCTTGTCCAGCCCTTCTAATGATACTTTGTTTGTCTTGAGTACAGGCGTGGTGAATCTCGAGGCCGTGCCATCTGAAGAAGCGTCACCGGTCGTAGCTCTGACGGTCGCCGTCCCTTCGCTTTCTCCCATGTCCTCTCAAATATTGGAAGGTATGGGTTTGCGACTTATCTGTTTTACTATGGATACTGTTAGTTATATGTAAGCCCTAGAGGCCATTACTGTACATATGTAGTGGATGCTGGGATATATAAAGAGAGAACTTTCTTGCTCGACATGATAGTATGCTATCTGGTTACTCTTTATCTTAACATGTACACTGATTGTCTCTCTATTACATGTTGGTAAAGCCCTTAGGATGTGTACTTGACTACCTGGACTATGATGCGGATCATACTAGTGGGGACATGGTAGTCCATAAGTACATTCTTCAAGGTCCCTAGTCGTGGGTATATCGAGACAGGGCATCGATATACCAGAGTAGACTAGCGTATACCTTCTCGACCCATACAGATGGGCGATGGATGATCCCATATCCATTGGTGTTTGACATCAGAGATGATATATGGGTGCTCAGTGGAGACTGGGTACACTGGACGGGCTCTCCGAGAACTCCCAGATGGTATTATACCTCACGTCAGATGGCAGTTCTCTGGTGACACTGGTACAGGTTAGTCTGTTGACCCGAGATCGTCATATAGTCTTGTGTGATTCCCACTGTGTTTTGATTTCCACCTTACCACGTCCAAGAGGGCGTGCAAAACGGTGGTTTTTGGGTACAATCCCTAATCACATGGAGGCAATGAGCGATAGGAGGGGATTCGTCTCTCCCGGTATAGGGAGTTGATGTTGCGCTGTGTTCGATTGGCTATAACCGGAAATCCCTGGCCAAGGTTGCTGAGATTTACTAGTAAGTATTATCAGTAGTATCTCGAACTGTTATAGACCTCATATCGACACGACTTATCGAGCTACTGGGGTCTGACGTTTACCACCCCTAGGCAAGATATGCGACATATCAAACGAACAGACCGGACTGTACGGTAAGTGTTACTGGTTGGATTCACAGGAGTGTGAGCGGGCTTGCTTGTTGATCTTCTGATCGTTCAATACCCGGGTGGCCGTTACGTTTAGCAGACCGCTTGCGGCTTGTGGGTGTTTGATATGATCATCACCTACTGCCGGCGTATTGACGAGTCTTTAGAGTCCTACACAGAGGTTTCCTGGCTCAAGCGAAACGAAATAGAAGTGCATATGAGATATGTGCGGGACCGAGAATAATGCGTGTATGTGATACCGTATTTTTTTCTCGCGATGAATGTATCGATTGGTTGTATGCGATATAACCTAGTTATCGAATCGAGGATTGATTCGATAAGTCGATACATTGAATATTAGTCGGTCATATGCGATATGACCGGATCGTTAAATCAAGTGTTGATTTAATGATTTAATGTATAATTATATATTTGATATATTACTTTACATTAACTAGTATTGGTTCACTTTAGATTGATTATCTCACTTGAATATGCACATTGTATATATGATATATGTTTGTGCACTAGTTTGTATCATGTTTGATGATACATGCAAACTTGGGTGTATGTTTGCTTTAAACCATCTTTAGGTTAATGGTTAGGTTTCAATTTGTGTTATTTATTTTCTTTATTCATTTTAGTTAAAATGAAATGGTTGCTTTCTTTGTTTTATTGTGAAGCTTCATGAAGCTTTGAAAAAGTGACCATTTTGTTTTATCCTTTAAACCTAACCATTACCTAAACTAGGGTTTGCTCTCTACATGAGTTAGCCTCACCCATGGTTGCTAAATGATAGACTTCACTTGTATTTTCTTTTATGGATAATTTCATTTTCTTTTCTTCTTCTTCTTCTTCTTCTTCTTGAGGAAGAGAAGAAAACCTTTCTTGAAAATTGTCAAGTGATGAAATCAAGTGAGAAATCCAAATCCAAAGTGAACCCACTTCCTATTTCTTCATCCTCTACCACTTGCCATGTTTTATTGGGTGTTTTCTTCACAAGTTTCATGACCAAGTGAAGATGGATCTTGAGTTAGAGTTGCCTCGACGTAGATCATCTTCGGCATCGAAGTCAACGACCTAGCCCGCTCATTTCTCCGACGAAACCATCGCTAGAGTCTGGGATGCCGGTGATCGCAGTGAAGGGACATCATCACGGAGCTAAAGAAGTGGTGGACCGGATCTACAAAGGTTGTATTTCCATTCACTTAGCAATAAAGTTGTTTACTTGCTTGCTTTTCGCCTAATCTCTAGTTAACGATCTTGCATAGGATTCTTAGGCATATGAAAAATTTTGATTTTGGCATGATTAATACCTTGTGGAACCTCATGTGTGTGCCTTGGAACCCTACAGTGGTATCAGAGCCTAGCTAGAGCCTTAGGCGATGTGTAGACGATGTTAGAAACCCGATCAAACCCGAAACCCTAATTCAAAACCACTCTCTGGACTTTTTCTGAAAAAGTGGATTTTTCCAAATTAAAAATATCCAAAAAATTCAGCAGGGAATTGTATGAGTTACTGTGCAGCACGTGACCCTAACTCGACCAAAGCGCCGCGGAACCGCGGCCCCACCCCTGCTTGTGCGGCGGTTCCGCGGCCATATTGGTGAGTTAGGCCACGTTGTTTGCACAGTAATTTGTTTCTGGAGGTGCTGTATTTTCTGGGAATTTTTAATATATACTCAAGAGTTGAGTTTTCTGGGTTGTATTAGGGACTCGGTGTTTCGATCGGGAAGTCTAATTTCGTCTATGTGTTTTTCCGGGTAATTTTAGAATATGTTAAAAAGTTCGACCGGATATAAATACCCACTTTTTCCCTGCCGGAAAATTTCCATGTGTTGGATTTTTTCCGTGGTTTAAAGACGTTCTAAGTAGTGCAAGTAACGTGATGGTCCCTCTAGAAGACAACAAACCTTAACTCGATTATGTGACCGTCTTGAACTGCCCTTTGAACCTTAGGGTTTGGGGCAGTACGGCGTGCCACATGTGAGGCGTTGGCTTGACCCTTCTACGGCTGTACCGTTGGTACTGAGGCATGAAATGGATGTTTTTGAACTTATTTCATGTGTTGAGCTGTTTCGGGAAAACTTGGATGTTTGATTGTTCGATCGGAAAGTTTAACATTTTCTATTTTATCTGGAATGTGATACAATATTTGGAATTCACAAGTAGTTTTGAGATAACTAATATGAATGTTATAAACATAGAAGTTTAGTCTCACTTGATCGATTGCCATGGAATTTTGATGTGATCAAAAGTCCGTCGTAATCACGTAGCGTACGCGGATACTCGCCGGATAAACTTAATAGACAGCCTCACCCCATAGCCCCGACCAAGTGACTGTAGGAGAACCCCATCGCCGAAAGCATCTGTTCGGGTGCTCGCGGCAGCGGTGTTCCGCCTTAGTGCACTTCGTCAACGGTATCGGGGGTGCGGCCACCTACTAAAGTTTGCGACGAGCATTCGATCAAAATGCCGGGAATCTTGTTGAATTGCCCGACTTGATATTGAAAAGAGTTTTCGTTAATGAGACTGAAATGCGGGGTTTATAATTGTTAGGCATGCGATGTCTAAAGAGTTTGCGGATTCCAACTGTTGTAGTTTTACACTTTCTTTTCTATGACCGTAAGTGTAATATGTGATATCGCCGGTTTCGTTGCTATATGTCAACGACAATTGGGATGGGCATATTTACTTACGTTGATGACATGTGATGTTATGTGTTGCTGGATATGTTATATTGGATCGTCGTGTTTGAATAGCCGGGGTTTTTTTATGTGAGATGAGTGTTTTTCATTTTCATTCATGTAAAAACTTGTATGTAACATTCTTTTATTGGGGCACTTCCAGGTTGCGGAAGATGTCACCCATTGTATATTATTTACTTTTCCGCACGAAGATAGACCCAAGGAAGGGAGCACAAGTAACCAGGTTCTAGAGTCCAGTGGGAGACCAACTCGAGGAGTCAAGTCCGGGTCTCCTAACTCTAGAATTGGTAGGGTTGCTAGCTGCTCTCGTAGGGGTCTTGGGGTGTGGGTTTGGCTATTCATCGCGACCATGGAATCCGTGTTTTATACTGGCTCGTATTGAAAACACGGACGTCCTAGTATATCCAATGTTTCATATGTTTCTTCTGCTGTGATATCTGTGATGTGATCATTTGATATGCTGTGATAGATACTATATATAGTATATATGATATATTATATAGACGTTACTTATGTTTTGCACTCGCGCTAGCCCTGCCCCGCTCTGTCGTTAGTTACCTAACCTAACGGTGCATGAGGGGACATCGAGGCGAATGCGGATGGCATAAGTGTACGCAGTATTTATCTGTGATGTTTAGGTGATTTAAATGATGGGACTTCATTAATATGATTGATGAAATAAAAGAAACCTAAAGATGTTGTGGAATCGAATTTTCAAAAACAGGTAGCTACAGTTCTTGCTTTGCATCGCAGTGTTCCTTGTTGAACATCCTGCACCTTATTCGATAAGGAAAGGGCCGAGATCCCTTCACCGGGAGTGACCCCTTTAGCAATAACTGGCTGATGCTACAACCCTCGGTTTGTCTTTTGATTGCTTCTATAGTTTTTACTTTGCACAGCAGTATATATGATATATCTTGCACCTTATTCGATGAAGAAAGGGCCGACGATCCCTTCACCGGGAGTGGCCCCTTTAGCAAAACTAGAAAAGCCTAAAAAACACTCCATTTTAAAATCATTTGATTCTACAACGATATCAAGTTCATTACGCAATAGGTTTGCAGAAAAACCTGTCGTAGCCCTCCGTCATTTCAGATAAGTCCTACTTAGTATTCGTGCTACGTTTGTTGACCTCCGTCAAGGCGTAGTGTGCGGTAGCTAACTAGTATTTATCTGCTTATGCATATGATGCAGATTGGGTTAGGGTAGTCGTACAGCCTTGTTGACCTCCGTCAAGGGTCGTGCGGGTGGGTTTGATTCAATCAAGAAATGACGGGTTGAACTTGACTAGTAACCTATGATTTGTTGACTTCCGTCAAGGTCATAGGATGCTAGGGGCAAAATTATCGGGAATTTCACGTGTTGAAATTTGCGATGAGATTGCATACCTTCTATGAGATAGTTGGATCCCGATACCCGCTGCGAGTAATTGTTACTCCTGGGAGAGTTTTACACATTACAATTAGCCGATCTAGTAGGTGTCTAGAAAGGTGTCAACGGGGTTACGCCTCTAGGAAAACGGGGTTTACTTTAATTAGGTCCGTGCGAAAACACGGGGAACCTCCTTCAAAGTACCGACACTGGCCTGGCTGAAAGATTGGCGAACTTGTAGCACGTAATTAATCCCGGCTAGTCTTTCCTTTTAGTGTTTGAAGGAAGATTTGATAAAAAACAGTGGGACCCATCCTGATTAGATAAAATAATAACCAATCTGATCTTGCAAGAGCATACGTTGAGTATTTTCTTCTCTCTCTCTCCAGGTAGCGACCATATCACGCCTTAATCAAGATAATAATACGGACATATTGACCGAACCCGCTTGTTATACTGAGCTGGGGAACGTTGGTCCCGCTCCAACTTATAATTGTTATAAGACAGAGCAGGAAATTAGGGATTACCAGATTTCCCGTGCCGTCCAAACGAAGAAAGTGCATGCTGATGCATCTTCTTCAGGTGTGTTCATTACAGAGAACTGTTTCTCAGTATCCTTTACGTCCTGTGTATTTGATACCAGATCAGGATCCCAGACATGTAATCTGTTACATAGGGCTACAGAAAGGTAGAGAACTGAGAACAGGTGATAAGAAAACGGTGCACGTGTTGCAGCCAAGTCTGTTGGTCACTGTCACCCTGTATTACCAGTACATTGATTCTGAACGAATGTTATTAGATACCGAACCTGATATACAAAATCATATCAGTCTCTTTATTAGTAAAGAAATGATAAAATTTTGTATTGTTGGATAATGTTTTGAACATTTCCTATATCAAAAGTTGATCGGTTCAGGCACGTTATCTAAAAGCATTGATGTTCTAAATCAAACTACAGTTCTTAGTATACAGATCACACACAAGAGGAAGAGTTCAGAATTGAACGATTCCTTCTTAAGGTATTGTAGACTAGGTCAGATCAATGTGACCCGACTAGCTAAAGTTACATTTAGATGCATATTTAAATTAGTTTGAATTTACATCTTGTGAAACTTGCCAGTCATGTCACAGAGATAAGATGACCATAGCTCCGTTTACTGGAAACAGAGAAAGAGTTAGTGAACTCTTGGGATTGATACATGTTGATGTATGTAAGGTCCCCTGTCTACACATGCTAAGACCGGTTCTTTGTACTTAATTACATTCACTGATTATCTCTCAAGATTCAGATATATGTTCCTGTTGAAACACAAGTCCGAACCTTTTGAGATATTCACAGAATATAAGTTAGAAATAGAGAACCAAAACGGGTATAAGTATTATGTCCTTTGATGTGATCGAGGAGGAGAATACTTGAGCGCGGAATTCCTGGAATATTCTAAAGGAGAATGAGATTCTCTCTCAGCATTACTCCTCCGTATACACCACAGCACGTCGGCGTATCGGGGCGGAGCAACTGCACCCTATATGATATGGTGTGCTTTATGATGAGTACTACTGAGTTTCCTATTTCCTTTAGGGAGTTGTGCGCTTGAGAAGCTGCATACCTATTGAATAGGGTTCAAATCAAATCGGTTGCCTACCACTTCATATGTGATATGGAAAGGGTAGAGCCTATATCTTAAGATAGTTAAGATTTGGGGTTGTCCAGCCTATGTCTAAAAAGCAAAATCCAGACAAGCTCGAGACAAGATCTGTTATGTAGAACTGGAAATGTTCCAGCTATACAAACTGCAGCTGATGATTTGGAAGAACCAAAGGATTCAATAGTCCCCGACGAACCTCAGCCTCTCCGTCGATCTGGTAGGGTTCCTCATCCGCCTGAGAGATACTTTGGTTTCTCGATGACAATGGGAACGAGGATTGCATCATGAGATGATGACCCAACTAGTTTTGAACTGGCCATCAGGAGTGGGACTCTATAAGAATGGCTGGATGCTTAGCGATCTGAGATGGAATCCTTATACACTAACAAAGTATGGACTTTAGTTGTTTTATCTGAAAGGTTAAATCCCCATCAGGAGCAAGTATATCTTGAGAAGATTACTTGGTGTACATGGAAAAGTTGAGACTTTCAAAGCTAGACTTGTTAAAAGTTTGCATAATTGACCAGGTATGGATTATGATGAAACCTTTTCTAAGTAGCTATGCTTAAGTCCATCCAGATCCTACTTGCCACGGCTACATACCATGACTACGATATCTGGCGGTTGGGTGCCATGACTGCTTTTCTAAGTGATGTTTTAGAAGAGTGCGTCTATAAGTACACAGCCAGAGGGCCTCGTAGACAGTGGGAGCAGCGGAAACGTGTGCAAGATGTTTTATGTGATAAAGCAGGCATCGCGGAGTTGGAACGTCTGTTTTGATGTGTTAGTCAAAGAGTTTGACATCATCAAAATGGTAGATGAACCTTGTATAAACAAAAAGGTAGTAGGGAGTATGGTGACGATCCTCGTAGAGTACGTGGATGACATACTCTTGATAGGGAAGGAGTTTCCTATGCTACGCTCGGTCAATCTCCGCTTATCACAAGGATTCTCCATAAAGCATCAAAGTGATACCTCCTAAATCCTGGGTTTCGGATCTATCAGATAGATCTAATTGGATGTTAGGATACTCACTAGTTGTAGTGAGATGGTATCAGTTGATCCTGGGGAGAATCACTGGAAAGGTTCCAGGGTGATAAGGACGACTGAAAGTCAGTCACAGGCATTGTCTTTACCCTCAGTAAAGGGACGGTATGTTGGAAGAGTTCCAAGCTAGATACCGTGGCAAACTAGACGATAAAGGCTGGATACATCGCTACTAAAGATGCTACCAAAGAGGAAGTCTGGATGTATATTTGTTCATGAGATGAACTTAGTTCCTCCCATTGTATGACAATGGAGTTGTGGCTATATGCCAAGGATCGTCCGTCCCATCAGTGATCCAGACATATTCTAAGGCAATATCACCTGATCATAGAGATGGTTGATCTCCAGGGTGATCGAGGTTAGGAGAGTAGACTCAGAGGACAACACGGTGGATCCACTCACAAAGGCCTTTTCCCAAATAGAGACTTTTATGGGATGGTTGAGTATGAGATACTACAACCACTGCTACAGATGGCCCTAGTGCAAGTGGGAGATTGTTAGTTATATGTATGCCCTAGAGGCCATTACTGTACATAGGATGTATATTGTAGTGGATGCTGGGACATATAAAGGGAGGACTTTCGTGCTCGACATAATAGTATGCTATCTGGTTACTCTTTATCTTAACATGTACACTGATTGTCTCTCTGTTACATGTTGGTAAAGCCCTTAGGATGTGTACTTGACTACCTGGACTATGATGCGGATCATACTAGTGGGGACATGGTAGTCCATAAGTACATCCTTCAAAGTCCCAAGTCGTGGGTATATCGAGACGGGGCATCGATATACCAGAGTAGACTAGCGTATACCTTCTCGACCCATACAGATGGGCAATGGATGATCCCATATCCGTTGGTGTTTGACATCAGAGATGATATACGGGTGCTCAGTGGAGACTGGGTACACTGGACGGACTCTCCGAGAACTCCCAGATGGTATTATACCTCACGTCAGATAGCAGTTCTCTGGTGACACTGGTACAGGTTAGTCTGTTGACCCGAGATCATCATAGAGTCTTGTGTGATTCCCACTGTGCTTTGATTTCCACCTTACCACGTCCAAGAGGGCATGCAAAACGGTGGTTTTTGGGTACAGTCCCAAATCACATGGAGGCAATGAGCGATAGGAGGGGATTCGTCTCTCCCGGTATAGGGAGTTGATGTTGTGCTGTGTTCGATTGGCTATAACCGGAAATCCCTGGCCAGGGTTGCTGAGATTTACTGGTAAGTGTTATCAGTAGTATCTCGAACTGTTATAGACCTCATATCGATACGACTTATCGAGCTACTGGGGTCTGACGTTTACCACCCTTAGGCAAGATATGCGACATATCAAACGAACAGACCGGACTGTACGGTAAGTGTTACTGGTTGGATTCACAGGAGTGTGAGCGGGTTTGCTGGTTGATCTTCTGATCGTTCAATACCCGAGTGGCCGTTACGTTTAGCAGACCGCTTGCGGCTTGTGGGTGTTTGATATGATCATCACCTACTGTCGGCGTATTGACGAGTCTTTAGAGTCCTACACAGAGGTTTCCTGGCTCAAGCAAAACGAAATAGGAGCGCATATGAGATATGTGCGGGACCGAGAATAATGAGTGTATGTGATACCGTATTTTATTCTCGCGATGAATGTATCGATTGGTTGTATGCGATATAATCTAGTTATCGAATCGAGGATTGATTCGATAAGTCGATACATTGAATATTAGTCGGTCATATGCGATATGACCGGATCGTTAAATCAAGTGTTGATTTAATGATTTAATGTATAATTATATATTTGATATATTACTTTACATTAACTAGTATTGGTTCACTTAAGATTGATTATCTCACTTGAATGTGCACATTGTATATATGATATATGTTTGTGCACTAGTTTGTATCATGTTTGATGATACATGCAAACTTGGGTGTAAGTTTGCTTTAAACCATCTTTAGGTTAATGGTTAGGTTTCAATTTGTTTTATTTATTTTCTTTATTCATTTTAGTTAAAATGAAATGGTTGCTTGCTTTGTTTTATTGTGAAGCTTCATGAAGCTTGGAAAAAGTGACCATTTTGTTTTATCCTTTAAACCTAACCATTACCTAAACTAGGGTTTGCTCTCTGCATGAGTTAGCCTCACCCATGGTTGCTAAATGATAGACTTCACTTGTATTTTCTTTTATGGATAATTTCATTTTCTTTTCTTCTTCTTCTTCTTCTTCTTGAGGAAGAGAAGAAAACCTTTCTTGAAAATTGTCAAGTGATGAAATCAAGTGAGAAATCCAAATCCAAAGTGAACCCGCTTCCTATTTCTTCATCCTCTACCACTTTCCATGTTGTATTGGGTGTTTTCTTCACAAGGTTCATGACCAAGTGAAGATGGATCTTGAGTTAGAGTTGCCTCGACGTAGATCATCTTCGGCATCGAAGTCAACGACCTAGCAAGCTCATTTCTCCGACGAAACCATCACTAGAGTCCGGGATGCCGGTGATCGCAGCGAAGGGACGTCATCACGGAGCTAAAGAAGTGGTGGACCGGATCTACAAAGGTTGTATTTCCATTCACTTAGCAATAAAGTTGTTTACTTGCTTGCTTTTCGCCTAATCTCTAGTTAACGATCTTGCATAGGATTCTTAGGCACATGAAAATTTTTGATTTTGGCATGGTTGATGCCTTGTGGAACCTCATGTGTGTGCCTAGGAACCTTACAGATACCATCTTCCTTGTATTGACAGTATATTGTCGCAACTCAGCAGGAGTCCTTTTTGACCATTTATACTAGGTGTTGAACCCGCATTTCTCTTTCCAGTCGGAAATCATTCCGCCTGCTGGTATTGGTTAGTATATTCTTCAGCTAATGTCTCCCTCTTTCTTTTATGAATAGCTGTATTGTTGCTAAGTCTTCTTTATATTAATCGCAGCGTCACGGATCGGAGGAGGAGACGAGAGAATAGTCGCGCCTCTGGTACTCCCTATTCTGCCACCTACCACAGCCGGTATAGTAGACTCCATCCCTCGTGTATTTTCTTTACCTCTCGAGTCGACATTTGACCATAATTTGTTTTGCAGCAATTGTACCGGCTCCAGCTCCCTTTGAATCTCTCATTCCTATGCCGGCAGAGCCTTTTACTAAACGCACATCTTCTAGGGGCGCTGCAAATAGCAGGCGAATGTTGAGCGAATTCATCGAAGAACTCGATGCCGAGGCCTTCAGTTCTGCTACGGATTTTTCTGTTGAAGTCAATCCTATGCTGGCGACACTCGTGAACTTCCATGATGAAGATCCCATCGGCTCTTGGGTTGATTACTGCAGAAAGATAGATCCTTGCCTGCACGAGATTGAGCTCAAGCGTCTCGCTCCTGAAGTATTATCTTCGAAATCCCAATGGGCTGCGTGGGTCGAGCGTAGTGTTCTTTTCATTCGCCATTTTGAACAAGAGGCGATCTTGAAGTGAAAGGAACATGAAGTGGCTTCAAGAGAATCTGCCTGGTTACGCGCCCAGGTTGAAGCGAATGCTGCGCAATTAAAAGCCGTCTTCGACTATCTCCAGAGGTGTATTTCGGATGGGTTGATACTGGGGCAGACGCTTGACTCCACTGAGCGGGTCGTGCAGGACTGCGAAGCTGCCATGCTAGGAACCGATGAAAAGCTTTCGTTCTGTCTGCGACAACAGGCTTAAGTTGAAGCGGAGTTGGCTGCGGCGGCCGATCATGAGAAAGGATTGAGAGGAGCGCACGGGTGGCTAGTTGATTTGTTGAATACGCCTCCTCCTCAATAACCATCTTTTGTACCCCTTTTTTTTACTGTAAACTTGCGGTTTATGAATAACATGTGTTCATTTTGATTCCTTTGTGAAATGTATCTTGGATTCACTTGATTTTATGAATAAAAGACATATTTCATTTTTTATGGGCGTGTCCCTTAAGAAAATGCGTCTTGTAGATAGTCTACTTTGATCTCCTTGCAGGGCAACGATGGCTTCACTAGTAAAATAGGGGGTTGCCCCTACGGATATTGGAATCCGTAGGGGCAGATTTAACTTGGCCCTACGGATCACTAGTAAAATAGGGGGTTGCCCCTACGGATATTGGAATCCGTAGGGGCAGATTTAACTTGGCCCTACGGATTAATCCGTAGGGCTAAAAGGTTGCCCCTACGGGCCCAGACGTCCAAGAATAAAAATATTAATTCTTAATTTGGTGTTTGCCCCTACGGAGCCGCAAACAAAGGACCTACGGGTATATCCGTAGGGGCAACTAAATATCAAATTACTAAAGCACAGATCGATCGCCTACGCTCACAATTTCTTTCTCTCTCGATCTCGATCGCGCGCGAAAACAACTCCTCGTCGCCACCGTCATCCTCCTCGTCGCCACCGGCGTTCTCGTCGCCACCGCCGTTCAGGTCGTCGCCAGCGCCGTTCGGGTCGTCGCCACCGCCGGTCAGGTGAGTAAATCTTGAGGTAAATTAAAGAATTTTTTGATTAACATACGTGCTGGGTCTGGGGTCGGGGGGTTGCGCGCGCGCGAGTTGAGGTTCGGCAGGGGTCACGGTCGGGGTTGGGGTTAGGGTTAGGGTTAGGGTTCGCTGCTGCTGGGGCTGGGGCTGGGATTAGGGTTTGCCTTAGGGTTGGTGTTGGGGTTTAGCTGGCCGAGCTGGGGTTAGGGTTAGGGTTAGGTTGGGGCTGGGCTGGGCTGGGGCTGGAGGCTGGGGGCTGGGGCTTGGGCGGGGCTGGGCTGGGCTGGGGCTGGGGGCTGGGGGCTGGGGCTGGGTGGGGCTGGGGCTAGGGTTAGGTTGGGGTTAGGGTTAGGTGGATTGATGACAACAAAATACATGGATGGATCGATGAATTTAGTGATGTTATGTGTCCCGCCAACATAGGAAATTCAAACGTATACTCCGTTTTCTCATCTTAAAACTAGCAACCAAAATGTGACTAAAAAATCTTTCTAAATATATTTGAAACACATTTATTAGTTGGGTTGAATATTTGTGATTCCATTATATTATATTGTAAGATGCAGAAATTGTATCCTAAAACTACTTGATCCAATCATCCAACAAATACATTCATAAGATACTTATTAATTTTCCTGTATCTTGTATTGAATCGTAAGATTGATTTGCATGTCGTAAGATATTTGACAACACTAGGATGTCTTTCATAAAACAGAAAGTAAATTGGTGTAGGGAGAAAGCTGCTTGATGGGTGGTGACTGGGTCCATTCTTTCTTCATAATCCCCTTCAACTCTATGCCTTTCAATTATTGTGGGAAAATTAGATATTACTTGAGTGATCATGATATCATTTTTTTTGAATATTTCTTCCGAGAATTTATGCATGGTCTTGACATTGAACTTTATCATACTCCTTAATATTACTTTAGTGATTGATAATATTCAATAAGCTTATGTTGTTGACCCAAATTAAGTAAGGGGGTTAGTCAATTGGAATTGGTGTTTGGAACTTTGAAGTATATCTTTAATGGGATAGGTTTATTTGGTGTCAGTCAAATAAAATGAGAAGTAGAACCTTTTATTGTTAGTTATGAATGAATCTAATATTGGAAGTTGATGGTTTCAGTTAGAACTTTTTTGGTATATGATAGATTTCCGCCTACCAAAATCGTTCCATCCAAAAAGTGAATACAGTGGAACTTCTGTTCTCCTTGCCCATCCACTTTTTCTCTCTGGAAATTTGTAGTCTATATAACTATCTAAAATGTATTTGCTAATACAATTATTTTAACCTGACATACTAAAATATTATTATATTGTTTATGTTATCAATAAGTTATTAGTAGTATTCTCTTGATTGGTAAAAGGGGCATGGGCGTTAGCTCTATACATTCTTAATGGGATAGAAGCCTACCCCCCACAGCCGGAACACACACATACAACAAGAATACACAACAAACGCATAATTAGAGAGTGATTCGAGATGTTCGGCTTAAAACCAATATATGATACTCGATGATAATATGAAACCTTCATATCCCCATCGAAACTCATATATGAAACTAAAAGCGCCACTTAGTCCCCGTCTATCGGTTAACATACGTGCGATGCTCGTCGTGACCTAGAACTATACGAAGGTTGTTAAATATCGGACAGTATAGCTCGATACTAACAACCGTCGTATAGTCTACGCGACGAGAAAATTCAATCGTATGGTAACCCATAGATTTGTCCCGTGTGGACAAGTTAAGAATGTATAAAGCAAACGCCTTCATTCACTTGTGTTTTCATCCGTTTCGAGATATTCCGTCGGTACCTTTCCGCTGGTTCTCCGTGTACAAAGATAGATTAGATGTTCATTTCAACGTTGTTTCACAGCTTTGAAATGATTATCTATTCTATTACAGTGTACTCGGAGAACAGCGGGGAGGTGCTGCCGAAATTTACTCGAAACGGTTGAAAGCACAAGTGATGGGCGTTCGCTCTATACATTCTTAATGGGATAGAAGCCTACCCCCGACAGCCGGAACACACACATACAAACGTATAACTAGAGAGCGATTCGAGATGTTCGGGTTAAAACCAATATATGATAATATGAAACCTTCATATTCCCATCGATACTCATATATGAAACTAAAAGCGCCACTTAGTCCCCGTCTATCGGTTAACATACGTGCGATAATTTATTCTTTTCAACGACAAACGCACACACAAAGCATATACACGGATTTTCTCCTTTGTCAGTAACTATCCCGTTCTTATATTTCTCAATATAGTCAGCATAACTTACAATTTATATGTTATTCAGTCTAACATGGCCCATGAGTACGTCAGAGTTAAGGACTGGATGTATGTGGATTGGAAACAACGTATGCAACCTAAGTTTGTCGCAGGAGTTGCTGCTTTCCTTGAATTTGCACGCGCACATAATAAGATCATAATAGAGAAGATTCTCTGTCCGTGCGATAGATGTGGCAATAAGTACTGGCAGAAGGTAGAATTGGCAGAGCTTCATATTGTAAAACATGGGTTTACTAGACTTTATTCAACTTGGAAATATCACGGGGAAGGAGAAGAATGCAGTACTGCGGTAGAAGAAGAAGGAGAACACGATAATGCGGCAGGAGAAGAAGAAGAATTCGGTAATACGGCAGGAGACGGAAATTTATTTCCATCAGAAGAAATGGAGGATATGGTAGAGGCTGCCCTAGGTGAATCTATTCGTACCGAAGATGACATTCCTTCCGGTCAAGGACCGCGTGCAGATAAATATGAAAATTTCATGAATGATGCTAGGAAACCAATTTATGAGAATGCGAAGTATTCCACCCTCTCATGGTTCGTCCAACTTTTCCAGATTAAGTGCCTAAATGGATGGAGCAACAAGTCATTCACGATGCTTCTTTCGTTCTTGAAAGATTCTATGCCTCCAGGAAATAATGTGCCCGAAAGCTGGTACGAAGCCCAGAAGATGATGTCTGATTTGGATCTAAAGTGCGAGAAGATTCAAGCATGTCCTAAAAATTGCGTGTTGTACCGGAAAGAGAATTCAGATTTGAAAGAGTGTCCAACATGCGGAGAGGCCAGGTATAAGCCAAAAGATTCTGATAAGAAGCCTGATATACCTGTGAAGATAGCACGATACTTTCCCATAACACAGAGGCTACAGAGGCTATTCAGGTGCAAGAAAACAGCCGAGGCAATGATTTGGCATCACCGTGCTCCTCCAAGCGAAAATGGAAAAATGAGCCATCCAAGAGATTCACCGTCATGGAAGGATTTCGATAGGAAGCACGCAATATTCAGTAGCGATCCTCGCAATGTCCGGCTCGGACTGGCTACCGATGGCTTCTGCCCATTCAACTATATGGCTGGAAGTCACAGTACATAGCCCGTTGTAATGATAATTTATAATCTGTCGCCTTGGTTAGCTATGGACCAATCATACTTTATGATGCCTCTTCTTATCGATGGACCAAACTCACCGGGGAACAATATCGACGTCTATCTCCGACCTCTGATCGAGGAGCTGAAAACTTTGTTCATTGATGGTGTAGAGACATATGATTCAAACACAAATACAACCTTCATACTGCGTGCGGCTTTAATGTGGACAATTAATGACTTTTCTGCGTATGGAATGCTATCAGGTTGGTCCGTACATGGTCACAAAGCATGTCCTCATTGCCATGAACACACAACATCAAAATTTTTGAATTTTAGCAGGAAGGTTTGTTATTGCGGCCATCGACGTTTTCTGCCTCCAGACCACCCCTATAGGTTAGACACGGTTCACTTTGATGGTCATCAGGAGCTTCTTGGGCCTCCATCCCCATTGTCCGGAGAGGACGTGACTGCTAAATGGGATGGTTACAATAACGTGACCTTCGGGATGGATCCGATGAAACAGGTCAAACCACAATATTGGAACAAGTTAAGCTTTTTCTTCGAGCTTCCGTACTGGTCTACAAATTCAGTGCGTCATTGTCTGGACGTCATGCATATAGAGAAGGGAGTATCAGAGCACATACTTAACTTGCTTCTGTGTAAAGACGGGAAATCGAAAGACAACATGAATGCCCGGATGGATCTACAAGAGTGGAGAATAAGAAGTGAACTGCATCCTAAACCGGTAGCGGGTAAACCGGGCAAGTTTGTACTTCCCAATGCCGCTTATCATATGTCACAACCGGAGAAGAAAAGATTCCTGCAGGTGTTGCATGATTTGAAAGTCCCCACAGGTTTCTCAGGATCATTCAGCAAGAAAATAAAAATTGTGAAGGGCAAGATCGATGGACTGAAAAGTCATGATCACCATGTTATCGTGGAGCACCTTCTTCCATTAGCCCTCAGGACTTCTCTCCCCGACTCGGTTGGTCTAGTAATCAACGACCTATGTTGTTTTTTCAGGGAGTTGTGTGCTAAAACACTGGAGGTTGCGACGCTGGATAAACTAGAAAATTCTATTGCGTTGATACTTTGCAAGTTTGAGCGTATTTTCCCACCGTCATTCTTCGATATCATAATACACTTGACGGTTCATCTTGCAACTGAGGCGAAGTTAGCCGGACCGGTACAATATCGATGGATGTATCCCGTCGAGAGGTACGTGTAATTTTTCGTTTCGCGCAATTTATAAATTTATTGTTGTCCTGTATGCCCGTGTTTATTTAATCAACATATTCTCATTAGGTACCTTTACACTCTTAAGAAGTATATACGCAATAAAAATCGACCAGAGGGTTCTATCATGCAAGGTTATCTTCTTGATGAAGCAACCACATTTTGTTCCCGCTATCTGGACGAGAACATTGAGACAAGGCTTAACCGACCACGAAGAATTCAAGACGGGCCATATGGTAAAACCGAGTATAAGAGGGTAGACACTATGTTTATCAACAAGATATACCGGTTTATCTTGCTTAATTGCGCATTTCTTGAACAAATTAGAGAGTAAGTTCTTTTGGATTAATTGTTATATCTGTGTTTGTGTGTGTATGAAATGACATAATATTAATGTCACAATTATTTGTCTAAAACAGAACTCATTTTAACGAGGTACGTGAGGGGCATCCTGATTGGAACGAAGAACGTTTGGAAAAATACCATCAGGATAATTTTTGTGATTGGGTCACAGAGCATGTAAGTTATTCGAATTACATTTTATTGCTATCAGTTTTAATCTAAACTTGTATCGTTATGTATTTATCGTAAAATTTGTTTTGTTAGATCCACGATCCGAACTTGTCTGCATCATTTGAGAGTGATTCAAGATGTTTAGCTCAATTTCCTAGTATGGAGGTTGCATATTACAAAGGATTTGGTGTCCTTGGATACAAATTCGAAGTTAAGGACATAGAAACATCTAGAACCACTCAGAATAGTGGGATTGCGACGGTAGGATCGGACGGTGTGATTTACTATGGGTACTTAAATTGTATACTCGGCATCCACTATCCCGGACGATCAGAACCCTTTTATATATTCCAGTGTACTTGGTACGATCCGCGAACCGATACGGACAGGTGGAGAAGCTGTCTTGGGACTTGGAAAGATGAATATGGATTGACCAGTGTGAACACACTTCGATTTTACGGTCAGGACAATCCGTTTATCTTTCCGAACCAAGCGTTCCAAGTATACTACTCACAGTGTTTGAAGCATCCGGGGTGGAGTGTTGTATGCCGATGGAAACCTAGAGATGTCTACGATGTCCCAGAATACGAGGACAGCGATGCGGACGAAGAAGAGAGAAGGCTTAAAGTGCTCCGACCGTCTGTTTCGAAGGACGGGTTGTCTTCGACCGATCATGAAGTTACGTGGGTTAGAAATGACATCGACGATGAAATCCAAGTAGATATGTATGATGCGCCCACGAAACGAAAAAGGTTATCAGTAATGTTATATTATTACTTCACATTTTACGCTCTAGATCATATATAGTCAATACTTTTAATGATTGTCTAATGCGTCCACGAACCGTTTATCTAGATTTGATGACGATGTCGGCAGCAGCGAGGGGCGGCAGGAGCTCCAGCCGCGGCAGAGGCAGAGGCAGAGCCAGAGGCAGAGCGGTTCTTTCGCCCGGAGAGCTCCGTAGGGAGCTTCAGAGGGCCGGTCTTGCACCCAGATCGGAGACCCCTTCGGATGCTCCTTCCATGTTGATTTAGCCACACCTCCAGGTATACTGCACGCATATCCATTTTGAATGTAATATTACAGATATTCATGCATGTTTATGTCAAAATTACTTATATTGTCAATGTTTGATTGTCTAGTTGTTGGTGATGCGTCCACATCTGGGACAGAGGCCACCCCCGCTCCTCCAGGTATGTTTATATATCATATAGTGTATGTATATTGATTTAGAATGCTATATCATAAATACACACATTCCTTTTGCTCTTACTTAGCAATTTTTATTATTGTCTAGCTGTAGGTGGTGACACCACCGCACCTGCGGGTATGTTTATATATTCTATAGTGCATGCATATTGATTTAGAACGTTATATTATTGATCTACACATTCTTTTTGCAATTACTTATATAATCTATTTTTAATTGTCTAATTATAGGTGGTGCGTCCACACCTTCCACAGGGGCCACTCCTGCCGCTTCCATACCCTCCGCATCGTCTGCAGGTTAGTATGAATAAATTTAAAATATTTATTCATTTTACATATGCTCTATAGAATAAATATGAACTTCATGGAAATTTAGCGTCGATGTTTATTTTATAGTTGGAGGGGATGCGTCCGGGTCTGGGACCCCGGTTGTTCCTCACCGGAGGAACTATCGTCCCGCTCGTGCTGCTGCTCGGGCCCAGGCTCGTGCGCTAGTCACCGGAGGTATATATCACACTTGAATTTTTGTTTAACCTTGATTTCTTAATACAACTTTGTCTTATTATTGATTGTCTTGATATTTCGTGCAGACGCAGGGCCTCTCCATCCCCAGAGGGGGACTCGAGGCCCGAATCAGTCCCATAGGCTGAGGCCTGATAGAGCTAGGGGGGAGGCAGCATTCCCCCTATTTTTTACCCTTGACTATCGCTATACCGGTCCTCATGCCGAGAGGTTCGGCCGGTATTTGGGGGACGAGAGCCGGATCGTGAAGAACTATCCACTTCACGTTGAGTGGGGCGAGCAGCACCAGCGCTCATTCGCCCTCTTCTTTGATCAGGCTCGGTATGTATTAATATATATTTTCATTTGATCTATCCAATATATTTATTATTAACACTTGCAATCTAATAACAATGTTTTTTTTTGTATTTTCAGTTGGATTACGATTTTCAGCCTGTAGCCGACCCTGATCACCCGGGGAGGGTGCTCGACCTTCATGCTCTGTACAATGGCCTGATGAAGAACATGCAGGCCAAGGTCCGATACAACAGGAATGAGCTGAAGGACGACTGCTACTCCCTGTGGATGGCGACCCCCGAGGCAGAGAGAGCGGCCCTCCTATCTACTCCGGCGTTTGCGAGAGTCGACGTAGAGACATGGCCTCTATTGTGCGCTTATTTCGACTCCGAACGCAAACAGGTATGTATTTTAAATTTAATTCATTATTTATGATATAATTTATTTCTTTGTGTTTCTTAATTAGAAAACTAAATGTTAATGTGTTGTGCAGAAACAGGCCACTCAGAATACGGAGAACATGAAGTCGGCGAAGAGGGGTCGCCCTACTTACACAGGTGGCTCGAGGAACATTACTCGAGCCATGGAGTTATCGGTAAATTAAGAGTTATTCTCTAATATTCTGCAATATTAAGAGTTATTCTCTAATATTTCTAATATTAAGAGTTACTTTCTAATATTGCAGACATCTCGGACCGTGGCGTCAGTGGTACACTGAGCGTGCTGTCCGCATATCTTGCCGTCCACGGCACCTCGACAGATCCCGCCACGGGCGAGCTTCAATATCCCGACGTCGCTACCCAGGAGTACTGCGTAAGTGTTAATATTTTTTCTACCCAAATTTGAAATTTTAGTTTTGGAAGGTTCAAGTTTAAATTTTATACTTATACTTTACTGCTTAATGTGGGTGTAGGAGCGGGTGGTTGAGCAGGCCCAGGCCTCGGGGATCGATTTTACCGGACAGAACGATCTGAGGCTGCTGACCCCAGTTCTGGACGCCGCACACGGAGGGCACCACGGAGGTTGGGAGAGAGGCCGGGGATTGGGCCCTAGCAGGGCCCATATGAGGTTGGACTCCACCCCGGCGGTTACTTCCTCCGTCTCCAGTGACCGGCATGTCCATCAGGAACTGGATAGCTTGAGGGCCACCGTTCAGGAGTTGAAGAAGATGCTGGTATGTATACTACTTTATAGTAAAATATCATTTCATATTATATACATATCAACATATCCATAATTAGTACGTAGCTTGAGCTTATTTGGTTTTAGACTTAAGTTTGATTAATCATACATACATATGTAATTAAAATAAACAACGCTTTTCCAAACTAGATATCCAAACAGGGTTTCGAAATAACTTAATAATGATACGAATTCGAATAATACACAGTTCTTACACGCTTCTTACACACGTTATGTCCAGACGCGACAGGGTAGATCGGCCGAGCCTCCACATGCATCTCCTTCGGCTGCGGCTCCGCAAGCCACTACATCGACTGCGGTTCCGCAGACAGCTCCTGTAGCTCCACCGCCCACTCAGGGCCTCAACTTGCACCTGCGGCCTTTGCACCTACGGGGTATTTTTTCGCCCCTACGCATATATCCGTAGGGGCAGTGGGTTGCCCCTACGGATAAATCCGTAGGGGCAACCCTTATTTGTAGTAGTGCTTAGAAGACAGGTTCAGATTTGCTGCCTAAGACTTTTCAACTTTACGAGCCGTGAGGGTCTCATAAAGACATTTCTCCCTACGAGTTGAGAGGATCCCGTAGGTGTCTTTTCTCCTTAAGAGTCGTGAGGACTCCTAAGTGTGTTTTCTCTTGAGAGTCGTAAGGATCTCACAAGAGAAATTTTCCCGCTTACAAATCGAGAGGACTCGTAAGTGGTTGTTTCTCTCCTTGTCGAGATTCGACTTTGGAAAGTGTGGCCCGTGAATAATATGCAATAGTCCATCTTGGACCGAATTGCAGGGCCCCAATGCTTAGGAAATAGGTCCTTATCCCCATTACCTAAGGCTTTTCCCTATGAGTCTAGAAGTTCTCGCAAGGACACTAATTTCATCACGAGTCAAGACGAATCGAGAAGTTCTCACAAGGGTTTCCTAACGTCACAGTTAACTCCTGCTAATAGAAGTCCGTTAAGTTCTGTGGTACTTTGGTTTTTTACCCGTCGCACCGTTGCGTTGGCCGATATATTTCCCGATATGCAATCTTGCTATTCGGGTAGCCCCGCGACTTTCGTATCTTTAATCCCTTCGGGGGCTGGACAAAACGTCTTCAAGTAATCTTCTAGGTAATATTACCGTCGAAAGAGCAAGCGTTACGGATATTCCATATTGCTTTTTACTTGAGCTTAGGCTCAGTTTGGGAGCCCCGATGAGTCATGACCACCCCGCGCTAGAGTGGGATGGTCTCCGATAGTCTTTCAGGTCTCAATTGAGTTGCCGTCAAGACCCTAAAACTAGGGATCTTCCTTTACTTCGTTTGTTGCAATATTGCAACGAATGTTGAGGTTGTCTCTGGGTTATCTGTGAACCGTCGAGATTTGGAACTAGGGGAATTTTCTATGGCTCCGTTTGTTGATGTCGCGTCTGTATCCTGCTGGAGGGAGGAAGAACGCTGTTGTTGATCTCTAGGCTATGGATGCTGCTGTCGAGACTTGGAACTAGGGACTCTGCCATGGCTCCGAGGTAGTCTCTAGGCTGTCTATGAACCGTCGAGATTTGGAACTAGGGGAACTTGCCGTGGCTCCGAGGTAGTCTCTAGGATGTCTGTGAACCGTCGAGATTTGGAACTAGGGGACTTCGCCGTGGCTCCGTTTTGCTGACGTCGTATCTGCTTCTAGTTGGAACCAGAAGGAACACCGTTATTGATTCTAGGCTGTAGGTGTAGCCATCGAGATCTGGCTTCCCTTTGACGAAGCCTGGTGGGACGATATGGTTCCCTTTCCGTTTGTGCCCATGGATTGTATACATGGGTCAATGTGATCTCACCTGCAGGGCAAAGTTTCATTTATTTTTGTATTTCTTTCCGCGATACTCTATCATTTCAGCTTTTTATATCGCGAATGTCATGATTGCCTAATCATTCCGGCTATTTTTCGCGGTGCACAATCATTTCGGCTATTTTTCTTTTTCTTTACTCGCTGCTTTTTATTGCGAGTTGCCCAATCATTTCTGCTATTTTTGTATGCATATATTTTACTTACTGATTTTTGTTGCAAGTTGCCCTATCATTTCGGCTATTTCATATGCATTTATGGCTCGCTGATTTTAATTGCGAGTTTGGAACTTGAGATCTGATACCAATCTTAGCATCAGCATAGCTGCGACTGTAATATTGCCAGGAGTGAATCTTCATTTTCCGTGAAAGGACTTGGAATTCGATATCGATTTAGGCATCAGCATCACTACAACTGGGATATTGCCAGGAGCGAATCATCATTTGCCTTTGTCGATTTGAACAAAGGTGGCTTAGCGAACAGGGTTAGGATCCCGTTGACTAAGGCTTTTTGACTTTACGAGCCGTAAGGGTCTCATAAAGGTATTTCTCCTTACGAGTCGTGAGGATCTCGTAGGTGTATTTTCACCTTAGGAATCATGGGGACCCTTAAGTGTGTGTTCTCTTATAAGTCGTAGGGATCTTATAAGAGTGTTTTCTTATAAGTCGTTCACCACACTGGTGGGACTTTGTGAGGGAACGTTTGTTTGCACCCGTGGATTGTATACGAGGGTCAATATGGACCGCTTGTAAGGCAACTTTGGAAATGTGATGGCTTAAGAATAGGTTCAGATCCCTGTAGCTTAAGGCTTTTGAATCCTTCAAGCCGTGAGGGTCTCATAGGGGTAATTCTACGTACGAGTTATGATGATCTCGTAAGTGCAATTTCTCCTTAGGAATCGTAGGGATCCCTAAGTGTGTTGCTCCCTCATGAGTCGTAAGGATCTCACGCAGGAATTTCTTCTTACAAGGTCGAGAGGACCTTGAAGGTGTCTTTATTTTAACGAGATTGCGCCGTTTTGGGTTTTCATAAACTCGTCGGTAGTCCTGCTGTTTTTACTCACGGCGCCCTTTTGGGTTTTCATCCGTGCCCATTTTGCTTATGGACGTACCTTTTTTTTTGCACGATGAAACTCTCGAGAATAGTTTCGCCGCATGTGATCCATCCATTTGCCGGTGGGATTTGAGTTGCAGTCCTCACCGCTGGGACTTATGGACTTGCATTTCACTATCGCCGTGTTAGAGGTGACGTTGTTAGTTTAGGGACATCTCGGTCTGTTGTTAGTTTAGGGACATCTCGGTCTGTTGTTATTTTAAGGACATCTCGGTCCAATGTTAGTTTAAGGACATCTCGATCATTGAGTTGCGGTCCTCACTGCTAGGACTTGTGGACTTGCATTTCACTATCGTCGTGTTAGAGCTGACGTTGTTAGTTTAGGGACATCTCAGTCTGTTGTTAGTTTAAAGACATCTCAGTCCAATGTTTGTTTAAGGACATCTCGGTCCAATGTTAGTTTAAGGACATCTCGGTCCAATGTTAGTTTAAAGACATCTCGGTCCGATGCTAGTTTAAGGACGTTGCGGTCCGTTGTTAGTTTTAAGGACGTTACGGTCCATAGCTAGTTTAAGGATGTTACGGTCCATAGCTCTCCATGTTTGAGATGGAGTACTGTTAGGTACTACTCTTGGAGTTTTGACTCAAGAAGATAGCGGGCGAACATAGGCGTCGTCATCTATCATTGACCTAGGCCGTGACTCGTCAGCCGTAGTATTTTTTCAGGAATCGGCCATTTATTGGCCGGAAGGGTCTTTCGCCATGCATGTCTACGAGCAAATAGGCCCCACCTTGGTATACCTTGTCTATGATGTACGGGCCCTCATAGTTTGGCTCGAATTTCCCTCATTTGGTACGGTTGGGGATCATAGGTCTTTTGACAACTAGCACAAGTTCGCCTTGGCGGAATGTCCTCGGCCTAGTCAATTTTTCGTATGAGCGCGTCATCCTTGCTTTGTAGGCTTCTAGGTTTTGCTGAGCCATGAGACGAGTTTCATCAAGGGCGTCTAGTTCCTCGAGCCGAAGATGAGCATTCTTCATCCGTCAGTTCGTACCGAATCGCCACTCGTAGAGAGGGTAGCTCTATTTCCAAGGGAAGTACCACTTCCTGTGAGTGATATGTATGCCCTAGAGGCCATTACTGTACATGCGATGTATATTTTAGTGGATGCTTGGACATATATATGGAGGACTTTCTTGCTCGACATGATAGTATGCTATCTGGTTGCACTTTATCTTAACATGTACTCTGATTGTCTCTATGTTACATGTTGATAAAGACCTTTGGATGAGTACTTGACTACCGGGACTATGATGCAGATCATACTAGTGGGGACAGAGTAGTCGTTAAGTACATCCTTCAAATGTTCCTAGTCGTAGGTGTATCGAGACAGGGCATCGATATACCAGAATAGACTAGCGTATAGCTTCTCGACCCATGTAGATAGACGATGGATGATCCCATATCCATTGGTGTTTGACATCAGAGACAATATATGGGTGCTCAGTGGAGACTGGGTATACTGGACGGACTCGCCGAGAACTCCCAGATGGTATTATACCTCACGTCAGATGGCAGTTCTCTGGTGACACTGGTACAGGTTAGTCTGTAGACCCGAGATCGTCATAGAGTCTTGTGTGATTCCCACCGTGCTTTGATTTCCACCTTACCACGTTCAAGAGAATGTGCAAAACGGTGGCTTTTGGGTACAGTTCCGAATCATATGGAGACAATGAGCGATAGGAGGGGTTTCGTCTCTCCCAGTATTGGGAGTTGATGTTGCGCTGTGCTCGATTAGCTATAACAAGAAGTCCTTGGCCAAGGCTACTTCAGAGATATACTGGTAAGTGTTATCAGTAGTTTCTCGACCTGTTTTGATCCTCATATCGACACGACTTATCGAGTTACTGGGGTCTGACGTTTACCACCCCTAGACGAGATATGCGACATATCAGAAGAAGAGACCGGACTGTACGGTAGTGTTACTGACTGGATTCGCAAGAGTGTGAGCAGGCTTTCTTGTTGATCTTCTGATCGCTCAATACCCGGATGGCCGTTACGTTTAGCAGACCGCTTGCGGCTTGTGGGTGTTTGATATGATCATCACCTACTGCCGGCGTATTGACGAGTCTTTAGAGTCCTACACAGGGGTTTCCTGGCTCAAGCGAAACGGAGTAGGAGCACATATGTGATATGTGCGGGACCGAGATTGATACGATATGAGATACCGTATTCTATTCTCGCGATTTGTGATATCGGTCGGTTATTTGAGATATAGCCGGGTTATCGGATCAAGTGTTGATTCGATAAGTTGTTATTTTTGATATTGGTCGGTTATAGCCGGATTATTAAATCAAGATTTGATTTAATAATTTAATGTTTAATTATATATTCGATATATTACATTACATTAACTAGTATTAGCTCACTTATGATTTATTTTCTCACTAGATTGTGCACATTGTTTATATGTGATATATACAAGTGTACATGTTTGTGTCATGATTGATGATACATATAAGATGGGTGTATGAGATTTATACCATGCTAAGATTAAATTAGGGTTTTGATTATTTCTTAAAGTTATTACAAAAGAGAATAAACTTGGTCAAAGTTATCAAGCTTGAATGAAGTTTGTAGAACTTTGACAGAGTCCACTCTTTTGTCATTCCTTAGGATATTTTCCTTAACCCAAACCTTAACCTTAGCCTTAGGTTTATTCTCTACATGAGTTAAGCATGAGGGCTTAACTCAACCATGGGTGATATAATTCATTTGGATGAAGTATTCACAAGTCTTCTTCTTCTTCAAGCTCCATGAAAAAGCTTTCTAGCTCTAATGGTGTTATGAGATAAAGTGTGAGAAAATCAATTATAAAGTGAGCCCACTTCCTACTTCATCATCCTCTACTACTTGCCATGTAGTATAGGGTGTTCTCTTCATAAAGTTCATGACCTAGTGAAGGAATAGCTTGAGTTAGTGTCTCCCCGATGAAGATCATCTTCGGCCTCAAAGTCTTCGAAGCAAGCACGTTCGTTTCTTCAACGGAGCCTCTCTAGAATCCAGAGCTTGAGATCGCAGCGGAGGGGACTACTACACGGAGCTATTTGAAGTGAAGGACCGGTCTACAAAGATTGTATTCCTTGCTCACTATTAGTTGCAAAGTGTTTGCATATGTTTCCCGTATTATTTCTAGTCAACGATTCTAGTTAGGTTATCTCAATCGGAAAAATTTTAATTTGGCATGGGCGATACCTCCCGAAACCTTGCTATAGTCGTAGGTAACCTTTCAGTGGTATCAGAGCCATGCTAGAAATAAATACGGATTTTGTTAAGATTACGAAACCGAAATACTCCGAAACCTGCATCGCCAAAACCTGCTTGCTGTAGTTTTTAAAAGGTTGTCAAAATTTTTTTTAAACAAGAAAAGAGTGATCTATAGGATATATCATGAACACATACAAAATTTCAAGGGTTTCTAAGAAAAATGGGCCGGCCACCACCTATGCCATATCGGCCAAAACCGAGCACCCCCCTCATTTTTTGCCTGTGTTCCAGTGACTTGGTTTTGGTCTTTCAGGTGTTGTTTATTTTTGCTAATTTTGCATGTGATGTAATTTTACACTATAAGCAATTCGGAGTGTTTCGTATTCGTAGTTTTAACATTGTTTCGGGTGTTTCACATATTGTCTAGACAATGTTAAAAAGTTCGATCGAATGTCAAAACCCATTTTTCCAAGTTTAACGTATTCGGAAAAATTTGCAAGTGATTCTTTGGACCCTCTAGAAGAACGTAAACCTTAACTTGATTATGTGGCCGTCAAAACCATCACTTGAACCCTAGGGTTTGTGATAGTTTAGCGTTTCACATGTGAGGCGTTGGTTTGACCCTTCTACGGCTGGTTCATAGGTAATGTGGCATCTTCTGGGTATTATTAAAACTGTGCTCAAGTGTTGAGCTGTCGGGAAATTGTGGGACTTTGATGAATCGATCGAAGAGTTTAACGTTATCTGGATATTATGTGATGGGATACAATATTTGGAATCCACATGTTGTTATGAGATAACTAGTTTGAATGTTATAAATCTAGCAGTTTAGTCTCATTTTGATCGGTTGCCACAGGATTTTGATGCGATCAAAAGTCAGTCGCAATCACGTAGAGTACGCGGATACTCACCGGGTAAACTTAATAGTAGCCATGTCCCATAGCCCCGACCAAGTGACTGTAGGAGAACCCCGTCACCAAAAGCATCCGTTCGGATGCTCACGGCAGCGGTGTTCCGCCTTAGTGCACTTCGTCGACGGTATCGGGGGTGCGGCCGTCTACTAAAGTTTCCGACGTTCATTCGATCAGGATGTCGGGAATCGTGTTGAATTGCCCGACTAGATATTGAAAAGTATTTTCGATATCGAGACTAAAATGCGGGGTTTATAATAGTTAGGCATATGATGTCTAAGGAATTCATTTGGTTAGGCATGCGATGTCTAAAGTGAATGTGGATTCCAACTGTTGTAGTTTTTCACTTTCTTTTCTGTGACCGTAAGTGTAATATGTGGTGTATCGCCGGTTTCGGTGCTATATGTCAACGACAACCGGGATACGCATATTTACTTACGTTGATGACATGTGATGTTATGTGTTGCTGTGATATGTTATATTGGATCGTCGTGTTTTGAATAGCCGGGGGTTTTATGTGAGATGAGAGTTTTTCATTTTCATTCATGTAAAATTCATTGTATGTAATATTCTTTTATTTGGGCACTTCCGGGTTGAGGATGATGTCACCATTGTATATTATTTACTTTTCCGCATTAGGATAGACCCAAGGCGGTGAGCACAAGTAACCGGGTTCTAGGGTCCAGTGGGAGACCATCTCAAGGAGTTGAGACATGGTCTCCTAACTCTAGAATTGGTAGGGTTGCTTGCTGCTCTCGTAGGGGTCTAGGGGTGCGGGATTGGCTATTCATCACGACCGTGGAATCCGTGTTTTATACAGGCTTAAAATAAAACACGGAAATCCTAGTATATCCAATGTTTCATATGTTGTTCTTCTGCTGCGTTATCTATGATGTGATCATTTGATATGTTGAGATGGATACATGATATAATATATATGATATATTATATAGACGTTGCTTATGTTTTATACCCGCGCTAGCACTGCCCCGCTCTGCCGTTAGTTACCTAAGCTAACATTGCACGAGGGGACATTGAGGCGAATGCGGATGGCATAAGCGTACATTGTATTTATCTGTGATGTTTAGGTAACTTAAAATGATGGGACTTCATTAATGAGATTAATGAAATAAAAGAAACCTAAAGATGTTGTGGAATCGAATTTTCAAAAACAGGTAGCTCTAGTTGTTGTTTTGCATAGCGGTGTTCCTTGTAGAACATCCAGCACCTTATTCGATAAGGAAAGAGCCGAGATCCCTTCACCGGAAGTGACCTCTTTAGCAATAACTGGCAGATGCTACAACCCTCGGTTTTTTCTTTTGATTGTTTTTCTAGTTTTTGCATTGCATAGTGGTATTTATGAAATATCCTGTACCTTATTCGATAAGGAAAGAGCCGACGATCCCTTCACCGGGAGTGACCTCTTTAGCAAAACTAGTAAAAGCCTAAAAAACACTCTATTTAAATCATTTGAATCTACAATGATATCAAGTTCATTACGAAAAGGGTTTTCTTAAAAATCTGTCGTAGCCCTCCGTCATTTCAGATAAGTACTTCATAGTTTCGTACTACGTTTGTTGACCTCCGTCAAGACGTAGTGTGCGGTAGCTATTTATGCTTATCTGTATAAGCATACGATGCGATTGGATTAGGGTAGTCGTGTGGCCTTGTTGACCTCCGTCAAGGGTCGTGCGGGTGGGTTTAATTCAATCAGGAAATAACGGGTTGAACTTGACTAGTAGCCTATGGTTTGTTGACCTCCGTCAAGGTCATAGGATGCTAGGGGTAAAATATTATTGGGAGTTTCAAGTGTTGAAATTTGCAATGAGATTGCATACCTTCAATGAGATAGTTGGATCCCGATACCCACTGCGAGTAAGAGTTACTCATGGGAGAGTTTTACACATTATAATTAGCCGATCAAGTAGGTGTCTAGAAAGGTGTCAACGGGGTTACTCCCCTGGGAAAATGAGGTTTATTTTAATTAGGTCCGTGCAAAAGCACGGGGAACCTCTCTCAAAGTACCGGCACTGGCCTGGCTGAAAGATTAGCGAAATTATAGGGTGTAATTAATCCCGGCTAGTCTTTCCTTTTAGGGTTTGAAGGAAGATTTGACTAAAACAGTGGGAGCCGTCCTGATTAGATATATTTATAACCATTCTAATCTTGCAAGAGCATACGCTGAGTGTTTTCTTCTCTCTCTCTCCAGGTAGCGACCATGTCACGCCTTAATCAAGATAATAATACGGATGTATTGACTGAACCCGCTTGTTATACTGCTCAAAGGAACGTTTGTCCCGCTCCAACCTATAATTGTTATAAGACGGAGCAGGAAATGGGGGATTACCAGAATTCCCGTGCCGCCTAAACGAAGAAACTGCATGATGATGCATCATCTTCGGATGTGTTCATTACAAAGAATTGTTTCTCAGTATCCTTTACGTCCTAGGTATGAGATACTGTCACGACCCGAAAAAGAACGTGACTGGCACTTGAATTATATGAAGTTTATAGGACCCCATCTAATTCAAGTAAGCCAAAAGCCCATAAATCTAAAACCATTTGAAGAAATGTTTTATTAAAATAAGCCGAATATGTATTTTTAAAATCACAAGTCTTTTCTAAAAAGTTCGGCAGAGTTTTCTTTGTAAATACTGGCCCCAAAATGGGGTACAACATGAAAAATATATACATAATGATAAAAGGCATCCCCAAGCAGGAGATAGCTCTTCGTCAATCGACGGTCACAACCACGCAAGCAATATAATATACAACGCCGAAGGGCGAGGATCAAAACTCAAAGGAAACTCAAAATAGCATGAAATCCATAATAATACAACGCACGACTCTAAGGTCGAAAGAATATACAACACTGGTCATCTAAGTCTAAAATAAATACATGTCTGGTTGATGGAGTTTACGAGATACAATGAATAAAATAAAATACAATGGTGGTCACGATACAAGTGAACCCACCTACCAAGCAAATCACCCGGAATGGAAGCAGTGTGCCAGCAAAGTCGTAATGAAACCTTTACAGCAAAATCTGCAAGAAACTGTAGTACAACGGGGGTAAGTTGTCAACTCATGAGTAGAAAACATCACCGAGCAGAAATCATATGCATGACACAATCCTAGGTCAATACGATCAAAATAAATAACCTCAAAATGACAAGTCTGAAGTATAAAAAGGTGGCAAGAGTAAACGTCTATACATAAGTGTAATCCCAGTGCTCGTGCCAGTGCCTCAGGTAGCAATATATCATGTGTATGAGGTATGAATGTAAGGTAATGAAATGAGTGAGACAACTATTTTCTATTTTTAATGAGATATCTGTATGTATGTAAATCGAGTAACATCAATGAAATCAACTGAGAAATCCGTGTCAAGCATCGACACAAAACATAAATCCTAGTATCTCAGGCTCCGGCTGCCCGGACTGGCCTGTATCATCAAATCTCAATATCTCAAATCTCAAATATCAATATCTCAGGCATCCGTATCATCTGCGGGATCGACCCGCGGGCTCCGGCAGAACGGATCAGCCTATAACAATATCATGACTCCGGTCGGTATCCTCCGAATAACCGACGAGTCCAAATAATATCACCGGTAGGCAGTGCTCCCTTGCCAGGCTCATCGAATACAACTCGAGCTTCTTACCCCGGGGTACCATACCGGGCCCACCATGTACCCGAGACGGTTCATCTAACTCCTCGAATCGGGTCTCGAAATCCAACAGCAATCCTGAAAACTCATAGCGGACGACTCAAACATCACGGGAAAACCGCAACTTGCATTTTTAAAAGGACAATAAGTTTATAAATCCTTGCGGTTTTCCCCAAATCCAGAAATCTCAAGAAGGATCTGAAATCGTCAATATCATGATATCAATATACAATGAAAACCGGCATAAATCTCCATAATACTGCATAACCAAAGAATATATGGATGCATCTGATATCATGCAATAAATTAACTAGCATAAGAAAGCTAAAACATGTAGCGACTATCAGTTAGCAAGCTATGCCAATGAAATGGTGTTTTCTAAAGTGTACGTCACATGGCAATTACCGATGATGATGTGTGTGAGCCGGCAAGTAAGTGTATGTGTAACATACGCATCATCAGTAATGGTGCTGGTGTCCTGACAGCGTGATTTCAATATTAACATATGAAAACACAAAAAAAGCATGCGATGCGATGCGAACAGCAATAATGTGCGGGAGCTGAATATAACGCAACAATAAGGAATCTATAATACTATACATATGTCAATACTGTTTGCCTTTTGAAATAATACGAATCGTGGTGTTTTGAAAACAAGGGCTACGGTGTTTTATAGAAAAAGTACGTCCTTTGAAATATCCGTAGAATCCCTTGGCCTGTCTTTAAAATACCCACAATTCGTTATTTTTGAAATAGGTAGGAATCGAATCTGGTCTAACAACTACACTAAACTACAGGGCTGAGCTAACAGGCAAATCGAAGAGGGTAAGGAAAACCACCTAAATCTGAGTCGATATATATATATATAACAGTCGGTGATCCCACCTCAAAAGTATCCCATACGATACGATATCTATGTTGGAGATAGTGCCCTTAAAGTCAATTATTGGATCGCAGGTACGTGATTGTAATGATTGAGGCAGGACCTATACCGATATGACAGTCTTGCTCGAGATGATAGTATGCTATCTGGTTTGTCTTTATCATCGTATACATGCTTTAGTTCACTATTGCATGATGATAGAGCCCATAGGATTCTTGCTTGACTACCAGCAGTATGATGGCGATCATATACGTGGGAGCTGGAGTCTGTAAGTGCATCCTTAAAGAGTCCCTAGTCGTAGGAGTTTCGAGACAGGGCATCGATATTCCAGAGTAGACTAGTGTATACAGTCGAGACCCGACGAGGGGCGATGGACGGTCTCATAAGCCATTGGTGTCAGTAGGATCACCTAAGATGTATACAGGTGCTCATTGGGTTATGAGTACACCGGACAGGACTCGCCGGGAACATGCTAGTTGGTATTATACATATCGTCAGATAGCAGTTCCCTGGTGACATGTGTACAAGTTAGTTCATCGACCTGAGATCGTCATTTGTCTCATGTGAGTTCCCACTGTGCTTAGATTACTACCCTACCACGCTCAAAGGAGTTGTGCAAACAGGTTTTAGTTGGGTACAGTCCCGAGCCACATTGGAGGCAAGTGAGCGAATCGGCAGGGGATTCGCCTCTCCCGGTATTGGGGGTGAGATCGCGCTGTGTCTAGGAGAGCCATTACACAAAGCCCTCGGCCGAGGCAAGAGATTTACTGGTAGGTACTCCAGTAGTATCTCAGGGTGTTCTGGGCCACTCTCTGACACGACTTATACTGCTATTGGGGGTCTGACGTTACCAGCCCCCTAGGCCCGATATGCGATACTCATAGACGAACGGACCGGACTGTATGTATATTGTCACTATTAGGCTCAGTAGGGTTTAGGGATGAGTTTGCTCGTCAGCTTCCCTTCCAATCAATACATAGGCAAACCGTTACGTACAGCTTGTATCTCTGACGTGCTAGAGGTTATACCCAGTGCCAGTGTGTTGATGAGTCATTAGAGTCCCCCAAAGACACTTTCCCAAGTTCGGACGAAACGTTGTAGAGGCCGTATGGTATTATGGCAGGGTTCAGAAAATGCACGTGCGTTTTCGCACGTGTCGTTTTTCGGGCAGATAATACTGGTCGGCTTTGGTTTAAGCCGGATCCGAGTATTATACTGTGTAGATATAATATCTTTGTCTCAGTTGCATTTGTATTCGGTCGTAATACAAATGCGGGTATGTTTATACTGATACGGGGTTATCCTGAAATTCGTTTCAGGATCACTTTTAGAAGTTGCCATTTTCCAGTTTTCTATCAGCCGTATTTAACATTCGGTTAAATGCGGATTTATCTTTTCTTCTCTGAGGTGAGTCATGAGTGTGTGGAAGGTTCTAGAAGGTGACTAGGATGATGACTAAGCTTATGAGTCATTGATGCATTAAGTGTTCAATTAATGTTGTGATGACTAGGTTTATTATCATTGGTTTGCATTAATTGTGTTCATACTGGGTGTTATGATAAGTATTGTGCTTATGGTCACCTCCCCCTCTCCTACACTCACCCCCACATCCTTTATAATAGCCGGCCCCCTTGAGGAAATATGATGGTTGTTGATTTTGGAAAAAAGTATATGAAATTTGCCTCATGGAAATTTCATAAGTTCATTCTCTCATTTTCATTCGATCCAAAAGGAAACTTCATTAACCGTTCATCCATGGCTTTGGACGTAACGAGACAAAGTGTTCTACTCATTCTCTACATTATCTTGGTCGTCTCTTTTAGCAAATTTGACGATCGAGTTGCCTCGGTTCAGAGGCGGGAGCCCGTTTAAAGATCCGTCGACGTGGTGCCACCTGGACGAGAAGACTGGAGATTCAGGAGATCGGAGCAGCCGCAACAAAGCGTGGGATGATGGTTGAAGACCGAAGGACTCGGATCATTCGGTATAACGTTTCTTCCCACTTTGTAGTTTGTTAGTTTAGCTTTAATGGCAGATCCGGGTTATAGTACGCGATAGCGCCAGTTGTAAAAAGTTTTTGTTCCGCATTTAGCGTCTGTTAGACGGCCGGGGCACTACCGTGGAATTACAGTGGTATCAAAGCCTCACCATTAAGCTATACTAACTTGTGCTAACGCGTTTAAAATATCAATCGAACGGATTTTCGAAAACCGCAAATTCAACGTTCTGAGTTTCTGTCGATTTTAAACAGTGTCTAAAAATTATTTTACATATCAAAGAAAACAAAGCAGGGTTTTCTAAGCACACTGGTAAATTTTGAGCACGTGACCGCCGCGGAACCGCGGTCAAATCTAGGGTTTGACCGTGGAATCGCGGCAGTACTGTGGGAACAGTGCATTAAAATTTTCCAGTAGGCTTTATTTGGTAAATTGTGGTTTTTGGTAATATTCTTTTGGGCTCAGATTTTGTTACTGTACAGCAGATGTACGTGGGGCCCACTTCGGGTAATTTAGTCGATCGAAATTTTAAACTTGTTAGTTTACAGTATTTACATTATATTTCCGACCGGGAATGTCATTTGATCGGTAAACCGCGTCTGATTGCTATAGTTCTTTTAGACGGGTTTGCGAACGTGACATTCGCGTTAATGTTCTGTATTGTGCTGTGATGTTGCGGATATTTCGTGGTGGATAGCAGGGTGCAATGGTAGTGCAGTTTTGATTTATTTGTACATTTGATATTGCGGGGCGAGCGTCCAACATGTGGACTGCCGTCACTGCCTGTTGTATAATATTCTTTTGGGGCACGACCGGGTTGAGGTCGATGTACCCGTTGTACATATTTTTATTTTTGTACTAGGTTTATCCCGTGAAGAAGTGCACGGATAGCCGGGTTCTGGAGGGCAATGGGTCCGTATCTCATGGCTTTGAGAGGCAGAGGGGCCTCACTCTAGAATTGGCAGACTATTCGCCGCACTCGTAGGGGGTACAGGTTGACCCAAGAAGGGGTGCTCAATTTACCGGATTCTGTGAAATGTCGGGTGTTCCATTCACTATGATGTGGGGGACTACCTCGCTTCAGGTTTTGGCGGGTAACTTGCCGCACTCGTAGGGGTCTAGGTTTCATTGCACAGGCTATCCACACGACCAGGGAAACATCAGGTTTCAGCAGCGGCTCTGTGAAACCCCGGGGATCCCAGATTATCTGTATTGTTCTGTGATGCTTATTACTTTTCTGTAATGTTGCATATTATCACGCCTGGAGCGATTATTGTATATTGGTATATATACTATTAGATGTTGTATATGTTTTACACTCGCGCTAGTCCAGCCCCCGCTCTGTCGTTAGTTAAGTAACCTAACGGGTGATGACGGGACCCAGTGACGAATGCGGATGGTATATACGTACATTTTATTTTCGTTCTGTTTTGGTGTGATTGATTGATGGGACTGCATTGATTCTTATCAATGCAAGATAAAACAAACATATATTTGATGTTGTTGGAACAAATTTTAAAAGTGTTATTACAAAGCCGTTTCTTTTTGTTTTGCATAGTGATATTCAGTTTAGAATATCCCGCACCTCATTCGACGAGGCAAGGGCCGAGATCCCTTCACCGGGAGTGACCCCTTGGGCAGAAGTTTATGTCAAGGTAATAACTTCAATATAGTCGATTACAAGTTGCTTTGCATCGCGGTATTCAATTGGAATATCCTGCACCTCATTCCACGAGGAAAGAGCCGAGATCCCTTCACCAGGAGTGACCTCTTTAGCAAAAGGTTTTTCGTCACTATATTTTTATAAAAAGCTATCGGTTTCCTTCAACGAGATCAAGTTCATTACGTTAAAGGTTTTTCTCCAAAAAACCAGCCGTAGCCCTCCGTCATTTCTTTTGGGTATTCAGTAGTATTCAAGCTATGTATTTTGACCTTCGCCAAGGCATAGTGTTTGGTAGCTGCTGGGTATTCATTTGTAGCATAGACAGATTGTTGGTTTGGTACAGTCGTACTACTATTTTGGCCTTCGTCAAGGGTATGTACGAATGGGTTCAAATTGACCTGGACAAAGACGGGTAGAACTTGGCATGTGACTTATGACATTTTGACCTTCGCCGAGGTCATAAGAGCATGGGGCAAAAATCACATCGGGAGTTTCAAACATAGAGGAAACTTGCCAGGCATGCGCATACCTTCTGGAGTGTGATAACTTGAGTGGCTTCCATCAAGTTATCATGCGATGATAGTTGGATCCCGATTCTCACTGATGAGTTGGTTTACTCTTCGGGTGATCCCGACTAATTCTTCTTTAGGTTTGGAGGAGAATTTGAAATAACAGTGGGAGGTTTCCTGATTAGATAAAGTGATAACCATTCTGATCTAGGTTAGAGTGCACGTAGAGTGTTTCTTTTCTCTCTCTCTCTCTCTTCGGCAGCGACCATTGACCGACCCTAGACTATGACTCAGTGACCAAGTTGACCGAACCTTCTTTAAAATACTGGCTTTTGGATTGTCTAAAGTTGCATGAGTCATTACCGCTCCTTCTTTTACCTTTTGTATTTCTCAGAACACCCCGTATTACTACGGATATCCACTTCCATTGGATAGATCCATCGTATGGTTATATACGAACTCGAAGGGACTTCTTCGAGGATGGATCCAGGTTCAGGAGAAATAGAATTAGATTATTCAGTTGTCTTTTATTATCACCTTCTCTCAGGTTGCGAGGGCTCCTTAGAATAGGAGAGTACACCTATTACGCTTATTGGATAGTCTTATTCCAAACCATAGGCAGGTGCCGAAAGGTAGGGAATGAAGAAAACCAATTAGCCTAAGTAGAGTGTGCAGAAGGTAATATGTAAAGACAAAATAAAGGGATTAGAAAGAGGGCAAAGTAAATTACGACTGTTATCATTCACGACCAAACCACGTACTTCATCGCCACTCCTATTTTCACCTTTGCTTTTTTCCCCAGTTCGGGAGAAATAGAATAAAGTATTATTCAGTTGTCTTTTATCATCACCTTCTCTCAAGTTGCGAGTACTCCTAGGATTAGGAGAGTACACCCATTATGCTTACTGGATAGTCTTCATCCAAACTATAGGCTAGTGCTGAACGGTAGGGAAGGAAGAAAACCATTTAGCCTAACGTTGGTGTACAGAAGGTAATGAATAAAGACAAATAAAGGGATTTGGAGAGATGGCAAACAAATATACGGTTAAAGTCATGAATAGGATTATGGAAGAGGCATTACTAGGAATACCAGGATACCTCTACGAAACATTTTCATGTTTCAGTTTCACTGTGCATTGTTAAAGAAAAACTGATTTCCCGATTAGATACTTACTCCAGGGTATGTATTTACCAGGTTTCATTCTCATATCTGTATGGTTTTACAGATGATGAGTGGGAGTAAGTTATTGGGAATTAGGTGATCATCCTCATTATATCGGAATTCGTTGTAATTAGTGGTATTTGAGGAAATCGCCTGGGTACAGTCTTTCAACCTACGACGCACATGCCTAGAGTTATTCGACTCAGCGGACTTATACAGAGTATTGTATGTTGTCCAGCGTCCGTCAGGACAAAGGGGTAGATCCTCGTATTATATTCTGTTTACTTGTGACTTCTCTAGTTTTTAGACAAGTGTTTCGTAGAAATACAATGTCTAAGTTTTGAGAAGTTGTAGGTATAAGAATAAAGTAGAGAACCAGGTGTCGCAAGTATCGGGATTCTTCAAAGGAAAATCAAAGATATAGATTCTTGTGATTAGTATTCAGTTAATAGTAATGATTTTGAGAAACTTGTTTCTCTTTCAGGTTACTCATAATTGGATGGATTCCTAAGTTGAGTAATGCTGATTAGCCTTTTTCCATTAAGTTGTTATGTACTGAAGACAGCTGCATGATTTGAATCTGGTTCCAATTAAATTAGTGCATATGTTTCTATATTAGATATAGAATGGTTCATATCTTAAACGATGTTAAGGTAAGGAGAGTTGTCCAGCTTATGCTTAAAACCATACACTGGATAACTCAAGGCATGTTTCTGTAATGGTTGTTTGTGGGTTGACCCTGGGTTTGACAAAGGTTGACATTTCTACCATCTGGAAGATCAATAGTGATATTGTTCTTGACTCACCACAGTTTTATTAAAATGGAATTTTTCAGAAAACAGTAGTGGGAGTGTGGTAGAACTGGAAGTGATTCCAGAACCGCAAACGATTACGGAAAATTTAATAGGACCTATATATTCAATCAGGTTTGACATTCCATTAGCCACTCCACAGATATGGTGGGTAACCTCAGACACCTGAGAGGTACTCCGGTAGCCTCAAGGACGGTGACAGGGAGGTTCTTGTTTACCCAGACTTGACACTACTGTTATTCTAGACTATGAGACCCGGCAGGGGGTTAAGTATAACGTCATTCTAAACTAGCTTTAGAAGTGGACGTATATATTATTCTGCCAGAGAGTTATCGTGGTCAGTGGGAGCAGCGGAAGCATAGTGGGCAAGTAGTTTATGTCTATTTAAAGACTTCAACAGTTATAGCGGAGATAGATCATCTAATTTTGATGAAACAGTCATGGCTTTGACTTCATCAGAATAGGGGATGGATCTATTAAGAAGGTAGTAGGGTGTGATGTCCTGGCATTTGGATGACATACACAGAGTAGGAAGTAAAATTCCTATACTACGATCGGTTGTACTTTGGTCGTCACACAGTTGTTTCTCCACACAGGATATGGATATAATATTAGACATTCTGGTTACTAGATCTATGGTTTTAGATCTAGATTTGGGTAGTTTCCCAATATGGGTACTTTGACAATATTCTAAAAGTATTTTAGAATAGATGACTCCTGGCATGGTGGTGTACCTGCAGGTGATGGGGTCACCCTCTCTAAAGGTGTCTTAGAGACTAAAGGAGAGAGGGAAGTGTATGATTGGCAGATCACTTGCTTAGGCAATTGAGTCAATCATGAGATGTCAAGTACCACACCAGATGTTGTTTTTGCACTAGATGCGATAAGTTTATATTAATCCAATCCTGGAGAAACATAAGAAAGAAGTTTTAGAACATAAGTACATGTTCTACGGATTTGATGACGGCAGCCTCCTTCGGGAGACGGTTATCATTCCAGGCTTCAAAGGTGACATGGATGACAGAGTGATTGTCAGAGTAATAGTTTTCCCTCTGACGAGGGACAGTATTATGGACAGATGGTCCAAGAGGATACTGTGGGAGGCATGGTGCTGGATACTGATTAGGTTCAGTTACCGATACAGTCTAAGAAGTTTGGATTTGGAGTTCATTTATGAACTAGGTCTCATCAGATATTCAGACATATTCTAAGACAGGTATTACTCGATTCGGGAGATGGTTTTCTCCGCGAAGTATATATATAAAATAGATATAACGCATTCACGTTCTAATATGAAACCGCGGGGGTGCTATACGCTATCCATCCGACTTCCCCCGTAGATATATATCTACTCACCTTGCTTCTTGTATGCCGATGCCGATGTCGCCATCTTCATCTTCAACGTCTCGACATCACGTGGGGTACCTACACATATAATCCAATCGCAATACGTATTAAAATCCAATCGGAAAAACCCAAAACGGCACACGCTACGCTCATAGTTAAAAATCTATAGCCTCGCATGCAAACACGACCAATAACCCTAGTCGTTGACGTTCAAACGCCACACAACGGAAACGAATTACCAAATACCAAAATCCATGCTAAAACAAGTCGTAAAATAATGCGCCAACACAAGAAAATGATCCCAGATTTTACCTTAAGTGAAACCAGCCAAAGTTGCATATGCCAAGGGTCTAGTTTACTGGAGGTAAAGCTACAGAACCTACACGGATCCCAGAACCTTTGCTCTGGCCGCAAATTGCAGCCAGAAAGAATTTATCTGCGGCCAGGGCGAAGAATTAGGGGCTTGGGTTTTGGGTATAGGGTCTAGGTTGCCTGCTTGTCTCCCTGTGTTTGCAAAATAATTTTCAGGTCACCCGGGTGTTAGCAGATTTCAATGTACACTCACAGAATCCAAAATTCTTCCGATATAGGTTTTCTAAGTTCGCTAAAATGGGTTCTAGTCTCTGGTTTAGATCTCCAATCAATCACCACAAGGGTTGTATAGCCTCTACTAACATTAATTTCACCTTTGGGTTCAACTCAAACCCTAATCCTCAACTTAAAGTTTTCAAAGTTCCCAAAACTACACAAAATCGATTCTAATTTAACATGGATGCTAAAGCAATGGCAATTGTACACTAATGATGGAATAATTACCTCATTTTGCACTCATGAATTCTCTACAGCGCCAAAACTCAAACTTTCTTAGTCCAAAGGGTAGCTTGAGAGCTTGTGCACATTTTTTGTGAAGTGGAAGTGAGGTTTTGGGTTTGTTTTGGAGATGAAGTGAGGTGATTTGTGGAGGGGGAGATGAGGGCAGCAACACAAGAGGAAATGGGGGGAGAAAATGGTGAAGGAAGAAGAAGGGAACAAGTGGGCATGGCTCTCTCTTGACCCGTCACTTTCTCTCACTTGCCCATACCTCATTATTCTATCATTCCTTTTTCTTTTCTTTTCTTTTATTTCCTTCTCTTTGCAATAGTAAACCCAAAACAATAACCATACACCCAAAAATCAAGTAGGAAAAAATGTAACAAGTGTTAAAATGACATGTGCATGTCATGTGCACAAAACACGCTTAAAGCCCGATTAGCTATTTTTAATCGCGATTAGCACAAAATTAGTGTATAATAAATCGTAAAATTTCATAATTTGCATAAATCACATAAAGAACTCTCTTTTTAGTAATTTCCATAATTTTCCAAACTTTTCCCAATTAATCGGTATTTAATTATACCGCCCTATTAAAATATTCAATATTTTATTATTAAATTATAAAAATTTCCAAAAATAATATTTTATTTTTCTGAAATGTTACAATTTTCCCCACTTAAAGAAATTCGGTCCCCAAATTTAAATTTAAACCCCTCAATACTAAAACATTTCAGTAAAAGACTAAGCCGTCGGGGTCCCGAAACCATCAATACATTAAAACTCGTCGTAGCGCAATGCGTGCGCATAAACAATGAGCAGAAAACTCAAAATCAAAACTCCGTCAAGCACCCCGCAATCATCGGAGTTATGGGGAAGACATCAATGTCTAAATCCAATACGAAAACCAATATGATATATATCAACACTATACATATAAACACCTGAAGGAAATGCATGCCAAATCGTTTTAAGTCGCTGTGCGATGCGCATAACACTGCACAATGGCGGATGTCTATTGTAAGAAAATAGCTATATCTATATATATCCTTTGTTTAATATGTACGTCCCGCCGTTGAAAACAATTTAGAAGGTTTTCCTTATTTTAAACGTTTCGCGTAATATCAGACACGTAGATAAATACTGAAACTATAGCTCCCTTCTGGAAATCCCTTCGATAAATATCAATGCATGCAAAATATGTTGGAGATAGTGCCCTCAGAGTCAATTATTAGGTCACAGGTACGTGATTGCAATGATTGATGGAGGACCTATCCCGGTAGGACAGTATTACTCGAGATGATAGTATGCTATCTGGTTTACCTTTATCATCGTGTACTGCTTTAAGTGACCTGACACGTCGCTATTACACGTTGATAGAGCCCCTAGGATTCTTGCTTGACCACCAGCAGTATGATGGCGATCATATAAGTGGGAGCTGGGGGTCTATAAGCATATCCTTAAAAGGTCCCTAGTCGTGAGAGTTTCGAGACAGGGCATCGATTCTCCATAGTAGACTAGTGTATACAGTCGAGACCCCGACGAGGGGCGGTGGCCGGTCTCACAAGCCACTGGTGTCAGTTGGATCACCTAAGATGTATACAGGTGCTCATTGGGTTATGAGTACACCGGACAGGACTCGCCGGGAACATGCTAGTTGGTCATATACCAGACGTCAGATGGCAGTTCCTTGGTGACATGTGTGCAGGTTAGTTCATCGACCTGGGGATCGTCATTTGTCTCGTGTGAGTTCCCACTGTACTTTGATTACTACCCTACCACGGCTCAAAGGAGTCGTGCAAACAGGTTTTAGTTGGGTACAGTCCCGAGCCACATGGAGGCAGTGAGCGTATCTTCAGGGGTTCGTCTCTCCCGGTATTGGGGGTGAGGTCGTGCTGTGTCTAGGAGAGCCATTACACGAAGCCCTCGGCCGAGGCAAGGAGATTTACTGGTAGGTATTCCAGTAGTATCTCAGGGTGTTCTGGGCTACACTCCGACACGACTTGTACCGCTTTTGGGGGTCTGACTTTTACCAACCCCCTAGGCCCGCCATGCGATGCTCATAGACGAACGGACCGGACTGTACGGATATTGTCACTGACAGGCTCAGTAGGGTTGTCAGGCTGAGTTCGCTCACAGACGTCCCTTTTGGTCAATACCTGGTAGCCCGTTATGTATTGGCTTATACCTCTAACGTGCTAGTGGTTAAATCCACAACCAAGGTGTTGACGAGTCTTTAGAGTCCCCCACATTCTGTTACTCAGCTTTCGGGCGAAAGGTTGTAGAGGCCGTATGGAGATATGGCAAGGTCCGATCAGATACGTGCGGTATTGCACGGATCCGGATCGGACAGTTTGTACTATAGGCCGTATGGTTATATGGCAGGGTTCGATCAGATACGTGCGGTATTGCACGGATCAGGATCGAACGGATATTACTAGCCGGCTTTGGTATAAGCCGGATCCTAGTATAGTACAGTGTAGACTTTGTCTCATTGCATTTGTATTTCGGTCGGAATACAAATGCGGCTGTGTATGCACAGTATCGGGGTTTTCCTGTAATTTATTACGGGACCAGTTTTCTGGAGTTGCCAGTTTGCTTTCCGTTTCGGCCGATTTCCATTGTTCCGTTCATTGGCCGAAGATTGGTGGAGGAGGGCTTATTTGCATTGTTGCAAATAGGCATTTGTGGAGGGGTTCTTTACATTTTGTTGTATCATGATAGCTTTTCCTTGACCTTGACTTCTAGCTTTATCATGATGGCTTGACTTTGTTAACAATCATGGTTGTTGATGCTTGTTGGTTGAGTGTGGGTTTGTTTTGGTGATCATTGCTTTTCATGATAACCATTCCTCTCTCTCTCTCTTGCTTGATATGAGAATGGCTCCCATTTTTGATACACTCTCTCCACTCTCTTATTTCTCTTGACGACCAAGACATGGCCGGCCACTAGGGGGAGGGGGCTGTCCAAAATTCTTGGGGTGGGATTTTTATCATTCTAGCTTTGTAAAATCCCACATGTTTCATCTCCACAAGCTCATATCATTTCCTCCACCAAAAGGCAATTCCTACAACCCCAAAGTGAGACTTGAGGACTACATATTCTACAGCGAATCTTGGGCACGTCGAGTAGCCGGCTTCGTGCCCGAGTTGCCTCGGCATTGAGGTGGGAGCCCGTAAAAGAAGTAGGCGATATGGTGCACTTCCGGCGACGAGGAGGAGACGGCACATTCCGCAGGAGATCGGGACGACGACGAGAAGACCGGAGGACTCGGATCTGTTGGTATATCTCTCTTCCCTTTCTTGTTGATAGCTAGGACTAGGTAGTGGTTCGATCCGGGTATTAGTGCGCGGCGGTTTGCCAGTTCAAGAAAATTTAAGTTTATCACCGCTTCCGCATTTGGCCGTCGGATTGACGGCCGGGGCGCCGCCGTGCACTTACAGTGGTATCAGAGACTCGCCATTAACTTAGTCTAGCTTTTTCTAATGTGTTTGCATTTCCGATCGATCAAAAAGTTCCAAAACCGCATCCTTGCTTGCATCAGTTTTCTGTTGAAAATTTTTGGTGTCGAAAATTTTTTCAGGTTGTATAAAATTGATGTACATGATAATATAAGAGCTCTGTAAAAATTCGATGAAGTGATTCCACTGTGGGAGCGCGGAACCGCCGCAAATACCCCCTTAGCGCCGCTGTTCCGCCGCGCACTGTGGAGATCCCTGCACCAAATTTCTACAGTGTCCTTGTGGGCTTAAAATTGGGGTTTTGGAATATTAATATTGAGCCCAGAATTTCCTGATCTGCTACAGTAATGCTTGGGGGCCCACTTGTTAAAATTTGATCGATCGGATATTTTAAACACATTATTTCACCGTATTTACATTATATCTGCGACCGTGAATGTCACTTGATCGGTAAATCCGGTCTAACTGCTATAGCCCGGTTAGACGGATTTGCGAACGTGACTTTCACGTTGATGTTTTGTTTTTGCTGTGATGTTGCGGATCGGTCGTGGGGGATAGCCTGGATGCAATGCTAGTACAGTTGTGGTTGTATTATGTACATTTGATATTGCGGGGCGAGCGTCCGACATGTGGACTGCCGTCACTGCCTGTTTGTATTATTATTTTGGGGCACGACCTGGTTGCGGTCGATGTACCCGTTGTATGTATATTTTACTTTCTGTACTAGGATTGCCCCGCAGAGGGGTGCACGGATAGCCGGGTTCTGGAGGGCAACAAGCCCGCATCTCATGGCATTGAGACGGAGGGGGCTTCACTCTAGGATTGGCGAGCTATTCGCCGCACTCGTAGGGGGTACAGGTTGACCCAGGAGGGGTGCCCAAGTTACCGGATTCCGTGAAGTGCCGGGTGGTCCATTCACGTCGCTGAAAGGGGCTGTCTCGCTTCAGGTTTTGGCGGGTAACTTGCCGCGCCCGTAGGGGTCTAGGTTTTCATTGCACAGGCTATCCACACGACCAGGGGAACGTCGGGTTTCAGTAGTGGCTCTGTGAAACCCGGGGATCCCAGATATCTGTATTGTTTCTGTGATGCTGTTCATTCACTGTGATGTTGCATTTTATTCACGCCTTGAGCGAAATATAATATATTGGTATATATATTAGTAGATGTTGTATATATTTTGCATCCGCGCTAGTCCAGTCCCCGCTCTGTCGTTAGTTAGCTAACCTAACGGGTAATGACGGGACCCAGTGGCGAATGCGGATGGCATATACGTACATCAGTATATTTTCGTTCTTTTTGGTGTGATCAATTGATGGGACTGCGTTGATTCGGATCAATGCAAGTTAAAAACAAACCTAATCTGATGTTGTTGGAACACTTTTCAAAAAGCTGTTATTGCAAGGACGTTCACTTTTGTTTTGCATCGTGGTATTCAGTTGGAATATCCTGCTCCTCAGTCGACGAGGCAAGGGCCGAGATCCCTTCACCGGGAGTGACCCCTTGGACAAAAAGTTTGCGTCAGGGCATTAACTTCACTATAGCCGATTACTTTTGCTTTGCACCGTGGTATTCAGTTGGAATATCCTGCACCTCATTCTACGGGGAAAGAGCCGAGATCCCTTCACCGGGAGTGACCTCTTTAGCAATGGTTTTCGTCACTATATTTTTAAAAAGCTATCCGTTCCTTCAACGATATCAAGTTCATTACGTTAAAGGTTTTCGCCAGAAACCATTCGTAGCCCTCCGTCGTTTCATATGGATAGTCAATAGTATTCAAGCTGTGTTTGTTGGCCAAAGTCAAGGCACAGTGTTTGGTAGCTGTTGGTTATTCATATGCAGCATAGATAGATGCGTTGGTTTGGAACAGTCATATAGCCTTGTTGGCCAAAGTCAAGGGCTTGTGCGGGTGGATTCGAATCAACCTGGAGAATGACGGGTAGAACTTGACATGTGACTTATGATTTGTTGGCCAAAGTCAAGGTCATAAGAGCATGGGGCAGAAATCACATCGGGAGTTTCAAAAGAACTGAAACTTGCCAGATATGCGCATACCTTCTGGAGTGTGATACCGTGAGCGGATTCCGTCACGTTATCATGCGATGATAGTTGGATCCCGATTCCCACTGATGAGTTAGTTTACTCCTCGGTTAACCCCGACTAATTCTTCTTTCAGGTTTGGAGGAGAATTTGAGGTACAGTGGGAGGATTCCAGATTAGATAAATTGGTAACCATTCTGATCTACGTTAGAGTGCACGCTGAGTGTTTCTTTTCTCTCTCTCTTTGGCAGCGACCATTGACCCGACCCTAAGACTATGACTCAGTGACCAAATTAACCGAACCTTCTTGACACTGGCTTTTGGATTGTCAGAGTTGCAAACCTCATTGCCACTCCTACTTTTACCCTTTTCTCCAGGACACCCCGTACTACTACGAACGTCCACTTCCATTGGACAAAACCATCGTATGGTTAGATACGAACTCGAAGGAATTTATTCGAGGATGGTTTCAGGTTCTGGAGAAAACGGATAGGATTATTCAGTTGTCTTTTCCTTTTACCTTCTCTCAGGTTGCGAGTACTCCTTGGTTTAGGAGATAGTACACCTATTACGCAAATTGGATAGTCTTCTTCCAAACTTTAGGCTGGTGCCGACCGGTAGGGAATGAAGAAAACCAATTAGCCTAACGATGGTGTACAGAAGGTATTAAGTTCAGACAAAGCAAGGGATTAGTAAGAGGGCAAAGTAAATTGCAACAGATATTCACGACCAAACCAAGTATTCCTTCGCCAATCCTAAATCACCTTTGTATTTCTCCAGGACACTCCGTATCACTACGAAGATCCACAGTTTATTGGATACTCCATCGTATGGTTATATACGAACTCGAATGGAACTTGTTCCAGTTCGGGGATGGATTATGGTTCAGGAGAAATAGGAATTAAGTTCATTCGGTTGTCTTTTATCCTCACCTTCTCTCGCATTGCGAGTGTTCCTAGGATTAGGACAGTACACCCATTATGCTTATTGGATAGTCTTCTTCCAAACCATAGGCTGGTGCCGAACGGTAGGGAAGGAAGAAAACCATTTGGCCTAAAGGGGTGTACAGAAGGTAAAGACTAAAGACATATGAAGGGATTTGGAGAGGTGGCAAAGAACTATACGGTTACAGTCGTGAATCTGGAAGAGGCATTACTAGGAATACCAGGATACCCCATCGAAACATTTCAATGTTTCAGTTTCACTGTGTACTGTTAAAAGAGAACTGATTTCCTAATCAGACACTTGCTCCAGGGTATGTATTTACCAGGTACGGTTCTCACATCTGTATGGTTTTACAGATGATGAGTGGGAGTAAGTTATTGGGAATTGGGTGATTATCCTCATTATATCGGGATTCGTTGTAATCGGTGATATTTGAGGAAATCGCCTGGGCTGTTTGCCGGTCGGCAAATATTTGGTTTTGAATATCCGCTGTTATGCACCAATTTCAAATTGATATATCTGTACGTCTATTTTCATAGAGTGAGATATACCTTTTGATATTATGTTGATAACATTTACCTATATCAGTGGATGGTTAGGTAAGGAGCATTAAACGGCGGTGTAATTCTTCTTAACCATAAGTACAGTTTTCAACCTACGACACACAGTGAATGAGTTATCAGACTCAAGGGACTTATACAGAGTATTGTATGTTGTCCAGGGTCCATCAGGACAGAGGGGTTGGTCCTCGTACTATATTCGGTTTACTTATGACTTCTCTAGTTTTTAGACAGGTGTTTCGCGGAAACACAGGGTCTGAATTTTGAGAAGTTATAGGTATTTGAATAGAGTAGAGAACCAAGTATAGCAAGTATCGGGATTCTTCAAAGTGATCGGAGATGTAGATACTTGTATATGGTATTCAGTTGATAGTAGTGATTAAGAGAAATTGCTTCTCTTTCAGGTTACTCATAATTGGAAGCATTCCTAAGTTGAGTAACGCTGATCGGCCTCCTTCCATTTAGTTGACATGCACTGGAGACAGCTGCATGATTTGAATCTGGTTCAATTAAATCAGTGCCTCTGGTCCTATATTGGATATAGAACAGTTCGTATCTTAACGATGTTAAGGTACGGGGAGTTGTCCGGCTTATGATTAAAACCAGACACTGGACAACTCAAGGCACGTTTCTGTAATGGCTGTTTGTGGGTTGACCCAGGCTATGACGAGGGTTGACTTTCTACCATCCGGATGAACAATAGCGATATTGTTCTAGACTCGCCACAGTTTTATTAAAAATGGATTTTTTCAGAAAACAGTAGTGGGAGTATGGTAGAACTGGAAGTGATTCCAGAACCACAAACGATTACTGAAGATTTCATAGGAACCTAAAAATTCAATCTGGATTGACATTCCATTGGCCACTCCGCAGATAAGGTGGGTAACTTTAGGCACCCGAGAGGTACTACGGTAGCCTCAAGGACGGTGACAGGAAAGTTCTTGTTTACCCACAATTACCATTGCTGTTGTTCCAGGGTGCGAGACCCGGCGGGAGGATGAGTATAGCGTCGTTCTAAACTAGTTTTAGAAGTGTACGTGTATATGACTCTGCCAGAGGGTTGTCGTAGTCAGTGGGAGCAGCGGAAGCATTGGTGGACAGGTAGCTTATGCCTATTTATAGACTAAAGCAGATATAGCGGAGAAAGATCATCTATTTCTGACGTGACAGTCATAGGTTTGACTTCATAAGAATAGGGGATGGATCTGTTGAGAAGGTAGTAGGCTGTGATGTCCTGGTATTTGGATGACATACACAGAGTAGGAAGTGATATTCCTATACTACAATCGGTTATACTTTGGTCGTCACACAGTGGTTTCTCCACACAGGACTTGGACATTATATCAGACATACTGGTTACTGGATCTATGGTATTAGATCTAGATTTGGGTGGTTTCCCAATTAGGGTACTTAGACAGCATTCTAAGGGTATTTAGAATGGACGACTCCATACACGGTAGTATACCTGCAGAAGATGGAGTCACCCTCTCTAAAGGTGTCTTACAGACTAAAGGGGAGAGGGATGTGCATGATTGGCAGATCACTTGCTCAGGCAATTGAGTCAATCATGAGATGTCAAGTACCACACCAGATATTGTTCTTGCACTAGATGCAATAAGTTGATATTGATCCAATCCTGGAGAAACAGTCGAAAGCAGTTCTAGAACATAAGTGGATGTTCTAGGGATATGATAACGACAGCCTCATGCAGGAGACAGTTATCATTCCAGGCTTCCAAGGTGACATGGACGACAAGGAGGTTGTCAGAGCTATAGTTTTCCTTCTGATGAGGGGCAGTATTTTGGACAGGTGGTCCAAGGCAATACTGAGGGTGGCATGGCGCAGGATACTGATTAAGTTCAGTTGACGATACAGTCTAAGGAGTTTGGATTTGGAGTTCATTTATGAGCTATGTCCCATCAGACATCCAGACACATCCTAAGACAGGTATTGCTCATTTCGGGAGATGGGTTTCTCCGCGAACTTGAGATATAGAGAGACATAGAAAGAAACAACAAAGCGGATCCACTCACTGAGGCTATTCCTCGAACGCAATAGTTTCGCAAACGAGCTTTGTGAGACTGACAAGTAGAGGAGTTGGGTGTTCGGTATCACACGGGCTGTGAGTATGCGACATCGCAATAATTAGCCTTGAGTGCAAGTGGGAGATTGTTGGAGATAGTGCCCTCAGAGTCAATTATTAGGTCACAGGTACGTGATTGCAATGATTGATGGAGGACCTATCCCGGTAGGACAGTCTTACTCGAGATGATAGTATGCTATCTGGTTTACCTTTATCATCGTGTACTGCTTTAAGTGACCTGACACGTCGCTATTACACGTTGATAGAGCCCCTAGGATTCTTGCTTGACCACCAGCAGTATGAGGGCGATCATATAAGTGGGAGCTGGGGGTCTATAAGCATATCCTTAAAAGGTCCCTAGTCGTGAGAGTTTCGAGACAGGGCATCGATTCTCCATAGTAGACTAGTGTATACAGTCGAGACCCCGACGAGGGGCGGTGGCCGGTCTCACAAGCCACTGGTGTCAGTTGGATCACCTAAGATGTATACAGGTGCTCATTGGGTTATGAGTACACCGGACAGGACTCGCCGGGAACATGCTAGTTGGTCATATACCAGACGTCAGATGGCAGTTCCCTGGTGACATGTGTGCAGGTTAGTTCATCGACCTGGGGTTCGTCATTTGTCTCGTGTGAGTTCCCACTGTACTTTGATTACTACCCTACCACGGCTCAAAGGAGTCGTGCAAACAGGTTTTAGTTGGGTACAGTCCCGAGCCACATGGAGGCAGTGAGCGTATCTTCAGGGGTTCGTCTCTCCCGGTATTGGGGGTGAGGTCGTGCTGTGTCTAGGAGAGCCATTACACGAAGCCCTCGGCCGAGGCAAGGAGCTTTACTGGTAGGTATTCCAGTAGTATCTCAGGGTGTTCTGGGCTACACTCCGACACGACTTGTACCGCTTTTGGGGGTCTGACTTTTACCAACCCCCTAGGCCCGCCATGCGATGCTCATAGACGAACGGACCGGACTGTACGGATATTGTCACTGACAGGCTCAGTAGGGTTGTCAGGCTGAGTTCGCTCACAGACGTCCCTTTTGGTCAATACCTGGTAGCCCGTTATGTATTGGCTTATACCTCTAACGTGCTAGTGGTTAAATCCACAACCAAGGTGTTGACGAGTCTTTAGAGTCCCCCACATTCTGTTACTCAGCTTTCGGGCGAAAGGTTGTAGAGGCCGTATGGAGATATGGCAAGGTCCGATCAGATACGTGCGGTATTGCACGGATCCGGATCGGACAGTTTGTACTATAGGCCGTATGGTTATATGGCAGGGTTCGATCAGATACGTGCGGTATTGCACGGATCAGGATCGAACGGATATTACTAGCCGGCTTTGGTATAAGCCGGATCCTAGTATAGTACAGTGTAGACTTTGTCTCATTGCATTTGTATTTCGGTCGGAATACAAATGCGGCTGTGTATGCACAGTATCGGGGTTTTCCTGTAATTTATTACGGGACCAGTTTTCTGGAGTTGCCAGTTTGCTTTCCGTTTCGGCCGATTTCCATTGTTCCGTTCATTGGCCGAAGATTGGTGGAGGAGGGCTTATTTGCATTGTTGCAAATAGGCATTTGTGGAAGGGGGTCTTTACATTTTGTTGTATCATGATAGCTTTTCCTTGACCTTGACTTCTAGCTTTATCATGATGGCTTGACTTTGTTAACAATCATGATTGTTGATGATTGTTGGTTGAGTGTGGGTTTGTTTTGGTGATCATTGCTTTTCATGATAACCATTCCTCTCTCTCTCTCTTGCTTGATATGAGAATGGCTCCCATTTTTGATACACTCTCTCCACTCTCTTATTTCTCTTGACGACCAAGACATGGCCGGCCACTAGGGGGAGGGGGCTGTCCAAAATTCTTGGGGTGGGATTTTTATCATTCTAGCTTTGTAAAATCCCACATGTTTCATCTCCACAAGCTCATATCATTTCCTCCACCAAAAGGCAATTCCTACAACCCCAAAGTGAGACTTGAGGACTACATATTCTACAGCGAATCTTGGGCACGTCGAGTAGCCGGCTTCGTGCCCGAGTTGCCTCGGCATTGAGGTGGGAGCCCATAAAAGAAGTAGGCGATGTGGTGCACTTCCGGCGACGAGGAGGAGACGGCACATTCCGCAGGAGATCGGGACGACGACGAGAAGACCGGAGGACTCGGATCTGTCGGTATATCTCTCTTCCCTTTCTTGTTGATAGCTAGGACTAGTTAGTGGTTCGATCCGGGTATTAGTGCGCGGCGGTTTGCCAGTTCAAGAAAATTTAAGTTTATCACCGCTTCCGCATTTGGCCGTCGGATTGACGGCCGGGGCGCCGCCGTGCACTTACAAAATATATCCAGGTACTGCCCTCTGAGTAGTCCTGCTCAGTACAAAAATAAATAGTAAATATCATAAAAACGTACTGCTCCAAAATCAATCCCAAAATGTACATAAGAATGTCGCGTGCGTCTGGTGCGCACGGAAATCAAAATCCATGAATGTGCCATACATGTGCACAGAACAAAATCTAAGTGCATCGAGTGTGCACGAAACATCTGTCAAGGGCAACAGGTGTGCCTAACAGCAATATTAGGTGCATCTGATATGCACAGAGAATCTCGATTTAGTGCATCTAGTGTGCACCAAAATCGCATCTCAAATCATGCGTCCAATATGCGCGAAAATCCAAATTAGGTGCATTCATCATGCACGAATAAAATCCAAATCATGTGCATCCAACATGCACGAAATCACGAAATCCAATATCAAGCGCCGAACATGCGCAAAATCCAATCCAAGCGCGTCAATTATGCGCAAGAATCCAATCAGGTGCACAAGGTGCATGAAACAAATATCGTATATCACAATCGAAATCGACAATATACAACACATCTCAATCCAAATCAGGTATACCGTGGTATCAAATCTCACAACCATGTGCAACAACGTGCACAAAATCTAATCAAAACACTAAAAGCGCATGAAAACTATGCCGTAAGCATAAGTCAAATCATATGCATGCTCCAGGCATGAAGTCAAAATCAATACCTCAAATAATATCAAATCGAAATCTTGTGCAACTGTAGTGCACAAAATACGTATCACCGCACTGCAAGCATATGTGAATTATACCGAGTGCAAAAACCAAATCGTGTGCGTACCATAAGCACAAAATCCGAATACGGGTATGTATATACGGAGATGTATTCTTGTATTTATACAAGATGCATTTTAGAAGGAGAACACCTTATTATGTATTTTCTATTTTTGATAAATGGAAATGAGATAGTGAGGTGAGGTGGTTTAGGAATGTTGAGAGGCATGATTGAGTAGGATAGATAAATGAATTAATAATTTATTTGTCTACACAATTCAAGCATGATTGTTATTTTATATTTGCATACTTTTTTTTATAAAACCATGACTTGTATTTTCTATTTCCAAGATGTTCATTCTCAACATTTCTTTTCTCTCACCTTTCTAACTCTAGCCCTTGAGCCTCTCTTTTACCTTCTTCTCTACACTCTCATAAGTTGAGAATCAAAGGTGAAAAAGAAATAGAAAAATATCAGAACACATCACTACTTCTCTAAGCATCTTCGATTAGAAGCCTAGGGTCTTTAGTTGTTTCACTTGCTTGTTTGTGTGAAGTTAGAGGCTTGAATTATATCTCTCGGATGGATCATCTAGGACCAAGAAAGACCAGCCTACAATCTTGATCCAGCAGTCTCGAGAAGCTAAATAAGTGGATAGAAGACCGAAGGACATGAATTCTTAGATATAACCTTCTAATTTAGTAGTTAAAACTCTTTGAAGTTTACTAGTTTTAGTGTTTGATTTAGATTCTAGGGTTTTAGTTTCTAGCGCTTTTCGAAAGTTTTTGTTTTTCATTCGGCAAAGGCCGTGGTTGTAACGGCAAGGGCTCTAGAAACATTATCATGAATTATTTTTGCTGGAACAAATACAAATATTAAACTGAGAAAAGATTTGCAACTACTCGGAAAGATTTTTTTTTTAACAAAAAAAGTTGAATTCTATTTTGGAATTTAAAGTATGGAGTCGAGTGGGCACTCTTATAATTAAGACTTCTTTTTTTTTGGTTTAACGCTAAATTACTCTTTGAAATTGAAATTGGCTATATGTGTTCATATCAATTATCATATCTGTCTTTGTTATTTCATCTTCCAACAATTAAAGAAATTGTGTCAATAATTTTTTATTGGGTTTTTTTTACTTAAACGCCCCCCCCCCCCCCCAGTTAATTACTAAAAATACCCCCAAAACTTGGTAATTACTTATTACCCAAAAACTTTTAAATTGCTTCATTTTACCCCTCTAAATTTTCCAACGAAAGAAAATATGGCCGTTAGCTAATTTATGACACCCCCGTCTACCCCACTTATAACCTAACCGAAGGCTTCTCCCTCTTCGTTTTCAGTTTTCCATTTATACGAAGCTTGCAATCAAGCCCACATTCGCATTATACTGCTTCATGGCTGGAGAAGGTTCAGTAAGAAGAAAAGTATTCCTATTCCATTTCCAATTAGGAGATTTGAAGAGAAATCCTAAATCTTAAATTTGAATTGGGGCTCTAGCTTGAAATTTTAGATGAAGAAAAGCGAATGGGTTGGAGTTTTTAATATCCCTAGCCCGACTTTCTCTGTTAACTGGCTAACGGAATGAAAGAAAAGAACTAGTGGGACGGTTTTAAGAGCAACTTTAAAGCTTTTGGGGATAAAAAGTAATTACCAAGTTGGGTCTTTTTAAGTAATTATCTATGTTTGGGGGTTTGTTTAAGCCTTTTTATTTTTCGTTAAATAAAAAGACAATGCTACATTCAATCAATATCAATGCATTTTCTAAAAAAGAAAATGACCTTTCATCGGTGGACTTTGAAAAGGTAACAATCCTATAGCATTCCCCATTGACATTTTTATATATTGTATAATACATAAACCGTAAGAAAATCAATTAATATTCTTTTTATATATATATATATAAATCTTAGCCGGTCCCTGTATATCAAATGAGAATTCTCCAGGATTTTCTTCAGCCTAGAAAATAATACGAAGAAGTGACTAACTCGTCGATTAAATTTTCGCATGACAGAAAATCAGTTCTTCTTAACGTTGCTCAAAACAGAAACATTGTACAGGAAATAAAAGAGGAAACAAAAATCTTGAGATGAAATTAATACTAATCCTAAGGATATCGCGGAACATAAGAACGAAAGGGATAAAACCGAAAACTAAAAGCATCAATTAATCCATTGTAAATCAACAAAGACGACACGATTTGCTTCCTTTCAATTCCACCAGCCACTCTGTAATACAACCCTTATGGAAACAATGTCCGCATGGCATTTGTGTCGCGTTTTCATTCGATCTAAACTTCTCGAGGCACACCGCACAAGTGTTATCGCCTTCTTCTGCATCCTCGCACTCTTTCTCCTCCAAACACTACTCAGCTCTGATCCGCAACAATCTTTTCCGAGCCCTCTCCTCTTCCAATCTCCTTTCTTCCGAAGCGATCGCAATCCTCTCATCGTAAACAAGCCTGACAATCCTCTCCTCTTTCAGCCATGACAAGTCAAGATATCTCATCGTCTCTTGCATACGTAACCGCATATGGAATGCTATCTGGGGCCCACATGCAGGATACACGTCGATATTAGTAAAAGAAATCGCTTCATGAGCAGCCGCATCCGACAGATCGTATCTGATAAAGCCGACCACGTCGGATATGAATATGTTCGTTTCCCTACCCGTGAATCTCACACCGGATATAGCGGTCAGCGAGCTATTGACAGAGCGGCAAAACGATTCGTAGTATGTATCGAGGTGAGCGACCAATTTTATAAGAGGAGTTGGAGGAACCGATTCTTGGTCGACGACATTGTAATTAGCAACTTCTGAGGTGAACCCTGGGATGAAAACTTGGGTATCAAGTTCATAAAAAGGATCCGCAGCCATTTTCAGAAAAGGAATTAATGTGAAGAATTAAGAGAGAAAATGCAGAGAATGCATGAGTAATTTATGCTTGTTGGATATTATATATATAGTGTTGGTGGAGTCTAATCCAATTAGGATAAGGACTTGCTATATTTAGCACTTAATCATAAAATCTAAACTAATTTTTTCCCCTCTCTTTTTTTCCCCTTTGATTCCAAATTAGGACCTAATAACAACTCTCTGTGCTTCATTATTGCACTTAATCCTAATACTGATATGAGTGTTGAGGAAAAAGATTCCATTGAAATTAAAGTTTATCAAATAATAAACTCCATGTAAATTAAAGAAATCAAGGATTTAAATTTTTTTATTTTTTATTATTATTAGTACTTAAAAATAATAAATCAAAACTAATATATATGAAAAGATTTATAAAATATTTTTTTTAAATTACATGAACCTGAAAAAGCTTTTATTAAATCCAAAACGGATAAACAAAAATAAATTTATTAGTGTTTGAAAAAGATTTTTTATTTTTTTATGATAAGTCAGAAAAAAAAAAACTAAAAAGATTTACATCGATTTGAGATTTTTTTTTATGAAAGATAACAAATATAATGATATTTACAAATATATTCTTAACCGGAGTAATTTATTAAATGAAAGTAGAGGCGAATTATGGGATATCAATTTTCTTTTAGGAAAACTATAAATGACTCAACCTAATATCACAAGTAACCATTATTTTCTGAGCCGTTAAGCCTCCAAAAAGATGGGGTTGGAGACCCCGAACGAACCCTCATCTTAATTCTAAGGCATACGGTGAGCCATAGCTTCTTCAATACTTTAGAGTGGAGGGGGAAGCAACACATGATATAAAATCTTGGCTAAAATGCCGGAAGACCCCTCATTTTTGCCCTAAAAACAAGAGACCCCTAGTGTTAAAGAACCTGCAGTTTACCGGTGTTAATTTTTCGGTTTATTTATTTTTTAATGCCAAAGTTGCCGTTTAGCCAATGGGCCCATCTACTGGCCCAAATAAACTTATCCTACTTTTATGTTAAAACGTAAAAACAAGCCAGCCCCCTTCTCTCCCTCTCCATACTTTTTCTTTTACCAAAACCCTGGTACATTGATCTTAAAATCCTTAGGATCGCAGATTCACTTCCATAGGGTAGGGATTTGTTCATGGTTTAAACTGTAAATAAAAGGACTTTTATTCATGGTTTAAACCATGACCCAAACCTGTGTAAGCAAATATTGGGTCACAGTTCTGACTGTGAACAAAATAAGAAACGTTCACGGTTGTAACCGTGAACGTTTCTTAACATGAAAAGTTAAAAAATCAGTTAGTTGGTTGGGCGTAGGTTTTTGCTCACGGTTCTAACCGTGAACAAAACCAGTTATGGGTCACGGTTACAACCGTGAGCAAAACTTATAACCGTGACCCATAACACAGACCTGCTCCAGAAATCAGTATCTGGAGCAGCTTTTTGTTCACGGTTGTACCTGTGACCAACTGTCTTTATTCACAGTTACAACCATGACCAATTATTTTTTTTAAATAATTAAATTTTCCGCACCCTATGCGTCTTAATTTCAATCACAACCAGCAATATATAATTTTCATTCACAACCATCAATATATAATTATCATTTACGCAATATATTCAAATCCTACGGAATATATGATAATCAAAACAATAAGCTCCGAATCACATGCAAACATAAACAAAAAATATACATACAATCAATATGATCAATACTCCACGAATCAAAAAATCAAAAATGTGTGTATTAAAAAATCGTCCAATATAAGCAATAATCCATTAAAGTCCTATTGTATGTGTCAACAAATAAAAAAATAGAACTAACGCCGTTGGGACGACAATCCACCTCTATCGTCCCGTGGCCTAAAGAATGCGCTCAACTCATTCCGTATGGCCTGCTGGACGGAATCGGCGTCCGACTGCCTCATATCTCGGATCTCCCGCCACGTCTCCTACAGCTCCTGCCGCGTCTCTTGCTGCGTCTGCTGCTGCTACTCCACATGCTCGTGGAGTCGATGGATCTCCTCCTGCGACGCAGCTGCCACATCCGGCCGCGTCTGGGTCACGGCGTACTCATGCGCGGTCGAACGTTTATCAAAAAATCGATGGGCCCCAGGACCAATCCTGCGCTCATACCTACTATGATGCCCGCCGTATATTGAATTCAGGACAGGGATAATGGCGGTGATCGAGTCGCTGGGGTCAAGTCCCAAGGTGTCTATCTGCTCCTGAAACTAGGTCTGTATCGAATATATGTATATGTATGTGTGTGTGTGTGTGTGTATAGACACACACACACACAAAGGTGCTAACTTAAAATACGTAACCAATTTGATTATATGAAACTTATCATGTACGCGCCCGTGCCCTTGTGTAACACGACACACCCTTTGGCTTCATTGTAGTTGGCGAGGTCTTTCTTTATTTGCGATGAAATTAGGATTTAGTTTAATAATTAATTAACGATATAGAAAACATATGGAATTAAGCGTCGAAATATTCACCATGTACTACCGAGCATTGGCCTGTGAGTGCTTCTCTTGGATCGGGAAAGCGTGTTCTCGCACGCCGTTGTTCTGGTTCTGCTTATTTCGAACCGACATCATCCTTCAAAAATAAAGATTATAATATAATTTAGAATATGATTTCTTGTTATATTGTTAAAATCATAAAAATTAAATTGATACCTGTACATTATCGCACTCAAAATAGGCGACAAGAACCAGCCAATTCTCTCTCGGAATCTCTAGCGCTATGACCACCATCAAGTGCATCCGCTGATCTTCGATCGCCGCGGTCCAAGGAAGGTAAAGTTCACAATACACTTCCCATCAATTATGTCGCTTGATCACTTAACACTGGCCTAGGAAGTGAGCGAGGGCGTGATCTATATCGAATGGCCTGTACACGCCATCCTCGCTTGGCTCGCCAACGAATCTGTAATTCTTCCTGGTATGAAATTGAAATATATTAAATAAATAATTATATGTATATGTATATAACGACGATTGAAATTTAAATGTGTAAAAGGGTATGTCATACCTCCTCTGACCCAAAAAACCGCATGGCACATTCGGTCTGGGCCTTGTTCCACCGAATATGGAGTAGGTACTTGTAATAAGTACGGATCTCCTGTCCAACAAAATCCCCCCATTGGATTGCGTGCTCTCCAACATGTACACTTGTCATGTCAAAGATCAGATCCCATAGCCCAGCATCCGCTCGCGGCCTGCAGCAGTCAGGCCCAGTAGGACCCTTCGTTCTAACACTGCTCGAGCTTGCGAAAAAATAGATATACATACACAATATTATAATATTTAGAATATGAATATAGAATTTGAAATTTTTTAATTACAATCATTATTTAAAAACTTTAAGAAATAACGATTATATACCAGTTGTCCCCGGCATGGCGCTAGAACCGGCGCCAGACGCCATCCCGCGAGTAGAATACGGATCTGCAAACAATAAACTGTTAGATAATTCAATATCCACCTATAGTGTAATGATGTATCAAATTTTAAATGAGTAAATTACACACCATGCGCAGGAATGATGAAGGTATGAGGACCCGCTGACGCAATAGCAAGGGTAGAGGGAGGCTGCGACGCTGTGGGTGATCTGGCGGTAGTATGGAGAGCACTAGTAAGGATAGGGGGACAGTCAGGGATGATGCGGTGTGAGTAGGGGGCCATGGGGGTGATGCAGTGGTAATAGGAGGAGCGCTAGTAAGGATAAAAGGGAAAGTAGGGAGTGATCCGGTGTGAATAGGGGGCCATGGGGGTAAGGTGGCGGTAATAGGGGAATGCTGCTAGGGATAGGCGCTGCTGCTGCGGCTCCCGTGCCTGCTGAGGGTCCTGGGACAGTCTCGTATGGATCGACTCAGAATGACCTATAGACTCTGTCTCTTATGGCGTTTAGTGCCTTTACCTGCGTCCATGATCAAATCCTATATATATATATGTTAGTTGTATGCTCTAGAGGCCCTTATTGTACATGATTGTATATTATAGTGGATGCTTGGATATATATAGAGAGGATATTCTTGCTCGACATGATAATATGCTATCTGGTTACTCTTTATCTTAGCATGTAGACTGTTATTGTGATACTGTCTTTCTCTCACATGTTGATAAAGCCCTCAGGATGTGTACTTGACTATCAGGACTATGATGGAGATCATACTAGTGGGTCCAGTGTAGTCCATAAGTTCATCCTTTAATTGTTCCTAGTCTTGGGTGTATCGAGATGAGGCATCGATATTCTAGAGTAGACTAGCGTATATGTTTCTTGACCCATTTGATGGGCGATGGATGATCCCACATCCATTGGTGTTTGACATCAAAGATTGTATACGGGTGCTCAGTGGAGACTGGGTATACTGAACATGACTCATTGAGAACTCCTAGATGGTATTATACCTATCGTCAGATAGCAGTTCTCTTATGACATTGGTACATGTTAGTCTATAGACCCGAGATCGTCATAGAGTCTTGTGTGATTCCCACTGTGCTTTGATTTCCACCCTACCACGTTCAAGAGAGCGTGCAAACATGTAGTTTTTTGGTACAGTCCCGAGTCATATGGAGGCAATGAACGATAGGAGGGGTTTCGTCGCTCTCAGTATTGGGGGTTGATGTTGCGCTGTGCTCAATTGGCCATAACAGGAAGTCTCTGTCCAGGGCTGATATAAAGATTTACTGGTAAGTGTTATCAATAGTTTCTCGACCCGTTATGAGTCTCACATCGGCATGAATTATCAAGTTATTGGTGTCTGACGTTTACCACCCGCAGACTCGATATGCGGCATATCAGACGAAGAGACCGAACTGTACGGTAGTATTACTTATTGAATTCATGGGAGTATGTACAAGCTTGCTTGTTGATCTTCTGATCGCTCAATACCCGAGTAGCCGTTACGTCCAGCTAGTACCGCTGACGGCTTGTGGGTGACTGATATGATCATCACCTACTGCTGGCATATTGACGAGTCTTTAGAGTCTTACACAGAGATTTCCTAACTCATGCGAAACGAAGTAGGGCACATATGTGATATGTGCGGGATCGAGATTGATATTAGTATGTGATACAGTATTCTAATCTCACGATATAAGTTATATGTGATATAACCGGATTATTGAATCAAGTGTTGATTCAATAATTTGTTATATGTATATTTGATATACATGTATATGATATTAGTCGGTTGTATATGATATGGCCGAATTATTAAATCAAGAGTTGATTTAATAATTTAATGTATAAATTATATATTTGATATATTAATATGCATTAACTAATATTAGCTCACTTAAGAAAATATTTTCTCCAAATTCATTTGTGTGTGTGTGTGTATATATGTGTGTGTGTGAGTGTGTGTGATATATATATTAATATATTTAATATGTGTCATGCTAGATGATACATTGGACTTGGGTGTATGAGACTCATACCTAACTTAAGATAATTTAGGTATTTAAATATTAAGGGAAAAATCAAAATTAGGTGAAAATTAGCAAGGCTTGAGATGCTTGTGGAAGCAGAGAGAAGTTTTGACTTAAGTCCACTAATTTTGTTTTACTCTATATATTTATTAAGCTAACCATTATCTTTAGCCATTGTTTAGTCTCCACATGAGTTTATATGAGATATTTTCTCATCCATGGTTCATTACACTTGATCACCCCTTCATCTCTTTTTCATTGCTTTCTAGCTCTCAAGAGTGATGAAAAAGAAAAGAAGAAAATTAATTCTAAAGTGAGCAAAATTCATACTTCATCAATCTATACCAAATTATCCATTTAGTATTGGTTGTTTACTTCACTAATTCATAATTAGTGAAGAGGTAGCTTGAGATAGCGATTCTTTGACGTAGACCATCTTCGGCCTTGAAGATTCTTGAGTAAGCTTGTTCCTTTCGTCTAGTGGAGTCTAAGGAGAGTCCGAGAGACCATTACATGGAGCAAAGGGACTATTATATGGAGCTTTAGAAGTGAAGGACCGGTCTACAAAGGTTGTATTCCTTGTTCACTTAGAGTAAAGTTGTTTACTTGCTTAGTTAAACCCTAATTCTCTAGTTAGATCCTTGGTTCGGGCTCGCTCGGCACCCAAAATTTTAAAATAAGCATACTTGATGCTTGCCGAAACCATGTCGGGGTGCTAAGCGAATCCAGCAGTGGTATCAGAGTGAGGTTAGAGTATTAGGCGTGACCCAGACGCCGTTAAAGTGTTCGAACGAACATCGAAACCCAAGCATTTGATGCTCTTTGGAAATTTTTCAAAAGTTAGAATTTTTGGGTTTAAAAATATGCAGAAAATAGTGCAGGGTATTGTATGGACCCCCATGAAAAATGACCCCCTAACTCGACCTAACGACTGCGGAACCTCGGCCAAAACATGTTTTTGGCGGCGGTTCCGTGGCGCCGTTGGTGAGGCCAGAGACGTTCCTTCTTATGCTGGTCCGTATGTGCTAATGGCACTGTCTGGGTATATTTTAATCTGTCTCAAGTGTTGACTGAGAATTGTGGGTTTTGATGGATCGATCGAAATGTTTAATATCTTCTAGATATCTATGATTTGTGATATAATATTTGGAATCCATAATAATTAGTTTTGTGAAAACTAATTAGTGTTTTGTAAATGTAGCAATTTAGTCTCACTTGATCGGTTAGCGCAGGATTTTGATTCGGATCAATACTCCATTGCAATTTCGTATAGTACGCGAACGTTCGCCGGGTAACACTAATAGATAGCCATGCCCTATCGCCCCGACTAAGTGACTGTAGGAGAACCCCGTAGCCAAAATCATCCGTTCGGGTGCTCACGGCTGCGGTGTTCCGCCTAAGTGCACTTCGTCAACGGCTTCACGGGTGCGGCCGTCTACTAATTTTTCCTACGAGCTTTCGATCATTTGTTGGGAATCTTGTTGAATTTTCCTACTGGATATTGAAAAGTGTTTTCAATATGAGACTAAAATGCCGGGTTTATAACGTTAGGCATGAAATTCGGAATATGTGATATTCCGGGTTTATGATGTCTAAGGAATTTATATGGTTAGGCAAGAAATCCGAATTATGTGATATTTCGAGTTTATGATGTCTAAGGTGGTTGCGGATTCCAATTATTGTAGTTTTCACTTTCTTTTCTGCGACCGTAAGTGTAATATGTGGTGTATAGCTGGTTTCGTTGCCATACGTCAATAACAATTAGGATACGCATATTTACTTACGTTGATGATATGTGATGTTATGTGTTACTATGATATGTTATATTGGATCGTCGTGTTTGAATAGCCGAAGTTTTTTCGTGAGATGGTGGTTTTTAATTTTCATTCATGTAAAAACTTGTATGTAATATTCCTTTATTAGGACACTTCCGGGTTGAGGATGATGTCACCATTGATATATATTATTTACTTTTCCGCATTAGGATAGATCCAAGGCGGGAGCACAAGTAACCGGGTTCTAGAGTCTGATGGGAGACCATATCGAGGAGTCGAGTCCTGGTTTTCTAACTCTAGAATTGGTAGGGTTGCTTGCCGCTCTCGTAGGGGTCTAGGGATGTGGGTTTGGCTATTCATCATGACCGTGGAATCCATGTTTTTTACTGGATTGATTTAAAACACGGACCTCCTAATATATCCAATATTTCATATGTTGACTTCTGCTGCAATGTTCTGTGATGAGATCATAAAACTGCCTGAGACGAATGCTTTATATTATATATATGATATATAATAAATGTTGCTTATGTTTTGCATCTGAGCTAGTCGTGCCTCCGCTCTGCCGTTAGTTATCTAACCTAACGGTGCATGATGGGATCGCGTGGCGAATGCGGATGTCATAAGCGTACGTTGTATTTTCGTTTTTTTATCTGTGATGCTTAAGAAGCATAAATGATGGGACTTCATTAATGAGATTAATGAAAAGGAAAGAAACCTAAAGATATTGTAGAATCAAATTTTCAAAATGGTAGCTCTAGTTCTTGCTTTGCATAGCGGTATTTTTTTTTATCAATATCCAGCACCTCATTCGATGAGAAAAGAGTCGAGATCTCTTCACCAGGAATTGTTTGTTATATGTCTGCTCTACAGGCCATTATTGTACATGTGATGTATATTATAGTGGATGCTTGGATATATATAGAGAGGAATTTCTTGCTCGACATGATAGTATGCTATCTGGTTGCACTTTGTCTTAATATATAGACTTATACTATGATACTGTCTTGCTCTCACATGTTGATAAAGCCTTAAGATGTGTACTTGACTACCAGGACTATGATATAAATCATACTAGTGGGGCCAAGGGTAGTCCACAAGTACATCCTATAATTGTTCCTAGTCGAGAGTGTATCGAGACAGGGCATCGATATTCCAGAGTAGACTAGCATATACGCTTCTTGACCCATATGATGGGCGATGGATGATCCCACATCCATTGGTGTTTGACATCAAAGATGGTATACGGGTGCTCAGTGGAGACTAGGTACACTGAACGGACTCGCCGAGAACTCCTAGTTGGTACTATACCTATCGTCAGATAGCAGTTCTCTGGTGACACTGGTACAGGTTAGTCTCTAGACCCGAGTTCGTCATAGAGTCTTATGTGATTCCCACCGTGCTTTGATTTCCATCTTACCACGTTCAAGAGAACTTGCAAAACGGTGGCTTTTGGGTACAGTCCCGAATCACATGGAGGCAATGAGCGATAGGAGGGGATTCGTCTCTCCCGGTATTGGGGGTTGATGTTGCTGTAACAACCCTAATTTCTTATACACTTTTTCCTATACAAAATTTTTCAAATATTTTTTCAAAATTCCACAAAGGGGTATTTTAGCCTGAGCACAAGATTTAGATAATTATTTTTGTTTTTAATTACAAGCTACAAGAATGAAATAATTCCATTTTAGTGTACAAGAAATTACTTTAAAATTTAATGTATACTTGGAGTATTTACTCTTGCTGCTATCATTTTAAGTAATTAAATAACACAATAATTACAAGAAGGAGCTTGTAGCTCATTGGTAACACCTTGCACTGCTGAACCAAGCCACCAGAGTTCAAATCCCATGCCCTACATTATATTTAGATTATTTTCTTTAAAAATTCTTGGAAGCCCAACAGTCCATAGGCCATAACTCCCAAAAGTTGAACTGAACCCTAAAAACGGAGTATGTCAAAGTCTTCATCAGAGAACCCCACACCCGACCGTTGCCGGACTCGGCCGGGATCGACCGAGTCGGCCGGCGCCGCCGGCCGGACTCGGTTGGACGGCCGAGGTCCCAAAACCAAAAATTTGGATTTTCATCTTCCATAACCCCCTGTTAACTCCTTTTTAATAGTTCGGTTCCAGAATTTTAAATACATCCTATTTAATACAAATTTTAATGATTTTCTTTAAATTTTTACAATTTCTTTTTAAATATAAAACCTTTCACCTACCCTACCCTGGCTACCCTATAAATAGACCCCTACCCTCTATCCTCTCATCCCAAAACCTTAGATTTACTCTCTTGAAATTTCCACAAGAAAAGTGTGTTTTGAAACCGAGTTCACGGCGAAGCGCTGACGGATTTCCGGCGACGTTCTTTGAAGCAACCGGCGACGAAACAACATCTCGGCCATTTCCCTTGTTCCTCTATACTCTTTAGAAGAGTTTGAAACCCGTAAGTCCCATTCTTCTCTTTTTTCTATTTCTTAAATTACGGAATTATGAAACCTGACGGAAATCGGAACAAACCGATTTCCGATTCGGTTTTTCTACAAAATTTCACTTGTCACCAACTCCATAACACCTAAACATATTCATGATGACTATGTTAGTGTTTATGCTCTAGAAGGCCATTACTGTATCATACTAGCTTGTATATTACTTAATGGAAGCTTGGGATATTCACATGTATATAACAGTCTTGCTAAACATGGTAGTATGCTACTTGGTTTTTCTATCTTAATATGTGAGTGTACGTATTGATATAGCTCTTAGGATCTTGCTTGTCTACCAGCGTTGTGATGGCAGTCACACTAGTGGGGGCTGGGTAGTCTATAAGCACATCCTTATTCAGGTCCCTGGTCGTTGGATTATCGAGACAGAGCATCGATACTCCGGAGTAGACTAGTGTGTACGCTTCTCATCCCAGTTGGGGAGATGGTCTGTCCCACAGCCGTCAGTATGTCGTACTGGAGATAGTATGCAGGTGCTCGTTAGGTTACGGGTACACCGGATAGGACTCACAGGGAACTGTTGGTTGGTTTTATACCAGTCGTCAGTGAACAGTTCCCAGGTGACATGAGTACAGCATAGTCCGCAGACTTGACACTGCTACTTCGCCTCGAGTGTGTCCCACTGTTCTTAGATTGCTACCCTACCACGGCTCAAAGGAGTCGTGAAAAAAGGTAGCAGTTGGGTGCAGTCCCGAGCACTTGGAGGCAGTGGCGGTTAGACAGGATTCGTCCCTCCCGGTATTGGGAGTAGATATCGCGCTGTGTCAGAGAGCCATTACGCAAAGTCCCTGGCCAGGGCAAGCGAGATTTGCTGGTAGGTTCCAGTAGTTTCTCAGGGTGTAATGGGCTTCGCTCCGACACGGCTTATACCGCTATTAGGGGACAGACGCTTGCCGCCCCATAGGCCCGATATGCGATAGTCTTGGACGAACGGACCGGACTGTATGGAGATTGTCACATCAGACTCAGTAGGAGTTCGGATGGGTTTCCTCATCGGCCTTCTTATCGACAACTACCTGGGGACCGTTACGTACAGCTAGTGCCGCTTGCGGTCTATGGTTAAACCCACTGCCAGCGTAGTAGTCGAGTCTCTAGAGTCCCACACAGAGAGTTTCCTATTCCAGGCGAAACGATATAGAGGTCGTATGGTTTTACGACAAGGGTTCGGATGCATACGTGTGTTTACGCACGTACGACTTTCGGACAGTTTTTACCAGTCGGCTTTGGTTTAAGCCAGTTACTGGTATCCGGTTATTGGATTTTTACAGTCTAAAGTTTTTCCGTATTTTTGCGGAAAGGAGGGGCGTTCTCGTAATTATGCGGGAAGCTTCTAGAAGGTGGTGACTAAGGAGGTTAAGGTGGCATATGAAATGATTGTGATTAGTGAGTCACCTTGATGATTCATAGAAGTCTTTTGTCATTATAATGAATCATCACTAGATATTTTCAAGCATGGTTGCTAAATTCTTTTCTTATTCTTTTCTTCATAAAGAAATGCTTGATATATATCTTCTTGACTCACTATTCTATTATCATTATCATCTACACATTCTCTCTCCTCAAGCTCTCTCTCTTCAAAAGACTAATCCTCCCCTCTCATGAGTTGACTACAAGGGTTAGTAAGACTAAACAATCCATAACCATCACTCTATCTCAATCTATCTTCTTTGATTAGCAATCCAAGAAGGTTAGTTGCCTCAAGTTTAGAGGCTAAGCTTGGAGTTTTGCTCTCGGGTGGATCGTCTACTACAAAGAGAAGGCCGAGGAGAACAAGGAGATCGTAAAGACGAAGGAGTTGGTTCATTAGGTATAATCCCTAAACACAGTAGTTTAGAAACACTTTGTGTTTAGTTATTTATAGTTTAGCTTCGATTCAAGCGGTTAGTCGATGTTTGTTCACTAAACAAGTTCGTTTTTGAAAATTCCGCCTCCCCACAAGTATTGGGGTGTAGAACATCGACTTACAGTGGTATCAGAGCCTCGCTAAACAATAAATAATTTTGTTGCAAATTTGTACGAATTTCGAACGGAAAAACGAAGCCGGAAAACCCTAAAAACATCAAGTTTCTGTCGAAATTTAAATGAAGTCCAAAAATTTTTCAGGGATGTTCAGAAAGCTTAAAATGATAGTAGTAGAACACACAAAAAAATTGGTGCCCTGAATCGTCTATGGAGCCGCGGATCCGCGGCGCATAGCACTGTTGCCGCCGCGGATCCGCCGCCGTTTTGACGATTCAGGGACCCATTTTTCTTGTGGTGGTTCTCTGTGTTATTTGGGATTTTCTGGGATATTTAATATTTGCTCAGGTTTCAGTTTTACAGAGCAGTTTTTGGAGCAATATTAAAGATGTTTAATCGATCGAAATTGTACAGTATTTGCATGTTGGATTATATCTGTGATTGTTTAATGTGTTCGTAAACCTCCCCTAACTGCTAGTATGTCGGTTGGCAGGGGGTTGCACATTTCTGTAATGGTTTTATCTGTTTGTGCATATGAACTGTAATTGGACTGTTGTGGTGTATAGCCGGGGTTTAGCAATAGGTTATTATTTAATTCATTTGTTGTAATATTATTTTTGCGGGGCACATCCAGGTTGCGGTTGTAGCCACCGTTGTATTATTTCATTTTACTGTTTTTGCTCCTAGGACTGACCCAAGATGGGATACACAAACTGCCGGGCGGGTAGTTTGCCGTACCCGTAGGGTCGAGGGTGGGTAATGGCTATTCATCACAACTGTGTTATCCGTCTTTTCTTGCAGGCTCAAAAGAAATACGGATTGCTTGCAAATCCAATTAAGTTCATCTGTGTTCTGGAATGTATATCATTGCGTCAGACGAATGTAAAATATCTATATATATGATAGCTATTTAGACGCCACTTATGTTTTACACCCGCGCTAGCCCAGCCCCCGCTCTGTCGTTAGTTAAGTAACCTAACGGGTGATGACGGGACCCCGTGGCGAATGCGGATGGCATAAGAGGACGTTGTATTTTCGTTGTTTTCTGCAATGATAGGTTAATGATGGGACGCATTATCTATAATGAAAAGAAAAACAAACCAAAGTTTAAATCGTTGGAACAGTTTAAAAGAAACCACTCGGTTAATTTTAAAAACAGATATTTTTAAATGCGGAGCTTTAACCACTCCTTTTAAAAGCTATCAGGTTCCTTCGGTTATATCAAGTTCACTACGTTCACGGTTTCGCCAAAACCAGTCGTAGCCCTCCGTTATTTCTTATGAATGGTCAGTAGTATTCAAGCTATGTTTGTTTGGCCCTTAGTCAAGACATAGTGATTGGTAGCTGCTGGGGTATTCATTTGTTGCATAGATAGATGAGTTGGTTTGGGACAGTCGTATTACTTTGTTTGGCCCTTAGTCAAGAGTATATACGGATGGGTTCAAATCAACAGGATAATGATGGGCAGAACTTGACATGTGACTTATGATTTGTTGGCCCTTAGTCAAGATCATAAGAACATGGGGCAAAAATATATATCGGGAATTTCTAAAGAAACTGAAATTTGCAAAGAGATGCATACCATTTGGAGTTTGATGAATGTTGGTAGGATTCCTTCAACATTATCATACGATGATATTTGGATCCCGATCCTACTGTGAGTATATGCTACTTATCAGGATATTCGTCACTTAACGATCAATGCTATAAACCTAGTAGGTGTCCAGAAAGGTGTCAGCGGGGTTACGCCCCCAGAGAAAAGAGGTTATTTAATTAAGGAACTTCGCGAAAGCGTTGGAAAACCTCCCTCGAAGTATCGACACTGGCCTGGCTGAACGGTTAAGCAAGTATTGTACGGTGAGAATAGTCCCGGCTAATTCTTCTTTTATGGTTTGAGGAAGGATTCGAGAAACAGTGGGAGCCATCCAGTTTAGATAAACTAAAAACCACTCTAAACTTGCAAGAGCATCATGCTAAAGAGTTTTCTTCTCTCTCTCCTAATTGCAGCGACCCTGAAAATGACTTGACTTAAGTTACTTTTAGAGAAAAATATACTGACAGGGCCACACTATAAAGATTGGCTGCGGAATGTCAAAATGGCTTTGACCTATGACAAATTGGGGTACATCCTCACCGCTACGGCACCTGCTGTCCCTGGTCCCAAATCCAGCAATGCGGATAAGGAAATCCGCAAAACCTGGGATTTAGATTGCGCAAGAGCCAAGTGCATCGTGCTTGCCTCAATGAACAATGAACATCAGAGGAGGCACGAGGATATGTCCCTAGATGGCATATTTCTCCATACAAAGGAACTTTATGGAGAGCAATCTCGTATAGCAAGATACGAGACCTCTAAGAACTTGTTTCGAGCGAGGTTGGCTATCGGGTCATCGGTAGGTGAACATGTCCTAAAGATGATCGGCTATATTGAAGAGCTCGCAGACCTTGGGACGACTTTGGATAATGAGCTCTATACAGACCTTATTCTCCAGTCCCTTCCTCCCACCTACGCCCAGTTTATCCTCAACTTCAACCTTCAGGAAAAGAAGTTGAACTTGCGGAACTCCTGAACATGTTAAGGAGTGCAGAGGGCACCTTGCAGAAGGCAAGGGAAACACCCGCTATGTTTGTTGGCGGTGCATCTTCTTCCGGGTCCAAGGCTAGGGCCAAAGGAAGGAAGAAGAAGGCCGCACCCAAACCCAGAGGAGGTGTTAGTAAGGTGGGAAAGAAGGGAAAGAAAAAGTTTGTAGCACCGGTAGTTGGCCAGGATGAGTGCTTCCATTGTCACAGGAAAGGGCACTGGAAGAAGGATTGCAAGGCGTGGAACGCCAAGAACCAGGAACCGAAGCAAGCTGTGGCTTCGACTTCAGGTGTGTTAGTAATTGAGAATTGTCTGTCGATCAACTCTACTTCCTGGGTATTGGATACTGGATCAGGATCTCATATTTGCAATTCATTGCAGGCACTGAGAAACCGTAGAGTGCTGAAGGAAGGTGATATGACCCTAAAGGTTGCTAACGGAGCTAGCGTGGGAGCTGCGTCCGTCGGGGATTATCACCTAGGATTGACGAGTGGACACATTTTGGTTTTACATAACTGTTATTTTGTACCAAGCTTAATGTGTAATATCATATCAGTTTCCTTGTTATCAAATAAAGGTTATGATTTCACGTTTGTAAGAGATGTTGTCAACATCCACCTTAATCATGGTTTGATTGGGTCCGGTACTCTAAATAACGGTATATATGTTTTAAACCAACTCTAAATTTTCAATGTCCAGAACACACTAAAAAGAAAGTCTCCAGATTTAAATAAAACTTTCTTATGGCATTGTAGACTGGGTCACATCAATGAGAGAAGGTTGACTAAGTTGCATAGAGAAGGATATTTGGACTCGTTCGAATATCAAACTTATGACACTTGTCAATCCTGTCTCAAAGGAAAGATAACAAAGACTCCATTTACTGGACAAGGAGTAAGAGCGAGCGAGCTCTTAGGACTCATACACAGCGATGTATGTGGTCCAATGTCTACACATGCAAGAGGTGGTTATTCCTACTTCATTACTTTTACAGATGATTTCTCTAGGTTTGGACATGTCTTCTTAATAAAGCATAAATCCGAGGCCTTTGAGAAATTCAAGGAATACAAGAGTGAAGCGGAAAACCAAACAGGCAAAAGTATTAAGACACTGAGATCTGATCGAGGTGGAGAATACTTAAGTGCCGAGTTCCTAGGTTACCTAAAGGAGAAAGGAATTCTCTCTCAGCTTACTCCTCCATACACTCCACAGCACAACGGTGTATCAGAGAGACGGAATCGAACCCTATTGGATATGGTACGATCCATGATGAGTAATGCTGAGTTACCGCGATCTTTCTGGGGTTATGCGCTAGAATCAGCGGCATATCTTTTAAACCAGGTTCCAACCAAGACTGTGCCTACCACACCATATCAGATGTGGAGTGGGAAGAAACCCTGTCTAAAACATTTTAGGACATGGGGGTGTCCAGCTTTTGTAAAAAAGCAGCATGTGGACAAGCTCGAGGCACGCTCAGTACCGTGTAAGCTTGTGGGATATCCAAAGAACTCCAAGGGATATTATTTCTATTACGCAGAGGAATAAAAGGTTTTTGTTTCTCGTCATGCCCGCTTCTTAGAAACTGAATTTTTAGAAAAAAAAAAGAGTGGGAGCGCAGTAGAACTGGAAGAAATTCCAGAACCACAAGCTGTTACTGAAAGTTTGGTAGAACCAGAGGTTCAAGAAGAACAGGACATTCCCGCACCCCTCCGCAGGAGTAGTAGGCCGTCTCATCCTCCTGAGAGATACTACGGTTTTCTCATAGATGGGGATAGAGAGGATTGCATCATAGATGATGATGAACCTACTGACTTCCAGCAGGCCATCCAGAGCGGCGACTCGGTACGATGGCTAGATGCAATGCGGACCGAAATGGAGTCCATGTACACCAACAAAGTATGGACTTTGGACTTTGCTCCAGATGGGGTAAAACCCATAGGATGCAAATGGATCTTCAAGAAAAAGATTGGTGTGGATGGACAGGTGGAAACCTATAAGGCTAGACTTGTTGCAAAGGGTTTTCGTCAAAGACCTGGTTTGGACTATGACGAAACTTTTTCTCCAGTGGCTATGCTCAAATCCATTCGGGTCCTTCTTGCTATTGCTGCCTTCCATGATTATGAAATCTGGCAGATGGACGTAAAGACGGCTTTTCTGAATGGAAATTTAGAAGAGAGCGTCTATATGGATCAGCCAGAGGGTTTCAATCAGAGTGGGAGCAGCGGGAAAGTATGCAAGCTGCTTAAGTCCATTTATGGACTAAAGCAGGCATCGCGGAGTTGGAACATCTGTTTTGATGAGACAGTCAAAGAATATGACTTTATCAAAAATCCAGATGAACCGTGCATATATAGTAAAGTTGTAGCCAGAAGTGTCGTATTCCTCGTCTTGTACATGGATGACATTCTATTGATAGGAAATGACATTCCTATGCTACAATCTGTCAAAGGATTCTTGTCACACAGGTTCTCCATGAAAGACCTGGGTGATGCCTCTTACATTCTGAGGATCCGGATCTATCGTGATAGATCCAAGAGGATGTTGGGACTTTCGCAGTCCAGGTATATCGACACTGTACTAAAAAGATTCAGTATGGAAGATTCTAAGCGCGGTAATCTACCGGCTTGTCACGGAATCACCCTCTCCAAAGAGATGTCTCCCAAGACTGATTTGGAAAGGGAACGCATGTCTATTATACCCTACGCTTCTGCGGTAGGCTCTATAATGTATGCGATGTTGTGTACCAGACCAGATGTAGCTTACGCACTGAGCGTGGTAAGCCGGTATCAGTCAGACCCAGGGGAGAAGCACTGGATAGCAGTAAAGAACATTCTCAAGTACCTGAGGAGGACTAAGGAGATGTTTTTGGTTTACGGCGGAAAAGACCTCAGGTTGGAGGCCTTTGCTGATTCCGGCTTCCAGAGTGATAAGGACGATTCCAAGTCCATGTCGGGTTATGTCTTTACCCTCAATGGAGGGGCGGTGTGCTGGAAGAGCTCCAAGCAGGACACCGTTGCTGACTCGACGATGGAAGCGGAGTATATAGCTGCTTGCGATGCTGCAAAAGAAGCAGTCTGGATGAAGAAGTTCCTAACAGAACTTCAGGTGGTTCCTACCATTGTTGATCCAATACCTCTGTATTGCGACAACAACGGAGCTATAGCTTTAGCAAAGGAACCAAGGTCCCATCAGAAGTCCAGACACATCTTGAGGCGGTATCACCTGATCAGGGAGATCATTGATCGTCAGGAGATCGAGGTTCGGAGAGTTGCTTCTGAAGAGAACATTGCTGATCCATTCACGAAGGCCCTACCTCAGATTCAGTTCGAGAGGCTACTCGAGATCATCGGTCTACGATATGCCAGTACATGGCCCTAGTGCAAGTGGGAGATTGTAAGTGTTTATGCCCTAGAAGGCCATTACTGTATCATACTAGCTTGTATATTACTTAATGGAAGCTTGGGATATTCACATGTATATAACAGTCTTGCTAAACATGGTAGTATGCTACTTGGTTTTTCTATCTTAATATGTGAGTGTACGTATTGATAGAGCTCTTAGGATCTTGCTTGTCTACCAGCGTTGTGATGGCAGTCACACTAGTGGGGGCTGGGTAGTCTACAAGCACATCCTTATTCAGGTCCCTGGTCGTTGGATTATCGAGACAGAGCATCGATACTCCGGAGTAGACTAGTGTGTACGCTTCTCATCCCAGTTGGGGAGATGGTCTGTCCCACAGCCGTCAGTACGTCGTACTGGAGATAGTATGCAGGTGCTCGTTAGGTTACGGGTACACCGGACAGGACTCACAGGGAACTGTTGGTTGGTTTTATACCAGTCGTCAGTGAACAGTTCCCAGGTGACATGAGTACAGCATAGTCCGCAGACTTGACACTGCTACTTCGCCTCGAGTGTGTCCCACTGTTCTTAGATTGCTACCCTACCACGGCTCAAAGGAGTCGTGCAAACAGGTAGCAGTTGGGTGCAGTCCCGAGCACTTGGAGGCAGTGGCGGTTAGACAGGATTCGTCCCTCCCGGTATTGGGAGTAGATATCGCGCTGTGTCAGAGAGCCATTACGCAAAGTCCCTGGCCAGGGCAAGCGAGATTTGCTGGTAGGTTCCAGTAGTTTCTCAGGGTGTAATGGGCTTCGCTCCGACACGACTTATACCGCTATTAGGGGACTGACGCTTGCCGCCCCCTAGGCCCGATATGCGATAGTCTTGGACGAACGGACCGGACTGTATGGAGATTGTCACATCAGACTCAGTAGGAGTTCGGATGGGTTTCCTCATCGGCCTTCTTATCGACAACTACCTGGGGACCGTTACGTACAGCTAGTGCCGCTTGCGGTCTGTGGTTAAACCCACTGCCAGCGTAGTAGTCGAGTCTCTAGAGTCCCACACAGAGAGTTTCCTATTCCAGGCGAAACGATATAGAGGTCGTATGGTTTTACGACAAGGGTTCGGACGCATACGTGTGTTTACGCACGTACGACTTTCGGACAGTTTTTACCAGTCGGCTTTGGTTTAAGCCAGTTACTGGTATCCGGTTATTGGATTTTTACAGTCTAAAGTTTTCCCGTATTTTTGCGGAAAGGAGGGGCGTTCTCGTAATTATGCGGGAAGCTTCTAGAAGGTGGTGACTAAGGAGGTTAAGGTGGCATATGAAATGATTGTGATTAGTGAGTCACCTTGATGATTCATAGAAGTCTTTTGTCATTATAATGAATCATCACTAGATATTTTCAAGCATGGTTGCTAAATTCTTTTCTTATTCTTTTCTTCATAAAAGAAATGCTTGATATATATCTTCTTGACTCACTATTCTATTATCATTATCATCTACACATTCTCTCTCCTCAAGCTCTCTCTCTTCAAAAGACTAATCCTCTCCTCTCATGAGTTGAGTACAAGGGTTAGTAAGACTAAACAATCCATAACCATCACTCTATCTCAATCTATCTTCTTTGATTAGCAATCCAAGAAGGTTAGTTGCCTCAAGTTTAGAGGCTAAGCTTGGAGTTTTGCTCTCGGGTGGATCGTCTACTACAAAGAGAAGGGCGAGGAGAACAAGGAGATCGTAAAGACGAAGGAGTTGGTTCATTAGGTATAATCCCTAAACACAGTAGTTTAGAAACACTTTGTGTTTAGTTATTTATAGTTTAGCTTCGATTCAAGCGGTTAGTCGATGTTTGTTCACTAAACAAGTTCGTTTTTGAAAATTCCGCCTCCCCACAAGTATTGGGGTGTAGAACATCGACTTACAGACTATTAATCACATAAAAATCAATTTGGACAAAGTTTCTCACATGAAATGATAACTTTGTTGTAATATCGTATTCTTTTCACAATAATACCATAAAGTTTATTTTTCTTCTTCTAGTTAATTCCATCATTCCTAAACATGTTTATCTTGATCACTAAACTTGTAAAAATCAATTTGAATGAGTTTTCACATATGAAATGATAACTTTTGCAAATACCGTATTCTTTCACTTAAATACCCTCATGTTTAATTTATCATATTAACCCCTAAACATCACAATACCTTAAAATAAGTCACGAGGTAATGACCTACCTCCACACACACGCAAATACAACCCTAAAATTATATCATCAAAACTTAGAATACGACAAAACGAAATTTTCGTTAAAATACCATAATCTTCATAAAACCATTCTTAAAAGTTTTAGATTGTTACACTTTTAAACAAATACCTCATATTAGGAAAATACGATAAGTTTTGGACATCGATCGTTTATCTAAACTGACTTTGTGGTGTCTAGGCTAGGCAAGTGAGCTTGGGTAACTTTAAAAGGCCCGCCTCACGATTCGTGAGCGAATCCCTCCCTCCTCACTTGTACTTACCTGGCTATAATTGGCGGTGAAGAGGCGATTTGAGGCTTCTAACGACTTGTCGTTTAGACATTAGAAATAGGCTAGTTGGCTTAGGAAACCTTAGAAACTAAAATACGGAAATTGACATCTTTTTACAAATAAATACCTTATCTTTATAAAACCGTTTTCTAAATGAATAGTATTTATTAAATCTTTGCAAAGCGCCACTACAACCCACCTTTGGGGAACTCGTTAGGGATTGTACGGTTTATCGTGCACCCTCGAGCCTAGTAGTGCGAGATTCAGACCTCCGCAAGGAGCATTCGGTCTCGAAAGGTTTAAAATACGACATTTAAGAAAAATGAGATTTTTGGAAAATAAAATATTTATATAAAATTATTCTTGTATTAACAAATGTATATTTATCATTTAAACAACTATTTTATTATAAGATAAAGTTTCCACTTTTTTCTAAAATTACAAGATTAAAAGTTACATTAAAATACCATGAATTTCAAATAAATCAATTAATACTTTTATTAGGATATATTCACTAGAATAACACAAATAAAATTTACACTCATTATAACTATAAAGACAAATAATAAATACTTGAGGTGTATCTTGAAAACTATACAAAAATACTTTTTACATGAAACCCCCTCAAGTTTTATAAATTACAATAAGGACCCTAACAATTATAGAACTTCAAATTATCTTTCTTTTAGTCTGACTCGGGTTAGAGTCTGACTATTTTTGACTTGAATATGATTCAAGTCAATCTATTTTCTTTTATATTCCAACTCAATATGAATACATGAATCCCTGAATCCAGTTAACAATCTAATCAAACCATGGATATACATCCATTATCCTGTTATTCCATTTACCTGATTATGTAGTTACAACATGTTTACTGATATCATAGTTTTGGTCAGTCACCCAACTTACACAATACAATACAACAATAATGTTAAAACGCTACGGGGTTTAAGGGGTAGATTGGTACGGAAGGTGTTAAAGGTGGCACGAGGTGGTCAGATTAAGACACCTAACCTGAATCCCATTGCCGTTGTACCGTGGCTTAACGGTTCCTTGTACTTTCCGTTTGCCCTGGTCTCTAGCATATAGAGACCCCCCTCGTATACACTGGCATCCTTCTGTACCAAGCTACAAACAACAGCGTTAACATAACATTACAACAATAGTTTACACTTTAAAATGTATCTTCTTATTCTGTCTTCTCTACTTCCCTCTTACCTTTGGGACTTACCGAGCGACCTGTTCACCGACGACATTCTGTTTCTCTCTTCTTTGAATGTCGTCAGGTGACCTGGACCCGGCCGAAGTTGAGCCAACACAAGAAGACTTGGAGCAATTTGCCGAAGACCCTGCAGTATAATTTCATTGTACATTTTTCTTTTCAGTACTTTCCATTTCCTGTTATGCCATTGTTTAGGCATCTTTATTTCAGTTGTATTTTCCTTTCCATGTATTGTACAAAGAATGTTAATAAATAAAAGTTGCTGTTCTTTTTATACTCTTGTCTCTTGTGTATTTATTTTATATTGCTTAGCTATGCTTAGCGTATGTACTTCTGAGTACATACGTAGCGGACCTCGTCGCGTCCCCTTCGTCGTACACTGGGAAGCGGGGCGTGACAGTTGTGCAGTCCTACGATTGGCTATAACAGGAAGTACCTGGCCAGGGCTGATTCGGAGATCTAATGGTAAGTTTTATCAGTAGTTTCTCAACCTGTTATAAGTCTCACATCAGCACGACTTATCGGTTACTGGGGTCTGACGTTTATCACCCCTACACAAGATATGCGACATATCAGATGAAGAGACCGGACTGTACGATAGTGTTACTGACAGGCTTTATAGGAGTTAGAGCGGGCTTGCTTGTTGATATTCTGATCGCTCAATACCTGGGTAGCCGTTACGTCCAGCTAGTACCGCTGACGGCTTGTGGGTTCCTGATATGATCATCACCTACTGCCGGCATATTGATGAGTCTTTAGAGTCCTACACAGAGGTTTACTGGCTCAGGAAAAAGCTAGTGAAGAGATGAGGATGATGAAGTAGGAATATTGCTCTCTTTTGTTTTCAAATTCTCACACTATATTCATCACAAATGAAAAGCTAGTGAAGGTTTTCTTTCAAGAGAATGAAGAAGAAGAAGATGCTAATCCTTTTGTGATGAATAATGAATTATCTTGTTATGGTTACTAATTCAACCATGAGTTAAGTATGAAGACTTTAACTCATGTAGAGAATATACTAGAGTTAATGGTTTGGATTGGGTTAACAAATATCTACACAAAAGATCTAAGCTAAAGACAAAGTCAAAGCTTCATGAAGCTTCATGGAAGCTTCATGCAAAAGATAACCCTAATCCAAACCCTAACCAAGTTTAAACCCTAAACAAGAGTTGAATTTGTAACCCTAACATGTTACAATATTATATATCACATATACAATATATTTTGTAAGAAAAGAAAATAATACAATTAACATATATCGCATATATATCAATGTATTATCCCGTGAGAAAATGAATCAATAAAGCGAGCTTATATTAGTTAACGTAATATAATATATCACATATATAATTATACATTAAATTATCGAATCAACACTTGATCCGACAATCCGGCTATAATACATATAACCGACTAATATAACTTGTACCATTTCATCGAATCAACACTTGATCCGATGACCCGGATATATCACATATACCCGGCTGATATCTCATATCGCGAGAATAGAATACGGTATCTCATATCGTATTATTCTCGGTCCCGCACATATCACATATGTGCTCCTACTCCGTTTTTCCTGAGCTAGGAAACCTCTGTGTAGGACTCTAAAGAATCGTCAATAAGCCGGCAGTGGGTGATGATCATATCAAACACCCACAAGCTGCAAGCGGTAAGCTAAACGTTACAGCCATCCAGATATTGAGCGATCAGAAGATCAACAAGCAAGCCTGTACATTCTCCTATGAATCCAATCAGTAACACTACCGTACAGTCCGATCTCTTCGTCTGATATGTTGCATATCCAGTCTAGGGGTGGTAAACGTCAGACCCCAGTAACCGATAAGTCGTGTCGATGTGAGGCTCATAACGGGTCGAGAAAATACTGATAACTCTTAACAGTAGCACTCCATATCAGCCCTGGCCAGGGACTTCCAGTTATATCCAATCAAACACAGCACAACATCAACTCCCTATACCGGGAGAGACGAAACCCTTCTTATCGCGCATTGCCTCCATGTGATTCGGGACTGTACCCAAAAGACACCGTTTTGCACGCTCTCTTGGACGTGGTAAGGTGGTAATCAAAGCACAGTGGGAATCACATATGACTCTATGACGATCTTGGGTCTACAGACTAATATGTACCAGTGTCATCAGAGAACTGCTATCTAACGATAGGTATAGTACCATCTAGGAGTTCTCGGCGAGTCCGTTCAGTGTACCCAGTCTCCACTGAGCACCCATACACCATCATTGATGTCAAACACCGATGGATATGGGATCATCCATCGCCCATCATATGGGTCAAAATGCGTATACGCTAGTCTACTCTAGAATATTGATGCCCTGTCTCGATACTTCCTCGACTAGGAACAGCTATAGGATGTACTCGTTGACTACCATGGCCCCACTAGTATGATCTCATCATAGTCCTCGTAGTCAAGTACATATCCTAAACGCTTTATCAACATGTGAGAATAAGACAGCAAACTAATACAAGTCAACATGTTAAGACAAAGTGAAACCAAATAGCATACTATCATGTCGAGCAAGAAAGTCCTCTATATATATCCAAGCATCCACTATAATATACATCATATGTACAACAATGGCCTCTAGGGCATATATATAACTAACAAAACAAAGTAGGAGCACATATGTGATATGTGCGGGACCGAGATTAATACGAGTATGTGATACCGTATTCTATTCTCGCGACTTATGTCATCGGCCGGTTATATGAGATATAGCCGGGTTATCGAATCAAATGTTGATTCGATAAGTAGATACTGTTATCGGTCGGTTATATGAGATATAGCCAGATTATTGAATCAAATGTTGATTCGATAAGTCGATACTGTATCGGTCGGTTATATGAGATATAGCCGGGTTATCGAATCAAGTGTTGATTCGATAAGTTGATACAAATAATATTAGTCGGTCATATGAGATATAACCGGATTATTAAATCAAGTATTGATTTAATGGTTTAATGTAGAATTATATATATTTGATATATTAATTTACATTAACTAATATTAGCTCACTTAAGTATTTCTTTTCTCACTAATGCATTTAATATATATGTAATATATATTAATTGTATTTCTTATTGTGTCATGCTTGATGCCACAAGCAACATGGGTGTATGAGACTTACACCATGCTAATGATAATGTAGGGTTTATTTATTTAGAGTAAATCAAATATTAGTTGGAAATTAGTCACATGGGTTAGCTTAGTGGAAGCTTGTAGAACCATTGACTTAGTCCACTAGTTTTGTCTTGCACTAGATATTTATTAACCCAACCATTATCTAAACTCATGGTTAAGTCTCTACATGAGTTATATGAGATATTTCTCACCCATGATTTCCATTCACTATCTCATCCATTATTTTGCTTCTTCTTCTTCATCAAGAGCTTAGCTCTCTAGGTTTTTGAGATGAGAATAAAAGGAGTGAGAAAATTAATTCTAAAATGAGCAAAAATCATACATCATCATCCTCTACTAGATTAGCTATTTAGTTTAGAGTGTTAGATTCACTAATCTCTCATTAGTGAAGAAATAGCTTGGGTTAGTGTCTCCTCGACGTAAATCATCTTCGGCGTCGAAGACTTCGTGCAAGCTCGTTCCTTTCACTTTGTGGAGCCATTTTAGAGTCCACAAGATCACTACTTGGAGAGAAGGGACTACCACTCGGAGCTATTAAAGTGAAGGACCGGTCTACAAAGGTTGTATTCCATATTTACTTAGATGTAAAGTTGTTTACACTTTGTATTGTCTAAATCTCTAGTTAAGATTCTAGGGTTAGGGTTGTTTAGCATGGCAAATTTTTGAAAATGGCATGGACGATATCTCCTGATACCTTATTGTCGTGCTTAACATTCCTACAGTGGTATCAGAACCAAGTTAGAGATTTAGACGATGTTTGTAGAATTATGAAACCGAAACAACTCCGAATCACTCGAAACTAAAACCCAGTTTCTGTCAATCTTTTAAGCCGTCGAAATTTTTTTTAAGCAACTGCAGAATGTCATATGAGATGTAACATGAACACTGGACAAAAACGAACACATTTGGTCGGATTTGACCCGTCGACATTCACCATTTTTCCGAGCTGGCCGGCCCTGTTGTGGATTTTGGGGTTCGTTTTTGTTCTGTGGTCCGGTCTCTGGGTTTTGATGTTTCAGGTGTTGCTTGTTTTTTTCTTAAATTGCATGAGATGTTAATTTTCTATAAAGGCAATTCGGAGTGTTTCGTAGTCATAATTCTAACTTTATTTCGGGTTATTTAGACGGTGTTAAAAAGTTCGAATGGATATCAAATACCCAATTTAACCCTCGCTGGAAATTTTCCAAGAGTTGGATTTTTTCAAGTTAAAGAACATTCAAAAATCATGTAAGTAATGTGATGGACCCTCTAGAAGAACGAAACCGTAACTCGATTCTATGACCGTAAGAACCGCCACCAAACCCTGGGTTTGCGGTAGTTCCGCAGCGCCTTAGGTGAGGCAAGAGTTGACCCTTCTACGGTTGGTTCATAAATACTGCGGGATGTTCTGAGTATTTTTAAACTGCGCTCAAGTGTTGAGCTTTTTGGGAAATTTTGGCTGTTTGTTGATTCGATCGGAATGTTTAACACCGTCTAGCTATTTATGGAATGTGATACAATATGTGGAATTCATATAGTTAGGCATGAAATCCGAAGTATGTGATATTTCGGGTTTATGATGTCTGAGATGATTGTGGATTCCAAATGTTTTAGTTTGACATTTTCTTTTCTGCGACCGTAAGTGTAATATGTGGTGTATCACCGTTTTCGTTGCTATATATCAACGACAATTGTGATACGCATATTTACTTACGTTGATGACATGTGATGTTATGTGTTGCTGGGATATCTTATATTGGATCGTCGTGTTTTGAATAGCCGGGGTTTTTTATGTGAGATGAGAGTTTTTCCATTTTCATTCATGTAAAAACTTGTATGTAATATTCTTTTATTGAGGCACTTCCGGATTGAGAATGATGTCACCATTGTTGTATATTATTTACTTCTCCGCATTAGGGTAGACCCAAGGTGGGAAGCATAAGTAACCGGGTTCTAGAGTCCAGAGGGAAACCATCTCGAGGCGTCGAGACCGGATCTCCTAACTCTAGAATTGGTAGGGTTGCTTGCCGCTCTCGTAGGGGTCTAGGGATGTGGGTTTGGCTATTCATCACAACCGTGGAATCCTTATTTTATACTAGCTTAATTTAAAACACGGAATTCCTAGAATATCCAATATTTCATATGTTATCTTCTGCTGCTAATATTCTGTGATGTGATTACTTTATATGTTTGAGACAATTGCTTTATTATTATATATATGATATATAATAAATGTTGTTTATGTTTTGCACCCGCGCTAGTCCCGTCCCGCTATGCCGTTAGTTAAGTAACCTAACGGTGCATAACGGGACACTGTGGCAAATGCGGATGGTATAAACGTACGTTGTATTTTCGTTTCTTCTGTGATGCTTAGGAAGTATAAATGATGGGACTTCATTAATGGCATTAATGAAAGAAAAGAATCCTAAAAGATGTTGTAGAATCATATTTTCAAAAAGGGTAGCTTTAGTTTTTGCTTTGCATAGCGGTATTCCTTATAGAATATCCAGCACCTCATTCGATGAGGAAAGAGCCGAGATCCCTTAACCGGGAGTGACCTCTTTAGCGAAACTAGCAGATGCTACAACCCACTTGGTTTTGTTTTTTGATTGCTTCTTTTAGTTCTTTCTTTGCATAGTGGTATTTGTGAAATATTCTGCACCTTATTCGATAAGGAAAGAGCCGAGATCCCTTCACCGGGAGTGACCTCTTTAGCAAAACTAGTAAAAAGCCTTAAAAGTAATCCTTTTAAAAAATCACTTGTTTCTATAACGATATCAAGCTCATTACGCAAAAGGTTTTCTTAAAAACTTGTTGTAGCCCTCCGTCATTTCGGATAAGGACTATTCAGTATTCGTACTACATTTGTTGACCTTATCAAGGCGTAGTGTACGGTAGCTGATTAGTGCTTATCTGCTGAAGCATGAGATGCGATTGGATTAGGGTAGTCGTACGGCCTTATTGACCTTGTCAAGGGTCGTGCGGGTTGGTTTAATTCAATCATAAAATGTACAGGTTGAACTTGACTTGCGATTTATGGTTTGTTGACCTTATCAAGGTCATAGATCGCTTGGGGAAAAATACTATCGGGAATTTCATGTGTTGAAATTTGCAATGAGATTGCATACCTTCTATGAGATAGTTGGATCCCGATACCTACTGCGAGTAAGAGTTACTCCTGGAAGATTTTTACACATCACAATTGTCACGACCCGAAAATGGCACGTGATGGTCCTTAAACTACGCAACATCTATAGGCTTAACGCAATTTAAGTAAGCTAAAAACCCAGCAATCTAAACCATCAAAAGTAGTAAGAATTTAATAGAAGTTTTTAAACATTTGAAATCTCCACCCAAATTCTTTAAAAGTCCAACTTTAGTTCCTTTAAAATTTTGGTTGCACCTCCTTTGTAAAAACCAGCCCCAAAAATGGGTACAACATAAATATAAGTAAAGCATCCCCAAACGGGAGCAAAAACACGCCCAAAGGCGGAAAACAACCACCACAACAGATATACGACGCCGTAGCGAAGAAATAAAAGACGATAGAAGTAAAAATGCATAAAAGACAACCAAGTCACAAAATAACATACAATAGCGTCCTCACACAAGTCTCTAAGTCAACATGAAAGTAGTAGACGGAGAGTACAAGGATACAACGAATATACAATACAACAACGAATAACCACAACACCTACCTAAAGCAAAACAGCACAATGTGAGCCGATGCGGTATCCGTAGCAAAATATGATAGATAGATGAATAGCCTGCCGTGACTACTCTGGGGAACAACCTGCAAAACAAACTATGGAACAACGGGGGTGAGCTGCCAACTCGTGAATAGTAAATAACATATGCAAGTAATTGCAAGTATGCACGTACATCGCGAATCTAACATATGCAATTAATAGCAATAAATGGTCATATGAATGCAATAGTCCTAAAAGGTACACTAACAGGTACAACTAATACATAAAGCAATAATACTATGACAATCTGTATGCAATAATCATGCAAGGTACTATATCGGTACTACTAATACATGAAGAAATGATATGAATAAAGGTATGTAAATGCAACAGACATGGAAGGTACTCTAGCAAGTACACTAATGCATGAAGCAGTGCATAAACAATAATATGAAGTATGGGGTGAAACATGTCATTTCCACGGAATCCTGACATCGTGGTAGGATCAAAATCTATCAAGACAATCCAAATTCCAATTTCCTCAAATCAGCCCCCAAATTGGCTCTCATATCATATAAGTCTCACAAATCCTGAATATACAATATCGAATAAATCTTATATATTCTGAATGTACAAAATCAGCAATTTCATAAATATCCTGTATCCAATATCAAATGAATCACCTATATCCCAAATCCAATATCAAGTAAATCTCTAATATCCTAAGTATAATTTGCATGAATAAATATGATGAAGTATATGAATTTATATGTATACATATATATTAGTGTCCCATTCGACTAATATATATATATATATATATATATATATATATATATATATATATATAACAGCGTCCCATTCCACTATTATATATACTTAAGAGTAAAATATCATGAAAACAATGTGTCAAGTATCGACACAGAAATGCTGATCTATCAGGTGCTGGCACCAAAACTGGCATCCTGATAGGTACGTATCATACGCTATACCGAAAGCTCGAGTGTCTAGCTCTGACCCTCGCCTCTCGACGTATCTATACGCACAAGACTCCCGTCGGTTTCCCCATAATAACCGCCGAGTCATTGGTAATGTTACCGGATGATATGGTTCCCCCACTAACTCATCTTCTAACTGAGATTCTTGCCCCGGGGTACCTCAGGCCCCCACCATGTACCCACACATGGACCCCTCCTTTCCTCGCATGGGGTATATATTTCAGAACCGATAAAACTCATGGTGGGTGATGAAATATCATATAAAAAAACCGGGTTTTTCAAATAATGCATAATTTCATGAAACTACCACGGTCCCCAAATCCATAAAACATCATGAAAAATCCATATATCAATGCGAAAATCCATGAATAAAATATACGCAACATAAAACTGTAATATAAGTATATAAAGAAAAAGCCGCTAATTAACTGTAACAAGTTAATATAATTATCGTGCGGTTCCTAATTTCTCCAATTCTAAATAATATCAAGTAAAGGTAAATATGTAGCTAAAGCCAGATATATGTATAAACATAAAGGTATAGCAAGGCATACATGTAGCTATGTCATTATATGTGTATGTACCTATCGCTAATGGTACAATACCCTATGGGTATCTGGTATCTAGCATGTAAGCATGTCAAGGCATATGTGTAAGCATGTAGGTATATAGATATGCTATATATCATATGCATAAAGAAATATGAATCAGTGTCTCAATGTCCCTAACCAAACAATATTATATAGGTATGTGTGTTGTGCGTAACATGGCAATTATTGATGGTGTGTGTGGCATACAATCAGTGCTCGTGCAACATGAGCCGTCAATAATATGTGTAGTTTCCTAAGGGTACTAGTCCAAACACAAAAATAACTAAGCAATAAGGTGAATGCACAACTCTAAATATGAAATACAATATGCGACAGGTCAAGTCATTTCTAGCCCAGACGCATAACGCCATGCGGGCGATTCCCCTATAGATGTTAAATCTACTCACCAACGCTCCTGGCTAAGTGAAGCCTACCGCTCGCTTCCCCTCTTCACAGCATCTGAAGTCCCCGCCTGCGAACCTAAAATTTCATAAATATATCACATAAGCTAAATATCCTATATCGACGAAAAGACAGTGAAAAGCAAGGATAACGCCCTGAAAATTACACAGCGCACTTAGCGCATCTATCGTGCACGGTATCAGCCAAAAACCCTAACTAGGGTCGCTAAACTACGAAACACCAAGTCTAGATTCTGATCGTCCCGATCGCGCAACACAAAACCATTAAATACGAGGAATATAATAGATATAACCTCGCAACGACTAATCGAACCCACGTCGGAAAAACCCCGAAACCTAGTAAACAACTTATCGCAATATTTCGCACTAGAATCAAGCTAACACATTTATAGTGATTTCAAACATCTTATAATAGCTTAACTAAGCTATTCAAACTATTTCCTTATTTTTAACACTTACTAGTTAAGTTTTAGTAAAAACCTAGTAAGCAAAATCCTTAATTAAACAAAGTAGTAATTAACAATAATTATCATTTTCTACTAGGTTAAGCTTTTCCTAATCACAAATTAACACTTCAATTAACATTAAACACTTAATCAAGTTTTACCCTAACTTGAATTTCATAAAAAAATTATGAATAATGAATTTATCATGATTTAAAAGCTATATTAAACATATACTTAGCTAACTTAAATAGCTAGATTAAGATTTAAACAATTAATTAAGGATTAAGGTAAGAGTTTATACCTCTTCAAGAACAATTTCAAGCACAAGATTTCATCAACTTAGCCACCCAAAAATCCAATTTTTCATGAAGAACAAGCAAGTTTAGTAAAAGGAATTGATGGTTTAATTTTTTATTTAGGAATTTTTTGGATTTATTTTGAGATTTTTGATGAGTTTTTGATCTTGGAAAATGAAGAAATAAGCTTGGAAAAATTTAGGGCAGAAATGGGGGAAGAGAGGTCGGCCAAGGTGAGGGGGGTGTTTGTGTAAGAAAAATGGAGAAGTTTCTAGCAAAAATACAATAAATGCTTCATTTAATGCAATTTTGCCACTTTTCAATTTCTTTTCTTTTCTTTTTTTTTAAAATTTAAATCCTTTGCACTAAAAATCTAGATATTTTGAAGAGAAGCTTCCAAAATAATTGTGGTGATGATTTTCAATAATTCTCATTTAGAAAAAAATTCCCGATTTACGTGCATAATTTACCGCTTAAAATAATATTTTATTTAGGAAAAATTCTATCTGAACAAAAACCTTCCATATACCCCCAAAGTTCGCGCACTAGCTTTATTTTAGCTAAAATAGGTGCCGGCAAGTTTCTACGGAAGTTTGATCGAAATCGGGTTAAAACGGAAAATACCGATTATTTTGCCCTAAAACGGAAAAATTCGCAAAACGATTTCTAAAACGTTACAATTTTCCCCCCTTAGAGAAATTCGGTCCCCGAATTAAAATTCATCTACGCGTACCTTCAAGAAGATGAGTACAAAACTTCCAAATCTCGCTCCCAGCTTGCAATGTGATCACCTCACTATACGGCTATGTCCAAGAAAACCCTCCACAGATGGCAAGACCCTTGATCGAAGTTTCTACACCTGCCGAGCCATTAAGACAATTGGCTGCCGGTGAACAAAAGATCAAGTCCAAGCTAAATGGTCTGGTGCTAAATCATGTGAGAAAGTCATGAAGGTAATTGCAAAGTATATACACAAGGAATACGGTGTGAATACTAAATAATCTGGGCAGAAGTGCCAAGTTAAAGGTAATGAAACTAACTCGCTTGAGGATCTCAAAAGGACCTAAAATCCCGGGATAAGCTTCCCAAAACTCAACACGTCATTCATCGGAAAAATCCGTAGGAATACATGATCTCCCACTGCGAACTCAAGTCTGCGACCATCACGGTCGGCATAAGACCTCTGTCTGTACTGGGCTACTCTCATACTGACCTAAAACAACTGGATCATCTCCGAAGTCTCTAGACTAGCTGGGTCCAAAAATCCTACTTACGTAGAGTCAGAAAAACAGACTGGAGATCGACACGACCTAACCACTAAACCTAAAGGTTGCCAATTAGAGTAACTCCTGATAACAGCTATCGAAGGAGAACCCTAACAATGGCAAGTGACGATCCCCAACTGCCGACAACAATTAGTACGTACGCAGAAGCATATCCTCCTGAGTCGGTATAGCCCGCTCTCACAAAACCATCATCGAGCTAAAGCTCAACCAGTACCCAAGGCTTCCTGAAGTTCCTGCCCAAGACGGCAAGCGAACAGGGTGCCTTCATTGGATACGACCCATGAAGGAACTCCGTGCAAATGCACCAACTTAACAAAGACCAACTGAGCAAACTGAGTATAACCGGACAACAAACACCCGAATGGAGTCACACCCTGACTAAACCTGGGTAGACACCATAACAAAATTCATGGAGATCTGCTCCCATTCTCATTTTGGAACGGTAAAAGGTTGCAACTCTCCAGCCGATCTCAGATGCTCAACCAAAACACACAACAAGACCAACACCTTGAAACGAAATCCGAAACTTCTCTTTACCTCCCTGCCCACCCATAAGTATCTCACAAGTCACGTCAAATGTTGGTGGAACTTAGATGGACACAGAGAGTTGACAGATGTGCCTGCTCTAGGATTTCGCATCTCTACCCAGTAGTATCAGGTACACAAACGCGTCCCTAAACTTAGCACACCCTTGTCACAAATCAAGGACTCCGATACCCAGCCGAGTATGCTCAAGAATCTCTGACGAACAAGCATCGGCGGGCGGTGCCTCGCGAAAGCGATTAAGGAAAAGTGGACGGGCGCGGACATGAGCAAGCTGTCCCCTCAATAGAGGCGAACTTAAGCTGTACTCAACTATCGCACAAGAACTGTAAATCTGCAGAAGACTATCTCAACAATCAAAACCTGCTGCAGGAAGATGTACGTTAAGCTCTGGTGGTCCATGAACATCTGACACGACTCTCCGAATAAGTAGTGTTTCCAAATCTCCAATGTACGACCACCGCGGCCATCTCCAGATCATGAGTGGGATATCCTGCTCGTACTTCCTCCAACTGTCGGGAAGCAAAAGCGATAACTCTATAGTGCTACATTAGTACACAATTGAGCCCCACTCACGAAACATCATAGTTAAACAACAAAGTCGTCCGAACTAGAAAGCAAAGAAAGAACTGATGCAGTTGTTAACCGAGTATCCAACTGCCGAAAACTCTGCACGCATGCCTCAGTCCAAAGAAAAGAAACCTCCTTTCCGGTCAATTCAGTCAACGGTGCAACACTATACTAGTAATACTGCACGAAATGGCGGTTAAAACCTGCTAAGCCCAAAAATCCGCGGACCTCCGTCCCGTACATAAGTCTGGACCAAAGCTATACGGCCTCGATCTTCCTCGGAACCATACAAAACCGTCTCCCGCAACTACAAGACCTAGGAGTCAACACAATCAAGTCTGAAGGAACACTCCGAGAATCTAGCAAACCGCTGGGGCTCTCCCAATGTCTACAAAACAAATTCTCAAGTGCTACTCCTGTCCCTCACGACACATTGAATAGACCAGAATGTCGTCAATAACACAACAATAACTGGTCGAGGAACGGCCTGAAGAAATCTGGTTCATCATATCTACGAATGCTTCTAGGGCATTGGTAAGTCTAATGACACCACCAAAACACACAAAGCCCGTAGCAGGCACAAGGCAGTCTTCGGAATGTCATAACTCCGAACCCGCAACAATGATGACCTGATCCCAAACAAACTTAGAAAATGTCTCACACTCTGGAGCTGATCGAAGAAATCATCAATGAGAGGTAAAGGATACCTATCCACACCGTAAGCCGGTTCTATTGACGATCCATCAATACACAACCTCAAACTGTCGTCCTTCTCCTTGACGAACAGAAATAGGAGCTCTCCAATGCGAAACACTCTGACGCAACAAGCCCCCTAACATACAACTCTGCAGCTGATCCTTAAGCTCCCTAAGCTTCGTCGGCTCATCTGGAACAACGTCGGAAAACTCTCGCACGAAAGGAACCCAGTCCAACAAACCCACTGTGGCTCCGGTATCACGAATGAACGCCAAGAATCCTCGACATCCTCTCCTCAAAAGCCGACTAGCGAAAAAGGCTGAATTCAAGCTGTGATTGGCGGCACCACTGTCCTCCCATGCACAACAAGAACTGACTCGCCGGGAAAATAAAACCTGACTGTTTTCTCGCGGCAGTCCACAGAGGCCTAGCACGTAGCTAACCAGTCTGTGCCCAGGAGAACGTCAAATCCAACATTTCTAGAAGGATCAAAACGATGGACGAATCTAAATCTCCTATCCGACAGGCACACGGCTGAAATACGTGTCGCGCAACTAAAGAATCGCTGACAGAAGTTAACACAACAAACGGCTGATCTACCTAACACGACTCTCGTCCCAACCATGGCACAAAGTGTGTAAATCAAATAAGTACATCGAAAGAACATACGAATTAAGAATACCTGAAAACTCTGCATTGGACGCCCGTGTGTCCCAATGAGTAGAAGCAAACTCTCGTGTCTGCCTCCTACACGCAACTGGCTGAACTCCTCCTCTGCTAACCTGTCCCCTCTGAGCGAATGTCACGCCCCACTTCCCGGTGTACGGCGAAGTGGACACGACGAGGTCCGCTACGTATATACTTAGAAGTACATACGCTAAGCGTATCTAAGCAATATAAAGTAAATCACAAGAGACAAGAGATATAGAAATAACATCAACTTTATTAATAACATTCTTTTGTACAATGCATGAAAAGTAAATACAACTGAAATGAAAAACGATGCCTAAACAATGGCATAACAGGAAATGAAAATACTGAATAGAACAAGGTACAATGTCTAGAGCTCGGGGTCTTCGTGAAACTGATCCAAGTCTTCACCGGTGGGCTCGATCTCTGACGGGTCCAAAGCACCTGACGATATTCAAAGAAGAAAGAAATAGAATGTCGTCAGAGAACAGGTCGCTCGGTAAGTTCCAAAGATAAGGAGGAATTAGAAAGACAGAATAAGAAGTATCTCCTAAAATATAATGTTGTAGAATATTGTGTTCACGCTGTTGTTTGTAGTTTGATACGAAAGGATACCAGTGTATACGAGAGGGGTCTCAATATGCTAGAGACCAGGGAAAATAGAAGTACAAGGCTCCGTTATACAACCCGGAACAACGGCAATTGGATTCATGTTAGGTGTCTTAATCTTACCGCCTTGTGCCACCTTTAACACCTTCCGTACCAATCTACCCCTTAAACCCCGTAGTGTTTTGTTTGTATTGCAGTATTGTATTGTGTAAGTTGGATGACTGACCAAAACCATGATATCAGTAAACAGATTGTAACTGGATAATCAGGTAAATGGAATAACGGAATAATGGATGTATATCCATGGTTTGATTCAGTCAAGTTGTATAGATTGTTAACTGGATTCTGGGATTCATGTATTCATATTGAGTTGGAATATCAAAGAATATAGATTGAATTGAATCATATTCAAGTCAGAAATAATCAGACCCAAACCCGAGTCAGACTAAAAGAAATGTAAGTTGAAGTTCTATAATGGTTAGGGTCCTTATAGTAATTTATAAAACTTGAGGGGGTTTTATGTAAAAATACTTTTGTATAGTTTTCAAGATACACCTCAAGTATCTATTAATCGTCTTTATTGTTATGATGAGCATGATTTTATTTTGTGGTATTTCTAGTGAATATATCCTAATAAAGGTATTAATTGGTAATATTGATTTATTTGAAATTCATGGTATTTTAATATAACTTTTAATCTTGTAATTTTTAGGAAAAGGTGGAAACTTTATCTTATAACAAAATAGGTGTTTAAATGTTAAATATACATATGTTTATACAAAAATAAATTTTAATAAATATTTTATTTTCCCGAAATCTCATTTTTCTTAAATGTCGCATTTTAAACATTTCGAGACCGAATGCTCCTTACGGAGATCTGAATCTCGCACTACTAAGCCTGAGGGTGCACGATAAATCGTACTATCCCTAACGGGTTCCCCAAAGGTGGGTTGTAGTGGCGCTTTGCAAAGATTTAATAAATACTAATCATTTAGAAAACGGTTTTATAAAGATAAGGTATTTATTTGTAAATGGTGTAAATTTCCGTATTTTAGATTCTAGGGTTTCCTAAGCAAACTAACCTATTTCTAAATGGTCTAAACGACAAGTCATTAGAAGCCTCAAATCGCCTCTTCACCGCCAATTGCGGCCAGGTAAGTGCCAGGTGAGTGGGAGGCTCTCCACTGCAAGTAGTGGACCTAATTAAGTAACCACTCACCTTAGACACACATGCCTAGACACCACAAAGTCAGGTTTAGATAAACGATCGATGTCCCAACTTATCGTATTTCTTATTAAAAGATATTGCATTAAAATTGTGTACAACTTAGAACTTTTAGAAAAGGTTTATAAAGAAAATGGTATTTTAATGTAAAATCTTGTTTTATCGTATTCTAAGTTTTCAAGGTAGCGTGTTATGATTTCATATGAGTGTGTGTGGAGGTAGGTCATTACCTCGTGATCTATTTTAAGGTATAGTAAAGTTTAGGGGTTAAATGTGATAAACCAAACATGGTGGTATTTAAGTGCAAAAATACGGTATTTTGCAAAAGTTATCATTTCATATGTGAAAACTTATTCAAATTGATTTTTAAGTGATCAGTAGTCAACATGAATATGTTTAAGCATTATGGAATTAGTGATAAGTGAGTTTTGATAGAAAACCGAATCGGAAATCGGTTTGTTCCGATTTCCGTCGGGTTTATAAATTCGTATTTTAATGGAAGAAAAGAATGGTAGAAAAGAGGGACTTAGGGGTTTGGACAACGCTAGAGAGTGATAGGAAGGTAGTGGGTTTGTCGGTGCGTCGAAACGTCGTGAAGAGGTCCTAGTACGATCGCCGGGATTTCGCTGTCGATTTCGTCAGCGCTTCGCCTTTCGCTCCTGTTCTAACGTACCGAGTTCTCTTGAAATTTTTAGAGAGTGGACTTAGGAATGTAGGGTGAGAGGGTAGAGGGTATGGTGGTTTATATAGGGTTAGTCTAGGGTTAGGGTTTTTAATAAAAAATATAAATAATATATACAAAATCATTAAAAATTCATTAAACATGGGAGTAAAAGGGATTTATTGGGCAATTTAGAACCGATCAAGGAATTTAGTGTATGCAGGTGAGAAGACCAGGTCAATGCGAAAAAATTCCGTGTTGACGACTGGGCCGTCCGGCCAAGTCCGGCCGGCGGCGCCGACCCGAGTCGAAGGCTCGTCGGGTGGGGGATCTCCTGGGGGGAATTTTGGTGCATCTAACTTTTTGTCTTCAGTTCAAGTTTTGTGAGTTATGGCTGTTTGACTGTTGACTTTCCAAAAATTTAAAACAAAATAAATACAAAAATAATATGGGGCAGGGGATTTGAATTCTGGTGGCTTGGTTCAGCAGTGTAAGATATTATCAATGAGCCACAAGCTCCTTCTTGTAATTATGGTGTTATTTAATTACTTAAAATGATAGCAGAAAGAGTAAATACTCCAAGTATACATTAAATTTAAAGTAATTTCTTGTACACTAAAAATGGAGTTATTACATTCTTGTAGCTTGTAATTAAAAACAAAATAATTATCTATATCTTGTGCTCAGGCTAAAATACCCCTTTGTGGATTTTGAAAGTTTTAAAAAAAAATTTGTATAGAAAAAGTATATAAGAAAATTAGGGTTCTTACATTCTACCCTCCTTATAAAAATTTCGTCCTCGAAATTTGTAAAAGGAAAGTGTAACAGTGCTAGGTAGTTTGGTGAATGTAATATATAAAAGTGATACGATGGTGAAAAAGGCTTACCGGTGTTATCTTGACCTACAGTCTCGGTTTCTATGGCTTCTAATATGAAGGTCTGTCGCCGTGGTATATTCCTTCTAGCTGGCGGCACATTCTGCCTTTGGGGCCTGTTTCTCTGCCCTCTAGGCATGTCCCTCATTGCTTGTTGGAATTGGCGAGTAGGCTGTGCAGGTGGTGGAGCAGGTAGTGCAGGACGAGTTGCAGGAGCCTGGATGGTTGGCCGCTGCGGGTAGTTGGTGGGTGTGTGAGTTGAGTTGCTGTTGTAAGGACAGTTCCTAATTCCGTGGTTGGATGCGCCACAAATTAGACACAGGCCTTTTGCGCGCCTACAGTCCTTCCACAAGTGTCCCTTTCTATGGCAGTAGTGGCAAATTTCTTCAGTTCTCCTGGGTTCAAACGATGGCCTGGAAGAGGCTCCTCCTGCCATCTGGTTGGCAGGGCGTTTGACTCCTGCAGACTGAGGTCTGCCCCTTGCTTTTATCACTGCCTCATAACTGCGGGCAGCTTCCAGAGCATCCTCATGAGTTAGAAATTTTCCCGTGGCTAGAGCAGCCTGAATCTCCATGTCCAGTCCTTGTTGAAAGCGACGGTCTCTGATCTCGTCCGTCGGTATCAAGTGTGCCGCGAATCGTCTTAACATGGTGAATTCAGCGTCGTATTCATCTACTGATTTGTCCCACATTGAACCCTGTTGTAGATGAATGAACTGCTGCTCCATTGCAAACCTGGCAGTCACAGGGAAGTATTTCACGTCGAACTTCTCGCGAAAAGTCTTCCACTCAATCGGCTGTACCAGACGGGTTTCTTCCGCCTTCCACCAGTTGCGAGCATTGTCCGTGAGCTGTAGTTTCGCCACACGAACCCATGCGATGTCTGGCACTTGAGCTGCTGGCAGATCGTCTTCGATGCTTTATGCCCATTCTTCAGCTTCAAGAGGGCTTCCTTTACCAGAGAACTGCTTGGGGTGCAACGCCCTGAATTTCTTTACCCCTGGTGCGTCGATCTCAGGACGGTTCAAAAGTTGTTGCTATCCCTCAAGAAGGCTGCGAATCGCCTCAAGTAGCACTGTTTGCTTGGTGGGTGGTGCAGGAATAGTAGGTGTGAGGGGTAGTGCTGGAAGTGTGTTGTTGACGTTAGTACTGGTGTTGTTCGGAGAATCCATAACCTTGAAGAAAATTTTTGGTTAGGACAGATTCAAGTACAGGAAATGATACGATTCAAGGAATAGAAATTTGTAAGATTCAAGAAATATGAATTGTAAAGATTGTTTTAGTTGCTGGTTCTTGTATTATATTGCTTAGGTTGTTCACGCAGACCAGAACTGCATGATAGGGATTCATACAGCTCTGACCTGCATGGGCCACCAACAAAACCTGTCACGCCCCGCTTCCCGGTGTACGGCGAAGTGGACGCGACGAGGTCCGCTACGTATATACTTAGAAGTACATACGCTAAGCGTATCTAAGCAATATAAAGTAAATCACAAGAGACAAGAGATATAGAAATAACAGCAATTTTATTAATAACATTCTTTTGTACAATGCATGAAAATTAAATACAACTGAAATGAAAAACGATGCCTAAACAATGGCATAACAGGAAATGAAAATACTAAATAGAACAAGGTACAATGTCTAGAGCTCGGGGTTTTCGTGAAACTGATCCAAGTCTTCACCGGTGGGCTCAATCTCTGATGGGTCCAAAGCACCTGACGACATTCAAAGAAGAAAGAAATAGAATGTCGTCAGAGAACAGGTCGCTTGGTAAGTCCCAAAGATAAGGAGGAATTAGAAAGACAGAATAAGAAGTATCTCCTAAAATATAATGTTGTAGAATATTGTGTTCACGCTGTTGTTTGTAGTTTGATACGAAAGGATGCCAGTGTATACGAGAGGGGTCTCAGTATGCTAGAGACCAGGACAAATGGAAGTACAAGGCTCCGTTATACAACGGCAATTGGATTCATGTTAGGTGTCTTAATCTTACCGCCTCGTGCCACCTTTAACACCTTCCGTACCAATCTACCCCTTAAACCCCGTAGTGTTTTGTTTGTATTGCAGTATTGTATTGTGTAAGTTGGATGACTGACCAAAACCATGATATCAGTAAACAAATTGTAACTGGATAATCAGGTAAATGGAATAACGGAATAATAGATGTATATCCATGGTTTGATTCAGTCAAGTTGTATAGATTGTTAACTGGATTCTGGGATTCATGTATTCATATTGAGTTGGAATATCAAAGAATACAGATTGACTTGAATCGTATTCAAGTCAGTAATAATCAGACTCAAATCCGAGTCAGACTAAAAGAAATGTAAGTCGAAGTTCTATAATGGTTAGGGTCTTTATAGTAATTTATAAAACTTGAGGGGGTTTTATGTAAAAATACTTTTGTATAGTTTTCAAGATACACCTCAAGTATCTATTATTCGTCTTTATTGTTATAATGAGCGTGATTTTATTTTGTGGTATTTCTAGTGAATATATCCTAATAAAGGTATTAATTGGTAATATTGATTTATTTGAAATTCATGGTATTTTAATATAACTTTTAATCTTGTAATTTTTAGGAAAAGGTGGAAACTTTATCTTATAACAAAATAGGTGTTTAAATGTTAAATATACATATGTTTATACAAAAATAAATTTTAATAAATATTTTATTTTCCCGAAATCTCATTTTTCTTAAATGTCGTATTTTAAACCTTTCGAGACCGAATGCTCCTTGCGGAGATCTGAATCTCGCACTACTAAGCCCGAGGGTGCACGATAAACCGTACTATCCCTAACGGGTTCCCCAAAGATGGGTTGTAGTGGCGCTTTGCAAAGATTTAATAAATACTAATCATTTAGAAAACGGTTTTATAAAGATAAGGTATTTATTTGTAAAAGGTGTAAATTTCCGTATTTTAGATTCTAGGGTTTCCTAACCCAACTAATCTATTTCTAAATGGTCTAAACGACAAGTCATTAGAAGCCTCAAATCGCCTCTTCACCGCCAATTGCGGCCAGGTAAGTGCCAGGTGAGTGGGAGGCTCTCCACTACAAGTAGTGGACCTAATTAAGTAACCACTCACCTTAGACACGCTTGTCTAGACACCACAAAGTCAGGTTTAGATAAACGATCGATGTCCCAACTTATCGTATTTCTTATTAAAAGATATTGCATTAAAATTGTGTACAACTTAGAACTTTTAGAAAAGGTTTATAAAAAAAATGGTATTTTAATGTAAAATCTTGTTTTATCGTATTCTAAGTTTTCAAGGTAGCATGTTATGATTTCATATGAGTGTGTGTGGAGGTAGGTCATTATCTCGTGATCTATTTTAAGGTATAGTAAAGTTTAGGGCTTAAATGTGATAAACCAAACATGGTGGTATTTAAGTGCAAAAATACGGTATTTTGCAAAAGTTATCATGTGTGAAAACTTGTTCAAATTGATTTTTAAGTGATTAGTAGTCAACATGAATATGTTTAAACATTATAGAATTAGTGATAAGTGAGTTTTGATAGAAAACCGAATCGAAAATCGGTTTGTTCCGATTTCCGTCGGGTTTATAAATTCGTATTTTAATGGAAGAAAAGAAAGGTAGAAAAGAGGGACTTACGGGTTTGGACAACGCTAGAGAGTGATAGGAAGGTATTGGATTTGTCGGTGTGTCGAAACGTCGTGAAGAGGTCCTAGTACGATCGCCGGGATTTCGCCGTCGATTTCGTCAGCGCTTCGCCTTTCGCTCGTTTTCTAACGTACCGAGTTCTCTTGAAATTTTTAGAGAGTGGACTTAGGAATGTAGGGTGAGAGGGTAGAGGGTATGGGGGTTTATATAGGGTTAGTCTAGGGTTAGGGTTTTTAATAAAAAATATACAAAAAATATACAAAATCATTAAAAATTTATTAAACATGGGAGTAAAAGGGATTTATTGGGCAATTTAAAATCGATCTAGGAATTTAGTGTATGCAGGTGAGAAGACCAGGTCAACACGGAAAAATTCCGTGTTGACAACTTGGCCGTCCGGTCCAGTCCGGCCGGCGGCGCCGACCCGAGTCGAAGGCTCGTCGGGTGGGGGATCTCCTGGGGGGAATTTTGGTGCATCTAACTTTTTGTCTTCAGTTCAAGTTTTGTGAGTTATGGTTGTTTGACTGTTGACTTTCCGAAAATTTAAAACAAAATAAATACAAAAATAATGTGGGGCAGTGGATTTGAACTCTGGTGGCTTGGTTCGGCAGTGCAAGGTATTACCAATGAGCCACAAGCTCCTTCTTGTAATTATGGTGTTATTTAATTAATTAAAATGATAGCAGCAAGAGTAAATACTCCAAGTATACATTAAATTTAAAGTAATTTCTTGTACATTAAAAATGGAGTTATTACATTCTTGTAGCTTGTAATTAAAAACAAAATAATTACCTATATCTTGTTCTCAGGCTAAAATACCCCTTTATGGATTTTGAAAATTTTAAAAAAAAAATTGTATAGAAAAAGTGTATAAGAAAATTAGGGTTGTTACAGCGAACCTTCCACGTCCTCTCTGAATACGAGTCTGACGCGGTGCTAAGGAACAATGTCGGACGAAGTGTCGAAGGCTCCCGCATCGAAAACATCCACGCGATGGTTGCTGACCCTCCTGGGGATGAGAGCTGAACGACTGTTCTCGTCCTAAGCCTCTGCTACTCCCGCGACGGTCACGAAATCTGTCTCGACGACTAAGCCTCTGTCTCTGGGGTGGTACATCAGTATGAGTCCTTCACTGGTCCGGAACTCCCAAAGTCTCTGGAAGGCGTGACTCGTAAACTGGGGCTGCATCCACTGGTGCTGTGTAGGTGACGGAATGCTGTGTGCTGATCGTAAAGAACAACTGGGTAACAGGGGTGACAACCTCCTGTCGCTGCGCTCGAATGGCCTCAACCAATGAACTCAACGTCTGGTGTATGTCCTGCATCTCTGCCACAAGCCTAGCGATACTATCTATCGTAGGCAGATCCGTTTGCTCCTGTGCAACGAGCATGCCATCCTGGTCAGTTCTCGTCCTACCCGAGTCCAACCTGACCTCAGCCCTCGTTGCATCACTCTGAGTCCCTATAGTCATCGGCGGGAAAGGCTATAATTGGAAAAAGGATTTCGACATGAATATGGAAATCGAATCACAAGGATAAAGCATCAAGGAAGGAATTTAAAGCAATTTGTACTTATGTCACTTTAGGCGGAGTACCGCATCGTGAGTATGCCGCGGACATACACACACTACGTTACTCTGCTTTAAGATACCTACTCCATCATACTAAGGTCATCCTACACTCCGAAAGGTAAAACTTAGCGCTCTGATACTAACTTTGTCACGACCCGAAAATGGCACGTTATGGCCCTTAAACTACGCAACGTCTACAGGCGTAACGCAATTTAAGTAAGCCGAAAACCCAGCAATCTAAACCATCAAAAGTAGTAAGAATTTAATAGAAGTTTTTAAACATTTGAAATCTCCACCCAAATTCTTTAAAAGTCCAACTTTATTTCCTTTAAAATTTTGGCAGCACCTCCTTTGTAAAAACCAGCCCCAAAAATGGGTACAACATAAATATAAGTAAAGCATCCCCAAACGGGAGCAAAAACACGCTCAAACGCGGAAAACAACCACCACAACAAAAATACGACGCCGTAGCGAAGAAATAAAAGACGATAGAAGTAAAACTGTATAAAAGACAACCAAGTCACAAAATAAGATACAATATCGTCCTCACACAAGTCTCTAAGTCAACAAGGAAATAGTAGATGGAGAGTACAAGGATACAATAAATATACAATACAACAACGAATAACCACATAACCCACCTAAAGCAAAACTGCACAATGTGAGCCGATGCGGTATCCGTAGCAAAATATGATAGATAGATGAATAGCCTGGCTCGACTACTCTGGGGAACAACCTGCAAAACAAACTATGGCACAACGGGGGTGAGCTGCCAACTCGTGAATAGTAAATAACATATGCAGGTAATTGCAAGTATGCACTACAACGCGAATCTAACATATGCAATTAATAGCAATAAATGGTTATATGAATGCAATAGTCCTAAAAGGTACACTAACAGGTACAACTAATACATGAAGCAATAATACTATGACAATCTGTATGCAATAATCATGTAAGATACTATATCGGTACTACTAATACATGAAGAAATGATATGAATAAAGGTATGTAAATGCAACAGTCATGGAAGGTACTCTAGCAGGTACACTAATGCATGAAGCAGTGCATAAACAATAATGTAGAGTATGGGGTGAAACATGTCATTTCCACGGAATCCTGACATCGTGGTACGATCAAAATCCATCAAGACAATCCAAATCCCAATTTCCTCAAATCAGCCCCCAAATTGGCTCTCATATCATATAAGTCTCACAAATCCTGAATATACAATATCGAATAAATCTCATATATCCTGAATGTACAAAATCAGCAATTTCATAAATATCCTGTATCCAATATCAAATGAATCACCTATATCCCAAATCCAATATCAAGTAAATCTCTAATATCCTAAGTATAATTTGCATGAATAATTATGATGAAGTATATGAATTTATATATATACATATATATTAGCGTCCCATTCCACTAATATATATATATATAACAGTGTCCCATTCTACTGTTATATATACTTAGGAGTAAAATATCATGAAAACAATGTGTCAAGCATCGACACAGAAATATTGATCTATCAGGTGCTGTCACCAAGACTGACACCCTGATAGGTACGTATCATACGCTATACCGAAAGCTCGAGTGCCTAGCTCTGACCCTCGTCTCTCGACGTATCTATACACACATGACTCCCATCGGTATCCCCATGATAACCGCCGAGTCATTGGTAATGTCACCGGATGGTATGGTTCCCCCACTAACTCATCTTCTCACTGAGATTCCTTCCTCGGGGTAGTTCCGGCCCCCACCATGTACCCGCACACGGACCCCTCCTTTCCTCATGTGGGGTATATATTTCAGAACCGATAAAACTCATGGTGGGTGATGAAATATCATATCAAGAGAAACCGGGTTTTTCAAATAATGCATAATTTCATGAAACTACCACGGTCCCCAAATCCAGAAAATATCATGAAAAATCCATATATCAATGCGAGAATCCATGAATAAAATATATGCAACATAAAACTGTAATGTAAGCATATAAAGGAAAAGACACTAATTAACTGTAACAAGTTAAAATAAATATCGTGCGGTTCCTAATTTCTCCAATTCTAAATAACATCAAGTAAAGATAAATATGTAGCTAAAGCCAGATATATGTGTAAACATAAAGGTATAGAAAGGTATACATGTAGCTATGTCATTATGTGTGTATGTACCTATCGCTAATGGTACAATACCCTATGGATATCTGGTATCTAGCATGTAAGCATGTCAAGGCATATGTGCAAACATGTAGGTATATAGGTATGCTATATATCATATGCATAAAGAAATATGAATCAGTGTCTCAATGTCCCTAACCAAACAATATTATATAGGTATGTGTGTAGTGCGTAACATGGCAATTATTGACGGTGTTTGTGGCATACAATCAGTTCTCGTGTAATATGAGCCGTCAATAATATGTGCAGTGTCCTAAGGGTACTAGTCCAGACACAACAATAACTCAGAAATAAGGTGAATGCGCAACTCTAAATATGAAATAGAATATGCGACAGGTCAAGTCATTTCTAGCCCAGACGCATAACGCCATGCGGGCGATTCCCCTGTAGATGTTAAATTTACTCACCAACGCTCCTGGCTAAGTGAAGCCTACCGCTCGCTTCCCCTCTTCGCAGCGTCCGAAGTCCTCGTCTGCGAACCTAAAATTTCATAAATATATCACATAAGCTAAATATCCTACATCGACGAAAAGACAATAAAAAGCAAGGATAACGCCCTGAAAATTACACTGCGCACTTAGCGCATCTATCGCGCACGACTTCGGCCAAAAACCCTATCTAGGATTGCTAAATTACGAAACACCAAGTCTAAATTCCAATCGTCCCGATCGCTCAATACAAAACTATTAAATACTAGGAATATAATAGAGATAATCTCGCAACGACCAATCGAACCCACGTTGGAAAAACCCCGAAACCTAGTAAACAACTTATCGCAATATTTCGCACTAGAATCAAGCTAACACATTTATAGTGATTTCAAACATCTTATAATAGCTTAACTAAGTTATCCAAACCATTTCCTTATTTTTAACACCTGCTAGTTAAGTTTTAGCAAAAACCTAGTAAGCAAAATCCTTAATTAAACAAAGTAGTAATTAACAATAATAATCATTTTCTACTAGGTTAAGCTTTTCCTAATCATAAATTAACACTTCAATTAACATTAAACACTTAATCAAGTTTTACCCTAACTTGAATTTCATAAAAAAATTATGAATAATGAATTTATCATGATTTAAAAGATATATTAAACATATAATTAGCTAACTTAAATAGCTAGATTAAGATTTAAACAATTAATTAAGGATTAAGTTAAGAGTTTATACCTCTTCAAGAACAATTTCAAGCACAAGATTCCATCAACTTAGCCTCCCAAAAATCCAATTTTTCTTGAAGAACAAGCAAGTTTAGTAAAGGGAATTGATGGTTTAATTTTTTATTTAGGAATTTTTTAGATTTATATTGGGATTTTTGATGAGTTTTTGATCTTGTAAAATGAAGAAAAGAGCTTGGAAAAATTTGAGGCAGAAATAGGGGAAGAGAGGTCGACCAGGGTGAGGGGGGTGTTTGTGTAAGAAAAATGGAGAAGTTTCCAGCAAAAATACAATAAATGCTTCATTTAATGCAATTTTGCCTCATTTCATTTTCTTTTCTTTTCTTTTTTTTTAAAATTTAAATCCTTTGCACTAAAAATCAATGTATTTGAAGAGAAGCTTCCAAAATAATTGTAGCGATGATTTCCAATGATTCTCATTTAGAAAAAATTTCCCGATTTACGTGCATAATTTACCGCTTAAAATAATATTTTATTTCGGAAAAATTCTATCTGAACCAAAACCTCCCATATACCCCCAAAGTTCGCGCACTAGCTTTATTTTGGCTAAAATAGGTGCCGACAAGTTTCTACGAAAGTTTGATCGAAATCGGGTTAAAACGGAAAATATCGACTATTTTGCCCTAAAACGGAAAAATTCGCAAAACGATTTCTAAAACGTTACAACAATTAGCCGATCAAGTAGGTGTCTAGAAAGGTGTTAACGGGGTTAAGCCCCGGAAAAACAAGGTTTATTTTAATTAGGTCCGTGCGAAAGCACGGGGAACCTCCCTCAAAGTACCGACACTGACCTGGCTGAAAGATTGGCGAACTTGTAAGGTGTAATTAATGCCGGCTAGTCTTACCTTTTAGGGTTTGAAGGAGGATTTGATAAAAACAGTGGGAGTCATCCTGATTAGATATGATAATAACCAATCAAATCTTGCAAGAGCATACGCTAAGTGTTTTCTTCTTTCTCTCTTCAGGTAGCGACCATGTCAGGCCTTAATTAAGATAATAATATGGATGTATTGACTGAACCCGCTTGTTATGCTGAGCTGGGGAATGTTGGTTCCGCTCCAACTTATAATTGTTATAAGTCCGAGCAGGAAATTGGAAAATATCCGGATTTCCACGCCACCCAAATGAAGAATGAGCATGTTGATGCATCTTCTTCGGGTGTGTTCGTTATCGAGAACTGTTTCTCAGTACACTCTACGTCCTGGGTATTAGATACCGGATCGGGATCCCGCATATGTAATATGTTGCATGGTCTATGGAAAGGTAGAGAACTGGGAATAGGTGATCATTTTCTAAAAGTAGGGAATGGTGCAAGTGTTGTAGCCAAACCAGTTAGTGAATATCACCTTGTATTACCAAATGGAAATACTTTGATCTTGAACGAATGTTATTATGTGCCCTCTATGATAAGCAATTTAATATCAATTTCTTTATTAGGTATAACTTTGTAGTAGAGAATAATATTATGAACATTTACCTAAATCAAGTGTTGATTGGGTTTGGTGCGTTATGTAACGGGTTATATGTTTTGGATCAAAACACAGTTCTTAACGTACAGAACACACACAAGAGGAAGAGTTAAGAAATGAACGAATCCTTCTTGTGGCATTGTAGACTAGGTCATATCAATGCGATACGACTAGCTAAGTTACATAAGGATGGATATTTGAATCCGTTCGAATTATCATCTTATGAAACTTGCCATTCATATCTCAAAGGAAAGATGACCAAAACACCGTTTAGTAGACACGGAGAAAGAGTTACGGAACTCTTGGGACTGATACATAGTGATGTATATGGTCCCATGTCTACACATGCCAGGAATGGTTTCTCATACTTCATTACATTCACTGACGATCTCTCAAGATACGGACATGTGTTCCTGTTGTAACATAAGTCTGAAACTTTTAAGAAATTCAAAGAATATAAGGATGAAGTTGAGAACCAAACGGGTAAAAGTATTAAAATCCTACGATCTGATCGGGGAGGAGAATACTTGAGCACGGAATTTCGTGACTATCTAAAAGAGAATGGGATTCTCTCTCAGCTTACTCCTCGGTATACACCACAGCACAACGGTGTATCGGAACAGAGGAATCGCACCCTATTGGATATGGTGCACTCTATGATGAGTACCGCTGAGTTACCTATTTCTTTCTGGGGTTATGCGCTGGAGACAGCAGCATACCTATTGAATCAAGTTCCATCTAAATCAGTGCCTACCACACCATATGAGATATGGAGCGGGAAGAGACCATATCTTAAAAGAGTTAAGATATGGGTTGTACGGCCTATGTCAAAAGGAAAAATCCGGACAAACTCGATGCACGATCAGTTCTTTGCAAGTTTGTGGGATATCCAAAGAATTCATATGGATATTTTTCTACCACAGTGAGGAACAAAATGTGTTTGTTGCTCAACATGCCACCTTTTTAGAAAAGGAATTTCTTGTAAAAGAAATTAGTGGCAAAGAGATAGAACCGGAAGAAGTTCCATCAACACAAACTGCAACTGAAGATTTAGTGGAACCAGAGGATTTGATAGCTCCCAACAAACCTCAGCCTCTCCGCCGATCTAGTAGGGTTCCTCATCCACCTGAGATATACTATGGTTTTCTCATTGATGGTGGGAGCGAGGATTGCATCATGGAAGATGATGACCCAACTAGCTTCGAGTAGGCCATCACGAGTGGGGACTCTGTGAAATGGCCGGATGCAATGCGATCTGAAATGGAATCTATGTACACCAACAAAGTATGGACTTTGGAAGATGCTCCTGAAGGGGTAAAACCCATCAGGAGCAAGTGGATATTCAAGAAAAAACTTGGTGTAGATAGAAAAGTTGAGACTTTCAAAGCTAGACTTGTTGCAAAAGGTTTTTGTCAACGACCTGGTGTGGATTATGATGAAACCTTTTCTACAGTGGCTATACTTAAGTCCATCCGGATCTTACTTGCCATCGCTGCATACTATGACTACAAAATCTGGCAAATAGATGTTAAGACAGCCTTTCTAAATGGTGATTTAGAAGAGAGCATATACATGACTCAGCCTGAGGGCTTCTTGGACAGTGGGAGCAGCGGGAAGGTGTACAAGCTGCTTAAATCCATCCACAGGTTAAAGCAGGCATCACGGAGTTGGAACATCTATTTTGATGTGGTAGTCAAAGAGTTTGACTTCATCAAAAACGTAGATGAACCTTGTATATACAAGAAGGTGGCAGAGAGTAAGGTTGTTTTCCTCGTATTGTACGTGGATGACATACTCTTGATAGGAAATGATATTCTTATGCTGCACTCGGTCAAGCTCTTCTTATCATAAAGATTCTCAATGAAAGATCTAGGTGATGCCTCCTACATCTTGGGGATTAAGATCTATAGAGATAGATCTAAACGGATACTGGGATTGTCCCAATCCAAGTACATAGACACCATACTAAAGAGGTTTAGTATGGAAGATTCCAAGCGTAGGAATTTACCCACGATCACAGGACCCGCTCTCTCCAAAGAGATGTATCCCAAGACTGATTTGGAGAGAGCTCGCATGCAAGGGATACCATATGCTTCGGCAGTAAGCACTATAATGTATGCGATGTTATGTACCAGACCAGATGTAGCATACTCACTAAGTCTAGTGAGTAGGTATCAAGCAGATCCAGGAGAGAATCACTGGACAGCTGTGAAGAACATTCTCAAGTACTTGAGAAGGACTAAAGAGATGTTCTTGGTGTATGGTAACGGAGAACTCTAAGTGGAGTCCTTTACCGATTCGAGCTTTCAGAGTGATAAGGACGATTCTAAGTCGGTCTCGGGATTTGTCTTTACCCTCAATGGAGGGGAGGTTTGTTGGAAGAGTTCCAAGAGGGAAACCATGGCAGACTCGACGATAGAGGCTGAATACATCGCTGCCAACAATGCTGCCAAAGAGGAACTTAGTGTGGTTCCATCCATTGAGCATCCAATACCTTTGTATTGCGATAACAATGGAGCGGTGGCCTTGGCCAAGGAACCCAGGTCCCATCAGCGATCCAGGCATATTTGAAAGCGGTGTCACCAGATCCGGGAGATAGTTGATCGCCGGAAGATCATGGTCAGGAGAGTTGACATGAAGGACAACAAAGCGGATACACTCACAAAGGCCATACCCCAGATACAATTTGAGAGACTCTTCGGGATGTTGGGTATGAGATACTACAACAACTGACCTTAGTGCAAGTGGGAGATTGTTAGTTATATGTATGTCCTTGAGGCCATTATTGTACATGTGATGTATATTATAGTGGATGCTTGGATATATATAAAGAGGAATTTCTTGCTCGACATGATAGTATGCTATCTGGTTGCACTATGTCTTAACATGTAGACTTCTATTATAATACTGTCTTGCTCTCACATGTTGATAAAGCCCTTAGTATGTGTACTTGACTACCAGGACTATGATGTAGATCATACTAGTGGGTCCAAGGGTAGTCCATAAGTACATCCTATAATTGTTCCTAGTCGAGGGTGTATCGAGACAGAGCATCGATATTCAAGAGTAGACTAGTGCATATGCTTCTTGACCCATATGATGGGCGATGGTTGATCCCGCATCCATTGGTGTTTGACATCAAAGATGGTATACGTGTGCTCAGTGGAGACTGGGTACACTGAACGGACTCGCTGAGAACTCCTAGTTGGTATTATACCTATCGTCAGATAGCAGTTCTTTGGTGACACTGGTACAGGTTAGTCTCTAGACCTGAGATCGTCATAGAGTCTTGTATGATTCCCACTGTGCTTTGATTTCCACCTTACTACGTTCAAGAGAACTTGCAAAACGGTGGCTTTTGGGTACAGTCCCGAATCACATGGAGGCAATGAGCGATCGGAGGGGATTCGTCTCTCCCGGTATTGGGGGTTGATGTTGCATAGTGCTACGATTGGCTATAACAGGAAGTCCCTGGCTAGGGCTGATTCGGAGATCTACTGGTAAGTGTTATCAGTAGTTTCTCGACCTGTTATGAGCCTCACATCGACACGAGTTATTAGTTACTGGGGTCTGACGTTTACCACCCCTAGACAAGATATGCGGCATATCAGACGAAGTGACCGGACTGTACGGTAGTGTTACTGACAGGCTTTATAGGAGTTAGAGCGGGCTTGCTTGTTGATCTTCTGATCGCTCAATACCCGGGTAGCCGTTACGTCCAGCCGTTAAAAGAAAGTCTCCGGATATAAATCAGGCTTTCTTATGGCATTGTAGAGTAGTTCACATCAATGAAATAAGGTTGACTAAGTTACATAAAGAAGGATATTTGAATCCGTTCGAATATCAATCTTATGCAACTTGTGAATTTTGTCTCATGGGAAAGATGACAAAGACTCCATTTACTAGACACGGAGTAAGAGCGAGCGAGCTCTTAGGACTCATACACAGCGATGTGTGTGGTCCAATATCTATACATGCACGAGGTGGTTATTCCTACTTCATTACTTTTACGGATGATTTATCTAGTATGGACATATCTTCTTGATGAAGCATAAATCCGAGGCTTTTGAGAAATTCCGGGAATACAAGAATGAAGTGGAAAAACAAACAGGCAAAAGTATCAAGACACTGAGATCTGATCGAGGTGGTGAATACTAAAGTGTCGAGTTCCTAGGATACTTAAAAGAGAATGAAATTCTCTCTCAGCTTACTCCTCCATACACACCACAACACAATGGTGTATCGGAAAGGCGGAATCGAACCCTATTGGATATGCTTCGTTCCATGATGAGTAAGGCTGAGTTACCGCGATCCTTCTGGGGTTATGCATTAGAATCAACTGCATATCTTTTGAACAAGGTTCCGACCAAGACTGTGCGTACCACACCATATCAGATGTGGAGTGGCAAGAAACCCCATCTTCAGGACCTGAAAATATGGGGATGTCCAGCTTTTGTTAAAAAGCAGCATATGGACAAGCTCGAGGCACGTTCAGTACTGTTTAAGTTTGTGGGATACCCAAAGAACTCCAAGGGGTATCTTTTCTATTATGCAGGGGAACAAAAGGTTTTTGTTTCTCAACATCCCCACTTCATGGAAGCTGAATTTTTAGAAAATCAGAAAAGTTGGAGCGCAATAGAACTGGAAGAAATTCCAGAACCACAAGCTGTTACTGAAAGTTTTGAAGAACCAAAATTTTTAGAAGAAATGGACATCCCAACGCCACTCCGCAGAAGTAGTAGGCAGTCTCATCCGCCCGAGAGATACTACGGTTTTCTCATAGACGGGGATCGAGGGGATTGCATCATTGACAATGATGACCCTACTAGCTTCCAGCAAGCCATTCAGAGCGGTGACTCGGTAAGATGGCTGGATGCAATGTGGAACGATATGGAGTCCATGTACACCAACAAAGTTTGGACTTTGGACATTGCTCCAGAAAGGGTAAAACCCGTAGGCTGCAAATGGATCTTCAGAAAGAAGATTGGTGTAGATGGACAGTTTGAAACCTATAAGGCTAGACTTGTTGCAAAGGGTTTTCGTTAAAGACCTGGTTTGGACTATGAAGAAACCTTTTCTCCAGTGGCTATTCTCAAATCCATTTGGGTCCTTCTTGCTATTGCTGCCTTCCACGATTATGAGATCTGGCAGATGGACGTAAAGACGACTTTTCTAAATGGTAACTTGGATGAGTGCGTCTATATGAATTAGCCAGAGGGATTCATTCAGAGTGGGAGCAGCGGTAAAGTGTGAAAGTTGCTTAAGTACATTTATGGAATAAAGCAGGCATCGCGGAGTTGGAATATCTGTTTTGATGATACTGTCAAGGAATTCGACTTTATAAAAAATCCAGATGAACCATGCATATACTGTAAGATTATAGGGAGAACTGTAGTATTTCTCGTCTTGTACGTGGATGACATTTTCTTAATAGGAATAATATTCCTATGCTACAGTCAGTCAAAGGATTCTTGTCACAGAAGTTCTCCATAAAGGACCTGGGTGATGCCTCCTATATTCTGGGGATCCAGATCTATCATGATAGATCAAAGAGGACATTGGGACTTTCACAGTCCAGATATATAGACACCATATTGAAAAGATTCAGTATGGAAGATTCTAAGCGGGGTAACCTACCGGCTAGTCACGGAATCACCCTCTCCAAAGAGATGTCTCCCAAGACTGATTTGGAAAGGGTTCGCATGTCGATTATACCCTACGCTTCTGCGGTAGGCTCTATAATGTATGCGATGTTATGTACCAGACCAGATGTAGCATACGCATTAAGCGTTGTAAGCCGGTATCAGTCAAACCCAGGGGAGAAGCACTGGATAGCAGTAAAGAACATTCTCAAGTACTTATGGAGGACTAAGGATATGTTCTTGGTGTATGGCGGAAAAGACCTCCAGATCGAGGCCTTTGCTGACTCCAGCTTCCAGAGTGACAAGGATGACTCCAAGTCTATGTCGGGTTATGTCTTTTCCCTCAATGGAGGGGCGGTCTGTTGGAAGAGCTCCAAGCAGGACACCGTTGCTGACTCGACGATGGAAGCGGAGTACATAGCTGCTTGCGATGCCGCAAAAGAAGCTGTCTGGATGAAGAAGTTCCTCACAGAACTTCAGGTGGTTCTTTCCATTGTTGATCCAATACCGCTGTATTGTAACAACAACGACGCTATAGCCATAGCGAAGGAACCCAGGTCCCATCAGAAGTCCAGACACATCTTAAGGCGGTATCACCTAATCAGGAAAATCATAGATCGCCGGGAGATCGAGGTGAAGAGAGTAGATATGGAGAATAACACTACTGATCCATTCACAAAGGCCATTCTTTAGACGTAGTTCGAGAGGCTATTCGAGATGATAGGTCTGCGATATGCCAGTACATGGCCCTAGTGCAAGTGGGAGATTGTTAGTGTATATGCCTTAGAGGTCATTATTGTATTATACTGGATTATATATTACTTAATAGAAACTTGGGATATTCACAGTTGTATTGACAGTCTTGCTTAAAATGGTAGTATGCTACTTGGTTTGTATCTACTTTAATATGTGCATGTGTTTCTTTTAACATATCGCTTATACATATTAGTAGAGCCCTTAGGATCTTTGCTTGATTACCAGCGTTGTGATGGTAGTCACACTAGTGGGGGCTGGGTAGTCTATAAGCACATCCTATAGAGGTCCCTAGTCATAGGATTATCGAGAAGGGGCATCTGTATTCCGGAGTAGACTAGTGTATACGCTTCTCATCCCAGAAGGGGAGATGGTCTGTCCTATAGCCATCAGTACGTGTACTGGAGATAGTATGCAGGTGCTCGTTGGGTTACGAGTACATCGGACAGGACTCGTCGGGAATTGCAGGTTGGTACTATACCTATCGTCGGATTGCAGTTCCCAGGTGACATGAGTACAGCTTAGTCTGTCGACTTGACACTGCTACTTCGCCTCGAGTGTGTTCCCACTGTACTTAGATTACTACCCTACCACGGCTCATAGGAGTCGTGCAAACAGGTAGTAGTTGGGTGCAGTCCCGAAGCACTTGGAGGCAGTGGCAGTTAGACAAGATTCGTCTCTCCCGGTATTGGGGGTTGATATCACGCTGTGTATAGAGAGCCATTACGCAAAGTCCCTGGCCAGGGCAAGCGAAATTTAATGGTAGATGCTCCAGTAGTTTCTCAGGTGTAATGGGCTACACTCTGACACGACTTATACCGCTATTAGGGTCTGACGTTTACCACCCCCTTAGGCCCGATATGCGATAGTCCTAGACGAACAGACTGGATTGTACGGAGATTGTCACATACAGGCTCAGTAAGAGTTCAGATGGGTTTCCTCATCGACCTTCTTATCGACATCTACCTGGGGACCGTTACGTACAGCTAGCACCGCTTACGGCCTGTAGTTAAACTAACTGCCAGCGTAGTGTCGAGTTTTTAGAGTCCCACACAGAGAGTTTCCCTGCACCAGGAAAAAGGTGTAGAGGCCGTTTGGTTTTACGGCAGGGCCGCGATCACATACGTACACTTATGTACGTACTATGATCAGGCAGATAATACTAGTGGGCTTTGGTTTAAGCCGGATCCTAGTATTATACAGATGGATTTATTCAGTCTCAGTTTATCCGTGTTTTTCGTAAATACGGAGAGGAGGGGCAGTCTCGTAATTTGTCGGGAAGCTTCTAGAAGGAGATGACTCATTTGGTTTTATTTCTTTTTGGATTTAAACTAAATGAGGTGGAAGAGATGATGTGTAAGTTTTCATTAAATGAACGATGACTCATGAGGTGATTCACCATTTGAATTAAATGAAGCATGCTTGATATTATCTTGATTTAATCAAGAGAGATATTTTATATGCTTCATATTATTCAAGCATGAGAGATAATTCATTTCATTATTACAAACACTTTCTCTCTCCTCAAGTCTTCATCTTTTTCCTCAAACCCTAATAGCTCTCATATGTTGAGAATCCTAGGGTTTAAAGAGACTAAGTACTCCATCTAAATTCTCTACACCCTCTAGGACTTCTAGATTAGCAAACTAGAAGCCGTAATTATCTCAGATTCAAGATAGGAGCTCGGACTATAGACTCTCAGGTGGATCATCTTTAACTCGAGGAGGCCGTTGAGGTACCTATGATCCATAGAGCCGACGACGTGTGGAGGACGGCGATGAAGACCTGAAAGATATGTAACGTGAGGTATAACTTTGAATCCGAGTAGTTAAACCTCTCGTAGTTTGGTAGTAATGGTTTAGACACGATCCGTGTGCTCAAGTCCGTGTTACGAAACTTCGATAATTGTTTTTCATATATTCCGCCTCCCCGCGAACTCGTGGGGTGCGTGACATGGACTTACATACGTTAATCCGATGTTGGACTAAGATCTACTTAACGGGGGTTCAGGATTATTTCTGATCCAACGAAAGAGCATATGGGCCCTATCGTTTTAGTTTAAGGACGCTACGGTTCACAGCTAGTTTAAGGACATTACGGTCCATAGTTCACCATTTGTGAGGTGAGGATTTAGTTTAAGGACGTTTCGGTCCATAGTTAGTTTAATGACGTTTCGGTCCATAGATAGTTTAAAGACGTTACGGTCCAAGGAATTGTTGATTGTCGGGACCCGCCACCTCTCTGAAGACGTTGAAGAATTACAACGACATGTATCAGAGGTGTGGGGAGATGTACCCTTGAACCAATATCGGTTGGGAGATCTGTAGTTGGGTTTGGGACTTAGACCAATTTAGAAAAATTGTGAGTACATGGGCTCGGTTGATCTGAATTAGGGACTTTTGGTCAACTTGGATTCAGCCCACTCAGTTATGAATAAAGTGTTAAACACTTGTTTGGGCTCAGTCCCTTTTTTGTGCAACAATGTTGAGCATAGATATAGGCTTTGACGCTCACCCTATTTCTTTGTTTTTTATGGAGTGTTAAACACTCTTTATGGCGTTGGGCTCTGTTTGCAGAGCGCTTTATGTTAAACAGCGCTCACGTGAGGGGCACATGAGGCGCTTGGTGCTGAGCGCCAACCATTGAGTGCATAGCACTCTTTATTTTAGCAGCGCCCACGTGAGGGGCATGTGAGGTGCTTGGCGCTGAGCGCCAACTAATGAGTGCATAGCACTCTTTATTTTAGCAGTTCCTACGTGAGGGACACATGGGGCGCTTGGTGCTGGGCGCCGACCACTGAGTGTTAGGCACCCTTTATTAAGGAGCGCCTATGTAAAGGGCACGTGAGGTGCTTGGCGCTGGACGCCAATCACTGAATGTTAAGCACTCTTTATTAAGCAGCGCCCATGTGAGGGGTACATGATGCGCTCGGTGCTGTTTCTTTCTTTGTGCATTTTTCTGAAGAATTCAATTCTTTGTTCTCCCCTGGATCTTCAATCCCCAAGAACAAATTCATCCCATGAGAATTAAATTCTCATTTTTGGAAGACTTGTCTCATGGATCTCAGATCCAAGGAAATAATTACGTTCTTTTATAAGGGTTAAACCCTTGGGTATGTAGATGAGATACTATGATCTCTATTTACCTTGAAGAAAGTTCTTCTTTCTTCTCTCTTAAAGCTTATTTTTCTTGTTCTTCTTTTTGAACTTGGAGTTTATGGGGGGGTTCCTCTCTGTAAGACTTGAAGTCTTGGGGCCTTTATATAATGGAGGAAAATTTGTTGAATTAGTTAAAGAAATCTCTCATTGAGAGATCCTCAATTGATTTGGGGATTTTATCCACCGTTGGATCTTTGATTCAAGGACTTCTGTTTTACAGAAAATATTTTTCTTGTTTTTTTTAAGAAGATTGGGAAAATATTTTCTATACAGAGCTTATCATCTAATTTGGTGATTTTTAATCACCATTGGATCTTTAATCCAATGGTGCTCTGTTTTACAGAGCGTAATCTTTCTTCTTTAGGAAGATTGGGGAAATATTTTCCCATACAGAGCTTATTCTGTAGCTAGGTGGTTTTCACCATTGAATTTTTAATCCAACGGTTCTCTGTTTTACAGAGAGTAATCTTTCTCGTTCAGAAAGATTTAAGGAGCATTTTCTCAGAGTTTTTAACTCTTGGCGCTGGCGCCCTCGTGCAATGCACATAAGGCGCTGTCTCAGAGTTTTTAACTCTTGGCGCTGGCGCCCTCATGCAAGACATGTGAGGCGTGATTGATCTCAAAAACTATCTATTAATCGCAATCAAGAACGGCGTCGCATGTAGCTAGCCGGTGAGTACGGGTCGGTCCACAGGGAAGTTGTGAATTTCCTAATCGCTCAAACGAGTTAATTCCGATAGGTGTTCGGATTTCTTATTAAATATAAAAACTAAATCTATCATTTATCTAGGGCAAAGAATTAAATTTAACTAGGGTAAGGAATTAAAGATCTAACTATCTAACTAGGACAAGGAATTAAATATCCAACTATCTAACTAGGGCAAGGAATTAAATTTAATATAGGGCAGAGAATGAAAAATTACCTAGGGCAAGAATTGAAATTACCTACTTACTTTACAGATTGCTCTCTCCAAACATCAACACAAGACTTGTCAGATCTGAATTTCTGAAATGAAAAGAGGCATCGATGCTCTCCAAAAGAAATCTAACTTTTATTGATAAAAAGAGGCATAGGAAGGCATAGCCTTTACAATGATTTAGAGTTTCTATTTATAGAGGATAGGAAATCCTAGGTTACAATTTATTCGCACGTCTACATTTACCAAAATATCCTTAGGAAGACCTAGTCAAAGTAGACTCCAAGCTTTGGTAAAATTTTATGTCTCTGTCTCTTTAAAAGGAAGTATTGGGCCTTGAAATTTCCTTTGTAGGCTCTTCTGTCTTTGGGCTTCCTTATTATTTGGTTCTTTTATTAAAATAGCTTCTATGTTTCTTCCAGATCTCCAGTGAATAATTGCGGTGGACTTTTAACCGTTCGCTTTGTAATCTTGGATCTTGCGTTGCCTTGTACTGATCTTTGTGTAGGCTTTATCAAAATCCTTCTGTTTGCTGGTCGGAGTTCCACTTTTGCATCGTCTTTTCTCATTTTCACTGTTTTAGATCCAAGAACCTGTAACGTATAATATGTAGCAGACATGCGTCAAAAGCACCTGTTTATTTATAAAACGAATAAGAATGGGGAATATAATAATGCAATACTATAGTATGAACAAATACCCCCAAACTTATCTTTTGCTCGTCCTCGAGCAAACTTATTTTTTATTCTCTACAAAAATCTAACCGCACTTTCGTAGGGAAACGCGATTGCACTGAGCTCGTGCAACAAGCCATTAAACCTCTAGGTGTCTTTAGTAGGAGGAGTGTTGTCTCCTGAGGGTTTTCAGCGGATACTACCCACAAAATCCTATCAATTCGGCCCATTAACTTTTATTCTCTAATTAGGTTTTCTAACAAGGAATTCTATTATCTTTGACCCGTAAATTATCCACCCATATTCTTCACACTTCCTCATTATTTAACTTAAGATTATATATGTTCTATAGACTTACTTAGCTTTCGGCATTTCCTAAGTTTTCCTTCTAGGGTTCCATCTCCACTTAGGAATTTCTATCAACTCTACTAAAGATACAAGTTCTATTCTTCACTCCTTTCTGTCATCTAAACTCAAATCACATATCCCTACGTGTGTGTTTAAATCACCCCTACACTTGGAAATTCAAATCAAGCAATCATTCCCTTGTCCGTTGTCCAAAGTACTTATTAATTGGTGAATTTTTAATTGAATTTTGCTTACACATCCTTCATGCGACCGTTAATACTTCTTGAGGTACCAACGACCGATTACAAAATGCGTTTGCACTTTAAAGCATACTTCCTAGTCTTGTAACACCTAAGGCTTTTTAGCAGTGACTCCCAAACCAGTTGGTCTAAGGCACTAGGTGATGAAGCACCCTCGCTAAATATTTTTCTATTTTTGCAGCCTTAAGTAATCACAAAAACCAGTGTTCATTTTTTTTCTTTATTCACACTTGTATTTTTATTCTTATTTTTCATTGTACTAAGGACTTTAGACAAGAGCATTTCAAGGTCTCTTCTACTATTCCAAGTTTCAAGGTGCGTGATTGTGCAAATTGTAGGGTATACGTTTTCAGAATCTAGACTTAAGGTAGGAATTATTTTTCAAACTTATACTTTAATAAAGATATCAATACTTTTCGCTTGTTTTAACTTAGCCCAAGAAGTGAACTCAAAATTTGCCTATTTCTAAATAAACTACAAAGACATATACTTTCTACCGTTAAACTTTAAGGAAAGTTATTTTTAGGGTTTTTAATTTACTAAGTCTAAGATCTAGTTGTTCCTAGCCAGTTAATCTATTTGTCAAACTCAAGTCAAATATGGCCAAAATTGAATATAATAATTTTTATGATTTTTGAAAATTTTCAATTTTTATGGGTTTTCAAATAAATATGCAAATGCAAAAATATACATATGAATGCGAAGGAAGAAGACGTATCGAGCATACCCCCAAACTTAAACTTGACAGTGTCCTCACTGTCATGCTGCACCAAGAGGGTCAAAACACCGGCATTCCTCTGTTTATTTATTTACAATTTTTTTGTTTTTATTTTTTTGAATTTTTTATTTATTTATTTTGTTATCTTTATTGTTAAAAGAAAAACAAAAATATATATACAACAAGATTCCCCCCAAACTTAAGCTTGGCCTTACACAAGCCAAAAGTTAGCACCAACCATTCAAAAATCTTATCGTGGTAATGGTCGAGTTGGTGAAAGAATGGAGTGGAAAGAAAAGAGATGAGAAGCACACGAGACCGTGTGGAGGTAGAAACGGGATACGGTCTCGGTGGGGGAGAAGAGTGGCGGAAAAGAGAAAGAAGTAGAGTACGATCTTGAGGATGTAAATCGAGTGAATAAATTAGCACAATTTGTGATGACCGATGTGTTAAAAGCGATTGTGCTAACCTATCAACCCGTCGAGAAATGGGGTCAAATTCCTTAAGATTTGCAAGAAAGCATGGGTATTCCGAACTTGGTATTGGAGATGAAAGCGTAACGGTCATTTGCACGGTCGGAACAATGGAAGGTAGGGAAGGGAGTGAATTAGGGATAGTCTCATTCTCACCGTAGTAAACTGTCTCGAACTTGAAAGATTCCATCAATGGTTCGAAACGACAGTATGCAACCGAGTCTGATGGTTCAACTAACTCATCTGAAAATGTAAAGGACTCAAACTCGGGCGGTGAGTCATCAACATCGTTCGAAAAAGTGAAACACTCACAATCATTATCGTCTGTGAGAACTGTGTCAGATTCAAAAAGAAATTTTTCAAGCCCACGGTCTTCAAGTGTGATCTTTTGCGTAGTCGGAACGATGGACAAGAGGGAAGGTGATATAACAGTTAAAGGTTCGGGAGGATGAATTGGAAAATCCGACATATCAAACAAAAATGATTCAACCTCTATATTATCCTCAATACTATCCTCATAATTCTCCTCAAAATTTTCCTCAAAATTTTGCTTATCCATGCCAATATCATCAAAATCAAGATGCATATGATGTTCGGGAGAAACATCTAATGACTCGGGATGATGAGTTGGACATAAAATTTCAATCAAATCTACTGGTTCATCATCCAAAATATTCCCAGCTTCTATATCCTCAATCAAGTGAAAATCAATATTTTCTGACACCTCATCAAAAGCATGGATATTTATCGATTTAGGTTCTAGATTGGAGGTGTAAAGGTCAAACGGATTAGATGTGGTTTCACTCAAAAGGGGTTCTTCACAATTTGGCAAATCAAGCACTACAAAATCACACAACTCGTTTTTATTTTCAACAGGTGAACGATTTAGGGCAATCGATGGAAAACCGGAGTTGTGGGCTTCAATTGGGTAAGGGTAGGTCTGATTTGGGAATGTGTAGAACTCACTTGCTCCTCTCAAATTCTCACTCTGTCCAACCGCCTCCGCATACATTGAAAAATTTGAAGCTAGCGGGAAACTAGCTACCGGTTCACTAGGTTGCATAAGGGCGGCCATGGACACTTCCACATTCCTAGTCATTTTGTTTGTTGCAGCAATATAAGCTTCCAACGACTCTTCCAAACTAGACTTGGGTGGTAAAGGAGTTTCGGTAAAAGATTCGAAATTATTTGGATACGTGAAACTCCCGAAAGGCTGTGTAGAAACATGGTCTAGTGAAGGTGGGAAAGTCGGGTAGGACTGGTAGGAAGTGGATGGTTGGACAGGATTAGGATCAACATGTGGATAAAAAGGTGGATGGACTTGTTGATTCCTAGAACTAGATGAGGGGAGAGGGGTGAAAGATCGGCTACGAGATTGAGCGATATACTCAGCAATGGACATCGGTTTAGGAGTTACAGCAGGACTTGAAAAAGTGGTATCAACATATGAAGGTGGTAAAGGTTGACTTGGTTGACACAAAGTGGGTTGCAAAATCGAACTGTTTCTCCGAGACGCTTCTATTTGATCTTTCAAAGATATTTTGGGCACGGAGAGATCTTCTTTAAGTCGACCGAAACAATTGACGTACGACGCAAAGTTAGATTCGGGATACCAAAGTTCGGCAAGAGATTTATGATGTGGGGTACCCATGTTAGAAGAAAGAGAAGAGAAAGAAGATCGGGGTGTACGGATTTCTTAGCGACAAAAGCTGCAAGTCTTTTTATAAAAATTTTCCTTTTATTTTTTATTTGTTTTGCAAAAATTTTCAATAAAGGGCTTAGACACAAATGCAATCAACCAGAAATGCACAATCAGGCCTAGATCTAGGGTTACCTAGGTCAGCTAGACAGCTCCTAACTATTCCAAAGGGCTAGAAATAGGACCTCAAACCGCCTCTTCACCGCTAATTGCGGCCAGGTAAGTGCCAGGTAAGTGGGAGGCTCCCCACTACAAGTAGCGGTCCTAATTAAGTAACCACTTGCCTTAGACACACTTGCCTAGACACCGCAAAGTCAGGTTAGGATAAACGGTCGATGCCTATAACTAGTCCTCTGTCCTATTGAGCTCGAAGTCCTTAGGGATGAGTCTAGTATTTTTTAATTAAATATGGTCAATGCAAATGCCTTATGTGATTTCTGGGGTCCTGAGAAGGGTGATGAAATCCCCACCCAATCTGAATTGGTCAAAAGCCCCTTAAAATCCGATTAAAGATATGCAAAACAGTAAATCACTTGCAATCAAATCTTTTTTTGTGAATTTCAAAGTATGCAAGTTTTCTAATTAAAATTTTCCTTTTTCCGCTTGCTCTTTATTTGGAAATTTTGCAAAAAGATTTTCGATAAAAGATATGCAAAATAAAATTTTTTACTTGCAATCAATTTCTATTTTAAGCGAGCGCAAAGAATCCTGCACAAGATTTGTTATTTGGAAAGGAAAGATTTTTTAAGCGCAAAGAATCGTGCAGGAGATTTTTCACAGGAGATATCAGAGATTTGCAGAGGAGGAGATCAGAAGACTTACAGTTTTTTTTATAATGAACCGCAGAGGAAGTTTGGGGATCTGATCCGCTGAGATGACCGCGGAACCGCCACCCTAAGCCACCAACGACCGCAGATCCGCCGCAAGGCGATGACGCCAGCAGGCGAATTTTTTTCCGCACCAGATCGCGCGGTTGACTTGTTGACTCGGTCCTCCAAATTTCTTCTGTTATCTGTTGTGATATTCCTCTGTTTGTTCGGATTTGATATTTGCTGTTTTGATTTCTGTAGATTTCCAGATCCGAATTTGATGGTAGATCCTGCAAAATTCACACAAAAGTACCCTTCCCAAAAATAACAGATGATATATTTTTATATTTTTCAGATTTTTATGATTTTATTAATTTTGATTAACCCGAAATTGCAAAAAGGAAATAACACGCCATCCCCGGCAACGGCGCCATTTGATTGTATGTCAGAAATATTCTATTAACCGCAATCAAGAACGGCGTCGCATGTAGCTAGCCGGTGAGTACGGGTCGGTCCACAGGGATGTTGTGAATTTCCTAATCGCTCAAACGAGTTCCTATTTATAGAGGATAGGAAACCCTAGGTTACAATTGATTCGCACGTCTACATTTACCAAAATATTCTTAGGAAGACCTAGTCAAAGTAGACTCCAAGGTTTGGTAAAATTTTATGTCTCTGTCTCTTTAAAAGGAAGTATTGGGCCTTGAAATTTCCTTTGTAGGCTCTTCTGTCTTTGGGCTTTCTTATTATTTGGTTTTTTTATTAAAATAGCTTCTATGTTTCTTCCAGATCTCCAGTGAATAATTGCGGTGGAATTTTAACCGTTCGCTTTGTAATCTTGGACCTTGTGTTGTCTTGTACTGATCTTTGTGTAGGCTTTATCAAAATCCTTCTGTTTGCTGGTCGTAGTTCCACTTTTGCATCGTCTTTTCTCTTTTTCACTTTTTTAGATCCAAGAACCTGTAACCTATAATATGTAGCAGACATGCGTCAAAAGCACCTGTTTATTTATAAAACGAATAAGAATGGGGAATATAATAATGCAATATTATAGTATGAACAAGGCGCTGCCTCAGAGTTTTTAACTCTTGGCGCTGGCGCCGTCGTGCAAGGCATGTGAGGTGCTGCCTCAGAGTTTTTAACTCTTGGCGCTGGCGCCATCGTCCAAGGGACGTGAGGCACTGCCTCTTTCAAATTTTGAACAGAGCTTTGCTCTTTTATTGGGGGGAAACAAATTCGCCCCACCGTTGTGCTCACATGACTTACACGTGAGTGCAACGGTGGCAGAGTTTCCACCGTTGGATCTTTTTGAAAGTTGGATCGTCTTCCCATGCCTATAAGTAGGGCCTTTGGCCCTTGAGATGACTGCTGTTCATCTTCCATTTTTCTTCTTTCTGAGAATTCAATTCTCTTTCCAGAGCTTAGATCTCTGCCGAATGAAACTCTTTTAGAGTTATAACTTTGCCCAAATTTTTTGGTAAAGATCATAATCGAACCCATTAAACAGAGCTTTGCTCTTCTGAGATCGTAGATCTTAAGATGTATTTTAGGGTTTCTTTAAACCGTTAATTAGAACAGAGCTTTGCTCTTCTTAGATCATAGATCTAAAGAAATCATTTTTAGGGTTTCTTGACTCGTTAATGAAGAACTATTAGAGTTTCTAAGATTTTTACTTCAGATCTTTAAAGATCTTGGGGTTTTACAAAGCATAGCTCTTTAGAAATTTTTTAGGGAATTTTATTCCCTTCTTAATTACATTTGACAAATATGATTTCTGTCTGCAGGGCACTGCTCTCGAGGGAGTTCAACTCCTTGGCCCAATGAGTCTCTCACTAAATGAGAATCCTTTTAGGATTTCCTCCTTAATGAGTGATTGTCTCATCAATGATGAGCCGTCACTTTGATTTTGTGGGTCCCCCTTAGTCCCTTTTCTTGCATTGCAGTGTGGTACAATTTTAAAGTACCAAGTGTCAGAATAGAGTTGACAACTAACCCTCGCCCTTTTTTTCGTGCAGGTACCATGGCTTTCGATTTTTCCTTTCCTTTTGTTCGTTCAGAGAGCGCCTTCGCTGACGCGCCTGTGGATCGGGAAGTCTTCGCTCTCATTAGAGATCATGACCCGGTGCAGAAATCTCCTCATCTATGGGGGTCATGGTACAACCAAATTATCCAGGGCCGGCGTAGTTTCTCTTGTGCAGTACCCTCAGAGCCTATTTCAGCGATTCACTATGCCGACTCGCCTCTGGTTAATTACGCCGTAGATGAGGTCAACTGGACCTCAGACGGTCGCCATCAGCTTTCTACGGCCTCAATACATGTACAACCGCCGATGGTTTTGGATATTTTAGGGCGGCACATATATCAAGGAGTGTCACACCCTTGGGGAAAAGTGTACATGATTGGATTGACTCCTCGCTATTCAGCAGGATATCTGTAGTGGGCTCGATACATCTTGTCGGCCAAGAAATCACTGCTGTTGAAGCTCGGATTATACCCCACAATTTATGCGTCTCTTTTCCAGTATTCCACGCCGCCTGTATGGTGGGTCAAAGCTTTCTTGGAACAATGGAACATCCCGACTCACACATTTCTTCTATCAGATCGGGAAGTCTCAATCTTCTTGGAGGAGCTCGCGGAGATCTCTGGCTTACCCGTCAGAGGGGAACATTACGAGGAGATACTTCCCCCTGAAGAGTACATCTTCGCCATCAAATCAGTGGTGATGGGCCTTACCCCGGAGAATGCCATTCAACATCGATTTCCGAGTATGATCAAAGTGTTGAATATTTACGAAAGCCTATTTCTAGAGTCTGGAGGACATGGAGTCGCTTCACAGACTTCATCGCTCGCTTTCTTCGCCCAGAAGTCAGCTTCACAGACTTCATCGCTCGCTTTCTTCGCCCAGAAGTTAGCTTCACGGACTTCATCGCTCGCTTTCTTCGCCCAGAAGTCTTATTAAAACAAGCTGCGAAATTCTCCAAGCTTGACGTCCCGTTTGGTTTTGGTTTGGATAATCAGCCAACGGCGGAAGCAGATTTAAGAACCTTCTTTATTCCGGACACCCTAGTTGTTCCTTTCGCAGAGCTTGCTGCTTCAGACGTCGATGAAAAGACGTTCTTCCTGGGGTTGATTAGCTTGTGGTTGAACTGGTTCGTGCTTTCGATACACCCTCGCTATATGAGGCCGTCATGGTTGCGGGGATGCGTATGGCCATTGGGATTGCAGGGGTAGCTCATCTATACCACGGCCTGAGCTTAGCAGCGGATACTACTCAACCTGGATTAAAACCAGTGCATCTTCCGCTGCAATACTTTACGTCCTGGGTCGAAATGCACGTGCTTGGTGCTTTCGGAGTTCACAAACGGCCCCGCTTCTATGATAGTTATAACTTTCCCCGGGTTATGTTTCTAGTGGACGCTTCTGCATTAGATCCGTCGCAGCAAGAGACTCGATGCCTGATCCTTCACCCGCGTATGGTCGGGGATAGTATGACTTTTGTTGACAGAGTCTTAACTATCGGCAAGGAATCCACCAAGGCAGTGCAACCGCTGCACGATACTTTCAATGATGGGGCTCCTACGTTGAAGGCCCGGGAGATCCTGCATTTATATTCGATTAGGCCAGGCTTTCTAGTATTCAGGCAAGGCGCCTTGGCATTGTTCATGAGGTATAACCCGCACCGTTTTGGTCAACAGTCGGGTTACGATTAGGGTATCCCACTCGAGGCTTTCTTAACCGATTCGGTTGCTACGGAAGAGGGTATCCGCAGCGCGCTGGACCACTTCATGCGGCTAAACACTGGGTCTAGCTTTCTCATTAGCGAGCCAAGCTATGTGCCGAATGCTTCGAATGCCTACTTGGTGTGGTATCAGCATGTGACAGGTGCTGTTATCAGGGAAGAGAGGCGGCTATTACTTGATCACAAGGATGCTGTCCCAGCTAGTAACCCAGTAGTTCCTTTGAAGCGACGGACCACCGTTCATCCTTCCTTAAGAGAAGATGCTGCGGTTGTGGTCCCGCGCGCCTTCCCTGAGAAGCCTCTACCCCGTGTTTATGTAGAAATAGTAGCTATAGCGTCCCCGGAGTCTGGCGTTGGTGTGGAAATTGGGACCCGCCGCCCAAAAATACCCGTTAAGCGCAAGCTCTTGTCATTGGCTGCTGGCGCTCGCTCGCAAAAGAAGAAGAATTCACTGTTTTCTGCCGACGTCATATTTGGCCAGGAGCCACATGCTTCTTACAGCGAGGGTTTGTGCGAGTATGGGACCAATGAGGGTTTATTCATCGCGCCTGCGGATGATACTGATCTCCAGGTTGCCCTTGTGGCTTCCGAGCGACTGGATTGCGATGAAGCGGCACTGATCACTATTGCGAAGTCAGGTATACTTCAGTTACATACTTCCGCGGCCATCTTCTTTTATTATGCTTCTACTGACGCTTTCTTCTTCAACAGGTATTTCTGCCGAAGAGGCTCTCGCGGCTTCCTTCAGGACATTCGAAGAGAAAGAGAGGCACCACGCTTCTTCGGGCCATGGTAAAATTCAATTCATTATGATTTTATTCCCTTTTTTATTCGTGCTCTGACCCTTTCTTTCATCTTGTTATAGGGACTATCTTGACTCGGGTTATTCCAAGTGCAGTGTCGATCCCGAGCAGCGATGTAGCAAAACTTCCAGAGCCAGCTATTGTGGCCCCAGATCTCCCAACGTTACCGCAGGAGGCTTTGCTAAAGCAGCCGACGACAGACGCCGTAACGACTCCAGAGGCAGAGCTTGGTTCGGACGACGACGTCCTCTTGTTAGTGGTCTTGAGGAGATCATTTCTCACTGCTCAAACCGAAAGGAAGCGTAGGAAGCATGCGGCGAGAGAACGCGATGCCAGTTTGGCCGTGGGTGCAGGCTCAAGCAGCATTCCGCTTGCTGATACTCCTTCGGCGGATGTTCCCTCTGCGTTGTCTACCGCCCATAGATAGGTTGCACGCGCGGCTCAGGAAGAAATCGAAAGCTGCTCCAAGGTAACGTAACGCTGAGTCTTTTACTAAAATTTGATCTTCGAATTTTGACATATGCATTTTCTGCAGGCCAAGTCTTGGCGATGGGATGACGGGTGAAACCCTGGCGGTTACCGTGCCCGAAGTTGCTACCCTTTCTCTGGAATCTGGGACTGTCCAGACCGCTGTCCTTTCTCCCTGTGGCTCCTTGGTATCGGCGGGCGTCGCAAGAGTCACGACGGCCCTCGTCATGTCAGGGGATGAAGCTATGGGCACGGTATCTACTCCTTTGAGAGAGAGCGAAGAAGCGGTTAAACCTGGTGACGCCTCCATCATGGTTTCGTTCCCTGATTTATCAGGTAATCCCCGAGTTTCTATTTCAAGCTTTTCAATCTTGTTCAGCCATTCTAATGATATTTTGTTTGTCTTGAGTACAGGTGTGGTGAATCCCGAGGCCATGCCATCTAATGAAACGTCACTGGTCGTAGCTCTGACGGTCGCCGTCCCTTCGCCTACTCCCATGTCCTCTCAAATATTGGAAGGTATGGGTTTGCGACTTATCTATTTTACTGTGGATACCATCTTCCTTCTATTGACAGTATATTGTCGCAACTCTGCAGGAGTCCTTTTCGACCATTTATACCAGGTGTTGAACCAACATTTCTCTTTCCAGTCGGAAGTCATTCCGTCTGCTGGTATTGGTTAGTATATTCTTCAGCTAATGTCACCCTCTTTCTTTTATGAATAGCCGTATTGTTGCTAAGTCTTCTTTATATTGATCGCAGCGTCACGGATCGGAGGAGGAGACGAGAGGATAGTCGCGCCTCCGGTACTCCCCTTTCTGCCACCTACCACAGCCGGTATAGTAGACTCCATCCCTCGTGTATTTTCTTTACCTCCCGAGTCGACATTTGACCATAATTTGTTTTACAGCAATTGCACCGGCTCCAGCTCTATTTGAGTCTGGCATTCCTATGCCGGCAGGGCCTTTTGCTAAACGCATATCTTCCAGGGGCGCTGCGAATAGCAGGCGAATGTTGAGCGAATTCATCGAAGATCTCGATGCCGACGCCCTCAGTTCTGCTACGGATATTGTTGTTGAAGTCAATCCAATGCTGGCGACACTCGTGAACTTCCATGATGAAGATCTCGTCGGCTCTTGGGTTGATTACTGCAGAAAGATTAAGGCTTGCCTGTACGAGATTGATCTCAAGCGTCTCGCTCCTAAAGTATTAGCTTCGAACTCCCAATGGGCTGCGTGGGTCGAGCGTAGCAAATCTGCCCGGTTACGCGCCCAGGTTGAAGCGAATGCTGCGCAATTAAAAGTTGTCTTCGACAATCTCCAGAGGTGTATTTCGGATGGGTTGACGCTGGGGCGGATGCTTGACTCCACTGAGCGGGTCGTGCAGGACTGCGAAACTGCCATGCTAGGAACTGATGAAAAGCTTTCGTTCTGTCAGCGACAACGGGCTCAAGTTGAAGCGGAGTTGGCCGCGGCGGCCGATCACGAGAAAGGATTGAGAGGAGAGCGCGAGTGGCTTGTTGATTTGTTGAATACGCCTCCTCCTCAAAAACCGTCTTTTGTACCCCTTTTTTTACTGTAAACTTGCGGTTTATGAATAACATGTATTCATTTTGATTCCTTTATGAAATGTATCTTGGATTCACTTGAATTTATGAATAAAAGACATATTTCATTTTTTATGGGCGTGTCCCTTTAGAAAATGCGTCTTGTAGATAGTCTATTTTGATCTCCTTGTAAGGCAACGATGGCTTAGAAGACATGTTCAGATTTGCTGCCTAAGACTTTTCAACTTTACGAGCCGTGAGGGTCTCATAAAGACTTTTCTCCCTACGAGTCGAGAGGATCCCGTAGGTGTCTTTTCTCCTTAAGAGTCGTGAGGACTCCTAAGTGTGTTTTCTCTTGAGAGTCATAAGGATCTCACAAGAGAATTTTTCCCGCTTACAAGTCGAGAGAACTCGTAAGTGGTTGTTTCTCTCTTTGTCGAGATTCGACTTTGGAGAGTGTGGCCCATGAATAGTATGCAATAGTCCATCTTGGACCGAATTGCAGGGCCCCAATGCTTAGGAAACAGGTCCTTATCCCCATTGCCTAAGGCTTTTCCCTACGAGTCGAGACGAGTCGAGAAGTTCTCGCAAGGACACTAATTTCCTCACGAGTTGAGACGAATCGAGAATTTCTCGTAAGGGTTTCCTAACGTCACAGTTAACTCCTACTAATAGAAGTCCGTTAGGGTCTGTGGTACTATGGTTTTTTACCCGTCGCACCGTTGCGTTGGCCGATATATTCCCCGATATACAATCTTCCTGTTCGGGTAGCCCCGCGACTGTCGTGTCTTTAATCCCTTCGGGGGCTGGACAAGACGTCTTCAAGTAATCTTCCAGGTAATGTTACAGTCGAAAAAGCAAGCGTTATGGATATTCCATGTCGCTTTTTACTTGAAGTTAGGCTCAGTTTAGGAGCCCCGATGAGTCATGACCACCCCGCGCTGGAGTGGGATGGTCTCCGATAGTCTTTTAGGTCTCAATTGAGTTGTCGTCAAGACCCTAAAACTAAGGATCTTCCTTTGCTTCGTTTGCTGCAATATTGCAACGAATGTTGAGGTTGTCTCTGGGTTATCTGTGAACCGTCGAGATTTGGAATTAGGGGAATTTTCCATGGCTCCGTTTGTTGATGTCGCGTCTGTATCCTACTGGAGGGAGGAAGAACGCTGTTGTTGATCTCTAGGCTATGGATGCTGCCGTCGAGACTTGGAACTAGGGACTCTGCCATGGCTCCGAGGTAGTCTCTAGGCTGTCTGTGAACCGTCGAGATTTGGAACTAAGGGAATTTGTCGTGGCTCCGAGGTAGTCTCTAGGATGTCTGTGAACCGTCGAGATTTGGAACTAGGGGACTTCGCCGTGGCTCCGTTTTGCTGACGTCGTATCTGCTTTTGGTTGGAACGAGAAGGAACACCGTTATTGATTTCTAGGCTGTAGGTGTAGCCATCGAGATCTGGCTTCCCTTTGACGAAGCCTGGTGGGACGATATGGTTCCCTTTCCGTTTGTGCCTATGGATTGTATACATGGGTCAATGTGATCTCACCTACAGGGCAAAGTTTCATTTATTTTTGTATTTCTTTCCGCGATACTCTATCATTTCAGCTTTTTATATCGCGAAAGTCGTGATTGCCCAATCATTCCGGCTATTTTTCGCGGTGCACAATCATTTCGGCTATTTTTCTTTTTCTTTACTCGCTGCTTTTTATTACGAGTTGCCCAATCATTTCTTCTATTTTTGTTTGCATATATTTTACTTGCTGATTTTTGTTGCAAGTTGCCCTATCATTTCGGCTATTTCATATGCATTTATGGCTCGCTGATTTTTATTGCGAGTTTGGTACTTGAGATCTGATACCAATCTTAGCATCAGCATCGCTGCGACTGGAATATTGCCATGAGCGAATCATCATTTGCCATGAAAGGACTTGGAATTCGATATCGATTTAGGCATCAGCATCGCTACAACTGGGATATTTCCAGGAGCGAATCATCATTTGCCTTTGTCGAATTGAACAAAGGTGGCTTAGCGAACAGGGTCAGGATCCCGTTGACTAAGGCTTTTTGACTTTACGAGCCGTAAGGGTCTCATAAAGGTATTTCTCCTTACGAGTCGTGAGGATCTTGTAGGTGTATTTTCTCCTTAGGAATCGTGAGGATCCTTAAGTGTGTGTTCTTTTATAAGTCGTAGGGATCTTACAAGAGTGTTTTCTCCTTACAAGTTGAGAGGACTTATAAGTCGTTCACCATACTGGTGGGACTTGGTGAGGGAATGTTTGTTTGCACCCGTGGATTGTATACGAGGGTCAATATGGACCACTTGTAGGGCAACTTTGGAAATGTGATGGCTTAAGAATAGGTTTAGATCCCTGTAGCTTAAGGATTTTGAATCCTACGAGCCGTGAGGGTCTCATAGGGGTAATTCTCCGTACGAGTCGTGAGGATCTCGTAAGTGCAATTTCTCCTTAGGAATCATGGGGATCCCTAAGTGTGTTGCTCCCTCGTGAGTCGTAAGGATCTCACGCAGGAATTTCTTCTTACAAGGTCGAGAAGAACTTGCAGGTGTCTCTATTTTAACGAGATTGCGCCCTTTCGGGTTTTCACAAACTCGCCGGTAGTCCTGCTGTTTTTACTCACGGCGCCCTTTCGGGTGTTCATCCGTGCCCATTTTGCTTATGGACGTACCTTTTTTTTTGCACGATGAAACTCTTGAGAATAGTTTCGCCGCATTTGATCCATTCATTTGCCGGTGGGATTTGAGTTGCAGTCATCACCGCTGGGACTTATGGACTTGCATTTCACTATCACCGTGTTAGAGGTGACTTGTTAGTTTAGGGATATCTCGGTCCATTGTTAGTTTAAGAACATCTCGGTCCAATGTTAGTTTAAAAACATCTCGGTCTATTGTTAGTTTAAGGACATCTCGGTCCAATATTAGTTTAAGGACATCTCGGTCATTGAGTTGCAGTCCTCACTGCTGGGACTTGTGGACTTGCATTTCACTATCACCGTGTTAGTGGTGACATTGTTAGTTTAGGGACATCTCGGTCTGTTATTAGTTTAAAGACATCTCGGTCCAATGTTAGTTTAAGGACATCTCGGTCCGATGCTAGTTTAAGGACGTTGCGGTCCGTTGTTAGTTTTAAGGGCGTTACGGTCCATAGCTAGTTTAAGGATGTTACGGTCCGTAGCTCTCCATGTTTGAGACGGAGTACTGTTGGGTACTACTCTTGGAATTTTGACTCAAGAAGATAGTGAGTGAACATAGGCGTCGTCATCTATCATTGACCTGGGCCGTGACTCGTCAGGCGTAGTATTTTTTCAGGAATCGGCCGTTTATTGGCCGGAAGGGTCTTTCGCCATGCATGTCCACGAGCAAATAGGCCCCACCTTGGTATACCTTGTCAATGATGTACGAGCCCTCATAGTTTGGCTCGAATTTCCCCCATTCGGCACGGTTGGGGATCATAGGTCTTTTGACGACTAGCACAAGTTCGCCTTGGCGGAATGTCCTCGGCCTAGTCAATCTTTCGTATGAGCGCGTCATCCTTGCTTTGTAGGCTTCTAGGTTTTGCTGCACCATGAAACGAGTTTCATCAAGGGCATCTAGTTCCTCGAGCCGAAGATGAGCATTTTCTTCATCCGTCAGTTCGTACTGAATCGCCACTCGTAGAGAGGGTAGCTCTATCTCCAAGGGAAGTACCACTTCCTGTTAGTGATATGTATGCCCTAGAGACCATTAGTGTACATGCGATGTATATTGTAGTGGATGCTTGGACATATATATGGAGGAATTTCTTGCTCGACATGATAGTATGCTATCTGGTTGCACTTTATCTTAACATGTACTCTGATTGTCTCTATGTTACATGTTGATAAAGCCCTTTGGATGAGTACTTGACTACCAGGACTATGATGCAGATCATACTAGTGGGGACAGAGTAGTCGTTAAGTACATCCTTCAAATGTTCTAGTCATAGGTGTATCGAGACAGGGCATCGATATACCAGAGTAGACTAGCGTATAGCTTCACGACCCATGTAGATGGGCTATGGATGATTCCATATCCATTGATGTTTGACATCAGAGTGTTGGAGATAGTGCCCTCAGAGTCAATTATTAGGTCACAGGTACGTGATTGCAATGATTGATGGAGGACCTATCCCGGTGGGACAGTCTTACTCGAGATGATAGTATGCTATCTGGTTTACCTTTATCATCGTGTACTGTTTAAAGTGACCTGACAAGTCGCTATTACACGTTGATAGAGCCCCTAGGATTCTTGCTTGACCACCAGCAGTATGAGGGCGATCATATAAGTGGGAGCTGGGGTCTGTAAGCATATCCTTAAATGGTCCCTAGTCGTGTGAGTTTCGAGAAAGGGCATCGATACTCCATAGTAGACTAGTGTATACAGTCGAGACCCCGACGAGGGGCGGTGGCCGGTCTCACAAGCCACTGGTGTCAGTTGGATCACCTAAGATGTATACAGGTGCTCATTGGGTTATGAGTACACCGGACAGGACTCGCCGGGAACATGCCAGTTGGTCATATACCAGACGTCAGATGGCAGTTCCCTGGTGACATGTGTACAGGTTAGTTCATCGACCTGGGGATCGTCATTTGTCTTGTGTGAGTTCCCACTGTACTTTGATTACTACCCTACCACGGCTCAAAGGAGTCGTGCAAACAGGTTTTAGTTGGGTACAGTCCCGAGCCACATGGAGGCAGTGAGCGTATCTTCAGGGGTTCGTCTCTCCCGGTATTGGGGGTGAGGTCGTGCTGTGTCTAGGAGAGCCATTACACGAAGCCCTCGGCCGAGGCAAGGAGATTTACTGGTAGGTATTCCAGTAGTATCTCAGGGTGTTCTGGGCTACACTCCGACACGACTTGTACCGCTTTTGGGGGTCTGACTTTTACCAACCCCCTAGGCCCGCCATGCGATGCTCATAGACGAACGGACCGGACTGTACGGATATTGTCACTGACAGGCTCAGTAGGGTTGTCAGGCTGAGTTCACTCACAGACATCCCTTTTAGTCAATACCTGGTAGCCCGTTACGTATTGGCTTATACCTCTGACGTGCCAGTGGTTAAATCCACAACCAAGGTATTGACGAGTCTTTAGAGTCCCCCACATTCAGTTACTCAGCTTTCGGGCGAAAGGTTGTAGAGGCCGTATGGAGATATGGCAAGGTCCGGTCAGATACGTGCGGTATTGCACGGATCAGGATCGGACAGTTTGTACTATAGGCCGTATTGGTATATGGCAGGGTTCGATCAGATACGTGCGGTATTGCACGGATCAGGATCGAACGGATATTACTAGCCGGCTTTGGTATAAGCCGGATCCTAGTATAGTACAGTGTAGATTTTGTCTCATTGCATTTGTATTTCGGTCGGAATACAAATGCGGGTGTGTATGCACAGTATCGGGGTTTTCCTGTAATTTATTACGGGACCAGTTTTCTGGAGTTGCCAGTTTGCTTTCCGTTTCGGCCATTTTCATTTGTATCGTTCATTGGCCGAAGATTGGTGGAGGAGGGCTTATTTGCATTGTTGCAAATAAGCATTTGTGGAGGGGGTCTTTGCATATTATCATGTCATGATGCTTGTCCCATCATTTGACTTCATAAACTCATGATTGCTTGACTTTGTGTATCATCATGGTTGTTGATGATGTGGTTGGTGGTAGTTGATGGAGTGTGGATTTTCTTGTGATCATTATTTTTATCATCACATTTTTTTCTCCCTCTCTCCATTCTGAAAAGCATTGGCCGGCCACTTGATTAGATGGGGATAGAGATTTGTGAGAAATGTTGTTGCATGCTTATTTTCGTGGGCCCCCTTTTAGTGTGCTGTTTTTTAAGATGGATAACATGATGGGTTAATTAATATATGATTGCATTGTGCTTATGGGGTGTGCAGGAGGTTTTTTATGAGCTGAGGGATTAGCTTAATTAAGGGGGCTGATTGTTTTTGAGAGAGGATTCATTTGTAGTTCTGGCCGAGCCAATTAAAAAGGCATGCTTCATTTTTCCATTCCCTGCGAGCCTCCATGGATTCCTTTTTTTTTGCACCAATTCCTCCATCATGGCAACTCCTTCAACCCCAATAGAGACAATAGCTCACTACACATTCTACAGCAAATCTTGGGCACGTCGACTAGCCAGCTTCGTGCCCGAGTTGCCTCGGCATTGAGGTGGGAGCCCGTAAAAGAAGTAGGCGATGTGGTGCACTTCCGGCGACGAGGAGGAGACGGGACATTCCGCAGGAGATCGGGACGACGACGAGAAGACCGGAGGACTCGGATCTGTCGGTATATCTCTCTTCCCCATCTTGTAAATAGCTAGGACTAGTTAGTGGTTCGATCCGGGTACTAGTGCGCGGCGGTTTGCCAGTTCAAGAAAATTTAAGTTTTTCACCGCTTCCGCATTTGGCCGTTGGATTGACGGCCGGGGCGCCGCCGTGCACTTACAGTGGTATCAGAGCCTCCCCATTAACTTAGTCTAGCTTTGTGTAATGTGTTTTTCAGTTCCGATCGATCGAAATGTCCAAAAACCCGTATTTGCTCACGACAGTTTTCTGTTGAAATTTTTTGGTCCCCAAAAATTTTTCAGGTTGTATAAAAGTACTGTACAGGATGACATAAGACTTCTGAGAAAATTCGAGCCGTTGACTTTTCAGTCAGAGCGCGGAACCGCGGCCAATACCCACCTGGGGCCGCGGTTCCGCCGCAGAATGAAAGGTTCAATGGGTCGGATTTTTTCAGTGGGCCTCTGGGCTTATTTTAGGGGTTTTGGAACATTAATATTTTGGGCCCATAATTTCTTTAACTGCTGCAGTATTATTTTGGGGCCCACTTGTTAAATTTTGATCGGTCGGATATTTTAAACACACTTTTCACAGTATTTACATTATATCTGCGACCGTGAATGTCACTTGATCGGTAAATCCGGTCTAACTGCTATAGCCCGGTTAGACGGATTTGCGAACGTGACTTTCACGTTGATGTTTTGTTTTTGCTGTGATGTTGCGGATTGGTCGTGGGGGATAGCCTGGATGCAATGCTAATACAGTTCTGTTGTATTATGTACATTTGATATTGGGGGGCGAGCGTCCGACATGTGGACTGCCGTCACTGCCTGATTGTATTATTATTTTGGGGCACGACCAGGTTGCGGTCGATGTACCCGTTGTATGTATATTTTACTTTCTGTACTAGGATTACCCCGCGGCGGGGTGCACGGATAGCCGGGTTCCAGAGGGCAACAAGCCCGCATCTCATGGCGTTGAGACGAAGGGGGCTTCACTCTAGGATTGGCGGGCTATTCGCCGCACTCGTAGGGGGTACAGGTTGACCCAGGAGGGGTGCCCAAGTTACCGGATTCCGTGAAGTGCTGGGTGGTCCATTCACGGTGCTGAAGGGGGCTGCCTCGCTTCAGCTTTTGGCGGGTAACTTGCCGCGCCCGTAGGGGTCTAGGATTTCATTGCGCAGGCTATCCACACGACCAGGGGAACGTCGGGTTTCAGTAGTGGCTCTGTGAAACCCGGGGATCCCAGATATCTGTATTGTTTCTGTGATGCTGTTCATTCTCTGTGATGTTGCATTTCTATCACGCCTTGAGCGAATATAATATATTGGTATATATATTAGTAGATGTTGTATATGTTTTGCATCCGCGCTAGTCCAGTCCCCGCTCTGTCGTTAGTTAGCTAACCTAACGGGTAATGACGGGACCCAGTGGCAAATGCGGATGGCATATACGTACATCAGTATATTTTCGTTCTTTTTGGTGTGATCAATTGATGGGACTGCATTGATTCGGATCAATGCAAGTTAAAAACAAACCTAATCTGATGTTGTTGGAACACTTTTCAAAAAGCTGTTATTGCAAGGACGTTCACTTTTGTTTTGCATCGTGATATTCAGTTGGAATATCCTGCTCCTCAGTCGACGAGGCAAGGGCCGAGATCCCTTCACCGGGAGTGACCCCTTGGACAAAAAGTTTGCGTCAGGGCATTAACTTCACTATAGCCGATTGCTTTTGCTTTGCACCGTGGTATTCAGTTGGAATATCCTGCACCTCATTCTACGGGGAAAGAGCCGAGATCCCTTCACCGGGAGTGACCTCTTTAGTAAAGGTTTTCGTCACTATATTTTAAAAAGCTATCCGTTCCTTCAACGATATCAAGTTCATTACGTTAAAGGTTTTCGCCAGAAACCATTCGTAGCCCTCCGTCGTTTCATATGGGTAGTCAATAGTATTCAAGCTGTGTTTGTTGGCCAAAGTCAAGGCACAGTGTTTGGTAGCTGTTGGTTATTCATATGCAGCATAGATAGATGCGTTGGTTTGGAACAGTCGTATAGCCTTGTTGGCCAAAGTCAAGGGCTTGTGCGGGTGGATTCGAATCAACCTGGAGAATGACGGGTAGAACTTGACATGTGACTTATGATTTGTTGGCCAAAGTCAAGGTCATAAGAGCATGGGACAGAAATCACATCGGGAGTTTCAAAAGAACTGAAACTTGCCAGATATGCGCATACCTTCTGGAGTGTGATCATGTGAGCAGATTCCGTCACGTTATCATGCGATGATAGTTGGATCCCGATTCCCACTGATGAGTTAGTTTACTCCTCGGGTAACCCCGACTAATTCTTCTTTTAGGTTTGGAGGAGAATTTGAGGTACAGTGGGAGGATTCCAGGTTAGATAAATTGGTAACCATTCTGATCTAGGTTAGAGTGCACGCTGAGTGTTTCTTTTCTCTCTCTCTTTGGCAGCGACCATTGACCCGACCCTAAGACGATGACTCAGTGACCAAGTTGACCGAACCTTCTAAACACTGGCTTTTGGATTGTCAGAGTTGCAAACCTCATTGCCACTCCTACTTTTACCCTTTTCTCCTGGACACCCCGTATTACTACGAACGTCCACTTCCATTGGACAAAACCATCGTATGGTTAGATACGAACTCGAAGGAATTTATTCGAGGATGGTTTCCGGTTCTGGAGAAAACGGATAGCATTATTCAGTTGTCTTTTCCTTCCACCTTCTCTCAGGTTGCGAGTACTCCTTGGTTTAGGAGTAGTACACCTATTACGCAAATTGGATAGTCTTCTTCCAAACCTTAGGCTGGTGCCGACCGGTAGGGAATGAAGAAAACCAATTAGCATAACGATGGTGTGCAGAAAGTATTAAGTTAAGAAAAAAAAAGGGATTAGTAAGAGGGCAAAGTAAATTGCGACTGATATTCACGACCAGACCAAGTATTTCTTCGCCAATCCTAAATCACCTTTGTATTTCTCCAGGACACTCCGTATCATTACGAAGATCCACAGTTTATTGGATATTCCATCGTATGGTTATATACGAACTCGAAAGGAACTCGTTCCAGTTCGGGGATGGATTCTGGTCCAGGAGAAATAAGAATAAGATTTATTCAGGTGTCTTTTATTTTCACCTTCTCTCGCATTGCGAGTGATCCTAGGATTAGGACAGCACACCCTTTATGCTTATTGGATAGTCTTCTTCCAAACCATAGGCTGGTGCCGAACGGTAGGGAAGGGAGAAAACCATTTAGCCTAAGGGGTGTGCAGAAGGTAATGACTAAAGACATATGAAGGGATCTGGAGAGGTGGCAAAGAGATATACGGTTACAGTCGTAAATCTGGAAGAGGCATTACTAGGAATACCGGGATACCCCATCGAAACATTTCAATGTTTCAGTTTCACTGTGTACTGTTAAAAGAAAACTGATTTCCCGATTAGATACTTACTCCAGGGTATGTATTTACCAGGGATGATTCTCACATCTGTATGGTTTTACAGATGATGAGTGGGAGTAAGTTATTGGGAATTGGGTGATCATCCTCATTATATCGGGATTCGTCGTAATTGGTGATATTTGAGGAGATCGCCTGGGCTGTTTGCCGGTCGGCAAATATTTGGTTTTGAATATCCGCTGTCATGCACCAATTTCAAATTGATATATCTGTACGTCTATTTTCATAGAGTGAGATATGCCTCTTTGAAATTATGTCTGTGACATTTACCTATATCAGTGGATGGTTAGGTAAGGAGCATTAAACAGCGGTGTAATTCTTCTTAAGCATAAGTACAGTTTTCAACCTACGACACACAGTGAATGAGTTATCAAACTCAAGGGACTTATACAGAATATTGTATGTTGTCCAGGGTCCATCAGGACAGAGGGGTTGGTCCTCGTACTATATTCGGTTTACTTATGACTTCTTTAGTTTTTAGACAAGTGTTTCGTGGAAACACAGGGTCCGAATTTTGAGAAGTTATAGGTATTTGAATAGAGTAGAGAACCAGGTATAGCAAGTATCGGGATTCTTCAAAGAGATCGAAGATGTAGATACTTGTGTATGGTATTCAGTTGATAGTAATGATTAAGAGAACTTGCTTCTTTTTCAGGTTACTCATAAATGGAAGCATTCCTAAGTTGAGTAACACTGATTGGCCTTTTTCCATTTAGTTGACATGCACTGGAGACAGCTGCATGATTTGAATCTGGTTTGACATTCCATTGGCCACTCCGCAGATTTTGGTGGATAACCTCAGGCGCTCGAGAGGTACTTCGGTATGCTCAAGGACGGTGGCAGGGAGGTTCTTGTTTGCCCAGACTTGCCATTGCTGTTGTTCCAGACTGTGAGATCCGGCAGGAGGATGAATATAGCGTCGTTCTAAACTAGCTTTAGAAGTGTACGTCTATATGACTCTGCCAGAGGGTTGTCATAGTCAATGGGAGCAGCGGAAGCATTGGTGGACAGGTAGCTTCTGTCTATTTATAGACTAAAGCAGATATAGCGGAGATAGATCATCTATTTCTGACGTGACAGTCATGGGTTTGACTTCGTCAGAATAGGGGATGGATCTGTTGAGAAGGTTGTAGGGTGTGATATCCTGGTATTTGGATGACATACACAGTATAGGAAAGGAAACTCCTATACTACGATCGGTTATGCTTTGGTCGTCACACAGTGTTTTCTCCACAAAGGAAATGGATTTTGTATCAGACATACTGGTTACTAGATCTATGGTTTTAGATCTGGATTTGGGTGGTTTCCCAATCTGGGTACTTTGATAGCATTCTGAGAGTATTTAGAATGGACGACTCCATGCACGGTAGTGTACCTGCAGAAGATGGAGTCACCCTCTCCAAAGGTGTCTTACAGACTAAAGGGGAGAGGGACGTGCATGATTGGCAGATCACTTGCTCAGGCAATTGAGTCAATCATGAGATGTCAAGTACCGCACCAGATGTTGTTCTTGCACTAGATGCAATAAGTTGACATTAATCCAATCCTGGAGAAACAGTCGGAAGCAGTTTTAGAACATAAGTGGATGTTCTAGGGATATGATAACGACAGCCTTATTCGGGAGACAGTTATCATTCCAGGCTTTCAAGGTGACCTGGACGACAAGGAGGTTGTCAGAGTTATAGTTTTCCCTCCGACGAGGGGCAGTATTTTGGACAGGTGATCCAAAGCAATACTGAGGGAGGCATGGCGCAGGATACTGATTAAGTTCAGTTGACGATACAGTCTAAGAAGTTTGGATTTGGAGTTCATTTATGAGCTAGGTCCCATCAGACATCCAGACATTCTAAGACAGGTATTGCTCATTTCGGGAGATGGCTTTCTCCGCGAACTTGAGATATAAAGAGACATAGAAAGAAACATCAAGGCGGATCCACTCACTGAGGCTATTCCTCGAACGCAATAGTTTCGCAAACGAGCTTTGTGAAACTGACTAGTAGAGGAGTTGGGTGATCGGTATCACACGGGCTGTGAGTATGCGACATCGCAATAATTAGCCTTGAGTGCAAGTGGGAGATTGTTGGAGATAGTGCCCTCAGAGTCAATTATTAGGTCACAGGTACGTGATTGCAATGATTGATGGAGGACCTATCCCGGTGGGACAGTCTTACTCGAGATGATAGTATGCTATCTGGTTTACCTTTATCATCGTGTACTGTTTAAAGTGACCTAACAAGTCGCTATTACACGTTGATAGAGCCCCTAGGATTCTTGCTTGACCACCAGCAGTATGAGGGCGATCATATAAGTGGGAGCTGGGGTCTGTAAGCATATCCTTAAATGGTCCCTAGTCGTGTGAGTTTCGAGAAAGGGCATCGATACTCCATAGTAGACTAGTGTATACAGTCGAGACCCCGACGAGGGGCGGTGGCCGGTCTCACAAGCCACTGGTGTCAGTTGGATCACCTAAGATGTATACAGGTGCTCATTGGGTTATGAGTACACCGGACAGGACTCGCCGGGAACATGCCAGTTGGTCATATACCAGACGTCAGATGGCAGTTCCCTGGTGACATGTGTACAGGTTAGTTCATCGACCTGGGGATCGTCATTTGTCTTGTGTGAGTTCCCACTGTACTTTGATTACTACCCTACCACGGCTCAAAGGAGTCGTGCAAACAGGTTTTAGTTGGGTACAGTCCCGAGCCACATGGAGGCAGTGAGCGTATCTTCAGGGGTTCGTCTCTCCCGGTATTGGGGGTGAGGTCGTGCTGTGTCTAGGAGAGCCATTACACGAAGCCCTCGGCCGAGGCAAGGAGATTTACTGGTAGGTATTCCAGTAGTATCTCAGGGTGTTCTGGGCTACACTCCGACACGACTTGTACCGCTTTTGGGGGTCTGACTTTTACCAACCCCCTAGGCCCGCCATGCGATGCTCATAGACGAACGGACCGGACTGTACGGATATTGTCACTGACAGGCTCAGTAGGGTTGTCAGGCTGAGTTCACTCACAGACATCCCTTTTAGTCAATACCTGGTAGCCCGTTACGTATTGGCTTATACCTCTGACGTGCCAGTGGTTAAATCCACAACCAAGGTGTTGACGAGTCTTTAGAGTCCCCCACATTCAGTTACTCAGCTTTCGGGCGAAAGGTTGTAGAGGCCGTATGGAGATATGGCAAGGTCCGGTCAGATACGTGCGGTATTGCACGGATCAGGATCGGACAGTTTGTACTATAGTCCGTATTGGTATATGGCAGGGTTCGATCAGATACGTGCGGTATTGCACGGATCAGGATCGAACGGATATTACTAGCCGGCTTTGGTATAAGCCGGATCCTAGTATAGTACAGTGTAGATTTTGTCTCATTGCATTTGTATTTCGGTCGGAATACAAATGCGGGTGTGTATGCACAGTATCGGGGTTTTCCTGTAATTTATTACGGGACCAGTTTTCTGGAGTTGCCAGTTTGCTTTCCGTTTCGGCCATTTTCATTTGTATCGTTCATTGGCCGAAGATTGGTGGAGGAGGGCTTATTTGCATTGTTGCAAATAAGCATTTGTGGAGGGGGTCTTTGCATATTATCATGTCATGATGCTTGTCCCATCATTTGACTTCATAAACTCATGATTGCTTGACTTTGTGTATCATCATGGTTGTTGATGATGTGGTTGGTGGTAGTTGATGGAGTGTGGATTTTCTTGTGATCATTATTTTTATCATCACATTTTTTTTCTCCCTCTCTCCATTCTGAAAAGCATTGGCCGCCACTTGATTAGATGGGGATAGAGATTTGTGAGAAATGTTGTTGCATGCTTATTTTCGTGGGCCCCCTTTTAGTGTGCTGTTTTTTAAGATGGATAACATGATGGGTTAATTAATATATGATTGCATTGTGCTTATGGGGTGTGCAGGAGGTTTTTTATGAGCTGAGGGATTAGCTTAATTAAGGGGGCTGATTTTTTTTGAGAGAGGATTCATTTGTAGTTCTGGCCGAGCCAATTAAAAAGGCATGCTTCATTTTTCCATTCCCTGCAAGCCTCCATGGATTCCTTTTTTTTTGCACCAATTCCTCCATCATGGCAACTCCTTCAACCCCAATAGAGACAATAGCTCACTACACATTCTACAGCAAATCTTGGGCACGTCGACTAGCCAGCTTCGTGCCCGAGTTGCCTCGGCATTGAGGTGGGAGCCCGTAAAAGAAGTAGGCGATGTGGTGCACTTCCGGCGACGAGGAGGAGACGGGACATTCCGCAGGAGATCGGGACGACGACGAGAAGACCGGAGGACTCGGATCTGTCGGTATATCTCTCTTCCCCATCTTGTAAATAGCTAGGACTAGTTAGTGGTTCGATCCGGGTACTAGTGCGCGGCGGTTTGCCAGTTCAAGAAAATTTAAGTTTTTCACCGCTTCCGCATTTGGCCGTTGGATTGACGGCCGGGGCGCCGCCGTGCACTTACACAGAGACAGTATACGGGTGCTCACTGGAGACTGGGTATACTGGACGGACTTGCCGAGAACTCCCAGATGGTATTATACCTCACGTCAGATGGCAGTTCTCTGGTGACACTGGTACAGGTTAGTCTGTAGACCCGAGATCGTCATAGAGTCTTGTGTGATTCCCACTGTGCTTTGATTTCCACCTTACCGCGTTCAAGAGAACGTCCAAAACGGTGGCTTTTGGGTACAGCCCCGAATCATATGAAGGCAATGAGCGATAGGAGGGGTTTCGTCTCTCTCGGTATTGGGAGTTGATGTTGCGCTTTGCTCGATTGGCAATAACAAAAAGTCCTTGGCCAAGGATGCTTCAGAGATATACTGGTAAGTGTTATCAGTAGTTTCTCGACCTGTTATGAGCCTCATATCGACACGACTTATCGAGCTACTGGGGTCTGACGTTTACCACCCCTAAACGAGATATGCAACATATCAGACGAAGAGACTGCACTGTACGGTAGTGTTACTGACTGGATTCACAGGAGTGTGAGCAGGCTTACTTTTTGATCTTCTGATCGCTCAATACCCTGGTGGCCGTTACGTTTAGCAGACCGCTTGTGGCTTATGGGTGTTTGTTATGATCATCACCTACTGCCGGCGTATTGACGAGTCTTTAGAGTCCTACACAGGGGTTTCCTGGCTCAAGCGTAACGGAGTAGGAGCACATATGTGGTATGTGCGGGACCGAGATTGATACAATATGAGATACCGTATTCTATTCTCGTGATTTGTGACATCGGTCGGTTATATGAGATCTAGCCGGGTTATCGGATCGAGTGTTGATTCGATAAGTTGTTACTTTTGATATTGGTCGGTTATAAACGGATTATTAAATCAAGAGTTGATTTAATAATTTAATGTTTAATTATATATTCGATATATTATATTACATTAACTAGTATTAGCTCGCTTATGATTTATTTTCTCACTAGATTGTGCACATTGTTTATATGTGATTTATGCAAGTGTACATGTTTGTGTCATGATTGATGATACATATAAGATGGGTGTATGAGACTTATACCATGCTAAGATTAAATTAGGGTTTTGATTATTTCTTAAAATTATTACAAAAGAGAATAAACTTTGTCAAAGTTATCAAGCTTGAATGAAGCTTGTAGAACTTTGACAAAGTCCACTCTTTTGTCATTCCTTAGGATATTTTCCTTAACCCAAACCTTAACCTTAGCCTTGGGTTTATTCTCTACATGAGTTAAGCATGAGGGCTTAACTCAACCATGGGTGATATAATTCATTTGGATGAATTATTCACAAGTCTTCTTCTTCTTCTTCAAGCTCCATGAAAAAGCTTTCTAGCTCTAATGGTGTTATGAGATAAAGTGTGAGAAAATCAATTCTAAAGTGAGCCCACTTCCTACTTCATCATCCTGTACTACTTACCATGTAGTATAGGGTGTTCTCTTCATAAAGTTCATGACCTAGTGAAGGAATAACTTGAGTTAGTGTCTCCCCGACGTAAATCATCTTTGGCCTCGAAGTCTTCGAAATAAGCATGTTCGTTTCTTCAACGGAGCCTCTCTAGAGTCCGAAGCTTGAGATCGCAGAGGAGGGGACTACTACACTGAGCTATTTGAAGTGAAGGACCGGTCTACAAAGGTTGTATTCCTTGCTCACTATTAGTTGCAAAGTGTTTGCATATGCTTCCCATATTATTTCTAGTTAACGACTCTAGTTAGGGTTATCTAAATCGGCAAAATTTTAATTTGGCATGGATGATACCTCCCGAAACCTTGCTGCCGTCGTAGGTAACCCTTCAGTGGTATCAGAGCCATGCTAGAAATAAATATGGATTTTGTTAAGATTACGAAACCGAAATACTCCGAAACCTGCATCGCCAAATCCTGCCTGCTGTCGTTTTTAAAAGGTTGTCAAATTTTTTTTTAAACAAGTACAGAGTGATCTATGGGATATATCATGAACACACACAAAATTTTAGGGGATTCCAAGAAAAATGTGCCGGCCACCACCTATGCCATATCGGCCAAAACCGAGCACCCCCCTAATTTTTTGCCTGTGTTCCAGTGACTTGGTTTTGGTCTTTCAGGTGTTGTTTATTTTTGCTAATTTTGCATGTGATGTAATTTTACACTATAAGAAATTCGGTATGTTTCGTATTCGTAGTTCTAACATTGTTTCGGGTGTTTCACATATTGTCTATACAATGTTAAAAAGTTCGATCGAATGTCAAAAACCCATTTTTCCAAGTTTAACGTATTCGGAAAATCTTGCAAGTGATTCTTTGGACCCTCTAGAAGAACGTAAACCTTAACTCGATTATGTGGCTGTCAAAACCATCAGTTGAACCCTATGGTTTGTGATAGTTTAGCGTTTCACATGTGAGGCGATGGTTTGACCCTTCTACGGCTGGTTCATAGGTACTGTGGCATTATCTGGGTATTATTAAAACTGTGCTCAAGTGTTGAGCTGTCGGGAAATTGTGGGACTTTGATGAATCGATCGAAGAGTTTAACGTCTTCCGGATATTATGTGATGGGATACAATATTTGGAATCCACATGTTTTTATGAGATAACTAATTTGAATGTTATAAATCTAGCAGTTTAGTCTCATTTTGATCGGTTGCCACGGGATTTTGATGCGATCAAAAGTCCGTCGATCACGTAGAGTACGCGGATACTCGCCGGGTAAACTTAATAGATAGCTACGCCTCATAGCCCTGACCAAGTGACTGTAGGAGAACCCCGTCGCCAAAAGCATCCGTTCGGGTGCTCGCGGCAGCGGTGTTCCGCCTTAGTGCACTTCGTCGACGATATCGGGGGTGCGGCCGTCTACTAAAGTTTCCGATGAGCATTCGATCAGGATGTCGGGAATCTTGTTGAATTGCCCGACTAGATATTGAAATTTTTTTTTGAGATCGAGACTAAAATATGGGGTTTATAATAGTTAGGCATATGATGTCTAAGGAATTCATTTGGTTAGGCATGCGATGTCTAAAGTGAATGCGGATTCCAACTGTTGTAGTTTTTCACTTTCTTTTCTGCGACCGTAAGTGTAATATGTGGTGTATCGCCGGTTTCGGTGCTATATGTCAATGACAACTGGGATACGCATATTTACTTACGTTGATGACATGTGATGTTATGTGTTATTGTGATATGTTATATTGGATCGTCGTGTTTTGAATAGCCGGGGGTTTTATCTGAGATGAGAGTTTTTCATTTTCATGCATGTAAAATTCATTGTATGTAATATTCTTTTTTTGGGGCACTTCCGGGTTGAGGATGATGTCACCATTGTATATTATTTACTTTTCCACATTAGGATAGACCCAAGAAGGGGAGCACAAGTAACCGGGTTCTAGTGTCTAGTGGGAGACCATCTCAAGGAGTTGAGACCGGGTTTCCTAACTCTAGAATTGGTAGGGTTGCTTGCTGCTCTCGTAGGGGTCTAGGTGTTTGGGATTGTCTATTCATCACGACCGTGGAATCCGTGTTTTATACAGGCTTAAAATAAAACACGGAAATCCTAGTATATCCAATGTTTCATATGTTGTTCTTCTGCTGCATTATCTGTGATGTGATCATTTGATATGTTGAGATGGATACATGATATAATATATGTGATATAGACGTTGCTTATGTTTTACACCCGGGCTAGCACTGCCCCGCTCTGCCGTTAGTTACCTAACCTAACGGTGCACGTGGGGACATCGAGGCGATGCGGATGGAATAAGCATACGTTGTATTTATCTGTGATGTTTAGGTAACTTAAAATGATGGGACTTCATTAATGAGATTAATGAAATAAAAGAATCCTAAAGATGTTGTAGAATTGAATTTTCAAAAACAGGTAGTTCTAGTTGTTGTTCATAGCGGTGTTCCTTATAGAACATCCAGCACCTTATTCGATAAGAAAAGAGAAGGAATCCCTTCACCGGGAGTGACCTCTTTAGCAATAACTGGTAGATGCTACAACCCTCGGTTTTGTCTTTTGATCGCTTTTCTAGTTTTTTCTTTGCATAGTGGTATTTATGAAATATCTTGCACCTTATTCGATAAGGAAAGAGCCGACGATCCTTTCACCGGGAGTGACCTCTTTAGCAAAACTAGTAAAAGCCTCAAAAACACTCCATTTAAATCATTTGATTCTACAACGATATCAATTTTATTATGCAAAGGGTTTTCTTAAAAACCTGTCATAGCCCTCCGTCATTTCAGATAAGTACTTCATAGTATTCGTGCTGCGTTTGTTGACCTCCGTCAAGGCGTAGTGCGCGGTAGCTATTTATGCTTATCTGTATAAACATACGATGCGATTGAATTAGGGTAGTCGTGCGGCCTTGTTGACCTCCGTCAAGGGTCGTGCGGGTGGGTTTAATTCAATCAGGAAATGACGGGTTGAACTTGACTAGTAGCCTATGGTTTGTTGACCTCCGTCAAGGTCATATGACGCTAGAGGTAAAATATTATTGGGAGTTTCAAGTGTTGAAATTTGCAATGAGATTGCATACCTTCTATGAGATAATTGGATCCCGATACCCTCTGCGAGTAAGAGTTACTCATGGAAGAGTTTTACACATTACAATTAGCCGATCAAGTAGGTGTCTAGAAAGGTGTCAACGGGGTTACGCCCCTGGGAAAATGAGGTTTATTTTAATTAGGTCCGTAAGAAAGCACGGGGAACCTCCCTCAAAGTACCGGCACTGGCCTGGCTGAAAGATTGGCGAAATTGTAGGGTGTAATTAATCCCGGCTATTCTTTCCTTTTAGGGTTTGAAGGAAGATTTGACTAAAACAGTGGGAGCCGTCCTGATTAAATATATTGATAACCAATCTAATCTTGCAAGAGCATACGCTGAGTGTTTTCTTCTCTCTCTCTCTAGGTAGCGACCATATCACGCCTTAATCAAGATAATAATACGGATGTATTGACTGAACCCGCTTGTTATACTGCGCTAAGGAACGTTTTCCCCGTTCCAACTTATAATTGTTATAAGATAGAGCAGGAAATAAGGGATTAGCAGAATTCCCGTGCCGCCAAAACGAAGAAACTGCATGATGATGCATCATCTTCGGGTGTGTTCATTACAGAGAACTGTTTCTCTGTATCCTTTACGTCCTGGGTACGAGATACTGTCACGACCCGAAAAAGAACGTGACTGGCACTTGAATTATAAGAAGTCTATATGGCCCCATATAATTCAAGTAAGCCAAAAGCCCAGAAATATAAAACCATTTGAAGAAATATTTTATTAAAATAAGACGAATATGCATTTTTAAAATCACAAGTCTTTTCTAAAAATTTCGGCAGAGTTTCCTTTGTAAATACTGGCCCCAAAACGGGGTACAACATGAAAAATATATGCATAATGATAAAAGGCATCCCTAAGCGGGAGCTAGCTCTTCGTCAATCGACGGTCACAATCACGCAAGCAATATAATATACAACGCCGTAGGGCGAGGATCAAAACTCAAAGGAAACTCAAAACATCATGAAATCCATAATAATACAACGTGCGACTCTAAGGTCGAAAGAATATACAATACCAGTCATCTAAGTCTGAAATAAATACATGTCTGGTTGATGGAGTTTACTAAATATAATGAATAAAATAAAATACAATAGTGGTCACGATACAAGTGAACCCACCTACCAAGCAAATCACCCGGAATGGAAACAGTGTGCCAGCAAAGCCGTAATGAAACCTTTACGGCAAAACCTGCAAGAAACTGTGCCACAACGGGGGTGAGTTGCCAACTTATGAGTAGAAAATATCACCGAGCAGAAATCGTATGCATGAAACAATCGTAGGTCAATACGATCAAAATAAATAACCTCAAAATGATAAGTTTGAAGCATAAAAAGGTGGCAAGGGGTAAACGTCAATACATAAGTGTAATCCCAGTGCTCGTGTCAGTGCCTCAGGTAGCAATATATCATGTGTATGAGGTATGAATGTAAGGTAATGAAATGAGTGAGACAACTATTTTCTATTTTTAATGAGATATCTGTATGTATGTAAATCGAGTAACATCAATGAAATCAACTGAGAAATCCGTGTCAAGTATCGACACAAAACATAAATCCCAATATCTCAATATCTCAGGCTCCGGCTGCCCGGACTAACCTGTATCATCAAATCTCAATATCTCAAATCTTAAATATCAATATCTCAGGCATCCGTATCATCTACGGGATCGGCCCGCGGGCTCCGGCAGAATGGATCAGCCTATAACCGTCTCATGACTCTGGTCGGTATCCTCCGGATAACTGACGAGTCCAAATAATATCACCGGTAGGTAGTGCTCCCCTGCAAGGCTCATCGAATACAACTCGAGCTTCTTACCCCGGGGTACCATACCGGGCCCACCATGTACCCGAGACGGTTCATCCAACTCCTCGAATCGGGTCTCGAAATCCAGCAGCAATCCTGAAAACTCATGGTGGACGACTCATACATCACGGGAAAACCGCAACTTGCATTTTTAAAAGGATAATAAGTTTATAAATCCTTGCGGTTTTCCCCCAAATCTAGAAATCTCAAGAAGGATCCGAAATCATCAATATCATGATATCAATAAACAATGAAAACCGGCATAAATCTCCATAATACTGCATAACCAATGAATATATGGATGCATCTGATATCATGCAATAAATTAACTAGCATAAGAAAGCTAAAACATATAGCAACTATCAGTTAGCAAGCTATGTCAATGAAATAGTGTTTTCTAAAGTGTACGTGACATGGCAATTACCGATGATGATGTGTGTGAGCCGGCAAGTAAGTGTATGTGGAACACACGTATCATCGGTAATGGTGCTGGTGTCCTGACAGCGTGATTTCAATATTAACATATGAAAACACAAAATAAGCATGCGATGCGATGCGAACAGCAATAATGTGCGGGAGCTGAATATAACGCAACAATAAGGAATCTACAATACTATACATATGTCAATACTGTTTGCCTTTTGAAATAATACGAATCATGGTGTTTTGAAAACAAGGGCTACGGTGTTTTGTAGAAAAAGTATGTCCTTTCAAATATCCGTAGAATCTCTTGGCCTGTCTTTAAAATACCCACGATTCGTTAGTTTTGAAATAGGTAGGAATTGAATCTAGTCTAACAACTACACTAAACTACAGGGCTGAGCTAACAGGCAAATCGAAGAGGGTAAGGAAAACCACCTAAATCTGAGTCGATATATATATATATATAACAGTTGGTGATCCCACCTCAAAAGTATCCCATATGATACAATATCTATAATATGACATTCTCAAGTCAAGAGTGAGGATCTATCATCAATACATAGCTCGTACGGTAAATCCATCGTACAATATCCCAAATCAGGGTACGGGTCAAATATGACATTTATCACATTATTCATCGGGTATCCTCATTATTAAATATCATGATCTGGGGTATTGATCTACGTCTAGTACAACACTGATACCACATATGTATGCATGCGTGTGTATGAAAACACCACGTCAAAAGACCCGCTAAAACATCATGTCGTATCTCAAAATACGATCCACGTCACATCACCGATCTCATGGCCTCAAGCCCATACTCATCGACTCATCTCCAATCCCAAGTACTATCCTCATAATCCTGTATGAGTATACACACACACACACACATACATAGTCCCATACCCATGTGTGTGTGTGTGTGTGTGTGTCTACACATATCCCTATATACGCACAGGTAATAAAGTAAATGTGTGTGTGTGTTTGTGCCTGTATGCAAAACACTACCCTAGGGTTCGCGACTAAACACTAACTTACAAGTACACTATACTAATCTAAGTCATTCCATATCACATCCGTATAAGTGTGTATGTGTGTGTGTGTGTGTGTATATAAAATAGATATAACGCATTTGCGTTCTAATACGAAACTGCGGGGGTTCTATACGCTATCCACCCGACTTCCCCCGTAGATATATATATCTATTCACCTTGCTTCTTATGTGCCGATGTCGATGTCACCATCTTCATCTTCAACGTCTCGACATCACGTGGGGCACCTACACATATAATCCAATCGCAATGCGTATTAAAATCCAATCGGAAAAACCTAAAACGGCACACGCTACGCTCATAGGTAAAAATCTATAGCCTCGCATGCAAACACGACCAATAACCCTAGTCGTTGACGTTCAAACGCCACACAACGGAAACGAATTACCAAATACCAAAATCCATGCTAAAACAAGTCGTAAAACAATGCGCCAACACAAGTAAATGATCCTAGATTTTACCCTAGGTGAAACCAGCCAAAGTTGCATATGCCAAGGGTCTAGTTTACTGGAGGTAAAGCTACAGAACCAAAACGGATCCCAGAACCCCTGATCTGGCCGCAAATTGCGTCCAGAAAGAATTTATCTGCGGCCAGGGTGAAGAATTAGGGGCTTGGGTTTTGGGTATAGGGTCTAGGTTGCCTGCTTGTCTCCCTGTGTTTGCAAAATAATTTTTAGGTCACTCGGGTGTTAACAGATTTCAATGTACACTCACAGAATCCAAAATTCTTCCGATATCGGTTTTCTAAGTTCGCTAAAATGGGTTCTAGTCTCTGGTTTAGGTCTCCAATCAATCACCACAGGGGTTGTATAGCCTCTACTAACTTAATTTCACCTTTGGGTTCAACTCAAACCCTAATCCTCAACTTAAAGTTTTCAAAGTTCCCAAAACCACACAAAATCGATTCTAATTTAACATGGATGCTAAAGAAATGGAAATTCTACACTAATGATGGAGTAATTATCTCATTTTGCTCTCATGAAACCTCTACAGCGCCAAAACTCAAACTTTCTTAGTTCAAAGGGTAGCTTGAGAGCTTATGCACATTTTTTGTGAAGTGGGAGTGGGGTTTTGGGTTTGTTTTGGAGATGAAGTGAGGTGATTTGTGGAGGGGGAGATGAGGGCAGCAGCACAAGAGGAATTGAGGGGAGAAAATGATGAAGGAAGAAGAAGGGAACAAGTGGGCATGGCTCTCTCTTGACCCCTCACTTTCTCTCACTTGCCCATACCTCATTATTCTATCATTCCTTTTTCTTTTCTTTTCTTTTCTTTTATTTCCTTCTCTTTGCAATAGTAAACCCAAAACAATAACCATACACCCAAAAATCAAGTAGAAAAAAATGTAACAAGTGTTAAAATGACATGTGCATGTCATGTGCACAAAACACGCTTAAAACCCGATTAGCGATTTTTAATCACGATTAGCACAAAATTAGTGTATAATAAATCGTAAAATTTCATAATTTGCATAAATCACATAAAGCACCCTCTTTTTAGTAATTTCCATAATTTTCCAAACTTTTCCCAATTTATCGGTATTTAATTATTCCGCCCTGTTAAAATATTCAATATTTTATTATTTAATTATAAAAATTCCTAAAAATAATATTTTATTTTTCTGAAATGTTACAATCTTCCCCCTTTAAAGAAATTCGGTCCTCGAATTTAAATTTAAACCCCTCAATACTAAAACATTTCAGTAAAAGACTAAGCCGTCGGGGTCCCGAAACCATCAATACATTAAAACACGCCGTAGCGCAATGTGTGCGCATAAACAATGAGCAGATAACTCAAAATCAAAACTCTGTCAAGCACCCCGCAATCATCGGAGTTATGGGGAAGAAATCAATGTCTAAATCCAATACGAAAACCAATATGATATACATCAACACTATACATATAAACACCTGAAGGAAATGCATGCCAAACCGTTTTAAGTCGCTGTGCGATGCGCATAACACTGCACAATGGCGGACGTCTATTGTAAGAAAATAGCTATATCTATAAATATCCTTTGTTTAATATGTACGTCCCGCCGTTGAAAACAATTTAGAAGGTTTTCCTTGTTTTAAACGTTTCGCGTCATATCAGATACGTAGGTAAATACTGAGACTATAGCTCCCTTTTAGAAATCCCTTCGATAAATATCAATGCATGCAAAATATATTCAAGTACTGCCCTCTGACTAGTCCTGCTCAGTACGAAAATAAATAGTAAATATCATAAAAACGTACTGCTCCAAAATCAATCTCAAAATGTACATAAGAATGCCGCGTGCGTCTGGTGCGCACGGAAATCAAAATCCATGAATGTGCCATACATGTGCACAGAACAAAATCTAAGTGCATCGGGTGTGCACGAAACATCTGTCAAGGGCAACAGGTGTGCCTGACAGCAATATCAAGTGTATCTGATATGCACAAAGAATCTTGATTTAGTGCATCTAGTGTGCACCAAAATCGCATCTCAAATCATGCGCCCAATATGCGTGAAAATCCAAATCAGGTGCATCAATCATGCACGAATAAAATCCAAATCATGTGCATCCAACATGCACGAAATCACGAAATCCAATATCAAGTGCCGAACATGCGCAAAATCCAATCTAAGCGCATCAATTATACGCAAGAATTCAATCAGGTGCACAAGGTGCACAAAACAAATATCGTGTATCACAATCAAAATCGACGGTATACAACACATCTCAATCCAAATCAGATATACCGTGGTATCAAACTCACAACCATGTGCATCAACGTGCACAAAATCTAATCAAAATACTAAAAGTGCATGAAAATTATGTCGTAAGCATAAGTCAAATCATATGCATGCCTTAGGCATGAAGTCAAAATCAATATCTCAAATAATATCAAATCGAAGTCCTGTGCAATTGTAGTGCACAAAATACGTATCAGTGCACTGCAAGCATATGTGAATTATACCGTGTGCAAAAAACAAATCGTGTGCGTACCATAAGCACAAAATCCGAATATGGGTATGTATATACGGAGATGTATTCTTGTATTTATACAAGTATGCATTTTAGAAGGAGAACACCTTATTATGTATTTTCTATTTTTGATAAATGGAAATGAGATAGTAAGGTGATGTGGCTTAGGAATGTTGAGAGGCATAATTGAGTAGGATGGATAAATGAATTAATAATTCATTTGTCTACGCAATTCAAGCATGATTGTTATTTTATATTTGCAAATTTTTTTTACAAGACCATAACTTGTATTTTCTCTTTCCAAGATGTTCACTCTCACCATTTCTTTTCTCTCTCCTTTCTAACTCTAGCTCTTGTGCCTCTCTTGAAAGGTTCCTAGGCACCCTAGTGGGTTCTCACAAGGCATCGAACATGCCAAATTTAAAATTTTTAGTGCCGAGAAACCCTAGACTACGGATCTTTAACTAGATGTTTAGGCGAAATAGAAAGCTAGTTAACAGTTAACTACTATGATACGGATATACAACCTTTGTAGATCCGGATTTCCACCTCCACGGCTCCGCAACGTCATGTCCTCGCTGTCCATCATGAATCCTCGACTCGATCATCGGCTTCATCGGGAAAGCAAGCGGAATAGCTCGTCGGCTTTGTGTCAAAGACGATCTACGTCGAGGTTGCACAAACTCAAGCTCCGACTTCACAAACTTGTGAAACTTGTGAAGTAAACACCCAAAACAACTTGGCAAGAGGTAGAGGGTGAAGAAATAGGAGGTGGGTTCACTTTGGATTTGGATTTAACTCACTAAAGCTCAAGTTGCCATTGGAGTAGCAAGCTTGAAGAAGAAGAAGATGATGAGCTCTAGAAAAAATTATGATAAGTGTTCTTCTAAAAAATAAATATAAAACAAAATACTTATCATAACTTAAACTAGGGTTAAGTGTAGAGAATTAACCATGGTCACTTTGATGGGTTAGGGTTAAGCATGAAGATAAGGATGGTTAGCATAGTCAAAGTTTCATGAAGCTTCAATAAAATGACAAAGAAAGCCACCATTCTCATCTTATTGTTTTCCAAATAAATAAATAAATAAATAAGTAAATAAATGAAAATGCAAAACCCTAATTATCATATTAACCATGGATTAATTTTATACACTTAACTAAATGATCAAGTATCATCAAACATGATACAGAAAAGTGCACGAAAGTATATCACATATACAATGTGCAATCCTAGTGAGAAAAATCCGTTTAAAGTGAACCAATACTAGTTAATGCAAAGTAATATATCAAATATATAATTATACATTAAATCATTAAATCAACACTTGATTCAATGATCCGGTCATGTCGCACATAACCGACTAGTATTCAATGCATCGATTTATCGAATCAATGATTCGATAACTAGGTCATATCGAATATAACCAATCGAAACATATATCGCGAGAATGAAATGCCGTATCACATACACGCATTATTCTCGGTCCTGCACATATCTCATATGCGCTCCTATTTCGTTTCGCTTGAGCCAGGAAACCTCTGTGTAGGACTCTAAAGACTCGTCAATACGCCGGTAGCAGATGATGATCATATCAAGCACCCACAAGCCGCAAGCGGTCTGCTAAACGTAACGGTCACCCGGGTATTGAGCGATCAGAAGATCGACGAGCTAGCCCGCTCACACTCCTGCGAATCCGACCAGTAACACTTACCATACAGTCAAGTCTCTTCGTCAGATACGTCGCATATCAAGTCTAGGGGTGGTATACGTCAGACCCCAATAACCCGATAAGTCGTGCTGATATGAGGCTCGTAACGGGTCGAGAAACTACTGGTAACACTTACCAGCAAATCTCTGATCAGCCCTGGCCAGGGACTTACCTGTTACGGCCAATCGAGCACAGCGCAACATCAACTCCCAATACCGGGAGAGACGAAACCCCTCCTATCGCTCATTGCCTCCATGTGACTCGGGACTGTACCCAAAGACCACCGTTTTGCACGCCCTCATGGACGTGGTAAGGTGGAGATCAAAGCACAGTGGGAATCACACAAGACTCTATGACGATCTCGGGTCTACAGACTAACCTGTACAAGTGTCACCTGAGAACTGCCATCTGACGTGAGGTATAATACCATCTGGGAGTTCTCGGCGAGTCCGTCCAGTGTACCCAGTTTCCACTGAGCACCCGTATACCATCTCTGATGTCAAACACCAATGGATATGGGATCATCCATCGCCCATCACATGGGTCGAGAAGCGTATACGCTAGTCTACTCTGGTATGTCGATGCCCCGTCTCGAGATACCCACGACTAGGGACCTTGAAGGATGTACTTATGGACTACCATGTTCCCACTAGTATGATCTGCATCATAGTCTAGGTAGTCAAGTACAAATCCTAAGGGCTTTACCAACATGTAACTATAAGACAGTATAAAGAGACTAGTGTACATGTTAAGATAAATGGCAACCAGATAGCATACTATCATGTCGAGCAAGAAAGTCATCTCTATATATGTCCAAGCATCCAATATAATATACATCATCTGTACAATACTGGCCTCTAGGGCATACATACAACTAACAATCTCCCACTTGCACTAGGGCCAGCTGCTGTAGTATCTCATACCGAGCATCCCGAAGAGTCTCTCAAACTGTATCTGGGGAATGGCCTTCGTGAGTGGATCCGCCGTGTTGTTCTTCGTGTCAACTCTCCTGACCTCGATCTCCCGGCGATCAACTATCTCCCGGATCAGGTGATACCGCCTCAGAATATGCCTGGACCGCTGATGGGACCTGGGTTCCTTGGCCAAAGCCACCGCTCCATTGTTATCGTAATACAAAGGTATTGGATGCTCAATGGATGGAACCACACCAAGTTCAGAAATGAACTTCTTGATCCAGACAGCTTCTTTAGCAGCATCGTTGGCAGCGATGTATTCAGCCTCCATTGTCGAGTCTGCCACGGTTTCCTGCTTGGAACTCTTCCAGCTAACCGCCCCTCCATAAAGGGTAAAGACAAAACCCGACTGCGACTTAGAGTCGTCCTTATCACTCTGGAAGCTGGAATCGGTAAAGGACTCCACTTGGAGTTCTCCGTTACCATACACCAAGAACATATCTCTAGTCCTTCGCAAGTACTTGAGAATGCTCTTCACAGCTGTCCAGTGACTCTCTCCAGGATCAGCTTGATACCTGCTCACTACACTTAGTGAGTATGCTACATCGGGTCTAGTACATAGCATCGCATACATGATAGAGCCTACCGCCGAAGCATAGGGTATCCCTTGCATGCGAGCTCTCTCCAAATCAGTCTTGGGAGACATCTCTTTGGAGAGAGTGACTCCAGAGATCGTGGGCATGTTCCCACGCTTGGACTCTTCCATACTAAACCTCTTTAGTATGGTGTCAATGTACCGGGATTGGGACAATCCCAAAATCCGTTTGGATCTATCTCTATAGATCCTAATTCCCAATATGCAGGAGGCATCACCAAGATCTTTCATTGAGAATCTTTGTGATAAGAAGAGCTTGACCGATTGCAGCATAGGAATATCATTTCCTATCAAGAGTATGTCGTCCACGTACAATACGAGGAAGACAACCTTACTCTCTGCCACCTTCTTGTAGATACAAGGTTCATCTGGATTTTTGACGAAATCAAACTCTTTGATAACGATGTCAAAGCAGATGTTCCAACTCCGCGATGCTTGCTTTAATCCATAAATGGATTTAAGCAGCTTGCACACCTTTCCGCTGCTCCCACTGTCTACGAAGCCCTCTGGCTGAGTCATGTACACGCACTCTTCTAAATCACCATTTAGAAAGGCGGTCTTAACATCCATTTGCCAGATTTCGTAGTCATGAAAGGCAGCAATGGCAAGCATGATTCGGATGGATTTAAGCATAGCCACTGGAGAAAAGGTCTCGTCATAGTCCACACCTGGTCTTTGACGAAAACCCTTTGCTACAAGTCTAGCTTTGAAAGTCTCCACTTTCCCATCTACACCAAGTTTCTTCTTAAAGATCCACTTGCTCCCAATGGGTTTTACCCCTTCAGGAGCAACTTCCAAAGTCCATACTTTGTTGGTGTACATGGAATCCATCTCGGACCGCATAGCATCCAGCCATTTCACTGAGTCCCCACTAGTGATGGCCTGCTCGAAGCTAGTTGGGTCATCATCCTCCATGATGCAATCCTCACTTCCACCATCCATGAGAAAACCGTAGTATCTCTCAGGTTGGCGAGGAACCCTACTAGATCGGCGGAGTGGCTGGGGCTCATCGGGAACTTCGGAATCCTCGGGTTCAACCAAATCTTCTGTTGTTGTCTGTGTCGCTGGAACCTCTTCCAGTTCTACCTCAATGCCACTTATCTGTTTCATAAGAAAACCTTTTTCTAAGAAAGTGGCATGTCGAGAAACAAACACCTTTTGTTCCTCGGGGTGGTAGAAGATATACCCTTGTGAATTTTTGGGATATCCTACAAACTTACATAAGACAGATCTTGCCTCGAGTTTGTCCGGATTTTGTCTTTTGACATAGGCTGGACAACCCCATATCTTAATATAATTAAGATGTGGTCTCTTCCCTTTCCATATCTCATATGGAGTGGTAGGCACTGATTTGGTAGGAACTCTATTCAATAGGTCCATGGCTGTCTCAAGCGCATGTCCCCAGAAGGAAATAGGTAACTCAGCTGTACTCATCATTGAGCGCACCATATCTAATAAGGTGCGGTTTCTCCGTTCAGATACACCGTTGTGCTGTGGTGTATAAGGAGGAGTCAGCTGAGAGAGAATCCCATTCTCTTTTAGGAAGTCCAGGAATTCATTGCTCAAGTATTCACCTCCCCGATCTGATCGAAGGATTTTAATACTTTTTCCGGTTTGGTTCTCGACTTCTTGTTTATATTCTCTAAATTTCTCAAAAGCTTCTGATTTGTGTTTCATCAGGAACACATATCCGAATCTTGAGAGATCGTCAGTGAATGTAATGAAGTACGAAGAACCATCCCTGGCATGTGTAGACATGGGACCGCATACATCACTATGTATTAGTCCTAAGAGTTCGGTAACTCTTTCTCCGTGTCCCGTAAACGGAGTCTTGGTCATCTTGCCTTTGAGACATGACTGGCAAGTGTCATAAGATGAAAATTCAAAGGGATTTAAATATCCATCTTTATGCAACTTAGCTAGTCGTGTCGCATTGATGTGACCCAGTCTACAATGCCACAAGAAGGATTCATTGAGTTCAGAACTCTTCCTCTTGTGTGTGTTTGTTATGCTCAGAACTGTTGATTGATTTAGAACATAAATGCCATTGCACAACGTGCCTGATCCAACCAACTTTTGGTTACGGAAAATGTTCATAACATTGTCCTGTAATACAAAATTATATCCCTCTTTACTTAATAAAGAAACCGATATAATGTTGCATATCAGGTTCGGCATGTAATAGCATTCGTTCAGAACCAATGTATTACCAGTTGGTAATACAAGGTGATATTCCCCGACAGTCTTGGCTGCAACAATTGCACCATTTCCAACTCTAATGTCTTTATCACCTTCTCCAAGTTCTCTACCTTTCCTTAGCCCATGTAACTGATTACATATATGGGATCCCGACCCGGTATCCAATACCCAGGACGTAGAGCAAATGGAGAAACAGTTCTCAGTAACGAACACACCCGAAGAAAATGCATCATCATGTACTTTCTTCATTCGGGTGGCATGGGAATCCTGGTATTCCCCTATATCCTGTTCATTCCTATAACTCTTACAGGAAAGAACGGAACCAACGTTCCCCAGCACAGTATAACATACGGGTTCGGTCAATACATCCATTTTATTATCTTTATTAAGGCATGAAATGGTCGCTACCTGGAGAGAGAGAGAAGAAAACACTTTAGCGTAAGCTCGTGCAAGATCAGATTGGTTTTTATCTTATCTAATCAGGATGGCTCCCACTGCTTTTTATCAAATCTTCCTCCAAACCCTAAAAGGAGAGACTAGCTGGGATTAATTACACACTACAAGTTCGCCAATCTTTCAGCCAGGCCAGTGTCGGTACTTTGAGGGAGGTCCCCCGTGCTTTCGCACGAACCTAATTACTGTAAACCTCGTTTTCCCAGAGGCGTAACCTCGTTAACACCTTTCTAGACACCTACTTGATCGATTAATTGCAATGTGTAAAACTCTCCCAGGAGTAACTCTTACTCGCAGCGGGTATCGGGATCCAACTATCTCATAGAAGGTATGCAATCTCATTGCAAATTTCAACACTTGAAATTCCCGATAATATTTTGCCCCTAGCTCGCTATGACCTTGACGCATGCCAAACAACCCATAGTCTGCTAGTCAAGTTCAACCCGTCATTTCTTGATTGAATTAAACCCACCCGCACGACCCTTGACGCATGCCAAACAACGCCGTACGAATACCCTAATCCAATCGCATCATATGCTGGCAGATAAGCACTAGTTAGCTACCGTACACTACGCCTTGACGCATGCCAAACAACCGCAGTACGAATACTATCTAATACTTATCTGAAATGACGGAGGGCTACGCAGGTTTTCATAAAACCATAAGCGTAATGAACTTGATATCGTTGTAGAATCAAATGAAGTTTTAAAATGGAGTGATTTTGAGGCTTTTCCAGTTTTGCTAAAGGAGTCACTCCCAGTGAAGGGATCTCGGTCCTTTCCTCGTCGAATGAGGTGCGGGATATATCATATATATCGCTATGCAAAGCAAAATCGCAAAAGCAGTCAAAAGCAAACCGAATGTGTAGCATCTGCCAGTTATTGCTAAAGGAGTCACTCCCGGTGAAGGGATCTCGGTCCTTTCCTCGTCGAATGAGGTGCGGGATATATCATATATATCGCTGTGCAAAGCAAGAACTGTAGCTACCTGTTTTATTTTAAAATTCGATTCTACAACATCTTAGGTTTCTTATCTTTCATTAATCACATTAATGAAGTCCCATCATTTAAATACCTAAACATCACAGATAGATATGACGTACACTTATGCCATCCGCATTCGCCTCGATGTCCCCTCATGCACCGTTAGGTTAGGTAACTAACGACAGAGCAGGGCAGGGCTAGCGCGGGTGTAAAACATAAGTAACGTCTATATAATATATCATATATACTATATACTATATCCATCACAGAATCACATCACAGATATCGCAGCAGAATAAACATATGAAATATTGGATATACTAGGACGTCCGTGTTTTTAATACGAGCCAGTATAAAACACGGATTCCACGGTCGTAATGAATAGCCAATCCCACACCCCTAGACCCCTACGAGAGCGGCAAGCAACCCTGCCAATTCTAGGGTTAGGAGACCCGGACTCGACACCTCGAGTTGGTCTCCCACTGGACCCCAGAACCCGGTTACTTGTGCTCCCCTCCTTGGGTCTATCCTAGTGCAGAAAAGTAAATAATATACAAAGGGTGACAACTCCCGCATCCTGGAAGTGCCCCGAATAAAAGAATATTACATACAAGTTTTTACATGAATGAAAATGAAAAACACTCATCTCACATAAAAAACCCCCGGCTATTCGAATACGACGATCCAATATAACATATCCAGCAACACATAACATCACATGTCATCAACGTAAGTAAGTATGCATACCCCAATTTTCGTTGACGTATAGCAACGAAACCGGCGATATGAACATACTACACTTACGGTCACAGAAAAGAAAGTGTAAAACTACAACAATTGGAATCCGCAATCTCTTTAGACATCACATGCCTAACAGTTATAAATCCCGCATTTTAGTCCCATCATCGAAAACTCTTTTCGGTATCTTGTGAAACTAAACTGCTAGATCTATAACATTCATCCAGTTATCTCATAACCTTTTGTGAATTCCAATTATTGTATCCAATTCCGGATAAATAGAATATATCAAACTTTCCGATCGAACTTTCGAACACCCAAGTTTTCCCGACACCGATCAACACATGAAATAGGCTCAAAGACATTCACTTCATACCTCAGTACCGACGGTCCAGCCGTAGAAGGGTCAAGCCAACGCCTCACATGTGGCACGCCGTACTGCCCCAAACCCGAAGGTTCAAAGGGCAGTTCAAGACGGTCACATAATCGAGTTAAGGTTTGTGTCTTCTAGAGGGACCATCGCGTTACTTGCACTACTCAGAACGTCTTTTAACCACACAATAATCCAACACTTGGATATTCCGGCAGGGGAAAACCTGGGTATTTATATCCGGTCGAACTCTTTAACATATTCTACAATTATCTGGAAAAACACTAAAGACGAAATTTGATAATCCGATCGAAATACTGATTCCCAATAGTACCCCAAAATACTCTTCTGTAAAGTCACAATAAAAATATCCCAGAAAACTCAGCATTGAATTATATGAGTTACTGTGCAGGAAAATACCCATAAAGGAACAGTACGGCCGCGGAAGGGCCGCACATGCCTAGCATGTGCCGCGCTTCCGCGGTGGAAAAATTGAATCAAGTCCTCGTATTTCACAGTAATTCATATAAGACCCTGCTTGATTTTCTACATATTTTTAATTGACAAAAATCCGAATTTTTAGAAAAAGTCCAGAGAGCATTTTTAGGTTTTGGATTTCGGTTCGATCGGGTTTCAAACGTCGTCGGGACTTCGCCTAAGGCTCTAGCTAGGCTCTGATACCAGTGAAAGGTTCCTAGGCACCCTAGTGGGTTCTCACAAGGCATCGAACATGCCAAATTTAAAATTTTTAGTGCCGAGAAACCCTAGACTACGGATCTTTAACTAGATGTTTAGGCGAAATAGAAAGCTAGTTAACAGTTAACTACTATGATACGGATATACAACCTTTGTAGATCCGGATTTCCACCTCCACGGCTCCGCAACGTCATGTCCTCGCTGTCCATCATGAATCCTCGACTCGATCATCGGCTTCATCGGGAAAGCAAGCGGAATAGCTCGTCGGCTTTGTGTCAAAGACGATCTACGTCGAGGTTGCACAAACTCAAGCTCCGACTTCACAAACTTGTGAAACTTGTGAAGTAAACACCCAAAACAACTTGGCAAGAGGTAGAGGGTGAAGAAATAGGAGGTGGGTTCACTTTGGATTTGGATTTAACTCACTAAAGCTCAAGTTGCCATTGGAGTAGCAAGCTTGAAGAAGAAGAAGAAGATGAGCTCTAGAAAAAATTATGATAAGTGTTCTTCTAAAAAATAAATATAAAACAAAATACTTATCATAACTTAAACTAGGGTTAAGTGTAGAGAATTAACCATGGTCACTTTGATGGGTTAGGGTTAAGCATGAAGATAAGGATGGTTAGCATAGTCAAAGTTTCATGAAGCTTCAATAAAATGACAAAGAAAGCCACCATTCTCATCTTATTGTTTTCCAAATAAATAAATAAATAAATAAGTAAATAAATGAAAATGCAAAACCCTAATTATCATATTAACCATGGATTAATTTTATACACTTAACTAAATGATCAAGTATCATCAAACATGATACAGAAAAGTGCACGAAAGTATATCACATATACAATGTGCAATCCTAGTGAGAAAAATCCGTTTAAAGTGAACCAATACTAGTTAATGCAAAGTAATATATCAAATATATAATTATACATTAAATCATTAAATCAACACTTGATTCAATGATCCGGTCATGTCGCACATAACCGACTAGTATTCAATGCATCGATTTATCGAATCAATGATTCGATAACTAGGTCATATCGAATATAACCAATCGAAACATATATCGCGAGAATGAAATGCCGTATCACATACACGCATTATTCTCGGTCCTGCACATATCTCATATGCGCTCCTATTTCGTTTCGCTTGAGCCAGGAAACCTCTGTGTAGGACTCTAAAGACTCGTCAATACGCCGGTAGCAGATGATGATCATATCAAGCACCCACAAGCCGCAAGCGGTCTGCTAAACGTAACGGTCACCCGGGTATTGAGCGATCAGAAGATCGACGAGCTAGCCCGCTCACACTCCTGCGAATCCGACCAGTAACACTTACCATACAGTCAAGTCTCTTCGTCAGATACGTCGCATATCAAGTCTAGGGGTGGTATACGTCAGACCCCAATAACCCGATAAGTCGTGCTGATATGAGGCTCGTAACGGGTCGAGAAACTACTGGTAACACTTACCAGCAAATCTCTGATCAGCCCTGGCCAGGGACTTACCTGTTACGGCCAATCGAGCACAGCGCAACATCAACTCCCAATACCGGGAGAGACGAAACCCCTCCTATCGCTCATTGCCTCCATGTGACTCGGGACTGTACCCAAAGACCACCGTTTTGCACGCCCTCATGGACGTGGTAAGGTGGAGATCAAAGCACAGTGGGAATCACACAAGACTCTATGACGATCTCGGGTCTACAGACTAACCTGTACAAGTGTCACCTGAGAACTGCCATCTGACGTGAGGTATAATACCATCTGGGAGTTCTCGGCGAGTCCGTCCAGTGTACCCAGTTTCCACTGAGCACCCGTATACCATCTCTGATGTCAAACACCAATGGATATGGGATCATCCATCGCCCATCACATGGGTCGAGAAGCGTATACGCTAGTCTACTCTGGTATGTCGATGCCCCGTCTCGAGATACCCACGACTAGGGACCTTGAAGGATGTACTTATGGACTACCATGTTCCCACTAGTATGATCTGCATCATAGTCTAGGTAGTCAAGTACAAATCCTAAGGGCTTTACCAACATGTAACTATAAGACAGTATAAAGAGACTAGTGTACATGTTAAGATAAATGGCAACCAGATAGCATACTATCATGTCGAGCAAGAAAGTCATCTCTATATATGTCCAAGCATCCAATATAATATACATCATCTGTACAATACTGGCCTCTAGGGCATACATACAACTAACATCTCTTTTACCTTCTTCTTTACATTCTCATAAGTTGAGAATCAAAGGTGAAAAAGAAATAGAAAAATATCATAACACATCACTATTTCTCTAAGCACATTCGATTAGAAGCCTAGGGTCTTTAGTTGTTTCACTTGCTTGTTTGTGTGAAGTTAGAGGCTTGAATTATATCTCTCGGATGGATCATTTAGGATCAAGAAAGACCGGCCTACAATCTTGATCCAGCAGTCTCGAGAAGCTAAATAAGTGGATAGAAGACCGAAAGACACGAATTCTTAGATATAACCTTCTAACTTAGAAGTTAAAACACTTTGAAGTTTACTAGTTTTAGTGTTTGATTTAGATTCTAGGGTTTTAGTTTCTAGTGCTTTTCGAAAGTTTTTGTTTTTCATTCGGCAAAGGCCGTGGTTGTAACGGCAAGGGCTCTAGAAACATTATCATGAATTATTTTTGCTGGAACAAATACAAATATTAAACTGAGAAAAGATTTGTAACTACTCGAAAGATTTTTTTTTAACGAAAAAAGTTGAATTTTAAGAATGGAATTCTATTTTGGAACAAATACAAATATTAAACTTTTTTTTAACGAAAAAAGTTGAATTTTATAATTAAGATTTTTTTTTTGGTTTAACGATAAATTACTCTTTGAAATTAAATTGGCTCTATGTGTTCATACCAATTATCATATCTGTCTTTGTTATTTCATCTTCCAACAATTAAAGAAATTGTGTCAATAATTTTTTATTGGGTTTTTTTTTACTTAAACTCCCCCAGTTAATTACTAAAAATACCCCCAAAACTTGGTAATTACTTATTACCTAAAAACTTTTAAATTGCTTCATTTTACCCCTCCAAATTTTCCAACGAAAGAAAATATGGCCGTTAGCTAATTTATGACACTCCCGTCTACCCCACTTATAACCTAACCGAAAGCTTCTCCCCCTTCGTTTTCAGTTTTCCATTTATACGAAGCTTGCAATCAAGACCACATTCGCATTATACTGCTTCATGGCTGGAGAAGGTTCAGTAAGAAGAAACATATTCCTATTCCATTTCCAATTAGGAGATTTGAAGAGAAATCCTAAATCTTAAATTTGAATTGGGGCTCTAGCTTGAAATTTTAGATGAAGAAAAACGAATGGGTTGGGGTTTTTAATATCCCTAGCCCGACTTTCTCTGTTAACTGGCTAACGGAATGAGAGAAAAGAACTAGTGGGACGGTTTTAAGAGAAACTTCAAAGCTTTTGGGGATAAAAAGTAATTACCAAGTTTTGGGTCTTTTTAAATAATTATCTATGTTTGGGGGTTTGTTTAAGCCTTTTTATTTTTCGTTAAATAAAAAGAAAATGCTACATTTTCAATCAATATCAATGCATTTTTAAAAAAAGAAAATGACCTTTCATCAGTGGACTTTGAAAGCGTAACAATCCTATAGCATTCCCAATTGACATATTTAGATAGTCCATTGTATAATACATAAACTGTAATAAAATCAATTAATATTCTTTATATATATATATATATATATATATATATATATATATATTAGCCGGTCCCTGTATATCAAATGAGAATTCTATATGATTTTTTGCAGCCTAGAAAATAATACAAAGAAGCGACTAACTCGTCGATTAAATTTTCGCATGACAGAAAATCAGTTCTTCTTAACGTTGCTCAAAACAGAAACATTGTACAAGAAATAAAAGAGGAAACAAAAATCTTGAGATGAAATTAATACTAATCCTCATGATATCACGGAACATAAGAAACGAAAGGGATAAAACCGAAACCTAAAAGCATCAATTAATCCATTGTAAATCGACAAAGAGGACACGATTTGTTTCCTTTCAATTCCACCAGCCACTTTGTAATACAATCCTTATGGAAACAATGTCCGCATGGCATTTGTGCCGCCTTTTCTTTCGATCTAAACTCCTCGAGGCACACCGCACAAGTGCTATCGCCTTCTTCTGCATCCTCGCACTCTTTCTCCTCCAAACACTGCTCAGCTCTGATCCGCAACAATCTTTTCCGAGCCCTCTCCTCTTCCAATCTCCTTTCTTCTGAAGCGATCACAATCCTCTCATTGTAAACAAGCCTGACAAAGCGTTTCACCGTCATCTCGACCTCAAGCTCTTTCAGCCATGACAAGTCAAGATATCTCATCGTCTCTTGCATACGGAACCGCATATGGAATGCTATCTGGGGCCCACATGCAGGATACACGTCGATATTAGTAAAAGAAAGCGCTTCATGAGCAGCCGCATCCGACAGATCGTATCTGATAAAGTCGACCACGTCGGATATGAATATGTTCGTTTCCCTACCCGCGAATCTCACACCGGATATAGCGGTCAGCGAGCCATCGACAGAGCAGCGAAACATTTCGTAGTATGTATCGAGGTGAGCGACCAATTTTATTATAGGAGTTGGGGGAACCGATTCTTGGTCGACGGCATTGTAATTAGCAACTTCTGAGGTGAACCCTGGGATGAAAACTTGGGTATCAAGTTCATAAAAAGGATCCGCAGCCATTTTCAGAAAAGGAATTAAAGTGAAGAATTAAGAGAGAAAATGCAGAGAATGCATGAGTAATTAATGCTTGTTGGATATTATATATAAAGTGTTGGTGGAGTCTAATCCAGTTAGGATAAGGACTTGCTATATTTAGCACTTAATCTTAAAATGTAAACTAATTTTTTCCCCTCTCTTTTCCCCCCCTCTTTTTCCCCCCTTTGATTCCAAATTAGGACCTAATAACAACTCTCTGTGCTTCATTATTGCACTTAATCCTAATACTGATATGAGTGTTGAGGAAAAAGATTCCATTGAAATTAAAGTTTATCAAATAATAAACTACATGTAAATTAAAGAAATCAAGGATTTAAATTTATTTATATTTTATTATTATTAGTACTTAAAAATAATAAATCAAAACTAATATATATGAAAAGATTTATAAAATATTTTTTTTAAATTACATGAACCTGAAAAAGCTTTTATTAAATCCAAAACGGATAAACAAAAATAAATTTATTAGTGTTTGAAAAAGATTTTTTTTTTTATGATAAGTCAGAAAAAAAAAACTAAAAAGATTTACATCGATTTGAGAAATTTTTTTATGAAAGATAACAAATATAATGATATTTACAAATATATTCTTAACCGGAGTAATTTATTAAATGAAAGTAGAGGCGAATTATGGGATATCAATTTTCTTTTAGGAAAACTATAAATGACTCAACCTAATATCACAAGTAACCATTATTTTCTGAGCCGTCAAGCCTCCAAAAAGATGGGGTTGGAGACCTCGAACGAACCCTCATCTTAATTCTAAGGCATACAGTGAGCCATAGCTTCTTCAATACTTTAGAGTGGAGGGGAAGCAACACATGATATAAAATCTTGGCTAAAATGCAGGAAGACCCCTCATTTTTGCCCTAAAAACAAGAGACCCCTAGTGTTAAAAAACCTGCAGTTTACCGATGTTAATTTTTCGGTTTATTTAAATTTTAATGCCAAAGTTGCCGTTTAGTTAATGGGCCCATCTACTGGCCCAAATAAACTTATCCTACTTTTATGTTAAAAGGTAAAAACAAGCCAGCCCCCTTCTCTCCCTCTCCATACTTCTTCTTTTACCAAAACCCTGGTACATTGATCTTAAAATCCTTAGGATCGCAGATTCACTACCATAGGGTAGGGATTTGTTCATGGTTTAAACTGTAAATAAAAGGACTTTTATTCATGGTTTAAACCTTACCCAAACCCGCGTAAGCAAATATTGGGTCACAGTTCTGACCGTGAACAAAATAAGAAACGTTCATGTTTGTAACTGTGAACGTTTCTTAACATGAAAAGTTAAAAAATCAGTTAGTTGGTTGGGCGTAGGTTTTTGCTCACGGTTCTAACCGTGAACAAAACCAGTTATGGGTCACGGTTACAACCGTGAGCAAAACTTGTAACCGTGACCCATAACACAGACCTGCTCCAGAAATCAGTATCTGGAGCAGCTTTTTGTTCACGGTTGTAACTGTGACCAACTGTCTTTATTCACAGTTACAACCATGACCAATTATTTTTTTTAAATAATTAAATTTTCCGCACCCTATGCGTCTTAATTTCAATCACAACCAACAATATATAATTATCATTCACAAGCATCAATATATAATTATCATTTACGCAATATATTCAAATCCTACGGAATATATGATAATCAAAATAATAAGCTCCGAATCACATGCAAACATAAACAAAAAATATACATACAATCAATATGATCAATACTCCACGAATCAACAAATCAAAAATGTGTGTATCAAAAAATCGTCCAATATAAGCAATAATCCATTAAAGTCCTATTGTATGTGTCAACAAATCAAAAAATAGAACTAACGCCGTTGAGACGACAATCCACCTCTATCGTCCGTGGCCTAAAGAATGCGCTCAACTCATTCCGTATGGCCTGCTGGATGGAATCGGTGTCCGACTGCCTCATATCTCGGATCTCCTACCAGGTCTCCTACAGCTCCTACCGCGTCTCTTGCTGCGTCTGATGCTGCTACTCCACATGCTCGTGGAGTCGATGGATCTCCTCCTGCGACGCAGCCGCCACATCCGGCCGCGTCTGGGTCACGGCGTACTCATGCGCGGTCGAACGTTTATCAAAAAATCGATGGGCCCCAGGACCAATCCCGCGCTCATACCTACTGTGATGCCCGCCGGATATTGAATTCAGGACAGGAACAACGGCGGTGATCGAGTCACTGGGGTCAAGTCTCAAGATGTCTGTCTGCTCCTGAAACTAGGTCTGTATAGAATATATGTATATGTATGTGTGTGTGTGTGTGTATATATAGACACACACACACACACACACACACACAAAGGTGCTAACTTAAAATACGTAACCAATTTGATTATATGAAACTTACCATGTACGCGCCCGTGCCCTTGTGTAACACGACACACCCTTTGGCTTCATTGTAGTTGGCGAGGTCTTTCTTTCTCTGCGATGAAATTAGGATTTAGTTTAATAATTAATTAACGATATAGAAAACATATGGAATTAAGCGTCGAAATATTCACCATGTACTACCGAGCATTGGCCTGTGAGTGCTTCTCTTGGATCGGGAAAGCGCGTTCTCGCACGCCGTTGTTCTGGTTCTGCTTATTTTGAACTGACATCATCCTTCAAAAATAAAGATTATAATATATTTTAGAATATGATTTCTTGTTATATTGTTAAAATCTTAAAAATTAAATTGATACCTGCACATCATCGCACTCAAAATAGGCGACAAGAAGCAGCCAATTCTCTCTCGGAATCTCCAGCGCTATGACCTCCATCAAGTGCATCCGCTGATCTTCGGTCTCCGCGGTCCAAGGAAGGTAAAGTTCACTCTACACTTCCCATCAATTATGTCGCTTGATCACTTAACACTGGCCTAGGAAGTGAGCGAGGGCGTGATCTATATCGAATGGCCTGTACACGCCATCCTCGCTTGGCTCGCCAAGTAATTCTTCCTGGTCTGAAATTGAAATATATTAAATAAATAATTATATGTATATGTATATAACGACAATTGAAATTTAAATGTGTAAAAGGGTATGTAATACCTCCTCTGACCCAAAAAACCGCATGGCACATTCGGTCTGGGCCGTGTTCCACCGAATATGGAGTAGGTACTTGTAATAAGTACGGATCTCCTGTCCGACAAAATCCCCCCATTGGATTGCGTGCTCTCCAACATGCACACCTGTCACGTCAAAGATCAGATCCCATAGCCCAGCATCCGCTCGCGGCCTGCAGCAGTCAGGCCCAGTAGGACCCTTCGTTCTAACACTGCTCGAGCTTGCGAAAAAATAGATATACATACACAATATTATAATATTTAGAATATGAATATAGAATTTGAAATTTTTTAATTACAATCATTATTTAAAAACTTTAAGAAATAACGATTATACCAGTTGTCCCCGGCGTGGCGCTAGAACCGGCGCCAGACGCCATCCCGCGAGTAGAATACGGATCTGCAAACAATAAACTGTTAGATAATTCAATATCCACCTATAGTGTAATGACGTATCAAATTTTAAATGAGTAAATTACACACCATGCACAGGAATGATGAAGGTATGAGGAACCGCTGACGCAATAGCAAGGGTAGAGGGAGGCTGCGACGCAGTGGGTAATCTGGCAGTAGTATGGAGAGCACTAGTAAGGATAGGGGGACAGTCAGGGATGATGCGGTGTGAGTAGGGGGCCATGGGGGGTGATGTAGTGGTAATAGGAGGAGCGCTAGTAAGGATAAAAGGGAAAGTAGGGAGTGATGCGGTGTGAATAGGGGGCCATGGGGGTAAGGTGGCAGTAATAGGGGAGTGCTGCTAGGGATAGGCGCTGCTGCTGCGGCTCCCGTGCCTGCTGAGGGTCCTGGGACAGTCTCGTCGGCGGGTATGGATCGACTCAGAATGACCTATAGACTCTGTCTCTTATGGCGTTTAGTGCCATTACCTGCGTCCATGATCAAATCCTATATATATATGTTAGTTGTATGCCCTAGAGGCCATTATTGTACATGATTGTATATTATAGTGGATGCTTGGACATATAGAGAGAGGATTTTCTTGCTCGACATGATAATATGCTATCTGGTTACTCTTTATCTTAGCATATAGACTGTTATTGTGATACTGTCTTTCTCTCACATGTTGATAAAGCCCTCAGAATGTGTACTTGACTACCAGGACTATGATGGAGATCATACTAGTGGGTCCAGTGTAGTCCATAAGTTCATCCTTTAATTGTTCCTAGTCGTGGGTGTATCGAGACGGGGCATCGATATTCCAGAGTAGACTAGCATATATGTTTCTTGACCCATTTGATGGGCGATGGATGATCCTACATCCATTGGTGTTTGACATCAAAGATTGTATATGGGTGCTCAGTGGAGACTGGGTATACTGAACATGACTCATTGAGAACTCCTAGATGGTATTATACCTATCGTCAGATAGTAGTTCTCTTATGACATTGGTACATGTTAGTCTATAGACCCGAGATCGTCATAGAGTCTTGTGTGATTCCCAGTGTGCTTTGATTTCCACCCTACCACGTTCAAGAGAGCATGCAAACATGTAGTTTTTTGGTACAGTCCCGCGTCATATGGAGGCAATGAGCGATAGGAGGGGTTTCGTCGCTCTCGGTATTGGGGGTTGGTGTTGCGCTGTGCTCGATTGGCCATAATAGGAAGTCTCTGTCCAGGGCTGATACAAAGATTTACTGGTAAGTGTTATCAATAGTTTCTCGACCCGTTATGAGCCTCACATCGGCATGAATTATCAAGTTATTGGTGTCTGACGTTTACCACCCCCAGACTCGATATGCGACATATCAGACGAAGAGACCGAACTGTACGGTAGTATTACTTATTGAATTCATGGGAGTATGGACAAGCTTGCTTGTTAATCTTCTGATCGCTCAATACCCGAGTAGCCTTTACGTCCAGCTAGTACTGCTGACGGCTTGTGGGTGACTGATATGATCATCACCTACTGCTGGCATATTGACGAGTCTTTAGAGTCCTACACAGAGATTTCCTAACTCATGAGAAACGAAGTAGGGCACATATGTGATATGTGTGGGACCGAGATTGATACTAGTATGTGATACAGTATTCTAATCTCGCGATATAAGTTATATGTGATATAACCGGATTATTGAATCAAGTGTTGATTCAATAATTTGTTATATGTATATTTGATATACATGTATATGATATTAGTCGGTTGTATATGATACAGCCGGATTATTAAATCAAGAGTTGATTTAATAATTTAATGTATAAATTATATATTTGATATATTAATATGCATTAACTAATATTAGCTCACTTAAGAAAATGTTTTCTCCAAATTCATTTGTGTGTGTGTGTGTGTGTATATGTGTGTGTGTGAGTGTGTGTGATATATATATTAACATATTTAATATGTGTCATGCTAGATGATACATTGGACTTGGGTGTATGAGACTCATACCTAACTTAAGATAATTTAGGTATTTAAATATTAAGGGAAAAATCAAAATTAGGTGGAAATTAGCAAGGCTTGAGATGCTTGTGGAAGCAGGGAGAAGCTTTGACTTAAGTCCACTAATTTTGTTTTACTCTATATATTTATTAAGCTAACCATTATCTTTAGCCATTGTTTAGTCTCCACATGAGTTTATATGAGATATTTTCTCACCCATGGTTCATTACACTTGATCACCCCTTCATCTCTTTTTCATTGCTTTCTAGCTCTCAAGAGTGATGAAAAAAAAAGAGAAAATTAATTCTAAAGTGAGCAAAATTCATACTTCATCAATTTATACCAAATTATCCATTTAGTATTGGTTGTTTAGTTCACTAATTCATAATTAGTGAAGAGGTAGCTTGAGTTAGCGATTCTTTGACGTAGACCATCTTCGGCCTTGAAGATCCTTGAGTAAGCTCGTTCCTTTCGTCTAGTGGAGTCTAAAGAGAGTCCGGGAGACCATTACATGGAGCAAAGGGACTATTATATGGAGCTTTAGAAGTGAAGGACCGATCTACAAAGGTTGTATTCCTTGTTCACTTAGAGTAAAGTTGTTTACTTGCTTAGTTAAACCCTAATTCTCTAGTTAGATCCTTGGTTCGTGCTCGCTCGGCACCCAAAATTTTAAAAGAAGCATACTTGATGCTTGCCGAAACCATGTCGGGGTGTTAAGCGAATCCAGCAGTGGTATCAGAGTCAGGTTAGAGTATTAGGCGTGATCCAGACGCCGTTAAAGTGTTCGAACGAACATCGAAACCCAAGCATTTGATGCTCTTTGGAAATTTTTCAAAAGTTGGAATTTTTGGGTTTAAAAATATGCAGAAAATAGTGCAGGGTATTGTATGGCCCCCCATGAAAAACGACCCCCTAACTCGACCTAACGACCGCAGAACCTCAGCCAAAACATGTTTTTGGCGGCGGTTCCGCGGCGCCGTTGGTGAGGCCAGGGACGTTGCTTCTTGTGCTGGTCCGTATGTGCTAATGGCACTGTCTGGGTATATTTTAATCTGTCTCAAGTGTTGACTGAGAATTGTGGGATTTGATGGATCGATCGAAATGTTTAATATCGTCTAGATATCTATGATTTGTGATATAAAATTTGGAATCCATAATAATTAGTTTTGTGAAAACTAATTAGTGTTTTGTAAATGTAGCAATTTAGTCTCACTTGATCGGTTACCGCGGGATTTTGATTCGGATCAATACTCCATTGCAATTTCGTATAGTACGCGAACGTTCGCCGGGGAACACTAATAGATAGCCATGCCCTATCACCCCGACTAAGTGACTGTAGGAGAACCCCGTAGCCAAAATCATCCGTTCGGGTGCTCACGGCTGCGGTGTTCCGCCTAAGTACACTTCGTCGACGGCTTCAGGGGTGCGGCCGTATACTAATTTTTCCGACGAGCTTTCGATCATTTGTTGGGAATCTTGTTGAATTGCCCTACTGGATATTGAAAAGTGTTTTCAATATGAGACTAAAATGCCGGGTTTATAACGTTAGGCATGAAATTCGGAATATGTGATATTCCGGGTTTATGATGTCTAAGGAATTTATATGGTTAGGCAAGAAATCCGAAGTATGTGATATTTCGGGTTTATGATATCTAAGGTGGTTACGGATTCCAATTATTGTAGTTTTCACTTTCTTTTCTGCGACCGTAAGTGTAATATGTGGTGTATAGCCGGTTTCATTGCCATACGTCAATAACAATTAGGATATGCATATTTACTTACGTTGATGATATGTGATGTTATTTGTTACTATGATATGTTATATTGGATCGTCGTGTTTGAATAACCGAAGTTTTTTCGTGAGATGGGGTTTTTTAATTTTCATTCATGTAAAAACTTGTATGTAATATTCTTTTATTAGGACACTTCCGGGTTGAGGATGATGTCACCATTGCTGTATATTATTTACTTTTCCGCATTAGGATAGACCCAAGGCGGGAGCATAAGTAATCGGGTTCTAGAGTCTGATGGGAGACCATATCGAGGAGTCGAGTCCTGGTTTTCTAACTCTAGAATTGGTAGGGTTGCTTACCGCTCTTGTAGGGGTCTAGGGATGTGGGTTTGGCTATTCATCGTGACCGTGGAATCCATGTTTTTTACTGGATTGATTTAAAACACGGACTTCCTAATATATCCAATATTTCATATGTTGACTTCTGCTGCAATGTTCTGTGATGAGATCATATAACTGCCCAAGACGAATGCTTTATATTATATATATGATATATAATAAACATTGCTTATGTTTTGCATCTGCGCTAGTCGTGTCTCCGCTCTGCCGTTAGTTATCTAACCTAACGGTGCATGATGGGATCGCGTGGCGAATGCGGAGGTCATAAGCGTACGTTGTATTTTCGTTTCTTTATCTGTGATGCGTAAGAAGCATAAATGATGGGACTTCATTAATGAGATTAATGAAAAGGAAAGAAACCTAAAGATATTGTAGAATTAAATTTTCAAAAAGGTATCTCTAGTTCTTGCTTTGCATAGCGGTATTTTTTATCAATATCCAGCACCTCATTCGATGAGAAAAGAGTCGAGATCTCTTCACCGGGAATTGTTAGTTATATGTTTGCCCTATAGGCCATTATTGTACATGTGATGTATATTATAGTGGATGCTTGGATATATATAGAGAGGAATTTCTTGCTCGACATGATAGTATGCTATCTGGTTGCACTTTGTCTTAATATATAGACTTATACTATGATACTGTCTTGCTCTCACATGTTGATAAAGCCCTTAAGATGTGTACTTGACTACCAGGACTATAATATAAATCATACTAGTGGGGCCAAGGGTAGTCCACAAGTACATCCTATAATTGTTCCTAGTCGAGGGTGTATCGAGACAGGGCATCGATATTCCAAAGTAGACTAGCGTATACGCTTCTTGACCCATATGATGGGCGATGGATGATCCCACATCCATTGGTGTTTGACCTCAAAGATGGTATACGGGTGCTCAGTGGAGACTGGGTACATTGAACGGACTCGCCGAGAACTCCTAGTTGGTACTATACTTATCGTCAGATAGCAGTTCTCTGGTGACACTGGTACAGGTTAGTCTCTAGACCCGAGTTCGTCATAGAGTCTTATGTGATTCCCACCATGATTTGATTTCCATCTTACCACGTTCAAGAGAACTTGCAAAACGGTGGCCTTTGGGTACAGTCCCGAATCACATGGAGGCAATGAGCGATAGGAGGGGATTCGTCTCTCCCGGTATTGGGGGTTGATGTTGCGCAGTCCTACGATTGGATATAACAGGAAGTACCTGGACAGGGCTGATTCGGAGATCTAATGGTAAGTGTTATCAGTAGTTTCTCGACCTGTTATGAGCCTCACATCAGCACGACTTATCGGTTACTGGGGTCTGACGTTTATCACCCCTACACAAGATATGCGACATATCAGACGAAGAGACCGGACTGTACGATAGTGTTACTGACAGGCTTTACAGGAGTTAGAGCGGGCTTGCTTGTTGATATTCTGATCGCTCAATACCTGGGTAGCCGTTACGTCCAGCTAATACCGCTGACGGCTTGTGGGTTCCTGATATGATCATCACCTACTGCCGGCGTATTGACGAGTCTTTAGAGTCCTAGACAGAGGTTTACTGGCTCAGGAAAAAGCTAGTGAAGAGATGAGGATGATGAAGTAGGAATATTGCTATCTTTTGTTTTCAAATTATCACACTATATTCATCAAAAATGAAAAGCTAGTGAAGGTTTTCTTTCAAGAGAATGAAGAAGAAGAAGATGCTAATCCTTTTGTGATGAATAATGAATTATCTTGTTATGGTTACTAATTCAACCATGAGTTAAGTATGAAGGCTTTAACTCATGTAGAGAATATACTAGACTTAATGGTTTGGATTGGGTTAACAAATATCTACACAAAAGATCTAAGCTAAAGACAAAGTCAAAGCTTCATGAAGCTTCATGCAAAAGATAACCCTAATCCAAACCCTAACCAAGTTTAAACCCTAAACCAAAGTTGAATTTGTAACCCTAACATGTTACAATATTATATATCACATATACAATATATTTTGTAACAAAAGAAAATAATACAATTAACATATATCGCATATATATCAATGTATTATCCCGTGAGAAAATGAATCAATAAAGCGAGCTTATATTAGTTAACGTAATGTAATATATCACATATATAATTATACATTAAATTATCGAATCAACACTTGATCCGACAATCCGGCTATAATACATATAACCGACTAATATAACTTGTACCATTTCATCGAATCAACACTTGATCCGATAACCCGGATATATCACATATACCCGGCCGATATCTCATATCGTAAGAATAGAATATGGTATCTCATATCGTATTATTCTCGGTCCCGCACATATCACATATGTGCTCCTACTCTGTTTTTCCTGAGCTAGGAAACCTCTGTGTAGGACTCTAAAGAATCGTCAATAAGCCGGCAGTGGGTGATGATCATATCAAACACCTACAAGCTGCAAGCGGTCAGCTAAACGTTACAGCCACCCAGGTATTGAGCGATCAGAAGATCAACAAGCAAGCCTGTACAATCTCCTGTGAATCCAATCAGTAACACTACCGTACAGTCCGGTCTCTTCGTCTGATATGTCGCATATCCAGTCTAGGGGTGGTAAACGTCAGACCCCAGTAACCGATAAGTCGTGTCGATGTGAGGCTCATAACGGGTCGAGAAACTACTGATAACTCTTACCAGTAGCACTCCATATCAGCCCTGGCTAGGGACTTCCAGTTATAGCCAATCGAACACAGCACAACATCAACTCCCTATACCGGGAGAGACGAAACCCCTCCTATCGCGCATTGCCTCCATGTGATTCAGGACTGTACCCAAAAGACACCGTTTTGCACGCTCTCTTGGACGTGGTAAGGTGGTAATCAAAGCACAGTGGGAATCACATAAGACTCTATGACGATCTCGTGTCTACAGACTAACGTGTACCAGTGTTATCGGAGAATTGCTATCTAACGATATGTATACTACCATCTAGGAGTTCTCGGCGAGTCCGTTCAGTGTACCCAGTCTCTACTGAGCACCCGTACACCATCATTGATGTCAAACACCGATGGATATGGGATCATCTATCGCCCATCATATGGGTCAAAATGCGTATACGCTAGTCTACTCTGGAATATTGATGCCCTGTCTCGATACTTCCTCGACTAGGAACAGTTATAGGATGTACTCGTTGACTACCATGGCCCCACTAGTATGATCTCATCATAGTCCTCGTAGTCAAGTACATATCCTAAGGGCTTTATCAACATGTGAGAATAAGACAGTAAACTAATACAAGTCAACATGTTAAGACAAAGTGAAACCAAATAGCATACTATCATGTCGAGCAAGAAAGCCCTCTCTATATATATCCAAGCATCCACTATAATATACATCATATGTACAACAATGGCCTCTAGGGCATATATATAACTAACAAAACAAAGTAGGAGCACATATGTGATATGTACGGGACCGAGATTAATACGAGTATGTGATACCGTATTCTATTCTCGCGACTTATGTCATCGGCCAGTTATATGAGATATAGCCGGGTTATCGAATCAAATGTTGATTCGATAAGTAGATACTGTTATCGGTCGATTATATGAGATATAGCCGGGTTATTGAATCAAATGTTGATTCGATAAGTCGATACTGTATCGGTCGGTTATATGAGATATAGCCGGGTTATCGAATCAAGTGTTGATTCGATAAATTGATACAAATAATATTAGTCGGTCATATGAGATATAACCGGATTATTAAATCAAGTATTGATTTAATGGTTTAATGTAGAATTATATATATTTGATATATTAATTTACATTAACTAATATTAGCTCACTTAAGCATTTCTTTTCTCACTAATGCATTTAATATATATGTAATATATATTAATTGTATTTCTTATTGTGTCATGCTTGATGCCACAAGCAACATGGGTGTATGAGACTTACACCATGCTAATGACAATGTAGGGTTTATTTATTTAGAGTAAATCAAATATTAGTTGGAAATTAGTCACATGGGTTAGCTTAGTGGAAGCTTGTAGAACCGTTGACTTAGTCCACTAGTTTTGTCTTGCACCAGATATTTATTAACCCAACCATTATCTAAACTCATGGTTAAGTCTCTACATGAGTTATATGAGATATTTCTCATCCATGATTGCCATTCACTCTCTCATCCATTATTTGCTTCTTCTTCTTCATCAAGAGCTTAGCTCTCTAGGTTTTTGAGACGAGAATAAAAGGAGTGAGAAAATTAATTCTAAAATGAGCAAAAATCCTACTTCATTTTCCTCTACTAGATTAGCCATTTAGTTTAGAGTGTTAGCTTCACTACTCCCTCATTAGTGAAGAAGTAGCTTGGGTTAGTGTCTCCTCGACGTCGATCATCTTCGGCCTCGAAGACTTCGTGCAAGCTCGTTCCTTTCACTTTGTGGAGCCATTTTAGAGTCCGCAAGATCACTACTTGGAGAGAAGGGACTACCACTTGGAGCTATTAAAGTGAAGGATCGGTCTACAAAGTTTGTATTCCATATTTACTTAGATGTAAAGTTGTTTACATTTTGTATTGTCTAAATCTCTAGTTAAGATTCTAGGGTTAGGGTTGTTTAGCATGGCAAATTTTTGAAAATGGCATGGACGATACCTCCCGAAACCTTGTTGTCGTGCTTAACATTCCTATAGTGGTATCAGAACCAAGTAAGAGATTTAGACGATATTTGTAGAATTACAAAACCGAAACAACTCCGAATCACTGGAAACTAAAACCCAGTTTCTGTCAATTTTTTAAGCCGTCGAATTTTTTTTTAAGCAACTGCAGAATATCATATGAGATGTAACATGAACAATGGACAAAAATGAACACATTTGGCCGGATTTGACCCGTCGACATTCACCATTTTTCCGAGCTGGCCGGCCCTGTTGTGGATTTTGGGGTTCGTTTTTGTTCTGTGGTCCGGTCTCTGGGTTTTGATATTTCAGGTGTTGCTTGTTTTTTCTAAAATTGCATGAGATGTTAATTTTCTATAAAGGCAATTCGGAGTGTTTCGTAGTCGTAATTCTAACTTCATTTCAGGTTATTTAGACGGTGTTAAAAAGTTCGAACGGATATCAAATACCCAATTTAACCCTCGCTGGAAATTTTCCAAGAGTTGGATTTTTTCAAGTTAAAGAACATTCAAAAATCATGTAAGTAATGTGATGGACCCTCTAGAAGAACGAAACCGTAACTCGATTCTATGACCGTAAGAACCGCCGCCAAACCCTAGGGTTTGCGATAGTTCCGCAGCGCCATAGGTGAGGCAAGAGTTGACCCTTCTACGGTTGGTTCATAGGTACTGTGGCATGTTCTGAGTATTTTTAAACTGCGCTCAAGTGTTGAGCTTTTTGGGAAATTTTGGCTGTTTGTTGATTCGATCGGAATGTTTAACACCGCCTAGCTATTTATGGAATGTGATACAATATGTGGAATTCATATAGTTAGGCATAAAATCCGAAGTATGTGATATTTCGGGTTTATGATGTCTGAGGTGATTGTGGATTCCAAATATTTTAGTTTGACATTTTCTTTTCTGCGACCGTAAGTGTAATATGTGGTGTATCACCGTTTTCATTGCTATATATCAACGACAATTGTGATACGCATATTTACTTACGTTGATGACATGTGATGTTATGTGTTGTTGGGATATCTCATATTGGATCGTCGTGTTTTGAATAGCCGGGGGTTGTTATGTGAGATGAGAGTTTTTCCATTTTCATTCATGTAAAAACTTGTATGTAATATTCTTTTATTGAGGCACTTCCGGATTGAGAATTGTTTTCCCCAATCAGAGCAAAGCTCTGTTGGAAATTCAAAATTCAAATTTTAAAGCAACGCTTCAAATCTCGGGTGCAACGCGCCACGTGTCAGGCGCAGATGCATCAGCGCAGCGCCCAAGGCAGCGCACTCAATCAGAGCAAAGCTCTGTTCAAAGCAAAATCAAAGGAAGCAACGCTTCAGTTGCGCAAGCACTGCGCTGCGCGACACGTGTCAGCGCAGATGCGCTCGCGCAGTTGCGCTGCGCTGTGCGCTGCGCGACACGTGTCAACGCAGATGCGCTAGCGCAGTTGCGCTGCGCTGTGCGCTGTATGACACGTGTCGCGCTCTGGAGCATTTGCGCCAAACAGAATTAAAATTCTAAAGAAATCTTTTCTGTTCTTGTTAAAATAAGAAGATTTTTCTTCTGTAAAACAGAAGCCCTTGGATCAAAGATCCAACGGTGAGGAAAATTCCCCAAATCACTCAGAGAAAGATCTCTTTTAACAAATTTAACTAATTTATGGGCACTATAAAAAGGACCCCAGACCTCAATTCAAAGGAATGAATATTTCTTGAAAAAAGTCAAGAGCTTCAAACAGAGAGAACTCTGAGAAAATTTCAAAAAAAAGGTAAAAACCTTCACGAGAGAGAAGAAATTTCTTCTAATAGATCATTGATCTAAAAACCAGATCAATGATCTTTAAATAATATATAGTGCTTTGCACTTTTTTATGAACTTTTGGTTCTTGAAATAAAAAAAGAAAAACTTGTTTTTCTTTGATCAAATTAGATCAAGAAATCAAATAGTGCTTTGCACTTTTTTTTATGAACCATTGGTTCTTGAATCTAAAAGATTCTCAAATTAATAGTGCTTTGCACTTATAAATCTGCACTGTTGCGCTCTTGGGCTGGCGCAAGCCACCAGAGAGCGCCACTTATCAGCGTCTGAACCATTTGCGCTATGCGCTTTTGAAATAGAGCTTTGCTCTCTGAAATTGGCGCAACTTACCAGAGCGCGCCACGTGTCAGCAGCGCAAGCGTAGCGTACTAGCGCAGCACACTGCGCCTGCATGACACGTGCCATCACCACAAGCGTTTGCGCTCTTTGATTGGCGCAAAACGCCTGAAAAATGCAATGCATTTCCCAAAGGACCAGGCCCAAGTCAAAAGTCTAAACAGACCAAGAATAATGCTAAGCGTTATTTAAAAAGGGGCAAAGCCCAATTGAAAAGTCCAATGGACCAAAACAAATGCTCTGCATTATAATAAAAAGGGCAGAGCCCAAACAAAGTAGATGCTTTGCATCATTTATAAATGGGCAGAGCCCAGAAACAAATTGATGCTCTGCATCCTTTCTGGGCAGAGCCTAAATAAAAAATAAAAAGAAATGCAATGCAAAAGCAAATAAAATGTTGAACATTTTCAACTGGACTTAGCCCAATTTTGGCCGCAAGTCCTCAAATTAAATTGACTGAGCAAGATTGCTCTCTTAAATCAATTTACGACCGGTTCGAGGGTACATCTCCGAACTCCTCTGACACCTGTCGTTGTAATCTTTCAACGACGTCAGAGAGGTGACGGGTCCCGACAACCACACATCAACACGGACTGTGGGGTCCTTAAACTCATGGACTTATGCGTCCTTAAACCAAGATACGGACTGTGGGTCCTTAAACTCATGGACTTATGCGTCCTTAAACCAAGATATGGACTGTGGGGTCCTTAAACCCGCAGACTTATGCGTCCTTAAACTAACGGACTAATGCGTCCTTAAACACATCCATATGGACTGTGGGGGTCCTTAAACCCATGGACTTATGCGTCCTTAAACTACCAATGGACCGCAATGTCCTTAAACTACCAATGGACCGCAATGTCCCTAAACTACCTATGGACCACTACGTCCCTAAACTGGAACAATAGAGTCCCCAAACGCTCTTTTGTTGGATCAAAACGATCCCGTTTAAGTTGATCTTGGCCTCAAATATGACTAACGTATCCTTAAACATTCAAACAGACTTTAGTCCCAAATTGGACTATAAGACCCCCAATCAACTTTGGTTCAAGGGTACATCTCCGAACTCCTCAGACACATGTCGTTGTAATCCTTCAACGTCGTCAGAGAGGTGACGGGTCCCGACGGCCATATATTAAATGGACCACCATGTCCCAAAACTGGAAATGGATCTAGACGATCCCGTTAAGTAGATCTTAGTCTGGAAATTAGACTAACGTATCCTTAACAAATGTTTAAGTTGATCTTAGCCTCAAATATGGCTAACGTATCCTTAAACCAAAACCCAAAACCCAAATCTAAGAAAGTACAGATTTGGACTAATCCACGTCCTACGGGCGACGAAATAAATAGTCTCCGTATACAATCCACGGGCAACCACAAACAAAACAAACACACACGACATGAAGTGAAATTCTGGAGAAGGAGAAAGTGGCTACCGCGATGCGGTAGCGTAATTAACTGCAGGGGCTTGCGCCTGCAGGGAAGAGCGTCCCCACAATCAAAAACCCCTCAAGCGAGGGGGAATCTGACGAAGTCTGCTACATCGGCCGCATCCCTTTAAACCTCCGATACACGGTGCCATAAATCAACTTGGCATCTTCGGAGAGGTAGACGGATAAAACCATATAGCATCTGCCCCGAATCTCAGGCTTAGACGCCCTCACGTCGTCGCCGCCATTCGGAGGAGAACAGATTCTGGCACGCCCGGTGGGATCTTTTCCTCTTTCCACTCCACACTTCGTGTGTCGTCTTCGCGAACCAATCGCGGTTTGTTAAATGGTTTCCTTCGGATTTCAAGTTAATAAGATTTGGTCTTTTGCCTGGCGCAGAACTCAAGATTCAATGGCCTTTAACTGCACCAACTGCTCGAAATGCCACTGCAACGGACGCTCCACCTCACCGGGAGGTGTAGCATATGGGCCCCAAGCGGCTTCCTTCCTCGCTCTGCCGATAGACCAGGTGACCCAAGCCACCACTGGCCTGTTCTTCGGGACTATGATCCCACCTACAAGCTTCCCTACGCCAATACCTGCACCGGGAGTGAACAAAAAGTCGGTCTTCGACCGGCTCACTGCTACGACGGCCCCTGTCAACAGGTCTCCTACTACCAAACCGACAGCCTCTGTTTTCACCAGGCTAAATCAGAACTCTAAACTGGCTGTCCCAAGGAAAGCAATAACTGCTGCTCCAGAAGTCGTCAAGGCAGCTTCCCTTATCAAAGAGTCAGTCTTTTCAAGACTGACGATTCCTGCTCCTGCCCCTGCTCGAGAATCCGTTTTCGACAGGTTGAATATCATCCCTCAAAGGACAACCTCAGTCTTTGAGAGGTTAACACCAGCGGCGCCTCATTCAGACAGGGGGTAAAAACAAGATGTCTCAATCTCCGAGCCAGTCCCAATGGCTCGTCATGCTCGACGTCGCCATTGGCAACGAGTGAGGAAGGCAGGGGGCAACTCCCCCTCAGGGCTAACTCCACCGGCTCCAGTGGTGGAAGTCAACGCTGCTGTTCTAACTGGGAACATTTTTGAACTGCTGAGGAGGGTACGTAAGAACTCTCCAACCGCTACACTGAAAAGATCTCCTCCGCCTGCGGAGAGAGTTCCGGAAACAAAATAGGAACAGCCCCCTCAACGGCTGTCCTCAAGAATTTATAAAGTTTGGCGGAGAGTTCAAGACTCCGTGATCAACCCAGATCACTCTCGTCAACGAAAAAAGACGAAGGTGCATAAAGGAAAAGACCGTCCTATTGAATAGCAAGGGACAACGATTGCTAGGGTGCCCACTGCAACGGCCCCTTCAACTTCAACGACCCACAAAAGAAGGAGGCCGGAGAAAACCCCCGTGCCGGCAACAAATATCAGAGGTGGTGAACCCAAACGCCCTAAGTCGGGGGGCATTGTAGTTCATACCGTCTATGTGGCGTCTGGAAAGGAGGACAGTCGCATGTCTACGGGTCATAGACCGCACACGTGGTCAGTGACCAAGGCGCAGGAGCAGCAACAGAAGCTCCAAGAGATGATGAACGCTATGGCCGCACTTACTGGGCCAAAAGAAAACCCTGAAACGTCCTCAGATGAACGCCAGGAGGAAGAAACTGACGCCGAATTCTTTCGTCGAATATTGGAGAAGAAGGACAAAGAGGCTGCTGAACAAGCAGCCAACATACAGCGTATGGGCTTCCTCTTCCAAGACATAATAGGGATGATGATACAACAAGGTCCTCCGGCTGAAGAGCCCCCAATCGTCCTTGGAGACGATAGGGGAGAGACATCAAATCCTCCGCCAGCTCTGTCAACGGCTAAAGAAGATACAATCTCTAAAGCTGATTTGGACGAGTACATAGCCCACCAAATACGGGTTCATCATGCGACCGAAGCAGCCGGCCAGGTCGTAAAAACAGGGCGGCCATATCCAAGTTGGTACGACCAAATCAAGTACCCGACCGGTTACACAATTCCCAAGTTTCATGTCTACAAGGCGACGGGCAATCCTCACCAGCATGTTGCCCAGTTCAGAGCACTCTGCGGCAACACCGGCGGTGACAACAAGCTGTTGCTTCGCCAGTTTGTTGGAGGCTTATCAGATACAGCGTTCGAGTGGTACTCTGAGCTCCCGAACGACTCTATCAAGACTTTTGCAGAGATGGAGCTGCTGTTTACTCAGCGTTTTGCAAGCGCCAGTGAACGCACCCCGACGACGACACTGATTAACGCCAGGGTAAAACCAGGCGAGACATGGGTTCAATATGCTATACGGTGGTGGAACTTATGGTCGAAGTGCGAGCAGTGCATTGAAGAGGCTCCCGCAGTGGGTATGTTTGTGGGAACCCTTGATCCGCAAGCAACCATCTTGCAATTCATGATGTTTTTCAAGCCGACTACCTTCCAGGCCTTGATTGACAAGCTAGCATAGATGGATCAGATGGGCCATAAACCCCCTCTTCCAAAGCCGGACTCCCGAAATGACAAGGGGAAGGGAAAAGCGATCGTGGTCGCTAATGCTCAACAACAACCGAGCGACTCGAAACCCGTTGCTCGTCAAAATAATATGCGCCCGTACGTGGCTCTTGAGAAGAGGATGGGACGTTCTTACTCCTTTCCCAGAGACAAAACGAGGAGGTTATTCGAGCTGGCGTTATGCAACCGACTCATAAACCTGCCAGATCCAAAACGTCCGTCGCAACCAAGTGATGTCAATGAGCCCAACTACTATCCTTATCATCGAGTATTGGGCCATCCGATCGAGGATTGCTACGTTTTCAAAAATTGGCTTGAAAACCAGTACCGACAGGGTAAATTCACGTTATCTGACAAATGGAAAGTGAATCCCCCGCAGCCCCATACCTCTAAGGGGACGAATACGCCGGGGGCAACATGCTCCGTCGTTGAAGAAGCTCCTTGGGAGGTTGTATTATCAGCCAAGACAAAGAGGATGCTAAACGACCTTCAGACATGTCCAGCGATCAAATGGAAGAACCCGTTGGAGCCGCAGGTCATTGAAGGGATGTTGAAACCACGTACAACTCCAAAGACCGATGGTGGTGGCTCAAACACTCGCAACCAGCCGTCAAAATCTTCGAGGAAGAAGAAAAAGAAATCAAAGAAGCCCGTGAAGCCTGGCGGCAAGCGCACGAACTTGCAAAAACAAATTGATGCGCTGGAGGAATACAACCAGAAAGTACGGACTCCCATTACATTCCAAGAGTTCCTCAATCATGTCTTCCAAAAGGAAGATGAGGGGGATAGTTCATCAGATGAATCTGAAGAATACATGGCGAGCTGTCATGTGATTTCCCATTCGTTCATGGGCGATGAGGAGACTCCTTATACTGAAACGCTGGGAGCAGATACCGAATCAAGAATCCTGGGGCCGTCAGATGAAGTAATTGACGCGCTCCTTAACGAAGCTCGATTGAAAAGTAAAGCTGATCGAGAACGCGAGACGGCTATATTTGAAAAGGCCAAGCGCCAGCGACTTGATGAAAAAGCTGAGACGATCCCGATGGAGCAAAACACCTCCACCGTCGACAAAAGCCAATTCAAGATGAGGAAGAGGTTTACTAAGGCCGTATCAATGGGCATGAAGCTACCATCCCCCGAAGGAAAAATTACTGGTGAAATAGAAATGCACCCCTCCTATTGCTTATATCATCAGAAGGTGTCGCACCCCATTCAAGAGTGCAAAGCTTTCGACAGATGGTGGTAGGGATATGTTACTCATCGACAACATTTTAAGCGGGAAAAGTGCAAGACTCGTCGGGAGCGAAAAAATGCGACCGAAGAGCTTAAAAGAACTACCGGCGATTGTCGCATGGTTAATACCGGCGGGTCACAAGTGCCACATTCGGGAGCGATTCTGATGAAGAGCTGGAACTTGCCCCTCTCTTTAAAGAGTCCACTTCGGGAAAAGAAGAAGAGCCGAAGGTTTGCGAAAATATTCGGCTGCGGAATCGGACACTGCCTGAAAAGAATCTCGGACCCTCAAACAAAAAAGATAAAGGGAAAGAAAAGGTCTCTGAGGACATTGCCCTAGATGACCAAGTCATGGAAGAGCTAGCTGCCAAAGACCCGCCGAAGAAAAATAAGGTGGATTACAACGTCTTAGCGCATCTGAGGAAACTACCATCGCAGCTCAGCATTCTTGACACCCTTTTACTATCAAAGGAGGTGAGAGATTCGTTGATTAAAGCACTACGGGACCCGGAGCAGTTCCAGGCTTTCCTGGCTGAGGAAAAGATGAAGGATGAATTGGAGGGAGTGCACACGGCCGATGTCACATTCGGCGATGAGGACCTTCTCCTTGGGACGTGCGAACACAATCACCCCCTCTATGTCTCAGGATACTGCCACGATATTAAGATAGGCAAAATCCTGATCGACAATGGATCCTCCGTTAATCTCCTCAACGTGCGGGTGTTAAAAGAAATCTGCATGAGCGTCCAGCACCTTGCTCGGGACAAGATCACCATCTCCGGGTTCGACTCCCAATCATCAAAGACTCTTGGATCTGTGATACTAACGCTACGTTTCGGGCTGCTCGTCACGGACATTAAATTCCACGTCATAGACGCCAAGACGTGCTACAACGCTCTGCTCGGCCGACCATGGTTACACAAGTATAACATCATCCCTTCTACGCAGCATCAGTGTATGAAATATTTTAGGGATGGTATCGAGTATACCGTGACGGGGGAATTGAATCCGTTTTCCGTAAACGAAGTTCGCAAATATGAAGATGCCAAATACTTCTTACCGAGTTTCGAAGACACGGAAAGGTGTCACAAGCCGGAGAATAAAACTAACGCTACCATCCCTGTCTTCGGCAGTGATACCGAGGAGGAAGAGGAGATAGTTTATTCTGGTCCGCCCCAATACACCAAGCCGGGACCATCAGCTCCTACATTGATCTTTAGTAGCGACTCGGAAGATGAAGTCCATGCTGTATTCTCTGCTCGACCTTCAATACAAACGTCCGCTGACGAAGAGCAAAGTCTACAAGTCGCCATGGTGCCGCCTAAACATCATAAAGAACTAGATGCATTTAATATCTACAGTGTAGAAGAGCTGCGGACATTCTATATCCCTCCCAGGCGAGAAGGCGAAAAAGCAATTCTATTCTACCGCTCTGAAGAAAACAAAGTGGAGAAAGAAATCTGGCACGGGGCGGATCCTACGTTGGACAGGCTTCAACCCATCCGTCTACCCAGATATTATACAGAAGGCTTGAGGAGGCTGTTGAAGCGCCAAGGGATACCCTTCAAACAGACCGTTAGAAAGGCTAAATTCTATGACAGGGTCTGGAACGTCCCTGGAACTCAGCACAAGCTGCCTAATGGAAGAATAGAGACAATCGGGCTCGGATACATTCGCTCCAAGAAACGAGAGCTGCTCCGCGACTGTTACGTCGTGCACAACTTCAATGAAGAAGCGGGTGCTCAATGGGAGGACGCCAATCCTGAACCAGTAAAAGTTCCAGATGCAAAAGTGCCCGGTCCGTCGTTTGAAGAACAAATGGACAGGCTTATAAGGGAAGCTGGTCAAAAAGTCCGAGATGATCACAACCGCGAAATGGCCATCTATGAGAAAGCCAAAACGCAACGTCTCTTTCAACAGACCATGAAAGATGAAAGTGCCGTCCCCTGTCAACCTGTTATAAAAAAGGCTCGACGCAGAGGCAGAAACAAGTCGAAAGGCCGAAAAAGCACTCAACAACAACAAAGCGGGGCTAAGAAGCCATACAAACGGGAGTCGAGCGTTATCGATCTATCCCTCATAAAGAAAATGGGTCGAGCGTACTCGTTTCCGCAGGACAAGACGAAGAAGATACTTGATCTTGCTTTAAAACATCAAATGCTTACACTGCCAGAGTCCAAAAACCCCGAACAAGCAGGCGAAGTCTTTGACCCAAATTATTGCTCTTACCATCGAGTAATAGGGCACCCTCTCGAAGACTGCTTCACCTTTAAGAATTGGGTCGAAGATCAGTATCAGCTCGGCAAATTCGCTCTGTCCGACAACTGGAGGGTAACACCGCCACAAAAGCATGAACCCAAAGCCACGAGAACAGAACCAACTCCACATTAGGATTGGAAGCGGATTCGCCCCTGTCACATGATAACAATATTAAAAGACGAGCCCGAGAATATGGACGGCCTTCCCTGGTGCTTCGAAAACAGCAATGATGAGGTGATCTCAAAATTTCCGCCAGCTCCGAAAGAACTGGAGGATGGAATACATACAACTGCAGATAACCTCAAGAAAATTAAGTTGGGGACGGCGGATGATCCGCGACCGACATTTGTCAGTGAGCTTCTATCTGAAGAAAGGGTGGCGGCGTTGAAAGACGTCCTTGTACAGTATAAAGATTGCTTCGCATGGAACTATTCCGAAATGCCGGGACTAGATCCAGAAGTTGCTGTGCACAAGTTGGCGATATCCCCGGACGTCAAGCCAGTCAAACAGGTGCCGAGGAGAATGCGGCTCGAGCTTAAGATGAGCATCAACGCCGAGGTCAAGAAGCTAATCGACTCTGGCTTTATCCAGGAGGTTCAATATCCTGAATGGATCGCTAACATCGTCCCGGTGATGAAGAAAAATGGGACGGTGCGCATATGCGTGGACTTTCGGGATCTCAATAAAGCTTGCCCGAAAGTTGATTTCCCGGTGCCAGTCACTGAACTGATGATAGACAATACGTCCACTCATGAGGTTTTCTCCTTCATGGACGGCTCATCAGGGTATAATCAGATAAAAATGCATCCTGAAGACCAGAAGCATACCGCTTTCCGGACCCCTTTGGGAATATTCTGTTATAAAGTGATGCCCTTCGGATTAAAGAACGCCGGTGCCACTTATCAGAGGACTATGACGAAGATCTTCGATGATCTTATACATGAAATCGTCGAATGTTATATTGACGACCTCGTGGTTAAGAGCAAATCGTACGAGGAACATCTCGAGCACCTAAAAACTGTATTTCAACGCCTTCGGCAATACAACTTGAAGATGAACCCTCTCAAGTGTGCATTCGGAGTTTCCTCGGGCAAATTCTTGGGATTCATCGCCCGACACCGGGGTATCGAAATAGATCCGTCCAAGATCAAGGCGATCATAGAAATGCCTCCGCCAAGGACTCTTAAGCAGCTGCGATCTCTCCAAGGGAAGCTCGCATATATACGGCGATTTATAGCCAACCTTTCAGGAAAGTGCCGTCCTTACAGCCACCTGATGAAGAAGGGAACTCCGTTCGTCTGGGACCAAAAATGCCAAAGCGCGCTAGACGAGATCAAGAAATACCTGCAGAGCCCACCGGTGTTGGCTGCTCCGGTCAAGGGAAAGACCCTCATTATTTATACAACCGCTCTCGAAGGCTCCTTAGGCACATTATGGGCACAAGAGAACGATCAAGGGAAAGAAAGAGCACTCTATTATTTAAGTCGAGTTCTGCTGGGGGCAGAAAGCAACTACTCTCCCATTGAAAAACACTGCCTGGCGTTGATCTTCGCGATAACAAAGCTCAGGCACTATGCGTTGGCGCATGAGGTCCGTCTCATTTCGAAGGTGGACCCTCTTAAGTATTTAATGTCAAAGGCCATACTAACGGGACGGCTCGCTAAATGGGCCCTGCTCTTGATGGAGTTCTCGATAACTTATCAACCTCTCAAGGAAGTGAAAGGCCAGGCCATCGCCGACTTCCTCGTTGAGCATCCGATACCCGCCGATTCTCCTCTGAGTCTCGATCTACCAGACGAGCATGCGTTCGACGCAATCGACGGTGGTGATACCCGATGGGAGCTCTATTTCGATGGAGCATCTTCCATGAAAAAGCGCAAACAATGTACCCCTATAATCAAATCGGGAGTAGGCCTCATCTTCGTAACTCCACAAGGAGGGATTATGCGCTTCGCCTTCTCCTTAACAGAGCCGAGGACAAATAATGAAGCCGAATATGAAGCCTTGATAGCAGGCCTCAAGATCGCCATCGACATAGGAATTGAAAACATCCTCATATACGGAGATTCTCAACTCGTCGTTAGTCAAGTAAACGGCGACTACTAAACGTGCAAACAGGAATTTGTAAAATACAGTGAAAAGGTGCAAAAACTGTTGACCCAAATTCCCTCCTATACTTTGGAAAGCATACCGCGCGCGGAAAACAGCAAAGCAGACGCGTTGGCCAAACTTGCTAAAGAACTGGCTGACGAGAACCTCGATGACGTTAGAATCGTGTTACAAAACCGTCGGGTGCTTGCCCCAGCAAAAATATCTCCGGAATCATCCGAAGAAAAAGGAGCGAGCGAGCAGACGACCCTGCAAGTAAAAGATTAGGAAAATACCGAGGATTCGAGAGAAGTCTTCATAGATTACTTCAAGTCCCACCGAATGCTTGAAGAAGCGTCCACAAGACACCAGCTCATGAAACGAGCTCTGTCTTTCGCCTTCGTCAATGATACTCTATACAAGAGGTCATTTGATTCTCTGTGGTTGAGATGCTTAGGACCTGATGAAGCGAGAAGGGTCGTCCAAGAAGTTCATGACGGACTCTGCGGTTCTCACCAAGCGGGCCCAAAGATGAAGTTGAAGATCACACGGATGGGCTACTACTGGCCCATGATGATTCAAGATTGCCTCGAATATGCGAAGCAATGTCACTCATGCCAAATCCATGGGGACTTCATCCACCAACATCCAAATCCATTACATCCAACGGTGGCTAGCTGGCCGTTCGAGATGTGGGGAACTGACATATTCGGCCCCATCGAACCAGCATCGTCTAGGGGACATCGTTTCATCCTGGCGACAACTGACTACTTCTCTAAGTGGGCAGAAGCAGTACCACTGAGGGAAGTGAAGACGGAGAATATCCTCCATTTCTTCAAGACGCATGTCATATATCGATTTGGAACTCCGCGACGGATCATCTCCGATAACGGGCCAGCCTACAGAAGTCACAAGATCAGTCGCTTCGTGCAACAGCATAACATAGACTGGAGATATTCCTCGGGTTATAATCCGCGAGCCAACGGTCTCGCCGAGGTCTTCAACAAGATCTTGACGAAAATCATAAAGAAAACGGTGTCCCAAAATAAGAAAGACTGGCACGAAAGACTGCAAGAGGCTCTTTGGGCGTATCAAACTACGTTCAAGATGGCCACGAACACAACGCCATACGCGTTGGTATTTGGGACGGAAGCAGTACTCCCCCTCGAGATAGAGTTACCCTCTCTACGAGTGGCAGTCCACTACGAGCTGACGGACGAAGAAAATGCTCACCTTCGGCTTGAGGAGCTTGACGCCCTTGAAGAAACACGGCTCATAGCGCAACAAAATCTGGAAGCTTATAAAGCAAAGATGACGCGCTCATATGAAAGATTGACCCGACCGAGGACATTCCGCCAAGGCGAACTCATGCTAGTGGTCAAAAGGCCTATGATCCCCAATCGCGCCAAGCGAGGAAAGTTCGAGCCAAACTATGAAGGCCCGTACATCATAGACAAAGTCTACCAGGGTGGAGCCTATCTACTCGTGGACATGCACGGTGAAAGGACTTTCAGGCCGATAAACGGTCGCTTCCTGAAGAAATACTACGCCTAATGAGTTACGGCCTAGGTCAATGATAGATGACGACGACTATGTCCGCTCTCTATCTTCCCAAGCCCAAAACTCTATAAGTAGTAACTGAATGACGGACCGAAATGTCCTTAAACTAATAGGGGACCGAAACGTCCTTAAACTACTACCGCAGCATCCTTAGGCTGACGAGATGAATAAAAAATAATAATAATAAAATAAAAAAATATAATAAAAAATAACGGTATGTCCATAAGCAAAAAGGGCACGGATGAAAACCCGAAAGGGCTCCGTGAGTAAAAACAGCAGGGCTACCGGCGAGTGTTCGTGAAAACCCGAAAGGGCGCGACCTCGTAAAAAAAAAGAAGAAAATAAAAAGAATAAAAAAAACGGTATGTCCATAAGCAAAATGGGCATGGATGAAAACCCGAAAGGGCTCCGTGAGTAAAAACAGCAGGACTACCGGCGAGTGTTTATGAAAACCTGAAAGGGCGCAACCTCGTTAAAGGACACTTATAGGGTCCTCTCGACCTTGTAAGGAGAAACCACCTGCGTGAGATCCTTACGACTCATAAAGGTGCAACACACTTAGGGATCCCCATAATTCCTAAGGAGAAAATACACTTGCGAGATCCTCACGACTCGTAAGGAGAACTCTCTTATGGGACCCTCACGGCTCATAAGAGTTGAAAGTCTTATGTTACAGAGACCTAAACCTGTGCTTAAGCAACCCCCACAACTTCCGATATTGCCCTACAAGTGGCTCAATACTGACCCTTGTATACAATCCACGGGCACGAATAAACATTTCCCTAACCAAGTCTCATCCGTGACTGGGGATATGTTCGCATGGTGAACAACCCTTGTAAATCCTCTCGATTTATGAGGAGAAAACCCTCCTGTAGGATCCTTACGACTTACAGAGGAAACAAACACTTAGGAATCCTCACGATTCCTAAAAAGAAAATACACTTACAAGATCCTCACGACTTGTAGGGAGAAATACCCTTGTGAGACCCTTACGGCTCATGAAGTCAAAAATCTTAGTTGACAGGACCTTAACCCTGCTTGCTAAGCCACCCTTGTTCAACATCGACAGAGGCAGATGATGATTCACTCCTGGCAATATCCCAGTTGTAGCGGTGCTGATACCGAAATCGGTGTTTAATTTCAGGTTTACGGCGAAAAGCCAGTAGGCCGCTCATGCATACGAAATAGCCGAAATGATGGGGCAACTTGTAATAAAAAGCAGCAAGTAAAAATGTATGCATGTGAAATAGCCGAAATGATGGGGCAACTCGCAATAAAAAGAAGCGAGTAAAAATAAAATAAACAGCCGAAATGATTGGGCAACTCGCAATAAAAAGCAACGAGTAAAAATGAAATAAACAGCCGAAATGATTGGGCACCGCGAAAAATAGCCAAAATGATTGGGCAATCGCGACCTTCGCGATATAAAAGCTGAAATGATAGAGCATCGCGGAAATAAAACAAAAAAAAAGAAGTTGATAAAACTTTGACCCTACAGTTAAGATCACATCGATCCCTGTATACAATCCAAGGGCGTAAACAAACAAGAGGGAACCATACCTTCCCAACAGGATCCGCCAGAAAACGAAGCCAAATTCCGACGGTTCAACCCAGCGCTAGGGAAACAAATAATCCCTAGCAAATTCCTCGACTCACGGATACAAACACTCCTTGACGAGAGCCCCCTGATCCGCGTCGACTCGCAGAGCAACCAGTGCCTCCGTGGGAAATTCTCGACTCATTTCAAACCCCAAGGAAACAAATAATCCTTGGCGCTAGGGAAATAAATAATCCCTAGCAAACTCCTCAACTCACGGATACAAACACTCCTTGACGAGAGCCTCCTGATTCGCGTCGACTCGCAGAGCCACCAGTGCCTCCGTGGGAAATCCTCGACTCGTTTCAAACCCCAAGGAAACAAATAATCCTTGGTGCTAGGGAAACAAATAATCCTTAGCAAATTCCTCGACTCATGGATACAAACACTCCTTGACGAGAGCCTCCTGATCCGCGTCGACTCGCAGAGCCACCAGTGCCTCCGTGGGAAATCCTCGACTCGTTTCAAACCCCAAGGAAACAAATAATCCTTAGCGCTAGGGAAACAAATAATCCTTAGCAAATTCCTCAACTCACGGATACAAACACTCCTTGACGAGAGCCTCCTGATCCGCGTCGACTCGCAGAGCAACCAGTGCCTCCGTGGGAAATTCTCGACTCGTTTCAACCCCAAGGAAATAAATAATCCTTGGCACTAGGGAAACAAATAATCCCTAGCAAATCCTTCAACTCAGGGAAACAAACAATCCTTGACGAGAGCCTCTTGATTCGCGTCGGCTCGCAGAGAAACTAGTGTCTCTGCGGGAAATTCCCGATTCGTCTCAACTTGCAAGATGAAGCCTCAGGCAGCAGAGACTAAAAAACTTGCTTCCTGAACAATGGGACCCTGCAAGTCCATCTAAACAGTCTCTTGCATACTATTCACGGGTCTCACTCTCCGAAGTCGAGTTTCGACAAGGAGGGAAACAACCGCTTACGAGTCCTCTCGACTCGTAAGAAGAAAAAATTCTCTTATAGGATCCTTACGACTTATAAGAGAAAACCACACTTAGGAATCCTCACGATTCCTAAGGAGAAAAACCCACCTACGAGATCCTCTCGATCCGTAGGGAGAAAAATCTCTACGAGACCCTCACGGCTCATAGAGTTGAAAAGTCTTAAGCATCAGATCTGAACCTGCGGCCTAAGCCATCGTTATTTCTTAAGAAAGTCAAGATGCGTGCTCTATTATCTGTTGACCATGTTTACTAAGGTGGCATGCTGATAATAAAAGAAAGAAAAAGCGGAGAAATGACGCAAGACATTACAGAAGATGTGTATCTTTTATTCATAAACTTGATTGAGTACAGGATATATTGTGCTAAAGAATAAAAAATATATATACACATTCTTTTATCTACAAGTACAAACGATACAAAGAGGGATAGCTACTGAGGAGGAAGTGTCTTTAGTAAATCCACAAGCTGCTCTCGCACTTCCTTCAGCACCTCCTCCTGAGTGACTGCCGCGGCCACCTCTGCTTCCACCTAGGCCCGTTGCTGTAAAAAGGATGAAAGTTGCTCCTCGGCCGCCTTCTGGGCTGCTTCTTGGCTGGGTGCGTCCCGCTCGACAACGTCAAGCTGTTGCCTCAAGGACAACCCCTCGGAAAGACATTGCAGAAGACCCTCAAAGGCAACCTTCAGCCGTACAGCATTGGCCTCCACCCGAGCATGCAGTTGGGCAGATTTGCTTGAAGTCTCACCGCGCTCCTTACGCCTTGAAATGACTTCTTGTTCGAGATGGCGGAAGTAAGAAGCGCTCCGCTCAATCCACGCTGCTCTTTGATTGCTGGCGGCCAAGGTCTCGGGAGCGGGACGCAGCGACTCCAACTGATGCAGGTGGGCCTTGATCTCCCTGCAATGGTTAACCCAAGATGCGATGAGGCCCTCATCATGGAAATTCACGAGTATCACCAGCATCGGGTTAACCACTGTAGCGAAATCCGCAGCAGAAGTAGGGGTCTCGACGTCGAGCTCCTCAATGTAGTCGCTCAACATACGCAAGCTGTTCGCGGCGCCTTTCGAAGATGGACATCTCAGGAAAGGACCTGCCAGCATTATGATGCGAGACTCGAAGGGCGCCGAGACCGGAACGACCGCTGAAAAGAAACAAGATGTGATCAGATAACAGTTCAGGAAATAAAAAAAAGAGGGAGTTATCAATGTGATAGTCGCTGTACCAGCTGAGGTAGGTGGCAAGGCCGGAAGGGTCGGCGGCGCAGCCGATCTTTCATCCCCTCCTTCGATTTGTAGCACTGCAGTCGAGATAAAAAAAAGGGGTTTAGAAGTAATTTCATCAATAAAGAAAGAAGGATATCAATGGAAATCATACTCACCAACGCCACCAGAGGAAGAGGCAAGTTCGGATGGGAAGGAGAAGTGTGGGAGCAACACTTGATATAGATGATCAAAGAGCACTCCTGAAAAGACGTAACAGTGCGACTTTAGTACACAAATTATGCGTTTGAAAGATAAGGTTAATAAATTGCAAACCCATACCTTCCAACATCTTCGACGGTATGAGAGAGGGTTGAGAGGTGACCACCGCCAAGGCAGTCGTTGAAGGCGCTCCCTCGAGCAGTGGGGCATCAGTGCTGGCTGCACCTGCGTTACGAAAAAAAGGTGAACTTGTCAGAAAGGATTGTAAGGTAAAGAAAGACAACAACTTGGGATTTACCTGATGAGCTGCCGGCTGAAACGGGGCAATTCCCTCCTCCATTGACATGAGGCCGCCGCCCGTGGCCTCATCACCCGACTCGATAGGGACCGTTGTCGTGCTCGCAAGACCTGGAGACGGCAGAAGATTGTACACAGGGAGGGCAATGATTGAAGCATTGCCGGACTCTTGGGAGGGAGCGGCTAACTCTTCCCCAAGAGTCGTACCCATCTCACCCGCTACTTCTGCGGGCTCCTCGGCCTCCACCGGCTCATCCGCCGTCACCACGATATCGCCGGCCTCAAGTGCCTCGTTCGCCACCACCCTGGGCTCAGTTGTAATGATCATTTCATCTGCCGCCACTTCAGGCTGGGCGTCAATGACCTTCTCGGCTGCAGACCCCTCAACCTCCATCTCAGGCCCCGAAGCCTCAGCGACGTTGCCCACCATCGGCTCAGGTTCGATAGGAGCCGCCTCTTCTGTTTCCTTGGGTTTAATGGTCTCCGCCTCCCCCTCGGTCGGACTTGGCCTTATAAGATAAAATATATAAGAACCGATGGCATTATAACTCTTACAACAAAATTTTGGGAGAAATATTACCTGAAGTGGATTTATCATTTGCGCTCCGAGCTGCGCGTGCCACTTGTCTGCGAGCAGTGGATAGGATGGCGACAGGGGCCTCTTCGGAAGGAGTATCAGCACGAGGGACGGTGCTGGGGCCCGCTCCCATAGCCAAGGCAGCCCTGCGTGCCTTTGCTTCTCGCCTCGACCGCTTCCGTTCCTCTCGGGCTGTCGCGATAGACCTCTGTGACGCTTCCTTCAGGGAGTCGTCGTCCTCGTTCAGAGATGCCTCCAGAGCCTTTAAGGCGTCTCTCATCGGCTCTTCAAGACGAACCTCCTGCGGTAACCCTGAGGAAGCAGGAACATCGGCAGCTGGTAGAACATCTGCGTCGCTTGGCGGGAACGGCATTGAGGTTCCTGTGATAAAAAGGGAGAGATTAGATTGACCATAACATAAGGGAAATGAAAACTTGATGAATTGAAACTTACTAAGGCCCATGGACGCTCTAAGATGTTCCTCCTCTTGGAAAGTCTTCAGGGAAGCGGCAATGGCTTCTTCATCAGTGATGCCTGTTGGAAGAAAAGAAAGAAAAACATTAGTCAAAGGCAATAAGGAGGACATGTTGCAATAAAGAAAATACGACTAGTAGCTACCTGATTGCGCAAGCTCGGCTAGCCATGCGTCACGCTTTGCCAACCACGTCGAAGTTTCGAGAGCGGCTTCCAAGTCTGTATCATCCGGAGGCGGCATGACTAATCCCTCGTTAGTCCCATATTCGATCAGGCCCTCGGCATAGGGAGAATGGGGTTCCTGACCGAACACGACGTCCGCAGCGAAGAGCGACTTCTTTTTCTTCTGCCCTCCGACCCGAGGTGCACGTGGGATCGACTTCCGTTTAGCAGCCACCTTGGAACGGCGGGTCCCGATGTCCGCACCCACGCCAGACTCTGGTGAGGCTATAACCACTGTCTCTACTGGAGCACAAGGCCCTGGTGGTGCATCCGCAATATCAGGGAGCGGCAATCCGCGCGGAGGACTCTGCGCACGTGATGGTCCAGCTTTGGCATCATTTAAAAGGGGGATTACCGGGGTCCTTGGCACCAAGGGAGCGTTGCGATCGCTACCTGGAGGTGCACCCTTACGGTCGATCAGAAACCGCCTTTCCTCCTTTATGACCGCTCCCATCGAATGACTGTACCATTCTGTATATACCCTAAGAAGTCGTGGGGCGCAAGCTGGCTCACTGATAAAGAAGTGAGAGCCCGTGTTTAGACGCATGAAATGATGCAGCGCTCTCTCCATCCCTTCCTCGGTCGCGGCAGGTTCTGATAAAAAAGCCTCCAGCGGTACCCCTTGATTATAGTTCAGCTGTTGGGCGAAACGATGCGGGTTATACCTCATGAAAATCGTTGCCCCATTCTGCCTAAACACCAAGAAGCCCGGTCTGATAGAATATAAGTGAAGGGTCTCCCGGGCCGTTAAAACTGAAGCTCCATCCGTAAAAGTATCTTGCAATGGCCGCACTGCAGTGGTGGACGTTTTTCCAATAGTCAACACCTTGTCAATAAAAGACACGCCGGCTCCGACGGCGTGGGAGCGAAGGAGTAAACCCCTGGCATTTCGTGGCGATGGATTTACAATTGATGCGCCGATCAGATGTATAATGCGAGGAAAACTGCACCTTTCGTAGAACGAGGGCCTTTTATGCATGCCGAAGACACCCGCCGTTTGTAGCTCGAGCCACGACATAAAGTAGTGTATCGGGAAGACCACGTGCAATACCCCGGGCTCGTTAGCATCCGCTGCTCGGCTGAGGCCATGATATAGGTGCGCCAAGCCAGCGATCCCAACGGCCACCTTTACCTCGATGGTCATCCGGTGGGCTGGGTAAAAGACGGAAGGCCGCATGTGGTGAGAGTGCATTGGGAGCGCAAACCAACTCAGCCAAAGCCCAAGAAAACCTAAAAAGATGGCCTCCTCGTCCATCTCGGGGGCTGCGACTTCTGCAAAAGACATGGTTGGGGAGTTAGGAAGAAAAAAGTCCTTTTGGTCTATTTCCTTCGCCGGCAGGTTATCCAAACCTAAACCGAAAGGGTCCTCAAGGGTGGCAAACTTGGCAGCTTCTGCCGAAAGGACGTTTGGGTGAAGGAACCGAGCAATGAAATCCTCAAAACTAACTCCGCGGCTCCCACGCTCAATGAAAAGGGCCTCGTAGATGTTCAACACCTTGATCAGACTTGGAAATTGGTGTTGAACAACGTTCTCTGGCGTGAGCCCCCTTATCACCGGCTTAGCACCAAGGATGTACTCATCCGTCGGGAGCAACTCCTCATAATGCTCCTGTAACACCTGAGTTTAGGGTTAGTAGTAATTAATTGTTAATGTGGGGTTTTTGGTAAAAAGTTTACCAAAACGGGTTTCTAATAAATTATCTGGTTTTGTGGTTATTTTTGTGGAATTTTATCTCGACCTCACACACTTGTGCACGTTAACTAGGGTTAAGATTAGGGTTTGCCATATATTTGAGCTTGTGGGTTAGCATGTTTGAGTTAACCATGGTGGTCCAACCCTTGTTAAAATAATTAGGTGTTAATTTATGAGTTTTAGTTTTAAGCATAGATTAGGGTTTAAGGTTGACTTGTGATTTGAAGGAAAGATTGTGATGGGGATCTTGAAGCATTTAATGAGAGTGAGGGAATGATGGCTCTTGGATGTGTCACACTATCTTCTTTTCAAAACTTTTCTTACCTCTCTTCTCTTCCTCTCACACACACCATATCATCACCCTTTAGCCACCAAAACAAATCCTACAGCCCAAACTCAGCAGCCACTTCTTCAGCATGCAGAATTTCAGCTTGTAGGCATCAACATCAGCAGCTGAAGCTAGCCCCATCAGCTGCATCAGCCTCACCAGCCCCCCTACCACTCTACAACAGCTACTAAACCCTCACATCAACACCACAACACCATCAGCCATCATCACCAGCACATCAGCCCAACTCCAGCTCAAATCAGCCTCCAAAACCTCAGCAGTACACCATCGGCCTGTTACCATCAGCATTCAGCCTTTTCAATCAAAAACATCAGCAGCAACAGCTGCTACTTCAGCCCCTCTCAACTTCAAACTACAAACACACAACACTACCACCTCACTCACACTCAATTTCAGCCTTAAAACATCAGAATACAACACAAACCAACATCATCATCTTCAGCTTCAGCCAAAACTTAAACTGCAGCGCCAGCATCAGCCAAGGTAGCACACCATATTAGCCCACACCATACCATACCACACACCATACCACACCACATCAGCCCACACCACACCATATCAGCCCCACACCACAACATCAGCCACACACCAGCATCAGCAATTACAGCATCAGCCTGGGACTGCAGCAGCTCCAGTTCATCACAGCAGCACCCACTCCCTCCTTCTTCTCCTTCTCCTTGGTTGCAAGGTTCCTAGAGGGTATAACTCCTAAACTTCTTCCTTATTGTGTAGATTATGTGCTTGATTAGCTAGTATAGTGTATTATCATAATTTTAGTGCTAGAATGGTGTAGTGATGCTAGATTTAGTCATTTTAGAGTGCTTGTAGTTTTATGAACCCTTTTTTAGTGTTAACTAATCTGTTTAAGCCTAGTGGTGTCATTAAAATTAGATGGTTGGCCTTAAATCGCAAAAGTTATGGTAATCTAGCTCGATTAGTGATTATTTCTTGCTTAGTTGGGGTTTTTGGGTGATTTAAGGGAATTTTGACAAAGTGAGAGTTGCGTTAGTTAGAATAACCCTCTTAGGTGCTAGTGAGGCCAGTCAACCAGAGAAATTCCCCAGACTTCATAAAGACACCCGATTTACCCGACTTGGCGTATTTTGGCAGTTTTAGTGACTTTATAATCTCTATAGGATCTGTTGTTGATCCGAACGCTTCAGAATAAAATTGGGAAGACTGTAGCATGGTGAGACTAGTAGACACACACACACAGAGCACGGGGACCCAACTCCCCCTCGAGGCCGCCGGTTTATTCATTCTGGCCGCAAATTGCGGCCAGAGTATGGAGTGGGGTGTGGAGATTTTGGGAGTAGGGTACTTCTGGGTACGTTAGTGTGTTGGTATCTGTAACTTTTTATTTTGGGTCCAGAGGCAAAATCTGGAGCTAGTTGTGTGTTTTCGACGTTTTAAGTCTTGTGCGACATGCGCGTGATACGCGTGGTTCTGTGGCGCACTGCGCGACACAGCGTGTCAGCTTAGGTTCTGGTGGGTTCGTGCGCATCGCGTCGTGTCGTGTGCACACGCGTTTAGTTTCACGCACGCGTTTCCTTTTATCGATATATCGCGTTTAGCAGGGTTTTCCTGATGTATGTGACTTTGTAAATTCCAGGTTCGCCGGCAGGAACTTCGAGCGCAGCAGAGAAAGGCAAGCAGGTGGTCGGGCACACTTAGCACGGGATCACGGGTGAGTAGATTTAACATCTACGGGGGACGATCGTTTGGATGGCGCGAGTCGCCCGTTAGATTTAATAAACTTATAGTTGGTAAACTTGATAGTACTTGTGACAATAGAATGATAATAATAAAACTGGCATAATATTACCGCAGTCATATCTACATGTCATACCCTTATACGCAAATTCATTTGTAGGACACATGCACCATTACCAGGTTTTATATGCAACACGAGCACTATTCATGTGGACACACACACCCTGGTAATTGCCATGTCACGACACTAGATAACCTTAACCTGGAACATGTTAATTGCCTAGAAATATGATATTGCATTAAATATTTAAAAATGAAACCATAAGAATTACCATACCTGTGCATATGTATTATCATATCATCTGCTCATGCTTAGTGCAAATCATACATTGCAAATTGATACCATAAGCATCCATAGTCATCGACATATGCATTTTTGATGATTTCATGGGATCTATGATATTTCTGGATTTTGGAGGAAAGCCGCAAGATTTCAACTGATAACTGTTTAAAAATATAAAAGTTGCGGTTTTCTAGTGATGTAAGTGTCGTCCACCATGAGTTTGCTGTGGTTTTCGAGATCCGTGTCGAGGAGTGGAGGAACCGTCACGGATGCATGGTGGGCCCGGTATGGTACCCCGGGGCAAGAAGATCGCAGGAGATGGCGTTGAGCCTGGCTGGGGACGGATTACCTACCGGTGACTTCATTTGGCACGGCGGATATCCAGAGGATACCGACCGTGGCCGCTGGTTTGAGACATGGATTTTGATGTGGATCAGCCGGATGGCTGAAGCCAGAGATACTGGACATGGATATATGAGATTTGGACAGTTTTGAGGTGTCGTTGCTGGACACGGTTTTTACTGATTTCTTGGATATTATGCTGATGTTTAAAAAGGGAGTTTCAAAACAAAAGAAAGAATAATTCTCATACACACTTGTTTGTACTTTCATGTGGCATACATACCGGTATTTTATCCATGTGACATATATATATACTTGCTAGTACACTGTTGATGCATACATACCTGCTAGAACATGTAGCCATACCTGCTTTAGGGATGCCAGGACACTTGTGTGCATGCATACGATAGCCTTAGTAGATGTTATTTATTACTCACGAGCCGGCAACTCACCCCCGTTGTGCCACAGCTTTTCTGCAGGTCCACTCCATCAGCACTGTAGCGGCGGATACCTTTGCTTCTTTTGCACTTTTTGCCTGGACTCGAGGCTTTTGCTCTTAGGTGGGTTATTATCAGTTTGTACCACCTTATTTATTGTTGTATCTAGAACACTCCATCTACTGCTACTATCATTTTAGTTGTACCTGTTTTATTTGGATTACTGTATATTGACCTAGATGTGAGATTGTGAGACTTGGGAATTTATTTTATGATATATCTGGGTTGAGCTCACTTGAGTCGACATGCTATTTCTCTTGCACTGTTATTCATTTATATTCTGCTTGTACCGTTGGGGTTGATTTTACAAGTGAAATTCTGCTGGAATTTTGGTAAAAAGGAAAGTTATTTTAAAAAGGGCAAATTGAGTAGGTAATGAGGTAAATGCTTAAATAATTTGGTTTTCCTTCGCTCTAAATATCTTAATTGGGTTTAGTGTTCTGGGCTTCGGCTTACTTATTTTACGGATGCCTTGAGACGTTTCGTAACCTAAGTGCCGGTCGCGTTCCGTACCTTGCGGGTCATGACAGCTCCCCCATGACCGGTAAACCGGATACCTCCGTAAACTCTTCCAAAGAGATTGATATTTCCCGATCCATGGCGAGGAAAGTGTGGGTAGGAATGTTCCACTGCTCCGGAAGGCCTTGAACCACCAGGTGGGAAGCATGGGATACCGGAAGAGGGAGACGTAGACTGCGGTATATAATCCTAATCTTATCAACTACGACTTCTTCGTCGACAGGATATACCGGGCCCACGGCAGGTAGCCAATCGGGTGGCGGGGGATCAGACCAATGTTATATGATTGTCCCCAGGGTCGTGCCTCACCTTGACAGATACGGCGTCCCGGGATATCCAAAACCATGGGACGCTGAACCGGAATCGCATCTATGGCGGGATGTAGAAAGCCCTTCGATGTCCAATCAACCATCTCTACGGCATACTGCACCGGGGGTGGGCTGGCGTAATGAATCGCCGTGATGGGTTCTAACGGCACTGAGCATGTAAAGCTGCGTCGACCCATAATGATCTGGTTATACCACGACCCCCAAAGGTGGAGACTCTTGTACTCCGGGTCGTACTCTTTAATCATGGCCAGGACTTCACGGTCCAAGGGCACCTCGGGAAATCCCTCTTCCGAGCTGACGAACGGGAAAGAAGTGTCTAGAGACATGATCGCTACAAAAGAACAATTTAGCTATTAGTGTTGTAATTCCAACGCTTGGCGTTTAAAAAAAGAAAATGCATTAATTAATTCATCAAATTAAAAATTAATTAAATTAAAACTAATTAATTACACCACACAGCAGTGCAGCGGGTAGGAGGCCCAATGGGGACCCACAAAATCTGGATGAAAACACCTCCTTTAATAAGACAGCCTCATCATTGGGTGAGACTGTCAGTTAAAGAAAAGATCCCCAAGAGAATATTATCATCAGTAGGGAATCCCTAGAGATAAGGAGAAAATCTTCTCTTTCAGAGCAAAGCTCTGTCACAGAATGACACTTGTCAAATTCTGGTCTCAAAAGAATAAAATTCTTTAAAGGAGTATAGCTCTGTGGTAATAATGGAAAAAGTCCATCAGAAAATTTTTACGCTTAAAAGAGTTAAAACTTTTGGAATCTTGAAAGATTCATGAAAAACTTATAAAAAGATTCTTCATTTTTCAAATCTAAAAGATCTACAGTTGATTCAAGAGCAAAACTCTGTTCATGGGTTAGAACCCATGAACAAGATCTCTACAGATCTATAAGTTCTTGAGAGCAAAGCTCTGTTTATGAAACCCCAATGGGGATCTCTTTAGATCAAATGATTTGTGAGAGCAAAGCTCTTTGGTTGAGATTAAGTTAAATTAATTTTAATTAATTTTTTTACCTAAAGTTTTTTGACTTTAGAAATGAGCAAAGTTCTGAAGTTCTTGACTGAGAGCAAAGCTCTGGAAAATAAAAATCTTGAAACGGTGAGATTTTTCTGAGGGCCAGAGGTCCTATTTATAAGGCGCTTGCGCCCCTTCAGCTCACCCCTTGATCCAACGGTCAGGAGCTTGCCACCACTGCACTCACGTGCGCGCCACGTGAGCGCAACGGTGGGGGGGAGGGCATTTGTTTCCCCCAATCAGAGCAAAGCTCTGTTGGAAATTCAAAATTCAAATTTTGAAGCAACGCTTCAAATCTCGGGCGCAACGCGCCACGTGTCAGGCGCAGATGCATTAGCGCAGCACACCCAATCAGAGGAAAGCTCTGTTCAAAGCAAAATCAAAGGAAGCAACGCTTCAGTTGCGCAAGCACTACGCTGCGCGACACGTGTCAGCGCAGATGCGCTCGCGCAGTTGCGCTGCGCTTTGCGCTGCGCGACACGTGTCAGCGCAGTTGCGCTGCGCTTTGCGCTGCGCGACACGTGTCAGCGCAGTGGCGCTGCGCTGTGCGCTATATGACACGTGTCACGCTCTAGAGCATTTGCGCCAAACATAATTAAAATTCTAAAGAAATCTTTTCTGTTCTTGTTAAAACAAGAAGATTTTTCTTCTGTAAAACAGAAGCCCTTGGATCAAAGAGCCAACGGTGGGGAAAATTCCCCAAATCACTCAGAGAAAGATCTCTTTTAACAAATTTAACTAATTTATAGGCACTATAAAAAGGACCCCAGACCTCAATTAAAAGGCATGAACATTTCTTGAAAAAAGTCAAGAGCTTCAAACAGAGAGAACTCTGAGAAAATTTCAAAAAAAAAGGTAAAAACCTTCACGAAAGAGAAGAAATTTCTTCTAATAGATCATTGATCTAAAAACCAGATCAATGATTTTTAAATAATATATAGTGTTTTGCACTTTTTATGAACCTTTGGTTCTTGAAATAAAAAAAGAAAAACTTGTTTTTCTTTGATCTAAATTAGATCAAGAAATCAAATAGTGCTTTGCACTTCTTTTAATGAACCATTGGTTCTTGAATCTAAAAGATTCTCAAATTAATCGTGCTTTGCACTTATAAATCTGCACTGTTGCGCTCTTGGGCTGGCGCTAGCCACCAGAGAGCGCCACGTGTCAGCGTCTGAACCATTTGCGCTATACGCTTTTGAAATAGAGCTTTGCTCTCTGAAATTGGCGCAACTTACCATAGCGCGCCACGTGTCAGCAGCGCAAGCGTAGCGCACTAGCACAGCGCACTGCGCCTGCATGACACGTGTCATCACCACAAGCGCTTGCGCTCTTTGATTGACGCAAAACGCCTGAAAAATGCAATGCATTTCCTAAAGGGCCAGGCCCAAGTCAAAAGTCTAAACAGACCAAGAATAATGCTAAGCGTTATTTAAAAAGGGGCAAAGCCCAATTGAAAAGTCCAATGGACCAAAACAAATGCTCTGCATTATAATAAAAAGGGCAGAGCCCAAACAAAGTAGATGCTTTGCATCATTTATAAATAGGCAGAGCCCAGAAACAAATTGATGCTCTGCATCCTTTCTGGGCAGAGCCCAAATCAAAAATAAAAAGAAATGCAATGCAAAAGCAAATAAAATGTTGAACATTTTCAACTGGACTTAGCCCAATTTTGGCCGCAAGTCCTCAAATTAAATTGACTGAGCAAGATTGCTCTCTTAAATCAATTTACGACCGGTTCGAGGGTACATCTCCGAACTCCTCTGACACCTGTCGTTGTAATCCTTCAACGACGTCAGAGAGGTGACGGGTCCCGACAACCACACATCAACACGGACTGTGGGGTCCTTAAACTCATGGACTTATGCGTCCTTAAACCAAGATACGGACTGTGGGTCCTTAAACTCATGGACTTATGCGTCCTTAAACCAAGATACGGACTGTGGGGTCCTTAAACCCACGGACTTATGCGTCCTTAAACTAACAGACTAATGCGTCCTTAAACACATCCATATGGACTGTGGGGTCCTTAAACCCATGGACTTATGCGTCCTTAAACTACCAATGGACCGCAATGTCCTTAAACTACCTATGGACCACTACGTCCCTAAACTGGAACAATAGAGCCCCCAAACGCTCTTTTGTTGGATCTAAACGATCCCGTTTAAGTTGATCTTAGCCTCAAATATGGCTAACGTATCCTTAAACATTCAAACAGACTTTAGTCCCAAATTGGACTATAAGACCCCAAATCAACTTTGGTTCAAGGGTACATCTCCGAACTCCTCTGACACATGTCGTTGTGATCCTTCAACGTCGTCAGAGAGGTGACGGGTCCCGACGGCCATATATTAAATGGACCACCATGTCCCAAAACTGGAAATGGATCTAGACGATCCCGTTAAGTAGATCTTAGTCTGGAAATTAGACTAACGTATCCTTAACAAACGTTTAAGTTGATCTTAGCCTCAAATATGGCTAACGTATCCTTAAACCAAAACCCAAAACCCAAATCTAAGAAAGTACGGATTTAGACTAATCCACGTCCTACGGGCGAAGAAATAAATAGTCTCCGTATACAATCCACGGGCAACCACAAACACACACGACACGAAGTGAAATTCTGGAGAAGGAGAAAGTGGCTACCGCGATGCGGTAGCGTAATTAACTGCAGGGGCTTGCGCCTGCAGGGAAGAGCGTCCCCACAATCAAAAACCCCTCAAGCGAGGGGGAATCTGACGAAGTCTGCTACATCGGCCGCATCCGTCTAAACTTCCGATACACGGTGCCATAAATCAACTTGGCATCTTCGGAGAGGTAGACGGATAAAACCATATAGTATCTGCCCCGAATCTCAGGCTTAGACGCCCTCGCGTCGTCGCCGCCATTCGGAGGGGAACAAGAATGATGTCACCATTGTTGTATATTATTTACTTTTCCGCATTAGGATAGACCCAAGGTGGGAAGCACAAGTAACCGGGTTCTAGAGTCCAGAGGGAGACCATCTCGAGGCGTCGAGACCTGATCTCCTAACTCTAGAATTGGTAGGGTTGCTTGCCGCTCTCATAGGGGTCTAGGGATGTGGGTTTGGCTATTCATCACAACCGTGGAATCCTTATTTTATACTAGCTTAATTTAAAACACGGAATTCCTAGAATATCCAATATTTCATATGTTATCTTCTGCTGCTGATATTCTGTGATGTGATCACTTTATATGTTTGGGACAATTGCTTTATTATTAAATATATGATATATAATAAATGTTGTTTATGTTTTGCACCCGCGCTAGTCCCGTCCCGCTATGCCGTTAGTTAAGTAACCTAACGGTGCATAACGGGACACTGTGGCGAATGCGGATGGTATAAGCGTACGTTGTATTTTCGTTTCTTCTGTGATGCTTAGGAAGTATAAATGATGGGACTTCATTAATGGCATTAATGAAATAAAAGAATCCTAAAAGATGTTGTAGAATCATATTTTCAAAAAGGGTAGCTTTAGTTTTTGCTTTGCATAGCGGTATTCCTTATAGAATATCCAGCACCTCATTCGATGAGGAAAGAGCCGAGATCCCTTAACCGGGAGTGACCTCTTTAGCGAAACTAGCAGATGCTACAACCCACTCGGTTTTGTTTTTTGATTGCTTCTTTTAGTTCTTTCTTTGCATAGTGGTATTTGTGAAATATTCTGCACCTTATTCGATAAGGAAAGAGCCGAGATCCCTTCACCGGGAGTGACCTCTTTAGCAAAACTAGTAAAAAGCCTAAAAAATAATCCATTTCAAAAATCACTTGTTTCTACAACGATATCAAGTTCATTATGCAAAAGGTTTTCTTAAAAACTTGTCGTAGCCCTCCGTCATTTCGGATAAGGACTATTCAGTATTCGTACTACATTTGTTGACCTTGTCAAGGCGTAGTGTACGGTAGCTGATTAGTGCTTATCTGCTGAAGCATGAGATGCGATTGGATTAGGGTAGTCGTACGGCCTTGTTGACCTTGTTAAGGGTCGTGCGGGTTGGTTTAATTCAATCATAAAATGTACGGGTTCAATTTGACTTGCGATTTATGGTTTGTTGACCTTATCAAGGTCATAGATCGCTTGGGGAAAAATACTATCGGGAATTTCAAGTATTGAAATTTGCAATGAGATTGCATACCTTCTATGAGATAGTTGGATCCCGATACCTACTGCGAGTAAGAGTTACTCCTGGGAGATTTTTACACATCACAATTATCACGACCCGAAAATGGCACGTGATGGCCCTTAAACTACGCAACGTCTACAGACGTAACGCAATTTAAGTATGCCAAAAACCCACCAATCTAAACCATCAAAAGTAGTAAGAATTTAATAGATGTTTTTAAACATTTGAAATCTCCACCCAAATTATTTAAAAGTCCAGCTTTAGTTCCTTTAAAATTTTGGTAGCACCTCCTTTGTAAAAACCAGCCCCAAAAATGGGTACAACATAAATATAAGTAAAGCATCCCCAAACGGGAGCAAAAACACGCCCAAAGGAGGAAAACAACCACCACAACAGATATACGACGCCGTAGCGAAGAAATAAAAGACGATAGAAGTAAAAATGCATAAAAGACAACCAAGTCACAAAATAACATACAATATCGTCCTCACACAAGTCTCTAAGTCAACATGAAAGTAGTAGATGGAGAGTACAAGGATACAACGAATATACAATACAACAACGAAAAACCACAAAACCCACCTAAAGCAAAACAGCACAATGTGAGCCGATGCGGTATCCGTAGCAAAATATGATAGATAGATGAATAGCCTGCCTTGACTACTCTGGGGAACAACCTGCAAAATAAACTATGGAACAACGGGGGTGAGCTACCAACTCGTGAATAGTAAATAACATATGCAAGTAATTGCAAGTATGCACGTAAATCGCGAATCTAACATATGCAATTAATAGCAATAAATGGTCATATGAATGCAATAGTCCTAAAAGGTACACTAACAGGTACAACTAATACATAAAGCAATAATACTATGACAATCTGTATGCAATAATCATGTAAGGTACTATATCGGTACTACTAATACATGAAGAAATGATATGAATAAAGGTATATAAATGCAACAGACATGGAAGGTACTCTAGCAGGTACACTAATGCATGAAGCAGTGCATAAACAATAATATGGAGTATGGGGTGAAACATGTCATTTCCACAGAATCCTGACATCGTGGTAGGATCAAAATCCATCAAGACAATCCAAATCCCAATTTCCTCAAATCAGCCCCCAAATTGGCTCTCATATCATATAAGTCTCACAAATCCTGAATATACAATATCGAATAAATATCATATATTCTGAATGTACAAAATCAGCAATTTCATAAATATCCTGTATCCAATATCAAATGAATCACCTATATCCCAAATCCAATATCAAGTAAATTACTAATATCCTAAGTATAATTTGCATCAATAAATATGATGGAGTATATGAATTTATATGTATACATATATATTAGTGTCCCATTCCACTAATATATATATATATATATATATATATATATATATATATGCATATATAACAGCGTCCCATTCCACTATTATATATACTTAAGAGTAAAATATCATGAAAACAATGTGTCAAGCATCGGCACAGAAATGCTGATCTATCAGGTGCTGGCACCAAGACTGGCACCCTGATAGGTACGTATCATACGCTATACCGAAAGCTCGAGTGTCTAGCTCTGACCCTCGCCTCTCGACGTATCTATACGCACATGACTCCCGTCGGTTTCCCCATAATAACCGCCGAGTCATTGGTAATGTCACCGGATGGTATGGTTCCCCCACTAACTCATCTCCTCACTGAGATTCTTGCACCGGGGTACCTTCGGCCCCCACCATGTACCCACACATGGACCCCTCCTTTCCTTGCGTGGGGTATATATTTCAGAACCGATAAAACTCATGGTGGGTGATGAAATATCATATCAAAGAAAACCGGGTTTTTCAAATAATGCATAATTTCATGAAACTACCACGGTCCCCAAATCTATAAAACATCATGAAAAATCCATATATCAATGCGAAAATCCATGAATAAAATATACGCAACATAAAACTGTAATATAAGCATATAAAGGAAAAGCCGCTAATTAACCGTAACTAGTTAATATAAATATCGCGCGGTTCCTAATTTCTCCAATTCTAAATAATATCAAGTAAAGGTAAATATGTAGCTAAAGCCAGATATATGTGTAAATATAAAGGTATAGCAAGGCATACATGTAGCTATGTCATTATATGTGTATGTACATATCGCTAATGGTACAATACCCTATGGGTATCTGGTATCTAGAATGTAAGCATGTCAAGGCATATGTGTAAGCATGTAGGTATATAGGTATGCTATATATCATATGCATAAAGAAATATGAATCAGTGTCTCAATGTCCCTAACCAAACAATATTATATAGGTATGTGTGTTGTGCGTAACATGGCAATTATTGATGGTGTGTGGCATACAATCAGTGCTCGTGCAACATGAGCCGTCAATAATATGTGTAGTTTCCTAAGGGTACTAGTCCAAACACAACAATAACTAAGCAATAAGGTGAATGCACAACTCTAAATATGAAATAGAATATGCGAAAGGTCAAGTCATTTCTAGCCCAGACGCATAACGCCATGTGGGCGATTCCCCTATAGATGTTAAATCTACTCACCAATGCTCCTGGCTAAGTGAAGCCTACCGCTCGTTTCCCCTCTTCGCAGCGTCTGAAGTCCCCGTCTGCGAACCTAAAATTTCACAAATATATCACATAAGCTAAATATCCTATATCGACGAAAAGACAGTGAAAAGCAAGGATAACGCCCTGAAAATTACACTGCGCACTTAGTGCATCTATCGTGCACGATATCAGCCAAAAACCCCAACTAGGGTCGCTAAACTACGAAACACCAAGTCTAGATTCTGATCGTCCCGATCCCGCATTACAAAACCATTAAATACGAGGAATATAATAAATATAACCTCGCAACGACTAATCGAACCCACATCGGAAAAACCCCGAAAGCTAGTAAACAACTTATCGCAATATTTCGCACTAGAATCAAGCTAACACATTTATAGTGATTTCAAACATCTTATAATAGCTTAACTAAGCTATCCAAACTATTTCCTTATTTTTAACACTTGCTAGTTAAGTTTTAGTAAAAACATAGTAAGCAAAATCCTTAATTAAACAAAGTAGTAATTAACAATAATTATCATTTTCTACTAGATTAAGCTTTTCCTAATCATAAATTAACAGTTCAATTAACATTAAACACTTAATCAAGTTTTACCCTAACTTGAATTTCATAAAAAATTTATGAATAATGAATTTATCATGATTTAAAAGCTATATTAAACATATACTTAGCTAACTTAAATAGCTAGATTAAGATTTAAACAATTAATTAAGGATTAAGATAAGAGTTTATACCTCTTCAAGAACAATTTCAAGCACAAGATTTCATCAACTTAGCCTCCCAAAAATCCAATTTTTCATGAAGAACAAGCAAGTTTAGTAAAAGGAATTGATGGTTTAATTTTTTATTTAGGAATTTTTTGGATTTATTTTGGAATTTTTGATGAGTTTTTGATCTTGGAAAATTAAGAAATAAGCTTGAAAAAATTTGGGGCAGAAATGGGGGATGAGAGGTCGACCAAGGTGAGGGGGGTGTTTGTGTAAGAAAAATGGAGAAGTTTCTAGCAAAAATACAATAAATGCTTCATTTAATGCAATTTTGCCACATTTCATTTTCTTTTCTTTTCTTTTCTTTTTTTTTTTAAATTTAAATCCTTTGCACTAAAAATCTAGATATTTTGAAGAGAAGCTTCCAAAATAATTGTAGTGATGATTTCCAATGATTCTTATTTAGAAAAAATTTCCCGATTTACGTGCATAATTTACCGCTTAAAATAATATTTTATTTGGGAAAAATTCTATCTGAACCAAAACCTTCCATATACCCCTAAAGTTCGCGCACTAGCTTTATTTTAGCTAAAATAGGTGCTGGCAAGTTTCTACGGAAGTTTGATCGAAATCGGGTTAAAACGGAAAATACCGATTATTTTGCCCTAAAACGGAAAAATTCGCAAAACGATTTCTAAAACGTTACAATTTTCCCCCCTTAGAGAAATTCGGTCCCCGAATTAAAATTCATCTACGCGTACCTTCAAGAAGATGAGTACAAAACTTCCAAATCTCGCTCCCAGCTTGCAATGTGATCACCTCACTATACGGCTATGTCCAAGAAAACCCTCCACAGATGGCAAGACCCTTGATCGAAGTTTCTACACCTGCCGAGCCATTAAGACAATTGGCTGCCCGTGAACAAAAGATCAAGTCCAAGCTAAATGGTCCGGTGCTAAATCATGTGAGAAAGTCATGAAGGTAATTGCAAAGTATATACACAAGGAATACGGGGTGAATACTAAATAATCTGGGCAGAAGTGCCAAGTTAAAGATAATGAAACTAACTCGCTTGAGGATCTCAAAAGGACCTAAAATCCTGGGATAAGCTTCCCAAAACTCAACACGTCATTCATCGGAAAAATCCGTAGGAATACATGATCTCCCACTGCGAACTCAAGTCTGCGACCATCATGGTCGGCATAAGACCTCTGTCTGTACTGGGCTACTCTCATCTTGACCTAAAACAACTGGATCATCTCCGAAGTCTCTAGACTAGCTGGGTCCAAAAATCCTACTTACGCAGAGTCAGAAAAACAGACTGGCGATCGACACGACCTAACCACTAAACCTAAAGGTTGCCAATTGGAGTGACTCCTAATAACAGCTATCGAAGGAGAACCCTAACAATGGCAAGTGACGATCCCCAACTGCCGACAACAATTAGTACGTATGCAGAAGCATATCCTCCTGAGTCGGTATAGCCCGCTCTCACAAAACCATCATCGAGCTAAAGCTCAACCAGTACCCAAGGCTTCCTGAAGTTCCTGCCCAAGACGGCAAGCGAACAGGGTGCCTTCATTGGATACGACCCATGAAGGAACTCCGTGCAAACGCACCAACTTAACAAAGACCAACTGAGTAAACTGAGTATAACCGGACAACAAACACCCGAATGGAGTCACACCCTGACTAAACCTGGGTAGACACCATAACGAAATTCGTGGAGATCTGCTCCCATTCTCATTTTGGAACGGTAAAAGGTTGCAACTCTCCAGCCGATCTCAGATGCTCAACCAAAACACACAACAAGACCAACACCTTGAAACGAAACCCAAAACTTCTCTTTACCTCCCTGCCCACCCATAACTATCTCACAAGTCACGTCAAATGTTGGTGGAACTTGGATGGACATAGAGAGTTGACAGATGTGCCTGCTCTAGGATTTCACGTCTCTACCCAGTAGTATCAGGTACACAAACGCGTCCCTAAACTTAGCACACCCTTGTTATAAATCAAGGACTCCGAATCTTTACCCAGCCGAGTATGCTCAAGAATCTCTGACGAACAAGCATCGGCGGGCGGTGCCTCGCGAAAGCGATTAAGGAAAAGTGGACGGGCACGGACATGAGCAAGCTGTCCCCTCAATAGAGGCGAACTTAAGCTGTACTCAACGATCGCACAAGAACTGTAATCTGCAGAAGACTATCTCAACAATTAAAACCTGCTGCAGGAAGATGTACATTAAGCTCTGGTGGTCCGTGAATATCTGACACGACTCTCCGAATAAGTAGTGTTTCTAAATCTCCAATGCACGACCACCGCGGCCATCTCCAGATCATGAGTGGGATATCCTGCTCGTACTTCCTCCAACTGTCGGGAAGTAAAAGCGATAACCCTATAGTGCTACATCAGTACACAATCGAGGCCCGCTCACGAAACATCATAGTTAAACAACAAAGTCGTCCGAAGTAGAAAGCAAAGAAAGAACTGATGCAGTTGTTAACCGAGTATCCAACTGTCGAAAACTCCGCACGCATGCCTCAGTCCAAAGAAAAGAAACCTCCTTTCCCGTCAATTCAGTCAATGGTGCAGCACTACACTAGTAATACTGCACGAAATGGCGGTTAAAACCTACTAAGCCCAAAAATCTGCGGACCTCCGTCCCGTACACAAGTCTGGACCAAAGCTGTACGGCCTCGATCTTCCTCGGAACCATACAAAACCGTCTCCCACAACTACAAGACCTAGGAGTCAACACAATCAAGCCTGAAGGAACACTCCGAGAATCTAGCAAACCGCTGGGGCTCTCCCAATGTCTGCAAAACAAATCCTCAAGTGCTACTCCTGTCCCTCACGACACATTGAATAGACCAGAATGTCGTCAATAATGTCACGCCCCGCTTCCCAAAATACGGAAACGAGGGATGACTAGGCCAGCCATGCTCCTACGGTCAAGGAATCATCCCGCCGTAGTCACACTTCGGCTTCTAGCATTACATGGTAATTAGTAAATAAAGCACAGTATTAAAGGAATCACATCACTAATTTATTACATTAAAATTCCATTGTTCACAAATTACAGATAATAAGAACAATAACTAACCAAGTTCAATATCACAATCTCTTTTATAGAAAGCAGTAAATGAAGGAGGTACACCAAACTATATCTCCGTGAACTCAAAGGATAGATCCGTCTCCTGTGCTGGTCCTCCCGCGGAATCTGAGCATGCATACTCAGGTCGTCAGAGCGACACAAATAATAATATTATTATAATCAGATGTAACAGGTAAATGAGGTAATACTGGTATGAGAATAATGCAAGTAATCACTATGTCATAATATGATGCAGAATATGTTATGTGTCCCTATCGGTCTCTAGGTCATGTTTGAAATCTCATAGTGGAAGGAGGATCATGTTTAACAGGAGTCTCGTACATACCCGAGACAACGGCCCACATGCCCGGGACATAACCCTGTCAGCCGGATCGCTAGATCCTGTCCTACACGTATAAGTATCACGGTTCGAATGATCATCCTCTAAACACGGTCCCGCTAAATACGATTCTCTTTCCACTTCGATTTCCCCTTTATCCCCAGGTTTTCACTATTTATGATATTGATCTAGTTGTGTACGGGTATACCAATGGCACGGTTTCATCACTGTCCACTGTATCAATCACTGTCACGAATATTCACTTTCCATTGGTGTACTCGTCACTCCTAAACCAACATCTATCACGCACGATAATGTAATGTCCACACGCACTAACACTGTGTATATGACAAGGGTATGATATATGTATTGCATGCTACCAATAATCTCTGTATGTTATGAATTAGCATGCATGTTATGAACTAAAATAAATTGTACAAATTAATATGTTACGAATTCAGAAAAATGATGTAGGTAAGATATATAGAACAATCAGTCAGTAATTCATCAAAATTTGTTTCAGTTCAATCGGAGTTTCGGTTTTCAAGATATAACCGTTTCAGTTTAAGTGTTCGCGGCTGGAATTTCAATTTCAGAACTGAACGTCTGTTTCGCGACACGAATTGCGCCCAGTTGGGCTCAGAATTTAGCGATGTCACAGTTAGATGAAATTTAGGGTTCTCGATAAAGTATTCAACGCAACAGACGGATCCTCAGTCGCATCTGTACGTTGAAAGTTATACACAGTTCAATCTCTAATGTCGTTTCAGAAAGTGTTCTGAACAGCTTTACGTTCTGCCTTTTTAAAATAAGTTTAAAATAACAAACTGCGATGAATCGGAATGAAACCACTTGTTTTCTTTCACTAACAGGTACATCTTATAACTACTGAAAGTTCCGTATCATGCGATTTCAGGAAACACGGGGACGCAGGACTTTAGACAGAACACACCAATCAGAAACGCTCTGGACTGCAGTTCAGAGTCGTGTTCCGATCCGAATATCTCCATGGTTACAAAACAGAAATGATCAGAAATTTATGTAAGATTAAAGTTCGTCGAGTCGGCTTCGATTTAAGCCCTCGAACGCAGCTTTCCAATATGTATATGATTTATAGTGATTTTATTCGTTTTCCGGTACGAGAGTGTTCTAGTTTAAACAACATATATGGGGGTATCACTTTTTGTCACGAACAATCGTATTTTCCAGCGAATTTCGTACACGTTATATATCATTAAAAGGGCCAACAGAACGTATAGGTTACCGTCAAATTAGACAAATATTTCCATTGGGATCATACATCGAACACATACGTCACAATATATTTAGTTATTCGGTAAGTTTTAATTTATATGATTTTAAAGTTGTACCACTAATAATTTAGCATGAAGCAAGTAAACACTTGCCTGGAGAACGCCTCGGGGTCGTACGGCAACAGTGTCGTCGCAAACGCGCGATATACGCCACGTATCGAATTCCCGCGAGCCTAGTTCGAAACACGAGTTTCGCGTCGGAGTTTTCCCGGAGTCGTCTTGCGTGCGCTGGAAGCTTAGGGGTGATCTCTGGTCCCTCTGAGAAGTGTTGGGGTTTCCGAAGGTCGACGGCGTCGCTCCGGCAACGTGTACCGAGCAGTTTCACAGTGAGGGGGAAAAGTTTGAGAGAATGGGTTTTGGAGTTTTGGATAAGGGATAAGTTAGGCAGTGGGGCTGGATATGGTTGTGATGGTGATGATGCTGAGGAGGTGGATGTCGTGGGAAGGTCGGCGATGTGGTGGGGAGATCGCCGGCGTGGAGGGGTGTCGAGCTTGGTTGTAGTGGGTCGGTGTGCAGGGTCGGGTCTCGAGTTGGTGGGTGCTCGGGTGATGAAGGGAGGTGTCGTGGAGGGAGAAGGAGGGGGTTGAGTGGCTGTCGTCGACGTGGGTCGAGCGACGAGGTGGGAAGATCGCCGGCGTGGAGGTGGTAATGGGTTGTTCGAGGTTTGGGGCTCGGTGGGTGTAGTGAGAGGGGTAAGGAATTTTTCTGTGATGGGGTTAGCGAGTAAGAGAGAGATGAGGGCAACGATGTTGACAACGTGGGGGCAACGGCAGGGCGAGGGCGTGGGCGACGGCGGAGGAGGCGGGTCGCGCGCGAGATTTTTAGGAGGTTACCGTTGGGGAAGGTTTGAAAGAGATGAACAGTGTAGAGTGGGGTCGGGTCGGGTATAAGGAGGTAAGTGGTCACGGGCCGTAGGGATTTGGGCCGAGAAAAGAAAAAAAAAACAATTTCCAAAAACTTTGTGGGCTGTAGGTTGAGACGGGCCGGCAAAAAAAGAATTCCCTTTTAAAAAAAATAAAAACAAAAGTGGCTGAAGTTTAAGGGGGTGGGCCGGGGGCTGTTTTAAAAAAAATTCTTTTTAAAAGAAAGCTTTGTGGCTGGGCTAAGAATGAGGGGCCGGCTAGGGTTTTTAAGGAAATTTACTTAAAAGAAAAATGTGGCTGAAGGAAGTAGATTGGGCTGAGGGGTTTTAAGGGGATTTTAGTGTAAGGATTTAATCAAGAAACATTTGAGTGGGTTGAGATAAACAGGCCGGGAAAATATAAGGAATTTATTTAAAAATTTAGAGTGGGCTGAAACTTAGGGTTTTAAAATATAGGGTTAGGATTTTATTGATAAAATTTTGGTTTTAAATCTTGGGTTTTGGCTTTTAGGGTTTGGAAAAATATGAATTTTAAGCTTAAACAACCAGTTCAAAATATGAAGGAAAAAGAAAAGAGCTACTGGAAGTCAGAGAATATGAAACATTTATTAGAATGGAGACGAGGATTTACATCATACCCCCCTTAACAAAAATTTCGTCCTCGAAATTTGATAAGGACACAAGAATACAATGTACTAAACAAAGAGATGTGGATAACGATCACGGATAACTTCCTCCCGCTCCCAGGTGGATTCCCCTGGGGAACGACCGCCCCAAGACACTCGGACTAACGGAATGACCTTATTCTTCAGTACTTTCTCTCTGCGGTCGAGGATGGTAGTAGGCTGCTCCTCGTATGACAGATCGGTCCCCAAAACTAATTCTGAATGGTCCAGAACATGGTTCTCATCTCGTACGTAACGCCGCAACTGTGACACGTGGAAGGTATTGTGCACACCAGCTAGCGATGGAGGCAAGGCCAGTCGATAAGCCACCTCTCCTACTCGCTCTAGCACCTCAAAAGGTCCGATAAAACGGGGACTAAGTTTTCCCCGACTTCCGAATCTGATCACTCCACGAGTAGGGGAAATTTTCAAGAACACATGATCTCCAACTTCGAACTCAAGTGCCCTTCTGCTGGTGTCTGCCCAACTCTTCTGTCGATCCTGAGCCGTCTTAATACGCTGCCTGATCATCTGAACCTTGTCGACTGTCTGAACAATGAGTTCGGGGCCCAGTAATCTTCGTTCTCCCACATCATCCCAACATACTGGGGATCGACACTTCCGCCCATATAGCGCTTCAAAAGGAGCCATCTTAATACTAGCCTGATAACTATTGTTGTAAGAAAACTCGACTAGGTGCAGATGGTCCTCCCAGGAACCCTGAAAGTCCGACATACAGGCTCTCAACATATCCTCGAGCGTCTGAATTGTACGCTCGGATTGTTCATCCGTCTGTGGGTGATAAGCTGTGCTGAATTTAAGGCGGGTTCCCAAACTCTCATGTAAGCTCTTCCAAAAGTATGACAAGAATCTCGTGTCCCGGTCTGACACAATGCTGACTGGAACACCGTGAAGTCGCACAATCTCCTGCATATATCTTTCTGCCAGTGATTCTGTCGACTGTCCCACTTGGAAAGGTAGAAAGTGTGCAGCTTTTGTGAGGCGATCGACGATAACCCAAATAGCGTTATTGCCTCTAGGGCTCCGTGGTAAGGCCGTCACAAAATCCATAGTAATGTGCTCCCACTTCCATTCAGGTATCGGCAATGGTTGTAATAATCCTGCTGTTCTCTGATGTTCCGCCTTCACCTGCTGACATACCAAGCATCTGGATACGAACCTCGCAATTTCCCGCTTCATTCCGTTCCACCAAAAGTGTTGCTTTAGATCCTGATACATTTTTGTACCTCCTGGATGCACAGAATAAGCCGAACTGTGTGCTTCAGCCAACACTTCTTCTCGTACGTCTCCTTTAGGTACACAGAGTCTGCTACCGAATCTCAGAGAGCCATCTTCATGTATAATCAAATCCGTTCTCAATCCAGCTTCCACTTGCTCTCTGAACTTTTGCAATCGGGGATCATCTGCTTGTGCCATCTTGATGCGATCCACTAGGGAAGATTGCACCTGCAGTTGCCAAAATTGACTGAGTGCGTTCGGATTAATGACCTCAAGTTCAAGTCTTTGGAACTCCTCAATAATACTCCTCTGATCGGTCAACATCATGACCGCTGGTTTGCGACTGAGTGCGTCTGGTACAACATTCACCTTCCCCGGATGATACTGAAGGTCCAAATCATAATCTGCCATTAGCTCTAGCCATCGGCGCTGCCTCATGTTCAATTCCTTCTGGGTGAAAACATACTTCAAACTTTTGTGATCGGTGTATACCTCCACTTTTTCACCCAAGAGATAGTGCCTCCAAATCTTCAACACAAAGACTACCGCAGCTAACTCCAAGTCATGTGTAGGGTAGTTCTTCTCGTGGTTTCTCAATTGTCGAGAGGCGTAAGCAACCACACGGCCGTGCTGCATCAAAACACAGCCTAAACCCTTTCCTGAGGCATCACTGTGTATCACCAAACCACCTGAATTGTCTGGTACTGTAAGTATAGGTGCTGTGGTTAACTTCTTCTTTAGTGTGTCGAATGCCTGAGTGCACTCCTTTGTCCATGTAAACGGCACGTCCTTCCGTGTCAGCCGTGTCAATGGTTCCGCGATCCTTGAGAAATCTTGGACGAATCTCCGATAATAACCTGCCAATCCCAGAAAGCTCCTGATCTCTGTTACTGATTTTGGCGTCGGCCAATCTCTAACAGATTCTATCTTTGCCGGGTCCACCGAGATGCCTTCGCCCGAAACAATATGTCCTAAAAACTGAACCTTGTCAAGCCAGAATTCACACTTGCTTAGCTTCGCGTACAGCTTCTCTTCCCGAAGAACCTGCAGTACCGTGCGCAAATGCTCAGCATGCTCTTCCCGGGTCTTCGAATAGACAAGTATGTCGTCGATAAACACAACGACAAACGTGTCCAAGTATTTTGCGAACACCCTGTTCATTAAATCCATGAATATTGCTGGGGCATTGGTAACACCGAACGGCATCACAAGGAACTCGTAATGTCCGTATCGGGTCCTGAAAGCCGTCTTGCCTATATCCTCGGCTGCTACTCTGATTTGATGATATCCAGAACGGAGGTCCAACTTCGAGAAAACCTTGGCTCCACTTAGCTGATCAAATAGATCGTCAATGCGCGGTATTGGGTACTTGTTCTTTATCGTGACCTTGTTCAGCTCCCGATAATCTATACACATTCGCAGCGATCCATCCTTCTTCTTTACTAATAGAACTGGTGCACCCCACGGTGACGCGCTTGGCCGAATAAATCCCTTCTCCAACAGTTCTTCAACCTGCTTCTTCAATTCCGCCAACTCAACCGGTGCCATTCTGTATGGGGCCCTGGATACTGGGGCTGTACCTGGAATCAAATCGATTGAGAACTCCAAAATTCGAGGAGGTGGTAGACCTGGTAGATCTTCAAGAAATACGTCTAGAAAGTCCCGAACAATTTCTGGGGCCGGGCTCTTATCAACCTCCATAGCTGTCAGTTCCTTGGGCTTGGCTCTATACTTAGCTGGCTCCAAAGATTCGCTTCCGCCCTCGAAAATGAACTCCGGGTGATTAGGGATGCGGAAGATCACCTTCCTTGCACGACAATCGATAACTGCATGGAAAGTGCTCATCCAATCCATCCCGAGAATTGCGTCGTAACTTCCTGTCCCAATTAGGAGGAAATTCGCATAGAATTCCCTGCCACACACTACAACCGGGCATAATCTACATTCTCGACTAGATATTATGATGCCATTACCCGTATGAATTTCCCATCCCTTGGTTAGTGGTTCATGTGGTATTGAGTGTGTATTGGTGAAATGCTCAGACAAGAAACAATGCGATGCTCCTGAATCAAAAAGTACTCTAGCTGGCAAGGCATGTACGAGTAGAGTACCTGTAACCACATCTCCTGACGCTTCTGCCTGCTCAGCGGTCAAGGTGAAAGCCCGTCCCTGACCGCGACCTGTAAATGGTTGCCTCTGCTCCTGCGGCCTCTGCTGTGACGGTCCAGAACCTCCCTGTATTTCTGCTCGCTCAGGACAACTGTTAATCCTGTGTTGACTGGAACCGCAAATCAGGCATTGTCCCTTGGCACGGCGACAGTCCTTCTGAGTATGTCCTCCTCTACCGCAATAGCCGCAAGTTACGCCCTGTCTCTGGGGGCGATGCTGTGGTACAAACGGGCGCTTCATTTGCGTCGTCCCTGCTCTGTGAACCGGTATAGCTCCTCGAGAAGGAGCGTGGGTACGTGCTGGAACGACTGGGGGTCTCCTGAATTTGTTAATCAATTGCTCCTGAACTCTCGCCGCGTTGAGTACTTGTGCGAAAGTCTGTAGATCCAACGATGCAATCAGCTGCTGCAACTCAAAATCTAACCCCTGAAGGAAACGCCTGGTCCTGGTGACTTCTGATTTGACCATGTATGGAGCAAAGCGGCTCAGACGGTTGAACTCTGCCGCATAAACGTCCACTGGGCGTCCATTCTGCTTTAAAAGAATAAACTTTTCCTCCATTTCTGCCTTGGCTGTGGGAGGAAAATAATGATCTAAGAAGCACTCCTTAAACTTGCTCCATTCGATCGGCCCTTCAAGTCTGCTTTCTTCTACCGACCACCATGTACGGGCTTCGTCTTCTAATTGTATCTTTATTACATCTACTCTGTCTTCCTCTGGAACCCTGGCAGCCGTCAATAAATTTTCCATGTTTACCAGCCATTGTTCAGCCTCAAGGGGTTCAGCTAGCCCTGTGAATGCAGCTGGGTGTAACCGTCGGAAGTCTGACACCGTACCAGCCCTAGTCTGATAAGCTGGTGGAGTAGCGCCCTCGGGGGCGGTAATAAGTGCGGAGGGTCCTCCTGCAGCGGTAATCGCCCTGAGTCCCTCAGTAAGCAAATCTGTCTTCCTCTCCTGAGCTTCCGCGAGAGTGGTCAGTGCACTGAGTATTCTTTCCGTGCGGTCTTGAGAGCTGGAGTCCGAGGAGGGGTCGTTCGGGGACGTCATATCACTGGAAGATTCAAAAGAAAAGGTTCAGATTCAAGGATAGAAATCAAGGGTAGTGAAACAAGAATAACGTAATACAGTTTAGTTAATGTTATCCCTTGATACTAAACACAGGCTCTGATACCAACTAAACCATGTCACGCCCCGCTTCCCAAAATACGGAAACGAGGGATGACTAGGCCAGCAATGCTTCTACGGTCAAGGAATTATCCCGCCGTAGTCACACTTCGGCTTCTAGCATTACATGGTAATTAGTAAATAAAGCACAGTATTAAAGGAATCACATCACTAATTTATTACATTAAAATTCCATTGTTCACAAATTACAGATAATAAGAACAATAACTAACCAAGTTCAATATCACAATCTCTTTTATAGAAAGCAGTAAATGAAGGAGGTACACCAAACTATATCTCCGTGAACTCAAAGGATAGATCCGTCTCCTGTGCTGGTCCTCCCGCGGAATCTGAGCATGCATACTCAGGTCGTCAGAGCGACATAAATAATAATATTATTATAATCAGATGTAACAGGTAAATGAGGTAATACTGGTATGAGAATAATGCAAGTAATCACTATGTCATAATATGATGCAGAATATGTTATGTGTCCCTATCGGTCTCTAGGTCATGTTTGAAATCTCATAGTGGAAGGAGGATCATGTTTAACAGGAGTCTCGTACATACCCGAGACAACGGCCCACATGCCCGGGACATAACCCTGTCAGCCGGATCGCTAGATCCTGTCCTACACGTATAAGTATCACGGTTCGAATGATCATCCTCTAAACACGGTCCCGCTAAATACGATTCTCTTTCCACTTCGATTTCCCCTTTATCCCCAGGTTTTCACTATTTATGATATTGATCTAGTTGTGTACGAGTATACCAATGGCACGGTTTCATCACTGTCCACTGTATCAATCACTGTCACGAATATTCACTTTCCATTGGTGTACTCGTCACTCCTAAACCAACATCTATCACGCACGATAATGCAATGTCCACACGCACTAACACTGTGTATGTGACAAGGGTATGATATATGTATTGCATGCTACCAATAATCTCTGTATGTTATGAATTAGCATGCATGTTATGAACTAAAATAAATTGCACAAATTAATATGTTACGAATTCAACAAAAATGATGTAGGTAAGATATATAGAACAATCAGTCAGTAATTCATCAAAATTTGTTTCAGTTCAATCGGAGTTTCGGTTTTCAAGATATAACCGTTTCAGTTTAAGTGTTCGCGGCTGGAATTTCAATTTCAGAACTGAACGTCTGTTTCGCGACATGAATTGCGCCCAGTTGGGCTCAGAATTTAGTGATGTCACAGTTAGATGAAATTTAGGGTTCTCGATAAAGTATTCAACGCAATAGACGGATCCTCAGTCGCATCTGTACGTTGAAAGTTATACACAGTTCAATCTCTAATGTCGTTTCAGAAAGTGTTCTGAACAGCTTTACGTTCTGCCTTTTTAAAATAAGTTTAAAATAACAAACTGCGATGAATCGGAATGAAACCACTTTTTTTCTTTCACTAACAGGTACATCTTATAACTACTGAAAGTTCCGTATCATGCGATTTCAGGAAACACGGGGACGCAGGACTTTAGACAGAACTCACCAATCAGAAACGCTCTGGACTGCAGTTCAGAGTCGTGTTCCGATCCGAATATCTCAATGGTTACAAAACAGAAATGATCAGAAATTTACGTAAGATTAAAGTTCGTCGAGTTGGCTTCGATTTAAGCCCTCGAACGCAGCTTTCCAATATGTATATGATTTATAGTGATTTTATTCGTTTTCCGGTACGAGAGTGTTCTAGTTTAAACAACATATATGGGGGTATCACTTTTTGTCACGAACAATCGTATTTTCCAGCGAATTTCGTACACGTTATATATCATTAAAAGGGCCAACAGAACGTATAGGTTACCATCAAATTAGACAAATATTTCCATTGGGATCATACATCGAACACATACGTCACAATATATTTAGTTATTCGGTAAGTTTTAATTTATATGATTTTAAGGTTGTACCACTAATAATTTAGCATGAAGCAAGTAAACACTTGCCTGGAGAACGCCTCGGGGTCGTACGGCAACAGTTTCGTCGCAAACGCGCGATATACGCCACGTATCGAATTCCCGCGAGCCTAGTTCGAAACACGAGTTTCGCGTCGGAGTTTTCCCGGAGTCGTCTTGCGTGCGCTGGAAGCTTAGGGGTGATCTCTGGTCCCTCTGAGAAGTGTTGGGGTTTCCGAAGGTCGACGGCGTCGCTCCGGCAACGTGTACCGAGCAGTTTCACAGTGAGGGGGAAAAGTTTGAGAGAATGGGTTTTGGAGTTTTGGATAAGGGATAAGTTAGGCAGTGGGGCTGGATATGGTTGTGATGGTGATGATGCTGAGGAGGTGGATGTCGTGGGAAGGTCGGCGATGTGGTGGGGAGATCGCCGGCGTGGAGGGGTGTCGAGCTTGGTTGCAGTGGGTCGGTGTGCAGGGTCGGGTCTCGAGTTGGTGGGTGCTCGGGTGATGAAGGGAGGTGTCGTGGAGGGAGAAGGAGGGGGTTGAGTGGCTGTCGTCGACGTGGGTCGAGCGACGAGGTGGGAAGATCGCCGGCGTGGAGGTGGCAATGGGTTGTTCGAGGTTTGGGGCTCGGTGGGTGTAGTGAGAGGGGTAAGGAATTTTTCTGTGATGGGGTTAGCGAGTAAGAGAGAGATGAGGGCAACGATGTTGACAACGTGGGGGCAACGGCAGGGCGAGGGCGTGGGCGACGGCGGAGGAGGCGGGTCGCGCGCGAGATTTTTGGGAGGTTACCGTTGGGGAAGTTTTGAAAGAGATGAACAGTGTAGAGTGGGGTCGGGTCGGGTATAAGGAGGTAAGTGGTCACGGGCCGTAGGGATTTGTGCCGAGAAAAGAAAAAAAAACAATTTCCAAAAACTTTGTGGGCTGTAGGTTGAGACGGGCCGGCCAAAAAAGAATTCCCTTTTAAAAAAAATAAAAACAAAAGTGGCTGAAGTTTAAGGGGGTGGGCCGGGGGCTGTTTTAAAAAAAATTCTTTTTAAAAGAAAGCTTTGTGGCTGGGCTAAGAATGAGGGGCCGGCTAGGGTTTTTAAGGAAATTTACTTAAAAGAAAAATGTGGCTGAAGGAAGTAGATTGGGCTGAGGGGTTTTAAGGGGATTTTAGTGTAAGGATTTAATCAAGAAACATTTGAGTGGGTTGAGATAAACAGGCCGGGAAAATATAAGGAATTTATTTAAAAATTTAGAGTGGGCTGAAACTTAGGGTTTTAAAATATAGGGTTAGGATTTTATTGATAAAATTTTGGTTTTAAATCTTGGGTTTTGGCTTTTAGGGTTTGGAAAAATATGAATTTTAAGCTTAAACAACCAGTTCAAAATATGAAGGAAAAAGAAAAGAGCTACTGGAAGTCAGAGAATAGGAAACATTTATTAGAATGGAGACGGGGATTTACAAATAACATAACAATAACTGGTCGAGGAATGGCCTGAAGAAATCTGGTTCATCATATCTACGAATGCTTCTAGGGCATTGGTAAGTCCAATGACACCACCAAAACACACAAAGCCCGTAGCAGGCACAAGGCAGTCTTCGGAATGTCATCACTCCGAACCCGCAACAATGATGACCTGATCCCAAAAAAACTTAGAAAATGTCTCACACTTTGGAGCTGATCGAAGAAATAGTCAATGCAGGTAAAGGATACCTATCTACACCGTAAGCCGGTTCTATTGACGATCCATCAATATACAACCTCAAACTGTCGTCCTTCTCCTTGACGAACAGAAATAGGAGCTCTCCAATGGGAAACACTCTGACGCAACAAGCCCCCTAACATACAACTCTGTAGCTGATCCTTAAGCTCCCTAAGCTTCGCCGGCTCATCTGGAACAACGTCGGAAAACTCTCGCACGAAAGGAACCCAGTCCAACAAACCCACTGTGGCTCCGGTATCACGAATGAACGCCAAGAATCCTCGACATCCTCTCCTCAAAAGCCGACTAGCGAAAAAGGCTGAATTCAAGCTGTGATTGGCGGCACCACTGTCCTCCCATGCACAACAAGAACTGACTCGCCGGGAAAATAAAACCTGACTGTTTTCTCGCGGCAGTCCACAGAGGCCTAGCACGTAGCTAACCAGTCCGTGCCCAGGAGAACATCAAATCCAACATTTCTAGAAGGATCAAAACGACGGACGAATCTAAATCTCCTATCCGACAGGCACACGGCTGAAATACGTGTCGCGCAACTAAAGAATCGCTGACAGAAGTTAACACAACAAACGGCTGATCTACCTAACACGACTCTCGTCCCAACCATGGCACAAAGTGTGTAAATCAAACAAGTACATCGAAAGAACATACGAATTAAGAATACCTGAAAACTCTGCATTGGACGCCCGTGCGTCCCGATGAGTAGAAGCAAACTCTCGTGTCTGCCTCCTACACACAACTGGCTGAACTCCTCCTCTGCTAACCTGTCCCCTCTGAGCGAATGTCACGCCCCGCTTCCCGGTGTACGGCGAAGTGGACGCGACAAGGTCCGCTACGTATATACTTAGATGTACATACGCTAAGTGTAACTAAGCAATATAAAGTAAATCACAAGAGACAAGAGATATAGAAATAACAGCAACTTTATTAATAACATTCTTTTGTACAATGCATGAAAAGTAAATACAACTGAAATAAAAAACGATGCCTAAACAATGGCATAACAGGAAATGAAAATACTGAATAGAACAAGGTACAATGTCTAGAGCTCGGGGTCTTCGTGAAACTGATCCAAGTCTTCACCGGTGGGCTCGATCTCTGACGGGTCCAAAGCACCTGACGACATTCAAAGAAGAAAGAAACATAATGTCGTCAGAGAACAGGTCGCTCGGTAAGTCCCAAAGATAAGGAGGAATTAGAAAGACAGAATAAGAAGTATCTCCTAAAATATAATGTTGTAGAATATCGTGTTCATGCTGTTGTTTGTAGTTTGATACGAAAGGATGCCAGTGTATACGAGAGGGGTCTCAGTATGCTAGAGACCAGGAAAAATGGAAGTACAAGGCTCCGTTATACAACCCGGAACAACGGCAATTGGATTCATGTTAGGTGTCTTAATCTTACCTGCAACATATGAATTCACATGAATGAAACATGCATCATAATATTGAGGTAGGAGGGCAGAAAAAAACCCTATTTGATTATCAAATGCATGGGTTTGTATGATTTATATGTATGTATTTGAGTGCTGCAATTCCGAAATTTGCTTTAACTTGTACGTTGCTTTATGTTGTTAATTTGATCATTTTCAAAATTGTAATTGGTTCTACACATAATTATTTCGTTATTGTAACAGAAAATTTTGTTTCTTTCGATATGAAACAGATACGATACACGATATGATAAATAAAAAAACGAAACACAAACCGTATCAAGATTTAACAACTTTGATTATGTCATATACGCGGGCTGATATTTTCATATTAGCCAATAGGCAAAAATAGATTGCGGTCTGGATATGGCATATTGGCAGATGTTACCTATATGCATACATGCATGTTGTCTCCCCATTTTTTCATAAATTAAACCAACTTTTCTATACATGCTAGTAATTACTGGATACATTCAGGTTAAATGCATAGAGCTAGCCGTAATTTCCTCTACGGTAAACTTTCATCAATGCAACACTTTGGTTCGCCTAACTAGATCGCCATTCACGAACACAATCTATTTATATGGCATGATTTTATACACTTAATTTTACCACATTTAATGAAAATGAATCATTCATGATATGATACATGTATATACATCGATACCCAACCCCCAACCTAACCCTAGCCCCAGCCCCAGCCCCAGCCTAACCCTAGCCCTAGCCCCAACCCCAACCCCAACCCTAGCCCCAGCCCCAGCCCAGCCCCAGCCCAGCCCGACCCCAACCTAACCTTAACCCCAGCGCGCCCCAGCTAAACCCCAACCCCAACCCTAAGCCAAACCCTAATCCCAGGCCCAGCCCCAGCCACAGCCGAACCCCAACCCTAACCCTAACCCCAACCCCAACCCCAACCCCGACCCCGACCGCAACCCCTGCCGAACCCTAACTCCAACCGCAACTCCAGACCCAGCCATGAACCCTAGCCCTAAATAATCAAAAATTTCTTTAATTTAGTTGGAGATTTACTAACCTGAACGGCGGTGGCGACGACCTGAACGGTGGTGGCGATGACGAGAACGGTTGTGGCGACGAGAACGGCTGTGGCGATGATAACGGCGGTGGCGACGAGGATAACGGCGGTGGCGATGACGAGAACGGGGGTGGCGATTTGGGGATTTTGTTTCACGCGCGATCGAGAGAGGAAGAAAGAGAGCGTAGGCGATCGATCTGTGCCTTTATTAAATCGCTATTTAGTTGCCCCTACGGATTTGTCCGTAGGTCCTTGGTTTGCGGCTCCGTAGGGGCAAACACCAAAGTAAGAATTTATATTTTTATTCTTGATCTTCTAAGCCCGTAGGGGCAACCTTTTAACCCTACGGATTAATCCGTAGGGCCAACATAAATCTGCCCCTACGGATTTCAATATCCGTAGGGGCAACCCCCTATTTTAGTAGTGAGGGATTTATTGGGCAATTTAAAACCGATCTAGGAATTTAGTTTATGCAGGTGAGAAGACCAGGTCAATACGAAAAAATTCTGTGTTGACGACTCGGCCGTCCGGCCGAGTCCAGCCGGCGGCGCCGACCCGAGTCGAAGGCTCGTCGGGTGGGGGATCTCCTGGGGGGAATTTTAGTGCATCTAACTTTTTGTCTTCAGTTCAAGTTTTGTGAGTTATGGCTGTTTGACTGTTGACTTTCCAAAAATTTAAAACAAAATAAATACAAAAATAATGTGGGGCAGGGGACTTGAATTCTGGTGGCTTGGTTCAGCAGTGTAAGGTATTACCAATGAGCCACAAGCTCCTTCTTGTAATTATGGTGTTATTTAATTACTTAAAATGATAGTAGCAAGAGTAAATACTCCAAGTATAGATTAAATTTAAAGTAATTTCTTGTACACTAAAAATGGAGTTATTACATTCTTGTAGCTTGTAATTAAAAACAAAATAATTACCTATATCTTATGCTCAGGCTAAAATACCCCTTTGTGGATTTTGAAAATTTTAAAAAAAAAATTTATAGAAAAATTGTATAAGAAAATTAGGCTTGTTACATTCTACCCTCCTTATAAAAATTTCGTCCTCGAAATTTGTAAAAGGAAAGTGTAACAGTGCTAGGTAGTTTGGTGAATGTAGTGTATAAAAGTGATACGATGGTGAAAAAGGCTTACCGGTGTTACCTTGACCTACAGTCTCGGCTTCTATGGCTTCTAATGTGAAGGTCTGTCGCCGTGGTATATTCCTTCTAGCTGACGGCACATTCTGCCTTTGGGGCCTGTTTCTCTGCCCTCTAGGCATGTCCCTCATTGCTTGTTGGAATTGGCGAGTAGGCTGTGCAGGTGGTGGAGCAGGTAGTGCAGGACGAGTTGCAGGAGCTTGGATGGTTGGCCGCTGCAGGTAGTTGGTGGGTGTGTGGGTTGAGTTGCTGTTGTAAGGACAGTTCCCAATTCCGTGGTTGGATGCGCCACAAATTAGACACAGGCCTTTTGCGCGCCTACAGTCCTTCCACAAGTGTCCCTTTCAATAGCAGTAATGGCAAATTTCTTCAGTTCTCCTGGGTTCAAACGATGGCCTGGAAGAGGCTCCTCCTGCCATCTGGTTGGCAGGGCGTTTGACTCCTGCAGACTGAGGTCTGCCCCTTGCTTTTATCACTGCCTCATAACTGCGGGCAGCTTCCAGAGCATCCTCATGAGTTAGAAATTTTCCCGTGGCTAGAGCAGCCTGAATCTCCGTATCCAGTCCTTGTTGAAAGCGACGGGCTCTGATCTCGTCCGTCGGTATCAAGTGTGCCGCGAATCGGCTTAACATGGTGAATTCAGCGTCGTATTCATCTACTGATTTGTCCCACATTGAACCCTGTTGTAGATGAATGAACTGCTGCTCCATTGCAAACCTGGCAGTCACAGGGAAGTATTTCACGTCGAACTTCTCGCGAAAAGTCTTCCACTCAATCGGCTATACCAGACGGCTTTCTTCCGCCTTCCACCAGTTGCGAGCATTGTCCGTGAGCTGTAGTTTCGCCACACGGACCCATGCGATGTCTGGCACTTGAGCTGCTGCCAGATCGTCTTCGATACTTTGTGCCCATTCTTCAGCTTCAAGAGGGCTTCCTTTACCAGAGAACTGCTTGGGGTGCAACGCCCTGAATTGCTTTACCCCTGGTGTGTCGATCTCAGGACGGTTCAGAAGTTGTTGCTATCCCTCAAGAAGGCTGCGAATCGCCTCAAGTAGCACTGTTTGCTCGGTGGGTGGTGCAGGAATAGCAGGTGTGAGGGGTAGTGCTGGAAGTGTGTTGTTGACGTTAGTACTCGTGTTGTTCGGAGAATCCAAAACCTTGAAGAAAAATTTGGGTTAGGACAGATTCAAGTACAGGAAATGATACGATTCAAGGAATAGAAATTTGTAAGATTCAAGAAACATGAATTGTAAAGAATGTTTTAGTTGCTCGTTCTTGTGTTATATTGCTTAGATTGTTCATGCAGACCAGAACTGCATGATAGGGATTCATACAGCTCTGACCTGCATGGGCCACCAACAAAACCTGTCACGCCCCGCTTCCCGGTGTACGGCGAAGTGGATGCGACGAGGTCTGCTACATATATACTTAGAAGTACATACGCTAAGCGTATCTAAGCAATATAAAGTAAATCACAAGAGGCAAGAGATATAGAAATAACAACAACTTTATTAATAACATTCTTTTGTACAATGCATGAAAAGTAAATACAACTGAAATGAAAAACGATGCCTAAACAATGGCATAACAGGAAATGAAAATACTGAATAGAACAAGGTACAATGTCTAGAGATCGGGGTCTTCGTGAAACTGATCCAAGTCTTCACCGGTGGGCTCGATCTCTGACGGGTCCAAAGCACCTGACGACATTCAAAGAAGAAAGAAACATAATGTCGTCAGAGAACAGGTCGCTCGGCAAGTCCCAAAGATAAGGAGGAATTAGAAAGACAGAATAAGAAGTATCTCCTAAAATATAATGTTGTAGAATATTGTGTTCACGCTGTTGTTTGTAGTTTGATACGGAAGGATGCCAGTGTATACAAGAAGGGTCTCAGTATGCTAGAAACAAGGACAAATGGAAGTACAAGGCTCCGTTATACAACCCGGAACAACGGCAATTAGATTCATGTTAGGTGTCTTAATCTTACCGCCTCGTATTACCTTTAACACCTTCCGTACCAATCTACCCCTTAAACCCCGTAGTGTTTTGTTTGTATTGCAGTATTATATTGTGTAAGTTGGATGACTGACCAAAACCATGATATCAGTAAACAGATTGTAACTGGATAATCAGGTAAATGGAATAACGGAATAATGGATGTATATCCATGGTTTGATTCAGTCAAGTTGTATAGATTGTTAACTGGATTCTGGGATTCATGTATTCATATTGAGTTGGAATATCAAAGAATAACTTAAATCGTATTCAAGTTAGAAATAATCAGACTCAAACCCGAGTCAGACTAAAAGAAATGTAAGTCGAAGTTCTATAATGGTTAGGGTCCTTATAGTAATTTATAAAACTTGAGGGGGTTTTATGTAAAAATATTTTTGTATAGTTTTCAAGATACACCTCAAGTATCTATTATTCGTTTTTATTGTTATAATGAGCGTGATTTTATTTTGTGGTATTTCTAGTGAATATGTAAGTCTACGGTAGCGCCCCGGCCGTCTACAGACGCCAAATGCGGAACAAAAACTTTTTAACTGGCGCTATCGTATACTATAACCCGGATCTGCCATTATTGCTAAACTAACAAACTGTAAAGAGAGTAGAAAGGTTATACCGAACGTCCGAGTCCTTCGTTCTTTAACCATCATCCCACGCTCCGTTGCGGCTGCTCCGATCTCGTCGATCTCCGATCTGCTCGTCCAGGTGGCACCACGTCAACGATTCTTTAAACGGGCTCCCGCCTCTGACTCGAGGCAACTCGGTCATCAAGTTTGCTAAAAGAGATGACCAAGATTGAAGTAGAGAATGAGCAGAAGACTTTGTCTCACTTCGTCCAAAGCCGTGGACGATCGGTTAATGAAGTTGCCAATTAAGTCGGGTGATGGAATGAAATGAGCTATGAAATTTCCATATACCCCAAAACTATCATAATCTTTTCATCAAATGAATCAAGCTTGTGAATAAGAGAGAGGAGGGGGCCGGCCATCATATAGAGGTGGGGGGTGAGTGTAGGAGAGGGGAGGTAACCACAAGGATAAATATCTAGTGTGAACACAAATAAATATCTAGTGTGAACACAATAAATGCACCATGAGTCACAAAACACCTCACCGCTTCTAGAACCTTCTAGAAGCATCCACACTCTTCCAAAGAAAAGATAAATCCGTCTTTAACCGAATGTTAAAAGACGGCTGATAGAAAACTGGAAACTGGCAACTTCCAAAAGTGATCCTGAAACGAATTTCAGGACAACCCCGTAACTGTATAAATATACCCGCATTTGTATTACGACCGAATACAAATGCAACTGAGACAAAGATATTATATCTACTCAATATAATACTCGGATCCGGCTTAAACCAAAGCCGACCAGTATCATCTGCCCGAAATATGACACGTGCGTAAACGCACGTGCATTTTCCGAACCCTGCCATAAAACCATACGGCCTCTACAACGTTTCGCCCGAACTTGGGAAACTGTCTGTGGGGGACTCTAATGACTCGTCAGTACCCTGGCAGTGGGTTTAACCATAAACCGTCAGCGGCACTAGCTATGCGTAACGGCTGCCCATGGACTGACCTCAAGGGAGGCCGATGATCGAACTCATCCGGAAACCCTACTGAGCCTAACAGTGACAATGTATATACAGTCTGGTCCGTTCGTCTATGAGTATCGCATATCTGCCTAGGGGGCTAGTAACGTCAGACCCCCAATAGCAGTATAAGTCGTGTCGGAGTGTAGCCCAATAACACCCTGAGATACTACTGGAGTACCTACCAGTAAATCTCCTGCCACGGCCGTGGGCTATGTGTAATGGCTCTCCTAGACACATCACGATCTCGCTCCCAATACCGGGAGAGACGAATCCCCTGCCGATCGACTCACGTGCCTCCATATGGCTCGGGACTGTACCCAAAAACTACCTGTTTGCATGACTCCTTTGAGCCGTGGTAGGATAGAAATCAAAGCACAGTGGGAACTCACACGAGACAAATGACGACCTCAGGTCGATGAACTAACCTGTACACATGTCACCAGGGAACTGCTATCTGACGATATGTATAATACCAACTAGCAGGTTCCCGGCGAGTCCTGACTGGTGTACTCATAACCCAATGAGCACCTGTATACATCTTAGGTGATCCAACTGACACCAGTGGCTTGTGAGACCGGCCACCGCCCCTCGTCGGGGTCTCGACTGTATACAATAGTCTACTCTGGAGTATCGATGCCCTGTCTCGAAACTCCCACGACTAGGGACCACAATTAAGGATATGCGTATAAACCACCCAACTCTCATGTATATGATCGCCATCATACAGTTGGTGGTAAAGCAAGATCCTAAGGGCTCTATAAAAGTGTAACATTGTAATCAGTCACCTGAACATGTACACGACTGATAAAGACAAACCAGATAGTATACTATCATCTCGAGTAAGACTGTCCTACCGGTATAGGTCCTCCGCAATCATTGCAATCACGTACCTGTGATCCAATAATTGACTCTGAGGGCACTATCTCCAACAATCTCCCACTTGCACTCAAGGCTAATTATTGCGATGTCGACTACTCATAGCCCGTGTGAAACCGAATATCCAACTCCTCTACTAATCAGTTTCACAAAGCCCGTTTGTAAAACTATTGTGTTCGAGAAATAGCCTCAGTGAGTGGATCCGCCTAGATGTTTCTTTCTGTATCTCTCTTAATCTCAAGTTCGCGGAGAAAGCCATCTCCCGAATTGAGTAATACCTGTCTTAGAATATGTCTGGATATCTGATGGGACCTAGTTCATAAATGAACTCCAAATCCAAACTTCTTAGACTGTATCGATCACTGAACCTAATCAGTATCCTGCACCAAGCCTCCCACAGTATCCTCTTGGACCACCTGTCCATAATACTATCCCTCATTAGAGGGAAAACTATAACTCTGACAATCACTCTATCAACCATGTCACCTTTGAAGCCTGGAATGATAATCGTCTCCCGAAGGAGCCTGCCGTTATCAAATCCATAGAACATGCACTTATGTTCTAAAACTGATTCCTTATGTTTCTCCAGGATTGGATTAATACAAACTTATTGCATCTAGTGAAAAAACAACATCTGGTCTGGTACTTGACATCTCATGATTGACTCAATTGCCTAAGCAAGTGATCTGCCAATCATGCACATCCCTCTCCCCTTTAGTCTGTAAGACACCTTTAGAGAGGGTGACTCCATCACCTGCAGGTACACCACCATGCCAGGAGTCATTTATTCTAAAAACCATTAGAATACTGTCAAAGTACCCACATTGGGAAACTACCCAAATCTAAATCTAAAACCATAGATCTAGAAACCAGAATGTCAAATATTATATCCATATCCAGTCTGGAGAAACAACTGTATGACGACCACAGTACAACCGATCGTAGTATAGGAATTTTACTTCCTATTCTGTGTATGTCATCCAGATACCATGACATCACACCCTACTACCTTCTTAACAGATCCATCCCCTATGCTGATGAAGTCAAACCCATGACTGTCACATCAAAAATAGATGATCTATCTCCGCTATATCCGCTTTAGTCTATAAATAGACATAAGCTACTTGCCCACTAAGCTTCCGCTGCTCCCACTGATTACGACAACCCTCCTACCGGGTCTCATAGCCTGGAACAACAGTAGTGTCAAGTCTGGGTAAACAAGAACCTCCCTGTCACCGTCTTTAAGGCCACCTGAGTACCTCTCGGGTGTCTGAGATTACCCACCATATCTGCAGAGTGGTTATTGGAATGTCAAACCTGTTTGAATATATAGGTCCTATTAAATTTTCCGTAATCGTTCGCGGTTCTGGAAACACTTCCAGTTCTACCATACTCCCACTACTGTTTTCTGAAAAAATCCATTTTACTAAAACTGTGGCGAGTCAAGAACAATATCACTATTGATCTTCCAAATGGTAGAATATCAACCCTCGTCATAGCCAGGGTCAACCCACAAACAGCCATTACAGAAACATGCCCTGAGTTATCCAGAGTCTGGTTTTAAGCATAAGCTGGACAACTCCCCGTACCTTAACATCTTTTAAGGTACGAACTATTCTATATCCAATATAGAAACTTTGGCACTTTATTTAATTAGAACCAGATTCAAATCATGCAGCTGTCTCCAGTACATATCAATTTAATGGAAAGAGGCTAATCAGCATTACTCAACTTAGGAATCCATCCAATTATGAGTAATCTGGAAGAGAAACAAGTTTCTCAAAACCATTACTATCATCTGAATACCAATCATAAGAATCTACATCTTCAATCTCTTTGAAGAATCCCGATACTTGTGACACCTGGTTCTCTACTTTATTCTTATACCCATAACTTCTCAGAACTTAGACCTTGTATTTCTACGAAACACTTGTCTAAAAACTAGAGAAGTCATAAGTAAACAGAACATAGTACGATGACCTACCCCTTTGTCCTGATGGACACTGGACAACATACAATACTCTGTATAAGTCCGCTGAGTAAAGCAACTCATAACCTGTGCGTCGTAGGTTGAAAACTGTACCCTGGCGATTTTCTCAAATATTACCAATTACAACGAATTCCGATATAATGAGATTGATCACCTAATTCCTAATAACTTACTCCCACCCATCATCTGTAAAACCATACAGATATGAGAATGAAACCTGGTAAATACATACCCTTGGAGTAAGTATCTAATCGGGAAAACAGTTTTCTTTTAACAATGCACTGAAACATGAAAATGTTTCGTAGGGGTATCCTGGTATTCCTAGCAATGCCTCTTCCATAATCCAATTCATGACTATAACCGTATATTTCTTTGTCATCTCTTCAAATCCCTTTATTTGTCTTTAGTCATTACCTTCTGTACACCATCGTTAGGCTAAATGGTTTTCTTCCTTCCCTACCGTTCGGCACCAGCCTATGGTTTGGAAGAAGACTGTCCAGTAAGCATAATAGGTGTACCCTCCTAAACCAAGGAGTACTCATATCTTGAGAGAAGGTGATGATAAAAGACAACTGAATAATACCTTATTCTTTTAAAGGTGAAATAGGAGTGGCGACGAAGTACGCGGTTTGGTCGTGAATGATAACAATCACAATTTACTTTGCCCTCTTTCTAATCCCTTTATTTTGTCTTTACATATTACTTTCTGCACACCCTACTTAGGTTAATTGGTTTTCTTCATTCCCTACCTTTCGGCACCTTCCTATGGTTTGGAATAAGACTATCCAATAAGCGTAATAGGTGTACTCTCCTAAACCAAGGAGCCCTCGCAACCTGAGAGAAGGTGATAATAAAAGACAACTGAATAAACCAATTCTATTTCTCCTGAGCCTTGATCCATCCTCGAAGAAGTCCCTTCGAGTTCGTATATAACCATACGATGGATCTATCCAATGGAAGTGGATGTCCGTAGTAATACGGGGTGTTCTGAGAAATACAAAGGGTAAAAGAAGGAGTGGCAATGACTTATGCAACATAGACAATCCAAAAGCCAGTATTTTAAGAAGGTTCGGTCAACTTGGTCACTGAGTCATAGTCTAGGGTCGGTCAAAGGTCGCTGCCAAAGAGAGAGAGAAAAGAAACACTCTGCGTGCACTCTAACCTAGATCAGAATGGTTATCACTTTATCTAATCCGGAAACCTCCCACTGTCCTGTCAAATTCTCCTCCAAACCTGAAAGAAGAATCAATCGGGATCACCCGAAGAGTAAACCAACTCATCAGTGGGAATTGGGATCCAACTCTCATCGCATGATAACGTGATGGTATGCATCCATGTTACTCATAGTCCAGAAGGTATGCGCATACTTGGCAAGTTCCGGTTTCTTTAGAAACTCCCGATAAGATTTTTGCCCCATGCTCTTATAACCTTGGCGTTGGTCAAAATGTCATAAGTCACATGCCAAGTTCTACCCGTCACTATCTTGTCAATTTGAACCCACCCGCACATGCCCTTGACGTTGGCCAAAATGGTAGAACGACTGTCCCAAACCAACTCATCTATCTATGCAACAAATGAATACCCAGCAGCTACCAAACACTATGCCTTGGCGTTGGTCAAAATACATAGCTTGAATACTACTGAATACCCAAAAGAAATGACGGAGGGCTACGGCTGGTTTTTGGCGAAAAACCTTTAACGTAGTGAACTTGATATCGCTGAAGGAACCTGATAGCTTTTTTTAAAATATAGTGGCGAAAACCTTTTGCTAAAGAGGTCACTCCCGATGAAGGGATTTCGGCTCTTTCCTCGTGGAATGAGGTGCAGGATATTCCACTGAATACCGCGGTGCAAAGAAACTTGTAATCGACTATTGTGAAGTTATTACCCTGACACAAACTTCTGCCCAAGGGGTCAGTCCTGGTGAAGGGATATCGGCCCTTGCCCCGTCGAATGAGGTGCAGGATATTCCACTGAATACCGCTATGCAAAACAAAAGAAAATATCTTTGTAATAACACCTTTTAAAATTGTTCCAACAACTGCAAACAGGTTTGCTTTCCTTTGCATTGATCAAAATCAACGCAGTCCCATCAATCAATCACACCAGAAAAGAACGAAAATAAAATGTACGTATATGCCATCCGCATTCGTCACTGGGTCCCGTCATCACCCGTTAGGTTACTTAACTAACGACAGAACGGGGACTGGACTAGCGCGGGTGTAAAACATATACAACATCTAATAGTATATATACCAATATACAATAATCGCTCCAGGCGTGATAATATGCAACATTACAGAAAAGTAATAAGCATCACAGAACAATACAAATAATCTGGGATCCCCGGGTTTCACAGATCCGTTGCTGAAACCCGACGTTCCCCTGGTCGTGTGGATAGCCTGTGTAATAAAACCTAGACCCCTACGGGTGCGGCAAGTTACCCGCCAAAACCTGAAGCGACGCAGCCCCCTATAGCAAAGTGAATGGACCACCCTGCACTTCACGGAATCCGGTAATCTTGGGCACCCCTCCTTGGGTCAACCTTACCCCCTACGAGTGCGGTGAATAGTCTGCCAATTCTAGAGTGGGGCCCCTCTGCCTCTCAAAGCCATGAGATGCGGACCCGTTGCCCCTCAGAACCCGGCTATCCGTGCACTCCGTCGCGGGGTAAAACCTAGTACAGAAATAGAAAAATAGTACAACAGGTACATCGACCGCAACCTGGTCGTGCCCCAAAAGAATATTATACAACAGGCAGTGACGGCAGTCCACATATTGGATGCTCGCCCCGCAATATCAAATGTACAAATAAATCTAAACTGCACTACCATTGCACACTGCTATCCACCACGACAAATCCGCAACATCACAGCACAACACAGAACATCAACGCGAATTTCACGTTCGCAAACCCGTCTAAAAGAACTATAGCAATCAGACGCGGTTTACCGATCAAATGACATTCCCGGTCGGAGATATAATGTAAGCACTGTAATTTAACATGTTTAAATTTCGATCGACTAAATGTAATGACCCCAAAATCTTTATACATTTGTATTATCCCTCTTCAAAAATATACCGTATTTATTTGTACTTGGTATTTTCCTCTTTCTATTAAATTTATTATACATCTGAATTAGGGACTTTTGGTCAACTTGGATTCAGCCCACTCAGTTATGAATAAAGTGTTAAACACTTGTTTGGGCTCGGTCCCTTTTATGTGCAACAATGTTGAGCATTGATATGGGTTTTGACGCTCATCCTATTTCTTTGTTTTTTATGGAGTGTTAAACACTCTTTATGGCGTTGGGCTCTGTTTGCAGAGCGCTTTATGTTAAACAGCGCCCACGTGAGGGGCACGTGAGGCGCTTGGTGCTGAGCGCCAACCATTGAGTGCATAACACTCTTTATTTTAGCAGCGCCCACGTGAGGGGCATGTGAGGTGCTTAGCGCTGAGCGCCAACTAATGAGTGCATAGCACTCTTTATTTTAGCAGTTCCTACGTGAGGGACACGTAGGGCGCTTAGTGCTGGGCGCCGACCACTGAGTGTTAGGCACCCTTTATTAAGGAGCGCCTATGTAAAGGGCACGTGAGGTGCTTGGCGCTGGACGCCAATCACTGAATGCTAAGAACTCTTTATTAAGCAGCGCCCTTGTGAGGGACACGTGAGGCGCTCGGTGCTGTTTCTTTCTTTGTGCATTTTTCTGAAGAATTCAATTCTTTGTTCTCCCCTGGATCTTCAATCCCCAGGAACAAATTCATCCCATGAGAATTAAATTCTCATTTTTGAAAGACTTGTCTCATGGATCTCAGATCCAAGGAAAGAATTACGTTCTTTTATAAGGGTTAAACCCTTGGGTATGTAGATGAGATACTATGATCTCTATTTACCTTGAAGAAAGTTCTTCTTTCTTCTCTCTTAAAGCTTATTTTTCTTGTTCTTCTTTTTGAGCTTGGAGTTTACGGTGGGGTTCCTCTCTGTAAGACTTGAAGTCTTGGGGCCTTTATATAATGGAGGAAAATTTGTTGAATTAGTTAAAGAAATCTCTCATTGAGAGATCCTCAATTGATTTGGGGATTTTATCCACCGTTGGATCTTTGATCCAAGGACTTCTGTTTTACAGAAAATATTTTTCTTGTTTTTTTAAGAAGATGGGGAAAATATTTTCTATACAGAGCTTATCATCTAATTTGGTGATTTTTAATCCAACGGTGCTCTGTTTTACAGAGCGTAATCTTTCTTCTTTAGAAAGATTGGGGAAATATTTTCCCATACAGAGCTTATTCTGTAGCTAGGTGGTTTTCACCATTGGATTTTTAATCCATTGGTTCTCTGTTTTACAAAGAGTAATCTTTCTCGTTCAGAAAGATTTAAGGAGCATTTCCTCAGAGTTTTTAACTCTTGGCGCTGGCGCCCTCGTGCAATGCACATAAGGCGCTGCCTCAGAGTTTTTAACTCTTGGTGCTGGCGCCCCCATGCAAGACATGTGAGGCGTGATTGATCTCAAAAACTATCAATTAATCGCAATCAAGAACGGCGTCGCATGTACCTAGCCGGTGAGTACGGGTCGATCCACAGGGATGTTGTGAATTTCCTAATCGCTCAAACGAGTTAATTCCGATAGGTGTTCGGATTTCTTATTAAATATAAAAACTAAATCTATCATTTATCTAGGGCAAAGAATTAAATTTAACTAGGGCAAGGAATTAAAGATCTAACTATCTAACTAGGACAAGGAATTAAAGAACTAACTATCTAACTAGGGCAAGGAATTAAATTTTATATAGGGCAGAGAATGAAAAATTACCTAGGGCAAGAATTGAAATTACCTACTTACTTTACAGATGGCTCTCTCCAAGCATCAACACAAGACTTGTCAGATCTGAATTTCTGAAATGAAAAGAGGCATCGATGCTCTCCAAAAGAAATCTAACTTTTATTGATAAAAAGAGGCATAGGGAGGCATAGCCTTTACAATGATTTAGAGTTCCTATTTATAGAGGATAGGAAATCCTAGGTTACAATTGATTCGCACGTCTACATTTACCAAAATATCCTTAGGAAGACCTAGTCAAAGTAGACTCCAAGTTTTGGTAAAATTTTATGTCTCTGTCTCTTTAAAAGGAAGTATTGGGCCTTGAAATTTCCTATGTGGGCTCTTCTGTCTTTGGGCTTCCTTATTATTTGGTTCTTTTATTAAAATAGCTTCTATGTTTCTTCCAGATCTCCAGTGAATAATTGCGGTGGACTTTTAACCGTTCGCTTTGTAATCTTAGACCTTGCGTTGCCTTGTACTGATCTTTGTGTAGGCTTTATCAAAATCCTTCTATTTGCTGGTCGTAGTTCCACTTTTGCATCGTCTTTTCTCATTTTCACTGTTTTAGATCCAAGAACCTGTAACCTATAATATGTAGCAGACATGCGTCAAAAGCACCTGTTTATTTATAAAACGAATAAGAATGGGGAATATAATAATGCAATATTATAGTATGAACAAATACCCCCAAACTTATCTTTTGCTCGTCCTCGAGCAAACTTATTTTTTATTCTCTACAAAAATCTAACCGCACTTTCGCAGGGAAACGCGATTGCACTTAGCTCGTGCAACAAGCCGTTAAACCTCTAGGTGTCCTTAGTAGGAGGAGTGTTGTCTCCTGAGGGTTTTCAGCGGATACTACCCACAAAATCCTATCAATTCGGCCCATTAACTTTTATTCTCCAATTAGGTTTTCTAACAAGGAATTCTATTATCTTTGACCCGTAAATTATCCACCCATATTCTTCACACTTTCTCATTATTTAACTTAAGATTATATATGTTCTATAGACTTACTTAGCTTTCGGCATTTCCTAAGTTTTCCTTCTAGGGTTCTATCTCCACTTAGGAATTTCTATCAACTCTACTAAAGATACAAGTTCTATTCTTCACTCCTTTCTCTCATCTAAACTCCAATCACATATCCCTACGTGTGTGTTTAAATCACCCCTACACTTGGAAATTCAAATCAAGAAATCATACCCTTGTCCGTTGTCCAAAGTACTTATTAATTGGTGAATTTTTAATTGAATTTTTCTTACACATCCTTCATGCGACCGTTAATACTTCTTGAGGTACCAACGACCGATTACAAAATGCGTTTGTACTTTAAAGCGTACTTCCTAGTCTTGTAACACATAAGGCTTTTTAGCAGTGACTCCCAAACCAGTTGGTCTAAGGCACTAGGTGATGAAGCACCCTCGCTAAATATTTTTCTATTTTTGCAGCCTTAAGTAATCACAAAAACCAGTGTTCATTTTTTTTCCTTTATTCACACTTGTATTTTTATTTTTATTTTTCATTGTACTAAGGACTTTAGACAAGAGCATTTCAAGGTCTCTTCTACTATTCCAAGTTTCAAGGTGCGTGATTGTATAAATTGTAGGGTATACATTTTCAGAATCTAGACTTAAGGTAGGAATTATTTTTCAAACTTATACTTTAATAAAGACATCAATACTTTTCGCTTGTTTTAACTTAGCCCAAGAAGTGAACTCAAAATTTTGCCTATTTCTAAATAAACTACAAAGACATATACTTTCTACCGTTAAACTTTAAGGAAAGTTATTTTTAGGGTTTTTAATTTACTAAGTCTAAGATCTAGTTGTTCCTAGCCAGTTAACCTATTTGTCAAACTCAAGTCAAATGTGGCCAAAATTGAATATAATAATTTTTATGATTTTTGAAAATTTTCAATTTTTATGGCTTTTCAAATAAATATGCAAATGCAAAAATATACATATGAATGCGTAGGAAGAAGACGTATCGAGCATACCCCCAAACTTAAACTTGACAGTGTCCTCGCTGTCATGCTGCACCAAGAGGGTCAAAACGCCGGCACTCCTCTGTTTATTTATTTACAATTTTTTTTTTTTTTGAATTTTTTATTTATTTATTTTGTTATTTTTATTGTTAAAAGAAAAACAAAAATATATACACAACAAGGTTCCCCCCAAACTTAAGCTTGGCCTTACACAAGCCAAAGGTTAGCACCAACCATTCAAAAATCTTATCGTGGTAATGGTCGAGTTGGTGAAAGAATGGAGTGGAAAGAAAAGAGATGAGAAGCACACGAGACCGTATGGAGGTAGAAACGGGATACGGTCTCGGTGGGGGAGAAGAGTGGTGGAAAAGAGAAAGAAGTAGAGTACGATCTTGAGGGTGTAAATCGAGTGAATAAATTAGCGTAACGGTCATTTGCACGGTCGGAACAATGGAAGGTAGGGAAGGGAGTGAATTAGGGATAGTCTCATTCTCACCGTGGTAAACTGTCTCGAACTTGAAAGATTCCATCAATGGTTCGAAACGACAGTATGGAACCGAGTCTGATGGTTCAACTAACTCATCTGAAAATGTAAAGGACTCAAACTCAGGCGGTGAGTCATCAACATCGTCCGAAAAAGTGAAACACTCGTAATCATTATCGTCTGTAAGAACTGTGTCAGATTCAAAAAGAAAATTTTCAAGCTCACGGTCTTCAAGTGTGATCTTTTGCGTAGTCGGAACGATGGACAAGAGGGAGGGTGATATAACAGTTAAAGGTTCGGGAGAATGAATTGGAAAATCTGACACATCAAACAAAAATGATTCAACCTCTATATTATCCTCAATACTCTCCTCAATACTATCCTCATAATTCTCCTCAAAATTTTCCTCAAAATTTTGCTTATCCATGCCAATATCATCAAAATCAAGACGCATATGAAGTTCGGGAGAAACATCTAATGACTCGGGATGATGAGTTGGACATAAAATTTCAATCAAATCTACCGGTTCATCATCCAAAATATTCCCAGCGTCTATATCCTCAATCAAGTGAAAATCAATATTTTCTGACACCTCATCAAAAGCATGGATATTTATCGATTTAGGTTCTAGATTGGAGGTGTAAAGGTCAAACGGATTAGATGTGGTTTCACTCGAAAGGGGGTTTTCACAATTTGGCAAATCAAGCACTACAAAATCACACAACTCGTTTTTATTTTCAACAGGTGAACGATTTAGGGCAATCGATGGAAAACAAGAGTTGTGGGCTTCAATTGGGTAAGGGTAGGTCTGATTTGGGAATGTGTAGAACTCACTCGCTCCTCTCAAATTCTCACTCTGTCCAACCGCCTCCGCATACATTGAAAAATTTGAAGCTAGCGGGAAACTAGCTACCGGTTCACTAGGTTGCATAAGGGCGGCCATGGACACTTCCACATTCCTAGTCATTTTGTTTGTTGCAGCAATATAAGCTTCCAACGACTCTTCCAAACTAGACTTGGGTGGTAAAGGAGTTTCGGTAAAAGATTCAAAATTATTTGGATACGTGAAACTCCCGAAAGGCTGTGTAGAAATAGGGTCTAGTGAAGGTGGGAAAGTCGGGTAGGACTGGTAGGAAATGGATGGTTGAACAGGATTAGGATCAACATGTGGATAAAAAGGTGGATGGACTTGTTGATTCCTAGAACTGGATGATGGAAGAGGGGTGAAAGATCGGCTACGAGATTGAGCGATATGCTCAGCAATGGACATCGGTTTAGGAGTTACAGCAGCACTTGAAAAAGTGGTATCAACATATGAAGGTGGTAAAGGTTGACTTGGTTGACACAAAATGGGTTGCAAAATCGAACTGTTTCTCCTAGACGCTTCTATTTGATCTTTCAAAGATATTTTGGGCACGGAGGGATCTTCTTTAAATCGAACGAAACAATTGACGTACTACGCAAAGTTAGGTTCGGGATACCAAAGTTCGACAAGAGATTTATGATGTGAGGTACCCATGTTAGAAGAAAGAGAAGAGAAAGAAGATTGGGGTGTACGGATTTCTTAGCGACAAAAGTTGCAAGTCTTTTTATAAAAATTTTCCTCTTATTTTTTATTTGTTTTGCAAAAATTTTCAATAAAGGGCTTAGACACAAATGCAATCAACCAGAAATGCACAATCAGGCCTAGATCTAGGGTCACCTAGGTCAGCTAGACAGCTCCTAACTATTCCAAAGGGCTAGAAATAGGACCTCAAACCGCCTCTTCACCGCCAATTGCGGCCAGGTAAGTGCCAGGTAAGTGGGAGGCTCCCCGCTACATGTAGCGATCCTAATTAAGTAACCACTTGCCTTAGACACACTTACCTAGACACCGCAAAATCAGGTTAGGATAAACGGTCGATGCCTATAACTAGTCCTCTATCCTATTGAGCTCAAAGTCCTTAGGGCTGAGTCTAGTATTTTTTAATTAAATATGGTAAATGCAAATGCCTTATGTGATTTTTGGGGTTCTGGGAAGGGTGATGAAATCCCCACCCAATCTGAATTGGTCAAAAGCCCCTTAAAATCTGATTAAAGATATGCAAAACAGTAAATCACTTGCAATCAAATCTTTTTTTGTGAATTTCAAACTATGCAAGTTTTCTAATTAAAATTTTCCTTTTTCCGCTTGCTCTTTATTTGGAAATTTTGCAAAAAGATTTTCGATAAAAGATATGCAAAACAAAAAATATTACTTGCAATCAATTTCTATTTTAAGCGAGCGCAAAGAATCCTGCACAAGATTTGTTATTCGGAAGGGAAAAAATTTTTAAGCGCAAAGAATCCTGCAGGAGATTTTTCAGAGGAGATATCAGAGATTTGCAGAGGAGGAGATCAGAAGACTTACAGTTTTTTTATAATGAACCGCAGAGGAAGTTTGGGGATCTGATCCACTGAGATGACTGCTGAACCGCCGCCCTAAGCCACCAACGACCGCAGATCCGCCGCAAGGCGATGACGTCAGCAGGCGAATTTTTTTTCCCCACCAGATCGTGCGGTTGACTTGTTGACTCGGTCCTCCAAATTTCTTCTGTTATCTGTTGTGATATTCCTCTGTTTGTTCGGATTTGATATTTGCTGTTTTGATTTCTGTAGATTTCCAGATCCGAATTTGTTCGTAGATCCTGCAAAATTCACACAAAAGTACCCTTCCCAAAAATAACAGATGATATATTTTTATATTTTTATATTTTTCAGATATTTATGAATTTTTTAATTTTGATTAACCCGAAATTGTAAAAAGGAAATAACACACCATCCCCGGCAATGGCGCCATTTGATTGTATGTCAAAAATATTCTATTAACCGCAATAAAAAACGGCGTCGCATGTAGCTAGCCGGTGAGTACGGGTCGGTCCACAGGGATGTTGTGAATTTCCTAATCGCTCAAACGAGTTCCTATTTATAGAGGATAGGAAACCCTAGGTTACAATTGATTCGCACGTCTACATTTACCAAAATATCCTTAGGAAGACCCAGTCAAAGTAGACTCCAAGCTTTGGTAAAATTTTATGTCTCTGTCTCTTTAAAAGGAAGTATTGGGCCTTGAAATTTCCTTTGTGGGCTCTTCTGTCTTTGGGCTTCCTTATTATTTGGTTCTTTTATTAAAATAGCTTCTATGTTTCTTCCAGATCTCCAGTGAATAATTGCGGTGGACTTTTAACCGTTCGCTTTGTAATCTTGGACCTTGCGTTGCCTTGTACTGATCTTTGTGTAGGTTTTATCAAAATCCTTCTGTTTGCTGTTCGTAGTTCCACTTTTGCATCGTCTTTTCTCTTTTTCACTGTTTTAGATCCACGAACCTGTAACCTATAATATATAGCAGACATGCGTCAAAAGCACCTGTTTATTTATAAAACGAATAAGAATGGGGAATATAATAATGCAATATTATAGTATGAACAAGGCGCTGCCTCAGAGTTTTTAACTCTTGGCGCTGGCGCCGTCGTGCAAGGCATGTGAGGCGCTGCCTCAGAGTTTTTAACTCTTGGCGCTGGCGCCATCGTGCAAGGGACGTGAGGCGCTGCCTCTTTCAAATTTTGAACAGAGCTTTGCTCTTTTATTGGGGGGAAACAAATTCCCCCCACCGTTGTGCTCACATGACTTACACGTGAGTCCAACGGTGGCAGCGTTTCCACTGTTGGATCTTTTTGAATGTTGGATCGTCTTCCTATGCCTATAAGTAGGGCCTTTGGCCTTTGAGATGACTGCTGTTCATATTCCATTTTTCTTCTTTCTGAGAATTCAATTCTCTTTCTGTAGGGATCCTAGGCACTCTCAAGAGGTCTCACAAGGCATCAACCATGCCAATTTTAAATTTTATGAGTGCCGAGAAACCCTAATACGGATCGTCGACTAGAATTTTAGGCGAAACAAGAAACTAGTTAACATCTTAACTAAAAGTGAGATGCTACAACCTTTGTAGATACGGTTATCCACTTCCTTAGCTCCACGTAGTTGTCTCCTCGCTGTCCATCGCGAATCCCAGACTCAAGCATCGGCTTCATCGGAGAAATGGGCGGGCAAGGTCGTCGGCTTCGTGCCGAAGATGATCTACGTCGAGGCTTCACAAGATCAAGCTCCAACTTCACCAAGTTGTGAAACTTGTGAAGAAAACACCCAAAACCACTTGGCAAGAGATAGAGGATGAAGAAATAGGAGGTGGGTTCACTTTAGAATTGGATTTCTCACACTTTTGCTCTAGATGCCATTAATGGTGGCAAGCTTTTTCTTTATCTCATGAAGAAGAAGAAGATGAAGATGATTATGATAAGTCTTTAAAAATGAAAAAGAAAATGAATACTTATCATAATGTAAACCATGGTTAGGTGTAGAGAATTGACTAAGGTTAGATGAATGGTTAGGGTTAAGCATGAAGACAAAATGGTCACTTTGGTCAAAACTTCAACAAGCTTCAACAAGCTTCAAGAATGAAAGCAACCCTTTTGTTTTCTTTTGCCATTTCTTTTTAATCCAAATTAAAAAGGATAAAAGAATGAATAAATAAAAACCCTAACCATTTACTTAACCAAGGTTTAATTCTTTACACTTAACCAAATGAGCAAGCATCATCAAACATGATACAAACATGTGCATAAAAGTATATCACATATACAACTTGCACATCAAGTGAGAAAATCCATTTAAAGTGAACCAATACTAGTTAATGCAAAGTAATATATCAAATATATAATTATACATTAAATCATTAAATCAACACTTGATTTAACGATCCGGTCATATCGCATACAACCGACTAGTATCCTATATATCGGCTTATCGAATCAATCCTTGATTCGATATCTAGGTTATATCGAATATAACCAATCGATACTTTCATCGCGAGAATGGAATGCGGTATCACATACACGCATTATTCTCGGTCCTGCACATATCTCATATGCGCTCCTATTTCGTTTCGCTTGAGCCAGGAAACCTCTGTGTAGGACTCTAAAGACTCGTCAATACGCCGGCAGCAGATGATGATCATATCAAGCACCCACAAGCCGCAAGAGGTCTGCTAAACGTAACGGCCATCTGGGTATTGAGCGATCAGAAGATCGACAAGCTAGCCCGCTCACACTCCTGTGAATCCAACCAGTAACACTTACCGTACAGTCCGGTCTGTTCGTCTGATATGTCGCATATCAAGTCTAGGGGTGGTAAACGTCAGACCCCAATAACCGATAAGTCGTGCCGATGTGAGGCTCATAACGGGTCGAGAAACTACTGGTAACACTTACCAGCAAATCGCTGATCAGCCCTGGCTAGGGACTTCCCTGTTACGGCCAATCGAGCACAGCGCAACATCAACCCCCAATATCCGGAGAGACGAAACCCCTCCTATCGCTCATTGCCTCCATGTGACTCGGGACTGTACCCAAAGACCGCCGTTTTGCACGCCCTCATAGACGTGGTAAGGTGGAGATCAAAGCACAGTGGGAATCACACAAGACTCTATGACGATCTTGGGTCTACAGACTAACCTGCACAAGTGTCACCTGAGAACTGCCATCTGACGTGAGGTATAATACCATCTGGGAGTTCTCGGCGAGTCCGTCCAGTTTACCCAGTCTCCACTGAGCACCCGTATACCATCTCTGATGTCAAACACCAATGGATATGGGATCATCCATCGCCCATCTCATGGGTCGAGAAGCATATACGCTAGTCTACACTGGTATATCGATGCCCCGTCTCGATACACCCATGACTAGGGACCTTGAAGGATATACTTATGGACTACCATGTTCCCACTAGTATGATCTGCATCATAGTCCAGGTAGTTAAGTACACATCCTAAGGGCTTTATCAACATGTAACTATAAGACAGTATAAAGAGACAAGTGTACATGTTATGATAAAGAGCAACCAGATAGCATACTATCATATCGAGCAAGAAAGTCATCTCTATATATGTCCAAGCATCCAATATAATATACATCATCTGTACAATACTGGCCTCTAGGGCATACATACAACTAACAATCTCCCACTTGCACTAGGGCCAGCTGCTGTAGTATCGCATACCGAGCATCCCGAAGAGTCTGTCAAACTGTATCTGGGGAATGGCCTTCGTGAGTGGATCCGCCGTGTTATTCTTCGTGTCAACCCTCCTGACCTCGATCTCCCGGCGATCAACTTTCTCCCGGATCAGGTGATACCGCCTCAGAATATGCCTGGATCGCTGATGGGACCTAGGTTCCTTGGCCAAAGCCACCGCTCCATTGTTATCGCAATACAAAGGTATTGGATGCTCAATGGATGGAACCACTCCAAGTTCAGTATTGAACTTCTTGATCCAGACAGCCTCTTTAGCAGCATCATTGGCAGCGATGTATTCAGCCTCCATCGTCGAGTCTGCCACGGTTTCCTGCTTGGAACTCTTCCAGCTAACCGCCCCTCCGTAAAGGGTAAAGACAAATCCCGACTGCGACTTAGAGTCGTCCTTATCACTCTGGAAGCTCGAATCGGTAAAGGACTCCACTTGGAGTTCTCCGTTACCATACACCAAGAGCATCTCTTTAGTCCTTCGTAAGTACTTGAGAATGCTCTTCACAGCTGTCCAGTGACTCTCTCCAGGATCAGCTTGATACCTGCTCACTATACTTAGTGAGTATGCAACATCGGGTCTGGTACATAGCATCGCATACATGATAGAGCCTACAGCTGAAGCATAGGGTATCCCTTGCATGCGAGCTCTCTCTAAATCAGTCTTGGGAGACATCTCTTTGGAGAGAGTGACTCCAGAGATCGTGGGTAAGTTCCCATGCTTGGATTCTTCCATACTAAACCTCTTTAGTATGGTGTCAATGTACCTGGATTGGGACAATCCCAATATCCGTTTGGATCTATCTCTATAGATCCTTATTCCCAATATGCAGGAGGCATCACCAAGATCTTTCATTGAGAATCTTTGTGATAAGAAGAGCTTGACCGATTGCAGCATAGGAATATCATTTCCTATCAAGAGTATGTCGTCCACGTACAATACGAGGAAGACAACCTTACTCTCTGCTACCTTCTTGTAAATACAAGGTTCATCTGGATTTTTGACGAAATCAAACTCTTTGATAACGACGTCAAAGCAGATGTTCCAACTCCGCGATACTTGCTTTAATCCATAAATGGATTTAAGCAGCTTGCACACCTTCCCGCTGCTCCCACTGTCTACGAAGCCCTCTGGCTGAGTCATGTACACACACTCTTCTAAATCACCGTTTAGAAAGGCGGTCTTAACATCCATTTGCCAGATTTCGTAATCATAATATGCAGCGATGGCAAGCATGATCCGGATGGATTTAAGCATAGCCACTGGAGAAAAGGTTTCGTCATAGTCCACACCTGGTCTTTGACGAAAACCCTTTGCTACAAGTCTAGCTTTGAAAGTCTCCACTTTCCCATCTACACCAAGTTTTTACTTGAAGATCCACTTGCTCCCAATGGGTTTTACCCCTTCAGGAGCAACTTCCAAAGTCCATACTTTGTTGGTGTACATGGATTCCATCTCGGACCGCATTGCATCCAGCCATTTCACAGAGTCACCACTCGTGATGGCCTGCTCGAAACTAGTCGGGTCATCATCTTCCATGATGCAATCCTCGCTTCCACCATCAATGAGAAAACCGTAGTATCTCTCAGGTGGACGAGAAACCCTACTAGATCGGCGGAAAGGCTGGGGTTCGTCGGGTACTACCGAATCTTCTGGTTCCACTAAATCTTCAGTTATAGTTTATGTTTCTGGAACTTCTTCCAGTTCTACCTCAGAGCCACTAATCTCTTTTGCAAGAAATTCCTTTTCTAAAAAGGTGGCATGTTGAGCAATAAACACCTTTTGTTGTTCACTGTGGTAGAAAAAATATCCATTTGAATGTTTAGGATATCCCACAAACTTACATAGAACTGACCGTGCCTCGAGTTTGTCTGGATTTTTCCTTTTGACATAGGCCATACAACCCCATATCTTAACTCGTTTAAGACATGGTCTCTTCCCACTCCATATCTCATATGGTGTGGTAGGTACAGATTTAGTTGGAACTTGATTCAATAGGTATGCTGCTGTCTCAAGCGCATACCCCCAGAAGGAAATAGGTAACTCAGCTGTACTCATCATAGAGCGCACCATATCTAATAGGGTGCGATTCCTTCGCTCCGATACACCGTTGTGCTGTGGTGTATAAGGAGGAGTAAGCTGAGAGAGAATCCCATTCTCTTTTAGATAATCTAGGAACTCATTGCTTAAGTATTCTCCTCCTCGATCAGATCGAAGGATCTTAATACTTTTGCCTGTTTGTTTTTCTACTTCGTGCTTATATTCTCTGAATTTCTCAAAAGCTTCAGACTTGTGTTTCATCAGGAACACATGTCCGAATCTAGAGAGATCGTCAGTGAATGTAATGAAGTAGGAAGAACCGTTCCTGGCAGGCGTAGACATGGGACCGCATACATCACTATGTATCAGTCCTAAGAGTTCATTAACTCTTTCTCCGTGTCCACTAAACGGAGCTTTGGTCATTTTTCCTTTGAGACATGAATGGCAAGTATCATAAGATGATAATTCAAATGAATTCAAATAACCATCCTTATGTAACTTAGCCAGTCGTGTCGCATTGATATGACCAAGTCTACAGTGCCACAAGTAGGATTCGTTCATTTCTGAACATTTCCTCTTGTGTGTGTTTTGTATATCGAGGACTGTATTCTGATTTAGAATGAATATGCCATTATGTAACGAGCCTGATGCAATCAGCTTTTGATTTTGGAATATGTTCATAACATTATCCTTTACTACAAAATTATATCCTTCTTTACTTAATAAAGAAACTGATATAATGTTGCACATCATGTTCGGTATATAATAGCACTCATTTAGAATCAGTGTATTACGACTTGGCAATACAAGGTGATATTCGCCAACAGCTTTGGCTGCAATACTTGCACCGTTCCCTACTTGAACGGAATGATCACCTTTTCCCAGTTCTCTACCTTTACGTAGCCCATGTAACAATTTACATATATGGGATCCTGATCCGGTATCCAATACCCAGGACGTAGGGTGAACTGAGAAACAGTTCTCAATGACTAACACACCTGAAGAAGATGCATCAACATGCATGTTCTTTTGGGCGGCGTGAGTATCCAGATATTCTCCTATTTCCTGTTCAGTCTTATAACTCTTATAAGAAAGAACGGGTCCAACGTTCCCCTGCTCAATATAATAATAAGCGGGTTTAGTCAATACATCCATATTATTATCTTTATTAGGGAATGACATGGTCGCTACCTGGAGAGAGAGAGAAGAAAACACTTTAGCGTATGCCCGTGCAAGATCAGATTGGTTATTATCTTATCTAATCAGGATGGCTCCCACTGGTTTTTATCAAATCTTCCTTCAAACCCTAAAAGGAAAGACTACCCGGGATTAATTACACACTACAAGTTCGCCAATCTTTCAGCCAGGCCAGTGTCGGTACTTTGAGGGAGGTCCCCCGTGCTTTCGCACGAACCTAATTACTGTAAACCTCGTTTTCCCAGAGGCGTAACCCCGTTGACACCTTTCTAGACACCTACTTGATCGGCTAATTGTAATGTGTAAAACTCTCCCAGGAGTAACTCTTACTCGCAGCGGGTATCGAGATCCAACTATCTCATAGAAGGTATGCAATCTCATTGCAAATTTCAATACTTGAAATTCCCGATAATATTTTGCCCCTAGTGTGCCATGACCTTGACAGAGGTCAACAAACCATAGTGCACTAGTCAAGTTCAACCCGTCATTTCTTGATTGAATCAAACCCACTCACACGACCCTTGACAGAGGTCAACAAGGTCATACGACTACCCTAATCCAATCACATCACATGCTTTACAGATAATTACTAGTTAGCTACCGCACACTACGCCTTGACAGAGGTCAACAAACGCAGCACGAATACTAAATAGTCTTTATCTGAAATGACGGAGGGCTACGACAGGTTTTTCTGAAAACCTATTGCGTAATGAACTTGATATCGTTGTAGAATCAAATGAAGTTTTGAAATGGAGTGATTTTGAGGCTTTTCTAGTTTTGCTAAAGGGGTCACTCCCGGTGAAGGGATCGTCGGCCCTTTCCTCGTCGAATGAGGTGCGGGATATATCATATATATCGCTGTGCAAAGCAGAAACTATAGAAGCAATCAAAAACAAACCGAGTGTGTAGCATCTGCCAGTTATTGCTAAAGGAGTCACTCCCGGTGAAGGGATCTCGGTCCTTTCCTCATCGAATAAGGTGCAGGGTATATCATATATACCGCTATGCAAAGCAAGAACTGTAGCTACCTGTTTTATTTGAAATTTGATTCTACAACATCATTTGGTTTCTTTTATTTCATTAATCACATTAATGAAGTCCCATCATTTAAGTCACCTAAAACATCACAGATAAATACGACGTACACTTATGCCATCCGCATTCGCCTCGATGTCCCCTCGTGCACCGTTAGGTTAGGTAACTAACGACAGAGCAGGGCAGGGCTAGTGCGGGTGCAAAACATAAGTAACGTCTATATAATATATCATATAAACTATATACGGTATCTATCACAGAACATCACATGATCACATCACAGATATCGCAGCAGAAGAAACATATGAAACATTGGATATACTAGGACGTCCGTGTTTTCAATACGAGCCAGTATAAAACACGGATTCTACGGTCGTGATGAATAGCCAATCCCACACCCCTAGACCCCTACGAGAGCGGCAAGCAACCCTACCAATTCTAGGGTTAGGAGACCCGGACTCGACTCTTCGAGATGGTCTCCCACTGGACCCTAGAACCCGGTTACTTGTGCTCCCCTCCTTGGGTCTATCCTAATGCGGAAAAGAAAATAATATACAAAAGGTGACAACTTCCGCAACCTAGAAGTGCCCCAATAAAAGAATATTACATACAAGTTTTTACATGAATGAAAATGAAAAAACACTCATCTCACATAAAAAGCCCCGGCTATTCAAACATGACAATCCAATATAACATATCCAGTAACACATAACATCACATGTCATGAACGTAAGTAAGTATGCATACCCCAATTGTCGTTGACATATAGCAACGAAACCGGCGATATCACATATTACACTTACGGTCACAGAAAAGAAAGTGTAAAACTACAACAGTTAGAATCTGCAACCTCCTTAGACATCGCATGCCTAACACATATAAACCCCGCATTTTAGTCCCATTATCGAAAACTCTTTTCAATATGAAGTGAGACTAAACCGCTAGATTTATAATATTCATCCAGTTATCTCATAACTGTTTGTGAATTCCAATTATTGTATCCCGTTCCGGACAAATAGAAAATATTAAACTTTCCGATCGAACATTCGAACACCCAAGTTTTCCCGAAACCGATCAACACATGAAATAAGTTCAAAGACATTCACTTCATGCCTCAGTACCAACGGTCCAGCCGTAGAAGGGTCAAGCCAACGCCTCACATGTGGCATGCCGTACTGCCCCAAACCCGAAGGTTCAAAGGGCAGTTCAAGACGGTCACATAATCGAGTTAAGGTTTGTTGTCTTCTAGTGGGACCATCGCGTTACTTGCACTACTTAGAACGTCATTAAACTACGGAAAAGTCCAACAATTGGAAATTTCCGGGCAGGGGAAAGATTGGGTATTTACATCCGGTCGAACTTTTTAACATATTCTAAAATTATCCGGAAAATCACATAGACAAAGTTTGATAATCCGATCGAATCTACGAACTCCTAAAACAACCCAGAAAACTCAACTCTTGAGTTCAGATTAAAAATTCCCAGGAAAACCAACACCGCAACATAGGAATTACTGTGCAAAATTGAACAACAGAAGAGACTAGATGGCCGCGGAACCGCCGCATTAGGCATGCTAATGCCGCAGTTCCACCGCGCTTCTATGGTATTAGGCTATCGAATTTCACAGTAACTCTTACAATCTCCTGCTGATTTTTCTGCATATTTTTAATATGGAAAAAACCCAGTTTTTGAAAAAAGTCCAGAGAGCAAGTTTGGGATTAGGGTTTCGATTCGTTCGGATTTCAAACGTCGTCTACATTTCGCCTAAGGCTCTAGCTAGGCTCTGATACCACTGTAGGGATCCTAGGCACTCTCAAGAGGTCTCACAAGGCATCAACCATGCCAATTTTAAATTTTATGAGTGCCGAGAAACCCTAATACGGATCGTCGACTAGAATTTTAGGCGAAACAAGAAACTAGTTAACATCTTAACTAAAAGTGAGATGCTACAACCTTTGTAGATCCGGTTATCCATTTCCTTAGCTCCACGTAGTTGTCTCCTCGCTGTCCATCTCGAATCCCAGACTCAAGCATCGGCCTCATCGGAGAAATGGGCGGGCAAGGTCGTCGGCTTCGTGCCGAAGATGATCTACGTCGAGGCTTCACAAGATCAAGCTCCAACTTCACCAAGTTGTGAAACTTGTGAAGAAAACACCCAAAACCACTTGGCAAGAGGTAGAGAATGAAGAAATAGGAGGTGGGTTCACTTTAGAATTGGATTTCTCACACTTTTGCTCAAGATGCCATTAATGGTGGCAAGCTTTTTCTTTATCTCATGAAGAAGAAGAAGATGAAGATGATTATGATAAGTCTTTAAAAATGAAAAAGAAAATGAATACTTATCATAATATAAAACATGGTTAGGTGTAGAGAATTGACTAAGGTTAGATGAATGGTTAGGGTTAAGCATGAAGACAAAATGGTCACTTTGGTCAAAGCTTCATGAAGCTTCAACAATCTTCAAGAATGAAAGCAACCCTTTTGTTTTCTTTTGCCATTTCTTTTTAATCCAAATTAAAAAGGATAAAAGAATGAATAAATAAAAACCCTAACCATTTACTTAACCAAGGTTTAATTCTTTACACTTAACCAAATGAGCAAGCATCATCAAACATGATACAAACATGTGCATAAAAGTATATCACATATACAACTTGAACATCAAGTGAGAAAATCCATTTAAAGTGAACCAATACTAGTTAATGCAAAGTAATATATCAAATATATAATTATACATTAAATCATTAAATCAACACTTGATTTAACGATCCGGTCATATCGCATACAACCGACTAGTATCCTATGTATCGGCTTATCGAATCAATCCTTGATTCGATATCTAGGTTATATCGAATATAACCAATCGATACTTTCATCGCGAGAATGGAATGCGGTATCACATACACGCATTATTCTCGGTCCTGCACATATCTCATATGCGCTCCTATTTCGTTTCGCATGAGCCAGGAAACCTCTGTGTAGGACTCTAAAGACTCGTCAATACGCCGGCAGCAGATGATGATCATATCAAGCACCCACAAGCCGCAAGCGGTCTGCTAAACGTAACGGCCATCCGGTTATTGAGCGATCAGAAGATCGACGAGCTAGCCCGCTCACACTCCTGTGAATCCAACCAGTAACACTTACCGTACAGTCCGGTCTGTTCGTCTGATATGTCGCATATCAAGTCTAGGGGTGGTAAACGTCAGACCCCAATAACCGATAAGTCGTGCCGATGTGAGGCTCATAACGGGTCGAGAAACTACTGGTAACACTTACCAGCAAATCTCTGATCAGCCCTGGCCAGGGACTTCCCTGTTACGGCCAATCGAGCACAGCGCAACATCAACCCCCAATACCGGGAGAGACGAAACCCCTCCTATCGCTCATTGCCTCCATGCGACTCGGGACTGTACCCAAAGACCGCCGTTTTGCACGCCCTCATGGACGTGGTAAGGTGGAGATCAAAGCACAGTGGGAATCACACAAGACTCTATGACGATCTTGGGTCTACAGACTAACCTGCACAAGTGTCACCTGAGAACTGCCATCTGACGTGAGGTATAATACCATCTGGGAGTTCTCGGCGAGTCCGTCCAGTGTACCCAGTCTCCACTGAGCACCCGTATACCATCTCTGATGTCAAACACCAATGGATATGGGATCATCCATCGCCCATCTCATGGGTCGAGAAGCATATACGCTAGTCTACACTGGTATATCGATGCCCCGTCTCGATACACCCACGACTAGGGACCTTGAAGGATGTACTTATGGACTACCATGTTCCCACTAGTATGATCTGCATCATAGTCCAGGTAGTCAAGTATACATCCTAAGGGCTTTATCAACATGTAACTATAAGACAGTATAAAGAGACAAGTGTACATGTTAAGATAAAGAGCAACCAGATAGCATACTATCATATCGAGCAAGAAAGTCATCTCTATATATGTCCAAGCATCCAATATAATATACATCATCTGTACAATACTGGCCTCTAGGGCATACATACAACTAACACTTTCCAGAGCTTAGATCTCTGCCGAATGAAACTCTTTTAGAGTTATAACTTTGCCCAAATTTTTTGATAAAGATCATAATCGAACCCATTAAACAGAGCTTTGCTCTTCTGAGATCGTAGATCTTAAGATGTATTTTAGGGTTTCTTTCAACCGTTAATTAGAACAGAGCTTTGCTCTTCTTAGATCATAGATCTAAAGAAATCATTTTTAGGTTTTCTTGACCCGTTAATGAAGAACTCTTAGAGTTTCTAGGATTTTTACTTCAGATCTTTAAAGATATTGGGGTTTTACAGAGCATAGCTCTTTAGAAATTTTTTCGGGGAATTTTATTCCCTTCTTAATTACATTTGACAAATATGATTTCTGTCTGCAAAGTACTGCTCTCGAGGGAGTTCAACTCCTTGGCCCAATGAGTCTCTCACTAAATAAGAATCCTTTTAGGATTTCCTCCTTAATGAGTGACTGTCTCATCAATGATGAGCCGTCACTTTGATTTTGTGGGTCCCCCTTAGTCCCTTTTCTTGCATTGCAATGTGGTACAATTTTAAAGTACCAAGTGTCAGAATAGCGTTGGCAACTAACCCTCGCCCTTTTTTTCGTGCAGGTACCATGGCTTTCAATTTTTCCTTTCCTTTTGTTCGTTCAGAGAGCGCCTTCGCTGACGCGCCCGTGGATCGGGAAGTCTTCGCTCTCATTAAAGATCATGACCCGGTGCAGAAATCTCTTCATCTATGGGGGTCATGGTACAACCAAATTATCCAGGGCCGATGTAGTTTCTCTTGTGCAGTACCCTCAGAGCCTATTTCAGCGATTCACTATGCCGACTCGCCTCTGGTGAATTACGCCGTAGATGAGGTCAACTGGACCTCAGAGGGTCACCATCAGCTTTCTACGACCTCAATACCTGTACAACCGCCGATGGCTTTGGATATTTTAGGGCGGCACATATATCAAGGAGAGTCACGCCCTTGGGGACAAGTGTACATGATTGGATTGACTCCTCGCTATTCAGCAGGATATCTGCATTGGGCTCGATACATCATGTCGGCCAAGAAATCACTGCTGCTGAAGCTCGGATTATACCCCACAATTTATGCGTCTATTTTCCAGTATTCCACGCCGCCTATATGGTGGGTCAAAGCTTTCTTGGAACAATGGAACATCCCGACTCACACCTTTCTTCTATCAGATCGGGAAGTCTCAATCTTCTTGGAGGAGCTCGCGGAGATCTCTGGCTTACCCGTCAGAGGGGAACATTACGAGGAGATACTTCCCCCTGAAAAGTACATCTTCGCCATCAAATCAGTGGTGATGGGCCTTACCCCGGAGAATGCCATTCAACATTGATTCCCGAGTATGATCAAGGTGTTGAACATTTACGAGAGCCTATTTCTAGAGTCTGGAGGGCATGGAGTCAGCTTCACAGACTTCATCGCTCGCTTTCTTCGCCCAGAAGTCTTATTAAAACAAGCTGCGAAATTCTCCAAGCTTGACGTCCCGTTTGGTTTTGGTTTGGATAACCAGCCAACGGCGGTGTTGGGGTAAAAATTTACACCCCCGTTGACCGAGTCAAAGTCAAAGTCAACCCTAAGCCAGGTGGGCCCAAGCCCAGGTCAAGCGGGCCCATGCCCAAGTCGAGCCCGCGGCCAGCCTCCCCATGCCAACAACAAAATCATGTAATAAATAATTTTTATGTAATTTTTTATGCATGAATGTTTGCAAAATGGGCATAAAGCCAATATTTTGTAAGCCCATGGCTTATGTGCAAAAAGAAATGGCACATGAGCCATGGGATGGCCAAAATGCCATTTGTTAAAAGCCCAAGGGGCTATATGTAAACATGTAAGCCTATATAAGGCAACATGATGATGAATAAAAGACAACTTTTCATTCTCTCCAAAAAAATTTTAGATCTGAGATCTTTTGTGCCTACTGCTCCTTCTCCAAGGTTCTAAACCTTCTCATTTATTTTGAATTGAATCAAGAGTTTTACTCTTTCTTTTCAAAATCTAAGAAGTCTTCCACCACAAAACCCATAAAGGAAAACTTGGATCTACCATTAGATCTCAGAAAGGAGAGTTTTTTAGATCTCACATCTCTTGATCATCAAGATCCAGCCAACAGAGGAGGAAGAGGAAGAACCCCTTTCATCAACCAAAACATTTTAGGAGTTTAACTCCATATATTTACATAGATATATATATATATATATAATAAATATTTCCTTTCTGAAGCATAACTTCTGGTTCTGGGACTAAAAGCCCCTTTGTCTCGCCAGCGCCCAGCGCTCGAGCGCAAAGCGCCCACGTGCCGACACGTGGCGCGCTTGCGCTCAGGCGCACTGCGCTCGAGCACAAAGCGCCCACGTGCCGACACGTGGCGCGCTTGCGCTCAGGCGCACTGCGCTCGAGCGCAAAGCGCCCACGTACCGACACGTGGAGCACGCTTGCGCTCAGGCGCACTGCGCTCGAGCGCAAAGCGCCCACGTGCCGACACGTGGCGCGCTTGCGCCCAGGCGCACTGCGCTCGAGCGCAAAGCGCCCACGTGCCGACACGTGGCGCGCTTACGCCCAGGCGTACTGCGCTCGAGCGCAAAGCGCCCATGTGCCGACACGTGGCGTTCTTGCGCCTGAGCGCACAGCACCTAAGCGCACAGCGCTCAAGGCGCAGGCCCCACGCATCCCTTGGATGCCTTTTCCCCCTCTTTTTATGTACACACATATATATATACATATGTATACATATTTACACACACATGTACCCTACGACACTGTCCCTGTTAGAAAAAAATTTCTAACGGGGCGCTGCCCCGCACCCCGCAAGGGGGCTGCTAGCCCCCTTGACCCCCAGCCTGCTATCCGGGTAGCGGGACCCCCGTAAAAACACTGCATGGCTCCTGATATATCCAAAATCCCTCTTTCAAAACACAGCACACGCACACTGCACATTGAGTTCGTATGACCAGTTTAACCCGTCAATCGGAGGTTCCCTCGCTCCAAAGGCGAGGGGTAATTAACGGCAGCTTAGTCCGCGGCTGCCGGAGATTCGGATCCCCACAATCAATAAACCCCCGTCTACCCTAGGAAGGGGGAATCTGTAGTATACGCCTGACAAGAGCGCGCGTATTCCCATCTCAATGGGGTGACGAAAAACACTCTACAGATTCTGGCACGCCCGGTAGGACCAATCTCTCCTTCTATATTTCGGGTTAAGAGTTCATGCGAACTCAATCAATATACATACCTGTATTTATACTAAAAATAATGCTTTTTCATGCAGATTTTCAAGCAATCACCTTCCGACGATGTCTTCGATGATGAACTCAGCTCCCGTCTCCTACACGATGAGGATAGACTCTAGGACAGTCCTTCCGACCAGTCTCAGGCGACAATGGGAGGAGCCGCTGCGACCATTCGGCTCTATTGTGTTCATGCCAGTTGGCACCATCCTAGCTCCTCAAGCCCCGGTGGCAGACAAATCGGTCTCGAAAGGCAGGAGACCAAATGTGGTGATCTCAAGGGCGCCCCAACCCAAACACAAGTCGGTGTCTGAACGATTTCCTTGGCCCCAGCTGGGGGCAAGGCCATCAACACCAACAAAGCTACAACGCGTCCCGAGCAAGCTCCAGCGGTGCCCTTGACCACTGCTCGATCGGGTGTCTTCTCTAAGCTCCCCTCTGATCAACTCACAATGGCTTCCCGGGTAGCGGATGCCCGCCAAGCCTTCAAAATCGAGAAGCTGAGGGAGAAAAGTCTCAGATATAGAGCCAACAAAAGGGCTAGGGCTCCTGCCAAGCTAAACCTCATGAGGTTCGAAGAACAGGGTTACCCCGCCAAAGATGAGGGGATGGCTGAATGTGTTATCCACACTGTCTACGTGGTGGGCACGCGCAACAAGAGCAAGGACGGGGCCACCACATCTCAAATCCAATCTGGCTTGAATGTGGTTGCCACTTCCCAAGAACAGCCACCTCCGCTGGATGATGGAAACCCTCTCGATGAGGCTGATAGGCAGAGAGAGCCCTCAATTCATGAGGAGTCAGGCTCGGAAAGCGAAGATGAGCTAACTTTCCGTCCTAAGACCGCAGAGCAGCAACTTCTCCAAGATCTCCGAAAGCAGCTCAGAAGCAAAGACAAGGAGATGGCCAAGCTCTACTCAAAGATCGACGACTTGACAGATGTCGTCTTACGGCTTACGGCCCAACTTGCCTCTCAGCCGCCCAATCAGGCGCAGGGCTCTCATGAACCGGGAAATGGTGTCCTGAGGCAGCCGGTGCCAATTCCCTCAAATCCAAAGGTGGGCGGACCGCATGAAAGTCAATCGCATCCTATCTCAGGAAATGTCTTGGCTACCGATGACAGTAGCCCGCTAACTCAAGATCAAATCATGGATTTGGTTGCCGGCAAAGTCAAAACATTAGTGGCCGAAGCTGAAGCGCAAAAAGATGATAGCAGTAGCGGGAGACCATATCCTACTCAGTATGATCTGGTAAAATTTCCTAGCGGCTATGTCATCCCCAAATTCGGAAGATTTGATGGGACTGGAAATGCGAATCAGCACATCGCCCATTTTAAAGCTTCATGCGGGAATACTGGGGGCAATGATGCGCTTCTCCTCCGCCAGTTCGTTAATAGCTTGACCGATATTGCTTTCGACTGGTACGCGAGCATACCTGATGGCTTCGTTACTACTTTCATCCAAATGGAATCTTTGTTTCGACAGAGGTTCATGAGCGTCAGCGATAAGATCACCATTGCTGAGCTCGTAAGGACCAAGCCCAAGAACAACGAAAGCAGCACGGATTTTATAACCCGATGGCGCAATCTCTCCGTTAAATGCGAACCGCCGATAGAGCAGGACCAATCTGTCAGCCTCCTCGTCGGAACTCTCAACAATTGGATGGCTCCGTTTCTATGCACCGCGGGTCTCAAAACATTCCAAGAGCTGACCAGGAAAGTTCATATGCTGGAGCGCTCAAAGCAGGAGTCCTCCTCGGATTTCCAAAATAACAATAGGTCCTGGAGAAACCGAAAGGACGATAATCGCAAAGGCGGAAACTCCGATGATTCTGAGTCTTTCAACACTTCGGCTAACCGAAATAAGCAAGGGATGAGCGGGCCTAGCGCCAACCAGCCTCGGAAGCCAATGTTCGGAGAGGGAGGAGAATCTCCACTGAAAGAGAAGCTGGATAAAGTCTATTCCTTCAGAAGGGATAAAATCCGTAAAATATTCAAAGACGTCCTGAAGAACGGTCTACAACTGCCAGAGTCAAAAAGACCGCAGGAAGCGAATAGGACCGACGACCCCAAATACTGCCCCTATCACAGAGTGATAGGTCATGCCATTGAGGACTGCTTCGTCTTCAAAGATTGGGTCGAAAAACAATACAAGACAGGAGAGATAGAACTGTCCAAAGGTGTGTTAGTAAACAGTCAAGATGTGACCGCCAATTTCATACAAACGGAGACCGAAGTTTTTCATGAAACTAATTCTCTCAGACATCTGCCTTTCTCTGAACACAGTCGACCACCACGTCATTAAACTGGGAACAATCGACCACCACGTCATTAAACTGGGAACAATCGACCTCTAAGTCGTTAAACTGGGAATGTAAAAAAAAATGTAAATAAAAAAATGTGTAAATAAAAGAAAAATAAAGAAAAGCCGAAATGATGGGGCAACTCGCAATAAAAATCAGCGAGTAAAAATAAAAATGAAAATAAAGCCGAAATGATGGGGCAACCGCGAATAAATAGCCGAAATGATGGGGCAATCGCGACCTTCGCGATAAGAAAAGCTGAAATTATAGAGCAATCACGGTAAAACAAAAAATGCAAAAACAAAAAAAAACGGCGAATGATGAGTCGATCCTGGTACCATATTCCAGTGCAGTGATGTAGACGCCAACCAAAATCCGATTTCCCAAAATTCTTCCAGCCCTACGGTTAGTCCCCAAATTGACTACCGTATACAATCCACGGGCTCAAAAAATTCTCATCACCCTCATGCCCCACCGTAATCACCAGTTACACGGCTGGTCTCCGCCTTTGGAATTATGCTCCATTGAGAAGACACACTCATGTGTCCTTACGATACATGAGGAGAACAAACCTTTGTGGGATCCTTACGACTCACGAAGGAAAAACACACTTAGGAGTCCTCACGACTCCTAAGGAGAAAATACACCTACGGGGTCCTTACGACCCATAGGGAGAAAATGCTTTTATGGGACCCTCACAGCCCATAAAATTGAAAAGCCTTAGGCGATAGGGATCTAAACCTGTCTCCTAAGTCATCGCTCCCCAATCCCCAAGTGGCGAATGATGAGTCGCTCCTGGTACCATATTCCAGGATAGCGATGCAGACGCCAACGAAATTCCAAATTCAAATTCCCAATGGCGAATGATGAGTCGCTCCTGGTACCATATTCCAGTGCAGCGATGCAGACGCCGACAAAGTCCCGAAATTTTTGTGGCCCTACGGTCTGGATCATACATCCTGCAAAACCGTATACAATCCACGGGCGTAAAACAATCCCAATCTCTCCAAAAAAAATACTAAAATAAAAATAAAAAAAGGGTATGTCCACAAGCAAAATGGGCACGGATGAAAACCCAAAATGGCTCCGTGAGTAAAAACAGCAGGACTGCCGGCGAGTTTGTGAAAACCCGAAAGGGCGCAAACTCGTGAAAAAGAGATGAAATGCACTCGCAAAGTCCTTTCGACTTTGTGAGGAGAAAATTCCCGCGTGAGATCCTTACGACTCACAAAGGAGCAACACACTTAGGAGTCCCCATGACTCCTAAGGAGAAAATACACTTACGGGATCCTTACGACCCGTAGGGAGAAAATGCTTTGTGAGACACTTACGGCTCACAAAATTGAAAAGTCTTAGGTGATAGGGACCTAAAACCTGTTTCCTAAGCCATCGTTTCCTAATAAGCAAACGCAAATAATGATTCGCTCCTGGTACCATATTCCAATGTAGCTATGCTGATGCCAAACAAAAAATAAACAATCCCCAAATCCTCTCATGACAAATGATGATTCGCTCCTGGTACCATATTCCAGTGTAGCGATGCTGATGTCAACCCAAATCAAATCAAACCAACAAGCTCTACGGCGGAATCATGCTTTGTCTCAGAATATACCCCATGTCGAAATCATGCTTCGTCTCGGGATATCTACCTTACCTGCCGGAATTATGCTCCGCCTCGGAATCAAATCAACCAACCAGCTCTGCGTCGGAACCATACTTCGTCTCAGAGTGTACTCCGCGTCGAAATCATGCTTCGTCTCGGTGTATCTGCCTTCCTTGTCAAAATTATGCTTCGTCTCGAAATCAAGTCAGCCAACAAGCTCTGCGCCGGAATCATGCTCCATCCCAGAATATACCCCGTGTCGAAATCAATGCTTCGCCTCGGAATATTTGCCTTCCTTGTCGGAATTATACTTCGCCTAGGAATCTACCTCTGCATCGAAATCATGCTTCGGTCAGAATGTCTGGCGCTCTTCGGAATGATGCTCCGAACCCTGGAATTATGCTCCGGTCTTCAGAAAGATGCTCCGAACTCTGGAATCATACTTCGCCCTTCGGAACGATGCTTCGAACCTTGGAATTATGCTCCGCCCTTCGGAACGATGCTCCGATCTCTGGAATTATGCTCCGCCCTTCGGAATGATGCTCCGAACCCTGGAATTATGCTCCGCTCTTCGGAAAGATTCTCCGAACTTTGGAATCATGCTACAGCCTTCGGAAAGATGCTCCGAATCTTGGAATTATGCTCCGCCCTTCGGAACGATGCTCCGATCTCTGGAATTATGCTCCGCCCTTCGGAACGATGCTCCGATCTCTGGAATTATGCTCCGACCTTCGGAAAGATGCTCCGAACTCTGGAATCATGCTCTGCCCTTCGGAACGATGCTCCGAACCTTGGAATTATGCTCCGCCCTTCGGAACGATGCTCCGATCTCTGGAATTATGCTCCGCCCTTCGGAAAGATGCTCCGAACTCTGGAATCATGCTCTGCTCTTCGGAAAGATGCTCTGAACCCTGGAATTATGCTCCGCTCTTCGGAAAGATGCTCCGAACCCTGGAATCATGCTCCGATCTCTGGAATTATGCTCCGCTCATCGGAACGATGCTCCGATCTCTGGAATTATGCTCCGCTCTTCGGAAAGATGCTCCGAACTCTGGAATCATGCTCCGCCCTTCGGAATGATGCTCCGAATCCTGGAATCATGTTCCGATCATCGGAATGATGCTCCGATCTCTGGAATTATGCTCCGCCCATCGGAATGATGCTCCGAACCCTGGAATTATGCTCCGCTCTTCGGAATGATGCTCCGAATCCTGGAATCATGCTCCGCTCTTCGGAATGATGCTCCGAACCCTGGAATCATGCTCCGCTCATCGGAATGATGCTCCGATCCCCTGGAATCATGCTCCGCTCATCGGAATGATGCTCCGATCCCTGGAATCATACTCCGCTCATTGGAATCATGCTCCGATCCCCGAGAATCATGCTCCCTGAGGGATACTCCGACCCCGGAATTATGCTCCGCGAATCAGAATGATGCTCCGATCCCCGGGAATCATGCTCCCCGGGATGATGCTTCACCTCCGGAATGATGTTCCACCTCGAAGTTCAGCTTCAAGATCCATCAATTTCATGCACACAACTCAAATGTGCGGTGTGCATTTATTGATGGGGGGTACTTTGTTGGGGTAAAAATTTACACCCCCGTTGACCGAGTCAAAGTCAAAGTCAACCCCAAACTAGGTGGGCCCAAGCCCAGGTCAAGCGGGCCCATGCCCAAGTCAAGCCCGCGGCCAGCCTCCCCATGCCAACAACAAAATCATATAATAAATAATTTTTATGTAATTTTTTATGCATGAATGTATGCAAAATGGGCATAAAGCCAATATTTTGTAAGCCCATGGCTTATGTGCAAAAAGAAATGGCACATGAGCCATGGGATGGCCAAAATGCCATTTGTGAAAAGTCCAAGGGGCTATATGTAAACATGTAAGCCTATATAAGGCAACATGATGATGAATAAAAGACAACTTTTCATTGTCTCCAAAAAATTTTAGATCTGAGATCTTTTGTGCCTACTGCTCCTTCTCCAAGGTTCTAAACCTTCTCATTTATTTTGAATTGAATCAAGAGTTTTACTCTTTCTTTTCAAAATCTAAGAAGTCTTCCACCACAAAACCCACAAAGGGGAACTTGGATCTACCATTAGATCTCAGAAAGGAGAGATTTTTAGATCTCACATCTCTTGATCATCAAGATCCAGCCAACAGAGGAGGAAGAGGAATAACCCATTTCATCAACCAAAACATTTTAGGAGTTTAACTCCATATATTTACATAGATATATATATATATAATAAATATTTCCTTTCTGAAGCATAGCTTCTGGTTCTGGGACTAAAAGCCCCTTTGTCTCGCCAGCGCCCAGCGCAAAGCGCCCACGTGCCGACACGTGGCGCGCTTGCGCTCGGGCGCACTGCGCTCGAGCGCAAAACGCCCACGTGCCGACACGTGGCGCGCTTGCGCTCAGGCGCACTGCGCTCGAGCGCAAAGCGCCCACGTGCCGACACGTGGCGCGCTGTGCCCAGGCGCACTGCGCTCGAGCGCAAAACGCCCACGTGCCGACACGTGGCGCGCTTGCGCTCAGGCGCACTGTGCCCATGTGCCGACACGTGGCGCGCTGCGCCCAGGCGCACTGCGCTCGAGCGCAAAGCGCCCACGTGCCGACACGTGGCGCGCTTGCGCCCAGGCGCACTGCGCTCGAGCGCAAAGTGCCCACGTGCCGACACGTGGCGTGCTTGCGTCCAGGTGCACTGCGCTCAAGCGCAAAATGCCCACGTGCCGACACGTAGCGCGCTTGCGCCTGAGCGCACAGCACCTAAGCGCACAGCGCTCAAGGCGCTGGCCCCACGCATCCCTTGGATGCCTTTTCCCCCTCTTTTTATGTACACACATATATATATATACATATGTATACATATTTACACACACATGTACCCTACGACACTATCCCTGTTAGAAAAAAATTTCTAACGGGGCGCTGCCCCGCACCCCGCAAGGGGGCTGCTAGCCCCCTTGACCCCCAGCCTGCTATCCGGGTTGCGGGATCCCCGTAAAAACTCTGCGTGGCTCCTGATATAACCAAAACCCTTCTTTCAAAACACAGCACACGCACACTGCACATTGAGTTCGCATGACCAGTTTAACCCGTCAATCGGAGGTTCCCTCGCTCCAAAGGCGAGGGGTAATTAACGACAGCTTAGTCCGCGGCTGCCGGAGATTCGGATCCCCACAATCAATAAACCCCCGCCTACCTTAGGCAGGGGGAATCTGTAGTATACGCCTGACAAGCGCGCGCGTATTCCCATCTCAATGGGGTGACGAAAAACACTCTACAGGAGGAAGCAGATTTAAGAAGCTTCTTTATTCCGGACACCCCAGTTGTTCCTTTCACAGAGTTTGCTGCTTCAGACGTCGATGAAAAGACGTTCTTCCTGGGGTTGATTAGCTTGTGGTTGAACTGGTTCGTGCTTTCGATACACCCTCGCTATATGAGGCCGTCATGGTTGCGGGGACGCGTATGGCCATTGGGATTGCAGGGGTGGCTCATCTATACCACGGCCTGAGCATAGCAGCGGATACTACTCAACCTGGATTAAAACCTGTGCATCTTCCGCTGCACTACTTTACGTCCTGGGTCGAAATGCACGTGCTTGGTGCTTTCAGAGTTCACAAACGGCCCCGCTTCTATGATAGTTATAACTTTCCCCGGGTTATGTTTCTAGTGGACGCTTCTGCATTAGATCCGTCGCAGCAAGAGACTCGATGCCTGATCCTTCACCCGCGTATGGTCGGGGATAGTATGACTTTTGTTGACAGAGTCTTAACTATCGGCAAGGAATCCACCATGGCAGTGCAACCGCTGCACGATACTTTCAAAGACGGGGCTCCTATGTTGAAGGCCCGGGAGATCCTGCACTTATATTCGATTAGGCCAGGCTTTCTAGTGTTCAGGCATGGCACCTTGGCATTGTTCATGAGGTATAACCCGCACCGTTTTGCTCAACAGTCGGGTTACGATTAGGGTATCCCGCTCGAGGCTTTCTTAACCGATTCGGTTGCTACGGAAGAGGGTATCCGCAGCGCGCTGCACCACTTCATGCGGCTAAACACTGGGTCTAGCTTTCTCATTAGCAAGCCAAGCTATATGCCGAATGCTTCGAATGCCTACGTGGTGTGGTATCAGCATGCGACGGGTGCTGTTATCAGGGAAGAGAGGCGGCTATTACTTGATCACAAGGATGCTGTCCCAGCTAGTAACCCAATAGTTCCTTTGAAGCGACGGACCACTGTTCATCCTTCCTTAAGAGAAGATGCTGCGGTTGTGGTCCCGCGCGCCTTCCCTGAGAGGCCTCTACCCCGTGTTTCTGTAGAAATAGTAGCTGTAGCGTCCCCGGAGTCTGGCGTTGGTGTGGAAATTGGGACCCGCCGCCCAAAAATACCCGTTAAGCGCAAGCTCTTGTCATTGGCTGCTGGCGCTCGCTCGCAAAAGAAGAAGAATTCACTGTTTTCTGCCGACGTCATATTTGGCCAGGAGCCGCATGCTCCTTACAGCGAGGGTTTGTGCGAGTATGGGACCAATGAGGGTTTATTCATCGCGCCTGTGGATGATACTGATCTCCAGGTTGCCCTTGTGGCTTCCGAGCGACTGGATTGCGATGAAGCGGCACTGATCACTATTGCGAAGTCAGGTATACTTCAGTTACATACTTCCGCGGCCATCTTCTTTTATTATGCTTCTACTGACGCTTTCTTCTTCAACAGGTATTTCTGCCGAAGAGGCTCTCGCGGCTTCCTTCAGGACATTCGAAGAGGAAGAGAGGCACCATGCTTCTTCGGGCCTTGGTAAAATTCAATTCATTATGCTTTTATTCCCTTTTTTATTCGTGCTCTGACCCTTTCTTTCATCTTGTTGTAGGGACTATCTTGACTCGGGTTATTCCAAGTGCAGTATCGATCCCGAGCAGCGATGTAGCAAAACTTCCAGAGCCAGCTATTGTGGCCCCAGATCTCCCAACGTTACCGCAGGAGGCTTTGGTAAAGCAGCCGATGACAGACGCCGTAACGACTCCAGAGGCAGAGCTTGGTTCGGACGATGACGTCCCCTTGTTAGTGGTCTTAAGGAGATCATTTCTCACTGCTCAAACCGAAAGGAAGCGTAGGAAGCATGCGGCGAGAGAACGCGATGCCAGTTTAGCCGTGGGTGCAGGCTCAAGCAGCATTCCGCTTGCTGATACTCTTTCGGCGGATGTTCCCTCTGCGTTGTCTACCGTCCATAGATAGGTTGCACGCGCGGCCCAGGAAGAAATCGAAAAGCTGCTCCAAGGTAACGTAACGCTGAGTCTTTTACTAGAATTTGATCTTCGAATTTTGACATATGCATTTTCTGCAGGCCAAGTCTTGGCGATGGGATGACGGGTGAAATCCTAGCGGTTACCGTGCCCTAAGTTGCTACCCTCTCTCTGGAATCTGGGACTGTCCAGACCGCTGCCCTTTCTCCCTGTGGCTCCTTGGTATCGGCGGGCATCGCAAGAGGCACGACGGCCCTCGTCATGTCAGGGGATGAAGCTATGGGCACGGAATCTACTCCTTTGAGAGAGAGCGGAGAAGCGGTTAAACCCGGTGACGCCTCCATCATGGTTTCGTTCCCTGATTTATCAGGTAATCGCCGAGTCGCTATTTCAAGCTTTTCAATCTTGTTCAGCCCTTCTAATGATATTTTGTTTGTCTTGAGTACAGGTGTGGTGAATCCCGAGGCCATGCCATCTGAAGAAACGTCACCGGTCGTAGCTCTGACGGTCGTCGTCCCTTCGCCTTCTCCCGTGTCCTCTCAAATATTGGAAGGTATGGGTTTGCGACTTATCTATTTTACTGTGGATACCATCTTCCTTCTATTGATAGTATATTGTCGCAACTCTGCAGGAGTCCTTTTCGACCATTTATACCAGGTGTTGAACCCACATTTCTCTTTCCAGTCGGAAGTCATCGCGTCTGCTGGTATTGGTTAGTATATTCTTCAGCTAATGTCTCCCTCTTTCTTTTATTAATAGCCGTATTGTTGCTAAGTCTTCTTTATATTGATCGCAGCGTCACGGATCGGAGGAGGAGACGAGAGGATAGTCGCGCCTCCTGTACTCCCCTTTCTGCCACCTACCACAGCTGGTATAGTAGACTCCATCCCTCGTGTATTTTCTTTACCTCCCGAGTCGACATTTGACCATAATTTGTTTTGCAGCAATTGCACCGGCTCCAGCTCTTTTTGAGTCTTGCATTTCTATGCCGGCAAGGCCTTTTTCTAAACGCATATCTTCCAGGGGCGCTGCGAATAGCAGGCGAATGTTGAGCGAATACATCGAAGATCTAGATGCCGACGCCCTCATTTCTGCTACGGATATTGTTGTTGAAGTCAATCCAATGCTGGCGACACTCGTGAACTTCCATGAGGAAGATCTCGTCGGCTCTTGGGTTGATTACTGCAGAAAGATCGAGGCTTGCCTGTACGAGATTGATCTCAAGCGTCTCGCTCCTGAAGTATTAGCTTCGAACTCCCAATGGGCTGCGTGGGTCGAGCGTAGCAAATCTACCCGGTTACGCGCCCAGGTTGAAGCGAATGCTGCGCAATTAAAAGTTGTCTTCGACAATCTCCATAGGTGTATTTCGGATGGGTTGACGCTGGGGCGGATGCTTGACTCCACTGAGCGGGTCGTGTAGGACTGCGAAACTGCCATGCTAGGAACCGATGAAAAGCTTTTGTTCTGTCTGCGACAACGGGCTCAAGTTGAAGCGGAGTTGGCCGCGGCGGCCGATCACGAGAAAGGATTGAGAGGAGAGCGCGAGTGGCTTGTTGATTTGTTGAATACGCCACCTCCTCAAAAACCGTCTTTTGTACCCCCTTTTTTTTTACTGTAAACTTGCGGTTTATGAATAACATGTATTCATTTTGATTCTTTTATGAAATGTATCTTGGATTCACTTGAATTTATGAATAAAAGACATATTTCATTTTTTATGGGCGTGTCTCTTTAGAAAATGCGTCTTGTAGATAGTCTATTTTGATCTCCTTGTAGGGCAACGATGGCTTAGAAGACATGTTCAGATTTGCTGCCTAAGACTTTTCAACTTTACGAGCCGTGAGGGTCTCATAAAGACTTTTCTCCCTACGAGTCGAGAGGATCCCGTAGGTGTCTTTTCTCCTTAAGAGTCGTGAGGACTCCTAAGTGCATTTTCTCTTGAGAGTCATAAGGATCTCACAAGAGAATTTTTCCCGCTTACAAATCGAGAGGACTCGTAAGTGGTTGTTTCTCTCTTTGTCGAGATTCGACTTTGGAGAGTGTGGCCCGTGAATAGTATGCAATAGTCCATCTTGGACCGAATTGCAGGGCCCCAATGCTTAGGAAACAGGTCCTTATCCCCATTGCCTAAGGCTTTTCCCTACGAGTCGAGACGAGTCGAGAAGTTCTCGCAAGGACACTAATTTCCTCACGAGTTGAGACGAATCGAGAATTTCTCGTAAGGGTTTCCTAACATCACAGTTAACTCCTGCTAATAGAAGTCCGTTAGGGTCTGTGGTACTATGGTTTTTTACCCGTCGCACTGTTGCGTTGGCCGATATATTCCCCGATATACAATCTTCCTGTTCGGGTAGCCCCGCGACTGTCGTGTCTTTAATCCCTTCGGGGGCTGGAAAGACGTCATCAAGTAATCTTCCAGGTAATATTACCGTCGAAAGAGCAAGTGTTATGGATATTCCATGTCGCTTTTTACTTGAGGTTAGGTTCAGTTTGGGAGCCCCGATGAGTCATGACCACCCCGCGCTGGAGTGGGATGGTCTCCGATAGTCTTTCAGGTCTCAATTGAGTTGCCGTCAAGACCCTAAAACTAAAGATCTTCCTTTGCTTCGTTTGCTGCAATATTGCAATGAATGTTGAGGTTGTCTCTGGGTTATCTGTGAACCGTCGAGATTTGGAACTAGGGGAATTTTCCATGGCTCCGTTTGTTGATGTCGCGTATGTATCCTACTGGAGGGAGGAAGAACGCTGTTGTTGATCTCTAGGCTATGGATGCTGCCATCGAGACTTGGAACTAGGGACTCTGCCATGGCTCCGAGGTAGTCTCTAGGCTGTCTGTGAACCGTTGAGATTTGGAACTAGGGGAATTTGTCATGGCTCCGAGGTAGTCTCTAGGATGTCTGTGAACCGTCGAGATTTGGAACCAGGGGACTTCGCCGTGGCTCCGTTTTGCAGACGTCATATCTGCTTCTGGTTGGAACGAGAAGGAACACCGTTATTGATTTCTAGGCTGTAGGTGTAGCCATCGAGATCTGGCTTCCCTTTGACGAAGCCTGGTGGGACGATATGGTTCCCTTTCCATTTGTGCCTATGAATTGTATACATGGGTCAATGTGATCTCACCTACAGGGCAAAGTTTCATTTATTTTTGTATTTCTTTCCGCGATACTCTATCATTTCAGCTTTTTATATCGCGAAAGTCGTGATTGCCTAATCATTCCGTCTATTTTTCGCGGTGCACAATCATTTCGGCTATTTTCTTTTTCTTTACTCGCTGCTTTTTATTGCGAGTTGCCCAATCATTTCTTCTATTTTTGTATGCATATATTTTACTTGCTGATTTTTGTTGCAAGTTGCCCTATCATTTCGGCTATTTCATATGCATTTATGGCTCGCTGATTTTTATTGCGAGTTTGGAACTTGAGATCTGATACCAATCTTAGCATCAGCATCGCTGGGACTGGAATATTGCCACGAGCGAATCATCATTTGCCATGAAAGGACTTGGAATTCGATATCGATTTAGGCATCAGCATCGCTACAACTGGGATATTTCCAGGAGCGAATCATCATTTTCCTTTGTCGAATTGAACAAAGGTGGCTTAGCGAACAGGGTTAGGATCCCGTTGACTAAGGCTTTTTGACTTTACGAGCCGTAAGGGTCTCATAAAGGTATTTCTCCTTACGAGTCGTGAGGATCTCGTAGGTGTATTTTCTCCTTAGGAATCGTGGGGATCTTTAAGTGTGTGTTCTTTTATAAGTCGTAGGGATCTTACAAGAGTATTTTCTCCTTACAAGTCGAGAGGACTTATAAGTCGTTCACCACACTGGTGGGACTTTGTGAGGGAACGTTTGTTTGCACCCGTGGATTGTATACGAGGGTCAATATGGACCACTTGTAGGGAAACTTTGCAAATGTGATGGCTTAAGAATAGGTTCAGATCCCTATAGCTTAAGGATTTTGAATCCTACGAGCCGTGAGGGTCTCATAGGGGTAATTCTCCGTACGAGTCGTGAGGATCTCGTAAGTGCAATTTCTCCTTAGGAATCATGGGGATCCCTAAGTGTGTTGCTCCCTCGTGAGTCGTAAGGATCTCACGCAGGAATTTCTTCTTACGAGGTTGAGAGGAACTTGCAGGTGTCTCTATTTTAACGAGATTGCGCCCTTTCGGGTTTTCATAAACTCGCCGGTAGTCCTGCTGTTTTTACTCACGGCGCCCTTTCGGGTTTTCATCCATGCCCATTTTGCTTATGGACGTACCTTTTTTTTGCACGATGAAACTCTCGAGAATAGTTTCGCCGCATGTGATCCATTCGTTTGCCGGTGGGATTTGAGTTGCAGTCATCACCGCTGGGACTTATGGACTTGCATTTCACTATCACCGTGTTAGAGGTGACGTTGTTAGTTTAGGGATATCTCGGTCTGTTGTTAGTTTAAGGACATCTCGGTCCATTGTTAGTTTAAGAACATCTCGGTCCAATGTTAGTTTAAGGACATCTCGATCCATTGTTAGTTTAAGGACATCTCGGTCCAAAATTAGTTTAAGGACATCTCGGTCATTGAGTTGCAGTCCTCACTGCTGGGACTTGTGGACTTGCATTTCACTATCGCCGTGTTAGAGGTGACATTGTTAGTTTAGGGACATCTCGGTCTGTTATTAGTTTAAAGACATCTCGGTCCAATGTTAGTTTAAGGACATCTCGGTCCGATGCTAGTTTAAGGACGTTGCGGTCCGTTGTTAGTTTTAAGGGCGTTACGGTCTATAGCTAGTTTAAGGATGTTACGGTCCGTAGCTCTCCATGTTTGAGACGGAGTACTGTTGGGTACTACTCTTGGAATTTTGACTCAAGAAGTAGTGAGCGAACATAGGCGTCGTCATCTATCATTGACCTGGGCCGTGACTCGTCAGGCGTAGTATTTTTTCAGGAATCGGCCGTTTATTGGCCGGAAGGGTCTTTCGCCATGCATGTCCATGAGCAAATAGGACCCACCTTGGTATATCTTGTCTATGATGTACGAGCCCTCATAGTTTGGCTCGAATTTCCCCCATTCGGCACGGTTGGGGATCATAGGTCTTTTGACGACTAGCACAAGTTCGCCTTGGCGGAATGTCCTCGGCCTAGTCAATCTTTCATATGAACACGTTATCCTTGCTTTGTAGGCTTCTAGGTTTTGCTGCGCCATGAGACAAGTTTCATCAAGGGCATCTAGTTCCTCGAGCCGAAGATGAGCATTTTCTTCATCCGTCAGTTCGTACCGAATCGCCACTCGTAGAGAGGGTAGCTCTATCTCCAAGGGAAGTACCACTTCCTGTTAGTGATATGTATGCCCTAGAGGCCATTACTGTACATGCGATGTATATTGTAGTGGATGCTTGGACATATATATGGAGGAATTTCTTGCTCGACATGATAGTATGCTATCTGGTTGCACTTTATCTTAACATGTACTCTGATTGTCTCTATGTTACATGTTGATAAAGCCCTTTGGATGAGTACTTGACTACCAGGACTATGATGCAGATCATACTAGTGGGGATAGAGTAGTCGTTAAGTACATCCTTTAAATGTTCCTAGTCGTAGGTGTATCGAGATAGGGCATCGATATACCAGAGTAAACTAGCGTATAGCTTCACGACCCATGTAGATAGGCTATGGATGATTCCATATCCATTGATGTTTGACATCAGAGACAGTATACGGGTGCTCACTGGAGACTGGGTATACTTGACGGACTTGCCGAGAACTCCCAGATGGTATTATACCTCACGTCAGATGGCAGTTCTCTAGTGACACTGGTACATGTTAGTCTGTAGACCCGAGATCGTCATAAAGTCTTATGTGATTCCCACTGTGCTTTGATTTCCACCTTACCACGTTCAAGAGAACGTCCAAAACGGTGGCTTTTGGGTACAGCCCCGAATCATATGGAGGCAATGAGCGATAGGAGGGGTTTCGTCTCTCCCGGTATTGGGAGTTGATGTTGCACTTTGCTCGATTGGCTATAACAAGAAGTCCTTGGCCAAGGCTGCTTCAGAGATATACTGGTAAGTGTTATCAGTAGTTTCTCGACCTGTTATGAGCCTCATATCGACACGACTTATCGAGCTACTGGGGTCTGACGTTTACCACCCCTAGACGAGGTATGCGACATATCAGACGAAGAGACTGCACTGTACGGTAGTGTTACTGACTGGATTCGCAGGAGTGTGAGCAGGCTTGCTTTTTGATCTTCTGATCGCTCAATACCCTGGTGGCCGTTACATTTAGCAGACCGCTTGTGGCTTGTGGGTGTTTGATATGATCATCACCTACTGCCGGCGTATTGACGAGTCTTTAGAGTCCTACCCAGGGGTTTCCTGGCTCAAGCGTAACGGAGTAGGAGCACATATGTGATATGTGCGGGACCGAGATTGATACGATATGAGATACCGTATTCTATTCTCGCGATTTGTGACATCGGTCGGTTATATGAGATATAGCCGGGTTATCGGATCGAGTGTTGATTCGATAAGTTGTTACTTTTGATATTGGTCGGTTATAGACGGATTATTAAATCAAGAGTTGATTTAATAATTTAATGTTTAATTATATATTCAATATATTACATTACATTAACTAGTATTAGCTCACTTATGATTTATTTTCTCACTAGATTGTGCACATTGTTTATATGTGATATATGCAAGTGTACATGTTTGTGTCATGATTGATGATACATATAAGATGGGTGTATGAGACTTATACCATGCTAAGATTAAATTAGGGTTTTGATTATTTCTTAAAATTATTACAAAAGAGAATAAACTTGGTCAAAGTTATCAAGCTTGAAGGAAGCTTGTAGAACTTTGACAAAGTCCACTCTATTGTCATTCCTTAGGATATTTTCCTTAACCCAAACCTTAACCTTAGCCTTAGGTTTATTCTCTACATGAGTTAAGCATGAGGGCTTAACTCAACCATGGGTGATATAATTCATTTGGATGAATTATTCACAAGTCTTCTTCTTCTTCTTCAAGCTCCATGAAAAAGCTTTCTAGCTCTAATGGTGTTATGAGATAAAGTGTGAGAAAATCAATTCTAAAGTGAGCCCACTTCCTACTTCATCATCCTCTACTACTTGCCATGTAGTATAGGGTATTCTCTTCATAAAGTTCATGACCTAGTGAAGGAATAGCTTGAGTTAGTGTCTCCCCGAGGTAGATCATTTTTGGCCACGAAGTCTTCGAAATAAGCATGTTCGTTTCTTCAACGGAGCCTCTCTAGAGTCCGGAGCTTGAGATCGCAGCGGAGGGGACTACTACACTGAGCTATTTGAAGTGAAGGACCGGTCTACAAAGGTTGTATTCCTTGCTCACTATTAGTTGCAAAATGTTTGCATATGTTTCCCATATTATTTCTAGTTAACGACTCTAGTTAGGGTTATCTAAATCGGCAAAATTTTAATTTGGCATGGACGATACCTCCCGAAACCTTGCTTCCATCGTAGGTAACCCTTCAGTGGTATCAGAGCCATGCTAGAAATAAATATGGATTTTGTTAAAATTACGAAACCGAAATACTCCAAAACCTGCATCACCAAATCCAGCTTGCTGTCGTTTTTAAAAGGTTGTCAAAATTTTTTTTAAACAAGTACAGAGTGATCTATGGGATATATCATGAACACACACAAAATTTCAGGGGATTCCAAGAAAAATGGGCCGGCCACCACCTATGCCATATCGGCCAAAACCGAGCACCCCCCTGATTTTTTGCCTGTTCCAGTGACTTGGTTTTGGTCTTTCAGGTGTTGTTTATTTTTGCTAATTTTGCATGTGATGTAATTTTACACTATAAGCAATTCGGTGTGTTTCGTATTCGTAGTTTTAACATTGTTTCGGGTGTTTCACATATTGTCTAGACAATGTTAAAATGTTCGATCGAATGTCAAAAACCCATTTTTCCAAGTTTAACGTATTCGGAAAATCTTGCAAGTGATTCTTTGGACCCTCTAGAAGAACGTAAACCTTAACTCGATTATGTGGCCGTCAAAACCATCACTTGAACCCTAGGGTTTGTGATAGTTTAGCGTTTCACATGTGAGGCGATGGTTTGACCCTTCTACGGCTGGTTCATAGGTATTGTGGCATTATCTGGGTATTATTAAAACTGTGCTCAAGTGTTGAGCTGTCGGGAAATTGTGGGACTTTGATGAATCGATCGAAGAGTTTAATGTCTTCCGGATATTATGTGATGGGATACAATATTTGGAATCCACATGTTGTTATGAGATAACTAATTTGAATGTTATAAATCTAGCAGTTTAGTCTCATTTTGATCGGTTGCCACGGGATTTTGATGCGATCAAAAGTCCGTTGATCACGTAAAGTACGCGGATACTCGCCGGGTAAACTTAATAGATAGCTACGCCTCATAGCCCTGTCCAAGTGACTGTAGGAGAACCCCGTCGCCAAAAGCATCCGTTCGGGTGCTGGCGGCAGCGGTGTTCAGCCTTAGTGCACTTCGTCGACGATATCGGGGGTGCGGCCGTCTACTAAAGTTTCCGATGAGCATTCGATCAGGATGTCGGGAATCTTGTTGAATTGCCCGACTAGATATTGAAAAGTTTTTTTGAGATCGAGATTAAAATATGGGGTTTATAATAGTTAGGCATATGATGTCTAAGGAATTCATTTGGTTAGGAATGCAATGTCTAAAGTGAATGCGAATTCCAACTGTTGTAGTTTTTCACTTTCTTTTCTGCGATCGTAAGTGTAATATGTGGTGTATCGCCGGTTTTGGTGCTATATGTCAACGACAACTGGGATACGCATATTTACTTACGTTGATGACATGTGATGTTATGTGTTATTGTGATATGTTATATTGGATCGTCGTGTTTTGAATAGCCGGGGGTTTTATCTGAGATGAGAGTTTTTCATTTTCATGCATGTAAAATTCATTGTATGTAATATTCTTTTATTGGGGCACTTCCGGGTTGAGGATGATGCCATCATTGTATATTATTTACTTTTCCACATTAGGATAGACCCAAGCCGGGGAGCACAAGTAACCGGGTTCTAGGGTCTAGTGGGAGACCATCTCAAGGAGTTGAGACCGGGTTTCCTAACTCTAGAATTGGTAGGGTTGCTTGCTGCTCTCGTAGGGGTCTAGGTGTTTGGGATTGGCTATTCATCACGACCGTGGAATCCGTGTTTTATACAGGCTTAAAATAAAACACGGAAATCCTAGTATATCCAATGTTTCATATGTTGTTCTTCTGCTGCATTATCTATGATGTGATCATTTGATATGTTGAGATGGATACATGATATAATATATGTGATATATTATATAGACGTTGCTTATGTTTTACACACGGGCTAGCACTGCCTCGCTCTGCTGTTAGTTACCTAACCTAACGGTGCACGAGGGGACATCGAGGCGATGCGGATGGAATAAGCGTACGTTGTATTTATCTGTGATGTTTAGGTAACTTAAAATGATGGGACTTCATTAATGAGATTAATGAAATAAAAGAAACCTAAAGATGTTGTGGAATTGAATTTTCAAAAACAGGTAGTTCTAGTTGTTGTTCATAGCGGTGTTACTTGTAGAACATCCAGCACCTTATTCGATAAGGAAAGAGCCGGAATCCCTTCACCGGGAGTGACCTCTTTAGCAATAACTGGTAGATGCTACAACCCTCGGTTTTGTCTTTTGATCGCTTTTCTAGTTTTTTCTTTGCATAGTGGTATTTGTGAAATATCTTGCACCTTATTCGATAAGGAAAGAGCCGACGATCCCTTCACCGGGAGTGACCTCTTTAGCAAAACTAGTAAAACCCTAAAAAACACTCCATTTAAATCATTTTATTCTACAACGATATCAAGTTTGTTATGCAAAGGGTTTTCTCAAAAACCTGTCGTAGCCCTCCGTCATTTCAGATAAGTACTTCATAGTATTCGTGCTGCGTTTTTTGACCTCCGTCAAGACGTAGTGTGCGGTAGCTATTTATGTTTATCTGTATAAACATACGATGCGATTGAATTAGGGTAGTCGTGCGGCCTTGTTGACCTCCGTCAAGGGTCGTGCGGGTGGGTTTAATTCAATCAGGAAATGACGGGTTGAACTTGACTAGTAGCCTATGGTTTGTTAACCTTCGTCAAGGTCATAGGACGCTAGGGGTAAAATATTATTGGGAGTTTCAAGTGTTGAAATTTGCAATGAGATTGCATACCTTCTATGAGATAGTTGGATTCCGATACCCTCTGCGAGTAAGAGTTACTCATGGAAGAGTTTTACACATTACAATTAGCCGATCAAGTAGGTGTATAGAAAGGTGTCAATGGGGTTACGCCCCTGGGAAAACGAGGTTTATTTTAATTAGGTCCGTAAGAAAGCACGGGGAACCTCCCTCAAAGTACCGGCACTGGCCTGGCTGAAAGATTGGCGAAATTGTAGGGTGTAATTAATCCCGGCTATTCTTTCCTTTTAGGATTTGAAGGAAGATTTGACTAAAACAGTGGGAGCCGTCCTGATTAGATATATTGATAACCAATCTAATTTTGCAAGAGCATACGCTGAGTGTTTTCTTCTCTCTCTCTCTAGGTAGCGACCATATCACGCCTTAATCAAGATAATAATTCGGATGTATTGACTGAACCCGCTTGTTATACTGCGCTAAGGAACGTTTGTCCCGCTCCAACTTATAATTGTTATAAGACGGAGCAGGAAATAGGGGATTACCAGAATTCCCGTGCCGCCAAAACGAAGAAACTGCATGATGATGCATCATCTTCGGGTGTGTTCATTACAGAGAACTGTTTCTCTGTATCCTTTATGTCCTGGGTATAAGATACTGTCATGATCCGAAAAAGAACGTGACTGGCACTTGAATTATATGAAGTCTATATGACCCCATATAATTCAAGTAAGCCAAAAGCCCAGAAATATAAAACCATTTGAAGAAATGTTTTATTAAAATAAGCCGAATATGTATTTTTAAAATCACAAGTCTTTTCTAAAAATTCCGGCAGAGTTTCCTTTGTAAATACTGGCCCCAAAACGGGGTACAACATGAAAAATATATGCATAATGATAAAAGGCATCCCCAAGCGGGAGCTAGCTCTTCGTCAATCGACGGTCACAATCACGCAAGCAATATAATATACAACGCCGTAGGGCGAGGATCAAAACTCAAAGGAAACTCAAAACATCATGAAATCCATAATAATACAACGTTCGACTCTAAGGTCGAAAGAATATACAACACTAGTCATCTATGTCTGAAATAAATACATGTCTGGTTGATAGAGTTTACTAAATACAATGAATAAAATAAAATACAATGGTGGTCACGATACAAGTGAACCCACCTACCAAGAAAATCACCCGGAATGGAAACAGTGTGCCAGCAAAGCCGTAATGAAACCTTTACGGCAAAACCTGCAGAAACTGTGCCACAACTGGGGTGAGTTGCCAACTCATAAGTAGAAAACATCACCGAGCAGAAATCGTATGCATGACACAATCGTAGGTCAATACGATCAAAATAAATAACCTCAAAATGATAAGTTTGAAGCATAAAAAGGTGGCAATGGGTAAACGTCAATACATAAGTGTAATCCCAGTGCTCGTGTCAGTGCCTCAGGTTGCAATATATCATGTGCATGAGGTATGAATGTAAGGTAATGAAATGAGTGAGACAACTATTTTCTATTTTTAATGAGATATCTGTATGTATGTAAATCGAGTAATATCAATGAAATCAACTGAGAAATCCGTGTCAAGCATCGACACAAAACATAAATCCCAATATCTCAATATCTCAGGCTCCGGCTGCCCGGATTGACCTGTATCATCAAATCTCAATATCTCAAATCTTAAATATCAATATCTCAGGCATCCGTATCATCTGCGGGATCGGCCCGCGGGCTCCGGCAGAACGGATCAGCCTATTACCGTCTCATGACTCTGGTCGGTATCCTCCGGATAACCGACGAGTCCAAATAATATCACCGGTAGGTAGTGCTCCCCTACAAGGCTCATCGAATACAACTCGAGTTCTTACCCCGGGGTACCATACCGGGCCCACCATGTACCCAAGACGGTTCATCCAACTCCTCGAATCGTGTCTCGAAATCCAACAGCAATCCTGAAAACTCATGGTGGACGACTCATACATCACGGAAAAACCTCAACTTGCATTTTTAAAAGGATAATAAGTTTATAAATACTTGCGGTTTTCCCCCAAATCTAGAAATCTCAAGAAGGATCCGAAATCATCAATATCATGATATCAATAAACAATGAAAACCGGCATAAATCTCCATAATACTGCATAACCAATGAATATATGGATGCATCTGATATCATGCAATAAATTAACTAGCATAAGAAAGCTAAAACATATAGCAACTATCAGTTAGCAAGCTATGTCAATGAAATAGTGTTTTCTAAAGTGTACGTGACATGGCAATTACCGATGATGATGTGTGTGAGCCGGCAAGTAAGTGTATGTGGAACATACGTATCATCGGTAATGGTGCTGGTGTCCTGACAGCGTGATTTCAATATTAACATATGAAAACACAAAATAAGCATGCGATGCGATGCGAACAGCAATAATGTGCGGGAGCTGAATATAACGCAACAATAAGGAATCTACAATACTATACATATATCAATATTGTTTGCCTTTTGAAATAATACGAATCATGGTGTTTTGAAAACAAGGGCTACAGTGTTTTGTAGAAAAAGTATGTCCTTTCAAATATCCGTAGAATCTCTTGGCCTGTCTTTAAAATACCCACGATTCGTTAGTTTTGAAATAGGTAGGAATCGAATCTAGTCTAACAACTACACTAAACTACAGGGCTGGGCTAACAGGCAAATCGAAGAGGGTAAGGAAAACCACCTAAATCTGAGTCGATATATATATATATATATATATATATATATATATATATATATATAACAGTTGGTGATCCCGCTTCAAAAGTATCCCATACGATACAATATCTATAATATGACATCCTCAAGTCAAGAGTGCGGATCTATCATCAATACATAGCTCGTACGGTAAATCCATCGTACGACATCCCAAATCAGGCTACGGGTCAAATATGACATTTATCACATTATTCATCTGGTATCCTCATTATCAAATATCATGATCTGGGGTATTGATCTACGTCTAGTACAACACTGATACCACATATGTATGCATGCGTGTGTATGAAAACACTGTTAGTGTATATGCCCTAGAGGCCATTACTGTATCATACTAGTTTGTATATTACTTGATGGAAGCTTGGGATATTCACAGTTGTATATACAATCTTGCTCGAAATGGTAGTATGCTACTTGGTTTGTCTCTGCTTTAATATGTGCATGTGTTTCTTTTAGCATATTGCTGATATACATGTTAGTAGAGCCCTTAGGATCTTTGCTTGATTACCAGCGTGGTGATGGCGCTCACACTCGTGGGAGCTGGGTGATCTACAAGCACATCCTTATACAGGTCCCTAGTCGTTGGACTATCGAGACAGGGCATCGATACTCCGGAGTAGACTAGCGTATGCGCTTCTCATCCCAGTGTGGGAGACGGTCTGTCCCACAGCCGTCAGTACGTCGTACTTGAGATAGTATACGGGTGCTCGTTGGGTTACGAGTACACTGGACAGGACTCGTCGGGAACTGTTGGTTGGTATTATACCTATCGTCAGTTATCAGTTCCCAGGTGACATGAGTACAGCTTAGTCCGCTGACTTGACACTGTCACTTCGCCTCGAGTGAGTTCCCACTGCACTTTGATTACTACCCTACCACGGCTCAAAGGAGTCGTGCAAACAGGTAGTTTTTGGGTGCAGTCCCGAAGCACTTGGAGGCAGTGAAGGTTAGACAGGATTCGTCTCTCCCGGTATTGGGGGTTGACATCGCGCTGTGTCTAGGAGAGCCATTACACGAGTAGTCCCTGGCCAGGGCAAGCGAGATATTCTGGTAGGTTTCCAGTGTTATCTCAGGGTGTTCTAGACTTCACTCCGGCACGACTTGTACCGCTATTAGGGGACTGACGTTTACCGCCCCCCTAGGCCCGCCATGCGATGTATCAGACGAACAGACCGGACTGTACGGAGATTGTCACATACAGGCTCAGTAGGAGTTCAGATGGGGTTCACCTCATCAGTCTTCTTATCGACATCTACCTGGGGACCGTTACGTACAGCTAGTGCCGCTTGCGGTCTGTGGTTAAACCCACTGCCAGCGTAGTGTCGAGTCTTTAGAGTCCCACACAGAGAGCTATTCGCCTTTAGGCTAAATGAGTAGAGGTCGCATGGTTTTGCGACAGGGTTCGTTCACATTCGCGCACTTGTGCACGTTTGCTGTCCGGACAGTTTATACTAGCGGGCTTTGGTTTAAGCCGGATCCTAGTATATGATTTGAGATTGGTTTTTCTCATTGTGTTCGTGTTCCTCGGATCACGAATGCGGGTGCGTATGCACAGTTGCTTGAGATTGAGGGAGAGGACCTTGATTAGGGTTAATGGCTATTGTCATTTTATTAACCCTAATGTTTATGTGTGTGTTATTGTTAATTAGTAATTAGTTTAATAATTGTCCATGGTTGTGGTTGTTGACCATTTGACTTCTTTGACTTGTTGACCTAGGTTGACACTTTGACCATCATCATTTCTTTTGGAAGATGCTTTTTGATCTTTGCAAATTGAAATGATAATGGTCATGTCATGATTTACCATGACAATTATCTAGCTAATTATTCAATTAAATTAATTCACACATATTAGTGAGAATGGCTCTATTATTTTCTCATTCTCTCATATCATTTCTCTCTCTTGCTCATCCTCTCCCTCAAGCTCTCTCCCTCTCATGTGTTGAGAAACAAAAGGGCTTGAGCAAAACCCTCACTTGATCTTCTCTACTCTCTTCTAGGGTTCAAGTCTTAGCATTTCTTGCACTCTAGTTACTCCTAGCTTGGAGTTGAAGCTAAAGGTCGAGGCTTTCGGGTGGATCCTTCTTTGACGGGAGAAGACAAGCTAGGTGACCTCTTTCTACCATTCCAAGGAGCAAGGAGAGAAGGACTAAAGACCAAATGTATAACCTTTCTACCACTTAGCTACTTTGTAGTTAGGTTTAGCTTGTTTTTGTTTAGCAAAGATCCTCACAAGCTTGGTCCATGTTGCCTAAGTCCATAAAAATCCAATTTTTATTATGTTTTCCGCCTCCCCGTAAGCACCGGGGTGGGCAACGTGGACTTACAGTGGTATCAGAGCCTAACTAAACCTAAACTAGCTAAGTAGTTAAGTGTAACGAAGTTTCAAAACCGGAAAATCGAAAAACCAAACTCGCAAAACCCTAGTTTCTGTTAATATTTTTTCTGGTCAAAATAAAATTTGTTATACACCAAAAATTATCTCAGGGTTTTGTGTAAAAAACCACCAAAGACGAACCAGAGAGGCGACTAAAGGACCGCGGATCCGCGGCAATAGGAAACTCTTGCCGCGGAAGCGCGGCCGTATTGTCCCCTCTCTGCATCGTTTTTGGTGCAGTATGTTTCTGTGTTGGTTTTGGGATTTTTAGGATATGTTATATGTGTTAGTTATATGTATGCCCTAGAGGCCATTACTGTACATAGGATGTATATTGTAGTGGATGCTGGGACATATATAGGGAGGACTTTCTTGCTCGACATGATAGTATGCTATCTGGTTGATCTTTACCTTAACGTGTATACTGATTGTCTCTCTGTTACATGTTGGTAAAGCCCTTAGGATGTGTGCTTGACTACCTGGACTATGATGCGGATCATACTAGTGGGGACATGGTAGTCCATAAGTACATCCTTCAAAGTCCCTAGTCGAGGGTGTATCGAGACGGGGCATCGATATACCAGTGTAGACTAGCGCATACCTTCTCGACCCATACAGATGGGCGATGGATGATCCCATATCCATTGGTGTTTGACATCAGAGATGATATACGGGTGCTCAGTAGAGACTGGGTACACTGGACGGACTCGCCGAGAACTCCCAGATGGTATTATACCTCACGTCAGATGGCAGTTCTATGGTGACACTGGTACAGAGTAGTCTGTTGACCCGAGATCGTCATAGAGTCTTGTGTGGTTCCCACTGTGCTTTGATTTCCATCTTACCACGTCCAAGAGGGCGTGCAAAACGGTGGTTTTTGGGTACAGTCCCGAGTCACATGGAGGCAATGAGCGATAGGAGGGGATTCGTCTCTCCCGGTATAGGGGGTTGATGTTGCGCTGTGTTCGATTGGCTATAACAGGAAATCCCTGGCCAGGGTTGCTGAGATTTACTGGTAAGTGTTACCAGTAGTTTCTCGAACAGTTATAGACCTCATATCGACACGACTTATCGAGCTATTGGGGTCTGACGTTTACCACCCCTGGGCGAGATATGCGACATATCAGACGATCAGACCGGACTGTACGGTAGTGTTACTGGTCGGATTCACTGGAGTGTGAGCGGGCTTGCTCGTCGATCTTCAAATCGCTCAATACCCGGGTGGCCGTTACGTTTAGCAGACCGCTTGCGGCTTGTGGGTGTTTGATATGATCATCGCCTGCTGCCGGCGTATTGACGAGTCTTTAGAGTCCTACACAGAGGTTTCCTGGCTCAAGCGAAACGAAATAGGAGCGCATATGAGATATGTGCGGGAGCGAGAATAATACGAGTATGTGATACTGTATTCGATTCTCGCGATGTGACATTGATCGGTTATATGCGATATAGCCGGGTTATCGGATCAAGTGTTGATTCGATAAGATGTTACTAATGATACCAGTCGGTTATGTGCGTCATGACCGGATCGTTAAATCAAGTGTTGATTTAATGATTTAATGCATAATTATATATTTGATATATTATTTTGCATTAACTAGTATCGGTTCACTTTAGAAATGGATTTCTTACTTGTTTCATCAATCCACCATTGATGAAGTAAGGTTTCTTCATGAAGAAGAAGAAGAGGAAGAAGATGATAAGTTTTATGATAAGTTTTTAAAGAATAAATAAAAATCCATTCTTATCATAATTCTCACCATGGTTAGGTGTAGAGAATTAACTTGAGTTAATTGAATTGGTTAGGGTTAAGCATGAGACAAAATGGTGACTAAGTCAAAAGTTCATGAAGCTTCATGAAAGAAAACAAAAGAAGCCACCATTCTATTTTATGCAATTTATTTTCCAAAAATAAAAACAAATGAATAAATGAATAATCAAATAAAAACCCTAACCATTTCTTTAACCAAGGTTTAATTCTTTACACAAACCCTAATTTGCATGTATCATCAAATATGATACAAACAAGTGCACAAAATCATATCGCATATGCAATGCGCACAACCGAGCGAGAAAATCCATTTAAAGTGAACCGATACTAGTTAATGCAAAATAATATATCAAATATATAATTATGCATTAAATCATTAAATCAACACTTGATTTAACGATCCGGTCATGACGCACATAACCGACTGGTATCATTAGTAACATCTTATCGAATCAACACTTGATCCGATAACCCGGCTATATCGCATATAACCGATCAATGTCACATCGCGAGAATCGAATACAGTATCACATACTCGTATTATTCTCGCTCCCGCACATATCTCATATGCGCTCCTATTTCGTTTCGCTTGAGCCAGGAAACCTCTGTGTAGGACTCTAAAGACTCGTCAATACGCCGGCAGCAGGCGATGATCATATCAAACACCCACAAGCCGCAAGCGGTCTGCTAAATGTAACGGCCACCCGGGTATTGAGCGATCTGAAGATCGACGAGCAAGGCCGCTCACACTCCAGTGAATCCGACCAGTAACACTACCGTACAGTCCGGTCTGATCGTCTGATATGTCGCATATCTCGCCTAGGGGTGGTAAACGTCAGACCCCAATAGCTCGATAAGTCGTGTCGATATGAGGTCTATAACTGTTCGAGAAACTACTGGTAACACTTACCAGTAAATCTCAGCAACCCTGGCCAGGGATTTCCTGTTATAGCCAATCGAACACAGCGTAACATCAACCCCCTATACCGGGAGAGACGAATCCCCTCCTATCGCTCATTGCCTCCATGTGACTCGGGACTGTACCCAAAAACCACCATTTTGCACGCCCTCTTGGACGTGGTAAGATGGAAATCAAAGCACAGTGGGAACCACACAAGACTCTATGACGATCTCGGGTCAACAGACTACTCTGTACCAGTGTCACCATAGAACTGCCATCTGACGTGAGGTATAATACCATCTGGGAGTTCTCGGCGAGTCCGTCCAGTGTACCCAGTCTCTACTGAGCACCCGTATATCATCTCTGATGTCAAACACCAATGGATATGGGATCATCCATCGCCCATCTGTATAGGTCGAGAAGGTATGCGCTAGTCTACACTGGTATATCGATGCCCCGTCTCGATACACCCTCGACTAGGGACTTTGAAGGATGTACTTATGGACTACCATGTCCCCACTAGTATGATCCGCATCATAGTCCAGGTAGTCAAGCACACATCCTAAGGGCTTTACCAACATGTAACAGAGAGACAATCAGTATACACGTTAAGGTAAAGATCAACCAGATAGCATACTATCATGTCGAGCAAGAAAGTCCTCCTTATATATGTCCCAGCATCCACTACAATATACATCCTATGTACAGTAATGGCCTCTAGGGCATACATATAACTAACAATCTCCCACTTGCACTAGGGCCATCTGTAGCAGTGGTTTGAAGTATCTCATACTCAACCATCCCATAAAAGTCTCTCTCTGGGAACAGGCCTTTGTGAGTGGATCCGCTGTGTTGTCCTCTGAGTCTACTCTCCTAACCTCGATCCCTTAGAGATCAACCATCTCCATGATCAGGTGATACTGCCTTAGAATATGTCTGGATCACTGATGGGACCGGCGTTCCTTGGCATAAGCCACAACTCCATTGTCACACAATGGGAGGAACTAAGTTCATCTCATGAACCATTATACACCCAAACAGCCTCTTTGGTAGCATCTTAAGTAGCGATGTATCCTGCCTTTATCGTCTAGTGTGTCACGGTATCTAGCTTGGAACTCTTCCAACATACCGTCCCTTCACTGAGGGTAAAGACAATGCCTGTGACTGACATTCAGTCGTCTTTATCACCCTGGAACCTTTCCAGTGATTCTCCCCAGGATCGATTGATACCATCTCACTACTACTAGTGAGATTCCTAACATCCATTTAGATCTATCTCATAGATTCAAAATCCAGGATTTAGTAGGTATCACTTTGATCCTTATGTGGAGAATCCATGTGATAAACGGAGATTGATCGAGCGTAGCATAAGAAACTCCTTTCTTATCAAGAGTATGTCATCCACGTACTCTACGAGGATCACCACCATATTCCCTACTACCTTTTTTTTTTGTTTATACAAGGTTCATCTACCATTTTGATGATGTCAAACTCTTTGACTAATCCATCAAAACAGACGTTCCAACTCCGCGATGCCTGCTTTATCCTATAAAGCATCTTGCACACGTTTCCGCTGCTCCCACTGTCTACGAAGCCCTCTGGCTGTGTACTTATAGACACTCTCTTCTAAATCATCATTTAGAAAAGCAGTCAAGACACCCAACCACCAGATATCGCAGTCATGGTATGTAGCCGTGGCAAGTAGGATCTGGATGGACTTAAGCATAGCTACTTGAAAAGGTTTCATCATTATCCACGCCTGGTCGATGAAGAAAAGCTTTAACAAGTCTAGCGTTGAAAGTCTCAACCTTTCCATGTACACCAAGTAATCTTCTCAAGATATTCTTGCTCCTGATGGGGATTTAACCCTTCAGATATAGCAACTAAAGTCCATACTTTGTCGGTGTATAAGGATTCCATCTCAGATCACTAAGCATCCAGCCATTCTTACAGAGTCTTACTCCTGATGGCCAGCTCGAAACTAGTTGGGTCATCATCTCATGATGCAATCCTCGCTCCCACTGTCATAGAGAAACCGAAGTATCTCTCAGGTGGGTGAGGAACCCTACTAGATCGGCGGAGAGGCCAAGGTTCGTTGGAATCTACTGAATTCTTTGGATCTATCAAATCATCATCTGTAGTTTGCATAGCTGGAACCTTTCCAGTTGTACATAACAGACCTTGCCTCGAGCTTGTCCGGATTTTGCTTTTAAACATAGGCCGGACAACCCCAAATCTTAACTAACTTAAGACATGGGTTCTTCCCTTTCCATATCTCATATGGAGTGGTAGGCAACTGATTTGATTCGAACCTATTCAATAGGTATGCAGCTTCTCAAGTGCATAACCCCTAAAAGGAAATAGGTAACTCAGTAATACTCATCATGTAAGTCCGTGTTGCCCACCCCGGTGCTTACGGGGAGGCGGAAAACATAATAAAAAATGGATTTTTATGGACTTAGGCAACATGGACCAAGCTTGTGAGGATCTTTGCTAAACATAAACTTGCTAACCCTAACTACAAAGTAGCTAAGTGATGGAAAGGTTATACCTTTGGTCTTTAGTCCTTCTCTCCTTGCTCCTAGGAATGGTAGAAAGAGTTCACCTTGCTTGTCTTCTCCCGTCAAAGAAAGATCCACTTGAAAGCCACCACCTTTAGCTTCAACTCCAAGCTAGGAGTAACTAGAGTGCAAGAAATGCTAAGACTTGAACCCTAGAAGAGAGTAGAGAGGATCAAGTGAAGGTTTTTCTCAAGCTTTTTGTTTCTCAACACATGAGAGGGAGAGAGCTTGAGAGAGAGGATGAGCAAGAGAGAGAAATGATATGAGAGAATGAGAAAATAATAGAGCCATTCTCACTAATATGTGTGAATTAATTTAATTGAATAATTAGCTAGATAATTATCATGGTAAATCATGACATGACCATTATCATTTCAAATTACAAAGATCAAAAAGCATCTTCCAAAAGAAATTATGATGGTCAAAGTGTCAACCTAGGTCAACAAGTCAAAGAAGTCAAATGGTCAACAACCACAACCATGGATAATTATTAAACTAATTACTAATTAACAATAACACACACATAAATATTAGGGTTAATAAAATGACAATAGCCATTAACCCTAATCAAGGTCCTCTCCCTCAATCTCAAGCAACTGTGCATACGCACCCGCATTCGTGATTCGAGGAACACGAACACAATGAGAAAAACCAATCTCTAATCATATACTAGGATCCGGCTTAAACCAAAGCCCGCTAGTATAAACTGTCCGGACAGCAAACGTGCACAAGTGCGCGGATGCGAACGAACCCTGTCGCAAAACCATGCGACCTCTACTCATTTTGCCTAAAGGCGAATAGCTCTCTGTGTGGGACTCTAAAGACTCGACACTACGCTGGCAGTGGGTTTAACCACAGACCGCAAGCGGCACTAGCTGTACGTAACGGTCCCCAGGTAGATGTCGATAAGAAGACTGACGAGGTGAACCCCATCTGCACTCCTACTGAGCCTGTATGTGACAGTCTCCGTACAGTCCGGTCTGTTCGTCTGATACATCGCATGGCGGGCCTAGGGGGGCGGTGAACGTCAGTCCCCTAATAGCGGTACAAGTCGTGTCGGAGTGTAGCCCAGAACACCCTGAGATAACACTGGAAACCTACCAGTATATCTCGCTTGCCCTGGCCAGGGACTACTCGTGTAATGGCTCTCCTAGACACAGCGCGATGTCAACCCCCAATACCGGGAGAGACGAATCCTGTCTAACCGTCACTGCCTCCAAGTGCTTCGGGACTGCACCCAAAAACTACCTGTTTGCACGACTCCTTCAAGCCGTGGTAGGGTAGTAATCAAAGTGCAGTGGGAACACACTCGAGGCGAAGTGACAGTGTCAAGTCAGCGGACTAAGCTGTACTCATGTCACCTGGGAACTGATAACTGACGATAGGTATATTACCAACCAACAGTTCCCGACGAGTCCTGTCCAGTGTACTCGTAACCTAACGAGCACCCGCATACTATCCCAAGTACGACGTACTAACGGCTGTGGGACAGACCGTCTCCCATACTGGGATGAGAAGCGCATACGCTAGTCTAGTCTGGAGTATCGATGCCCTGTCTCGATAGTCCAACGACCAGGGACCTGTATAAGGATGTGCTTATAGATTACCCAGCTCCCACGAGTGCGAGCGCCATCACAACGCTGGTAATCAAGCAAAGATCCTAAGGGCTCTACTAATATGTATACCAGCAATATGCTAAAAGAAACACGTGCACATATTAAAGCAGAGACAAACCAAGTAGCATACTACCATTTCGAGCAAGATTGTATATACAACTGTGAATATCCCAAGCTTCCATTAAGTAATATACAAACTATTATGATACAGTTGTTGGTGTATATGCCCTAGAGGCCATTACTGTATCATACTAGTATGTATATTACTTGATGGAAGCTTGGGATATTCACAGTTGTACAGACAATCTTGCTCAATATAGTAGTATGCTACTTGGTTTGTCTCTGCTTTAATGTGTACATGTGTGTTTATTTATTATATCACCTATACGCATTAGTAGAGCCCTTAGGATCTTTGCTTGATTACCGGCGTTGTGATGGCGATCACACTCGTGGGGGCTGGGTAATCTACAAGCACATCCTTATACACGTCCCTAGTCGTGGGAGTATCGAGATAGGGCATCGATACTCCGGAGTAGACTAGCGTATGCGCTTCTCATCCCAGCACGGGAGACAGTCTGTCCCACAGCCGTCAGTACGTCGTACTTGAGATAGTATGCGGGTGCTCGTTAGGTTACGAGTACACTGGACAGGACTCGTCGGGAACTGTTGGTTGGTAATATACCTATCGTCAGTTATCAGTTCCCAGGTGACATGAGTACAGCTTAGTCCGCTGACATGACACTGTCACTTCGCCTCGAGTGTGTTCCCACTGTTCTTTGATTGCCACCCTACCACGGCTCTACTGAGTCGTGCAAACAGGTAGTAGTTGGGAGCAGTCCCGAAGCACTTGGAGGCAGTGACGGTTAGACAGGATTCGTCTCTCCCGGTATTGGGGGTTGACATCGCGCTGTGTCTAGGAGAGCCATTACACGAGTAGTCCCTGGCCAGGGCAAGCGAGATATACTGGTAGGTTTCCAGTGTTATCTCAGGGTGTATTGGGCTTCACTCCGACACGACTTGTACCGCTATTAGGGGACTGACGTTCACCGCCCCCCTAGGCCCGCCATGCGATGTATCAGACGAACAGACCGGACTGTACGGAGACTGTCACATACAGGCTCAGTAGGAGTGCAGATGGGGTTCACCTCGTCAGTCTTCTTATCGACATCTACCTGGGGACCGTTACGTACAGCTAGTGCCGCTTGCGGTCTGTGGTTAAAACCACTGCCAGCATAGTGTCGAGTCTTTAGAGTCCCACACAGAGAGCTATTCGCCTTTAGGCTAAATGAGTAGAGGTCGCATGGTTTTGCGACAGGGTTCGTTCACATTCGCGCACTTGTGCACGTTTGCTGTCCGGACAGTTTATACTAGCGGGCTTTGGTTTAAGTCGGATCCTAGTATATGATTTGAGATTGGTTTTTCTCATTGTGTTCGTGTTCCTCGGATCACGAATGCGGGTGCGTATGCACAGTTGCTTGAGATTGAGGGAGAGGACCTTGATTAGGGTTAATGGCTATTGTCATTTTATTAACCCTAATATTTATGTGTGTGTTATTGTTAATTAGTAATTAGTTTAATAATTATCCATGGTTGTGGTTGTTGACCATTTGACTTCTTTGACTTGTTGACCTAGGTTGACACTTTGACCATCATCATTTCTTTTGGAAGATGCTTTTTGATCTTTGCAAATTGAAATGATAATGGTCATGTCATGATTTACCATGATAATTATCTAGCTAATTATTCAATTAAATTAATTCACACATATTAGTGAGAATGGCTCTATTATTTTCTCACTCTCTCATATCATTTCTCTCTCTTGTTCATCCTCTCCCTCAAGCTCTCTCCCTCTCATGTGTTGAGAAACAAAAAGCTTGAGAAAAACCTTCACTTGATCTTCTCTACTCTCTTCTAGGGTTCAAGTCTTAGCATTTCTTGCACTCTAGTTACTCCTAGCTTGGAGTTGAAGCTAAAGGTCGAGGCTTTCGGGTGGATCCTTCTTTGACGGGAGAAGACAAGCAAGGTGACCTCTTTCTACCGTTCCTAGGAGCAAGGAGAGAAGGACTAAAGACCAAAGGTATAACCTTTCTACAACTTAGTTAGTTGTTAGTTTACTTTAGCTAGTTTTCGTTTAGCAAAGATCCTCACAAGCAAGGTCCATGTTGCCTAAGTCATTAAAAATCCGTTTTTTATTATGTTTTCCGCCTCCCCGTAAGCACCGGGGTGGGCAACGTGGACCTAAGAGTGGTATCAAAGCCTAACTAAACTCAAACTAGCTAGGTAGTGAAGTGTAACGAAGTTTCGAAACCGGAAAATCCAAAAACCAAACTTTTGCAAAACCCTAGTTTCTGTTAAAATTTTTCCTGCTCTAAATGAAAAACTTTATACTTGTAAATTCGTCTCAGGGTTTTCTATAAACAACCATGAAAAACGATACAGTGATTCGTTCAAACCGCCGCCTTTCCGCGGCACGAGGTAGGCATGTGCCGCGGAAGCGCCGCGGTTTGTCGTGTTCTCTGCATCGTTTTTCGTGCAGTGTGTGTTGTTGTTGGTTTTGGGATTTTTAGGATATATTATATGTGCCCAGATTTTCCAGAACTAAAATTTACTTTTGGGGGCCTATAAATCCGTATTTTTCGGAACTTCACTACACTTTAACTACATCGGTTATATCTGTAATGCTTGCATGTATTGAACGTCGGCTAATCGCTATAAGTCGATTAGTCGGGGTTATACATCTCTATGATCTGTGATTGTTATTGGTTTGTGGATATGAATGGATTGGATCGTCGCGGGTGAATGGCCGGGGTGGATGTGAGATGAGCGTTCTTTTTCTTTCATTCATTTGTAACATGTAAATTGATGTAATAATATTCTTTGTATGGCCGCACAACCGGGTCGGGGTTATAGCCGTCATTGTATAATTCTTTTTACTGTTTTTGCTCCTAGGATAGACCCATGGAGGGGTGCACAAACTACCGGGTATCTCGAAGCGCCGAGTGGCCTACTCACGGTGGTGAGGGAGGTTGCTTCGCTTCGGGTGCTTGGCGGGTAGTTTGCCGCACCCGTAGGGGTCTTGGGTGGGGTATTGGCTATTCACCGCGACCGTGTAATCCGCTTTGCGTTGCAGGCTCGAACGCATTGCGGATTCCTAGTATATCCAATGTATTCATCTGTGATCTGTAATGTCTATCATTGCTATATATTTATATATAATAACTATTTAGGCGTTGCTTATGTTTTACAGCCGCGCTAGCCCAGCCCCCGCTCTGTCGTTAGTTAAGTAACCTAACGGGTGATGACGGGGCCCCGTGGCGAATGCGAATGGCATAAGCGTACGTCATATTTTGGTTGTTTTCTGCAATGGTAGGATTTAAATGATGGGACGCATTAAAAGAACTAATGCAAGAAAATAAACCTAAAATACGTTGTTGGAACAAGTTTTTCAAAAAGCTGTTATTACAAGGACGTTCATCTTTTTGTTTTGCATCGAGGTATTCGGTTATGAATGCCCAGCACCTCAATCGACGAGGCAAGGGCCGAGATCCCCTCATCGGGAGTGACCCCTTGGACAAAAGGTTTGCGTCAGGGTAATAACTTCATCATAGTCGATTATTCTTGCTTTGCATCGAGGTATTCATCTTACGAATGCCCAGCACCTCACTCGACGAGGAAAGAGCCGAGATCCCTTCACAGGGAGTGACCTCTTTAGCAAAAGTTTTCGCCACTATGTTTTTCAAAAGGATGTATCACGTTCCTTCAACGATATCAAGTTCATTACGTTAACGGGTTTTTCGCCAAAAAACCCAGCCGTAGCCCTCCGTCGTTTCTTATAAGTTATACTTAGTATTCGTGCTGCGTTTGTTGACTGTGTCAAGGCGCAGTGAACGGTAGCTAAGTGTAGCTTATTTGCTGGATACAATGTGATTGGTTAGGACATTTGTAGAACCTTGTTGACTGTGTCAAGGGTTATGCAGGTGGGTTTAATGCAATCAAGATAATGACGGGATGAACTTGACTAGGACCTTTTGATTTGTTGACTGTGTCAAGATCACTTGGGTCTTAGGGGCAAAAACCACATCGGGAGTTTCAAAAGTACTGAAACTTGCAGATTTAGCATACCTTCTGGAGTGTGGTGACTAGAGTGGATTCCATCTAGGTCATCACACAATGATGGTTGGATCCCGATCCCACTGATGAGTTGGATTACTCTCGGGAGATTATTTCACTTAACGATCAATGCTATAAACCTAGTAGGTGTCTAGAAAGGTGTTAGCGGGGTTACGCCCCCAGGGAAAAGAGGTTATTTAATTAAGGAACTTCGCGAAAGCGTTGGAAAACCTCCCTCGAAGTACCGACACTAGCCTGGCTGAAAGGTTAAGCAAGTATTGTGACGTGAATTATAACCCGGCTAGTTCTTCTTTTAAAAAGGTTTTAAGAAGAATTTGAGGAAACAGTGGGAGACATCCTGGTTAGATAAATTAATAAACCAATCTAATCTTGCAAGAGCATACGCTGAGTGTTTCTTTTCTCTCTCTCCAGGCAGCAACCTTTTCACGCCCTAATCAAGATAATAAAATGTATCGCTTGACCGATCCGAATTCTTATTCGGGACTGGGGAAAGTTGGTTCAGCTCTAACTTGTGACAACAGTCATGAGTATGAGAATGGGAAAGAGGAAAGTATGGATTTCCAGGATACCCAGTTGAAGAAGAAGCATGGTTTTGCATCTACTTCAGGTGTTCTTGTAATTGAGAACTGTTTTACGGTCAGCCCTACCTCCTGGGTACTTGATACCGGATCAGGATCTCATATCTGTAATTTATTGCAGGGACTGAGAAAAAGTAGGAAAGTTGCACCGGGTGATATGTCGCTCAGAGTAGTGAACGGAGCACAAGTTAATGCGGCAGCCGTCGGTGAATATCACCTAGTATTGCCTAATGGCAAGACTATGATTTTGAACGATTGCTACTATGTACCCTCCATGGTTTGCAACATCATATCAGTTTCTTTACTCGATAAAGATGGATATGACTTTGTTCTTGAAAAGAATATCATGAACATTTACCTTCATAAGGTACTGGTTGCAGAGGGTACACTGTGTAATGGTATCTACGTTCTAAATCAGAATACAGTTCTCAATATACAAAACACACGCAAGAGGAAGAATTCAGATACGAATGAATCCTACTTGTGGCATTGTAGGCTTGGTCATATCGGAGAGAAAAGACTGAGTAAGTTGCATAAAGATGGACTCTTGAATACGTTCGAGTTTTCATCTTATGAAACTTGTCAGTCTTGTCTCAAAGGGAAGATGACCAAATCTCCGTTCACCGGACATGGAGAAAGAGCAAGAGAGCTCTTGGGACTCATACACAGTGATGTGTGTGGTCCGATGTCTATACATGCAAGGGGTGGGTTCTCGTACTTCATCACATTCACTGACGATCTCTCTAGGTTCGGATATGTGTATCTAATGAAACACAAATCTGAAGCTTTTGAGAAATTCAAGGAATTCAGAAAGGAAGTAGAGAACCAGATTGGAAAAAGTATCAAGATCCTCCGGTCTGATAGAGGAGGGGAGTACTTAAGCACGGAATTCCTAGATTACTTAAAAGAGAATGGTATTCTCTCTCAGCTTACTCCTCCTTATACACCACAGCACAACGGTGTATCGGAGCGGAGGAATCGTACCCTACTGGATATGGTTCGCTCCATGATGAGTAGTGCTGAGTTACCTCTTTCATTCTGGGGATATGCACTTCAAACTGCAGCACATCTATTGAATCAAGTTCCATCCAAATCCGTGCCTAAGACTCCGTATGAAATATGGAGTGGTAAAAGTTTGTATCTTAAACGTATTAAGATTTGGGGTTGCCCAGCTTATGTCAAAAAGCAGAACCCAGACAAACTTGAGGCACGGGCAGTTTTGTGTAAGTTTGTGGGATACCCAAAAGATTCAAGTGGGTATCTGTTCTACCACACTGAGGAACAGAAGGTGTTTGTATCTCGCCACGCTACCTTCTTAGAAAGGGAGTTTCTTGCAAAAGAAACTAGTGGGAGTTCGGTAGAACTGGAAGAAATTCAGCGACCACAAAATGTAACTGAAAATTTGGAGGAACCGCTAGATTCAATAACCCCAGACGAACCTCAGCCACTCCGCAGATCTGGTAGGATTTCTCATCCGCCCGAGAGATACTACGGTTTTCTCATAGACGGGGATCGAGAGGATTGCATCTTGGAAGAAGATGACCCTACCAGTTTCAGGCAGGCCATTATCAGTAGGGACTCTGATAAGTGGCAGGAAGCAATGCAATCCGAAATGGAGTCCATGTACGCCAATAAAGTGTGGACCTTGGATATTGCTCCGGCTGGGGTAAAACCCGTTGGATGCAAATGGATCTACAAAAGGAAACTTGGTGTAGATGGGCAGGTGGAAACCTATAAAGCTAGGCTCGTTGCAAAAGGTTTCCGTCAAAGACCTGGTTTGGACTATGACGAAACTTTTTCTCCGGTGGCTATGCTCAAATCCATTCGGATCCTACTTGCCATTGCTGCCTTCCATGACTATGAGATCTGGCAGATGGATGTTAAAACGGCTTTCCTAAACGGTTGTTTGGAAGAGTGCGTTTACATGGATCAACCAGAAGGTTTCGTAGACAGTGGGAGCAGCGGAAAGGTGTGCAAGTTGCTTAAATCCATTTATGGATTAAAGCAGGCATCGCGGAGCTGGAACATCTGTTTTGATGAGGCAATCAAGGAATTTGATTTCATCAAGAACGAAGATGAACCCTGTGTATATAAGAAGATTGTAGGACGAACTGTCGTATTCCTAGTCTTGTACGTGGACGATATTCTTCTGATAGGAAATGACATTCCTATGCTACAATCGGTCAAGCTGTTTTTGTCACAAAGGTTCTCCATGAAGGACCTGGGTGATGCCTCGTACATTCTGGGGATCAAGATCTATAGAGATAGATCCAAGAGACTATTGGGACTTTCGCAGTCCAGGTACATAGAGACCGTGCTAAAGAGATTTAGTATGGAGGATTCCAAGCACGGTAACATACCCGCATTGCACGGAATTACCCTCTCCAAGAAGATGTCTCCTAAGACTGACGAGGAGAGGGTTCGCATGAGCACTATACCCTACGCTTCGGCGGTAGGATCTATAATGTATGCGATGCTATGTACAAGACCAGATGTAGCTTACGCGTTGAGCACGGTAAGCCGATATCAGTCGGACCCAGGGGAGGACCACTGGACAGCAGTGAAGAACATTCTCAAGTACCAGAGAAGGACTAAGGAGATGTTCCTGGTTTACGGTAATGGAGACCTCAGGGTCGAGTCCTTTACCGATTCAAGCTTCCAGAGTGACAAAGATGACAGCAAGTCTGTCTCGGGTTTTGTGTTTACCCTCAACGGAGGGGCGGTATGTTGGAGGAGTTCCAAGCAGGATACCGTCGCAGACTCGACGATGGAGGCTGAATACATTGCTGCAAGCGATGCCGCAAAAGAGGCGGTCTGGATTAAGAAGTTCATTAGTGAACTTCAGGTGGTTCCGTCCATTGTTGACCCAATACCTTTGTATTGCGATAACAATGGGGCTATAGCTTTAGCGAAGGAACCAAGGTCCCATCAGAAATCCAGGCACATCTTAAGGCGGTATCACCTGATCAGGGAGATCATTGATCGACAGGAGATCGAGGTGCGGAGAGTGGACACAAAGGACAACACTGCGGACCCATTCACGAAGGCTTTACCCCAGACTCAGTTCGAGCGGCTGATCGAGATGATAGGTCTTCGATACGCCAGTACATGGCCTTAGTGCAAGTAGGAGATTGTTGGTGTATATGCCCTAGAGGCCATTACTGTATCATACTAGTATGTATATTACTTGATGGAAGCTTGGGATATTCACAGTTGTACAGACAATCTTGCTCAATATAGTAGTATGCTACTTGGTTTGTCTCTGCTTTAATGTGTACATGTGTGTTTATTTATTATATCACCTATACGCATTAGTAGAGCCCTTAGGATCTTTACTTGATTACCGGCGTTGTGATGGCGATCACACTCGTGGGGGCTGGGTAATCTACAAGCACATCTTTATACACGTCCCTAGTCGTGGGAGTATCGAGATAGGGCATCGATACTCCGGAGTAGACTAGCGTATGCGCTTCTCATCCCAGCATGGGAGACAGTCTGTCCCACAGCCGTCAGTACGTCGTACTTGAGATAGTATGCGGGTGCTCGTTAGGTTACGAGTACACTGGACAGGACTCGTCGGGAACTGTTGGTTGGTAATATACCTATCGTCAGTTATCAGTTCCCAGGTGACATGAGTACAGCTTAGTCCGCTGACTTGACACTGTCACTTCGCCTCGAGTGTGTTCCCACTGTTCTTTGATTGCCACCCTACCACGGCTCTACTGAGTCGTGCAAACAGGTAGTAGTTGGGAGCAGTCCCGAAGCACTTGGAGGCAGTGACGGTTAGACAGGATTCGTCTCTCCCGGTATTGGGGGTTGACATCGCGCTGTGTCTAGGAGAGCCATTACACGAGTAGTCCCTGGCCAGGGCAAGCGAGATATACTGGTAGGTTTCCAGTGTTATCTCAGGGTGTATTGGGCTTCACTCCGACACGACTTGTACCGCTATTAGGGGACTGACGTTCACCGCCCCCCTAGGCCCGCCATGCGATGTATCAGACGAACAGACCGGACTGTACGGAGACTGTCACATACAGGCTCAGTAGGAGTGCAGATGGGGTTCACCTCGTCAGTCTTCTTATCGACATCTACTTGGGGACCGTTACGTACAGCTAGTGCCGCTTGCGGTCTGTGGTTAAACCCACTGCCAGCGTAGTGTCGAGTCTTTAGAGTCCCACACAGAGAGCTATTCGCCTTTAGGCTAAATGAGTAGAGGTCGCATGGTTTTGCGACAGGGTTCGTTCACATTCGCGCACTTGTGCACGTTTGCTGTCCGGACAGTTTATACTAGCGGGCTTTGGTTTAAGCCGGATCCTAGTATATGATTTGAGATTGGTTTTTCTCATTGTGTTCGTGTTCCTCGGATCACGAATGCGGGTGCGTATGCACAGTTGCTTGAGATTGAGGGAGAGGACCTTGATTAGGGTTAATGGCTGTTGTCATTTTATTAACCCTAATATTTATGTGTGTGTTATTGTTAATTAGTAATTAGTTTAATAATTATCCATGGTTGTGGTTGTTGACCATTTGACTTCTTTGACTTGTTGACCTAGGTTGACACTTTGACCATCATCATTTCTTTTGGAAGATGCTTTTTGATCTTTGCAAATTGAAATGATAATGGTCATGTCATGATTTACCATGATAATTATCTAGCTAATTATTCAATTAAATTAATTCACACATATTAGTGAGAATGGCTCTATTATTTTCTCACTCTCTCATATCATTTCTCTCTCTTGTTCATCCTCTCCCTCAAGCTCTCTCCCTCTCATGTGTTGAGAAACAAAAAGCTTGAGAAAAACCTTCACTTGATCTTCTCTACTCTCTTCTAGGGTTCAAGTCTTAGCATTTCTTGCACTCTAGTTACTCCTAGCTTGGAGTTGAAGCTAAAGGTCGAGGCTTTCGGGTGGATCCTTCTTTGACGGGAGAAGACAAGCAAGGTGACCTCTTTCTACCGTTCCTAGGAGCAAGGAGAGAAGGACTAAAGACCAAAGGTATAACCTTTCTACAACTTAGTTAGTTGTTAGTTTACTTTAGCTAGTTTTCGTTTAGCAAAGATCCTCACAAGCAAGGTCCATGTTGCCTAAGTCATTAAAAATCCGTTTTTTATTATGTTTTCCGCCTCCCCGTAAGCACCGGAGTGGGCAACGTGGACCTAAGAACAGTAATGGCCTCTAGGGCATATACACTAACAATCTCCCACTTGCACTAAGGCCATGTACTGGCGTATCGAAGACCTATCATCTCGATCAGCCGCTCGAACTGAGTCTGGGGTAGGGCCTTTGTGAGTGGATCTGCAGTGTTATCCTCTGATGCAACTCTCCGGACCTCGATCTCCTGGCGATCCACGATCTCCCTGATCAGGTGATACCGCCTTAAGATGTGTCTGGATTTCTGATGGGACCTGGGTTCCTTCGCTAAAGCTATAGCCCCGTTGTTGTCGCAATACAAAGGTATTGGGTCAATAATGGACGGAACCACCTGAAGTTCTTTCAAGAACTTCCTCATCCAGACAGCTTCTTTTGCGGCATCAGATGCAGCGATGTATTCCGCTTCCATAGTCGAGTCAGCAACGGTTTCCTGTTTGGAGCTCTTCCAACACACCGCCCCTCCATTGAGGGTAAAGGCAAAACCCGACATGGACTTGGAATCATCCTTGTCACTCTGGAAGCTGGAGTCAGCAAAGGCCTCAACCTGCAGGTCTTTTCCGCCATACACCAAGAACATCTCCTTAGTCCTTCTCAGGTACTTGAGAATGTTCTTTACTGCTATCCAATGTTTCTCCCCAGGGTTTGACTGATACCTGCTTACCACACTCAGTGCATAAGCCACATCCGGTCTGGTACACAACATCGCATACATTATAGAGCCTACCGCAGAAGCGTAGGGTATAATAGACATGCGATCCCTCTCCAAATCAGTCTTGGGAGACATCTCTTTGGAGAGGGTGATCCCGTGACAAGCCGGTAGATTACCGCGCTTGGAATCTTCCATACTGAATCTCTTCAGTATGGTGTCGATGTACCTGGACTGCGAGAGTCCTAATATCCTCTTGGATCTGTCACGGTAGATCCGGATACCCAGAATGTAGGAGGCATCACCCAGGTCTTTCATGGAGAACCTGTGTGACAAGAACCCCTTGACAGATTGTAGCATAGGAATGTCATTTCCTATTAAGAGAATGTCATCCACGTATAAAACGAGGAATACTACAGTTCTCGCTACAAATCTACAATAGATGCATGGTTCATCTGGATTTTTGATAAAGCCAAATTCTTTGACCGTCTCATCAAAACAGATGTTCCAACTCCGCGATGCCTGCTTGAGTCCATAAATGGACTTGAGCAACTTGCACACCTTTCCGCTGCTCCCACCCTGAATGAAACCCTCTGGCTGGTCCATATAGACACACTCCTCTAAATGACCATTTAGAAAAGCTGTCTTTACGTCCATCTGCCAAATCTCAAAATCGTGGAAAGCAGCGATGGCAAGAAGGATCCGAATGGATTTCAGCATAGCTACTGGAGAAAAGGTTTCGTCATAGTCCAAACCAGGTCGCTGACGAAAACCCTTTGCTACCAGTCTAGCTTTATAGGTCTCAACCTGTCCATCTACACCAATCTTCCTTTTGAAGATCCACTTGCATCCTACGGGTTTTACCCCGTCTGGAGCAATGTCCAACGTCCATACTTTTTTAGTGTACATGGACTCCATCTCGGTCCGCATTGCATCCAGCCATTTTACCGAGTCGACGCTCTGAATGGCTTGCTGGAAGCTAGTAGGGTCATCACAATCTATGATGCAGTCCTCTCTATCCCCGTCAATGAGAAAACCGTAGTACCTCTCGGGCGGATGAGACTGCCTACTACTCCTGCGGAGCGGCGTAGGAATGTCCTGTTCTTTTGAACCTTCTGGTTCCACTAAACTTTCAGTAATAGTTTGTGGTTCTGGAATTTCTTCCAGTTCTATTGCGCTCCCACTTATTTCTTTTTCTATGAACTGATGTTCTAGAAAGTGGGCATGGCGAGAAACAAGGACTTTTTGTTCCTCTTCGCAATAGAAGTAATATCCCTTGGAGTTCTTTGGATATCCCACAAACTTGCACTGTACTGAGCGTGCCTCGAGCTTGTCCGCATGCTGCTTTTTTACAAAAGCTGGACATCCCCATGTCTTAATGTGATTAAGATAGGGTTTCTTCCCACTCCATAACTCATATGGTGTGGTAGGCACAGTCTTAGTGGGAACACGGTTCAAAAGATATGCAGCTGTTTCTAGCGCATACCCCCAGAACGATCGCGGTAACTCAGCGTTACTCATCATGGACCGTACCATATCCAATAGGGTTCGGTTCCGTCTCTCCGATACACCGTTATGTTGCGGAGTGTATGGAGGAGTAAGCTGAGAGAGAATTCCATTCTCTTTTAAATAGTTCAGGAATTCGGCACTTAAGTATTCTCCTCCTCGATCCGATCTTAGGATCTTGATACTTTTGCCTGTTTGTTTTTCTACTTCATTCTTATATTCCTGGAATTTTTCAAAAGCCTCGGATTTATGTTTCATTAAGAAGACATAACCGTACCTTGAAAAATCATCCGTAAAGGTAATGAAGTAAGAATAACCGCTTCGCGCATGTGTAGACATTGGACCGCACACGTCGCTGTGTACGAGTCCCAAGAGCTCGCTCGCTCTTTCTCCGTGTCCAGAAAACGGATACTTTGTCATCTTTCCTTTGAGACAGGATTGACAAGTTGCATACGATTGATATTCGAACGAATCTAAATATCCTTCAGTATGTAACTTAGTCAATCTTCTCTCGTTGATGTGACCCAGTCTACAATGCCATAAGAAAGTTTTATTAATTTCTGGAGACTTTCTTTTGTGTGTATTCTGGATATTGAAAATCTGTGGTTGGTTTAAAACGTATATACCGTTGTTCAATGTACCTGACCCAATCAACACTTGATTAAGGTGAATGTTTACTACATTACTTACAAATGCAAATTCATAACCTTCTTTAGATAATAAAGATACAGAAATGATATTACAGGTTGCATTTGGTACATAATAACAACTACGCAAAACCAAAAAGTGTCCATCCGATAATCCCAGGTGATAGTCCCCCACGGCCTCAGCATCCATGCTAGCACCGTTCGCAACTCTGAGGGTCATGTCACCTGCCTTCAAAACTCTACGCTTTCTCAACGCCTGCAAAGAATTACAGATATGAGATCCTGATCCGGTATCCAATACCCAGGAAGTAGAGTTTATTGATAGACAGTTTTCAATAACATACACACCTGAAGCTGAAGCTGCAACTCGCTTCAAATCCTGTGTTCTGGCTTTCCAAGCCTTGCAATCTTGTTTCCAGTGACCACTTTTGTGACAATAGAAGCATTCTTCCTTCCCCACCAGCTTTCCCGCTACCTTTGTTGCTTTACCCTTTCCCTTCGTATCCACTTTACCGACACCGCCTCTTGGTTTGGTGGGGGCTTTCTTCTTCTTGCCCTTGGCTTTCGCCCTGGACCTAGAAGAGGAAGATCCTCCTACAAACAAAGTGGATGTCTCCCTACCCTTCTGTAGGGTGCCCTCAGCAGTCCTCAACATGTTCAGAAGTTCGGCAAGTTCAACCTCCTTTCCTTGCATGTTGAAGTTAAGAATGAACTGGGCGTAAGTGGAAGGAAGGGACTGGAGAATCAAATCGGTATAGAGTTCATTCTCCAACGTGGTCCCAAGGTCCGCGAGCTCCTCTATATAGCCGATCATCTTAAGCACGTGGTCCGCTACCGATGATCCGACGGCCAACCTTGCCGAAAAAGAGCTTCTTCGACACTTCGTATCTAGCGATACGAGACTGCTCTCCATACAGTTCTTTTGTATGGAGAAATATGGACTCTAGGTCCATATTCTCGTGCCTCCTCTGATGTTCGTTGTCCATCGAGGCTAGTACGAGGCATCTGGCCCTCGCGCAATCTATCTCCCATGTCTTACGGATTTCAACATCCACGACGCTGGAGGTGGGACCTGGGACAGGGGGAGCTTTGGTGGTAAGTATATATCCCAGCTTGTCATAAGTGATAGCCATCTTGACATTCCTGAGCCAATCTTTGTAGTTTGGCCCTGTCAATATGTTTTTATCTAATAGTAACTTAAGTCCGGTCATCTTGAATGGTCGCTGCAATTAGGAGAGAGAAAAGAAACACTTTAGCATGATGCTCTTGCAAGTTTAGAGTGGTTTTTAGTTTGTCTAAACTGGATGGCTCCCACTGTCTCTCGAATCCCTTCTCAAACCGTAAAGAAAAGGATTAACCGGGATCATTCTCACCGTACAATACTTGCTTAACCGTTCAGCCAGGCCAGTGTCGGTACTTCGAGGGAGGTTTTCCAACGCTTTCGCGAAGTTCCTTAATTAAGTAACCTCTTTTCCCTGTGGGCGTAGCCCCGCTAACACCTTTCTAGGCACCTACTAGGTTTATAGCATTGATCGTTAAGTGAGAGTTTTCCCGAGGAGTAGCATATACTCACAGTAGGATCGGGATCCAAATATCATCGCGTGATAAAGCCGAAGGAATCCTACCAGAATCATCACACTCCAAATGGTATGCAACACTAGCAAGTTTCAGTACTTATGAAACTCCCGATGTGGATTTTTGCCCCATGCTCTTATGACCTTGACTTTGGCCAAAATATCATAAGTCACATGTCAAGTTCTACCCGTCATTCTCCTGGTTAATTTGGACCCACCCGTACCTACCCTTGACTTTGGCCAAAATGGCAGCACGACTGTCCCAAATCAACGCATCTATCTATGCTGCACATGAATACCCAAACGCTACCAATCACTATGCCTTGACTTTGGCCAAAATACATAGCTTGAATACTTTTGACCATTCATGTGGAATGACGGAGGGCTACGAATGGTTTTGGCGAAACCGTGAACGTAGTGAACTTGATATAATCGATGGAACGAGATAGCTTTTAAAAGGAGTGGTTCAAGCTCCGCGTTTAAAAGTTTAGTTTTGAAAAGAACCGAGTGGTTTTCAAAGTGTTCCAATCGACTTTTACTTGGTTTATTTCTTGCATTAGTTCTTTTAATGCGTCCCATCATTTAATCCTACCATTGCAGAAAACAACCAAAATATGACGTACGCTTATGCCATTCGCATTCGCCACGGGGCCCCGTCATCACCCGTTAGGTTACTTAACTAACGACAGAGCGGGGGCTGGGCTAGCGCGGCTGTAAAACATAAGCAACGCCTAAATAGTTATTATATATAAATATATAGCAATGATAGACATTACAGATCACAGATGAATACATTGGATATACTAGGAATCCGCAATGCGTTCGAGCCTGCAACGCAAAGCGGATTACACGGTCGCGGTGAATAGCCAATACCCCACCCAAGACCCCTACGGGTGCGGCAAACTACCCGCCAAGCACCCGAAGCGAAGCAACCTCCCTCACCACCGTGAGTAGGCCACTCGGCGCTTCGAGATACCCGGTAGTTTGTGCACCCCCTCCATGGGTCTATCCTAGGAGCAAAAACAGTAAAAAGAATTATACAATGACGGCTACAACCCCGACCCGGTTGTGCGGCCATACAAAGAATATTATTACATCAATTTACATGTTACAAATGAATGAAAGAAAAAAAAACGCTCATCTCACATCCAACCCGGCTATTCACCCGCGACGATCCAATCCATTCATATCCACAAACCAACAATCACAGATCACAGAGATGTATAACCCCGACTAATCGACTTATAGCGATTAGCCGACGTTCAATACATACAAGCATCACAGATATAACCGATATAGTTAAAGTGTAGTGAAGTTCCGAAAAAAATACGGAATTATAGGACCCCAAAAGGAAATTTCTTTTATGGAATATCTGGGTATATATAATACATTTCAAAAATCCCAAAACCAACACAGAAACATACTGCACCAAAAACGATGCAGAGAGGGGACAAGACGTCCGCGCTTCCGCGGCAAGAGCTTCCTTATGCCGCGGAAGCGCGGTCCTCTAGACTCCTCTCTGGTTCGTCTTTGGTGGTGTTTCACACAAAACCCTGAGATAATTTTACAAGTATAAAGTTTTTCATTTTGACCAGAAAAAAATTTAACAGAAACTTGGATTTTGAAAAAGTTTGGTTTTTGGGTTTTTTCGGTTTCGAAACTTCGTTACACTTAACTACTTAGCTAGTTTAGGTTTAGTTAGTCTCTGATACCACTGTAAGTCCGTGTTGCCCACCCCGGTGCTTACGGGGAGGCGGAAAACATAATAAAAAATGGATTTTTATGGACTTAGGCAACATGGACCAAGCTTGTGAGGATCTTTGCTAAACATAAACTTGCTAACCCTAACTACAAAGTAGCTAAGTGATGGAAAGGTTATACCTTTGGTCTTTATTCCTTCTCTCCTTGCTCCTAGGAATGGTAGAAAGAGTTCACCTTGCTTGTCTTCTCCCGTCAAAGAAAGATCCACTTGAAAGCCACCACCTTTAGCTTCAACTCCAAGCTAGGAGTAACTAGAGTGCAAGAAATGCTAAGACTTGAACCCTAGAAGAGAGTAGAGAGGATCAAGTGAAGGTTTTTCTCAAGCTTTTTGTTTCTCAACACATGAGAGGGAGAGAGCTTGAGAGAGAGGATGAGCAAGAGAGAGAAATGATATGAGAGAATGAGAAAATAATAGAGCCATTCTCACTAATATGTGTGAATTAATTTAATTGAATAATTAGCTAGATAATTATCATGGTAAATCATGACATGACCATTATCATTTCAAATTGCAAAGATCAAAAAGCATCTTCCAAAAGAAATTATGATGGTCAAAGTGTCAACCTAGGTCAACAAGTCAAAGAAGTCAAATGGTCAACAACCACAACCATGGATAATTATTAAACTAATTACTAATTAACAATAACACACACATAAATATTAGGGTTAATAAAATGACAATAGCCATTAACCCTAATCAAGGTCCTCTCCCTCAATCTCAAGCAACTGTGCATACGCACCCGCATTCGTGATTCGAGGAACACGAACACAATGAGAAAAACCAATCTCTAATCATATACTAGGATCCGGCTTAAACCAAAGCCCGCTAGTATAAAATGTCCGGACAGCAAACGTGCACAAGTGCGCGGATGCGAACGAACCCTGTCGCAAAACCATGCGACCTCTACTCATTTTGCCTAAAGGCGAATAGCTCTCTGTGTGGGACTCTAAAGACTCGACACTACGCTGGCAGTGGGTTTAACCACAGACCGCAAGCGGCACTAGCTGTACGTAACGGTCCCCAGGTAGATGTCGATAAGAAGACTGACGAGGTGAACCCCATCTGCACTCCTACTGAGCCTGTATGTGACAGTCTCCGTACAGTCCGGTCTGTTCGTCTGATACATCGCATGGAGGGCCTAGGGGGGCGATGAACGTCAGTCCCCTAATAGCGGTACAAGTCGTGTCGGAGTGTAGCCCAGAACACCCTGAGATAACACTGGAAACCTACCAGTATATCTCGCTTGCCCTGGCCAGGGACTACTCGTGTAATGGCTCTCCTAGACACAGCGCGATGTCAACCCCCAATACCGGGAGAGACGAATCCTGTCTAACCGTCACTGCCTCCAAGTGCTTCGGGACTGCACCCAAAAACTACCTGTTTGCACGACTCCTTCAAGCCGTGGTAGGGTAGTAATCAAAGTGCAGTGGGAACACACTCGAGGCGAAGTGACAGTGTCAAGTCAGCGGACTAAGCTGTACTCATGTCACCTGGGAACTGATAACTGACGATAGGTATATTACCAACCAACAGTTCCCGACGAGTCCTGTCCAGTGTACTCGTAACCTAACGAGCACCCGCATACTATCCCAAGTACGACGTACTAACGGCTGTGGGACAGACCGTCTCCCACACTGGGATGAGAAGCGCATACGCTAGTCTACTCCGGAGTATCGATGCCCTGTCTCGATAGTCCAACGACCAGGGACCTGTATAAGGATGTGCTTATAGATTACCCAGCTCCCACGAGTGCGAGCGCCATCACAACGCTGGTAATCAAGCAAAGATCCTAAGGGCTCTACTAATATGTATACCAGCAATATGCTAAAAGAAACACATGCACATATTAAAGCAGAGACAAACCAAGTAGCATACTACCATTTCGAGCAAGATTGTATATACAACTGTGAATATCCCAAGCTTCCATTAAGTAATATACAAACTAGTATGATACAGTAATGGCCTCTAGGGCATATACACTAACACATCATAGAGCACACCATATCATATAGGGTGTGATTGCTCCGCCCCGATATACCATCGTGCTATGGTGTATGCAGAGGAGTAATACTGAGAGAGAATCTCATTCTCCTTTAGAATAGTCCAGTATTTCCGTGCTCAAGTATTCTCCTCCTTGATCTCATCAAAGGACATAATACTTATACCCGTATTCTGGTTCTCTACTTTTAACTTATATTCTGTGAATATCTCAAAAGGTTCGGACTCATGTTTCAGCAGGAACATATGACTGAATCTTGAGAGATTATCAGAGAACGTAATGAAGTATAAAGAACCAGTCCTGGTATGTGTAGACAGGAGACCTTACATACATCATCATGTATCAGTCCCAAGAGTTCGCTAACTCTTCCTCTGTTTCCAATAAACGGAGCTATGGTCATCTTATCTTTGTGACATGACTGGCGAGTTTCATAAGATGCAAATTCAAACTAATTTAAATATGTATCTAAATGTAACTCTAGCCAGTCGGGTCGCATTGATCTGACCTAGTCTACAATACCTCAAGAAGGATTCGTTCATTTCTGAACTCTTCCTCTTGTGTGTGTTCTGTATACGAAGAACTGTAGTTTGATTTAGAACATTAATGCTTTTAGATAACGTGCCTGAACCGATCAACTTTTGATATAGGAAATGTTCAAAACATTATCCAACAATACAAAATTTTACCGTTTCTTTACTAATAAAGAGACAGATATGATTTTGTATATCAGGTTCGGTATCTAATAACATTTGTTCAGAATCAATGTATTGTAATACAGGGTGACAGTGACCAACAGACTTGGCTGCAACTCTTGCCCCGTTTTCTGCCTCATGAAACTTATCACCCGTTCTCAGTTCTCTGCCTATCTGTAGCCCTATGTAACAGATTACATATCTGGGATCCTGATCTGGTATCACATACCCAGGACGTAAAGGATACTGAGAAACAGTTCTTTGTAACGAACACACCCGAAGATGATGCATCAGCATGCACTCTCTTCGTTTGGGCGGCACGGGAAATCTGGTATTCCCCAATTTCCTGCTCTGTCTTATAACAATTATAAGTTGGAGCGGGACCAACGTTCCCCAGCTCAGTATAACAAGCGGGTTCGGTCAATATTCCGTATTATTATCTTGATTAAGGCGTGATATGGTCGCTACCTGGAGAGAGAGAGAAGAAAACACTCAGCGTGCGCTCTTGAAAGAATAGATTGGTTATTATTTTATCTAATCAGGATGGCTCCCACTGCTTTTTATCAAATCTTCCTTCAAACCCTAAAAGGAAAGACTAGCCGGGATTAATTACACACTACAAGTTCGCCAATCTTTCAGCCAGGCCAGTGTCGGTACTTTGAGGGAGGTCCCCCGTGCTTTCGCACGAACCTAATTAATGTAAACCTCGTTTTCCCAGAGGCGTAACCTCGTTAACACCTTTCTAGACACCTACTTGATCGGCTAATTGTAATATGTAAAACTCTCCCAGGAGTAACTCTTACTCGCAGCGGGTATCGGGATCCAACTATCTCATAGAAGGTATGCAATCTCATTGCAAATTTCAACACTTGAAATTCCCGATAATATTTTGCCCCTAGCTCGCTATGACCTTGACGGAGGCCAAACAACCCATAGTCCGCTAGTCAAGCTCAACCCGTCATTTCCTGATTGAATTAAACCCACCCGCACGACCCTTGACGGAGGCCAAACAACGCCGTACGAATACCCTAATCCAATCGCATCATATGCTAGCAGATAAGCACTAGTTAGCTACCGTACACTACGCCTTGACGGAGGCCAAACAACCGCAGCACGAATACTAACTAGTACGTATCTGAAATGACGGAGGGCTACGACAGGTTTTTCTGAAAACCTATTGCGTAATGAACTTGATATCGTCGTAGAATCAAATGAATTTAAAATGGAGTGCTTTTGAGGCTTTTCTAGTTTTGCTAAAGGAGTCACTCCCGGTGAAGGGATCGTCGGTCCTTTCCTCGTCGAATGAGGTGCGGGATATATCGCATATATCACTGTGCAAAGCAAAAACTCTTAAAAGCAATCAAAAGACAAACCGAGTGTGTAGCATCTGCCAGTTATTGCTAAAGGAGTCACTCCCGGTGAAGGGATCTCGGTCCTTTCCTCATCGAATAAGGTGCAGGATATATCACATATACCGCTGTGCAAAGCAAAAACTGTAGCTACCTGTTTTATTTTGAAATTCGATTCTACAACATCTTAGGTTTCTTTTAATTCATTAATCACATTAATGAAGTCCCATCATTTAAGTACCTAAACATCACAGATATATTATATAGACGTTACTTATGTTTTACACCCGTGCTAGCCCTGCCCCGCTCTGCCGTTAGTTACCTAACCTAACGGTGCACGAGGGGACATCGAGGAGAATGCGGTTGGCATAAGTGTACGTCGTATTTATCTATCATGTCGATCTTTACCTTAACGTGTATACTGATTGTCTCTCTGTTACATGTTGGTAAAGCCCTTAGGATGTGTGCTTGACTACCTGGACTATGATGCGGATCATACTAGTGGGGACATGGTAGTCCATAAGTACATCCTTCAAAGTCCCTAGTCGAGGGTGTATCGAGACGGGGCATCGATATACCAGTGTAGACTAGCGCATACCTTCTCGACCCATACAGATGGGCGATGGATGATCCCATATCCATTGGTGTTTGACATCAGAGATGATATACGGGTGCTCAGTAGAGACTGGGTACACTGGACGGACTCGCCGAAAACTCCCAGATGGTATTATACCTCACGTCAGATGGCAGTTCTATGGTGACACTGGTACAGAGTAGTCTGTTGACCCGAGATCGTCATAGAGTCTTGTGTGGTTCCCACTGTGCTTTGATTTCCATCTTACCACGTCCAAGAGGGCGTGCAAAACGGTGGTTTTTGGGTACAGTCCCGAGTCACATGGAGGCAATGAGCGATAGGAGGGGATTCGTCTCTCCCGGTATAGGGGGTTGATGTTGCGCTGTGTTCGATTGGCTATAACAGGAAATCCCTGGCCAGGGTTGCTGAGATTTACTGGTAAGTGTTACCAGTAGTTTCTCGAACAGTTATAGACCTCATATCGACACGACTTATCGAGCTATTGGGGTCTGACGTTTACCACCCCTAGGCGAGATATGCGACATATCAGACGATCAGACCGGACTGTACGGTAGTGTTACTGGTCGGATTCACTGGAGTGTGAACGGGCTTGCTCGTCGATCTTCAGATCGCTCAATACCCGGGTGGCCGTTACGTTTAGCAGACCGCTTGTGGCTTGTGGGTGTTTGATATGATCATCGCCTGCTGCCGGCGTATTGACGAGTCTTTAGAGTCCTACACAGAGGTTTCCTGGCTCAAGCGAAACGAAATAGGAGCGCATATGAGATATGTGCGGGAGCGAGAATAATACGAGTATGTGATACTGTATTCGATTCTCGCGATGTGACATTGATCGGTTATATGCGATATAGCCGGGTTATCGGATCAAGTGTTGATTCGATAAGATGTTACTAATGATACCAGTCGGTTATGTGCGTCATGACCGGATCGTTAAATCAAGTGTTGATTTAATGATTTAATGCATAATTATATATTTGATATATTATTTTGCATTAACTAGTATCGGTTCACTTTAAATGGATTTTCTCGCTCGGTTGTGCGCATTGCATATGCGATATGATTTTGTGCACTTGTTTGTATCATATTTGATGATACATGCAAATTAGGGTTTGTGTAAAGAATTAAACCTTGGTTAAAGAAATGGTTAGGGTTTTTATTTGATTTTTCAGTATTAAAAATATGTAGAAAAACCAGCAGAGAAATATAAGAATTTCGGCACAAAATTTTTTTGATGAACAGTAAAAATCTGCGCGGATCCGTGGCATAATCTTGGATAATGCGGCGGATAAGCGGCTAAAATTTGACGTCATCAACCAATTTTTGCACAGTAATTCATTTGTTTCTGTGCTGACTTCTCTGGTTATTTTTAATATTTATTCAAGTGTTGAATAATCTGGGATGTTTTGGAGTTTTGATGATTCGATCGGGTTTATCAAATTTTGTCTGTGTGGCTTTCCGGATAAATTTTAGAATATGTTAAAAAGTTCGACCGGATATAAATACCCAATTTTTCCCCTATCGGGAAATTTCCAAGTGTTGGATTTTTCCGTAGTTTAACGACGTTCTAAGTAGTGCAAGTAACGCGATGGTCCCTCTAGAAGACAACAAACCTTAACTCGATTATGTGACCGTCTTGAACTGCCCTTTGAACCTTAGGGTTTGGGGGAGTACGGCGTGCCACATGTGAGGCATTGGCTTGACCCTTCTACGGCTGGACCGTTGGTACTGAGGCACGAACGGAATGTTGTTAGACTTGTTTCATGTGTTGATCTGTATCGGGAAAACTTGGGTGTTCGAATGTTCAATCGGAAAGTTTAACATTTTCTAATTATCTGGAATGGGATACAATATTTGGAATTCACAAAAGGTTATGAGATAACTAAATGAATGTTATAAACATAGCAGTTTAGTCTCACTTGATCGGTTGCCACGGAATTTTGATGTGATCAAAAGTCCGTCGCAATCACGTAGCGTACGCGGATACTCGCCGACCAATTCAATTAACTCAAGTAAATTCTCTACACCTAACCATGGTGAGAATTATGATAAGAATGGATTTTTATTTATTCTTTAAAAACTTATCATAAAACTTATCATCTTCTTCCTCTTCTTCTTCTTCATGAAGAAACCTTACTTCATCAATGGTGGATTGATGAAACAAGTGAGAAATCCAATTCTAAAGTCTACCCACTTCCTATTTCTTCATCCTCTACCTCTTGCCAAGTAGTAGAGTGTGTTTCCTTCACAAGTTTTCAAGACTTGGTGAAGGTGGAGCTCGATCTAGCGATGCCTCGACGTAGATCATCTTCGGTATGGACATCGACGACCTAGCTTGCCCATTCTCCGACGAAGCCGACGCTAGAGCCCGGATTTGATTTGGACAGCGGAGAGGACCTCATCTCGGAGCCGTGGAGGTGGAGGACCAGATCTACAAAGGTTGTATTTCCGTATCTCTTAATTAAGTGTTAACTAGTTAGCTTTTTCGCCTAGTTTTTCTAGAAAACGATCCGTAGTCGGGTCTCTCGGCACCTAGATTTTTTGAAATTGGCATGTTCGATGCCTTGTGAGACCTCACTAGGGTACCTAGGGACCCTACAATATGTGCCCAGATTTTCCAGAACTAAAATTTCCTTTTGGGGGCCTATAAATCCGTATTTTTTCGAAACTTCACTACACTTTAACTATATCGGTTATATCTGTGATGCTTGTATGTATTGAACGTCGGCTAATCGCTATAAGTCGATTAGTCGGGGTTATACATCTCTGTGATCTGTGATTGTTATTGGTTTGTGGATATGAATGGATTGGATTGTCGCGGGTGAATAGCCGGGGTGGATGTGAGATGAGCGTTATTTTTCTTTCATTCATTTGTAACCTGTAAATTGATGTAATAATATTATTTGTATGGCCGCACAACCGGGTCGGGGTTGTAGCCGTCATTGTATAATTCTTTTTACTGTTTTTGCTCCTAGGATAAACCCATGGAGGGGGTGCACAAACTACCGGGTATCTCGAAGTGCCGAGTGGCCTACTCACGGTGGTGAGGGAGGTTGCTTCGCTTCGGGTGCTTGGCGGGTAGTTTGCCACACCCGTAGGGGTCTTGGGTGGGGTATTGGCTATTCACCGCGACCGTGTAATCCGCTTTACGTTGCAGGCTCGAACGCATTGCGGATTCCTAGTATATCCAATGTATTCATCTGTGATCTGTAATGTCTATCATTGCTATATACTTATATATAATAACTATTTAGGCGTTGCTTATGTTTTACAGCCGCGCTAGCCCAGCCCCCGCTCTGTCGTTAGTTAAGTAACCTAACGGGTGATGACGGGGCCCCGTGGCGAATGCGAATGGCATAAGCGTACGTCATATTTTGGTTGTTTTCTGCAATGGTAGGATTAAATGATGGGATGCATTAAAAGAACTAATGCAAGAAAATAAACCAAGTAAAAGTCGATTGGAACACTTTGAAAACCACTCGGTTCTTTTCAAAACTAAAACTTTTAAACGCGGAGCTTGAACCACTCCTTTTAAAAGCTATCTCGTTCCATCGATTAGATCAAGTTCACTACGTTCACGGTTTCGCCAAAACCATCCGTAGCCCTCCGTCATTCCACATGAATGGTCAAAAAGTATTCAAGCTATGTATTTTGGCCAAAGTCAAGGCATAGTGATTGGTAGCTATTGGGTATTCATGTGCAGCATAGATAGATGCGTTGGTTTGGGACAGTCGTGCTGCCATTTTGGCCAAAGTCAAGGGTAGGTACGGGTGGGTCCAAATTAACCAGGAGAATGACGGGTAGAACTTGACATGTGACTTATGATATTTTGGCCAAAGTCAAGGTCATAAGAGCATGGGGCAAAAATCCACATCGGGAGTTTCATAAGTACTGAAACTTGCTAGCTTTGCATACCATTTGGAGTGTGATGATTCTGGTAGGATTCCTTCGGTTTTATCACGCGATGATATTTGGATCCCGATCCTACTGTGAGTATATGCTACTCCTCGGGAAAACTCTCACTTAACGATCAATGCTATAAACTTAGTAGGTGTCTAGAAAGGTGTTAGCGGGGCTACGCCCACAGGGAAAAGAGGTTACTTAATTAAGGAACTTCGCGAAAGCGTTGGAAAACCTCCCTCGAAGTACCGACACTGGCCTGGCTGAACGGTTAAGCAAGTATTGTACGGTGAGAGTAATCCTGACTAATCCTTCCTTTACGGTTTGAGAAGGGATTCGAGAGACAGTGGGAGCCATCCAGTTTAGACAAATTAAAAACCACTCTAAACTTGCAAGAGCATCATGCTAAAGTGTTTCTTTTCTCTCTCCTAATTGCAGCGACCATTCCAGATGACCGGACTTAAGTTATTACTAGATAAAAACATATTGACAGGGCCAAACTACAAAGATTGGCTCAGGAATGTCAAGATGGCAATCACTTACGACAAGTTGGGGTATGTCCTTACCACCAAAGCACCCCCTGTCCCAGGTCCCACCTCCAGCGTCGCGGATAAGGAAATCCGTAAGACATGGGAGATAGATTGCGCGAAGGCCAAATGCCTCGTATTAGCCTCGATGGACAATGAACATCAGCGGAGGCACGAGAATATGGACCTAGAGTCCATATTTCTTCATACAAAAGAATTGTATGGGGAGCAGTCTCGTATCGCAAGATACGAAGTGTCGAAGAAGCTATTTTCGGCAAGGTTGGCCGTCGGATCATCGGTAGCAGAACACGTGCTTAAGATGATTGGCTACATTGAGGAGCTCGCGGATCTTGGGACCACGTTGGAGAATGAGCTCTATACTGATTTGATTCTCCAGTCCCTTCCTTCCACTTACGCCCAGTTTATTCTGAACTTCAACATGCAAGGAAAGGAGGTAGAACTTTCGGAACTTCTGAACATGTTGAGGAGTGCTGAGGGCACCCTACAGAAAGGTAGGGAGACATCTGCTTTGTTTGTAGGAGGATCTTCCTCTTCTAGATCCAAGGCGAAAGCCAAGGGTAAGAAGAAGAAAGCCCCCGCCAAACCAAGAGGAGGTGTCGGTAAAGTGGATACGAAGGGAAAAGGTAAAGGAACAAAGATAGCGGGGAAGCTGGTGGGGAAGGAAGAATGCTTCTATTGTCACAAAAGTGGTCACTGGAAACAGGATTGCAAGGCTTGGAAAGCCAGAACACAGGATTTGAAGCGAGTTGCAACTTCAGCTTCAGGTGTGTATGTTATTGAAAACTGTCTATCAATAAACTCTACTTCCTGGGTATTGGATACCGGATCAGGATCTCATATCTGTAATTCTTTGCAGGCGTTGAGAAAGCGTAGAGTTTTGAAGGCAGGTGAAATGACCCTCAGAGTTGCGAACGGTGCTAGCATGGATGCTGAGGCCGTGGGGGACTATCACCTGGGATTGTCAGATGGACATTTTTTTGTTTTGCGTAGTTGTTATTATGTACCAAATGCAACCTGTAATATCATTTCTGTATCTTTATTATCTAAAGAAGGTTATGAATTTGCATTTGTAAGTAATGTAGTGAACATTCACCTTAATCAAGCTTTGATTGGGTCAGGTACATTGAACAATGGTATATACGTATTAAACCAACCACAGATTTTCAATGTCCAGAATACACACAAAAGAAAGTCTCCAGAAATTAATAAAACTTTCTTATGGCATTGTAGACTGGGTCACATCAATGAGAGAAGGTTGACTAAGTTACACACAGAAGGATATTTGGATTCGTTCGAATATCAATCGTATGCAACTTGTCAATCCTGTCTCAAGGGAAAGATGACAAAGACTCCGTTTACTGGACACGGAGAAAGAGCGAGCGAGCTCTTGGGACTCGTACACAGCGACGTGTGCGGTCCAATGTCTACACATGCGCGAAGCGGTTATTCTTACTTCATTACTTTTACGGATGACTTTTCAAGGTACGGTTATGTCTTCTTAATGAAACATAAATCCGAGGCTTTTGAAAAATTCCAGGAATATAAGAATGAAGTAGAAAAACAAACAGGCAAAAGTATAAAGACACTGAGATCTGATCGAGGTGGTGAATACTTGAGTGCCGAGTTCCTGTGTTACTTAAAAGAGAATGGAATTCTCTCTCAGCTTACTCCTCCATACACTCCGCAACATAATGGTGTATCGGAGAGACGGAACCGAACCCTATTGGATATGGTACGGTCCATGATGAGTAATGCTGAGTTGCCGCGATCGTTTTGGGGATATGCGCTAGAATCAGCGGCATACCTTTTGAACCGGGTTCCAACTAAGACTGTGCCTACTACACCATATCAGATGTGGTGTGGGAAGAAACCCTATCTTAATCATATTAAGACATGGGGATGTCCAGCTTTTGTAAAAAAGCAGCATGCGGACAAGCTCGAGGCACGCTCAGTACAGTGCAAGTTTGTGGGATATCCAAAGAACTCCAAGGGATATTACTTCTATTGCGAAGAGGAACAAAAAGTCCTTGTTTCTCGCCATGCCCACTTTCTAGAACACCAGTTCATAGAAAAAGAATCAAGTGGGAGCGCAATAGAACTGGAAGAAATTCCAGAACCACGAGCTATTACTGAAAGCTTGGTTGATCCAGAGGGTTCGAAAGATCAGGACATTCCCACGCCACTCCGCAGAAGTAGTAGGCAGTCTCATCCGCCCGAGAGATACTACGGTTTTCTCATTGACGGGGATAGAGAGGATTGCATCATAGACTGTAATGAGCCTACTAGCTTCCAGCAAGCCATACAGAGCGTCGACTCGGTAAAATAGCTGGATGCAATGCGGACCGAGATGGAGTCCATGTACACCAACAAAGTATGGACGTTGGACATTGCTCCAGACGGGGTAAAACCCGTAGGATGCAAGTGGATCTTCAAAAGGAAGATTGGTGTAGATGGACAGGTTGAGACCTATAAAGCTAGACTGGTAGCAAAGGGTTTTCGTCAGCGACCTGGTTTGGACTATGACGAAACCTTTTCTCCAGTAGCTATGCTGAAATCCATTCGGATCCTTCTTGCCATTGCTGCCTTCCACGATTATGAGATTTGGCAGATGGACGTAAAGACAGCTTTTCTAAATGGTCATTTAGAAGAGTGTGTCTATATGGATCAGCCAGAGGGTTTCATTCAGAGTGGTAGCAGCGGAAAGGTGTGCAAGTTGCTTAAGTCCATTTATGGACTAAAGCAGGCATCGCGGAGTTGGAACATCTGTTTTGATGAGACGGTCAAGGAATTTGGCTTTATCAAAAATCCAGATGAACCATGCATCTATTGTAGATTTGTAGCGAGAACTGTAGTATTCCTCGTTTTATACGTGGATGACATTCTCTTAATAGGAAATGACATTCCTATGCTACAATCTGTCAAGGGGTTCTTGTCACACAGGTTCTCCATGAAAGACCTGGGTGATGCCTCTTACATTCTGGGTATCCGGATCTACCGTGACAGATCCAAGAGGATATTAGGACTTTCGCAGTCCAGGTACATCGACACCATACTGAAGAGATTCAGTATGGAAGATTCTAAGCGTGGTAATTTACCGGCTTGTCACGGGATCACCCTCTCCAAAGAGATGTCTCCCAAGAATGATTTGGAGAGGGATCGCATGTCTATTATACCCTACGCTTCTGCGGTAGGCTCTATAATGTATGAAATGTTGTGTACCAGACCGGATGTGGCTTATGCACTGAGTGTGGTAAGCAGGTATCAGTCAAACCCAGGGGAGAAACATTGGATAGCAGTAAAGAACATTCTCAAGTACCTGAGAAGGACTAAGGAGATATTCTTGGTGTATGGCGGAAAAGACCTGCAGATTGAGGCCTTTGCTGACTCCAGCTTCCAGAGTGACAAGGATGATTCCAAGTCCATGTCGGGTTTTGTCTTCACCCTCAATGGAGGGGCGGTGTGTTGGAAGAGCTCCAAACAGGAAACCGTTGCTGACTCGACGATGGAAGCGGAATACATCGCTGCATCTGATGCCGCAAAAGAAGCTGTCTGGATAAGGAAGTTCTTGAGAGAACTTCAGGTGGTTCCGTCCATTGTTGACCCAATACCTCTGTATTGCGACAACAACGGGGCTATAGCTTTAGCAAAGGAACCCAGATCCCATCAGAGATCCAGACACATCTTAAGGCGGTATCACCTGATCAGGGAGATCGTGGATCGCCAGGAGATCGAGGTCCGGAGAGTTGCATCAGAGGATAACACAGCAGATCCATTCACCAAGGCCTTGCCCCAGACTCAGTTCGAGCGGCTGATCGAGATGATAGGTCTTCGATACGCCAGTACATGGCCTTAGTGCAAGTGGGAGATTGTTAGTGTATATGCCCTAGAAGCCATTACTGTATCATACTAGTTTGTATATTACTTGATGGAAGCTTGGGATATTCACAGTTGTATATACAATCTTGCTCGAAATGGTAGTATGCTACTTGGTTTGTCTCTGCTTTAATATGTGCATGTGTTTCTTTTAGCATATTGCTGATATACATATTAGTAGAGCCCTTAGGATCTTTGCTTGATTACCAGCGTGGTGATGGCGCTCACACTCGTGGGAGCTGGGTGATCTATAAGCACATCCTTATACAGGTCCCTAGTCGTTGGACTATCGAGACAGGGCATCGATACTCCGGAGTAGACTAGCGTATGCGCTTCTCATCCCAGTGTGGGAGACGGTCTGTCCCACAGCCGTCAGTACGTCGTACTTGAGATAGTATACGGGTGCTCGTTGGGTTACGAGTACACTGGACAGGACTCGTCGGGAACTGTTGGTTGGTATTATACCTATCGTCAGTTATCAGTTCCCGGGTGACATGAGTACAGCTTAGTCCGCTGACTTGACACTGTCACTTCGCCTCGAGTGTGTTCCCACTGCACTTTGATTACTACCCTACCACGGCTCAAAGGAGTCGTGCAAACAGGTAGTTTTTGGGTGCAGTCCCGAAGCACTTGGAGGCAGTGACGGTTAGACAGGATTCGTCTCTCCCGGTATTGGGGGTTGACATCGCGCTGTGTCTAGGAGAGCCATTACACGAGTAGTCCCTGGCCAGGGCAAGCGAGATATACTGGTAGGTTTCCAGTGTTATCTCAGGGTGTTCTGGACTTCACTCCGGCACGACTTGTACCGCTATTAGGGGACTGACGTTTACCGCCCCCCTAGGCCCGCCATGCGATGTATCAGACGAACAGACCGGACTGTACGGAGATTGTCACATACAGGCTCAGTAGGAGTTCAGATGGGGTTCACCTCATCAGTCTTCTTATCGACATCTACCTGGGGACCGTTACGTACAGCTAGTGCCGCTTGCGGTCTGTGGTTAAACCCACTGCCAGCGTAGTGTCGAGTCTTTAGAGTCCCACACAGAGAGCTATTCGCCTTTAGGCTAAATGAGTAGAGGTCGCATGGTTTTGCGACAGGGTTCGTTCACATTCGCGCACTTGTGCACGTTTGCTGTCCGGACAGTTTATACTAGCGGGCTTTGGTTTAAGCCGGATCCTAGTATATGATTTGAGATTGGTTTTTCTCATTGTGTTCGTGTTCCTCGGATCACGAATGCGGGTGCGTATGCACAGTTGCTTGAGATTGAGGGAGAGGACCTTGATTAGGGTTAATGGCTATTGTCATTTTATTAACCCTAATGTTTATGTGTGTGTTATTGTTAATTAGTAATTAGTTTAATAATTGTCCATGGTTGTGGTTGTTGACCATTTGATTTCTTTGACTTGTTGACCTAGGTTGACACTTTGACCATCATCATTTCTTTTGGAAGATGCTTTTTGATCTTTGCAAATTGAAATGATAATGGTCATGTCATGATTTACCATGACAATTATCTAGCTAATTATTCAATTAAATTAATTCACACATATTAGTGAGAATGGCTCTATTATTTTCTCATTCTCTCATATCATTTCTCTCTCTTGCTCATCCTCTCCCTCAAGCTCTCTCCCTCTCATGCGTTGAGAAACAAAAGGGCTTGAGAAAAACCCTCACTTGATCTTCTCTACTCTCTTCTAGGGTTCAAGTCTTAGCATTTCTTGCACTCTAGTTACTCCTAGCTTGGAGTTGAAGCTAAAGGTCGAGGCTTTCGGGTGGATCCTTCTTTGACGGGAGAAGACAAGCTAGGTGACCTCTTTCTACCATTCCAAGGAGCAAGGAGAGAAGGACTAAAGACCAAAGGTATAACCTTTCTACCACTTAGCTACTTTGTAGTTAGGTTTAGCTTGTTTTTGTTTAGCAAAGATCCTCACAAGCTTGGTCCATGTTGCCTAAGTCCATAAAAATCTAATTTTTATTATGTTTTCCGCCTCCCCGTAAGCACCGGGGTGGGCAACGTGGACTTACAAACACCACGTCAAAGGACCCGCTAAAACATCATGTCGTATCTCAAAATACGATCTACGTCACATCACCGATCTCATGGCCTCAAGCCCATACTCATCGACTCATCTCCAATCCTAAGTACTATCCTCATAATCCCGTATGAGTATACACACACACACGCATACATAGTCCCATACCCATGTGTGTGTGTGTGTACACATATCCCTATATACGCACAGGTAATAAAGTAAATGTGTGTGTGTTTGTACGTGTATGCAAAACACTACCCTAGGGTTCGCGACTAAACACTAACTTACAAGTACACTATACTAATCCAAGTCATTCCATATCACATCCGTATAAGTATATATATATATAATAGATATAACGCATTTGCGTTCTAATACGAAACTGCGGGGGTGCTATACGCTATCCACCCGACTTCCCCCATAGATATATATATCTACTCACCTTGCTTCTTGTGTGCCGATGCCGATGTCGCCATCTTCATTTTCAACGTCTCGACATCACGTGGGGTACCTACACATATAATCCAATCGCAATGCGTATTAAAATCCAATCGGAAAAACCTAAAACGGCACACGCTACGCTCATAGGTAAAAATCTATAGCCTCGCATGCAAACACGACCAATAACCCTTATCGTTGACGTTCAAACGCCACACGATGGAAACGAATTACCAAATACCAAAATCCATGCTAAAACAAGTCGTAAAACAATGCGCCAACACAAGAAAATGATCCTAGATTTTACCCAAGGTGAAACCAGCCAAAGTTGCATATGCCAAGGGTCTAGTTTACTGGAGGTAAAGCTACAGAACCAACACGGATCCCAGAACCCCTGCTCTGGCCGCAAATTGCATCCAGAAATAATTTATCTGCGGCCAGGGTGAAGAATTAGGGGCTTGGGTTTTGGGTATAGGGTCTAGGTTGCCTGCTTGTCTCCCTGTGTTTGCAAAATAAATTTTAGGTCACTCGGGTGTTAACAGATTTCAATGTACACTAACAGAATCCAAAATTCTTCCGATATAGGTTTTCTAAGTTCGCTAAAATGGGTTCTAGTCTCTGGTTTAGGTCTCCAATCAATCACCGCAGGGGTTGTATAGCCTCTACTAACTTAATTTCACCTTTGGGTTCAACTCAAACCCTAATCCTCAACTTAAAGTTTTCAAAGTTCCCAAAACCACACAAAATCGATTCTAATTTAACATGGATGCTAAAGCAATGGAAATTCTACACTAATGATGGAGTAATTATCTCATTTTGCACTCATGAATCCTCTACAGCGCCAAAACTCAAACTTTTTTAGTTCAAAGGGTAGCTTGAGAGCTTATGCACATTTTTTGTGAAGTGGGAGTGGGGTTTTGGGTTTGTTTTGGAGATGAAGTGAGGTGATTTATGGAGGGGGAGATGAGGGCAGTAGCACAAGAGGAATTGGGGGGAGAAAATGATGAAGGAAGAAGAAGGGAACAAGTGGGCATGACTCTCTCTTGACCCCTCACTTTCTCTCACTTGCCCATATCTCATTATTCTATCATTCCTTTTTCTTTTCTTTTATTTTCTTTTATTTCCTTCTCTTTGCAATAGTAAACCAAAAACAATAACCATACACCCAAAAATCAAGTAGAAAAAAATGTAACAAGTGTTAAAATGACATGTGCATGTCATGTGCACAAAACACGCTTAAAACCCGATTAGCGATTTTTAATCGCGATTAGCACAAAATTAGTGTATAATAAATCGTAAAATTTCATAATTTGCATAAATCACATAAAGCACCCTCTTTTTAGTAATTTACATAATTTTCCAAACTTTTCCCAATTTATCGGTATTTAATTATTCCGCCCTGTTAAAATATTCAATATTTTATTATTTAATTATAAAAATTCCTAAAAATAATATTTTATTTTTCTGAAATGTTACAATCTTCCCCCTTTAAAGAAATTCAGTCCTCGAATTTAAATTTAAACCCCTCAATACTAAAACATTTCAGTAAAAGAATAAGCCGTCGGGGTCCCGAAACCATCAATACATTAAAACACGTCGTAGCGCAATGCGTGCGCATAAACAATGAGCAGACAACTCAAAATCAAAACTCCGTCAAGCACCCCGCAATCATCGGAGTTATGGGGAGGAAATCAATGTCTAAATCCAATACGAAAACCAATATGATATATATCAACACTATACATATAAACACCTGAAGGAAATGCATGCCAAACCGTTTTAAGTCGCTGTGCGATGCGCATAACACTGCACAATGGCGGACGTCTATTGTAAGAAAATAGTTATATCTATATATATCCTTTGTTTAATATGTACGTCCCGCCGTTGAAAACAATTTAGAAGGTTTTCCTTATTTTAAACGTTTCGCGTCATATCAGACACGTAGGTAAATACTGAGACTATAGCTCCCTTTTAGAAATCCCTTCGATAAATATCAATGCATGCAAAATATATTCAGGTACTGCCCTCTGACTAGTCCTGATCAGTACGAAAACAAATAGTAAATATCATAAAAACGTACTGCTCCAAAATCAATCCCAAAATGTACATAAGAATGCCGCGTGCGTCTGGTGTGCACGGAAATCAAAATCCATGAATGTGCCATACATGTGCACAGAACAAAATCTAAGTGCATCGGGTGTGCACGAAACATCTGTCAAGGGCAACAGGTGTGCCTGACAGCAATATCAAGTGTATCTGATATGCACAAAAAATCTCGATTTCGTGCATCTAGTGTGCACCAAAATCGCATCTCAAATCATGCGCCCAATATGCGCGAAAATCCAAATCAGGTGCATCCATCATGCACGAATAAAATCCAAATCATGTGCATCCAAAATGCACGAAATCACGAAATCCAATATCAAGTGCCGAACATGCGCAAAATCCAATCTAAGCGCATCAATTATGCGCAAGAATCCAATCAGGTGCATAAGGTGCACAAAACAAATATCGTGTATCACAATCAAAATCGACGGTATACAACACATCACAATCCAAATCAGGTATACCGTGGTATCAAACTCACAACCATGTGCATCAACGTGCACAAAATCTAATCAAAATACTAAAAGTGCATGAAAATTATGTCGTAAGCATATGTCAAATCATATGCATGCCTTAGGCATGAAGTCAAAATCAATATCTCAAATAACATCAAATCGAAGTCCTGTGCAACTGTAGTGCACAAAATACGTATCAGTGCACTGCAAGCATATGTGAATTATACCGTGTGCAAAAAACAAATCGTGTGCGTACCATAAGCACAAAATCCGAATACGGGTATGTATATACGGAGATGTATTCTTGTATTTATACAAGTATGCATTTTAGAAGGAGAACACCTTATTATGTATTTTCTATTTTTGATAAATGGAAATGAGATAGTAAGGTGATGTGGCTTAGGAATGTTGAGAGGCATGATTGAGTAGGATGGATAAATGAATTAATAATTCATTTGTCTACGCAATTCAAGCATGATTGTTATTTTATATTTGCAAATTTTTTTTACAAAACCATGACTTGTATTTTCTCTTTCCAAGATGTTCACTCTCACCAATTCTTTTCTCTCTCCTTTCTAACTCTAGCTCTCGAGCCTCTCTTTTACCTTCTTCTTTACACTCTCATAAGTTGAGAATCAAAGGTGAAAAAGAAATAGAAAAATATCATAACACATCACTACTTCTCTAAGCACTTCGATTAGAAGCCTAGGGTCTTTAGTTGTTTCACTTGCTTGTTTGTGTGAAGTTAGAGGCTTGAATTATATCTCTCGGATGGATCATCTAGGACCAAGAAAGACCGGCCTACAATCTTGATCCAGCAGTCTCGAGAAGCTAAATAAGTGGATAGAAGACCGAAAGACACGAATTCTTAGATATAACCTTCTAACTTAGAAGTTAAAACACTTTGAAGTTTACTAGTTTTAGTGTTTGATTTAGATTCTAGGGTTTTAGTTTCTAGTGCTTTTCGAAAGTTTTTGTTTTTCATTCGCCAAAGGCCGTGGTTGTATAACGGCAAGGGCTCTAGAAACATTATCATGAATTATTTTTGCTGGAACAAATACAAATATTAAACTGAGAAAAGATTTGTAACTACTGGAAAGATTTTTTTTTAACGAAAAAAGTTGAATTTTAAGTATGGAATTCTATTTTGGAACAAATACAAATATTAAACTTTTTTTTAACGAAAAAAGTTGAATTTTATAATTAAGATTTTTTTTTTGGTTTAACGCTAAATTACTCTTTGAAATTTAAATTGGCTATATGTGTTCATACCAATTATCATATCTGTCTTTGTTATTTCATCTTCCAACAATTAAAGAAATTGTGTCAATAATTTTTTATTGGGTTTTTTTACTTAAACTCCCCCAGTTAATTACTAAAAATACCCCCAAAACTTGGTAATTACTTATTACCTAAAAACTTTTAAATTGCTTTTTTTTACCCTTCCAAATTTTCCAACGAAAGAAAATATGGTCGTTAGCTAATTTATGACACTCCCGTCTACCCAACTTATAACCTAACCGAAGGCTTCTCCCTCTTCGTTTTCAGTTTTCCATTTATACGAAGCTTGCAATTAAGCCCACATTCGCATTATACTGCTTCATGGCTGGAGAAGGTTCAGTAAGAAGAAACGTATTCCTATTCCATTTCCAATTAGGAGATTTGAAGAGAAATCCTAAATCTTAAATTTGAATTGGGGCTCTAGCTTGAAATTTTAGATGAAGAAAAACGAATGGGTTGGGGTTTTTAATATCCCTAGCCCGACTTTCTCTGTTAACTGGCTAACGGAATGAGAGAAAAGAACTAGTGGGACGGTTTTAAGAGAAACTTCAAAGCTTTTGGGGATAAAAAGTAATTACCAAGTTTTGGGTCTTTTTAAATAATTATCTATGTTTGGGGGTTTGTTTAAGCCTTTTTATTTTTCGTTAAATAAAAAGAAAATGCTACATTTTCAATCAATATCAATGCATTTTTTAAAAAAGAAAATGACCTTTCATCAGTGGACTTTGAAAGCGTAACAATCCTATAGCATTCCCAATTGACATATTTAGATAGTCCATTGTATAATACATAAACTGTAAGAAAATCAATTTATATATATATATATATATATATATATATATATATATATATATAAAACTTAGCCGGTCCTTGTATATCAAATAAGAATTCTATATGATTTTTTGCAGCCTAGAAAATAATACAAAGAAACGACTAACTCGTCGATTAAATTTTCGCATGACAGAAAATCAGTTCTTCTTAACGTTGCTCAAAACAGAAACATTGTACAAGAAATAAAAGAGGAAACAAAAATCTTGAGATGAAATTAATACTAATCCTCAGGATATCACGGAACATAAGAAACTAAAGGGATAAAACCGAAAACTAAAAGCATCAATTAATCCATTGTAAATCGACAAAGAGGACACGATTTGTTTCCTTTCAATTCCACCAGCCACTTTGTAATACAATCCTTATGGAAATAATGTCCGCATGGCATTTGTGCCGCCTTTTCTTTCGATCTAAACTCCTCGAGGCACACCGCACAAGTGCTATCGCCTTCTTCTGCATCCTCGCACTCTTTCTCCTCCAAACACTGCTCAGCTCTGATCCGCAACAATCTTTTCCGAGCCCTCTCCTCTTCCAATCTCCTTTCTTCCGAAGCAATCACAATCCTCTCATTGTAAACAAGCCTGATAAAGCGTTTCACCGTCATCTCGACCTCAAGCTCTTTCAGCCATGACAAGTCAAGATATCTCATCGTCTCTTGCATACGGAACCGCATATGGAATGCTATCTGGGGCCCACATGCAGGATACACGTCGATATTAGTAAAAGAAAGCGCTTCATGAGCAGCCGCATCCGACAGATCGTATCTGATAAAGTCGACGACGTCGGATATGAATATGTTCGTTTCCCTACCCGCGAATCTCACACCGGATATAGCGGTCAGCGAGCCATCGACAGAGCAGCGAAACATTTCGTAGTATGTATCGAGATGAGCGACCAATTTTATTATAGGAGTTGGGGGAACCGATTCTTGGTCGACGGCATTGTAATTAGCAACTTCTGAGGTGAACCCTGGGATGAAAACTTGGGTATCAAGTTCATAAAAAGGATCCGCAGCCATTTTCAGAAAAGGAATTAAAGTGAAGAATTAAGAGAGAAAATGCAGAGAATGCATGAGTAATTAATGCTTGTTGGATATTATATATATAGTGTTGGTGGAGTCTAATCCAATTAGGATAAGGACTTGCTATATTTAGCACTTAATCTTAAAATGTAAACTAATTTTTTTCCCTCTCTTTTTCCCCCTTTGATTCCAAATTAGGACCTAATAACAACTCTCTGTGCTTCATTATTGCACTTAATCCTAATACTGATATGAGTGTTGAGGAAAAAGATTCCATTGAAATTAAAGTTTATCAAATAATAAACTCCATGTAAATTAAAGAAATCAAGGATTTAAATTTATTTATATTTTATTATTATTAGTACTTAAAAATAATAAATCAAAACTAATATATATGAAAAGATTTATAAAATATTTTTTTAAATTACTTGAACCTGAAAACGCTTTTATTAAATCCGAAACGGATAAACAAAAATAAATTTATTAGTGTTTAAAAAGATTTTTTATTTTTTTATGATAAGTCAGAAAAAAAAAACTAAAAAGATTTACATCGATTTGAGAAAAATTTTTATGAAAGATAATAAATATAATGATATTTACAAATATATTCTTAACCGGAGTAATTTATTAAATGAAAGTAGAGGCGAAATTATGGGATATCAATTTTCTTTTAGGAAAACTATAAATGACTCAACCTAATATCACAAGTAACCATTATTTTCTGCGCCGTCAAACCTCCAAAAAGATGGGGTTGGAGACCCCGAACGAACCCTCATCTTAATTCTAAGGCATACGGTGAGCCATAGCTTCTTCAATACTTTAGAGTGGAGGGGGAAGCAACAAATGGTATAAAATCTTGGCTAAAATGCAGGAAGACCCCTCATTTTTGCCCTAAAAACAAGAGACCCCTAGTGTTAAAAAACCTGCAGTTTATCGGTGTTAATTTTTCGGTTTATTTAAATTTTAATGCCAAAGTTGCAGTTTAGTCAATGGGCCCATCTACTGGCCCAAATAAACTTATCCTACTTTTATGTTAAAAGGTAAAAACAATCCAGCCCCCTTCTCTCCCTCTCCATACTTCTTCTTTTACCAAAACCCTGGTACATTGATCTTAAAATCCTTAGGATCGCAGATTCACTACCATAGGGTAGGGATTTGTTCATGGTTTAAACCGTAAATAAAAGGACTTTAATTCATGGTTTAAACCGTGACCCAAACCCGCGTAAGCAAATATTGGGTCACAGTTCTGACCGTGAACAAAATAAGAAACGTTCACGGTTGTAACCGTGAACGTTTCTTAACATGAAAAGTTAAAAAATCAGTTAGTTGGTTGGGCGTAGGTTTTTTTGCTCACGGTTCTAACCGTGAACAAAACCAGTTATGGGTCACGGTTACAACCGTGAGCAAAACTTGTAACTGTGACCCATAACACAGACCTGCTCCAGAAATCAGTATCTGGAGCAGCTTTTTGTTCACGGCTGTAACTGTGACCAACTGTCATTATTCACAGTTACAACCATGACCAATTATTTTTTTTAAATAATTAAATTTTCCGCACCCTATGCGTCTTAATTTCAATCACAACCAGCAATATATAATTATCATTCACAAGCATCAATATATAATTATCATTTACGCAATATATTCAAATCCTACGGAATATATGATAATCAAAATAATAAGCTCCGAATCACATGCAAACATAAACAAAAAATATACATACAATCAATATAATCAATACTCCACGAATCAACAAATCAAAAATGTGTGTATCAAAAAATCGTCCAATATAAGCAATAATCCATTAAAGTCCTATTGTATGTGTCAACAAATCAAAAAATAGAAGTAACGCCGTTGAGACGACAATCCACCTCTATCGTCCGTGGCCTAAAGAATGCGCTCAACTCATTCCGTATGGCCTGCTGGACGGAATCGGTGTCCGACTGCCTCATATCTCGGATCTCCTGCCACGTCTCCTACAGCTCCTGCCGCGTCTCTTGCTGCGTCTGATGCTGCTACTCCACATGCTCGTAGAGTCGATGGATCTCCTCCTGCGACGCAGCTGCCACATCCGGCCGAGTCTGGGTCACGGCGTACTCATGCGCGGTCGAACGTTTATCAAAAAATCGATGGGCCCCAGGACCAATCCCGCGCTCATACCTACTGTGATGCCCGCCGGATATTGAATTCAGGACAGGGACAATGGCGGTGATCGAGTCACTGGGGTCAAGTCCCAAGGTGTCTGTCTGCTCCTGAAACTAGGTCTGTATAGAATATATGTATATGTATGTGTGTGTGTGTATATATAGACACACACACACACACACACAAAGGTGCTAACTTAAAATACGTAACCAATTTGATTATATGAAACTTACCATGTACGCGCCCGTGCCCTTGTGTAACACGACACACCCTTTGGCTTCATTGTAGTTGGCGAGGTCTTTCTTTCTCTGCGATGAAATTAGGATTTAGTTTAATAATTAATTAACGATATAGAAAACATATGGAATTAAGCATCGAAATATTCACCATGTACTACCGAGCATTGGCCTGTCAGTGCTTCTCTTGGATCGGGAAAGCGCGTTCTCGCACGCCGTTATTCTGGTTCTGCTTATTTCGAACCGACATCATCCTTCAAAAATAAAGATTATAATATATTTTAGAATATGATTTCTTGTTATATTATTAAAATCTTAAAAATTAAATTGATACCTGCACATCATCGCACTCAAAATAGGCGACAAGAAGCAGCCAATTCTTTCTCGGAATCTCCAGCGCTATGACCTCCATCAAGTGCATCCGCTGATCTTCGGTCGCCGCGGTCCAAGGAAGGTAAAGTTCACTCTACACTTCCCATTAATTATGCGCTTGATCACTTAACACTGGCCTAGGAAGTGAGCGAGGGCGTGATCTATATCGAATGGCCTGTACACGCCATCCTCGCTTGGCTCGCCAACGAATCTGTAATTCTTCCTGGTCTGAAATTGAAATATATTAAATAAATAATTATATGTATATGTATATAACGACGATTGAAATTTAAATGTGTAAAAGGGTATGTCATACCTCCTCTGACCCAAAAAACCGCATGGCACATTCGGTCTGGGCCTTGTTCCACCAAATATGGAGTAGGTACTTGTAATAAGTACGGATCTCCTGTCCAACAAAATCCCCCAATTGGATTGCGTGCTCTCCAACATGCACACCTGTCACGTCAAAGATCAGATCCCATAGCCCAGCATCCGCTCACGGCCTGCAGCAGTCAGGCCCAGTAGGACCCTTCGTTCTAACACTGCTCGAGCTTGCGAAAAAATAGATATACATACACAATATTATAATATTTAGAATATGAATATAGAATTTGAAATTTTTTAATTACAATCATTATTTAAAAACTTTAAGAAATAACGATTATACCAGTTGTCCCCGGCGTGGCGCTAGAACCGGCGCCAGACGCCATCCCGCGAGTAGAATACGGATCTGCAAACAATAAACTGTTAGATAATTCAATATCCACCTATAGTGTAATGATGTATCAAATTTTAAATGAGTAAATTACACACCATGCGCAGGAATGATGAAGGTATGAGGACCCGCTGACGCAATAGCAAAGGTAGAGGGAGGCTGCGACGCTGTGGGTGATCTGGCAGTAGTATGGAGAGCACTAGTAAGGATAGGGGGACAGTCAGGGATGATGCGGTGTGAGTAGGGGGCCATGGGGGGTGATGTAGTGGTAATAGGAGGAGCGCTAGTAAGGATAAAAGGGAAAGTAGGGAGTTATGCGGTGTGAATAGGGGACCATAGGGGTAAGGTGGCGGTAATAGGAGAGTGCTGCTAGGGATAGGCGCTGCTGCTGCGGCTCCCGTGCCTGCTGAGGGTCCTGGGACAGTCTCGTCGGCGAGTATGGATCGACTCAGAATGACCTATAGACTCTGTCTCTTATGGCGTTTAGTGCCTTTACCTGCGTCCATGATCAAATCCTATATATATATGTTAGTTGTACGCCCTAGAGGCCATTATTGTACATGATTGTATATTATAGTGGATGCTTGGACATATATAGAGAGGATTTTCTTGCTCGACATGATAATATGCTATCTGGTTACTCTTTATCTTAGCATGTAGACTGTTATTGTGATACCGTCTTTCTCTCACATGTTGATAAAGCCCTCAGGATGTGTACTTGACTACCAGGACTATGATGGAGATCATACTAGTGGGTCCAATGTAGTCCATAAGTTCATCCTTTAACTGTTCCTAGTCGTAGGTGTATCGAGACAGGGCATCGATATTCCAGAGTAGACTAGCATATACGTTTCTTGACCCATTTGATGGGCGATGGATGATCCCACATCCATTGGTGTTTGACATCAAAGATTGTATACGGGTGCTCAGTGGAGACTGGGTATACTGAACATGACTCATTGAGAACTCCTAGATGGTATTATACCTATCGTCAGATAGCAGTTCTCTTATGACATTGGTACATGTTAGTCTATAGATCCGAGATCGTCATAGAGTCTTGTGTGATTCCCACTGTGCTTTGATTTCCACCCTACCACGTTCAAGAGAGCGTGCAAACATGTAGTTTTTTGGTACAGTCCCGAGTCATATGGTGGTAATGAGCGATAGGAGGGGTTTCGTCGCTCTCGGTATTGGGGGTTGATGTTGCGATGTGCTCGATTGGCCATAACAGGAAGTCTCTGTCCAGGACTGATACAAAGATTTACTGGTAAGTGTTATCAATAGTTTCTCGACCCGTTATGAGCCTCACATTGGCATGAATTAATAAGTTATTGGTGTCTGACGTTTACCACCCCAAGACTCGATATGCGATATATCAGACGAAGAGACCAAACTGTACTGTAGTATTACTTATTGAATTCATGGGAGTATGGACAAGCTTGCTTGTTGATCTTCTGATCGCTCAATACCCGAGTAGCCGTTACGTCCAGCTAGTACCGCTGACGGCTTGTGGGTGATTGATATGATCATCACCTACTGCTGGCATATTGACGAGTCTTTAGAGTCCTACACAGAGATTTCCTAACTCATGCGAAACGAAGTAGGGCACATATGTGATATGTGCGGGACCGAGATTGATACTACTATGTGATACAGTATTCTAATCTCGCGATATAAGTTATATGTGATATAACCGGATTATTGAATCAAGTGTTGATTCAATAATTTGTTATATGTATATTTGATATACATGTATATGATATTAGTCGGTTGTATATGATACAGCCGGATTATTAAATCAAGAGTTGATTTAATAATTTAATGTATAAATTATATATTTGATATATTAATATGCATTAACTAATATTAGCTCACTTAAGAAAATGTTTTCTCCAAATTCATTTGTGTGTGTGTGTGTATGTGTGTGTGTGAGTGTGTGTGATATATATATTAACATATTTAATATGTATCATGCTAGATGATACATTGGACTTGGGTGTATGAGACTCATACCTAACTTAAGATAATTTAGGTTTTTAAATATTAAGGGAAAAATCAAAATTAGGTGGAAATTAGCAAGGCTTGAGATGCTTGTGGAAGCAGGGAGAAGCTTTGACTTAAATCCACTAATTTTGTTTTACTCTATATATTTATTAAGCTAACCATTATCTTTAGCCATTATTTAGTCTCCACATGAGTTTATATGAGATATTTTCTCACCCATGGTTCATTACACTTGATCACCCTTTCATCTCTTTTTCATTGCTTTCTAGCTCTCAAGAGTGATGAAAAAGAAAAAGAGAAAATTAATTCTAAAGTGAGCAAAATTCATACTTCATCAATCTATACCAAATTATCCATTTAGTATTGGTTGTTTACTTCACTAATTCATAATTTGTGAAGATGTAGCTTGAGTTAGCGATACTTTGATGTAGACCATCTTCGGCCTTGAAGATCCTTAAGTAAGCTCGTTCCTTTCATCTAGTGGAGTCTAAGGAGAGTCCGGGAGACCATTACATGGAGCAAAGGGACTATTATATGGAGCTTTAGAAGTGAAGGACCGATCTACAAAGATTGTATTCCTTGTTCACTTAGAGTAAAGTTGTTTACTTGCTTTGTTAAACCCTAATTCTCTAGTTAGATCCTTGGTTCGGGCTCGCTCGGCACCCAAAATTTTAAAATAAGCATACTTGATGCTTGCCGAAACCATGTCGGGGTGCTAAGCGAATCCAGCAGTGGTATCAGAGTCAGGTTAGAGTATTAGGCGTGATCCAGACGCCGTTAAAGTGTTCGAACGAACATCGAAACCCAAGCATTTGATGCTCTTTGGAAATTTTTCAAAAGTTGGAATTTTTGGGTTAAAAATATGCAGAAAATAGTGCAGGGTATTGTATGGACCCCCATGAAAAACGACCCCCTAACTCGACCTAACGACCGCGGAACCTCGGCCAAAACATGTTTTTGGCGGCGGTTCCGCGGCGCCATTGGTGAGGCCAGGGACGTTCCTTCTTGTGCTGGTCCGTATGTGCTAATGGCACTGTCTGGGTATATTTTAATCTGTCTCAAGTGTTGACTGAGAATTGTGGGATTTGATGGATCGATCGAAATGTTTAATATCGTCTAGATATCTACGATTTGTGATATAATATTTGGAATCCATAATAATTAGTTTTGTGAAAACTAATTAGTGTTTTGTAAATGTAGCAATTTAGTCTCACTTGATCGGTTACCGCGGGATTTTGATTCGGATCAATACTCCATTGCAATTTCGTATAGTACGCAAACGTTCGCCGGGTAACACTAATAGATAGCCACGCCCTATCGCCCCGACTAAGTGACTGTAGGAGAACCCCGTAGCCAAAATCATCCGTTCGGGTGCTCACGGCTGCGGTGTTCCGCCTAAGTGCATTTCGTCGACGGCTTCAGGGGTGCGGCCGTCTACTAATTTTTCCGACGAGCTTTCGATCATTTGTTGGGAATCTTGTTGAATTGCCCTACTGGATATTGAAAAGTGTTTTCAATATGAGACTAAAATGCCGGGTTTATAACGTTAGGCATGAAATTCGGAATATGTGATATTCCGGGTTTATGATATCTAAGGAATTTATATGGTTAGGCAAGAAATCCGAAGTATGTGATATTTCGGGTTTATGATGTCTAAGGTGGTTGCGGATTCCAATTATTATAGTTTTCACTTTCTTTTCTGCGACCGTAAGTGTAATATGTGGTGTATAGCCGGTTTCGTTGCCATACGTCAATAACAATTAGGATACGCATATTTACTTACGTTGATGATATGTGATGTTATGTGTTACTATGATATGTTATATTGGATCGTCGTGTTTGAATAGCCGAAGTTTTTTCGTGAGATGGGGGTTTTTAATTTTCATTCATGTAAAAACTTGTATGTAATATTCTTTTATTAGGACACTTCCGGGTTGAGGATGATGTCACCATTGATGTATATTATTTACTTTTCCGCATTAGGATAGACCCAAGGCGGGAGCACAAGTAACCGGGTTCTAGAGTCTGATGGGAGACCATATCGAGGAGTCGAGTCCTGGTTTTCTAACTCTAGAATTGGTAGGGTTGCTTGCCGCTCTCGTAGGGGTCTAGGGATGTGGGTTTGGCTATTCATCGTGACCGTGGAATCCATTTCTTTTACTGGATTGATTTAAAACACGGACCTCCTAATATATCCAATATTTCATATGTTGACTTCTGCTGCAATGTTCTGTGATGAGATCATATAACTGCCCGAGACGAATGCTTTATATTATATATATGATATATAATAAACGTTGCTTATGTTTTGCATCTGCGCTAGTCGTGCCTCCGCTCTGCCGTTAGTTATCTAACCTAACGGTGCATGATGGGATCGCGTGGCGAATGCGGATGTCATAAGCGTACGTTGTATTTTCGTTTCTTTATCTGTGATGCTTAAGAAGCATAAATGATGGGACTTCATTAATGAGATTAATGAAAAGGAAAGAAATCTAAAGATATTGTAGAATCAAATTTTCAAAAAGGTAGCTCTAGTTCTTGCTTTGCATAGCGGTATTTTTTTATCAATATCCAGCACCTCATTCGATGAGAAAAGAGTCGAGATCTCTTCACCGGGAATTGTTAGTTATATGTCTGCCCTATAGGCCATTATTGTACATGTGATGTATATTATAGTGGATGCTTGGATATATATAGAGAGGAATTTCTTGCTCGACATGATAGTATGCTATCTGGTTGCACTTTGTCTTAATATATAGACTTATACTATGATACTGTCTTGCTCTCACATGTTGATAAAGCCCTTAAGATGTGTACTTGACTACCAGGACTATGATATAAATCATACTAATGGGGCCAAAGGTAGTCCACAAGTACATCCTATAATTGTTCCTAGTCGAGGGTGTATCGAGACAGGGCATCGATATTCCAGAGTAGACTAGCGTATACGCTTCTTGACCCATATGATGGGCGATGGATGATCCCACATCCATTGGTGTTTGACATCAAAGATGGTATACGGGTGCTCAGTGGAGACTGGGTACACTGAACGGACTCACCGAGAACTCCTAGTTGGTACTATACCTATCGTCAGATAGCAGTTCTCTGGTGACACTGGTACAGGTTAGTCTCTAGACCCGAGTTCGTCATAGAGTCTTATGTGATTCCCACCGTGATTTGATTTCCATCTTACCACGTTCAAGAGAACTTGCAAAACGGTGGCTTTTGGGTACAGTCCCGAATCACATGGAGGAAATGAGCGATAGGAGGGGATTCGTCTCTCCCGGTATTGGGGGTTGATGTCGCGCAGTCCTACGATTGGCTATAACAGGAAGTACCTGGCCAGGGCTGATTCGGAGATCTAATGGTATGTGTTATCAGTAGTTTCTCGACCTGTTATGAGCCTCACATCAGCACGACTTATCGGTTACTGGGGTCTGACGTTTATCACCCCTACACAAGATATGCGACATATCAGACGAAGAGACCAGACTGTACGATAGTGTTACTGACAGGCTTTACAGGAGTTAGAGCGGGCTTGCTTGTTGATATTCTGATTGCTCAATACCTGGGTAGCCGTTACGTCCAGCTAGTACCGCTGACGGCTTGTGGGTTCCTGATATGATCATCACCTACTGCCGGCGTATTGACGAGTCTTTAGAGTCCTACACAGAGGTTTACTGGCTCAGGAAAAAGCTAGTGAAGAGATGAGGATGATGAAGTAGGAATATTGCTCTCTTTTGTTTTCAAATTATCACACTATATTCATCACAAATGAAAAGCTAGTGAAGGTTTTCTTTCAAAAGAATGAAGAAGAAGAAGATGCTAATCCTTTTGTAATGAATAATGAATTATCTTGTTATGGTTACTAATTCAACCATGAGTTAAGTATGAAGGCTTTAACTCATGTAGAGAATATACTAGAGTTAATTGTTTGGATTGGGTTAACAAATATCCACACAAAAGATCTAAGCTAAAGACAAAGTCAAAGCTTCATGAAGCTTCATGAAGCTTCATGCAAAAGATAACCCTAATCCAAACCCTAACCAAGTTTAAACCCTAAACCAAAGTTGAATTTGTAACCCTAACATGTTACAATATTATATATCACATATACAATATATTTTGTAACAAAAGAAAATAATACAATTAACATATATCGCATATATATCAATGTATTATCCCGTGAGAAAATGAATCAATAAAGCGAGCTTATATTAGTTAACGTAATGTAATATATCACATATATAATTATACATTAAATTATCGAATCAACACTTGATCCAGCAATCCGACTATAATACATATAACCGACTAATATAACTTGTACCATTTCATCGAATCAACACTTGATCCGATAACCCGGATATATCACATATACCCGGCCAATATCTCATATTGTAAGAATAGAATACGGTATCTCATATCGTATTATTCTCGGTTCCGCACATATCATATATGTGCTCCTACTCCATTTTTCCTGAGCTAGGAAACCTCTGTGTATGACTCTAAAGAATCGTCAATAAGCCGGCAGTGGGTGATGATCATATCAAACACCCACAAGCTGCAAGCGGTCAGCTAAACGTTACAGCCACCCAGGTATTGAGCGATCAGAAGATCAACAAGCAAGCCTGTACATTCTCCTGTGAATCCAATCAGTAACACTACCGTACAGTCCGGTCTCTTCGTCTGATATGTCGCATATCCAGTCTAGGGGTGGTAAACGTCAGACCCCAGTAACCGATAAGTCGTGTCGATGTGAGGCTCATAACGGGTCGAGAAACTACTGATAACTCTTACCAGTAGCACTCCATATCAGCCCTGGCCAGGGACTTCCAGTTATAGCCAATCGAACACAGCACAACATCAACTCCCTATACCGGGAGAGACGAAACCCCTCCTATCGCGCATTACCTCCATGTGATTCAGGACTGTACCCAAAATACACCGTTTTGCACGCTCTCTTGGACGTGGTAAGGTGGTAATCAAAGCATAGTGGGAATCACATAAGACTCTATGACGATCTCGGGTCTACAGACTAACATGTACCAGTGTCATCGGAGAACTGCTATCTGACGATAGGTATAGTACCATCTAGGAGTTCTCGGCGAGTCCGTTCAGTGTACCCAGTCTCTACTGAGCACCCGTACACCATCATTGATGTCAAACACCGATGGATATGGGATCATCCATCGCCTATCATATGGGTCAACATGCGTATACGCTAGTCTACTCTGGAATATTGATGCCCTGCCTCGATACTTCCTCGACTAGGAACAGTTATAGGATGTACTCGTTGACTACCATGGCCCCACTAGTATGATCTCATCATAGTCCTCGTAGTCAAGTACATATCCTAAGGGCTTTATCAACATGTGAGAATAAGACAGTAAACTAATACAAGTCAACATGTTAAGACAAAGTGAAACCAAATAGCATACTATCATGTCGAGCAAGAAAGTCCTCTCTATATATATCCAAGCATCCACTATAATATACATCATATGTACAATAATGGCCTCTAGGGCATATATATAACTAACAAAACAAAGTAGGAGCACATATGTGATATGTACGGGACCGAGATTAATACGAGTATGTGATACCGTATTATATTCTCGCGACTTATATCATCGGCCGGTTATATGAGATATAGCCGGGTTATCGAATTAAATGTTGATTCGATAAGTAGATACTGTTATCGGTATGTTATATGAGATATAGCCGGGTTATTGAATCAAATGTTGATTCGATAAGTCGATACTGTATCGGTCGGTTATATGAGATATAGCCGGGTTATCGAATCAAGTGTTGATTCGATAAGTTGATACAAATAATATTAGTCGGTCATATGAGATATAACCGGATTATTAAATCAAGTATTGATTTAATGGTTTAATGTAGAATTATAAATATTTGATATATTAATTTACATTAACTAATATTAGCTCACTTAAGCATTTCTTTTCTCACTAATGCATTTAATATATATGTAATATATATTAATTGTATTTCTTATTGTGTCATGCTTGATGCCACAAGAAACATGGGTGTATGAGACTTACACCATGCTAATGATAATGTAGGGTTTATTTATTTAGAGTAAATCAAATATTAGTCGGAAATTAGTCACATGGGTTAGCTTAGTGGAAGCTTGTAGAACCATTGACTTGGTCCACTAGTTTTGTCTTGCACTAGATATTTATTAACCCAACCATTATCTAAACTCATGGTTAAGTCTCTACATGAGTTATATGAGATATTTCTCACCCATGATTGCCATTCACTCTCTCATCCATTATTTGCTTCTTCTTCTTCATCAAGAGCTTAGCTCTCTAGGTTTTTGAGATGAGAATAAAAGGAGTGAGAAAATTAATTCTAAAATGAGCAAAATTCCTACTTCATCATCCTCTACTAGATTAGCCATTTAGTTTAGAGTGTTAGCTTCAGTAATCCCTCATTAGTGAAGAAGTAGCTTGGGTTAGTGTCTCCTCGACGTAGATCATCTTCGGCCTCGAAGACTTCGTGCAAGCTCGTTCCTTTCACTTTGTGGAGCCATTTTAGAGTCCGCAGGATCACTACTTGGAGAGAAGGGACTACCACTTGGAGCTATTAAAGTGAAGGATCGGTCTACAAAGGTTGTATTCCATATTTACTTAGATGTAAAGTTGTTTACACTTTGTATTGTCTAAATCTCTAGTTAAGATTCTAGGGTTAGGGTTGTTTAGCATGTCAAATTTTTGAAAATGGCATGGACGATACCTCCCGAAACCTTGTTGTCGTGCTTAACATTCCTATAGTGGTATCAGAACCAAGTTAGAGATTTAGACGATATTTGTAGAATTACGAAACCGAAACAACTCCGAATCACTCGAAACTAAAACCCAGTTTCTGTCAATTTTTTAAGCCGTCGAAATTTTTTTTAAGCAACTGCAGAATGTCATATGAGATGTAACATGAACAATGGACAAAAACGAACACATTTGGCCGGATTCGACCCGTCGACATTCACCATTTTTCCGAGCTGGCCAGCCCTGTTGTGGATTTTGGGGTTCGTTTTTGTTCTGTGGTCCGGTCTCTGGGTTTTGATGTTTCAGGTGTTGCTTGTTTTTTCTAAAATTGCATGAGATGTTAATTTTCTATAAAGGCAATTCGGAGTGTTTCGTATTCGTAATTCTAACTTTATTTCGGGTTATTTAGACGGTGTTAAAAAGTTCGAATGGATATCAAATACCCAATTTAACCCTCGCTGGAAATTTTCCAAGAGTTGGATTTTTTCAAGTTAAAGAACATTCAAAAATTATGTAAGTAATGTGATGGACCCTCTAGAAGAACGAAACCGTAACTTGATTCTATGACCGTAAGAACCGCCGCCAAACCCTAGGGTTTGCGGTAGTTCCACAGCGCAATAGGTGAGGCAAGAGTTGACCCTTCTACGGTTGGTTCATAGGTACTGTGGTATGTTCTGAGTATTTTTAAACTGCGCTCAAGTGTTGAGCTTTTTGGGAAATTTTGGCTGTTTGTTGATTCGATCGGAATGTTTAACACCGCCTAGCTATTTATGGAATGTGATACAATATGTGGAATTCATATAGTTAGGCATGAAATCCGAAGTATGTGATATTTCGGGTTTATGATGTCTGAGATGATTGTGGATTCCAAATGTTTTAGTTTGACATTTTCTTTTCTGCGACCGTAAGTGTAATATGTGGTGTATCACCATTTTCATTGCTATATATCAACGACAATTGTGATACGCATATTTACTTACGTTGATGACATGTGATATTATGTGTTGCTGGGATATCTTATATTGGATCGTCGTGTTTTGAATAGCCAGGGGTTTTTATGTGAGATGAGAGTTTTTCCATTTTCATTCATGTAAAAACTTGTATGTAATATTCTTTTATTGAGGCACTTCCGGATTGAGAATTGTTTCCCCCAATCAGAGCAAAGCTCTGTTGGAAATTCAAAATTCAAATTTTGAAGCAACGCTTCAAATCTCGGGCGCAACGCGCCACGTGTCAGGCGCAGATGCATCAGCGCAGCGTCCAAGGCAGCGCACCCAATCAGAGCAAAGCTCTGTTCAAAGCAAAATCAAAGGAAGCAACGCTTCAGTTGCGCAAGCACTGCGCTGCGCGACACGTGTCAGCGCAGATGCGCTCGTGCTTTTGCGCTGCGCTGTGCGCTGCGCGACATGTGTCAGCGCAGATGCGTTAGTGCAGTTGCGCTGCGCTGTGCGCTGTATGACACGTGCCACGCTCTGGAGCATTTGCGCCAAACAGAATTAAAATTCTAAAGAAATCTTTTCTGTTCTTGTTAAAACAAGAAGATTTTTCTTCTGTAAAACAGAAGGCCTTGGATCAAAAATCCAACGGTGGGGAAAATTCCCCAAATCACTCAGAGAAAGATCTCTTTTAACAAATTTAACTAATTTATGGGCACTATAAAAAGGACCCCAGACCTCAATTCAAAGGCATGAACATTTCTTGAAAAAAGTCAAGAGCTTCAAACAGAGAGAACTCTGAGAAAATTTCAAAAAAAAAGGTAAAAACCTTCACGAGAGAGAAGAAATTTCTTCTAATAGATCATTGATCTAAAAACCAGATCAATGATCTTTAAATAATATATAGTGCTTTGCACTTTTTATGAACCTTTGGTTCTTGAAATAAAAAAAGAAAAACTTGTTTTTCTTTGATCTAAATTAGATCAAGAAATCAAATAGTGCTTTGCACTTCTTTTTATGAACCATTGGTTCTTGAATCTAAAAGATTCTCAAATTAATAGTGCTTTGCACTTATAAATCTGCACTGTTGCTCTCTTGGGCTGGCGCAAGCCACCAGAGAGCACCACGTGTCAGCGTCTGAACCATTTGCGCTATGCGCTTTTGAAATAGAGCTTTGCTCTCTGAAATTGGCGCAACTTACCAGAGCGCGCCACGTGTCAGCAGCGCAAGCGTAGCACACTGGCGCAACACACTGCGCCTGTATAACACGTGTCATCACCACAAGCGTTTACGCTCTTTGATTGGCGCAAAACGCCTAAAAAATGCAATGCATTTCCTAAAGGGCCAGGCCCAAGTCAAAAGTCTAAACAGACCAAGAATAATGCTAAGCGTTATTTAAAAAGGGGCAAAGCCCAATTGAAAAGTCCAATGGACCAAAACAAATGCTCTGCATTATAATAAAAAGGGCAGAGCCCAAACAAAGTAGATGCTTTGCATCATTTATAAATGGGCAGAGCCCAGAAACAAATTGATGCTCTGCATCCTTTCTGGGCAGAGCCCAAATAAAAAATAAAAAGAAATGCAAAAGCAAATAAAATGTTGAACATTTTCAACTGGACTTAGCCCAATTTTGGCCGCAAGTCCTCAAATTAAATTGACTGAGCAAGATTGCTCTCTTAAATCAATTTACGACCGGTTCGAGGGTACATCTCCGAACTCCTCTAACACCTGTCGTTGTAATCCTTCAACGACGTCAGAGAGGTGACGGGTCCCGACAACCACACATCAACACGGACTGTGGGGTCCTTAAACTCATGGACTTATGCATCCTTAAACCAAGATACGGACTGTGGGTCCTTAAACTCATGGACTTATGCGTCCTTAAACCAAGATACAGTCTGTGGGGTCCTTAAACCCGCGGACTTATGCGTCCTTAAACTAACGGACTAATGCGTCCTTAAACACATCCATATGGACTGTGGGGTCCTTAAACCCATGGACTTATGCGTCTTTAAACTACCAATGGACCGCAATGTCCTTAAACTACCAATGGACCGCAATGTCCCTAAACTACCTATGGACCACTACGTCCCTAAACTGGAACAATAGAGCCCCCAAACACTCTTTTGTTGGATCTAAACGATCCCGTTTAAGTTGATCTTAGCCTCAAATATGGCTAACGTATCGTTAAACATTCAAACAGACTTTAGTCCTAAAATGGACTATAAGACCCCTAATCAATTTTGGTTCAAGGGTACATCTCCGAACTCCTCTGACACATGTCGTTGTAATCCTTCAACGTCGTCAGAGAGGTGACGGGTCCCGACGGCCATATATTAAATGGACCACCATGTCCCAAAACTGGAAATGGATCTAGACGATCCTGTTAAGTAGATCTTAGTTTGGAAATTAGACTAACGTATCCTTAACAAACGTTTAAGTTGATCTTAGCCTCAAATATGGCTAACGTATTCTTAAACCAAAATCCAAAACACAAATCTAAGAAAGTACGGATTTGGACTAATCCACGTCCTACGGGCGACGAAATAAATAGTCTCCGTATACAATCTACGGGCAACCACAAACAAAACAAACACACACGACACGAAGTGAAATTTTGGAGAAGGAGAAAGTGGCTACCGCGATGCGGTAGCGTAATTAACTGCAGGGGCTTGCGCCTGCAGGGAAGAGCGTCCCCACAATCAAAAACCCCTCAAGCGAGGGCGAATCTGACGAAGTCTGCTACATCGGCCGCATCTGTCTAAACCTCCGATACACGGTGCCATAAATCAACTTGGCATCTTCGGAGAGGTAGACGGATAAAACCATATAGCATCTGCCCCGAATCTCAGGCTTAGACGCCCTCGCGTCGTCGCCGCCATTTGGAGGGGAAAAGATTCTGGCACGCCCGGTGGGACTTTTTTCTCTTTCCACTCCACACTTCGTGTGTCGTCTTCGCGAACCAATCGCGGTTTGTTAAATGGTTGCCTTCGGATTTCAAGTTACTAAGATTTGGTCTTTTGCCTGGCGCAGAACTCAAGATTCAATGGCCTTTAACTACACCAACTGCTCGAAATGCCACTGTAACGGACGCTCCACCTCACCGGGAGGTGTAGCATATGGGCCCCAAGCGGCTTCCTTCCTCACTCTGCCGATAGACCAGGTGACCCAAGCCACCACTGGCCTGTTCTTCGGGACCATGATCCCACCTACAAGCTTCCCTACGCCAATGCCTGCACCGGGAGTGAACAAAAATTCGGTCTTCGACCGGCTCACTACTACGACGGCCCCTCTCAACGGGTCTCCTACTACCAAACCGACAGCCTCTGTTTTCACCAGGCTAAATCAGAACTCTAAACTGGCTGTCCCAAGGAAAGCAATAACTGCTGCTCCAGAAGTCGTCAAGGCAGCTTCCCCTATTAAAGAGTCAGTCTTTTCAAGACTGACGATTCCTGCTCCTGCCCCTGCTCGAGAATCCGTCTTCGACAGGTTGAATATCATCCCTCAAAGGACAACCTCAGTCTTTGAGAGGTTAACACCAGCGGCGCCTCATTCAGACAGGGGGCAAAAACAAGATGTCTCAATCTCCGAGCCAGTCCCAACGGCTCGTTATGCTTGACGTCGCCATTGGCAACGAGTGAGGAAGGCAGGGGGCAACTCCCCCTCAGGGCTAACTCCACCGGCTCCAGTGGTGGAAGTCAACGCTGCTGTTCCAACTGGGAACATCTTTGAACTGCTGAGGAGGGTACGTAAGAACTCTCCAACCGCTACACTGAAAAGATCTCCTCCGCCTGCGGAGAGAGTTCCGGAAACAAAACAGGAACAGCCCCCTCAACGGCTGTCCTCAAGAATTTATAAAGTTTGGCGGAGAGTTCAAGACTCCGTGATCAACCCAGATCACTCTAGTCAACGAAAGAAGACGAAGGTGCATAAAGGAAAAGACCGTCCTATTGAACAGCAAGGGACAACGATCGCTAGGGTGCCCACTGCAACGGACCCTTCAATTTCAACGACCCACAAAAGAAGGAGGCCGGAGAAAACCCCCGCGCCGGCAACAAATATCAGAGGTGGTGAACCCAAACGCCCTAAGTCAGGGGGCATTGTACTTCATACCGTCTATGTGGCGTCTGGAAAGGAGGACAGTCGCATGTCTACGGGTCATAGACCGCACACGCGGTCAGTGACCAAGGCGCAGGAGCCGCAACAGAAGCTCCAAGAGATGTTGAACGCTATGGCCGCACTTACTGGGCCAAAAGAAAACCCTGAAACGTCCTCGGATGAACGCCAGGAAGAAGAAACCGACGCCGAATTCCTTCGTCGAATATTGGAGAAGAAGGATAAAGAGGCTGCTGAACAAGCAGCCAACATACAGCGTATGGGCCTCCTCTTCCAAGACATGATAGGGCTGATGATACAACAAGATCCTCCAGCTGAAGAACCCCCAATCTTCCTTGGAGACGATAGGGGAGAGACATCAAATCCTCCGCCAGCTCTGTCAACGGCTAAAGAAGATACAATCTCTAAAGCTGATTTGGACGAGTACATAGCCCAACAAATACGGGTTCATCATGCGACCGAAGCAGCCGGCCAGGTCATAAAAACGGGGCGGCCATATTCAAGTTGGTACGACCAAATCAAGTACCCGCCCGGTTACACAATTCCCAGGTTTCATGTCTACAAGGGGACAGGCAATCCTCACCAGCATGTTGCCCAGTTCAGAGCACTCTGCGGCAACACCGGCAGTGACGACAAGCTGTTGCTTCTCCAGTTTGTTGGAAGCTTATCAGATACAGCGTTCGAGTGGTACTCTGAGCTCCCGAACGACTCTATCAAGACTTTTGCAGAGATGGAGCTGCTGTTTACTCAGCGTTTTGCAAGCGCCAGTGAACGCACCCCGATGACGGCACTGATTAACGCCAGGGTAAAACCAGGCGAGACATGGGTTCAATATGCTATACGGTGGCGGAACTTATGGTCGAAGTGCGAGCAGCGCATTGAAGAGGCTCCCGCGGTGGGTATGTTTGTGGGAACCCTTGATCCGCAAGAAACCATCTCGCAATTCATGATGTTTTTCAAGCCGACTACCTTCCAGGCCTTGATTGACAAGCTAGCACAGATGGATCAGATGGGCCATAAACCCCCTCTTCCAAAGCCGGACTCCCGAAATGACAAGGGGAAGGGAAAAGCGATCGTGGTCGCTAATGCTCAACAACAACCGAGCGACTCGAAACCCGTTGCTCGTCAAAATAATATGCGCCCGTACGTGGCCCTTGAGGAGAGGATGGGACGTTCTTACTCCTTTCCCAGAGACAAAATGAGGAGGTTATTCGAGCTGGCATTACGCAACCGACTCATAAACCTGCCAGATCCAAAACGTCCGTCGCAACCAAGTGATGTCAACGAGCCCAACTACTGTCCTTATCATCGAGTACTGGGCCATCCGATCGAGGATTGCTACGTTTTCAAAAATTGGCTTGAAAACCAGTACCGACAGGGAAAATTCGCGTTATCTGATAAATGGAAAGTGAATCCCCCGCAGCCCCATACCTCTAAGGGGACGAATACGCCGGGGGCAACATGCTCCGTCGTTGAAGAAGCTCCTTGGGAGGTTGTATTATCAGCCAAGACAAAGAGGATGCTAAACGACCTTCAGACATGTCCAGCGATCAAATGGAAGAACCCGTTGGAGCCGCAGGTCATTGAAGGGATGTTGAAACCACGTACAACTCCAAAGACCGATAGTGGTGGCTCAAACACTCGCAACCAGCCGTCAAAATCTTCGAGGAAGAAGAAAAAGAAATCAAAGAAGCCCGTGAAGCCTGGCGACAAGCGCACGAACTTGCAAAAACAAATTGATGCGCTGGAGGAATACAACCAGAAAGTACGGACTCCCATTACATTCCAAGAGTTCCTCAATCATGTCTTCCAAAAGGAAGATGAGGGGGATAGTTCATCAGATGAATCTGAAGAATACATGGCGAGCTGTCATGTGATTTCCCATTCGTTCATGGGCGATGAGGAGACTCCTTGTACTGAAACGCTGGGGGCAGATACCGAATCAAGAATCCTGGGGCCGTCAGATGAAGTAATTGACGCGCTCCTTAACGAAGCTCGATTGAAAAGTAAAGCTGATCGAGAACGCGAGACGGCTATATTTGAATGGGCCAAGCACCAGCAACTTGATGAAAAAGCTGAGACGATCCCGATGGAGCAAAACACCTCCACCGTCGACAAAAGCCAATTCAAGATGAGGAAGAGGTTTACTAAGGCCGTATCAATGGGCATGAAGCTACCATCCCCCGAAGGAAAAATTACTGGTGAAATAGAAATGCACCCCTCCTATTGCTTATATCATCAGAAGGTGTCGCACCCCACTCAAGAGTGCAAAGCTTTTGACAGATGGTGGCAGGGGTATGTTACTCATCGACAACATTTTAAGCGGGAAAAGTGCTAGACTCGTCGGGAGCGAAAAAATGCGACCGAAGAGCTTAAAAGAATTACTGGCGATTGTCGCATGGTTAATACCGGCGGGTCACAAGTGCCTACATTCGGGAGCGATTCTGATGAAGAGATGGAACTTGCCCCTCTCTTTAAAGAGTCTACTTCAGGAAAAGAAGAAGAGCCGAAGGTTTGCGAAAATATTCGGCTGCGGAATCGGACGCTGCCTGAAAAGAATCTCGGACCCTCAAACAAAAAAGATAAAGGGAAAGAAAAGGTCTCTGAGGATATTGCCCTAGATGACCAAGTCATGGAAGAGCTAGCTGCCAAAGACCCGCCGAAGAAAAATAAGGTGGATTACAACGTCTTAGCGCATCTGAGGAAACTACCATCGCAGCTCAGCATTCTTGACGCCCTTTTACTATCAAAGGAGGTGAGAGATTCGTTGATTAAAGCACTACGGGACCCGGAGCAGTTCCAGGCTTTCCTGGCTGAGGAAAAGATAAAGGATGAATTGGAGGGAGTGCACACGGCCGATGTCACTTTCGGCGACGAGGACCTTCTCCTTGGGACGTGCGAACACAATCTCCCCCTCTATGTCTCAGGATACTGACACGATATTAAGATAGGCAAAATCCTGATCGACAATGGATCCTCCGTTAATCTCCTCAACGTGTGGGTGTTAAAAGAAATCTGCATGAGCGTCGAGCACCTTGCTCGGGACAAGATCACCATCTCTGGGTTCGACTCCTAATCATCAAAGACTCTTGGATCTGTGATACTAACGCTACGTTTCGGGCTGCTCGTCACGGACATTAAATTCCACGTCATAGACACCAAGACGTGCTACAACGATCTGCTCGGCCGACCATGGTTACACGAGTATAACATCATCCCTTCTACACAGTATCAGTGTATGAAATATTTTATGGATGGTATCGAGTATACCGTGACGGGGGAATTGAATCCGTTTTCCGTAAACGAAGTTCGCAAATATGAAGATGCCAAATACTTCTTACCGAGTTTCGAAGACACGAAAAGATGTCACAAGCCGGAGAATAAAACTAACGCTACCATCCCTGTCTTCGGCAGTGATACCGAGGAGGAAGAGGAGATAGTTTATTCGGGTCTGCCCCAATACACCAAGCCGGGACCATCGGCTCCTACATTGATCTTTGGTAGCGACTCAGAAGATGAAGTCCATGCTGTATTCTCTGCTCGACCTTCAATACAAACGTCCGCTGACGAAGAGCAAAGTCTACAAGTCGCCATGGTGCCGCCTAAACATCATAAAGAACTGGATGCACTTAATATCTACAGTGTAGAAGAGCTACGGACATTCTATATCCCTCCCAGGCGAGAAGGCGAAAAAGAAATTCTATTCTACCGCTCTGAAGAAAACAAAGTGGAGAAAGAAATCTGGCACGGGACGGATCCTACGTTGGACAGGCTTCAACCCATCCGTCTACCCAGATATTATACAGAAGGATTGAGGAGACTGTTGAAGCGCCAAGGGATACCCTTCAAACAGACCGTTAGAAAGGCCAAATTCTATGACAGGGTCTGGAACGTCCCTGGAACTCAGCACAAGCTGCCTAATGTAAGAATGGAGACAATCGGGCTCGGATACATTCGCTCTAAGAAACGAGAGCTGCTCCGCGACTGTTACGTCGTGCACAACTTCAATGAAGAAGCGGGTGCTCAATGGGAGGACGCCAATCCTGAACCAGTAAAAGTTCCAGATGCAAAAGTGCCCGGTCCGTCGTTTGAAGAACAAATGGACAGGCTTATAAGGGAAGCTGGTCAAAAAGTCCGAGATGATCACAACCGCGAAATGTCCATCTATGAGAAAGCCAAAACGCAACGTCTCCTTCAACAGACCATGAAAGATGAAAGTGCCGCCCCATGTCAACCTGTTATAAAAAAGGCTCGACGCAGAGGCAGAAACAAGTCGAAAGACCGAAAAAGCACTCAACAACAACAAAGCGGGGCTAAGAAGCCACACAAATGGGAGTCGAGCGTTATCGATCTATCCCTCATAAAGAAAATGGGTCGAGCGTACTCGTTTCCGCCGGACAAGACGAAGAAGATACTTGATCTTGCTTTAAAACATCAAATGCTTACACTGCCAGAGTCCAAAAACCCCGAACAAGCAGGCGAAGTCTTTGACCTAAATTATTGCTCTTACCATCGAGTAATAGGGCACCCTCTCGAAGACTGCTTCACCTTTAAGAATTGGGTCGAAGATCAGTATCAGGTCGGCAAATTCGCTCTGTCCGACAACTAGAGGGTAACACCGCCACAAAAGCATGAACCCAAAGCCACGAGAACAGAACCAACTCCACATTGGGATTGGAAGCGGATTCGCCCCTGTCACATGATAACAATATTAAAAGACGAGCCCGAGAATATGGACGGCCTTCCCTGGTGCTTCGAAAATAGCAATGATGAGGTGATCTCAGAATTTCCGCCAGCTCCAAAAGAACTGGAGGATGGAATACATACCACTGCAGATAACCTCAAGAAAATTGAGTTAGGGACGGCAGATGATCCGCGACCGACATTTGTCAGTGAGCTTCTATCTGAAGAAAGGGTGGCTGCGTTGAAAGACGTCCTTGTACAGCATAAAGATTGCTTCGCATGGAACTATTCCGAAATGCCGGGACTAGATCCAGAAGTTGCTGTGCACAAGTTGGCGATATCCCCGGACGTCAAGCCAGTCAAACAGGCGCCGAGGAGAATGCGGCTCGAGCTTGAGATGAGCATCAACGCCGACTCTGGCTTTATCCAGGAGGTTCAATATCCTAAATGGATCGCTAACATCGTCCCGGTGATGAAGAAAAATGGGACGGTGCGCATATGCGTGGACTTTCGGGATCTCAATAAAGCTTGCCCGAAAGATGATTTCCCAGTGCCAGTCACTAAACTGATGATAGAAAATACGTCCACTCATGAGGTTTTCTCCTTCATGGACGGCTCATCAGGGTATAATCAGATAAAAATGCATCCTGAAGACCAGAAGCATAGCGCTTTCCGGACCCCTTTGGGAATATTCTGTTATAAAGTGATGCCCTTCGGATTAAAGAACGCCGGTGCCACTTATCAAAGGACTATGACGAAGATCTTCGATGACCTTATACATGAAATCGTCGAATGTTATATTGACGACCTCGTGGTTAAGAGCAAATCGTACGAGGAACATCTCGAGCACCTAAAAACTGTATTTCAACGCCTTCGGCAATACAACTTGAAGATGAACCCTCTCAAGTGTGCATTCGGAGTTTCCTCGGGCAAATTCCTGGGATTCATCGTCCGACACCGGGGTATCGAAATAGATCCGTCCAAGATCAAGGAGATCATGGAAATGCCTCCGCCAAGGACTCTTAAGCAGCTGCGATCTCTCCAAGGGAAGCTCGCATATATACGGCGATTTATAGCCAACCTTTCAGGCAAGTGCCGTCCTTACAGCCACCTGATGAAGAAGGGAACTCCGTTCATCTGGGACCAAAAATGCCAAAGCGCGCTAGACGAGATCAAGAAATACCTGCATAGCCCGCCGGTGTTGGCTGCTCCGGTCAAGGGAAAGCCCCTCATTCTTTATACAACCGCTCTCGAAGGCTCCTTAGGCGCATTATGGGCACAAGAGAACGATCAAGGGAAAGAAAGAGCACTCTATTACTTAAGTCGAGTTCTGCTGGGGGCAGAAAGCAACTACTCTCCCATTGAAAAACACTGCCTGGCGTTGATCTTCGCGATAACAAAGCTCAGGCACTATGCGTTGGCGCATGAGGTCCGTTTCATTTCCAAGGTGGACCCTCTTAAGTATTTAATGTCAAAGGACATACTAACAGGACGGCTCGCTAAATGGGCCCTGCTCTTGATGGAGTTCTCGATAACTTATCAACCTCTCAAGGCAGTGAAAGGCCAGGCCATCGCCGACTTCCTCGCTGAGCATCCGATACCCGCCGATTCTTCTATGAGTCTCGATCTACCAGACGAGCATGCGTTCGACGCAATCGACGGTGGTGATACCCGATGGGAGCTCTATTTCGATGGAGCATCTTCCATGAAAAAGCGCAAACAATGTATCCCTATAATCAAATCGGGAGTAGGCCTCATCTTCGTAACTCCACAAGGAAGGATTATGCGCTTCGCCTTCTCCTTAACAGAGCCGAGGACAAATAACGAAGCCGAATATGAAGCCTTGATAGCAGGCCTCGAGATCGCCATCGACATGGGAATTGAAAACATCCTCATATACAGAGATTCTCAACTCGTCGTTAGTCAAGTAAACGGCGACTACCAAACGTGCAAACCGGAATTGGTAAAATACGGTGAAAAGGTGCAACAACTGTTGACCCAAATTCCTTCCTATACTTTAGAAAGCATACCGCACGCGGAAAACAGCAAAGCAGACGCGTTGGCCAAACTTGCTAAAGAACTGGCTGACAAGAACCTCGATGACGTTAGAATCGTGGTACAAAGCCGTCGGGTGCTTGCCCCAGCAAAAATATCTCCGGAATCATCCGAAGAAAAAGGAGCGAGCGAGCAGACGACCCTGCAAGTAAAAGATTAGGAAAATACCGAGGATTGGAGAGAAGTCTTCATAGATTACTTCAAGTCCCACCGAATGCTTGATCAAGCGTCCACAAGACACCAGCTCATGAAACGAGCTCTGTCTTTCACCTTCGTCAACGATACTCTGTACAAGAGGTCATTTGATTCTCTGTGCTTGAGATGCTTAGGACCTGACGAAGAGAGAAGGGTCGTCCAGGAAGTTCATGACGGACTCTGCGGTTCTCACCAAGCGGGCCCAAAGATGAAGTTGAAGATCAAACGGATATGCTACTACTCGCCCACGATGATTCAAGATTGCCTCGAATATGCGAAGTAATGTCACTCATGCCAAATCCATGGGGACTTCATCCACCAACATCCAAATCCATTACATCCAACGGTGGCTAGCTGGCCGTTCGAGATGTGGGGAACTGACATAGTCGGCCCCATCGAACCAGCATCGTCTAGGGGACATCGTTTCATCCTGGCGACAACTGACTACTTCACCAAGTAGGCAGAAGCAGTACCACTGAGAGAAGTGAAGACGGAGAATATCCTCCATTTCTTCAAGACGCATGTCATATATTGATTTGGAACTCCGCGACGGATCATCTCCGATAACGGGCCAGCCTACAGAAGTCACAAGATCAGCCGCTTCGCGCAACAGCATAACATAGACTGGAGATATTCCTCGATTTATAATCCGCGAGCCAACGGTCTCGCCGAGGCCTTCAACAAGACCTTGACGAAAATCATAAAGAAAATGGTGTCCCGAAATAAGAAAGACTGGCACGAGAGACTGCAAGAGGCTCTTTGGGCGTATCGAACTACGTTCAAGACGGCCACGAACACAACGCCATACGCGTTGGTATTTGGGACGGAAACAGTACTCCCCCTCGAGATAGAGTTACCCTCTCTACGAGTGGCAGTCCACTACGAGCTGACGGACGAAGAAAATGCTCACCTTCGGCTTGAGAAGCTTGACGCCCTTGAAGAAACACGGCTCATAGCGCAACAAAATCTGGAAGCTTATAAAGCAAAGATGACGCGCTCATATGAAAGATTGACCCGACCGAGGACATTCCGCCAAGGCGAACTCGTGCTAGTGGTCAAAAGGCCTATGATCCCCAATCGCGCCAAGCGAGAAAAGTTCGAGCCAAACTATCAAGGCCCGTACATCATAGACAAAGTCTACCAGGGTGGAGCCTATCTACTCGTGGACATGCACGGTGAAAGGCCTTTTAGGCCGATAAACGGTCGCTTCCTGAAGAAATACTACGCCTAATGAGTTACGGCCTAGGTCAATGATAGATGACGACGACTATGTCCGCTCTCTGTCTTCCCAAGCCCAAAACTCTATAAGTAGTAACTGAATGACGGACCGAAATGTCCTTAAACTAATAGGGGACCGAAACGTCCTTAAACTACTACCGCAACATCCTTAGGCTGACGAGATGAATAAAAAAAAATAATAATAAAATAAAAAAATATATAATAAACAATAACGGTATGTCCATAAGCAAAAAGGGCACGGATGAAAACCCGAAAGGGCTCCGTGAGTAAAAACAGCAGGGCTACCGGCGAGTGTTCGTGAAAACCCGAAAGGGCGCGACCTCGTAAAAAAAAAAGAAGAAAATAAAAAGAATAAAAAAAATGGTATGTCCATAAGCAAAATGGGCACGGATGAAAACCCGAAAGGGCTCCGTGAGTAAAAACAGCAGGACTACCGGCGAGTGTTTGTGAAAACCTGAAAGGGCGCAACCTCGTTAAAGGACACTTATAGGGTCCTCTCGACCTTGTAAGGAGAAACCACCTGCGTGAGATCCTTACGACTCACAAAGGTGCAACACACTTAGGGATCCCCACGATTCCTAAGGAGAAAATACACTTGCGAGATCCTCACGACTCGTAAGGAGAAATCTCTTATGGGACCCTCACGGCTCATAAGAGTTGAAAGTCTTAAGTTACAGAGACCTAAACCTGTGCTTAAGCAACCCCCACAACTTCCGATATTGCTCTACAAGTGGCTCAATACTGACCCTTGTATACAATCCACGGGCGCGAATAAACATTTCCCTAACCAAGTCTCATCTGTGACTGGGGATATGTTCGCATGGTGAACAACCCTTGTAAATCCTCTCGATTTATGAGGAGAAAACCCTCCTGTAGGATCCTTACGACTTACAGAGGAAACAAACACTTAGGAATCCTCACGATTCCTAAGAAGAAAATACACTTACAAGATCCTCACGACTTGTAGGGAGAAATACCCTTGTGAGACCCTTACGGCTCATGAAGTCAAAAATCTTAGTTGACAGGACCTTAACCCTGCTTGCTAAGCCACCCTTGTTCAACATCGACAGAGTCAGATGATGATTCGCTCCAGGCAATATCCCAGTTGTAGCGGTGCTGATGCCGAAATCGGTGTTTAATTTCAGGTTTACGGCGAAAAGCCAATAGGCCGCTCATGCATGCGAAATAGCCGAAATGATGGGGCAACTTGCAATAAAAAGCAGCAAGTAAAAATGTATGCATGTGAAATAGCCAAAATGATGGGGCAACTCGCAATAAAAAGCAGCGAGTAAAAATAAAATAAACAGCCAAAATGATTGGGCAACTCGCGATAAAAAGCAGCGAGTAAAAATGAAACAAACAGCCGAAATGATTGGGCACCGCGAAAAATAGCCGAAATGATTGGGCAATCGCGACCTTCGCGATATAAAAGCTGAAATGATAGAGCATCGCGGAAATAAAACAAAAAAAGGAAGATGATAAAACTTTAGCCCTACAGTTAAGATCACATCGATCCCTGTATACAATCCAGGGGCGTAAACAAACAAGAGGGAACCATACCTTCCCAACAGGATCCGCCAGAAAACGAAGCCAAATTCCGACGGTTCATCCCAGCGCTAGGGAAACAAATAATCCCTAGCAAATTCCTCGACTCACGGATACAAACACTCCTTGACGAGAGCCCCCTGATCCGCGTCGACTCGCAGAGCAACCAGTGCCTCCGTGGGAAATTCTCGACTCGTTTCAAACCCCAAGGAAACAAATAATCCTTGGTGCTAGGGAAACAAATAATCCCTAGCAAACTCCTCAACTCACGGATACAAACACTCCTTGACGAGAGCCTCCTGATTCACGTCGACTCGCAGAGCCACCAGTGCCTCCGTGGGAAATCCTCGACTCGTTTCAAACCCCAAGGACACAAATAATCCTTGGCGCTAGGGAAACAAATAATCCTTAGCAAATTCCTCGACTCACGGATACAAACACTCCTTGACGAGAGCCTCCTGATCCGCGTCGACTCGCAGAGCCACCAGTGCCTCCGTAGGAAATCCTCGACTCGTTTCAAACCCCAAGGAAACAAATAATCCTTGGCGCTAGGGAAACAAATAATCCTTAGCAAATTCCTCAACTCATGGATATAAACACTCCTTGACGAGAGCCTCCTGATCCGCGTCGACTCGCAGAGCAACCAGTGCCCCCGTGGGAAATTCTCGACTCGTTTCAACCCCAAGGAAACAAATAATCCTTGGCACTAGGGAAACAAATAATCCCTAGCAAATCCTTCAACTCAGGGAAACAAACAATCCTTGACGAGAGCCTCCTGATTCGCGTCGGCTCGCAGAGAAACCAGTGTCTCCGCGGGAAATTCCCGATTCGTCTCAACTTGCAAGATGAAGCCTCAGGCAGCAGAGACTAAAAAACTTGCTTCCTGAACAATGGGACCCTGCAAGTCGATCTAAACGGTCTCTTGCATACTATTCACGGGTCTCACTCTCCGAAGTCGAGTTTCGACAAGGAGGGAAACAACCGCTTACGAGTCCTTTCGACTCGTAAGAAGAAAAAATTCTCTTATAGGATCCTTACGACTTATAAGAGAAAACCACACTTAGGAATCCTCACGATTCCTAAGGAGAAAAACCCACCTACGAGATCCTCTCGATCCGTAGGGAGAAAAATCTCTACAAGACCCCCACGGCTCATAGAGTTGAAAAGTCTTAAGCAGCAGATCTGAACCTGCGGCCTAAGCCATCGTTATTTCTTAAGAAAGTCAAGATGCGTGCTCTATTATCTGTTGACCATGTTTACTAAGGTGGCATGCTGATAATAAAAGAAAGAAAAGGCGGAGAAATGACGCAAGACATTACAGAAGATGTGTATCTTTTATTCATAAACTTGATTGAGTACAGGATACATTGTGCTAAAGAATAAAAAATATATATACACATTCTTTTTTCTACAAGTACAAACGATACAAAGAGGGATAGCTACTGAGGAGGAAGTGTCTTTAGTAAATCCACAAGCTGCTCTCGCACTTCCTTCAGCACCTCCTCCTGAGTGACTGCCGCGGCCACCTCCGCTTCCACCTGGGCCCGTTGCTGTAAAAAGGATGAAAGTTGCTCCTCGGCCGCCTTCTGGGCTACTTCTTGGCTGGGTGCGTCCCGCTCGACAACGTCAAGTTGTTGCCTCAAGGACAACCCCTCGGAAAGACATTGCAGAAGACCCTCAAAGGCAACCTTCAGCCGTACAGCATTGGCCTCCACCCGAGCATGCAGTTGGGCAGATTTGCTCGAAGTCTCACCGCGATCCTTACGCCTTGAAATGACTTCTTGTTCGAGATGGTGGAAGTAAGAAGCGCTCCGCTCAATCCACGCTGCTCTTTGATTGCTGGCGGCCAAGGTCTTGGGAGCGGGACGCAGCGACTCCAACTGATGCAGGCGGGCCTCGATCTCCCTGCAATGGTTAACCCAAGATGCGATGAGGCCCTCGTCATGGAAATTCACGAGTATCACCAGCATTGGGTTAACCACTGTAGCGAAATCCGCAGCAGAAGTAGGGGTCTCAATGTCGAGCTCCTCAATGTAGTCGCTCAACATACGCAAGCTGTTCGCGGCGCCTTTCAAAGATGGACATCTCAGGAAAGGACCTTCCGGCATTATGATGCGAGACTCGAAGGGCGCCGAGACCGGAACGACCGATGAAAAGAAACAAGATGTGATCAGATAACAGTTCAGGAAATAAAAAAGGGGGGAGTTATTAATGTGATAGTCGATGTACCAGCTGAGGCAGGTGGCAAGGCCGGAAGGGTCGGCGGCGCAGCCGATCTTTCATCCCCTCCTTCGATTTGTAGCACTGCAGTCGAGATAAAAAAAGGGGTTTAGAAGTAATTTCATCAATAAAGAAAGAAGGATATCAATGGAAATCATACTCACCAACGCCACCAGAGGAAGAGGCAAGTTCGGATGGGAAGGAGAAGTGTGGGAGCAACACTTGATATAGATGATCAAAGAGCACTCCTGAAAAGACGTAACAGTGTGACTTTAGTACACAAATTATCCGTTTGAAAGATAAGGTTAATAAATTGCAAACCCATACCTTCCAACATCTTCGACGGTATGAGAGAGGGTTGAGAGGTGACCACCACCAAGGCAGTCGTTGAAGGCGCTCCCTCAAGCAGTGGGGCATCAGCGCTGGTTGCACCTGCGTTACGAAAAAAGGTGAACTTGTCAGAAAGGATTGTAAGGTAAAGAAAGACAGCAACTTGGGATTTACCTGATGAGCTGCCGGCTGAAACGGAAGCGACTCCCTCCTCCATTGACATGAGGCCGCCTCCCGTGGCCTCATCACCCGACTCGATAGGGACCGTTGTCGTGCTCACAAGACTTGGAGACGGCAGAAGATCGTACACAGGGAGGGCAATGATTGGAGAATTTCCGGACTCTTGGGAGGGAGCGGCTAACTCTTCCCCAGGAGTCGTACCCATCTCACCCGCTACTTCTGCGGGCTCCTCGGCCTCCACCGGCTCATCCGCCGTCACCACGAGATCGCCGGCCTCAAGTGCCTCGTCCGCCACCACCCTGGGCTCAGTTGTAATGATCATTTCATCAGCCGCCGCTTCAAGCTGGGCATCAATGACCTTCTCGGCTGCAGACCCCTCAACCTCCATCTCAGGCCCCGAAGCCTCAGCGACGTTGCCCACCGTCGGCTCAGGTTCGATAGGAGCCGCCTCCTCTGTTTCCTTGGGTTCAACGGTCTCCGCCTCCCCCTCGGTCGGACTTGGCCCTATAAGATAAAATATATAAGAACCGATGGCATTATAACCCTTACAACAAAATCTTGGGAAAAATATTACCTGAAGTGGATTTATCATTTGCGCTCCGAGCTGCACGTGCCACTTGTCTGCGAGCAGTAGATAGGAGGGCGACAGGGGCCTCTTCGGAAGGAGTATCAGTACGAGGGACGGTGCTGGGGCCCGCTCCCATAGCCAAGGCAGCCCTGCGTGCCTTTGCTTCTCGCCTCGACCGCTTCCGTTCCTCTCGGGCTGTCGCGATAGACCTCTGTGACGCTTCCTTCAGGGCATCGTCGTCCTCGTTCAGAGATGCCTCCAGAGCCTTTAAGGCGTCTCTCATCGGCTCTTCAAGATGAACCTCCTGAGGAAGCAGGAACATCGGCAGCTGGTAGAACATCTGCGTCGCTTGGCGGGAACGGCATTGAGGTTCCTGTGATAAAAAGGGAGAGATTAGATTGACCATAACACAAGGGAAATGAAAACTTGATGAATTGAAACTTACTAAGGCCCATGGACGCTCTAAGATGTTCCTCCTCTTGGAAAGTCTTCAGGGAAGCGGCAATGGCTTCTTCATCAGTGATGCCTGTTGGAAGAAAAGAAAGAAAAACGTTAGTCAAAGGCAATAAGGAGGACATGTTGCAATAAAGAAAATACGACTAGTAGCTACCTAATTGCGCAAGCTCGGCTAGCCATGCGTCACGCTTTGCCAACCACGCCGAAGTTTCGAGAGCGGCTTCCAAGTCTGTATCATCCGGAGGCGGCATGACTAATCCCTCGTTAGTCCCATATTCGATCAGGCCCTCGGCATAGGGAGCATGGGGTTCCTAACCGAACACGACGTCCGCAGCGAAGAGCGACTTCTTTTTCTTCTGCCCTCCGACCCGAGGTGCACGTGGGATCGACTTCCGTTTAGCAGCCACCTTGGGACGGCGGGTCCCGATGTCCGCACCCACGCCAGACTCTGGTGAGGCTATAACCACTGTCTCTACTGGAGCACAGGGCGCTGGTGGTGTTGGAGATAGTGCCCTCATAGTCAATTATTGGATCGCAGGTACGTGATTGCAATGATTGCGGAGGACCTATCCCGGTAGGACAGTCTTACTCGAAATGATAGTATGCTATCTGGTTTGCCTTTATCAGTCGTGTTCATGTTCAGGTGACTGATTGCATGTTACACTTTGATAGAGCCCTTAGGATCTTGCTTTACTACCAACTGTATGAGGGCGATCATATACGTGAGAGTTGGGTAGTTTATATGCATATCCTTAATTGTGGTCCCTAGTCGTGGGAGTTTCGAGACAGGGCATCGATACTCCGGAGTAGACTAGTGTGTACAGTCGAGACCCCGACAAGGGGCGGTGGTCGGTCTCACAAGCCACTGGTGACAGTTGGATCACCTAAGATGTATACAGGTGCTCATTGGGTTATGAGTACACCGGACAGGACTCGCCGGGAATCTGCTAGTTAGTATTATATCTACCGTCAGATAGCAGTTCCCTGGTGACATGTGTACAGGTTAGTTCATCGACCTGAGGTCGTCATTTGTCTCGTGTGAGTTCCCACTGTGCTTTGATTTCTACCCTACCACGGCTCAAAGGAGTCGTGCAAACAGGTAGCTTTTGGGTACAGTCCCGAGCCATATGGAGGCACGTGAGCGGATCGGCAGGGGATTCGTCTCTCCCGGTATTGGGGGCGAGATCGTGCTGTGTCTAGGAGAGCCATTACACAAAGTCCATGGCCATGGCAAGAGATTTACTGGTAGGTACTCCAGTAGTATCTCAGGGTGTAATTGGGCTTCACTCCGACACGACTTATACTGCTTCTGGGGGTCTGACGTTACTAGCCCCCTAGGCGGATATGCGATACTCATTGACGAACGGACCGGACTGTATATACATTGTCACTGTTAGGCTCAGTAGGGTTTTCGGAGGAGTTCGCTCATCGGTCTCCCTTGAGTTCGCTCCTCGGCCACCCTTGAGGTCAGTCCGTGGGCAGCCGTTACGCATTGCTAGTGCCGCTGACGGTTTGTGGTTAAACCCACTGCCAGGGTGCTGACGAGTCATTAGAGTCCCCCACAGGCAGTTTCCCAAGTTCGGGCGAAACGTTGTAGAGGCCGTATGATTTTATGGCAGGGTTCGGAAAATGCACGTGCGTTTACGCACGTGTTATTTTTCGGGCAGATAATACTGGTCGGCTTTGGTTTAAGCCGGATCCGAGTATTATATTGAGTAGGTATAATATCTTTGTCTCAGTTGCATTTGTATTCGGTCGTAATACAAATGCGGGTATATTTATACAGTTTCGGGGTTATCCTGAAAGTCGTTTCAGGATCACTTTTGGAAGTTGCCAGTTTCCAGTTTTCTATCAGCCGTCTTTTAACATTCTGTTAAAGACGGATTTATCTTTTCTACAGATGAGGTGAGTCAGTGTTCTAGAATATTCTAGATGTGGTGACTAGGCTACTTGGTGTTAAGTTTTCATTGGTTGCATTAATGGTGTCATTAATGCAAAGATGACTAGGTTTGTTCTTATTGGTTACATTTAAATGATTCATTCTTTCTTAATGGTTATGATAACTATGAAGGATATGGTCACCACTTGATCCCTCCTACACTCACCTCCCTCCTTTGATATATATAGCCTCCTCTCTCTCTCTCATTCACACACTTGATTCATTGGAAAAGGATTATGATAGATAGTTTGGGGTGTATGGAATTTACAGTTCATTTCATTCCATCACCCGATTTCCACGGCAACTTCATTAACCGTCCGTCCATAACTTTGGACGGAACGAGACAAAGTCATCTACTCTTTCTCTACATCAATCTTGGTCGTCTCTTTTAGCAAACTTGACGACCGAGTTGCCTCGAGTCAGAGGCGGGAGCCCGTTTAAAGAACCGATCATGTGGTGCCACTTCGACGGAGGAGATCGGAGATCGACGAGATCGGAGCAGCCGCAACGGAGCGTGGGATGATGGTTGAAGAACGAAGGACTCGGATCGTTCGGTACAACCCTTCTTCCCTCTTTGTAGATTGTTAGTTTAGCAATAATGGTAGATCCGGGTTAAAGTATACGATAGCGCCAAGTTTAAAAGTTTTATTCCGCATTTGGCGTCTGTAGACTGCCGGGGCGCTAACGTAGACTTACAGTGGTATCAGAGCCTAACCGTTTTGCTATACTAACTTGTGCTAACGCGTTTAAAACTTCGATCCGACCGAAAATCAAAAACGGCAAAATCCTTCACTTGACAGTTCTGTTGTTTTTAAACGGTGTCGAAATTGATTTCTGGATGTCTTAAAAATCCGTGCAGGCTTTTCTAAGACCCCCGAGAAAATTTGGAGTCATGATTCCTCCATGGAGGCGCGGAAGCGCGGCCAAACCCATGGTTTGGCCGCCCTTCCGCGGCCATGTGAGGAGCACGTGCTCCAATTTTTTTTCAGTGGGTTCTGTTTGGGATTTTATGGTTTTTGGTCAATACAGTTTGGGCCCAGGTTTTGTTACTGTTCACCAGTAAGCTATGGGGCCCACTTTTTAATATTTCGTCTTTGGTCGATCGAAATTTAAACACGTTAGTTTACAGTTCTTACATTATATCTCCGACCGGGAATGTCATTTGATCGGTAAACTGCGTCTGATTGCTATAGTTCTTTTAGACGGGTTTGCGAACGTGACATTCGCGTTGATGTTCTGTGTTGTGCTGTATTGTTGCGGACTTGTCGTGGTGGATAGCAGTGTGCAATGGTAGTACAGTTTGAGTTTATTTGTACATTTGATTTTGCGGGGCGAGCGTCCAACATGTGGACTGCCGTCACTGCCTGTTGTATAATATTCTTTTGGGGCACGACCAGGTTGCGGTCGATGTACCTATTGTATTTTTTTTTTCATTTCTGTACTAGGTTTTACCCCGAGACGGAGTGCACGGATAGCCGGGTTCGGGAAAGCAACCGGTCCGCATCTCATGGCTTTGAGAGGCAGAGGGGCCCCACTTCAGAATTGGCAGACTATTCGCCGCACTCGTAGGGGGTACAGGTTGACCCAAGGAGGGGTGCCCAAGATTACCGGATTCTGTGAAGTGCCGGGTGTTCCATTCACTATGCTGTGGGGACTGCCTCGCTTCAAGTTTTGGCGGGTAACTTGCCGCACCCGTAGGGGTCTAGGTTTCATTGCACAGGCTATCCACACGACAGGGGAACGTCGAGTTTCAGCAGCGGCTCTGTGAAACTCGGGGATCCCAGATATCTGTATTGTTTTGTGATGCTTATTACTTTTCTGTAATGTTGCATATTATCATGCCTGGAGCGATTATGTATATTGGCTTATATACTATTAGATGTTGTATATGTTTTACACCCGCGCTAGTCCAGTCCCCGCTCTGTCGTTAGTTAAGTAACCTAACGGGTGATGACGGGACCCAGTGACGAATGCGGATGGCATATACGTACATTTTATTTTCGTTCTTTTCTGGTGTGATTGAATGATGGGACTGCGTTGATTCAGATCAATGCAAAGTAATACAAACCTGTTTACAGTTGTTGGAACAATTTTAAAAAGTGTTGTTACAAAGACGTTTCTTTTGTTATGCATAGCGGTATTCGGTGTGAATATCCAGCACCTCATTCGACGAGGCAAGGGCTGATATCCCTTCACCGGGAAAGACCCCTTGGACAGAAGTTTGCGTCAGGGTAATAACTTTACTATAGTCGATTACAAGTTGCTTTGCATAGCGGTATTCAGTGGAATATCCTGCACCTCATTCCACGAGGAAAGAGCCGAGATCCCTTTACCGGGAGTCACCTCTTTAGCAAAAGGTTTTCGCCACTATATTTTAAAAAGCTATCAGGTTCCTTCAGCGATATCAAGTTCACTACGCTAAAGGTTTTTCGCCAAAAACCAGTCGTAGCCCTCCGTCACTTCTTTTGGGTATTCAGTAGTATTCAAGCTATGTATTTTGACCAACGCCAAGGCATAGTGTTTGGTAGCTGCTGGGTATTCAATTGTTGCATAGATAGATGAGTTAGTTTGGGACAGTCGTTCTGCCATTTTGGCCAACGTCAAGGGCATGTGCGGGTGGGTTCAAATTGACAAGATAGTGATGGGTAGAACTTGGCATGTGACTTATGACATTTTGACCAACGCCAAGGTTATAAGAGCATGGGGCAAGAAAAAGATATCGGGAGTTTCTAAAGAAACTGAAACTTGCCAAGTATGCGCATACCTTCTGGAGTATGAATAACGTGGATGCATTCCATCACGTTAACATGCGATGAGAGTTGGATCCCGATTCCCACTGATGAGTTGGTTTACTCTTCGGATGATCCCGATTGATTCTTCTTTAGGTTTGGAGGAGAATTTGACAGGACAGTGGGAGGTTTCCGGATTAGATAAAGTAATGACCATTCTGATCTAGGTTAGAGTGCACGCAGAGTGTTTCTTTTCTCTCTCTCTCTTTGGCAGCGACCTTTGACCGACCCTAGACTATGACTCAGTGACCAGGTTGACCGAACCTTCTTAAAATACTGGCTTTTGGATTGTCTAAGTTGCATAAGTCATTGCCACTCCTTCTTTTACCCTTTGCATTTCTCAGAACACCCGTATAAACTACGGATATCCACTTCCATTGGATAGATCCATCGTATGGTTATATACGAACTCGAAGGGACTTCTTCGAGGATGGATCCAGGTTCAGGTTCAGGAGAAATAGAATTGGTTTATTCAGTTGTCTTTTATTATCACCTTCTCTCAGGTTGCGAGAGCTCCTTGGTTTAGGAGAGTACACCTATTACGCTTATTGGATAGTCTTATTCCAAACCATAGGCTGGTGCCGAAAGGTAGGGAATGAAGAAAACCAATTAGCCTAAGTAGGGTGTGCAGAAGGTAATATGTAAAGACAAAATAAAGGGATTAGAAAGAGGGCAAAGTAAATTGCGACTGATATCATTCACGACCAAAACCGCGTATTTCATCGCCACTCCTATTTCACCTTTAAAAGAATAAGGTATTATTCAGTTGTCTTTTATCATCACCTTCTCTCAGTTGCGAGTACTCCTTGGTTTAGGAGGGTACACCTATTATGCTTACTGGATAGTCTTCTTCCAAACCATAGGCTGGTGCCGAACGGTAGGGAAGGAAGAAAACCATTTAGCCTAACGATGGTGTACAGAAGGTAACGACTAAAGACAAATAAAGGGGATTTGGAGAGACGGCAATAAAATATACGGTTGAAGTCATGAATTGGATTATGGAAGAGGCATTGCTATGAATACCAGGATACCCCTACGAAACATTTTCATGTTTCAGTGCATTGTTAAAGAAAAACTGTTTTCCCGATTAGATACTTACTCCAAGGGTATGTATTTACCAGGTTTCATTTTCATATCTGTATGGTTTTACAGATGATGAGTGGGAGTAAGATATTGGGAATTAGGTGATCATCCTCATTATATCGGAATTCGTTGTAATTGGTGATATTTGAGGAAATCGCCAGGGTACAGTTTTCTACCTACGACGCACAGGTTTTGAGTTGTTTAACTCAGCGGACTTATACAGAGTATTGTATGTTGTCCAAGTGTCCTTCAGGACAAAGGGGTAGGTCCTCGTACTTTGTTCTGTTTACTTATAACTTCTCTAGTATTTAGACGAGTGTTTCGTAGAAATACAAGGTCTAAGTTTTGAAAAGTTGTGGGTATAAGAATAAAGTGGAGAACCAGGTGTCACAAGTATCGGGATTCTTCAAAGAGATCGAAGATGTAGATTCTTGTGATTGGTATTCAGATGATAGTGATGGTTTTGAGAAACGTGTTTCTTTTTCAGGTTACTCATAATTGGATGGTTTCCTAAGTTGAGTAATGCTGAATAGCCTCTTTCCATTAAGTTGATATGCACTGGAGACAGCTGCATGGTTTGAATATGGTTCCAATTAAATAAGTGCCAAAGTTTCTGTATTGGATATAGAATGGATCGTACCTTAAAAGAAATTAAGGTATGGGGAGTTGTCCAGCTTATGCTTAAAACCAGACTCTGGATAACTCAGGGCACGTTTCTGTAATGGCTGTTTTGTGGGTTGACCCTGGCTATGACGAGGGTTGATATTCTACCATTTGGAAGATCAATAGTGATATTGTTCTTGACTCGCCACAGTTTTAGTAAAATGGATCTTTTTCAGAAAACAGTAGTGGGAGTATGGTAGAACTGGAAGTGATTCCAGAACCGCGAACGATTACGGAAAATTTAATAGGACCCATACATTCAATCAGGTTTGACATTCCAATAGCCACTCCGCAGATTTGGTAGGTAACCTCAGACACCCGAGAGGTACTTCGGTAGCCTCAAGGACGGTGACAGGGAGGTTCTTATCTACCCAGACTTGACACTACTGTTGTTCCAGGATATGAGACCCGATAGGAGGGTTGTCGTAGTCAGTGGGAGCAGCGGAAGCATAGTGGGCAAGATGCTTATATCTATTTATAGACTTGAGCAGTTATAGCGGAGATAGATCATCTAATTTTGATGTGACAGTCATGGGTTTGACTTCAATCAGGATAGGGGATGGATCTGTTAAGAAGGCAGTAGGGTGTGATGTCATGGTATCAGGATGACATACACAGAGTGGGAAGCAAAATTCCTATACTACAATCGGTTGTACTGTGGTCGTCACACAGTTGTTTCTCCAGACAAGACATGGATATAATATTAGACATTCTGGTTTCTGGATCTATGGTTTTAGATCTAGATTTGGGTGGTTTCCCAATGTGGGTACTTTGACAGATATTCTAATGGTTTTTAGAATAGTTGACTCCTAGCATGGTAGAGTACCTGCAGGTGATGGAGTCACCCTCTCTAAAGGTGTCGTATAGACTAAAGGGGAGAGGGATGTGCATGATTGGCAGATCACTTGCTTAGGCAATTGAGTCAATCATGAGATGTCAAGTACCGCACCAAATGTTGTTTTTGCACTAGATGCAAGAAGTTTGTATTAATCCAATCCTGGAGAAACATAAGGAAGCAGTTTTAGAACACTAGTACATGTTCTACGGATTTGATAACGGCAGCCTCTTTCGGGAGACGGTTATCATTCCATGCTTCAAAGGTGACATGGATGACAGAGTGATTGTCAGAGTTTTAGTTTTCCCTCTGACGAGAGACAGTATTCTGGACAGGTGGTCCAAAGGATACTGTGGGTGGCATAGTGCCCGATACTGATTAGGTTCAGTGATCGATACAGTCTAAGAAGTTTGGATATGGTGTTCATTTATGAACTAAGGTCCCATCAGATATCCAGACATATTCTAAGACAGGTACTACTCAATTCGGGAGATGGTTTTCTCCGCGAACTTGAGATGATGAGAGATACAGAAAGAAACTTCTAGGCGGATCCACTCACTGAGGCTATTTTCTCGAACACAATAGTTTTACAAACGGGCTTTGTGAAACTGATTAGTAGAGGAGTTGGATGTTCGGTTTCACACGGGCTGTGAGTAGTCGACATCGCAATATTAGCCTTGAGTGCAAGTGGGAGATTGTTGGAGATAGTGCCCTCATAGTCAATTATTGGATCGCAGGTACGTGATTGCAATGATTGCGGAGGACCTATCCCGGTAGGACAGTCTTACTCGAAATGATAGTATGCTATCTGGTTTGCCTTTATCAGTCGTGTTCATGTTCAGGTGACTGATTGCATGTTACACTTTGATAGAGCCCTTAGGATCTTGCTTTACTACCAACTGTATGAGGGCGATCATATACGTGAGAGTTGGGTAGTTTATATGCATATCCTTAATTGTGGTCCCTAGTCGTGGGAGTTTCGAGACAGGGCATCGATACTCCGGAGTAGACTAGTGTGTACAGTCGAGACCCCGACAAGGGGCGGTGGCCGGTCTCACAAGCCACTGGTGACAGTTGGATCACCTAAGATGTATACAGGTGCTCATTGGGTTATGAGTACACCGGACAGGACTCGCCGGGAATCTGCTAGTTAGTATTATATCTACCGTCAGATAGCAGTTCCCTGGTGACATGTGTACAGGTTAGTTCATCGACCTGAGGTCGTCATTTGTCTCGTGTGAGTTCCCACTGTGCTTTGATTTCTACCCTACCACGGCTCAAAGGAGTCGTGCAAACAGGTAGCTTTTGGGTACAGTCCCGAGCCATATGGAGGCACGTGAGCGGATCGGCAGGGGATTCGTCTCTCCCGGTATTGGGGGCGAGATCGTGCTGTGTCTAGGAGAGCCATTACACAAAGTCCATGGCCATGGCAAGAGATTTACTGGTAGGTACTCCAGTAGTATCTCAGGGTGTAATTGGGCTTCACTCCGACACGACTTATACTGCTTCTGGGGGTCTGACGTTACTAGCCCCCTAGGCGGATATGCGATACTCATTGACGAACGGACCGGACTGTATATACATTGTCACTGTTAGGCTCAGTAGGGTTTTCGGAGGAGTTCGCTCATCGGTCTCCCTTGAGTTCGCTCCTCGGCCACCCTTGAGGTCAGTCCGTGGGCAGCCGTTACGCATTGCTAGTGCCGCTGACGGTTTGTGGTTAAACCCACTGCCAGGGTGCTGACGAGTCATTAGAGTTCCCCACAGGCAGTTTCCCAAGTTCGGGCGAAACGTTGTAGAGGCCGTATGATTTTATGGCAGGGTTCGGAAAATGCACGTGCGTTTACGCACGTGTTATTTTTCGGGCAGATAATACTGGTCGGCTTTGGTTTAAGCCGGATCCGAGTATTATATTGAGTAGGTATAATATCTTTGTCTCAGTTGCATTTGTATTCGGTCGTAATACAAATGCGGGTATATTTATACAGTTTCGGGGTTATCCTGAAAGTCGTTTCAGGATCACTTTTGGAAGTTGCCAGTTTTCAGTTTTCTATCAGCCGTCTTTTAACATTCTGTTAAAGACGGATTTATCTTTTCTACAGATGAGGTGAGTCAGTGTTCTAGAATATTCTATATGTGGTGACTAGGCTACTTGGTGTTAAGTTTTCATTGGTTGCATTAATGGTGTCATTAATGCAAAGATGACTAGGTTTGTTCTTATTGGTTACATTTAAATGATTCATTCTTTCTTAATGGTTATGATAACTATGAAGGATATGGTCACCACTTGATCCCTCCTACACTCACCTCCCTCCTTTGATATATATAGCCTCCTCTCTCTCTCTCATTCACACACTTGATTCATTGGAAAAGGATTATGATAGATAGTTTGGGGTGTATGGAATTTACAGTTCATTTCATTCCATCACCCGATTTCCACGGCAACTTCATTAACCGTCCGTCCATAGCTTTGGACGGAACGAGACAAAGTCATCTACTCTTTCTCTACATCAATCTTGGTCGTCTCTTTTAGCAAACTTGACGACCGAGTTGCCTCGAGTCAGAGGCGGGAGCCCGTTTAAAGAACCGATCATGTGGTGCCACTTCGACGGAGGAGATCGGAGATCGACGAGATCGGAGCAGCCGCAACGGAGCGTGGGATGATGGTTGAAGAACGAAGGACTCGGATCGTTCGGTACAACCCTTCTTCCCTCTTTGTAGATTGTTAGTTTAGCAATAATGGTAGATCCGGGTTAAAGTATACGATAGCGCCAAGTTTAAAAGTTTTATTCCGCATTTGGCGTCTGTAGACTGCCGGGGCGCTAACGTAGACTTACAGGTGGTGCATCCGCAATATCAGAGAGCGGCAATCCGCGCGGAGGACTCTGCGCACGCGAGGGTCCAGCTTTGGCATCTTTTAAAGGGGGGATTACCGGGGTCCTTGGCACAAAGGGAGCATTGCGATCGCTACCTGGAGGTGCACCCTTACAGTCGATCAGCAACCGCCTTTCCTCCTTTATGACCGCTCCCGTCGAATGACTGTACCATTCTGTATATACCCTAAGAAGTCGTGGGGCGCAAGCCGGCTCACTGATAAAGAAGTGAGAGCCCGTGTTTAGACGCATGAAATGATGCAGCGCTCTCTCCATCCCTTCCTCGGTCGCGGCAGGTTCTGATAAAAAAGCCTCCAGCGGTACCCCTTGATTATAGCTCAGCTGTTGGGCGAAACGATGCGGGTTATACCTCATGAAGATCGCTGCCCTGTTCTGCCTAAACACCAAGAAGCCCGGTCTGATAGAATATAAGTGAAGGGTCTCCCGGGCCGTTAAAACTGAAGCTCCATCCTTGAAAGTATCTTGCAATGGCCGCACTGCAGTGGTGGACGTTTTTCCAATAGTCAACACCTTGTCAATAAAAGACACGCCGGCTCCGACGGCGTGGGAGCGAAGGAGTAAACCCCTGGCATTTCGTGGCGATGGATTTACAATTGATGCGCCGATCAGCTGTATAATGCGAGGAAAACTGCACCTTTCGTAGAACGAGGGCCTTTTATGCATGCCGAAGACACCCGCCATTTATAGCTTGAGCCACGACATAAAGTAGTGCATCGGGAAGACCACGTGCAATACCTCGGGCTCGTTAGCATCCGCAGCTCGGCTGAGGCCATGATATAGGTGCGCCAAGCCAGCGATCCCAACGGCCACCTTTACCTCGATGGTCATCCGGTGGGCTGGGTAAAAGACGGAAGGCCGCATGCGGTGAGAGTGCATTAGGAGCACAAACCCACTCAGCCAAAGCCCAAGAAATCCTAAAATGAAGGCCTCCTCATCCATCTCGGGGGCTGCGACTTCTGCAAAAGACATGGTTGGGGAGTTAGGAAGAAAAAAGTCCTTTTGGTCTATTTCCTTCGCCGGCAGGTTATCCAAACCTAAACCGAAAGGGTCCTCAAGGGTGGCAAACTTGGCAGCTTCTGCCGAAAGGACGTTTGGGTGAAGGAACCGAGCAATGAAATCCTCAAAACTAACTCCGCGGCTCCCACGCTCAATGAAAAGGGCCTCGTAGATGTTCAACACCTTGATCAGACTTGGAAATTGGTGTTGAACAGCGTTCTCTGACGTGAGCCCCCTTATCACCGGCTTAGCACCAAAGATGTACTCATCCGTCGGGAGCAACTCCTCATAATGTTCCCCCATGACCGGTAAACCGGATACCTCCGTAAACTCTTCCAAAGAGATTGACACTTCCTGATCCATGGCGAGGAAAGTGTGGGTAGGAATGTTCCACTGCTCCAGGAAGGCCTTGAACCACCAGGTGGGAAGCATGGGATACTGGAAGAGGGAGATGTAGACTGCGGTATATAATCTTAATCTTATCAACTGCGACTTCTTCGTCGACAGGATATACCGGGCCCATAGCAGGTAGCCAATCGGGTGGCGGGGGATCAGACCTATGTTATATGATTGTCCCCTGGGTCGTGCCTCACCTTGATAGATACGGTGTCCCAGGATATCCAAAACCATGGGACGCTGAACCGGAATCGCATCTATGGCGGGATGTAAAAAGCCCTTCGATGTCCAATCAACCATCTCCACGGCATACTGCACCGGGGGTGGGCTGGCGTAATGAATCGCCGTGATGGGTTCTGACGGCACTAAGTATGTAAAGCTGCGTCGACCCATAATGATCTGGTTATACCACGACCCCCAAAGGTGGAGACTCTTGTACTCCGGGTCGTACTCTTTAATCATGGCCAGGACTTCACGGTCCAAAGGCGCCTCGGGAAATCCCTCCTCCGAGCGGACGAACGGGAAAGAAGTGTCTAGAGACATGATCGCTGCAAAAGAACAATTTAGCCGTTAGTGTTGTAATTCCAACGCTTGGCGTTTAAAAAAAGAAAATGCATTAATTAATTCATCAAATTAAAAATTAATTAAATTAAAACTAATTAATTACACCACACAGCAGTGCAGCGGGTAGGGGACCCAATGGGGACCCACAAAATCTGGATGAAACACCTCTTTTAATAAGGCAGCCTCATCATTGGGTGAGACTGTCAGTTAAAGAAAAGATCCCCAAGAGAATATTATCATCAGTAGGGAATCCCTAAAGACAAGGAGAAAATCTCCTCTTTCAGAGCAAAGCTCTGTCACAGAATGACACTTGTCAAATTCTGGTCTCAAAAGAATAAAATTCTTTAAAGGAGCATAGCTCTATGGTAATAATGGAAAAGGTCCATCAGAAAATTTTTACGCTTAAAAGAATTAAAAAATTTGGAATCTTGAAAGATTCATGAAAAACTTATAAAAAGATTCTTCATTTTTCAAATCTAAAAGATCTACAGTTGATTCGAGAGCAAAGCTCTGTTCATGGGTTAGAACCCATAAACAAGATCTCTGTAGATCTATAAGTTCTTGAGAGCAAAGCTCTGTTTATGAAACCCCAATGGGGATCTCTTTAGATCAAAAGATCTGTGAGAGCAAAGCTCTTTGGTTGAGATTAAGTTAAATTAATTTTAATTAATTTTTTTACCTAAAGTTTTTTGACTTTAGAAATGAGCAAAGCTCTGAAGTTCTTGACTGAGAGCAAAGCTCTGGAAAATAAAAATCTTGAAACGGCGAGATTTTTCTGAGGGCCAGAGGTCCTATTTATAAGGCTTTTGCGCCCCTTCAGCTCACGCCTTGATCCAACGGTCAGGAGCTTGCCACCGCTGAACTCACGTGCGCGCCACGTGAGCGCAACGGTGGGGGGGCATTTGTTTCCCCCAATCAGAGCAAAGCTCTGTTGGAAATTCAAAATTCAAATTTTGAAGCAACGCTTCAAATCTCGAGCGCAACGCGCCACGTGTCAGGCGCAGATGCATCAGCGCAGCGCCCAAGGCAGCGCACCCAATCAGAGCAAAACTCTGTTCAAAGCAAAATCAAAGGAAGCAACGCTTCAGTTGCGCAAGCACTGCGCTGCGCGACACGTGTCAGCGCAGATGCGCTCGCGCAGTTGCGCTGCGCGACACGTATCAGCGCAGTTGCGCTGCGCTGTGCGCTGTATGACACGTGTCACGCTCTGGAGCATTTGCGCCAAACATAATTAAAATTCTAAAGAAATCTTTTCTGTTCTTGTTAAAACAAGAAGATTTTTCTTCTGTAAAACAGAAGCCCTTGGATCAAAGATCCAACGGTGGGGAAAATTCCCCAAATCACTCAGAGAAAGTTCTCTTTGAACAAATTTAACTAATTTATCGGCACTATAAAAAGGACCCCAGACCTCAATTCAAAGGCATGAATATTTCTTGAAAAAATTCAAGAGCTTCAAACAGAGAGAACTCTGAGAAAATTTCAAAAAAAAAGGTAAAAACCTTCACGAGAGAGAAGAAATTTCTTCTAATAGATCATTGATCTAAAAACCAAATCAATGATCTTTAAATAATATATAGTGTTTTGCACTTTTTATGAACCTTTGGTTTTTGAAATAAAAAAAGAAAAACTTGTTTTTCTTTGATCTAAATTAGATCAAGAAATCAAATAGTGCTTTGCACTTCTTTTTATGAACCATTGGTTCTTGAATCTAAAAGATTCTCAAATTAATAGTGCTTTGCACTTATAAATCTGCACTGTTGCGCTCTTGGGCTGGCGCAAGCCACCAGAGAGCGCCACGTGTCAGCGTCTGAACCATTTGCGCTATGCGCTTTTGAAATAGAGCTTTGCTCTCTGAAATTGGCGCAACTTACCAGAGCGCGCCACGTGTCAGCAGCGCAAGCGTAGCGCACTAGCGCAGCGCACTGCGCTTGCATGACACGTGTCATCACCACAAGCGCTTGCGCTCTTTGATTGACGCAAAACGCCTGAAAAATGCAATGCATTTCCTAAAGGGCCAGGCCCAAGTCAAAAGTCTAAACAGACCAAGAATAATGCTAAGCGTTATTTAAAAAGGGGCAAAGCCCAATTGAAAAGTCCAATAGACCAAAACAAATACTCTGCATTATAATAAAAAGGGCAGAGCCCAAACAAAGTAGATGCTTTGCATCATTTATAAATGGGCAGAGCCCAGAAACAAATTGATGCTCTGCATCCTTTCTGGGCAGAGCCCAAATAAAAAATAAAAAGAAATGCAATGCAAAGGCAAATAAAATGTTGAACATTTTCAACTGGACTTAGCCCAATTTTGGCCGCAAGTCCTCAAATTAAATTGACTGAGCAAGATTGCTCTCTTAAATCAATTTACGACCGGTTCGAGGGTACATCTCCGAACTCCTCTGACACCTGTCGTTGTAATCCTTCAACGACGTCAGAGAGGTGACGGGTCCCGACAAACACACAACAACACGGACTGTGGGGTCCTTAAACTCATGGACTTATGCGTCCTTAAACCAAGATACGGACTGTGGGTCCTTAAACTCATGGACTTATGCGTTCTTAAACCAAGATACGGACTGTGGGGTCCTTAAACCCGCGGACTTATGCGTCCTTAAACTAACGGACTAATGCGTCCTTAAACACATCCATATGGACTGTGGGGTCCTTAAACCCATGGACTTATGCGTCCTTAAACTACCAATGGACCGCAATGTCCTTAAACTACCAATGGACCGCAATGTCCCTAAACTACCTATGGACCACTACGTCCCTAAACTGGAACAATAGAGCCCCCAAACGCTCTTTTGTTGGATCTAAACGATCCCGTTTAAATTGATCTTAGCCTCAAATATGGCTAACGTATCCTTAAACATTCAAACAGACTTTAGTCCCAAATTGGACTATAAGACCCCCAATCAACTTTGGTTCAAGGGTATATCTCCGAACTCCTCTGACACATGTCGTTGTAATCCTTCAACGTCGTCAGAGAGGTGACGGGTCCCGACGGCCATATATTAAATGGATCACCATGTCCCAAAACTGGAAATGGATCTAGACGATCCCGTTAAGTAGATCTTAGTCTGGAAATTAGACTAACGTATCCTTAACAAACGTTTAAGTTGATCTTAGCCTCAAATATGGCTAACGTATCCTTAAACCAAAACCCAAAACCCAAAACCCAAACCCAAAACGTTTAAGTTGATCTTAGCCTCAAATAGTCTCCGTATACAATCCACGGGCAACCACAAACAAAACAAACACACACGACACGAAGTGAAATTCTGGAGAAGGAGAAAGTGGCTACCGCGATGCGGTAGCGTAATTAACTGCAGGGGCTTACGCCTGCAGGGAAAAGCGTCCCCACAATCAAAAACCCCTCAAGCGAGGGGGAATCTGACGAAGTCTGCTACATCGGCCGCATCCGTCTAAACCTCCGATACACGGTGCCATAAATCAACTTGGCATCTTCGGAGAGGTAGACGGATAAAACTATATAGCATCTGCCCCGAATCTCAGGCTTAGACGCCCTCGCGTCGTCACCGCCATTCGGAGGGGAACAAGAATGATGTCACCATTGTTGTATATTATTTACTTTTCCGCATTAGGATAGACCCAAGGTGGGAAGCACAAGTAACCGGGTTCTAGAGTCCAGAGGGAGACCATCTCGAGGCGTCGAGACCGGATCTCCTAACTCTAGAATTGGTAGGGTTGCTTGCCCCTCTCGTAGGGGTCTAGGAATGTGGGTTTGGCTATTCATCACAACCGTGGATTCCTTATTTTATACTAGCTTAATTTAAAACACGGAATTCCTAGAATATCCAATATTTCATATGTTATCTTCTGCTGCTGATATTCTGTGATGTGATCACTTTATATGTTTGAGACAATTGCTTTATTATTATATATATGATATATAATAAATGTTGTTTATGTTTTGCAACCGCGCTAGTCCCGTCCCGCTATGCCGTTAGTTAAGTAACCTAACGGTGCATAACGGGACACTGTGGCGAATGCGGATGGCATAAGCGTACGTTGTATTTTCGTTTCTTCTGTGATGCTTAGGAAGTATAAATGATGGGACTTCATTAATGGCATTAATGAAAGAAAAGAATCCTAAAAGATGTTGTAGAATCATATTTTCAAAAAGGGTAGCTTTAGTTTTTGCTTTGCATAGCGGTATTCCTTATAGAATATCCAGCACTTCATTCGATGAGGAAAGAGCCGAGATCTCTTAACCGGGAGTGACCTCTTTAGCGAAACTAGCAGATGCTACAACCCACTCGGTTTTGTTTTTTGATTGCTTCTTTTAGTTCTTTCTTTGCATAGTGGTATTTATGAAATATTCTGCACCTTATTCGATAAGGAAAGAGCCGAGATCCCTTCACCGGGAGTGACCTCTTTAGCAAAACTAGTAAAAAGCCTAAAAAATAATCCTTTTCAAAAATCACTTGTTTCTACAACGATATCAAGTTCATTACGCAAAAGGTTTTCTTAAAAACTTGTCGTAGCCCTCCGTCATTTCGGATAAGGACTATTCAGTATTCGTACTACATTTGTTGACCTTGTCAAGGCGTAGTGTACGGTAGCTGATTAGTGCTTATCTGCTGAAGCATGAGATGCGATTGGATTAGGGTAGTCGTACGGCCTTATTGACCTTGTCAAGGGTCGTGCGGGTTGGTTTAATTCAATCATAAAATGTACGGGTTCAACTTGACTTGCGATTTATGGTTTGTTGACCTTATCAAGGTCATAGATCGCTTGGGGAAAAATACTATCGGGAATTTCAAGTGTTGAAATTTGCAAAGAGACTGCATACCTTCTATGAGATAGTTGGATCCCGATACCTACTGCGAGTAAGAGTTACTCCTGGGAGATTTTTACACATCACAATTGTCACGACCCGAAAATGGCACGAGATGGCCCTTAAACTACGCAACGTCTACAGGCGTAACGCAATTTAAGTAAGCCAAAAACCCAGCAATCTAAACCATCAAAACTAGTAAGAATTTAATAAAAGTTTTTAAACATTTGAAATCTCCACCCAAATTCTTTAAAAGTCCAACTTTAGTTCCTTTAAAATTTTGGTAGCACCTCCTTTGTAAAAACCAGCCCCAAAAATGGGTACAACATAAATATAAGTAAAGCATCCCCAAACGGGAGCAAAAACACGCCCAAAGGAGGAAAACAACCGCCACAACAGATATACGACGCCGTATCGAAGAAATAAAAGACGATAGAAGTAAAAATGCATAAAAGACAACCAAGTCACAAAATAACATACAATATCGTCCTCACACAAGTCTCTAAGTCAATATGAAAGTAGTAGATGGAGAGTACAAGGATACAACGAATATACAATACAACAACGAATAACCACAAAACCCACCTAAAGAAAAACAGCACAATGTGAGCCGATGCGGTATCCGTAGCAAAATATGATAGATAGATGAATAGCCTGCCTTGACTACTCTGGGGAACAACCTGCAAAATAAACTATGGAACAACGGGGGTGAGCTGCCAACTCGTGAATAGTAAATAACATATGCAAGTAATTGCAAGTATGCACGTACATCGCGAATCTAACATATGCAATTAATAGCAATAAATGGTCATATGAATGCAATAGTCCTAAAAGGTACACTAACAGGTACAACTAATACATAAAGCAATAATACTATGACAATCTGTATGCAATAATCATGTAAGGTACTATATCGGTACTACTAATACATGAAGAAATGATATGAATAAAGGTATGTAAATGCAACAGACATGGAAGGTACTCTAGCAGGTACACTAATGCATGAAGCAGTGCATAAACAATAATATGGAGTATGGGGTGAAACATGTCATTTCCACGGAATCCTGACATTGTGGTAGGATCAAAATCCATCAAGACAATCCAAATCCCAATTTCCTCAAATCAGCCCCCAAATTGGCTCTCATATCATATAAGTCTCACAAATCATGAATATACAACATCGAATAAATCTCATATATTCTGAATGTACAAAATCAGCAATTTCTTAAATATCCTGTATCCAATATCAAATGAATCACCTATATCCCAAATCCAATATCAAGTAAATTACTAATATCCTAAGTATAATTTGCATGAATAAATATGATGAAGTATATGAATTTATATGTATACATATATATTAGTGTCCCATTCCACTAATATATATATATATATATATATGCATATATAACAGCGTCCCATTCCACTATTATATATACTTAAGAGTAAAATATCATGAAAACAATGTGTCAAGTATCGGCACAGAAATGTTGATCTATCAGGTGCTGGCACCAAGACTGGCACCCTGATAGGTACGTATCATACGCTATACCGAAAGCTCGAGTGTCTAGCTCTGACCCTCGCCTCTCAACGTATCTATACGCACATGACTCCCGTCGGTTTCCCCATAATAACAGCCGAGTCATTGGTAATGTCACCGGATGGTATGGTTCCCCCACTAACTCATCTCCTCACTGAGATTCTTGCACCGGTATACCTCCGGCCCCCACTATGTACCCACACATGGACCCCTCCTTTCCTTGCGTGGGGTATATATTTCAGAACCGATAAAACTCATGGTGGGTGATGAAATATCATATCAAAGAAAACCGGGTTTTTCAAATAATGCATAATTTCATGAAACTACCACGAGCCCCAACTCCATAAAACATCATGAAAAATCCATATATCAATGCGAAAATCCATGAATAAAATATACGCAACATAAAACTGTAATATAAGCATATAAAGGAAAAGCCGCTAATTAACTGTAACAAGTTAATATAAATATCGTGCGGTTCCTAATTTCTCCAATTCTAAATAATATCAAGTAAAGGTAAATATGTAGCTAAAACCAGATATATGTGTAAACATAAAGGTATAGTAAGGTATACATGTAGCTATGTCATTATATGTGTATGTACCTATCGCTAATGGTACAATACCCTATGGGTATCTGGTATCTAGCATGTAAGCATGTCAAGCCATATGTGTAAGCATGTAGGTATATAGGTATGCTATATATCATGTGCATAAAGAAATATGAATCAGTGTCTCAATATCCCTAACCAAACAATATTATATAGGTATGTGTGTTGTGCGTAACATGGTAATTATTGATGGTGTGTGGCATACAATCAGTGCTCGTGCAACATGAGCCGTCAATAATATGTGTAGTTTCCTAAGGGTACTAGTCCAAACACAACAATAACTAAGCAATAAGGTGAATGCACAACTCTAAATATGAAATAGAATATGCGACAGGTCAAGTCATTTCTAGCCCAGACGCATAACTGTAAGTCGATGTACAACACCCCACGACTTGCGGGGAGGCGGAAATATGAAAAACGATCTTGTTCTTTGTTTAAACATCGACTAACCGCATGAATCGAAGCTAAACGATAACTAACATCAAACATAGAAGTTCTAAACTACTATGTAAAGGGATTATACCTAAAGAACCGTGTCCTTCGTCTTTATGAACTCCACCTCCTCCTCGGCCTTCTCCAAATAGTAGACGATCCACCACGAGAGCTAAACTCCAAACTTTGCCTCTAAACTTGAGGCAACTAGGTATCTTTAAGTGCTAATCAAAGTACCTAGATGAAATAGAGTATGGTTATGGATTAAGTAGTCTAACTAATCCTTGTACTCAACACATGAGAGGGGAGGATTAGGGTTTGAAGAGAGAGAGAGCTTGAGGAGAGAGAAGATAAACATAATAATGAGAAGAGAAAATGAGTTATCATAATATATATCAAGCATTTTATTTTATCAAGAAAAGAAAAGAAAATGATTTACAACCATGCTTGATAAATATCTTGTGGTGATTCATCTCCATGAGTCATTAAGCAATTATGAAGCATTAATGACATGGATGAATCATCCATATGACTCATTGATCTCATTCAATGTATATGCCACCTAAACCTCCTTAGTCACCATCTTCTAGAAGCTTCTCGCGCAATTACGAGAACGCCCCTCCTATCCGTGAAAACACGGAAAAACTTTAGACTGTATAAATCCAATAACCGGATACTAGTAACTGGCTTAAACCAAAGCCGATTAGTAAAGAAAACACACGTATGCGTCCGAACCCTTGTCGTAAAACCATACGACCTCTATATCGTTTCGCCTGGAGTAGGGAAACTCTCTGCGTGGGACTCTAGAGACTCGACTACTACGCTGGCAGTGGGTTTAACCACAGACCGCAAGCGGCACTAGCTGTACGTAATGGTCCCCAGGTAGATGTCGATAAGAAGGCCGATGAGGAAACCCATTCGAACTCCTACTGAGTCTGATGTGATAATCTCCGTACAGTCCGGTCCGTTCGTCTAATACTATCGTATATCGGGCCTAGGGGGCGGCAAGCGTCAGTCCCCTAATAGCTGTTTAAGTCGTGTCGGAGCGAAGCCTATTACACCCTGAGAAACTACTGGAACCTACCAGCAAATCTCGCTTGCCCTGGCCAGGGACTTTGCGTAATGGCTCTCTGACACAGCGCGATATCAACCCTCAATACCGGGAGAGACGAATCCTGTCTAACCGCCACTGCCTCCAAGTGCTCGGGACTGCACCCAACTGCTACCTGTTTGTATGACTCCTTTGAGCCGTGGTTGGGTAGCAATCTAAGAACAGTGGGACACACTCGAGGCAAAGCAGCAGTGTCAAGTCTGCGGACTATGCTGTACTCATGTCACCTGGGAACTGTTCACTGACGACTGGTATAAAACCATCCAACAGTTCTATGTGAGTCCTGTCCGGTGTACCCGTAACCCAACGAGCACCTGCATACTATCTCTAGTACGACGTACTGACGGCTGTGGGACAGACCATCTCCCCAACTGGGATGAGAAGCATACACACTAGTCTACTCCGGAGTATCGATGCCCTGTCTCGATAATCCAACGACTAGGGACCTGAATAAGGATGTGCTTGTAGACTACCCAGCCCCCACTAGTGTGACTGCCATCACAACGCTGGTAGTCAAGCAAGATCCTAAAAGCTCTATCAATACGTATACTCACATATTAAGATAGAAAAACCAAGTAGCATACTACCTTGTTTAGCAAGACTGTTATATACATGTGAATATCCCAAGCTTCCATTAAGTAATATACAAACTAGTATGATACAATAATGGCCCCTAGGGCATATACACTAACAATCTCCCACTTGCACTAGGGCCATGTTCTGGCATATCGAAGACCGATAATCTCAAGTAGCCTCTCGAACTGAATCTGAGGTAGGGCCTTTGTGAATGGATCAGCAATGTTCTCTTCAGAAGCAACTCTCCGAACCTCAATCTGATCTCCCTGATCAGGTGATACCGCCTTAAGATGTGTCTGGACTTCTGATGGGACCTTGGTTCCTTCGCTAAAGCTATAGCTCCGTTGTTGTCGCAATACAGAGGTATTGGATCAACTATGGTAGGAACCACCTGAAGTTCTGTTAGGAACTTCTTCATCCAGACTGCTTCTTTTGCGGCATCACAAGTAGCTATATACTCCGCTTCCATCGTTGAGTCAGCAACGGTGTCCTGCTTGGAGCTCTTCCAGCACACCGCCCCTCCATTGAGGGTAAAGACATAACCCGACATGGACTTGGAATCGTCCTTATCACTCTGGAAGCCGGAATCAGCAAAGGCCTCCAACATGAGGTCTTTTCCGTCGTAAACCAAGAACATCTCCTTAGTCCTTCTCAGGTACTTGAGAATGTTCTTTACTGCTATCCAGTGCTTCTCCCCTGGGTCTGACTGATACCGGCTTACCACACTCAGTGCGTAAGCTACATCTGGTCTGGTGCACAACATCGCATACATTATAGAGCCTACCGCAGAAGCGTAGGGTATAATAGACATGCGTTCCCTTTCCAAATCAGTCTTGGGAGACATCTCTTTAGAGAGGGTGATTCCGTGACAAGCCGGTAGATTACCGCGCTTAGAATCTTCCATACTGAATCTTTTCAGTACAGTGTCGATATACCTGGACTGCGAAAGTCCTAACATCCTCTTGGATCTATCACGATAGATCCGGATCCCCAGAATGTAAGAGGCATCACCCAGGTCTTTCAAGGAGAACCTGTGTGACAAGAATCCTTTGACAGATTATAGCATAGGAATGTTATTTCCTATCAATAGAATGTCATCCACGTACAAGACGAGGAATACGACACTTCTGGCTACAACTTTACTATATATGCACGGTTCGTCTGGATTTTTGATAAAGTCATATTCTTTGACTGTTTCATCAAAACAGATGTTCCAACTCCGCGATGCCTGCTTTAGTCCATAAATGGATTTAAGCAGCTTGCATACTTTCCCGCTGCTCCCACTCTGATTGAAACCCTCTGGCTGATCCATATAGATGCACTCTTCTAAATTTCCATTCAGAAAAGCCGTCTTTACGTCCATCTGCCAGATTTCATAATCATGGAAGACAGCAATAGCAAGAAGGACCCGAATGGATTTGAGCATAGCCACTGGAGAAAAAGTTTCGTCATAGTCCAAACCAGGTCTTTGACGAAAACCCTTTGCAACAAGTCTAGCCTTATAGGTTTCCACCTGTCCATCTACACCAATCTTTTTCTTGAAGATCCATTTGCATCCTATGGGTTTTACCCCATCTGGAGCAAAGTCCAAAGTCCATACTTTGTTGGTGTACATGGACTCCATTTCGGTCCGCATTGCATCTAGCCATCGTACCGAGTCGCCGCTCTGGATGGCCTGCTGAAAGTCAGTAGGTTCATCATCATCTATGATGCAATCCTCTCTATCCCCATCTATGAGAAAACCGTAGTATCTCTCAGGCAGATGAGACGGCCTACTACTCCTGCGGAAGGGTGCGGGAATGTCCTGTTCTTCTTGAACTACCGGTTCTACCAAACTTTCAGTATTAGTTTGTGGTTCTGGAATTTCTTCCAGTTCTATTTCGCTCCCACTTGATTCCTTTTCTAAAAACTGATGTTCTAGAAAATGGGCATTACGAGAAACAAATACCTTTTGTTCCTCTGCGTAATAGAATAGATATCCCCTGGAGTTCTTTGGATATCCCACAAACTTACACTTTACTGATCGTGCCTCGAGCTTGTCCACATGCTGCTTTTTAACAAAAGCTGGACATCCCCAAATCTTTATATACTGTAGATGGGGTTTCTTCCCGCTCCACATCTGATATGGAGTGGTAGGCACAGTCTTGGTAGGAACCATGTTCAAAAGATATGCCGCTGATTCTAGCGCATAACCCCAGAAAGATCGCGGTAACTCAGCATTACTCATCATGGATCGTACCATATCCAATAGGGTTCGATTCCGTCTCTCCGATACACCATTATGCTGTGGAGTGTATGGAGAAGTAAGCTGAGAGAGAATTCCTTTCTCTTTTAGGTAACCTAGGAACTCGGCACTCAAGTATTCACCACCTCGATCAGATCTAAGTGTCTTGATACTTTTGCCGGTTTGGTTTTCTACTTCATTCTTATACTCTTGGAATTTCTCAAAAGCCTCGGATTTATGTTTCATCAGATAAATGAATCCGTATCTTGAGTAATCATCCGTGAAAGTAATGAAATAGGAAAAACCACCTCTTGCATGCGTAGACATTAGACCACATACATCGCTGTGTATGAGTCCTAAGAGCTCGCTCGCTCTTACTCCATGTCCAGTAAATGGAGTCTTTGTCATCTTTCCTTTGAGACAAGATTGACAGGTGTCATAAGTTTGATATTCGAACGAGTCCAAATATCCTTCTCTATGCAACTTAGTCAACCTTCTCTCATTGATGTGACCCAGTCTACAATGTCATAAGAAAGCTTTATTTAAATCTGGAGACTTTCATTTTAGTGTGTTCTGGAAATTGAAAATTTGGAGTTGGTTTAAAACATATATACCGTTATTTAGTGTACCGGACCCAATCAAACCATGATTAAGGTGGATGTTAACAACATCTCTTACAAACGTGAAATCATAACCTTTATTTGATAACAAGGAAACTGATATGATATTACACGTTAAGCTTGGTACAAAAAAACAGTTATGTAAAACCAAAATGTGTCCACTCGTCAATCCTAGGTGATAATCCCCGACGGACGCAGCTCCCACGCTAGCTCCGTTAGCAACCTTTAGGGTCATATCACCTTCGTTCAGCACTCTACGGTTTCTCAGTGCCTGCAATAAATTGCAAATATGAGATCCTGATCCGGTATCCAATACCCAGGAAGTAGAGTTAATTGACAGAAAATTCTCAATTACAAACACACCTGAAGTCGAAGCCACAGCTTGCTTCGGTTCCTGGTTCTTGGCGTTCCACGCCTTGCAATCTTTCTTCCAGTGCCCTTTCCTGTGACAATGGAAGCACTCATCCTGGCCCACTACCGGTACTGCAAACTTTTTCTTTCCCTTCCCTCCCACCTTACTAACACCTCCTCTAGGTTTGGTGGCGGCCTTCTTCTTCCTTCCTTTGGCCTTAGCCTTGGACCCGGAAGAAGATGCACCGCCAACAAACATAGCAGGTGTTTCCCTTGTCTTCTGCAAGGTGCCATCTGCACTCCTTAACATGTTTAGGAGTTCCGGAAGTTCAACTTCTTTTCTTTGAATGTTGAAGTTCAGGATAAACTGGGCGTAGGAGTGAGGAAGGGACTGGAGAATAAGGTCTGTATAGAGCTCATTATCCAAAGTCGTCCCAAGGTCTGCGAGCTCTTCTATATAGCCGATCATCTTTAGGACATGTTCTCCTACCGATGACCCGACAGCCAACCTCGCTTGGAACAAGTTCTCAGAGGTCTTGTATCTTGCTATACGAGATTGCTCTCCATAAAGTTCCTTTGTATGGAGAAATATGCCATCTAGTTCCATATCCTCGTGCCTCCTCTGATGTTCATTGTTCATCGAGGCAAGCACGATGCACTTGGCTTTCGCGCAATCGAAATCCCAGGTTTTGCGGATTTCCTTATCCGCATTACTGGATTTGGGACCAGGGACAGCAGGTGCCGTAGCGGTGAGGACGTACCCCAATTTGTCATAGGTCAAAGCCATTTTGACATTCCGCAGCCAATCTTTATAGTTTGGCCCTGTCAGTATATTTTTCTCTAAAAGTAACTTAAGTCCAGTCATTTTCAGGGTCGCTGCAAATAGGAGAGAGAGAAGTAAACTCTTTAGTATGATGCTCTTGCAAGTTTAGAGTGGTTTTTAGTTTATCTAAACTGGATGGCTCCCACTGTTTCTCGAATCCTTCCTCAAACCATAAAAGAAGAATTAGCCAGGACTATTCTCACCGTACAATACTTGCTTAACCGTTCAGCCAGGCTAGTGTCGATACTTCGAGCGAGGTTTTCCAACGCTTTCGCGAAGTTCCTTAATTAAATAACCTCTTTTCTCTGGGGGCGTAACCCCGCTGACACCTTTCTTGACACCTACTTGGTTTATAGCATTGATCGTTAAGTGACGAATATCCTGATAAGTAGCATATACTCACAGTAGGATCGGGATCCAAATATCATTGTATGATAATGTTGAAGGAATCCTACCAACATTCATCAAACTCCAAATGGTATGCAACTCTTTGCAAATTTCAGTTTCTTTAGAAATTCCCGATATATATTTTTGCCCCATGCTCTTATGACCTTGGCGTTAGGTCAAAATGTCATAAGTCACATGTCAAGTTCTATCCATCATTATCTTGTCAATTTGAACCCATCCGTATATATCCTTGACGTTCGGCCAAAATGATAATACGACTGTCCCAAACTAACTCATCTATCTATGTAACAAATGAATACCCAGTAGCTACCAAACACTATGCCTTGGCGTTAGGTCAAAATACATAGCTTGAATACTACTGAATACCCAGATGAAATGACGGAGGGCTACGAATGGTTTTGGCGAAACCGTGAACGTAGTGAACTTGATATAACCGAAGGAACCTGATAGCTTTTAAAAGGAGTGGTTAAAACTCCGCATTTAAAAATATCTGTTTTTTTTTTAAAATAACCGAGTGGTCTCTTTTAAATTGTTCCAACGATTAAACTTTTTGGTTTATTTTCTTTGCATTATAAATAATGCGTCCCATCATTAACCTATCATTGCAGAAAACAACGAAAATACAACGTCCTCTTATGCCATCCGCATTCGCCACGGGGTCCCGTCATCACCCGTTAGGTTACTTAACTAACGACAGAGCGGAGCTGGGCTAGCGCGGGTATAAAACATAAGTGACGTCTAAATAGCTATCATATATAGATATTGTACATTCATCAGACGCAATAATAGGCATTCCAGATCACAGATGAACTTTATTGGATTTGCAAGCAATCCGTGTTTGTTTTGAGCCTGCAACAAAAGACGGATTACACAGTTGTGATGAATAGCCATTACCCCACCCAAGACCCCAACGGGTACGGCAAACTACCCGCCCGGCAGTTTGTGCACCCCACCTTGGGTCTGTCCTAGGAGCAAAAACAGTAAAATGAAATAATACAACGGTGGCTACAACCGCAACCTGGATGTGCCCCGCAAAATAATATTACAACAAATTACATTTATATCAAATGAATTAAATAATAACCCATCACATAACCCCGGCTATACATCACAACAGTCCAACACAGTTCATATACACAAACAGATAAAATCCATTACAGAAATGTGCAACCCCCTGCCAACCGACATACTAGCAGTTAGGGGAGGTTTACGAACACATTATACAAACACAGATATAATCCAACAAGCAAATACCGTATAATTTCGATCGATTAGACACATTTAATTTTGCTCCAATACTTCTCTGTAAATCTGAAACCTGAGCAAAAATAAAAAAATTCCAGAAAATACCAAATATCACAGAGAACCAACACAGGAAAATTGGGTTCATGAATCGGCAACTCGGCGGCCGCGGCGCTTTAGCCGATTCATGGGCCCAATTTTCTTGGGTGTTCTACTACTGTCATTTAGAGCTATCTGAACCTCCCTGAAAAAATTTTGGACTTCATTTAAAAATCGACAGAAACTCATGATATCGGGGTTTTCCGGTTTCGTTTTTTCCGTTCGAAATTCATACAATTTTGCAAGTGAGTTATTTATTGTTTCGCGAGGCTCTGACACCACTGTAAGTCGATGTACAACACCCCACGACTTGCGGGGAGGCGGAAATATGAAAAACGATCTTGTTCTTTGCTTAAACATCGACTAACCGCATGAATCGAAGCTAAACGATAACTAACATCAAATATAGAAGTTCTAAACTACTATGTAAAGGGATTATACCTAAAGAACCATGTCCTTCATCTTTATGAACTCCACCTCCTCCTCGGCCTTCTCCAAGTAGTAGACGATCCACCACGAGAGCTAAACTCCAAGCTTTGCCTCTAAACTTGAGGCAACTAGGTATCTTTAAGTGCTAATCAAAGTACCTAGATGAAATAAAGTATGGTTATGGATTAAGTAGTCTAACTAATCCTTGTACTCAACACATGAGAGGGGAGGATTAGGGTTTGAAGAGAAAGAGCTTGAGGAGAGAGAAGATGAACATAATAATGAGAAGAGAAAATGAGTTATCATAATATATATCAAGCATTTTATTTTATCAAGAAAAGAAAAGAAAATGATTTACAACCATGCTTGATAAATATCTTGTGGTGATTCATCTCCATGAGTCATTAAGCAATTATGAAGCATTAATGACATGGATGAATCATCCATATGACTCACTAATCTCATTCAATGTATATGCCACCTAAACCTCCTTAGTCACCATCTTCTAGAAGCTTCTCGCGCAATTACGAGAACGCCCCTCCTATCCGTGAAAACACGGAAAAACTTTAGACTGTATAAATCCAATAACCGGATACTAGTAACTGGCTTAAACCAAAGCCGACTAGTAAAAACTGTCCGAAAGTCGTACGTGCGAAAACACACGTATGCGTCCGAACCCTTGTCGTAAAACCATACGACCTCTATATCGTTTCGCCTGGAGTAGGGAAACTCTCTGCGTAGGACTCTAGAGACTCGACTACTACGCTGGAAGTGGGTTTAACCACAGACCGCAAGCGGCACTAGCTGTACGTAACGGTCCCCAGGTAGATGTCGATAAGAAGGCCGATGAGGAAACCCATCCGAACTCCTACTGAGTCTGATGTGACAATCTCCGTACAGTCCGGTCCGTTCGTCTAAGACTATCGCATATCGGGCCTAGGGGGCGGCAAGCGTCAGTCCCCTAATAGCTGTATAAGTCGTATCGGAGCGAAGCCTATTACACCCTGAGAAACTACTGGAACCTACCACCAAATCTCGCTTGCCCTGGCCAGGGACTTTGCGTAATGGCTTTCTGACACAGCGCGATATCAACCCCTAATACCGGGAGAGACGAATCCTGTCTAACCGCCACTGCCTCCAAGTGCTCGGGACCGCACCCAACTGCTACCTGTTTGCATGACTCCTTTGAGCTGTGGTTGGGTAGCAATCTAAGAACAGTGGGACACACTCGAGGCGAAGCAGCAGTGTCAAGTCTGCGGACTATGCTGTGCTCATGTCACCTGGGAACTGTTCACTAACGACTGGTATAAAACCATCCAACAGTTCCCTGTGAGTCCTGTCCGGTGTACCCGTAACCCAACGAGCACCTGCATACTATCTCTAGTACGACGTACTGACGGCTGTGGGACAGACCATCTCCGCAACTGGGATGAGAAGCGTACACACTAGTCTACTCCGGAGTATCGATGCCCTGTCTCGATAATCCAACGACTAGGGACCTGAATAAGGATGTGCTTGTAGACTACCCAGCCCCCACTAGTGTGACTGCCATCACAACGCTGGTAGTCAAGCAAGATCCTAAGAGCTCTATCAATACGTATACTCACATATTAAGATAGAAAAACCAAGTAGCATACTACCATATTTAGCAAGACTGTTATATACATGTGAATATCCCAAGCTTCCATTAAGTAATATACAAACTAGTATGATACAATAATGGCCCCTAGGGCATATACACTAACAATAACGCCATGCGGGCGATTCCCCTATAGATGTTAAATCTACTCACCAACGCTCCTGGCTAAGTGAAGCCTACCGCTCGTTTCCCCTCTTCGCAGCGTCTGAAGTCCCCGCCTGCGAACCTAAAATTTCACAAATATATCAGATAAGCTAAATATCCTATATCGACGAAAAGACAGTGAAAAGCAAGGATAACGCCCTGAAAATTACACTGCGCACTTAGTGCATCTATCGTGCACGATATCAGCCAAAAACCCCAACTAGGGTCGCTAAACTACGAAACACCAAGTCTAAATTCTGATCGTCCCGATCGCGCAATACAAAACCATTAAATACGAGGAATATAATAGATATAACCTCGCAACGACTAATCGAACCCACGTCGGAAAAACCCCGAAAGCTAGTAAACAACTTATCGCAATATTTCGCACTAGAATCAAGCTAACACATTTATAGTGATTTCAAACATCTTATAATAGCTTAACTAAGCTATCCAAACTATTTCCTTATTTTTAACACTTGCTAGTTAAGTTTTAGTAAAAACCTAGTAAGCAAAATCCTTAATTAAACAAAGTAGTAATTAACAATAATTATCATTTTCTACTAGGTTAAGCTTTTCCTAATCACAAATTAACACTTCAATTAACATTAAACACTTAATCAAGTTTTACCCTAACTTGAATTTCATAAAAAAATTATGAATAATGAATTTATCATGATTTAAAATCTATATTAAACATATACTTAGCTAACTTAAATAGCTAGATTAAGATTTAAACAATTAATTAAGGATTAAGGTAAGAGTTTATACCTCTTCAAGAACAATTTCAAGCACAAGATTTCATCAACTTAGCCTCCCAAAAATCCAATTTTTCATGAAGAACAAGCAAGTTTAGTAAAAGGAATTGATGGTTTAATTTTTTATTTAGGAATTTTTTGGATTTATTTTGGGATTTTTGATGAGTTTTTGATCTTGGAAAATTAAGAAATAAGCTTGAAAAAATTTGGGCCAGAAATGGGGGAAGAGAGGTCGACTAAGGTGAGGGGGGTGTTTGTGTAAGAAAAATGGAGAAGTTTCTAGCAAAAATACAAAAAATGCTTCATTGAATGCAATTTTGCCACATTTTATTTTATTTTCTTTTCTTTTTTCTTTTTTTAAAATTTAAATCCTTTGCACTAAAAATCTAGATATTTTGAAAAGAAGCTTCCAAAATAATTGTAGTGATGATTTCCAATGATTCTCATTTAGAAAAAAATTTCCGATTTACGTGCGTAATTTACCGCTTAAAATAATATTTTATTTAGGAAAAATTCTATCTGAACCAAAACCTTCCATATACCCCCAAAGTTCGCGCACTAGCTTTATTTTAGCTAAAATAGGTGCCGGCAAGTTTCTACGGAAGTTTGATCGAAATCGGGTTAAAACGGAAAATACCGATTATTTTGTCCTAAAACGGAAAAATTCGCAAAACGATTTCTAAAACGTTACAATTTTTCCCCCTTAGAGAAATTCGGTCCCCGAATTAAAATTCATCTAAGCGTACCTTCAAGAAGATGAGTACAAAACTTCCAAATCTCGCTCCCAGCTTGCAATGTGATCACCTCACTATACGGCTATGTCCAAGAAAACCTCCACAGATGGCAAGACCCTTGATCGAAGTTTCTACACCTGCCGAGCCATTAAGACAATTGGCTGCCGGTGAACAAAAGATCAAGTCCAAGCTAAATGGTCTGGTGCTAAATCATGTGAGAAAGTCATGAAGGTAATTGCAAAGTATATACACAAGGAATACGGGGGTGAATACTAAATAATCTGGGCAGAAGTGCCAAGTTAAAGGTAATGAAACTAACTCGCTTGAGGATCTCAAAAGGACCTAAAATCCTGGGATAAGCTTCCCAAAACTTAACACGTCATTCATCGGAAAAATCCGTAGGAATACATGATCTCCCACTGCGAACTCAAGTCTGCGACCATCACGGTCGGCATAAGACCTCTGTCTGTACTGGGCTACTCTCATCCTGACCTAAAACAACTGGATCATCTCCGAAGTCTCTAGACTAGCTGGGTCCAAAAATCCTACTTATGCAGAGTCAGAAAAACAGACTGGAGATCGACACGACCTAACCACTAAACCTAAAGGTTGCCAATTGGAGTGACTCCTGATAACAGCTATCGAAGGAGAACCCTAACAATGGCAAGTGACGATCCCCAACTGCCGACAACAATTAGTACGTACGCAGAAGCATATCCTCCAGAGTCGGTATAGCCCGCTCTCACAAAACCATCATCGAGCTAAAGCTCAACCAGTACCCAAGGCTTTCTGAAGTTCCTGCCCAAGATGGCAAGCGAACAGGGTGCCTTCATTGGATACGACCCATGAAGGAACTCCGTGCAAATGCACCAACTTAACAAAGACCAACTGAGCAAACTGAGTATAACCGGACAACAAACACCCGAATGGAGTCACACCCTGACTAAACCTGGGTAGACACCATAACGAAATTCGTGGAGATCTGCTCCCATTCTTATTTTGGAACGGTAAAAGGTTGCAACTCTCCAGCCGATCTCAGATGCTCAACCAAAACACACAACAAGACCAACACCTTGAAACGAAACCCGAAACTTATCTTTACCTCCCTGCTTACCCATAACTATCTCACAAGTCACGTCAAATGTTGGTGGAACTTGGATGGACATAGAGAGTTGACAGATGTGCCTGCTCTAGAATTTCGCGTCTCTACCGAGTAGTATCAGGTACACAAACGCGTCCCTAAACTTAGCACACCCTTGTTACAAATCAAGGACTCCGAATCTTTACCCAGCCGAGTATGCTCAAGAATCTCTGACGAAGTATCGGCGGGCGGTGCCTCGTGAAAGCGATTAAGGAAAAGTGGACGGGCGCGGACATGAGCAAACTGTCCCCTCAATAGAGGCGAACTTAAGCTGTACTCAACGATCGCACAAGAACTGTAAATCTACAGAAGACTATCTCAACAATCAAAACCTGCTGCAGGAAGATATACATTAAGCTCTGGTGGTCCGTGAACATCTGACACGACTCTCCGAATAAGTAGTGTTTCCAAATCTCCAATGCATGACCACCGCGGCCATCTCCAGATCATGAGTAGGATATCCTGCTCGTACTTCCTCCAACTGTCGGGAAGCAAAAGCGATAACTCTATAGAGCTACATCAGTACACAATCGAGCCCCACCCACGAAACATCATAGTTAAACAACAAAGTCATCCGAACTAGAAAGCAAAGAAAGAATTGATGCAGTTGTTAACCGAGTATCCAACTGCCGAAAACTCCGCACGCATGCCTCAGTCCAAAGAAAAGAAACCTCCTTTCCGGTCAATTCAGTCAACGGTGCAGCATTACACTAGTAATACTGCACGAAATGGTGGTTAAAACCTGCTAAGCCCAAAAATCTGCGGACCTCCGTCCCGTACACAAGTCTGGACCAAAGCTGTACGGTCTCGATCTTCCTCGGAACCATACAAAACCGTCTCCCGCAACTACAAGACCTAGGAGTCAATACAATCAAGCCTGAAGGAACACTCCGAGAATCTAGCAAACCGCTGGGGCTCTCCCAATGTCTGCAAAACAAATCCTCAAGTGCTACTCCTGTCCCTCACGACACATTGAATAGACCAGAATGTCGTCAATAACACAACAATAACTGGCCGAGGAACGGCCTGAAGAAATCTGGTTCATCATATCTACGAATGCTTCTAGGGCATTGGTAAGTCCAATGACACCACCAAAACACACAAAGCCCGTAGCAGGCACAAGGCAGTCTTCGGAATGTCACCACTCTGAACCCGCAACAATGATGACCTGATCCCAAACAAACTTAGAAAATGTCTCACACTCTGGAGCTGATCGAAGAAATCGTCAATGCAGGTAAAGGATACCTATCCACACCGTAAGCCGGTTCTATTGACGATCCATCAATACACAACCTCAAACTGTCGTCCTTCTCCTTGACGAACAGAAATAGGAGCTCTCCAATGCGAAACACTCTGACGCAACAAGCCCCCTAACATACAACTCTGCAGCTGATCTTTAAGCTCCCTAAGCTTCCCCGGCTCATCTGGAACAACGTCGGAAAACTCTCGCACGAAAGGAACCCAGTCCAACAAACCCACTATGGCTCCGGTATCACGAATGAACGCCAAGAATCCTCGACATCCTCTCAAAAGCCGACTAGCGAAAAAGGCTGAATTCAAGCTGTGATTGGCGACACCACTGTCCTCCCATGCACAACAAGAACTGACTCGCCGGGAAAATAAAACCTGACTGTTTTCTCAGGGCAGTCCACAGAGGCCTAGCACGTAGCTAACCAGTCCGTGCCCAGGAGAACGTCAAATCCAACATTTCTAGAAGGATCAAAACGACGGACGAATCTAAATTTCCTATCTGACAGGCACACGGCTGAAATACGTGTCGCGCAACTAAAGAATCGCTGACAGAAGTTAACACAACAAACGGCTGATCTAACTAACACGACTCTCGTCCCAACCATGGCACAAAGTGTGTAAATCAAACAAGTACATCGAAAGAACATATGAATTAAGAATACCTGAAAACTCTGCATTGGACGCCCGTGCGTCCCGATGAGTAGAAGCAAACTCTCGTGTCTGCCTCCTACACACAACTGACTAAACTCCTCCTCTGCTAACCTGTCCCCTCTGAGCGAATGTCACGCCCCGCTTCCCGGTGTACGGCGAAGCGGACGCGACGAGGTCCGCTACGTATATACTTAGAAATACATACGCTAAGTGTATCTAAGCAATATAAAGTAAATCACAAGAGACAAGAGATATAGAAATAACAGCAACTTTATTAATAACATTCTTTTGTACAATGTATGAAAAGTAAATACAACTGAAATGAAAAACGATGCCTAAACAATGGCATAACAGGAAATGAAAATACTGAATAGAACAAGGTACAATGTCTAGAGCTCGGGGTCTTCGTGAAACTGATCCAAGTCTTCACCAGTGGGCTCAATCTCTGACGGGTCCAAAGCACCTGACGACATTCAAAGAAGAAAGAAATATAATGTCGTCAGAGAACAGGTCGCTCGGTAAGTCCCAAAGATAAGGAGGAATTAGAAAGACAGAATAAGAAGTATCTCCTAAAATATAATGTTGTAGAATATTGTGTTCATACTGTTGTTTGTAGTTTGATACGAAAGGATGCTAGTGTATACGAGAGGGGTCTCAGTATGCTAGAGACCAGGGCAAATGGAAGTACAAGGCTCCGTTATACAACCCGGAACAACGGCAATTGGATTCATGTTACGTGTCTTAATCTTACCCGCAACATATGAATTCACATGACTGAAACATGTATCAAAATATTGAAGTAGGGGGGGCAGAAAAAAAACCCTATTTGATTATCAAATGCATGGGTTTGTATGATTTATATGTATGTATTTGAGTGCTGCAATTCCGAAATTTGCTTTAACTTGTACGTTGCTTTTATGTTGTTAATTTGATCATTTTTAAAATTGTAATTGGTTCTACACATAATTATTTCGTTATTGTAACAGAAAATTTTGTTTCTTTCGATATGAAACAGATACGATACACGATATGATAAATAAAAAAACGAAACACAAACCGTATCAAGATTTAACAACTTTGATTATGTCATATACGCGGGCCGATATTTTCATATTAGCCAATAGGCAAAAATAGATTGCGGTCTGGATATGGCATATTGGCAGATGTTACCTATATGCATACATGCATGTTGTCTCCCCATTTTTTCATAAATTAAACCAACTTTTCTATACATGCTAGTAATTACTGGATACATTCAGGTTAAATGTATAGAGCTAGCCGTAATTTCCTCTACGGTAAACTTTCATCAATGCAACACTTTGGTTCGCCTAACTAGATCGCCATTCACGAACACAATCTATTTATATGGCATGATTTTATACACTTAATTTTACCACACTTAATGAAAATGAATCATTCATGATATGATACATGTATATACATCGATACCCAACCCCCAACCTAACCCTAGCCCCAGCCCCAGCCCCGCCCCAGCCCAGCCCAGCCCCAGCCCCAGCCCCAGCCCCAGCCCTAGCCCCAGCCTAACCCTAGCCCCAGCCCCAACCCCAACCTAACCCTAGCCCCAGCACCAGCCCGGCCCCAACCTGACCCTAACCCCAGCGCGCCCCAGCTAAACCCCAACCCCAACCCTAAGCCAAACCTTAACCCCAACCCCAGCCGCAGCCGAACCCCAACCCTAACCCTGACCCCAACCCCAACCCCGACCCCGACCCCGACCGCAACCCCTGCCGAACCCCAACTCCAACCGCAACTCCAGACCCAGCCATGAACCTTAGCCCTAAATAATCAAAAATTTCTTTAATTTAGTTGAAGATTTACTAACCTGAACGGCGGTGGCGACGACCTGAACGGTGGTGGCGATGACGAGAATGGCGGTGGCGACGAGAACGGCGGTGGCGATGAGGAGAACGGCGGTGGCGATGACGAGAACGGGGGTGGCGATTTGGGGATTTTGTTTCGCGCGCGATCGAGAGAGGAAGAAAGAGAGCGTAGGCGATCGATCTGTGCCTTTATTAAATCGCTATTTAGTTTCCCCTACGGATTTGTCCGTAGGTCCTTGGTTTGCGGCTCCGTAGGGGAAAACACCAAATTAAGAATTTATATTTTTATTCTTGATCGTCTAGGCCCGTAGGGGCAACCTTTTAGCCCTACGGATTAATCCGTAGGGCCAACATAAATCTGCCCCTACGGATTTCAATATCCGTAGGGGCAACCCCCTATTTTAGTAGTGGGGGATTTATTGGGCAATTTAAAACCGATCTAGGAATTTAGTTTATGCAGGTGAGAAGACCAGGTCAATACGAAAAAATTCTGTGTTGACGACTCGGCCGTCCGGCCGAGTCCGGCCGGCGGCGCCGACCCGAGTCGGCCGGTCCGCCGGCCGACTCGGGCCGAGTCGAAGGCTCGTCGGGTGGGGTTCTCCTTGGGGGAATTTTAGTGCATCTAACTTTTTGTCTTCAGTTCAAGTTTTGTGAGTTATGGCTGTTTGACTGTAGACTTTCCAAAAATTTAAAACAAAATAAATACAAAAATAATGTGGGGCAGGGGATTTGAATTCGGGTGGCTTAGTTCAGCAGTGTAAGGTATTACCAATGAGCCACAAGCTCCTTCTTGTAATTATGGTGTTATTTAATTACTTAAAATGATAGTAGCAAGAGTAAATACTCCAAGTATACATTAAATTTAAAGTAATTTCTTGTACACTAAAAATGGAGTTATTACATTCTTATAGCTTGTAATTAAAAACAAAATAATTACCTATATCTTATGCTCAGGCTAAAATACCCCTTTGTGGATTTTGAAAATTTTAAAAAAAAATTTGTATAGAAAAAGTGTATAAGAAAATTAGGGTTGTTACATTCTACCCTCCTTATAAAAATTTCGTCCTCGAAATTTGTAAAAGGTAAGTGTAACAGTGCTAGGTAGTTTGGTGAATGTAGTGTATAAAAGTGATACGATGGTGTAAAAGGCTTACCGGTGTTACCTTGACCTACAGTCTCGGCTTCTATGGCTTCTAATGTGAAGGTCTGTCGCCGTGGTATATTCCTTCTAGCTGGCGGCACATTCTGCCTTTGGGGCCTGTTTCTCTGCCCTCTAGGCATGTCCCTCATTGCTTGTTGGAATTGGCGAGTAGGCTGTGCAGGTGGTGGAGCAGGTAGTGCAGGACGAGTTGCAGGAGCCTGGATGGTTGGCCGCTGCTGGTAGTTGGTGGGTGTGTGAGTTGAGTTGCTGTTGTAAGGACAGTTCCCAATTCCGTGGTTGGATGCGCCACAAATTAGACACAGGCCTTTTGCGCGCCTACAGTCCTTCCACAAGTGTCCCTTTCTATAGCAGTAATGGCAAATTTCTTCAGTTCTCCTGGGTTCAAACGATTGCCTGGAAGAGGCTCCTCCTGCCATCTGGTTGGCAGGGCGTTTGACTCCTGCAGACTGAGGTTTGCCCCTTGCTTTTATCACTGCCTCATAACTGCGGGCAGCTTCCAGAGTATCCTCAAGAGTTAGAAATTTTCTCGTGGCTAGAGCAGCCTGAATCTCCGTGTCCGGTCCTTGTTGAAAGCGACGGGCTCTGATCTTGTCCGTCGGTATCAAGTGTGCCGCGAATCGGCTTAACATGGTGAATTCAGCGTCGTATTCATCTACTGATTTGTCCCACATTGAACCCTGTTGTAGATGAATGAACTGTTGCTCCATTGCAAACCTGGCAGTCACAGGGAAGTATTTCACGTCGAACTTCTTGCGAAAAGTCTTCCACTCAATCGGCTATACAAGACGGATTTCTTCCGCCTTCCACCAGTTGCGAGCATTGTCCGTGAGCTGTAGTTTCGCCACGCGGACCCATGCGATGTCTGGCACTTGAGCTGCTACCAGATCGTCTTCGATACTTTGTGCCCATTCTTCAGCTTCAAGAGGGCTTCCTTTACCAGAGAACTGCTTGGGGTGCAACACCCTGAATTGCTTTACCTGTAGTGCGTCGATCTCAGGACGGTTCAAAAGTTGTTGCTATCCCTCAAGAAGGCTGTTAATCGCCTCAAGTAGCACTGTTTGCTCGGTGGGTGGTGCAGGAATAGCAGGTGTGAGGGGTAGTGCTGGAAGTGTGTTGTTGACGTTAGTACTGGTGTTGTTCGGAGAATCCATAACCTTGAAGAAAAATTTGGGTTAGGACAGATTTAAGTACAGGAAATGATACGATTCAAGGAATAAAAATTTGTAAGATTCAAGAAACATGAATTGTAAAGAATGTTTTAGTTGCTCGTTCTTGTGTTATATTGCTTAGGTTGTTCATGCAGACCAGAACTGCATGATAGGGATTCATACAGCTCTGACCTGCATGGGCCACCAACAAAACCTGTCACGCCCCGCTTCCCGGTGTACGGCGAAGTGGACGCGACGAGGTCCGCTACGTATATACTTAGAAGTACATACGCTAAGCGTATCTAAGCAATATAAAGTAAATCACAAGAGACAAGAGATATAAAAATAACAACAACTTTATTAATAACATTCTTTTGTACAATGCATGAAAAGTAAATACAACTGAAATGAAAAACGATACCTAAACAATGGCATAACAGGAAATGAAAATACTGAATAGAACAAGGTACAATGTCTAGAGCTCGGGGTCTTCATGAAACTGATCCAAGTCATCACCGGTGGGCTCGATCTCTGATGGGTCCAAAGCACCTGACGACATTCAAAGAAGAAAGAAATAGAATGTCGTCAGAGAACAGGTCGCTCGGTAAGTCCCAAAGATAAGGAGGAATTAGAAAGACAGAATAAGAAGTATCTCCTAAAATATAATGTTGTAGAATATTGTGTTCACGCTGTTGTTTGTAGTTTGATACGGAAGGATGCCAGTGTATACGAGAAGGGTCTCAGTATGCTGGAGACCAGGACAAATGGAAGTACAAGGCTCTGTTATACAACCCGGAACAACGGCAATTAGATTCATGTTAGGTGTCTTAATCTTACCGCCTTGTGCCACCATTAACACCTTCCGTACCAATCTATCCCTTAAACCCCGTAGTGTTTTGTTTGTATTGCAGTATTATATTGTGTAAGTTGGATGACTGACCAAAACCATGATATCAGTAAACAGATTGTAACTGGATAATCAGGTAAATGGAATAACGGAATAATGGATGTATATCCATGGTTTGATTCAGTCAAGTTGTATAGATTGTTAACTGGATTCTGGGATTCATGTATTCATATTGAGTTGGAATATCAAAGAATATAGATTGACTTAAATCATATTCAAGTCAGAAATAATCAGACTCAAACCCGAGTCAGACTAAAAGAAATGTAAGTCGAAGTTCTATAATGGTTAGGGTCCTTATAGTAATTTATAAAACTTGAGGGGGTTTTATGTAAAAATACTTTTGTATAGTTTTCAAGATACACCTCAAGTATCTATTATTCGTCTTTATTGTTATAATGAGCGTGATTTTATTTTGTGGTATTTCTAGTGAATATGTAAGTCTACGGTAGCGCCCCGGCCGTCTACAGACGCCAAATGCGGAACAAAAACTTTTTAACTGGCGCTATCGTATACTATAACCCGGATCTGCCATTATTGCTAAACTAACAAAGTGTAAAGAGAGTAGAAAGGTTATAACGAACAATCCGAGTCCTTCGTTCTTTAACCATCATCCCACGCTCCGTTGCGGCTGCTCCGATCTTATCGATCTCCGATCTGCTCGTCCAGGTGGCACCACGTCAACGATTCTTTAAATGGGCTCCCGTCTCTGACTCGAGGCAACTCGGTCGTCAAGTTTGCTAAAAGAGACGACCAAGATTGAAGTAGAGAATGAGCATAAGACTTTGCCTCACTTCGTCCAAAGCCGTGGACGATCGGTTAATGAAGTTGCCAATTAAGTCGGGTGATGGAATGAAATGAGCTATGAAATTTCCATATACCCCAAAACTATCATAATCTTTTCATCAAATGAATCAAGCTTGTGAATAAGAGAGAGGAGGGGGCCGGCCATCATATAGAGGTGGGGGTGAGTGTAGGAGAGGGGAGGTAACCACAAGGATAAATATCTAGTGTGAACACAAATAAATATCTAGTGTGAACACAAATAAATATCTAGTGTGAACACAATAAATGCACCATGAGTCACAAAACACCTCACCGCTTCTAGAACTTTCTAGAAGCATCCACACTCTTCCAAAGAAAAGATAAATCCGTTTTTAACCGAATGTTAAAAGACGGCTGATAGAAAACTGGAAACTGGCAACTTCCAAAAGTGATCCTGAAACGAATTTTAGGACAACCCCGTAACTGTATAAATATACCCGCATTTGTATTACGACCGAATACAAATGCAACTGAGACAAAGATATTATATCTACTCAATATAATACTCGGATCCGGCTTAAACCAAAACCGACCAGTATCATCTGCCCGAAATATGACACGTGCGTAAACGCACGTGTATTTTCCGAACCCTGCCATAAAACCATACGGCCTCTACAACGTTTCGCCCGAACTTGGGAAACTGTCTGTGGGGGACTCTAATGACTCGTCAGTACCCTGGCAGTGGGTTTAACCATAAACCGTCAGCGGCACTAGCTATGCGTAACGGCTGCCCATGGACTGACCTCAAGGGAGGCCGATGAGCGAACTCATCCGGAAACCCTACTGAGCCTAACAGTGACAATGTATATACAGTCCGGTCCGTTCGTCTATGAGTAGCGCATATCTGCCTAGGGGGCTAGTAACGTCAGACCCCCAATAGCAGTATAAGTCGTGTCGGAGTGTAGCCCAATAACACCCTGAGATACTACTGGAGTACCTACCAGTAAATCTCCTGCCACGGTCGTGGGCTATGTGTAATGGCTCTCCTAGACACAGCACGATCTCGCTCCCAATACCGGGAGAGACGAATCCCCTGCCGATCCGCTCACGTGCCTCCATATGGCTCGGGACTATACCCAAAAACTACCTGTTTGCACGACTCCTTTGAGCCGTGGTAGGGTAGAAATCAAAGCACAGTGGGAACTCACATGAGACAAATGACGACCTCAGGTCGATGAACTAACCTGTACACATGTCACTAGGGAACTGCTATCTGACGATATGTATAATACCAACTAGCAGGTTCCCGGCGAGTCCTGTCCGGTGTACTCATAACCCAATGATCACCTGTATACATTTTAGGTGATCCAACTGACACCAGTGGCTTGTGAGACCGGCCACCGCCCCTCGTCGGGGTCTCGACTGTATACACTAGTCTACTCTGGAGTATCGATGCCCTGTCTCGAAACTCCCACGACTAGGGACCACAATTAAGGATATGCGTATAAACCACCCAACTCTCATGTATATGATCGCCATCATACAGTTGGTGGTAAAGCAAGATCCTAAGGGCTCTATCAAAGTGTAACATGTAATCAGTCACCTGAACATGTACACGACTAATAAAGACAAACCAGATAGCATACTATCATCTCGAGTAAGACTGTCCTACCGGTATAGTTCCTCCGCAATCATTGCAATCACGTACCTGCGATCCAATAATTGACTCTGAGGGCACTATCTCCAACAATCTCCCACTTGCACTCAAGGCTAATTATTGCGATGTCGACTACTCACAGCCCGTGTGAAACCGAATATCCAACTCCTCTACTAATCAGTTTCACAAAGCCCGTTTGTAAAACTATTGTGTTCGAGAAATAGCCTCAGTGAGTGGATCCGCCTAGATGTTTCTTTCTATATCTCTCTTAATCTCAAGTTCGCGGAGAAAGCCATCTCCCGAATTGAGTAATACCTGTCTTAGAATATGTCTGGATATCTGATGGGACCTAGTTCATAAATGAACTCCAAATCCAAACTTCTTAGATTGTATCGATCACTAAACCTAATCAGTATCCTGCACCAAGCCTCCCACAGTATCCTCTTGGACCACCTGTCCATAATACTGTCCCTCATCAGAGGAAAAACTATAACTATGACAATCACTCTGTCAACCATGTCACCTTTGAAGCCTGGAATGATAATCGTCTCCCGAAGGAGGCTGCCGTTATCAAATCCGTAGAACATGCACTTATGTTCTAAAACTGCTTCCTTATGTTTCTCCAGGATTGGATTAATACAAACTTATTGCATCTAGTGAAAAAACAACATCTGGTGTGGTACTTGATATCTCATGATTGACTCAATTGCCTAAGCAAGTGATCTGCCAATCATGCACATCCCTCTCCCCTTTAGTCTGTAAGACAACTTTAGAGAGGGTGACTCCATCACCTGCAGGTACACCACCATGCCAGGAGTCATTTATTCTAAAAACCATTAGAATACGTCAAAGTACCCACATTGGGAAACTACCCAAATCTAAATCTAAAACCATAGATCTAGAAACCAGAATGTCAAATATTATATCCATATCCTGTCTGGAGAAACAACTGTGTGACGACCACAGTACAACCGATCGTAGTATAGGAATTTTACTTCCTACTCTGTGTATGTCATCCAGATACCATGACATGCTACCCTACTACCTTCTTAACAGATCCATCTCCTATTCTGATGAAGTCAAACCCATGACTGTCACATCAAAAATAGATGATCTATCTCCGCTATATCTGCTCTAGTCTATAAATAGACATAAGCTACTTGCCCACTAAGCTTCCGCTGCTCCCACTGACTACGACAACCCTCCTACCGGGTCTCATAGCCTGGAACAACAGTAGTGTCAAGTCTAGGTAAACAAGAACCTCCCTGTCACCGTCTTTGAGCCTACCTGAGTACCTCTCGGGTGTCTGAGATTACCCACCATATCTGCGGAGTGGCTATTGGAATGTCAAACCTGTTTGAATATATAGGTCTTATTAAATTTTCCGTAATCGTTCGCGGTTCTGGAATCACTTCCAGTTCTACCATACTCCCACTACTGTTTTCTGAAAAAATCCATTTTACTAAAACTATGGCGAGTCAAGAACAATATCACTATTGATCTTCCAAATGGTAGAATATCAACCCTCGTCATAGCCAGGGTCAACCCACAAACAGCCATTACAGAAACGTGCCCTGAGTTATCCAGAGTCTGGTTTTAAGCATAAGCTGGACAACTCCCCGTACCTTAACATCTTTTAAGGTACGAACTATTCTATATCCAATATAGAAACTTTGGCACTTTATTTAATTGGAACCAGATTCAAATCATGCAGCTGTCTCCAGTGCATATCAATTTAATAGAAAGAGGCTAATCAGCATTACTCAACTTAGGAATCCATCCAATTATGAGTAACCTGAAAGAGAAACAAGTTTCTCAAAACCATTACTATCATCTGAATATCAATCATAAGAATCTACATCATCGATCTCTTTGAAGAATCCCGATACTTATGACACCTGGTTCTCTACTTTATTTTTATACCCACAACTTCTCAGAACTTAGACCTTGTATTTCTACGAAACACTTGTCTAAAAACTAAAGAAGTCATAAGTAAACAGAACATAGTACGAGGACCTACCCCTTTGTCCTGATGGACACTGGACAACATACAATACTCTGTATAAGTCCGCTGAGTAAAGCAACTCATAATTTGTGCGTCGTAGGTTGAAAACTGTACCCTGGTGATTTCCTCAAATATCACCAATTACAACGAATTCCGATATAATGAGAATGATCACCTAATTCCCAATAACTTACTCCCACCCATCATCTGTAAAACCATACAGATATGAGAATGAAACCTGGTAAATACATACCCTTGGAGTAAGTATCTAATCGGGAAAACAGTTTTCTTTTAACAATGCACTGAAACATGAAAATATTTCGTAGGGGTATCCTGGTATTCCTAGCAATGCCTCTTCCATAATCCAAATCATGACTATAACCGTATATTTCTTTGCCATCTCTCCAAATCCCTTTATTTGTCTTTAGTCATTACCTTCTGTACATCATCGTTAGGCTAAATGGTTTTCTTCCTTCCCTACCGTTCGGCACCAGCCTATGGTTTGGAAGAAGACTATCCAGTAAGCATAATAGGTGTACCCTCCTAAACCAAGGAATACTCATATCTTGAGAGAAGGTGATAATAAAAGACAACTGAATAATACCTTATTCTTTTAAAGATGAAATAGGAGTGGCGACGAAGTACACGGTTTGGTCGTGAATGATAACAATCGCAATTTACTTTGCTCTCTTTCTAATCCCTTTATTTTGTCTTTACATATTACCTTCAGCACACCCTACTTAGGCTAATTGGTTTTCTTCATTCCCTACCTTTCGGCACCCGCCTATGGTTTGGAATAAGACTATCCAATAAGCGTAATAGGTGTACTCTCCTAAACCAAGGAGCCCTCGCAACCTGAGAGAAGGTGATAATAAAAGACAACTGAATAAACCAATTCTATTTCTCCTGAACCTTGATCCATCATCGAAGAAGTCCCTTCGAGTTCGTATATAACCATACGATGGATCTATCCAATGGAAGTGGATGTCCGCAGTAATACGGGGTGTTCTGAGAAATACAAAGGGTAAAAGAAGGAGTGGCAATGACTTATGCAACATAGACAATCCAAAAGCCAGTATTTTAAGAAGGTTCGGTCAACTTGGTCACTGAGTCATAGTCTAGGATCGGTCAAAGGTCGCTGCCAAAGAGAGAGAGAAAAGAAACACTCTGCGTGAACTCTAACCTAGATCAGAATGGTTATCACTTTATCTAATCCGGAAACCTCCCACTGTCCTGTCAAATTCTCCTCCAAATCTGAAAGAAGAATCAATCAGGATCACCCGAAGAGTAAACCAACTCATCAGTGGGAATCGGGATCCAACTCTCATCGCATGATAACGTGATGGTATGCATCCACGTTACTCATACACATGAAGGTATGCGCATACTTGGAAAGTTCCAGTTTCTTTAGAAACTCCCGATAAGATTTTTGCCCCATGCTCTTATAACCTTGGCGTTGGTCAAAATGTCATAAGTCACATGCCAAGTTCTACCCGTCACTATTTTGTCAATTTGAACCCACCCGCACATGCCCTTGACGTTGGCCAAAATGGCAGAACGACTGTCTCAAACCAACTCATCTATCTATGCAACAAATGAATATCCAGCAGCTACCAAACACTATGCCTTGGCGTTGGTCAAAATACATAGCTTGAATACTACTGAATACCCAAAAGAAATGACGGAGGGCTACGGCTGGTTTTTGGCGAAAAACCTTTAACGTAGTGAACTTGATATCGCTGAAGGAACCTGATAGCTTTTTTTAAAATATAGTGGCGAAAACTTTTTGCTAAAGAGGTCACTCCCGATGAAGGGATCTCGGCTCTTTCCTCGTGGAATGAGGTGCAGGATATTCCACTGAATACCGCGGTGCAAAGCAACTTGTAATCGACTATAGTGAAGTTATTACCCTGACGCAAACTTCTGCCCAAGGGGTCAGTCCCGGTGAAGGGATATCGGCCCTTGCCCTGTCGAATGAGGTGCAGGATATTCCACTGAATACCACTATGCAAAACAAAAGGAAACATCTTTGTAATAACACCTTTTAAAATTGTTCCAACAACTGCAAGCAGGTTTGCTTTCCTTTGCATTGATCAAAATCAACGCAGTCCCATCAATCAATCACACCAGAAAAGAACGAAAATAAAATGTACGTATATGCCATCCGCATTCGTCACTGGGTCCCGTCATCACCCGTTAGGTTACTTAACTAACGACAGAGCGGGGACTGGACTAGCGCGGGTGTAAAACATATACAACATCTAATAGTATATATACCAATATACAATAATCGCTCCAGGCATGATAATATGCAACATTACAGAAAAGTAATAAGTATCACAGAACAATACAGATAATCTGGGATCCCCGGGTTTCACAGAGCCGCTGCTGAAACCCGACGTTCCCCTGGTCGTGTGGATAGCCTGTGCAATGAAACCTAGACCCCTACGGGTGCGGCAAGTTACCCGCCAAAACCTGAAGCGAGGCAGCCCCCTACAGCAAAGTGAATGGACCACCCTGCACTTCACGGAATCCGGTAATCTTGGGCACCCCTCCTTGGGTCAACCTGTAGCCCCTACGAGTGCGGCGAATAGTCTGCCAATTCTAGAGTGGGGCCCCTCTGCCTCTCAAAGCCATGAGATGCGGACCCGTTTCCTCTAAGAACCCGGCTATCCGTGCACTCCGTCGCGGGGTAAAACCTAGTACAGAAATGGAAAAATAGTACAACAGGTACATCGACTGCAACCTGGTCGTGCCCCAAAAGAATATTATACAACAGGCAGTGACGACAGTCCACATGTTGTACGCTCGCCCCGCAATATAAAATGTACAAATAAATCTAAACTGCACTACCATTGCACACTGCTATCCACCACGATAAATCCGCAACATCACAGCACAACACAGAACATCAACGCGAATGTCACGTTCGCAAACCCGTCTATAAGAACTATAGCAATCAGACGCGGTTTACCGATCAAATGACATTCCCGGTGGGAGATATAATGTAAGCACTGTAATCTAACATGTTTAAATTTCGATCGACTAAATATCACGAAGTGGGCCCCACGAACATCTGTTGAACAGTAACAAAATCTGGGCCCAAAAGATATATACCAAAAACCTCAAATTCCAACATAGAAGCTACTGTGCAAATTTGGGGGCATGATCTCACAAAATGTCCGCGGATGCGCGGTCAAACCATAGGTTTGACCGCGATTCCGCGGTAGTCTTGTCGAATCATGTGCCCAAATTTGTACGGTGTTCTTAGAAAACCCTGCACAGAATTCTGTGATATGTAAAATAATTTTTGGAACCCTTTAAAAATCAACAGAAACAGTGAAAATAGGATTTTGCGGTTTTCGATATCCGGTTCGATCGATGTTTTAAACGCGTTAGCATAAGTTAGTAAAGCAAAATGGTGAGGCTCTGATACCACTGTAAGTCTACGGTAGCGCCCCGGCCGTCTACAGACGCCAAATGCGGAACAAAAACTTTTTAACTGGCGCTATCGTATACTATAACCCGGATCTGCCATTATTGCTAAACTAACAAACTGTAAAGAGAGTAGAAAGGTTATACCGAACGATTCGAGTCCTTCGTTCTTTAACAATCATCCCACGCTCCGTTGCGGCTGCTCCGATCTCGTCGATCTCCGATCTGCTCGTCCAGGTGGCACCACGTCAACGATTCTTTAAACGGGCTCCCGCCTCTGACACGAGGCAACTCGATCGTCAAGTTTGCTAAAAGAGACGACCAAGATTGAAGTAGAGAATGAGCAGAAGACTTTGTCTCACTTCGTCCAAAGCCGTGGACGATCGGTTAATGAAGTTGCCAATTAAGTCGGGTGATGGAATGAAATAAGCTATGAAATTTCCATATACCCCAAAACTATCATAATCTTTTCATCAAATGAATCAAGCTTGTGAATAAGAGAGAGGAGGGGGCCGGCCATCATATAGAGGTGGGGGTGAGTGTAGAAGAGGGGAGGTAACCATAAGGATAAATATCTAGTATGAACACAAATAAATATCTAGTGTGAACACAATAAATGCACCATGTGTCACAAAACACCTCACCGCTTTTAGAACCTTCTAGAAGCATCCACACTCTTCCAAAGAAAAGATAAATCCGTCTTTAACCGAATGTTAAAAGATGGCTGATAGAAAACTGGAAAGTGGCAACTTCCGAAAGTGATCCTGAAACGAATTTCAGGACAACCCCGTAACTGTATAAATATACCCGCATTTGTATTACGACCGAATACAAATGCAACCGAGACAAAAATATTATAACTACTTAATATAATACTCGGATTCGGCTTAAACCAAAGCCGACCAGTATCATCTGCCCGAAATATAACACGTGCGTAAACGTACGTGCATTTTCCGAACCCTGCCATAAAACCATACGGCCTCTACAATGTTTCGCCCGAACTTGGGAAACTATCTGTGGGGGACTCTAATGACTCGTCAGTACCCTGGCAGTGGGTTATCCACAAACCGTCAGCGGCACTAGCTATGCGTAACGGCTGCCCATGGACTGACCTCAAGGGAGGCCGATGAGAGAACTCATCCGGAAACCCTACTAAGCCTAATAGTGACAATGTATATACAGTCCGGTCCGTTCGTCTATGAGTATCGCATATCTGCCTAGGGGCTAGTAACATCAGACCCCCAATAGCAGTATAAGTCGTGTCGGAGTGTAGCCCAATAACACCCTGAGATACTACTGGAGTACCTACCAGTAAATCTCCTGCCACGGCCGTAGGCTATGTGTAATGGCTCTCCTAGACACAGCACGATCTCGCTCCCAATACCGGGAGAGACGAATCCCCTGCCGATCCGCTCACGTGCCTCCATATAGCTCGGGACTGTACCCAAAAACTACCTGTTTGCACGACTTCTTTGAGCCGTGGTAGGGTAGAAATCAAAGCACAGTGGGAACTCACACGAGACAAATGACGACCTCAGGTCGATGAACTAACCTGTACACATGTCACCAGGGAACTGCTATCTGACGATATGTATAATACCAACTAGCAGGTTCCCGGCGAGTCCTGTCCGGTATACTCATAACCCAATGAGCACCTGTATACATCTTAGGTGATCCAACTGACACTAGTGGCTTGTGAGACTGGCCACCGCCCCTCGTCGGGTTCTCTACTGTATACACTAGTCTACTCCGGAGTATCGATGCCCTGTCTCGAAACTCCCACGACTAGGGACCACAATTAAGGATATGCGTATAAACCACCCAACTCTCACGTATATGATCGCCATCATACAGTTGGTGGTAAAGCAAGATCCTAAGTGCTCTATCAAAGTATAACATGTAATCAGTCACCTGAACATGTACACGACTGATAAAGACAAACCAGATAGCATACTATCATCTCGAGTAAGACTGTTCTACCTGTATATGTCCTCTGCAATCATTGCAATCACGTACCTGCGATCCAATAATTGACTCTGAGGGCACTATCTCCAACAGAATATATCCTAATAAAGGTATTAATTGGTAATATTGATTTATTTGAAATTCATGGTATTTTAATATAACTTTTAATCTTGTAATTTTTAGGAAAAGGTGGAAACTTTATCTTATAAAAAATAGGTGTTTAAATGTTAAATATACATATGTTTATACAAAAATAAATTTTAATAAATATTTTATTTTCCCGAAATCTCATTTTTCTTAAATGTCGTATTTTAAACCTTTCGAGACCGAATGCTCCTTGCGGAGATCTGAATCTCGCACTACTAAGCCCGAGGGTGCACGATAAACCGTACTATCCCAAACGGGTTCCCCAAAGGTGGGTTGTAGTGGCGCTTTGCAAAGATTTAATAAATACTAATCATTTAGAAAACGGTTTTATAAAGATAAGGTATTTATTTGTAAAAGGTGTAAATTTCCGTATTTTAGATTCTAGGGTTTCCTAAGCCAACTAATCTATTTCTAAATGACAAGTCATTAGAAAGCTCAAATCGCCTCTTCACCGCCAATTGCGGCCAGGTAAGTGCCAGGTGAGTGGGAGGCTCTCCACTACAAGTAGTGGACCTAATTAAGTAACCACTCGTCTTAGACACACTTGTCTAGACACCACAAAGTCAGGTTTAGATAAACGATCGATGTCCCAACTTATCTTATTTCTTATTAAAAGATATTGCATTAAAATTGTGTACAACTTAGAACTTTTAGAAAAGGTTTATAAAGAAAATGGTATTTTAATATAAAATCTTGTTTTATCGTATTCTAAGTTTTCAAGGTAGCGTGTTATGATTTCATATGAGTGTGTGTGGAGGTAGGTCATTACCTCGTGATCTATTTTAAGGTATAGTAAAGTTTAGGGGTTAAATGTGATAAACCAAACATGGTGGTATTTAAGTGCAAAAATACGGTATTTTGCAAAAGTTATCATTTTATGTGTGAAAACTTGTTCAAATTGATTTTTAAGTGATTAGTAGTCAACATGAATATGTTTAAATATTATAGAATTAGTGATAAGTGAGTTTTGATAGAAAACCGAATCGAAAATCCATTTGTTCCGATTTCCGTCGGGTTTATAAATTCGTATTTTAATGGAAGAAAAGAAAGGTAGAAAAAGAGGGACTTACGGGTTTGGACAACGCTAGAGAGTGATAGGAAGGTAGTGGATTTGTCGGTGCGTCGAAACGTCGTGAAGAGGTCCTAGTACGATCGCCGGGATTTCGCCGTCGATTTCGTCAGCGCTTCGCCTTTCGCTCGTTTTCTAACGTACCGAGTTCTCTTGAAATTTTTAGAGAGTGGACTTAGGAATGTAGGGTGAGAGGGTAGAGGGTATGGGGGTTTATATAGGGTTAGTCTAGAGTTAGGGTTTTTAATAAAAAATATACAAAAAATATACAAATTCATTAAACATGGGAGTAAAAGGGATTTATTGGGCAATTTAAAACCGATCTAGGAATTTAGAGTATGCAGGTGAGAAGACCAGGTCAACACGGAAAAATTCCGTGTTGACGACTCGGCCGTCCGGCCGGCGGCGCCGGCCCGAGTCGGGCCGAGTCGAAGGCTCGTCGGGTGGGGGATCTCCTGGGGGGAATTTTGGTGCATCTAAATTTTTGTCTTCAGTTCAAGTTTTGTGAGTTATGGCTGTTTGACTGTTGACTTTCCAAAAATTTAAAACAAAATAAATACAAAAATAATGTAGGGCAGGGGATTTGAACTCTGATGGCTTGGTTCAGCAGTGCAAGGTATTACCAATGAGCCACAAGCTCCTTCTTGTAATTATGGTGTTATTTAATTACTTAAGATGATAGCAGCAAAAGTAAATACTCCAAGTATACATTAAATTTAAAGTAATTTCTTGTACACTAAAAATGGAGTTATTACATTCTTGTAGCTTGTAATTGAAAACAAAATAATTACCTATATCTTGTTCTCAGGCTAAAATACCCCTTTGTGGATTTTGAAATTTTTAAAAAAAAAATTGTATAGAAAAAGTGTATAAGAAAATTAGGGTTGTTACAGCGAACCTTCCACGTCCACGACCTCTCTGAATACGAGTCTGACGCGGTGCTAAGGAACAATGTCGGACGAAGTGTCGAAGGCTCCCGCATCGAAAACATCCACACGATGGTTGCTGACCCTCCTGGGGATGAGAGCTGAACGATTGTCCTCGTCTTAAGCCTCTGCTACTCCCGCGACGGTCACGAAATCTGTCTCGACGACTAAGCCTCTGTCTCTGGGCTGGTACATCGGTACGAGTTTTCTACTGGTCCGAAACTCCCAAAGTCTCTGGAAGGCGTGACTCGTAAACTGGGGCTGCATCCACTGGTGCTATGTAGGTGACGGAATGCTGTGTGCTGATCATAACGAACAACTGGGTAACAGGGGTGACAACCTCCTGTCGCTGCGCTCGAATGGCCTCAACCAATGAACTCAACGTCTGGTGCATGTCCTGCATCTTTGCCACAAGCCTAGCGATACTATCTATCGAAGCCAGATCCGTTTGCTCCTGTGCAACGAGTATGCCATCCTGGTCAGTTCTCGTCCTACCCGAGTCCAACCTGACCTCGGCCCTCGTTGCATCACTCTGAGTCCCCATAATCATCAGCGAGAAAGGCTATAATTGGAAAAAGGATTTCGATATGAATATGGAAATCGAATCACAAGGATAAAGCATCAAGGAAGGAATTTAAAGCAATTTGTACTTAGATCACTTTAAGCGGAGTACCGCATCGTGAGTATGCCGCGGACATACACACACTACGTTACTCTGCTTTAAGATACCTACTCCATCATACTAAGGTCATCCTACACTCCGAAAGGTAAAACTTAGCGCTCTGATACTAACTTTGTCACGACCCGAAAATAGCACGTGATGACCCTTAAACTACGCAACGTCTACAGGCGTAACGCAATTTAAGTAAGCCGAAAACCCAGCAATCTAAACCAGCAAAAGTAGTAAGAATTTAATAGAAGTTTTTAAACATTTGAAATACACCCAAATTCTTTAAAAGTCCAACTTTATTTCCTTTAAAATTTTGGCAGCACCTCCTTTGTAAAAACCAGCCCCAAAAATAGGTACAACATAAATATAAGTAAAGCATCCCCAAACGAGAGCAAAAACACGCTTAAAGGCGGAAAACAACCACCACAACAGAAATACAACGCCGTAGCGAAGAAATAAAAGACGATAGAAGTAAAACTGTATAAAAAACAACCAAGTCACAAAATAAGATACAATATCGTCCTCACACAAGTCTCTAAGTCAACATGAAAATAGTAGTTGGAGAGTATAAGGATACAATGAATATACAATACAACAACGAATAACCACAAAACCCACCTAAAGCAAAACTGCACAATGTAAGCCGATGCAGTATCCGTAGCAAAATATGATAGATAGATGAATAGCCTGGCTCGACTACTCTGGGGAACAACCTGCAAAACAAACTATGGCACAACGGGGGTGAGCTGCCAACTCGTGAATAGTAAATAACATATGCAGGTAATTGCAAGTATGCACTACAGCGCGAATCTAACATATGCAATTAATAGCAATAAATGGTCATATGAATGCAATAGTCCTAAAAGGTACACTAACAGGTACAACTAATACATGAAGCAATAATACTATGACAATCTGTATGCAATAATCATGTAAGATACTATATCGGTACTACTAATACATGAAGAAATGATATGAATAAAGGTATGTAAATGCAACAGTCATGGAAGGTACTCTAGCAGATACACTAATGCATGAAGCAGTGCATAAACAATAATATGGAGTATGGGGTCAAACATGTCATTTCCACGGAATCCTGATATAGTGGTATGATCAAAATCCATCAAGACAATCCAAATCCCAATTTCCTTAAATAAGCCCCCAAATTGGCTCTCATATCATATAAGTCTCACAAATCCTGAATATACAATATCGAATAAATCTCATATATCCTGAATGTACAAAATCAGCAATTTCATAAATATCCTGTACTAATATCAAATGAATCACCTATATCCCAAATCCAATATCAAGTAAATCTCTAATATCCTAAGTATAATTTGCATGAATAATTATGATGAAGTATATGAATTTATATATATACATATATATTAGCGTCCCATTCCACTAATATATATATATATATAACAGTGTCTCATTCTACTGTTATATATACTTAGGAGTAAAATATCATGAAAACAATGTGTCAAGCATTGACACAGAAATATTGATCTATCAGGTGCTGTCACCAAGACTGACACTTTGATAGGTACGTATCATACGCTATACCGAAAGCTCGAGTGCCTAGCTCTGACCCTCGCCTCTCGACGTATCTATACACACATGATTCCCGTCGGTATCCCCATGATAACCGCCGAGTCATTGGTAATGTCACCGGATGGTATGGTTCCCCCACTAACTCATCTCCTCACTGAGATTCCTTCCTCGGGGTACCTTCGGCCCCCACCATGTACCCACACACGGACCCCTCCTTTCCTCGCGTGGGGTATATATTTCAGAACCGATAAAACTCATGGTGGGTGATGAAATATCATATCAAGAGAAACCGGGTTTTTCAAATAATGCATAATTTCATGAAACTACCACGGTCCCCAAATCCAGAAAATATCATGAAAAATCCATATATCAATGCGAGAATCCATGAATAAAATATATGCAACATAAAACTGTAATGTAAGCATATAAAGGAAAAAACGCTAATTAACTGTAACAAGTTAAAATAAATATCGTGCGGTTACTAATTTCTCCAATTCTAAATAACATCAAGTAAAGATAAATATGTAGCTAAAGCCAGATATATGTGTAAACATAAAGGTATAGCAAGGTATACATGTAGCTATGTCATTATGTGTGTATGTACGTATCGCTAATGGTACAATACCCTATGGATATCTGGTATCTAGCATGTAAGCATGTCAAGGCATATGTGCAAACATGTAGGTATACAGGTATGCTATATATCATATGCATAAAGAAATATGAATCAGTGTCTCAATGTCCCTAACCAAACAATATTATATAGGTATGTGTGTAGTGCGTAACATGGCAATTATTGACGGTGTGTGTGGCATACAATCAGTGCTCGTGTAATATGAGCCGTCAATAATATGTGCAGTGTCTTAAGGGTACTAGTCCAGACACAACAATAACTCAGAAATAAGGTGAATGCGCAACTCTAAATATGAAATAGAATATGCGACAGGTCAAGTCATTTCTAGCCCAGACGCATAACGTCATGCGGGCGATTCCCCTGTAGATGTTAAATTTACTCACCAACGCTCCTGGCTAAGTGAAGCCTACTGCTCGCTTCCCCTCTTCGCAGCGTCGAAGTTCTCGCCTGCGAACCTAAAATTTCACAAATATATCACATAAGCTAAATATCCTATATCGACGAAAAGACAATGAAAAGCAAGGATAACGCCTTGAAAATTACACTGCGCACTTAGCGCATCTATCGCGCGCGACTTCGGCCAAAAACCCTATCTAGGGTTTCTAAACTACGAAACACCAAGTCTAAATTCCGATCGACCCGATCGCTCAACACAAAACTATTAAATACTAGGAATATAATAGAGATAATCTCGCAACGACCAATCGAACCCACGTTGGAAAAACCCCGAAAACTAGTAAACAACTTATCGCAATATTTCGTACTAGAATCAAGCTAACACATTTATAGTGATTTCAAATATCTTACAATAGCTTAACTAAGTTATCCAAACCATTTCCTTATTTTTAACACCTGCTAGTTAAGTTTTAGCAAAAACCTAGTAAGCAAAATCCTTAATTAAACAAACTAGTAATTAACAATAATTATCATTTTCTACTAGGTTAAGCTTTTCCTAATCACAAATTAACACTTCAATTAACATTAAACACTTAATCAAGTTTTACCCTAACTTGAATTTCATAAAAAAATTATGAATAATGAATTTATCATGATTTAAAAGATATATTAAACATATAATTAGCTAACTTAAATAGCTAGATTAAGATTTAAACAATTAATTAAGGATTAAGTTAAGAGTTTATACCTCTTCAAGCACAAGATTCCATCAACTTAGCCTCCCAAAAATCCAATTTTTCTTGAAGAACAAGCAAGTTTAGTAAAGAGAATTAATGGTTTAATTTTTTATTTAGGAATTTTTTAGATTTATATTGGGATTTTTGATGAGTTTTTGATATTGGAAAATGAAGAAAAGAGCTTGGAAAAATTTGAGGCGGAAATAGGGGAAGAGAGGTCGACCAGGGTGAGGGGGATATTTTTGTAAGAAAAATGGAGAAGTTTCCAGCAAAAATACAATAAATGCTTCATTTAATGCAATTTTGCCACCTTTCATTTTCTTTTCTTTTAAAATTTAAATCCTTTGCACTAAAAATCAATATATTTTGAAGAGAAGCTTCCAAAATAATTGTAGCGATGATTTCCAATGATTTTCATTTAGAAAAAATTTCCCGATTTACGTGCATAATTTACCGCTTAAAATAATATTTTATTTCGGAAAAATTCTATCTGAACCAAAACCTCCCATATACCCCCAAAGTTCGCGCACTAGCTTTATTTTGGCTAAAATAGGTGCCGACAAGTTTCTACGGAAGTTTGATCGAAATCGGGTTAAAACGGAAAATATCGACTATTTTGCCCTAAAACGGAAAAATTCGCAAAACGATTTCTAAAACGTTACAACAATTAGCCGATCAAGTAGGTGTCTAGAAAGGTGTTAACGGGTTAAGCCCCTGGAAAAACAAGGTTTATTTTAATTAGGTCCGTGCGAAAGCACGGGGAACCTCCCTCAAAGTACCGACACTGACCTGGCTGAAAAATTGGCGAACTTGTAAGGTCTAATTAATGCCGGCTAGTCTTACCTTTTAGGGTTTGAAGGAAGATTTGATAAAAACAGTGGGAGTCATCCTGATTAGATATGATAATAACCAATCAAATCTTGCAAGAGCATACGCTAAGTGTTTTCTTCTCTCTCTCTTCAGATAGCGACCATGTCAGGCCTTAATTAAGATAATAATATGGATGTATTGACTGAACCCGCTTGTTATGCTGAGCTGGGGAACGTTGGTTCCGTTCCAACTTATAATTGTTATAAGTCCGAGCAGGAAATTGGAAAATATCCGGATTTCCACGCCACCCAAACGAAGAATGAGCATGTTGATGCATCTTCTTCGGGTGTGTTCGTTACCGAGAACTGTTTCTCAGTACACTCTACGTCCTGGATATTAGATACCGGATCGGGATCCTGCATATGTAATATGTTGCATGGTCTAAGGAAAGGTAGAGAACTTGGAATAGGTGATCATTTTCTAAAAGTAGGGAATGGTGCAAGTGTTGTAGCCAAACCAGTTAGTGAATATCACCTTGTATTACCAAATGGAAATACTTTGATCTTGAACGAATGTTATTACGTGCCCTCTATGATATGCAATTTAATATCAATTTCTTTATTAGATAAAAAAGGATATAACTTTGTAGTAGAGAATAATGTTATGAACATTTACCTAAATCAAGTGTTGATTGAGTTTGGTGCGTTATGTAACGGGTTATATGTTCTGGATCAAAACACAGTTCTTAACGTACAGAACACACACAAGAGGAAGAGTTAAGAAATGAACGAATCTTTCTTGTGGCATTATAGACTAGGTCATATCAATGCGACACGACTAGCTAAGTTACATAAGAATGGATATTTGAATCCGTTCGAATTATCATCTTATGAAACTTGCCATTCATGTCTCAAAGGAAAGATGACCAAAACACCGTTTAGTGGACACGGAGAAAGAGTTACGGAACTCTTGGGACTAATACATAGTGATGTATATGGTCCCATGTCTACACATGCCAGGAATGGTTTCTCATACTTCATTACATTCACTGACGATCTTTCAAGATACGGACATGTGTTCCTGTTGTAACATAAGTCTGAAACTTTTAAGAAATTCAAAGAATATAAGGATGAAGTTGAGAACCAAACGGGTAAAAGTATTAAAATCCTACGATCTGATCGGGGAGGAGAATACTTGAGCACGGAATTTCGTGACTATCTAAAAGTGAATGGGATTCTCTCTCAGCTTACTCCTCGGTATACACCACAGCATAACGGTGTATCGGAACAGAGGAATCGCACCCTATTGGATATGGTGCACTCTATGATGAGTACCGCTGAGTTACCTATTTCTTTCTGGGGTTATGCGCTGGAGACAGCAGCATACCTATTGAATCAAGTTCCATCTAAATCAGTGCCTACCACACCATATGAGATATGGAGCGGGAAGAGACCATATCTTAAAAGAGTTAAGATATGGGTTGTCCGGCCTATGTCAAAAGGAAAAATCCGGACAAACTCGAGGCACGATCAGTTCTTTGCAAGTTTGTGGGATATCCAAAGAATTCATATGGATATTTTTCTACCACAGTGAGGAACAAAATGTGTTTGTTGCTCAACATGCTACCTTTTTAGAAAAGGAACTTCTTGTAAAAGAAATTAGTGGCAAAGAGGTAGAACCGGAAGAAGTTCCATCAACACAAACTGCAACTGAAGATTTAGTGGAACCAGAGGATTTGATAGCTCCCAACAAACCTCAGCCTCTCCGCCGATCTAGTAGGGTTCCTCATCCACCTGAGATATACTACGGTTTTCTCATTGATGGTGGGAGCGAGGATTGCATCATGGAAGATGATGACCCAACTAGCTTCGAGTAGGCCATCACAAGTGGGGACTCTATGAAATGGCCGGATGCAATGCGATCTGAGATGGAATCCATGTACACCAACAAAGTATGGACTTTGGAAGATGCTCCTTAAGGGGTAAAACCCATCAGGAGCAAGTGGATCTTCAAGAAAAAACTTGGTGTAGATAGAAAAGTTGAGACTTTCAAAGTTAGACTTGTTGCAAAAGGTTTTTGTCAACGACCTGGTGTGGATTATGATGAAACCTTTTCTACAGTGGCAATGCTTAAGTCCATCCGGATCTTACTTGCCATCGCTGCATACTATGACTATAAAATCTGGCAAATAGATGTTAAGACAGCCTTTCTAAATGGTGATTTAGAAGAGAGCGTGTACATGACTCAGCCTGAGGGCTTCTTGGACAGTGGGAGCAGCGGGAAGGTGTATAAGCTGCTTAAATCCATCCACGGGTTAAAGCAGGCATCACGGAATTGGAACATCTATTTTGATGTGGTAGTCAAAGAGTTTGACTTCATCAAAAACGTAGATGAACCTTGTATATACAAGAAGGTGGCAGAGAGTAAGGTTGTTTTCCTCGTATTGTACGTGGATGACATACTCTTGATAGGAAATGATATTCCTATGTTGCACTCGGTCAAGCTCTTCTTATCATAAAGATTCTCAATTAAAGATCTAGGTGATGCCTCCTACATCTTAGGGATTAAGATCTATAGAGATAGATCTAAACGGATACTGGGATTGTCCTAATCCAAGTACATAGATACCATACTAAAGAGGTTTAGTATGGAAGATTCCAAGCGTAGGAATTTACCCACGATCACAGGACCCACTCTCTCCAAAGAGATGTCTCCCAAGACTGATTTGGAGAGAGCTCGCATGCAAGGGATACCATATGCTTCGGCAGTAAGAACTATAATGTATGCGATGTTATGTACCAGACCAGATGTAGCATACTCACTAAGTCTAGTGAGTAGGTATCAAGCAGATCCAGGAGAGAATCACTGGGCAGCTGTGAAGAACATTCTCAAGTACTTGAGAAGGACTAAAGATATGTTCTTGGTGTATGGTAACGGAGAACTCTAAATGGAGTCCTTTACCGATTCGAGCTTTCAGAGTGATAAGGACGATTCTAAGTCGGTCTCGGGATTTGTCTTTACCCTCAATGGAGGGGAGGTTTGTTGGAAGAGTTCCAAGCGGGAAACCGTGGCAGACTCGATGATAGAGGCTGAATACATCGCTGCCAACGATACTGCCAAAGAGGAACTTAGTGTGGTTCCATCCATTGAGCATCCAATACCTTTGTATTGCGATAACAATGGAGCAGTGGCCTTGTCCAAGGAACCCAGGTCCCATCAGCGATCCAGGCATATTCTAAGGCGGTGTCACTAGATCCGGGAGATAGTTGATCGCCGGAAGATCGTGGTCAGGAGAGTTGACACGAAGGACAACAAAGCGGATACACTCACAAAGGCCATACCCCAGATACAATTTGAGAGACTCTTCGGGATGTTGGGTATGAGATACTACAACAACTGACCTTAGTGCAAGTGGGAGATTGTTAGTTATATGTATGTCCTTGAGGCCATTATTGTACATGTGATGTATATTATAGTGGATGCTTGGATATATATGGAGAGGAATTTCTTGCTCGACATGATAGTATGCTATCTGGTTGCACTATGTCTTAACATGTAGACTTCTATTATAATACTGTCTTGCTCTCACATGTTGATAAAGCCCTTAGTATGTGTACTTGACTACCAGGACTATGATGTAGATCATACTAGTGGGTCCAAGGGTAGTCCATAAGTACATCCTATAATTGTTCCTAGTCGAGGGTGTATCGAGACAGAGCATCGATATTCAAGAGTAGACTAGCGTATATGCTTCTTGACCCATATGATGGGCGATGGTTGATCCCGCATCCATTGGTGTTTGACATCAAAGATGGTATACGTGTGCTCAGTGGAGACTGGGTACACTGAACGGACTCGCTGAGAACTCCTAGTTGGTATTATACCTATCGTCAGATAGCAGTTCTCTGGTGACACTGGTACAGGTTAGTCTCTAGACCTGAGATCGTCATAGAGTCTTGTATGATTCCCACTGTGCTTTGATTTCTACCTTACCACGTTCAAGAGAACTTGCAAAACGGTGGCTTTTGGGTACAGTCCCGAATCACATGGAGGCAATGAGCGATCAGAAGGGATTCGTCTCTCCCGGTATTGGGGGTTGATGTTGCGCAGTGCTACGATTGGCTATAACAGGAAGTCCCTGGCTAGGGATGATTCGGAGATCTACTGGTAAGTGTTATCAGTAGTTTCTCGACCTGTTATGAGCCTCACATCGACACAAGTTATTAGTTACTGGGGTCTGACGTTTACCACCCCTAGACAAGATATGCGACATATCAGACGAAGTGACCGGACTGTACGGTAGTGTTACTGACAGGCTTTATAGGAGTTAGAGCGAGCTTGCTTGTTGATCTTCTGATCGCTCAATACCCGGGTAGCCGTTACGTCTAGCTAGTACCGCTGATGGCTTATGGGTGCCTGATATGATCATCACCTACTGCCGGCGTATTGACGAGTCTTTAGAGTCCTACACAGAGCTTTACTGGCTCAGGCAAAACAAAGTAGGAGCATATATGTGATATGTGCGAGACCGAGATTAATACGAGTATGTGATACCGTATTCTATTCTCACGATTTATGTTATCGGTTGGTTATATGAGATATAGCTGGGTTATCAAATCAAATGTTGATTCGATAAGTCGATACTGTTATGGGTCGGTTATATGAGATATAGCCGGGTTATCGAATCAAATGTTGATTCGATAAGTTGATACTGTATCGGACGGTTATATGAGATATAGCCGGGTTATCGAATCAAGTGTTGATTCGATAAGTTGATACAAATAATATTAGTCGGTCATATGAGATATAGCCGGATTATTAAATCAAGTGTTGATTTAATGGTTTAATGTAGAATTATATATATTTGATATATTAATTTACCTCAACTAATATTAGCTCACTTAAGCATTTCTTTTCTCACTAATGCATTTAATATATATGTGATATATATAAATTGTATTTCTTATTGTGTCATGCTTGATGCCACAAGCAACATGGGTGTATGAGACTTACACCATGCTAATGATAATGTAGGGTTTATTTATTTAGAGTAAATCAAATATTAGTTGGAAATTAGTCACATGGGTTAGCTTAGTGGAAGCTTGTAGAACCATTGACTTAGTCCACTAGTTTTGTCTTGCACTAGATATTTATTAACCCAACCATTATCTAAACTCATGGTTAAGTCTCTACATGAGTTATATGAGATATTTCTCACCCATGGTTACCATTCACTCTCTCATCCATTATTTACTTCTTCTTCTTCATCAAAAGCTTAGCTTTCTAGGTTTTTGAGAGGAGAAGAAAAGGAGTTAGAAAATTAATTTTAAAGTGCGCAAAAATCCTACTTCATCATCCTCTACTACATTAGCCATTAAGTTTAGGGTGTTAGCTTCACTAATCCCTCATCAGTGAAGAAGTAGCTTGGGTTGGTGTCTTCTCGACGTAGATCATCTTCGGCCTCGAAGACTTCGTGTAAGCTCGTTCCTTTCACCTTGTAGAGCCATTTTAGAGTCCGCAAGATCACTACTTGGAGTGAAGGGACTACCATTCGGAGCTATTGAAGTGAAGAACCGGTCAACAAAGGTTGTATTCCATATTCACTTAGATCTAAAGTTGTTTACACTTTGTATTGTCTAAATCTCTAGTTAAAATTCTAGGGTTAAGGTTTTTTAGCATGTCAAATTTTTGAAAATGGCATGGACGATGCCTCTCGAAACCTTACTGTCGTGCTTAACATTCCTACAGGAATGACCTCTTTAGCAAAATCTAGTAAATGCTACAACCCACTTGGTTTGTTTTGAAAACTATTTGATTTTAAAAGCGGAACTTAAACCACTCCTTTTAAAATCACTCGATTCTACAACGATATCAAGTTCATTACGCAAAAGGTTTTCTTAAAAACTTGTCGTAGCCTTCCGTCATTTCAGATTAGTACTATTTAGTATCCGTGCTACGTTTGTTGGCCTTCGTCAAGGCGTAGTGTGCAGTAGCTGATTAGTGCTTATCTGTTGCATATGATGCGAATGGATTAGGGTAGTCGTACGACCTTGTTGGCCTTCGTCAAAGGTTGTGCGGGTGGGTTTAATTCAATCACAAAATATACAGGTTGAACTTGACTAGCGCCCTATGGTTTGTTGGCCTTCGTCAAGGTCATAGGAAGTTAGGGGCAAAACATTATCAAGAATTTCAGTTGTTGAAATTTGCAAAGAGATTGCATACTTTCTATGAGATAGTTGGATCTCGATACCCACTGCGAGTAAGAGTTACTCGTGGGAGAATTTTGCACTTTACAATTAGCCAATCAAGTAGGTGACTAGAAAGGTGTCAACGGGGTTATGCCTATAGGAAAATGAGGTTTATTTTAATTAGGTCCGTGCGAAAGCACGGGAAACCTCCCTCAAAGTACCGACACTGGCCTGGCCGAACGATTGGCGAACTTGTAGATTGTAATTAATCCCGGCTAGTCTTACCTTTTAGGGTTTGAAGGAAGATTTGATAAAAAACAGTGGGAGCCATCATGATTAGATAAGATAACAACCAATCTAATCTTGAAAGAGCATACGCTAAAGTGTTTTCTTCGCTCTCTCTCCAGGTAGCGACCATGTCACACCTTAATCAAGATAATAATATTGATGTATTGACCGAACCCGCTTGTTATACTGAGATGGGGAACGTTGGTTTCGCTCTATCTTATAATTGTTATATGTCTGAGCAGGAAATAGGGGAATATCCGGATTTCCATGCTACCTGAACGAGGAAAGTGCATGTTGATGCATCTTCTTCGGGTGTGTTCGTTACCGAGAACTGTTTCTTAGTACACTGCGCGTCCTGGGTATTAGATACCAGATCGGGATCCCACATATGTAATATGTTAGATGAGCTAAAGAAAGCTAGAGAACTGGGAAAAGGTGATCATTCTCTAAAGGTAGAGAATGGTGCAAATGTTGCAGTCAAAACAGTTGGTGAATATCACCTTGTATTACCAAATGAGAATACATTGATCTTGAACAACTGCTATTATGTACCCTTTATGATATGCAATTTAATATCAATTTTTTTATTAGATAATGAAGGGTATAACTTTGTAGTAGAGAATAATGCTATGAACATTTTCCTAAATAAAGTGTTGATTGGGTTTGGTACATTATGTAACGGTTTATACGTTCTGAATCAAAACACAGTTCTTAACATACAGAACACACACAAGAGGAAAAGTTCAGAAATGAACGAGTCCTTCTTGTGGCATTGTAGACTAGGTCATATCAATGCGACACGACTAGCTAAGTTACATAAGGATGGATATTTAAACCCATTTGAATTTGCATCTTATGAAACTTGCCAGTCATGTCTCAAAGGCAAAATGACCAAATCTTCGTTTACTGGACACGGAGAAAGAGCTACCGAACTCTTGGGACTGATATATAGTGATGTATGCGGTCCCATGTCTACACATGCCAGGAATGGTTTCTCGTACTTCATTACAGTCACTTATGATCTCTCAAGATACAGACATGTGTTCCTGTTGAAACACAAGTCTGAAGATTTTGAGAAATTCAAGGAATATAAGTGCGAAGTAGAGAACCAAACGGGTTAAAGTATTAAAATCCTTCGATCTGATCGGGGAGGAGAATATTTGAGCACGAAATTCCGTGACTATCTAAAAGAGAATGGGATTCTCTCTCAGCTTACTCCTCCGTATACACCATAGCACAACGATGTATGGGAGCGGAGGAATCGCACCCTATTAGATATGGTGCGCTCTATGATGAGTACTGCTGAGTTGCCTATTTCCTTTTGGGGTCATGCGTTTGAAACAACAATACACCTATTGAATATGGTCCCTACCAAATCTGTGTCTACCACTCCATATGAGATATGGAAGGGGAAGAGACCATGTCTTAATTGTATTAAGATATGGGGTTGTCCGGCTTATGTTAAAACGCAAAATCCGGACAAGCTCGAGGCAATGTCAGTTCTGTGCAAGTTTGTAGGATATCCCAAAAACTCACGTGTGTATACCTTCTACCACACCGAGGAACAAAAGATGTTGTTTCTTGCAATGATACCATTTTAGAAAAGGAATTTCTTGAAAAAGAAATTAGTGACAAAGTGGTAGAACTGGAAGAAGTTCCAGCTACACAAACTACAACTGAAGATTTAGTGGAACCAGAGGATTCGATAGTCCCCGACGAACCTCAGCCTCTCCGCCGATCTAGTAGGGTTCCTCATCCACCTGAGAGATACTACGGTGTTCTCATTAATGGTGAGAGCGAAGATTGCATCATGGAAGATAATTACCAAAATAGCTTCGAGCAGGCCATCACGAGTGGGGATTCTGTGAAATAGCTGGTGTTTACCGCCGAAAGACGCGACCGGGACGTTAGGACGTCTGGCCTAAATTTTGGGGGCAGGTGCTATTTGGATTTATCCATCCACCTCTACGAAGATGCCAAGTTGATTTATGGCACCATGTGTCGGAGGTTTGGATGGATGCAGCCGTTGTAGCGGACTTCGTCAGATTCCCCCTCGTTGTGAGGGGTTTTTGATTGTGGGGATGCTCTTCCCTGCAAGCGCAAGCCTCTGCAGTTAATTACGTTACCGCATCGCGGTAACCAATTTCTCTAGCTCCAGAAGGTCACTTCGTGTCGTGTGTGTTTGTTTTATTTTTGGTTGCCCGTGGATTGTATACGGAGACTAATTTGTGTTTTCGCCCGTAGGGCGTGGATTAGTCCAAATCCGTATTTTCTTAGATCTGGGTTTGGTTTGATTTAAGGATCGTTAATCTCATTTAGGATTAAGATCGACTTAAATATTTGTTAAGGATACGTTGTTAGTGTATATGCCCTAGAGGCCATTATTGTATCATACTAGATTGTATATTACTTAATGAAAGCTTGGGATATTCACAGTTGTATTAACAGTCTTGCTCAAAATAGTAGTATACTACTTGGTTTGTATCTACTTTAATATGTGCATGTGTTTCTTTTAACATATCGCTTACACATATTAGTAGAGCCCTTAGGATCTTTGCTTGATTACCAGCGTTGTGATGGCAGTCACACTAGTGGGGGCTGGGTAGTCTATAAGCACATCCTATAGAGGTCCCTAGTCGTAAGATTATCGAGATGGGGCATCGATACTCCGAAGCAGACTAGTGTATACACTTCTCATCCCAGCAGGGTAGATGGTCTGTCCCACAGCCATCGGTACGTCGTACTGGAGATAGTTTGCAGGTGCTCGTTGGGTTACGAGTACACCGGACAGGACTCGTCGGGAACTGCAGGTTGGTACTATACCTATTGTCAGATTGCAGTTCCCAGGTGACATGAGTATAGCTTAGTTCGTCGACTTGGCACTGCTAATTTGCCTCGAGTGTGTTCCCACTGTACTTAGTTACTACCCTACCATGGATCAAAGGAGTCGTGCAAACAGGTAGTAGTTGGGTGCAGTCCCGAAGCACTTGGAGGCAGTGGCAGTTAGACAAGATTCGTCTCTCCCGGTATTGGGGGTTGATATCGCGCTGTGTATGGAGAGCCATTACGCAAAGTCCCTGGCCAGGGCAAGCGAGATTTACTGGTAGGTGCTCTAGTAGTTTCTCAGGTGTAATAGGCTACACTACGACACGACTTATACCACTATTAAGGGTCTGACGTTTACCGCCCCCTAGGCCCGATATGCGATAGTCCTAGACGAACAGACCGGACTGTACGGAGATTGTCACATACAGGCTCAGTAGGTGTTCGGATGGGTTTCCTCATCGACCTTCTTATCGACATCTACCTGGGGACCGTTACGTACAGCTAGTACCGCTTGCGGCCTATGGTTAAACTGTTAGTTATATATATGCCCTAGAGGCCATTACTATACATTGGATGTATATTGTAGTGGATGCTTGGACATATATAGGGAGGACTTTCTTGCTCGACATGATAGTATGCTATCTGGTTGCTCTTTACCTTAACGTGTATACTGATTGTCTCTCTGTTGCATGTTGGTAAAGCCCTTAGGATGTGCACTTGACTACCTGGACTATGATGCAGATCATACTAGTGGGGACATGGTAGTCCATAAGTACATCCTTCAAAGTCTCTAGTCGTGGGTGTATCGAGACGGGGCATCGATATACCAGTGTAGACTAGCGTATACCTTCTCGACCCATACAGATGGGCGATGGATGATCCCATATCCATTGGTGTTTGACATCAGAGATGATATACGGGTGCTCAGTGGAGACTGGGTACACTGGACGGACTCGCCGAGAACTCCCAGATGGTATTATACCTTACGTCAGATGGCAGTTCTCTGGTGACACTGGTACAGAGTAGTCTGTTGACCCGAGATCGTCATAGAGTCTTGTGTGGTTCCCACTGTGCTTTGATTTCCACATTACCACGTCCAAGAGGGCGTGCAAAACGGTGGCTTTTGGGTACATTCCTGAATCACATGGAGGCAATGAGCGATAGGAGGGGATTCGTCTCTCCCGGTATAGGGAGTTGATGTTGCGCTGTGTTCGATTGGCTATAACCGGAAATCCCTGGCCAGGGTTGCTGAGATTTACTGGTAAGTGTTACCAGTAGTTTCTCGAAATGTTATAGACCTCATATCGACACGACTTATCAAGCTAATGGGGTCTGACGTTTACCACCCCTAGGCGAGATATGCGACATATCAGACGACGAGACCGGACTGTACGGTAAGTGTTACTGGATGGATTCACAGGAGTATGAGCGGGCTTGCTCGTCGATCTTCTGATCGCTCAATACCCGGGTGGCCGTTACGTTTAGCAGACCGCTTGCGGCTTGTGGGTGTTTGATATGATCATCACCTGCTGCCGGCGTATTGACGAGTCTTTAGAGTCCTACACAGAGGTTTCCTGGCTCAAGCGAAACGAAATAGGAGCGCATATGAGATATGTGCGGGACCGAGAATAATGCGTGTATGTGATACCGTATTCTATTCTCGTGATGAATGTATCGATTGGTTGTATGCGATATAACCTAGTTATCGAATCGAGGATTGATTCGATAAGTCGATACATTGGATATTAGTCGGTCATATGCGATATGACCGGATCGTTAAATCAAGTGTTGATTTAATGATTTAATGCATAATTATATATTTGATATATTACTTTGCATTAACTAGTATTGGTTCACTTTAAAAGGATTTTCTCACTTGAAGTTCACAAGTTGTATATGTGATGTACTTTTGTGCACTCTTTTGTATCATGTTTGATGATACATGCATGTTTGTGTGTATGTTTGATTAAACCTTAGTTAAGTAAATGGTTAGGGTTTTAATTAATTAATTAATTAATTTATTTATTCTTTTTGGAAAAGATAAAACGGTGGATTTATTTTTCTTTCTTTGCTTGAAGCTTCTTGAAGCTTCAAAGCATCTTTGAAAGTCCACCACTTTGTCTTCATCCTAAACCTAACCATTCACCTAACTATAGTTTACTCTCTACACATAATCATGGTTGACATTATGATAAGTATTCATTTATTTTCTTTTTGGCATAACACTTATCATATTCATTATCTTCTTCTTCTTCTTCTTCAAGATGAAGAAGCTTGCCTCCATCAATAGCAACTAGTGAAAAAGAGTGAGAAATCCAATTCTAAAGTGAACCCACTTCCTATTTCTTCATCCTCTACCTCTTGCCAAGTACTATAGGGTGTTTTCTTCACAAGTTTCTGGACTTGGTGAAGTTGGAGCTTGATCTAGTGTTGCCTCGACGTAGATCATCTTCGGCATCGAAGTCGACGACCTAGCCCGCCCATTTCTCCGATGAAGCCGACGCTAGAGTCCGGGATCCGATATGGACAGCAAGGGGACTTCATCACGGAGCCATGGAGGTGGAGAACCGGATCTACAAAGGTTGTAGCCTCTTTCTTGTAGTTAAGTTGTTAACTAGTTTCATTTTTCCGCCTAAATTCTAGTCAACGATCCGTATTAGGGTTTCCCGGCACTTGTAAAATTTGAAATTGACATGGTTGATACTATATGAGACCTCATTAGCGTGCCGAGGGTTCCCTACAGTGGTATCAGAGCCTAGCTAGAGCCTTAGGCGAAGTCTAGACGACGTTTGAAATTCGAACGAACCCGAAACCCTAACTCTAAAATGCTCTCTGGAAATTTTCTGAAAATTTGGATTTTTGTGAATTAAAAATTGCTAAAAAATTCAGCAGGGTGTTATTTGAATTACTGTGAAATTCGAGGGGCTGATTCAACTAAAGCGCGGCGGAACCGCGGCACAAGCATGGCTTCATGCTTGTGCGGCGGTTCCGCAGCCATTTTGTCGCATTAATTTATGAATTTTGCACAGTAATTCATGTTTTCTGGTGCTGAGTTTTCTGGGAATTTTTAATTTGAACTCAAGAGTTGAGTTTTCTGGGGTGTTTTGGAGCTTGGATGATTCGATCGGATTATCAGATTTTGTCTATGTGGCTTTCCGGATATTTTAGAATATGTTAAAAGGTTCGACCGGATATAAATACCTACTTTTTCCCCTGCCGGGAAATTTCCAATTGTTGGATTTTTCTGTAGTTTAATCACGTTCTAAGTAGTGCAAGTAACGCGATGGTCCCTCTAGAAGACAACAAACCTTAACTCGATTATGTGACCGTCTTGAACAGCCCTTTGAACCTTCGGGTTTGGGGCAGTACGGCATGCCACATGTGAGGCGTTAGCTTGACCCTTCTACGGCTGGACCGTTGGTACTGAGGCATGAACTGAATGTTTTTAGACTTATTTCATGTGTTGAGCTGTATTGGGAAAACCTGGGTGTTCGATTGTTCGATCGGAAAGTTTAATATTTTCTATTTATCCGGAATGTGATACAATAATTGGAATTCACAAGTAGTTATGAGATAACTGAATGAATGTTATAAACATAGCAGTTTAGTCTCACTTGATCGGTTGCCACGGAATTTTGATGCGATCAAAAGTCCGTCGCAATCACATAGCGTACACGGATACTCGCCGGGTAAACTTAATAGACAGCTACACCCCTTAGCCCCGACCAAGTGACTATAGGAGAACCCCGTCGCCGAAAGCATCCGTCCGGGTGCTCGCGGTAGTGGTGTTCCGCCTTGGTGCACTTCGTCGACGGTATCGGGGGTGCGGCCGTCTACTGAAGTTTGCGACGAGCATTCGATCAGGACGTCGGGAATCTTGTTGAATTGCCCGACTTGATATTGAAAAGAGTTTTCGATAATGAGACTAAAATGCGGGGTTTATAATTGTTAGACATGCGATGTCTAAGGAATTCATTTGATTAGGCATGCGATGTCTATGGAGGTTGCGGATTCCAACTATTGTAGTTTTACACTTTCTTTTCTGTGACCGTAAGTGTAATATGTGATATCGCCGGTTTCGTTGCTATATGTCAACGACAATTGGGATGCGCATATTTACTTACGTTGATGACATGTGATGTTATGTGTTGCTGGATATGTTATATTGGATCGTCGTGTTTGAATAGCCGAGGGGTTTTTATGTGAGATGAGTGTTTTTCATTTTCATTCATGTAAAAACTTGTATGTAATATTCTTTTATTGGGGCACTTCCAGGTTGCGGATGATGTCACCATTTGTATATTATTTACTTTTCTGCACTAGGATAGACCCAAGGAGGGGAGCACAAGTAACCGGGTTCTGGAGTCCAGTGGGAGACCAACTCGAGGAGTCGAGTCCGGGTCTCCTAACTCTAGAATTGGTAGGGTTGCTTGCCGCTCTCGTAGGGGTCTAGGGGTGTGGGTTTGGCTATTCATCGCGACCGTGGAATCCGTGTTTTATACTGGCTCGTATTGAAAACACGGACGTCCTAATATATCCAATATTTCATATGATTCTTCTGCTGCGATATCTGTGATGTGATCATTTGATATGTTCTGTGATAAATACTGTATATATAGTATATATGATATATATGATATAGGCGTTACTTATGTTTTACACCCACGCTAGCCCTGCCCCGCTCTGCCGTTAGTTACCTAACCTAACGGTGCACGAGGGGACATCGAGGCGAATGCGGATGGCATAAGTGTACGTCGTATTTATCTGTGATGTTTAGGTACTTAAATGATGGGACTTCATTAATGTGATTAATGAAAGTAAGAGAAACCTAAACATGTTGTAGAATCGAATTTCAAAAATAAAACAGGTAGCTACAGTTCTTGCTTTGCACAGCGGTACATATGATATATCCTGGACCTTATTCGATAAGGAAAGGACCGAGATCCCTTCACCGGGAGTGACTCCTTTAGCAATAACTGGCAGATGCTACACACTCGGTTTGTCTTTTGATTGCTTCAATAGTTTCTACTTTGCACAGTGATATATATGATATATCCCGCACCTCATTCGATGAGGAAAGGACCGACGATCCCTTCATCGGGAGTGACTCCTTTAGCAAAACTAGAAAAGCCTCAAAAACACTCCATTTTAAAATCATTTGATTCTACAACGATATCAAGTTCATTACGCAATAGGTTTTCAGAAAAACCTGTCGTAGCCCTCCGTCATTTCAGATAAGTGGTAGTTAGTATTCGTGCTACGTTTGTTGGCCTGCGTCAAAGCGTAGTGTGCGGTAGCTAACTAGTATTTATCTGCTTATGCATATGATGCAGATTGGATTAGGGTAGTTGTGCGACTTTGTTGGCCTGCTTCAAGGGTCGTGCGGGTGGGTTTAATTCAATCAGGAAATGACGGGTTGAACTTGACTAGCGCACTATGGTTTGTTGGCCTGCGTCAAGGTCATAGGACGCTAGGGGCAAAATTATCGGGAATTTCAAATGTTGAAATTTGCAATGAGATTGCATACCTTCTATGAGATAGTTGGATCCCGATACCCGCTGCGAGTAAGAGTTACTCCTGGGAGAGTTTTACACATTACAATTAGCCGATCAAGTAGGTGTCTAGAAAGGTGTTAACGGGGTTACGCCTCTGGGAAAGCGAGGTTTACTGTAATTAGGTTCGTGCGAAAGCACGGGGGACCTCCCTCAAAGTACCGACACTGGCCTGGCTGAAAGATTGGCGAACTTGTAGTGTGTAATTAATCCCGGCTAGTCTTTCCTTTTAGGGTTTGAAGGAAGACTTGATAAAAAGCAGTGGGAGCCATCCTGATTAGATAAAATAATAACCAATCTGATCTTGCCAGAGCGCACGCTGAGTGTTTTCTTCTCTCTCTCTCCAGGTAGCGACCATTTCACGCCTTAATCAAGATAATAATACGGATTATTGACCGAACCCGCTTGTTATACTGAGATGGGGAACGTTGGTCCCGCTCCAACTTATAATTTTTATAAGACCGAGTAGGAAATTGGGGATTACCAGAATTCCCATGCCGCCCAAACGAAGAGAGTGCATGCTGATGCATCATCTTCGGGTGTGTTCATTATACAGAACTGTTTCTCAGTATTCTTTACGTCCTGGGTATGTGATACCAGATCAGGATCCCAGATATGTAATCTGTTACATAGGGCTACAGAAAGGTAGAGAACTGAGAACGGGTGATAAGTTTCATGAGACAGAAAACGGGGCAAGAGTTGCAGCCAAGTCTGTTGGTCACTGTCACCCTGTATTACCAATACATTGATTCTGAACAAATGCTATTAGATACCGAACCTGATATACAAAATCGTATCAGTCTCTTTATTAGTAAAGAAAGGATATAATTTTGTATTGTTGGATAATGTTTTTAAACATTTTCTATATCAAAAGTTGATCGGTTCAGGCACGTTATCTAAAAGCATTGACATTCTAAATCAAACTACAGTTCCTAGTATACGGAACACATACAAGAGGAATAGTTCAGAAATGAACGAATCCTTCTTGAGGCATTGTAGACTAGGTCATATCAATGTGACCCGACTAGCTAAGTTGCACATAGATGCATATTTAAAACTGTTTGAATTTACATCTTGTGAAACTTGCCAGTCATGTCACAAAGATACGATGACCATAGCTCTGTTTACTAGAAACAGAGAAAGAGTTAGTGAACTCTTGGGATGATACATGTTGATGTATGTAGATCCCCTGTCTACATATGCCAGGACTGGTTCTTTGTACTTCGTTACATTCTCTGATAATCTCTCAAGATTCAGACATATGTTCCTGTTGAAACACAAGTCCGAACCTTTTGAGATATTCACAGAATATGATTTAGAAGTAGAAAACCAAAACACGGGTTTAAGTATTATGTCCTATGATGAGATCAAGGAGGAGAATACTTAAGCACGGAATTCCTGGATGATTCTAAAGGAGAATGAGATTTTCTCTCAGCATTACTCCTCCGAATACACCATAGCGAGATGGTATATCGGGGCGGAGCAATAGCACCCTATGTGATATGGTATGCTCTATGATGAGTACTACTGTGTTTCCTATTTCCTTTTGGGAGTTATGCACTTGAGAAGCTGCATACCAATTGAATTGGGTTCCAATCAAATCAGTTGCCTACCGCTTCATATGTGATATGGAAAGGGAAGAGCCCATATCTTAAGTTGGTTAAGATTTGGGGTTGTCCGGGCTATGTCTAAAAGAATAATCCGGACAAGCTCGAGGCAAGGTCTGTTATGTACAACTGGAAAGGTTCCAGCTATACAAACAACAGCAGATGATTTGGTAGAACCAAAGGATTCAGTAGGTTCCAACGAACCTCAGCCTCTCCGCCGATCTAGTAGGGTTCCTCACCCACCTGAGAGATATTTCGGTTTCTCTATAACAGTGGGAGCGAGGAATGCATCATGAGATGATGACCCAACTAGTTTCGAGCTGGCCATCAGGAGTGGGACTCTATAAGAATGGCTGGATGCTTAGTGATCTGAGATGGAATCCTTATACACCAACAAAGTATGGACTTTAGTTGCTTTATCTGAAGGGTTAAATCCCCATCAGGAGCAAGTATATCTTGAGAAGATTACTCGGTGTAAATGGAAAAGTTGAGACTTTCAAAGCTAGACTTGTTAAAGCTTTTCGTCATCGACCAGGCGTGGATAATGATGAAACCTTTTCAAGTGGCTATGCTTAAGTCCATCCAGATCCTACTTGCCACGGCTACATACCATGACTACGATATCTGGCGGTTGGGTGTCATGACTGCTTTTCTTAAATGATGTTTCAGAAAAGAGAGTCTGTAAGTACACAGTCAGAGGGCTTCGTAGACAGTGGGAGCAGCGGAAACGTATGCAAGATGGTTTATGTGATAAAGCAGGCATCGCGGAGTTGGAACATCTGTTTTGATGTAGTAGTCAAATAGTTTGACTTCATCAAAATGGTAGATGAACCTTGTATATACAAAAAGGAAGTATGGAGTATGGTGGTGATCCTCGTAGAGAACGTGGATGACATACTCTTGATAGGGAAGGAGTTTCCTATGCTACGCTCGATCAATCTCCGCTTATCACAATGATTCTCCACATAGGATCAAAATGATACCTCCTAAATCCTGGATTTTGGATCTATGAGATAGATCTAAATGGATGTTAGGATTCTCGCTAGTTGTAGTGAGACGGTATCAATTGATCCTGGGGAAAATCACTGGAAAGGTTCCAGGGTGATAAGGACGACTGAATGTCAGTCACAGGCATTGTCTTTACCCTCAGTAAAGGGACGGTATGTTGGAAAAGTTCCAAGCTAGATACCATGGCTAACTAGACGATAAAGGCAGGATACATCGCTACTTAAGATGCTACCAAAGAGAATGTTTGGGTGTATATTGGTTCATGAGATGAACTACGTTCCAACCATTGTGAGACAATGGAGTTGTGGCTTATGCTAAGGAACGCCGGTCCCATCAGTGATCCAGATATATTCTAAGGCAGTATCACCTGATCATGGAGATGGTTGATCTCCAAGGAGATCGAGGTTAGGAGAGTAGACTCAGAGGAAAGCACGGCGGATCCACTCACAAAGGCCTTTTCCCAGAGAGAGACTTTTATGGGATGGTTGAGTATGAGATACTGCAACCACTGCTATCAGATGGCCCTAGTGCAAGTGGGAGATTGTTAGTTATATGTATTGTAAGTCGATATAGTACACCCCAGTACTTGTGGGGAGGCGGAATTTTCAAAAACGATCATGTTTAAAGAACGAACATCGACTAACCGCTTGAATCGAAGCTAAACTATAAATAACCGTACACAAAGAGTTTCTTATCAATTGTGTTTAGGGATTATACCTAATGAAACCGGTCCTTCGTCTTTGTGTCCTCCTTTGTTCTCCTCGACCTTCTCTAGGTAGTAGACGATCCACCCGAGAGCAAAACACCAAGCTACACCTCTAACTTGAGGTAACTAATCTACTTCGATTGCTAATCAAAGAAGAAAAGATGATATAGAGTGAAGGTAATGGATGTTTAAGTCTAACTAATCCTTTGATCTCAACACATGAGGATTAAGGATTAGTCTCTTGAAGATGAGAGCTTGAGGAGAGAGAATGTGAGATGAGTGAATGAGATGAGATTGAGTGTATCATAATATATTATGAAGCATTCTTATTTTAGAATAATGAATAATAGAAATGAATAAGCATGCTTCATAAATGAAAAGAGGTGATTCATTAGGCATGAGTCATTAAGCATTTATGGTGCATTAATGACCATGATGAATCACCCTCATGACTCACTAATCTTATCCAAAGCTTATGTCACCTCAACCTCCTTAGTCACATCTTCTAGAAGCTTCTCGTACAATTACGAGAACGCCCCTCCAATCCGCAAAAATACGGAAAAACTTTAGACTGAAAAAATCCAATAACCGGATACCAGTAACTGGCTTAAACCAAAGCCGACTGGTAAAAACTGTCCGAAAGTCGTACGTGCGTAAACGCACGTATGCGTCCGAACCCTTTGTCGCAAAACCATGCAACCTCTATATCGTTTCGCCTGGAGTAGGAAACTCTCTGTGTGGGACTCTAGAGACTCGACTACTACGCTGGCAGTGGGTTTAACCACAGACCGCAAGCGGCACTAGCTGTACGTAACGGTCCCCAGGTAGTTGTCGATGAGGAAACCCATCCGAACTCCTACTGAGTCTGATGTGACAATCTCCATACAGTCCGGTCCGTTCGTCCAAGACTATCGCATATCGGGCCTAGGGGGGCGGCAAGCGTCAGTCCCCTAATAGCGGTATAAGTCATGTTGGAGGGAAGCCCATTACACCCTGAGAAACTACTGGAACCTACCAGCAAATCTCGCTTGCCCTGGCCAGGGACTTTGCGTAATGGCTCTCTGACACAGCACGATATCTACTCCCAATACCGGGAGGGACGAATCCTGTCTAACCGCCACTGCCTCCAAGTGCTCGGGACTGCACCCAACTGCTACCTGTTTGCACGACTCCTTTGAGCCGTGGTAGGATAGCAATCTAAGAACAGTGGGACACACTCGAGGCGAAGTAGCAGTGTCAAGTCTGCGGACTACGCTGTACTCATGTCACCTGGGAACTGCTCACTGACGACTGGTATCAAACCAACCAACAGTTCCCTGTGAGTCCTGTCCGGTGTACCCGTAACCTAACGAGCACCTGCATACTATCTCCAGTACGACGTACTGACGGCTGTGGGACAGACCATCTCCCCAACTGGGATGAGAAGCGTACACACCAGTCTACTCCGGAGTATCGATGCTCTGTCTCGATAATCCAACGACCAGGGACCTGAATAAGGATGTGCTTGTAGACTACCCAGCCCCCACTAGTGTGACTGCCATCACAACGCTGGTAGACAAGCAAGATCCTAAGAGCTCTATCAATACGTATACTCACATATTAAGATAGAAAAACCAAGTAGCATACTACCATGTTTAGCAAGACTGTTATATACATGTGAATATCCCAAGCTTCCATTAAGTAATATAAAAGCTAGTATGATACAGTAATGGCCTTCTAGGGCATAAACACTAACAATCTCCCACTTGTACTAGGGCCATGTACTGGCATATCGTAGACCAATGATCTCGAGTAGCCTCTCGAACTGAATCTGAGGAAGGGCCTTCGTGAATGGATCAGCAATGTTCTCTTCTGAAGCAACTCTCCGAACCTCGATCTCCTGACGATCAATGATCTCCCTGATCAGGTGATACCGCCTCAAGATGTGTCTGGACTTCTGATGGGACCTTGGTTCCTTCGCTAAAGCTATAGCTCCGTTGTTGTCGCAATACAGAGGTATTGGATCAACTATGGTAGGAACAACCTGAAGTTCTGTTAGGAACTTCTTCATCCAGACTGCTTCTTTTGCGGCATCGCAAGCAGCTATATACTCCGCTTCCATCGTCGAGTCAGCAACGGTGTCCTGCTTGGAGCTCTTCCAGCACACCGCCCCTCCATTGAGGGTAAAGACATAACCCGACATGGACTTGGAATCGTCCTTATCACTCTGGAAGCCGGAATCAGCAAAGGCCTCCAACCTGAGGTCTTTTGCGCCGTAAACCAAGAACATCTCCTTAGTCCTCCTCAGGTACTTGAGAATGTTCTTTACTGCTATCCAGTGCTTCTCCCCTGGGTCTGACTGATACCGGCTTACCACGCTCAGTGCGTAAGCTACATCTGGTCTGGTACACAACATCGCATACATTATAGAGCCTACCGCAGAAGCGTAGGGTATAATAGACATGCGTTCCCTTTCCAAATCAGTCTTGGGAGACATCTATTTGGAGAGGGTGATTCCGTGACAAGCCGGTAGATTACCGCGCTTAGAATCTTCCATACTGAATCTTTTCAGTACAGTGTCGATATACCTGGACTGCGAAAGTCCCAACATCCCCTTGGATCTATCACGATAGATCCGGATCCCCAGAATGTAAGAGGCATCACCCAGGTCTTTCATGGAGAACCTGTGTGACAAGAATCCTTTGACAGATTGTAGCATAGGAATGTCATTTCCTATCAATAGAATGTCATCCACGTACAAGACGAGGAATACGACACTTCTGGCCACAACTTTACTATATATGCACGGTTCATCTGGATTTTTGATAAAGTCATATTCTTTGACTGTCTCATCAAAACAGATGTTCCAACTCCGCGATGCCTGCTTTAGTCCATAAATGGACTTAAGCAGCTTGCATACTTTCCCGCTGCTCCCACTCTGATTGAAACCCTCTGGCTGATCCATATAGACGCTCTCTTCTAAATTTCCATTCAGAAAAGCCGTCTTTACGTCCAACTGCCAGATTTCATAATCATGGAAGGCAGCAATAGCAAGAAGGACCCGAATGGATTTGAGCATAGCCACTGGAGAAAAAGTTTCGTCATAGTCCAAACCAGGTCTTTGACGAAAACCCTTTGCAACAAGTCTAGCCTTATAGGTTTCCACCTGTCCATCTACACCAATCTTTTTCTTGAAGATCCATTTGCATCCTATGGGTTTTACCCCATCTGGAGCAAAGTCCAAAGTCCATACTTTGTTGGTGTACATGGACTCCATTTCGGTCCGCATTGCATCTAGCCATCGTACCGAGTCGCCGCTCTGGATGGCCTGCTGGAAGTCAGTAGGTTCATCATCATCTATGATGCAATCCTCTCTATCCCCGTCTATGAGAAAACCGTAGTATCTCTCAGGCGGATGAGACGGCCTACTACTCCTACGGAGGGGTGCGGGAATGTTCTGTTCTTCTTGAACCTCTGGTTCTACCAAACTTTCAGTAGCAGTTTGTGGTTCTGGAATTTCTTCCAGTTCTATTTCGCTCCCACTTATTTCCTTTTCTAAAAACTGATATTCTAGAAAATGGGCATTACGAGAAACAAACACCTTTTGTTCCTCTGCGTAATAGAATAGATATCCCTTGGAGTTCTTTGGATATCCCACAAACTGACACTTTACTGATCGTGCCTCGAGCTTGTCCACATGCTGCTTCTTAACAAAAGCTGGACATCCCCAAATCTTTAGATACTGAAGATAGGGTTTCTTCCCACTCCACATCTGATATGGTGTGGTAGGCACAGTCTTGGTAGGAACCATGTTCAAAAGATATGCCGCTGATTCTAGCGCATAACCCCAGAAAGATCGCGGGAACTCAGCATTACTCATCATGGATCGTACCATATCCAATAGGGTTCGATTCCGTCTCTCCGATACACCGTTATGCTGTGGAGTGTATGGAGGAGTAAGCTGAGAGAGAATTCCTTTCTCTTTTAGGTAACCTAGGAACTCGGCACTCAAGTATTCACCACCTCGATCAGATCTTAGTGTCTTAATACTTTTGCCGGTTTGGTTTTCTACTTCATTCTTATACTCTTGGAATTTCTCAAAAGCCTCGGATTTATGTTTCATCAGATAAATGAATCCGTATCTTGAGTAATCATCCGTGAAAGTAATGAAGTAGGAAAAACCACCTCTTGCATGTGTAGACATTGGACCACATACATCGCTGTGTATGAGTCCTAAGAGCTCGCTCGCTCTTACTCCTTGTCCAGTAAATGGAGTCTTTGTCATCTTTCCTTTGAGACAAGATTGATAAGTGTCATAAGATTGATATTCGAACGAGTCCAAATATCCTTCTCTATGCAACTTAGTCAACCTTCTCTCATTGATGTGACCCAGTCTACAATGCCATAAGAAAGCTTTATTTAAATCTGGAGACTTTCTTTTTAGTGTGTTCTGGACATTGAAAATTTAGAGTTGGTTTAAAACATATATTCCGTTATTTAATGTACCGGACCCAATCAAACCATGATTAAGGTGGATGTTGACAACATCTCTTACAAACGTGAAATCATAACCTTTATTTGATAACAAGGAAACTGATATGATATTACACGTTAAGCTGGGTACAAAATAACAGTTATGTAAAACCAAAATGTGTCCACTCGTCAATCCTAGGTGATAATCCCCGACGGACGCAGCTCCCACGCTAGCTCCGTTAGCAACCCTGAGGATCATATCACCTTCCTTCAGCACTCTACGGTTTCTCAGTGCCTGCAATGAATTGCAAATATGAGATCCTGATCCGGTATCCAATACCCAGGAAGTAGAGTTGATCGACAGACAATTCTCAATTACAAACACACCTGAAGTCGAAGCCACAGCTTGCTTCGGTTCCTGGTTCTTGGCGTTCCACGCCTTGCAATCCTTCTTCCAGTGCCCTTTCCTGTGACAATGGAAGCACTCATCCTGGCCAACTATCGGTACTGCTTTCTTTTTCTTTCCCTTCCCTCCCACCTTACTAACACCTCCTCTAGGTTTGGGTGCGGCCTTCTTCTTCCTTCCTTTGGCCCTAGCCTTGGACCCGGAAGAAGATGAACCGCCAACAAACATAGCGGGTGTTTCCCTTGAATTCTTCAAGGTGCCCTCTGCACTCCTTAACATGTTCAGGAGTTCCGGAAGTTCAACTTCTTTTCTTTGAAGGTTGAAGTTCAGGATAAACTGGGCGTAGGTGTGAGGAAGGGACTGGAGAATAAGGTCTGTATAGAGCTCATTATCCAAAGTCGTCCCAAGGTCTGTGAGCTCTTCTATATAGCCGATCATCTGTAGGACATGTTCACCTACCGATGACCCGACAGCCAACCTCGCTCGAAACAAGTTCTTAGAGGTCTCGTATCTTGCTATACGAGATTGCTCTCCATAAAGTTCCTTTGTATGGAGAAATATGCCATCTAGGGACATATCCTCGTGCCTCCTCTGATGTTCATTGTTCATCGAGGCAAGCACGATGCACTTAGCTCTCGCGCAATCTAAATCCCAGGTTTTGCGGATTTCCTTATCCGCATTACTGGATTTGGGACCAGGGACAGCAGGTGCCGTAGCGGTGAGGACGTACCCCAGTTTGTCATAGGTCAAAGCCATCTTGACATTCCGCAGCCAATCTTTATAGTTTGGCCCCGTCAGTATATTTTTCTCTAAAAGTAACTTAAGTCCATTCATTTTCAGGGTCGCTGCAATTAGGAGAGAGAGAAGAAAACTCTTTAGCATGATGCTCTTGCAAGTTTAGAGTGGTTTTTAGTTTATCTAAACTGGATGGTTCCCACTGTTTCTCGAATCCTTCCTCAAACCATAAAAGAAGAATTAGCCAGGACTATTCTCACTGTACAATACTTGCTTAACCGTTCAGCCAGGCCAGTGTCAATACTTCGAGGGAGGTTTTCCAACGCTTTCGCGAAGTTCCTTAATTAAATAACCTCTTTTCTCTGGGGGCGTAACCCCGCTGACACCTTTCTGGACACCTACTTGGTTTATAGCATTGATCGTTAAGCGACGAATATCCTGATAAGTAGCATATACTCACAGTAGGATCGGGATCCAAATATCATCGTCTGATAATGTTGTAGGAATGCTACCAACATTCATCAAACTCAAAATGGTATGCATCTCTTTGCAAATTTCAGTTTCTTTAGAAATTCCCGATATATATTTTTGCCCCATGCTCTTATGACCTTGGCGTTGGTCAAAATATCATAAGTCACATGTCAAGTTCTACCCATCATTATCTTGTTAATTTGAACCCATCCGTACATATCCTTGACGTTGGCCAAAATGATCATACGACTGTCCCAAACTAACTCATCTATCTATGCAACAAATGAATACCCAGCAGCTACCAAACACTATGCCTTGGCGTTGGTCAAAATACATAGCTTGAATACTACTGAATACCCAGATGAAATGACGGAGGGCTACGACTGGTTTTGGCGAAACCGTGAACGTAGTGAACTTGATATAACCGAAGGAACCTGATAGCTTTTAAAAGGAGTGGTTAAAGCTCCGCATTTAAAAATATCTGTTTTTAAAATTAACCGAGTGGTTTCTTTTAAATTGTTCCAACGATTAAAACTTTGGTTTGTTTTTCTTTGCATTATAGATAATGCGTCCCATCATTAACCTATCATTGCAGAAAACAACGAAAATACAACGTCCTCTTATGCCATCCGCATTCGCCACGGGGTCCCGTCATCACCCGTTAGGTTACTTAACTAACGACAGAGCGGGGGCTGGGCTAGCGCGGGTGTAAAACATAAGTGACGTCTAAATAGCTATCATAAATATAGATATTTTACATTCGTCTGACGCAATGATATTCATTCCAGAACACAGATAAACAATATTGGATTTGCAAGCAATCTGTATTTCTTTTGAGCCTGCAAGAAAAGACAGATTACACAGTTGTGATGAATAGCCGTTACCCCACCCTCGACCCCTACGGGTACGGCAAACTACCCGCCCGGCAGTTTGTGTACCCCACCTTGGGTCAGTCCTAGGAGCAAAAACAGTAAAATGAAATAATACAACGGTGGCTACAACCGCAACCTGGATGTGCCCCGCAAAAACAATATTACAACAAATTACATTTACAACAAATGAATTAAACAATAACCTATTGCAAACCCCGGCTATACACCACAACAGTCCAATACAGTTTATATGCACAAACAGATATAACCATTTCAGAAATGTGCAACCCCCTGCCAACCGACATACTAGCAGTTGGGGAAGGTTTACGAACACATTAATCAATCACAGATATAATCCAACATGCAAATACTGTACAATTTCGATCGACTAAACATTTTTAGTATTGCTCCAAAAACTGCTCTGTAAACTGGAGACCTGAGCAAAATTAAAAAATTCCAGAAAATCCCAAATTTCACAGAGAAGCAACAGAAGAAAACTGAGTTCCTGACTCGCCAACTCGGCGGCGGAAGCGCGGCGACTCAGTAGGCTGAGGCCGCGGTTCCGCGGCGAGTTAGGCGATTCAGGCGACTGTTTTTCTTGGGTGTTCTACTGTGGTCATTTCAAGCTTTCTGCACTAACCTGAAAAATTTTTGGACATCATTTTAAATTCGACAGAAACTGATATTATTTAGGGTTTTCCGGCTTCGTTTTTTCGTTCGAAATTCGTACAAATTTGCAATCAAGTTATTTATTGTTTAGCGAGGCTCTGATACCACTGTAAGTCGATGTAGTACACCCCAGTACTTGTGGGGAGGCGGAATTTTCAAAAACGATCATGTTTAAAGAACGAACATCGACTAACCGCTTGAATCGAAGCTAAACTATAAATAACCGTACACAAAGAGTTTCTTATCAATTGTGTTTAGGGATTATACCTAATGAAACCGGTCCTTCGTCTTTGTGTCCTCCTTTGTTCTCCTCGACCTTCTCTAGGTAGTAGACGATCCACCCGAGAGCAAAACACCAAGCTACACCTCTAACTTGAGGTAACTAATCTACTTCGATTGCTAATCAAAGAAGAAAGGATGATATAGAGTGAAGGTAATGGATGTTTAAGTCTAACTAATCCTTTGATCTCAACACATGAGGATTAAGGATTAGTCTCTTGAAGATGAGAGCTTGAGGAGAGAGAATGTGAGATGAGTGAATGAGATGAGATTGAGTGTATCATAATATATTATGAAGCATTCTTATTTTAGAATAATGAATAATAGAAATGAATAAGCATGCTTCATAAATGAAAAGAGGTGATTCATTAGGCATGAGTCATTAAGCATTTATGGTGCATTAATGACCATGATGAATCACCCTCATGACTCACTAATCTTATCTAAAGCTTATGTCACCTCAACCTCCTTAGTCACATCTTCTAGAAGCTTCTCGTACAATTACGAGAACGCCCCTCCAATCCGCAAAAATACGGAAAAACTTTAGACTGAAAAAAACCAATAACCGGATACCAGTAACTGGCTTAAACCAAAGCCGACTGGTAAAAACTGTCCGAAAGTCGTACGTGCGTAAACGCACGTATGCGTCCGAACCCTTTGTCGCAAAACCATGCAACCTCTATATCGTTTCGCCTGGAGTAGGAAACTCTCTGTGTGGGACTCTAGAGACTCGACTACTACGCTGGCAGTGGGTTTAACCACAGACCGCAAGCGGCACTAGCTGTACGTAACGGTCCCCAGGTAGTTGTCGATAAGAAGGCCGATGAGGAAACCCATCCGAACTCCTACTGAGTCTGATGTGACAATCTCCATACAGTCCGGTCCGTTCGTCCAAGACTATCGCATATCGGGCCTAGGGGGGCGGCAAGCGTCAGTCCCCTAATAGCGGTATAAGTCGTGTCGGAGGGAAGCCCATTACACCCTGAGAAACTACTGGAACCTACCAGCAAATCTCGCTTGCCCTGGCCAGGGACTTTGCGTAATGGCTCTCTGACACAGCATGATATCTACTCCCAATACCGGGAGGGACGAATCCTGTCTAACCGCCACTGCCTCCAAGTGCTCAGGACTGCACCCAACTGCTACCTGTTTGCACGACTCCTTTGAGCCGTGGTAGGGTAGCAATCTAAGAACAGTGGGACACACTCGAGGCGAAGTAGCAGTGTCAAGTCTGCGGACTACGCTGTACTCATGTCACCTGGGAACTACTCACTGACGACTGGTATCAAACCAACCAACAGTTCCCTGTGAGTCCTGTCCGGTGTACCCGTAACCTAACGAGCACCTGCATACTATCTCCAGTACGACGTACTGACGGCTGTGGGACAGACCATCTCCCCAACTGGGATGAGAAGCGTACACACCAGTCTACTCCGGAGTATCGATGCTCTGTCTCGATAATCCAACGACCAGGGACCTGAATAAGGATGTGCTTGTAGACTACCCAGACCCCACTAGTGTGACTGCCATCACAACGCTAGTAGACAAGCAAGATCCTAAGAGCTCTATCAATACGTATACTCACATATTAAGATAGAAAAACCAAGTAGCATACTACCATGTTTAGCAAGACTGTTATATACATGTGAATATCCCAAGCTTCCATTAAGTAATATACAAGCTAGTATGATACAATAATGGCCTTCTAGGGCATAAACACTAACATGTATGCCCTAGAGGCCATTACTATACATTGGATGTATATTGTAGTGGATGCTTGGACATATATAGGAAGGACTTTCTTGCTCGACATGATAGTATGCTATCTGGTTGCTCTTTACCTTAACGTGTATACTGATTGTCTCTCTGTTGCATGTTGGTAAAGCCCTTAGGATGTGTATTTGACTACCTGGACTATGATGCAGATCATACTAGTGGGGACATGGTAGTCCATAAGTACATCCTTCAAGGTCCCTAGTCGTGGGTGTATCGAGACGGGGCATCGATATACCAGTGTAGACTAGCGTATACCTTCTCGACCCATACAGATGGGCGATGGATGATCCCATATCCATTGGTGTTTGACATCAGAGATGATATACGGGTGCTCAGTGGAGACTGGGTACACTGGACGGACTCGCCGAGAACTCCCAGATGGTATTATACCTTACGTCAGATGGCAGTTCTCTGGTGACACTGGTACAGAGTAGTCTGTTGACCCGAGATCGTCATAGAGTCTTGTGTGGTTCCCACTGTGCTTTGATTTGCACCTTACCACGTCCAAGAGGGCGTGCAAAACGGTGGCTTTTGGGTACAGTCCCGAATCACATGGAGGCAATGAGCGATAGGAGGGGATTCGTCTCTCCCGGTATAGGGAGTTGATGTTGCGCTGTGTTCGATTGGCTATAACCGGAAATCTTTAGCCAGGGTTGCTGAGATTTACTGGTAAGTGTAACCAGTAGTTTCTCGAAATGTTATAGACCTCATATCGACACGACTTATCGAGCTAATGGGGTCTGACGTTTACCACCCCTAGCCGAGATATGCGACATATCAGACGACGAGACCGGACTGTACGGTAAGTGTTACTGGATGGATTCACAGGAGTATGAGCGGGCTTGCTCGTCAATCTTCTGATCGCTCAATACCCGGGTGGCCGTTACATTTAGCAGACCGCTTGCAGCTTGTGGGTGTTTGATATGATCATCACCTGCTGCCGGCGTATTGACGAGTCTTTAGAGTCCTACACAGAGGTTTCCTGGCTCAAGCGAAACGAAATAGGAGCGCATATGAGATATGTGCGGGACCGAGAATAATGGGTGTATGTGATACCGTATTCTATTCTCGTGATGAATGTATCGATTGGTTGTATGCGATATAACATAGTTATCGAATCGAGGATTGATTCGATAAGTCGATACATTGGATATTAGTCGGTCATATGCGATATGACCGGATCGTTAAATCAAGTGTTGATTTAATGATTTAATGCATAATTATATATTTGATATATTACTTTGCATTAACTAGTATTGGTTCACTTTAAAAGGATTTTCTCACTTGAAGTTCACAAGTTGTATATGTGATATACTTTTGTGCACTCTTTTGTATCATGTTTGATGATACATGCATGTTTGTGTGTTTGTTTGATTAAACCTTAGTTAAGTAAATGGTTAGGGTTTTAATTAATTAATTTATTTATTTATTTATTCTTTTTGGAAAAGATAAAATGGTGGATTTATTTTTCTTTCTTTGCTTGAAGCTTCTTGATGCTTCAAAGCATCTTTGAAAGTCCACCACTTTGTCTTCATCCTAAACCTAACCATTCACCTAACTATAGTTTACTCTTTACACATAATCATGGTTGACATTATGATAAGTATTCATTTATTTTCTTTTTGGCATAACACTTATCATATTCATTATCTTCTTCTTCTTCTTCTTCAAGATGAAGAAGCTTGCCTCCATCAATGGCAACTAGTGAAAAAGAGTGAGAAATCCAATTCTAAAGTGAACCCACTTCCTATTTCTTCATCCTCTACCACTTGCCAAGTAGTATAGGGTGTTTTCTTCCAAAGTTTCTGGACTTGGTGAAGTTGGAGGTTGATCTAGTATTGCCTCGACATAGATCATCTTCGGCATCGAAGTCGACGACCTAGCCCGCCCATTTCTCCGATGAAGCCGACGCTAGAGTCCGAGATCCAATATGGACAGCGAGGGGACTTCATCACGGAGCCATGGAGGTGGAGAACCGGATCTACAAAGGTTGTAGCCTCTTTCTTGTAGTTAAGTTGTTAACTAGTTTCATTTTTTCGCCTAAACTCTAGTCAACGATCCGTATTAGGGTTTCCCGGCACTTGTAAAATTTGAAATTGGCTTGGTTGATGCCATATGAGACCTCATTAGCGTGCCGAGGGTTCCCTACATAAACCCACTGCCAGCGTAGTGTCGAGTCTTTAGAGTCCCACACAGTGAGTTTCCCTGCATCGGGCAAAAGGTGTAGAGGCCGTATGGTTTTACGGCAGGGCCATGATCACTTACGTACACTTATGCACGTACTTTGATCGGGCAGATAATACTAGTGGGCTTTGGTTTAAGCCGGATCCTAGTATTATACAGATGGATTTATTCAGTCTCAGTTTATCCGTGTTTTTCGTAAATACGGATGGGAGGGGCAGTCTCGTAATTTGTCGGGAAGCTTCTAGAAGGAGATGACTCATTTGGTTTTATTTCTTTTTGGATTTAAACTAAATGAGGTGGAGAAGATGAGGTGTAGGTTTTCATTAAATGAACCATGACTCATGAGGTGATTCACCATTTGAATTAAATGAAGCATGCTTGATATTATCTTGATTTAATCAAGAGAGATATTTTATATGCTTCATATTATTCAAGCATGATAGATAATTCATTTCATTATTACAAACACTTTCTCTCTCCTCAAGTCTTCATCTTCTTCCTCCAACCCTAATAGCTCTCATGTGTTGAGAATCCTAGGGTTTAAAGAGACTAAGTACTCCATCTAAATTCTCTACACCCTCCAGGACTTCTAGATTAGAAAACTAGAAGCCGTAGTTATCTCAGATTCGAGATAGGAGCTCGGACTATAGACTCTCGGGTGGATCGTCTTTGACTCGAGGAGGCCGTTGAGGTACCTATGATCCATAGAGCCGACGACGTGTGGAGGACAACGATGAAGACCCGATGGACATGTAACGTGAGTTATAACTTCGAATCCGAGTAGTTAAACCTCTCATAGTTTTCTAGTAATGGTTTAGACACGATCTGTGTGCTCAAGTCCGTGTTACGAAGCTTTGATAATTGTTTTTCATATATTCCGCCTCCCCGCGAACTCGTGGGGTGCGTGACATGGACTTACAGTGGTATCAGAGCCTACTAAACCTTTACTAGCTTGTTAGAAACTTATTAGAACTTCGATCGACGGAAAAACACGAAAACTTAATCCCGGCTCCCTCAAATTTCTGTCGATTTTAAACCTGCCGAAAAAATTATTTTAGAGGCATGAAAAATCAGTGCAGGGAATTATAAGAATACTGGAGAAACAAGAGACCCTAACTCGGTTAGACGACCGCGGAAGCGCGGCGAATTGGTCAATTCGCCGCAGATCCGCGGCCGAGTCGACCCCGAGTTGGCTCGTTTTTCCACAGTATGTCTTATTTTTGGGTGTTCTGTTTTCTTGTATATTTGGTTTCTACCCAGGTCTTTTGAGTGCTGGCTTGCATTTGGGGTAGACACGGAAAATAGTTATCGATCGAAATTCTAAGTTATTTGTTAATCGGGTTTTTTATGTGTTCGTAAACCTCCGCTAATTGCTAGTATGTCGGTTAGTTGGGGGTTGCATATTTCTGTAATGGATATATTGGTTTGTGTATATGAACTTCATTGGATCGTCGTGGATTAATAGCCGAGGATGTGAGATGAGGTTTTTTTTATCTTTCATTCGATGTAAATTGTAAAGTGTTGTAATATTCTTTTGCAGGGCACATCCGGGTTGAGGTTGTAGCCACCGTTGTATTATTTCATTTCCTGTTTATTGCTCCTAGGATAAACCCAAGATGGGGTGCACAAACTACCGGGTACTTTGAAGTGTTAAATGGCCTACTCACATTGTTGAGGGAGACTGTTTCACTTCTGGTACTAGGCGGGTAGTTTGCCGCACCTGTAGGGGTCTAGGATGGGGTTTGGCTATTCATCGCGACCGTGTAATCAGTCTTTTGTTGCAGGCACAAACGAAACGCGGATTCCTACTATATCCAATATGTTCATCTGTGATATGGAATGTCTATTATTGCGTCTGACGAATGTACAATATTTATATATGATATCTAGTAGGCGATGCTTATGTTTTGCATCCACGCTAGCCCAGCCCCCGCTCTGTCGTTAGTTAAGTAACCTAACGGTTGAATGACGGGACCCAGTGGCGAATGCGGATGGCATGAGCGGACGTTGTATTTTCGTTGTTTTCTGCAATGATAGGATAATTGATGGGACACATTATATTAATGCAAAGAAAACAAACCAAAGCTGAATCATTGAAACAATTTTAAAAACCACTCGGTTATTTTAAAAATCGCAGACTTTTAATTACGGGGCTTAAACCACTCCTTTTAAAAGCTATCAGGTTCCTTCGATTATATCAAGTTCACTACGTTCACGGTTTTGCCAAAACCAGTCGTAGCCCTCCGTCATTTCATATGAATATTCAATAGTATTCAAGCTATGTTTGTTGACCTTCGTCAAGGCATAGTATTTGGTAGCTGCTGAGTGTTCATATGTAGTATAGATAGATGCGTTGGTTTGGGACAGTCGTATTACCTTGTTGACCTTCATCAAGGGTATATACGGGTGGGTTCAAATTAACCTGGACAATGATGGGTAGAACTTGACATGTGACTTATGATTTGTTGACCTTCGTCAAGGTCATAAGAGCATGGGGCAAAAATCAACATCGGGAGTTGATTTGAATGATTTCCGATTGTGTCGGTTTTTAGAAAATTGAATATAGAAATCACAACCAAAAATATTTGACCGCAATCAATAACGGTGTCGAATGTAGCGCGTTAGTAAGTGCGGATCGTCCACAGGGAAAGTGTAATCGTTCGTCTTTTGAATTAGATGAGTCGAAACTTTAAAGAAAGAAAAGAAAACAATTCATGATTTGTATTTGAAGTTCAAGAATTAGAAAATCTAGATCTAATAACAAGAAAAATATAGAATCAAGAATTAAGAGTTTGATGATTTTTCCAAACCAAATATCAAGAATCTAAATGAGGCTCGTGGGAATCGATCGGATCTATAGATGTGATGAGATCTAATGATTTCATATTCTTATCCTTTAACAAATTGATACTAGATCGATGATGATTCATCGAGGTTAAGGATCTTGCGAAGAAGCTAGGGTTTCCTCGTCTTATCATTTATCCTTTCGATAAATCTCATTCAATTTCTAGCTTCTAGTTAATCAAATGATCAATTGTTGTTCCCTAGTTTCAAGTGAACACAATCAAGAAAGGATCATCTCAAAACTAGGTCATTAATCATTTGATTCACTAGAATTTACAATCGTTATAGGATTTAAGAATTGTAAAAAGATCTAAATCATCATCATTCTATTGATCGTCTCGACTCCTTTACGAGCGGAGTTTTACTCAAACATCACAACAAGAACCACAATCACAAATTGAGATCTAATCATGATGCAAGAATTAAAAGAAAGCAAGATTAAAGAATTTCACCTTTTATTTATATCAACAATTCCGTTACAATCACTCAAGAACTACAAGAGGAGGAACTCGATCGTCGATTTGGCTTCGCTCGTCTCCTTGAGTCGCGGATCGGCTTGGATCACTTACTCGATTGAAGATCGGCTTGGCTCCTAAAAGGTTGAAGGCTTCTTGCTTGATTTGGTAATCGGGATCTTGAATTTGGAATTGGATTTAGAATTTGGGGCTACAAGATGTGTCACTCAACTTGTAGATGGGGGGATGATGGAGAGATGAAGAATTGAATTAATGAACAACTTTTCCCTCCAAAATGAACTACCTCATTTGAATTTTCCCTCCAAAATGAACTACCTCATTTGAATTTGAATTTTCCCTCCAAAATGAACAACTTTTCCCTCCAAAATGAACTACCTCATTTGAATTTTCCCTCCAAAATGAACTACCTCATTTGAATTTTCCCTCCAAAATGAGGTTGTTAGAAAGAATCTTCTAGAAGATGTTTGTTGGAGGGAATATTCTAGAATGAGGTTGTTACAAGGAGGCTTCTAGAAGAAGTTTGTTGGAGGGAATATTCTAGAATGAGGAATATTCTTGGGTAAGGTTGTTAGGCCGAGCCTTCTGGATGAAGCCACGTGGTCACTCTGGAGTCTTCTGGAAGCTTGGACCGTTACAATTAGGCACGTGCAGGAAATTGAGCATTTGAAGCCATGGAGCCGCCGCGGATCCGCGGCGCAAGCCGGCTCCGGCCGCGGATCCGCGGCTCAATGCAGGCCTTGGGGCTTGGAACTTCTGGGCTTTTCTGATGCTGACTTTATGTATATTTTCTGATATGTTGATTTTCCAAATGAGTCCCTGATCACTGCCAGATCTTTTGCTTTTGAGTTGGCGTATTTTATCAGCACTGTTTCACAATTTTTGCTCGGTTTCTGGAATTTCCTGCACAGACTCCAAAACAAGTGTTGCGCAATACAGGGAAGATGCGATGCCATGATAAACACTCAATTTCCCTCAGAAATGTCGGTTTTAGAGTATAACACAGGTAATCTGGTATTTTACGACTGTTTTGCTAATATGTGTAATATGCAAACCGAACACTACTAGATGAGTGCAAATGATAGGGAAATTGACATGTTAAAATGCAGTATTTTCGACTGATCAGGAGTTTCTAAAGAAACTGAAATTTGCTGGTGCTGCATACCATTTGGAGTTTGATAATGTTGGTAGGATTCCTTCAGCATTATCATACAATGATATTTGGATCCCGATCCTACTGTGAGTATCCACTACTCCTCGGGAGATTCTTCACTTAACGATCAATGCTATAAACCAAGTAAGTGTCTAGAACAGTGTTAGCGGGGCTACGCCTCCAGGGAAAAGAGGTTATTTAATTAAGGAACTTCGCGAAAGCGTCATAAAACCTCCTTCGAAGTACCAACACTAGCCTGGCTGAACATTTAAGCAAGTATTGTATGGTGAGATTAGTCCTGACTAATTCTTCTTTTATGGTTTGAGGAAGGATTCGAGAGACGGTGGGAGCCATCCTGTTTAGATAAATTAAAAACCAATCTAAACCTGCAAGAGCATCATGCTAAAGTGTTTTCTTCTCTCTCTCTTAATTGCAGCGACCCTGTGACCATGACTAGGTTACATCTAGATAACAAATTGACTGAATCTGACTTTTATGACTGGCAAAGGTCTGTCCAGATGTCCATTGCCTATGACAAGCTGGACCAACATATTACTACTCAAGCCCCCACCGTCCCAGGTCCAATTTCCACCATCGCGGATATGGATATCCATCAGACAAAGGAAAAGGAAAGTGCGAATGCCAAGTGCCTCGTGTTGGCTTAAGTTGATGGTATATACCAGAAGCAGCACGAGAAGATGGACTTAGTTTCCATATTCCTCCATAACAATGATTTATATGGAAAGCAATCTCGTGTCGCAAGATATGAGACCTCGAACGAATTGCTTCAAGCGAGGTTGGCTGTCGGGTCATCTGTAGGGGACGACGTCCTTACGATGACTAGCTATATTGATGAGCTCACGGACCTGGAGACCACGTTGGGAAACAGATCATATGCTGACTTGTTTCTATAATCCCTGCCTTCTACTTACACCCTGAAGGAAACCAGGGAGAGACCCGCTCTGCTTAATGGGGGACCTTCTTCTTCTGCATCCAAGACGAAAGCAAAGGGTGAAAAGAAGAAGACCTCCATAAAGCCGATAAGCGGTGTCAGTGAGGTAGAAGTCAAGGGAATGGCAAAAGTTTCGGGACTTGATGTAGGGAAGGAGGGATGTTCCTGTTGTTATGGGAATGGGCATTGGCAGAAGGATTGCAGGGTTTAGAAAGCCAATAGCCAGGATTCGAAGCATGTTGTGGCTTCGGCCTCGGGTGTGTTTGTAATTGAGAACTGTATATCAATTAACTCTACTTCCTTTATTCTAGATACCAGATCAGGATCTCATATCTATAATTCATTACATGCTTTGAGAAACCATAGAGTTATCAGGATGGGTGATATGACTCTCAGAGTAGCGAACGGAATGAGCGTGGACGCTGAATCCGTAGGGGAATATCACCTAGGATTGACAAGTGGACAGATATTGATTCTACGTAACTATTTTTATGTACCTAGTCTGGCTTGTAATATCATATCAGTTTCCTTACTTTCTAAAGAGGAATATGATTTTACATTTGTAAGCGATGTGGTACACATCCACCTAAATCAAGTTCTGATTGGGTCAGGTAATTAGATAACGGTATATATGTATTAAATCAAGCTCAGGTTTTCAATGTCCAGAACACACTTAAAAGAAAGTCTCCGGATATAAATCAGGCTTTCTTATGGTATTGTAGACTAGTTCACATCAATGAAATACGGTTGACTAAGTTACATAAAGAAGGATATTTGAATCCGTTCGAATATCAATCTTATGCTACTTGTAAATTTTGTCTCATGGGAAAGATGACAAAGACTCCATTTACTAGACACGGAGTAAGAGCGAGCGAGCTCTTAGGACTCATACACAGCGATGTGTGTGGTCCAATGTCTATACATGCACGAGGTGATTATTCCTACTTCATTACTTTTACGGATGATTTATCTAGTATGGACATATCTTCTTGATGAAGCATAAATCCGAGGCTTTTGAGAAATTCCGGGAATACAAGAATGAAGTGGAAAAACAAACAGGCAAAAGTATCAAGAAACTGAGATCTGATCGAGGTGGTGAATACTAAAGTGTCGAGTTCCTAGGATACTTAAAAGAGAATGGAATTCTCTCTCAGCTTACTCCTCCATACACACCACAACACAATGGTGTATCGGAAAGGCGGAATCGAACCCTATTGGATATGCTTCGTTCCATGATGAGTAAGGCTGAGTTACCGCGATCCTTCTGGGGTTATGCATTAGAATCAACTGCATATCTTTTGAACAAGGTTCCGACCTAGACTGTGCGTACCACACCATATCAGATGTGGAGTGGGAAGAAACCCCATCTTCAGTACCTGAAAATATGGGGATGTCCAGCTTTTGTTAAAAAGCAGCATATGGACAAGCTCGAGGCACGTTCAGTACTGTTTAAGTTTGTGGGATACCCAAAGAACTCCAAGGGGTATCTTTTCTATTACGCAGAGGAACAAAAGGTTTTTGTTTCTCAACATCCCCACTTCATGGAAGCTGAATTTTTAGAAAATCAGAAAAGTTGGAGCGCAATAGAACTGGAAGAAATTCCAGAACCACAAGCTGTTACTGAAAGTTTTCAAGAACCAGAAGTTTTAGAAGAAAGGGACATCCCAACGCCACTCCGCAGAAGTAGTAGGCAGTCTCATCCGCCCGAGAGATACTACGGTTTTCTCATAGACGGGGATCGAGGGGATTGCATCATTGACAATGATGACCCTACTAGCTTCCAGCAAGCCATTCAGAGCGGTGACTCGGTAAGATGGCTAGATGCAATGTGGAACGATATGGAGTCCATGTACACCAACAAAGTTTGGACTTTAGACATTGCTCCAGAAGGGGTAAAACCCGTAGGCTGCAAATGGATCTTCAGAAAGAAGATTGGTGTAGATGGACAGTTTGAAACCTATAAGGCTAGACTTGTTGCAAAGGGTTTTCGTTAAAGACCTGGTTTGGACTATGACGAAACCTTTTCTCCAGTGGCTATTCTCAAATCCATTTGGGTCCTTCTTGCTATTGCTGCCTTCCACGATTATGAGATCTGGCAGATGGACGAAAAGATGACTTTTCTAAATGGTAACTTGGATGAGTGCGTCTATATGAATTAGCCAGAGGGATTCATTCAAAGTGGGAGCAGCGGTAAAGTGTGAAAGTTGCTTAAGTACATTTATGGAATAAAGCAGGCATCGCGGAGTTGGAATATCTGTTTTGATGTTACTGTCAAGGAATTCGACTTTATAAAAAATCCAGATGAACCATGCATATACTGTAAGATTGTAGGGAGAACTGTAGTATTCATCATCTTGTACGTGGATGACATTCTCTTAATAGGAATAATATTCCTATGCTACAGTCAGTCAAAGGATTCTTGTCACAGAAGTTCTCCATAAAGGACCTGGGTGATGCCTCCTATATTCTGGGGATCCAGATCTATCATGATAGATCAAAGAGAACGTTGGGACTTTCACAGTCCAGATACATAGACACCACATTGAAAAGATTCAGTATGGAAGATTCTAAGCGGGGTAACCTACCGGCTAGTCACGGAATCACCCACTCCAAAGAGATGTCTCCCAAGACAGATTTGGAAAGGGCTCGCATGTCGATTATACCCTACGCTTCTGCGGTAGGCTCTATAATGTATACGATGTTATGTACCAGACCAGATGTAGCATACGCATTAAGCGTTGTAAGCCGGTATCAGTCAAACCCAGGAGAGAAGCACTGGATAGCAGTAAAGAACATTCTCAAGTACCTAAGGAGGACTAAGGATATGTTCTTGGTGTATGGCGGAAAAGACATCCAGATCGAGGCCTTTGCTGACTCCAGCTTCCAGAGTGACAAGGATGACTCCAAGTCTATGTTGGGTTATGTCTTTACCCTCAATGGAGGGGCGGTCTGTTGGAAGAGCTCCAAGCATGACACCGTTGCCGACTCGACGATGGAAGCGGAGTACATAGCTGCTTGCGATGCCGCAAAAGAAGCTGTCTGGATGAAGAAGTTCCTCACAGAACTTCAGGTGGTTCCTTCCATTGTTGATCCAATACCGCTGTATTGTAACAACAACGACGCTATAGCCATAGCGAAGGAACCCAGGTCCCATCAGAAGTCCAGACACATCTTAAGGCTGTATCACCTAATCAGGATGATCATAGATCGCCGGGAGATCGAGGTGAAGAGAGTAGATATGGAGAATAACACTACTGATCCATTCACAAAGGCCATTCCTCAAACGTAGTTCGAGAGGCTATTCGAGATGATAGGTCTGCGATATGCCAGTACATGGCCCTAGTGCAAGTGGGAGATTGTTAGTGTATATGCCTCAGAGGCCATTATTGTATTATACTGGATTGTATATTACTTAATGGAAGCTTGGGATATTCACAGTTGTATTGACAGTCTTGCTTAAAATGGTAGTATGCTACTTGGTTTGTATCTACTTTAATATGTGCATGTGTTTCTTTTAACATATCGCTTATACATATTAGTAGAGCCCTTAGGATCTTTGCTTGATTACCAGCGTTGTGATGGTAGTCACACTAGTGGGGGCTGGGTAGTCTATAAGCACATCCTATAGAGGTCCCTAGTCATAGGATTATCGAGAAGGGGCATCTGTACTCCGGAGTAGACTAGTGTATACGCTTCTCATCCCAGCAGGGGAGATGGTCTGTCCCATAGCCATCAGTACGTGTACTGGAGATAGTATGCAGGTGCTCGTTGGGTTACTAGTACATCGGACAGGACTCGTCGGGAACTGCAGGTTGGTACTATACCTATCGTCGGATTGCAGTTCCCAGGTGACATGAGTACAGCTTATTCTGTCGACTTGACACTGCTACTTCGCCTCGAGTGTGTTCCCACTGTACTTAGATTACTACCCTACCACGGCTCATAGGAGTCGTGCAAACAGGTAGTAGTTGGGTGCAGTCCCGAAGCACTTGGAGGTAGTGGCAGTTAGACAGCATTCGTCTCTCCCGGTATTGGGGGTTGATATCACGCTGTGTATGGAGAGCCATTATGCAAAGTCCCTGGCCAAGGCAAGCGAGATTTAATGGTAGATGCTCCAGTAGTTTCTCAGGTGTAATGGGCTACACTCTGACACGACTTATACTGCTATTAGGGGTCTAACGTTTACCACCCCCTTAGGCCCGATATGCGATAGTCCTAGACGAACAGACTGGATTGTACGGAGATTGTCACATACAGGCTCAGTAAGAGTTCAGATGGGTTTCCTCATCGACCTTCTTATCGACATCTACCTGGGGACCGTTACGTACAGCTAGCACCGCTTGCGGCCTGTGGTTAAACCCACTGCCAGCGTAGTGTCGACTTTGTTAGTCATATGTATGCCCTAGAGGCCATTACTGTACATTTGATGTATATTGTAGTGGATGCTGGGACATATATAGGTAGGACTTTCTTGCTCGACATGATAGTACGCTATCTGGTTGCTCTTTATATTAACATATATACTTTCTGTCTCTCAGATTACATGTTGATAAAGCCCTTAGGATGTGTACTCGACTTCCAGGACTATGATGCATATCATACTAGTGAGGCCTGGGTAGTCCATGAGTACATCCTTCAATGTTCCTAGCCGTGGGAATATCGAGACGGGGCATCGATATTCCAGAGTAGACTAGCGCATATCTTCTCGACCCATGTGATGGGCGATGGATGATCCTATATCCATTGGTGTTTGACATCAGAGATGGTATGCGGGTGCTCAGTGGAGACTGGGTACACTGAACGGACTCGCCGAGAACTTCCAGATGGTATTATATCTCACGTCAGATGGCAGTTCTCTGGTGACACTGGTGCAGCTTAGTCTGTTGACCCGAGATCGTCATAGAGTCTTGTGTGTCTCCCACTGTGCTTTGATTTCCACCCTACCACGGCTCTACTGAGTCGTGCAAACAGGTGGTTTTTGGGTACAGTCCCGATTCACATGGAGGCAATGAGCGATAGGAGGGGATTCGTCTCTCCCGGTATTGGGGGTTGATGTTGCGCTATGCACGACAGGCCATAATAGGAAATGCCTGGCCAGGGTTGCAGTGATATACTGGTAAGAGTTATCAGTAGTTCACGAATGTTATGAACCCTACGTCGGCATGACTTATCAAGCTATTGGGGTCTGACGTTTACCGCCCCTAGGCGAGATATGCGACATATCAGACGAACAGACCGGACTGTACGGTAAGTGTTACTGGTTGGATTCATAGGAGTGTGAGCGGGCTTGCTCGTCGATCTTCTGATCGTTCAATACCCGGGTGGCCGTTACGTTTAGCAGACTGCTTGCGGCTTGTGGGTGTTTGATATGATCATCATCTGCTGACGGCGTATTGACGAGTCTTTAGAGTCCTACACAGAGGTTCCCTGGCTCAAGCGAAACGAAATAGGAGCGCATATGAGATATGTGCGAGACCAAGAATAATGCGTGTATGTGATACCGTATTCCATTCTCGCGATGAATGTATCGAATGGTTGTATGTGATATAACCTAGTTATCGAATCAAGGATTGATTCGATATGTCGATACATTGGATACTAGTCGGTTATATGCGACATGACCGGATCATTGAATCAAGTGTTGATTTAATGATTTAATGTATAATTATATATTTGATATATTACTTTGCATTAACTAGTATTGGTTCACTTTAAATGGATTTTCTCACTTGAAATGCACAAGTTGTATATGTGATATACTTTTGTGCACTTGTTTGTATCATGTTTGATGATACATGCTCACTTGGGTTTGTGTAAAGAATTGACCCATGGTTAAGTTAATGATTAGGGTTTGCATTTTTCTTATTCATTTATTTATTTTTTCATTTTGGAAAGATAAATAAATCATGGTGGCTTTCTTTGTTTGCTTGTTGGAGCTTCATGAAGCTTTGAACAAGTCCAACATTTTTGTCTCATGCTTAACCCTAACCATTCAAACTAACCATAGTCTATTCTCTACACCTAACCATGGTTGGTATATGATAAGTATTCATATTATTTTCCTTTTTTGAATATACTTATCATATATTCTTTCTTCATCTTCTTCTTCTTCAACAAATGAAGAAAGCTTGCCTCCATCAATGGCAACTTGAGAAAAAGAGTGAGAAATCCAATTCTAAAGTGAACCCACCTCCTATTTCTTCATCCTCTACCTCTTGCCAAGTAGTATAGGGTGTTTTCTTCACAAGTTTCATGACTTGGTGAAGTTGGAGCTTGATCTTGAGTTGCCTCGACGTAGATCATCTTCGGCATCGAAGTCGACGACCTAGCCCGCCCATTTCTACGATGAAGCCGATGCTAGAGTCCGGGATCCGATATGGACAGCGGAGGGATGTCATCACGGAGCCTAGGAGGTAGAGGACCGGATCTACAAAGGTTGTAGCCACTTTCCTCTTAGTTAAAGTAGTTAACTCGCTTTGCATCGTCTATACATCTAGTTAACGATCCGTATTAAGGTTTGTAGGCATATGGAAAATTTTGAATTGGTCATGTTTGATCACTTGTGAGACCTCATTAGTGTGCCTAGAACCCTACAGTGGTATCAGAGCCTAGCTAGAGCCTTAGGCGATGCGTAGACGGAGTTAGAAGTCCGATCGAACCGAAACCCTAATTCAAAGTTGTTCTCTGTACATTTTTTTAAAATGGGGATTTTTTAGAATTAAAAATATGCAGAAAACTCAGCAGGAGATTCTAAGAATTACTGTACAAAACGGGACCCCTGATTCGATCATAGCGCGGCGGAACCGCGGCATTAGCATGGCTAATGCGGCGTTTCCGCGGCCGATTTGTCTCTTCAGTTGATTAATTTTACACAGTAATTCCTATTTTGAAGTGCTGGTTTTCTTGGGAATTTTTAATCTGAACTCATGAGTTGAGTTTTCTGGGTTGTATTGGGGATTCGGTGTTTCGATCGGATCGTCAAACTTTGTCTAGGTGTGTTTCCGGGTAATTTTAGAATATGTTAAAAAGTTCTACCGGATATAAATACCCACTTTTTCCCCTGCCGGGAAATTTCCAATTGTTAGACTTTTCCATAGTTTAATGACGTTCTAAGTAGTGCAAGTAATGCGATGGTCTCTCTAGAAGACAACAAACCTTAACTCGATTATGTGACCGTCTTGAACTGCCCTTTGAACCTTAGGGTTTGGGGCAGTACGGCATGCCACATATGAGGCGTTGGCTTGACCCTTCTACGGCTGGACCGTTGGTACTGAGGCATGAACTGAATGTTTTTAGACTTATTTCATGTGTTGAGCTGTATCGGGAAAACTTGGGTGATCGATTGTTCGATCGGAAAATTTAACATTTTCTATTTACCCGGAATGTGATACATCATTTGGAATTCACAAGTAGTTATGAGATAACTGAATGAATGTTATAAACATAGAAATTTGGTCTCACTTGATCGGTTGCCACAGAATTTTGATGTGATCAAAAGTCCGTCGCAATCACGTAGCGTACGCGGATACTCGCCGGGTAAACTTAATAGACAGCCTCACTCCATAGCCCCGACCATGTGACTGTAGGAGAACCCAGTCGCCGAAAGCATCCGTTCGGGTGCTCGCGGCAGCGGTGTTCTGCCTTGGTGCACTTTGTCGACGGCGTCGGGGGGTGCGGCCGCCTACTGAAGTTTGCGACGAGCATTCGATCAGGATGTCGGGAATCTTGTTGAATTCCCGACTTTATATTGAAAAGTGCTTTCGATTTTGAGACTAGAATGCGGGGTTTATAATTGTTAGGCATGCGATGTCTAAGGAATTCATTTGATTAGGCATGCGATGTCTAAAGAGGTTGCGGATTCCAACTGTTGTAGTTTTACACTTTCTTTTCTGTGACCGTAAGTGTAATATGTGATATCGCCGGTTTCGTTGCTATATGTCAACGAAAATTGGGATACGCATATTTACTTACGTTGATGACATGTGATGTTATGTGTTGCTGGATATGTTATATTGGATCGTCGTGTTTGAATAGCCGGGGGTTTTTATATGAGATGAGTGTTTTTCATTTTCATTCATGTAAAAAACTTGTATGTAATATTCTTTTATTGGGGCACTTCCAGGTTGCGGATGATGTCACCATTTGTATATTATTTACTTTTCCGCACTAGGATAGACCCAAGGAAGGGAACACAAGTAACCGGGTTCTGGGGTCCAGTGGGAGACCAACTCGAGGAGTCGAGTCCGGGTCTCCTAACCCTAGAATTGGTAGGGTTGCTTGCCGCTCTCGTAGGGGTTTAGGGATGTGGGATTGGCTATTCATCACGACCGTGGAATCCGTGTTTTATACTGGCTCGTATTAAAAACACGGACGTCCTAGTATATCCAATATTTCATATGATATTTTCTGCTGCGTTATCTGTGATGTGATCATGTGATATGTTCGGATAGATATTATATATAGTATATATGATATATTATATAGACGTTGCTTATATTTTACACCCGCGCTAGCCCTGCCTCGCTCTCGCGTTAGTTACCTAACCTAACGGTGCAGACGGGACATCGAGGCGAATGCGGATGGCATAAGCGTACGTTATATTTATCTGTGATGTTTAGGTGGACTTAAATGATGGGATATTCATTAATGAGATTAATGAAAGAAAATAAACCTAATTGATGTTGTGGAATCGAATTTCAAAATGAAACAGGTAGCTACAGTTCTTGCTTTGCATCGCGGTGTTCATTTGTAGAACATCCTGCACCTTATTCGATGAGGAAAGGACCGAGATCCCTTCACCGGGAGTGACTCCTTTAGCAATAACTGGCAGATGCTACACACTCGGTTTGTCTTTTGATTGCTTCTATAGTTTCTGCTTTGCACAGTGATATATATGATATATCCGGCACCTCATTCGACGAGGAAAGGGCCGACGATCCCTTCGCCGGGAGTGACCCCTTTAGCAAAACTAGAAAAGCCTCAAAAACATTCCATTTAAAAACCTATTTGATTCCGCAACGAGATCAAGTTCAAAGCGTTAAAGGTTTTCTTAAAAACCATTCGCAACCCTCCGTCATTTTAGGAAGTAGAGTGCTTAGTATTCGTGCTACGTTTGTCGACCATAGCCGAGGCGTAGTGTGCGGTAGCTAAGTGATGTCTTCCTATACAGCATATGATGCGATTAGTTAGGACAGTCATGTGGCTTTGTTGATCTTAGCCAAGGGTCATGTGGGTGGGTCTAATTAATCACGAAATGACGGGTAGAACTTTACTAGTACCTATGATTTGTTGACCTTAGCCAAGGTCATAGGTGCTAGGGGTAAAAACCATTATCGGGAGTTTCAAGTGTTGAAATTTGCAATGAGATTGCATACCTTCTATGTGATAGTTGGATCCCGATACCCACTGCGAGTAATTGCTACTCCTGGGAGAGTTTTGCACTTTACAATTAGCCGATCAAGTAGGTGTCTAGAAAGGTGTCAACGGGGTTACGCCTCTGGGAAAACGAGGTTTACATTAATTAGGTCCGTGCGAAAGCACGGGGAACCTCCCTCAAAATACCGACACTGGCCTGGCTGAAAGATTGGCGAACTTGTAGTGTGTAATTAATCCCGGCTAGTCTTTCCTTTTAGGGTTTGAAGGAAGATTTGATAAAAACAGTGGGAGCCATCCTGATTAAATAAAATTATAACCAATCTAATCTTGCAAGAGCGCACGCAGAGTGTTTTCTTTTCTCTCTCTCCAGGTAGCGACCATATCACGCCTTAATCAAGATAATAATATGGATGTATTGACCGAACCCGCTTGTTATACTGAGCTGGGGAACGTTGGTCCCGCTCCAACTTATAATTTTTATAAGGCAGAGCAGGAAATAGGGGAATACCAGAATTCCTATGCCGCCCAAACGAAGAAAGTGCATGAGATGCATCTCCTTCGGGTCTGTTCATTATAAAGAACTGTTTCTCAGTATCCTCTGAATCCTGGGTATTTGATACCGGATCAGAATTCCAGATATGTAATCTGTTACATAGGGCTACAAAAAGGTAGAAAAACTGAGAACGGGTGATAAGTTTCATGAGACAGAAAACGAGGCAAGTGTTGCAGCCAAGTCTGTTGGTCACTGTCACCCTGTATTACCAATACATTGATTCTGAACAAATGCTATTAGATACCGAACCTGATATACAAAATCATATCAATCTCTTTATTAGTAAAGAAATGATAAAATTTTGTATTGATGGATAATGTTTTGAACATTTGCTATATCAAAAGTTGATCAGTTCAGGCACGTTATCTAAAAGCATTGACGTTCTAAATCAAACTACAGTTCCTCGTATACAGAACACACACAAGAGGAAGAGTTCAGAAATGAACGAATCATTCTTGAGGCATTGTAGACTAGGTCATATCAATGCGACCCGACTGGCTGAAGTTACATTTTAGATGAATATTTAAATCAGTTTGAATTTACATCTTATGAAACTTGCCAGTCACGTCACAAAGATTAGATGACCATAGCTCTGTTTATTGGAAACAGAGAAAGAGTTAGTAAAACTCTTGGGACTGATACATGATGATGTATGTAAGGTCTCCTGTCTACACATGCCAGGACTGGTTCTTTATACTTCATTACGTTCTCTGATAATCTCTCAAGATTCAGACATATGTTCCTGTTGAAACACAAGTCCGAACCTTTTGAGATATTCACAGAATATAAGCTAGAAGTAGGGAACCAATATGGGTATAAGTATTATGTCCTATGATAAGATCAGGGAGGAGAATACTTGTGCATGGAATTCTTGGATATTCTAAAAGAAAATGAGATTCTCTCTCAGTATTACTCCTCTGAATGCACCACAGCACAACGGTGTATCAGGGTGGAGCAATCGCACCATATTGGATATAGTGTGCTCTATGATGAGTACTACTGAGTTACCTATTTCCTTTTAGGGTTGTGCACTTGAGAAGCTGCATACCTATTGAATTAGGCTCGAATCAAATCAGTGCCTACCACTCCATATGAGATATGGTATGGGAAGAGCCCATCTCTTAAGTAAGTTAAGATTTGGGATTGTCCGGCCTATATCAAAAGCAAAAATCCGGACAAGATCGAGGCAATGTCAGTTCTGTAGAACTGGAAAGGTTCCAGCTATACAAAACTGCTGTTGATTTGACAGAACCAAAGGATTCAATAGTCCCCGACGAACCTCAGCCTCTCCGCCGATCTGGTAGGGTTCCTCACCTACCTGAGAGATACTTTGGTTTCTCGATGACAGTGGGAGCGAGGAATGCATCATGAGATGATGACCCAACTAGATTCGAGCAGGTCATCAAGAGTAGGGACTCTGTAAGGATGGCTGGATGCTTAGCGATCTGAGATGGAATCCACATACACCAACAAAGTATGGACTTTGGTTGCGATATCTGAAGGGTTAAATCCCCATAAGGAGCAAGTATATCTTGAGAAGATTACTTGGTGTAGATGGAAAGGTTGAGACTTTCAAAGCTAGACTTGTTAAAGGTTTTCGTCATCGACCAGGCGTGGATAATGATGATACCTTTTCCAGTGGCTATGCTTAAGTACATCCGGATCCTACTTGCCATGGCTACATACCATGACTACGATATCTGGCGGTTGGGTGCCATGACTGCTTTTCTAAGTGATGTTTTAGAAGAGTGCGTCTATAAGTACACAGCCAGAGGGCTTCATAGACAGTGGGAGCAGCGGAAACCTGTGCAAGATGCTTTATAGGATGAAGCAGGCATCGCGGAGTTGGAACATCTGTTTTGATGTAGTAGTCAAAGAGTTTGACTTCATCAAAATAGTAGATGAACCTTGTATATACAAAAAGGTAGTAGGGAGTATGGTAGTGATCCTCGTAGAGTACGTGGATGACATACTCTTGATAAGGAAAGGGGTTTCCTATACTACGCTCGGTCAATCTCCGCTTATCACAAGGATTCTCCAATAGGATCAAAGTGATACCTCCTAAATCCTGAGTTTTCATCTATGAGATAGATGTAATTGGATGCTAGGATTCTCACTAGATGTAGTGAGATGGTATCAATCGATCCTGGGGAGAATCACTGGAAGGGTTCCAGGGTGATAAAGAAGACTGAATGTTAGTCACAGGCATTGTCTTTACCCTGAGTAAAGGGACGGTATGTTGGAAGATTTCCAAGCTAGATACCGTGACAAACTAGACGATAAAGGCTGGTAACATCGCTGTTAAAGATACTACCAAAGAGGCAGTTTGGGTGTATATTGGTTCATAAGATGAACTAGGTTCCTACCATTATATGACAATGGAAGTGTGGCTTTGGCCAAGGAACCCTGGTCCCATCAGTGACCCAGACATATTCTGAGGCAGCATCACCTGATCATGGAGATAGATGATCTCCAGGGTGATCGAGGTTAAGAGAGTAGACTCAGAGGACAACACGGCGGATCCACTCACGAAGGCCTTTTCCCAAAGAGAGACTTTTAGGGGATGGTTGAGTATTAGATACTACAACTACTGCTACAGATGGCCCTAGTGCAAGTGGGAGATTGTTAGTTATATGTATGCCCTAGAGCCCATTACTGTACATTGGATGTATATTGTAGTGGATGCTGGGACATATATATGTAGGACTTTCTTGCTCGACATGATAGTACGCTATATGGTTGCTCTTTATCTTAACATATATACTTTCTGTCTCTCAGATTACATGTTGATAAAGCCCTTAGGATGTGTACTCGACTTCCAGGACTATGATGCAGATCATACTAGTGGGGCCTGGGTAGTCCATGAGTACATCCTTCAATGTTCCTAGTCGTGGGAATATCGAGACGGGGCATCGATATTCCACAGTAGACTAGCGCATATCTTCTCGACCCATGTGATGGGCGATGGATGATCCCATATCCATTGGTGTTTGACATCAGAGATGGTATGCGGGTGCTCAGTGGAGACTGGGTACACTGAACGGACTCGCCGAGAACTCCCATATGGTATTATACCTCACGTCAGATGGTAGTTCTCTGGTGACACTGGTGCAGCTTAGTCTGTTGACCCGAGATCGTCATAGAGTCTTGTGTGTCTCCCACTGTGCTTTGATTTCCACCCTACCATGGCTCTACTGAGTCGTGCAAACAGGAGGTTTTTGGGTACAGTCTCGATTCACATGGAGGCAATGAGCGATAGAAGGGGATTCGTCTCTCCCGGTATTGGGGGTTGATGTTGCGCTATGCACGACTGGCCATAACAGGAAATCCCTGGCCAGGGTTGCAGTGATATACTGGTAAGAGTTATCAGTAGTTTCACGAATGTTATGGACCCTACGTCGGCATGACTTATCAAGCTATTGGGGTCTGACGTTTACCGCCCCTAGGCGAGATATGCGACATATCAGCCGAACAGACCGGACTGTACGGTAAGTGTTACTGGTTGGATTCACAGGAGTGTGAGAGGGCTTGCTCGTCGATCTTCTGATCGCTCAATACCCAGGTGGCCGTTACGTTTAGTAGACCGCTTGCGGCTTATGGGTGTTTGATATGATCATCATCTGCTGCCGACGTTTTGACGAGTCTTTAGAGTCCTACACAGAGGTTCCCTGGCTCAAGCGAAAGAAATAGGAGCGCATATGAGATATGTGCGGGACCGAGAATAATGCGTGTATGTGATACCGTATTCCATTCTCGCGATGAATGTATCGAATGGTTGTATGTGATAGAACCTAGTTATCGAATCAAGGATTGATTCGATAAGTCGATACATTGGATACTAGTCGGTTATATGCGACATGACCGGATCATTGAATCAAGTGTTGATTTAATGATTTAATGTATAATTATATATTTGATATATTACTTTGCATTAACTAGTATTGGTTCACTTTAAATAGATTTTCTCACTTGAAATGCACAAGTTGTATATGTGATATACTTTTGTGCACTTGTTTGTATCATGTTTGATGATACATGCTCACTTGGGTTTGTGTAAAGAATTGAACCATGGTTAAGTTAATGATTAGGGTTTACATTTTTCTTATTCATTTATTTATTTTTCATTTTGGAAAGATAAATAAATCATTGTGGCTTTCTTTGTTTGCTTGTTGGAGCTTCATGAAGCTTTGAACAAGTCCACCATTTTTGTCTCATGCTTAACCCTAACCATTCAAACTAACCTTAGTCTATTCTCTATACCTAACCATGGTTGGTATATGATAAGTATTCATATTATTTTCCTTTTTTGAATATACTTATCATATATTCTTTCTTCATCTTCTTCTTCTTCAACAAATGAAGAAAGCTTGCCTCCATCAATGGCAACTTGAGAAAAAGAGTGAGAAATCCAATTCTAAAGTGAACCTACCTCCTATTTCTTCATCCTCTACCTCTTTCTAAGTAGTATAGGGTATTTTCTTCACAAGTTTCATGACTTGGTGAAGTTGGAGCTTGATCTTGAGTTGCCTCGACGTAGATCATCTTCGGCATCGAAGTCGACGACCTAGCCCGCCCATTTCTCCGATGAAGCCGATGCTAGAGTCCGGGATCCGATATGGACAGCGGAGGGACGTCATCACGGAGCCTAGGAGGTGGAGGACCGGATCTACAAAGGTTGTAGTCACTTTCCTCTTAGTTAAAGTAGTTAACTCGCTTTGCATCGTCTATACATCTAGTTAACGATCCGTATTGGGGTTTGTAGGCACATGGAAAATTTTGAATTAGCCATGTTTGATCACTTGTGAGACCTTATTAGTGTGCCTAGGAACCCTACAGACTTTTTAGAGTCCTACACAGAGAGTTTCCCTGCACCAGGCAAAAGGTGTAGAGGCCGTTTGGTTTTACGGCAGGGCCACGATCACTTACGTACACTTGTGCATGTACTATGATCGGGCAGATAATACTAGTGGGCTTTGGTTTAAACCGGATCCTAGTATTATACAAATGGATTTATTCAGTCTCACTTTATCCGTTTTTTTCGTAAATACGGAGGGGAGGGGCAGTCTCGTAATTTGTCGGGAAGCTTCTAGAAAGAGATGACTCATTTGGTTTTATTTCTTTTTGGATTTAAACTAAATGAGGTGGAAGAGATGAGGTGTAAGTTTTCATTAAATGAACGATGACTCATGAGGTGATTCACCATTTGAATTAAATGAAGCATGCTTGATATTATCTTGATTTAATCAAGACAGATATTTTATATGCTTCATATTATTCAAGCATGAGAGATAATTCATTTCATTATTACAAACACTTTCTCTCTCCTCAAGTCTTCATCTTCTTCCTCAAACCCTAATAGCTCTCATATGTTGAGAATCCTAGGGTTTAAAGAGACTAAGTACTCCATATAAATTCTCTACACCCTCTAGGACTTCTAGATTAGCAAACTAGAAGCCGTAATTATCTCAGATTCGAGATAGGAGCTCGGACTATAGACTCTCGGGTGGATCGTCTTTGACTCGAGGAGGCCGTTGAGGTACCTATGATCCATAGAGCCGACGACGTGTGGAAGACAGCGATGAAGACCTGAAAGATATGTAACGTGAGGTATAACTTTGAATCAGAGTAGTTAAACCTCTTGTAGTTTGGTAGTAATGGTTTAGACACGATCCGTATGCTCAAGTCCGTGTTACGAAACTTCGATAATTGTTTTTCATATATTCCGCCTCCCCGCGAACTCGTGGGGTGCGTGACATGGACTTACATACGTTAATCCGATGTTGGACTAAGATCTACTTAACGGGGGTTCAGGATTATTTCTGATCCAACGAAAGAGCATATGGGTCCTGTCGTTTTAGTTTAAGGATGCTACGGTCCACAGCTAGTTTAAGGACATTACGGTCCATAGTTCACCATTTGTGAGGTGAGGATTTAGTTTAAGGACGTTTCGGTCCATAGTTAGTTTAAGGACGTTTCGGTCCATAGCTAGTTTAAAGACGTTACGGTCCAAGGAATTGTTGATTGTCGGGACCCGCCACCTCTCTGAAGACGTTGAAGAATTACAACGACATGTATCAGAGGTGTGGGGAGATGTACCCTTGAACCAATATCGGTTGGGAGATCTGTAGTTGGGTTTGGGACTTAGACCAATTTAGAAAAATTGTGAGTACATGGGCTCGGTTGATCTGAATTAGGGACTTTTGGTCAACTTGGATTCAGCCCACTCAGTTATGAATAAAGTGTTAAACACTTGTTTGGGCTCGGTCCCTTTTATGTGTAACAATGTTGAGCATTGATATGGGCTTTGACGCTCACCCTATTTCTTTGTTTTTTATGGAGTGTTAAACACTCTTTATGGCGTTGGGCTCTGTTTGCAGAGCGTTTTATGTTAAACAGCGCCCACGTGAGGGGCACGTAAGGTGCTTGGTGCTGAGCGCCAACCATTGAGTGCATAACACTCTTTATTTTAGCAGCGCCCACGTGAGGGGCATGTGAGGTGCTTAGCGCTGAGTGCCAACTAATGAGTGCATAGCACTCTTTATTTTAGAAATTCCTACATGAGGGACACGTGGGGCGCTTGGTGCTGGGCGCCGACCACTGAGTGTTAGGCACCCTTTATTAAGGAGCACCTATGTAAAGGGCACGTGAGGTGCTTGGCGCTGGACGCCAATCACTGAATGCTAAGCACTCTTTATTAAGCAGCGCCCATGTGCGGGGCACGTGCGGCGCTCGGTGCTGTTTCTTTCTTTGTGCATTTTTCTGAAGAATTCAATTCTTTGTTCTCCCCTGGATCTTCAATCTCCAAGAACAAATTCATCCCATGAGAATTAAATTCTCATTTTTGAAAGACTTGTCTCATGGATCTCAGATCCAAGGAAAGAATTACGTTCTTTTATAAGGGTTAAACCCTTGGGTATGTAGATGAGATACTATGATCTCTATTTACCTTGAAGAAAGTTCTTCTTTCTTCTCTCTTAAAGCTTATTTTTCTTGTTCTTCTTTTTGAACTTGGAGTTTATGGGGGGGGTTCCTCTCTGTAAGACTTGTAGTCTTGGGGCCTTTATATAATGGAGGAAAATTTGTTGAATTAGTTAAAGAAATCTCTCATTGAGAGATCCTCAATTGATTTGGGGATTTTATCCACCGTTGGATCTTTGATCCAAGGACTTCTGTTTTACAGAAAATATTTTTCTTGTTTTTTTAAGAAGATGGGGAAAATATTTTCTATACAGAGCTTATCGTCTAATTTGGTGATTTTTAATCACCATTGGATCTTTAATCCAACGGTGCTCTGTTTTACAGAGCGTAATCTTTCTTCTTTAGAAAAATTGGGGAAATATTTTCCCATACAGAGCTTATTGTGTAGCTAGGTGGTTTTCACCATTGGATTTTTAATCCAACGATTCTCTGTTTTACAGAGAGTAATCTTTCTCGTTCAGAAAGATTTAAGGAGCATTTCCTCAGAGTTTTTAACTCTTGGGGCTGGCGCCCTCGTGCAATGCACATAAGGCGCTGCCTCAGAGTTTTTAACTCTTGGCGCTGGCGCCCTCATGCAAGACATGTGAGGCGTGATTGATCTCAAAAACTATCTATTAATCGCAATCAAGAACGGCGTCGCATATAGCTAGCCAGTGAGTACGGGTCGGTCCACAGGGATGTTGTGAATTTTCTAATCGCTCAAACGAGTTAATTCCGATAGGTGTTTGGATTTCTTATTAAATATAAAAACTAAATCTATCATTTTTCTAGGGAAAAGAATTAAATTTAACTAGGGAAAGGAATTAAAGATCTAACTATCTAACTAGGACAAGGAATTAAAGATCTAACTATCTAACTAGGGCAAGTAATTAAATTTAATATAGGGCAGAGAATGAAAAATTACCTAGGGCAAGAATTGAAATTACCTACTTACTTTACAGATGGCTCTCTCCAAACATCAACACAAGACTTGTCAGATCTGAATTTCTGAAATGAAAAGAGGCATCGATGCTCTCCAAAAGAAATCTAACTTTTATTGATAAAAAGAGGCATAGGGAGGCATAGCCTTTATAATGATTTAGAGTTCCTATTTATAGAGGATAGGAAATCCTAGGTTACAATTGATTCGCACGACTACATTTACCAAAATATCCTTAGGAAGACCTAGTCAAAGTAGACTCCAAGTTTCGGTAAAATTTTATATCTCTGTCTCTTTAAAAGGAAGTATTGGGCCTTGAAATTTCCTTTGTGGGCTCTTCTGTCTTTGGGCTTCCTTTTTATTTGGTTCTTTTATTAAAATAGCTTCTATGTTTCTTCCAGATCTCCAGTGAATAATTGCGGTGGACTTTTAACCGTTCGCTTTGTAATCTTGGACCTTGCGTTGCCTTGTACTGATCTTTGTGTAGGCTTTATCAAAATCCTTCTGTTTGCTGGTCGTAGTTCCACTTTTGCATCGTCTTTTCTCATTTTCACTGTTTTAGATCCAAGAACCTGTAACCTATAATATGTAGCAGACATGCGTCAAAAGCACCTGTTTATTTATAAAACGAATAAGAATGGGGAATATAATAATGCAATATTATAGTATGAACAAATACCCCCAAACTTATCTTTTGCTCGTCCTCGAGCAAACTTATTTTTTATTCTCTACAAAAATCTAACCGCACTTTCGCAGGGAAACGCGATTGCACTGAGCTTGTGCAACAAGCCGTTAAACCTCTAGGTGTCCTTAGTAGGAGGAGTGTTGTCTCCTGAGGGTTTTCAGCGGATACTACCCGCAAAATCCTATCAATTCGGCCCATTAACTTTTATTCTCCAATTATGTTTTCTAACAAGGAATTTTATTATCTTTGACCCGTAAATTATCCACCCATATTCTTCACACTTCCTTATTATTTAACTTAAGATTATATATGTTCTATAGACTTACTTAGCTTTCGGCATTTCCTAAGTTTTCCTTCTAGGGTTCCATCTCCACTTAGGAATTTCTATCAACTCTACTAAAGATACAAGTTCTATTCTTCACTCCTTTCTCTCATCTAAACTCCAATCACATATCCCTACGTCTGTGTTTAAATCACCCCTACACTTGGAAATTCAAATCAAGCAATCATACCCTTGTCCGTTGTCCAAAGTACTTATTAATTGGTGAATTTTTAATTGAATTTTTCTTATACATCCTTCATGCGACCGTTAATACTTCTTGAGGTACCAACGACCGATTACAAAATGCGTTTGCACTTTAAAGCGTACTTCCTAGTCTTGTAACACCTAAGGCTTTTTAGCAGTGACTCCCAAACCAGTTGGTCTAAGACACTAGGTGATGAAGCACCCTCGCTAAATATTTTTCTATTTTTGCAGCCTTAAGTAATCACAAAAACCAGTGTTCATTTTTTTTTCTTTATTCACACTTGTATTTTTATTTTTATTTTTCATTGTACTAAAGACTTTAGACAAGAGCATTGCAAGGTCTCTTCTACTATTCCAAGTTTCAAGATGCGTGATTGTGTAAATTGTAGGGTATACATTTTCAGAATCTAAACTTAAGGTAGGAATTATTTTTCAAACTTATACTTTAATAAAGACATCAATACTTTTCGCTTGTTTTAACTTAGCCCAAGAAGTGAACTCGAAATTTTCCTATTTCTAAATAAACTACAAAGACATATATTTTCTACCGTTAAACTTTAAGGAAAGTTATTTTTAGGGTTTTTAATTTACTAAGTCTAAGATCTAGCTGTTCCTATCCAGTTAACCTATTTGTCAAACTCAAGTCAAATGTGGCCAAAATTGAATATAATATTTTTTATGATTTTTGAAATTTTTCAATTTTTTTGGGTTTTCAAATAAATATGCAAATGCAAAAATATACATATGAATGCAAAGGAAGAAGACGTATCGAGCATACCCCCAAACTTAAACTTGACAGTGTCCTCACTGTCATGATGCACCAAGAGGGTCAAAACGCCGGCACTCCTCTGTTTATTTATTTACAATTTTTTTTGTTTTTATTTTTTTGAATTTTTTTTAAATTTATTTTGTTATCTTTATTGTTAAAAGAAAAACAAAAATATGTATACAACAAGGTTCCCCCCAAACTTAAGCTTGGCCTTACACAAGCCAAAGGTTAGCACCAACCATTCAAAAATCTTATCATGGTAATGGTCGAATTGGTGAAAGAATGGAGTGGAAAGAAAAGAGATGAGAAGCACACGAGACCGTGTGGAGGTAGAAACGGGATACGGTCTCGGTGGGGGAGAAGAGTGGCGGAAAAGAGAAAGAAGTAGAGTACGATCTTGAGGGTGTAAATCGAGTGAATAAATTAGCACAATTTATGATGACCGATGTGTTAAAAGCGATTGTGCTAACCTATCAACCCGTCGAGAAATGGGGTCAAATTCCTCAAGATTTGCAAGAAAGCATGGGTACTCCGAACTTGGTATTGGAGATGAAAGCGTAACGGTCATTTGCACGGTCGGAACAATGGAAGGTAGGGAAGGGAGTGAATTAGGGATAGTCTCATTCTCACCGTAGTAAACTGTCTCGAACTTGAAAGATTCCATCAATGGTTCGAAACGACAGTATGCAACCGAGTCTGATGGTTCAACTAACTCATCTGAAAATGTAAAGGACTCAAACTCGGGCGGTGAGTCATCAACATCGTCCGAAAAGGTGAAACACTCGTAATCATTATCGTCTGTGAGAACTGTGTCAGATTCAAAAAGAAATTTTTCAAGCTCACGGTCTTCAAGTGTGATCTTTTGCGTAGTCGGAATGATGGACAAGAGGGAGGGTGATATAACAGTTAAAGGTTCGGGAGGATGAATTGGAAAATCCGACACATCAAACAAAAATGATTCAACCTCTATATTATTCTCAATACTCTCCTCAATACTATCCTCATAATTCTCCTCAAAATTTTGCTTATCCATGCCAATATCATCAAAATCAAGACGCATATGAAGTTCGGGAGAAACATCTAATGACTCGGGATGATGAGTTGGACATAAAATTTCAATCAAATCTACTGGTTCATCATCCAAAATATTCCCAGCGTCTATATCCTCAATCAAGTGAAAATCAATATTTTCTGACACTTCATCAAAAGCATGGATATTTATCGATTTAGGTTCTAGATTGGAGGTGTAAAGGTCAAACGGATTAGATGTGGTTTCACTCGAAAGGGGTTCTTCACAGTTTGGCAAATCAAGCACTACAAAATCACACAACTCGTTTTTATTTTCAATAGGTGAACGATTTAGGGCAATCGATGGAAAACCGGAGTTGTGGGCTTCAATTGGGTAAGGGTAGGTCTGATTTGGGAATGTGTAGAACTCACTCGCTCCTATCAAATTCTCACTCTGTCCAACCGCCTCCGCATACATTGAAAAATTTGAAGCTAGCGGGAAACTAGCTACCGGTTCACTAGGTTGCATAAGGGCGGCCATGGACACTTCCACATTCCTAGTCATTTTGTTTGTTACAGCAATATAAGCTTCCAACGACTCTTCCAAACTAGACTTGGGTGGTAAAGGAGTTTCGGTAAAAGATTCGAAATTATTTGGATACGTGAAACTCCCGAAAGGCTGTGTAGAAACAGGGTCTAGTGAAGGTGGGAAAGTCGGGTAGGACTGGTAGGAAGTGGATGGTTGGACAGGATTAGGATCAACATGTGGATAAAAAGGTGGATGGACTTGTTGATTCCTAGAACTAGATGATGGGAGAGGGGTGAAAGATCGGCTACGAGATTGAGCGATATGCTCAGCAATGGACATCGGTTTAGGAGTTACAACAGGACTTGAAAAAGTGTTATCAACATATGAAGGTGGTAAAGGTTGACTTGGTTGACACAAAGTGGGTTGCAAAATCGAACTGTTTCTCCTAGACGCTTCTATTTGATCTTTCAAAGATATTTTGGGCACGGAGGGATCTTCTTTAAATCAACCGAAACAATTGACGTACGACGCAAAGTTAGGTTCGGGATACCAAAGTTCGGCAAGAGATTTATAATGTTGGGTACCCATGTTAGAAGAAAGAGAAGAGAAAGAAGATTGGGGTGCACAGATTTCTTAGCGACAAAAGTTGCAAGTCTTTTTATAAAAATTTTCCTCTTATTTTTTATTTGTTTTGCAAAAATTTTCGATAAAGGGCTTGGACACAAATGCAATCAACCAGAAATGCACAATCAGGACTAGATCTAGGGTCATCTAGGTCAGCTAGACAGCTCCTAACTGTTCCAAAGGGCTAGAAATAGGACCTCAAACCGCCTCTTCACCGCCAATTGCGGCCAGGTAAGTGCCAGGTAAGTGGGAGGCTCCCCGCTACAAGTAGCGGTCATAATTAAGTAACCACTTGCCTTAGACACACTTGCCCAGACACCGCAAAATCAGGTTAGGATAAACGGTTGATGCCTATAACTAGTCCTCTGTCCTATTGAGCTCGAAGTCTTTAGGGCTGAGTCTAGTATTTTTTAATTAAATATGGTAAATGCAAATGCCTTATGTGATTTTTGGGGTCCTGAGAAGGGTGATGAAATCCCCACCCAATCTGAATTGGTCAAAAGCCCCTTAAAATCCGATTAAAGATATGCAAAACAGTAAATCACTTGCAATCAAATCTTTTTTTGTGAATTTCAAAGTATGCAAGTTTTCTAATTAAAATTTTCCTTTTTCCGCTTGCTCTTTATTTGGAAATTTTGCAAAAAGATTTTCGATAAAAGATATGCAAAACAAAAAATATTACTTGCAATCAATTTCTATTTTAAGCGAGCGCAAAGAATCCTGCACAAAATTTGTTATTTGGAAGGGAAAGATTTTTTAAGCGCAAAGAATCCTGCAGGAGATTTTTCAGAGGAGATATCAGAGATTTGCAGAGGAGGGGATTAGAAGACTTACAGTTTTTTTATAATGAACCGCAGAGGAAGTTTGGGGATCTGATCCGCTGAGATGACCGCTGAACCACCGCCCTAAGCCACCAACGACTGCAGATCCGCCGCAAGGCGATGACGTCAGCAGGTGAATTTTTTTTCCCCACCAGATCGCGCGGTTGACTTGTTGACTCGGTCCTCCAAATTTCTTCTGTTATCTGTTGTGATATTCCTCTGTTTGTTCGGATTTGATATTTGCTGTTTTTGATTTCTGTAGATTTCCAGATCCGAATTTGTTCGTAGATCCTGCAAAATTCACACAAAAGTACCCTTCCCAAAAATAACAGATGGTATATTTTTATATTTTTCAAATTTTTATGATTTTTTTAATTTTGATTAACCCGAAATTGAAAAAAGGAAATAACACGCCATCCCCGGCAACGGCGCCATTTGATTGTATGTCAAAAATATTCTATTAACCGCAATCAAAAACGGCGTCGCATGTAGCTAGCCGGTGAGTACGGGTCGGTCCACAGGGATGTTGTGAATTTCCTAATCGCTCAAACGAGTTCCTATTTATAGAGGATAGGAAACCCTAGGTTACAATTGATTCGCACGTCTACATTTACCAAAATATCCTTAGGAAGGCCTAGTCAAAGTAGACTCCAAGCTTTGCTAAAATTTTATGTCTCTGTCTCTTTAAATAGAAGTATTGGGCCTTGAAATATCCTTTGTGGGCTCTTCTGTCTTTGGGCTTCCTTATTATTTGGTTCTTTTATTAAAATAGCTTCTATGTTTCTTCCAGATCTCCAGTGAATAATTGCTGTGGACTTTTAACCGTTCGCTTTGTAATCTTGGACCTTGCGTTGCCTTGTACTGATCTTTGTTTAGGTTTTATCAAAATCCTTCTGTTTGCTGGTCGTAGTTCCACTTTTGCATCGTCTTTTCTCTTTTTCACTGTTTTAGATCCACAAACCTGTAACCTATAATATGTAGCAGACATGCGTCAAAAGCACCTGTTTATTTATAAAACGAATAAGAATGGGGAATATAATAATGCAATATTATAGTATGAACAAGGCGCTGCCTCAGAGTTTTTAACTCTTGGCGCTGGTGCCGTCGTACAAGGCATGTGAGGCGCTGCCTCAGAGTTTTTAACTCTTGGCGCTGGCTCCATCGTGCAAGGGACGTGAGGCGCTGCCTCTTTCAAATTTTGAACAGAGTTTTGCTCTTTTATTGGGGGGAAACAAATTCCCCCCACCGTTGTGCTCACATGACTTACACGTGAGTCCAACGGTGGCAGCGTTTCCACCGTTGGATCTTTTTGAAAGTTGGATCGTCTTCCCACGCCTATAAGTAGGGCCTTTGGCCCTTGAGATGACTATTGTTCATCTTCCATTTTTCTTCTTTCTGAGAATTCAATTCTCTTTCCAGAGCTTAGATCTCTGCCGAATGAAAGTATTTTAGAGTTATAACTTTGCCCAAATTTTTTGGTAAAGATCATAATCGAACCCATTAAACAGAGCTTTGCTCTTCTGAGATCGTAGATCTTAAGATGTATTTTAGGGTTTCTTTAAACCATTAATTAGAACAGAGCTTTGCTCTTCTTAGATCATAGATCTAAAGAAATCATTTTTAGGGTTTCTTGACCCGTTAATGAAGAACTCTTAGAGTTTCTAGGATTTTTACTTCAGATCTTTAAAGATCTTGGGGTTTTACAGAGCATAGCTCTTTAGAAATTTTTTCGGGGAATTTTATTCCCTTCTTAATTACATTTGACAAATATGATTTCTGTCTGCAAAGCACTGCTCTCGAGGGAGTTCAACTCCTTGGCCCAATGAGTCTCTCACTAAATGAGAATCCTTTTAGGATTTCCTCCTTAATGTGTGACTATCTCATCAATGATGAGCCGTCACTTTGATTTTGTGGGTCCTCCTTGGTCCCTTTTCTTGCATTGCAGTGTGGTACAATTTTAAAGTACCAAGTGTCAGAATAGCGTTGGCAACTAACCCTCGCCCTTTTTTTCTTGCAGGTACCATGGCTTTCGATTTTTCCTTTCCTTTTGTTCGTTCAGAGAGCGCCTTCGCTGACGCGCCCGTGGATCGGGAAGTCTTCGCTCTCATTAAAGATCATGACCCGGTGCCGAAATCCCTTCATCTATGGGGGTCGTGGTACAACCAAATTATCCAGGGCTGGCGTAGTTTCTCTTGTGCAGTACCCTCAGAGCCTATTTCAGCGATTCACTATGCCGACTCGCCTCTGGTGAATTACGCCGTAGATGAGGTCAACTGGACCTCAGAGGGTCGCCATCAGCTTTCTACGGCCTCAATACCTGTACAACCGCCGATGGCTTTGGATATTTTAGGGCGGCACATATATCAAGGAGAGTCACGCCCTTGGGGACAAGTGTACATGATTAGATTGACTCCTCGCTATTCAGCAGGATATCTGCAGTGGGCTCGATACATCTTGTCGGCCAAGAAATCACTACTGCTGAAGCTCGGATTATACCCCACAATTTATGCGTCTCTTTTCCAGTATTCCACGCCGCCTGTATGGTGGGTCAAAGCTTTCTTGGAACAATGGAACATCCCGACTCACACCTTTCTTCTATCAGATCGGGAGGTCTCAATCTTCTTGGAGGAGCTCGCGGAGATCTCTGGCTTACCCGTCAGAGGGGAACATTACGAGGAGATACTTCCCCCTGAAGAGTACATCTTCGCCATCAAATCAGTGGTGATGGGCCTTACCCCAGAGAATGCCATTCAGCATCGATTCCCGAGTATGATCAAGGAGTTGAACATTTACGAGAGCCTATTTCTAGAGTCTGGAGGGCATGGAGTCAGCTTCACAGACTTCATCGCTCGCTTTCTTCACCCAGAAGTCAGCTTCACAGACTTCATCGCTCGCTTTCTTCTCCCAGAAGTCTTATTAAAACAAGCTGTGAAATTCTCCAAGCTTGACGTCCCGTTTGGTTTTGGTTTGGATAACCAGCCAATGGCGGAAGCAGATTTAAGAAGCTTCTGTATTCTGGACACCCCAGTTGTTCCTTTCACAGAGCTTGCTGCTTCAGACGTCGATGAAAAGACGTTCTTCCTGGGGTTGATTAGCTTGTGGTTGAACTGGTTCGTGCTTTCGATACACCCTCGCTATATGAGGCCGTCATGGTTGCGGGGACGCGTATGGCCATTAGGATTGCAGGGGTGGCTCATCTATACCACGGCCTGAGCTTAGCAACGGATACTACTCAACCTGGATTAAAACCTGTGCATCTTCCGCTGCACTACTTTACGTCCTGGGTTGAAATGCACGTGCTTGGTGCTTTCAGAGTTCACAAACGGCCCCGCTTCTATGATAGTTATAACTTTCCCCGGGTTATGTTTCTAGTGGACGCTTATGCATTAGATCCGTCGCAGCAAGAGACTCGATGCCTGATCCTTCACCCGCGTATGGTCGGGGATAGTATGACTTTTGTTGACAGAGTCTTAACTATCGGCAAGGAATCCACCAAGGCAGTGCAACCGCTGCACGATACTTTCAAAGACGGGGCTCCTATGTTGAAGTCCCGGGAGATCCTGCACTTATATTCGATTAGGCCAGGCTTTCTAGTGTTCAGGCAAGGCGCCTTGGCATTGTTCATGAGGTATAACCCGCACCGTTTTGCTCAACAGTCGGGTTACGATTAGGGTATCCCGCTCGAGGCTTTCTTAACCGATTCGGTTGCTACGGAAGAGGGTATCCGCAGCGCGCTGCACCACTTCATGCGACTAAACACTGGGTCTAGCTTTCTCATTAGCGAGCCAAGCTATGTGCCGAATGCTTCGAATGCCTACGTGGTGTGGTATCATCATGCGACAGGTGCTTTTATCAGGGAAGAGAGGCGGCTATTACTTGATCACAAGGATGCTGTCCCAGCTAGTAACCCTGTAGTTCCTTTGAAGCGACGGACCACCGTTCATCCTTCCTTAAGAGAAGATGCTGCGGTTGTGGTCCCGCACGCCTTCCCTGAGAAGCCTCTACCCCGTGTTTCTGTAGAAATAGTAGCTGTAGCGTCCCCGGAGTCTGGCGTTGGTGTGGAAATTGGGACCCGCCACCCAAAAATACCCGTTAAGCGCAAGCTCTTGTCATTGGCTGCTGGCGCTCGCTCGCAAAAGAAGAAGAATTCACTGTTTTCTGCCGACGTCATATTTGGCCAGGAGCCACATGCTCCTTACAGCGAGAGTTTGTGCGAGTATGGGACTAATGAGGGTTTATTCATCGCGCCTGTGGATGATACTGATCTCCAGGTTGCCCTTGTGGCTTCCGAGCGACTGGATTGCGATGAAGCGGCACTGATCACTATTGCGAAGTCAGGTATACTTCAGTTACATACTTCCGCGGCCATCTTCTTTTATTATGCTTCTACTGACGCTTTCTTCTTCAGCAGGTATTTCTGCCGAAGAGGCTCTCGCGGCTTCCTTCAGGACATTCGAAGAGTAAGATAGGCACCACGCTTCTTCGGGCCTTGGTAAAATTCAATTCATTATGCTTTTATTCCCTTTTTTATTCGTGCTCTGACCCTTTCTTTCATCTTGTTGTAAGGACTATCTTGACTCGGGTTATTCCAAGTGCAGTGTCGATCCCGAGCAGCGATGTAGCAAAACTTCCAGAGCCAGCTATTGTGGCCCCAGATCTCCCAACGTTACCGCAGGAGGCTTTGCTAAAGCAGCCGATGACAGACGCCGTAACAACTCCAGAGGCAGAGCTTGGTTCGGACGACGACGTCCCCTTTTTAGTCGTCTTGAGGAGATCATTTCTCACTGCTCAAACCGAAAGGAAGCGTAGGAAGCATGCGGTGAGAGAACGCGATGCCAGTTTGGCCGTGGGTGCAGGCTCAAGCAGCATTCCGCTTGCTGATACTCCTTCGGCGGATGTTCCCTCTGCGTTGTCTACCGCCCGTAGATAGGTTGCACGCGCAGCTCAGGAAGAAATCGAAAAGCTGCTCCAAGGTAACGTAACGCTGAGTCTTTTACTAGAATTTGATCTTCGAATTTTGACATATGCATTTTCTGCATGCCAAGTCTTGGCGATGGGATGACGGGTGAAACCCTGGCGGTTACCGTGCCCGAAGTTGCTACCCTCTCTCTGGAATCTGGGACTGTCCAGACCGCTGCCCTTTCTCCCTGTGGCTCCTTGGTATCGGCGGGCGTCGCAAGAGTCACGACGGCCCTCGTCATGTCAGGGGATGAAGCTATGGGCACGGAATCTACTCCTTTGAGAGAGAGCGAAGAAGCGGTTAAACCCGGTGACGCCTCCATCATGGTTTCGTTCCCTGATTTATCAGGTAATCGCTGAGTCGCTATTTCAATCTTTTCAATCTTGTTCAGCCCTTCTAATGATATTTTGTTTGTCTTGAGTACAGGTGTGGTGAATCCCGAGGCCATGCCATCTGAAGAAACGTCACCGGTCGTAGCTCTGACGGTCGCCGTCCCTTCGCTTTCTCCCGTGTCCTCTCAAATATTGGAAGGTATGGGTTTGCGACTTATCTATTTTACTGTGGATACCATCTTCCTTCTATTGACAGTATATTGTCGCAACTCTGCAGGAGTCCTTTTCGACCATTTATACCAGGTGTTGAACCCACATTTCTCTTTCCAGTCGGAAGTCATTCCGTCTGCTGGTATTGGTTAGTATATTCTTCAGCTAATGTCTCCCTCTTTATTTTATGAATAGCCGTATTTTTGCTAAGTCTTCTTTATATTGATCGCAGCGTCACGGATCGGAGGAGGAGACGAGAGGATAGTCGTGCCTCCGGTACTCCCCTTTCTGCCACCTACCACAGCCGGTATAGTAGACTCCATCCCTCGTGTATTTTCTTTACCTCCCGAGTTGACATTTGACCATAATTTGTTTTGCAGCAATTGCACCGGCTCCAGCTCTTTTTAAGTCTTGCATTCCTATGCCGGCAGGGCCTTTTGCTAAACGCATATCTTCCAGGGGCGCTGCGAATAGCAGGCGAATGTTGAGCGAATTCATCGAAGATCTCGATGCCGACGCCCTCATTTCTGCTACGGATATTGTTGTTGAAGTCAATCCAATGCTGGCGACACTCGTGAACTTCCATGATGAAGATCTCGTCGGCTCTTGGGTTGATTACTGCAGAAAGATCGAGGCTTGCCTGTACGAGATTGATCTCAAGCGTCTCGCTCCTGAAGTATTAGCTTCGAACTCCCAATGGGCTGCGTGGGTCGAGCGTAGCAAATCTTCCCGGTTACGCGCCCAGGTTGAAGCGAATGCTGCGCAATTAAAAGTTGTCTTCGACAATCTCCAGAGGTGTATTTCGGATGGGTTGACGCTGGGGCGGATGCTTGACTCCACTGAGCGGGTCGTGTAGGACTGCGAAACTGCCATGCTAGGAACCGATGAAAAGCTTTCGTTCTGTCTGCGACAACGGGCTCAAGTTGAAGCGGAGTTGGCCGCGGCGGCCGATCACGAGAAAGGATTGAGAGGAGAGCGCGAGTGGCTTGTTGATTTGTTGAATACGCCTCCTCCTTAAAAACCGTCTTTTGTACCCCTTTTTTTACTGTAAACTTGCGGTTTATGAATAACATGTATTCATTTTGATTCTTTTATGAAATGTATCTTGGATTCACTTGAATTTATGAATAAAAGACATATTTCATTTTTTATGGGCGTGTCTCTTTAGAAAATGCGTCTTGTAGATAGTCTATTTTGATCTCCTTGTAGGGCAACGATGGCTTAGAAGACATGTTCAGATTTACTGCCTAAGACTTTTCAACTTTACGAGCCGTGAGGGTCTCATAAAGACTTTTCTCCCTACGAGTCGAGAGGATCCCGTAGGTGTCTTTTCTCCTTAAGAGTCGTAAGGACTCCTAAGTGCATTTTCTCTTAAGAGTCATAAGGATCTCACAAGAGAATTTTTCCCGCTTACATGTCGAGAGGACTCGTAAGTGGTTGTTTCTCTCTTTGTCGAGATTCGACTTTGGAGAGTGTGGCCCGTGAATAGTATGCAATAGTCCATCTTGGACCGAATTGCAGGGCCCCAATGCTTAGGAAACAGGTCCTTATCCCCATTGCCTAAGGCTTTTCCCTACGAGTCGAGGCGAGTCGAGAAGTTCTCGCAAGGACACTAATTTCCTCACGAGTTGAGACGAATCGAGAATTTCTCATAAGGGTTTCCTAACGTCACAGTTAACTCCTGCTAATAGAAGTCCGTTAGGGTCTGTGGTACTATGGTTTTTTACCCGTCGCACCGTTGCGTTGGCCGATATATTCCCCGATATACAATCTTCCTGTTCGGGTAGCCCCGCAACTGTCGTGTCTTTAATCCTTTCGGGGGCTGGAAAGACGTCTTCAAGTAATCTTCCAGGTAATATTACCGTCGAAAGAGCAAGCGTTATGGATATTCCATGTCGCTTTTTACTTGAGGTTAGGTTCAGTTTGGGAGCCCCGATGAGTCATGACCACCCCGCGCTGGAGTGGGATGGTCTCCGATAGTCTTTCAGGTCTCAATTGAGTTGCCGTCAAGACCCTAAAACTAGGGATCTTCCTTTGCTTCGTTTGCTGCAATATTGCAATGAATGTTGAGGTTGTCTCTGGGTTATCTGTGAACCGTCGAGATTTGGAACTAGGGGAATTTTCCATGGCTCCGTTTGTTGATGTCGCGTCTGTATCCTACTGGAGGGAGGAAGAACGCAGTTGTTGATCTCTAGGCTATGGATGCTGCCATCGAGACTTGGAACTAGGGACTCTGCCATGGCTCCGAGGTAGTCTCTAGGCTGTCTGTGAACCGTCGGGATTTGGAACTAGGGGAATTTGTCGTGGCTCCGAGGTAGTCTTTAGGATGTCTGTAAACCGTCGAGATTTGGAACTAGGGGACGTCGTCGTGGCTCCGTTTTGCTGACGTCGTATCTGCTTCTGGTTGGAACGAGAAGGAACACCGTTATTGATTTCTAGGCTGTAGGTGTAGCCATCGAGATCTGGCTTCCCTTTGACGAAACCTGGTGGGACGATATGGTTCCCTTTCCGTTTGTGCCTATGAATTGTATACATGGGTCAATGTGATCTCACCTACAGGGTAAAGTTTCATTTATTTTTGTATTTCTTTCCGCGATACTCTATCATTTCAGCTTTTTATATCGCGAAAGTCGTGATTGCCCAATCATTCTGGCTATTTTTCGCGGTGCACAATCATTTCGGCTATTTTCTTTTTCTTTACTCGCTGCTTTTTATTGCGAGTTGCCCAATCATTTCTTCTATTTTTGTATGCATATATTTTACTTGCTGATTTTTGTTGCAAGTTGCCCTATCATTTCGGCTATTTCATATGCATTTATGGCTCGCTGATTTTTATTGCGAGTTTGGAACTTGAGATCTGATACCAATCTTAGCATCAGCATCGCTGCGACTGGAATATTGCCACGAGCGAATCATCATTTGCCATGAAAGGACTTGGAATTCGATATCGATTTAGGCATCAGCATCGCTACAACTGGGATATTTCCAGGAGCGAATCATCATTTGCCTTTGTCGAATTGAACAAAGGTGGCTTAGCGAACAGGGTTAGGATCCCGTTGACTAAGGCTTTTTGACTTTACGAGCCGTAAGGGTCTCATAAAGGTATTTCTCCTTACGAGTCGTGAGGATCTCGTAGGTGTATTTTCTCCTTAGGAATCGTGGGGATCCTTAAGTGTGTGTTCTTTTATAAGTCGTAGGGATCTTACAAGAGTGTTTTCTCCTTACAAGTCGAGAGGACTTATAAGTCATTCACCACACTGGTGGGACTTTGTGAGGGAACGTTTGTTTGCACCCGTGGATTGTATATGAGGGTCAATATGGACCACTTGTAGGGCAACTTTGCAAATGTGATGGCTTAAGAATAGGTTCAGATCCCTGTAGCTTAAGGCTTTTGAATCCTACGAGCCGTGAGGGTCTCATAGGGGTAATTCTCCGTACGAGTCGTGAGGATCTCGTAAGTGCAATTTCTCCTTAGGAATCATGGGGATCCCTAAGTGTGTCGCTCCCTCGTGAATCGTAAGGATCTCACGCAGGAATTTCTTCTTACAAGGTCGAGAGGAACTTGCAGGTGTCTCGATTTTAACGAGATTGTGCCCTTTCGGGTTTTCATAAACTCGCCGGTAGTCCTGCTGTTTTTACTCACGGCATCCTTTCGGGTTTTCATCCATGCCCATTTTGCTTATGGACGTACCTTTTTTTTTGCACGATGAAACTCTCGAGAATAGTTTCGCCGCATGTGATCCATTCGTTTGCCGGTGGGATTTGAGTTGTAGTCATCACCGCTGGGACTTATGGACTTGCATTTCACTATCACCGTGTTAGAGGTGACGTTGTTAGTTTAGAGATATCTCGGTCTGTTGTTAGTTTAAGGACATCTCGGTCCATTGTTAGTTTAAGGACATCTCGGTCCAAAATTAGTTTAAGGACATCTCGGTCATTGAGTTGCAGTCCTCACTGCTGGGACTTGTGGACTTGCATTTCACTATCGCCGTGTTAGAGGTGACATTGTTAGTTTAGGGACATCTCGGTCTGTTATTAGTTTAAAGACATCTCGGTCCAATGTTAGTTTAAGGACATCTCGGTCCGATGCTAGTTTAAGGACGTTGCGGTCCGTTGTTAGTTTTAAGGGCGTTACGGTCCATAGCTAGTTTAAGGATGTTACGATCCGTAGCTCTCCATGTTTGAGACGGAGTACTATTGGGTACTACTCTTGGAATTTTGACTCAAGAAGATAGTGAGCGAACATAGGCGTCGTCATCTATCATTGACCTGGGCCGTGACTCGTCAGGCGTAGTATTTTTTCAGGAATCGGCCGTTTATTGGCCAGAAGGGTCTTTTGCCATGCATGTCAACGAGCAAATAGGCCCCACCTTGGTATACCTTGTCTATGATGTACGAGCCCTCATAGTTTGGCTCGAATTTCCCCCATTCGGTACGGTTGGGGATCATAGGTCTTTTGACGACTAGCACAAGTTCGCCTTGGCGGAATGTCCTCGGCCTAGTCAATCTTTCATATGAGCACGTTATCCTTGCTTTGTAGGCTTCTAGGTTTTGCTGCGCCATGAGACGAGTTTCATCAAGGGCATCTAGTTCCTCGAGCCGAAGATGAGCATTTTCTTCATCCGTCAGTTCTTACCGAATCGCCACTCGTAGAGAGAGTAGCTCTATCTCCAAGGGAAGTACCACTTCCTGTTAGTGATATGTATGCCCTAGAGGCCATTACTGTACATGCGATGTATATTGTAGTGGATGCTTGGACATATATATGGAGGAATTTCTTGCTCGACATGATAGTATGCTATCTGGTTGCACTTTATCTTAACATGTACTCTGATTGTCTCTATGTTACATGTTGATAAAGCCCTTTGGATGAGTACTTGACTACCAGGACTATGATGCAGATCATACTAGTGGGGATAGAGTAGTCGTTAAGTACATCCTTCAAATGTTCCTAGTCGTAGGTGTATCGAGACAGGGCATCGATATACCAGAGTAGACAAGCATATAGCTTCACGACCATGTAGATGGGCTATGGATGATTCCATATCCATTGATGTTTGACATCAGAGACAGTATACAGGTGCTCACTGGAGACTGGGTATACTGGACAGACTTGCCGAGAACTCTCAGATGGTATTATACCTCACGTCAGATGGCAGTTCTCTGGTGACACTGGTACAGGTTAGTCTGTAGACCCGAGATCGTCATAGAGTCTTGTGTGATTCCCACTGTGCTTTGATTTCCACCTTACCACGTTCATGAGAACGTCCAAAACGGTGGCTTTTGGGTACAGCCCCGAATCATATGGAGGCAATGAGCGATAGGAGGGGTTTCGTCTCTCCCGGTATTGGGAGTTGATGTTGCGCTTTGCTCGATTGGCTATAACAAGAAGTCCTTGGCCAAGGCTGCTTCAGAGATATACTGGCAAGTGTTATCGGTAGTTTCTCGACCTGTTATGAGCCTCATATCGACACGACTTATCGAGCTACTGGGGTCTGACGTTTACCACACCTAGACGAGATATGCGACATATCAGACGAAGAGACTGCACTGTACGGTAGTGTTACTGACTGGATTCGCAGAAGTGTGAGCAGGCTTACTTTTTGATCTTCTGATCGCTCAATACCCTGGTGGCCGTTACGTTTAGCAGACCGCTTGTGGCTTGTGGGTGTTTGATATGATCATCACCTACTGCCGGCGTATTGACGAGTCTTTAGAGTCCTACACAGGGGTTTCCTGGCTCAAGCGTAACGGAGTAGGAGCACATATGTGATATGTGCGGGACCGAGATTGATACGATATGAGATACCGTATTCTATTCTCGCGATTTGTGACATCGGTCGGTTATATGAGATATAGCCGGGTTATCGGATCGAGTGTTGATTCGATAAGTTGTTACTTTTGATATTGGTTGGTTATAGACGGATTATTAAATCAAGAGTTGATTTAATAATTTAATGTTTAATTATATATTCGATATATTACATTACATTAACTAGTATTAGCTCACTTATGATTTATTTTCTCACTAGATTGTGCACATTGTTTATATGTGATATATGCAAGTGTACATGTTTGTGTCATGATTGATGATACATATAAGATGGGTGTATGAGACTTATTCCATGCTAAGATTAAATTAGGGTTTTGATTATTTCTTAAAATTATTACAAAAGAGAATAAACTTGGTCAAAATTATCAAGCTTGAATGAAGCTTGTAGAACTTTGACAAAGTCCACTCTTTTGTCATTCCTTAGGATATTTTCCTTAACCCAAACCTTAACCTTAGCCTTGGGTTTATTCTCTACATGAGTTAAGCATGAGGGCTTAACTCAACCATGGGTGATATAATTCATTTGGATGAATTATTCACAAGTCTTCTTCTTATTCTTCAAGCTCCATGAAAAAGCTTTCTAGCTCTAATGGTGTTATGAGATAAAGTGTGAGAAAATCAATTCTAAAGTGAGCCCACTTCCTACTTCATCATCCTCTACTACTTGCCATGTAGTATAGGGTGTTCTCTTCATAAAGTTCATGACCTAGTGAAGGAATAGCTTGAGTTAGTGTCTCCCCGAGGTAGATCATTTTGGGCCACGAAGTCTTCGAAATAAGCATGTTTGTTTCTTCAACGGAGCCTCTCTAGAGTCCGGAGCTTGAGATCGCAGCGGAGGGGACTACTACACTGAGCTATTTGAAGTGAAGGACCGGTCTACAAAGGTTGTATTCCTTACTCACTATTAGTTGCAAAGTGTTTGCATATGTTTCCCATATTATTTATAGTTAACGACTCTAGTTAGGGTTATCTAAATCGGCAAAATCTTAATTTGGCATGGACGATACCTCCCGAAACCTTGCTGCCGTCGTAGGTAACCCTTCAGTGGTATCAGAACCATGCTAGAAATAAATATGGATTTTGTTAAAATTACGAAACAGAAATACTCCGAAACCTGCATCGCCAAATCCTGCTTGCTGTCGTTTTTAAAAGGTTGTCAAAATTTTTTTTAAACAAGTACAGAGTGATCTATGGGATACATCATGAACACACACAAAATTTCAGGGGATTCCAAGAAAAATGGGCCGGCCACCACCTATGCCATATCGGCTAAAACCGAGCACCCCCCTGATTTTTTGCCTGTGTTCCAGTGACTTGGTTTTGGTCTTTCAGGTGTTGTTTATTTTTGCTAATTTTGCATGTAATGTAATTTTACACTATAAGCAATTCGGTGTGTTTCGTATTCGTAGTTTTAACATTGTTTCGGGTGTTTCACATATTGTCTAGACAATGTTAAAATGTTTGATCGAATATCAAAAACCCATTTTTCCAAGTTTAACGTATTCGGAAAATCTTGCAAGTGATTCTTTGGACCCTCTAGAAGAACGTAAACCTTAACTCGATTATGTGGCCGTCAAAACCATCACTTGAACCCTAGGGTTTGTGATAGTTTAGCGTTTCACATGTGAGGCGATGGTTTGACCCTTCTACGGCTGGTTCATAGGTACTGTGGCATTATCTGGGTATTATTAAAACTGTGCTCAAGTGTTGAGCTGTCGGGAAATTGTGGGACTTTGATGAATCGATCGAACAGTTTAATGTCTTCCGGATATTATGTGATGGGATACAATATTTGGAATCCACATGTTGTTATGAGATAACTAATTTGAATGTTATAAATCTAGCAGTTTAGTCTCATTTTGATCGGTTGCCACGGGATTTTGATGCGATCAAAAGTCTGTCGATCACGTAGAGTACGCGGATACTCGCCGGGTAAACTTAGTAGATAGCTATGCCTCGTAGCCCTGACCAAGTGACTGTAGGAGAACCCCGTAGCCAAAAGCATCCGTTCGGGTGCTGGCGGCAGCGGTGTTCCGCCTTAGTGCACTTCGTCGACGATATCGGGGGTGCGGCCGTCTACTAAAGTTTCCGATGAGCATTCGATCAGGATGTCGGGAATCTTGTTGAATTGCCCGACTAGATATTGAAAAGTTTTTTTGAGATCGAGACTAAAATATGGGGTTTATAATAGTTAGGCATATGATGTCTAAGGAATTCATTTGGTTAGGCATGCGATGTCTAAAGTGAATGCGGATTCCAACTGTTGTAGTTTTTCACTTTCTTTTCTGCGACCGTAAGTGTAATATGTGGTGTATCGCCGGTTTCGGTGCTATATGTCAACGACAACTGGGATACGCATATTTACTTACACTGATGACATGTGATGTTATGTGTTATTGTGATATGTTATATTGGATCGTCGTGTTTTGAATAGACGGGGGTTTTATCTGAGATGAGAGTTTTTCATTTTCATGCATGTAAAATTCATTGTATGTAATATTCTTTTATTGGGGCACTTCCGGGTTGAGGATGATGTCACCATTGTATATTATTTACTTTTCCACATTAGGATAGACCCAAGGCGGGGAGCATAAGTAACCGGGTTCTAGGGTCTAGTGGGAGACCATCTCAAGGAGTTGAGACCGGGTTTCCTAACTCTAGAATTGGTAGGGTTGCTTGCTGCTCTCGTAGGGGTCTAGGTGTTTGGGATTGGCTATTCATCACGACCGTGGAATCCGTGTTTTATACAGGCTTAAAATAAAACACGGAAATCCTAGTTTATCCAATGTTTCATATGTTGTTCTTCTGCTGCATTATCTGTGATGTGATCATTTGATATGTTGAGATGGATACATGATATAATATATGTGATATATTATATAGACGTTGCTTATGTTTTACACCCGGGCTAGCACTGCTCCGCTCTGCCGTTAGTTACCTAACCTAACGGTGCACGAGGGGACATCGAGGCGATGCGGATGGAAAAAGCGTACGTTGTATTTATCTGTGATGTTTAGGTAACTTAAAATGATGGGACTTCATTAATGAGATTAATGAAATAAAAGAAACCTAAAGATGTTGTGAAATTGAATTTTCAAAAACAGGTAGTTCTAGTTGTTGTTCATAGCGGTATTCCTTGTAGAACATCCAGCACCTTATTCGATAAGGAAAGAGCTGGAATCCCTTCACCGGGAGTGACCTTTTTAGCAATAACTGGTAGATGCTACAACCCTCGGTTTTGTCTTTTGATTGCTTTTCTAGTTTTTTCTTTGCATAGTGGTATTTGTGAAATATCTTGCACCTTATTCGATAAGGAAAGAGCCGACGATCCCTTCACCGGGAGTGACCTCTTTAGCAAAACTAGTAAAAGCCTCAAAAACACTCTATTTAAATCATTTTATTCTACAACGATATCAAGTTTATTACGCAAAGGGTTTTCTTAAAAACCTGTCGTAGCCCTCCGTCATTTCAGATAAGTACTTTATAGTATTCGTGCTGCGTTTGTTGACCTCCGTCAAGGCGTAGTGTGCGGTAGCTATTTATGCTTATCTGTATAAACATACGATGCGATTGAATTAGGGTAGTCGTGCGGCCTTGTTGACCTCCGTCAAGGGTCGTGCGGGTGGGTTTAATTCAATCAGGAAATGACGGGTTGAACTTGACTAGTAGCCTATGGTTTGTTGACCTCCGTCAAGGTCATAGGACGCTAGGGGTAAAATATTATTGGGAGTTTCAAGTGTTGAAATTTGCAATGAGATTGCATACCTTCTATGAGATAGTTGGATCCCGATACCCTCTGCGAGTAAGAGTTACTCATGGGAGAGTTTTACACATTACAATTAGCCGATCAAGTAGGTGTCTAGAAAGGTGTCAACGGGGTTACGCCCCTGGGAAAACGAGGTTTATTTTAATTAGGTCCGTAAGAAAGCACGGGGAACCTCCCTCAAAATATCGGCACTGGCCTGGCTGAAAGATTGGCGAAATTGTAGGGTGTAATTAATCCCGGCTATTCTTTCCTTTTAGGATTTGAAGGAAGATTTGACTAAAACAGTGGGAGCCGTCCTGATTAGATATATTGATAACCAATCTAATTTTGCAAGAGCATACGCTGAGTGTTTTCTTTTCTCTCTCTCTCTAGGTAGCGACCATATCACGCCTTAATCAAGATAATAATACGAATGTATTGACTGAACCCGCTTGTTATACTGCGCTAAGAAACGTTTGTCCCGCTCCAACTTATAATTGTTATAAGACGGAGCAGGAAATAGGGGATTACCAGAATTCCCGCGCCGCCAAAACGAAGAAACTGCATGATGATGCATCATCTTCGGGTGTGTTCATTACCGAGAACTGTTTCTCTGTATCCTTTACATCCTAGGTATGAGATACTGTCACGACCCGAAAAAGAACGTGACTGGCACTTGAATTATATGAAGTCTATATGACCCCATATAATTCAAGTAAGCCAAAAGCCTAGAAATATAAAACTATTTGAAGAAATGTTTTATTAAAATAAGCCGAATATGCATTTTTAAAATCACAAGTCTTTTCTAAAAATTTCGGCAAAGTTTCCTTTGTAAATACTGGTTCCAAAAAGGAGTACAACATGAAAAATATATGCAAAATGATAAAAGACATCCCCAAGCGGGAGCTAGCTCTTCGTCAATCGACGGTCACAATCACGCAAGCAATATAATATACAACGCCGTAGGGCAAGGATCAAAACTCAAAGGAAACTTAAAACATCATGAAATCCATAATAATACAACGTGCGACTCTAAGGTCAAAAGAATATACAACACTAGTCATCTAAGTCTGAAATAAATACATGTCTGGTTGATGGAGTTTACTAAATACAATGAATAAAATAAAATACAATGGTGGTCACGATACAAGTGAACCCACCTACCAAGCAAATCACCCGGAATGGAAACAGTGTGCCAGCAATGCCGTAATGAAACCTTTACGGCAAAACCTGCAAGAAACTGTGCCAAAACGGGGGTGAGTAACCAACTCATGAGTAGAAAACATCACCGAGCAGAAATCGTATGCATGACACAATCGTAGGTCAATACGATCAAAATAAATAACCTCAAAATGATAGGTTTGAAGCGTAAAAAGGTGGCAAGGGGTAAACGTCAATACATAAGTGTAATCCCAGTGCTCGTGTCAGTGCCTCAGGTAGCAATATATCATGTGCATGAGGTATGAATGTAAGGTAATGAAATGAGTGAGACAACTATTTTCTATATTTAATGAGATATCTGTATGTATGTAAATCGAGTAACATCAATGAAATCAACTGAGAAATCCGTGTCAAGCATCGACACAAAACATAAATCCCAATATCTCAATATCTCAGGCTCCGGCTGCCCGGACTGACCTGTATCATCAAATCTCAATATGTCAAATCTTAAATATCAATATCTCAGGCATCCGTATCATCTGCAGGATCGGCCCGCGGGCTCCGGCAGAACGGATCAGCCTATAACCGTCTCATGACTCTGGTCGGTATCCTCCGGATAACCGACGAGTCCAAATAATATCACCGGTAGGTAGTGCTCCCCTGCAAGGCTCATCGAATACAACTCGAGCTTCTTACCCCGAGGTACCATACCGGGCCCACCATGTACCCAAGACGGTTCATCCATCTCCTCGAATCGGGTCTCGAAATCCAACAGCAATCCTGAAAACTCATGGTGGACGACTCATACATCACGGGAAAACCGCAACTTGCATTTTTAAAAGGATAATAAGTTTATAAATCCTTGCGGTTTTCCCCCAAATCTAGAAATCTCAAGAAGGATCCGAAATCATCAATATCATGATATTAATAAACAATGAAAACTAGCATAAATCTCCATAATACTGCATAACCAATGAATATATGGATGCATCTGATATCATGCAATAAATTAACAAGCATAAGAAAGCTAAAACATATAGCAACTATCAGTTAGCAAGCTATGTCAATGAAATAGTGTTTTCTAAAGTGTACGTGACATGGCAATTACCGATGATGATGTGTGTGAGCCGGCAAGTAAGTGTATGTGGAACATACGTATCATCGGTAATGGTGCTGGTGTCCTGACAGCATGATTTCAATATTAACATATAAAAACACAAAATAAGCATGCGATGCGATGCGAACAGCAATAATGTGCGGGAGCTGAATATAACGCAACAATAAGGAATCTACAATACTATACATATGTCAATACTGTTTGCCTTTTGAAATAATACGAATCATGGTGTTCTGAAAACAAGGGCTACAATGTTTTGTAGAAAAAGTATGTCCTTTCAAATATCCGTAGAATCTCTTGGCCTGTCTTTAAAATACCCACGATTCGTTAGTTTTGAAATAGCTAGGAATCGAATCTAGTCTAACAACTACACTAAACTACAGGGCTGAGCTAACAGGCAAATCGAAGAGGGTAAGGAAAACCACCTAAATCTGAGTCGATATATATATATATATATATATATATATATATATATATATATATATAACAGTTGGTGATCCCGCCTCAAAAGTATCCCATACGATACAATATCTATAATATGACATCCTCAAGTCAAGAGTAATCAATACATAGCTCGTACGGTAAATCCATCGTACGACATCCCAAATCAGGGTACGGGTCAAATATGACATTTATCACATTATTCATCTGGTATCCTCATTATCAAATATCATGATCTGGGGTATTGATCTACGTCTAGTACAACACTGATACCACATATGTATGCATGTGTGTGTATGAAAACACCACGTCAAAGGATCCGCTAAAATATCATGTCGTATCTCAAAATACGATCCACGTCACATCACCGATCTCATGGCCTCAAGCCCATACTCATCGACTAATCTCCAATCCCAAGTACTATCATCATAATCCCGTATGAGTATACACACACACACATACATAGTCCCATACCCATGTGTGTGTGTGTATACACATATCCCTATATACGCACAAGTAATAAAGTAAATGTGTGTGTGTGTGTTTGTGCGTGTATGCAAAACACTACCCTAGGGTTCGCGACTAAAAACTAACTTACAAGTACACTATACTAAACCAAGTCATTCCATATCACATCCGTATAAGTGTATATATATATATATATATATATATATATAACGCATTTGCGTTCTAATACGAAACTGCGGGGGTGCTATACGCTATCCACCCGACTTCCCCCGTAGATATATATATCTACTCACCTTGCTTCTTGTGTGCCGATGTCGATGTCGCCATCTTCATCTTCAACGTCTCGATATCACGTGGGGTACCTACACATATAATCCAATCGCAATGCGTATTAAAATCCAATCGGAAAAACCTAAAACGGCACACGCTACGCTCATAGGTAAAAATCTATAGCCTCGCATGCAAACACGACCAATAACCCTAGTCGTTGACGTTCAAACGCCACACGACGGAAACGAATTACCAAATACCAAAATCCATGCTAAAACAAGTCGTAAAACAATGCGCCAATACAAGAAAATGATCCTAGATTTTACCCAAGGTGAAACCAGCCAAAGTTGCATATGCCAAGGGTCTAGTTTACTGGAGGTAAAGCTACAGAACCAACACGGATCCCAGAACCCCTGCTCTGGCCGCAAATTGCGTCCAGAAAGAATTTATCTGCGGCCAGGGTGAAGAATTAGGGGCTTGGGTTTTGGGTATAGGGTCTAGGTTGCCTGCTTGTCTCCCTGTGTTTGCAAAATAAATTTTAGGTCACTCGGGTGTTAACAGATTTCAATGTACACTCACAGAATCCAAAATTCTTCCGATATCGGTTTTCTAAGTTCTCTAAAATGGGTTCTAGTCTCTGGTTTAGGTCTCCAATCAATCACCACAGGGGTTGTATAGCCTCTACTAACTTAATTTCACCTTTGGGTTCAACTCAAACCCTAATCCTCAACTTAAAGTTTTTAAAGTTCCCAAAACCACACAAAATCGATTCTAATTTAACATGGATGCTAAAGCAATGGAAATTCTACACTAATGATGGAGTAATTATCTCATTTTGCACTCATGAATCCTCTACAGCGCCAAAACTCAAACTTTTTAGTTCAAAGGGTAGCTTGAGAGCTTATGCACATTTTTTGTGAAGTGGGAGTGGGGTTTTGGGTTTGTTTTGGAGATGAAGTGAGGTGATTTGTGGATGGGGAGATGAGGGCAGCAGCACAAGAGGAATTGGGGGGAGAAAATGATGAAGGAAGAAGAAGGGAACAAGTGGGCATGGCTCTCTCTTGACCCCTCACTTTCTCTCACTTGCCCATACCTCATTATTCTATCATTCCTTTTTCTTTTCTTTTCTTTTCTTTTCTTTTATTTCCTTCTCTTTGCAATAGTAAACCCAAAACAATAACCATACACCCAAAAATCAAGTAAAAAAAAATGTAACAAGTGTTAAAATGACATGTGCATGTCATGTGCACAAAACACGCTTAAAACCCGATTAGCGATTTTTAATCGCGATTAGCACAAAATTGGTGTATAATAAATCGTAAAATTTCATAATTTGCATAAATCACATAAAACACCCTCTTTTTAGTAATTTTCATAATTTTCCAAACTTTTCCCAATTTATCGGTATTTAATTATTCCGCCCTGTTAAAATATTCAATATTTTATTATTTAATTATAAAAATTCCCAAAAATAATATTTTATTTTTCTGAAATGTTACAATCTTCCCCCTTTAAAGAAATTCAATTCTCGAATTTAAATTTAAACCCCTCAATACTAAAACATTTCAGTAAAAGACTAAGCCGTCGGGGTCCCGAAACCATCAATACATTAAAACACGTCGTAGCACAATGCATGCACATAAACAATGAGCAGACAACTCAAAATCAAAACTCCGTCAAGCACCCCGCAATCATCGGAGTTATGGGGAAGAAATCAATGTCTAAATCCAATACGAAAACCAATATGATATACATCAACACTATACATATAAACACCTGAAGGAAATGCTTGCCAAACCGTTTTAAGTCGCTGTGCGATGCGCATAATACTGCACAATGGCGGACGTCTATTGTAAGAAAATAGCTATATCTATATATATCCTTTGTTTAATATGTACGTCCCGCCGTTGAAAACAATTTAAAAGGTTTTCCTTATTTTAAACGTTTCGCGTCATATCAGACACGTAGGTAAATAATGAGACTATAGCTCCCTTTTAGAAATCCCTTCGATAAATATCAATGCATGCAAAATATATTCAGGTACTGCCCTCTGACTAGTCCTGCTCAGTACGAAAACAAATAGTAAATATCATAAAAACGTACTGCTCCAAAATCAATCCCAAAATGTACATAAGAATGCCGCGTGCGTCTGGTGCGCACGGAAATCAAAATCCATGAATGTGCCATACATGTGCACAGAACAAAATCTAAGTGTATCGGGTGTGCACAAAACATCTGTCAAGGGCAACAGGTGTGCCTGACAGCAATATCAAGTGTATCTGATATGCACAAAGAATCTCGATTTAGTGCATCTAATGTGCACCAAAATCGCATCTCAAATCATGCCCCCAAAATGCGCGAAAATCCAAATCAGGTGCATACTTCATGCACGAATAAAATCCAAATCATGTGCATCCAACATGCACGAAATCACGAAATCCAATATCAAGTGCCGAACATGCGCAAAATCCAATCTAAGCGCATCAATTATGCGCAAGAATCCAATCAGGTGCACAAGGTGCACAAAACAAATATCGTGTATCACAATCAAAATCGACGGTATACAACACATCTCAATCCAAATCAGGTATACCGTGGTATCAAACTCACAACCATGTGCATCAACGTGCACAAAATCTAATCAAAATAATAAAAGTGCATGAAAATTATGTCGTAAGCATAAGTCAAATCATATGCATGCCTTAGGCATGAAGTCAAAATCAATATCTTAAATAACATCAAATCGAAGTCCTGTGCAACTGTAGTGCACAAAATACGTATCAGTGCACTGTAAGCATATGTGAATTATACTGTGTGCAAAAAACAAATCGTGTGCGTACCATAAGCACAAAATCCGAATATGGGTATGTATATACGGAGATGTATTCTTGTATTTATACAAGTATGCATTTTAGAAGGAGAACACCTTATTATGTATTTTCTATTTTTGATAAATGGAAATGAGATAGTAAGGTGATGTGGCTTAGGAATGTTGAGAGGCATGATCGAGTAGGATGGATAAATGAATTAATAATTCATTTGTTTACGCAATTCAAGCATGATTGCTATTTTATATTTGCAAACTTTTTTTTACAAAACCATGACTTGTATTTTCTTTTTCCAAGATGTTCACTCTCACCATTTCTTTTCTCTCTCCTTTCTAACTCTAGCTCTTGAGCCTCTCTTTTACCTTCTTCTTTACACTCTCATAAGTTGAGAATCAAAGGTGAAAAAGAAATAGAAAAATATCATAACACATCACTACTTCTCTAAGCACCTTCGATTAGAAGCCTAGGGTCTTTAGTTGTTTCACTTGCTTGTTTGTGTGAAGTTAGAGGCTTGAATTATATCTCTCGGATGGATTATCTAGGACCAAGAAAGACCGGCCTACAATCTTGATCCAGCAATCTCGAGAAGCTAAATAAGTGGATAGAAGACCGAAAGACATGAATTCTTAGATATAACCTTCTAACTTAGAAGTTAAAACACTTTGAAGTTTACTAGTTTTAGTGTTTGATTTAGATTCTAGGGTTTTAGTTTCTAGTGCTTTTCGAAAGTTTTTGTTTTTCATTCGGCAAAGGCCGTGGTTGTATAACGGCAAGGGCTCTAGAAACATTATCATGAATTATTTTTGCTGGAACAAATACAAATATTAAACTGAAAAAAAATTGTAACTACTCGAAAGATTTTTTTTTAACGAAAAAAGTTGAATTTTAAGTATGGAATTCTATTTTGGAACAAATACAAATATTAAACTTTTTTTTAACGAAAAAAGTTTAATTTTATAATTAAGATTTTTTTTTTGGTTTAACGCTAAATTACTCTTTGAAATTTAAATTGGCTATATGTGTTCATACCAATTATCATATCTGTCTTTGTTATTTCATCTTCCAACAATTAAAGAAATTGTGTCAAAAAATTTTTATTGGGTTTTTTTTACTTAAACTCCCCTAGTTAATTACTAAAAATACCCCCAAAACTTGGTAATTACTTATTACCTAAAAACTTTTAAATTGCTTCATTTTACCTCTCCAAATTTTCCAACGAAAGAAAATATGGCCGTTAGCTAATTTATGACACTCCCGTCTACCCCACTTATAACCTAACCGAAGGCTTCTCTCCCTTCGTTTTCAGTTTTCCATTTATACGAAACTTGCAATCAAGCCCACATTCGTATTATACTGCTTCATGGCTGGAGAAGGTTCAGTAAGAAGAAACGTATTCCTATTCCATTTCCAATTAGGAGATTTGAAGAGAAATCCTAAATCTTAAATTTGAATTGGGGCTCTAGCTTGAAATTTTAGATGAAGAAAAGCGATTGGGTTGGGGTTTTTAATATCCCTAGCCCGACTTTCTCTGTTAACTGGCTAACGGAATGAGAGAAAAGAACTAGTGGGACGGTTTTAAGAGAAACTTCAAAGCTTTTGGGGATAAAAAGTAATTACCAAGTTTTGGGTCTTTTTAAGTAATTATCTATGTTTGGGGGTTTGTTTAAGCCTTTTTATTTTTCGTTAAATAAAAAGAAAATGCTACATTTTCAATCAATATCAATGCATTTTTAAAAAAAGAAAATGACCTTTCATCAGTGGACTTTGAAAGCGTAACAATCCTATAGCATTCCCAATTGACATATTTAGATAGTCCATTGTATAATACATAAACTGTAAGAAAATCAATTAATATTCTTTTATATATATATATATATATATATATATATATATATATATATAACTTAGCCGGTCCTTGTATATCAAATGAGAATTCTATATGATTTTTTGCAGCCTAGAAAATAATACAAAGAAGCGACTAACTCGTCGATTAAATTTTCGCATGACAGAAAATCAGTTCTTCTTAACGTTGCTCAAAACAGAAACATTGTACAAGAAATAAAAGAGGAAACAAAAATCTTGAGATGAAATTAATACTAATCCTCAGGATATCACGGAACATAAGAAACGAAAGGGATAAAACCGAAAACTAAAAGCAACAATTAATCCATTGTAAATCGACAAAGAGGACACGATTTGTTTCCTTTCAATTCCACCAGCCACTTTGTAATACAATCCTTTTGGAAACAATGTCCGCATGGCATTTGTGCCGCCTTTTCTTTCGATCTAAACTCCTCGAGGCACACCGCACAAGTGCTATCGCCTTCTTCTGCATCCTCGCACTCTTTCTCCTCCAAACACTGCTCAGCTCTGATCCGTAAACAAGCCTGACAAAGCGTTTCACCGTCATCTCGACCTCAAGCTCTTTCAGCCATGACAAGTCAAGATATCTCATCGTCTCTTGCATACGGAACCGCATATGGAATGCTATCTGGGGCCCACATGCAGGATACACGTCGATATTTGTAAAAGAAAGCGCTTCATGAGCAGCCGCATCCGAAAGATCGTATCTGCTAAAGTCGACGACGTCGGATATGAATATGTTCGTTTCCCTACCCGCGAATCTCACACCGGATATAGCGGTCAGCGAGCCATCGACAGAGCAGCGAAACATTTCGTAGTATGTATCGAGGTGAGCGACCAATTTTATTATAGGAGTTGGGGGAACCGATTCTTGGTCGACGGCATTGTAATTAGCAACTTCTGAGGTGAACCCTGGGATGAAAACTTGGGTATCAAGTTCATAAAAAGGATCCGCAGCCATTTTCAGAAAAGGAATTAAAGTGAAGAATTAAGAGAGAAAATGCAGAGAATGCATGAGTAATTAATGCTTGTTGGATATTATATATATAGTGTTGGTGGAGTCTAATCCAGTTAGGATAAGGACTTGCTATATTTAGCACTTAATCTTAAAATGTAAACTAATTTTTTCCCCTCTCTTTTTTCCCCTCTCTTTTTTCCCCCTTCGATTCCAAATTAGGACCTAATAACAACTCTCTGTGCTTCATTATTGCACTTAATCCTAATACTGATATGAGTGTTGAGGAAAAAGATTCCATTGAAATTAAAGTTTATCAAATAATAAACTCCATGTAAATTAAAGAAATCAAGGATTTAAATTTATTTATATTTTATTATTATTAGTACTTAAAAATAATAAATCAAAACTAATATATATGAAAAGATTTAGAAAAATATTTTTTTTAAATTACTTGAACCTGAAAACGCTTTTATTAAATCCGAAACGGATAAACAAAAATAAATTTATTAGTGTTTGAAAAAGATTTTTTATTTTTTTTATTATAAGTCAGCAAAAAAACTAAAAAGATTTACATCGATTTGAGAAATTTTTTTATGAAAGATAACAAATATAATGATATTTACAAATATATTCTTAACCGGAGTAATTTATTAAATGAAAGTAGAGGCGAATTATGGGATATCAATTTTCTTTTAGGAAAACTATAAATGTCTCAACCTAATATCACAAGTAGCCCTTATTTTCTGAGCCGTCGATGTAAGTCTACGGTAGCGCCCCGGCCGTCTAACAGACGCCAAATGCGGAACAAAAATTTTTACAACTGGCGCTATCGGGTACTATAACCCGGATCTGCCATTAAAGCTAAACTAACAAACTACAAAATGGGTAGAAATGGTATACCGAACGATCCGAGTCCTTCGGTCTTCAACCATCATCCCACGCTTTGTTGCGGCTGCTCCGATCTCCTGAATCTCCAGTCTTCTCGTCCAGGTGGCACCACGTCGACGGATCTTTAAACGGGCTCCCGCCTCTGAACCGAGACAACTCGATCATCAAGTTTGCTAAAAGAGATGACCAAGATTGATGTAGAGAATGAGTAGAACACTTGGTCTCGTTACGTCCAAAACTATGGACGAACGGTTAATGAAGTTGCCATTTGAATTGGGTGAAATGAGAATTGTAGCTATCTAATTTCTATACACCAAAACACTATCATAATCTTTTCCCTCAAATGAGCAACCATCTATTTTTTGCAATGAGGGGGCCGGCCACTTATATGGAGGGGAGAGGTGAGTGTAGGAAGGGGGGGGGAGTGACCATAACATTAATGAAGAAATGAGTCATATAAATACCTATTATGAACACATTTAATGAAACAATGATTCATAACACAGAGTCATCAACACATAAATGCTCCATTAATGCAATAAGCCACCTTACCATCCTAGTCACCAACTAGAAGCATCCACACACATGACTCATTCTATGAATCATCCTCAAGAAGAAAAGATAAATCCGTATTTAACCGAATGTTAAATACGGGTGATAGAAAACAGGAAACTGGCAACTTTCAAAAGTGATCCTGAAACGAATTTCAGAATAACCCCGTATCAGCATAAACTTACCCGCATATGTATTACGACCGAATACAAATGCAACTGAGACAAAAATATTATATCTACACAGTATAATACTGGGATCCGGCTTAAATCAAAGCCTACCAGTATTATATGCCCGAAATATGACACGTGCGAAAACGCACGTGCATTTTCCGAACCCTGCCATAAAACCATACGGCCTCTACAACGTTTCGCCCGAACTTGGGAAAGTGTCTGTGGGGGACTCTAATGACTCATCAACACACTGGCACTGGGTATAACTACTAGCACGTCAGAGGTACTAGCTGTACGTAACGGTTGCTTATGTATTGATTGGAGGGAAGCTGATGAGCGAACTCATCCATAAACCCTACTGAGCCTAACAGTGACAATATACATACATTCCGGTCCGTTCGTCTATGAGTATCGCATATCGGTCTAGGGGCTGGTAACGTCAGACCCCCAATAGCAGTATAAGTCGTGTCAGAGAGTGGTCCAGAACACCCTGAGATAGTACTGGAGTACCTTCCAGTAAATCTCCTGTCTCGGCCTAGGGCTTTGTGTAATGGCTCTCTTAGACACAGCGCGATCTCACCCCCAATACCGGGAGAGACGAATTCCCTTCCGATCCGCTCACTTGCCTCCATGTGGCTCGGGACTGTACCCAAAAAAGATATGTTTGCACGACTCCTTTGAGCCATGGTAGGGTAGAAATCAAAGCATAGTGGGAACTCACACGAGACAAATGACGACCTCAGGTCGATGAACTAACCTGTACACATGTCACCAGGGAACTGTTTGTAGGGTTCCTAGGCACTCTCAAGAGGTCTCACAAGGCATCAACCGTGCCAATTTCAAACGTTACAGTGCCGAGAAACCCTAGACTAAATCGTTAACTAGATATATAGGCGACAAAAGCAACTAGTTAACAAATTAACTAAGTGAACGGAAATACAACCTTTGTAGATCCGGTCCTCCACCTCCATAGCTCCGCAATGAAGTCCTCTCCGCTGTACAAATCGGATCTTAGACTCTAGTGTCGGCTTCATCGGAGAAATGGACGGGCTAGGTCGTCGACTACGATGCCGAAGATGATCTACGTCGAAGCATCACAAGATTAAGCTCCCACTTCACCAAGTCATGAAACTTGTGAAGAAAACACCCTATACTACTTGGCAAGAGGTAGAGGATGAAGAAATAGGAGGTGGGTTCACTTTAGAATTGGATTTCTCACTCATTTTCAAGAGTTGCCATTGATGGAGCAAGCTTTCTTCATGTTGATGATGAAGAAGAAGAAGAAGGAATATTATGATAAGTTAATTAAAAAGGAAATGAAAAAGAATCCTTATCATAATAATAACCATGGTTATGTGTAGAGAATTGACTAAGGTTAAATGAATGGTTAGGGTTAATGAGATGAAGACAAAAGGGTTTCTTTGGTCAAAGCTTCATGAAGCTTCATCAAGCTTAATGAAAGAAAGAAACCTTTTGTTTTTCTTTTCTCTTTTCTTTTAATCCAAATAAAAAGATAAATGAATGAATAAAAGAAAACCCTAACTATTTACTTAACCAAGGTTTAACTCTTCACACATACCTTAGCAATCTTGCATCATCAAACATGATACGTTCAAGTGCACAGAAAAAATATATCACATATACGATGTGCACATGCGAGTGAGAAAATCCATCTTAAGTGAACCGATACTAGTTAATGCAAAGTAATATATCAAATATATATTTATGCATTAAATCATTAAATCAACACTTGATTTAACGATCCGGTCATATCGCATATGACCGACTAATATCCAATGTATCGATTTATCGAATCAATCCTTGATTCGATAACTAGGTTATATCGCATACAACCATTCGACACATTCATCGCGAGAATGAAATACGGTATCACATACACGCATTATTCTCGGTCCCGCACATATCTCATATGCGCTCCTATTTCGTTTCGCTTGAGCCAGGAAACCTCTGTGTAGGACTCTAAAGACTCGTCAATACGCCGGCAGCAGGTGATGATCATATCAAACACCCACAAGCCGCAAGCGGTCTGCTAAACGTAACGGCCACCCGGGTATTGAGCGATCAGAAGATCGACGAGCAAGCCCGCTCATACTCCTGTGAATCCAACCAGTAACACTTACCGTACAGTCCGGTCTGATCGTCTGATATGTCGCATATCTCGCCTAGGGGTGGTAAACGTCAGACCCCAATAGCTCGATAAGTCGTGTCGATATGAGGTCTATAACAGTTCGAGAAACTACTGGTAACACTTACCAGTAAATCTCAGCAACCCTGGCCAGGGATTTCCGGTTATAGCCAATCGAACACAGCGCAACATCAACTCCCTATACCGGGAGAGACGAATCCCCTCCTATCGCTCATTGCCTCCATGTGATTCGGGACTGTACCCAAAAACCACCGTTTTGCACGCCCTCTTGGACGTGGTAAGGTGGAAATCAAAGCACAGTGGGAACCACACAAGACTCTATGACGATCTCGGGTCAACAGACTACTCTGTACCAGTGTCACCAGAGAACTGCCATCTGACGTAAGGTATAATACCATCTGGGAGTTCTCGGTGAGTCCGTCCAGTGTACCCAGTCTCCACTGAGCACCCGTATATCATCTCTGATGTCAAACACCAATGGATATGGGATCATCTATCGCCCATCTGTATGGGTCGAGAAGGTATACGCTAGTCTACTCTGGTATATCGATGCCCCGTCTCGATATATCCACGACTAGGGACTTTGAAGGAGGTACTTATGGACTACCATGTCCCCACTAGTATGATCCGCATCATAGTTCAGGTAGTCAAGTACACATCCTAAGGGCTTTACCAACATGTAACAGAGAGACAATCAGTGTACATGTTAAGGTAAAGATCAACCAGATAGCATACTATCATGTCGAGCAAGAAAGTCCTCCCTATATATGTCCCAGCATCCACTACAATATACATCCAATGTACAGTAATGGCCTCTAGGGCATACATATAACTAACAATCTCCCACTTGCACTAGGGCCATCTGACAGCAGTGGTTGTAGTATCTCATACTCAACCATCCCATAAAAGTCTCTCTCTAGGAATAGGCCTTCGTGAGTGGATCTGCCGTGTTGTTCTCTGAGTCTACTCTCCTAACCTCGATCTCCTTGGAGATCAACCATCTCCATGATCAGGTGACACTGCCTTAGAATATGTCTGCATCACTGATGGGACCGGCGTTCCTTGGCATAAGCCACAACTCCATTGTCTCACAATGGTTGGAACGTAGTTCATCTCATGAACCAATATACACCCAGACTGCCTCTTTGGTAGCATCTTAAGTAGCGATGTATCCTGCCTTTATCGTCTAGTATGCCACGGTATCAAGCTTGGAACTCTTCCAACATACCGTCCCTTTACTGAGGGTAAAGACAATGCCTGTGACTGACATTCAGTCGTCTTTATCACCTTGGAACACTTCCAGTGATTCTCCCCAGGATCGATTGATACCATCTCACTACAACTAGTGAGAGTCCTAACATCCAATTAGATCTATCTCATAGATCCAAAACCCAGGATTCAAAAGGTATCACTTTGATCCTATATGGAGAATCATTGTGATGAGCGGAGATTGACCGAGCGTAGCATAGGAAACTCCTTCCCTATCAAGAGTATGTCATCCACGTACTCTACGAGGATCATCACCATACTCCCTACTACCCTTTTGTATATACAAGGTTCATCTTCCATTTTGATGATGTCAAACTGTTTGACTAATACATCAAAACAGATGTTCCATCTCCGCGATACCTGCTTTATCCTATAAAGCATCTTGTACACGTTTCCGCTGCTCCCACTGTCTACGAAGCCCTTTGGCTGTGTACTTATAGACGTTCTCTTCTAAAACATTATTTAGAAAAGCAGTCATGGCACCCAACCGCCAGATATCGTAGTCATGGTATGTAGCCATGGTAAGTAGGATCTGGATGGACTTAAGCATAGCCACTTGAAAAGGTTTCATCATTTTCCATGCCTGGTCGATGACGAAAAGCTTTAACAAGTCTAGCTTTGAAAGTCTCAACTTTTCCATCTACACCAAGTAATCTTCTCAAGATATACTTGCTCCTGATGGGGATTTAACCCTTCAGATATAGCAACCAAAGTCCATACTTTTGTTGGTGTACATGGATTCCATCTCAGATCACTAAGCATCCAGCCATTCTTACAGAGTCCCACTCCTGATGGCCAGCTCGAAACTAGTTGGGTCATCATCTCATGATGCAATCCTCGCTCCCACTGTCATCGAGAAACTGAAGTATCTCTCCGGTGGGTGAGGAACCCTACTAAATCGGCGGAGCGGCTGAGGTTCGTTGGTATCTACTGAATCCTTTGGTTGTACCAAATCATCTGCTGTAGTTTGTATAGCTGGAACCTTTCCAGTTCTACATTACAGACCTTGCCTCGAGCTTGTCCGGATTTTTCTTTTCAAACATAGGCCGGACAACCCCAAATCTTAACTAGCTTAAGACATGGGCTCTTCCCTTTCCATATCACATATGAAGTGGTAGGCACTAATTTGATTCGAACCCAATTCAATAGGTATGCAGCTTCTCAAGTGCATAACTTCCAAAAGGAAACAGGTAACTCAGTAGTACTCATCATAGAGCACACCTTATTATATAGGGTGTGATTGCTCCGCCCCGATATACCATCGTGCTATGGTGTATACGGAGGAGTAATGCTGAGAGAGAATCTCATTCTCCTTTAGAATAGTCCAAGAATTCCGTGCTCAAGTATTCTCCTCCCTGATCACATCATAGGACATAATACTTATACCCGTATTTTGGTTCTCTACTTCTATCTTATATTCTGTGAATATCTCAAAAGGTTCGGACTCATGTTTCAACAGAAACATATGACTGAATCTAAAGAGATTATCAGAGATTGTAATGAAGTACAAAGAACCGGTCTTGGCATGTGTAGACAGGGGACCTACATACATCAACATGTATCATCCCAAGAGTTCACTAACTCTTTCTCTGTTTCCAATAAACAGAGCTATGGTCATCTTATCTCTGTGACATGACTGGCAAGTTTCACAAGATGTAAATTCAAACTGATTTAAATATGCATCTAAATGTAACTTCAGCTAGTCAGGTCGCATTGATATGACCTAGTCTACAATACCTCAAGAAAAATTCGTTCATTTCTGAACTCTTCCTCTTGTGTGTGTTCTGTATACTATGAACTGTAGTTTGATTTAGAACATCAATGCTTTTAGATAACGTGCCTGAACCGATCAACTTTTGATATAGGAAATGTTCAAAACATTATCCAACAATACAAAATTTTATCATTTCTTTACTAATAAAGAGATTGATATGATTTTGTATATCAGGTTCGGTATGTAATAACATTCGTTCAGAATCAATGTATTTGGAATACAGGGTGACAGTGACCAACAGACTTGGCTGCAACTCTTGCCCCGTTTTCTGCCTCATGAAACTTATCACCCGTTCTCAGTTCTCTACCTTTCTGTAGCCATATGTAACAAATTACATATCTGGGATCCTGATCTGGTATCACATACCCAGGACGTAAAGGACACTGAGAAACAGTTCTATATAATGAACACACCCGAAGATGATGCATCAGCATGCACTCTCTTCGTTTGGGCGGCATGGGAATTCTGGTAATCCCCAATTTCCTGCTCTGTCTTATAACAATTATAAGTTGGAGCGGGACCAACGTTCCCCAGCTCAGTATAACAAGCGGGTTCGGTCAATAATCCGTATTATTATCTTGATTAAGGCGTGACATGGTCGCTACCTGGAGAGAGAGAGAAGAAAACACTCAGCGTATGCCCTTGCAAGATCAGATTGGTTATTATTTTATCTAATCAGGATGGCTCCTACTGCTTTTTATCAAATCTTCCTTCAAACCCTAAAAGGAAAGACTAGCCGGGATTAATTACACACTACAAGTTCGCCAATCTTTCAGCCAGGCCAGTGTCGGTACTTTGAGGGAGGTCCCCCGTGCTTTCGCACGAACCTAATTAATGTAAATCTCGTTTTCCCAGAGGCGTAACCTCGTTGACACCTTTCTAGACACCTACTTGATCGGCTAATTGTAATATGTAAAACTCTCCCAAGAGTAACTCTTACTCGCAGCGGGTATCGGGATCCAACTATCTCATAGAAGGTATGCAATTTCATTGCAAATTTCAACACTTGAAATTCCCGATAATATTTTGCCCCTAGCGTTCTATGACCTTGACGAATGCCAAACAACCAATAGTCCACTAGTCAAGTTCAACTCGTACATTTCTTGATTGAATTAAACCCACCCGCACGACCCTTGACGAATGCCAAACAACGCCGTACGAATACCCTAATCCAATCTGCATCATATGCATAAGCAGATAAATACTAGTTAGCTACCGCACACTACGCCTTGACGAATGCCAAACTACCGCAGTACGAATACTAACTAGTACTTATCTGAAATGACGGAGGGCTACGACAGGTTTTTCTTAAAACCTCTTGCGTAATGAACTTGATATCGTTGTAGAATCAAATGATTTTGAAATGGAGTGTTTTTGAGGCTTTTCTAGTTTTGCTAAAGGGGTCACTCCCGGTGAAGGGATCGTCGGCCCTTTCCTCGTCGAATGAGGTGCGGGATATATCATATATATCTCTGTGCAAAGCAAAAACTCTTAAAAGCAATCAAAAGACAAACCGAGTGTGCAGCATCTGCCAGTTATTGCTAAAGGAGTCACTCCCGGTGAAGGGATCTCGGTCCTTTCCTCATCGAATAAGGTGCAGGATATATCACATATACCTCTGTGCAAAGCAAGAACTGTAGCTACCTGTTTTATTTTTGAAATTCGATTCTACAACATCTTTAGGTTTCTTTTACTTTCATTAATCACATTAATGAAGTCCCATCATTTAAGTACCTAAACATCACAGATAAATACGACGTACACTTATGCCATCCGCATTCGCCTCGATGTCCCCTCGTGCACCGTTAGGTTAGGTAACTAACGACAGAGCGGGGCAGGGCTAGCACGAGTGTAAAACATAAGTAACGTCTATATAATATATCATATATACTATATATTGTATCTATCACAGAACATATCACATGATCACATCACAGATATCGCAGCAGAAGAATCATATGAAATATTGGATATACTAGGACGTCCGTGTTTTCAATACGAGCCAGTATAAAATACGGATTCCACGGTCGTGATGAATAGCCAAACCCACACCCCAAGACCCCTACGAGAGAGGCAAGCAACCCTACCAATTCTAGAGTTAGGAGACCCGGACTCGACTCCTCGAGTTGGTCTCCCACTGGACTCCAGAACCCGGTTACTTATGCTCCCCTCCTTGGGTCTATCCTAGTGCGGAAAAGGAAATAATATACAAAGGGTGACATCTTCCGCAACCTGGAAGTGCCCCAATAAAAGAATATTAGATACAAGTTTTTACATGAATGAAAATGAAAAACACTCATCTCACATAAAAACCCCCGGCTATTCAAACACGACGATCCAATATAACATATCCAGTAACACATAACATCACATGTCATCAACGTAAGTAAATATGCGCATCCCAATTGTCGTTGACATATAGCAACGAAACCGGCGATATCACATATTACACTTACGGTCGCAGAAAAGAAAGTGTAAAACTACAATAGTTGGAATCCGCAACCTTCATAGACATCGCATGCCTAATCAAATGAATTCCTTAGACATCGCATGCCTAACAATTATAAACCCCGCATTTTAGTCTCATTATCGAAAACACTTTTCAATATCAAGTCGGGCAATTCAACAAGATTCCCGACATCCTGATCGAATGCTCGTCGCAAACTTTAGTAGACGGCCGTACCCCCGACGCCGTCGACGAAGTGCACCTAGGCGGAACACCGCTGCCGCGAGCACCCAAACGGATGCTTTCGGCGACGGGGTTCTCCTACAGTCACTTGGTCGGGGCTATGGAGCGAGGCTGTCTATTAAGTTTACCTGGCGAGTATCCGCGTACGCTACGTGATTGCGACGGACTTTTGATCACATCAAAATTCCGTGGCAACCGATCAAGTGAGACTAAACTGCTATGTTTATAACATTCATTCAGTTATCTCATAACTTATTGGAAATTCCAATTATTGTATCACATTCCGGATAAGATAGAAAATGTTAAACTTTCCGATCGAACAATCGAACACCCAAGTTTTTCCGATACAGCTCTACACATGAAATAAGTCTAAAAACATTCAGTTCGTGCCTCAGTACCAACGGTCCAGCCGTAGAAGGGTCAAGCCAACGCCTCACATGTGGCACGTCGTACTGCCCCAAACCCTAAGGTTCAAAGGGCAGTTCAAGACGGTCACATAATCGAGTTAAGGTTTGTTGTCTTCTAGAGGGTCCATCGCGTTACTTGCACTACTTAGAACGTCTTTAAACCACGGAAAAATCCAACACTTGGAAATTTCCCGACAGGGAAAAATTGGGTATTTATATCCGGTCGATCTTTTTAACATATTCTAAAATTATCCGGAAAGATACATAGACAAAATTAGACAATCCGATCGAAACACCGAGTCCCCAATACAACCCAGAAAACTCAACTCTTGAGTTCAGAAAAAAAAAATATCCCAGGAAAACCAGCACTGCAAAATAGGAATTACTGTGCAAAATTCAATGGGAGAAGAGACAAAATGGACGCGGAACAGCCGCATTAGCACGCTAATGCCGCGGTTCCGCCGCACTTTAGACAGATCATTAGGTAATTTTTTCACCGTAATTCTTAGAATTTCCTGCTGAATTTTCTGCATATTTTTAATCTTGAAAAAACCCAATTTTGGAAAAAGTCCAGAGAGCAAATTTGTGTTAGGGTTTCGGTTCAATCGGACTTCAAACTCCGTCTACGCATCGCCTAAGGCTCTAGCTAGGCTCTGATACCACTGTAGGGTTCCTAGGCACTCTCAAGAGGTCTCACAAGGCATCAACCATGCCAATTTCAAACGTTACGGTGCCGAGAAACCCTAGACTAGATCATTAACTAGATATATAGGCGACAAAAGCAACTAGTTAACAAATTAACTAAGTGAACGGAAATACAACCTTTGTAGATCCGGTCCTCCACCTCCATAGCTCCGCAATGAAGTCCTCTCCGCTGTACAAATCGGATCTTGGACTCTAGTGTCGGCTTCATCGGAGAAATGGACGGGCAAGGTCGTCGACTACGATGCCGAAGATGATCTACGTCGAAGCATCACAACGGGCTAGGTCGTCGACTACGATGCCGAAGATGATCTACGTCGAAGCATCACAAGATCAAGCTCCCACTTCACCAAGTCATGAAACTTGTGAAGAAAACACCCTATACTACTTGGCAAGAGGTAGAGGATGAAGAAATAGGAGGTGGGTTCACTTTAGAATTGGATTTCTCACTCATTTTCAAGAGTTGCCATTGATGGAGCAAGCTTTCTTCATGTTGATGATGAAGAAGAAGAAGAAGGAATATTATGATAAGTTAATTAAAAAGGAAATGAAAAAGAATCCTTATCATAATAATAACCATGGTTATGTGTAGAGAATTGACTAAGATTAAATGAATGGTTAGGGTTAATGAGATGAAGACAAAAGGGTTTCTTTGGTCAAAGCTTCATCAAGCTTCATGAAAGAAAGAAACCTTTTGTTTTTCTTTTCTCTTTCCTTTTAATCCAAATAAAAAGATAAATGAATGAATAAAAGAAAACCCTAACTATTTACTTAACCAAGGTTTAACTCTTCACACATACCTTAGCAATCTTGCATCATCAAACATGATACGTTCAAGTGCACAGAAAAAATATATCACATATACGATGTGCACATGCGAGTGAGAAAATCCATCTTAAGTGAACCGATACTAGTTAATGCAAAGTAATATATCAAATATATATTTATGCATTAAATCATTAAATCAACACTTGATTTAACGATCCGGTCATATCGCATATGACCGACTAATATCCAATGTATCGATTTATCGAATCAATCCTTGATTCGATAACTAGGTTATATCGCATACAACCATTCGACACATTCATCGCGAGAATGAAATACGGTATCACATACACGCATTATTCTCGGTCCCGCACATATCTCATATGCGCTCCTATTTCGTTTCGCTTGAGCCAGGAAATCTCTGTGTAGGACTCTAAAGACTCGTCAATACGCCGGCAGCAGGTGATGATCATATCAAACACCCACAAGCCGCAAGCGGTCTGCTAAACGTAACAGCCACCCGGGTATTGAGCGATCAGAAGGTCGACGAGGAAGCCCGCTCATACTCCTGTGAATCCAACCAGTAACACTTACCGTACAGTCCGGTCTGATCGTCTGATATGTCGCATATCTCACCTAGGGGTGGTAAACGCCAGACCCCAATAGCTCGATAAGTCGTGTCGATATGAGGTCTATAACAGTTCGAGAAACTACTGGTAACACTTACCAGTAAATCTCAGCAACCCTGGCCAGGGATTTCCGGTTATAGCCAATCGAACACAGCGCAACATCAACTCCCTATACCTGGAGAGACGAATCCCCTCCTATCGCTCATTGCCTCCATGTGATTCGGGACTGTACCAAAAAACCACCGTTTTGCACGCCCTCTTGGACGTGGTAAGGTGGAATCAAAGCACAGTGGGAACCATACAAGACTCTATGACGATCTCGGGTCAACAGACTACTCTGTACCAGTGTCACCAGAGAACTGCCATCTGACGTAAGGTATAATACCATCTGGGAGTTCTCGGCGAGTCCGTCCAGTGTACCCAGTCTCCACTGAGCACCCGTATATCATCTCTGATGTCAAACACCAATGGATATGGGATCATCCATCGCCCATCTGTATGGGTCGAGAAGGTATACGCTAGTCTACTCTGGTATATCGATGCCCCGTCTCGATATACCCACAACTAGGGACTTTGAAGGAGGTACTTATGGACTACCATGTCCCCACTAGTATGATCCGCATCATAGTTCAGGTAGTCAAGTACACATCCTAAGGGCTTTACCAACATGTAACAGAGAGACAATCAGTGTACACGTTAAGGTAAAGATCAACAAGATAGCATACTATCATGTCGAGCAAGAAAGTCCTCCCTATATATGTCCCAGTATCCACTACAATATACATCCAATGTACAGTAATGGCCTCTAGGGCATACATATAACTAACATTGTTATCTGACGATATGTATAATACCAACAAGCATGTTCCCGGCGAGTCCTGTCCGGTGTACTCATAACCCAATGAGCACCTGTATACATCTTAGGTGAACCAACTGACACCAATGGCTTGTGAGACCGGCCATTGCCCCTCGTCGGGGTCTCGACTGTATACACTAGTCTACTCTGGAGTATCGATGCCCTGTCTCGAAACTCTCATGACTAGGGACTCTTTAAGGTTGTGCTTACAGACCCCAGCTCCCACGTATATGATCGCCATCATACTGCTGGCAGTCAAGCAAGAATCCTATGGGCTCTATCAATATGCAACAGCGAACTAAAACATGTATACGATGATAAAGACAAACCAGATAGCATACTATCATCTTGAGCAAGACTGTCATATCGGTATAGGTCCTGCCTCAATCATTGCAATCACATACGTGCGATCCAATAATTGACTTTGAGGGACTATCTCCAACAATCTCCCACTTGCACTTAAGGCTAATTATTGCGATGTCGCATACTCACAGCCCGTGTGATACCGAACATCCAACTCCTCTACTAATCAGTTTCACAAAGCTAGTTTGTAAAACTCTTGTGTTCGAGAAATAGCCTCAGTGAGTGGATCCGTCCTGAAGTTTCTTTCTATGTCTCTCTTCATCTCAAGTTCGCGGAGAAAGCCATCTCCCGAATTGAGCAATTCCTGTCTTAGAATATGTCTGAATATCTGATAGGACCTAGTTCATAAATGAACTCCAAATTCAAACTTCTTAGACTGTATTGATCACTGAACCTAATCAGTATCCAGCACCATGCCTTCCACAGTATCCTCTTGGACAACCTGTCATAATACTGTCCCTCGTCAGAGGGAAAATTATAACTCTGACAATCACTCTGTCATCCATGTCATCTTTGAAGCCTGGAATGATAACCGTCTTCCGAAAGAGGCTTCCGTCATCAAATCCGTAGAACATGCACCTATGTTCTAAAACTGCTTCCTAATGTTTCTCCAGGATTGGATTAATATAAACTTATCGCATCTAGTGCAAAAACAACATCTGGTGTGGTACTTGACATCTCATGATTGACTCAATTGCCTAAGCAAGTGATCTGCCAATCATGCACATCCCTCTCTCCTTTAGTCTCTAAGACACCTTTAGAGAGGGTGACTCCATCACCTGCAGGTACACCACCATTCCAAGAGTCATCTATTCTAAAATACTATTAGAATACTGTCAAAGTACCCACATTGGGAAACTATCCAAATCTTGATCTAAAACCATAGATCTAGAAACCAGAATGTCTGATATTATATCCATATCCTTTGTGGAGAAACAACTGTGTGACGACCAAAGTACAACCGATCGTAGTATAGGAATTTTACTTCCTACTCTGTGTATGTTATCCAAATACCAGGACATTACACCCTACTACCTTCTTAACAGATCCATCCCCTATTCTGATGAAGTCAAAGCCAAGACTGTCTCATCAAAATTAGATGATCTATCTCCGCTATAACTGCTGAAGTCTATAAATAGACATAAGCTACTTGCCCACTATGCTTCCGCTGCTCCCACTGACTACGACAACCCTCTGGCAGAATAATATATACGTGTACTTCTAAAGCTAGCTTAGAACGACGCTATACTTATCCTCCTGCCGGGTCTCATAGTCTGGAACAACAGTAGTGTCAAGTCTGGATAAATAAGAACCTCCCTGTCACCGTCCTTGAGGCTACCGGAGTACCTCTCGGGTGTCTGAGGTTACCCACCATATCTACGGAGTGGCTATTGGAATGTCAAACCTGATTGAATATATAGGTTCTATTAAATTTTCCGTAATCGTTTGCGGTTCTGGAATTACTTCCAGTTCTACCATACTCCCACTACTGTTTTCTGAAAAAATATCCATTTTACTAAAACTGTGGCGGGTCAAGAACAATATCACTATTGATCTTCCAGATGGTAGAAATGTCAACCCTCGTCCAAGCCAGGGTCAACCCACAAACAGTCATTACAGAAACGTGCCTTGAGTTATCCAGTGTCTGGTTTTAAGCATAAGCTGGACAACTCCCCTTACCTTAATATCGTTAAGATATGAACCATTCTATATACAATATAGAAATAGAGGCACTAATTTAATTTGAACCAGATTCAAAATATGCAGCTGTCTCCAGTGCATATTAACTTAATGGAGAGAGTCTACTCAGCATTACTCAACTTAGGAATCCATCCAATTATGAGTAACCTGAAAGAGGAACAAGTTTCTCAAAACCATTACTTTCATCTGAATACCAATCACAAGAATCTACATCTTCAAAATCTTTGAAGAATCCCGATATTTGCGATACCTGGTTCTCTACTTTATTCTTATACCCACAACTTCTCAAAACTTAGACATTGTATTTCTATGAAACACTTGTCTAAAAACTAGAGAAGTCATAAGTAAACAGAACATAGTACGAGGACCTACCCTTTTGTCCTGACGGACACTGGACAACATACAATACTCTGTATAAGTCCGCTGAGTTGAATAACTCATAACCTGTGCATCGCAGGTTGAAAACTGTACCCAGGCGATTTCCTCAAATATCACAAATTACAACGAATTCCGATATAATGAGGATGATCACCTAATTCCTAATAACTTACTCCCACTCATCATCTGTAAAACCATACAGATATAAGAATGAAACCTGGTAAATACATACCCTGGAGTAAGTATTTAATCGGGAAATCAGTTTTCTTTTAACAATACACTGAAACATGAAAATGTTTCGTAGGGGTATCCTGGTATTCCTACTAATGCCTCTTCCAATTCATGACTATATAACCGTATATCTCTTTGCCACCTCTCCAAATCCCTTTATTTGTCTTTATTCATTTCCTTCTGTACACCCCTTTAGGCTAAGTGGTTTTCTTCCTTCCCTACCGTTCGACACCAGCCTATTGTTTGGAAGAAGACTATCCAGCAAGCATAATAGGTGTACCCTCCTTAACCTAGGAGTACTCGTATCTTGAGAGAAAGTGATGATAAAAGAAAACTGAATAATACCTTATTCTATTTCTCCCGAACTGGGGAAAAAGCAAAGGTGAAATAGGAGTAGCGATGAAGTACGTGGTTTGGTCGTGAATGATAACAGTCGCAATTTACTTTGCCCTCTTTTTAATCCCTTTATTTTGTCTTTACATATTACCTTCTGCATACCCTACTTAGGCTAATTGGTTTTCTTTATTCCCTACCTTTCGGCACCTGCCTATGGTTTGGAATAAGACTATCCAATAAGCGTAATAGGTGTACTCTCCTAAACCAAGGAGCCCTCGCAACCTGAGAGAAGGTGATAATAAAAGACAACTGAATAAACCAATTCTATCTCTCCTGAACCTAGATCCATCCTCAAAGAAGTCCCTTTGAGTTCGTATATAACCATACGATGGATCTATCCAATGGAAGTGGATGTCCGTAGTAATACGGGCTGTTCTGAGAAATGTAAAGGGTAAAAGAAGGAGCGGCAATGACTTATGCAATTTAGACAATCCAAAAGCCAGTATTTTAAGAAGGTTCGGTCAACTTGGTCAATGAATCATAGTCTAGGGTCGGTCAAAAGTCGCTGCCAAAAAGAGAGAGAGAAAAGAAACACTCTGCGTGCACTCTAACCTAGATCAGAATGGTTATCACTTTATCTAATCAGGAAACCTCCCACTGTAATCTCAAATTCTCCTCCAAACCTTAAAGAAGAATTAGTCGGGATCACCCGAAGAGTAAACCAACTCATCAGTGAGAATCGAGATCCAACTATCATCGCATGATAACTTGATGGAAGCCACTCAAGTTATCAAACTCCAGAAGGTATGTGCATGCCTGGCAAGTTTGCTTTATGTTTGAAACTCCCGATGTTATTTTTGCCCCATGCTCTTATGACCTTGGCGTTGGTCAAAATATCATAAGTCACATGCCAAGTTCTACCCGTCACTGTCCAGGTCAATTTGAACCCACCCGAACATGCCCTTGACGTTGGCCAAAATAGCAGAATGACTGTCCCAAACCAACTCACCTATCTATGCAACAGATGAATACCTAGCAGCTACCAAACACTATGCCTTGGCGTTGGTCAAAATACATAGCTTGAATACTACTGAATACCCAAAAGAAATGACGGAAGGCTACGGCTGGTTTTTGGCGAAAAAACCTTTAACGTAATGAACCTGATCTCGTTGAAGGAACCTGATAGCTTTTTATAAAAATATAGTGACGAAAAACCTTTTGCTAAAGAAGTCACTCCCGGTGAAGGGATCTCGGCTCTTTCCTCGTGGAATGAGGTGTAGGATATTTTAACTGAATACCGCGATGCAAAGCAACTTGTAATCGACTATATTAAAGTTACTACCCTGACGTAAACTTCTGCCCAAGGGGTCACTCCCGGTGAAGAGATCTCGGCCCTTGCCTCATGGAATGAGGAGCGGAATATTCCAAACTGAATATCACTGTGCAAAACAAAAAGAAACGTCTTTGTAATAACACTTTTAAAATTTGTTCCAACAACATCAAATATAGGTTTGTTTTACTTTGCATTGATCAGAATCAACGCAGTCCCATCAATCAATCACACCAGAAAAGAACGAAAATAAAATGTACGTATATGCCATCCGTATTCGTCATTGGGTCCCGTCATCACCCGTTAGGTTACTTAACTAACGACAGAGCGGGGGCTGGACTAGCACGGGTGTAAAACATATACAACATCTAATAGTATATATACCAATATACAATAATCGCTCAAAGCGTGATAATATGCAACATTACAGAAAAGTAATAAGCATCACAGAACAATACAGATAATATGGGATCCCTAGGTTTCACAGAGCCGCTGCTGAAATCTGACGTTCTCCTGGTCTTGTGGATAGCCTGTGCAATGAAACCTAGACCCCTACGGGTGCGGCAAGTTACCCGCCAAAACCTGAAGCGAGGTAGTCCCCCACAGCATAGTGAATGGAACACCCGGTACTTCATGGAATCTGGTAAATTGAGCACCCCTGCTTGGGTCAAACTGTACCCCCTACAAGTGCGGCGAATAGTCTGCCAATTCTAAAGTGACGTCCCTTTGCCTCTCAAAGCCATGAGATATGGACCCGTTGCCCTCCAGAACCCGGCTATCCGTGCACTCCATCGCGGGGTAATCCTAGTACAGAAATGAAAAATATATACAACGGGTACATCGACCTCAGCCCGGTCGTGCCCCAAAAGAATATTATACAAACAGGCAGTGACGGCAGTCCACATGTTGGACGCTCGCCCCGCATTATCAAATATACAAATAAATCCAAACAGCACTATCATTGCACCCTGCTATCCACCACGACATATCCGCAACATCACAGCACAACACAGAACATCAACGCGAATGTTACGTTCGCAAACCCGTCTAAAAGAACTATAGCAATTAGACACGGTTTACCGCTTGAATGACATTCCCGGTCGGAGATATAATGTAAATACTGCATACTAACAAGTTTAAAATTTCGATCGACTAAATTTCCCGAAGGGGGCCCCACATACATCTGCTGTACTGTAACAAAAACTGGGCCCAAAAGAACTATACCAAAAACCATAATTTCCCAAGTAAAGCACACTGGAAAAATTTGATGCACTGTTCCCACATACCGGCCGCGGTTCCGCGGTCAAACCCTAGCTTTGACCGCGGATCCGCGGCAGTACTGTAGGATCACGTGCCCAATTTTCACCCGTATGCTTAGAAAATCCTGCTTGACTTTCTGTGATATGCAAAATTATTTTTAGACTCTTTTAAAAATCGACAGAAACTCAGAACATAGAATTTGCGGTTTTCGAAAATCCGTTCGATCAATGATTTAAACACGTTAGCACAAGTTAGTAAAGCTTAATGGTGAGGCTATGATACCACTGTAAGTCCACGGTAGCGCCCCGACCGTCTAACAGACGCCAAATGCGAAACAAAAACTTTTACAACTGGCGCCATCACGTACTATAACCCGGATCTGCCATTAAAGCTAAACTAACAAACTACAAAGTGGGTAGAAATGTTATACCGAACGATCCGAGTCCTTCGGTCTTCAACCATCATCCCACGCATTGTCGCGGCTGCTCCGATCTCCTGAATCTCCAGTCTTCTCGTCCAGGTGGCACCATGTCAACGGATCTTTAAACGGGCTCCCGCCTATGAACCGAGGCAACTCGATCATCAAGTTTGCTAAAAGAGATGACCAAGATTGATGTAGAGAATGAGTAGAACACTTTGTCTCGTTACGTCCAAAGTTATGGACGAACGGTTAATGAAGTTGCCATTTGAATCGGGTGAAATAAGTATTGTAGCTATCTAATTTCCATACACCAAAACACTATCATAATCTTTTCCCTCAAATGAACAACCATCTAGTTTTTGCAATGAGGGGGCCGGCCACTTATATGGAGGGGAGAGGTGAGTGTAGGAAAGAGGGAGAGTGACCTTAACATTAATGAAGAAATGAGTCATCTAAACACCTAGTATGAACACATTTAATAAAAAAATGATTCATAACACATAGTCATCAACACATAAATGCTCCATTAATGCAATAAGCCATCTCACTATCCTAGACACCTACTAGAAGCATCCACACACATGACTCACCCTATGACTCACCCTCAAGAAGAAAAGATAAATCCGTATTTAACCGAATGTTAAATACGGGTGATAGAAAACAGGAAACTGGCAACTTCCAAAAGTGATCCTGAAACGAATTTCAGGATAACCCTATATCAGTATAAACATACCCGCATTTGTATTACGACCGAATACAAATGCAACTGAGACAAAGATATTATATCTACACGGTATAATACTGGGATCCGGCTTAAACCAAAGCCTACCAGTATTATCTGCCCGAAATATGACACGTGCGAAAACGAACGTGCATTTTCCGAACCCAGCCATAAAACCATACGGCCTCTACAACGTTTCGCCCGAACTTGGGAAAGTGTCTGTGGGGGACTCTAATGACTCATCAACACACTGGCACTGGGTATAACCACTAGCACGTCAGAGATACTAGCTGTACGTAACGGTTTCCTATGTATTGATTGGAAGGGAAGCTGACGAGCGAACTCATCCATAAACCCTACTGAGCCTAACAGTGACAATATACATACAGTCCGGTCCGTTCGTCTATGAGTATCACATATCGGCCTAGGGGCTGCTAACGTCAGACCCCCAATAGCAGTATAAGTCGTGTCAGAGAGTGGCCCAGAACACCCTGAGATACTACTCGAGTACCTTCCAGTAAATCTCCTGTCTCCGCCGAGGGCTTTGTGTAATGGCTCTCCTAGACACAGCGCGATCTCACCCCCAATACCGGGAGAGACGAATCCCCTGCCGATCTGCTCACTTGCCTCCATGTGGCTCGGGACTGTACCCAAAACAGACCTGTTTGCATGACTCCTTTGAGTCGTGGTAGGGTAGAAATCAAAGCATAGTGGGAAATCACACGAGACAAATGACGACCTCAAGTCGATGAAATAACCTGTACACATGTCATCAGGGAACTGCTATCTGACGATATGTATAATACCAACTGGCATGTTCCCGGCGAGTCCTGTCCGGTGTACTCATAACCCAATGAGCACCTGTATACATCTTAGGTGAACCAACTGACACCAATGGCTTATGAGACCGGCCATTGCCCCTCGTCGGGGTCTCGACTGTATACACTAGTCTACTCTGGAGTATCGATGCCCTGTCTCGAAACTCCCACGACTAGGGACTCTTTAAGGATGTGCTTACAGACCCCAGCTCCCATGTATATGATGGCCATCATACTGCTGGCAGTCAAGCAAGAATCCTATGGGCTCTATCAATATGCAATAGTGAACTAAAGCATGTATACGATGATAAAGACAAATCAGATAGCATACTATCATCTTGATCAAGACTGTCATATCGGTATAAGTCCTGCCTCAATCATTGCAATCACGTACCTGCGATCCAATAATTGACTTTGAGGTAACTATCTCCAACAGTCGAGCCTCCAAAAAGATGGGGTTGGAGACCCCGAACGAACCCTCATCTTAATTCTAAGGCATGCGATGAGTCATAGCTTCTTCAATACTTTAGAGTGGAGGGGGAAGCAACACATGATATAAAATCTTGGCTAAAATGCAGGAAGACCCCTCATTTTTGCCCTAAAAACAAGAGACCCCTAGTGTTAAAAAAACCTGCAGTTTACCGGTGTTAATTTTTCGGTTTATTTATTTTTTAATGCCAAAGTTGCCGTTTAGTCAATGGGCTCATCTACTGCCCCAAATAAACTTATCCTACTTTTATGTTAAAAGGTAAAAACAAGCCATCCCCCTTCTCTCCCTCTCCATACTTCTTCTTTTACCAAAACCCTGGTATATTGATCTTAAAATCCCTAGGATCGCAGATTCACTACTACAGGGTAGGGATTTGTTCATGGTTTAAACCGTGAATAAAAGGACTTTTATTCATGGTTTAAACCGTAACCCAAACCTGCGTAAGCAAATATTGGGTTACAGTTCTGACCGTGAACAAAATAAGAAACGTTCACGGTTGTAACAGTGAATGTTTCTTAACATGAAAAGTTAAAAAATCAGTTGGTTGGTTGGCCGTAGGTTTTTGCTCACGGTTCTAACCGTGAACAAAACCAGTTATGGGTCACGGTTACAACCGTGAACAAAACTTATAACCGTGACCCATAATACAGACCTGCTCCACAAATCAGTATCTGGAGCAGCTTTTTGTTCACGGTTGTAACCGTGACCAACTGTCTTTAATCACAGTTACAACCATGACCAATTATTTTTTTTTAAATAATTAAATTTTCCGCACCCTATGCGTCTTAATTTCAATCACAACCAGCAATATATAATTTTCATTCACAAGCATCAATATATAATTATCATTTACGCAATATATTCAAATCCCACGGAATATATGATAATCAAAATAATAAGTTCCGAATCATATGCAAACATAAACAAAAAATATACATACAATCAATATGATCAATACTCCACCAATCAACAAATCAAAAATGTGTGTATCAAAAAATCGTCCAATATAAGCAATACTCCATTAAAGTCCTATTGTATGTGTCAACAAATCAAAAAATAGAACTTACGCCGTTGGGACGACAATCCACCTCTATCGTCCCGTGGCCTAAAGAATGCGCTCAACTCATTCCGTATGGCCTGCTGGACGGAATCGGCGTCCGACTGCCTCATATCTCGGATCTCCTGCCGCGTCTTCTGCAGCTCCTGCCGCGTCTCTTGCTGCGTCTGATGCTGCTACTCTACATGCTCGTGAAGCCGATGGATCTCCGCCTGCGACGCAGCTGCCACATCCGGCCGCGTCTGGGTCACGGCGTACTCATGCGCGGTCAAACGTTTATCAAAAAATCGATGGGCCCCAGGACCAATCCCGTGCTCATACCTACTGTGATGCCCGACGGATATTGAATCCAGGACAGGGACAACGGCGGTGATCGAGTCGCTGGGGTCAAGTCCCAAGGTGTCTGTCTGCTCCTGAAACTAGGTCTGTATAGAATATATGTATATGTATATGTGTGTGTGTATATATAAACACACACACACACAAAGGTGCTAACTTAAAATACGTAATCAATTTGATTATATGAAACTTACCATGTACGCGCCCATGCCCTTATGTAACACGACACACCCTTTGGCTTCATTGTAGTTGGCGAGGTCTTTCTTTCTCTGCGATGAAATTAGGATTTAGTTTAATAATTAATTAACGATATAGAAAACATATGGAATTAAGCATCGAAATATTCACCATGTACTACCGAGCATTGGCCTGTGAGCGCTTCTCTTGGATCGGGATAGCGCGTTCTCGGACGCGTTGTTCTGGTTCTGCTTATTTCGAACCGACATCATCCTGCAAAAATAAAGATTATAATATATTTTAGAATATGATTTCTTGTTATAATGTTAAAATCATAAAAATTAAATTGATACCTGCACATCATAGCACTCAAAATAGGCGACAAGAAGTAGCCAATTCTCTCTCGGAATCTCCAGCGCTATGACCTCCATCAAGTGTAGCCGCTGACCTTCGGTCGCCGCGGTCCAAGGAAGGTAAAGTTCACTTTACACTTCCCATCGACGATGTCACTTGATCACTTAACACTGGCCTAGGAAGTGAGCGAGGGCGTGATCTATATCGAATGGCCTGAACACGCCATTCTCGTTTGGCTCGCCAACGAATCTGTAATTCTTCCTGGTCTGAAATTGAAATATATTAAATGAATAATTATATGTATATGTATATAATGAAGATTGAAATTTAAATGTGTAAAAGGGTATGTCATACCACCTCTGACCCAAAAAACCGCATGACACATTCGGTCTGGGCCTTGTTCCACAGAATATGGAGCAGGTACTTGTAATAAGTACGGATCTCCTGCCCAACAAAATCCCCCCATTGGATTGCGTGCTCTCCAACATGCACACCTGTCACGTCAAAGATCAGATCCCATAGCCCAGCATCCGCTCGCGGCCTGCAGCAGTCAGGCCCAGTAGGACCTTTCGTTCTAATACTGCTCGAGCCTGCGAAAAAATAGATATACATACACAATATTATAATATTTAGAATATGAATATAGAATTTGAAATTTTTTAATTACAATCATTATTTAAAAACTTTAAGAAATAACGATTATACCAGTTGTCCCCGGCGTGGCGCTAGGACCGGCGCCAGACGCCATCCCGCGAGTAGAATACTGATCTGCAAACGATAAACTGTTAGATAATTCAATATCCACCTATAGTGTAATGATGTATCAAATTTTAAATGAGTAAATTACGCACCATGCTTAGGAATGATGAGGGTATGAGAACCCGCTGACGCAATAGCAAGGGTAGAGGGAGGCTGCGACGCTGTGGGTGATCTGGCGGTAGTATAGAGAGCACTAGTAAGGATAGGGGGACAGTCAGGGATGATGCGGTGTGAGTAGGGGGGCATAGGGGGTGATGTGGTGGTAATAGGAGTAGCGCTAGTAAGGATAGAAGGGAAAGTAGGGAGTGATGCGGTGTGAATAGGGGCCATGGGGGTGAGGTAGCGGTAATAGGGGAGTGCTGCTAGGGATAGGCGCTGCTGCTGCGGCTCCCGTGCCTGCTGAGGGTCTTGGGACAGTCTCGTCGGCGGGTATGGATCGACTCAGAATGACCTGTAGACTCTGTCTCTTATGGCGTTTAGTGCCTTTACCTGCATCCATGATCAAATCCTATGTGTGTGTGTGTGTGTGTGTGTGTGTGTGTGTGTGTTGTATGTATGCCCTAGAGGCCATTATTGTACATGATTGTATATTATAGTGGATGCTTGGATATATATAGAGAGGATTTTCTTGCTCGACATGATAATATTCTATCTGGTTACTCTTTATCTTAACATGTAGACTGTTATTGTGATACTGTCTTTCTCTCACATGTTGATAAAGCCCTTAGGATGTGTACTTGACTACCGAGACTATGATGGAGATCATACTAGTGGGGCCAGGATAGTCCATAAGTTCATCCTTTAATTGTTCCTAGTCATGGGTGTATCGAGACGGGGCATCGATATTCCAGAGTAGACTAGCGTATACTTTTCTTGACCCATTTGATGGGCGATGGATGATCTCACATCCATTGGTGTTTGACATCAAAGATTGTATATTGGTGCTCAGTGGAGACTGGGTATACTGAACATAACTCATTGAGTACTCCTAGATGGTATTATACCTATCGTCAGATAGCAGTTCTCTTGTGACATTGGTACATGTTAGTCTATAGACCCGAGATCGTCATAGAGTCTTGTGTGATTCCCACTGTGCTTTGATTTCCACCCTACCACGTTCAAGAGAGCGTGCAAACATGTGGTTTTTGGTACAGTCCCGAGTCATATGGAGGCAATGAGCGATAGGAAGGGTTTCGTCTCTCTCGGTATTGGGGGTTGATGTTGCTCTGTGCTCGATTGGCCATAACAGGAAGTCCCTATCCAGGGCTGATACAAAGATTTACCGGTAAGTGTTATCAATAGTTTCTAGACCCGTTATGAGCCTCACATCAGCATGAATTATCAAGTTATTGGGGTCTGACGTTTACCACCCCCAGACTCGATATGCGACATATCAGACGAAAATACGGGACTGTACGGTAGTGTTACTTATTGAATTCACGGGAGTATGGACAAGCTTGCTTGTTGATCTTCTGATCGCTCAATACCCGAGTAGCCGTTACGTCCAGCTAGTACCGCTGACGGCTTGTGGGTGACTGATATGATCATCACCTACTGCCGGCATATTGACGAGTCTTTAGAGTCCTACACAGAGGTTTCCTAACTCATGCGAAACGAAGTAGGGCACATATGTGATATGTGCGGGACCGAGATTGTTACTAGTATGTGATACAGTATTCTAATCTCGTGATATAAGTTATATGTGATATAACCGGATTATTGAATCAAGTGTTGATTCAATAATTTGTTATATGTATATTTGATATACATGTATATGATATTAGTCGGTTGTATGTGATACAGTCGGATTATTAAATCAAGAGTTGATTTAATAATTTAATGTATAAATTATATATTTGATATATTAATATGCATTAACTAATATTAGCTTACTTAAGAAAATGTTTTCTCCAAATTCATTTGTATATATATGTGTCTGTGTGTGTGTGTGTGTGTGTGATACATTAATATATTTAATATGTGTCATGCTAGATGATACATTGGACTTGGGTGTATGAGACTCATACCTAACTTAAGATAATTTGGGTGTTTAAATATTAAGGGAAAAATCAAAATTAGGTGGAAATTAGCAAGGCTTGAGATGCTTGTGGAAGCAGGCAGAAGTTTTGACTTAAGTCCACTAATTTTGTTTTACTCTATATATTTATTAAGCTAACCATTATCTTTAGCTATGGTTTAGTCTCCACATGAGTTTATATGAGATATTTTCCCACCCATGGTTCATTACACTTGATCACTCCTTCATCTCTTTTTCATTGCTTTCTAGCTCTCAAAAGTGATGAAAAAGAAAAAGAGAAAATTAATTCTAAAGTGAGCAAAATTCATACTTCATCAATCTATACCAAATTATCCATTTAGTATTGGTTGTTTACTTCACTAATTCACAATTAGTGAAGAGGTGGCTTGAGTTAGCGATTCTTCGACGTAGATCATTTTCGGCCTTGAAGATCCTTGAGTAAGCTCGTTCCTTTCGTCTAGTGGAGCCTAAGGAGAGTCCGGGAGACCATTACTTGGAGCAAAAGGGACTACTACACGGAGTTTTAGAAGAGAAGGACTGGTCTAAAAAGGTTGTATTCCTTGTTCATTTAGAGTAAAGTTGTTTACTTGCTTAGTTAAATCCTAATTCTCTAGTGCGATCCTTGGTTCGGGCTCGCTCGGCACCCTAAATTTTAAAATAAGCATACTTGATGCTTGCCGAAACCGTGTCGGGGTGCTAAGCGAATCCAGCAGTGGTATCAGAGTCAGGTTAGAGTATTAGGCGTGACTCAGACGCCGTTAAAGTGTTCGAACAAACATCGAAACCAAAGCATTTGATGCTCTCTGGAAATTTTTCAAAAGTTGGAATTTTTGGGTTTAAAAATATGCAGAAAATAGTGCAGGGTATTGTATGGACCCCCATGAAAAGCGACCTCCTAACTCGACCTAACGACCGCGGAACTATGGCCAAAACATGTTTTTGGCGGCGGTTCCGCAGCGCCGTTGGTGAGGCCAGGGACATTCCTTCTTGTGCTAGTCCGTATGTGTTAATGGCACTGTCTAGGTATTTTTTAATCTGTCTCAAGTGTTGACTAAGAATTGTGGGTTTTGATGGATCGACCAAAATGTTTAATATCGTCTAGATATCTGTGATTTGTGATATAATATTTGGAATCCATAATAATTAGTTTTGTGAAAACTAATTAGTGTTTTGTAAATCTAGCAATTTAGTCTCACTTGATCGGTTACCGTGGGATTTTGATTCGGATCAATACTCCATTGCAATTTCGTATAGCGTTCGCCGGGTAACACTAATAAATAGCCACGCCCCATCGCCCCGACTAAGTGACTGTAAGAGAACCCCGTAGCCAAAAGCATCCGTTCGGGTGCTCGCGGCTGCGGTGTTCCGCCTAAGTGCACTTCGTTGACGGCTTCAGGGGTGCGGTCGTCTACTAATTTTTTCGACGAGTATTCGATAATTTTTTGGGAATCTTGTTGAATTGCCCGACTGGATATTGAAAAGTGTTTTCAATATGAGACTAAAATGCCGGGTTTATAACGTTAGGCGTGAAATTCGGAATATGTGATATTCCAGGTTTATGATGTCTAAGGAATTTATATGGTTAGGCATGAAATCTGAAGTATGTGATATTTCGGGTTTATGATGTCTAAGGTGGTTGCGGATTCCAATTATTGTAGTTTTCACTATTTTTTCTGCGACCGTAAGTGTAATATGTGGTGTATAGCCAGTTTCGTTGCCATACGTCAATGACAATTAGGATACGCATATTTACTTACGTTGATGATATGTGATGTTATGTGTTGCTGTGATATGTTATATTGGATCGTCGTGTTTGAATAGCCGAAGTTTTTGCGTGAGATGGGGGTTTTTAATTTCCATTCATGTAAAAAATTATATGTAATATTCTTTTATTGGGACAATTCCGAGTTGAGGATGATGTCACCATTGATGTATATTATTTACTTTTCCGCATTAGGATAGACCCAAGGCGGGAGCACAAGTAAGTGGGTTCTAGAGTCCAATGGGAGACCATTTCGAGGAGTCGAGTCCAGGTCTCCTAACTATAGAATTGGTAGGGTTGCTTGCCGCTCTCGTAGGGGTCTAGAGATGTGGGTTTGGTTATTCATCGTGACCGTGGAATCCATGTTTTTTACTGGATTGATTTAAAACACGGACCTCCTAGTATATCCAATATTTCATATGTTGACTTCTGCTGCAATGTTCTGTGATGAGATCATATAACTGCCCGAGACGAATGCTTTATATAAACGTTGCTTATGTTTTGCATCTGCGCTAGTCTTTCCCCCGCTCTGTCGTTAGTTATCTAACCTAACGGTGCATGACGGGATCGCGTGGCGAATGCGGATGTCATAAGCGTACGTTGTATTTTCGTTTCTTTATCTGTGATGCTTAGGAAGCATAAATGATGGGATTTCATTAATGAGATTAATGAAAAGGAAAGAAACCGAAAGATATTGTAGAATCAAATTTTCAAAAAGGTAGCTCTAGTTCTTGCTTTGCATAGCGGTATTTTTTATGAATATCCAGCACCTCATTCGATGAGGAAAGAGCCGAGATCTCTTCACCAGGAATTGTTAGTTATATGTATGCCCTATAGGCCATTATTGTACATGTGATGTATATTATAGTGGATGCTTGGATATATATAGAGAGGAATTTCTTGCTCGACATGATAGTATGCTATCTGGTTGCACTTTGTCTTAATATATAGACTTGTATTGTGATACTGTCTTGCTCTCACATGTTGATAAAGCTCTTAGGATGTGTACTTGACTACCAGGACTATGATGTAGATCATACTAGTGGGGCCAAGGGTAGTCCATAAGTACATCCTATAATTGTTCCTAGTCGAGGGTGTATCGAGACAGGGCATCGATATTCCAGAGTAGACTAGCGTATACGCTTCTTGACCCATATGATAGGCGATGGATGGTCCCACATCCATTGGTGTTTGACATCAAAGATAGTATACGGGTGCTCAGTGGAGACTGGGTACTTTGAACGGACTCGCCGAGAACTCCTCGTTGGTATTATACCTATCGTCAGATAGCAGTTCTCTGGTGACACTGGTACAGGTTAGTCTCTAGACCCGAGATTGTCATAGAGTCTTATGTGATTCCCACTGTGCTTTGATTTCCACCTTACCACGTTCAAGAGAACTTTCAAAATGGTGGCTTTTGGGTACAGTCCCGAATCACATGGAGGCAATGAGCGATAGGAGGTGATTCGTCTATCCCGGTATTGGGGTTGATGTTGCGCAGTGCTACAATTGGCTATAACAGGAAGTCCCTGGTCAGGGCTGATTCGGAGATCTACTGGTAAGTGTTATTAGTAGTTTCTCAACCTGTTATGAGCTTCACATCAGCACGACTTATCGGTTACTGGGGTCTGACGTTTACCACCCCTACACAAGATATGCGACATATCTGACGAAGAGACCGGACTGTACGGTAGTATTACTGATAGGCTTTACAGGAGTTAGAGCGGGCTTACTTGTTGATCTTCTGATCGCTCAATACCCGGGTAGCCGTTACGTCCAGCTAGTACCGCTGACGGTTTGTGGGTGCCTGATATGATCATCACCTACTGCTGGCGTATTGACGAGTCTTTAGAGTCCTACACAGAGGTTTATTGGCTCATGAAAAACGTGTTGGGTTACCCTTGCACCTAGTCTAGGGTTTGGTAGCATCACTCATGCCATTTTAATAATTAGAGAGGTGCAAAGCTAACTAAACATGAATCTTGCTAGAATTTCTAGGGTAACAAAAATTGTATCACATACAAAGAAGTAAAGAGATAGGGATTACAACCTTTGTAATCTGTTCCTTCGCTTCATAAGCTCTGTGTTGAGGTTCCTTCGCTACGATCAATATGAACTCTGACTCTCGAGTGGCTCCATGAGGTAAATGAGACACCTTACTTGTAGTCTTCATGATCTAAGATGATCTACCTTGAAGAATCTCTAACCCAAACTTACACTTCACTAAACAACTTATTAGAGAAGTGAACACCCTAATCTAAGTGGCTAGAATAGATGAGGATGATGAAGTAGGAATATTTCTCTCTTTTGTTTTCAAATTCTCACACTATATTCATCACAAATGAAAATCTAGTGAATGTTTTCTTTCAAGAGAATGAAGAAGAAGAAGATGCTAATCCTTTTGTGATGAATAATGAATTATCTTGTTATGGTTACTAATTCAACCATGAGTTAAGTATGAAGGCTTTAACTCATGTAGAGAATAAACTAGAGTTAATGATTTGGATTGGGTTAACAAATATCTACACAAAAGATCTAAGCTAAAGACAAACTCAAAGCTTCATGAAGCTTCATGGAAGCTGCATGAAGCTTCCATCAAAAGATAACCCTAATCCAAACCCTAACCAAGTTTAAACCTTAAACCAAAGTTGAATTTGTAACCCTAACATGTTACAATATTATATATCACATATACAATATATTTTGTAACAAAAGAAAATAATACAATTAACATATATCGCATATATATCAATATATTATCCCATGAGAAAATGAATCAATAAAGCGAGCTTATATTAGTTATCGTAATGTAATATATCACATATATAATTATACATTAAATTATCGAATCAACACTTGATCCGACAATCCGGCTATAATACATATAACCGACTAATATAACTTGTACCATTTCATCGAATCAACACTTGATCCGATGATCCGGCTATATCACATATACCCGGCCAATATCTTATATCGCGAGAATAGAATACGGTATCTTATATCGTATTATTCTCGGTCCCGCACATATCACATATGTGCTCTTACTCCGTTTTGCCTGAGCCAGGAAACCTCTGTGTAGAACTCTAAAGAATCGTCAATAAGCCGACAGTGGGTGATGATCATATCAAACACCCACAAGCTGCAAGCGGTCAGCTAAACGTAACAGCCACCCAGGTATTGAGCGATCAGAAGATCAACAAGCAAGACTGTACATTCTCCTGTGAATCCAATCAGTAACACTACCGTACAGTCCGGTCTCTTCGTCTGATATGTCGCATATCCAGTCTAGGGGTGGTAAACGTCAGACCCCAGTAACCGATAAGTCGTGTCGATGTGAGGCTCATAACGGGTCGAGAAACTACTGATAACTCTTACCAGTAGCATTCCATATCAGGCCTGGCCAGGGACTTCCAGTTATAGCCAATCGAACACAGCACAACATCAACTCCCTATACCGGGAGAGACGAAACCCCTCCTATCGCTCATTGCCTCCATGTGATTCGGGACTGAACCCAAAAGACACCGTTTTGCACGCCCTCTTGAACGTGGTAAGGTGGTAATCAAAGCACAGTGGGAATCACACAAGACTCTATGACGATCTCGGGTCTACAGACTAACCTGTACCAGTGTCACCGGAGAACTGCTATCTGATGATAGGTATAGTACCATCTAGGAGTTCTCGGTGAGTTCGTTCAGTATACCCAGTCTCTACTGAGCACCCGTACAACATCTTTGATGTCAAACACCGATGGATATGGGACCATCCATCGCCCATCATATGGGTCAAGATGCGTATACGCTAGTCTACTCTGGAGTATCGATGCCCTGTCTCGATACTCCCTCGACTAGGAACAGTTATATGATGTACTCGTTGACTACCATGGCCCTACTAGTATGATCTCATCATAGTCCTCGTAGTCAAGTACATATCCTAAGGGCTTTATCAACATGTGAGAGTAAGACAGTAAACTAATACAAGTCAACATGTTAAGACAAGGTGAAACCAAATAGCATACTATCATGTCGAGCAAGAAAGTCCTCTCTATATATATCCAAACATCCACTATAATATATATCATATGTACAACAATGGCCTCTAGGGCATATATTTAACTAACAAAACGAAGTAGGAGCACATATGTGATATGTGCGGGACCGAGATTAATACGAGTATGTGATACCATATTCTATTCTCGCGATTTATGTTATCGGCCGGTTATATGAGATATAGCCGGGTTATCGAATCAAATGTTGATTCGATAAGTAGATACTGTTATCGGTCGGTTATATGAGATATAGCCGGGTTATTGAATCAAATGTTGATTCGATAAGTCGATACTGTATCGGTCGGTTATATGAGATATAGCCGGGTTATCGAATCAAGTGTTGATTCGATAAGTTGATACAAATAATATTAGTCGGTCATATGAGATGTAGCCGGATTATTAAATCAAGTGTTGATTTAATGGTTTAATGTAGAATTATATATATTTGATATATTAATTTACATTAACTAATATTAGCTCACTTAAGCATTTCTTTTCTCACTAATGCATTTAATATATATGTAATATATATTAATTGTATTTCTTATTGTGTCATGCTTGATGCCACAAGCAACATGGGTGTATGAGACTTACACTATGCTAATGATAATGTAGGATTTATTTATTTAGAGTAAATCAAATATTAGTTGGAAATTAGTCACATGGGTTAGCTTAGTGGAAGCTTGTAGAACCATTGACTTAGTCCACTAGTTTTGTCTTGCACCAGATATTTATTAACCCAACCATTATCTAAACTCATGGTTAAGTCTCTACATGAGTTATATGAGATATTTCTCACCCATGGTTACCATTCACTCTCTCATTCATTATTTGCTTCTTCTTCTTCATCAAGAGCTTAGCTCTCTAGGTTTTTGAGATGAGAAGAAAAGGAGTGAGAAAATTAATTCTAAAGTGAGAAAAAATCCTACTTCATCATCTTCTACTAGATTAGCCATTTAGTTTAGGGTGTTAGCTTCACTAATCCCGCATTAGTGAAGAAGTAGCTTGGGTTAGTGTCTTCTCAGCGTATATCATCTTCGGCCTTGAAGACTTCGTGCAAGCTCGTTCCTTTCACTTTGTGGAGCCATTTTAGAGTCTGCAAGATCACTATTTGGAGAGAAGGGACTACCACTGGGAGCAATTGAAGTGAAGGACCGGTAAACAAAGGTTGTATTCCATATTTACTTAGATGTAAAGTTGTTTACACTTTGTATTGTCTAAATCTCTAGTTAAGATTCTAGGGTTAGGGTTGTTTAGCATGGCAAAATTTTGAAAATGGCATGGACGGTGCCTCCCGAAACCTTGCTGTCGTGCTTAACATTCCTACAGTGGTATTAGAGCCAAGTTAGAGATTTAGACGATGTTTGTAGAATTACGAAACCGAAACTACTCCGAATCACTCGAAACTAAAACACAGTTTCTGTCAATATTTTAAGTCGTCGAAATTTTTTTTAAGCAACTGCAGAATGTTATATGAGATGTAACATGAACGCTGGACAAAACGAACACATTTGGCCGGATTTGACCCGACGACATTCACCATTTTTCCGAGCTGGCCGGCCCTGTTGTGGATTTTGGGGTTCGTTTTTGTTCTATGGTCCGGTCTCTGGGTTTTGTTGTTTCAGGTGTTGCTTGTTTTTTCTAAAATTGCATGAGATGTTAATTTTCTATAAAGGCAATTCAGAGTGTTTTGTAGTCGTAATTCTAACTTTATTTCGGGTTATTTAGACGGTGTTAAAAAGTTCGAACGAATATCAAATGCCCAATTTAACCCTCGCTGGAAATTTTCCAAGAGTTGGATTTTTTTCAAGTTAAAGAACATTCAAAAATCATGCAAGTAATGTGATGGACCCTCTAGAAGAACGAAACCGTAACTTGATTCTATGACCGTAAGAATCGCCGCCAAACCCTAGGGTTTGCGGTAGTTCCGCAGCGCCATAGAAGAGGCAAGGGTTGACCTTTCTACGGTTGGTCCATAGGTACTGATCGCACGCCAATAGCGTGTTGGATATTTAAAAGTTCTAAAGTTTAACCATGATCAGGACGGTGTCGCTTTGCAGCTAGCCACGATGAGCACGGGTCGATCCACAGGGAGATGGTAAGTTTTACATTCTTGTTCTTAACGAGTTAACAACGTTGCGGATTTGTTCGTTATCTAACCTATGTGTTATATGCAAGTATAAGGCTTGTTAGGAAACGATAGGATAGTGTAAGTTAATGGATTCCGTATTCAAGTACTTTGAGCCGAACTCAACCAATGAAGCTAGAACAATCGGCAACAACGTGGATTAGGGGACTTAAGCACGGTATTCGTGGAATCCGGCTTATCGAGCCTTGTCCGTCCGTTCTTGTCTCTTCCTTTCGCCTCCGGCCAAACCGAATGCAACCGGTCACGGTTAGGAATCACCTTTACCTTGATAGGGTAGGGTGCCTAACGGAGCGCTTATGTAAGGTTTGGGCAGAGTTTCAAATGGAAAAGACGGGAAAAGGAATGAAAAACGGAACGTTAACTTACAACATCTTTCTCTTTTCCTAACAACAATATTCACATCCCATTCACAAAACAACAAAGAGAGCAAAAGAAAAGATACAAAGAAAAAAAAAGACTACAAGCAAGTAATTAAATGACATGGTAATAAATTGCAAGTAATAAAAGACAAGAATGAAAATGCATGTAAGTAAAAGAGCAAGTAAGAAAGACTAAGAACCATAGAACCCAAAACAAGACATTGGTTCAATAACCAAATCTTAAACTTGCAAGCCCAATGAAGAGGTTTCAAGATCAAGAAGAGGCAAAGAACTCATGGTGAATGAAGGCACAAAAAGAGAGCTTTATTAATGTTCAAGAACGATACAACCCTTAAGATCAATAACCAACCCTTAAACCTTCAAGCTTAATGAAGAGGTTGAAAGATCAAGAGAAGGTTAAGAACTCAAAGGGACTAAGCTATTTACGATAAAAGAGAAAAGAAAACTTGGACTAAAGAATGGCAATCCAAGACTAAAGAATGACTCACCACTTGAACCTTTGCCTACTGCCTGCTTTTATAGGTAGAAAAGAAAAGAAAATAAACAATAAAATTAGGACTACGTAGCAGCAAGGAAGTCACTGTGAGGAGCTGGGGCCCACATGAGGAGGTGGGGCCGGCCAATGATATGATGTGGCCGGCCACATCATGTTGGAACGGTCTTGTACTTGGTGTGTTGACTTGTTAGGCCCCCCGCATCACTTTGGCGCAGTTTATTTTCTCTGATTTGGCTTGGTCTACACCCAAATTTTGGAGGGAATTTTGAATCTTGAATTCAACACATAATCTTCACCATTAAATGCTCATTACTCCATTCCCACATATGGCTTGATTCATGGCTGCCCCCATTATGGCTCATGCTGATTTGTTTAATTGACTTTGATTTGATTTCAGTTTTGGAAGGAAAAAATCAACGCATGATGTTTAGCCTTGAATGCATATAATATTTTGCCTTGAATGCATATTATATCATATCCACATGTGCCTAAAAGTCTTGTGTACACATTTGTTGTGTTGGACCATTTAGATAAAAAAATGTGTACACAAACTTGTTGCAAAAAGGGACTCCTGAAGTATCGGTCGGATTGCGGTTCTGGTTGCAGTGTCGGCTCTCAATTGATATATCCGTGCTTTTAAATGTATTTCCAGTATTTTGTCATGGATACCTATAACCTGTATTACTGAGCAGACACTGGTTAATAGTACCGATAAATACAACAAATAGATAATGAATGAGCGGTATTAGAATGCAGTTTTCTGATATGAACAAATACCCCCAACTTATCTTTTGCTCGTCCCGAGCAAAACCATTTATTCACAAAAGAAAATCCTACCCGCACTTTCGCAGGGAACGCGATTGCACTGAGCGTGTACAACAAGCCGTTAAACCTCTAGGTGTCCCTAGTAGGAGGAGTGTTGTCTCCTGAGAGTTTTCAGCGGATACTACCCACAAAATCCCGTCAAGCTAGTTTTGCGAAATAACTATGATTCAAACCTTAAGGTTTTGTTTTAAAGATAGCAATTCTATTATCCCAAATCTAGAACTATCGAACCTTTATTTTTCACACCTCTCTTTTTATTTAACTTAAGATTTTATATGTCTTTACGGGAAGTGCAAATAGTGTCGTTAAGTTTCAGAAGGATCGATTTAAGTCGTCATGTCACAAAATAAAGCCCAGATAAAAATTTAAAAAGGATCACATAAGTTTTATAAAGAGTTAAGTATTTCTCAAGTTTCGTTTTCCAGTTAGGTTTCAAATTCAGAATTTCTATCTTCCTTAACAGGAAACTAGGTCTTATTTTTCACTCCACCTTTTTCTTGTTTTCATTTCATACACACCTTTGTGAACGTGCAATAGTCTTTATCATAGAATAAAACCTTCATATCTCCGCTAGAAATACTTTTTTATGAAAACCTGTCTTTTGTCAAGATTATTCTCACACAAAGAACTGTTAGGAATTTTAACTCGGAGAGAACACTTGCTTGACATTGTTTTAATCTGGACTTTCTAGGCTTCTTAGCGAGCTTTGGGCTAATGCTCCCAAACCAGTTGGTTTTAGGGCATTAGGTGTAGAGACACCCCAGCGGACTTAATTACTCAAGTTACCTACGTCCTAAAACAAAAGACCAATTTTTGCGTGAAAATCATGATGATTTAATGCGAACGGAGATATAACTGATAGTTCAATTATTTTTTTGGATAAAAGACGTGTTTAGTGGGTCAGGTGTGTAACCACTCCAATCAAGTTTCAGATGGGTTATTCTTCAGAATTAGTTCCAATTAAGGTATCAATAACATCCCTTCATATCCACCTCTCTTTATAAACTAGTCTTGATATTACTTATTTCAGAACAAAGCTATTTGATCGTCAGAAAATAGTTTATCAATTTAAAAGTTTTCAGACATAATAGATTTGTCATCTAATTTTCAAAAATCACGACACGTGTAGTGTGATGTAAAGACGTATATTAGCTATAGTTAACTTCAAAGGAGGGTTATCTTTCAGGTTTTCAAAATCTAAAAATAGGATTTAGTTGTTCCTATCTTATTAAACAAAATCGTCGAAATATTGATTCTAAGTTCTCCCACTAGCTAACTTGACGACAAAGTTTTTATGTTTTTGGAAAATTTTCTGATTTTTTTTGGTTTTTAAATAGGTATGCAAATGCAAAATATATAAATGAATGCGGAGGTAGAAAGCTTACCGAGCACACCCCCAAACTTAAACTTGACAGTGCCCTCACTGTCAGGCTACACCAGAGGGTCAAAATTTTCGGCGCTCCCCAAAAACAAATTATATAAAAAACAGAAAAAAAAAACAAAACAAAAAAAAATATACACAAAAATGTTCCCCCCACACTTAAGTGAAACAGTGTTTCCACTGTTAAGCGTTGAAGTTCAGGATTAGGGGGGAGAGAACGGTTTCAAATTATACAAGGCCTTACACAGGCCAAAAGTGAGTACCAACTATTCAAAAATTCTATCTTTGTAATATGCAGGTTGGTGAAAGAAGATGAAGAGAAAAGAAATGGGGAATACGCGAAACCGTATGGAGATAGAAGCGGGATACAGTCTCGGTATATGAGAGAAAGAATGGCGGAAGGAAAAAAGAAATGGAGCACGAACTTGAGGGTGAAAATGGAGTGAATAAATTAGCACAATTTGTGATGACCGATGTGTAAGAAGCGTTTGTGCTAATCTATTAACCCGTCGAGAAATGGGGTCAAATCCCTCAAGGTTTGTAAGAAACCATGGGTAAGCCGAACTTGGTAAACCAGACACTGAAAATGAAAGTGGCACGGTTTCTTACAAGGTCGGAATGATGGAACGAATGGAGGGAAGTGATTGAGGAAGGGTCAAAATTAACGGTTCAGGAGGGTGTACACAGTCAGTGAAACGAACAGGATGAATTGGAAAATTCGACTCATTTTGTAGAAATGTTTCATCTTAAAAAATATCCTCAAAATTCTCCTCAAAGTTAAGCCTATCCATGCATATTTCATCAAAATCAAGACGCATATGGAGTTCGGGAAAAACAGTTAATGACTCGGGATGATGAATTGGAGAGAAAAACTCATCCATAATTGCAGGTTTATCATCCAAAATATTCCCAGCGTCAATATTCTCAATCAAGTGAAATTCAAATTTCTCAGACACCTCATCAAAAGCATGGATTTCAATCAATTTTAGATCTAAGATGGAGATGTGGAGGTCAAAAGAATTAGGTGTGGTTTCACTCAAAAGGGACCCTTCACAATCGGGCAAATCAAACGCTACAAAGTCGCACAACTCATTATCTGTTCTATCTTCAATCGATGAATCTTTTGGAACACTAGATAGATATTCAAAACCGGAGTTGTGGGATTCAAGTTGAAACGGGTAGGTTTGATTTGGAAGGGTATACAGCTCACTCTCTCCAATGAAATTCTCGACCTGTCCTACCGCTTCTTCATACATTTGAAAATTTGGAGCTAGTTGGAAACTAGCTACCGGGTCACTAGGTTGAATGAGGGCGGTCATGGACGCATTCAAATCCATCATCAGTTGGCATGACGCTACCCTAAAGTCTTCCAACGACTGTTCCAGACTAGACATAGGTTGTGAAGGGGTTTCAGTAAAAGATTCAAAATTGTTTGGATACTGAAAATTCCCAAATAGCGGTTCAGAAGCAATGTCTAGGGAAGGTGTAAAAGTCGGGTAGGACTGGTAGGAATTGAATGGCTGGACAGGGGTAGGATCAACATACAAATGAGAAGGTGAATGGAATTGTTGATCCAAAGAATTTGTAGTGGTGAAAGGAGTGAAAGATCGGCTACGGGATTGTTCAATATGTTCAGGGATGGACAAAGGACGACTTGCAAAAGGGGTATCAACATAAGAGGGTGGTGAAGGTTGAAACGGTTGATACAAAGTGGATTGTGGAGTGCAAGTGTTTGCCCTAGACGCGTCTAAGCGATCTTTCAATGAAATTTTGGGTATGGAGGGGTCGTTCGAACTTCGACCAAAGCAAGAACCGTAGGAAGTTATGTCTGGTTGTGGGTACCAAAGTTCGGCAAGAGTTTTTCGAGGTGCGGTACCCATGATATGAAGAGAGGAAGAAGAATAAGAGAAAAGGAGGGGAAAAGAATGTGGTTTTATTTTTAGTTCTTTAGTTAGTTATTAACAAAAGAATGAAATATACAAAAAAAGAATCTGGACAAAAACAATCACGACACAAAAATACCACACACCTAATCATTCTAGGGTTCACCTAGGTCAACTAGACTTGCTCAAGAACTTGATTGGCGAAGTAAAATTGTGTCGAGAAACAGGCTCAAGGTACACTGATCACGAGGCCAGGTAAGTGCAGAGATAAGGGGAGGTTTTTCGACGCTTTCGTGAAGGTCCTTAATTAAATAACCCTTTCTCTTTTTGCGGTTTCGCCGTGAACACTTTCCTAGACACCCCGTAAACAATATACCATTAATCGGTGTTCTAAACACAATTAACCTCTCCTAGTGAGTGCGAAGTCCTTAAGTCTAATTTTTTTTAAAATTTTGTGCGGGTAAACTCTATGCTCAAGTTCGTGATTTGTGGGCCACAGGAAATGTGATGAAATCCTTTGCCGTATGTTGTGGGGTTCGCTTGCCCTTAAGTCCATATTAATGTATGCAATGCGCAATTCAATGAAAAAAATTATTCAAAGAATCAAACAATCGTTTTTTAGTTTAAGCACGGCACTGCAACAAATACGGGTTAGTCAAAAAAAATTTTGGCGTTTGCTAGCGAACTTGCAAAGAATGCTGCAAAGATATTATATTGGAAGCGTCGGATTTGAGAAGAAGGTGTTAGTAAAGTACGTACCGTTAAGTTGTGGGTTAAAAAACCCCTGTTTAATTGAATCCAAGTAGATTGAAAAGTTCTCTTGCGCGGGTCAAACTACCCGGATCTTAAGCATTGTACTTCGTAGTCTCCCTAGCTTTGAACGTACACTTTGCTCCCCACGGTTGCAGTTCGCAACCGGAAAAAAATCTGAAATGTCGGAAAAATGGATTATTATTGCGAAAAAGCGATACGAATGCCCAAATACCTGCACACTAAAAATTATAAAAAACAAACAATACAAATAGGACAAAACCAGAACACTTGAGCACAGAGGAAAAATTGGAGGCAGAAGGAGGTGGTAGGACCGGCGACGCCGGAATTGGAGGTGATGTCGCCGGCCAAGTTATGGAAGATGTGCCCCAATCTTCTTCTGTGTTCACTGTGTTCCACTAGAGTCACATTGATATTGTTTGATTTTTTATTTTAGATCTAGAGTGGTAGCAGGTCCAATTTCCAGAGAACAAAATGGTTTGGAAAGTTAGTTTTAGTTTGTTTTTTTCTTTGAAATTTTTAGTTTGTTTTGAAAAAGTGTTAGATGGATATTCACAGGATTAACCCGAAATAACAAAAACAAAAACGTTACCGTTCCCCGGCAACGGCGCCATTTGATCGCACGCCAATAGCGTGTCGGATATTTAAAAGTTCTAAAGCTTAACCGCGATCAGAACAGTGTCGCTTTGCAGCTAGCCACGATGAGCACGGGTCGATCCACAGGGAGATGGTAAGTTTTACATTCTTGTTCTTAACGAGTTAACAACGTTGCGGATTTGTTCGTTATCTAACCTATGTGTCATATGCAAGTATAAGGCTTGTTAGGAAACGATAGGATAGTGTAAGTTAATGGATTCCATATTCAAGTACTTTGAGTCGAACTCAACCAATGAAGCTAGAACAATCGGCAACAACGTGGATTAGGGGACTTAAGCACGGTATTCGTGGAATCCGGCTTATCGACCCTTGTCCGTCCGTTCTTGTCTCTTACTTTCGCCTCCGGCCAAACCGAATGCAATCGGTCACGGTTAGGAATCACCTTTACCTTGGTAGGGTAGGGTGCCTAACGGAGCGCTTGCGTAAGGTTTGGGCGGAGTTTCAAATGGAAAAGACGGGAAAAGGAAATGACAAACAGAACGTTAACTTACAACATCTTTCTCTTTTCCTAACAACAATATTCACATCCGATTCACAAAACAACAAAGAGAGCAAAACAAAAGATACAAAGAAAAGAAAAGACTACAAGCGAGTAATTAAATGACATGGTAATAAATTTCAAGTAATAAAAGACAAGAATGAAAATGCATGTAAGTAAAAGAGCAAGTAAGAAAGACTAAGAACCATAGAACCCAAAACAAGACATGGGTTCAATAACCAAATCTTAAACTTGCAAGCCCAATGAAGAGGTTGCAAGATCAAGAAGAGGCAAAGAACTCATGGTGAATGAAGGAACAAAAAGAGATCTTTATTAATCTTCAAGAACGATACAACCCTTGAGATCAATAACCAATCCTTAAACCTTCAAGCTCAATGAAGAGGTTGAAAGATCAAGGGAAGGTTAAGAACTCAAGTGGACTAAGCTATTTACAATAAAAGAGAAAAGAAAATTTGGACTAAAGAATGACAATCCAAGACTAAAGAATGACTCACCACTTGAACCTTTGCCCACTGCCTGCTTTTATAGGCAGAAAAGAAAAGAAAAGAAACAATAATATTAGGGCTACGTGGCAGCAAGGAAGTCACTGTGAGGAGCTGGGGCCCACATGCGGAGGTGGGGCCGGCCAGGCCGGCTAATGATGTGATGTGGCCGGCCACATCATGTTGGAACGGTCTCGTACTTGGTGTGTTGACTTGTTAGGTCCCCCGCATCACTTTGGCTCAGTTTATTTTCTTTGATTTAGCTTGGTCTACACCCAGATTTTGGAAGGAATTTTGAATCTTGAATTCAACACATAATCTTCACCATTAAATGCTCATTACTCCATTCCTACATGTGGCTTGATTCATGGCTGCCCCCATTATGGCTCATGCTGATTTGTTTAATTGACTTTGATTTGATTTCAGTTTTGGAAGGAAAAAATCAACACATGATGTTTAGCCTTGAATGCATATAATATTTTGCCTTGAATGCATATTATATCATATCCATATGTGCCTAAAAGTCTTGTGTACACATTTGTTGTGTTGGACCATTTAGATAAAAATATGTGTACACAAACTTGTTACAAAAAGGAACTCCTGAAGTATCGGTCGGATTGCGGTTCTGGTTGCAGTGTCGGCTCTCAATTGATATATTCGTGCTTTTAAATGTATTTCCAGTATTTTGTCACGGATACCTGTAATCTGTATTACTGAGAAGACACTGGTTAATAGTACCGATAAATACAACAAATAGATAATGAATGAGCGGTATTAGAATGCAGTTTTCTGATATGAACAGGTACTGTGGCATGTTCTGAGTATTTTTAAACTGCGCTCAAGTGTTGAGCTTTTTGGGAAATTTTAGGTGTTTGTTGATTCGATCGGAATATTTAACACTGTCTAGCTATTTATGGAATGTGATACAATATGTGGAATTCATATAGTTAGGCATGAAATCCGAAGTATGTGGTATTTCGGGTTTATGATGTCTAAGGTGATTGTGGAGTCCAAATGTTGTAGTTTGACATTTTCTTTTCTGCGACCGTAAGTGTAATATGTGGTGTATCGCCATTTTCGTTGCTATATATCAACGAAAATTGTGATACGCATATTTACTTACGCTGATGACATGTGATGTTATGTGTTGCTGGGATATCTTATATTGTATCGTCGTGTTTTGAATAGCCGGGATTTTTTTTATGTGAGATGAGAGTTTTTCCATTTTCATTCATGTAAAAACTTGTATGTAATATTCTTTTATTGGGGCACTTCCGGGTTGAGGATGATATCACCATTGTTGTATATTATTTACTTTTCCGCATTAGGATAGACCCAAAGTGGGAAGCATAAGTAACCGAGTTCTAGAGTCCAGAGGGAGACCATCTCGAGGCGTCGAGACCGGGTCTCCTAACTCTAGAATTGGTAAGGTTGCTTGCCGCTCTCGTAGGGGTCTAGGGATATGGGTTTGGCTATTCATCACAACCGTGGAATCCTTGTTTTATACTGGCTTAATTTAAAACACGGAATTCCTAGAATATCCAATATTTCATATGTTATCTTCTGCTGCTGATATTCTGTGATGTGATCACTTTATATGTTTAAGACGATTGCTTTATTATTATATATATGATATATAATAAATGTTGTATATGTTTTGTACCCACGATAGTCCCGTCCCGCTATGCCGTTAGTTAAGTAACCTAACGGTGCATAACGGGACACTGTGGCGAATGCGGATGGCATAAGCGTACGTTGTATTTTCGTTTCTTCTGTGATGCTTAGGAAGCATAAATGATGGGACTTCATTAATGACATTAATGAAAGAAAAGAAACCTAAAAGATGTTGTAGAATCATATTTTCAAAAAGGGTAGCTCTAGTTTTTGCTTTGCATAGCGGTATTCCTTATAGAATATCCACCACCTCATTCGATGAGGAAAGAGCCGAGATCCCTTAACCGGGAGTGACCTCTTTAGCGAAACTAGCAGATGCTACAACCCACTCGGTTTTGTTTTTTGATTGCTTCTTTTAGTTCTTTCTTTGCATAGTGGTATTTGTGAAATATCCTGCACCTTAAGAAAGAGCCGAGATCCCTTCACCGGGAGTGATCTCTTTAGCAAAACTAGTAAAAAGCCTAAAAAATACTCCTTTTAAAAAATCACTTGTTTATACAATGATATCAAGTTCATTACGCAAAAGGTTTTCTTAAAAACTTGTCGTAGCCCTCCATCATTTCGGATAAGGACTATTCAGTATTCGTACTACATTTGTTGACCTTGTTAAGGCGTAGTGTACGGTAGCTGATTAGTTCTTATCTGCTAAAGCATGAGATGCGAATGGATTAGGGTAGTCGTACGGCCTTGTTGACCTTGTCAAGGGTCGTGCGGGTTGGTTTAATTCAATCTTGAAATGTACGGGTTGAACTTGACTTGCGATTTATGGTTTGTTGACCTTGTCAAGGTCATAGATCGCTTGGGGAAAAATATTATTGGGAATTTCAAGTGTTGAAATTTGCAATCAGATTGCATACCTTCTATGAGACAGTTGGATCCTGATACCTACTGCGAGTAAGAGTTACTACTGGGAGATTTTTACACATCACAATTGTCACGACCCGAAAATGGCACGTGAGGGCCCTTAAACTACGCAACGTCTACAGGCGTAACACAATTTAAGTAAGCCGAAAACCCATCAATCTAAACTATCAAAAGTAGTAAGAATTTAATAGAAGTTTTTAAACATTTGAAATCTCCACCCAAATTCTTTAAAAGTCCAACTTTATTTCCTTTAAAATTTTGGCAGCACCTCCTTTGTAAAAACCAGCCCCAAAAATGGGTATAACATAAATATAAGTAAAGTATCCCCAAACGGGAGCAAAAATACGCCCAAAGGCGGAAAACAACCACCACAACAGATATACGACGCCGTAGCGAAGAAATAAAAGACGATAGAAGTAAAACTGCATAAAAGACAACCAAGTCACAAAATAACATACAATATCGTCCTCACACAAGTCTCTAAGTCAACATGAAAGTAGTAGATGGAGAGTACAAGGATACAACGAATATACAATACAACAACGAATAACCACAAAACCCACCTAAAGCAAAACTACACAATGTGAGCCGATGCGGTATCCATAGCAAAATATGATAGATAGATGAATAGCCTGTCTCGACTACTCCGGGAAACAACCTGTAAAATAAACTATGGCACAACGGAGGTGAGCTGCCAACTCGTGAATAGTAAATAACATATGCAGGTAATTGCAAGTATGCACGTACAACGCGAATCTAACATATGCAATTAATAGCAATAAATGATCATATGAATGCAATAGTCCTAAAAGGTACACTAAGTACAACTAATACATGAAGCAATAATACTATGACAATCTGTATGCAATAATTATGTAAGGTACTATATCGGTACTACTAATACATGAAGAAATGATATGAATAAATGTATGTAAATGCAACAGTCATGGAAGGTACTCTAGCAGGTACACTAATGTATGAAGCAGTGCATAAATAATAATGTGGAGTATGGGGTGAAACATGTCATTTCCACGGAATCCTGACATCGTGGTAGGATCAAAATCTATCAAGACAATCCAAATCCCAATTTCCTTAAATCAGCCCCCAAATTGGCTCCCATATCTAATAAGCCTCACAAATTCTGAATATACAATATCGAATAAATCTCACATATCCTGAATGTACAAAATCAGCAATTTCATAAATATCCTGTATCCAATATCAAATGAATCATCTATATCCCAAATCCAATATCAAGTAAATCTCTAATATCCTAAGTATAATTTGCATGAATAATTATGATGAAGTATATGAATTTATATGTATACATATATATTAACGTCCCATTCCACTAATATATATATATATATATATATATATATATATATATATAACAGCGTCCCATTCCACTGTTATATATACTTAGGAGTAAAATATCATGAAAACAATGTGTCAAGCATCGACACAGAAATGTTGATCTATCAGGTGCTGTCACCAAGACTGGCATCCTGATAGGTATGTATCATACGCTATACCGAAAGCTCGAGTGCCTAGCTCTGACCCACGCCTCTCGACATATCTATACGCACATGACTCCCATCGGTATCCCCATGATAACCGCCGAGTCATTGGTAATGTCACCGGATGTATGGTTCCCACACTAACTCATCTCCTCACTGAGATTCTTGCCCCGGGGTACCTTCGGCACCCACCATGTACCCACACACGGACCCCTCCTTTCCTCGTGTGGGGTATATATTTCAGAACCGATAAAACTCATGGCGGGTGATGAAATATCATATCAAGGGAAACCGGGTTTTTCAAATAATGCATAATTTCGTGAAACTACCACGGTGCCCAAATTCAGAAAACATCATGAAAAATCCATATGTCAATGCGAAAATCCATGAATAAAATATACGCAACATAAAACTGTAATGTAAGCATATAAAGGAAAAGCCGCTAATTAACTGTAACAAGTTAATATAAATATCGTGCGGTTCCTAATTTCTTCAATTCTAAATAACATCAAGTAAAGGTAAATATGTAGCTAAAGCCAGATATATGTGTAAACATAAAGGTATAGTAAGGTATACATGTAGCTATGTTATTATGTGTGTATGTACCTATCGCTAATGGTACAATACCCTATGGTTATCTGGTATCTAGCATGTAAGCATGTCAAGGTATATGTGTAAGCATGTATGTATACAGGTATGCTATATATCATATGCATAAAGAAATATGAAACAGTGTCTCAATGTCCCAAACCAAACAATATTATAAAGACATGTGTGTTGTGCGTAACATGGCAATTATTGACGGTGTGTGTGGCATACAATCAGTGCTCGTGCAACATGAGCCGTCAATAATACGTGCAGTGTCCTAAGGGTACTAGTCCAAACACAACAATAACTAAGCAATAAGGTGAATGCGCAACTCTAAATATGAAATAGAATATGTGACAGGTCAAGTCATTTCTAGCCCAGACGCATAACGCCATGCGGGCGATTCCCCTGTAGATGTTAAATCTACTCACCAACGCTCCTGGCTAAGTGAAGCCTACCGCTCGCTTCTTCTCTTCGCAGCGTCCGAAGTTCTCGCTTGCGAACCTAAAATTTCGCAAACATATCACATAAGCTAAATATGCTATATCGACGAAAAGACAATGGAAAGTAAGGATAACGCCCTGGAAATTACATTACGCACTTAGCGCATCTATCACGCACGACATCGGCCAAAAACCCTAACTAGGGTCGCTAAACTACGAAACACCAAGTCTAGATTCCGATCGTCCCGATCGCGCAATACAAAACCATTAAATACAAGGAATATAATAGATATAACCTCGCAACGATCAATCGAACCCACGTCGGAAAACCCCGAAACCTAGTAAACAACTTATCGCAATATTTCGCACTAGAATCAAGCTAACACATTTCTAGTGATTTCAAATATCTTATAATAGCTTAACTAAGCTATCCAAACCATTTCCTTATTTTTAACACTTGCTAGTTAAGTTTTAGGATGCAACCATACCAGCACTAAAGCACCGGATCCCATCAGAACTCCGCAGTTAAGCGTGCCTGGGCGAGAGTAGTACCAGGATGGGTGACCTCCTGGGAAGTCCTCGTATTGCATCCCTTTTTTGTTATTAAACCCACCGTTGCCGGTCCCAAGTCCGGATGAGAAAGGGTGAGGGTTGTGGTAGGCTTGTGACAGCCAACGTAAAACTTTGTCACATTCTATAACATGAACTATAATAAGAATATCGTTGGGGCGTCCCCTACTCAGCGACGTGCTATATTGGATCCCGGGTGTAGTGTTAAGTATGCAAGGGCCTCTGGTCATCGTCCAGATGCGGCGCGCTGCATCGGACCCCGGGTGTAGTGACACATAAGCAAGGGTCATCGTCCAGAGACGGCGCGCTACATCGCACCCCGAGTGTAGTGACAAATAAGCAAAGGTCGTCGTCTAGAAACGGCGCGCTACATTGGACCCCGGGTGTAGTGACAAATAAGCAAGGGTTTCATAGGATCCGTCTAGTTTCCTGGAATATAGGTTCTCTTACGGGTAGACTAATAGAATTAGTGGAGGTGATGATTAGGAGTAGAGCTGGTATTATGTGTTTGCAAGAAACTAAGTGGGTAGGTGAAAAAAGTAGATTCATAGAGCCTTAGGGTTATAAGCTTTGGTATACGGGTAGAGATAAAAATCGTAATGGGGTAGGCATAATCATAGATATACAGTTGCTTGAGAATGTAGTTGAGATTAGGTGATAGAATTTTACTGGTTAAGCTTATTCTAGGTGGAGAGATCCTTAATGTTATTAGTGCTTATGCACCACAGATAGGTCTTGATGACGCTAGTAAGCGTCTATTCTAGGAGGATTTAGATGAGGTGGTGCAAAGTATACGTAGTGGAGAGAAGTTATTTATTGGTGGTGATCTTAATGGACATGTAGGTACTAGTCGTAGTGGGTTTGATACTATCCATGGAGGTTTTGGTTTCGGACAAAGGAATGAAGAAGGTGACTCGATTCTAGATTTTGCCTTATCTTATGACTTGATCTTAGCAAACACCTGGTTTAGGAAAAGTGAGTCCCACCTTATCACTTTTAGGAGCGGATCAAGTGCTAGTCAAATAGACTTTTTTCTGATGAGAAGAATAGATAGAGGTTTTTGTATCGACTGTAAGGTAGTGCCAGGTAAGAGTGTAACCACTCAACATAGACTTTTAGTTCTAGATTTTCGATTTAGAAGAGAACCTAGGAAGATTAGACGTAAGGTAGAGCCTAGAATTAAATGGTGGCGATTGAAAGAAGGTAACTAAAAGGCTTTTATAGATCGTGTAGTCGAAGAAGCGGATTGGCAGTCGGAAGATGATCCAGACAAAACATGGAACAAAATGGCTAGTTGTATCAAGAAGGTAGCTAGAGATCTACTTGGTGAGTCGAGAGGTGGTGCTCCACCATCTAAGGACATATCATGGTGGAATGAAAATGTAAAGGCTGCTATTAAAATTAAAAGGGATTCTTATAAAGATTTGAAGAAAAGTAGAGATGTGGAGAGATTTGAGATGTACAAAATGGCTAAAAAGGAAGTTAAGAAAGCTGTTCGGGAAGCTAAATCTAAGGTCTATAAGGAGGTGTATGAGAAATTAGACACTAAAGAGGCTGCAAATGATATATACCGGATTGCTCGGATGCGGGAAAAGAAGAATAGAGACTTATGTGCGTGAAGTGTGTCAAAAATAAAAATCAGAAGGTTTTAGTTCGAGATGAGAATATCAAGGAAAGATGGAGAGATTATTTTGACAAATTGTTCAATGAGAGCTTTACTAAGAATTTGGATGGACTTGTCATTCAATCTCAAGATATAAACCGTGATTTCATGCGTAAAATAAGACGACCTGAGGTTAAAGAAGATTTGAACAGAATGAGTTTAAGAAAAGCGGTTGGTCCTGACGGGATTCCTATCGAGATTTGGAGACGCTTAGAAGAAATAGGCGTTAAATGGCTGACAGATCTGTTTAATAAGATTTGGCAGACAAAAAAGATACCAAATGAATGGAGGAAAAGTATCCTTGTACCTATCTACAAGAACAAGGGTGACATTCAAAGTTGCTCAAATTACCGTGGAATAAAACTTATGTGTCACACCATGAAACTTTGGGAGAGAGTGATTGAACACTGGCTAAGGAAGGATATTAAGATAACAGAAAACCAGTTTGGGTTCATGCCCGGACGATCGACGACAGAGGCTATTCATTTGCTTCGTCAACTTGTCGAACGTTTTCGAGAGAGGAGAAGAGATTTGCATATGATATTTATTGATTTAGAAAAAGCATACGACAAGGTACCTAAAGAGGTATTATGGGGAACAATGATGAAGAAGGGGGTCCCCGTCAAGTATATTGACATAATCAAGGATATGTACGATGGAGTAGTGGAAAATGTCAGAACTTGCGGCGGCTTAACGAGTGATTTTCCAATTACTATTGGTTTACATCAAGGATCTGCATTAAGTCCATTCCTGTTTACCATCGTGATGGATGAGCTTACTAGAACTATCCAAGATGAGGTACCTTGGTGTATGCTATTCGCTGATGATATTGTTCTAGTAAGTGAGACGAAAGCAGGGGTTAATGCCAAATTGGAATTATGGAGGCATACATTGGAATCTCGGGGATTCAGGTTGAGCAGGTCTAAGACAGCATATATGCATTGCAAATTTAGTAACCAGAGAAGTCAAAACCATATTGGTATAACATTGGAAGGGCTAGAGATATCACTAAGCGACCAGTTTAGATATCTAGGTTCTATCATCCAAAAGAATGGGGAGATCGATAGTGATGTTAATCAAAGGATCCAAGCTGATTGGTTGAAATGGAGGAGTGCAACAGGGATTTTGTGTGATCGTAACTTTCCGTTAAATTGAAAGGGAAGTTTTATCGGAGCGCTATTCGGCCTGCCTTATTATATGGTACAGAATGCTGGGCTCCTAAGAAGCAACATACACAGAAGATGCACGTAGCGGAGCTACGCATGCTTCGTTGGATGTGTGGTAACACTAGAAAAGATAAGGTGCGAAATGAGGATATTCGTGCAAAAGTTGGTGTAGCACCTATGGAGGAGAAGATGCAGGAAAACCGGCTAACATGGTTTGGTCATGTGCGACGCAGACCTATGGAAGCACCAGTTCGACGAATAGATACTCTCGATATGAGCAATGGCAAAAGGGCAAAAGGAAGACCGAAGAAAACATGGATGGAGGTGATACGAAACGATATGGTTGCCAAAGGACTCAATGAAAGTATATTGTTGGATAGGAGTGAGTGGAGGCAGAGGATTCATGTGCTGGACCCGGCGTGATTCTCATGTTGGTTCATGTAGCCTACCCAATATGCTTGGGATAAATGGCTCAGTTGTTGTTGTTGCTAGTTAAGTTTTAGCAAAAACCTAGTAAGCAAAATCCTTAATTAAACAAAATAGTATTTAACAATAATTATCATTTTCTATTAGGTTAAGCTTTTCCTAATCATAAATTAACACTTCAATTAACATTAAACACTTAATCAAGTTTTACCCTAACTTGAATTTCATAAAAAAAATTATGAATAATGAATTTATCATGATTTAAAAGCTATATTAAATATATAATTAGCTAACTTAAATATCTAGATTAAGATTTAAACAATTAATTAAGGATTAAGGTAAGAGTTTATACCTCTTCAAGAACAATTTCAAGCACAAGATTCATCAACTTAGCCTCCCAAAAATCCAATTTTTCATGAAGAACAAGCAAGTTTAGTAAAAGGAATTGATGGTTCAATTTTTTATTTAGGATTTTTTTGGATTTATTTTGGGATTTTTGATGAGTTTTTGATCTTGGAAAATGAAGAAATGAGCTTGCAAAAATTTGGAGCAGAAATGGGGGAAGAGAGGTCGGCCAAGGTGAGGGGGGTGTTTGTGTAAGAAAAATGGAGAAGTTTCTAGCAAAAATACAATAAATGCTTCATTTAATGCAATTTTGCCACCTTTCATTTTGTTTTGTTTTCTTTTTTTTTTAAATTTAAATCCTTTGCACTAAAAATCTAGATATTTTGAAGAGAAACTTCCAAAATAATTGTAGTGATGATTTCCAATGATTCTCATTTAGAAGAAATTTCCCGATTTACGTGCATAAATTACCGCTTAAAATAATATTTTATTTGGGAAAAATTCTATCTGAACCAAAACCTCCTATATACCCCCAAAGTTCGCGCACTAGCTTTATTTTAGCTAAAATAGGTGCAGCAAGTTTCTACGAATATTTGATCAAAATCGGGTTAAAACGGAAAATACCGACTATTTTGCCCTAAAACGGAAAAATTCGCAATACGATTTCTAAAACGTTACAATCTTCCCCCTTAAAGAAATTCGGTCCCCGAATTAAAATTCATCTACGCGTACCTTCAAGAAGATGAGTACAAAATTCCCAAAATTTCGCTCGCAGCTTGCAATGTGATCACCTCACTATACAGCTACGTCCAAGAAAACCCTCCACAGATGGAATGACCCTTGACCGAAGTTTCTACACCTGCCGAGCCATTAACACAATTGGCTGCCGGTGAACAAAAGATCGAGTCCAAGCTAAATGTTCTGGTGCTAAATCATGTGAGAAAGTCATGAAGGTAATTGCAAAGTATATACACAAGGAATACGGGGTGAATACTAAATAATCTGGGCGGAAGTGCCAAGTTAAAGGCAACGAAACTAACTCGCTTGAGGATCTCAAAAGGACCTAATATCCTGGGATAAGCTTCCCAAAACTCAACACGTCATTCATCGGAAAAATCCGTTGGAATACATGATCTCCCACTGCGAACTCAAGTCTGCGACCATCACAGTCGGCATAAGACCTCTGTCTGCACTGGGCTACTCTTATCCTGACCTAAAACAACTGGATCATCTCCGAAGTCTCTAGACTAGCTGGGTCCAAAAATCCTACTTACGCAGAGTCAGAAAAACAGACTGGAGATCGACACGACCTAACCACTAAACCTAAAGGTTGCCAATTGGAGTGACTCCTGATAACAGCTATCGAAGGAGAACCCTAACAATGGCAAGTGACGATCCCCAACTGCCGACAACAATTAGTACGTATGCAGAAGCATATCCTCCAGCGTCGGTATAGCCCGCTCTCACAAAACCATCATCCTGCGGATGGAAAGGCGGAGCTAAAGCTCAACCAGTACCCAAGGCTTCCTGAAGATCCTGCCCAAGTCAGCAAGCGAACAGGGTGCCTTCATTGGATACGACCCATGAATGAACTCCGTGCAAACGCACCAACTTAACAAAGACCAACTGAGCAAGCTGAGTATAACCGGATAACAAACACCCGAATGGAGTCACACCCTGACTAAACCTGGGTAGACACCATAACGAAATTCGTGGAGATCTGCTCCCATTCTCATTTCGGAACGGTAAAAGGTTGCAACTCTCCAGCCGGTCTCAGATGCTCAACCAAAACACACAACAAGACCGACACCTTGAAACAAAACCTGAAACTTCTCTTTACCTCCCTGCCCACCCGTAACTATCTCACAAGTCACGTCAAATGTTGGTGGAACTTAGATGAACACAGAGAGTTGACATATGTTCCTGCTCTAGGATTTCGTGTCTCTACCCAATAATATCAGGTACACAAACGCGTCCCTAAACTTAGCACACCCTTGTCACAAATCAAGGACTTCGAATCTTTACCCAGCCGAGTATTCTTAAGAATCTCTGACGAACGAGCATCGACGGGCGGTGCCTCGCAAAAGCGATTAAGGAAAAGTGGACGGGCATGGACATGAGCAAGATGTCCTCTCAATAGAGGCGAACTTAAGTTGTACTCAACGATCGCACAAGAACTGTAAATCTGTAGAAGACTATCTCAACAATGAAAACCTGCTACAGGAATATGTATATTAAGGTCTGGTGGTCCATGAACATCTGACACGACTCTCCGAACTAGTAGTGTTTCCAAATCTCCAATGCACGACCACCGCGGCCATCTCCAGATCATGAGTGGGATATCCTGCTCATACTTCCTCCAACTGTCGGAAAGCAAAAGCGATAACTCTATAATGCTACATCAGTACACAATCGAGCCCCACTCGTGAAACATCACAGTTAAACAACAAAGTTGCCCGAACCAGAAAGCAAAGAAAGAACTGATGCAGTTGTTAACCGAGTCTTCAACTGTCGAAAACTCCGCACGCATGCCTCAGTCCAAAGAAAAGAAACCTCCTTTCCGGTCAATTTAGTCAACGGTGCAGCACTACACTAGTAATACTATACGAAACGGCAGTTAAAACCTGCTAAACCCAAAAATCTGCGGACCTCCGTCCCGTACACAAGTCCGGGCCAAAGCTGTACGGCCTCGATCTTCCTCGGAACCATACAAAACCGTCTCCCGCAACTATAAGACCTAGGAGTCAACACAATCAAGCCTGAAGGAACACTCCGAGAATCTAGCAAACCGCTGGGGCTCTCCTAATGTCTGCAAAACAAATCCTCAGGTGCTACTCCTGTCCCTCACGACATATTGAATAAACCATAATAACTGGTCGAGGAACGGCCTGAATAAATCTGGTTCATCATATCTACGAATGCTTCTAGGGCATTGGTGAGTCCAATGACACCACCAAAACACACAAAGCCCGTAGCAGGCACAAGGCAGTCTTCGGAATGTCATCACTCCGAACCCGCAACAATGATGACCTGATCCCAAACAAACTTAGAAAATGTCTCACACTCTGGAGCTGATCGAAGAAATCGTCAATGCGAGGTAAATGATACCTATCCGCATCATAAGCCGGTTCAATTGACGATCCATCAATACACAACCTCAAACTGTCGTCCTTCTCCTTGACGAACAGAAATAGGAGCTCCCCAATTCGAAACACTCTGACGCAACAAGCCCCCCAACAAACAACTCTGCAGCTGATCCTTAAGCTCCCTAAGTTTCGCCGGCTCATCTGGAACAATGTCGGAAAACTCTCGCACGAAAGGAACCCGGTCCAACAAAACCACTGTGGCTCCGGTATCACGAATGAACGCCAAGAATCCTCGACATCCTCTCCTCAAAAGCCGACTAGCGAAAAAGGCTGAATTCAAGCTGTGAGAGGTGGCACCACTGTCCTCCCATGCACAACAAGAACTGACTCACCGGGAAAACAAAACCTGACTATTTTCTCGCGGCAGTCCACAGACGCCTAACACGTAGCTAACCAGTCCGTGCCTAGGAGAACGTCAAATCCAACATTTCTAGAAGGATCAAAATGACGGACGAATCTAAATCTCCTATCCGACAGGCACATGGCTGAAATACGTGTCGCGCAACTAAAGAATCGCTGACAGAAGTTAACACAACAAATGGCTGATCTACCTAACACGACTCTCGTCCCAACCACGGCACAAAGTGTGTAAATCAAACAAGTACATCGAAAGAACATACGAATTAAGAATACCTGAAAACTCTGCATTGGATGCCCGCGTGTCCCGATGAGTAGAAGCAAACTCTCGTGTCTGCCTCCTACCCGCAACTGGCTGAACTCCTCCTCTGCTAACCTGTCCCCTCTGAGCGAACCTTCCGCGTCCACGACCTCTCTGAATACGAGTCTGACGCGGTGCTAAGGAACAATGTCGGACGAAGTGTCGAAGGCTCCCACATCGAAAACAACCACGCGATGGCTGCTGACCCTCCTGGGGATGAGAGCTGAATGACTGTCCTCATCCTAAGCCTCTGCTACTCCCGCGACGGTCACGAAATCTGTCTCGACGACTAAGCTTCTGTCTCTGGGCTGGTACATCGGTACGAGTCCTCCACTGGTCCGGAACTCCCAAAGTCTCTGGAAGGCGTGCCTTGTAAACTGGGGCTGCATCCACTGGTGCTGTGTATGTTGGAGATAGTGCCCTCAGAGACAATTATTGGATCACAGGCACGTGATTGTAATGATTGAGGGAGGACCTATCCCGATAGGACAATCTTACTCGAGATGATAGTATGCTATCTGGTTTACCTTTATCATCGTGAACTGCTTTAGGTGACCTGACAAGTTGCTATTACACGTTGATAGAGCCCCTAGGATTCTTGCTTGACCACCAGCAGTATGAGGGCGATCATATAAGTGAGAGCTGGGGGTCTATAAGCATATCCTTAAATGGTCCCTAGTCGTGAGAGTTTCGAGACAGGGCATCGATACTCCAGAGTAGACTAGTGTATACAGTCGAGACCCCGACGAGGGGCGGTGGCCGGTCTCACAAGCCACTGGTGTCAGTTGGATCACCTAAGATGTATACAGGTGCTCATTGGGTTATGAGTACACTGGACAGGACTCGCCGGGTGTAAGTCGATGTAGTACACCCAGTACTTGTGGGGAGGCGGAATTTTCAAAAACGATCATGTTTAAAGAACGAACATCGACTAACCGCTTGAATCGAAGCTAAACTATAAATAACCGTACACAAAGAGTTTCTTATCAATTGTGTTTAGGGATTATACCTAATGAAACCGGTCCTTCGTCTTTGTGTCCTCCTTTGTTCTCCTCGACCTTCTCTAGGTAGTAGACGATCCACCCGAGAGCAAAACACCAAGCTACACCTCTAACTTGAGGTAACTAATCTACTTTGATTGCTAATCAAAGAAGAAAGGATGATATAGAATGAAGGTAATGGATGTTTAAGTCTAACCAATCCTTTGATCTCAACACATGAGGATTAAGGATTAGGGTTTGAAGATGAGAGCTTGAGGAGAGAGAAGATGATAATAATAATGAGATGAGATTGTGAGTATCATAATATATTATGAAGCATTCTCATTAAAAGATAAATGAATAAATGTGATGAATAAGCATGCTTCATAAATGCTAAGTGGTGATTCATTAAGCATGTGTCATTATCATTTATGGTGCAATAATGATAATGATGAATCACCCTCATGACTCACAATCTTATCCAAAGTAACCTCCTTAGTCACATCTTCTAGAAGCTTCTCGCACAATTACGAGAACGCCCCTCCGATCCGCAAAAAATACGGAAAAACTTTAGACTGTAAAAATCCAATAACCGGATACCAGTAACTGGCTTAAACCAAAGCCGACTGGTAAAAACTGTCCGAAAGTCGTACGTGCGTAAACGCACGTATGCGTCCGAACCCTTTGTCGCAAAACCATGCGACCTTTATATCGTTTCGCCTGGAGTAGGAAACTCTCTGTGTGGGACTCTAGAGACTCGACTACTACGCTGGCAGTGGGTTTAACCACAGACCGCAAGCGGCACTAGCTGTACGTAACGGTCCCCAGGTAGTTGTCGATAAGAAGGCCGATGAGGAAACCCATCCGAACTCCTACTGAGTCTGATGTGACAATCTCCATACAGTCCGGTCCGTTCGTCCAAGACTATCGCATATCGGGCCTAGGGGGCGGCAAGCGTCAGTCCCCTAATAGCGGTATAAGTCGTGTCGGAGGGAAGCCCATTACACCCTGAGAAACTACTGGAACCTACCAGCAAATCTCGCTTGCCCTGGCCAGGGACTTTGCGTAATGGCTCTCTGACACAGCACGATATCTACTCCCAATACCGGGAGGGATGAATCCTGTCTAACCGCCACTGCCTCCAAGTGCTCGGGACTGCACCCAACTGCTACCTGTTTGCACGACTCCTATGAGCCGTGGTAGGGTAGCAATCTAAGAACAGTGGGACACACTCGAGGCGAAGTAGCAGTGTCAAGTCTGCGGACTATGCTGTACTCATGTCACCTGGGAACTGCTCACTGACGACTGGTATCAAACCAACCAACAGTTCCCTGTGAGTCCTGTCCGGTGTACCCGTAACCTAACGAGCACCTGCATACTATCTCCAGTACGACGTACTGACGGCTGTGGGACAGACCATCTCCCCAACTAGGATGAGAAGCGTACACACTAGTCTACTCCGGATATCGATGCTCTGTCTCGATAATCCAACGACTAGGGACCTGAATAAGGATGTGCTTGTAGACTACCCAGCCCCCACTAGTGTGACTGCCATCACAACGCTGGTAGACAAGCAAGATCCTAAGAGCTCTATCAATACGTACACTCACATATTAAGATAGAAAAACCAAGTAGCATACTACCATGTTTAGCAAGACTGTTATGTACATGTGAATATCCCAAGCTTCCATTAAGTAATATACAAACTAGTATGATACAGTAATGGCCTTCTAGGGCATAAACACTAACAATCTCCCACTTGCACTAGGGCCATGTACTGGCATATCGTAGACCAATGATCTCGAGTAGCCTCTCGAACTGAATCTGAGGAAGGGCCTTCGTGAATGGATCAGCAATGTTCTCTTCAGAAGCAACTCTCCGAACCTCGATCTCCTGACGATCAATGATCTCCCTGATCAGGTGATACCGCCTCAAGATGTGTCTGGACTTCTGATGGGACCTTGGTTCCTTTGCTAAAGCTATAGCTCCGTTGTTGTCGCAATACAGAGGTATTGGATCAACTATGGTAGGAACCACCTGAAGTTCCGTTAGGAACTTCTTCATCCAGACTGCTTCTTTTGCGGCATCGCAAGCAGCTATATACTCCGCTTCCATCGTCGAGTCAGCAACGGTGTCCTGCTTGGAGCTCTTCCAGCACACCGCCCCTCCATTGAGGGTAAAGACATAACCCGACATGGACTTGGAATCGTCCTTATCACTCTGAAAGCCGGAATCAGCAAAGGCCTCCAACCTGAGGTCTTTTCCGCCGTAAACCAAGAACATCTCCTTAGTCCTCCTCAGGTACTTGAGAATGTTCTTTACTGCTATCCAGTGTTTCTCCCCTGGGTCTGACTGATACCGGCTTACCACGCTCAGTGCGTAAGCAACATCTGGTCTGGTACACAACATCGCATACATTATAGAGCCTACCGCAGAAGCGTAGGGTATAATAGACATGCGTTCCCTTTCCAAATCAGTCTTGGGAGACATCTCTTTGGAGAGGGTGATTCTGTGACAAGCCGGTAGATTACCGCGCTTAGAATCTTCCATACTGAATCTTTTCAGTACAGTGTCGATATACCTGGACTGCGAAAGTCCCAACATCCTCTTGGATCTATCACGATAGATCCGGATCCCCGGAATGTACGAGGCATCACCCAGGTCTTTCATGGAGAACCTGTGTGACAAGAATCCTTTGACAGATTGTAGCATAGGAATGTCATTTCCTATCAATAGAATGTCATCCACGTACAAGACGAGGAATACGACACTTCTGGCCACAACTTTACTATATATGCACGGTTCATCTGGATTTTTGATAAAGTCATACTCTTTGACTGTCTCATCAAAACAGATGTTCCAACTCCGCGATGCCTGCTTTAGTCCATAAATGGACTTAAGCAGCTTGCATACTTTCCCGCTGCTCCCACTCTGATTGAAACCCTCTGGCTGATCCATATAGACGCTCTCTTCTAAATTTCCATTCAGAAAAGCCGTCTTTACGTCCATCTGCCAGATTTCATAATCATGGAAGGCAGCAATAGCAAGAAGGACCCGAATGGATTTGAGCATAGCCACTGGAGAAAAAGTTTCGTCATAGTCCAAACCAGGTCTTTGACGAAAACCCTTTGCAACAAGTCTAGCCTTATAGGTTTCCACCTGTCCATCTACACCAATCTTTTTCTTGAAGATCCATTTGCATCCTATGGGTTTTACCCCATCTGGAGCAAAGTCCAAAGTCCATACTTTGTTGGTGTACATGGACTCCATCTTGGTCCGCATTGCATCAAACCATTGTACCGAGTCGCCGCTCTGGATGGCCTGCTGGAAGTCAGTAGGTTCATCATCATCTATGATGCAATCCTCTCTATCCCCGTCTATGAGAAAACCGTAGTATCTCTCAGGCGGATGAGACGGCCTACTACTCCTGCGGAGGGGTGCGGGAATGTTCTGTTCTTCTTGAACTACCGGTTCTACCAAACTTTCAGTATTAGTTTGTGGTTCTGGAATTTCTTCCAGTTCTATCTCGCTCCCACTTGATTCCTTTTCTAAAAACTGATGTTCTAGAAAATGGGCATTACGAGAAGCAAACACCTTTTGTTCCTCTGCGTAATAGAATAGATATCCCCTGGAGTGCTTTGGATATCCCACAAACATACACTTTACTGATCGTGCCTCGAGCTTGTCCACATGCTGCTTTTTAACAAAAGCTGGACATCCCCAAATCTTTATATACTGTAGATGGGGTTTCTTCCCGCTCCACATCTGATATGGAGTGGTAGGAACCATGTTCAAAAGATATGCCGCTGATTCTAGCGCATAACCCCAGAAAGATCGCGGTAACTCAGCATTACTCATCATGGATCGTACCATATCCAATAGGGTTCGATTCCGTCTCTCCGATACACCGTTATGCTGTGGAGTGTATGGAGGAGTAAGCTGAAAGAGAATTCCTTTCTCTTTTAGGTAACCTAGGAACTCGGCACTTAAGTATTCTCCACCTCGATCAGATCTTAGTGTCTTAATACTTTTGCCGGTTTGGTTTTCTACTTCATTCTTATACTCTTGGAATTTGTCAAAAGCCTCGGATTTATGTTTCATCAGATAAATGAATCCGTATCTTGAGTAATCATTCGTGAAAGTAATGAAATAGGAAAAACCACCTCTCGCATGTGTAGACATTGGACCACATACATCGCTGTGTATGAGTCCTAAGAGCTCGCTCGCTCTTACTCCTTGTCCAGTAAATGGAGTCTTTGTCATCTTTCCTTTGAGACAAGATTGACAAGTGTCATAGGATTGATATTCGAACGTGTCCAAATATCCTTCTCTATGCAACTTAGTCAACCTTCTCTCATTGATGTGACCCAGTCTACAATGCCATAAGAAAGCTTTATTTAAATCTGGAGACTTTCTTTTTAGTGTGTTCTGGACATTGAAAATTTGGAGTTGGTTTAACACATATATGCCGTTATTTAGAGTACCGGACCCAATCAAACCATGATTAAGGTGGATGTTAACAACATCTCTTACAAACGTGAAATCATAACCTTTATTTGATAACAAGGAAACTGATATGATATTACACGTTAAGCTTGGTACAAAATAACAGTTATGCAAAACCAAAATATGTCCACTCGTCAATCCTAGGTGATAATCCCCGACGGACGCAGCTCCCACGCTAGCTCCGTTAGCAACCCTGAGGATCATATCACCTTCCTTCAGCACTCTACGGTTTCTCAGTACCTGCAATGAATTGCAAATATGAGATCCTGATCCGGTATCCAATACCCAGGAAGTAGAGTTGATCGACAGACAATTCTCAAGTACAAACACACCTGAAGTCGAAGCCACAGCTTGCTTCGGTTCCTGGTTCTTGGCGTTCCATGCCTTGCAATCCTTCTTCCAGTGCCCTTTCCTGTGACAATGGAAGCACTCATCCTGGCCAACTATCGGTACTGCTATCTTTTTCTTTCCCTTCTTTCCCACCTTACTAACACCTCCTCTAGGTTTGGGTGCGGCCTTCTTCTTCCTTCCTTTGGCCCTAGCCTTGGACCCGGAAGAAGATGCACCGCCAACAAACATAGCGGGTGTTTCCCTTGCCTTCTGCAAGGTGCCCTCTGCACTCCTTAACATGTTCAGGAGTTCCGCAAGTTCAACTTCTTTTCCTTGAAGATTGAAGTTGAGGATAAACTGGGCGTAGGTGGGAGGAAGGGACTGGAGAATAAGGTCTGTATACAGCTCATTATCCAAAGTCGTCCCAAGGTCTGCGAGCTCTTCAATATAGCCGATCATCTGTAGGACATGTTCACCTACCGATGACCCGACAGCCAACCTCGCTCGAAACAATTTCTTAGAGGTCTCGTATCTTGCTATACGAGATTGCTCTCCATAAAGTTCCTTTGTATGGAGAAATATGCCATCTAAGGACATATCCTCATGCCTCCTCTGATGTTCATTGTTCATAGAGGCAAGCACGATGCACTTGGCTCTCGCGCAATCTAAATCCCAGGTTTTGCGGATTTCCTTATCCGCATTGCTGGATTTGGGACCAGGGACAGCAGGTGCCGTAGCGGTGAGGACGTACCCTAATTTGTCATAGGTCAAGGCCATTTTGACATTCCGCAGCCAATCTTTATAGTTTGGCCCCGTCAGTATATTTTTTTCTAAAAGTAACTTAAGTCCAGTCATTTTCAGGGTCGCTGCAATTAGGAGAGAGAGAAGAAAACACTTTAGCATGATGCTCTTGCAAGTTTAGAGTGGTTTTTAGTTTATCTAAACTGGATGGCTCCCACTGTTTCTCGAATCCTTCCTCAAACCATAAAAGAAGAATTAGCCAGGACTATTCTCACCGTACAATACTTGCTTAACCGTTCAGCCAGGCCAGTGTCGATACTTCGAGGGAGGTTTTCCAACGCTTTCGCGAAGTTCCTTAATTAAATAACCTCTTTTCTCTGGGGGCGTAACCCCGCTGACACCTTTCTGGACACCTACTAGGTTTATAGCATTGATCGTTAAGTGACGAATATCCTGATAAGTAGCATATACTCACAGTAGGATCGGGATCCAAATATCATCGTATGATAATGTTGAAGGAATCCTGCCAACATTCATCAAACTCCAAATGGTATGCATCTCTTTGCAAATTTCAGTTTCTTTAGAAATTCCCGATATTTATTTCTGCCCCATGCTCTTATGACCTTGGCGTTAGGTCAAAATGTCATAAGTCACATGTCAAGTTCTACCCATCATTATCTTGTCAATTTGAACCCATCCGTATATATCCTTGACGTTCGGCCAAAATGATAATACGACTGTCCCAAACTAACTACATCTACCTATGCAACAAATGAATACCCAGTAGCTACCAAACACTATGCCTTGGCGTTAGGTCAAAATACATAGCTTGAATACTACTGAATACCCAGATGAAATGACGGAGGGCTACGAATGGTTTTGGCGAAACCGTGAACGTAGTGAACTTGATATAACCGAAGGAACCTGATAGCTTTTAAAAGGAGTGGTTAAAGCTCCGTATTTAAAAATATCTGTTTTAAAAATAACCGAGTGGTTTCTTTAAATTGTTCCAACGATTTAAACTTTGGTTTGTTTTTCTTTGCATTATAGATAATGCGTCCCATCATTAACCTATCATTGCAGAAAACAACGAAAATACAACGTCCTCTTATGCCATCCGCATTCGCCACTGGGTCCCGTCATCACCCGTTAGGTTACTTAACTAACGACAGAGCGGGGGCTGGGCTAGCGCGGGTGTAAAACATAAGTGACGTCTAAATAGCTATCATATATATAGATATTTTACATTCGTCTGACGCAATGATATTCATTCCAGAACACAGATAAACAATATTGGATTTGCAAGCAATCTGTATTTCTTTTGAGCCTGCAAGAAAAGACAGATTACACAGTTGTGATGAATAGCCGATACCCCACCCTCGACCCCTACGGGTACGGCAAACTACCCGCCCGGCAGTTTGTGTACCCCACCTTGGGTCAGTCCTAGGAGCAAAAACAGTAAAATGAAATAATACAACGGTGGCTACAACCGCAACCTGGAAGTGCCCCGCAAAAATAATATTACAACAAATTACATTTACAACAAATGAATTAAACAATAACCCATTGCAAAACCCCGGCTAAACACCACAACAGTCCAATACAGTTTATATGCACAAACAGATATAACCATTTCAGAAATGTGCAACCCCCTGCCAACCGACATACTAGCAGTTAGGGGAGGTTTACGAACACATTAAACAATCACAGATATAATCCAACATGCAAATACTGTACAATTTCGATCGATTAAACATCATTAATATTGCTCTAAAAACTGCTCTGTTAAACTGAAACCTGAGCAAATATTAAATATTCCAGAAAATCCCAAATATTACACAGAAGCAACAGAAGAAAAATTGGCTCCTGACTCGCCAACTCGGCGGCGGAATCGCGGCGACTCAGTAGAGTGAGGCCGCGGTTCCGCGGCGATCTAGACGATTCAGGCGACTGTTTTTCTTGGGTGTTCTACTGTGGTCATTTCAAGCTTTCTGCACTTACCTGAAAAATTTTTGGACATCATTTTAAATTCGACAGAAACTGAATTTTTCGGGACTTTTCGGTTTCGTTTTTTCCGTTCGAAATTCGTACAAATTTGCAATTAAGTTATTTATTGTTTAGTGAGGCTCTGATACCACTGTAAGTCGATGTAGTACACCCCAGTACTTGTGGGGAGGCGGAATTTTCAAAAACGATCATGTTTAAAGAACGAACATCGACTAACCGCTTGAATCGAAGCTAAACTATAAATAACCGTACACAAAGAGTTTCTTATCAATTGTGTTTAGGGATTATACCTAATGAAACCGGTCCTTCGTCTTTGTGTCCACCTTTGTTCTCCTCGACCTTCTCTAGGTAGTAGACGATCCACCCGAGAGCAAAACACCAAGCTACACCTCTAACTTGAGGTAACTAATCTACTTTGATTGCTAATCAAAGAAGAAAGGATGATATAGAATGAAGGTAATGGATGTTTAAGTCTAACTAATCCTTTGATCTCAACACATGAGGATTAAGGATTAGGGTTTGAAGATGAGAGCTTGAGGAGAGAGAAGATGATAATAATAATGAGATGAGATTGTGAGTATCATAATATATTATGAAGCATTCTCATTAAAAGATAAATGAATAAATGTGATGAATAAGCATGCTTCATAAATGCTAAGTGGTGATTCATTAAGCATGTGTCATTATCATTTATGGTGCAATAATGATAATGATGAATCACCCTCATGACTCACAATCTTATCCAAAGTAACCTCCTTAGTCACATCTTCTAGAAGCTTCTCGCACAATTACGAGAACGCCCCTCCGATCCGCAAAAAATACGGAAAAACTTTAGACTGTAAAAATCCAATAACCGGATACCAGTAACTGGCTTAAACCAAAGCCGACTGGTAAAAACTGTCCGAAAGTCGTACGTGCGTAAACGCACGTATGCGTCCGAACCCTTTGTCGCAAAACCATGCGACCTCTATATCGTTTCGCCTGGAGTAGGAAACTCTCTGTGTGGGACTCTAGAGACTCGACTACTACGCTGGCAGTGGGTTTAACCACAGACCGCAAGCGGCACTAGCTGTACGTAACGGTCCCCAGGTAGTTGTCGATAAGAAGGCCGATGAGGAAACCCATCCGAACTCCTACTGAGTCTGATATGACAATCTCCATACAGTCCGGTCCGTTCGTCTAAGACTATCGCATATCGGGCCTAGGGGGCGGCAAGCGTCAGTCCCCTAATAGCGGTATAAGTCGTGTCGGAGGGAAGCCCATTACACCCTGAGAAACTACTGGAACCTACCAGCAAATCTCGCTTGCCCTGGCCAGGGACTTTGCGTAATGGCTCTCTGACACAGCACGATATCTACTCCCAATACCGGGAGGGACGAATCCTGTCTAACCGCCACTGTCTCCAAGTGCTCGGGACTGCACCCAACTGCTACCTGTTTGCACGACTCCTATGAGCCGTGGTAGGGTAGCAATCTAAGAACAGTGGGACACACTCGAGGCGAAGTAGCAGTGTCAAGTCTGCGGACTATGCTGTACTCATGTCACCTGGGAACTGCTCACTGACGACTGGTATCAAACCAACCAACAGTTCCCTGTGAGTCCTGTTCGGTGTATCCGTAACCTAACGAGCACCTGCATACTATCTCCAGTACGACGTACTGACGGCTGTGGGACAGACCATCTCCCCAACTAGGATGAGAAGCATACACACTAGTCTACTCCGGATATCGATGCTCTGTCTCGATAATCCAACGACCAGGGACCTGAATAAGGATGTGCTTGTAGACTACCCAGCCCCCACTAGTGTGACTGCCATCACAACGCTGGTAGACAAGCAAGATCCTAAGAGCTCTATCAATACGTACACTCACATATTAAGATAGAAAAACCAAGTAGCATACTACCATGTTTAGCAAGACTGTTATATACATGTGAATATCCCAAGCTTCCATTAAGTAATATACAAACTAGTATGATACAGTAATGGCCTTCTAGGGCATAAATACTAACACCGGGAACATGCTAGTTGGTCATATACCAGACGTCAGATGGCAGTTCCCTGGTGACATGTGTACAGGTTAGTTCATCGACCTGGGGATCGTCATTTGTCTTGTGTGAGTTCCCACTGTACTTTGATTACTACCCTACCACGGCTCAAAGGAGTCGTGCAAACAGGTTTTAGTTGGGTACAGTCCCGAGCCACATGGAGGCAGTGAGCGCATCTTCAGGGGTTCGTCTCTCCCGGTATTGGGGGTGAGGTCGCGCTGTGTCTAGGAGAGCCATTACACGAAGCCCTCGGCCGAGGCAAGGAGATTTACTGGTAGGTATTCCAGTAGTATCTCAGGGTGTTCTGGGCTACACTCCGACACGACTTGTACCGCTTTTGGGGGTCTGACTTTTACCAACCCCCTAGGCCCGCCATGCGATGCTCATAGACGAACGGACCGGACTGTACGGATATTGTCACTGACAGGCTCAGTAGGGTTGTCAGGCTGAGTTCGCTCACAGACGTCCCTTTTAGTCAATACCTGGTAGCCCGTTACGTATTGGCTTATACCTCTGACATGCTAGTAGTTAAATCCACAACCAAGGTGTTGACGAGTCTTTAGAGTTCCCCACATTCAGTTACTCAGCTTTCGGGTGAAAAGTTGTAGAGGCCGTATGGAGATATGGCAAGGTCCGATCAGATACGTGCGGTATTGCACGGATCAGGATCGGACAGTTTGTACTACAGGCCGTATGGGGATATGGCAGGGTTCGATCAGATACGTGCGGTATTGCACGGATCAGGATCGAACGGATATTACTGGCCGGCTTTGGTTTAAGCCGGATCCTAGTATAGTACAGTGTAGATTTTATCTCATTGCATTTGTATTTCGGTCGGAATACAAATGCGGGTGTGTATGCACAGTATCGGGGTTTTTCCTGTAATTTATTACGGGACCAGTTTTCTGGAGTTGCCAGTTTGCTTTCCGTTTCGGCCAATTTCCTTTGTATCGTTCATTGGCCGAAGATTGGTGGAGGAGGGCTTATTTGCATTGTTGCAAATAAGTGTTTGTGGAGGGGTTCTTTGCATCTTGTTGCTTCATGATGACTTCACCATCATTGACTTGTTTTGACTCCATCATGGCTTGACTTTTAAAGTCATGATTGTTGATGATGATGAGGGGTGAGGTTGGTGGAGTGTTGGGTTTGATTTTGTGATCATTGCTTTTTCATGATAACCATTTTCCTCTCTCTCTCTCTTGCATGATATGAGAATGGCTCCCATTATCTTTGATACAACACAACTCTCATTCTCTCCTCTACCACCATGAGGGCCGGCCAAGAAAGGCAAGGGCTGTCCAAATTTTTGGATGGTGGAATTTTGTTCATTTCATGCTCCAAAAATCCCCTAGTTCCTCCACATAATTCTTGTATCATCCCTCCACTAAAATGGCACATCCATGAATCCCAAAATGAGACATAGCCTCTACACTATATTCTACAGCAAATCTTGGGCACGTCGACTAGCCAGTTTCGTGCCCGAGTTGCCTCGGCATTGAGGTGGGAGCCCGTAAAAGAAGTAGGCGATGTGGTGCACTTCCGGCGACGAGGTGGAGACCGGAGCTTCCGCAGGAGATCGGGACGACGACGATAAGACCGGAGGACTTGGATCAGTCGGTATATCTTTCTTCCCCATCTTGTAGTTAGCTAGGACTAGTTAATGGTTCAATCCGGGTATTAGTGCGCGGTGGTGCCAGTTCAAGAAAAATTAAAGTTTATCACCGCTTCCGCATTTGGCCGTCGGATTGACGGCCGGGGCGCCGCCGTGCACTTACAGTGGTATCAGAGCCTCGCCATTAACTTAGTCTAGCTTTTTCTAATGTGTTATACATTTCCGATCGACCAAAATTCCAAAATCCGCATTTTTGCTTGCATCAGTTTTCTGTTAAAATTTTTTGGTGTCGAAAATTTTTTCAGGTTACAGAAAAGTGATCTACTAGAAAAAGTAAGAGTTCTGTGAAAATTCGATGCAGCAACTCCACTGTAGGAGCGCGGAACCGCGGCCAAACACCCCTTTGGGCCGCGATTCCGCCGCACTATTTTGGGTTCCCTGCACCAAATTTGTACAGTGTCTTTCTGGGGTGAAAATAGGGGTTTTGGAATAATAACATTGGGCCCAGAATTTCTTGATCTGCTACAGTAATGCTTTGGGGCCCACTTGTTAAAATTTGATTGATCGGATATTTTAAACACATTATTTCACAGTATTTACATTATATCTACGACCGTGAATGTCACTTGATCGGTAAATCCGGTCTAACTGCTATAGCCCGGTTAGACGGATTTGCGAACGTGACTGTCACGTTGATGTTCTGTTATTGCTGTGATGTTGCGGATCGGTCGTGGGGATAGCCTGGATGCAATGCTAGTACAGTTTTGTTGTATTATGTATATTTGATATTGCGGGGCGAGCGTCCGACATGTGGACTGCCGTCATTGCCTATTTGTATTATTATTTTGGGGCACGGCCAGGTTGCGGTCGATGTACCCGTTGTATGTATATTTTACTTTCTGTACTAGGATTACCCCGCGGAGGGGTGCACGGATAGCCGGGTTCTAGAGGGCAACAAGCCCGCATCTCATGGCATTGGGACGGAGGGGGCTTCACTCTAGGATTGGCAGGCTATTCGCCGCACTCGTAGGGGGTACAGGTTGACCCAGGAGGGGTGCCCAAATTACCGGATTCCGTGAAGTGCTGGGTGGTCCATTCACGTCGCTGAAGGGGGCTGCCTCGCTTCAGGTTTTGGCGGGTAACTTGCCGCGCCCGTAGGGGTCTAGGTTTTCATTGCACAGGCTATCCACACGACCAGGGGAACGTCGGGTTTCAGTAGTGGCTCTGTGAAACCCGGGATCCCAGATATCTGTATTGTTTCTGTGATGCTGTACATTTCTGTGATGTTGCATTTTATCACGTCTTGAGCGAATATAATATATTGGTATATATATTAGTAGATGTTGTATATGTTTTGCATCCGTGCTAGTCCAGTCCCCGCTCTGTCGTTAGTTAGTTAACCTAACGGGTAATGACGGGACCCAGTGGCGAATGCGGATGGCATATACGTACGTCATATTATTTTCGTTCTTTGTGGTGTGATCAATTGATGGGACTGCGTTGATTCGGATCAATGCAAGTTAAAAACAAACCTAATCTGATGTTGTTGGAACACTTTTTCAAAAAGCTGTTATTGCAAGGACGTTCACTTTTGTTTTGCATCGTGGTATTCAGTTGGAATATCCTGCTCCTCAGTCGACGAGGCAAGGGCCGAGATCCCTTCACCGGGAGTGACCCCTTGGACAAAAAGTTTGCATCAGGGCATTAACTTCACTATAGCCGATTACTTTTGCTTTGCACCGTGGTATTCAGTTGGAATATCCTGCACCTCATTCTACAGGGAAAGAGCCGAGATCCCTTCACCGGGAGTGACCTCTTTAGCAACGGTTTTCGTCACTATAATTTTAAAAGCTATCAGTTCCTTCAACGATATCAAGTTCTTTACGTTAAAGGTTTTCGCCAGAAACCATTCGTAGCCCTCCATCATTTCAGTTAAATATTCGGTAGTATTCAAGCTATGTATTTTGACCTCACGCCAAGGCATAGTGTTTGGTAGCTGCCGGGTATTTAGCTGTTGCATAGATAGATGCGTTGGTTTGGGACAGTCGTACTACTATTTTGGCCTACGTCAAGGGTATGTACGGGTGGGTTCAAATTAACCTGGATAATGATGGGCAGAACTTAACATGTGACTTATGATATTTTGACCTCACGCCAAGGTCATAAGAGCATGGGGCAAAAAAAAAATCTCATCGGGAGTTTCAAAAGAACTGAAACTTGCCAGATATGCGCATACCTTCTGGAGTGTGATAGCGTGAGCGGATTCCGTCACGTGATCATGCGATGATAGTTGGATCCCGATTCCCACTGATGAGTTAGTTTACTCCTCGGGTGACCCCGACTAATTCTTCTTTCAGGTTTGGAGGAGAATTTGAGGTACAGTGGAAGGTTTCCAGATTAGATAAATTGGTAACCATTCTGATCTAGGTTAGAGTGCACGCTGAGTGTTTCTTTTCTCTCTCTCTTCGGCAGCGACCATTGACCCGACCCTAAGACTATGACTCAGTGACCAAGTTGACCGAACCTTCTTAAACACTGGCTTTTGGATTGTCAGAGTTGCAAACCTCATTGCCACTCCTACTTTTACCATTTTCTCCAGGACACCCCGTATTACTACGAACGTCCACTTCCATTGGACAAAACCATCGTATGGTTAGATACGAACTCGAAAGAATTTATTCGAGGATGGTTTCAGGTTCTGGAGAAAACCGATAAGATTTATTCAGGTGTCTTTTATCTTCACCTTCTCTCGCATTGCGAGTGTTCCTAGGATTAGGACAGTACACCCATTATGCTTATTGGATAGTCTTCTTCCAAACCATAGGCTGGTGCCGAACGGTAGGGAATGAAGAAAACCAATTAGCATAACGATGGTGTGCAGAAGGTATTAAGTTAAGACAAAGCAAGGGATTAGTAAGAGGGCAAAGTAAATTGCGACTGATATTCACAACCAAACCAAGTATTTCTTCGCCAATCCTAAAATCACCTTTGTATTTCTCCAGGACACTCCGTATCACTACGAAGATCCACAGTTTATTGGATACTCCATCGTATGTTTATATACGAACTCGAAAGGAACTTGTTCCAGTTCGGGGATGGATTCTGGTTCAGGAGAAATAGGAATAAGGTTTATTCGGTTGTCTTTTATCTTCACCTTCTGTCATTGCGAGTGTTCCTAGGATTAGGACAGTACACCCATTATGCTTACTGGATAGTCTTCTTCCAAACCATAGGCTGGTGCCGAACGGTAGGGAAGGAAGAAAACCATTTGGCCTAAAGGGGTGTGCAGAAGGTAAAGACTAAAGACATATGAAGGGATTTGGAGAGGTGGCAAAGAACTATACGGTTACAGTCGTGAATCTGGAAGAGGCATTACTAGGAATACCGGGATACCCCATCGAAACATTTCAATGTTTCAGCTTCACTGTGTACTGTTAAAGGAAAACTGATTTCCCGATTAGACACTTACTCCAGGGTATGTATTTACCAGGTATGATTCTCACATCTGTATGGTTTTACAGATGATGAGTGGGAGTAAGTTATTGGGAATTGGGTGATCATCCTCATTATATCGGGATTCATCGTAATCAGTGATATTTGAGGAGATCACCTGGGCTGTTTGCCGGTCGGCATATATTTGGTTTTGAATATCCGCTGTTATGCACCAATTTCAAATTGATATATCTGTACGTCTATTTTCATAGAGTGAGATATGCCTTTATGAAATTATGTCTACGACATTTACCTATATCAGTGGATGGTTAGGTAAGGAGCATTAAACAGCGGTGTAACTCTTCTTAACTATAAGTACAGTTTTCAACTTACGACACACAGTGAATGAGTTATCAAACTCAAGGGACTTATACAGAGTATTGTATGTTGTCCAGGGTCCATCAGGACAGAGGGGTTGGTCCTCGTACTATATTCGGTTTACTTATGACTTCTCTAGTTTTTAGACAGGTGTTTCGTGGAAACACAGGGTCCGAATTTTGAGAAGTTATAGGTATTTGAATAGAGTAGAGAACCAGGTGTAGCAAGTATCGGGATTCTTCAAAGAGATCGAAGATGTAGATACTTGTGTACGGTATTCAGTTGATAGTAATGATTTAAGAGATCTTGCTTCTCTTTCAGGTTACTCATGATTGGAAGAATTCCTAAGTTGAGTAACGCTGATCGGCCTCCTTCCATTTAGTTGACATGCACAGGAGACAGTTGCATGATTTGGATCTGGTTCAATTAAATCAGTGCCTCTGTTTCTATATTGGATATAGAACAGTTCATATCTTAACGATGTTAAGGTACGGGGAGATTGTCCGGTTTATGCTTAAAACCAGACACTGGACAACTCAAGGCACGTTTCTGTAATGGCTGTTTGTGGTTGACCCAGGCTATGACGAGGGTTGACTTTCTACCATAAGAAAGATCAAAAGTGATATTGTTCTAGACTCGCCACAGTTTTAATAAAAATGGATTTTTTCAGAAATCAGTAGTGGGAGTATGGTAGAACTGGAAGTGATTCCAGAACCACAAACGATTTCTGAAGATTTGATAGGAACCTAAAGATTCAATCTGGATTGACATTCCATTGGCCACTCCGCAGATAAGGTGGGTAACTTCAGGCACCCGAGAGGTACTCCGGTAGCCTCAAGGACGGTGACAGGGAAGTTCTTGTTTACCCACACTTTCCATTGCTGTTGTTCCAGGTTGCGAGACCCGGCGGGAGGATGAGTATAGCGTCGTTCTAAACTAGCTTTAGAAGTGTACGTCTATATGACTCTGCCAGAGGGTTGTCGTGATCAGTAGGAGCAGCGGAAGCATTGGTGGACAAGTGGCTTATGTCTATTTATAGACTAAAGCAGATGTAGCGGAGATAGATCATCTATTTCTGACGTGACAGTCATATGTTTGACTTCATCAGAATAGGGGATGGATCTGTTGAGAAGGTAGTAGGGTGTGATGTCCTGGTATTTGGATGACATACACAGAGTAGGAAGTGATATTCCTATACTACGATCGGTTATACTTTGGTCGTCACACAGTGGTTTCTCCACATGGGACTTGGACATTATATCAGACATTCTGGTTACTAGATCTATGGCTTTAGATCTAGATTTGGGTGGTTTCCCAATCAGGGTTCTTAGACACCATTCTAAGAGTATTTAGAATGGACGACTCCTGGCACGGTAGTATACCTGCAGGTGATGGAGTCACCCTCTCTAAAGGTGTCTTACAGACTAAAGTGGAGAGGGATGTGCATGATTGGCAGATCACTTGCTCAGGCAATTGAGTCAATCATGAGATGTCAAGTACCACACCAGATATTGTTCTTGCACTAGATGCAATAAGTTGATATTGATCCAATCCTGGAGAAGCAGTCGGAAGCAGTTTTAGAACATAAGTGAATGTTCTAGGGATATGATAACGATAGCCTCATACAGGAGACAGTTATCATTCCAGGCTTCCAAGGTGACCTGGACGACAAGGAGGTTGTCAGAGTTATAGTTTTTCCTTCTGACGAGGGGCAGTATTTTGGACAGTTGCTCCCAGGCAATACTGAGGGAGGCATGGCGCAGGATACTGATTAAGTTCAGTTGACGATACAGTCTAAGAAGTTTGGATTTGGAGTTCATTTATGAGCTAGGTCCCATCAGACATCCAGACATATTCTGAGACAGGTATTGCTCATTTCGGGAGATGGGTTTCTCCGCGAACATGAGATATAGAGAGATATAGAAAGAAACATCAAAGCGGATCCACTCACTGAGGCTATTCCTCGAACGCAATAGTTTCGCAAACGAGTTTGTGAGACTGACTAGTAGAGGAGTTGGGTGTTCGGTATCACACGGGCTGTGAGTATGCGACATAGCAATAATTAGCCTTGAGTGCAAGTGGGAGATTGTTGGAGATAGTGCCCTCAGAGTCAATTATTGGATCACAGGCACGTGATTGTAATGATTGAGGGAGGACCTATCCCGATAGGACAATCTTACTCGAGATGATAGTATGCTATCTGGTTTACCTTTATCATCGTGTACTGCTTTAGGTGACCTGACAAGTTGCTATTACACGTTGATAGAGCCCCTAGGATTCTTGCTTGACCACCAGCAGTATGAGGGCGATCATATAAGTGGGAGCTGGGGGTCTATAAGCATATCCTTAAATGGTCCCTACTCGTGAGAGTTTCGAGACAGGGCATCGATACTCCAGAGTAGACTAGTGTATACAGTCGAGACCCCGATGAGGGGCGGTGGCCGGTCTCACAAGCTACTGGTGTCAGTTGGATCACCTAAGATGTATACAGGTGCTCATTGGGTTATGAGTACACCGGACAGGACTCGCCGGGAACATGCTAGTTGGTCATATACCAGACGTCAGATGGCAGTTCCCTGGTGACATGTGTACATGTTAGTTCATCGACCTGGGGATCGTCATTTGTCTTGTGTGAGTTCCCACTGTACTTTGATTACTACCCTACCACGGCTCAAAGGAGTCGTGCAAACAGGTTTTAGTTGGGTACAGTCCTGAGCCACATGGAGGCAGTGAGCGCATCTTCAGGGGTTCGTCTCTCCCGGTATTGGGGGTGAGGTCGCGCTGTGTCTAGGAGAGCCATTACACGAAGCCCTCGGCCGAGGCAAGGAGATTTACTGGTAGGTATTCCAGTAGTATCTCAGGGTGTTCTGGGCTACACTCCGACACGACTTGTACCGCTTTTGGGGGTCTGACTTTTACCAACCCCCTAGGCCCGCCATGCGATGCTCATAGACGAACGGACCGGACTGTACGGATATTGTCACTGACAGGCTCAGTAGGGTTGTCAGGCTGAGTTCGCTCACTGACGTCCCTTTTAGTCAATACCTGGTAGCCTGTTACGTATTGGCTTATACCTCTGACGTGCTAGTAGTTAAATCCACAACCAAGGTGTTGACGAGTCTTTAGAGTTCCCCACATTCAGTTACTCAGCTTTCGGGCGAAAAGTTGTAGAGGCCGTATGGAGATATGGCAAGGTCCGATCAGATACGTGCGGTATTGCACGGATCAGGATCGGACAGTTTGTACTACAGGCCGTATGGGGATATGGCAGGGTTCGATCTGATACGTGCGGTATTGCACGGATCAGGATCGAACGGATATTACTGGCCGGCTTTGGTTTAAGCCGGATCCTAGTATAGTACAGTGTAGATTTTGTCTCATTGCATTTGTATTTCGGTCGGAATACAAATGCGGGTGTGTATGCACAGTATCGGGGTTTTTCCTGTAATTTATTACGGGACCAGTTTTCTGGAGTTGCCAGTTTGCTTTCCGTTTCGGCCAATTTCCTTTGTATCGTTCATTGGCCGAAGATTGGTGGAGGAGGGCTTATTTGCATTGTTGCAAATAAGTGTTTGTGGAGGGGTTCTTTGCATCTTGTTGCTTCATGATGACTTCACCATCATTGACTTGTTTTGACTCCATCATGGCTTGACTTTTAAAGTCATGATTGTTGATGATGATGAGGGGTGAGGTTGGTGGAGTGTTGGGTTTGATTTTGTGATCATTGCTTTTTCATGATAACCATTTTCCTCTCTCTCTCTTGCATGATATGAGAATGGCTCCCATTATCTTTGATACAACACAACTCTCATTCTCTCCTCTACCACCATGAGGGCCGGCCAAGAAAGGCAAGGGCTGTCCAAATTTTAGGATGGTGGAATTTTGTTCATTTCATGCTCCAAAAATCCCCTAGTTCCTCCACATAATTCTTGTATCATCCCTCCACTAAAATGGCACCTCCATGAATCCCAAAATGAGACATAGCCTCTACACTATATTCTACAGCAAATCTTGGGCACGTCGACTAGCCAGCTTCGTTCCCGAGTTGCCTCGGCATTGAGGTGGGAGCCCGTAAAAGAAGTAGGCGATGTGGTGCACTTCCGGCGACGAGGTGGAGACCGGAGCTTCCGCAGGAGATCGGGACGACGACGAGAAGACCGGAGGACTTGGATCAGTCGGTATATCTCTCTTCCCCATCTTGTAGTTAGCTAGGACTAGTTAATGGTTCGATCCGGGTATTAGTGCGCGGTGGTGCCAGTTCAAGAAAAATTAAAGTTTATCACCGCTTCCGCATTTGGCCGTCGGATTGACGGCCGGGGCGCCGCCGTGCACTTACAGTGTAGGTGGCGGAATGTTGTGTGCTGATCGTCAAGAACAACTGGGTAACAGGGGTGACAACCTCCTGTCGCTGCTCTCGAATGATCTCAACCAATGAACTCAACGTCTGGCGCATGTTCTGTATCTCTGCCACAAGCCTAGCGATACTATCTGTCGAAGGCGGATCCGTCTGCTCCTGTGCAACGAGCGTGCCATCATGGTCAGTCCTCGTCCTACCCAAGTCCAATCTGACCTCGGCCCTCGCTGCATCACTCTGAGTCCCCATAGTCATCGGCGGCAAAGTCTATAATTGGAAAAAGGATTTCGATATGAATATGGAAATTGAATCACAAGGATAAAGCATCAAGGAAGGAATTTAAATCAATTTGTACTTAGGTCACTTTAGGCAGAGTACCGCATCGTGAGTATGCCGCGGACATACACACACTACGTTACTCTGCTTTAAGATACCTACTTCATCATACTAAGGTCATCCTACACTCCGAAAGGTAAAACCTAGCGCTCTGATACTAACTTTGTCACGACCCGAAAATGGCATGTGATGGACCTTAAACTACACAACGTCTACAGGCGTAACGCAATTTAAGTATGCCGAAAACCCAGCAATCTAAACCATCAAAAGTAGTAAGCATTTAATAGAAGTTTTTAAACATTTGAAATCTCCACCCAAATTCTTTAAAAGTCCAACTTTATTTCCTTTAAAATTTTGGCAGCACCTCCTTTGTAAAAACCAGCCCAGAAAATGGGTACAACATAAATATAAGTAAAGCATCCCCAAACGGGAGCAAAAACACACCCAAAGACGGAAAACAACCACCACAACAGATATACGATGTCGTAGCGAAGAAATAAAAGACGATAGAAGTAAAACTGCATAAAAGACAACCAAGTCACAAAATAACATACAATATCGTCCTCACACAAGTCTCTAAGTCAACATGAAAGTAGTAGATGGAGAGTACAAGGATACAACGAATATACAATACAACAACGAATAACCACAAAACCCACCTAAAGCAAAACTGCACAATGTGAGCCAATGCGGTATCCGTAGCAAAATATGATAGATAGATGAATAGCCTGCCTCGACTACTTTAGGGAACAACCTGCAAAATAAACTATGGCACAATGGGGGTGAGCTGCCAACTCGTGAATAGTAAATAACATATGCAGATAATTGCAAGTATGCACGTATAGCGCGAATCTAACATATGCAATTAATAGCAATAAATGGTCATATGAATGCAATAGTCCTAAAAGGTACACTAACAGGTATAACTAATACATGAAGCAATAATTCTATGACAATCTGTATGCAATAATCATGTAAGGTACTATATCGGTACTACTAATACATGAAGAAATGATATGAATAAAGGTATGTAAATGTAACAGTCATGGAAGGTACTCTAGCAGGTACACTAATGCATGAAACAGTGCATAAACAATAATGTGGAGTATGGCGTGAAACATGTCATTTCCACGGAATCCTGACATCGTGGTAGGATCAAAATCCATTAAGACAATCCAAATCCGAATTTACTCAAATCAGCCCCCAAATTGGCTCTCATATCATATAAGTCTCACAAATCCTGAATATACAATATCGAATAAATCTCATATATCCTGAATGTACAAAATCAGCAATTTAATAAATATCCTGTATCCAATATCAAATGAATCACCTATATCCCAAATCCAATATCAAGTAAATCTCTAATATCCTAAGTATAATTTGCATGAATAATTATGATGAAGTATATGAATTTATATGTATACATATATATTAGCGTCCCATTCCACTAATATATATATATATATATATATATATATAACATCGTCCCATTCCACTTTTATATATATACTTAGGAGTAAAATATCATGAAAACAATGTGTCAAGCATCGACACAGAAATGCTGATCTATCAGGTGCTGTCACCAAGACTGGCACCCTGATAGGTACGTATGATACGCTATACCGAAAGCTCGAGTGCCTAGCTCTGACCTTCGCCTCTTGATGTATCTATACGCACATGACTCCCGTCGGTATCCCCATGATAACCGCCGAGTCATTGGTAATGTCACCGGATGGTATGGTTCCCCCACTAACTCATCTCCTCACTATGATTCTTGCCTCCGGGTACCTCCGGCCCCCACCATGTACCCGCACACAAACCCTTCCTTTCCTCGCGTGGGGTATATATTTCAGAATCGATAAAACTCATGGTGGGTGATGAAATATCATATCAAGGGAAACCGGGTTTTTCAAATAATGCATAATTTCATGAAACTACCACGGTCCCCAAATCCAGAAAATATCATGAAAAATCCATATATCAATGCGAGAATCCATGAATAAAATATACGCAACATAAAACTGTAATGTAAGCATATAAAGGAAAAGCCGCTAATTAACTGTAACAAGTTAATATAAATATCGTGCGGTTCCTAATTTCTCCAATTCTAAATAATATCAAGTAAAGGTAAATATGTAGCTAAAGCCAGATATATGTGTAAACATAAAGGTATAGTAAGGTATATATATAGCTATGTCATTATGTGTGTATGTACCTATCGCTAATGGTATAATATCCTATGGATATCTGGGATCTAGCATGTAAGCATGTCAAGGCATATGTGTAAACATGTATACAGGTATGCTATATATCATATGCATAAAGAAATATGAATCAATATCTCAATGTCCCTAACCAAACAATATTATATAGGTATGCGTGTTGTGCGTAACATGGCAATTATTGACGGTGTGTGTGGCATACAATCAGTACTCGTGCAACATGAGCCATCAATAATATGTGTAGTGTCCTAAGGGTACTAGTCCAAAAACAATAATAACTAAGCAATAAGGTGAATGCGTAACTCTAAATATGAAATAGAATATGCGATAGGATAAGTCATTTCTAGCCCAGACACATAATGCCATGCGGGCGATTCCCCTGTAGATGTTAAATCTACTCACTAACGCTCCTGGCTAAGTGAAGCCTACCGCTCGCTTCCCCTCTTCGCAGCGTCCGAAGTCCCCGCCTGCGAACCTAAAATTTCACAAATATATCACATAAGCTAAATATCCTACATCGACGAAAAGTCAATGAAAAGCAAGGATAACGCCCTGAGAATCACACTGCGCACTTAGCGCATCTATCGCGCACGACATCGGCCGAAAACCCTAACTATGGTCACTAAACTACGAAACACCAAGTCTAGAATTCGATCGTCCCGATAGCGCAACACAAAACCATTAAATACGAGAAATATAATAGATATAACCTCGCAACGACCAATCGAACCCACGTTGGAAAAACCCCGAAACCTAGTAAACAACTTCTTGCAATATTTCACACTAGAATCAAGTTAACACATTTCAATGATTTCAAACATCTTATAATAGCTTAACTAACCTATCCAAACCATTTCCTTATTTTTAACACTTGCTAGTTAAGTTTTAGCAAAAACCTCGTAAGCAAAATCCTTTAATTAAACAAAGTAGTAATTAACAATAATTATCATTTTCTACTAGGTTAAGCTTTTCCTAATCACAACTTAACACTTCAATTAACATTAAACACTTAATCAAGTTTTACCCTAACTTGAATTTCATAAAAGAATTATGAATAATGAATTTATCATGATTTAAAAGCTATATTAAACATATAATTAGCTAACTTAAATAACTAGATTAAGATTTAAACAATTAATTAAGGATTAAGGTAAGAGTTTATACCTCTTCAAGAACAATTTCAAGCACAAGATTCCATCAACTTAGCCTCCCAAAAATCCAATTTTTCATGAAGAACAAGCAAGTTTAGTAAAAGGAATTGATGGTTTAATTTTTTATTTAGGAATTTTTTGGATTTATTTTGGGATTTTTGATGAGTTTTTGATCTTGGAAAATAAAGAATTGAGCTTGGAAAAATTTGGGGCAGAAATAGTGGAAGAGAGGTCGGCCAAGGTGAGGGGGGTGTTTGTGTATGAAAAATGGAGAAGTTTCTAGCAAAAATACAATAAATGCTTCATTTAATGCAATTTTGCCACCTTTCATTTTCTTTTCTTTTCTTTTCTTTTCTTTTTTTTAAAATTTAAATCATTTGCACTAAAAATCTAGATATTTTGAAGAGAAGCTTCCAAAATAATTGTAGTGATGATTTCCAATAATTCTCATTTAAAAGAAATTTCCCGATATACGTGCATAATTTACCGCTTAAAATAATATTTTATTTGGGAAAAATTCTATCTGAACCAAAACCTCCCATATACCCTCAAAGTTCGCGCACTAGCTTTATTTTAGTTAAAATAGATGCCGGCAAGTTTCTACGGAAGTTTGATCGAAATCGGGTTAAAACGGAAAATACCGACCATTTTGCCCTAAAATAGAAAAATTCGCAAAACGATTTCTAAAACGTTACAACAATTAGCCGATCAAGTAGATGTCTAGAAAAGTGTTAATGGGGTTACGCCCCTGGAAAAACGAGGTTTATTTTAATTAGGTCCGTGCGAAAGCACGGGGAACCTCCCTCAAAGTACCGACACTGACCTGGCTGAAAGATTGGCGAACTTGTAAAGTGTAATTAATCCCGGCTAGTCTTACCTTTTAGGGTTTGAAGGAAGATTTGATAAAAACAGTGGGAGTCATCCTGATTAGATAAGATAATAACCAATCTAATCTTGCAAGAGCATACGCTAAGTGTTTTCTTCTCTCTCTCTCCAGGTTGCGACCTTGTCAGGCCTTAATTAAAATAATAATATAGATGTATTGACTGAACCCGCTTGTTATGCTGAGCTGGGGAACGTTGGTTCCGCTCCAACTTATAATTGTTACAAGTCCGAGCAGGAAATAGGAAAATATCCGGATTTCCACGCCACCCAAACGAAGAATGAGCATGTTGATGCATCTTCTTCGGGTGTGTTGGTTACCGAGAACTGTTTCTCAGTACACTCTACGTCCTGGGTATTAGATACCGGATCGGGATCACACATATGTAATATGTTGCATGAGCTAAGGAAAGGTAGAGAATTGAGAATAGGTGATCATTCTCTAAAAGTAGGGAATGGTGCAAGTGTTGTAGCCAAAGCAGTTAGTGAATATCATCTTGTATTACCAAATGGAAATACTTTAATCTTGAACGAATGTTATTACATGCCCTCTATGATATGCAATTTAATATCAATTTCTTTATTGGATAAAAAAGGATATAACTTTGTAGTAGAGAATAATGTTATGAATATTTACCTAAATCAAGTGTTGATTGGGTTTGGTGCGTTATGTAACGGGTTATATGTTCTGGATCAAAACACAGTTCTTAACGTACAGAACACACACAAGAGGAAGAGTTAAGAAATGAACGAATCCTTCTTGTGGCATTGTAGACTAGGTCATATCAATGCGACACGACTAACTAAGTTACATAAGGATAGATATTTGAATCCGTTCGAATTATCATCTTATGAAACTTGCCATTCATGTCTCAAAGGAAAGATGACCAAAACTCCGTTTAGTGGACACGGAGAAAGAGTTACGGAACTCTTGGGACTGATACATAGTGATGTATACGGTCCCATGTCTACACATGCCAGGAATGGTTCCTCATACTTCATTACATTAAATGACGATCTCTCAAGATACGGACATGTGTTCCTGTTGTAACACAAATCTGAAACTTTTGAGAAATTCAAAAAATATAAGCATGAAGTTGAGAACCAAACGGGTAAAAGTATTAAAATCCTACGATCTGATCGGGGAGGAGAATACTTGAGCACGGAATTTCGTGACTATCTAAAAGAGAATGGGATTTTCTCTCAGCTTACTCCTCCATATACACAACAGCACAACGGTGTATCGGAACAGAGGAATCGCACCCTATTGGATATGGTGCGCTCTATGATGAGTACCGCTGAGTTACCTATTTCCTTCTGGGGTTATGCGCTGGAGACAGCAACATACCTATTGAATCAAGTTCCATCTAAATTAGTGCCTACCACACCATATGAGATATGGAGCGGGAAGAGACCATATCTAAAACGAGTTTAGATATGGATTGTCCAGCCTATGTCAAAAGGCAAAATCCGGACAAACTCGAGACACGATTAGTTCTTTGCAAGTTTGTAGGATATCCAAAGAATTCATATGGATACTTTTTCTACCACAGTGAGGAACAAAATGTGTTTGTTGCTCAACATGCCACTTTTTTAGAAAAGGAATTTCTTGTAAAAGAAATTAGTGGCAAAGAGGTAGAACCGGAAGAAGTTCCAGCTACACAAACTGCAACTGAAGATTTAGTGGAACCAGAGGATTTGATAGCTCCCAACGAACCTCAGCCTCTCCGCCGATCTAGTAGGGTTCCTCATCCACCTAAGATATACTACAGTTTTCTCATTGATGGTGGGAGCGAGGATTGCATCGTGGAAGATGATGACCCAACTAGCTTCGAGTAGGCCATCACGAGTAGGGACTCTGTGAAATGGCTGGATGCAATGCGATTTGAGATGGAATCCATGTACACCAAAGAAGTATGGACTTTAGAAGATGCTCCTGAAGGGGTAAAACCCATCAGGAGCAAATGGATCTTCAAGAAAAAACTTGGTGTAGATAGAAAAGTTGAGACTTTCAAAGCTAGACTTGTTGCAAAAGGTTTTCGTCAACGACCAGGTGTGGATTATGATGAAACCTTTTCTCCAGTGGCTATGCTTAAGTCCATCCGGATCCTACTTGCCATCGCTGCATACCATGACTACGAAATCTGGCAAATAGATGTTAAGACCGTCTTTCTAAATGGTGATTTAGAAGAGAGCATGTACATGACTCAGCCAGAGGGCTTCGTGGATAGTGGGAGCAGCGGGAAGGTGTACAAGCTGCTTAAATCCATCCATGGGTTAAAGCAGGCATCGCGGAGTTGGAACATCTATTTTGATGTGGTAGTCAAAGAGTTTGACTTCATCAAAAACGTAGATGAACCTTGTATATACAAGAAGGTGGCAGAAAGTAAAGTTGTTTTCCTCGTATTGTACATGGATGACATACTCTTGATAGGAAATGATATTCCTATGCTGCACTCGGTCAAGCTCTTCTTATCATAAAGATTCTCAATGAAAGATCTAGGTGACACCTCTTACATCTTGGGGATTAAGATCTATAGAGATAGATCTAAACGGATACTGGGATTGTCCCAATCCAAGTACATAGACACCATACTAAAGAGGTTTAGTATGGAAGATTCCAAGCGCAGGAATTTACCCACGATCACAGGACCCACTCTCTCCAAAGAGATGTCTCCCAAGACTGATTTGGAGAGAGCTCGCATGCAAGGGATACCATATGCTTCGGCAGTAGGCACTATAATGTACGCGATGTTATGTACCAGACCCGATGTAGAATACTCACTAAGTGTAGTGAGTAGGTATCAAGCAGATCCAGGAGAGAATCACTGGACAGCTGTGAAGAACATTCTCAAGTACTTGAGAAGGACTAAAGAGATGTTCTTGGTGTATGGTAACGGAGAACTCTAAGTGGAATCCTTTACCGATTCGAGCTTCCAGAGTGATAAGGATGATTCTAAGTCGGTCTCGGGATTTGTCTTTACCCTCAATGGAGGGGCGGTTTGTTGGAAGAGTTCCAAGCGGGAAACCGTGGCAGACTCGACGATGGAGGCTGACTACATCGCTACCAACGATGCTGCCAAAGAGGAACTTAGTGTGGTTCCATCCATTGAGCATGAAGATCGAGGTCAGGAGAGTTGACTGGAAGGACAACACAGCGGATACACTCACAAAGGCCATACCCCATATACAATTTGAGAGACTCTTCGAGATGTTGGGTATGAGATACTACTACAACTGACCTTAGTGCAAGTGGGAGATTGTTAGTTATATGTATGCCCTTGAGGCCATTATTGTACATGTGATGTATATTATAGTGGATGCTTGGATATATATAGAGAGGACTTTCTTGCTCGACATGATAGTATGCTATCTGGTTGCACTATGTCTTAACATGTAGACTTCAATTATAATACTTTTTTGCTCTCACATATTGATAAAGCCCTTAGGATGTGTACTTGACTACCAGGACTATGATGTAGATCATACTAGTGGGGCCAAGGGTAGTCCATAAGTACATCCTATAATTGTTCCTAGTCGAGGGTGTATCGAGACAGAGCATCGATATTCAAGAGTAGACTAGCGTATACGCTTCTTGACCCATATGATGGGCGATGGATGATCCTACATCCATTGGTGTTTGACATCAAAGATGGTATACGTGTGCTCAGTGGAGACTGGGTACACTGAACGGACCCACCGAGAACTCCTAGTTGGTATTATACCTATCGTCAGATAGCATTTCTCTGGAGACACTAGTACAGGTTAGTCTCTAGACTAGAGATTGTCATAGAGTCTTGTATGATTCCCACTGTGCTTTGATTTCCACCTTACCACGTTCAAGAGAACTTGCAAAACGGTGGCTTTTGGGTACAGTCCCGAATCACAAGGAGGCAATGAGCGATCGGAGGGGATTCGTCTCTCCCGGTATTGGGGGTTGATGTTGCGCAGTGCTACGATTGGCTATAACAGGAAGTCCCTGGCTAGGGCTGATTCGGAGATCTACTGGTAAGTGTTATCAGTAGTTTCTCGACCTGTTATGAGTCTCACATCGGCACAACTTATTGGTTACTGGGGTCTGACGTTTACCACCCCTAGACAAGATATGCGACATATCAGACGAAGAGACCGGACTGTACGGTAGTGTTACTGACAGGCTTTACAGGAGTTAGAGCAGGCTTGCTTGTTGACCTTCTGATCGCTCAATACCCGGTTAGCCTTTACGTCCAGCTAGTACCGCTGACGGCTTATGGGTGCCTGATATGATCATCACCTACTGCCGGCGTATTGACGAGTCTTTAGAGTCCTACACAGAGGTTTACTGGCTCAGGCAAAACGAAGTAGGAGCACATATGTGATATGTGCGGGACCGAGATTAATACGAGTATGTGATACTGTATTCTATTCTCGTGATTTATGTTATCGGTCGGTTATATGAGATATAGCTGGGTTATCGAATCAAATGTTGATTCGATAAGTCGATACTGTTATTGGTCGGTTATATAAGATATAGGCGGGTTATCGAATCAAATGTTGATTCGATAAGTCGATACTGTATCGGACGGTTATATGAGATATAGCCGGGTTATTGAATCAAGTGTTGATTCGATAAGTTGATACAAATAATATTAGTCGGTCATATGAGATATAGCCGGATTATTAAATCAAGTGTTGATTTAATGGTTTAATGTAGAATTTTATATATATGATATATTAATTTACATTAACTAATATTAGCTCACTTAAGCATTTCTTTTCTCACTAATGCATTTAATATATATGTGATATATATAAATTGTATTTCCTATTGTGTCATGCTTGATGCCACAAGCAACATGGGTGTATGAGACTTACACTATGCTAATGATAATGTAGGGTTTATTTGTTTAGAGTAAATCAAATATTAGTTGGAAATTAGTCACATGGGTTAGCTTAGTGCAAGCTTGTAGAACCATTAACTTAGTCCACTAGTTTTGTCTTGCACTAGATATTTATTAACCCAACCATTATCTAAACTCATGGTTAAGTCTCTACATGAGTTATATAAGCTATTTCTCACCCATGGTTGCCATTCACTCTCTCATCCATTATTTGCTTCTTCTTCTTCATCAAGAGCTTAACTCTCTAGGTTTTGGAGAGGAGAAGAAAAGGAGTTAGAAAATTAATTTTAAAATGAGCAAAAATCCTATTTCATCATCTTCTACTACATTAGCCATTTAGTTTAGGGTGTTAGCTTCACTAATCCCTCATCAGTGAAGAAGTAGCTTGGGTTACTGTCTCCTCGACGTAGATCATCTTCGGCCTTGAAGACTTCGTGCAAGCTCGTTCCTTTCACCTTGTGGATCCATTTTAGAGTCCGCAAGATCACTACTTGGAGTGAAGGGACTACCATTCGGAGCTATTGAAGTGAAGGACCGGTCAACAAAGGTTGTATTCTATATTCACTTAGATGTAAAGTTGTTTACACATTGTATTGTCTAAATCTCTAGTTAAAATTCTAGGGTTAAGGTTGTTTAGCATGTCAAATTTTTTTGAAAATGGCATGGACGATGCCTCCCGAAACCTTACTGTCATGCTTAACATTCCTACAGGAATGGGCTCTTTAGCAAAAGCTAGAAAATGCTACAACCCACTCGGTTTGTTTTGAAATCTATTTGATTTTAAAAGCGGAACTTAAACCACTCATTTTAAAATCACTCGATTCTACAACGATATCAAGTTCATTACGCAAAAGGTTTTCTTAAAAACCTACCGTAGCCATCCGTCATTTCAGATAAGTACTATTTAGTATCCGTGCTACGTTTGTTGGGCTTCGTCAAGGAGTAGTGTGCGGTAGCTGATTAGTACTTATCTGCTGCATATGATGCGATTGGATTAGGGTAGTCGTACGACCTTGTTGGCCTTCATCAAAGGTCGTGCGGGTGGGTTTAATTCAATCACGAAATATACAGGTTGAATATGACTAGCGCCCTATGGTTTGTTGGCCTTCGTCAAGGTCATAGGAAGTTAGGGGCAAAACATTATCGGGAATTTCAATTGTTGAAATTTGCAAAGAGATTGCATATTTTTTATGAGATAGTTAGATCTCGATACCCACTGCGAGTAAGAGTTACTCTTGGGAGAGTTTTGCATTTTACAATTAGCCAATCAAGTAGGTAACTAGAAAGGTGTCAACGGGGTTATGCCTATGGGAAAACGAGGTTTATTTTAATTAGGTCCGTGTGAAAGCACGGGAAACCTCCCTCAAAGTACTGACACTGGCCTGGCCGAACGATTGGCGAACTTGTAGGTTGTAATTAATCCCGGCTAGTCTTACCTTTTAGGATTTGAAGGAAGATTTGATAAAAAACAGTGGGAGCCATCATGATTAGATAAGATAACAACCAATCTAATCTTGAAAGAGCATACGCTAAAGTGTTTTCTTCTATCTCTCTCCAGGTAGCGATCATGTCACGCCTTAATCTAGATAATAATATTGATGTATTGACCGAACCCGCTTGTTATACTGAGCTGGGGAACGTTGGTTCCTCTCTATCTTATAATTGTTATAAGTCCGAGCAGGAAATAGAGGAATATCCGGATTGCCATGCTACCTGAACGAGGAAAGTGCATGTTGATGCATCTTTTTCGGATGTGTTCGTTACCGAGAACTGTTTCTCAGTACACTTCGCGTCCTGGGTATTAGATACCGGATTGGGATTCCACATATATAATATGTTATATGAGCTAAAGAAAGCTAGAGAACTGGGAAAATGTGATCATTCTCTAAAGGTAGGGAATGGTGCAAATGTTGTAGTCAAAGCAGTTGGTGAATATCACCTTGTATTACCAAATGAGAATACATTGATCTTGAACAACTGCTATTATGTACCTTCTATGATATGCAATTTAATATCAATTTTTTTTATTAGATAATGAAGGATATAACTTTGTAGTAGAGAATAATGCTATGAACATTTTCCTAAATAAAGTGTTGATTGGGTTTGGTACATTATGTAACGGTTTATACGTTCTGAATCAAAACACAGTTCTTAACGTACAGAACACACACAAGAGGAAAAGTTCAGAAATGAACGAGTCGTTCTTGTGGCATTGTAGAATAGGTCATATCAATGCGACACGACTAGTTAAGTTACATAAGGATGGATATTTAAACCCATTTGAATTTGCAACTTATGAAACTTGCCAGTCATGTCTCAAAGGCAAAATGATCAAATCTCCGTTTACTGGACACGGAGAAAGAGCTACCGAACTCTTGGGACTAATACATAATGATGTATGCGGTCCCATGTCTACACATGCCAGGAATGGTTCCTCGTACTTCATTACATTCACTGATGATCTCTCAAGATACAGACATGTGTTCCTGTTGAAACACAAGTCTGAAGATTTTGAGAAATTCAAGGAATATAAGTGCGAAGTCGAGAACCAAACGGGTAAAAGTATTAAAATCCTTTGATCTGATCGGGGAGGAGAATATTTGAGCACGAAATTCCATGACTATCTAAAAGAGAATGGGATTCTCTCTCAGCTTACTCCTTCGTATACACTACAGCACAACGATGTATGGGAGCGGAGGAATCGCACCCTATTAGATATGGTACGCTCTATGATGAGTACTCCTGAGTTACCTATTTCCTTTTGGGGTTACGCGCTTGAAACAACAATACACCTATTGAATATGGTCCCTACCAAATCTGTGCCTACCACTCTATATGAGATATGGAAGGGGAAGAGACAATATCTTAATTATATTAAGATATGGGATTATCCGGCTTATGTTAAAACGCAAAATCCGGACAAGCTCGAGGCAATGTCAGTTCTGTGCAAGTTTGTAGGATATCCCAAAAACTCACGTGGGTATATCTTCTACCACACCGAGGAACAAAAGGTGTTTGTTTCTCGCAATGATACCTTTTTAGAAAAGGAATTTCTTGAAAATAAATTAGAGACAAAGTGGTAGAACTGGAAGAAGTTCCAGCTACACAAACAACAACTGAAGATTTAGCGGAACCAAAGGATTCGATAGTCCCCGACGAACCTCAGCCTCTCCGCCGATCTAGTAGGGTTCCTCATCCACCTGAGAGATACTATGGTTTTCTCATTAATGGCGGGAGCGAGGATTGCATCATGGAAGATGATTACCCAACTAGCTTCAAGCAGGCCATCATGAGTGGGGATTCTGTGAAATGGCTGGTGTTTATCGCTGAAAGACGCGACCGGGACGTTAGGACGTCTGGCCTGAATTTTAGGGGCAGATGCTATTTGGATTTATCCATCCACCTCTACGAAGATGCCAAGTTGATTTATGGCACCAAGTGTCGGAGGTTTGGACGGATGCGGCCGTTGTAGCGGACTTCGTCAGATTCCTCCTCATTGTGAGGGTTTTTTTTATTGTGGGGATGCTCTTCCCTGCAGGCGTAAGCCCCTGCAGTTAATTACGTTACCGTATCGCGGTAACCACTTTCTCCAGCTCCAGAAGGTCACTTCGTGTCGTGTGTGTTTGTTTTATTTTTGGTTGCCCATGGATTGTATACGGGGACTAATTTGTGTTGTCGCCCGTAGGGCGTGGATTAGTCCAAATCCGTATTTTCTTAGATCTGGGTTTGGTTTGATTTAAGGATCGTTAATCTCATTTTGGATTAAGATCGACTTAAATATTTGTTAAGGATACGTTGTTAGTGTATATGCCCTAGAGGCCATTATTGTATCATACTGGATTGTATATTACTTAATGAAAGCTTGGGATATTCACAGTTGTATTGACAGTCTTGCTCAAAATGGTAGCATGCTACTTGGTTTGTATCTACTTTAATATGTGCATGTGTTTCTTTTAACATATCGCTTAAACATATTAGTAGAGCCCTTAGGATCTTTGCTTGATTACCAGCGTTGTGATGGCAGTCACACTAGTGGGTCCGGGTAGTCTATAAGCACATCCTATAGAGGTCCCTAGTCGTAGGATTATCGAGACGGGGCATCGATACTCTGAAGTAGAATAGTGTATACACTTCTCATCCTAACAGGGGAGATGGTTTATCCCACAGCCATCAGTACGTCGTACTGGAGATAGTATGCAGGTGCCCGTTGGGTTACGAGTACATCGGACAGGACTCGTCGGGAACTGCAGGTTGGTACTATACCTATGGTCAGATTGCAGTTCCCAGGTGACATGAGTACAGCTTAATCCGTCGACTTGGCACTGCTACTTCGCCTCGAGTGTGTTCCCACCGTACTTAGATTACTACCCTACCACGGATCAAAGGAGTCGTGCAAACAGGTAGTAGTTGGGTGCAGTCCTGAAGCACTTGGAGGCAGCGGCAGTTAGACAAGATTCGTCTCTCCCGGTATTGGGGTTGATATCGCGCTGTGTATGGAGAGCCATTACGCAAAGTCCCTGGCCAGGGAAAGCGAGATTTACTGGTATGTGCTCTAGTAGTTTCTCAGGTGTAATAGGCTACACTCTGACACAATTTATACCGCTATTAAGGGTCTGACGTTTACCGCCCCTAGGCCCGATATGCGATAGTCCTAGACGAACAGACCGGACTGTACGGAGATTGTCACATACAGGCTCAGTAGGAGTTCGGATAGGTTTCATCATCGACCTTCTTATCGACATCTACCTGGGGACCGTTACGTACAGCTAGTACCGCTTGCGGCTTGTGGTTAAACCCACTGCCAGTGTAGTGTCGAGTCTTCAGAGTCCCACACAGAGAGTTTCCCTGCATCAGGCAAAAGTTGTAAAGACCGTATGGTTTTACGTCAGGGCCGCGATCACTTACGTACACTTGTGCACGTACTATGATCGTGCAGATAATACTAGTGGGCTTTGGTTTAAGCCGGATCCTAGTATTATACAGATGGATTTATTCAGTCTCAGTTTATCTGTGTTTTTCGTAAATACGGATGGAAGGGGCAGTCTCGTAATTTGTCGGGAAGCTTCTAGAAGGAGATGACTCATTTGGTTTTATTTCTTTTTGAATTTAAACTAAATGAGGTGGAGGAGATGAGGTGTAGGTTTTCATTAAATGAACCATGACACATGAGGTGATTCACCATTTGAATTAAATGAAGAATGCTTGATATTATCTTGATTTAATCAAGAGAGATATTTTATATGCTTCATATTATTCAAGCATGAGAGATAATTCATTTCATTATTACAAACACTTTCTCTCTCCTCAAGTCTTCATCTTCTTCCTCAAACCCTAATAGCTCTTATGTGTTGAGAATTCTAAGGTTTAAAGAGACTAAGTACTCCATCTAAATACTTTACACCCTCTAGGAGTTCTAGATTAGCAAACTAGAAGCCGTAGTTATCTCAGATTCGAGATAGGAGCTCGGACTATAGACTCTCGGATGGATCGTCTTTGACTCGAAAAGGCCGTTGAGATACCCACGATCCATAGAGCCGACGACGTATGGAGGACAGCGATGAAGACCCGAAGGAAATGTAGCGTTAGGTATAACTTTGAATCCGAGTAGTTAAACCTCTCGTAGTTTTCTAGTAATGGTTTAGACACGATCCGTGTGCTCAAGTCCGTGTTATGAAGTTTTGATAATTGTTTTTCATATATTCTGCCTCCTCGCGAACTCGTAGGGTGTGTGACATGGACTTACAGTGGTATCAGAGCCTACAAAACCTTTACTAGCTTGTTAGAAACTTATTAGAACTTCGATTGACGGAAAAACATGAAAACTTAACCCCGGCTCCCTCAAATTTCTGTCGATTTTAAACCTTTCGAAAAAATTATTTCAGAGGCATGAAAAATCAATGCAGGGAATTATAAGAATACTGGAGAAACAAGAGACCCTAACTCGGTTAGACGACCGCGGAAGTGCGGTGAATTGGTCAATTCGCCGTGGATCCGCGGCCGAGTCGACTCCGAGTTGGCTCGTTTTTCCACAGTATGTCTTTTTTTGGGTGTTCTGTTTTCTTGTATAATTGGTTTCTACCCAGGTCTTTTGAGTGCTGTCTTGTATTTGGGGTAGACACGGAAAATAGTTATCGATCGAAATTCTAAGTTATTTGTTAATCGGGGTTTTTATGTGTTCGTAAACCTCCGTTAATTTCTAGTATGTCGGTTAGTTGGGGGTTGCACATTTCTGTAATGGATATATTGGTTTGTGTATATGAACTGTTGGAGATAGTGCCCTCAAAGTCAATTATTGGATCACAGGCACGTGATTGCAATGATTGAGGGAGGACCTATCCCGGTAGGACAGTCTTACTCAAGATGATAGTATGCTATCTGGTTTATCTTTATCATCGTGTACTGCTTTAGGTGACCTTACGAGTCGCTATTACACGTTGATAGAGCCCCTAGGATTCTTGCTTGACTACCAGCAGTATGAGGGCGATCATATACGTGAGAGCTGGAGTCTATAAGCACATCCTTAAAAGGTCCCTAGTCGAGGGAGTTTCGAGACAGGGCATCGATTCTCCAGAGTAGACTAGTGTATACAGTCGAGACCCCGACGAGGGGTAGTGGCCGGTCTCACAAGCCACTGGTGTCTGTTGGTTCACCTAAGATGTATACAGGTGCTCATTGGGTTATGAGTACACCGGACAGGACTCGCTGGGAACCTGCTAGTTGGGATTATACCAGACGTCAGATAGCAGTTCCCTGGTGACATGTGTACAGGTTAGTTCATCGACCTGAGATCGTCATTTGTCTCGTGTGAGTTCCCACTGTGCTTTGATTACTACCCTACCACGGCTCAAAGGAGTCGTGCAAACAGGTTTTAGTTGGGTACAGTCCCGAGCCACATGGAGGCAGTGAGCGGATCTTCAAGGGTTCGTCTCTCCCGGTATTGGGGGTGAGGTCGCGCTGTGTCTAGGAGAGCCAGAACATGAAAAGTCCTTGGCCAAGGCAGGAGATTTGCTGGTAGGTATTCCAGTAGTATCTCAGGGTGTTCTGGGCTACACTCCGACACGACTTGTACTGCTATTGGGGGTCTGACTTTTACCAACCCCCTAGGCCCGCCATACGATGCTCATAGACGAACGGACCGGACTGTACGGATATTGTCACTGACAGGCTCAGTAGGGTGTCTGGATAAGTGCGCTCATCGACGTCCCTTTTAGTCAATACCTGGTAGCCCGTCACGTATTGGCTTATACCTCTGACGTGCTAGTGGTTAAATCCACAGCCATTGTATTGATGAGTCTTTAGAGTCCACCACACACACAGTTACTCAGGTTTCGGGCGAAACGCTGTAGAGGCCGTATGGAGATATGGCAGGGTTCGATCAGATACGTGCGGTATTGCACGGATCGTGATCGGACGGATTTTACTAGCTGGCTTTGGCTTAAGCCGGATCCTAGTATTAGATAGTATAGTTTTGTCTCTTTGCATTTGTGTTCAGTGGGAATACAAATGCGGGCATGTATTTGCAGTAGTGGGGTTTTCCTGTAATTTATTACGGGATCAGTTTTTCTGAAGTTGTCAGTTTGCATTCCGTTCCGGCCGGTTTTCTTTTATTCCTTCACGGCCGGACTTTTTGATGGAGGGGGTTAATTGCAAGTTTGTAATTAACTTATTTGATGAGGGGTTTCATGCATATATGTGGCTTCCTCATCATGAGATTCCATTTGAATCAATCACTTGCATTTATTGGATGGTTTAGTGAAGGGATTTGGATTAGATTTTGGTGTGACCATTTCTATATTGTTAATTTCCTTTTTCTCCTCTTTCTTGAAAAAGAATTCATTTTTCCCCACCTGGAATTCGAGTGGCCGGCCCACATGATATGTGTGAAGGGGTGTGATTTATTTTTGTGTGAAAAAATTCCCTTCATGCAATTTCATGGGTCCCCCCCCATTTGTGAGTGTGCTGTTGTTTTAGTGAGGAGGGAATTTCTTTTGCATGTTTTTAATTTGCACACACAACTCAAAAGATTCCATATAGAACATTATTGTTCTTGGCCAAGCTCAATTTCACAGCAAGAAATTTTTGCATGCTCCATTATTTTTCCAGCAAGCATCCATGGAAAATTCTTGTGCACAAATTCCTCCATAAATGGCAACCTCATAAACCCCAAATGAGACAACGATTCTACACTGGTCTACAGCAACTCTTGGGCGCGTCGGCTTGCTAACTTCACGCTCGAGTTGCCTCGGTCAAGAGGTGGGAGCCCGTAAAAGATTCCGGCTACGTGGTGCCCTTTCCGACGAGGAGGTGATGGACGGAGTTTCCGCGGGAGATCGGAGTGGAGACGAAGACCGAAGGACACGGATCGCTTGGTATAGCTTCTCTACTCTTTTCTTGTTTGCTAGTTGCTAGGTTAATGGCCCGATCCGGGTGAAAAGTACGCGGTGGTGCCGGTTCATTAGTTTTTGAAAGTTTTTGTTTCCGCGTTTCCGGCGTCGGTTTGACGGCCGGGGCGCCGCCGCGGACTTACATTGGTATCAGAGCCATGCCATTAACCATGCCTAGCTTGCTCTAGTGTGTTTGAAACCCGATCGAACAAAATCCCCAAAAACCGTATTTTCAATGCATTGTGTTTTCTGTCGAAATTTTTTTCTGCTCCAAAAATTTTTCAGGTCATTGCAAAAACACAAGCAGGAAATTCTAAGAATTCTGGGAAAATTTGATCCAATGATTCGTTAGTACGACCGTGGAAACGCGGCCAAACCCCTGGTTTGGCCGTGGTTCCGCGGTGATAAAGTGTCCTCATTGGGCCAAATTTTTCCAGTGGGCTTTTGAATAGGAAATAAGGGTTTTGGGATATTATTTTTGGGCCCAGATTTTCTGTAACTGCTACAGTACTGTTTGGGGCCCACTTCGATAAATTTGTTCGATCGGATATTTTAAACATGCTAGTTCACAGTATTTACATTATATCTGCGACCGTGAATGTCACTCGATCGGTAAATCCAGTCTATTTGCTATAGCCCTTTTAGACGGATTTGCGAACGTGAGATTCATGTTGATGTTCTGTGTTTTGCTGTGTTGTTGCGGATCGGTCGTGGGGGATAGCCTGGATGCAATGGTAGTACAGTTTTGTTTTATATGTACATTTGATATTGCGGGGCGAGCGTCCGACATGTGGACTGCCGTCACTGCCTGTTTGTATTATTATTTTGGGGCACGACCAGGTCGAGGTCGTTGTACCCGTTGTATGTATATTTTACTTTCTGTACTTGGGTTACCCCACGGAGGGGTGCACGGATAGCCGGGTTCTAGAGGGCAACGTGCCCGCATCTCATGGTATTGAGACGGAGGGGGCTTTACTTTAGAATTGGTGGGCTATTCGCCGCACTCGTAGGGGGTATAGGTTGACCCAGGAGGGGTGCCCAAGTTACCGGATTCCGTGAAGTGCTGGGTGGTCCGTTCACGTTGCTGAAGAGGGCTACCTCGCTTCAGGTTTTGGCGGGTAACTTGCCGCGCCCGTAGGGATCAAGGTTTTCATTGCACAGGCTATCCACACGACAAGGGGAACGTCGGGTTTCAGTAGCGGCTCTGTGAAACCCGGGGATTCCAGATATCTGTATTGATCTGTGTTGCTATACTTTTCTGTGCTGTTGCATTTTATCACGCCTTGAGCGAAAATTATATATTATATATATACTAGTAGATGTTGTATATGTTTTGCATCCGCGCTAGTCCAGTCCCCGCTCTGTCGTTAGTTAGCTAACCTAACGGGTGATGACGGGACCCAGTGGCGAATGCGGATGGCATATACGTACGTCATTATTTTCGTTCATTGTGGTGTGATCAATTGATGGGATTGCGTTGATTCGGATCAATGCAAGATAAACAAACCTATTCTGATGTTGTTGGAACACTTTTCAAAAAGCTGTTATTGCAAGGGCGTTCTCTTTTGTTTTGCATCGTGGTATTCAGTTGGAATATCCTGCTCCTCAGTCGACGAGGCAAGGGCCGAGATCCCTTCACCGGGAGTGACCCCTTGGACAAAAGTTTGCGTCAGGGCAATAACTTCACTATAGCCGATTACTTTTGCTTTGCATCGTGGTATTCAGTTGGAATATCCTGCACCTCATTCTACAAGGAAAGAGCCGAGATCCCTTCACCGGGAGTGACCTCTTTAGCAAAGGTTTTCGTCACTATATTTTTACAAAGCTATCCGTTCCTTCGACGATATCAAGTTCATTACGTTAAAGGTTTTCTCCAGAAACCATTCGTAGCCCTCCGTCATTTCAGTTAAATATTCGGTAGTATTCAAGCTATGTATTTTGACCTCACACCAAGGCATAGTGTTTGGTAGCTGCCGGGTATTTATCTGTTGCATAGATAGAAGCGTTGGTTTGGGACAGTCATACTACTATTTTGGCCTACGTCAAGGGTATGTACGGGTGGGTTCAAATTAACCTGGACAATGACGGGTAGAACTTGACATGTGACTTATGATATTTTGACCTCACGCCAAGGTCATAAGAGCATGGGGCAAAAATCCACATCGGGAGTTTCAAAAGAACTGAAACTTGCCAGATATGCGCATACCTTCTGGAGTGTGATAGCATGAGCGGATTCCGTCACGTTATCATGCGATGATAGTTGGATCCCGATTCCCACTGATGAGTTGGTTTACTCCTCGGGTGATCCCGGCTAATTCTTCTTTCAGGTTTGGGGAAGAATTTGACGTTACAGTGGGAGGTTTCTAGATTAGATAAAGTGATAACCATTCTGATCTAGGTTAGAGTGCACGTTGAGTGTTTCTTTTCTCTCTCTCTTTGGCAGCGACATTGACCCGACCCTAGACTATGACTCAGTGACCAAGTTGACCGAACATTCTTAACACTGGCTTTTGGATTGTCAGAGTTGCAAACCTCATTGCCACTCCTACTTTTACCCTTTTCTCCAGGACACCCCGTATTACTACGAACGTCCACTTCCATTGGACAAAACCATCGTATGGTTATATACAAACTCGAAGGAATTCGAGGATGGTTTCCGGTTCTCGAGAAAACGAATAGGACTATTCAGTTGTCTTTTCCTTTTACCTTCTCTCTCAGATTGCGAGTACTCCTTGGCGTAGGAGATAGTACACCTATTACGTAAATTGGATAGTCTTCTTCCAAACCTTAGGCTGGTGCCGACCAGTAGGGAATGAAGAAAGCCAATTAGCCTAAACGGTGTACAGAAGGTATTAATTTAAGACAAAGCAAGGGATTAGTAAGAGGGCAAAGTAAATTGCGACTGCTATTCACGACCAAACCAAGTATTTCTTCGCCAATCCTAAATCACCTATTTCTAAGGTTTATTCGGTTGTCTTTTATCTTCACCTTCTCTCGCATTGCGAGTGTTCCTAGGACTGGGACAGTACACCCATTACGCTTATTGGATAGTCTTCTTCCAAACCATAGGCTGGTGCCGAACGGTAGGGAAGGAAGAAAACCATTTGGCCTTAAGGGGTGTACAGAAGGTAATGACTAAAGACATATAAAGGGATTTAGAGAAGCGGCAAAGAATTATACGGTTACAGTTGTGAATCTGGATAATGGAAGAGGCATTACTAGGAATACCAGGATACCCCATCGAAACATTTCAATGTTTCAGTTTCACTGTGTACTGTTAAAAGAAAACTGATTTCCCAATTAGACACTTGCTCCAGGGTATGTATTTACCAGGTAGGATTCTCACATCTGTATGGTTTTACAGATGATGAGTGGGAGTAAGTTGTTGGGAATTGGGTGATCATCCTCATTATATCTGGATTCGTTGTAATTGGTGATATTTGAGGAAGTCACCTGGGCTGTTTGCCGGTCGGCAAATATTTGGTTTTGAATATCCGTTGTTATGCACCGATTTCAAATTGATATATCTGTACGTCTATTTTCATAGAGTGAGATATACCTTTTGAAATTATGTCCATTACATTTACCTATATCAGTGGATGGTTAGGTAAGGAGCATTGAACAGCGGTGTAACTCTTCTTAACCATAAGTACAGTTTTCGATCTACGACACACAGTGAATGAGTCATTTGACTCAAGGGACTTATACAGAGTATTGTATGTTGTCCAGTGTCCATTAGGACAGAGGGGTTGGTCCTCGTACTATATTCGGTTTACTTATGACTTCTCTAGTTTTTAGACAGCTGTTTCGTAGAAACACAGGGTCCAAATTTTGAGAAGTTATAGGTATATGAATAAAGTAGAGAACCAGGTATTGCAAGTATTGGGATTCTTCAAGGTGATCGAAGATGTAGATACTTGTGTATGGTATTCAGTTGATAGTAATGGTTAAGAGAACTTGCTTCTCTTTCAGGTTACTCATAATTGGAAGCATTCCTAAGTTGAGTAACGCTGATCGGCCTCCTTCCATTTAGTTGACATGCATTGGAGACAGCTGCATGATTTGAATCTGGTTCTAATTAAATCAGTGCCTCTGTTTCTATATTGGATATAGAACAGTTCATATCTTGACTTTGTTAAGGTACGGAGAGTTGTCCGGCTTATGCTTAAAACCAGACTCCGGATAACTCAAGGCATGTTTCTGTAATGGCTGTTTGTGGGTTGACCCAGGCTATGACGAGGGTTGACTTTCTACCATCTGGAAGATCAATAGTGATATTGTTCTTGACTCGCCACAGTTTTATCAAAAATGGATTTTTTCAGAAAACAGTAGTGGGAGTATGGTAGAACTGGAAGTGATTCCAGAACCGCAAACAATTACTGAAGATTTGATAAGAAACTAAGGATTCGATCTGGTTTGACATTCCATTGGCCACCCCGCAGATAAAGTGGGTAACCTCAGGCACTCGAGAGCTACTTCGATATGCTCAAGGACGGTGGCAGGGAGGTTCTTGTTTACCCAGACTTGCCATTGCTGTTGTTCCAGACTATGAGACCCGGCAGGAGGATGAATATAGCGTCGTTCTAAACTAGCTTTAGAAGTGCACGTCTATATGACTCTGTCAGAGGGTTGTCGTAGTCAGTGGGAGCAGCGGAAGCATTGGTGGACATCAGGCTTATGTCTATTTATAGACTAAAGCAGATATAGTGGAGATAGATCATCGATTTCTGATGTGACAGTCATAGGTTTGACTTCATCAGAATAGGGGATGGATCTGTTAAGAAGGTAGTAGGGTGTGATGTCCTGGTATTTGATGACATACACAGAGTAGGAAGTGATATTCCTATACTACGATCAGTTATACTTTGGTCGTCATACAGTGGTTTCTCCACGCAGGACTTGGATATTATATCAGACATTCTGGTTACTAGATTTATGGTTTTAGATCTGGATTTGGGTGGTTTTCCAATCTGGGTACTTTGACAGCATTCTAAGAGTATTTAGAATGGATGACTCCTGGCATGGTGGTGTACCTGCAGGTAATGGAGTCACCCTCTCTAAAGGTGTCTTACAGACTAAAGGGGAGAGGGATGTTCATGATTGGCAGATCACTTGTTTAAGCAATTGAGTCAATCATGAGACGTCAAGTACCACACCAGATGTTGTTCTTGCATTAGATGCAATAAGTTGATATTGATCCAATCCTGGAGAAACAGTCGGAGGCAGTTTTAGAACATAAGTGGATGTTCTAGGATATGATAACGGCAGCCTCCTTTAGGAGACGGTTATCATTCCAGGCTTCCAAGGTGACCTGGATGGCAGAGTGGCTTTCAGAGTTATAGTTTTCCCTCTGACGAGGGGCAGTATTTTGGACAGTTGGTCCAGGTGGATACTGAGGGAAGGCATGGCGCAGGATACTGATTAAGTTCAGTTGACGATACAGTCTAAAAAGTTTGGATTTGGAGTTCATTTATGAGCTAGGTCCCATCAGACATCCAGACATTCTAAGACAGGTATTGCTCATTTCGGGAGATAGCTTTCTCCGCGAACTTAAGATATAGAGAGAAATAGAAAGAAACACCAGAGCGGATCCACTCACTGAGGCTATTCCCCAAACGAAATAGTTTCGCAAACGAGCTTTGTGAGACTGACTAGTAGAGGAGTTGGGTGTTCGGTATCACACGGGCTGTGAGTATGCGACATCGCAATAATTAGCCTTGAGTGCAAGTGGGAGATTGTTGGAGATAGTGCCCTCAGAGTCAATTATTGGATCACAGGCACATGATTGCAATGATTGAGGGAGGACCTATCCCGGTAGGACAGTCTTACTCAAGATGATAGTATTGTAAGTGCACGGCGGCGCCCCGGCCGTCAATCCGACGCCGGAATGCGGATGCGGTGATAAACTTTAATTTTGCGGAATTAGCAAACCGGCACCACCGCGCACTAAACACCGGATCGTAACCATTAACAAGTCTAAGCTACTAACAAGAAAGGGAAGAGATGTACCGACTGATCCGAGTCCTCCGGTCTTCATCTCCACTCCGATCTCATCGCGGGATCTCCGTCCGTCTCCTCCTCGTCGGAAAGGGCACCACATCGCCTGTAGCTTTTACGGGCTCCCACCTCAATACCGAGGCAACTCGGACGCGAAGCTGGCGAATCGACGCGTCCAAGATTTGCTGTAGAATAGTGTAGAATCGTTGTCTCTTTGGGGTTTTGTATAGTTGCCATAAAGATGATGGAGGTGGAATGAACTTTTTCATTTGAGGAAAAATTTCTGGCTGATCAAAGATCCATGAAGGGCTCGGCCAAAAACCATTTTGGAGCTCACTGGAATTTGGAATGAAGCAAGCTCTCTCTGCCCTCTCTAGAGAATGAATGTGTTAAGGTTGCATATATTAATACCAAGGAGAAAAGGAAATTATTCCTTCACAGCACACACAATGGGGGGGGCCCACCAAAAATAACCTCTCTCACATGATAAGGCCGGCCACTAAAAATGCCTCCTGCACACTCATTTCAAAACTTAGGAAATTAATCCATTATATATAAATTAAAACCTCACTCCAAAAACATTCCAGCACACACATTAATTTATTCTCCCCTTTTTCAAATAAATTAATCCACTCATACCAAATAATGCAATCTATGCATTAATTCATCAATACTTTAAAACAACTCCAGCACACATATTTAAATTCCATTCCACAAAATAAAACCTCACTCCCTCATGCCAACAGCAACAGTGGCCGGCCATTCCCAAATCCCATCACAAAAATCACATCAAAAACCCATACCTCCTCATGACTTAATTAATGCAAGAAAAGCCAAAAAGATTTCATAATCAATCCTTTTGCAAGAAACCCCCTCGACAAATGTTATTTGCAAACTTGCAAATAACACCCTCCAACGAAAAGTCCGACCGGGAAGGAAAAAGAGAAAACCGGTCGGAACGGAATGCAAACTGGCAACTCCAGAAAACTGGTCCCATAATAAATTACAGGAAAAACCCCGATACTGTGCATACACACCCGCATTTGTATTCCGTCCGGATACAAATGCAAAGAGACAAAATCTACACTATCTAAAACTAGAATCCGGCTTAAGCCAAAGCCGGCCAGTAAAATCCGTCCGATCACGATCCGTGCAATACCGCACGTATCTGATCGAACCCTGCCATATCTCCATACGGCCTCTACAGCGTTTCGCCCGAAACTTGAGTAACTGAAAGTGTGGTAGACTCTAAAGACTCGTCAATACTACGGCTGTGGATTTAACCACTAGCTCGTCAGAGGTATAAGCCAATACGTAACGGGCCACCAGCTATTGACTAAAAGGGACGTCGATGAGCGAACTCATCCTGACACCCTACTGAGCCTGTCAGTGACAATATCCGTGCAGTCCGGTCCGTTCGTCTATGAGTATCGCATGGCGGGCCTAGGGCGTTGGTAAAAGTCAGACCCCCAAAAGCGGTACAAGTCGTGTCGGAGTGTAGCCCAGAACACCCTGAGATACTACTGGAATACCTACCAGTAAATCTCCTTGCCTTGGCCAAGGACTTTGTGTAATGGCTCTCCTAGACACAGCACGACCTCACCCCCAATACCGGGAGAGACGAACCCCTGAAGATACGCTCACTGCCTCCATGTGGCTCGGGACTGTACCCAACTAAAACCTGTTTGCACGACTCCTTTGAGCCGTGGTAGGGTAGTAATCAAAGTACAGTGGGAACTCACACAAGACAAATGACGATCCCCAGGTCGATGAACTAACCTGCACACATGTCACCAGGGAACTGCCATCTGACGTCTGGTATATGACCAACTAGCATGTTCCCGGCGAGTCCTGTCCGGTGTACTCATAACCCAATGAGCACCTGTATACATCTTAGGTGATCCAACTGACACCGGTGGCTTGTGAGACCGGCCACCGCCCCTCGTCGGGGTCTCGACTGTATACACTAGTCTACTAATGGAGTATCGATGCCCGGTCTCGAAACTCCCACGACTAGGGACCTTTTAAGGATATGCTTGTAGACCCCCAGCTCCCACTTATATGATCGCCCTCATACTGCTGGTGGTCAAGCAAGAATCCTAGGGGCTCTATCAACGTGTAATAGCGACGTGTCAGGTCACTTAAAACAGTACACGATGATAAAGGTAAACCAGATAGCATACTATCATCTCGAGCAAGACTGTCCTACCGGGATAGGTCCTCCCTCAATCATTACAATCACGTACCTGTGACCTAATAATTGACTCTGAGGGCACTATCTCCAACAATCTCCCACTTGCACTCAAGGCTAATTATTGCGATGTCGCATACTCACAGCCCGTGTGATACCGAACATCCAACTCCTCTACTAGTCAGTCTCACAAAGCTCGTTTGCGGAACTATTGCGTTCGAGGAATAGCCTCAGTGAGTGGATCCGCTTAGTTGTTTCTTTCTATGTCTCTCTATATCTCAAGTTCGCGGAGAAAACTATCTCCCGAAATGAGCAATACCTGTCTTAGAATGTCTGGATGTCTGATGGGACCGAGCTCATAAATGAACTCCAAATCCAAACTTCTTAGACTGTATCGTCAACTGAATATAATCAGTATCCTGCGCCATGCCACCCTCAGTATTGCCTTGGACCACCTGTCCAAAATACTGCCCCTCATCAGAAGGAAAACTATAACTCTGACAACCTCCTTGTCGTCCAAGTCACCCTGGAAGCCTGGAATGATAACTGTCTCCTGAATAAGGCTGTCGTTATCATATCCCTAGAACATCTACTTATGTTCTAAAACTGCTTCCGACCATTTCTCCAGGATTGGATTAATGTCAACTTATTGCATCTAGTGCAAGAACAACATCTGGTGTGGTGCTTGACCTCTCATGATTGACTCAATTGCCTAAGCAAGTGATCTGCCAATCATGCGCATCCCTCTCTACTTTAGTCTATAAGACACCTTTAGAGAGGGTGACTCCATTACCTGCAGGTACACTACCGTGCCAGGAGTCGTCCATTCTAAATACTCTTAGAATGCTGTCAAAGTACCCTGTGGAGAAAACACTGTGTGACGACCAAAGTATAACCGATCGTAGTATAGGAATATCACTTCCTACTACCTTCTCAACAGATCCATCCCCTATTCTGATGACGTCAAACCTATGACTGTCACATCAGAAACAGATGATCTATCTCCGCTTTATCTGCTTTAGTCTATGAATAGACATAAGCCTGATGTCCACCAATGCTTCCGCTGCTCCCACTGACTACGACAACCCTCTGGCAGAGTCATATAGACGTGCACTTCTAAAGCTAGTTTAGAACGACGCTATACTCATTCTCCTGCCGGGTCTCGCAGCCTGGAACAACAACAATGGCAAGTGTGGGTAAACAAGAACTTCCCCGTCACCGTCCTTGAGGCTACCGGAGTACCTCTCGGGTGCCTGAAGTTACCCACCTTATCTGCGGAGTGGCCAATGGAATGTCAATCCAGATTGAATCTTTAGGTTCCTTATCAAATCTTCAGTAATCGTTTGTGGTTCTGGAATCACTTCCAGTTCTACCATACTCCCACTACTGTTTTCCTGAAAAAATCCATTTTTAATTTAAAACTGTGGCGAGTCAAGAACAATATTGCTATTGATCTTCCAGATGGTAGAAAGTCAACCCGCGTCATAGCCTGGGTCAACCCACAAACAGCCATTACAGAAACGTGCCTTGAGTTGTCCAGTGTCTGGTTTTAATCATAAGCCGGACAACTCCCCGTACCTTAACAACGTTAAGATATGAACTGTTCTATATCCCATATAGAAACAGAGGCACTGATTTAATTGAACCAGATTCAAATCATGCAGCTGTCCCCAGTGCATGTCAACTAAATGGAAGGAGGCCGATCAGCGTTACTCAACTTAGGAATACTTCCAACTATGAGTAACCTGAAAGAGAAGCAAGATCTCTTTATCATTACTATCAACTGAATACCACACACAAGTATCTACATCTTCGATCTCTTTGAAGAATCCCGATACTTGCTATACCTGGTTCTCTACTCTATTCAAATACCTATAACTCCTCAAAACTTAGACCCTGTGTTTCTACGAAACACATGTCTAAGAACTAGAGAAGTTAAAAGTAAACAGAATATAGTATGAGGACCAACCCCTCTGTCCTAATGGACACTGGACAACATACAATACTCTGTATAAGTCCGCTGAGTCTAACAACTCTTTCACTGTGTGTCGTAGGTTGAAAACTGTACTTATGGTTAAGAAGAATTACACCGCTGTTTAATACTCCTTACCTAACCATCCACTGATACAGGTAAATGTCATCGACATAATATCAAAAGGTATATCTCACTCTATGAAAATAGACGTACAGATATATCAATTTGAAATTGGTGCACAACAGCGGATATTCAAAACCAAATATTTGCCGACCGGCAAACAGCTCAGGTGATCTCCTCAAATATCACCGATTACAACGAATCCCGATATAATGAGGATGATCATCCAATTCCCAATAACTTACTCCCACTCACCATCTGTAAAACCATACAGATGTGAGAATCAAACCTGGTAAATACATACCCTGGAGCAAGTGTCTAATCGGGAAATCAGTTTTCTTTTAACAGCACACAGTGAACTGAAACATTGAAATGTTTCGATGGGGTATCCCGGTATTCCTAGTAATGCCTCTACCATTATCCAGATTCACAACTATAACCGTATAGTTCTTTGCCACCTCTCCAAATCCCTTTATATGTCTTTAGTCATTACCTTCTGCACACCTCTTTAGGCCAATTGGTTTTCTTCCTTCCCTACCGTTCGGCACCAGCCTATGGTTTGGAAGAAGACTATCCAATAAGCATAATGGGTATACTGTCCCAATCCTAGGAACACTCGCAATGAGAGAGGGTGAAGATAAAAGACAACCGAATAAACCTTATTCCTATTTCTCCTGAACCAGAATCCATCCCCGAACTGGAACAAGTTCCATTCGAGTTCGTATATAACCATACAATGGAGTATCCAAATAAACTGTGGATCTTCGTAGTGATACGGAGTGTCCTGGAGAAATACAAAGGTGACGTGGGAGTGGTAACGAAATATTTGGTTTGGTCGTGAATATCTGTCGCAATTTACTTTGCCCTTTTACTAATCCCTTTATTTGTCTGAACTTAATACCTTCTGCACACCATCGTTATGCTAATTGGTTTTCTTCATTCCCTACCGGTCGGCACCAGCCTATGGTTTGGAAGAAGACAATCCAATTTGCGTAATAGGTGTACTACCCCTAAACCAAGGAGTACTCGTAACCTGAGAGAGGGTAAAAGGAAAAGACAACTGAATAATTCTATCCGTTTTCTCCAGAACCGGAAACCATCCTCGAATAAATTCTTTCGAGTTCGTATCTAACCATACGATGGTTTTGTCCAATTGAAGTGGACGTTCGTAGTAATACGGGGTGTCCTGGAGAAAAGGGTAAAAGTAGGAGTGGCAATGAGGTCTGCAACTCTGACAATCCAAAAGCCGGTGTTTAAGAAGGTTCGGTCAACTTGGTCACTGAGTCAAAGTCTTAGGGTCGGGTCAATGGTCGCTGCCAAAGAGAGAGAGAAAAGAAACACTCAGCGTGCACTCTAACCTAGATCAGAATGGTCACCAATTTATCTAATCTGGAAACCTCCCACTGTACCTCAAATTCTCCTCCAAACCTGAAAGAAGAATTAGTCGGGGTCACCCGAGGAGTAAACTAACTCATCAGTGGGAATCGGGATCCAACTATCATTGCATGATAACGTGACGGAATCCGCTCACGCTATCACACTCCAGAAGGTATGCGCATATCTGGCAAGTTTCAGTTCTTTTGAAACTCCCGATGTGATTTCTGCCCCATGCTCTTATGACCTTGGCGTGAGGTCAAAATATCATAAGTCACATGTCAAGTTCTGCCCGTCATTATCCAGGTTAATCTGAACCCACCCGTACATACCCTTGACGTAGGCCAAAATAGTAGTACGACTGTCCCAAACCAACGCATCTATCTATGCAACAGATAAATACCCGGCAGCTACCAAACACTATGCCTTGGCGTGAGGTCAAAATACATAGCTTGAATACTACCGAATATTTAACTGAAATGACGGAGGGCTACGAATGGTTTCTGGCGAAAACCTTTAACGTAATGAACTTGATATCGTTGAAGGAACGGATAGCTTTTTAGAAAATATAGTGACGAAAACCTTTACTAAAGAGGTCACTCCCGGTGAAGGGATCTCGGCTCTTTCCCCGTAGAATGGGGTGCTGGATATTCATAACCGAATATCACTGTGCAAAGCAAAAGTAATCGGCTATAGTGAAGTTAATGCCCTGACGCAAACTTCTGTCCAAGGGGTCACTCCCGGTGAAGGGATCTCGGCCCTTGCCTCGTCGACTGAGGAGCAGGATATTCCAAATGAATACCACGATGCAAAACAGAAATGAACGTCCTTGCAATAACAGCCTTTTGAAAAGTGTTCCAACAACATCAGAATAGGTTTGTTTAACTTGCATTGATCCGAATCAATGCAGTCCCATCAATTGATCACACCACAAAGAACGAAAATATACTGACATACGTATATGCCATCCGCATTCGCCACTGGGTCCCGTCATCACCCGTTAGGTTAGCTAACTAACGGCAGAGCGGGGACTGGACTAGCGCGGATGAAAAACATATACAACATCTACTAATATATATACCAATATATAGTATTTCGCTCAAGGCGTGAAAAGAAATGCAACATCACAGAAATTTACAGCATCACAGAACAATACAGATATCTGGGATCCCCGGGTTTCACAGAGCCACTACTGAAACCCGACGTTCCCCTGGTCGTGTGGATAGCCTGTGCATTGAAAACCTAGACCCCTACGGGCGCGGCAAGTCACCTGCCAAAACCTGAAGCGAGGCAGCCCCCTCCAGCACCGTGAATGGACCACCCAGCACTTCACGGAATCCGGCAACTTGGGCACCCCTCCTGGGTCAACCTGTACCCCCTACGAGTGCGGCGAATAGCCCGCCAATTCCAGACTGAAGCCCCTCCATCTCAATGCCCTGAGATGCGGGCCCGTTGCCCTCTAGAACCCGGCTATCCGTGCACCCCTCCGCGGGGTAACCCTAGTACAGAAAGTAAAATATACATACACCGGGTACATCGACCGCAACCAGGTCGTGCCCCAAAAGAATAATACAAACAGGCAGTGACGGCAGTCCACATGTCGGACGCTCGCCCCGCAATATCAAATGTACATGATACAACAAAACTGTACTAGCATTGCATCCAGGCTATCCCCCACGACCGATCCGCAACATCACAGCAAATACATAGAACATCAACGTGAAAATCACGTTCGCAAATCCGTCTAACCGGGCTATAGCAGTTAGACCGGATTTACCGATCGAGTGACATTCACGGTCGCAGATATAATGTAAATACTGTGAAAAATGTGTTTAAAATATCCGATCAATCAAATTTTAACAAGCGGGCCCCAAAGCAATACTGTAGCAGTTAAAGAAATTCTGGGCCCAATGTTAATGTTCCAGAAACCCTAAAATATCCCCAGAAGCCCACTGTAGAAACCCAACCCACTGATTCCTTAATGCTGCCGCGGAAGCGCGGCCACAAGTGGGTTTTGGCCGCTCTTCCGCGGTCTTGTCAGAAGATCAGTGCATCGAATTTGAACACTGGTCTTATAATTTTTAGTACATCAATATTTTACAACCTGAAAAAATTTTCGACACTAAAAATTTCCAACAGAAACTGATGTGCAAAAAATACGGGTTTTTGGACTTTTTGATCGATCGGAAATGCAAACACATTACACAAAGCTAGACTAAGTTAATGGCGAGGCTCTGATACCACTGTAAGTGCACGGCGGCGTCCCGGCCGTCAATCCGACGCCGGAATGCGGATGCGGTGATAAACTTTAATTTTGCGGAATTAGCAAACCGGCACCACCGCGCACTAAACACCGGATCGTAACCATTAACAAGTCTAAGCTACTAACAAGAAAGGGAAGAGATGTACCGACTGATCCGAGTCCTCCGGTCTTCATCTCCACTCCGATCTCATCGCGGGATCTCCGTCCGTCTCCTCCTCGTCGGAAAGGGCACCACATCGCCTGTAGCTTTTACGGGCTCCCACCTCAATACCGAGGCAACTCGGGCGCGAAGCTGGCGAATCGACGCGTCCAAGATTTGCTGTAGAATAGTGTAGAATCGTTGTCTCTTTGGGGTTTTGTATAGTTGCCATAAAGATGATGGAGGTGGAATGAACTTTTTCATTTGAGGAAAAATTTCTGGCTGATCAAAGATCCATGAAGGGCTCGGCCAAAAACCATTTTGGAGCTCACTGGAATTTGGAATGAAGCAAGCTCTCTCTGCCCTCTCTAGAGAATGAATGTGTTAAGGTTGCATATATTAATACCAAGGAGAACAGGAAACTATTCCTTCACAGCACACACAATGGGGGGGGCCCACCAAAAATAACCTCTCTCACATGATAAGGCCGGCCACTAAAAATGCCTCCTGCACACTCATTTCAAAACTTAGGAAATTAATCCATTATATATAAATTAAAACCTCACTCCAAAAACATTCCAGCACACACATTAATTTATTCTCCCCTTTTTCAAATAAATTAATCCACTCATACCAAATAATGCAATCTATGCATTAATTCATCAATACTTTAAAACAACTCCAGCACACATATATAAATTCCATTCCACAAAATAAAACCTCACTCCCTCATGCCAACAGCAACAGTGGCCGGCCATTCCCAAATCCCATCACAAAAATCACATCAAAAACCCATACCTTCTCATGACTTAATTAATGCAAGAAAAGCCAAAAAGATTTCATAATCAATCCTTTTGCAAGAAACCCCCTCGACAAATGTTATTTGCAAACTTGCAAATAACACCCTCCAACGAAAAGTCCGACCGGGAAGGAAAAAGAGAAAACCGGCCGGAACGGAATGCAAACTGGCAACTCCAGAAAACTGGTCCCATAATAAATTACAGGAAAAACCCCGATACTGTGCATACACACCCGCATTTGTATTCCGTCCGGATACAAATGCAAAGAGACAAAATCTACACTATCTAAAACTAGAATCCGGCTTAAGCCAAAGCCGGCCAGTAAAATCCGTCCGATCACGATCCGTGCAATACCGCACGTATCTGATCGAACCCTGCCATATCTCCATACGGCCTCTACAGCGTTTCGCCCGAAACTTGAGTAACTGAAAGTGTGGTAGACTCTAAAGACTCGTCAATACTACGGCTGTGGATTTAACCACTAGCTCGTCAGAGGTATAAGCCAATACGTAACGGGCCACCAGCTATTGACTAAAAGGGACGTCGATGAGCGAACTCATCCTGACACCCTACTGAGCCTGTCAATGACAATATCCGTGCAGTCCGGTCCGTTCGTCTATGAGTATCGCATGGCGGGCCTAGGGGGTTGGTAAAAGTCAGACCCCCAAAAGCGGTACAAGTCGTGTCGGAGTGTAGCCCAGAACACCCTGAGATACTACTGGAATACCTACCAGTAAATCTCCTTGCCTTGGCCAAGGACTTTGTGTAATGGCTCTCCTAGACACAGCACGACCTCACCCCCAATACCGGGAGAGACGAACCCCTGAAGATACGCTCACTGCCTCCATGTGGCTCGGGACTGTACCCAACTAAAACCTGTTTGCACGACTCCTTTGAGCCGTGGTGCCGTGGTAGGGTAGTAATCAAAGTACAGTGGGAACTCACACAAGACAAATGACGATCCCCAGGTCGATGAACTAACCTGCACACATGTCACCAGGGAACTGCCATCTGACGTCTGGTATATGACCAACTAGCATGTTCCCGGCGAGTCCTGTCCGGTGTACTCATAACCCAATGAGCACCTGTATACATCTTAGGTGATCCAACTGACACCGGTGGCTTGTGAGACCGGCCACCGCCCCTCGTCGGGGTCTCGACTGTATACACTAGTCTACTAATGGAGTATCGATGCCCGGTCTCGAAACTCCCACGACTAGGGACCTTTTAAGGATATGCTTGTAGACCCCCAGCTCCCACTTATATGATCGCCCTCATACTGCTGGTGGTCAAGCAAGAATCCTAGGGGCTCTATCAACGTGTAATAGCGACGTGTCAGGTCACTTAAAACAGTACACGATGATAAAGGTAAACCAGATAGCATACTATCATCTCGAGCAAGACTGTCCTACCGGGATAGGTCCTCCCTCAATCATTACAATCACGTACCTGTGACCTAATAATTGACTCTGAGGGCACTATCTCCAACAAGTATGCTATCTGGTTTATCTTTATCATCGTGTACTGCTTTAGGTGACCTTACGAGTCGCTATTACACATTGATAGAGCCCCTAGGATTCTTGCTTGACTACCAGCAGTATAAGGGCGATCATATACGTGAGAGCTGGAGTCTATAAGCACATCCTTAAAAGGTCCCTAGTCGAGGGAGTTTCGAGACAGGGCATCGATTCTCCAGAGTAGACTAGTGTATACAATCGAGACCCCGACGAGGGGCGGTGGCCGGTCTCACAAGCCACTGGTGTCTGTTGGTTCACCTAAGATGTATACAGGTGCTCATTGGGTTATGAGTACACCGGACAGGACTCGCTGGGAACCTGCTAGTTGGGATTATACCAGACGTCAGATAGCAGTTCCCTGGAGACATGTTTACAGGTTAGTTCATCGACCTGAGATCGTCATTTGTCTCGTATGAGTTCCCACTGTGCTTTGATTACTACCCTACCACGGCTCAAAGGAGTCGTGCAAACAGGTTTTAGTTGGGTACAGTCCCGAGACACATGGAGGCAGTGAGCGGATCTTCAGGGGTTCGTCTCTCCCGGTATTGGGGGTGAGGTCGCGCTGTGTCTAGGAGAGCCAGAACATGAAAAGTCCTTGGCCAAGGCAGGAGATTTGCTGGTAGGTATTCCAGTAGTATCTCAGGGTGTTCTGGGCTACACTCCGACACGACTTGTACCGCTATTGGGGGTCTGACTTTTACCAACCCCCTAGGCCCGCCATGCGATGCTCATAGACGAACGGACCGGACTGTACGGATATTGTCACTGACAGGCTCAGTAGGGTGTTTGGATGAGTGCTCTCATCGACGTCCCTTTTAGTCAATACCTGGTAGCCCGTCACGTATTGGCTTATACCTCTGACGTGCTAGTGATTAAATCCACAGCCATTGTATTGACGAGTCTTTAGAGTCCACCACACACACAGTTACTCAGGTTTCGGGCGAAACGCTGTAGAGGCCATATGGAGATATGGCAGGGTTCGATCAGATACGTGCGGTATTGCACGGATCGTGATCGGGCGGATTTTACTAGCCGTCTTTGGCTTAAGCCGGATCCTAGTATTAGATAGTGTAGTTTTGTCTCTTTGCATTTGTGTTCAGTGGGAATACAAATGCGGGCATGTATTTGCAGTAGTGGGGTTTTCCTGTAATTTATTACGGGATCAGTTTTTCTGAAGTTGTCAGTTTGCATTCCGTTCCGGCCGGTTTTCTTTTATTCCTTCACGGCCGGACTTTTTGATGGAGGGCGTTAATTGCAAGTTTGCAATTAACTTATTTGATGAGGGGTTTCATGCATATATGTGGCTTCCTCATCATGAGATTCCATTTGAATCAATCACTTGCATTTATTGGATGGTTTAGTGAAGGGATTTGGATTAGATTTTGGTGTGACCATTTCTATATTGTTAATTTCCTTTTTCTCCTCTTGCTTAAAAAAGAATTCATTTTTCCCCACCTGGAATTAGAGTGGCCGGCCCACATGATATGTGTGAAGGGGTGTGATTTATTTTTGTGTGAAAAAATTCCCTTCATGCAATTTCGTGGGTCCCCCCCCCCCATTTGTGAGTGTGCTGTTGTTTTAGTGAGGAGGGAATTTCTTTTGCATGTTTTTAATTTGCACACACAACTCAAAAGATTCCATATAGAACATTATTGTTCTTGGCCAAGCTCAATTTCACAGCAAGAAATTTTGGCATGCTCCATTATTTTTCCAGCAAGCATCCATGGAAAATTCTTGTGCACAAATTCCTCCATAAATGGCAACCTCATAAACCCCAAATGAGACAACGATTCTACACTGGTCTACAGCAACTCTTTAGCGCGTCGGCTTGCCAACTTCGCGCTCGAGTTACCTCGGTCAAGAGGTGGGAGCCCGTAAAAGATTCCGGCTACGTGGTGCCCTTTCCGATGAGGAGGTGATGGACGGAGTTTCCGCGGGAGATCGGAGTGGAGACGAAGACCGAAGGACACGGATCGCTTGGTATAGCTTCTCTACTCTTTTCTTGTTTGCTAGTTGCTAGGTTAATGGCCCGATCCGGGTGAAAAGTACGCGGTGGTGCCAGTTCATTAGTTTTTGAAAGTTTTTGTTTCCGCGTTTCCGGCGACGGTTTGACGGCCGGGGCGCCGCCGCGGACTTACATGAACTTCATTGGATCATTGTGGATTAATAGCCGGGGATGTGAGATGAAGGTTTTTATCTTTCATTCGATGTAAATTGTAAAGTGTTGTAATATTCTTTTGCGGGGCACATCCGGGTTGAGGTTGTAGTCACCGTTGTATTATTTCATTTACTGTTTATTGCTCCTAGGATAGACCCAAGGTGGGGTGCATAAACTATCGGGTACTTTGAAGTGTTAAATGGCCTACTCACGTTATTGAGGGAGACCGTTTCACTTCTGGTACTTGGCGGGTAGTTTGCCGCACCCGTAGGGGTCTAGGGTGGGGTTTGGCTATTCATCGCGACTGTGTAATCCGTCTTTTGTTGCAGGCTCAAACGAAATGCGGATTCCTAGTATATCCAATATGTTCATCTGTGATCTGGAATGCCTATTATTGCGTCTGACAAATGTACAATATCTATATATGATATCTAGTAGGCGTTGCTTATGTTTTGCATCCGCGCTAGCCCAGCCCCCGCTCTTTCGTTAGTTAAGTAACCTAACGGGTGAATGACGGGACCCAGTAGCGAATGCGGATGGCATAAGCGGACGTTGTATTTTCGTTGTTTTCTGCAATGATAGGATAATTGATGGGACGCATTATATTAATGCAAAGAAAACAAACCAAAGCTAAATCATTGGAACAATTTTAAAAACCACTCGGTTATTTTAAAAACAGCAGACTTTTAATTACGGAGCTTAAACCACTCCTTTTAAAAGCTATCAGGTTCCTTCGATTATATCAAGTTCACTACGTTCACGGTTTCGCCAAAACCAGTCGTAGCTCTCCGTCATTTCATATGAATATTCAATAGTATTCAAGATATGTTTGTTGACCTTCGTCAAGGCACAGTGTTTGGTAGCTGCTGGGTGTTCATATGTAGCATAGATAGATGCGTTGGTTTGGGACAGTTGTATTACCTTGTTGACCTTCGTCAAGGGTATATACGGGTGGGTTCAAATTAACCTGGATAATGATGGGTAGAACTTGACATGTGACTTATGATTTGTTGACCTTCGTCAAGGTCATAAGAGCATGGGGCAAAAATCAACATCGGGAGTTTCTAAAGAAACTGAAACTTGCTAGTGCTGCATACCATTTGGAGTTTGATAATGTTGGTAGGATTCCTTCAGCATTATCACACAATGATATTTGGATCCCGATCCTACTGTGAGTATCCACTACTCCTCGGGAGATTCTTCACTTAACGATCAATACTATAAACCAAGTAGGTGTCTAGAACAGTGTTAACGGGGCTACGCCTCAAGGGAAAAGAGGTTATTTAATTAAGGAACTTCGCGAAAGCGTCATAAAACCTCCTCGAAGTACCAACACTAGCCTGGCTGAACGGTTAAGCAAGTATTGTACGGTGAGATTAGTCCTGACTAATTCTTCTTTTATGATTTGAGGAAGGATTCGAGAGACAGTGGGAGCCATCCTGTTTAGATAAATTAAAAACTAATCTAAACTTGCAAGAGCATCATGCTAAAGTGTTTTCTTCTCTCTCTCTTAATTGCAGCGACCCTGTGACCATGACTAGGTTATATCTAGATAACAAATTGACTGAATCTGACTTTTATGACCGGCAAAGGTCTGTCCAGATGTCCATTGCCTATGACAAGCTGGACCACCCTATTACTACTCAAGCCCCCACCTTCCCAGGTCCAGTTTCCACCGTCGTGGATATGGATATCCATCAGATAAAGAAAAAGGAAAGTGTGAATGCCAAGTGCCTCGTGTTGGCTTCAGTTGATGGTATATACCAGAAGCAGCACGAGAAGATGGACTTAGTTTCTATCTTCCTCCATAACAATGATTTATATGGGGAGCAATCTCGTGTCGCAAGATATGAGAGCTCGAACGAATTGCTTCGAGCGAGGTTGGCTGTCGGGTCATCTGTAGGGGACGACGTCCTTACGATGACTAGCTATATTGATGAGCTCACGGGCCTGGAGACCACGTTGGGAAACAGATCATATGCTGACTTGTTTCTACAATCCCTACCTTCTACTTACACCCTGAAGGAAACCAGGGAGACACCCACTCTGCTTAATGGGGACCTTCTTCTTCTGCATCCAAGGCAAAAGCAAAGGGTGAAAATAAGAAGACCTCCATAAAGCCGATAAGCGGTGTCAGTGAAGTAGAATTCAAGGGAAGGGCAAAAGTTTCGGGACTTAATGTAGGGAAGGAGGGATGTTCCTGTTGTTATGGGAAGGGGAATTGGCAGAAGGATTGCAGGGCTTTGAAAGCCAATAGCCAGGATTCGAAGCATGTTGTGGATTCGGCCTTGGGTGTGTTTGTAATTGAGAACTGTATGTCAATTAACTCTACTTCCTTGGAACTAGATACCGGATCAGGATCTCATATCTATAATTCATTACATGCTTTGAGAAACCGTAGAGTTATCAGGGTGGGTGATATGACTCTCTGAGTAGCGAACGGAATAAGCGTGGACGCTGAATCCGTAGGGGAATATCACCTAGGATTGACAAGTGGGCAGATATTGATTCTACGTAACTGTTTTTATGTACCTAGTCTAGCTTGTAATATCATATCAGTATCCTCACTTTCTAAAGAGGGATATGATTTTACATTTGTTAGTGATGTGGTACACATCCACTTAAATCAAGTTCTGATTGGGTCAGGTACATTAGATAACGGTATATACGTATTAAATCAAGCTCAAGTTTTCAATGTCTAGAACACACTTAAAAGGAAGTCTCCGGATATAAATCAGGCTTTCTTATGGCATTGTAGACTAGGTCACATCAATGAAATACGGTTGACTAAGTTACATAAAGAAGGATATTTGAATCCGTTCGAATATCAATTTTATGCTACTTATGAATCTTGTCTCATGGGAAAGATGACAAAGACTCCGTTTACTGGACACGGAGTAAGAGCGAGCGAGCTTTTAGGACTCATACACAGTGATGTGTGTGGTCCAATGTCTACACATGCACGAGGTGGTTATTCTTACTTCATTACATTTACGGATGATTTATCTAGGTATGGACATATCTTCTTGATGAAGCATAAATCTGAGGCCTTTGAGAAATTCCGGGAATACAAGAATGAAGTGGAAAAACAAACAGGAAAAAGTATCAAGACACTGAGATCTGATCGAGGTGGTGAATACTTAAGTGCCGAGTTCTTGGGATACTTAAAAGAGAATGGAATTCTCTCTCAGCTTACTCCTCCATACACACCACAACACAATGGTGTATCGGAAAGGCGGTGGATATGGTCCATTCGATGATGAGTAAGGCTGAGTTACCGCGATCCTTTTGGGGTTATGCACTAGAATCAGCTGCATATCTTTTGAACAAGGTTCTGACCAAGACTGTGTGTACCACACCATATCAGATGTGGAGTGGGAAGAAACCCCATCTTCAGTACCTGAAGATATGGGGATGTCCAGCTTTTGTTAAAAAGCAGCATGTGGACAAGCTTGAGGCACGTTCAGTACTGTTTAAGTTTGTAGGATACCCAAAGAACTCTAGGGGTATCTTTTCTATTACGCAGAGGAACAAAAGGTTTTTGTTTCTCAGCATCCCCACTTCATGGAAACTGAATTTTTAGAAAATCAGAAAAGTGGGAGCGTAATAGAACTGGAAGAAATTCTAGAACCACAAGCTGTTACTGAAAGTTTTGTAGAACCAGAAGTTTTAAAAGAAAGGGACATCCCAACGCCATTCCGTAGAAGTAGTAGGCAGTCTCATCCGCCCAAGAGATACTACGGTTTTCTCATAGACGGGGGTCGAGGGGATTGCATTATTGACAATGATGACCCTACTATCTTCCAGCAAGCCATTCAAAGCGGTGACTCGGTAAGATGGATGGATGAAATGCGGACCGAAATGGAGTCCATGTACGCCAACAAAGTTTGGACATTAGACATTGCTCCAGAAAGGGTAAAACCCGTAGGCTGCAAATGGATCTTCAGAAAGAAGATTGGTGTAGATGGACAGTTTGAAACCTATAAGGCTAGATTTCTTGCAAAGGGTTTTCGTCAAAGACCTGGTTTGGACTATGATGAAACCTTTTCTCCAGTAGCTATGCTCAAATCCATTCGGGTCCTTCTTACCATTGCTGCCTTCCACGATTATGAGATCTGGCAGATGGACGTAAAGACGGCTTTTCTAAATGGTAACTTGGAAGAGTGTGTCTATATGAATCAGCCAGAGGGATTCATTCAGAGTGGGAGCAGCGGTAAAGTGTGCAAGTTTCTTAAGTCCATTTATGGAATAAAGCAGGCATCGCGGAGTTGGAACATCTGTTTTGATGATACTATCAAGGAATTCGGCTTTATAAAAAATCCAGATGAACCATGCATATACAGTAAGATTGTAGGGAGAACTATAGTATTCCTCGTCTTGTACGTGGATGACATTCTCTTAATAGGAAATGATATTCCAATGCTACAGTCAGTCAAAGGATTCTTGTCACAGAAGTTCTTCATGAAGGACCTGGGTGATGCCTCCTACATTCTAGGGATCCAGATCTATCGTGATAGATCAAAGAGGATGTTGGGACTTTCATAGTCCAGATACATAGACACCATATTGCAAAGATTCATTATGGAAGATTCTAAGCGCGGTAACCTACCGGCTTGTCACGGAATCACCCTCTCCAAAGAGATGTCTCTCAAGACTGATTTAGAAAGGGCTCACATGTCGATTATACTCTACGCTTCTGCGGTAGGCTCTATAATGTATGTGATGTTATGTACCAGACCAGATGTAGCATACGCATTAAGCTTTGTAAGCCGGTATCAGTCAAACCCAGGTGAGAAGCACTGGATAGCAGTAAAGAACATTCTCAAGTACCTGAGGAGGACTAAGGATATGTTCTTGGTGTATGGTGGAAAAGACCTCTAGATCGAGGCCTTTGCTGACTCCAGCTTCCAGAGTGACAAGGATGACTCCAAGTCCATGTCGGGTTATGTCTTTACCCTCAATGGAAGGGCGGTCTGTTGGAAGACACCGTTGCTGACTCGACGATGGAAGCGGAGTACATAGCTGCTTGTGATGCTGCAAAAGAAGCTGTCTGGATGAAGAAGTTCCTTACAGAACTTCAGGTGGTTCCTACCACTGTTGATCCAATACCACTGTATTGTGACAACAACGACGCTATAGCTTTAGCGAAGGAACCCAGGTCCCATCAGAAGTCCAGACACATCTTAAGGCGGTATCACCTGATCAGGGAGATCATAGATCGCCGGAAGATCGAGGTGAAGAGAGTAAATATGGAGAATAACACTACTGATCCATTCACAAAGGCCATTCCTCAGACGCAGTTCAAGAGGCTATTCGAGATGATAAGTCTGCGATATGCCAGTACATGGCCCTAGTGCAAGTGGGAGATTGTTTGTGTATATGCCTTAGAGGCCATTATTGTATTATACTGGATTATATATTACTTAATGGAAGCTTGGGATATTCACAGTTGTATTGACAGTCTTGCTTAAAATGGTAGTATGCAACTTGGTTTGTATCTACTTTAATATGTGCATGTGTTTCTTTTAACATATCGCTTATACATATTAGTAGAGCCCTTAGGATCTTTGCTTGATTACCAGCGTTGTGATGGCAGTCACACTTGTGGGGGTTGGGTAGTCTATAAGCACATCCTATAGAGGTCCCTAGTCGTAGGATTATCGAGAAGGGGCATCGATACTCCGGAGTAGACTAGTGTATACGCTTCTCATCCCAGCAGGGGAGATGGTCTGTCCCACAGCCATCAGTACGTCGTACTAGAGATAGTATGCAGGTACTCGTTGGGTTACGAGTACACCGGACAGGACTCGTCGGGAACTGCAGGTTGGTACTATACCTATCGTCGGATTGCAGTTCCCAGGTGACATGAGTACAGCTTAGTCCTTCGACTTGGCACCGCTACTTCGCCTCGAGTGTGTTCCCACTGTACTTAGATTACTACCCTACCACGGCTCAAAGGAGTCGTGCAAACAGGTAGTAGTTGGGTGCAGTCCCGAAGCACTTGGAGGAAGTGGCAGTTAGACAGGATTCGTCTCTCCCGGTATTGTGGGTTGATATCATGCTGCGTATGGAGAGCCATTACACAAAGTCCCTGGCCAGGGGAAGCGAGATTTACTGGTAGGTGCTCCAGTAGTTTCTCAGGTGTAATGGGCTACACTCTGACTTGACTTATACCGCTATTAGGGGTCTGACGTTTACCGCCCCCCTCGGCCCGATATGCGATAGTCCTAGACGAACAGACCGGAATGTACGGAGATTGTCACATACAGGCTCAGTAAGAGTTCAGATGGATTTCCTCATCAACCTTCTTATCGACATCTACCTGGGGACCGTTACGTACAGCTAGTACCGCTTGCGGCCTGTGGTTAAACCCACTGCCAGCGAAGTGTCGAGTCTTTAGAGTCCCACATAGAGAGTTTCTCTACACCAGGCAAAAGGTGTAGAGGCCGTTTGGTTTTACGGCAGGGCCGCGATCACTTACATACACTTGTGCACATACTATGATCGGGAAGATAATACTAGTGGGCTTTGGTTTAAGCCGGATCCTAGTATTATACAGATGGATTTATTCAGTCTCAGTTTATCCGTGTTTTTCGTAAATACAGATGGGAGGGGCAGTCTCATAATTTGTCGGGAAGTTTCTAGTAGGAGATGACTCATTTGGTTTTATTTCTTTTTAGATTTAAACTAAATGAGGTGGAAGAGATGAGGTGTAGGTTTTCATTAAATGAACTATGACTTATGAGGTGTTTCACCATTTGAATTAAATGAAGCATGCTTGATATTATCTTGATTTAATCAAGAGAGATATTTTATATGCTTCATATTATTCAAGCATGAGAGATAATTCATTTCATTATTACAAACACTTTCTCTCTCCTCAAGTCTTCATCTTCTTCCTCAAACCCTAATAGCTCTCATGTGTTGAGAATCTTAGGGTTTAAAGAGACTAAGTACTCTATCTAAATACTCTATACCCTCTAGGACTTCTAGATTAGCAAAGTAGAAGCCGTAGTTATCTCAGATTCGAGATAGGAGCTCGGACTATAGACTCTCGGGTGGATCGTATTTGACTCGAGGAGGCCGTTGAGGTACCCACGATCCATAGAGCCGACGACGTGTGGAGGACAGCGATGAAGACCCGAAAGATATGTAACGTGAGGTATAACTTCGAATCCGAGTAGTTAAACCTCTCGTAGTTTGCTAGTAATGGTTTAGACACGATCCGTGTGCTCAAGTCCGTGTTACGAAACTTTGATAATTGTTTTTCATATCCGCCTCCCCGCGAACTCGTGGGGTGAGTGATATGGACTTACATACGTTAATCCGATGTTGGACTAAGATCTACTTAACGGGGTTCAGGATTATTTCTGATCCAACGAAAGAGCATTTAGGCCCTGTCCTTTTAGTTTAAGGATGCTACGGTCCATAGCTAGTTTAAGGACATTACGGTCCATAGTTCACCATTTATGAGGTGAGGATTTAGTTTAAGGACGTTTCAGTCCATAGTTAGTTTAAGGACGTTTCGGTCCATAGCTAGTTTAAGGACGTTACGGTCCAAGGAATTGTTGATTGTCGGGACCCGCCACCTCTCTGAAGACGTTGAAGAATTACAACGACATGTATCAGAGGTGTGGGGAGATGTACCCTTGAACCAATATCGGTTGGGAGATCTGTAATTGGGTTTGGGACTAAAATCAATTTAGAAAATTTGTGAGTACATGGGATCGGTTGATCTGAATTAGGGGCTTTTGGTCAACTTGGATTCAGCCCACTCAGTTTTAAATAAAGTGTTAAACACTTGTTTGGGCTCGGTCCCTTTTATGTGCAACAATGTTGAGCATTGATATGGGCTTTGACGCTCACCCTATTTCTTTGTTTTTTATGGAGTGTTAAACACTCTTTATGGCGCTGGGCTCTGTTTGCAGAGCGCTTTATGTTAAATATCGCCCACGTGAGGGACACGTGAGGCTTTTGGTGCTGAGCGCCAACCATTGAGTGCATAGCACTCTTTATTTTAGCAGCGCCCACGTGAGGGGCATGTGAGGTGCTTGGCGCTGAGCGCCAACTAATGAGTGCATAGCACTCTTTATTTTAGCAGCTCCTACGTGAAGGACACGTGGGGCGCTTGGTGCTGGACGCCAACCACTGAGTGTTAGGCACCCTTTATTAAGGAGCGCCTACGCGAGGGGCATGTGAGGCGCTTGGCGCTGGGCGCCAACCACTGAGTGCTAAGAACTCTTTATTAAGCAGCGCCCACGTGAGGCGCTCGGCGCTGTTTCTTTCTTTGTGCATTTTTCTGAAGAATTCAATTCTTTGTTCTCCCCTGGATCTTCAATCCCCAAGAACAAATTCATCCCCATGAGAATTAAATTCTCATTTTTGGAAGACTTGTCTCATGGATCTCAGATCCAGGGAAAGAACTACGTTCTTTTATAAGGGTTAAACCCTTGGGTATGTAGATGAGATATTATGATCTCTATTTACCTTGAAGAAAGTTGTTCTTCTTTCTTCTCTCTTAAAGCTCTTTTTTCTTGTTCTTCTTTTTGAACTTGAAGTTTATGGGGGGTTTCCTCTCTGTAAGACTTGATGTCTTAGGAACTTTATATAGTGGAGGAAAATTTGTTGAATTAATTAAAGAAATCTCTCATTGAGAGATCCTCAATTGATTTGGGGATTTTATCCACCGTTGGATCTTTGATCCAAGGACTTCTGTTTTACAGAATATATTTTTCTTGTTTTCTTTAACAAGATTGGGAAAATATTTTCCATACAGAGCTTATTATGTAATTTGGTGATTTTTAATCACCATTGGATCTTTAATCCAACGGTGCTCTCTTTTACAGAGCGTAATTTTTCTTCTTTAGAAAGATTGGGGAAATATTTTTCCATACAGAGCTTATTCTGTAGCTAGGTGGTTTTCACCATTGGATTTTTAATCCAACGTTGCTCTGTTTTACAGAGAGTAATCTTTCTCGTTCAGAAAGATTTGAGAAGCATTTCCTCAGAATTTTTAACTCTTGGCGTTGGCGCCCTCGTGCAATGCACGTGAGGCGCTGCCTCAGAGTTTTTAACTCTTGGCGCTGGCGCCCTCGTGCAAGGCATGTGAGGCGCTGCCTCAGAGTTTTTAACTCTTGGCGCTGGCGCCCTCGTGCAAGGCATGTGAGGCGCTGCCTCAGAGTTTTTAACTCTTGGCGCTGGCGCCATCGTGCAAGGGACGTGAGACGCTGCCTCTTTCAAATTTTGAATAGAGCTTTGCTCTTTTATTCGGGGGAACAAATTTCCCCCACCGTTGTGCTCACGTGACTTACACGTGAGTGCAACGGTGACAGCTTTTCCACCGTTAGATCTTCTTGAAAGTTGGATCGTCTTCCCATGCCTATAAGTAGGGCCTTTGGCCCTTGAGATGACTGCTGTTCATCTTCCATTTTTCTTCTTTCTGAGAATTCAATTCTCTTTCCAGAGCTTAGATCTCTGCCCAATGAAACTCTTGTTAGTGTATATGCCCTAGAGGCCATTTCTGTATCATACTAGTTTGTATATTACTTAATGGAAGCTTGGAATATTCACCATGTATATACAATCTTGTTCAAAATAGTAGTATGCTACTTGGTTTGTTTCTACTTCAATGTGTACATGTGTTTATTTTAGTATATCGCCTATACACATTAGTGGAGCCCTTAGGATCTTTGCTTGATTACCAGTGTTGTGATGGCAGTCACACTAGTGGGGCTGGGTAATCTATAAGCACATCCTTATGCAGGTCCCTGGTCGCAGGACTATTGAGACAGGGCATCAATACTCTGGAGTAGACTAGCGCATGCGCTTCTCATCCCAGTGTGGGAGACGGTCTGTCCCACAGCCGTCAGTACGTCGTACTTGAGATAGTATGCGGGTGCTCGTTGGGTTACGAGTACACTGGACAGGACTCGTCGGGAACTGACTAGTTGGTATTATGCCTATCGTCAGTTATTAGTTCCCAGGTGACATGAGTACAGCTTAGTCCGCTGACTTGACACTGTCACTTCGCCTCGAGTGTGTTCCCACTGTACTTTGATTACTACCCTACCACGGCTCAAAGGAGTCGTGCAAACAGGTGGTAGTTGGGTGCAGTCCCGAAGCACTTGGAGGCAGTGACGGTTAGACAGGATTCGTCTCTCCCGGTATTGGGGGTTGACATCGCGCTGTGTCTAGGAGAGCCATTACACGAGTAGTCCCTAGCCAGGGCAAACGAGATATACTGGTAGGCTTCCAGTGTTATCTCAGGGTGTTTTGGGCTTCACTCTGACACGACTTGTACCGCTATTGGGGGACTGACGTTTATAGCCCCCTAGGCCCGCCATGCGATGTATCAGACGAACAGACCGGACTGTACGGAGAATGTCACATTCAGGCTCAGTAGGAGTTCAGATGGGTTTCGCCTCGTCAGTCTTCTTGTCGGCATCTACCTGGGGACCGTTACGCACAGCTAGTGCCGCTTGCGGTCTGTGGTTAAACCCACTGCCAGCGTAGTGTCGAGTCTTTAGAGTCCCACACAGAAAGCTATTCGCCTTTAGGCAAAAGGGTAGAGGTCGCATGGTTTTGCGACGGGTCGCATGGTTTTGCGACGGGTCGCATGGTTTTGCGACAGGGTTCGGTCACATCCGTGCACTTGTGCACGTACAGTGTCCGGACAGTTCACACTGGCGGGCTTTGGTTTAAGCCAGATCCTAGTGTACCTTTTGGGATTGGTTTTATCCAGTATGCATTCGTGTTCCTCGGAACGCGGATGCGGGTGTGTATGCACAGTTGACGGAGAGACAGAGGCAGAGGATTCTCTTTAGGGTTGTTGACCGTTGACAGTTGACTATTGACTTTTTGCTCAACCCTAATGAGAATATGATATGTGATTAACAATTATATTAATTAAGTATTATGGTGACATGGTTGTTGAGGGATTGACTTTGTTGACTTGTTGACTTTTGTTGACTTGTTGACTTTGTTGACCGGTTGACTAGGCTTGACTAGTCGACCATCATGATAACTATAGCTATCATTTCATGGCAAAGACTTTTGCTTGCTTGCTCTTTTGTGCAAAATGAGTGCATGAAATGATATGGCTATGGTTGCTTAAACCATCACATAATACTTGATTGATATAAGGTGTTATGATTGTTTTGGATATGAGAGCCAAATGAGAAAAGTCTTCTCTCATTCTTTCATGCTCATTCTCTCTCTTGTTCTTGAGCTCTCATCTTCCTCCTCTTGCTCTCCCTCTCTTGATTCTATGGTTCACTTGTCTCATGAGTTGAGAACCAAGAACCATAGATAAAATCCCATACAAACTCTTCTCTACTCACTCTAGTTCACAAGGTTTAGCAAACCGAGTGAACTAGTTTCTTCAAAGTTCGAAGAAGGAGCCAAAGGTTGAAGCTTTCAGGTGGATCTATCTTCGGCGCAAGGAGACGACGGGGAGAAGCCGATTCGGACGACCATCGAAGCTTGAAGACGAAGGAGTTCGAGAAAAAGAAAGGTATAACCCCCTAACCGAGTAGTTAGCAACTCGTAGTTAGGTTGTTAGTTAGATGTTTAACAAAGATCCGGGGTTTTAAGTCCATGTTACCACCTCTAAGAAAATCATTTTTTGTCAAATTCTGCTTGCCCGAAAGTACCGGGAGAGGTAGCATGGACTTACAGTGGTATCAGAGCCTAGTTAAACTCTATCTAACATGTTAGCAAAATAGCTAGAAGATCGATCAAAGAAAAAAGTCCCGAAATGAACCCCGATTTCATACATGCTGTCGATTTTTATGTTCTGTAAAAATAATAAATCATGCATCAAAAATCGACTCAGGGTTTTTAGAGTGCACTGTAGAAAGACGGTCCCCTGATCTCATCATTGCGCCGCGGAAACGCGGCAATAGCTTGCTATTGCCGCGGTTCTGCGGCCGTCTTGGCTCCTCTCTGGTTGTTCTTTGCTACAGTATTCTTATAGGGGTATTTTGGGATTTTTGGAATATATATTTTCTGCCCAGATTTTCCAGAACGAAAATTTTATTTTTGGGGTCCTGAAAATCCGTATTTTTGATCGAACTTCTAAAAGACTTTAGCTGACGGGTTTTTTCTGTAATGTGATATTTGTATTGAACGTCTGCTAATCGCTATATGTCGATTAGTGGGGGTTATACAAATCTGTGATCTGTAATGTTGCTGGAATGTGTATATGAATATGTTGGATTGTCGCGGGTTAATATCCGGGGGTTGTGAGACGAGAGTTTTCTTTTCTTTCAATTCATGTAAATTTGTAAATTGATGTAATAATTATTTGTATGGCCGCACAACCGGGTCGGGTTTGTAGCCGTCATTGTATAATTTCTTTTTACTGTTTTTGCTCCTAGGATAGACCCATGGAGGGGGTGCACAAACTACCGGGTATTCCGAAGTGCCGAGTGGCCTACTCACGGAGTTGAGGGAGGTTGCTTCGCTTCGGGTACTTGGCGGGTAGTTTGCCGCACCCGTAGGGGTCTTGGGTGGGGTATTGGCTATTCACCGCGACCGTGTAATCTGCTTTTCGTTACAGGCTCGTACGAATTGCGGATTCCTAGTATATCCAATGTATTCATCTGTGATCTGAAATGGCTATCATTGCAATATATCTATATATGATATTATTTAGGCGTTGCTTATGTTTTACAGCCGCGCTAGCCCAGCCCCCGCTCTGTCGTTAGTTAAGTAACCTAACGGGTATTGACGGGGCCCAGTGGCGAATGCGAATGGCATAAGCGTACGTCATATTTTGGTTGTTTTCTGCAATGGTAGGATTAAATGATGGGACGCATTAAAAGAACTAATGCAAGAATATCACGCATTAAAAGAACTAATGCAAGAAAATAAACCAAGTTAAAATCGTTGGAACACTTTCGGAAAACCACTCGGTTCTTTTCAAAACTAACTTTTAAATGCGGAGCTTGAGCCACTCCTTTTAAAAGCTATCTCGTTCCATCGATTATATCAAGTTCACTACGTTCACGGTTTTGCCAAAACCATTCGTAGCCCTCCGTCGTTTCACATGAATAGTCAATAGTATTCAAGCTGTGTATGTTGGCCAAAGTCAAGGCATAGTGATTGGTAGCTATTGGGTATTCATGTATAGCATAGATAGATGCGTTGGTTTGGGACAGTCGTACTGCCATTTTGGCCAAAGTCAAGGGTAGGTACGGATGGATCCAAATTAACCTGGAGAATGACGGGTAGAACTTGACATGTGACTTATGATATTTTGGCCAAAGTCAAGGTCATAAGAGCATGGGGCAAAAATCCACATCGGGAGTTTCATAAGTACTGAAACTTGCTAGATTTGCATACCACTTGGAGTGTGATGATTCTGGTAGGATTCCTTCAGTTTCGTCATGCGATGATATTTGGATCCCGATCCTACTGTGAGTATATGCTACTCCTCGGGAAATTTCTCACTAAACGATCAATGCTATAAACCTAGTAGGTGTCTAGAAAGGTGTTAGCGGGGCTACGCCCCCAGGGAAAAGAGGTTATTTAATTAAGGAACTTCGCGAAAGCGTTGGAAAACCTCCCTCGAAGTACCGACACTGGCCTGGCTGAACGGTTAAGCAAGTATTGTGCGGTGGGATTGATCCGGACTAATTCTTCCTTTTTGGTTTGAGGAGGGATATGTTGGATATGTCGATTAGTGGGGGTTATACAAATCTGTGATATGTAATGTTGCTGGAATGTGTATATGAATATGTTGGATTGTCGCGGGTTAATATCCGGGGGTTGTGAGACGAGAGTTTTCTTTTCTTTCAATTCATGTAAATTTGTAAATTGATGTAATAATTATTTGTATGGCCGCACAACCGGGTCGGGTTTGTAGCCGTCATTGTATAATTTCTTTTTACTGTTTTTGCTCCTAGGATAGACCCATGGAGGGGGTGCACAAACTACCGGGTATTCCGAAGTGCCGAGTGGCCTACTCACGGAGTTGAGGGAGGTTGCTTCGCTTCGGGTACTTGGCGGGTAGTTTGCCGCACCCGTAGGGGTCTTGGGTGGGGTATTGGCTATTCACCGCGACCGTGTAATCTGCTTTTCGTTACAGGCTCGTACGAATTGCGGATTCCTAGTATATCCAATGTATTCATCTGTGATCTGAAATGGCTATCATTGCAATATATCTATATATGATATTATTTAGGCGTTGCTTATGTTTTACAGCCGCGCTAGCCCAGCCCCCGCTCTGTCGTTAGTTAAGTAACCTAACGGGTATTGACGGGGCCCAGTGGCGAATGCGAATGGCATAAGCGTACGTCATATTTTGGTTGTTTTCTGCAATGGTAGGATTAAATGATGGGACGCATTAAAAGAACTAATGCAAGAATATCACGCATTAAAAGAACTAATGCAAGAAAATAAACCAAGTTAAAATCGTTGGAACACTTTCGGAAAACCACTCGGTTCTTTTCAAAACTAACTTTTAAATGCGGAGCTTGAGCCACTCCTTTTAAAAGCTATCTCGTTCCATCGATTATATCAAGTTCACTACGTTCACGGTTTTGCCAAAACCATTCGTAGCCCTCCGTCGTTTCACATGAATAGTCAATAGTATTCAAGCTGTGTATGTTGGCCAAAGTCAAGGCATAGTGATTGGTAGCTATTGGGTATTCATGTGTAGCATAGATAGATGCGTTGGTTTGGGACAGTCGTACTGCCATTTTGGCCAAAGTCAAGGGTAGGTACGGATGGATCCAAATTAACCTGGAGAATGACGGGTAGAACTTGACATGTGACTTATGATATTTTGGCCAAAGTCAAGGTCATAAGAGCATGGGGCAAAAATCCACATCGGGAGTTTCATAAGTACTGAAACTTGCTAGATTTGCATACCACTTGGAGTGTGATGATTCTGGTAGGATTCCTTCAGTTTCGTCATGCGATGATATTTGGATCCCGATCCTACTGTGAGTATATGCTACTCCTCGGGAAATTTCTCACTAAACGATCAATGCTATAAACCTAGTAGGTGTCTAGAAAGGTGTTAGCGGGGCTACGCCCCCAGGAAAAAGAGGTTATTTAATTAAGGAACTTCGCGAAAGCGTTGGAAAACCTCCCTCGAAGTACCGACACTGGCCTGGCTGAACGGTTAAGCAAGTATTGTGCGGTGGGATTGATCCGGACTAATTCTTCCTTTTTGGTTTGAGGAGGGATTCGAGAAACAGTGGGAGCCATCCTGTTTAGACAAACTAAAAACCATTCTAAACTTGCAAGAGCATCAAGCTGAGTGTTTCTTCTCTCTCCTAATTGCAGCGACCAATCGACATGACTGGACTTAAGTTACTTCTAGATAAAAACATAATGACAGGGCCAAACTATAAAGATTGGCTCAGGAATGTCAAGATGGCAATCACTTACGACAAGCTGGGGTATCTTCTTACCACCAAAGCTCCCCCTGTCCCTGGTCCCACTTCCAGCGTCGCGGATAAGGAAATCCGTAAGACTTGGGAGATTGATAGCGCGAAGGCCAAGTGCCTCGTACTTGCCTCTATGGACAATGAACATCAGAGGAGGCACGAGAATATGGACTTGGAATCCATATTTCTTCATACAAAAGAACTGTATGGAGAGCAATCTCGTATCGCAAGATACGAAGCGTCGAAAAAGTTATTTTCGGCAAGGATGGCCGTCGGATCATCAGTAGCAGAACACGTGCTTAAGATGATCGGCTACATTGAGGAGCTCGCGGACCTAGGGACCACATTGGAGAGTGAGCTCTATACGGACTTAGTTCTCCAGTCCCTTCCTTCCACTTACGCCCAGTTTATACTGAACTTCAACTTACAAGAAAAAGAAGTTGAACTTTCAGAGCTCCTCAACATGCTGAGGAGCGCAGAGGGCACCCTACAGAAAGGTAGGGAAACATCCACTTTGTTTGTAGGAGGATCATCTTCTTCTAGGTCCAAGGAGAAAGCCAAGGGAAAGAAGAAGAAAGCCCCCGCCAAACCAAGAGGCGGTGTTAGTAAAGTGGATACGAAGGGAAAAGCTAAAGCAACAAAGAAAGCGGGGAAGCTTGTGGATAAGGAAGAATGCTTCTATTGTCATAAGAAAGGATACTGGAAGAATGATTGCAGGGCCTGGAAGGCCAGAACACAGGAATTGAAGCAGGTTGCAGCTTCAGCTTCAGGTGTGTATGTTATTGAAAACTGTCTTTCAATAAACTCTACTTCCTGGATATTGGATACCGGATCAGGATCTCATATCTGTAATTCTTTGCAGGCGTTGAGAAACCGTAGTGTTTTGAAAGCAGGTGACATGACCCTCAGAGTTGCGAATGGAGCTAGCATGGATGCTAAAGCCGTGGGGGACTATCACCTGGGAATGTCAGATGGACATGTTTTGGTTTTGCGTAATTGCTTTTTTGTACCCAACGCAACTTGTAATATCATTTCTGTATCTTTGGTTTCTAAAGAAGGTTATGAATTTGCGTTTGTAAGCAATGTTGTAAACATTCACCTTAATCAAGTTCTGATTGGGTCAGGTACATTGACCAATGGTATATACGTATTAAACCAACCACAGATTTTCAATGTCCAGAATACACACAAAAGAAAGTCTCCGGAAATAAATCAGACTTTCTTATGGCATTGTAGACTGGGTCACATCAATAAGAGAAGGTTGACAAAGTTACATACAGAAGGATATTTGAATCCGTTCGAATATCAATCGTATGCCACTTGTCAATCCTGTCTCAAAGGAAAGATGACAAAGTCTCCGTTCACTGGACACGGAGTAAGAGCGAGCGAGCTCTTGGGACTCGTACACAGCGACGTGTGCGGTCTAATGTCTACACATGCGCGAAGCGGTTTTTCTTACTTCATTACTTTTACGGATGACTTTTCAAGGTACGGTTATGTCTTCTTAATGAAACATAAATCCGAAGCCTTTGGAAAGTTCCAGGAATATAAGAATGAAGTAGAAAAACAAACCGGTAAAAGTATCAAGATTCTAAGATCGGATCGAGGTGGTGAATACTTGAGTGCCGAGTTCCTGGACTATTTAAAAGAGAATGGAATTCTCTCTCAGCTTACTCCTCCATACACTCCGCAACATAACGGTGTATCGGAGAGACGGAACCGCACCCTATTGGATATGGTACGGTCCATGATGAGTAACGCTGAGTTACCATGATCAATTTAGGGGTATGCGCTAGAATCAGCTGCGTACCTTTTGAACCGAGTTCCCACTAAGACTGTGCCTACCACACCATATGAGATGTGGTGTGGGAAGAGGCCCCATCTTAATCACATTAAGACATGGGGAAGTCCAGCTTTTGTCAAAAAGCAGCATGCGGACAAGCTCGAGGCACGCTCAGTACAGTGCAAGTTTGTGGGATATCCAAAGAACTCCAAGGGATATTTCTTCTACTACGAAGAGGAACAAAAAGTTATTGTTTCTCGTCATGCCCACTTTCTAGAACACCAGTTCTTAGAAAAGGAAATTAGTGGGAGCGCAGTAGAACTGGAAGAAATTCCAGAACCACGAGCTATTACTGAAAGCTTAGTGGAACCAGAGGGTTCAAAAGAACAGGACATTCCTACGCCGCTCTGCAGGAGTAGTAGGCAGTCTCATCCGCCCGAGAGATACTACGGTTTTCTCATAGACGGGGATAGAGAGGATTGCATCATAGATTATGATGAGCCTACTAGCTTCCAGCAGGCCGTTCAGAGCGTTGACTCAGTAAAATGGCTAGATGCAATGCAGACCGAAATGGAGTCCATGTACACCAACAAAGTATGGACGTTGGACATTGCTCCAGACGGGGTAAAACCCGTAGGATGCAAGTGGATCTTCAAAAGGAAGATTGGTGTAGATGGACAGGTTGAGACCTATAAAGCTAGACTTGTTGCAAAGGGTTTCCGTCAAAGACCTGGCTTGGACTATGACGAAACCTTTTCTCCAGTGGCTATGCTGAAATCCATTCGGATCCTTCTTGCCATTGCTGCCTTCCACGATTATGAAATCTGGCAAATGGACGTAAAGACCGCTTTTCTAAATGGAAATTTAGAGGAGTGTGTCTATATGGACCAACCAGAGGGTTTCATTCAGAGTGGGAGCAGCGGAAAGGTGTGCAAATTGCTTAAGTCCATCTATGGACTAAAGCAGGTATCGCGGAGTTAGAACATCTGTTTTGATGAGACGGTCAAGGAATTTGGCTTTATCAAAAATCCAGATGAACCATGCATCTATTGTAGATTTATAGCGAGAACTGTAGTATTCCTCGTTTTGTACGTGGATGACATTCTCTTAATAGGAAATGACATTCCTATGCTACAATCTGTCAAGGGGTTCTTGTCACACAGGTTCTCCATGAAAGACCTGGGTGATGCCTCATACATCCTGGGGATCCGGATCCATCATGATAGATCCAAGAGGATATTAGGACTTTCACAGTCCAGGTACATCGACACCATACTGAAAAGATTCAGTATGGAAGATTCCAAGCGCGGTAACCTACCGGCTTGTTACGGGATCACTCTCTCTAAAGAGATGTCTCCCAAGACTGATTTGGAGAGGGATCGCATGTCTATTATACCCTACGCTTCTGCGGTAGGCTCTATAATGTATGCGATGTTGTGTACCAGACCGGATGTAGCTTATGCACTGAGTGTGGTAAGCCGGTATCTGTCAAACCCTGGGGAGAAACACTGGATAGCAGGAAAGAACATTCTCAAGTACCTGAGAAGGACTAAGGAGATGTTCTTGGTGTATGGCGGAAAAGACCTCCAGATCGAGGCCTTTGCTGACTCCAGCTTCCAGAGTGACAAGGATGATTCCAAGTCCATGTCAGGTTTTGTCTTTACCCTCAATGGAGGGGCGGTGTGTTGGAAGAGTTCCAAACAGGAAACCGTTGCAGACTCGACGATGGAAGCGGAATACATCGCTGCATCTGATGCCGCAAAAGAAGCTGTCTGGATGAGGAAGTTCTTGAAAGAACTTCAGGTGGTTTCGTCCATTGTTGATCCAATACCTCTGTATTGCGACAATAACGGGGCTATAGCTTTAGCGAAGGAACCCAGGTCCCATCAGAGATCCAGACACATCTTGAGGCGGTATCACCTGATTAGGGAGATCGTGGATCGCCAGAAGATCGAGGTTCGGAGAGTCGCTTCAGAAGATAACACTGCAGATCCATTCACCAAGGCCTTGCCCCAGACTCAGTTCGAGCGGCTGATCGAGATGATAGGTCTTCGATACGCCAGTACATGGCCTTAGTGCAAGTGGGAGATTGTTAGTGTATATGCCCTAGAGGCCATTACTGTATCATACTAGTTTGTATATTACTTAATGGAAACTTGGGATATTCACCTTATATATACAATCTTGCTCAAAATAGTAGTATGCTACTTGGTTTGTTTCTACTTCAATGTGTACATGTGTTTATTTTAGTATATCGCCTATACACATTAGTGGAGCCCCTAGGATCTTTGCTTGATTACCAGCGTTGTGATGGCAGTCACACTAGTGGGGCTGGGTAATCTATAAGCACATCCTTATGCAGGTCCCTGGTCGCAGGACTATCGAGACAGGGCATCGATACTCCGGAGTAGACTAGCGCATGCGCTTCTCATCCCAGTGTGGGAGACGGTCTGTCCCACAGCTGTCGGTACGTCGTACTTGAGATAGTATGCGGGTGCTCGTTGGATTACGAGTACACTGGACAGGACTCGACGGGAACTGACTAGTTGGTATTATGCCTATCGTCAGTTATCAGTTCCCAGGTGACATGAGTACAGCTTAGTCCGCTGACTTGACACTGTCACTTCGCCTCGAGTGTGTTCCCACTGTACTTTGATTACTACCCTACCACGGCTCAAAGGAGTCGTGCAAACAGGTGGTAGTTGGGTGCAGTCCCGAAGCACTTGGAGGCAGTGACGGTTAGACAGGATTCGTCTCTCCCGGTATTAGGGGTTGACATCGCGCTGTGTCTAGGAGAGCCATTACACGAGTAATCCCTGGCCAGGGCAAACGAGATATACTGGTAGGCTTCCAGTGTTATCTCAGGGTGTTTTGGGCTTCACTCCGACACGACTTGTACCGCTATTGGGGGACTGACGTTTACCGCCCCCTAGGCCCGCCATACGATGTATCAGACGAACAGACCAGACTGTACGGAGAATGTCACATTCAGGCTCAGTAGGAGTTCAGATGGGTTTCGCCTCGTCAGTCTTCTTGTCGGCATCTACCTGGGGACCGTTACGCACAGCTAGTGCCGCTTGCGGTCTGTGGTTAAACCCACTGCCAGCGTTGTGTCGAGTCTTTAGAGTCCCATACAGAAAGCTATTCGCCTTTAAGCAAAAGAGTAGAGGTCGCATGGTTTTGCGACGGGTCGCATGGTTTTGCGACAGGGTTCGGTCACATCCGTGCACTTGTGCACGTACAGTGTCCGGACAGTTCACACTGGCGGGCTTTGGTTTAAGCCAGATCCTAGTGTACCTTTTAGGATTGGTTTTATCCAGTATGCATTCGTGTTCCTCGGAACGCGGATGTGGGTGTGTATGCACAGTTGACGGAGAGACAGAGGCAGAGGATTCTCATTAGGGTTGTTGACCGTTGACAGTTGACTATTGACTTTTTGCTCAACCCTAATGAGAATATGATATGTGATTAACAATTATATTAATTAAGTATTATGGTGACATGGTTGTTGAGGGATTGACTTTGTTGACTTGTTGACTTTTATTGACTTGTTGACTTTGTTGACCGGTTGACTAGGCTTGACTAGTTGACCATCATGATAACTATAGCTATCATTTCATGGCAAAGACTTTTGCTTGCTTGCTCTTTTGTGCAAAATGAGTGCATGAAATGATATGGCTATGGTTGCTTAAACCATCACATAATACTTGATTGATATAAAGTGTTATGATTGTTTTGGATTATGAGAGCCAAATGAGAAAAGTCTTCTCTCATTCTTTCATGCTCATTCTCTCTCTTGTTCTTGAGCTCTCATCTTCCTCCTCTTGCTCTCCCTCTCTTGATTCTATGGTTCACTTGGCTCATGAGTTGAGAACCAAGAACCATAGATAAAATCCCATACAAACTCTTCTCTACTCACTCTAGTTCACAAGGTTTAGCAAACCGAGTGAACTAGTTTCTTCAAAGTTCGAAGAAGGAGCCAAAGGTTGAAGCTTTCAGGTGGATCTATCTTCGGCGCAAGGAGATGACGGGGAGAAGCCGATTCGGACGACCATCGAAGCTTGAAGACGAAGGAGTTCGAGAAAAAGAAAGGTATAACCCTCTAACCGAGTAGTTAGCAACTCGTAGTTAGGTTGTTAGTTAGATGTTTAACAAAGATCCGGGGTTTTAAGTCCATGTTACCACCTCTAAGAAAATCGTTTTTTGTCAAATTCCGCTTCCCGAAAGTACCGGGAGAGGTAGCATGGACTTACAACTCTTTTAGAGTTATAACTTTGCCCAAATTTTTTCGTAAGGATCATAATCGAACCCATTAAACAGAGCTTTGCTCTTCTGAGATCGTAGATCTTAAGATGTATTTTAGGGTTTCTTTAAATCGTTAATTAGAACAGAGCTTTGCTCTTCTTAGATCATAGATCTAAAGAAATCATTTTTAGGGTTTCTTGACCCGTTAAGAAGAACTCTTAGAGTTTCTAGGATTTTTACTTCAGATCTTTAAAGATCTTGGGGTTTTACAGAGCATAGCTCTTTACAAATTTTTTTGGGGAATTTTATTCCCTTCTTAATTACATTTGACAAATATGATTTCTGTCTGCAGAGCATTGCTCTCGAAGGAGTTCAACTCCTTGGCCTAATGAGTCTCTTATTAAATGAGAATCCTTTTAGGATTTCCTCCTTAATGAGTGACTGTCTCATCAATGATGAGCCGTCACTTTGATTTTGTGGGTCGCCCTTAGTCCCTTTCTCTTGCATTGCAGTGTGGTACAATTTTAAGTACCAAGTGTCAGAATAGCGTTGGCAACTAACCCTCGCCCTTTTTTTCGTGCAGGTACCATGGCTTTCGATTTTTCCTTTCCTTTTGTTCGTTCAGAGAGCGTCTTCGCTGATGCGCCCATGGATCGGGAAGTCTTCGCTCTCATTAAAGATCACGACCCAGTGCAGAAATCTCTTCATCTATGGGGATCGTGGTATAACCAAATTATCCAGGACCGGCGTAGTTTCTCTTGTGCAGTACCCTCAGAGCCTATTTCAGCGATTCACTATGCCGACTCGCCTCTGGTGAATTACGCCATAGATGAGGTCAACTGGACCTCGGCGGGTCGCCTTCAGCTTTCTACGGCCTCAATACCTGTACAACCGCCGATGGCTTTAGATATTTTAGGGTGGCGCATATATCAAGGAGGGTCACGCCCTTGGGGACAAGTGTACATAATTGGCTTGACTCCTCGCTATTCAGCCGGATATCTGCAGTGGGCTCGATATATCTTGTCGGCCAAGAAATCACTGCTGCTGAAGCTCGGATTATACCCCGCAATTTATGCGTCTCTTTTCCAGTATTCCACGCCGCCTGTATGGTGGGTCAAAGCTTTCTTGGAACAATGGAACATCCAGACTCACACCTTTCTTCTATCAGATCGGGAAGTCTCAATCTCCTTGGAGGAGCTCGCGGAGATCTCTGGCTTACCCTTCAGAGGGGAACATTACGAGGAGTTACTTCCCCCTGACGAGTACATCTTCGTCACCAAATCAGTGGTGATGGGCCTTACCCCGGAGAATGCCATCCAACATCGATTCCCGAGTCTGATCAAGGTGTTGAACATTTACGAGAGCCTATTTCTAGAGTCTGGAGGGTATGGAGTCAGCTTCACAGACTTCATCGCTCGCTTTCTTCACCCAGAAGTCAGCTTCACAGACTTCATCGCTCGCTTTCTTCGCCCATAAGTCTTATCAAAACAAGCTGCGAAATTCGCCAAGCTTGATGACCCATTTAGTTTTGGTTTGGATAACCAGCCAACGGCGGAAGCAGATTTAAGAAGCTTCTTTATTCCGGATACCCCAGTTGTTCCTTTCGCAGAGCTTGCTGCTTCAGACGTCGATGAAAAGACATTCTTCCTGGGGTTTATTGGCTTGTGGTTGAACTGGTTCATGCTTCTGATGCACCCTCGCTATATGAGGCCGTCATGGTTGCGGGGACACGTATGGCCATTAGGATTGCAGGGGTGGCTCATCTATACCACGGTCTGAGCTTAGTAGCGGATACTACTCAATCTGGATTAAAACCTGTGCATCTTCCGCTGCACTACTTTACGTCCTGGGTCGAAATGCACGTGCTTGGTGCTTTCGGAGTTCACAAACGGCCCCGCTTCTATGACAGTTATAACTTTCCCCGGGTCATGTTTCTAGTGGACGCTTCCGCATTAGATCCGTCGCAGCGAGAGACTCGACGCCTGATTCTTCACCCGCGTATGGTCGGGGATAGTATGACTTTTGTTGACAGAGTCTTAACTATCGGCAAGGAATCCACCAAGGCATTGCAACCGCTGCGCGATACTTTCAAAGACGGGGCTCCTATGTTGAAGGCCCGGGAGATCCTGCACTTATATTCGATTAGACCAGGCTTTCTAGTGTTCAGGCAAGGCGCCTCGGCATTGTTCATGAGATATAACCCGCACCGTTTTGCTCAACAGTCAGGTTACTGTCACGACCCGAAATTGGCCCGTGACGGCCCTAGTACTACGCAACGCCCTAAGACGTAACATAGAAAAAGAAAGCCAAAACCCAGAAATCTAAACCATAAAAATACGGAAAAGATAATATAAGTTTTTGAAACATTTGAAATCGCAACCCAAATTCTTTAAAAGTCCTACTTTATTTCTTTAAAATTTTGGCAACACCCCATTTTTTGTAAAAACTAGCCAAGATAAATACAACACAAAATACGACGCCGTAACGAAGAAATAAAGACAATAGAGAGAAAGCTGTATATAAAAGACAACAAATCCACAATAGTATACAATATCGTCTTCACCAAGTCTCTAAGTCAACAACATAATAGTTGATGGAGAGTACAAGATACAACAAATGTACAATATGAAATACAGATAACCACCAAAACCCACCTAAGCAAAATAGTACTGTGAGCTGATGCGGTATCTGTAGCAAAAGATGATGGCTGAATAGATGAATAGCCTGCTTCGACTACTCTGGAGAACAACCTGAAACACCTGTGGCACAACGGGGGTGAGTTGCCAACTCGTGAATAGTAGATAACATATGCAGGTAATCGCAGGAATGTACGTACAGCATGAATCTAAGATATGCGATTACAGTAATAACATGTCATGTGAATGCAGAATAATGGAAAGTACACTGGCAGGTATGTTCCCCTCCGAAGGACGGCGCACAGGACCGTGATGGCCTGACACTGAGATTCGGGGCAGATGCTATTTGGTTTTATCCGTCCACCTCTCCGAAGATACCAAGTTGATTTATGGCACCGTATATCGAAGGTTTAGACGGATGCGGCCGATGTAGCAGACTTTGTCAGATTCCCCCTCGCAAGAGGGGGTTTTGATTGTGGGGACGCTCTTCCCTGCAGGCGCAAACCCCTGCAGTTAATTACGCTACCGCTTCGCGGTAACAACTTTCTCCTTCTCCAGAATTTCACTTCGTGTCGTGTGTGTTTGTTTTGTTTGTGGTTGCCCGTGGATTGTATACGGAGACTGAGTAATGCCGTCGTCCGTAGGACGTGGATTAGTCCAAATCCGTATTTACTTAGATTTGGGTTTGGTGTTTTTAGTTTAAGGATGCCTTAGTCGCATTGCGGCTAAGATCGACTTAAACGTTCGTCAAGGATACGTTAGTCCTATTTGAGACTAAGATCAACTTAACGGGATCGTTTAGATCCGACAAAAGAGCATTTGGGCTCTATTGTTCCAGTTTAGGGACATAGTGGTCCATTGCATGTATGGTCGTCGGGACCCGTCACCTCTCTGACGACGTTGAAGAATTACAACGACAAATGTCAGAGGAGTTCAGAGATGTACCCTTGAGCCAAAGTTGATTGGGGGAATTTATAGTCCAATTTGGGACTAAAGTCTGTTTGAAGGTTTAAGAATGCGTTAGCCATATTTGAGGCTAAGATCAATTTAAACGGTTGTTAAGGATACGTTAGTCCAGTTTGGGACTAAGATCGACTTAACGGGATCGTTTAGATCCGACAAAAGAGCATTTGGACTCTATTGTGCCAGTTTAGGGACATGGTGGTCCAATACCAGTTTAAGGACATGGTGGTCCAATATGAGTTTAAGGACGTCTCGGTCCAATATTAGTTTAGGGACGTTTCGGTCGAATATTAGTTTAGGGACATTTCGGTCCACGAGTTTAAGGACCCCGCAGTCCATATTCATGTGTGGTCGTTGGGACCCGTCACCTTTCTGACGTCGTTGAAGGATTACAACGATAGGTGTCAAAGGAGTTCGGAGATGTACCCTCGAACCGGATGTAAATTCATTTAGGGAGCAGCCGTGCTCAGTCAATTTAATTTGAGGACTTATGGCCATGACTGGGCTAAGTCCAGTTGAATGTTCAACATTTTTATTTGTCTTTGGCCAATTAGGCCTGAGTTAGGGCTTTGCCCCTTTTTAAACAATGCACTGCATTATTTTTGTTTTGTTTGGGCTCTGCCCTTTTATAAATGATGCAGAGCATCTATTTTGTTTGGGCTCTGCCCTTTTATAAATGATGCAGAGCATCTATTTTGTTTGGGCTCTGCCCCTTTTATTGCACTGCAATTTAATTAGGCCTACTAGGTCTTTTTGATTTGGGCCTGGCTCTTTAGGAAATGCATTGCATTTGTCAAGCGCTTTGCGCCAATCAGAGAGCACAACAGTGCAGATTTATAAGTGCAAAGCACTATTAATTTGAGAATCTTTTAGATTCAAGAACCAATGGTTTATAAAAGAAGTGCAAAGCACTATTTGATTTCTTGATCTAATTTAGATCAAAGAAGAACAAGTTTTTTCTTTTTATTTCAAGAACCAAAGTTTCATAAAAGTGCAAAGCACTATTTTTTTTATTTCTGTTTTTTCTTGTTTTAGAGAACCAGTGGTTCATAAGAAGTGCAAAGCACTATTAATTTAAGAACCTTTTAGGTTCAAGAACCGATGGTTCATAAAACAAGTGCAAGGCACTATTTGATTTATTTCTAAGAAAAAACAAGTTTTTCTTGTTTTTCTTATCTCAGAGAACCAAAGGTTCATAAAAGTGCAAAGCACTATTTTATTTTATTTTATTTTTATTAAAGATCATTGATCTTGTTTTTTAGATCTATGATCTGTTCATAAGAGAACTTTCTCTTTTTCTAAAGGTTTTTACCTTTTTTATTCTTGAGGAGTTTCTCAGAGTTCTCTCTCTCTCTCTCTTTTTTCTTTTAGAAAAATATTGATGCCTTTTAATTGAGATCTGGGGTCCTTTTTATAGTGCCCATAAATTAGTTAAATTTGTTAAAGAGATCTTTCTCTGAGTGATTTAGGGAATTTTCCCCACCGTTGGATCTTTGATCCAAGGGCTTCTGCTTTGCAGAAGAAAATCTTCTTGTTTTAATAAGAACAGAAAATATTTCTTGAATATTTTAATTCTGTTTGGCGCAGATACCCCAGCGCGTGACACGTGTCGCGCTGTGCTGACACGTGTAGCGCGGCTATTTTTTTTTCTTTTTTTTTCTTTTTTTTTGCTGCGCAGCGCAACTGTTGCGCTGCGCGACACGTGTCGCGCAGCGCGCAGGTGCGCTGCGCGTTTTTTTTTTTTATTTTTTTATTTTTCTTTTTGTGCTGCGCAGCGCAACTGTGCGCTGCGCAGACACGTGTCGCGCAGCGCGCAGTTGCGCTGCGCGACACGTGTCGCACAGCGCGCAAGTGCGCTGCGCGCTTTTTTTTTTTTAGAGTTTTGCTCTGATTGGAGAAAAACAGAAGTATTGCTTCTTTTTCCACCTTGGAATTTAAACAGAGCTTTGCTCTGATTGGGATAAACAAATGCCCCCCCACTGTTGCGCTTACGTGGCCTCCTAACGTGAGCGCAGCGGTGGCAGACTCCGAACCGTCGCGCCATCTCTTGGAAGCTGAAAGGGCACTTGATGCCTATAAATAGGACTTTTGGTCTCTTAGATGATTCTTATATCTAAATTTTTACTTTCAGAAGTCAGAGCCCCGCTTTTTATTTTTCAAGAATTTTAAGAGTTAAACTCTTAAAACTTTTAGGTGAAAATTTTAATTTGGATTAAATTAAATTAAATTAATTTTCATTGATAGAGCCTCGCTCTCAATAAATCCCTGATGTAAAGGAAACCTATTCAGGGTTTCACTTAGCAGAGCTTTGCTCTACAGGTCTTAAAAGGATCTAAAGAGAATTAAAGGGGACCCTACTAGGGTTCCATAGAGCTCTGCTCTCTGAAAGATTTTTCTTGGATTTTCTTAATTCATTAATGGAGTTTTGCTCCTCCCAAATCATATAGAAGAACACTTAAGAATTCTTAATGGATCTTGGAACTTAAAGATGGCATTTTATTCCTCAGTGCATTATATCGTTTTGCTTAATCAGTCTTTCTGATAATTCTGTTGATCCTCTTTCACAGGAACAATGAACGCCAACATGTATGCTCTTAATGGGTTCATCTCTCATGAGGACATCCGCCGACTTGGCCGCTCTCAAAATCGGGAGTTCACAAACGAGGAGTGTGCTGAAATAATGAGTCGCTTCGACGCATACAACGGTCCACTGCATCCCCGACGTTCCTTTCTTCTTAAACTTATCGTGGGAGCTATCTGGGAAGCGCTTCCCCTATTCTGTTCCGGTGTGCCGCTTAAGGCGTTGGATGCCGCTGAGGACAAGGTGCACTCTGTGTACCTATTGAACTTTATCTCGAAGAAACGGCGAGACAGTCTTATTGACCTCTTACACGAGGTCTTTCAACAGTCTGCCATACTCACTGCTTATCGGAGGGTGGAAGACATCGAGAGGGACCCTGACGCTTGTGCTCGCGAAAGGAAGCACACTAGGATGGTCCGCGAGGCTTGGAAAGTCATAGATAGGATCGCTTTTGAATTCCTCAATCCATGCCCTGGATCTGAGGTTATTCCATTGTAACTTTCGTTTATTGTTTTTATGACTGTAAGAATTTCGGGCAATATTAATGGAAATTTTTTTTTTATCCCAGCTTGTCTTTATTATATATCTTTGTCCTGAGTCTTTTTGCCCATGCATGAATGAATACGTCTTGGACGCTTGATCAAACGTAAATCGGGTGCTCTTTCTGTTGCTTTTCCTCTTTCTCAGCATGTCGTCACAATTAGCAGGTAATAGAGTAAGCTTCTTGATTTCTTCATGAGATAGCGAGGGCTTAGGCCGCAGGTTCAGATCTGCTGCCTAAGACTTTTCAACTCTATGAGCCGTGAGGGTCTCATAGAGACTTTTCTCCCTACGGATCGAGAGGATCTCGTAGGCGGGTTTTTCTCCTTAGGAATCGTGAGGATTCCTAAGTGTGGTTTTCTCTTGTAAGTCGTAAGGATCCTACAAGAGAATTTTTCCCTCTTACGAGTCGAGAGGACTTGTAAGCGGTTGCTTCCCTCCTTGTCGAAGTTCGACGTTGGAGAGTGAGACCCGTGGATGGTATGCAAGAGACCGTTTTAGGCCAACTCGCAGGGTCCCAATGCTTAGGAAACAGGCTTCTTTTATGCCCACTGCCTAAGGCTTTATCTCACGAGTCGAGCCGCCTCGACAATTTTTCACAAGTCGAGACGAATCGAACGTTTCTCGCAAAAACATCTTAACGTCGTATTTAACCTCTGCTCTTTACGCCAGAAGCCCGTTAAGGTTGGTGGTACTAAGGGTTTTGGCCATCGTACCGTCGCATAAGCTGATATAGTCCTCGATAGGCAATCGTGCTGTTCGAGTAGCCCTGCGACTGCCGTGTCTCTGATCCCTTCGGGGGCTGGACAAGACGTTTTCAAGCAATCCTCCTTGGCAGTTTGACCGTCGGAAGAGCAAGCGCTAGGAATTTGCCATGCCGCTTTTTACTTGAGGTTAGGCTCATTTTGGAGAGCCCCGATGAGTCATAACCACTCTGCGCTGGTGTGGGATGATCTCCGATAGTCTTTCGGGTTTTATATGAGTTGCCGTCAAGACCCTGAAGCTAGGAATTTGGCCTTTGCTTCGTTTGCTGGCATTGCGTCTGCTGTATCGAGACGAATGTTGCGGTGGGAACTAGGGATTTTGCCGTGGCTCCGTTTGTTTGATGACGTTGCGTCTGCTGTGTCGAGACGAACGTTGGGGTGACATCTCGTCTGCTGTATCGAGACGGACGTCGAGGTTGTCTCTACGTTGCTGGTGAACCGCTGAGGTTTGGAACTAGGGATTTTACTGTGGCTCCATTCGTTTAATGACGTTGCGCCTGCTGTGTCGAGACGAACATTGGGGTGACATCTCGTCTGCTGTATCGAGACGAACGTCAAGGTGGTGACCACTCTGTGCTGATGCGAGATGATCTCCGATTGTCTTTCCGGTTTTATGTGAGTTACCGTAAAGACGTTGAAGCTAGGAATGTGGCCTTCGCTTCATTTGCTTTGTCATGTCTGAATCCCTGCTGGAGGAAGAACGCTGAGGTTGACATTTCGTCTACTGTATCGAGAAGAACGTCATGGAGGTGACCACTTCATGTGAGATGGTCTCCGATTGTCTTTCCGGTTTTATGTGAGTTACCGTCAAGACGTCGAAGTTAGGAATGTGGCCTTCGCTTCGTTTGCTTTGGTGTGTCCAAATCCTGTTGGAGGAAGAATGCTGGGGTTGACATTTTGTCTGCTGTATCGAGACGAATGTCAAGGTGGTGACCACTCTGTGCTGATGCGAGATGATCTCCGATTGTCTTTCCGGTTTTATGTGAGTTACCGTAAAGACGTTGAAGCTAGGAATGTGGCCTTCGCTTCATTTGCTTTGTCATGTCTGAATCCCTGCTGGAGGAAGAACGCTGAGGTTGACATTTCGTCTACTGTATCGAGACGAACGTCAAGGAGGTGACCACTTCATGTGAGATGGTCTCCGATTGTCTTTCCGGTTTTATGTGAGTTACCATAAAGACGTTGAAGCTAGGAATGTGGCCTTCGCTTCGTTTGCTTACACTGCGTCTGGTGTATTGAGACGAATGCTGAGGTGGAGCTGGGATTTTGCCATCACTCCGCTTTGTTTCGACCATGGGGTCTTTTGTTAACTTTGCATGTACACCCCGCTGGGCTGTGAAGGAACGCCGTTGTTGACATTGCGTCTGTTGTAACGAGATGAATGCTAAGGTGGAGTTGGGATTTTGCCGTTACTCCGCTTTGTTTCGACCGTGAGGTCTTTTGTTGACGTTGCATCTGCCTCCAGCTGGACTGCGGAGGAACGTTGTTGTTGACATTGCGTCTACTGTATCGAGACGAATGCTAAGGTGAAGCTGGGATTTTGCCATCGCTCCGCTTTGTTTCGACCATGGGGTCTTTTGTTAACTTTGCATGTACACCCTGCTGGGCTGCGAAGGAACGCCGTTGTTGACATTGCGTCTGTTGTAATGAGACGAATGCTACGGTGGAGTTGGGATTTTGCCGTTACTCCGCTTTGTTTCGACCGTGAGGTCTTTTGTTGACGTTGCATCTGCCTCCAGCTGGACTGAGGAGGAACGCTGTTGTTGACATTGCGTCTACTGTATCGAGACGAATGCTGAGGTGAAGCTGGGATTTTGCCATCGCTCCGCTTGATGGTGTAACATCTGTGTCCTGTTGGAATGAGGAGGCACACCGTTGTTGGTCTCCAGGCTATAGACGTGGCCATTGAGATTTGGAACTAGGGACTTTGTCATGGTTCCGTTTCGTTGCGATTCTGAGGTCAGTTGTTGACGTCATGTCTGCATCTAGTTGGAGTGAGGAGAAACACCGTTGGTGATCTTTAAGTTGTCGATATTGACGTCGAGACCCTGAAGTTAGGGACCTTCCTTTGCTTCATTTGTTGACATCGTGTCTGTAATATTGCGACAAATGTCGAGATGGTCTCTAGGTTATCTATGAACCGTCGAGATTTGGCTTCGCTTTCTGGTGGAGCCTGTTGGGAAGGTATTGTTCCCTTTTTATCTGTGCCCCTGGATTGTATACAGGGATCGATGTGATTTCACCTATAGAGCAAAAAGTTTCATTTTTTCATTTTTTTTATTCTTTCCGCGATGCTCTATCGTTTCAGCATTTTATATCGCGAAAATCGCGATTGCCCAATCATTTCGGCTATTTTTCGCGGTGCCCAATCATTTCAGCTATTTTTCTTTTTACTCGCTGCTTTTTATTGGGAGTTGCCCAACCATTTCGGCTATTTTGCATGCATATATTTTGACTTGCTGATTTTGTTTGCAAGCTGCCCCATCATTTCGGCTATTTCTTATGCATATATATATATATATATATATATATATTTTTTGGCTCGCTGATTTTTTTTTTTTTTTGCGAGTAGGGGATTTGGGATCTGATACCAATCTTGGCATCAGCATCGCTGCGACTGGAATATTGCCAGGAGCGAATCATCATTTGCCGTAAAAGGACTTGGAATTTGATACCGGTGTAGGCATCAGCATCGCTGCAACTGGGATATTACCAGGAGCAAATCATCATTTGCCTTGGAAGGACTCGGAATTTGATACCGTTTTAGGCATCAGCATCGCTACAACTGGGATATTGCCAGGAGCGAATCATCATTTGCCTCTGTCGATGCCGAACAAAGGTGGCTTAGTAAACAGGGTTAAGGGTCCTGTCGGCTAAGGCTTTTGACTTCATGAGCCGTAAGGGTCTCACAAAGGTATTTCTCCCTACAAGTCGTGAGGATCTTGTAGGTGTGTTTTCTCCTTGGGAATCGTGAGGATTCCTAAGTGCATGTTCTCTTGTAAGTCGTAAGGATCTTACAAAAGGGTTTTCTCCTTATAAGTCGAGAGGACTTACAAGTGTTGTTTGCTGTACAAGCATATCCCTAGTCACGGATGGGACTTTGTTAGGAAAATATTTATTCATGCCCGTGGATTGTATACAAGGGTCAATATGAGCCGCTTGTAGGGCAATATCGAAGGTTGTGGGGGCTTCTTAAGAGCAGGTTAAGGTTTCTGCAAATTAAGACTTTCAAATCTTATGAGCCGTAAGGGTCCCACAAGAGAGTTCTCCTTACGAGTCGTGAGGATCTCGCAAGTGTATTTTCTCCTTAAGAATCGTGGGGATCCCTAAGTGTGTTGTTCCTTTGTGAGTCATAAGGATCTCACGCAGGTGGTTTCTCTTTACAGGGTCGAGAGGACCCTATAAGTGTTTCTTAACGAGGTTGCGCCCTTTCAGGTTTTCACAAACACTCGCCGGTAGCCCTGCTGTTTTTACTCACGGAGCCCTTTCGGGTTTTCATCCGTGCCCATTTTGCTTATGGACATACCGTTTTTTTTTATTCTTTTTATTTTTATTTTTTTTTATTATTTTTTTTTACGAGGTCGCGCCCTTTCGGGTTTTCATGAACACTCGCCGGTAGCCCTGCTGTTTTTACTCACGGAGCCCTTTCGGGTTTTTATCCGTGCCCATTTTGCTTGTGGACATACCGTTATTATTTTTTTTTTTGGCACGTCAGCCTGAAGATGCTGCGGGTTGGGAGTAGTTTAACGACGTTTCGGTCATTTGCAAGTTTTAGGACATTGCGGTCCGCCGTTAGTTTAAGGACGTTTCGGTCCGTTGTTAGTTTAAGGACGTTTCGGTCCATTGTCGCCGTATTTGAGGCGAATATCTGGTTTATTGACTTTTCGGTCTATGAGTCTTTCTCCATGAATGAACATGATGCCCCCGGCGTATCCATCTTTTTCGGAGCGTGCGGTTGTGGCGGACTTACCTTCCAGTTCTCAGACAGCGCAAACTTGCCATGTTGGTATTGGTCTTCAACCCAGTTTTTGAAGACGTAGCAATCCTCGATCAGATGACCTACCGTTTGGTGGTAAGGACAATAATTAGGATTATTAATATCGCCTGGCCGCAACGGATGTTTTGGACTCGGCAGATTGATGAGTCTGTCGCACACTGCCAGCTCGAACAGTCCCCTTGTTTTATCTTGCGGAAACGAGTAAGGGCGTTTCAACTTTTCCTGAAGGGATTGCCACTTGTTGCTTTGGCAAGCAACCGGTCTAGGGTCACCTGATTGTTGTTGAGCGCTGGCGACGAGGGCCTTTTTTCCTTTTCCTTTATTCTTTTTGCTTGGTCCCTTGTTTACGGGGCCGAGATTTTTTTCGAATAGCGTGCGATTACATGGCTGAACGTTCTCGCAGCTTCTCAATTCCTTTATTTTCGAAATAGATTCCCCGAGGGAAAAGTTGGGGATAGCTTCTTCGTCAGAATCGCTTCCAAAGGTGACAATTTGTGATCCCTTGAAGTCGGCTATATGACAGTTTGCGGCGGCTCCTTTGCGCTCATATATCGCATTTTTCCGATGTCCATGAGATTCACACTTTGTCTTGTCGAAGTGTTGCTTTTGAGCGACATACCCTTGCCACCAACAGTTAAAAGACTCGCAGTCTTCGGTAGGATGTATGATCTTCTGATGATATAAACAGAAGTTAGGGTGCATCTCTACCTCAGAGAAAGAATTTTCTTCAGAGGACGGTAGCTTCATTCCTACTGATAGAGCTTTGGCGAACCGTTTCCTGGTCTTGAATTTGTTTTTACCCGCAGTGTATGGCTTTTGATTTGACGGGAATACCTTGGTTCTTTCCAGTATGGCCATTTCATGCTCTTGATTGGCTTTTTCTTTCAGACGAACTTCATTTAGGAAGGCATCGATCAACTTGTCTGACGGCCGCGGAATTTCTGTTTCAGGGTCCGCCATTGATTTCTCAGCGCAAGGAGCCTCCTCATCATCCGTCAGTGAATGAGAAATCACATGACAGGTCGCTACGTAGTCTTCGGATTCATCCGATAAGTTTTTTCCATCGTTTTCATCCTCGACGAAAGAACAAGTTGCCCCCGGCGTGTCCGTCTTCTTTGGAGAGTGCGGCTGTGGTGGATTTACCTTCCAGCTTTCAGACAGCGTGAACTTGCCTTGCAGGTATTGATCCTCGATCCATCCCTTAAAGACGAAACAATCCTCAATCGGGTGACTTACCGTTTGGTGGTAAGGGCAATAATTGGGATTATTAAGATCGCCTGGCTGCGACAGACGCTTTGGACTCGGCAGATTGATGAGTCTGTTACGCACTGCCAGCTCAAACAGTCTTCTCGTTTTATTCTGAGGAAACGAGTAATGACATCCTAGCCTCTCTTCGAGGGATGGGCGTGGACTCACGTTGTTTTGGCGAGCGACCGGCTTTGAGTTGCTCGACTGTTGCTGAGCGTTGGCGACGATGATCTCTTTTCCTTTCTCATTTCGGGGATCGAGTCTTGGAGGAGACGGTCTATGGCCCATCTGGTCCATTTGGGCTAATTTGTCGATCAAGGCCTGGAAGGTGGTCGGCCTGAAGAACATCATGAATTGCGAGATGGTCGCCTGCGGATCGAGAGTGCCCACAAACATGCCTACCGCAGGTGCCTCTTCTATGCGTTGTTCGCATTTCGACCATAGGTTTCGCCATCGTGTTGCGTATTGGACCCACGTTTCGCCGGGCCTTATCCTGGCATTTATCAGTGCTGTAATCGGGGTGCGTTCACTAGCACTCGCGAATCTTTGTGTAAACAGCAGTTCCATCTCTGCAAATGTTTTGACAGAGTCGTTAGGTAGCTCCGAATACCATTCAAAGGCTGTTTCTGCTAAGCTGCCGACGAATTGACGTAGCAACAATTTGTCATCTCCTCCAGTATTGCCGCATAAGGCCCTGAATTGAGCGACATGCTGATGCGGATTCCCTGTCCCTTTATATACGTGGAATTTAGGGATCGTATATCCTGGCGGATAACTGATTTGGTCATACCAGCCCGGATACGGTCGTCCGGTTCTAACAATTTTCCCAGCCGCTTCATTCGCCTGATGAACCCGGATCTGCTGAGCTATATATTCGTCTAGGTCAACTTTGGAGATTGCCTCCTCCTTGGCTGTTGACAGAGCCGGCGGAGGATTTGACGTTTCTCCCTTGTCATCTTCAAGGACGATCGGAGGATCTTCAGCAGGAGGGTCCGGCTATAACATCATCCCTACCATATCTTGGAAGAGGAGCACCATCTGTTTTATGTTAGCCACTTGCTCTGCAGCTTCTTTGTCCCTCTTTTCGAGAACTCTGCGTAAAAAGTCAGCGTCGGTTTCTTGTTCTTGACGCTCATCCGAAGACGTTTCAGAGCTTTCTTTTGGCTCAGTGAGTGCAGCCATTGTAGTCATCATTTCCTGAAGCTTTTGTTGTTGCTCCTGGGCTTTCGTCACGGATCGGGTGAGCAGTCAGTGGCCCGTAGAAGTGCGGCTTTCCTCCTTCCCGGAAGCCATATAAACTGTATGCACTACCATGCCCCCGGACTTGGGGCGTTTGTGTCCAGCGCTTTTATGGTGTGCCTTATTCACAGGGGCTTTTTGTGGCCTTCTTTTCTTTTGAGTGATTGGCGTTGAGGGTGTCGCTGCAGCAGACACCCGAGTAGCCGTTGCTTCTTCTGGCTTGACAAAGTAATCTTTCTTTTGCCGAACCTCTGTCTTTTTCTGTCGATGAAGATAGTTTTCATTAATTACTGACTCCTGGACCTGTCGCCAGACCTTGTAAATTTTAGAGGACAGCCGTTGAGGGGGCTGCTCTAGCTTCTTCTCTGGAGTATTCTCCACAGGTGAAGGAGTTCGTTCCAACATCGCAGTAGGAGAGTTTCTGCGCACCTTGTTGAGCAGTTCAAAGCTGTTCTTGGTTGGAACAGCAGCGTCGATCCTCACCGTTGGAGCTGGCGGAGTTATCTCAGAGGGGGAGTTGCCCCCAGCCTTCCTTACTCGACGCCAGTGGCGACGTCGAGCGTGTCGTGCTGATGGAGTTGTTTCAGCTATAAGGGTGACCTCCTCATGCCCCCTGTGTTGGTCAGAATATACTGGTACCAGCTTTTTAAAGATCGACGTCCGTTGAACGGGGACGGCCAATTTGTCAGAAGCGAACTTCTGAACATGGGAAGCAACCTTGGTGATTTTGCCAGGAACGGGAGTTGGAATGGCTATCCGCTTCGGGATAACGCCTTCTGGTATGGCAGGCTTCTTCATGAGCCTGTTAGAGCTCTGGCCTAGTTCGTTAAAAACGGAAGCAGTGGAGTTGGACGACCCGTTGAGAGGGGTCGCGGCAGTGGTGAGTCGATCGAAGACCGACTTCTTTGGAGCTTCTTGCAATGTCATTGGGGCGTTGAAGCTCATTGATGGGAGCATGGTCCCAAAAAATAGTCCAGTGGTGGCTTGAGCCACCTGCTCCACCGGCATTTTGAAAAGGGAGGCCGCTTGGGGCCCATAAGTCACTCCTCCAGCAATGACGGAGCAAGAGTTATCGCTGCGGACGGTGCAGTTCGAAGCCATCGATTTTCTGTTTTCTGCATAGAGCAAGACACCAAATCTTAGTACCTTGAATCCACAGGCAATCACAGCAAACCGCGATTTGTTCGCGAACACGACACACGAAGTGTGGAGTGGAAAGAGAAAGAGGTCCCACCGGGCGTGCCAGAATCTGTTCCCCTCCGAAGGACGGCGCACAGGACCGCGATGGCCTGACGCTGAGATTCGGGGCAGATGCTATTTGGTTTTATCCGTCCACCTCTCCGAAGATACCAAGTTGATTTATGGCACCGTATATCGAAGGTTTAGACGGATGCGGCCGATATAGCAGACTTTGTCAGATTCCCCCTCGCTAGAGGGGTTTTTGATTGTGGGGACGCTCTTCCCTGCAGGGGCAAGCCCCTGCAGTTAATTACGCTACCGCTTCGCGGTAACAACTTTCTCCTTCTCTAGAATTTCACTTCGTGTCGTGTGTGTTTGTTTTGTTTGTGGTTGCCCGTGGATTGTATACGGAGACTGAGTAATGCCGTCGTCCGTAGGACGTGGATTAGTCCAAATCCGTATTTACTTAAATTTGGGTTTGGTGTTTTTAGTTTAAGGATGCCTTAGTCGCATTGCGGCTAAGATCGACTTAAACGTTCGTCAAGGATACGTTAGTCCTGTTTGAGACTAAGATCAACTTAACGGGATCGTTTAGATCCGACAAAAGAGCATTTAGGCTCTATTGTTCTAGTTTAGGGACATAATGGTCCATTGCATGTATGGTCGTCGGGACCCGTCACCTCTCTGACGACGTTGAAGAATTACAACGACAAATGTCAGAGGAGTTCAGAGATGTACCCTTGAGCCAAAGTTGATTGGGGGAATTTATAGTCCAATTTGGGACTAAAGTCTGTTTGAAGGTTTAAGAATGCGTTAGCCATATTTGAGGCTAAGATCAACTTAAACGGTTGTTAAGGATACGTTAGTCCAGTTTGGGACTAAGATCGACTTAACGGGATCGTTTAGATCCGACAAAAGAGCATTTGGACTCTATTGTGCCAGTTTAGGGACATGGTGGTCCAATACCAGTTTAAGGACATGGTGGTCCAATATGAGTTTAAGGACGTCTCGGTCCAATATTAGTTTAGGGACGTTTCGGTCGAATATTAGTTTAGGGACATTTCGGTCCACGAGTTTAAGGACCCCGCAGTCCATATTCATGTGTGGTCGTTGGGACCCGTCACCTCTCTGACGTCGTTGAAGGATTACAACGATAGGTGTCAAAGGAGTTCGGAGATGTACCCTCGAACCGGATGTAAATTCATTTAGGGAGCAGCCGTGCTCAGTCAATTTAATTTGAGGACTTATGGCCATGACTGGGCTAAGTCCAGTTGAATATTCAACATTTTTATTTGTCTTTGGCCAATTAGGCCTGAGTTAGGGCTTTGCCCCTTTTTAAACAATGCACTGCATTATTTTTGTTTTGTTTGGGCTCTGCCCTTTTATAAATGATGCAGAGCATCTATTTTGTTTGGGCTCTGCCCCTTTATAAATGATACAGAGCATCTATTTTGTTTGGGCTCTGCCCCTTTTATTGCACTGCAATTTAATTAGGCCTACTAGGTCTTTTTGATTTGGGCCTGGCCCTTTAGGAAATGCATTGCATTTGTCAAGCGCTTTGCGCCAATCAGAGAGCACAACAGTGCAGATTTATAAGTGCAAAGCACTATTAATTTGAGAATCTTTTAGATTCAAGAACCAATGGTTTATAAAAGAAGTGCAAAGCACTATTTGATTTCTTGATCTAATTTAGATCAAAGAAGAACAAGTTTTTTCTTTTTATTTCAAGAACCAAAGGTTCATAAAAGTGCAAAGCACTATTTTTTTCATTTCTGTTTTTTCTTGTTTTAGAGAACCAGTGGTTCATAAGAAGTGCAAAGCACTATTAATTTAAGAACCTTTTAGGTTGAAGAACCGATGGTTCATAAAACAAGTGCAAGTCACTATTTGATTTATTTCTAAGAAAAAACAAGTTTTTCTTGTTTTTCTTATCTCAGAGAACCAAAGGTTCATAAAAGTGCAAAGCACTATTTTATTTTATTTTCTTTTTATTAAAGATCATTGATCTTGTTTTTTAGATCTATGATCTGTTCATAAGAGAACTTTCTCTTTTTCTAAAGGTTTTTACCTTTTTTATTCTTGAGGAGTTTCTCAGAGTTCTCTCTCTCTCTCTTTTTTTTCTTTTAGAAAAATATTGATGCCTTTTAATTGAGGTCTGGGGTCCTTTTTATAATGCCCATAAATTAGTTAAATTTGTTAAAGAGATCTTTCTCAGAGTGATTTAGGGAATTTTCCCCACCGTTGGATCTTTGATCCAAGGGCTTCTGCTTTGCAGAAGAAAATCTTCTTGTTTTAATAAGAACAGAAAATATTTTTTGAATATTTTAATTCTGTTTGGCGCAGATGCCGCAGCGCGTGACACGTGTCGCGCTGTGCTGACACGTGTAGCGCAGCTTTTTTTTTTTTGGCTGCGCAGCGCAACTGTGCGCTGCGCGACACGTGTCGCGCAGCGCGCAGGTGAGCTGCGCGACACGTGTCGCGCATCGCGCAGGTGCGCTGCGCTTTTTTTTTTTGTTGTTGTTGTTTGTGTTTGCTACGCAGCGCAACTGGGCGCTGCGCAGACACGTGTCGCGCAGCGCGCAGTTGCGCTGCGCGACACGTGTCGCGCAGCGCGCGCTTTTTTTTTTTCCTTTTCTCTCTCGTCCTTTTATGCTGCGCAGCGCAACTGTGCGCTGCGCAGACACGTGTCGCGCAGCGCGCAGTTGCGCTGCGCGACACGTGTCGTGCAGCGCGCAGGTGCGTTCCGTGGTTTTTTTTTTTTTTTTTTTGTGCTGCGCAGCGCAACTGTGCGCTGCGCAGACACGTGTCGCGCAGCGCGTAGTTGCGCTGCGCGACACGTGTCGCACAGCGCGCAAGTGCGCTACGCGCTTTTTTTTTTTTTTATGCAGATCTTTGCTCTGATTGGAGAAAAACAGAAGTATTGCTTCTTTTTCCATCTAGGAATTTAAACAGAGCTTTGCTCTGATTGGGATAAATAAGGTACAATCAATATGTGAAGCAATAGTAACATGACAATAGTATGCAATAACCATGCAATAGGGATATGAGAATGTAGATATGCAACTATCATAAGGGTACACTAACAGGTACTACCAATATATGAAACTGTGCATAAAATAAATAAGTGTGAGGTATGGGGTGGAATATGTCGTTCCCACGGAAACCTGACATCGTGGTAGGATCACAATCCATCAAGACACTCAAATCCACAATTTCTCAAATCAGCCCCCAAACTGGGCTCTCACATCATATAAGTCTCACATCACCTCAATGTACAATATCGAATAGCTCTCCTTTATCTCGAATGTACAAATCAACAATCTCTTTCATATCCAATATCCAATCTCAATGAATCACCTATATCCCAAGTCGAATCTCAAGTAAATTTCTAACATCCTAAATAAATATATGTGCAGAAATAAATATGATGGGATCAATACACATATATTAGCGTCCCATTCCACTAATATTGGTGTAAGGGTATATATAACAACGGCTAAATCCCCTGTTATATATATAAAGGTATTAAAAGAAATATCATGAAAACAATGTGCCAAGCATCGACACAGAAATCCTGATAGGTACGTATCATACGTGGTCCCGAAAACACGAGTGCCTAACTCTGACCCTCGCCTTTCGACGTATGCATACGCACATGACTCCCAACAGTATCTCCATGATCCCCGCCGAGTCATTGGTACTGTCACCGGATGGTATGGTTCCCCTGCCGGGCTCATCGGCTCATAGCACATCGACATCCTTTTCTTGTCCCGGGATACCTCCGCGCCCCACCATGTACCCTCTACGGCCTCGACGCCTCCTCGTAGGGGTATATATAATCAGCACCGATAAAACCCATGGTGGATGCGCAAATATCATATCAAGAAAACCGGGTTTTTCAATGTATGCATAATTTCATGAACTCCCGCGGTTCCTAAATGCAGAAAACATCATGTAAAATCCAAATAATAATGCACAATCCAGGAATAAATATATACGATATATCTGAAATGCGAGTATATAACAGAGAATATGTAGCTGAAACCAGATGCATGCGAAACCAATAAGGTACAGCTAAATAACATCAGTAAAGGTAAATATGTGACTGCAACTGAATATGTGTGTAACATACAGGTGTAGCAATGTATATGTATCTACCTATAAGAACTGATGTCGTATACCCCCCTGGGTATAAGTAAAATATGAGTAAGGTATACCTGTAGATGTATCGTAAAGGGTATATGTACTTATCACTAATGGTACGATACTCTATAGGTATATAGGTATGGTAATGTCATATGTGATAAGCAGTACGAATCAATGTCACAAGGTCCCTAACCAAGCAATATAATGTCTATAATGGTTTGTGTGTGACATGGCAATTATTGACGGTATGTGTGTAGCATACAATCCGTGCTCGTGCAACATGAACCGTCAATAATATGTGCAGTGTCCTACGGCTGCTAGTCACAGTATAACTATATCAAGGAAATAATGTAAAGGCGCAATTCTAACAATGACGTAGAATATGCGACAATTATTAGAATCCTAGCCTAGACGCATAACGCCATGCGGGCGATTCCTCTGTAGATGTTAAATCTACTCACCTACGCTCCACGCTAGCTGAATCCTACCATCTGTTTCCCCCTGTAGCAGTGTCCGTAGTCCCCGCCTGCAAACCTGCAAGTTAGACATGGAAATCATATATAAGCCAAATTTTCCGCAAAACGTGATATCGAACCCAAACGAGAAACTCGCGTCGCGAACTAAACGTGCGTGTGCACGATACGCTAAAACATGTGTATACGCGTCTAAAACTACCGCGACACGCCGCGATACGCTGGATCACAGAACCCACTCACGTATCGCGCGTATCGCGCGAACACAACGGACATGCAAAACGATATATGATCCCAGATTTTCCTATAGGTCAAATCTTACAAAACTAGACATGCCAAAACACTACAATACACTGCAGACAACCCTACCCAAAACCCCAAGACCCCACCCTCCTTCCTGGCCGCAATTTGGGGCCAGATGGATTAAAATTGCGGCCAAGTTTGGGAATTAGGGGCTCGTGTTCTGGTGGTGTGGTTCTGACCTAATAAGCATGTTCCAGTTTCCTCAATTTTGTTCTGAAAGGTCCGGGTCAATAGCAGATCACAGAAAGCTAAAATATCGCATTAAAAACACCGATTTTGCACAAAACACAAACCCTATGGTATTTTAGTGTAATTCAGAGAAATACACAGTTAAAGTGACCCTAACAACACTTAAATAAGTAGGGTTTACCAACACAAACACCACTTAACCAACATTCCACATAAAACACCATAATCTAGCACTAAACTAGCTAATTAAAACAAACCGACGCTAATAAACATACAAGATAGGAAAAAAAAGGGGACTTGGGTTCAGAAATATACCCTAGAGAACCCTAAGAAAGCAGGTGAAGAAGTGAAAGGAGCTGCTGCAAGTTGCTGGAGCTCCTGCTACTGCTGTTGCTGCCTGCTGCTCCTGCTGGTGATGCTGTCTGCTGCCGCTGATGATGATGATGCTGTTGCTGCTACTAGTTGCTGCTGCTGGAGCTTCTTCTGCTTCTATGGCTGCTGAGTGTGTGTGTGAGAGAGAGAGAGTTAGAGAATGAGAGTGAGAATGGGAAATGAGAGCAGCAACACACACACACCCCTTCTCTTTCTCTTTCTTCATTAAATGGGCATGGCACAACCATGTAGCCCCATGCCCATCTCTCTCTCTCTCTCCCCTTAGTCAACCATTCAAACAATATTAAAATTCCATTTAAATTCATTTTTCATTTTCCAATTTAAAACAACCATGCTAATTTAAAACCCAAAACACTTAAACAAAACATAAAACTAGATTAAGAGATGGTTACACCCCAAATTAACACCCTAGTTAACATGCACAAGTATGTGTGTGCCTAGAAAAATTCTAATAAAATACTCATTAAATAGGATAAAATATTTAAAAACCAAATTGGTAAACTTTTTATTAAAAACCATATATTAAAATATAATTAGCCACAAAACACATTCTAAGGTGTTACAATCTTCCCCCTTAAAAGAAATTCGTCCCCGAATTTAAAAATATACTGTTACGCGTACCTTCAAAGAGAAGATTACAACTCTCAAATCTTGCTCGCAGCCTCCCAAGTGACTATCTCACTATACGGCTACGCCCAAGGAAAAACCCTTCACAGATGGCAAGACGTTTGACCGACGTTTCTCCACCTGCCGAGCCATTAACACAATTAGCTGCTGGTGAACGAAAGATCGCGTCCAAGCTACATGGTCTGGTGCTAAATCATGTGAGAATGGTCAAGAAGGTAATTTTAAAGTATCATCACAAGGAATACGGGGTGAAAATTCAATAATCTGGGCGGAAGTGCCAAATTAAAGGCAACGAAACTAACTCACTTATAGGATCTTAAAAGGACCTAAAATCCTGGGATAAGCTTCCCAAAATCCAACATGTCATTCATCGGAAAGTCCGTAGGAATAAATGCTCTGTCCCTGCGAGCTCGAGTCTATGACCAACACAGTCGGCATAAGACCTCAGTTTGCAATGGACAATTTCCATCCTGACCTAACACAACTGGACCATCTCCGAAGTCTCTAGACTAGCTGGGGTCCAAAGTCCTACTTACGCAGAGTCAGAAAAACAACAGACTGGTCGACATGACCTAACCCCTAAACCTAAAAGTTGCCAATTGAAGTGTCTTCTGATAACAGCTATCGAAGAAGAATCCTAACAATGGCGAGTGACGATCCCCAACTGCTGCCAACAACTAACAATATAAACACACAACTTAACAAGGAACAACTGAGCAAACTGAGTATAACCGGACGACAAGAATCCGAATGGAGTCACACCCTGACTAGACCTGGGTAGACACCATAACGAAATTCATGGAGATCTTCTCCCACTCCTACTTCGGAACGGTAAAAAGTTGCAACTCTCCAGCCGGCCTCAGATGCTCGACCCAAGCACACAACAAGACAGACACCTTAAAACGAAACCTGAAATTTCTCTTTACATTCCTGCCCACCCGTAACTATCTCACAAGTCATGTTAAATGTTGGTGGAACTGGAATGCATATAGAGAGTTGACAGATGTGCATGTTCTAGGATTTTTACGTCTCTACCTGATAATATCAGGTACACAAACGCGTCCCTAGCTTAGCACACCATTGTCACAAATCAAGGGCTCCGAATCATTACCCAGCCGAGTATGCTCAAGTATCACTGACGAACGAGCATAGGCGGGCACTGTCTCGCGAAAGCGATTTAAGGAAAGTGGTCGGGCGTGGACACGAGCAAGCTGTCCCCTCCGTAGAGACGAACTTAAGCTGTACTCAACGATCACAAGAACTGTAAATCTGCAGAAGACTATCGCAACAATCAAAATCCGTTGCAGGAAGATGTACATTAAGCTCTAGTGGTCCGTGGAAAATCTGACACGACTCTCGAACAAGTAGTGTCTCCAAATCTCCAACGCAAAACCACCGCGGCCATCTCCAGATCATGAGTGGAATATCCTTCTCCTACTTCCTCCAAATGTAGGGAAGCAAAAGCGATAACTCTGTAGTGTCACCTCAGTACACACTTGAGCCCCACTCAAGAAACATTACAGTTAAACAACAAGGTCGCCCGAACCAAGAACAAAGAAAGAACTGATGCAGTTGTCAACAAAACCTTCAACTGCCGAAACTCCGCAAACATGCCTCAGTCCACAGAAAAGAAACCTCCCTTCCGGTCCATTCAGTCGACGGTGCAGTACTACTCTAGCAATCCTGCACGAAACGGCGGTAAGAACCTGCTAAGCCCAAAAATCTGCGGACCTCCGTCCTGCACACAAGTCTGGGCCTAAGCTGTACGGCCACGATCTCCCTCGAAACCATACGAAACCATCTCCCGTGACTACAAGACCTAGGAGTCAACACAAAACAAGCCTGAAGAAACACTCCGAGAATTTAGCAAACTGCTGGTGCTCTCCCAGTATCTGCATAACAAATCCTCAAGTGCTACAACTGTCCCTCAAGACACATTAGATAGACCAGAATGTCGTAAATAACATAACAATAACTGGTTGAGGAACGGCCTGCAAAAATCTGGTTCATCATATCTACGAATGTTGCTAGGGCACTGGTGAGTCCAATGACACACCAAAACACACAAAGCCCGTAGCACGCACAAGGCAGTCTTCGGAATGCCATCACTCCGAACCCGCAATAATGATGACCTGATCCTAAGCAAACTTAGAAAATGTCTCGCACTCTGGAGCTGATCGAAGAAATCGTCACGGCGAGGTGAAGGATACCTATCCGCACCGTAAGCCGGTTCAATTAATGATCCGTCGATACACAACCTCAAACTGCCGTCTTCCTCCTCGACGAACAGAAATAGGAGCTTCCAAAAGCGAAACACTCAGACACACAAAAATCCCCAAACAACAACTCTACAACTGATCCTTAAGCTCCTTAAGCTTCGCCGGCTCATCCGGAACAACGTCGGAAAAACTCTCGCACGAAAGGAACACCGGTCCAACAAACCCTCTGTGGCTATGGTATCACAAATGAACGCCAAGAATCCATGACATCTCCTCAGAAGCCGACTAGCGAAAAAGACTGAATTCAAGCTGTGAGAGGCGGCACAACTATCCACCTGCACAACAAGAACTGACTCGTCGGGATAACAATTCCTGACTGTTTCCCCACGGTAGTCCACAGACGCCAAGCATGTAGTTAACCAGTCCGTGCCCAGGAGAACGTCAAATCCAACATCTCTAGAAGGATCAAAACGACGGACGAATCTCTATCTCTTATCCGATTAGCACAAACTGAAATACGTGTCGCGCAACAAAAGAATTGCTGACAGAAGTTAACACAACTACGACTAATCTACCCAACCACGGTACAAGTATGAAAACAAACGAATACATCAAAGAACTTGCGAAATAAGGATACCTGAAAACTCTGCATTGGACGTCTGCGCATCCCGACGAGTAGAAGCAAACTCCTGTATCTGCCTTCTACCCGCAACAGGCTGAACTCCTCTGGTAGGCAGATCCTTCTGAGCAAATCTTCCACGTCCACGGCCTCTCTGAAAACGATCATGACGAGGTGCTAAGGAACAATCCCTGATGAAGTACTGAAGGCTCCCGCATCGAAAACATCTACACGCTGACTGCTGACCATCCTGGGGATGAGAGCTGAACGACTGTCCTCGTCCAAAGCCTCTGCTAGTCCCGCGACGTCCATGAAATCTGTCTCGATGATCAAACCTCTGTCTCTGGGCTGGTACACTGGTACGAGTCCTCCACTGTCCTAGAACTCTCTGAGCCTCTGGAATATGCGCCTCATCAACTGGAGCTGCAACCACTGGTGCTATGTAGGTGACGGACTGCTGCATGCTGATCGTAAGTGACAACTGAGTAACAGGGGTGACAACCTCCTGTCTTAGCTCTCGAACGACATCAACCAATGAACTCATCGTCTGGCGGAAGTCCTGCATCTCTGCCAAAAGCCTATCAATAGTATATGTCGTAGGCTGATCCGTCTGCACCTGTGCAACTAGAGTGCCATCCCGGTCAGTACTCGTCTCACCCGAGCCAACTCTGACCTCGGCCCTCGCTGCATCACTCTGAGTCCCCATAGTCATCGGCGGCAAGGCAATAAATAGATATAAGATTCGATGAGAATAAGGGATTGAATCTCAAGGATATGAATCATCAAGGAAGGAATGTCAAGCAATTTGTACTTAGGTCACTTAAGGTGAAGTACCGCATCGTGGGTATGCTACAGACATACACACACTACGTCACTCTGCTTAAGCTACCTACTCCATCATACTAAGGCCATTCTACACTCCGAAAGGTAAAACCTAGCGCTCTGATACCAACTTTGTCACGACCCGAAATTGGCCCATGACGGCCCTAGTACTACGCAACGCCCTAAGACGTAACATAGAAAAAGAAAGCCAAAACCCAGAAATCTAAACCATAAAAATACGGAAAAGATAATATAAGTTTTTGAAACATTTGAAATCGCAACCCAAATTCCTTAAAACTCCTACTTTATTTCTTTAAAATTTTGGCAACACCCCATTTTTTGTAAAAACTAGCCAAGATAAATACAACACAAAATACGATGCCGTAACGAAGAAATAAAGACAATAGAGAGAAAGCTGTATATAAAAGACAACAAATCCACAATAGTATACAATATCGTCCTCACCAAGTCTCTAAGTCAACAACATAATAGTAGATGGAGAGTACAAGATACAACGAATGTACAATATGGAATACAGATAACCACCAAAACCCACCTAAGCAAAATAGTACTGTGAGCTGATGCGGTATCTGTAGCAAAAGATGATGGCTGAATAGCTGAATAGCCTGCCTCGACTACTCTGGGGAACAACCTGAAACACCTGTGGCACAACGGGGGTGAGTTGCCAACTCGTGAATAGTAGATAACATATGCAGGTAATCGCAGAAATGTACGTACAGCATGAATCTAAGATATGCGATTACAGTAATAACATGTCATGTGAATGCAGAATAATGGAAAGTACATTGGAAGGTACAATCAATATGTGAAGCAATAGTAACATGTCAATAGTATGCAATAGAGATATGAGAATGTAGATATGCAACTATCATAAGGGTACACTAACAGGTACTACCAATATATGAAACTGTGCATAAAATATATAAGTGTGAGGTATGGGGTGGAATATGTCGTTCCCATGGAAACCTGACATCGTGGTAGGATCACAATCCATCAAGACACACAAATCCACAATTCCTCAAATCAGCCCCCAAACTGGGCTCTCACATCATATAAGTCTCACATCACCTCAATGTACAATATCGAATAGCTCTCCTATATCTCGAATGTACAAATCAACAATCTCTTTCATATCCAATATCCAATCTCAATGAATCACCTATATCCCAAGTCGAATCTCAAGTAAATTACTAACCTCCTAAATAAATATATATGCAGAAATAAATATGATGGGGTCAATACACATATATTAGTGTCCCATTCCACTAATATTGGTGTAAGGGTATATATAACAACGGCTAAATCCCCTGTTATATATACAAAGGTACTAAAAGAAATATCATGAAAACAATGTGCCAAGCATCGACACAGAAATCCTGATAGGTACATATCATACATGGTCCCGAAAGCAGGAGTGCCTAGCTCTGACCTTCGCCTTTCGACGTATGCATACGCACATGACTCCCAACGGTATCTCCATGATCCCCGCCGAGTCATTGGTACTGTCACCGGATGGTATGGTTCCCCTGCGGGGCTCATCGGCTCATAGCACATCGACATCCCTTTCTTGCCCCGGGGTACCTCCGCGTCCCACCATGTACCCTCTACGGCCTCGACGCCTCCTCGTAGGGGTATATATAATCAGCACCGATAAAACCCATGGTGGATGCGCAAATATCATATCAAGAAAACCGGGTTTTTCATTGTATGCATAATTTCATGAACTCCCGCGGTTCCCAAATCCAGAAAACATCATGTAAAATCCAAATAATAATGCACAATCCAGGAATAAATATATACGATATATCTGAAATACGAGCATATAACAGAGAATATGTAGATGAAACCAGATGTATGCGAAACCAATAAGGTACAGCTAAATAAGATCAGTAAAGGTAAATATATGACTGCAACTGAATATCTGTGTAACATACAGGTGTAGCAATGTATAGGTATCTACCTATAAGAACTGATGTCGTATACCCCCCTGGGTATAAGTAAAATATGAGTAAGGTATACCTGTAGATGTATCGTAAAGGGTATATGTACTTATCACTAATGGTACGATACTCTATAGATATATAGGTATGGTAATGTCATATGTGATAAGCAGTACGAATCAATGTCACAAGGTCCCTAACAAAGCAATATAATGTCTATAATGGTTTGTGTGTGACACGGCAATTATTGACGGTGTGTGTGTAGCATACAATCTATGCACGTGCAACATGAACCGTCAATAATATGTGCAGTGTCCTACGGCTGCTAGTCACAGTATAACTATATCAAGGAAATAAAGTAAAGACGCAATTCTAACAATGACGTAGAATATGCGACAAGTATTAGAATCCTAGCCCAGACGCATAACGCCATGCGGGCGATTCCCCTGTAGATGTTAAATCTACTCACCTACGCTCCACGCTAGGTGAATCCTACCATCTGTTTCCCCCCTGAAGCAGTGTCCGTAGTCCCCGCCTGTAAACCTGCAATTTAGACATGGCAATCATATATAAGCCAAATTTTCCGCAAAACGCGATGTCGAACCTAAACGAGAAACTCGAGTCGCGAACTAAACGCGCGTGTGCACGATACGCTAAAACGTGTGTATACGGGTCTAAAACTACCGCGACACGCCGCGATACACTGGATCACAGAACCCACTCACGTATCGCGCGTATCGCGCGAACACAACGGACATGCAAAACGATATATGATCCCAGATTTTCCTACAGGTCAAATCTTACAAAACTAGACATACCAAAACACTACAATACACTGCAGACAACCCTACCCTAAACCCCAAGACCCCACCCCCTTCCTGGCCGCAATTTGCGGCCAGATAGATTAAAATTGCGGCCAAGTTTGGGAATTAGGGGCTCGTGTTCTGGTGGTGTGGTTTTGACCTAATAAGCATGTTCCAGTTTCCTCAATTTTGTTCTGAAAGGTCCGGGTCAATAGCAGATCACAGAAAGCTAAAATATCGCATTAAAACACCGATTTTGCACAAAACACAAACCGTATGGTATTTTAGTGTAATCCAGGGAAATACTCAGTTAAAGTGACCCTAACAACACTTAAATAAGTAGGTTTTACCAACACAAACACCACTTAACCAACATTCCACATAAAACACCATAATCTAGCACTAAACTAGCTAATTAACACAAACCGACGCTAATAAGCATGCAAGCTAGGAAAAAAAGGGGACTTGGGTTCAGAAATATACCCTAGAGAACCCTAAGAAAGCAGGTGAAGAAGTGAAAGGAGCTGCTGCAAGTTGCTGGAGCTCCTGCTACAGCTGTTGCTGCCTGCTGCTCCTGCTGGTGATGCTGTCTGCTGCTGATGATGATGATGATGCTGTTGCTGCTACTAGTTGCTGCTGCTGGAGCTTCTTCTGCTTCTATGGCTGCTGAGTGTGTGTGAGAGAGAGAGTTAGAGAATGAGAGAATGAGAGAATGAGAGTGAGAATGGGAAATGAGAGCAACAACACACACACACCCTTCTCTTTCTCTTTCTTCATTAAATGGGCATGGCACAACCATGTAGCTCCATGCCCATCTCTCTCTCTCTCTCCCCCCTTAGTCAACCATTCAAACAATATAAAAATTCCATTTAAATTCATTTTTCATTTTCCAATTTAAAACAACCATGCTAACTTAAAACCCAAAGCACTTAAACAAAACATAAAACTAGATTAAGAGATGGTTAAACCCCAAATTAACACACTAGTTAACATGCACAAGTGTGTGTGTGCCTAGAAAAATTCTAATAAAATACTCATTAAATAGGATAAAATATTTTAAAACCAAATTGGTAAACTTTTTATTAAAAACCATATATTAAAATATAATTAGCCACAAAACACATTCTAAGGTGTTACAGTTACGATTAGGGTGTCCCGCTCGAGGCTTTCTTAACTGAGCCGGTTGATATGGAAGAGGGTATCCGCAGCGCGTTGCACCACTTCATGTGGCTAAACATGGGGTCTAGCTTTCTCATTAGCGAGCCAAGCTATGTGCCGAATGCTTCGAATGCCTACGTGGTGTGGTATCAGCATGCGACAGGTGCTGTTATCAGGGAAGAGAGGCGGCTATTACTTGATCATAAGGATGTTGTCCCAGCTGGTAACCCAGCAGTTCCTTTGAAGCGATGGACCACCGTTCATCCTTCCTTAAGAGAAGATGTTGCGGTTGTGGTCCCGCGCGCCTTCCCTGAGAAGCCTCTACCCCGTGTTCCTGTAGAAATGGTAGCTGTAGCGTCCTCGGAGTCTGGCGTTGGTGTGGAAATTGGGACCCGCTGCCCAAAAATACCCGTTAAGCGCAAGCTCTTGTCATCGGCTACTGGCGTTTGCTCGTAAAAGAAGAAGAAGTCGCTGTTTTCTGCCGACGTCATATTTGGCCAGGAGCCACATGCTCCTTACAGCGAGGGTTTGTGCGAGTATGGGACCAATGAGGGTTTATTCATCGCGCCTGCGGATGATACTGATCTCCAGGCTACCCTTGTAGCTTCCGAGCGACTGGCTCGCGATGAAGCGGCACTGATCACTATTGCGAAGTCAGGTATACTTCAGTTACATTCTTCCGCGAACATCTTCTTATATTATGCTTCTACTGACGCTTTCTTCTTCAACAGGTATTTCTGCCGAAGAGGCTCTCGCGGCTTCCCTCAAGACATTCGAAGAGGAAGAGAGGCACCACGCTTCTTCGGGCCTTGGTAAAATTCAGTTCATTATGCTTTTATTCCCTTTTTTTTATTCGTGCTCTGACCCTTTCTTTCATCTTGTTGCAGGGACTATCTTGACTCGGGTTATTCCAACTGCAATGCCGATCCCGAGCAGCGATGTAGCAAAACTTCCAGAGCCAGCTATTGTGGCCCCAGCTCTCCCAACGTTACCACAGGAGGCTTTGCTAAAGCAGCCGATGACAGACGCCGTAACGGCTCCAGAGGCAGAGCTTGGTTCGGACGACGACGTCCCCTTGTTAGAGATCTTGAGGAGATCATTTCTCACTGCTCAGACCGAAAGGAAGCGTAGGAAGCATGCGGCGAGGGAATGCGATGCCAGTTTGGCCATAGGTGCAGGATCAAGCAGCATTCCGCTTGCTGATACTCCTTCGGCGGATGTTCCCTCTGCGTTGTCTACCGCCTGTTGACAGGTTGCCCGCGCTGCTAAGGAAGAAATCGAAAAGCTGCTCCAAGGTAACGTAACACTGAGTCTTTTACTAGAATTTGATCTTCGAATTTTGATATATGCATTTTCTGCAGGGCCAAGTCTTGGCGATGGGATGACGGGTAAAACCCTGGCGGTTACCGTGCCCGAAGTTGCTACCCTCTCTCTGGAATATGGGACTGTCCAGACCGCTGCCCTTTCTCCCTGTGGCTCCTTGGTATCGGCGGGCGTCGTAAGCGTCACAACGGCCCTCGTCGTGTCAGGGGATGAAGGTATGGGTATGGAATCTACTCCTCTGAGAGCGAGCGAAGAAGCCGTTAAACCCGGTGACGCCTCCGTCATGGTTTCGGTCCCTGATTTATCAGGTAATCGCCGAGTCTCTATTTTCAAGCTTTTCAATCTTGTTTAGCCCTTCTAATGATATTTTGTTTGTCTTGAGTACAGGTGTGGTGAATCCCGAGGCCGTGCCATCTGAAGAAGCATCACCGGTCGTAGCTCTGACGGTCGTCGTCCCTTCGCCTTCTCCCGTGTCCTCTCAAATATTGGAAGGTATGGGTTTGCGACTTATCTGTTTTACTGTGGATACCATCTTCTTTGTATTGACAGTATATTGTCGCAACTCTGCAAGAGTCCTTTTCGACCATTTATACCAGGTGTTGAACCCGCATTTCTCTTTTCAGTCGGAAGTCATTCCGCCTGCTGGTATTGGTTAGTATATTCTTCAGCTAATGTCTCCCTCTTTCTTTTATGAATAGCCGTATTGTTGCTAAGTCTTCTTTATATTGATCGCAGCGTCATGGATCGGAGGAGGAGACGAGAGGATAGTCGCGCCTCCGGTACTCCCCATTCTGCCACCTACCACAGCCGGTATAGTAGACTCCATCCCTCGTGTATTTTCTTTACCTCCCGAGTCGACATTTGACCATAATTTGTTTTGCAACAATTGCACCAGCTCCAGCTCTCTTTAAGTCTCGCATTCCTATGCCGGCAGGTCCTTTTGCTAAATGCACATCTTCTAGGGGCGCTGCGAATAGCAGGCGAATGTTGAGCGAATTCATCGAAGATCTCAATGCCGATGCCCTCAGTTCTGCTACGGATTTTGCTGTTGAAGTCAATCAAATGCTGGTGACACTCGTGAACTTCCATGATGAAGATCTCATCGGCTCTTGGGTTGATTATTGCAGAAAGATCGAGGCTTGCCTGTACGAGATTGAGCTCAAGCGTCTCGCTCCTGATGTATTAGCTTCGAACTCCCAATGGGCTGCGTGGGTCGAGCGTAGAGAATCTGCCCAGTTACGCGCCCAAGTTGAAGCGAATGCTGGGCAATTAAAAGTTGTCTTCGACAATCTCCAGAGGTGTATTTCGGATAGGTTGACGCTGGGGCGGACGCTTGACTCCACTGAGCGGGCCGTGCATGACTGCGAAGTTTCCATGCTAGGAACTGATGAAAAGCTTTCGTTCTGTCTACGACAACGGGCTCAAGTTGAAGCGGAGTTGGCTGCGGCGGCCGATCACGAGAAAGGATTGAGAGGATCACGCGAAAGGCTTGTTGATTTGTTGAATATGCCTCCTCCTCAAAAACCGTCTTTTGTACCCCTTTTTTTTATTGTAAATTTGCGGTTTATGAATAACATGCATTCATTTTGATTCCTTTGTGAAATGTATCTTGGATTCACTTGAATTTATGAATAAAAGACATATTTAATTTTCTATGGACGTGTCCTTTTAGAAAATGCGTCTTGTAGATAGTCTACTTTGATCTCCTTACAGGGCAACGATGGCTTAGAAGACATGTTCAGATTTGCTGCCTAAGACTTTTCAACTTTACGAGCCGGGAGGGTCTCATAAAGACTTTTCTCTCTACGAGTCGAGAGGATCCCGTAGGTGTCTTTTCTCCTTAAGAGTCGTGAGGACTCCTAAGTGCGTTTTCTCTTGAGAGTCGTAAGGATCTCACAAGAGAATTTTTCCCGCTTACAAGTCGAGAGGACTCGTAAGTGGTTGTTTCTCTCCTTGTCGAGATTCGACTTTGGAGAGTGTGGCCCGTGAATAGTATGCAATAGTCCATCTTAGACCGAATTGCAGGGCCCCAATGCTTAGGAAACATGTCCTTATCCCCTTTGCCTAAGGCTTTTCCCTACGAGTCGAGACGAGTCGAGAAGTTCTCACAAGGACACTAATTTCCTCACGCGTCGAGACGAATCGAGAATTTCTCGCTAGGGTTTCCTAACGTCACAGTTAACTCCTGCTAATAGAAGCCCGTTGGGGTCTGTAGTACTATAGTTTTTTACCCGTCGCACCGTTGCGTTGGCCGATATATTCCCCGATATACAATCTTGCTGTTCGGGTAGTCCCGCGACTGTCGTGTCTTTGATTCCTTCGGGGGCTGGACAAGACGTCTTCAAGTAATCTTCCAGGTAATATTACCGACGAAAGAGCAAACGTTATGGATATTCCATGTCGCTTTTTACTTGAGGTTAGGCTCAGTTTAGGAGCCCCGATGAGTCATGGCCACCCCGCGCTGGAGTGGGATGGTCTCCGATAGTCTTTCAGGTCTCAATTGAGTTGCCGTCAAGACCCTGAAACTAGGGATCTTCCTTTGCTTCGTTTGCTGCAATATTGCAACGAATGTTGAGGTTGTCTCTGGGTTATCTGTGAAACGTCGAGATTTGGAACTAGGGGAATTTTCCATGGCTCGGTTTGTTGATGTCTCGTCTGTATCCTGCTAGAGGGAGGAAGAACGCTGTTGTTGATCTCTAGGCTATGGATGCTGCCGTCGAGACTTGGAACTAGGGACTCTGCCATGGCTCCGAGGTAGTCTCTAGGCTGTCTGTGAACCGTCGAGATTTGGAACTAGGGGAATTTGCCGTGGCTTCGAGGTAGTCTCTAGGATGTCTGTGAACCGTCGAGATTTGGAACTAGGGGACTTCGCCGTGGCTCCGTTTTGCTGACGTCGTATCTGCTTCTGGTTGGAATGAGAAGGAACAACGTTATTGATTTCTAGGCTGTAGGTGTAGTCATCGAGATCTGGCTTCCCTTTGACGAAGCCTGGTGGGAAGATATGGTTCCCTTTCCGTTTGTGCCCATGGATTGTATACATGGGTCAATGTGATCTCACCTGCAGGGCAAAGTTTCATTTATTTTTGTATTTCTTTCCGCGATACTCTATCATTTTAGCTTTTTATATCGCGAAAATCGTGATTGCCCAATCATTCCGGCTATTTTCGCAGTGTACAATCATTTCGGCTATTTTTCTTTCTCTTTACTCGTTGCTTTTTATTGCGAGTTGCCCAATCATTTTTGCTATTTTTGTATGCATATATTTTACTTGCTGATTTTTGTTGCAAGTTGCCCTATCATTTCAACTATTTCATATGCATTTATAGCTCGCTGATTTTTATTGCGAGTTTGGAACTTGAGATCTGATACCAATCTTAGCATCAGCATCGCTGCGACTAGAATATTGCCACGAGCGAATCATCATTTGCCGTGAAAGGACTTGGAATTCGATATCGATTTAGGCATCAGTATCGCTAAAACTGGGATATTTCCAGGAGCGAATCATCATTTGCTTTTGTCGAATTGAACAAAGGTGGCTTAGCGAACAGGGTTAGGATCCCGTTGACTAAGGCTTTTTGACTTTACGAGCCATAAGGGTCTCATAAAGGTATTTCTCCTTACGAGTCGTGAGGATCTCGTAGGTGTATTTTCTCCTTAGGAATCATGGGATCCTTAAGTGTGTGTTCTCTTATAAGTCGTAGGGATCTTACAAGAGTGTTTTCTCCTTACAAGTCGAGATGACTTATAAGTCATTCACCACACTGGTGGGACTTTATGAGGGAACGTTTGTTTGCACCCGTAGATTGTATACGAGGGTCAATATGGACCGCTTGTAGGGAAACTTTGGAAATGTGATGGCTTAAGAATAGATTCAGATCCCTGTAGCTTAAGGCTTTTGAATCCTACGAGCCGTGAGGGTCTCATAGGGGTTATTCTCCATACGAGTCATGAGGATCTCGTAAGTGCAATTTCTCCTTAGGAATCGTAGGGATCCCTAAGTGTGTTGCTCCCTCATGAGTCGTAAGGATCTCACATAGGAATTTCTTCTTACAAGGTCGAGAGGACCTTGCAGGTGTCTCTATTTTAACGAGATTGCGCCCTTTCAGGTTTTCACAAACTCGCTAGTAGTCCTGCTGTTTTTACTCACGGCGCCCTTTCGGGTTTTCATCCGTGCCCATTTTGCTTATGGACGTACCTTTTTTTTGCACGATGAAACTCTCAAGAATAGTTTCGCCGCATGTGATCCATCCATTTGCCGGTGGGATTTGAGTTGCAATCCTCACCGCTGGGACTTATGGACTTGCATTTCACTATCGCCGCGTTAGAGGTGACGTTGTTAGTCTAAGGACATCTCGGTCTGTTGTAAGTTTAAGGACATCTCGGTCCATTATTAGTTTAAGGGCATCTTGGTCCAATATTAGTTTAAGGACATCTCGGTCATTGAGTTGCAGTCCTCACTGCTGGGACTTGTGGACTTGCATTTCACTATCGCCGTGTTAGAGGTGACGTTGTTAGTTTAGGGACATCTCTGTCTGTTGTTAGTTTAAAGACATCTCGGTCCAATGTTAGTTTAAGGACATCTCGGTCCAATGCTTGTTTAAGGACGTTGCGGTCCATTGTTAGTTTTAAGGACGTTGCGGTCCGTTGCTAGTTTAAGGATGTTACGGTCTGTAGCTCTCCATGTTTGAGACGGAGTACTGTTGGGTACTACTCTTGGAGTTTTGACTCAAGAAGATAGCGAGCGAACATAGGCGTCGTCATCTATCATTGACCTGGGCCGTGACTCGTCAGCCGTAGTATTTTTTCAGGAATCGGCCGTTTATTGGCCGGAAGGGTCTTTCGCCATGCATGTCCACGAGCAAATAGGCCCCACCTTGGTATACCTTGTCTATGATGTACGAGTCCTCATAGTTTGGCTCGAATTTCCCCCATTTGGCACGGTTGGGGATCATAGCTCTTTTGACGACTAGCACAAGTTCGCCTTGGCAGAATGTCCTCGGCCTAGTCAATCTTTCGTATGAGCGTGTCATCCTTGCTTTGTAGGCTTCTAGGTTTTGCTGCGCCATGAGACGAGTTTCATCAAGGGCGTCTAGTTCCTCGAGCCGAAGATGAGCGTTTTCTTCATCCGTCAGTTCGTACCGAATCGCCACTCGTAGAGAGGGTGGCTCTATCTCCAAGGGAAGTACCACTTTCTGTTAGTGATATGTATGCCCTAAAGGCCATTACTGTACATGCGATGTATATTGTAGTGGATGCTTGGACATATATATGGAGGACTTTCTTGCTCGACATGATAGTATGCTATCTGGTTGCACTTTATCTAAACATGTACTCTGATTGTCTCTATGTTACATGTTGATAAAGCCCTTTGGATGAGTACTTGACTACCAGGACTATGATACAGATCATACTAGTGGGGACAGAGTAGTCGTTAAGTACATCCTTCAAATGTTCCTAGTCGTAGGTGTATCGAGACAGGGCATCGATATATCAGAGTAGACTAGCGTATAGCTTCTCGACCCATGTAGATGGGCTATAGATGATCACAAATCCATTGGTGTTTGACATCAGAGACAGTATACGGGTGCTCAGTGGAGACTGGGTATACTGGACGGACTTGCCGAGAACTCCCAGATGGTATTATACCTCACGTCAGATGGCAGTTCTCTGGTGACACTGGTACAGGTTAGTCTATAGACCCGAGATCATCATAGAGTCTTGTGTGATTCCCACTGTGCTTTGATTTCCATCTTACAATGTTCAAGAGAACGTGCAAAACAGTGTCTTTTGGGTATAGTCCCGAACCATATGGAGCCAATGAGCGATAGGAGGGGTTTCGTCTCTCCCGGTATTGGGAGTTGATGTTGCGCTGTGCTCGATTGGCTATAACAAGAAGTCCTTGGCCAAGGCTGCTTCAGAGATATATTGGTAAGTGTTATTAGTAGTTTCTCGACCCGTTATGAGCCATATATCGACACGACTTATCGAGTTACTGGGGTCTGAAGTTTACCACCCTTAGACGAGATATGTGGCATATCAGACGAAGAGACCGGACTGTATGGTAGTGTTACTGACTGGATTCGCAGGAGTGTGAGCAGGCTTGCTTGTTGATTTTCTGATCGCTCAATACCCGGGTGGCCATTACGTATAGCAGACCGCCTGTGGCTTGTGTGTGTTTGATATGATCATCACCTACTGCCGGCGTATTGACGAGTCTTTAGAGTCATACACAAGGGTTTCCTGGCTCAAGCGAAACGGAGTAGGAGCACATATGTGATATGTCCGGGACCGAGATTGATACGATATGAGACACCGTATTCTATTCTCGCGATATGTGACATCGGTCGGTTATATGAGATATAGCCGGGTTATCGGATCAAGTGTTGATTTGATAAGTTGTTACTTTTGATATTGGTCGGTTATAGCCGGATTATTAAATCAAGAATTGATTTAATAATTTAATGTTTAATTATATATTCGATATATTACATTATATTAACTAGTATTAGCTCACTTATGATTTATTTTCTCACTAGATTGTGCGCATTGTTTATATGTGATATATGCAAGTGTACATGTTTGTGTCATGATTGATGATACATATAAGATGGGTGTATGAGACTTGTACCATGCTAAGATTAAATTAGGGTTTTGATTATTTCTTAAAGTTATTACAAAAGAGAATAAACTTGGTCAAAGTTATCAAGCTTGTAGAACTTTGACAAAGTCCACTCTTTTGTCATTCCTTAGGATATTTTCCTTAACCCAAACCTTAACCTTAGCCTTGGGTTTATTCTCTACATGAGTTAAGCATGAGGGCTTAACTCAACCATGGGTGATATAATACATTTGGATGAATTATTCACAAGTCTTCTTCTTCTTCTTCAAGCTCCATGAAAAAGCTTTCTAGCTCTAATGGTGTTATGAGATAAAATATGAGAAAATCAATTCTAAAGTGAGCCCACTTCCTACTTCATCATCCTCTACTATTTGCCATGTAGTATAGGGTGTTCTCTTCACAAAGTTCATGACCTAGTGAAGGAATAGATTGAGTTAGTGTCTCCCCGACGTAGATCATCTTCGGCCTCGAAGTCTTCAAAGTAAGCACGTTAGTTTCTTCAACGGAGCCTCTCTAAAGTCCGGAGCTTGAGATTGCAGCGGAGGGGACTACTACACGGAGCTATTTGAAGTGAAGAACCGGTCTACAAAGGTTGTATTCCTTGCTCACTATTAGTTGCAAAGTGTTTGCATATGTTTCCCATATTATTTCTAGTTAACGATTCTAGTTAGGGTTATCTAAATCGGCAAAATTTTAATTTGGCATGGACGATGCCTCCGGAAACCTTGTTGACGTCGTAGGTAACCCTTCAGTGGTATCAGAGCCATGCTAGAAATAAATACGGATTTTGTTAAGATTACGAAACCGAAATACTCCAAAACCTGCATCACCAAAACCTGCTTGCTGTCGTTATTAAAAGGTTGTCAAAATTTTTTTAAAACAAGTACAGAGTGATCTATGGGATATATCATGAACACACACAAAATTTCAGGGGATTCCAAGAAAAATGGGCCGGCCACCATGTCAAGACCCAATGTTTGGCCCGTGACCGGCACTTAACCACGTAACGTCTACAGGCGTAACGCGACTAAGTAAGCCGAAACCCAGAAATCAAAACCAATAAAAGTATAGAGTGTTTTAAGGTTTAAATGGAAGCATTGACTAAAATGTTAAGAAACCTTAAGTAAACAATCACCAAGATAACAATATACGACGCCGTAGCGAAGAAAATGAGCAACAAATGGGAAACATCACAGATAGAATAAACTGCATAAGCGAAGTCGGCTCACAACGAGCTCGACACCAGAATACAAAATAATATACATCGTCCTCACAACTGGTCTCTAAGTCAATACATAAGTGGTAGATGGAGAGTACTAGATACAACAATGTACATAACTGAAAGATAAACAGATACCGCACAAAACCCACCTATCAGCAAAAGAGCTAGTACACCAACTGTAGGGGTATCTATGTCAAAAGATGTAAGAACGCAGCCTGCCACGACTACTCCGAAGGGCAACCTGCAAACACCGTGGCACAATGGGGGTGAGTTGCCAACTCGTGAATAGAAGATAACATATAAAGGTAATCGCGAGTATGCACCTGCTGCGATACTCTAACTTATGCCAACAGATAACATCTATATAATGAACTGGATGCTCAAATCATGCAACAAGTGCGATCTAATAACATCTCCATGTGATGAGCAAGATATGTGATAATCAGGTATAGCAATGCAATCTAACAACCCTATAGAATGAACAGGGTATGCAATGATCGTGCAAGCATATGTACTATATCAGGTACAATAGATACAGGATGAGATATCAACTATTACATACTGAGCATGGCAAATATAACATCTACACGGAATGTCATCGTGGAAAGTATAATCGGTACCCATCAATGCACCTAAATCCCAATACTACTCAGGCGTCGTCATCCTCCTCGGTCCTCAAATCCTGTAAATCTCATATAATCGTGAGTGTCTAACATCGGCACCCAAAATATCAAGAAATGCTCGTGCCAAGCATCGACACGCAAATCCTCATATATCGGGCATCCGTCAGTCCGGGTCAGCCCACGGGCTCTGTCTGCGGTATCGGCCCTCGGCCCGGCAGTACGAGTCGTCTCGTATCCATCAATCGACTCTGGTCAGTATCCTCCAGATAACCGCCAGGTCCAACCAATCACCGGTAGGTAGTAGTCCCTCTGCCAGGCTCACCGTCTACTGCACAGCGAAACCGTTCTCGCCCTAGGGTACCATACCGGGTCCACCATGTACCCGTAATCGGCCTCATCCAACTCCTCGATTCGGGTTCACATATATCACTCTAGCACCGAGAAAACACATGGTGGACGCACCGAAATATCATATCAAGGGAAACCGGGTTTTTAAATAATTAACTATTCTCTTTTGAAATACCATGGTTTCCCAAATCCAGAATTAACATGGAAACAACATATCTCAATGCGTAATCTAAGCAAGTATGAAGATATCAATGTATGTGTGCACTGGTATGAGTATACAGTGTGCATGAGCGCAGATATGAAGATATCAATATATGTGTGCACTGGTATGAGTATACAGTGTATATGTGCCCAAGTACGAATATATGATGTATGTGGCACAAGTATGGGTATGTGATGTATATGTGCCCAAATATGGATATAACATATGCTGTTATGCGGCAAATCATGACAACTTCAATAAAGCGGAATCAGTATGATATATGATTTATAGCAATCCTATAATGTGAGTGTCATGGCAATCACTAACGGTGTGAGTGTAGCATATAAATCGTGCTCGTGCACCTTGAACCGTTAGTGAGAGTGCAGTGTCCTATGCTATCATTTCTATATGCAATAATAAAGTATGCTACTACAGTCCATATGAACATCTATACTAAATATCCTAACATGCTCTGACGCTTAACGCCATACGGGCGATTTCCCCGTAGATGTTAAATCTACTCACCTGGTCATGCGCTACTCGTAGCCGACCACCTGCTTCCCTTTCTTAGTTTCGTCCGACGTACCCGCCTGCGAACCTGGAATTTACACAAGAATCCATATATAAGCAACCACCTCGCAAGACGCGATATCTAAGCCAAACGATACGCTCACGTCGCGAACTAAACGCGCGTGTGTACGATACGCTAAAACGTGTATACGCGTCTAAAACTAACCCGACATGTCGCGACGCGCTGGATCACAGAACCCACTCGCGTATCGCGCGAACCAAACGTACTAAAAATAGGATATAACGTCCCAGATTTTCCTACAGAGTGAAACTAACAAAATTGCACATACCACTGGCCCTAAAATAACAGCAGACTCCTACCCACACAGACCTAACCCAAGACTCCCCTATCTGGCCGTAAATTGCGGCCAGAATGAATAAACCGGCGGCTTGAAGGTAGAGTGGGGGCTTCGTGTTCAGGTGGTGTGGTCAATACCTTGTATACAAGCTCCAGTTAACTCAATTTCAACCTGAACTACTCGGGCCTATAGCAGATCACAGAGAGCCAAAATTTCACTTAAAACACTAAATTCTGCACAAATAGAAACCCTATGGTATTTTGGTGTAATCTGGGGTTTAACTAGGTTTTCATGGCCTTAATAACACCTAATTAGGCTAGGTTAACTAACACTGACAGCACTTAACCATAAGTCTACACAAATCACCATTTCAAGCCCAAAATCTCACTTTTTACACAAACCGAAGCTAAACTACACATATGTTAAGCAAACACGAAGTTGGGCTCAGATTCTATACCTTACAAGACCGTAGGTGCAAGGATAAAGGAGGTGGAGAAGATGGGAAGTGCTGCTGCAGCTGCTGGGGGCTGCTACTGATGTTGCTGTTGCCACTGCTTGTTGCTGCTGGTGCTGCTGATGATGATGTTGCTGCTGCTGCTAGTTGCAGCTGCTGGGGCTTCTTCTGCTGCTGCTAAGTGCTGCTGCTGCTGCTAGGTGAGTGTGTGTGTGTATAAGAGTGAGAGTGAGAAAAGAGAGTGAGAAGGAGAGAATCCAAGTCTAACACCCCCCTCTCTCTCCCTCTCTCTTCATTTAATGAGCATGGCTTATGCCCTTTGCCCATACTCCCTCTCTCTCACCAAGTCAAAAAAATGGAAATCATTTCCATTTAAAAAAACAACCACCATAATTAAAACCCTAATAGCTTAATACAACTTAAAATGGCTTAAGGGAAAGGTTAGTCCACCATGGTTGTTAATCATGGTTTTAACCCCAAATCTAAATCCTAGTTTACATGCACAAGTGTGTGTGTGTGCCTAGAAAAATTCTAATAAAATATTCATTAATTAGGATAAAATATTTGAAACTTAATTTGGTAAACTTTTTATTAAAACTATATATTAAAATATAATTAACCCCTAAACACAACCTAAGGTGTTACAATCTTCCCCCCTTAAAGAAATTCGTCCCCGAATTTAAAAATACAAGGCTACGCATACCTCCAGAGAGATGAGGGACTTCTTCTGCATCTCGCCTTCGGCCTCCCAAGTGATTTATTCACCATTTGGGATGCGCCAAAATACCTTCACTGATGGCGAGACCTTTGATCGAAGTTTCTTCACCTTCTGGTCCAATATTACGACTGGCTGCTTGGTGAAAGAAAGATCGCGCTTAAGCTAAATGGTCTGGCGCTGAATCCAATGAGAAAGGTCATGAAGGTAATTGCAAAGTATCGACATAGGGAATACGGGGTGAATACTCAATAATCTGGATGAAAGTGCCAAATTAAAGGCAACGAACCAACTCGCCTTAAGGATCCTAAAAAGACTTACTATCCTTGAAAGCTTCCCAAAACTCAATATGTCATTTATCGGAAATTTCCGTGGGAATACATGATCTGCCATTGCGAACTCGAATCTGCGACCATCTTGGTCAGCATCTGATCTCTATCTGAAATGGACAATTCTCATCCTGACCTAAAACAACTGGATCATCTCCGAAGTCTCTAGACTAGCTGAGGTCCAATAATCCTACAACACAGAGTTAGGAAAACAGACTGGTGATCGATATGACCTAACCTCTAAACCTAAAGGTTACCAATTGGAGTGTCTCCTGATAACTGCTATCAAAGGAGAACCCTATCGATGGCAAACGACGATCCCCAACTGTCGACAACAATTTCTATATACACACAACTTAACAAGAACAACTGAGCAACTGAGTATCACCGGATGACAAGCATCCGAATGGAGTCACATCCTGACTAAACCTGGGTAGACACCATAATGAATTTCGGGAAGACCTGCTCTCGTTCCCTCTTCGGAACGGTTAAAGGCTGCAACTCTCCCGCCAGTCTCAGTTGCTCAACTCAAGCACACAACAAGACAGACACCTTAAAACGAATCCCGAGACTTCTCTTTCTGTCCCTGCCCACCCGTAACTACCTCACAAGTCACGTTAACAGTTGGTGGAGTTTGAATGAGTACAGAGAGTTGACCGATGTGCCTACCCTAGGATTCCACGTCTCTATCCCATAATATTAGGTACACAAGCGTCTCCCTAACCTAGAACACCCTTGCCATAAGTCAAGGATTCCAAATCATTACCCAGCCGAGTAGGCTCTGGTATCTCTGACGAACGAGCGTCGGCGGGCAGTTTCTCACGAAAGCGATTTAGGAAAAGTGGTCAGGCGCGGACATGAGCAAGCTGTCTCCTCAGTAGAGACAAAGTTAAGCTGTACTCAACGATCGCACAAGAACTGTAAATCTGCGGAGGACTGTCACAACAATCAAAATCCGCCGCAGGAAAATGTTCATTTAACTCTGGTGGTCCGTGAAAATCTGACACGACTCTCAAACAAGTAGTGTCTCTAAATCTCCAACGCAAAACCACCTCGGCCATCTCCAGATCATGAGTGGGATATCCTTCTCGTACTTCCTCCAAATGTAGGGAAGCAAAAGCGATAACTCCATTGTGTCACCTCAGTACACATTCGAGCCCTACTCATGAAACATCACTGTTAAACCACAAAGTCGCCCGAACCAAAAAGCAAGGAAAGAGCTGATGCAGTTGTTAACCGAGTCTTCAACTGCTGAAACTTCGTACACAAGCCTCAGTCCAAACAAAAGAACCCTCCATTCCAGTCAATTTAGTCAACGGGGCAGCACCACACTAGCAATCCTGCATAAAACGGCGGTAAAAACTTACTAAGCTTAAAAATCTACGGACCTCTGTCCTGCTCACAAGTCTGGGCCTAAGCTGTACGGCCACGATCTTCCTCAGAACCATAGAAAATCGTCTCCGTAACTACAAGACCTAGGAGTCAACACAAACAAGCCTGAAGGAACACTCCGAGAATCTAGCAAACCGCTGGGGCTCTCCCAGTATCCGTAAAACAGATCATCGAGTGCTACTCATATCCCTCAAGACACATTAAATAGACCAGGATGTCGTAAATAACACAACAATAACTGGTCGAGGAACGGCCCGAAGAAAACCAGTTCATCACACCTACGAAGGCTGCTAGAGCATTGGTGAGTCCAGTGACACCCAAAACACACAAAGCCCGTAGCACGCACAAGGCAGTCTTCGGAATGTCATCACTCCGAACCCGCAACAATGGTGACCTGATCCTAAACAAATTTAGACAAAGTCTCGCACTCTGATGCTGATCGAAGAAATCGTCAATGCGAGGTACAAGATACCTATCCGCACCGTAAGCCGGTTCAATTGACGATCCATCAATACACAACCTCAATCTGTCGTCTTTCTCCTTGACGAACAGAAATAGGAACTTCCTAATGCGAAACACTCAGACGCACAACTCCCTCAACAACCACTCTGCAGCAGATCCTTAAGCTCCATAAGCCTCGACGGCTCATCTGGAACAACGTCGGAAAACTCTCACACTAAAGAAAATCGGCCCAACACACCAACTGTGGATACGGTATCACGAATAGCGCCAAGAATCCACGACATCTCCTCAAAGGCCGACTAGCGAAAAAGGCTGAATTCAAGCTGTAAGAGGCGGCACCACTATCCACCAGCACCACAAGACTGACTCGCCCGGGAAAACAAAACCTAATTGTTTCCTCACGGTAGTCCACAATGCCTAGCACGTAGCTAACCCGTCCATGCCCAGGAGATTGCCAAGTCCAACATCTCTAGGAGGATCAAAATGACAGACGAATCTCTATCTCCTATCCGATGGGCACACGACCGAATTACGTGTCGCGCAACAAAAGGATCGCTGACAGAAATTAACACAACAAACGGCTGATCTACCTAGCACGACTCTCGTCCTAAACTCGGCACGAAGTGCGTGGAAACGTATGAGCACATGGATTCGGATCAAACAATACGTGTGCAACAAAAGGACATACTGAGAGAGTACCTGAAACCATAGCATTGGACGCCTGGGCATCCCGATGAGTCGAAGCAAAAACTTGGGCCTGCCCTTCATCTGCGATTGACCGAACTCCTCCTCTACTAGCCTGACCCCTCTGCGCGAACCCTCCGCGTCCACGACGTCTCAGAATACGACCCTGACGTGGTGTGAAGGAACACTGTCTGATGAGGTGTTGAAGGCTTCTGCATCGAAAACATCTACGCGCTAACTGCTGTCCTCCCTGGGGATGAGAGCCAAACGACTGTCCTCGTCCTAAGCTTCTACTCTGGGCTGGTACACCAGTACGATTCCTCAACTGTTCCGAAACTCTCACGGTCTCTGGATGACGTGTCTCGTAAACTGGGGTTGCCTCCACCGGTGCTATGTAGGGGACGGAATACTGCATGATGATCGCAAGGAACAACTAGGTAACAGGGATGACAACCATCTGTCGCTGCGCTCGAACAACCTCCACCAATGAGCTCATCACCTAGCGCAAGCCCTGCATCTCTACCACTAGTCTAGCGATCAGATCTGTAGTAGGGGGAACAATCTGTCCTGGTACAACAGGGGTACTACTTGGATCAGTCCTCGTCTCAGATAAATCAACTCGAACCTCGGCTCTCACGACCGCTCTCTGCACCCTCGTAGTCCTTGGCGGCATAATGGCTGAAAAGAAGGTAGGATTCGATGAGAATACGAAATCGAATCACAAGGATGTATACAATCATGAGGGAATTAAAATCAATAAGTCTTAAGGTCGCTTAGGCGGAGTACCGTGTCGTGAGTATGCCGCGGAACATACGCACGCTACGCCACTCTGCTGCAGCTACCTACTCCATCATACCAGGGTCATCCAATACTCCGAAGATAAAACCTACGCTCTGATACCAACTTTGTCACGACCCAATGTTTGGCCCGTGACCGGCACTTAACCACGTAACATCTACAGGCGTAACGCGGCTAAGTAAGCCGAAACCCAGAAATCAAAACCAATAAAAGTATAGAGTATTTTAAGATTTAAATGGAAGCATTGACTAAAATGTTAAGAAACCTTAAGTAAACAATCACCAAGATAACAATATACGACGCCGTAGCGAAGAAAATGAGCAACAAGTGGGAAACATCACAGATAGAATAAACTGCATAAGTGAAGTCGGCTCACAACGAGCTCGACACCAGAATACGAAAGAATATACATCGTCCTCACAACTGGTCTCTAAGCCAATACATAAGTGGTAGATGGAGAGTACTAGATACAACAATGTACATAACTGAAAGATAAACAGATACCGCACAAAACCCACCTATCAGCAAATGAGCTAGTACACCAACTGTAGGGGTATCTGTGTCAAAAGATGCAAGAACTGTTAGTTATGTATATGCCCTAGAGGCCATTGTTGTACATATGATGTGTATTATAATGGATGCTTGGATATATATAGAGATGACTTTCTTGCTCGTCATGATAGTATGCTATTTGGTTTCACTTTATCTTAACATGTTGACTTGTATTGGTTTACTGTTTTACTCTCACATGTTGATAAAGCCCTTAGGATCTGTACTCGACTACTGGGACTATGATGAGATCATACTAGTGGGGCCACGATAGTCGATGAGTACATCCTATAACTGTTCCTAATCAAGGGTATATCGAGACAGGGCATCGATACACCAGAGTAGACTAGCGTATACGCATCTTGACCCATATGATGGGCGATGGATGATCCCATATCCATCGGTGTTTGACATCAGAGATGGTGTACGGGTGCTCAGTGGAGACTGGGTACACTGGACGGACTCGCCGAGAACTCCCAGATGGTGATATACCACACGTCAGATGGCAGTTCTCCGGTGACACTGGTACAGGGTAGTCTGTAGACCCGAGATCGTCATAGAGTCTTGTGTGATTCCCACTGTGCTTTGATTTCCACCTTACCACGTCCAAGAGGGCGTGCAAAACGGTGGCTTTTGGGTACAGTCCCGAATCACATGGAGGCAATGAGCGATAGGAGGGGATTCGTCTCTCCCGGTATAGGGAGTTGATGTTGTGCTGTGTTCGATTGGCTATAACTGGAAGTCCCTGGCCAGGGCTGATATAGAGATTTACTGGTAAGTGTTACAAGTAGTTTCTCGACCCGTTATGAGCCACACATCGACACGACTTATCGGTTACTGGGGTCTGACGTATACCACCCCTAGACTTGATATGCGACATATCAGATGAACAGAACGGACTGTACGGGAGTGTTACTGATTGGATTCACAGGAGAACGCACAGGCTAGCTTGTTGATCTTCTGATCGCTCAATACCTGGGTGGCCGTTACGTTTAGCTGACCGCTTGCAGCTTGTGGGTGTTTGATATGATCATCACCTGCTACCGGCGTATTGACGATTCTTTAGAGTCCTACACAGAGGTTTCTTGGCTCAGGCGAAACGGAGTAGAGGCACATATGTGATATGTGCAGGATCGAGAATAATGCGATATGAGATACCGTATTATATTCTCGCGATATTTAGAAATGAACCGGGTCATCGGATCAAGTGTTGATTCGATGAATCGGTACATGATATATTAGTCGGTAATATTCGATATAGCCGGATCGTCGGATCAAGTGTTGATTCGATGATTTAATGTATAATAATATATATGATATATTGTATTACATTATCTAATATTGGCTCGCTTTATTATTTCATTTTCTCACTGGATGGGATCGTCGGATCAAGTGTTGATTCGATGATTTAATGTATAATAATTTATATGATATATTGTATTACATTATCTAATATTGGCTCGCTTTATTATTTCATTTTCTCACCGGATGATACATTGATATATATGCGATATATGTTAATTGTATTATTTTCTTTTGTTGCAAATATATAATATATATGTGATATATATTATTGTGACATGATATGATTAATTGTTAAACATGTTTAAGGATGATTAATTGAGGTTAGGGTTTGATTAGGGTTAGATGCTTCATGCACCTTCTAGAAGCTTTTTCTTTTGTCATTCTTAAGATATTTTTGGATGACACATTCTTAACCCAACCAAACCCTAACTCAAGTTTATTCTCTACTTATTCTTATCCACTCATCCTTGACCATGGTTTATATATCAATCATATAGTTTTATTTCTATTCATCACAAAAGGATTTATCATTATCATTTCCATTATCATCTTCTTCTCTCTTAAAAAAAAAAGCTTATTAGATTTTCTTTATGTGATGAATAAATATGAGAAAATGATTTTAAAAAAAAAAGCATAAATACTACTCTCTCATCCTCATCTCATCTCGCCCATGAGATTAGTGTGTTCATCTCTTTAGAGTGAGAAAGCTTGAGTCTTTGCAACTTCGACGTAGATCATCGGAGATTTGGAACACTTCAAGCTAGCATGGATCGTTCGAGTCGTGGAGCCTCTCATGAGTCCGGGAGATCGTGGATCGCGGCAAAGGGACTTCTACTCGGAGCTTGTGAAGCGAAGGAGCAGACTACAAAGGTTGTAATCCATCACACTTAGATAAAAGTTATCATCTTGCATGTTTAACCCTAATAATCTAGCAAAGATCCCGGCTTTGGGTTGTTCGGCACGTCTAAATTTTTATCCGGGCATGTTTGATGCCTTATGAACCTTCACAAGAGTGCCTAGGAATCCTACAGTGGTATCAGAGCCTAGCTAGAGCATTAGGCGATGTGTTTACGAAGTTAAAACTCCGATCGAACCCGAAATGACAAAATTAGACCCCTCTCTGGAAATTTTTTAAAATTTGGGATTTTTCTGAATAAAAAATATGTAAAAAAATCAGCAGGGAATTCTAAGAATTACCATGAAAAACGGGCCCACAATTCCTCAAAACGGCGGCGGAACCGCGGCGTAAGCAAGCTTGCGCGGCGGTTTCGCGGCGGATTTGTGGGATTGTGACACGTGGCTTCATGGTAATATCCTTAGGTGCTTGTTGATGCTTCTGGGTATTTTTAATCTGTTTCAGGTGTTGAAAATTCTGGGGTTTGTTTTGTAATAGTAGACTCGATCGGAAATTTTAAATTCGTATTTCTTTCCGGATATTTAGAAACTGTTAAACTAGTTGAACGGATATCATTAACCCACTTTTTCCCGGCACGTAAAACTTTCAAGTATTGAATTTTTTTCGGGTTTAAATCTTTCGGAAAAATTGTACAAGTTAAGCGGTGGACCCTCTAGAAGACAACAAACCTTAACTCGATTATGTGACCGTCTTGAACTGCCTTTCGAACCTTCGGGTTTGGGGCAGTACGGCGTGCCACATGTGAGGCGTTGGCTTGACCCTTCTACGGCTGGATCACTGATACTTTGACATATTCTGGGATTATTTGAACTCCGCTCAAGAGTTGAGCACTTTGGGAAATTTTGGGTATTTGATTATCTGTTCGAAAAGTTTAATACTGTCTATTTATCTGGAATGTGATACAATATGTGGAATTCATAGAGTTAGGCATGAAATGCGAAGTATGTGATATTTCGGATTTATGATGTCTAAAGTGATTGTGAATTCCAAATATTGTAGTTTTTCACTTTCTTTTCTGTGACCGTAAGTGTAATATGTGATATCGCCGGTTTCGTTGCTATATGTCAACGACAATTGGGATGCGCATATTTACTTACGTTGATGATATGTGATATTATGTGTTGCTGTGATATGTTATATTGGATCGTCGCGTTCAGAATAGCCGGGGGTTTTATGTGAGATGAGGGTTTTTATTTTCATTCATGTAAAATTCATTTATAATGTAATATTCTTTTATTTGGGGCACTTCCAGGTTGCGGTTGCTGTCACCAGTGTATATTATTTACTTTTCCGCATTAGGTAGACCCAAGGTGGGGAGCACAAGTAACCGGGTTCTAGGGTCCAGTGGGAGGCCATCTCGAGGAGTCGAGACCGGGTCTCCTAACCCTAGAATTGGCAGTGTTACTTGCCGCTCTCGTAGGGGTCTTGGGATGTGGGTTTGGCTATTCGTCGCGACCGTGGAATCCGTGTTTTATATAGGCTCATATTGAAAACACGGACGTCCTAGTATATCCAATATTTCATATATGTTCTTCTTCTGCAATGTTCTGTGATGAGATCATATTACTGCCTGAGACGAATGCTTATACTATATATATATGCTGATATATAAATATTACTGCTTTCGTTTTTTCTGTGATGCTTAGGAAGCATAAGCTGATGGGATATTTGTTAATGAGATTAATAAAAAGAAAAGAAACCTAAAGATGTTGTAGAATCAAAACTTAATAAAAAGGGTAGCTACAGTTTTGCTTTGCACGGTGATATATATGATATATCCTGCACCTTATTCGATGGGGAAAGAGCCGACGATCCCTTCACCGGGAGTGACCTCTTTAGCGAAACTGGCAGATGCTACAAAACGCGGTTTGTCTTTTGAATGCTTTTAGTGTTTTTCTTTGCACAGCGGTATATATGATATATCCTGCACCTTATTCGATGAGGAAAGGGCCGACGATCCCTTCACCGGGAGTGACCCCTTTAGCGAAACTAAGAAAAGCCTCAAAAACACTCCTTTTCAAAAACTACATGATTCTACAACGATATCAAGTTCAATACGCTCAAGGTTTTCAGAAAAACCTGCGTAGCCCTCCGTCATTTCAGATAAGTAATATTTAGTATTCGTGCTACGGTAGTTTGGCATGCGTCAAGGCGTAGTGTACGGTAGCTGATTATTACTTATCTGCAGCATGAGATACGATTGGATTAGGGTATTCGTACGGCGTTGTTTGGCATGCGTCAAGGGTCGTACGGGTGGGTTTAATTCAATCACGAAATGTACGGGTTGAACTTGACTAGTGCACTATGGGTTGTTTGGCATGCGTCAAGGTTATAGCACACTAGGGGTAAAAGTTTTATCGGGAATTTCAAGCGTTGAAATTTACAATGAGATTGCATACCTTCTATGAGATAGTTGGATCCCGATACCCACTGCGAGTAAGAGTTACTCCTGGGAGAGTTTTACACAGGACAATTAGTCATTCAAGTAGGTGTCTAGAAAAGTGTTAACGGAGTTACGCCTCTGGGAAAACGAGGTTTTCTTTAATTAGGTCCGTGCGAAAGCACGGGGAACCTCCCTCAAAGTACCGACACTGATCTGGCTGAAAGATTGACGAAATTGTAAGGTGTAATTAATCCCGGCTAATCTTACCTTTTAGGGTTTTAAGGTAGATTTGATAAAAATAGTGGGAGACATCCTGATTAGATAAGATAATAACCAATCTAATCTTGCAAGAGCATACGCTAAAGTGTTTTCTTCTCTCTCTCTCCAGGTAGCGACCATGTCATGCCATAATCAAGATAATAATATGGATGTATTGACTGAACCCAATTATTGTACTGAGCTAGGGAATGTTGGACCCGTTCTTTCTTATAAGAGTTATAAGACTGAACAGGAAACATGAGAATATCTAGATTCTCACGCCGCCCTAAAGAACATACATGTTGATGCATCTTCTTCGGGTGTGTTAGTTATTGAGAACTGTTTCTCAGTTCACCCTACGTCCTGGGTATTAGATACCGGATCAGGATCCCACATATGTAAACAGTTACATGGACTACGTAAAGGTAGAGAACTGGGAAAAGGTGATCATTCCGTTCAAGTAGGGAACGGTGCAAGTATTGTAGCCAAAGCAGTTGGCGAATATCACCTTGTATTACCAAGTCGTAACACACTGATTCTAAATGAGTGCTATTATATACCGAACATGATGTGCAACATTATATCAGTCTCGTTATTAAGTAAAGGAGGATATAATTTTGTAGTACAGGATAATGTTATGAACATATTCCTAGATCAAAAGTTGATTGCATCAGGCTCGTTACATAATGGCATATTCATTCTAAATCAGAATACAGTCCTGAATATACAAAACACACACAAGAGGAAAAGTTCGGATATGAACGAATCCTACTTGTGGCATTGTAGACTTGGTCATATCAATGCGACACGACTGGCTAAGTTACATAAAGATGGTTATTTGAATCCGTTCAAATTATCATCTTATGATACTTGCCATTCATGTCTCAAAGGAAAAAATGACCAAAGCTCCGTTTAGTGGACACGGAGAAAGAGTTACTGAACTCTCAAGACTGATACATAGTGATGTATGCGGTCCCATGTCTACGCATGCCAGGAACGGTTCTTCCTACTTCATTACATTCACTGACGATCTCTCTAGATACGGACATGTGTTTCTGATAAAACACAAGTCTGAAGCTTTTGATAAATTCAGAGAATATAAGCACGAAGTAGATAACCAAACGGGCAAAAGTATTAAGATTCTTCGATCTGATCGAGGAGGTGAATACTTAAGCAGTGAGTTCCTAGATTATCTAAAAGAGAATGGGATTCTCTCTCAGCTTACTCCTCCTTATACACCATAGCACAACGGTGTATCTGAGCGAAGAAATCGCACCCTATTAGATATGGTGCGCTCGATGATGAATACAGCTGAGTTACCTATTTCTTTTTGGGGGTATGCGCTTGAGACAGCCATAGACCTATTGAATAGAGTTCCTACCAAATCTGTGCCTACCACTCCATATGAGATATGGAAAGGGAAGAGACCACATCTTAATTACATTAAGATATGGGGTTGTCCGGCCTATGTCAAAAGACAAAATCCGGACAAACTCGAGGCAAGATCTGTCTTATGTAATTTGTAGGATATCCCAAAAACTCACAAGGGTATATCTTCTACCACCCCGAGGAACAAAAGGTGTTTGTTTCTCGACATGCCACTTTCTTAGAAAAAGGTTTTCTTATGAAACAGAACAATAGTATTGAGGTAGAACTGGAAGAGGTTCCAGCAGAACAAACTACAACAGATGATTTAGTGGAACCAGAGGATTCAGTAGTATTCGACGAACCCCAGCCTCTCCGCCGATCTAGTAGGGTTTCTCGTCCACCTGAGAGATACTACGGTTTTCTCATTGATGGTGGAAGCGAGGATTGCATCATGGATGATGATGACCCGACTAGTTTCGAGCAGGCCATCACGAGTAGTGACTCTGTGAAATGGCTGGATGCAATGCGATCTGAGATGGAATCCATGTACACCAATAAAGTATGGATTTTGGAAAATGCTCCTGAAGGGGTAAAACCCATTGGGAGCAAGTGGATTTTTAAAAAGAAATTTGGTGTAGATGGAAAAGTTGAGACTTTCAAAGCTAGACTTGTAGCAAAGGGTTTTCGTCAACGACCAGGTGTGGATTATGACGAAACCTTTTCTCCAGTGGCTATGCTTAAGTCCATCCGGATCTTACTTGCCATTGCTGCATACCATGACTACGAAATCTGGCAAATGGATGTTAAGACCGCCTTTCTAAACGGTGATTTAGAAGAGTGCGTGTACATGACTCAGCCAGAGGGCTTCGTAGATAGTGGGAGCAGTGGAAAGGTGTGCAAGCTGCTTAAATCCATTTATGGGTTAAAGCAAGCATCGCGGAGTTGGAACATCTGTTTTGATGTTGTAGTCAAAGAGTTTGACTTCATCAAAAATATAGATGAACCTTGTATCTATAAGAAGGTAGCAGAGGGTAAGGTAGTCTTCCTCGTATTGTACGTGGATGATATACTCTTGATAGGAAATGATATTCCTATGCTGCAATCAGTCAAGCTCTTCTTATCACAGAGATTCTCAATAAAAGATCTAGGTGATGCCTCCTGCATATTGGGAATCATGATCTATAGAGATAGATCTAAACGGATACTGGGATTGTCCCAATCCAGGTACATTGACACCATACTAAAGAGGTTTAGTATGGAAGAATCCAAGCGTGGGAACCAACCCACGATCTCTGGACTCACTCTCTCCAAAGAGATGTCTCCCAAGACTGATTTGGAGAGAGCTCGCATGCAAGGGATACCCTATGCTTCGGCAGTAGGCTCTATCATGTATGCGATGCTGTGTACCAGACCCGATGTAGCATACTCACTAAGTGTAGCGAGTCGGTATCAAGCAGATCCTGGAGAAAGTCATTGGACAGCTGTGAAGAACATTCTCAAGTACTTACGAAGGACTAAGGAGATGTTCTTGGTGTATGGTAACGGAGAACTCCAGGTGGAGTCCTTTACCGATTCCAGCTTCCAAAGTGATAAGGACGACTCTAAGTCGCATTCGGGTTTTGTCTTTACCCTCAATGGAGGGGCGGTATGTTGGAAGAGTTCCAAACAGGATACCGTTGCAGACTCGACGATGGAGGCTGAATACATCGCTGCCAACGATGCTGCCAAGGAGGCTGTCTGGATAAAGAAGTTCATTAGTGAACTTGGTGTGGTTCCATCCATTGAGCATCCAATACCTCTGTATTGTGATAACAATGGAGCTGTGGCTTTAGCCAAGGAACCCAGATCCCATCAAAAGTCCAGACATATTCTGAGGCGGTATCACCTGATCAGGGAGATAGTTGATCGCCGGGAGATCGAGGTCAGGAGAGTAGATACGAAGGACAACACTGCGGATCCATTCACGAAGGCTATTCCCCAGATACAGTTTGAGAGATTATTCGGGATGCTAGGTATGAGATACTACAGCAGCTGGCCTTAGTGCAAGTGGGAGATTGTTAGTTATGTATATGCCCTAGAGGCCATTGTTGTACATATGATGTATATTATAATGGATGCTTGGATATATATAGAGATGACTTTCTTGCTCGTCATGATAGTATGCTATTTGGTTTTACTTTATCTTAACATGTTGACTTGTATTGGTTTACTGTTTTACTCTCACATGTTGATAAAGCCCTTAGGATCTGTACTCGACTACTGGGACTATGATGAGATCATACTAGTGGGGCCACGATAGTCGATGAGTACATCCTATAACTGTTCCTAGTCAAGGGTATATCGAGACAGGGCATCGATACACCAGAGTAGACTAGCGTATACGCATCTTGACCCATATGATGGGCGATGGATGATCCCATATCCATCGGTGTTTGACATCAGAGATGGTGTACGGGTGCTCAGTGGAGACTGGGTACACTGGACAGACTCGCCGAGAACTCCCAGATGGTGATATACCACACGTCAGATGGCAGTTCTCCGGTGACACTGGTACAGGGTAGTCTGTAGACCCGAGATCGTCATAGAGTCTTGTGTGATTCCCACTGTGCTTTGATTTCCACCTTACCACGTCCAAGAGGGCGTGCAAAACGGTGGCTTTTGGGTACAGTCCCGAATCACATGGAGGCAATGAGCGATAGGAGGGGATTCGTCTCTCCCGGTATAGGGAGTTGATGTTGTGCTGTGTTCGATTGGCTATAACTGGAAGTCCCTGGCCAGGACTGATATAGAGATTTACTGGTAAGTGTTACTAGTAGTTTCTCGACCCGTTATGAGCCACACATCGACACGACTTATCGGTTACTGGGGTCTGACGTATACCACCCCTAGACTTGATATGCGACATATCGGACGAACAGACCGGACTGTACGGGAGTGTTACTGATTGGATTCACAGGAGAACGCACAGGCTAGCTTGTTGATCTTCTGATCGCTCAATACCTGGGTGGCTGTTACGTTTAGCTGACCGCTTGCAGCTTGTGGGTGTTTGATATGATCATCACCTGCTACCGGCGTATTGACGATTCTTTAGAGTCCTACACAGAGGTTTCTTGGCTCAGGCGAAACGGAGTAGAGGCACATATGTGATATGTGCAGGACCGAGAATAATGCGATATGAAATACCGTATTATATTCTCGCGATATTTAGAAATGAACCGGGTCATCGGATCAAGTGTTGATTCGATGAATCGGTACATGATATATTAGTCGGTAATATTCGATATAGCCGGATCGTCGGATCAAGTGTTGATTCGATGATTTAATATATAATAATATATATGATATATTGTATTACATTATCTAATATTGGCTCGCTTTATTATTTCATTTTCTCACTGGATGATACATTGATATATATGCGATATATGTTAATTGTATTATTTTCTTTTGTTGCAAATATATAATATATATGTGATATATATTATTGTGACATGATATGATTAATTGTTAAACATGTTTAAGGATGATTAATTGAGGTTAGGGTTTGATTAGTGTTAGATACTTCATGCACCTTCTAGAAGCTTTTTCTTTTGTCATTCTTAAGATATTTTTGGATGACACATTCTTAACCCAACCAAACCCTAACTCTAGTTTATTCTCTACTCATTCTTATCCACTCATCCTTGACCATGGTTTATATATCAATCATATAGTTTTATTTCTATTCATCACAAAAGGATTTATCATTATCATTTCCATTATCATCTTCTTCTCTCTTAAAAAAAAAAGCTTACTAGATTTTCTTTATGTGATGAATAAATATGAGAAAATGATTTTAAAAAAAAAGCATAAATACTACTCTCTCATCCTCATCTCATCTAGCCCATGAGATTAGTGTGTTCATCTCTTTAGAGTGAGAAAGCTTGAGTCTTTGCAATTTCGACGTAGATCATCGGAGATTTTGAACACTTCAAGCTAGCATGGATCGTTCGAGTCGTGGAGCCTCTCATGAGTCCAGGAGATCGTGGATCGCGGCAAAGGGACTTCTACTCGGAGCTTGTGAAGTGAAGGAGCGGACTACAAAGGTTGTAATCCCTCACACTTAGATAAAAGTTATCATCTTGCATGTTTAACCCTAATAATCTAGCAAAGATCCCGGCTTTGGGTTGTTCGGCACGTCTAAATTTTTATCCGGGCATGTTTGATGCCTTATGAACCTTCACAAGAGTGCCTAGGAACCCTTACAAGAACGCAGCCTGCCGCGACTACTCCGAAAGGCAACCTGCAAACACTGTGGCACAACGGGGGTGAGTTACCAACTCGTGAGTAGAAGATAACATATAAAGGTAATCACGAGTATGCAGGTGTTGCGATACTCTAACCTATGCCAACAGATAACTTCTATATGATGAACTGGATGCTCAAATCATGCAACAAGTGCGATCTAATAACATCTCCATATGATGAGCAAGATATGTGATAATCAGGTATAGCAATCCAATCTAACAACCCTATAGAATGAACAGGGCATGCAATGATCGTGCAAGCATGTGTACTATATCAGGTACAATAGATACAGGATGAGATATCAATTACTACATACTGAGCATGGGAAATATAACATCTACACGGAATGTCATCGTGGAAAGTATAATCGGTACCCATCAATGCACCCAAATCCCAATACTACTCAAGCGTCGTCATCCTCCTCGGTCCTCAAATCCTGTAAATCTCATATAATCGTGAGTGCCCAACATCGGCACCCAAAATATCAAGAAATACTCGTGCCAAGCATCGATACGCAAATCCTCATATATCGGGCATCCGTCAGTCCGGGTCAGCCCACGGGCTCTGTCTGCGGTATCGGCCCTCGGCCCCGGCAGTACGAGTCGTCCCGTATCCATCAATCGACTCTGGTCAGTATCCTCCGAATAACCGCCAGGTCCATATGAACATCTATACTAAATATCCTAACATGCCCTGACGCTTAACGCCATACGGGCGATTTCCCCGTAGATGTTAAATCTACTCACCTGGTCGTGCGCTACTCATAGCCGACTACCTGCCTCCTTTTCGTAGTTTCGTTCGACGTACCCGCCTGCGAACCTGGAATTTACACAAGAATCCATATATAAGCAATCACCTCGCAAGACGCGATATCTAAGCCAAACGATACACTCACGTCGCGAACTAAACGCGCGTGTGTACGATACGCTAAAACGTGTATACCCTTCTAAAGCTAACCCGACACGTCGCGACGCGCTGGATCACAGAACCCACTCGCGTATCATGCGTATCGCGCGAACCAAACGTACAAGAAATACGATATAACGTCCCAGATTTTCCTACAGAGAGAAACTAACAAAATTGCACATACCACTGGCCCTAAAATAACAGCAGACTCCTACCCACACAGACCTAACCCAAGACTCCCCTATCTGGCCGCAAATTGCGGCCAGAATGAATAAACCGGCGGCCTGAAGGTAGAGTAGGGGCTTCGTGTTCAGGTGGTGTGGTCTATACCTTGTATACAAGCTCCAGTTAACTCAATTTCAACCTGAACTACTCAGGCCTATAGCAGATCACAGAGAGCCAAAATTTCACTTAAAACACTAAATTCTGCACAAATAGAAACCCTATAGTATTTTGGTGTAATCTGGGGTTTAACTAGGTTTTCATGGCCTTAATAACACCTAATTAGGCTAGGTTAACTAACACTGACAGCACTTAACCATAAGTCTACACAAATCACCATTTCAAGCCCAAAATCTCACTTTTTACACAAACCGAAGCTAAACTACACATATGTTAAGCAAACACGAAGTTGGGCTCAGATTCTATACCTTACAAGACCCTAGGTGCAAGGAGAAAGGAGGTGGAGAAGATGGGAAGTGCTGCTGCAGCTGCTGGGGGCTGCTGCTGATGTTGCTGTTGCCACTGCTTGTTGCTGCTGATGCTGCTGATGATGATGTTGTTGCTGCTGCTAGTTGCTGCTGCTGGGGCTTCTTCTACTGCTGCTAAGTGCTGCTGCTGCTGCTAGGTGAGTGTGTGTGTGTATGAGAGTGAGAGTGCGAAGAGAGAGTGAGAAGGAGAGAATCCAAGTCAAACACCCCCCCTCTCCCTCTCTCTTCATTTTATGAGCATGGCTCATGCCCTTTGCCCATACTCCCTCTCTCCTACCAAGTCAACAAAATGGAAATCATTTCCATTTAAAAAAAACAACAACCATAATTAAAACCTTAATAGCTTAATACAACTTAAAATGGCTTAAGGGAAAGGTTAGTCCACCATGGTTGTTAATCATGGTTTTAACCCCAAATCTAAACCCTAGTTTACATGCACAAGTGTGTGTGCGCCTAGAAAAATTCTAATAAAATATTCATTAATTAGGATAAAATATTTGAAACTTAATTTGGTAAACTTTTTTTTAAAACTATATATTAAAATATAATTAACGTCTAAACACAACCTAAGGTGTTACACACCACCTATGCCATATCGGCCAAAACCGAGCAGCCACCCTGATTTTTTGCCTGTGTTCCAGTGACTTGGTTTTGGTCTTTCAGGTGTTGTTTATTTTTGCTAATTTTGCATGTGATGTAATTTTACACTATAAGCAATTCGGAGTGTTTCATATTCGTAGTTTTAACATTGTTTCGGGTGTTTCACATATTGTCTAGACAATGTTAAAAAGTTCGATCGAATGTCAAAAACCCATCTTTCCAAGTTTAACGTATTCGGAAAAATTTGCAAGTGATTCTTTAAACCCTCTAGAAGAACGTAAACCTTAACTCGATTATGTGGCCGTCAAAACCATCACTTGAACCCTAGGGTTTGTGATAGTTTAGCGTTTCATATGTGAGGCGTTGGTTTGATCTTTCTACGGCTGGTTCATAGGTACTGTGGCATCTTCTGGGTATTATTAAAACTGTGCTCAAGTGTTGAGCTGTCGGAAAATTATGGGACTTTGATGAATCGATCGAAGAGTTTAACGTCGTCCGGATATTATGTGATAGGATACAATATTTGGAATCCACATGTTGTTATGAGATAACTAATTTGAATGTTATAAATCTAGCAGTTTAGTCTCATTTTGATCGGTTGCCACGGGATTTTGATGCGATCAAAAGTCCGTCGCAATCACGTAGAGTACGCGGATACACGCCGGGTAAACTTAATAGATAGTCATGCCCCATAGCCCCGACCAAGTGACTGTAGGAGAACCCCGTCGCCAAAAGCATCCGTTCGGGTGCTCGCGGCAGCGGTGTTCCGCCTTAGTGCACTTCGTCGACGGTATCGGGGGTGCGGCCGTCTACTAAAGTTTCCGACGAGCATTCGATCAGGATGTCGGGAATCTTGTTGAATTGCCCGACTAGATATTGAAAAGTTTTTTCGAGATCGAGACTAAAATGCGGGGTTTATAATAGTTATGCATATGATGTCTAAGGAATTCATTTGGTTAGGCATGCGATCTCTAAAGTGAATGCGAATTACAACTGTTGTAGTTTTTCACTTTCTTTTCTGCGACCGTAAGTGTAATATGTGGTGTATCGCCGGTTTCGGTGCTATATGTCAACGACAACTGGGATACGCATATTTACGTACGTTGATGACATGTGATGTTATATGTTGCTGTGATATGTTATATTGGATCGTCGTGTTTTGAATAGCCGGGGGTTTTATGTGAGATGAGAGTTTTTCATTTTCATTCATGTAAAATTCATTGTATGTAATATTCTTTTATTGGGGCACTTCCAGGTTGAGGATGATGTCACCATTGTATATTATTTACTTTTCCACATTAGGATAGACCCAAGGCGGGGAGCACAAGTAATCTGGTTCTAGGGTCTAGTGGGAGACCATCTCAAGGAGTTGAGGCCGGGTCTCCTAACTCTAGAATTGGTAGGGTTGCTTGCTTCTCTCGTAGGGATCTAGGTGTGTGGGATTGGCTATTCATCACGACCGTGGAATCCGTGTTTTATACAGGCTTAAAATAAAACACGGAAATCCTAGTATATCCAATGTTTCATATGTTGTTCTTCTGCTGCGTTATCTATGATGTGATCATTTGATATATTGAGATGGATACAAGATATAATATATGTGATATATTATATAGACGTTGCTTATGTTTTACACCCGCACAAGCACTGCCCCGCTCTGCCGTTAGTTACCTAACCTAACGGTGCACGAGGGGACATCGAGGCGAATGGGGATGGCATAAGCGTACGTTGTATTTATCTGTGATGTTTAGGTAACTTAAAATGATGGGACTTCATTAATGAGATTAATGAAATAAAAGAAACCTAAAGATGTTGTGGAATTGAATTTTCAAAAATAGGTAGCTCTAGTTGTTGTTCATAGCGGTGTTCCTTGTAGAACATCCAGCGCTTTATTCGATAAGGAAAGAGCCGAGATCCCTTCACCGGGAGTGACCTCTTTAGCAATAACTGGCAAATGCTACAACCCTCAATTTTGTCTTTTGATTGCTTTTCTAGTTTTTTCTTTGCATAGTGGTATTTGTGAAATATCCTGCACCTTATTCGATAAGGAAAGAGCCGACGATCCCTTCACCGGGAGTGACCTCTTTAGCAAAACTAGTAAAAGCCCCAAAACACTCCATTTAAATCATTTGATTCTACAACGATATCAAGCTCATTACGCAAAGGGTTTTCTTAAAAATCTGTCGTAGCCCTCCGTCATTTCAGATAAATACTTCATAGTATTCGTGCTGCGTTTGTTGACCTCCGTCAAGGCGTAGTATGCGGTAGCTATTTATGCTTATCTGTATAAGCATACGATGCGATTGGATTAGGGTAGTCGTGTGGCCTTGTTGACCTCCGTCAAGGGTCGTGCGGGTGGGTTTAATTCAATCAGGAAATGAAGGGTTGAACTTAACTAGTAGCTTATGCTTTGTTGACCTCCATCAAGGTCATAGGACGCTAGGGGTAAAATATTATTGGGAGTTTCAAGTGTTGAAATTTGCAATGAGATTGCATACCTTCTATGAGATAGTTGGATCCCGATACCCACTGCGAGTAAGAGTTACTCATGGGAGAGTTTTACACATTACAATTAGCCGATCAAGTAGGTGTCTAGAAAGGTGTCAACGGGGTTACGCCCCTGGGAAAACGAGGTTTATTTTAATTAGGTCCGTGCGAAAACACGGGGAACCTCCCTCAAAGTACCGGCACTGGCCTGGCTGAAAGATTGGCGAAATTGTAGGATGTAATTAATCCCGGCTATTCTTTCCTTTTAGGGTTTGAAGGAAGATTTGACTAAAACAGTAGGAGCCGTCCTGATTAGATATATTAATAACCAATCTAATCTTGCAAGAGCATACGCTGAGTGTTTTCTTCTCTCTCTCTCCAGGTAGCGACCATATCACGCCTTAATCAAGATAATAATACGGATGTATTGACTGAACCTGCTTGTTATACCGCGCTAAGGAACGTTTGTCCCGCTCCAACTTATAATTGTTATAAGACAGAGAAGGAAATAGGGGATTACCAGAATTCCCGTGCCGCCCAAACGAAGAAACTGCATGATGATGCATCATTTTCGGGTGTGTTCATTACAAAGAACTGTTTCTCTGTATCCTTTACGTCCTGGGTATGAGATACTGTCACGACCCGAAAAAGAACATGACTGGCATTTGAATTATATGAAGTCTACAGGACCCCATCTAATTCAAGTAAGCCAAAAGCCCAGAAATCTAAAACCATTTGAAGAAATGTTTTATTAAAATAAGCCGAATATGCATTTTTAAAATCATAAGTCTATTCTAAAAATTTCGGCAGAGTTTTCTTTGTAAATACTGGCCCCAAAACGGGGTACAACATGAAAAATATATGCATAATGATAAAAAGCATCCCCAAGCGGGAGCTAGCTCTGCGTCAATTGACGGTCACAACCACGCAAGCAATATAATATACAACGCCGAAGGGCGAGGATCAAAACTCAAAGGAAACTCAAAATATCATGAAATCCATAATAATACAACGCGCGACTCTAAGGTCGAAAGAATATACAACAATGGTCATCTAAGTCTGAAATAAATACATGTCTAGTTGATGGAGTTTACTAGATACAATGAATAAAATAAAATACAACGGTGGTCACGATACAAGTGAACCCACCTACCAAGCAAATCACCCGGATGTTGGAGATAGTGCCCTCAAAGTCAATTATTGGATCACAGGCACGTGATTGCAATGATTGGGGGGATGACCTATCCCAGTAGGACAGTCTTACTCGATATGATAGTATGCTATCTGGTTTATCTTTATCATCGTGTACTGTTTTAGGTGACCTTACGAGTCGCTATTACACGTTGATAGAGCCCCTAGGATTCTTGCTTGACTACCAGCAGTATGAGGGTGATCATATAAGTGAGAGCTGGAGTCTATAAGCACATCCTTAAAAGGTCCCTAGTCGTGGGAGTTTCGAGACAGGGCATCGATACTCCAGAGTAGACTAGTGTATACAGTCGAGACCCCGACGAGGCGGTGGCCGGTCTCACAAGCCACTGGTGTCAGTTGGTTCACCTAAGATGTATACAGGTGCTCATTGGGTTATGAGTACACCGGACAGGACTCGCCGGGAACCTGCTAGTTGGGATTATACCAGACGTCAGATGGCAGTTCCCTGGTGACATGTGTACAGGTTAGTTCATCGACCTGAGATCGTCATTTGTCTCGTGTGAGTTCCCACTGTGCTTTGATTACTACCCTACCACGGCTCAAAGGAGTCGTGCAAACAGGTTTTAGTTGGGTACAGTCCCGAGCCACATGGAGGCAGTGAGCGGATCTTCAGGGGTTCGTCTCTCCCGGTATTGGGGGCGAGGTCGCGCTGTGTCTAGGAGAGCCAGAACATGAAAAGTCCTTGGTCAAGGCAGGAGATTTGCTGGTAGGTATTCCAGTAGTATCTCAGGGTGTTCTGAGCTACACTCCGACACGACTTGTACCGCTATTGGGGGTCTGACTTTTACCAACCCCCTAGGCCCGCCATGCGATGCTCATAGACGAACGGACCGGACTGTACGGATATTATCACTGAAAGGCTCAGTAGGGTGTCAGGATGAGTTCGCTCATCGACGTCCCTTTTGGTCAATACCTGGTAGCCCGTCACGTATTGGCTTATACCTCTGACGTGCTAGTGGTTAAATCCACAGCCATTGTGTTGACGAGTCTTTAGACTCCACCACACACACAGTTACTCAAGTTTCGGGCGAAACGCTGTAGAGGCCGTATGGAGATATGGCAGGGTTCGATCAGATACGTGCGGTATTGCACGGATCGTGATCGGACAGTTTTTACTAGCCGGCTTTGGCTTAAGCCGGATCCTGGTATTAGATTGTGTAGATTTTGTCTCTTTGCATTTGTGTTCAGTGGGAATACAAATGCGGGCATGTATTTGCAGTAGCGGGGTTTTCCTGTAATTTATTACGGGATCAGTTTTCTGAAGTTGCCAGTTTGCATTCCGTTCCGGCCGGTTTTCTTTTATTCCTTCACGACCGGACTTTCGATGGAGGGGGTTATTTGCACATTTGCAAATAACATTTGTGGAGGGGTTTTCTTGCACTTTGTGGCCTCTTCATCATGAGATTCTTTTCTTGTCATTCCTTGCATTTATTGAGAAGGGAAATGAAAAGATTGTGAGTGAGAATTTGGTGTGACCTTTTCTTTGCTTAATCTTAATCAATTCCTTTTTCCCACTTGATATATTCCATTCATATTTCCCTCCACCATTTTTCTTGATCATGGGGCCGGCCACTTTGAGGAGAAAAAGAGAGAGTGTTCCTTTTCTTTGGGTGTGGGAAATTAATCATCATACATGCTTGCTTGCTACAAATTTCTCACAACTCTTCAAAGTTCATCCTCATCCCTCCATCATGGAAACTACACAAAGCCCTAAAGAGACATGGATTCTACACTTATCTACAGCAAATCTTGGACACGTCGGCTAGCCAACTTCGCGCCCGAGTTGCCTCGGTCCACAGGTGGGAGCCCGTATACGAACCCGGCTACGTGGTGCTTTTCCGACGAGGAGGTGACGGACGGAGATTCCGCGGGAGATCGGAGTGGAGACGAAGACCGAAGGACACGGATCGCTTGGTATAGCTTCTCTACTCTTTTCTAGTTTGCTAGTAGCTAGGTTAATGGCCCGATCCGGGTGAAAAGTGCGCGGTAGTGCCGGTTTGCTAGTTTGCAAAATTTTTGTTTCCGCGTTTCCGGCGTCGGTTCGACGGCCGGGGCGCCGCCGCGGACTTACACCGGAATGGAAGCAGTGTGCCAGCAAAGCCGTAATGAAACCTGTACGGCAAAACCTGCAAGAAACTGTAGCACAACAGGGGTGAGTTTCCAACTCATGAGTAGAAAACATCACCAAGCAGAAATCGTATGCATGACACAATCCTAGGTCAATACGATCAAAATAAATAACCTCAAAATGATAAGTCTGAAGCATAAAAAGGTGGCAAGCGTAAACGTCTATACATAAGTGTAATCCCAGTGCTCGTGTCAGTGCCTCAGGTAGCAATATATCATATGTATAAGGTATGAATGTAAGGTAATGAAATGAGTGAGACAACTATTTTCTATTTTTAATGAGATATCTGTATGTATGAAAATCGAGTAACATCAGTGAAATCAACTGAGAAATCCGTGTCAAGCATCGACACAAAACATAAATCCCAATATCTCAACATCTCAGGCTCCGGCTGCCCGGACTGACCTATATCATCAAATCTCAATATCGCAAATCTCAAATATCAATATCTCAGGCATCCGTATCATCTGCGGGATCGGCCCGCGGGCTCCGGCAGAACGGATCAGCCTATAACCATCTCATGACTTTTGTCGGTATCCTCCGGATAACCGATGAGTCCAAATAATATCACCGGTAGGTAGTGCTCCCCTGCCAGGTTCATCGAATACAACTCGAGCTTCTTGCCCTGGGGTACCATACCAGGCCCACCATGTACCCGAGACGGTTCATCCAACTCCTCGAATCGGGTCTCCAAATCCAAAAGCAATCCTGAAAACTCATGGTGGACGACTCATACATCACGGGAAAACCGCAACTTGCATTTTTAAAAGGATAATAAGTTTATAAATCCTTGCAGTTTTCCTCCAAATCCAGAAATCTCAAGAAGGATCCGAAATCATTAATATCATGATATCAATAAACAATGAAAACCAGCATAAATCTCCGTAATACTGCATAACCAATGAATATATAGATGCATTTGATATCATGCAAAAAATTAACTAGCATAAGAAATCTAAAACATGTAGCAACTATTAGTTAGCAAGATATGTCAATGAAATAGTGTTTTCTAAAGTGTACGCGACATGGCAATTACCGATGATGATGTGTGTGAGCCGGCAAGTAAGTGTATGTGGAACATACGCATCATCGGTAATGGTGCTGGTGTCCTGATAGCGTGATTTCAATATTAACATATGAAAACACAAAATAAGCATGCGATGCGATGCGAACAGCAATAATGTCCGGGAGCTGAATATAACGCAACAATAAGGAATCTACAATACTATACATATGTCAATACTGTTTGCCTTTTGAAATAATACGAATCGTGGTGTTTTGAAAACAAGGGCTACGGTGTTTTGTAGAAAAAGTACGTCCTTTGAAATATCCGTAGTATCCCTTGGCCTGTCTTTAAAATACCTACGATTCGTTAGTTTTGAAATAGGTAGGAATCGAATCTAGTCTAACAACTACACTAAACTACAGGGCTGAGCTAACAGGCAAATCGAAGAGGGTAAGGAAAACCACCTATATATATATATATATATATATAACAGTCGGTGATCCCGCCTCAAAAGTATCCCATACGATACAATATCTATAATATGACATCCTCAAGTCAAGAGTGCAGATCTATCATCAATACATAGCTCGTACGGTAAATCCATCGTACGACATCCCAAATCAAGGTACGGGTCAAATATCACATTTATCACATTATTCATCTGGTATCCTCATTATCAAATATCATGATCCAGGGTACTGATCTACGTCTAGTACAACACTGATACCACATATGTATGCATGCGTGTGTATGAAAACACCACGTTAAAGGACCCGCTAAAACATCGTGTCGTATCTCAAAATACGATCCACGTCACATCACCGATCTCACGGCCTCAAGCCCATACTCATTGACTCATCTCCAATCCCAAGTACTATCCTCATAATCCCGTATAAGTATATGTATATGTGTATATGTGTATGTGTGTGTATACACACACATATCCCCATATACGCACAGGTAACAAAGTAAATGTATGTGTGCGTATGCGTGTATGCAAAATACTACCCTAGGGTTCGCGACTAAACACTAACTTACAAGTACACTATATTAATCCAAGTCATTCCATATCACATCCGTATAAGTATATATATAAAATAGATATAACGCATTTGCGTTCTAATACGAAACAGCGGGGGTGCTATACACTATCCACCCGACTTCCCCCGTAGATATATATCTACTCACCTTGCTTCTTGTGTGCCGATGCCGATGTTGCCATCTTCATCTTCAACGTCTCGACATCACGTGGGGTACCTACACATATAATCCAATCGCAATGCGTATTAAAATCCAATCGGAAAAACCCAAAACGGCACACGCTACGCTCATAGGTAAAAATCTATAGCCTCGCATGCAAACACGACCAATAACCCTAGTCGTTGACGTTCAAATGCCACACGACGGAAATGAATTACCAAATACTAAAATCCATGCTAAAATAAGTCGTAAAACAATGCGCCAACACAAGAAAATGATCCCAGATTTTACCCTAGGTGAAACCAGCCAAAGTTGCATATGCCAAGGGTCTAGTTTACTGGAGGTAAAGCTACAGAACCAACACGGATCCCAGAACCTCTGCTCTGGCCGCAAATTGCGGCCAGAAAGAATTTATCTACGGCCAGGGTGAAGAATTAGGGGCTTGGGTTTTGGGTATAGGGTCTAGATTGCCTGCTTGTCTCCCTGTGTTTGCAAAATAATTTTTAGGTTATCCGGGTGTTAGCAGATTTCAATGTACACTCACAGAATCAAAAATTCTTCCGATATCGGTTTTCTAAGTTCGCTAAAATGGGTTCTAGTCTCTGGTTTAGGTCTCCAATCAAATATCACAGGGGTTGTATAGCCTCTAGTAACCTTAATTTCACCTTTGAGTTCAACTCAAACCCTAATTCTCAACTTAAAGTTTTCATAGTTCCCAAAACCACACAAAATTGATTCTAATTTAACATGGATGCTAAAGCAATGGAAATTCTACACTAATGATGGAATAATTGTTATTGTATATGCCCTAGGGGCCATTATTGTATCATACTAGCTTGTATATTACTTAATGGAAGCTTGGGATATTCACAGTTATATTGACAATCTTGCTAAAAATGGTAGCATGCTACTTAGTTTGTGTCTACTTTAATATGTGAATATGTTTCTTGTAACATATCACTTATACATATTAGTAGAGACCATAGGATCTTTGCTTGATTACCAGCGTTGTGATGGCAGTCACACTAGTAGGGGCTGGGTAGTCTATAAGCAACATCCTATACTTGTCCCTAGTCGTAGGATTATCGAGACAGGGCATCGATACTCCGGAGTAGACTAGTGTGTACGCTTCTCATCCCAGTTGGGGAGATGGTCTGTCCCACAGCCATCAGTACGTCGTACTGGAGATAGTATACAGGTGCTCGTTGTGTTACGGGTACACCGGACAGGACTCGCAGGAGAACTGACTGGATAGTATTATACCTAACGTCAGATAGCAGTTCTCAGGTGACACGTGTGCGGATAGTCTGTTGACTTAAGGTCGTCATTTGTCTCGTGTGAGTTCCCACTGTGCTTTGATTACTACCCTACCACGGCTCAAAGGAGTCGTGCAAACAGGTTTTAGTCGGGCACAGTCCCGAGCCACATGGAGGCAGTGAGCGACTGTTAGGGATTCGTCTCTCCCGGTATAGGGAGTTGATATCGCACCGTGAACGGTTGGTCATTACCATAAGTCCCTGGACAGGGCTGATTGAGAATTACTACTGAACTGATCAGTTGATTCTCGCATGGTTTTGTGCCATACCGGCACGACTTGTACGATTATTAGGGGTCTGACATTTACCACCTCCCTAGACCATACAAACGATACTCTTAGACGAACAGACCAGACTGCGCGGATATTGTCACGGACAGGCTCAGTAGGAGTTCGGATGGGTTTCCTCATCGGCCTTCTTATCGACATCTACCTGGGGACCGTTACGTACAGCTAGTGCCGCTTGCGGTCTGTGGTTAAACCCACTGCCAGTGTAGTGTCAAGTCTTTAGAGTCCCACACAGAGAGTTTCGCTGCTCTAGGCGAAACGATATAGAGGTCGTATGGTTTTACGACAAGGGTTCGGACGCATACGTGTTTAAACGCACGTACGACGTTCGGAAAGTTTTTACTAGTTGGCTTTGGTTTAAGGCAGATTCTAGTATCAGATTATTGGATTTATACAGTCTAAGCTTTTCTGTGTTTTCACGGATAGGAGGGGCGTTCTCGTAATTTTGCGGGAAGCTTCTAGAAGCATGGTGACTTGGGGGTTAAGGTGGCATAAGCCTTTATTGCTTTAATGACTCATTTGTGTGATTCATCCATGGAGTTAATGATGCATTTATTAGCTAATGACTCATGAGATGAATCACACAAGGTGAATGAATCAAACATGATGATTAATCATTTGATAAATTATTATGGTTGATATATTCAAATGAGTTCATTATTTCAAGATGATTCTCATCATCACCTTCTCTTTCCTCAAGCTCTCTCATTCTTCAAACCCTAATCCTACCACTCATGAGTTGAGATCAAGGATTAGATAGACTTATTAATCCATAACCATACTCTATATCACCTAGGTACCTTTGATTAGCAAAAAAAGAAACCTAGTTACCTCAAGATTAGAGGTGAAGCTTGGTGTAGGAGGTCTCGGGTGGATCGTCTATTACGTGGAGAAGCCCGAGGAGGAGGTGGAGAACGAAAAGACGAAGGACACGGTTCATTAGGTATAATCACTTCTCATAATAGTTAACAACTTCTATGCATATGTTAGTTATCATTTAGCAATGATTTTTATGGTTAGTCGATAAGATCGTTTTTCATATTTCCGCCTCCCCGCACATCGTGGGGTGTAGTACATCGACTTACAGTGGTATCAGAGCCTTGCTAAACAATAATTAACTCATTAGCAAAGTCGTTACAATTTCGAACGCGAAACGAACCGGAAAAAACATCGATATCACTAAGTTTCTGTAGATTTTAAATTGAGGTCTAAAAATTTTTCAGGGACCTCCAGAATTACCTACAGGGAAATATAAGAATTATGGAGAAAATTGGGTGCATGAATCGACCAAACAGCCGCGGAACCACGGCCGATCCCACCGATCCGTCGTGGATCCGCGGCCGAGTTGAAGCCGATTCAGCCCAATTTTGCCTAGTAATTCTTCTGTGATGTTTTTGTCTTTTCTGGAATGTTTATTTTTTTGCTCAAGTCTCAGGTGCACAGAGATGTTTTGGAGTAGAATCTAAAGTGTTTGATCGATCGAAATTATACGATGTTTGCTAATTAGATTATATCTGTGAACTGTTTAATGTGTTCGTAAACCTCCCCTAACTGCTAGTATGTCGGTTGGCAGGGAGTTGCACATTTCCGTGATGATTTTAACTGTTTGTGATTATGAACTGTGTTGGATTGTTGTGATGATTAGCCGGGGTTTTGTGATGGGTTATTATATTAATTCATTCGATGTAATTGTAATATGTTGTAATATTATTTTGCGGGGCGCATCCAGGTTGCGGTTGTAGCCACCGTTGTATTATTTCATTTTACTGTTTATGATCCTAGGATAGACCCAAGGTGGGGTGCACAAACTACCGGGTACTTTGAAGTATTTAGTGGCCTACTCACGTTGTTGAGGGGGACCGCTTCACTTCGGGTACTTGGCATGTAGTTTGCCGTACCCGTAGGGGTCTGGGGTGGGGTAATGGCTATTCATCACAACTGTGTAATCCATCTTTCGTTGCAGGCTCAAAAGAAACGCGGATTTCTTATATATCCAATAATGTTTATCTGAGATCTGGAATGCCTATTATTGCATCTGACGAATGTACATTATCTATATATGATAGCTATTTAGACGTCACTTATGTTTTACACCCGCGCTAGCCCAGCCCCCGCTCTGTCGTTAGTTAAGTAACCTAACGGGTGATGACGGGCCCCGTGGCGAATGCGGATGGCATAAGAGGACGTTATATTTTCGTTGTTTTCTGCAATGATAGGATAAATGATGGGACGCATTATTATAATGCAAAGAAAATAAACCAAAGTTCAATCGTTGGAACAAATTTAAAAGAAACAACTCGGTTATTTTAAAAGAACAGAATTTTTAATTGCGGAGCTTTAACCATTCCTTTTAAAAAGCTATCAGGTTCCTTCGGTTATATCAAGTTCACTACGTTCGCGGTTTCGCCAAAACCATTTGTTGCCCTCCGTCATTTCATTTGGGTATTCAGTAGTATTCAAGCTATGTATTTTGACCAACGCCAAGGCATAATGTTTGGTAGCTGCTGGGTATTCATTTGTTGCATAGATAAATGAGTTATTTTGGGACAGTCGTATTATCATTTTGGCCAACGTCAAGGATATGTACGGATGGGTTCAAATTAACAAAGATAATGATGGGTAGAACTTGACATGTGACTTATGACATTTTGACCAACGCCAAGGTCATAAGAGCATGGGGCAAAAATTTATATCGGGAATTTCTAAAGAAACTGAAATTTGTAAAGAGATGCATACCATTCGTAGTTTGATGAATGTTGGTACGATTCCTTCAACATTATCATACGATGATATTTGGATCCTGATCCTACTGTGAGTATATACTACTCATCAGGAGATTCGTCACTTAACGATCAATGCTATAAACCAAGTAGGTGCTTAGAAAGGTGTCAGCGGGGTTACGCTGTAACATTTCAAAAAAATAAAATATTATTTTTAGGAATTTTCATAATTTAATATTAGTTTTTAATGAATATTTTAATATTTCGGTATAATTAAATACCGATAAATGGGGAAAATTCTGGAGAAAATTTTGGAAATTCTAAAATAGGTTATTTTGTGGAAATATGCCATTTTACAGTTTTTATGATGAATTATATGCGACTTTAGTGTTAATCGCGATCAAAAATCGCTCATTGGATTTTTGGCTTTTTGTGCAAAAATGTGCACATAACATTTTCCACACTTGTCACACTTGTTTCATGTTTTGGATTCATGGTAGCCTAGGGTTGAACCATGCTTAGATGACCATAGTGGTCTAACCCATTTGGTTAGGTTAATTAGCGTAATTAAGGGTTTTTAGATTTGTTAAAGGTGATTAGGGTTAGGGTTGACCTTGTATAGAGAGAGAGAGCCATGATGGTTGTTCATTTATTAAGAGAGAGAGAGAGAGAGGTGGCTAGGGTGTGCCATGATCCATCCCATTTCATAATCCCTTGTTGTCACGACCCGTAGGGTACGGAACGTGACTGGCACTTAAGTTACGAAACGTCTCAAGACGTCCGTAAAATAAGTAAGCCAAAGCCCAGAAACCAAAACCAAATAAGCAAAAGAATGAAGGAAAACCAATCAATTGAAAGCGAGTTTATCAAATGAGTCACATCAAGCCTTTTTAAAAACAATATCAATTTTTCCGAAAATTTCGGCAGAGTCTCCTTTGAAATACTGGCCCCCAAAATGGGTACAACAAGAATATATATGAATCCAAAAAATATGGCATCCCCAAGCGGAAGCTAGCTCTTCGCCACAAGGCGGTCACAAATCCCACGCAATATAAAACAACAACATGCAAAATAATCATAAAGAAGCATGAGAAAAACTGCATGTCGACTCAAGTAAGCTCGACCCCAAATACAGCATAAAAGTCTACAAACCTCACAGTCTCATCTCTAGGTCAATATACAATAATACTGGTAGATACAGTAGATGGAGTACACTAGATACAAGGATATACAAGGTGGTGCAAAAATAATAATATAACCCACCTAAGAGCAAAACCTCGAGTCCAGGCAAAAGAGGCAAAAGAAGCAAGTGCGCCCGCCGCTACTGTACTGACGGAGCGGACCTGCAAAAGACTGTGGCACAACGGGGGTGAGTTGCCAACTCGTGAGTAATAAATAACATCTACACAGGCTATCGAATGCATGCACACAAGCATCCTAGCATCTATAATACAAGTATGGCAGGACATAATAGCAGGTATGTATGCAATATGAATATACTAGCAAGTATGAATGCAATGTGAATCAACTCATGATCTGAATGTGTAAGTATAAGAATCATGTTTTTCCTTTAGGAACCTCTTTTGAAATACCAGCATAATACCACTAGAATCAACAAGAACCTGTGTCCAGCAACGACACCTCAAAACTATCACAATCTCATATATCCATGTCATAGTATCTCTGGCCTCAGCCATCCGGCTGACCCATCTCAATATCAATATCTCATCATCTCGCGGCCACGGTCGGTATCCTCTGGATATCCGCCGTCCCAAACAGTCACCGGTAGGTAATCCACCCCCTGCCAGGCTCATCGTCAGCACCACGAGCTTCTTGTCCCGGGGTACCTTACCGGGCCCACCATGTACCCGAGACGGTTCATCCAACTCCTCGAAACGGGTCTCGAAAACCATAGCAAACTCATGGTGGACGACACTTACATCACTAGAAAACCGCAATTTACATATTTTAAAAATATAATAAGTTTAGAAATTTTGCGGCTTTCTCCGAAATCCAGAAATATCATAAAATCTCAAGAAACCCTCATAAGTGAATATGTCAATGATAATGAATGCATATGGTATCAATAATCAAGTTGCAATGTGTGATTAATAGACTAGGCATGAACAAATAATATGATGAGGTACATGCACATGAATAGCAATCCTACGATTTCATTTTAAGGAATTAAAGGCAATAGCACAAGTTTAAGTATCAATTATAGTAAAAGGTTTCAATTTATAGGTTATCTAGTGTGGTGGCATGGCAATTACCAGGACGTGGGTGTAAGCATGAATAGTGCTCGTGCTGCATATAAAAACCCTGGCAATGGTGCAGGTGTCCTATAAAATGGGTTCGCATATGTATGTCAATATAAGTCATGAATGTAGCAAATAATCATACAAGTATTACACCCCTAATTTCTAACATTACTAAGAATCTTTTTAAGTTACTTAAACTATTGGGCGACTTGCGCCATCCAACGATAGTCCCCCGTAGATGTTACATCTACTCACCGGAATCCCTAGCTAGTCACGTCCAATCACCGCTTTCCCCTTTCGTGCCGCGTCTGACGTCTCCGCGACCGAACCTGGAATTTACATCAACACTAAACATAAGGTTACATACCAAGAACGACGCAAAACCCAAACGAAAATACTAACGTTCACAAGCTAGGTACAACGTGCACAAGGTGCGCGGAACACACGCGAAAATCGCAAAAACTAACTAAAACGTCGATTTGGTCGCCCGGAAAAAATAAAACCCGAACACCCAAAAATCCACACTCACGCATCCTAAATGTCATAGGATATGCCAAAAATATCATCAAGATATCGCAATTAATTCATCACAATATTTTATAACAAACTAGTAAGCTAGAAATTTGCAATTTGGTGCAAACATCGACAATTAGCGACAAAGTTATCACAATCCAACACAAACATCCAACCACACAACTAGTTAGCCACAATAACACAATTTTAACTCATTTACCATGCTACAAAACCCATTATCCAAACACAACCCTTTCTTGAATTTTGGTAATTAGCAAACTTAAACCAAACTATACATGAAAAACCTTAATTTAACACTAGATTTTAGCCTAATAAGCAAGTTAACCACTTAGATTAAGGTTAGCAAAACACTAGATAGCAACATAAATTTAATTAACTAAATAATAGTTTCTAAAACCCTAGTTAACTCAAACCATTAACTTTAAAAAAACTAGAATGAAACTAACACTAAATTAACACTAAAACAATTTAATTTAAGAAACTTAACCAAAAGAATTTAACTAGGTAGAATTTATACCTCAAACTAGAGATCTAGCAAGAACAATTTGCTTCCAAAGATGCCTCCTTTCACCAAGATTTAAACCCATTTAGGTTTGAAAAGAGAGGAAATAGGGTTTTGCTTTGAAATTGTGAAGAAATTTGTTGATTTTGTTGAATTTTGATGGAATTTCCTTGAAGAAAATGAGAGAAAAGAGAAGGAAAAATAATGGAAGGGGGGGAGCTGCTCTCGGCCAGCACAAATGAGAGGGGGATGGTGTGGGGTGTGGGAAAAGTCAAGGTCAAATCATACCCAAAGTCAAATACACCATACCTCCAAAATACTATATTTTAAAACCTGCACATTCAACTCAATTCATCCCTAACAAAAGAATTTTAAAACAAAAGAGAGAGGGAGAATTTTCTGCAGTTTGGGCCAGCCAAGGAGATGTGAGGATGTGTGTGTGAGAGTGCACAAAAAAAAATTTGCAAAAAGACCCCCTACAAGTCCAAAATTGCAAGTTTAAGCTTAAATTCAATAAATTTCGTTTTCTATAATAAAAATTAGTTAAAACTTAAAATAAAATACTAAAAATTTATGTTACAACTAGATTTAATTAACATGATTTTAAAGCTTAAATTTAGCCCATTTAAATTTGTATTTATCGCTAATTTAATGTATTTTCTTACCGTCTTAAAATAATATTAAAAAAATGAAAAATTAGGGAAAATTTTTAAATGACCAGAATTTCATAAGTAACTCATTTGCTACTAAAAACAAGCAATTACCTATCCAAATTAGGTATAATTAGTCCTAAACTGTAAAATAACAAAAAGACGGTTTACGGAAAAATACCGAATTTTCACCGATTTTCGGGAAAACACCAAAACGACTTTTCAAGGCGCTACAATCTTCCCCCCTTAAAGAAATTCGGTCCCCGAATTTAAAAATATAACTACGCGTACCTTCAAAGAGATGGGGATATTTCTTCCTCATCTCGCCCTCGGTCTCCCAGGTAACCTCCTCGCTGCTCGGGCTACGCCAAAGGACCTTGACGGTTGGTATAATCTTCGATCTCAACTTCTTCACCTGCCGATCCAGGATGGCCACCGGCTGCTCTGCAAAAGAAAGGTCGCGCTCTAGCTGGACTGTCGGATGCTGAATCGCATGCGAAGGGTCGTGAAGGTACTTGCGGAGCATCGAAACATGGAAGACGGGGTGAACATCGGGAAAGCTGGGTGGAAGAGCCAAACGATATGCAACAGCGCCGACACGCTCGAGGATCTCGAAGGGACCTACGAATCTAGGGCTAAGCTTCCCCTTTCGCCCAAAACGCATCACGCCCTTCATCGGAGAGACCCTCAGAAAAACATGGTCGCCAACTGCGAACTCTAATCTGCGACGGCGCCTGTATGCATAGGATTTCTGCCTGCTCTGAGCCGCTCTCATCCGGTCTCGGATCAACTGTATCTTCGCTGTCGTCTCCTCAACAAGCTGCGGCCCCAGTATACTGCTCTCGCTGAGCTCTGTCCAACAAACGGGCGATCTGCATCTCCTCCCATACAATGCCTCGAAAGGTGCCATCTAAATAGTATCCTGGAAGCTATTGTTGTAGGAGAACTCCACTAACGGTAAATGACGATCCCAGCTACCGCCAAAGTCTAAAACGCACGCTCTGAGCATGTCCTCGAGAGTCTGAATGGTCCGCTCTGACTGTCCGTCGGTCTGCGGATGAAACGCTGTGCTGAAGCTCAAACGAGTGCCCAAAGCCTCCTGAAGTCTCTGCCAAAGTCGGCTGGTGAACTGGGTGCCTCGATCTGACACGATACAAGTCGGTACGCCATGCAACCGCACGATCTCGTCGATGTAAAGCTGGGCATACTGAGCGAAGCTGAAAGTCGTCTTCACTGGCAGGAAGTGAGCCGCTTTCGTCAATCGATCTACGATCACCCAGATGGAGTCATACCCTCGACTGGTCCTGGGTAGACCCACAACGAAATCCATCGAAATCTGCTCCCATTTCCACTCCGGAATGGGTAGCGGCTGTAGCTCTCCTGCGGGCCTCTGGTGCTCGGCCTTGACTTGCTGACAAGTCAGGCATCTCGATACAAACTCCGCAATGTCCCTCTTCATCCCGTCCCACCAGTAGGTCTCTCTCATATCATGGTACATCTTGGTGGAACCGGGATGGACACTATACACTGATCGGTATGCCTCCTCAAGAATGTCGCGCCGCAATCCATCAGCATCTGGTACGCACAGTCTAGATCCATATCGTAAAATCCCCTGATCGTCAATCACGAACTCGGAAAATCTGCCCTGTCCCATCTGTGCCATGATCTCTGAGCAACGGTCGTCACTGCGCTGTGCCTCATATATACGGTCAAGCAACTGTGGGCGTGCACGAATATGCGCGAGCTGTCCCCCTGTCTGAGTGAACTCGAACTCAACTCGGCTGTCGCATAACATCTGCCAATCTGCTGACGACTGCCTCTGCACTGCGCGCAAACACGATAGACTACCCCCGGGCCTCCTGCTCAAAGCATCTGCCACCACATTCGCCTTGCCTGGGTGATATAAGATCTCGCAGTCGTAGTCTTTCACCAACTCCATCCAACGACGCTGTCTGAGGTTCAGGTCTCGCTGCTGAAATATGTATTTTAAGCTCTTGTGGTCTGTGAATATTTGGCACGACTCGCCATATAGGTAATGTCGCCAAATCTTCAATGCAAAGACCACTGCAGCCATCTCCAAATCGTGAGTGGGGTAGTTCTGTTCATGCTTCTTCAACTGCCGAGAAGCATATGCGATCACCCGGCCATGCTGCATCAATACGCATCCTAACCCCACTCGCGAAGCATCACAGTAGACCACAAATCCGCCTGATCCCGAGGGCAAAGATAATACCGGTGCCGTAGTCAAACAAGTCCGTAGCTGCTGAAAACTGCGCTCGCACTCCTCTGTCCAAATGAAAGGAACTCCCTTCCGGGTCAAACTGGTCAAAGGTGCAGCTATACGGGAGAAGTCCTGAACAAAACGCCTGTAGTAGCCCGCCAGGCCTAGAAAACTACGGATCTCAGTAACCGATGTAGGTCGGGGCCACTACTGAACAGCCTCAATCTTCTTCGGGTCCACACATATGCCGTCTCTCGTAACCACGTGACCCAAGAATCCGACGCTGTCCAGCCAGAAAGCACACTTGGAGAACTTTGCGAACAGCTGGTGCTCCCTCAGAGTCTGTAACGTAATCTGCAAGTGCTGCTCGTGCTCCTCTCTGCTCCGGGAGTACACCAAGATATCGTCGATAAACACGATGATGAACAAGTCAAGATACGGCCTGAAAGTACGGTTCATCAAATCCATGAATGCTGCTGGGGCGTTGGTGAGTCCGAACGACATCACCAAAAACTCATAGTGGCCATAGCGGGTACGGAAAGCTGTCCTCGGTATATCCTCCTGTCGAACTCGCAGCTGATGGTATCCTGATCGTAAGTCGATCCTCGAAAAATAACCCGCGCCCTGGAGCTGGTCGAACAAATCATCAATGCGTGGCAACGGATATCTGTTCCGAATGGTAACTTTGTTCAGCTGGTGGTAGTCGATACATAAGCGCAAACTTCCGTCCTTCTTCTTGACAAACAGGACCGGAGCACCCCACGGAGAAACACTAGGTCGAATAAGCCCCTTCTCTAACAAATCCTGCAGCTGATCCTTCAGCTCTCGAAGGTTTGCCGGGGCCATCCGATAAGGCGGTATAGAAATAGGCCCCGAGCCGGGAATCAAATCGATGCAGAACTCAACATCGTGCTCAGGTGGTAGCCCAGGTAGCTCATCAGGGAAAACATCAGGGAACTCATAAAAAACCGGGACCCGGTCCAAAGGAACCTCTGCAGCTCGAGTATCACAAATATACGCTAAGAATCCCTGACATCCCTTCCGCAAGAGCTGACCAGCGCGAAGAGACGAAATCAAGCTGGGAAGGGTGACGCTGCGGTCTCCCTGAATAACAAGGACTGGCTCTCCCGGAAAGCTAAATATGACTGCCTTCTCACGGCAGTCCACCGAAGCATAACAAGTGGCTAGCCAATCCATGCCCAGAAGCACATCAAAGTCCAACATATCGAGGAGAATCAAATCAACTGATGAATCCCTCTCCCCGATACGAACGGAACACAATCGAAATACAAAACGAGCGACAAACGACTCGCCTACCGGAGTAACAACAACAAGCGGATGATCTAACGACGATGACTCAAGGCCCAACATCGGTGCAAAGTGTGTAGAGACGTACGAATGTGTAGAACCTGGGTCGAATAATACCCGTGCGTCGAAAGAGCAAACTGGCAAGGTACCTGTCACAACGGCATTGGATGCCTCCGCATCCTGCGGTGTCAAAGCAAAAACTCGGGCCTGTCCTCCACCGATAGCGGGATGACCTCGACCTCGGCCTCTGCCTCCTCGTCCTTTCTGAACAGGACCGCCCCGTCCACGGCCTCTGGGTGCACCTAACTGGCGTGGAGCATCGCCTGTGGTAGGAAGTAGGGCTCTCTGAGGAGGGGGTAGTGATGGTGGTAGGGTCACATGCGGAACTGTCGCTGCTCCCTGTCGTCGCGCCGGACAGTCTCTGACAAGATGGTGCGGACTCCCGCACCCAAAACACCCTGGCGACGGCTGCTGCCCCTGGGGATAAGAACCATATAACTGTCTCCGTCCAAATTCTCTGCCAGGCCTATCTCTTGGAAAGAATCTGGCGTGCTGCCTCTGAGACGGTACATCGGTGCGAATCCTCTTCGGCCCAGAAACGGCCGAAGTCTGTGATATGCGTGCCTCCATCCGTAATGCCGTATCTATAGCAGCTGAATAAGAGTCGTAGTGCTGGGCGCCAATGGCAAGATATAGCTGGGCATCAAGTCCCTGTACGAACCTCTTCACCATCTTCTCTTCGGTATCCACCAAATACTGAGCATATCGGGATAACTGTGTAAACTGGATGTCATACTCAGACACCGTCATCCCAGGTGTCTTGACTAAGGCCTCGAAGCTACGAGCTCTGGCGTCACGAACGCTCTCTGGGAGGAAACGAGCTAGAAAGACCGCTGTAAACTCGGCCCAAGTCATAGGCGGTAGACCTGCAGCTCGACCTCTCAAAACTGACTCCCACAATGTCTGCGCGAGACCCTCTAGTCGGAAACTCGCAAGCTCTACCCATCGATCATCCGAACATCTCAGCGAACGGCAGATCCTGGTTAAACTGTCAAGGAACGTCTGTGGGTCCTCCGCTGCCTTGGTGCCGGTGAATACTGGAGGTCTCAGCCTCATGAAATCCTGTAGCGAAACCGGAATGGCCACGGTGGTAGTAGTAGGAGCAGGTATCATGGTCGTCTGTGATGTAGTAGGTACGTCATCCGGCCTCGGTGTACGACTGGCTGCAACTAGGGATCCTACCATCTGACGTAGCTCCTGCATGCCCCCCATCATCTGTCGCAACTCCTCCATACGAGTCTCGAGCCTATCCATACGGCCTGGGGAAAGTGGATCGGTCTGTACCCGCGGCGTAGGCATACCACCCTGCTCAGTCCTAGTCTCGGACGAGCCAGCTCGAATCTCGTCTCGGGCGGCAGCCCTCTGTGCCCTCGTAGCCTTCGGCGGCATAGTGGCTGTTACAGGAAAACAGATAGTAAGAACAGTGCAATAGAATCATAGGATACACGGAATTGAAGAAGGAATTTCAAGCAAGTATATCCTAAAGTCACTTAGGCGGAGTACCGTATCGCAAGTATGCCGCGGACATACACACGCTACGTTACCCTACTTAAGTCACTTACTCCATCTACCAAGGATCATCCTACACTCAAAAAGGTAAAATCTATCGCTCTGATACCAACTTTGTCACGACCCGCAGGGTACGGAACGTGACTGGCACTTAAGTTACGAAACGTCTCAAGACGTCCGTAAAATAAGTAAGCCAAAGCCCAGAAACCAAAACCAAATAAGCAAAAGAATGAAGGAAAACCAATCAATTGAAAGCGAGTTTATCAAATGAGTCACATCAAGCCTTTTTAAAAACAATATCAATTTTTCCGAAAATTTCGGCAGAGTCTCCTTTGTAAATACCGGCCCCTAAAATGGGTACAACAAGAATATATATGAATCCAACAAATATGGCATCCCCAAGCGGGAGCTAGCTCTTCACCATAAGGCGGTCACAAATCCCACGCAATATAAAACAACAACATGCAAAATAATCATAAAGAAGCATGAGAAAAACTGCATGTCGACTCAAGTGAGCTCGACCCCAAATACAGCATAAAAGTCCACAAACCTCACAGTCTCATCTCTAGGTCAATATACAATAATACTGGTAGATACAGTAGATGGAGTACACTAGATACAAGGATATATAAGGTGGTGCAAAAATAATAATATAACCCACCTAAGAGCAAAACCTCGAGTCCAGGCAAAAGAGGCAAAAGAAGCAAGTGCGCCCGCCGCTACTGTACTGACGGAGCGGACCTGCAAAAGGCTGTGGCACAACGGGGGTGAGTTGCCAACTCGTGAGTAATAAATAACATCTACACAGGCTATCGAATGCATGCACACAAGCATCCTAGCATCTATAATACAGGTATGGCAGGACATAATAGCAGGTATGTATGCAATATGAATATACTAGCAGGTATGAATGCAATGTGAATCAACTCATGATCTGAATGTGTAAGTATAAGAATCATGTTTTTCCTTTAGGAACCTCTTTTGAAATACCAGCATAATACCACTAGAATCAACAAGAACCTGTATCCAGCAACGACACCTCAAAACTATCACAATCTCATATATACATGTCATAGTATCTCTGGCCTCAGCCATCCGGCTGACCCATCACAATATCAATATCTCATCATCTCGCGGCCACGGTCGGTATCCTCTGGATATCCGACGTCCCAAACAGTCACCGGTAGGTAATCCGCCCCCTGCCAGGCTCATCGTCAGCACCACGAGCTTCTTGCCCCGGGGTACCTTACCGGGCCCACCATGTACCCGAGACGGTTCATTCAACTCCTCGAAACGGGTCTCGAAAACCATAGCAAACTCATGGTGGACGACACTTACATCACTAGAAAACCGCAATTTACATATTTTAAAAATATAATAAGTTTAGAAATTTTGCGGCTTTCCCCGAAATCCAGAAATATCATAAAATCTCAAGAAACCCTCATAAGTGCATATGTCAATGATAATGATTGCATATGGTATCAATAATCAAGTTGCAATGTGTGATTAATAGACTAGGCATGAACAAATAATATGATGAGGTACATGCACATGAATAGCAATCCTACGATTTCATTTTAAGGAATTAAAGGCAATAACACAAGTTTAAGTATCAATTATAGTAAAAGGTTTCAATTTATAGGTTATCTAGTGTGGTGGCATGGCAATTACCAGGGCGTGGGTGTAAGCATGAATAGTGCTCGTGCTGCATATAAAAACCCTGGCAATGGTGCAGGTGTCCTATAAAATGGGTTCGCATATGTATGTCAATATAAGGCATGAATGTAGCAAATAATCATACAAGTATTACACCCCTAATTTCTAACATTACTAAGAATCTTTTTAAGTTACTAAAACTATCGGGCGACTTGCGCCATCCAACGATAGTCCCCCGTAGATGTTATATCTACTCACCGGAATCCCTAGCTAGTCACGTCCAATCACCGCTTTCCCCTTTCGTGCCGCGTCTGACGTCTCCGCGACCAAACCTGGAATTTAGATCAACACCAAACATAAGGTTACATACCAAGAACGACGCAAAACCCAAACGAAAATACTAACGTTCACAAGCTAGGTACAACGTGCACAAGGTGCGCGGAACACACGCGAAAATCGCAAAAACTAACTAAAACGTCGATTTGGTCGCCCGGAAAAACTAAAACCCGAACACCCAAAAATCCGCACTCACACATCCTAAATGTCATAGGATATGCCAAAAATATCATCAAGATATCGCAATTAATTCATCACAATATTTTATAACAAACTAGTAAGCTAGAAATTTGCAATTTAGTGCAAACATCGACAATTAGCGACAAAGTTATCACAATCCAACACAAACATCCAACCACACAACTAGTTAGCCACAATAACACAATTTTAACTCATTTACCATGCTACAAAACCCATTATCCAAACACAACCCTTTCTTGAATTTTGGTAATTAGCAAACTTAAACCAAACTATACATGAAAAACCTTAATTTAACACTAGATTTTAGCGTAATAAGCAAGTTAACCACTTAGATTAAGGTTAGCAAAACACTAGATAGCAACATAAATTTAATTAACTAAATAATAGTTTCTAAAACCCTAGTTAACTCAAACCATTAACTTTAAAAAAAACTAGAATGAAACTAACACTAAATTAACACTAAAACAATTTAATTTAAGAAACTTAATCAAAAGAATTTAACTAGGTAGAATTTATACCTCAAACTAGAGATCTAGCAAGAACAATTTGCTTCCAAAGATGCCTCCTTTCACCAAGATTTAAACCCATTTAGGTTTGAAAAGAGAGGAAATAGGGTTTTGCTTTGAAATTGTGAAGAAATTTGTTGATTTTGTTGAATTTTGATGGAATTTCCTTGAAGAAAATGAGAGAAAAGAGAAGGAAAAATAATGGAAGGGGGGGAGCTGCTCTCGGCCAGCACAAAGGAGAGGGGGATGGTGTGGGGTGTGGGAAAAGTCAAGGTCAAACCATACCCAAAGTCAAATACACCATACCTCCAAAATACTATATTTTAAAACCTACACATTCAAGTCAATTCATCCCTAACAAAAGAATTTTAAAACAAAAGAGAGAGGGGGAATTTTCTGCAGTTTGGGCCAGCCAAGGAGATGTGAGGATGTGTGTGTGAGAGTGCACAAAATTTTTTTTGCAAAAAGACCCCCTACAAGTCCAAAATTGCAAGTGTAAGCTTAAATTCAATAAATTTTGTTTTCTATAATAAAAATTAGTTAAAACTTAAAATAAAATACTAAAAATTTATGTTACAACTAGATTTTAATTAACATGATTTTAAAGCTTAAATTTAGCCCATTTAAATTTGTATTTATCTCTAATTTAATGTATTTTCTTACCGGCTTAAAATAATATTAAAAAAATGAAAAATTAGGGAAATTTTTTAAACGACCATAATTTCATAAGTAACTCATTTGCTACTAAAAATAAGCAATTACCTATCCAAATTAGGTATAATTAGTCCTAAACTGCAAAATCACAAAAAAACGGTTTACGGAAAAATACCGAATTTTCACCGATTTTCGGGAAAACACCAAAACAACTTTTCAAGGCGCTACACTTGTGTTCTTTCACTCCCTCTCACACATTAGCCTCAATTGTCCAACTCCAGCCAACATCAGCAGCAACAGGAGTAACTCAGCAGCAGCAGCTGCTGAAACAATACATCAGCCAACCCTACACCAGCTGCACACAACTTCAACACTTCACCACAAATACATCAAACCCCTTCTTTAGCTGCTGCTGCAACACAAATACACAAAATATAACCAAATCAACAGCAGCAGCTTCAGCCAGAGCAGCAGCAGCAGCTAAGGCAACAACAACAACAATAGAATCAGCATCAGCATCTGTTGCAACAGCCACTTCAGCCCAAAACTTCAGCAGCACCAACCCACTTCTCCTTCTTCCCTTCTCCTTCATCCTAGGACCCTCTTGAGGTATAATCTTGCAATCTAACTCCTTTCTTGTTAGGTTATAGTTGTTGAGCTAAAATTTAGTGTTATTATGTAGATTAGTGCTAGTTTAGGAAAATTTGAGTGAGATTTGGCCAAATGTTGGTTTTGAATGTTAGTATAGCCTTATTAGGTGTGTTTGAGACCAGCTAACCCAAGATTGTTCCAGATTTCACCAAACACCAGATTTTTTCGACTTGGCGTAAATTAGCAATTTTGTCGATTTTGTGACCTTTCTGGAAACTGCTACAACCCGAGGTACCCTAAAATAAAATTGACTTGGCAGTGAGATGTGCAGGCTGGTAGAATCCAACACCCAAAACCCTAGACCCCACCTCCTTTTCCTGGCCGCCATTTAATTCCCCCTGGCCGCAATTTGCGGCCAGAGCAGGGTGAAACCCCCTCATTTTTGGTGCACGGCTCTTTTACCTGTAAACTTGACCCTGGGTATGTCTAGTTTTGACTGATTCCAGTTAGGGTAAAATCTGGGTTGATTTCCTTGAGTTGGCGCATGATTTACGACTTGTTTTAGCATGGATTTTTGATATTCGATGAGTCGTTTCTGTCGGGTGGCGTTTGAACGCCAAAGGCAGAGGGTTATTAGCTGTGATTGCACGCGAGGCCACAGGTTTTTACCTATGGGCGTAGCGTGCACCATTTTGATTTCCGACATGTTTTTCATGTGTTTTAGCGTTTGATATCCTTGTAGGTACCCCACGTGGCGTCGAAGCGTTGGAGATGCAAATGGCGACATCGGCATCGACACACATAAGCAAGGTGAGTAGATTTATATCTACGGGAAGAAGTCGGGTGGATGGCGTATAGCACCCCCGCAGTTCGTGGTGATGTATACAGATGCGTATACACACCAACAATCATTCTATGTTATTTAGGATTTATGATGATGTTTAGGATGGATATTGGTGTGTTGGATCGACTTAGTGTCGCGAAACCCTAGAGTAGTGGGTGCACTACACATACACACACACATACATACTTGCATACATCCTTGTTCATATGTGGTTATGGGATTCTGTCTAGTTATGCGTTCATATGGGTATGGGACCACGTGTTCACATACGGATTGGAGGATGATACTTGGGTTTGAGATGAGTCGATGATATTTGATCCGAGATTATGATATCGGTGATATGGTAAAATTCATATTTGAGATACGCCTTGATGCTTTAGCGGATTTTGGGATGATGATGCCATAGGAATAGTGATATATATATTAAATGATCGACATGTGACTATGTTATGAGATATGATATGTTAGGAGGTTGATGATAGGACGCATTGGGCGATATATACTCCTTGTGATGATATGTGCTGATGATATCGATTTATACGAGACTGTCGATCAGTAGTCAGATCATGACTATAGTGATGATATTAGCTTTGTACTAGACGTAGGTCAGTACCCGGATTATGATATTTGATAAAGAGAATACCGGATGAATGATATGACGAATGTGATATTGACCCGTACCCAGATTTGGGGATGCCGTACGACGAATTCACGTACGGGCTATATTTTGATGTTTGATCCGCCCTCTTGACTTGGGAATAACCGATTATAGAGATATGGTATCGGATGTGATATTATCGAGGCGGGATCACCGACTCTATATATAAATATATATGTATCGACTCAGAGATTAGGCGGTTTCCCTTACCTGCGGTTAGCCTATTAGCTCAGCCCTATAGTTGGTGTAGCTGTATGACTCTTATGACATTAGATGCAGTTTAGTTATTATTGTGTTTAGTATTCAGCTCCCGTGCATTATTGTTGTTTCTCTGCATCGCATACTGTTGTGATTCATATTCCATTATTGATATCATGCTGTTAGGACACCAGCACCATTACCAATGATGCGTATGTACCACGTACACTTATTTGCCGGCTCACACACATCTTCATCGGTAATTGCCATATCACGTACACTTAGAGAATATTATTGCCTGATTTAGCTTGTTAGCTAGTAGTGACATGATATTAGTGTACTTTCCTTATATGCCAGCTTGACATTGTAGTTATTACTTGTCACATCATGCATACTGTTGTTCATTATATGCCGCATTCATGGATTCTCATGCTTATATTCATGATTTTACATGCTATTGATGATTTGGATTCGGGCCGGTCTGGACTGACGGCGCCCTGGATATTGAGATTTGAGATATTGAGGTACAGAGATTGCGGCACAGAGATATTGAGATATTTGGATACTTGTTTTGTGTCGATGCTAGGCACTGTTTAAGCTGATTTCATTTATGATACCTCATTTTAAAAATACAGAAATCTCACAAATTTATGAAAGCAGTTTTCTTCAGTACATGCATTCTGTTTCATGCATTCATACATCATCCGTATACATATTGCTACCTGAGGTACTGACACGGGCACTTGGGATTACACTTGGGTTAGATATTTACCCTAACCATGGTTATAGATTGCTGGCTATATATTTGAGGTTTATATATTATGATCGTATGGCCTAGGATTGCGTCATACATACGATTTTCTGTTCGTAGATCTTTTTCTACTCACGAGTTGGCAACTCACCCCGTTGTGCCCCAGTTTCTTGTAGGTCTTGCCATACAGGTTTCATTACGGCATTGCTGGCACTGCTTCTTTCGGGTGACTTGCTAGTAGGTGGGTTTATTTGTATCGTACCCATCATTATACATTGTATATTATTATTCAGTTGTATCTAGAAGTTCCATCAACCAAACATGTACTTATTTGAGATAGAGACCAGTGATGTTTATTCTTTCAACCTTAAAGTCGCGCGTTATATTTCTGTGGATTTCGTGCTGGTTGAGTTTCCTTCTCTGTTGTGATCCTCGCCTTTAGGCGTTATATATTATGTTGCAAACTGGTTGATTTTAAAATGGTTTTTCCTACACTCTACTACATTTCTTGGTTTGGATTTCTGGGTTTTCGGCTTACTTAGAATATGTACGCCTTGAGACGTTCGTAGTCTAAGTGCCGGTCATGTTCCGTACTTTCGGGTCGTGACATACGCCCCCAGAGAAAAGAGGTTCTTTAATTAAGGAACTTCGCGAAAGCGTTGGAAAACCTCCCTCGAAGTATCGACACTGGCCTGGCTGAACGGTTAAGCAAGTATTGTACGGTGAGAATAGTCCTGGCTAGTTCTTCCTTTTTGGTTTGAGGAGGGATTCGAGAAACAGTGGGAGCCATCCTGTTTAGATAAATTAAAAACCACTCTAAACTTGCAAGAGCATCATGCTAAAGTGTTTTCTTCTCTCTCTCTAATTGCAGCGACCTTGTAACCATGACTAGGTTACATCTAGATAACAATTTGACTGAATCTGACTTATATGACTGGCAAAGATCTGTCCAGATGTCCATTGCCTATGACAAGCTGGACCACCCTATTACTACTCAAGATCCCGCCGTCCCAAGTCCAGTTTCCACCGTCGCAGATATGGATATCCGTCAGACAAAGGAAAAGGATAAGACGAAAGCCAAGTGTCCCGTGTTGGCTTCAGTTGATGGTGTATACCAGAAGCAGCACGAGAAGATGGACTCAATTTCCATCTTTCTCCATAACAAAGATTTATATGGAGAGCAATCTCATATCGCAAGATATAAGACCTCGAACGAATTAATTCAAGCGAGGTTGGCTTTCGGGTCATCTGTAGGGGACAACGTCCTTACAATGACTAGCTATATTGATGAGCTTAAGGACCTGGAGACCACGTTGGGAAATAGGTCAGATACTGACTTGATTCTTCAGTCTCTGCCTTCTACCCTGAAGGAAACCAGGATAGTAGAAGGAAAGAGAAGGGCAGAAGTTTCGGGACTGAATGTAGTAAAAGAGGGACGTTCCTATTGTTATGGGATTGGGCATTGGCAGAAAGATTGCAGGGCTTTGGAAGCCAATAGCCAGGATACGAAGCATGTTATGGCTTCGGCCTCAAGTGTGTTTGTAATTGAGAACAGTTTGTCAATTAACTCTACTTTCTGGATACTAGATACCAGAACAGGATCTCATATCTGTAATTCATTACATGCTTTGAGATAAAGGTAGGTGATTTGTCTCTCAGAGTTGCAAACGGAATGAGCGTGGACGCTGAATCCGTGGGAGAATATCGCCTAGGTTTGACAAGTGGGCAGATATTGATTCTACGTAACTGTCTGTATGTACCTAGTATGACTTGTAATATCATATCAGTGTCCTCACTTTCGAGAGAGGGATATGATTTTACATTCGTAAGCGATGTAGTTCACATCCACCTAATTAAAGTTCTGATTGGGTCCAGTACATTAGATAACGGCATATACGTATTGAGTCAAGCTCAGGTTTTCAATGTCCAGAACACACTTAAAAGAAAGTCTCCAGAAATAAATCAGGCTTTCTTATGGCATTGTAGACTAGATCACATCAATGAAACACGATTAACTAAGTTACATAGAGAAGGATATTTGAATCCATTCGAATATCAATCTTATGCTACTTATGAATCTTGTCTCATGGGAAAGATGACAAAGACTCAGTTTACTGGACACGGAGTAAGAGTGAGCGAGCTCTTGGGACTCGTACATAGTGACGTGTGCGGTCCAATGTCTACACATGCGCGAGGTGGTTATTCCTACTTCATTACTTTTACGGATGATTTCTCTAGGTATGGATATGTCTTCTTGATGAAGCATAAATCCGAGGCCTTTGAGAAATTCCAAGAATACAAGAATGAAGTAGAAAACCAAATAGGCAAAAGTATCAAGACACTGAGATCTGATCGAGGTGGTGAATACTTAAGTGCCGAGTTCCAGGGTTACCTAAAAAAGAATGGAATTCTCTCTCAGCTTACTCCTCCATACACACCACAACACAACGGTGTATCAGAAAGGAGGAATCGAACCCTATTGGATATGGTTCGTTCCATGATGAGTAAGGCTGAGTTACCGCGATCTTTCTGGGGTTATGCGCTAGAATCGGCAGCATATCTTTTGAACATAGTTCCTACCAAGACTGTGCCTACCACACCATATCAGATGTGGAGTGGGAAGAAACCCTATCTTCAGTATCTGAAGATTTGGGGATGTCCAGCTTTTGTTAGAAGAAGCATGCGGACAAGCTCGATGCACGATCAGTACAGGGTAAGTTTGTGGGATATCCAAAGAACTCCAAGGGGTATCTATTCTATTACGCAGAGGAACAAAAGGTTTTTGTTTCTCGTAATGCCCATTTTCTAGAATATCAGTTTTTAGAAAGGGAAACAAGTGGGAGCGAAATAGAACTGGAAGAAATTCCAGAACCACAAACTACTACTGAAATTTTGGTAGAACCAGAAGTTCAAGAAGATTAGGACATTCCCGCACCCCTCCGCAGGAGTAGTAGGCCGTCTCATCCGCCTGAGAGATACTACGGTTTTCTCATAGACGGGGATCGAGAAAATTGCGTCATTGATAATGATGACCCTACTAGCTTCCAGCAAGCCATTTAGAGAAGCGACTCGATAAAATGGCTGGATGCAATGCGGACCGAAATGGAGTCCATGTATACTAACAAAGTATGGACTTTGGACATTGCTCCAGATGGGGTAAAACCCATAGGATGCATATGGATCTTCAGAAAGAAGATTGGTGTAAATGGACAGGTTGAAACCTATAAGGCAAGACTTGTTGCAAAGGGTTTCCGTCAAAGACCTGGTTTGGACTATGACGAATCCTTTTCTCCAGTGGCTATGCTCAAATCCATTCAGGTCCTTCTTGGTATTGCTGCCTTCCACGATTATGAGATCTGGCAGATAGACGTAAGGACGGCTTTTCTAAATGGTAATTTAGAAGAGTGCGTCTATATAGATCAGCCAGAGGGATTCATTCAGAATGGAAGCAGCGGTAAAGTATGCAAGTTGCTTAAGTCTATTTATAGACTAAAGCAGGCATCGCGGAGTTGGAACATCTGTTTTGATGATGCTGTCAAAGAATTTGACTTTATCAAAAATCCAGATGAACCATGCATATACAGAAAGATTGTAGGGAGAGCTGCAGTATTCCTCGTCTTGTACGTGGATGACATTCTCCTAATAGGAAATGATATTCCTATGTTACAGTCAGTCAAAAGATTCTTGTCACAGAAATTCTCCATGAAGGACCTGGGTGATGCCATCTACATTCTGGGGATCCAGATCTATTGTGATAGATCAAAGAGGATGTTGGGACTGTTAGTTATGTATATGCCCTAGAGGCCATTGTTGTACATATGATGTATATTATAATGGATGCTTGGATATATATAGAGATGACTTTCTTGCTCGTCATGATAGTATGCTATTTGGTTTCACTTTATCTTAACATGTTGACTTGTATTGGTTTACTGTCTTACTCTCACATGTTGATAAAGCCCTTAGGATCTGTACTCGACTACTGGGACTGTGATGAGATCATACTAATGGGGCCACGGTAGTCGATGAGTACATCCTATAACTGTTCCTAGTCGAGGGTATATCGAGACAGGGCATCGATACACCAGAGTAGACTAGCGTATACGCATCTTGACCCATATGATGGGCTATGGATGATCCCATATCCATCGGTGTTTGACATCAGAGATGGTGTATGGGTGCTCAGTGGAGACTGGGTACACTGGACGGACTCGCCGAGAACTCCCAGATGGTGAAATACCACACGTCAGATGGCAGTTCTCCGGTGACACTGGTACAGGATAGTCTGTAGACCCGAGATCGTCATAGAGTCTTGTATGATTCCCACTGTGCTTTGATTTCCACCTTACCATGTCCAAGAGGGCGTGCAAAACGGTGGCTTTTGGGTACAGTCCCGAATCACATGGAGGCAATGAGCGATAGGAGGGGATTCGTCTCTCCCGGTATAGGGATTAATATTGTGCTGTGTTCGATTGGCTATAACTGGAAGTCCCTGGCCAGGGCTGATATAGAGATTTACTGGTAAGTGTTACTGGTAGTTTCTCGACCCGTTATGAGCCACACATCGACACGACTTATCGGTTACTGGGGTCTGACGTATACCACCCCTAGACTTGATATGCGACATATCAGACGAACAGACCGGACTGTACGGGAGTGTTACTGATTGGATTCACAGGAGAACGCACAGGCTAGCTTGTTGATCTTCTGATCGCTCAATACCTGGGTGGCTGTTACGTTTAGCTGACCGCTTGCAGCTTGTGGGTGTTTGATATGATCATCACCTGCTACCGGCGTATTGACGATTCTTTAGAGTCCTACACAGAGGTTTCTTGGCTCAGGCGAAACGGAGTAGAGGCACATATGTGATATGTGCAGGACCGAGAATAATGCGATATGAGATACCGTATTATATTCTCGCGATATTTAGATATGAACCGGGTCATCGGATCAAGTGTTGATTCGATGAATCGGTACATGATATATTAGTCGGTAATATTCGATATAGCCGGATCGTCGGATCAAGTGTTGATTCGATGATTTAATGTATAATAATATATATGATATATTGTATTACATTATCTAATATTGGCTCGCTTTATTATTTCATTTTCTCACTGGATGATACATTGATATATATGCGATATATGTTAATTGTATTATTTTCTTTTGTTGCAAATATATAATATATATGTGATATATATTATTGTGACATGATATGATTTATTGTTAAACATGTTTAAGGATGATTAACTGAGGTTAGGGTTTGATTAGGGTTAGTTGCTTCATGCACCTTCTAGAAGCAATTTCTTTTGTCATGGTTAAGATATTTGTTGATGATACATTCCTAACCAAACCAAACCCTAACTCTAGTTGTTTCTCTACACATTATTAGCCACTCATCCTTGACCATGGTTTATATATCAATCATATACATTTCTTTCTATTCATCACAAAAGGATTGATCATTATCTTTTCCATTATCATCTTCTTCTCTCTTGAAGAAGCTCACTTGAAATTCTTTATGTGATGAATAAATATGAGAAAATGATTTAAAAAGAAAGCATAAATACTACTCTCTCATCCTCATCTCATCTAGCCCATGAGATTAGTGTGTTCATCTCTTTAGAGTGAGAAAGTTTGAGTCTTTGCAACTTCGACGTAGATCATCGGAGATTTGGAACACTTCAAGCTAGCATGGATCGTTCGAGTCGTGGAGCCTCTCATGAGTCCGGGAGATCGTGGATCGCGGCAAAGGGACTTCTACTCGGAGCTTGTGAAGCGAAGGAGCGGACTACAAAGGTTGTAATCCCTCACACTTAGATAAAAGTTATCATCTTGCATGTTTAACCCTAATAATCTAGCAAAGATCCCGGCTTTGGGTTGTTCGACACGTCTAAATTTTTATCCGGGCATGTTTGATGCCTTATGAACCTTCACAAGAGTGCCTAGGAACCCTACAGTGGTATCAGAGCCTAGCTAGAGCATTAGGCGATGTGTTTACGAAGTTAAAACTCCGATCGAACCCGAACCGACAAAATTTAACCCCTCTCTGGAAATTTTTCAAAAATTAGGATTTTTCTGAATTAAAAATATGTAAAAAAATCAGCAGGGAATTCTAAGAATTACCATGAAATACGGGCCCACAACTCCACCAAAACGCGGCGGAACCGAGGCGGAAACATGCTTTCCGCGGCGGTTCCGCGGCCGTTTTGTGGAATTGTGACACGTGGCTTCATGGTATTATCTGTAGTTGCTTGTTGATGCTTCTGGGTATTTTTAAACTGTTTTAAGTGTTAAGACTTCTGGGGTTTGTTTTGTAATAGTAGATTCGATCGGAATATTTAAATTCGTATTTCTTTCCGGATATTTAGAAACTGTTAAACTAGTTGAACGGATATCATTAACCCACTTTTTCCCGGCACGTAAAACTTTCAAGTGTTGAATTTTTATCGGGTTTAAATATTTCGAAAAAAATTGTACAAGTTATGCGGTGGACCCTCTAGAAGACAACAAACCTTAACTCGATTATGTGACCGTCTTGAACTGCCTTTTGAACCTTCGGGTTTGGGGCAGTACGGCGTGCCACATGTGAGGCGTTGGCTTGACCCTTCTACGGCTGGATCACCGATACTGTGACATAAACTGGGATTATTTGAACTCCGCTCAAGTGTTGAGCAATTTAGGAAATTTTGGGTATTTGATTATCTGTTCGGAAAGTTTAATACTGTCTATTTATCTGAAATGTGATACAATATGTGGAATTCATAGAGTTAGGCATGAAATGCGAAGTATGTGATATTTCGGATTTACGATGTCTAAAGTGATTGTGAATTCCAAATGTTGTAGTTTTACACTTTCTTTTCTGTGACCGTAAGTGTAATATGTGATATCGCCGGTTTCGTTGCTATATGTCAACGACAATTGGGATGCGCATATTTACTTACGTTGATGATATGTGATATTATGTGTTGCTGTGATATGTTATATTGGATCGTCGTGTTCTGAATAGCCGGGGGTTTTATGTGAGATGAGGGTTTTTATTTTCATTCATGTAAAATTCATTTGTAATGTAATATTCTTTTATTTGGGGCACTTCCAGGTTGCGGATGATATCACCCTTGTATATTATTTACTTTTCCGCATTAGCTAGACCCAAGGAGGGGAGCACAAGTAACCGGGTTCTAGGGTCCAGTGGGAGGCCATCTCGAGGAGTCGAGACCGGGTCTCCTAACCCTAGAATTGGCAGTGTTACTTGCCGCTCTCGTAGGGGTCTTGGGATGTGGGTTTGGCTATTCGTCGCGGCCGTGGAATCCGTGTTTTATACAGGCTCGTATTGAAAACACGGACGTCCTAGTATATCCAATATTTCATATATGTTCTTCTGCTGCAATGTTCTGTGATGAGATCATATTACTGCCTGAGACGAATGCTTATACTATATATATGCTGATATATAAATATTACTGCTTTCGTTTCTTCTGTGATGCTTAGGAAGCATAAGCTGATGGGATTTTTATTAATGAGATTAATAAAAAGAAAAGAAACCTAAAGATGTTGTAGAATCAAAAACTTTATAAAAGGGGTAGCTACAGTTTTGCTTTGCACAGTGATATATATGATATATCCTGCACCTTATTCGATGGGGAAAGAGCCGACGATCCCTTCACCGGGAGTGACCTCTTTAGCGAAACTGGCAGATGCTACAAAACGCGGTTTGTCTTTTGAATGCTTTTAGTGTTTTGCTTTGCACAGCGGTATATATGATATATCCTGCACCTTATTCGATGAGGAAAGGGCCGACGATCTCTTCACCGGGAGTGACCCCTTTAGCGAAACTAAGAAAAGCCTCAAAAACACTCCTTTTCAAAACTTCACTCGATTCTACGACGATATCAAGTTCATTACGCTCGGGGTTTTCTGAAAAACCTGCGTAGCCCTCCGTCATTTCAGATAGAGACTAGTTAAGTATTCGTGCTGCGTTTGTTGACCTTAGCCAAGGCGTGGTGTACGGTAGCTAATTAGTATTTATCTGCTAAAACATGAGATGTGATTGAGTTAGGGTAGTCGTGCGACTTTGTTGACCTTAGCCAAGGGTCGTACGGGTGGGCTTAATTCAATCAGGAAATGACGGGTTGAACTTGACTAGCGCTTATGATTTGTTGACCTTAGCCAAGATCATAAGTTGCTAGGGGTAAAAGCATTATCGGGAATTTCAAGTGTTGAAATTTGCAATGAGATTGCATACCTTCTATGAGATAGTTGGATCCCGATACCCACTGCGAGTAAGAGTTACTTCTGAGAGAGTTTTACACAGGACAATTAGCCGATCAAGTAGGTGTCTAGAAAAGTATTAACGGGGTTACACCTCTGGGAAAACGAGGTTTACTTTAATTAGGTCCGTGCGAAAGCACGGGGAACCTCCCTCAAAGTACCGACACTGATCTGGCTGAAAGATTGACGAAATTATAGGGTGTAATTAATCCCGGCTAATCTTACCTTTTAGGGTTTTAAGGTAGATTTGATAAAAACAGTGGGAGACATCCTGATTAGATAAGATAATAACCAATCTAATCTTGCAAGAACATACGCTAAAGTGTTTTCTTCTCTCTCTCTCCAGGCAGCGACCATGTCAGGCCATAATCAAGATAATAATATGGATGTATTGACTGAACCAAATTATTGTACTGAGCTAGGGAATGTTGGACCCGTTCTTTCTTATAAGAGTTATAAGACTGAACAGGAAACAGGAGAATATCTGGATTCTCAAGCCGCCCAAAAGAACATGCATGTTGATGCATCTTCTTTGGGTGTGTTAGTTATTGAGAACCGTTTCTCAGTTCACCCTACGTCCTGGGTATTAGATACCGGATCAGGATCCCACATATGTAAATTTTTACATGGGCTACGTAAAGGTAGAGAACTGGGAAAAGGTGATCATTCCGTTCAAGTAGGGAACGGTGCAAGTATTGTAGCCAAAGCAGTTGGCGAATATCACCTAGTATTGCCAAGTCGTAATACACTGATTCTAAATGAGTGCTATTATATACCGAACATGATGTGCAACATTATATCAGTTTCTTTATTAAGTAAAGAAGGATATAATTTTGTAGTAAAGAATAATGTTATGAACATATTCCTAGATCAAAAGTTGATTGCATCAGGCTCATTACATAATGGCATATTCATTCTGAATCAGAATACAGTCCTGAATATACAAAACACACACAAGAGGAAAAGTTTAGATATGAACGAATCCTACTTGTGGCATTGTAGACTTGGTCATATCAATGCGACATGACTGGCTAAGTTACATAAGGATGGTTATTTGAATCCGTTCGAATTATCATCTTATGATACTTGCCATTCATGTCTCAAAGGAAAAATGACCAAAGCTCCGTTTAGTGGACACGGAGAAAGAGTTATTGAACTCTTAGGACTAATACATAGTGATGTATGTGGTCCCATGTCTACGCATGCCAGGAACGGTTCTTCCTACTTCATTACATTCACTGACGATCTCTCTAGATACGGACATGTGTTTCTGATAAAACACAAGTCTGAAGCTTTTGATAAATTCAGAGAATCTAAGCACGAAGTAGATAACCAAACGGGCAAAAGTATTAAGATTCTTCGATCTGATCGAGGAGGTGAATACTTAAGCAGTGAGTTCCTAGATTATCTAAAAGAGAATGGGATTCTCTCTCAGCTTACTCCTCCTTATACACCACAGCACAACGGTGTATCGGAGCGGAGGAATCGCACCCTATTAGATATGGTGCGCTCTATGATGAGTACAGCTGAGTTACCTATTTCCTTTTGGGGGTATGCGCTGGAGACAGCCATATACCTATTGAATAGAGTTCCAACTAAATCAGTGCCTACCACTCCATATGAGATATGGAATAGGAAGAGACCATCTCTTAAAAGAGTTAAGATATGGGGTTGTCCGGCCTATGTTAAAAAGCAAAATCCGGACAAACTCGAGGCACGATCAGTTCTTTGTAAGTTTGTAGGATATCCAAGCAATTCGTATGGATATCTATTCTACCACAGTGAACAACAAAAGGTGTTTGTTGCTCAACATGCCACTTTTTTAGAAAAGGAATTTCTTGCAAAAGAAATTAGTGGCAATGAGGTAGAACTGGAAGAGGTTCCAGCAACACAAACTACAACTGAAGATTTAGTGGAACTAGAGGATTCAGTAGTACCCGACGAACCCCAACCTCTCCGCCGATCTAGTAGGGTTTCTCATCCACCTGAGAGATACTACGGTTTTCTCATTGATGGTGGAAGCGAGGATTGCATCATGGATGATGATGACCCGACTAGTTTCGAGCAGGCCATCACAAGTGGTGACTCTGTGAAATGGCTGGATGCAATGCGATCTGAGATGGAATCCATGTACACCAACAAAGTATGGACTTTGGAAAATGCTCCTGAAGGGGTAAAACCCATTGGGAGCAAGTGGATCTTTAAAAAGAAATTTGGTGTAGATGGAAAAGTTGAGACTTTCAAAGCTAGACTTGTAGCAAAGGGTTTTCGTCAACGACCAGGTGTGGATTATGACGAAACCTTTTCTCCAGTGGCTATGCTTAAGTCCATCCGGATCTTACTTGCCATTTCTGCATACCATGACTACGAAATCTGGCAAATGGATGTTAAGACCGCCTTTCTAAACGGTGATTTAGAAGAGAGCGTGTACATGACTCAGCCAGAGGGCTTCGTAGATAGTGGGAGCAGCGGAAAGGTGTGCAAGCTGCTTAAATCCATTTATGGGTTAAAGCAAGCATCGCGGAGTTGGAACATCTGTTTTGATGTTGTAGTCAAAGAGTTTGACTTCATCAAAAATATAGATGAACCTTGTATCTATAAGAAGGTAGCAGAAGGTAAGGTTGTCTTCCTCGTATTGTACGTGGATGACATACTCTTGATAGGAAATGATATTCCTATGCTGCAATCAGTCAAGCTCTTCTTATCACAGAGATTCTCAATGAAAGATCTAGGTGATGCCTCCTGCATATTGGGAATCATGATCTATAGAGATAGATCTAAACGGATACTGGGATTGTCCCAATCCAGGTACATTGACACCATACTAAAGAGGTTTAGTATGGAAGAATCTAAGCGTGGGAACCAACCCACGATCTCTGGACTCACTCTCTCCAAAGAGATGTCTCCCAAGACTGATTTGGAGAGAGCTCGCATGCAAGGGATACCCTATGCTTCGGCAGTAGGCTCTATCATGTATGCGATGCTATGTACCAGACCCGATGTAGCATACTCACTAAGTGTAGTGAGTCGGTATCAAGCAGATCCTGGAGAGAGTCACTGGACAGCTGTGAAGAACATTCTCAAGTACTTACGAAGGACTAAGGAGATGTTCTTGGTGTATGGTAACGGAGAACTCCAGGTGGAGTCCTTTACCGATTCCAGCTTCCAAAGTGATAAGGACGACTCTAAGTCGCATTCGGGTTTTATCTTTACCCTCAATGGAGGGGCGGTATGTTGGAAGAGTTCCAAACAGGAAACCGTTGCAGACTCAACGATGGAGGCTGAATACATCGCTGCCAACGATGCTGCCAAGGAGGCTGTCTGGATAAAGAAGTTCATTAGTGAACTTGGTGTGGTTCCATCCATTGAGCATCCAATACCTCTGTATTGTGATAACAATGGAGCTGTGGCGTTAGCCAAGGAACCCAGGTCCCATCAAAAGTCCAGACATATTCTGAGGCGGTATCACCTGATCAGGGAGATAGTTGATCGCCGGGAGATCGAGGTCAGGAGAGTAGATACGAAGGACAACACTGCGGATCCATTCACGAAGGCTATTCCCCAGATACAGTTTGAGAGATTATTCAGGATGCTAGGTATGAGATACTACACCAGCTGGCCTTAGTGCAAGTGGGAGATTGTTAGTTATGTATATGCCCTAGAGGCCATTGTTGTACATATGATGTATATTATGATGGATGCTTGGATATATATAGAGATGACTTTCTTGCTCGTCATGATAGTATGCTATTTGGTTTCACTTTATCTTAACATGTTGACTTGTATTGGTTTACTGTCTTACTCTCACATGTTGATAAAGCCCTTAGGATCTGTACTCGACTACTGGGACTGTGATGAGATCATACTAATGGGGCCACGGTAGTCGATGAGTACATCCTATAACTGTTCCTAGTCGAGGGTATATCGAGACAGGGCATCGATACACCAGAGTAGACTAGCGTATACGCATCTTGACCCATATGATGGGCGATGGATGATCCCATATCCATCGGTGTTTGACATCAGAGATGGTGTACGGGTGCTCAGTGGAGACTGGGTACACTGGACGTACTCGCCGAGAACTCCCAGATGGTGATATACCACACGTCAGATGGCAGTTCTCCGGTGACACTGGTACAGGGTAGTCTGTAGACCCGAGATCGTCATAGGGTCTTGTATGATTCCCACTGTGCTTTGATTTCCATCTTACCACGTCCAAGAGGGCGTGCAAAACGGTGGCTTTTGGGTACAGTCCCGAATCACATGGAGGCAATGAACGATAGGAGGGGATTCGTCTCTCCCGGTATAGGGAGTTGATGTTGTGCTGTGTTCGATTGGCTATAACTGGAAGTCCCTGGCCAGGGCTGATATAGAGATTTACTGGTAAGTGTTACTGGTAGTTTCTCGACCCATTATGAGCCACACATCGACACGACTTATCGGTTACTGGGGTCTGACGTATACCACCCCTAGACTTGATATGCGACATATCAGACGAACAGACCGGACTGTACGGGAGTGTTACTGATTGGATTCACAGGAGAACGCACAGGCTAGCTTGTTGATCTTCTGATCGCTCAATACCTGGGTGGCTGTTACGTTTAGCTGACCGCTTGCAGCTTGTGGGTGTTTGATATGATCATCACCTGCTACCGGCGTATTGACGATTCTTTAGAGTCCTACACAGAGGTTTCTTGGCTCAGGCAAAACGGAGTAGAGGCACATATGTGATATGTGCAGGACCGAGAATAATGCGATATGAGATACCGTATTATATTCTCGCGATATTTAGATATGAACCGGGTCATCGGATCAAGTGTTGATTCGATGAATCGGTACATGATATATTAGTCGGTAATATTCGATATAGCCGGATCGTCGGATCAAGTGTTGATTCGATGATTTAATGTATAATAATATATATGATATATTGTATTACATTATCTAATATTGGCTCGCTTTATTATTTCATTTTCTCACTGGATGATACATTGATATATATGCGATATATGTTAATTGTATTATTTTCTTTTGTTGCAAATATATAATATATATGTGATATATATTATTGTGACATGATATGATTTATTGTTAAACATGTTTAAGGATGATTAACTGAGGTTAGGGTTTGATTAGGGTTAGTTGCTTCATGCACCTTCTAGAAGCAATTTCTTTTGCCATGGTTAAGATATTTGTTGATGACACATTCCTAACCAAACCAAACCCTAACTCTAGTTGTTTCTCTACACATTATTAGCCACTCATCCTTGACCATGGTTTATATATCAATCATATACATTTCTTTCTATTCATCACAAAAGGATTGATCATTATCTTTTCCATTATCATCTTCTTCTCTCTTGAAGAAGCTCACTTGAAATTCTTTATGTGATGAATAAATATGAGAAAATGATTTAAAAAGAAAGCATAAATACTACTCTCTCATCCTCATCTCATCTAGCCCATGAGATTAGTGTGTTCATCTCTTTAGAGTGAGAAAGCTTGAGTCTTTGCAACTTCGACGTAGATCATCGGAGATTTGGAACACTTCAAGCTAGCATGGATCGTTCGAGTCGTGGAGCCTCTCATGAGTCCGGGAGATCGTGGATCGCGGCAAAGGGACTTCTACTCGGAGCTTGTGAAGCGAAGGAGCGGACTAAAAAGGTTGTAATCCCTCACACTTAGATAAAAGTTATCATCTTGCATGTTTAACCCTAATAATCTAGCAAAGATCCCGGCTTTGGGTTGTTCGGCACGTCTAAATTTTTATCCGGGCATGTTTGATGACTTATGAACCTTCACAAGAGTGCCTAGGAACCCTACAGGGACTTTCGCAGTCCAGGTACATAGACACCATATTGAAAAGATTCAGTATGGAAGATTCCAAACGCGGTAACCTACTGGCTTGTCACGGAATCACCCTCTCCAAAAAGATGTCTCCCAAGACTGATTTGGAAAGGGATCGCATGTCGATTATACCCTACGCTTCAGCAGTAGGCTCTATAATGTATGCGATGTTATGTACCAGACCAGATGTAGCATACGCATTGAGCGTAGTAAGCCGGTATCAAGCAAACCCAGAGGAGAAGCACTGGATAGAAGTAAAGAACATTCTCAAGTACCTGAGAAGGACTAAGAAGATGTTCTTGGTGTATGGCGGAAAAGACCTCCAGATAGAGGCCTTTGCCAACTCCGGCTTCTAGAGTGACAAGGATGACTCCAAATCCATGTCGGGTTATGTCTTTACCCACAATGGAAGGGCGGTCTGTTGGAAGAGTTCCAAGCAGGAGACCGTTGCTGACTCAACAATGAAAGCGGAGTACATAGCTGCTTACGATGCCGCAAAAGAAGCTGTCTGGATGAAGAAGTTCCTCACAGAACTTCAGGTGGTTCCTACCAGTGTTGATCCAATACCTCTGTATTGCGACAACAACGGCGCTATAGCTTTAGCGAAGGAACCCAGATCCCATCAGAAGTCCAGACACATCTTAAGGCGGTATCACCTGATCAGGGAGATCGTACATCGCCAGGAGATCGAGGTGAAGAGAGTAGAGATGGAGAATAACATTGCTGATCCATTCACAAAGGCCATTCCTCAGACGCAGTTCGAGAGGCTATTCGAGATGATAGGTCTACGATATGCCAGCTTATGGCCCTAGTGCAAGTGGGAAATTGTTAGTGTATATGACCTAGGGGCCATTATTGTATCATACTAGCTTGTATATTACTTAATTGAAGCTTGGGATATTCACAGTTATATTGACAATCTTGCTAAAAATGGTAGTATGCTACTTGGTTTGTGTCTACTTGAATATGTGCATATGTTTCTTGTAACGTATCACTTATACATATTAGTAGAGCCCATAGGATCTTTGCTTGATTACCAGCGTTGTGATGGCAGTCACACTAGTGGGGGCTGGGTAGTCTATAAGCAACATCCTATACTTGTCCCTAGTCGTAGGATTATCGAGACAGGGCATCGATACTCCGGAGTAGACTAGTGTGTACGCTTCTCATCCCAGTTGGGGTGATGGTCTGTCCCACAGCCATCAGTACGTCGTACTGGAGATAGTATACAGGTGCTCGTTGTGTTATGGGTACACCGGACAGGACTCGCAGGAGAACTGACTGGATGGTATTATACCTAACGTCAGATAGCAGTTCTCAGGTGACACGTGTGCAGATAGTCTGTTGACTTAAGGTCGTCATTTGTCTCGTGTGAGTTCCCACTGTGCTTTGATTACTACCCTACCACGGCTCAAAGGAGTCGTGCAAACAGGTTTTAGTTGGGCACAGTCCCGAGCCACATGGAGGCAGTGAGTGACTGTTAGGGATTCGTCTCTCCCGGTATAGGGAGTTGATATCGCACCGTGATCGGTTGGTCATTACCATAAGTCCCTGGCCAGGGCTGATTGAGAATTACTAGTGAATTGATCAGTTGATTCTCGCATGGTTTTGAGCCATACCGGCACGACTTGTACGGGTATTAGGGGTCTGACATTTACCACCTCCCTAGACCATACATACTATACTCTTAGACGAACAGACCAGACTGCGCGGATATTGTCACGGACAGGCTCAGTAGGAGTTCGGATGGGTTTCCTCATCGGCCTTCTTATCGACATCTACCTAGGGACTGTTACGTACAGCTAGTGTCGCTTGCGGTCTGTGGTTAAACCCACTGCCAGCATAGTGTCGAGTCTTTAGAGTCCCACACAGAGAGTTTCCCTGCTCCAGGCAAAACGATATATATGTCGTATGGTTTTACGACACGGGTTCGGATGCATACGTGTTTAAACGCACGTACAACGTTCGGACAGTTTTTACTAGTCGGCTTTGGTTTAAGGCAGATTCTAGTATCGGATTATTGGATTTATACAGTCTAAAGCTTTTCTGTGTTTTCACGGATAGGAGGGGCATTCTCGTAATTTTGCGGGAAGCTTCTAGAAGCATGGTGACTTGGGGGTTAAGGTGTCATAAGCATTTATTGCTTTAATGACTCATTTGTGTGATTCATCCATGGAGTTAATGATGCATATATTAGCTAATGACTCATGAGATGAATCATACAAGGTGAATGAATCAAACATGATGATTAATCATTTGAATTATTCATTTGATAAATTATTATGGTTGATATATTCAAATGAGTTCATTATTTCAAGATGATTCTCATCATCACCTTCTCTCTCCTCAAGCTCTCTCATTCTTCAAACCCTAATCCTACCACTCATGAGTTGAGATCAAGGATTAGATAGACTTATTAATCCATAACCATACTCTATATCACCTAGGTACCTTTGATTAGCAACAAAAGAAACCTAGTTACCTCAAGATTAGAGGTGAAGCTTGGTGTAGGAGCTCTCGGGTGGATCGTCTATTACGTGGAGAAGGCCGAGGATGAGATGGAGAACGAAAAGACGAAGGACACGGTTCATTAGGTATAATCACTTCTCATAGTAGTTAACAACTTCCATGCATATGTTAGTTACCGTTTAGCAATGATTCTTGCGGTTAGTCGATGTTAGTACATAGAACAAGATCGTTTTTCATATTTCCGCCTCCCCGCACATCGTGGGGTGTAGTACATCGACTTACAATAATTACCTCATTTTGCACTCATGAATCCTCTACAGCACCAAAACTCAAACTTTCTTAGTCCAAAGGGTAGCTTGAGAGCTTGTGCACATTTTTTGTGAAGTGGGAGTGGGATTTTGGGTTTGTTTTGGAGATGAAGTGAGGTGATTTGTGGAGGGAGAGATGAGGGCAGCAGCACAAGAGGAAATGGGGGGAGAAAATGATGAAGGAAGAAGAAGGGAACAAGTGGGCATGGCTCTCTCTTGACCCCTCACTTTCTCTCACTTGACCATATCTCATTATTGTATCATTCCTTTTTCTTTTCTTTTATTTTCTTCTCTTTGCAATAGTAAACCCAAAACAATAACCATACACCCAAAAATCAAGTAGGAAAAAATGTAACAAGTGTTATAATGACATGTGCATGTCATGTGCACAAAACACGCTTAAATCCCGATTAGCGATTTTTAATCGCGATTAGCACAAAATTAGTGTATAATAAATCGTAAAATTTCATAATTTGCATAAATCACATAAAGCACCCTCTTTTTAGTAATTTCCATAATTTTCCAAACTTTTCCCAATTTATCGGTATTTAATTATACCGCCCTATTAAAATATTCAATATTTTATTATTTAATTATAAAAATTCTCAAACATAATATTTTATTTTTCTGAAATGTTACAATCTTCCCCCTTTAAAGAAATTCGGTCCTCGAATTTAAATTTAAACCCCTCAATACTAAAACATTTCAGTTAAGACTAAGCCGTCGGGGTCCCGAAACCATCAATACATTAAAACACGTCGTAGCGCAATGCGTGCGCATAAACAATGAGCAGACAACTCAAAATCAAAACTCCGTCAAGCACCCCGCAATCATCGGAGTTATGGGGAAGACATTATTGTCTAAATCCAATACGAAAACCAATATGATATACATCAACACTATACATATAAACACCTGAAGGAAATGCATGCCAAACCGTTTTAAGTCGCTGTGGGATACGCATAACACTGCACAATGGCGGACGTCTATTGTAAGAAAATAGCTATATCTATATATATCCTTTGTTTAATATATACGTCCCGCCGTTGAAAACAATTTAGAAGGTTTTCCTTATTTTAAACGTTTCGCGTCATATCAGACATGTAGGTAAATACTGAGACTATAGCCCCATTTTGGAAATCCCTTCGATAAATATCAATGCATGCAAAATATATCCAGGTAATTCCCTCTGACTAGTCCTGCTCAGTACGAAAACAAATAGTAAATATCATAAAAACGTACTGCTCCAAAATCAATCCCAAAATGTACATAAGAATGTCGCGTGCGTCTGGTGCGCACGGAAATCAAAATCCATGAATATTCCATACATGTGCACAGAACAAAATCTAAGTGTATCGAGTGTGCACGAAACATCTGTCAAGGGCAACAGGTGTGCCTGACAGCAATATTAGGTGCATCTGATATGCACAAAGAATCTCGATTTAGTGCATCTAGTGTGCACCAAAATCGCATCTCAAATCATGCGCCCAATATGCGTGAAAATCCAAATCAGGTGCATCCATCATACACGAATAAAATCCAAATCATGTGCATGCAATATGCACGAAATCACGAAATCCAATATCAAACGTCGAACAGGCGCAAAATCCAATCCAAGCGCGTCAATTATGCGCAAGAATCCAATCAGGTGCACAAGGTGCACAAAACAAATATCGTGTATCACAATCGAAATCGACGATATACAACACATCTCAATCCAAATCAGGTATACCAAATCTCACAACCATGTGCATCAACGTGCACAAAATCTAATCAAAACACTAAAAGTGCATGAAAACTATGCCGTAAGCATAAATCAAATCATATGCATGCCCTAGGCATGAAGTCGAAGTCAAAGTCAATACCTTAAATAATATCAAATCAAGTCCTGTGCAACTGTAGTGCACAAAATACGTATCACTGCACTGCAAGCATATGTGAATTATACCGAGTGCAAAAACCAAATCGTGTGCGTACCATAAGCATAAAATCCGAATACGAGTATGTATATACGGAGATATATTCTTGTATTTATACAAGTATGCATGTTAGAAGGAGAACACTTATTATGTATTTTCTATTTTTGATAAATGGAAATGAGATAGTGAGGTAAGGTGGCTTAGGAATGTTGAGAGGCATGATTGAGTAGGATGGATAAATGAATTAATAATTCATTTGTCCACACAATTCAAGCATGATTGTTATTTTATATTTGCAATTTTTTTTACAAAACCATGACTTGTGTTTTCTCTTTCCAAGATGTTCATTCTCACCATTTCTTTTCCTTTCCTTTCTAACTCTAGCTTTTGAGCCTCTCTTTTACCTTCTTCTTTACACTCTCATAAGTTGAGAATCAAAGGTGAAAAAGAAATAGAAAAATATCAGAACACATCACTACTTCTCTAAGAACCTTCGATTAGAAGCCTAGGATCTTTAGTTGTTTCACTTGCTTGTTTGTGTGAAGTTAGAGGCTTGAATTATATCTCTCGGATGGATCATCTAGGACTAAGAAAGACCGGCCTACAATCTTGATCCAGCAGTCTCGAGAAGCTAAATAAGTGGATAGAAGACCGAAAGACACGAATCCTTAGATATAACCTTCTAACTTAGTAGTTAAAACTCTTTGAAGTTTACTAGTTTTAGTGTTTGATTTAGATTTTAGGGTTTTAGTTTCTAGCGCTTTTCGAAAGTTTTTGTTTTTTATTCGGCAAAGGCCGTGGTTGTAACGGCAAGGGCTCTTGAAACATTATCATGAATTATTTTTGCTGGAACAAATACAAATATTAAACTGAGAAAAGATTTGTAACTACTCGAAAGATATTTTTTTTAACAAAAAAAGTTGAATTATATTTTGGAATTTAAAGTATGGAGTCGAGTGGGCACTCTTATAATTAAGATTTTTTTTTTGGTTCAACGCTAAATTACTCTTTGAAATTGAAATTGGCTATATGTGTTCATATCAATTATCATATCTGTCTTTGTTATTTCATCTTCCAACAATTAAAGAAATTGTGTCAATAATTTTTTATTGGGTTTTTTTTGCTTAAACTCCCCCAGTTAATTACTAAAAATACCCCCAAAACTTGGTAATTACTTATTACCCAAAAACTTATAAATTGCTTCATTTTACCCCTCCAAATTTTCCAACGAAAGAAAATATGGCCGTTAGCTAATTTATGACACCCCCGTCTACCCCACTTATAACCTAACCAAAAGCTTCTCCCCCTTCGTTTTCAGTTTTCCATTTATACGAAGCTTGCAATCAAGCCCACATTCGCATTATACTGCTTCATGGCTGATGAAGGTTGAGCAAGAAGAAACGTATTCCTATTCCATTTCCAATTAGGAGATTTGAAGAGAAATCCTAAATCTTAAATTTGAATTGGGGCTCCAGCTTGAAATTTTAGATGAAGAAAAGCGAATGGGTTGGGGTTTTTAATATCCCTAGCCCGACTTTCTCTGTTAACTGGCTAACGGAATGAGAGAAAAGAACTAGTGGGACGGTTTTAAGAGCAACTTCAAAGCTTTTGGGGATAAAAAGTAATTACCAAGTTTTGGGTCTTTTTAAATAATTATCTATGTTTGGGGGTTTGTTTAAGCCTTTTTATTTTTCGTTAAATAAAAAGAAAATGCTACATTTTCAATCAATATCAATGCATTTTCTAAAAAAGAAAATGACCTGTCATCAGTGGACTTTGAAAGGGTAACAATCCTATAGCATTCCCAATTGACATTTTTAGATAGTCCATTGTATAATACATAAACTATAAGAAAATCAATTAATATTCTTTTATATATATATATATATATATATATATATATATATAATTAAATCTTAGCTAGTCCCTGTATATCAAATGAGAATTCTCTAGGATTTTCTTCAGCCTAGAAAATAATACAAAGAAGTGACTAACTCGTCGATTAAATTTTCGCATGACAGAAAATCAGTTCTTCTTAACGTTGCTCAAAACAGAAACATTGTACAAGAAATAAAAGAGGAAACAAAAATCTTGAGATGAAATTAATACTGATCCTAAGGATATCGCGGAACATAAGAAACGAAAGGGATAAAACCGAAAACTAAAAGCATCAATTAATCCATTGTGAATCGACAAAGAGGACAAGATTTGCTTCCTTTCAATTCCACCAGCCACTCTGTAATACAACCCTTATGGAAACAATGTCCGCATGGCATTTGTGCCGCCTTTTCTTTCGATCTAAACTCCTCGAGGCACACCGCACAAGTGCTATCGCCTTCTTCTGCATCCTCGCACTCTTTCTCCTCCAAACACTGCTCAGATCCGCAACAATCTTTTCCGAGCCCTCTCGTCTTCCAATCTCCTTTCTTCCGAAGCGATCGCAATCCTCTCATCGTAAACAATCCTGACAAAGCGTTTCACCGTCATCTCGACCTCAAGCTCTTTCAGCCATGACAAGTCAAGATATCTCATCGTCTCTTGCATACGTAACCGCATATGGAATGCTATCTGGGGCCCACATGCAGGATACACGTCGATATTAGTAAAAGAAAGCGCTTCATGAGCAGCCGCATCCGACAGATCGTATCTGATAAAGCCGACCACGTCGGATATAAATATGTTCGTTTCCCTACCTGTGAATCTCGCACCGGATATAGCGGTCAGCGAGCCATCGACAGAGCGGCGAAACGATTCGTAGTATGTATCGAGGTGAGCGACCAATTTTATTAGAGGAGTTGGGGGAACCGATTCTTGGTCGACGGCATTGTAATTAGCAACTTCTGAGGTGAACCCTGGGATGAAAACTTGGGTATCAAGTTCATAAAAAGGATCCGCAGCCATTTTCCGAAAAGGAATTAAAGTGAAGAATTAAGAGAGAAAATGCAGAGAATGCATGAGTAATTTATGCTTGTTGGATATTATATATATAGTGTTGGTGGAGTCTAATCCTGTCAGGATAAGGACTTGCTATATCTAGCACTTAATCTTAAAATGTAAACTAATTTTTTCCCCTCTCTTTTACACCCTTTGATTCCAAATTAGGACCCAATAACAACTCTCTCTGCTTCATTATTGCACTCGATCCTAATACTGATATGAGTGTTGAGGAAAAAGATTCCATTGAACTTAAAGCTATCAAATGATAAACTCCATGTAAAAGAAATCGATGATTTAAATTTTTTATTTTTTTATTAGTAGTAGTATTTAAAAATAATAAATCAAAACAAATATATATGAAAATATTTATAAAATACTTTTAAAAAATTACATGAACCTGAATAAGCTTTTATTAAATCCAAAATGGTATACAAAAATAAATTTATTAGTGTTTGAAAAAGTTTTTTTTTTATTTTTTATAATAAGTCATAAATTAAAAACTAAAAAGATTTACATAGATTTGGAAGAAAAAAGATTTATTAAAGAAAAGAAATATATATAAGGATATTTACAATTATATAAAAATAAAGGCAATTATGGAATATCAATTTGCTAATCACGGGACATCAATTTGCTTTTAGGAAAACTATAAATGTCTCAACCTAATATCACAAGTAACCCTTATTTCCTGTGTCATCGAGCCCTAGCAAGATGGGGTTTGAGACCCTGAACGAACCCTTCATCTTAATTCTAGGATATGCGGTGAGCCATGGCTTCTTCAATACTTTAGAGTGGAGGGGGAAGCAACACACACTATAAAATCCTGGCTAAAATGCATGAAGCCCCTTCATTTTTGCCCTAAAAGCAAGAAATCCTTAAGGTTAGAAAACCTACACTTTATCCAAAAACTTTAACGGTGTTAATTTTAAACCAAAAATTTAACATTCAATGAACTCAATGACAAATCCACATATCTTTTATTTGCCATTCTCTTACTTATTAATATTCAAAATAATTTTAAACCAAAAGCCTCTATATATTTATCCATGGACTCAATTTTTTTTATATTTTAAATAGGATAAAACTATATAGTTCATTCAGATTTATAAAAGTATTACACATTTTATTAAGGGTCCTGTGTTTGAACTAGTATATATTAAGGGTCATGTGTTCGAACTCAGCAAATATTCCTCAGCCGTTGACCCAAAATCCCCCTCACCCTCGTGTTATCATCTTGCGGTTAAAACAAAAAGAACCGAGAAAAAAGGGAGGCAAAACCCCTCGAAGTTGCCAACTCGCCTCCTCCCTTGAGCGCCTCACTGCAAGTCCCTCCTACGCCTTCTCGAGCGTCTCCTCAACCACCCTAGCCCTCGCCGCGGCTTTCTCTAAAGTGATCTCAAAAATCATGGGTCCTCATGATTTGGGCTTTGTAAATGGAATTCCTGTAACAAATCCCAAAAATTGATTTTAAAAAAACCCAACATCAAACAGAGTTCTATTATGATGAGAGAGAGAGAGAGAGAGGGAGAGCGAGGAACACCATTAGACGAAGATTTGATGGTTCTTGAAGAGAAGCAGAGGTTGTGAGAGAGATTCAATAGGAGATTGGCCATGACACTCAAAAACTCTGGAGTTGTAGCAATCTCATGAAAATTGATATGTGGATATACGTGACATGCAAATCACTGCGAATGGTCTGGGTCGGTAAAATACATGGGGAGTAGGGTGTTATAGAGTGCGTCTCATTTATCTCAAATAAGAAAGTATCTCACTAGATAATTAACACACACACACATATATATTAATGGAGGAAATATGCTCTAGGAAGTAATTTCCTCCTATGGTGTCGAAAAAATTCACCTGAATTTTTTCGACGATCGGTATATTTCCCGTCCATATTTATCATCTAAGATATGGATACACTAAATTTCATGTGATTATACTATATTTTCACCGTTGATTTAGTTGGTGCAAAATTAAGGTTTACCGACAATAGAAATTTTTACATTGCTAAATCAACGGTGAAAAAGTGGTGGAATCACATGAAATTTGGTGTATGCATATCTTAAATGATAACGAAGATGATGATAGATATCGATCGTCGGAAATAATGATGGAGGTTGTATTTTTCTCGACACCATAGGAGGAAATCCCCTTCTATGGCATCTTTCCTCCATTATTCTCATATATAATATGCAAATACTCTAAGGTCCATCTTTCTCCATTTTTCTAAAATAAAAGATAAAAGAAAAAAATCCCCATTTCTCAAGTCTCCACGTCATCAAATTAAAAAAAAAGACAGCAAAAAATCAAAAGTTCCTCTTTCTCCTTTTTTCAAAATTTAAAGAAAAAAGAGAAAAAAAAACTCACATCTCTCTCTCTCTATATATATATATAATCTCCCAAAAAATAATTAATTTTTTAATTATTAGAATCCTCCATGTCTTTCTCCCCCTCAAAAAAATAATTAATTTTTAAATTAACAAGTGTGTGTGTATATATAGTGGAGAGGGAATTTCTTCGTATGCGTCGAAAAAATACATCCTTCATGAGTATTGTTGACGATCGGCATCCATCACCTTCATCTTTATCATCTAAGATGTGGATACACCAAATTTCATGTGGTTCCAAAAGAATCTGAATCGAGAGGAGCGGCAAAAGGATTATGCTCATATGATTGGGTGGAGAGGAGAGGTCATGGTTGGATGTGGAGGTTCTTGGCAAGGGTGATACTGCTGAATTTTGGGGTTTACTGGACCAAGGAGACGAAAAAGGACTATTTGGATGAGGTATAGCTTTAAAAAAAATTGAAATTTGTTTTCAAGTGCTTGGGTTTGCAAAGGTCAAATAATTGTCATGCTAGGTGTTACATAGATAACCAATTGTCATGCTAGGCATTACAGACTTCAGGGTAATACTTGTATACACAATAAAAATAATACAATTATATATTACATAGATAAACATGCAAACTAAAATTCTATACAAATTTGTGAATGTTTACAACAGTAGTCATAGAAAATTTATACGAATATTTGCAACATATACAAAATGTTTACAAGATATATTTCCTACAATGGTGTATAATGATGCGAGATGCAATCAAGATGATGTAAAAAGTTGTGATTTTTTTGCTTGCTATGAAAAAAAAGAGGCAAATATTCAATGATGAACAATCATGTGATATGCGAGATCTATTAAGAAGATGTTGGGTTGACCTTTTACTTTGATTAAGGTCAGTACTCTTAATGTTTGTTTTCTTCAACTTCGTTATCAACGCACTATAATTTTTAACTTGTTTTTTGATATGTATATGAGAGTTATTTGATATCACTACCGCAATTTACATATACCCTTAAGCTCGTAAAATTTGAGATCACTACTACTATACTTTTTAAATACTGACCCCAAACGGGTATACATAATGAAAAAATAATGATCCTTGCATGTTATACACAAAATAAATGGCTTCAAATCCTCAAGGCCATCATTCTCACCTAAGTTTAAATATGAAGTTTGAATGCAAATTCCAAATCCAGATACCATTTAAAATCTAGATGTATAGCTTACTTTTTAATGCAAAATTATAGCAGTTTTTATATTGTGGACTTGCAGGGGCTACTATCAAATTGGGCTTGAGCTTATGGCTGTCACTACTACAAATAAGAGTTGGCCTCTACGGATTTATCCGCAGGGGCAAACCACTGCCCTAACGGATATATCCGTAGGGACAATAAAATACCCTGTAGGTACAAACGCCGTAGGTGCAAGTTGAAGCCCTGAGCTTGCCCCTACGGACAAAAACTTGCCCCTACGGAGTTCTGTGTAGGTCCCGTTTCACCTACGGAGTAAGCCGTAGGGACAAAAAAATTATTTTATTTACGGGTTTTAAAAATATATTACTTTTACCTACGGATTAATCCGTAGGGCCAAGCAATAGCCCCTACGGATACATACGTAGGTACAAATCCGTAGGGGCAAAATATCAGAAATCCTGATATTTTGCCCCTACGGATAGGGGCTTTTGTTTGCCCCTACGGTTATATCCGTAGGGGCACTCCCAACCCCCTGATACTGAGATCAGGGGGGAAAATATCAGTTATTCTGATATTTTGCCCCTGTTGGAGATAGTGCCCTCAAAGTCAATTATTAGGTCACAGGTACGTGATTGTAATGATTGAGGGAGGACCTATCCCGGTAGGACAGTCTTACTCGAGATGATAGTATGCTATCTGGTTTACCTTTATCATCGTGTACTGCTTTAGGTGACATGACACGTCGCTATTACACGTTGATAGAGCCCCTAAGATTCTTGCTTGACCACCAGCAGTATGAGGGCGATCATATAAGTGGGAGCTGGGGGTCTACAAGCATATCCTTAAAAGGTCCCTAGTCGTGGGAGTTTCGAGACCGGGCATCGATACTCCATTAGTAGACTAGTGTATACAGTCGAGACCCCGACGAGGGGCGGTGGCTGGTCTCACAAGCCACTGGTGTCAGTTGGATCACCTAAGATGTATACAGGTGCTCATTGGGTTATGAGTACACCGGACAGGACTCGCCGGGAACATGCTAGTTGGTCATATACCAGACGTCAGATGGCAGTTCCCTGGTGACATGTGTGCAGGTTAGTTCATCGACCTGGGGATCGTCATTTGTCTCATGTGAGTTCCCACTGTACTTTGATTACTACCCTACCACGGCTCAAAGGAGTCGTGCAAACAGGTTTTAGTTGGGTACAGTCCCGAGCCACATGGAGGCAGTGAGCGTATCTTCAGGGGTTCGTCTCTCCCGGTATTGGGGGTGAGGTCGTGCTGTGTCTAGGAGAGCCATTACACAAAGTCCTTGGCCAAGGCAAGGAGATTTACTGGTAGGTATTCCAGTAGTATCTCAGGGTGTTCTGGGCTACACTCCGACACGACTTGTACCGCTTTTGGGGGTCTGACTTTTACCAACCCCCTAGGCCCGCCATGCGATACTCATAGACGAACGGACCGGACTGCACGGATATTGTCACTGACAGGCTCAGTAGGGTGTCAGGATGAGTTCGCTCATCGACGTCCCTTTTAGTCAATAGCTGGTGGCCCGTTACGTATTGGCTTATACCTCTGACATGCTAGTGGTTAAATCCACAGCCATAGTATTGACGAGTCTTTAGAGTCCACCACACTTTCAGTTACTCAGCTTTCGGGCGAAACGCTGTAGAGGCCGTATGGAGATATGGCTGGGTCCGATCAGATACGTGCGGTATTGCACGGATCAGGATCGGACAGTTTTTGTACTAGTGGCCGTATAGTTATATGGCAGGGTTCGATCAGATACGTGCGGTATTGCACGGATCAGGATCGAACGGATTTTACTAGCCGGCTTTGGTTTAAGCCGGTACTAGTTTAGTACAGTGTAGATTTTGTCTCATTGCATTTGTATCCGGTCGGAATACAGATGCGGGTGTGTATGCACAGTGTCGGGGTTTTCCTGTAATTTATTACGGGACCAGTTTTCTGGAGTTGCCAGTTTGCATTCCGTTCCGGCCGGTTTTCCTTTGTTCTTTCCCGGCCGGACTTTTCCGATGGAGGGGGTAATTTGCAGTTTTGCAAATTACTTTTGTGGAGGGGTTTTCTTGCATAATGATTGATTATGACACCTTTCATATCTTGCACATTGACTTGCTTTTTATTGTGATAAAGTGAGGGTATGGGTTGAATAGTAACAAGCATGGTTGTTGTTTCTTTGACCTTGGATGTGGTCACCATTCATTTGATCCTACACTCACCTCCCTTCATGTTTGATATATTCATTCCTTCACATTATCATTCTCACTTGATGAAAGAAAGAAGACTTGAGAGAAAGAAAAGAATGAGAGAGTTCATCTTGGTTTTGTGAGGAATTCATCATCTCCTTCTTCTTCTTGTTTTGGAAAAATGAAAGCACCATTTTTCCTAACTTCATTCCTCCATCCAAAGGCAACAAACCCCAAAGAGACAAGTAGCCTCTACACTACACTTCCTACAGCAAATCTTGGACGCGTCGATTCGCCAGCTTCGCGCCCGAGTTGCCTCGGTATTGAGGTGGGAGCCCGTAAAAGCTACAGGCGATGTGGTGCCCCCTTTCCGACGAGGAGGAGATCGGAGTGGAGATGAAGACCGGAGGACTCGGATCAGTCGGTACATCTCTTTCCCTTCTTCTTGTTAGCTAGACTAGTTTAATGGTTACGATCCGGATATTTAGTGCGCGGTGGTGCCGGTTTGCAAAGTCCGCAAAATTTAAGTTATTCACCGTTTCCGCATTCCGGCGTCGGATTGACGGCCGGGGCGCCGCCGTGCACTTACAGTGGTATCAGAGCCTCGCCATTAACTTAGTCTAGCTTTGTGTAATGTGTTTGCATTTCCGATCGATCAAAAAGTTCCAAAACTGCATTTTAGTTCGCATCAGTTTCTGTTGAAAATTTTTGGTCTCGAAAAATTTTTCAGGTTGTAAAATATTGATGTACTGGATAATCTAAGTGTTCTGTAAAAATTTGATGAAGTAACTCCACAGTTGGAGCGCGGAACCGCCGCGAAAACCCCATTAGTGCGGCCCTTCCGCCGCGCACTATTCACATCACTTCACCATTTTTTTACAGAGGCCTTCTGGGCTTAAAATATGGGCTTTGGAATATTAAAGTTGGGCCAATTGTTTCTGTGAGTGCTACAGTTTTCTTTGGGGCCCACTTGTTAATTGTTTGATCAATCGGAAATTTTTTAAACACATTTTTCACAGTATTTACATTATATCTGCGACCGTGAATGTCACTCGATCGGTAAATCCGGTCTAACTGCTATAGCCCGGTTAGACGGATTTGCGAACGTGATTTTCACGTTGATGTTCTATGTATTTGCTGTGATGTTGCGGATCGGTCGGTGGGGATAGCCTGGATGCAATGCTAGTACTGTGTTGTCGTATTATGTACATTTGATATTGCGGGGCGAGCATCCGACATGTGGACTGCCGTCACTGCCTGTTTGTATTATTATTTTGGGGCACGACCTGGTTGCGGTCGATGTACCCGTTGTATGTATATTTTACTTTCTGTACTAGGATTGCCCCGCGGTGGGGTGCACGGATAGCCGGGTTCTAGAAGACAACAAGCCCGCATCTCATGGCATTGGGACGGAGGGGGCTTCACTCCAGGATTGGCTGGCTATCCGCCGCACTCGTAGGGGGTACAGGTTGACCCAGGAGGGGTGCCCAAGTTACCGGATTCCGTGAAGTGCTGGGTGGTCCATTCACGGTGCTGAAGGGGGCTGCCTCGCTTCAGGTTTTGGCGGGTGACTTGCCGCGCCCGTAGGGGTCTAGGATTCTCATTGCACAGGCTATCCACACGACCAGGGGAACGTCGGGTTTCAGTAGTGGCTCTGTGAAACCCGGGGATCCCAGATATCTGTATTGTTCTGTGATGCTGTACATTTCTGTGATGTCGCATTTTATTCACGCCTTGAGCGAAATATAATATATTGGTATATATATTAGTAGATGTTGTATATGTTTTACATCCGCGCTAGTCCAGTCCCCGCTCTGTCGTTAGTTAGCTAACCTAACGGGTAATGACGGGACCCAGTGGCGAATGCGGATGGCATATACGTACATCAGTATATTTTCGTTCTTTTTGGTGTGATCAATTGATGGGACTGCATTGATTCGGATCAATGCAAGTTAAAAACAAACCTAATCAGATGTTGTTGGAACACTTTTCAAAAAGCTGTTATTGCAAGGACGTTCACTTTTGTTTTGCATCGCGGTATTCATTTAGAATATCCTGCTCCTCAGTCGACGAGGCAAGGGCCGAGATCCCTTCACCGGGAGTGACCCCTTGGACAAAAAGTTTGCGTCAGGGCATTAACTTCACTATAGCCGATTACTTTTGCTTTGCATCGTGGTATTCATTTGGAATATCCTGCACCCCATTCTACGGGGAAAGAGCCGAGATCCCTTCACCGGGAGTGACCTCTTTAGTAAAGGTTTTCGTCACTATATTTTTTAAAAGCTATCCGTTCCTTCAACGATATCAAGTTCATTACGTTAAAGGTTTTCGCCAGAAACCATTCGTAGCCCTCCGTCGTTTCAGACGGGTAGCACGTAGTATTCATGCTATGTTTGTTGACCTTCGTCAAGGCATAGTGTATGGTAGCTGCTTGTTACCTTTCTGTTGCATAGATAGATGCGTTGGTTTGGGACAGTCGTACAGCCTTGTTGACCTTCGTCAAGGGCTTGTACGGGTGGGTTCAAATTAACCTGGACAATGACGGGTGGAACTTGACATGTGACTTATGATTTGTTGACCTTCGTCAAGGTCATAAGAGCATGGGGCAGAAATCACATCGGGAGTTTCAAAAGAACTGAAACTTGCCAGATATGCGCATACCTTCTGGAGTGTGATACCGTGAGCGGATTCCGTCACGTTATCATGCGATGAGAGTTGGATCCCGATTCCCACTGATGAGTTAGTTTACTCCTCGGGTGACCCCGACTAATTCTTCTTTCAGGTTTGGAGGAGAATTTGAGGTACAGTGGGAGGATTCCAGATTAGATAAATTGGTAACCATTCTGATCTAGGTTAGAGTGCACGCTGAGTGTTTCTTCTCTCTCTCTCTCTGGCAGAGACCATTTGACCCGACCCTAAGACTTTGACTCAGTGACCAAGTTGACCGAACCTTCTTAACACTGGCTTTTGATTGTCAGAGTTGCAGACCTCATTGTCACTCCTACTTTTACCCTTTTCTCCAGGACACCCCGTATTACTACGAACGTCCACTTCCATTGGACAAAACCATCGTATGGTTAGATACGAACTCGAAGGAATTCGAGGATGGTTTCCGGTTCTGGAGAAAACGAATAGGATTATTCAGTTGTCTTTTCTTTTCACCTTCTCTCAGGTTGCGAGTACTCCTTGGTTTAGGAGTAGTACACCTATTACGCAAATTGGATAGTCTTCTTCCAAACCATAGGCTGGTGCCGACCGGTAGGGAATGAAGAAAACCAGTTAGCCTAAACGGTGTACAGAAGGTATTAAGTTCAGACAAAACAAGGGATTAGTAAGAGGGCAAAGTAAATTGCGACTGCTATTCACGACCGAACCAAGTATTTCTTCGCCAATCCTAAATCACCTTTGTATTTCTCCAGGACACTCCGTATCACTACGAAGATCCCATTTTATTGGATAATCCATCGTATGGTTATATACGAACTCGAAAGGAACTTGTTCCAGTTCGGGGATGGATCCTGGTTCAGGAGAAATAGGAATAAAGTACATTCGGGTGTCTTTTATCTTCACCTTCTCTCGCATTGCGAGTGTTCCTAGGATTGGGACAGTACACCCATTATGCTTATTGGATAGTCTTCTTCCAAACCATAGGCTGGTGCCGAACGGTAGGGAAGGAAGAAAACCATTTGGCCTAAAAAGGGTGTGCAGAAGGTAAAGACTAAAGATATATGAAGGGATTTGGAGAGGTGGCAAAGAATTATACGGTTACAGTCGTGAATCTGGAAGAGGCATTACTAGGAATACCAGAATACCCCATCGGAACATTTCAATGTTTCAGTTTCACTGTGTAATGTTAAAGGAAAACTGATTTCCCGATTAGATACTTACTCCAGGGTATGTATTTACCAGGTACGATCCTCACATCTGTATGGTTTTACAGATGATGAGTGGGAGTAAGTTATTGGGAATTGGGTGATTATCCTCATTATATCGGGATTCGTTGGAATCAGTGATATTTGAGGAAGTCACCTGGGTTGTTTGCCAGTCGGCAAATATTTGGTTTTGAATATCCGCAGTTATGCACCAATTTCAAATTGATATATCTGTACGTCTATTTTCATAGAGTGAGATATACCTTTCTGAAATTATGTCTACGACATTTACCTATATCAGTGGATGGTTAGGTAAGGAGCATTAAACAGCGGTGTAATTCTTCTTAACCATAAGTACAGTTTTCAACCTACGACACACAGTGAAAGAGTTATCAGACTCAAGGGACTTATACAAGGTATTGTATGTTGTCCAGTGTCCATTAGGACAGAGGGGTTGGTCCTCATACTATATTCTGTTTACTTTTAACTTCTCTAGTTCTTAGACATGTGTTTCGTTGAAACACAGAGTCTAAGTTTTGAGGAGTTATAGGTATTTGAATAGAGTAGAGAACCAAGTGTAGCAAGTATCGGGATTCTTCAAGGTGATCGAAGATGTAGATACTTGTGTATGGTATTCAGTTGATAGTAATGATAAAGAGAAATTGCTTCTCTTTCAGGTTACTCATAATTAGAAGCATTCCTATGTTGAGTAATGCTGATCTGCCTCCTTCCATTTAGTTAACATGCGCTGGGGACAGCTGCATGATTTGAATCTGGTTCAATTAAATCAGTGTCTCTGTTTCTATATTGGATATAGAACAGTTCATATCTTAACGATGTTAAGGTACGGGGAGTTGTCCGGTTTATGATTAAAACCAGACACTAGACAACTCAAGGCACGTTTCTGTAATGGCTGTTTGTGGGTTGACCCAGGCTATGACGAGGGTTGACTTTCTACCATCTGGATGAACAATAGCAATATTGTTCTAGACTCGCCACAGTTTTATTAAAAATGGATTTTTTCAGAAAACAGTAGTGGGAGTATGGTAGAACTGGAAGTGATTCCAGAACCACAAACGATTACTGAAGATTTGATAAGGAACCTAAAGATTCAATCTGGATTGACATTCCATTGGCCACTCCGCAGATAAGGTGGGTAACTTCAGGCACCCGAGAGGTACTAATACGGTAGCCTCAAGGACGGTGACAGGGAAGTTCTTGCTTACCCACAAATACCATTGCTGTTGTTCCAGGCTGCGAGACCCGGCAGGAGGATGAGTATAGCGTCGTTCTAAACTAGTTTTAGAAGTGTACGTCTATATGACTCTGCCAGAGGGTTGTCGTAGTCAGTGGGAGCAGCGGAAGCATTGGTGGATAGGTTGCTTATGTCTATTTATAGACTAGAGCAGATGTAGCGGAGATAGATCATCTATTTCTGACGTGACAGTCATGAGTTTGACTTCATCAGAATAGGGGATGGATCTGTTGAGAAGGTAGTAGGGTGTGATGTCCTGGTATCTGGATGACATACACAGAATAGGAAAAGAAACTCCTATACTACAATCGGTTATACTTTGGTCGTCACACAGTGGTTTCTCCACAAAGGACATGGATTTTATATCAGACATACTGGTTACTAGATCTGTGGTTTTAGATCTAGATTTGGGTGGTTTCCCAATCAGGGTACTTGACAGCATTCTAAGAGTATTTAGGATGGACGACTCCTGGCACGGTAGTGTACCTGCAGGTAATGGAGTCACCCTCTCTAAAGGTGTCTTACAGACTAAAGGGGAGAGGGACGTGCATGATTGGCAGATCACTTGCTTAGGCAAGTGAGTCAATCATGAGATGTCAAGTACCACACCAGATGTTGTTCTTGCACTAGATGCAATAAGTTGACATTAATCCAATCCTGGAGAAACAGTCGGAAGCAGTTTTAGAACATAAGTGGATGTTCTAGGGATATGATAACGACAGCCTCATTCAGGAGACGGTTATCATTCCAGGCTTCCAAGGTGACATGGACGACAAGGAGGTTGTCAGAGTTATAGTTTTTCCTTCTGATGAGGGGCAGTATTTTGGACAGGTGGTCCAAGGCAATACTGAGGGAGGCATGGCGCGCAGGACACTGATTAAGTTCAGTTGTCAATACAGTCTAAGAAGTTTGGATTTGGAGTTCATTTATGAGCTACGTCCCATCAGACATCCAGACATATTCTAAGACTGATTTTGCTCATTTCGGGAGATGGCTTTCTCCGCGAACTTGAGATATAGAGAGACATAGAAAGAAACAACTAAGCGGATCCACTCACTGAGACTATTCCTCGAACGCAATAGTTCCGCAAACGAGCTTTGTGAGACTGACTAGTAGAGGAGTTGGATGTTCGGTATCACACGGGCTGTGAGTATGCGACATCGCAATAATTAGCCTTGAGTGCAAGTGGGAGATTGTTGGAGATAGTGCCCTCAAAGTCAATTATTAGGTCACAGGTACGTGATTGTAATGATTGAGGGAGGACCTATCCCGGTAGGACAGTCTTACTCGAGATGATAGTATGCTATCTGGTTTACCTTTATCATCGTGTACTGCTTTAGGTGACATGACACGTCGCTATTACACGTTGATAGAGCCCCTAGGATTCTTGCTTGACCACCAGCAGTATGAGGGCGATCATATAAGTGGGAGCTGGGGGTCTACAAGCATATCCTTAAAAGGTCCCTAGTCGTGGGAGTTTCGAGACCGGGCATCGATACTCCATTAGTAGACTAGTGTATACAGTCGAGACCCCGACGAGGGGCGGTGGCTGGTCTCACAAGCCACTGGTGTCAGTTGGATCACCTAAGATGTATACAGGTGCTCATTGGGTTATGAGTACACCGGACAGGACTCGCCGGGAACATGCTAGTTGGTCATATACCAGACGTCAGATGGCAGTTCCCTGGTGACATGTGTGCAGGTTAGTTCATCGACCTGGGGATCGTCATTTGTCTCGTGTGAGTTCCCACTGTACTTTGATTACTACCCTACCACGGCTCAAAGGAGTCGTGCAAACAGGTTTTAGTTGGGTACAGTCCCGAGCCACATGGAGGCAGTGAGCGTATCTTCAGGGGTTCGTCTCTCCCGGTATTGGGGGTGAGGTCGTGCTGTGTCTAGGAGAGCCATTACACAAAGTCCTTGGCCAAGGCAAGGAGATTTACTGGTAGGTATTCCAGTAGTATCTCAGGGTGTTCTGGGCTACACTCCGACACGACTTGTACCGCTTTTGGGGGTCTGACTTTTACCAACCCCCTAGGCCCGCCATGTGATACTCATAGACGAACGGACCGGACTGCACGGATATTGTCACTGACAGGCTCAGTAGGATGTCAGGATGAGTTCGCTCATCGACGTCCCTTTTAGTCAATAGCTGGTGGCCCGTTACGTATTGGCTTATACCTCTGACGTGCTAGTGGTTAAATCCACAGCCATAGTATTGACGAGTCTTTAGAGTCCACCACACTTTCAGTTACTCAGCTTTCGGGCGAAACGCTGTAGAGGCCGTATGGAGATATGGCTGGGTCCGATCAGATACGTGCGGTATTGCACGGATCAGGATCGGACAGTTTTTGTACTAGTGGCCGTATAGTTATATGGCAGGGTTCGATCAGATACGTGCGGTATTGCACGGATCAGGATCGAACGGATTTTACTAGCCGGCTTTGGTTTAAGCCGGTACTAGTTTAGTACAGTGTAGATTTTGTCTCATTGCATTTGTATCCGGTCGGAATACAGATGCGGGTGTGTATGCACAGTGTCGGGGTTTTCCTGTAATTTATTACGGGACCAGTTTTCTGGAGTTGCCAGTTTGCATTCCGTTCCGGCCGGTTTTCCTTTGTTCTTTCCCGGCCGGACTTTTCCGATGGAGGGGGTAATTTGCAGTTTTGCAAATTACTTTTGTGGAGGGGTTTTCTTGCATAATGATTGATTATGACACCTTTCATATCTTGCACATTGACTTGCTTTTTATTGTGATAAAGTGAGGGTATGGGTTGAATAGTAACAAGCATGGTTGTTGTTTCTTTGACCTTGGATGTGGTCACCATTCATTTGATCCTACACTCACCTCCCTTCATGTTTGATATATTCATTCCTTCACATTATCATTCTCACTTGATGAAAGAAAGAAGACTTGAGAGAAAGAAAAGAATGAGAGAGTTCATCTTGGTTTTGTGAGGAATTCATCATCTCCTTCTTCTTCTTGTTTTGGAAAAATGAAAGCACCATTTTTCCTAACTTCATTCCTCCATCCAAAGGCAACAAACCCCAAAGAGACAAGTAGCCTCTACACTACACTTCCTACAGCAAATCTTGGACGCGTCGATTCGCCAGCTTCGCGCCCGAGTTGCCTCGGTATTGAGGTGGGAGCCCGTAAAAGCTACAGGCGATGTGGTGCCCCCTTTCCGACGAGGAGGAGATCGGAGTGGAGATGAAGACCGGAGGACTCGGATCAGTCGGTACATCTCTTTCCCTTCTTCTTGTTAGCTAGACTAGTTTAATGGTTACGATCCGGATATTTAGTGCGCGGTGGTGCCGGTTTGCAAAGTCCGCAAAATTTAAGTTATTCACCGTTTCCGCATTCCGGCGTCGGATTGACGGCCGGGGCGCCGCCGTGCACTTACAGCCCCTACGGTTTAATCCGTAGGGGCAGCCTGTGTACCTACGGATTAATCCGTAGGTACATATTATCTGTTTTTTTTAAAAAAAAGGGCTGCCTGATTTTTTCTCGCCCTGTGCATAATAATATATATATCAATCAAATATAAAATTAATCATCATACAACATATATCGCAGTATTCATAATCACATCTCACGTATATAATATACAAAAGAAACCAAAAAACTGAATATGATATAAATATAAATACCGTAGTACCACCAATATCAATATCGTCCAAAATGTAGTACAATATGTATCATATAAATACATACATGTTTCAAAAAATAAGAATCAAAAAGCCACCCTAGCTCGGTCCAGCTCCACCTCTGAAAAACGCTAGAATCTGGCGCGCCTGCTCCTCGGTCAATAAATCATGCAATTCGGCGCGTGCGGGAGTCTGAGCGGGCTGTGGAGCTGGCGATGTGGTCTGCGCAGCCGCCGTCGAGGTAGTGGCTTGCGGAGCCGCTGCTGCGGGAGTCTGAGCGGGCGGTGGAGCTATAGGAGCTGTCTGCGGGACCGCAGCCGATATAGTGGCTTGCGGAGCCGCAGCCGAAGGAGATGCATGTGGAGGCTCGGCCGATATACCCTGTCGCGTCTGGACCTAACATGTGTAATAAGCATGTAAGAACTGTGTATTATTCGAATTCGTATCATTACCAAGTTATTTCGAAACCCTATTTGGATATCTAGTTTGGAAAACCGTAGTTTATTTTAATTAGATATGTATGTATGATTAATCAATCCTAAGTCTACAACCAAATAAGCTCAGGCTACGTGCTAATATTGGATATGTTGATATCTATAATATAACATGATATTTTACTATAAAATAGTATACATACCAGCATCTCCTTAAACTCCTGAACGGTGGCTTTCAAGCTCTCCAGTTCCTGTTGGACACGTCGCTTATTGGAGACGGAGGAAGTAACCGCCGGGGTGGAGTCCAACGTCATATGGGCCCCGCTAGGGACCAGTCCCCGGCCTCTCTCCCAACCTCCGTGGTGCCCTCTGTGTGCGGCGTCCACGACCGGGGTCAGCAGCCTCGGATCGCTCTGTCCGGTAAAATCGATCCCCGATGCCTCGGCCTGCTCAACCACCCGCTCCTACACCTACATTAAGCAGTAAAGTATAAGTATAAAATTTAAATTTGAACCTTCCAAAACTAAAATTTCAAATATGGGTAGAATAAATATTAACACTTACGCAATACTCCTGGGTAGCAACGTCGGGATATCGAAGCTCGCCCGTGGCGGGATCTGTCGAGGTGCCGTGGATGGCAAGATATGCGGACAACACGCTCGGTGTACCACCTTGCGCCACGGTCTGAGCTGTCTGCAATATTAGAAAATAACTCTTAATATTAGATATATTAGAAAATAACTCTTAATATTGCATTATATCACAAAAGCCGGTCTATTGTAATTTACCGATAACTCCATGGCTCGAGTAATATTCCTCGAGCCACCTGTGTAAGTGGGGCGACCCCTTTTCGCCGACTTCCTATTCTCTGTATTCTGAGCGGCCTGTTTCTGCACAACGCATTAACATTTAGTTTTCTAATTAAGGAATACAAAAAAATAAATTATATCGTAAACAATGAATTACATTTAAAATACATACCTGTTTGCGTTGAGAGTCGAAATATTCGCACAATAGAGGCCATGTCTCTACGTCGACTCTCGCAAACGCCGGAGTAGATAGGATGGCCGCTCTCTCTGCCTCGGGGGTCTCCATCCACAGGGAGTAGCAGTCGTCCTTCAGCTCATTCCTGTTGTATCGGACCTTGGTCTGTATGTTCTTCATCAGGCCATTGTACAGAGCATGAAGGTCGAGCACCCTTCCAGGGTGATCAGGGTCGGGTATAGGCTGAAAATCGTAATCCGACTGAAAATACAAAAAAAAACATTGTTATTAGATTGCAAGTGTTAATAATAAATATATTGGATAAATCAAATGAAAATAAATATTAATACGTACCCGAGCCTGATCAAAGAAGAGGGCGAATGAGCGCCGGTGCTGCTCGCCCCACTCAACGTGAAGTGGATAGTTCTTCACGAGTCGGCTCTCGTCCCCCATATACCGGCCGAAACTTTCGGCATGAGGACCGGTATAGCGATAGTCAAGGGTAAAAAAGAGGGGGAATGTTGCCTCCCCCCTAGCTCTGTCAGGCCTCAGCCTATAGGACTGATTCGGGCCTCGAGTCCCCCTCTGAGGATGGGGAGGCCCTGCGTCTGCAAGAAATATCAAGACAATCAATTTTAAGACAAAGTTGTATTAAGAAATCAAGGTTAAACGAAAATTGATGTGTGAAATATACCTCCGATGACTAAAGCACGAGCCTGGGCCCGGGCAGCACCACGAGCGGGACGATAATTCCTCCGGTGAGGAACAGCCGGGGTCCCGGATGCGGACGCATCCCCTCCAACTAGAAAATAAACATTGACGCTAAATTTCCATGAAGTTCATATTTATTCTATAGAGCATATGTAAAATGAATAAATATTTTATATTTATTCATATTAATCTGCAGACGATGCAGAGGGTATGGAAGTGGCAGGAGTGGCCCCTGCGGAAGATGTGGACGCACCACCTATAATTAGACAATTAAAAATAGATTATATAAATAATTGCAAAAGGAATGTGTAGATTAATAATATAACGTTCTAAATCAATATGCATGCACTATAGGATATATAAACTGTAAGTCCATGTCACGCACCCCACAAACTTGCGGGGAGGCGGAATATATGAAAAACGATTATCAAAGCATCGTAACACGGACTTGAGCGCATGAATCGTATCTAAACCGTTACTAGCAAACTATGAGAGGTTTAACTACTCGGATTCGAAGTTATACCTCACGTTACTTGTCCTTCGGGTCTTCATCGCTGTCCTCCACTCCTCGTAGGCTCGTTGGAACATCGGCACCTCAACGGCCTCCTCGAGTCAAAGACGATCCACCCAAGAGCTCCTTCTCCAAGCTTGATCTTTAACTTGAGATAACTAGGTTGCTCAAAGTGTTAATCTAAGCTACCTAGGGGATATAGAGTGAGGTTATGGATGTATTAGTCTAGCTAACCCTTGATCTCAACACACGAGAGGTTAGGGTTAGGGTTTCAAGAATGAGAGAGAGCTTGAGGAGAGAGAAGGTGATGATAAGAATCCTTTTGGATGAATGAAATCATTTGTGTATATATGAAACATATGATAATATTATGTAAATAACAAATAATGAATTATCACCATGTTTCATTAATACACTAAGTGATTCATCACATGAGTCATATAAAACATTAAATGAATCCTTAACTCAATGTATGAATCACTACATGACTCATTAATCCAATTAATGCATATGCCACCTTAACCCCCAAGTCACCATGCTTCTAGAAGCTTCCAGGAAAATTACGAGAACGCCCCTCCAATCCGTGAAAATACGGAAAAACTTTAGACTGTATAAATCCAATGACCCAATACTAGAATCTGGTTTAAACCAAAGCCGGCTAGTAAAAACTGTCCGAACGTCGCACGTGCGTTTAAACACGTATGCGTCCGAACCCTTGTCGTAAAACCATACGACCTCTATATCGTTTCGCCTGGAGCAGGGAAACTCTCTGTGTGGGACTCTAAAGACTCGACACTATGCTGGCAGTGGGTTTAACCACAGCCCGCAAGCGGCACTACCTGTACGTAACGGTCCCCAGGTAGATGTCGATAAGAAGGCCGATGAGGAAACCCATCCGAACTCCTACTGAGCCTGATGTGACAATCTCCGTACAGTCCGGTCTTTTCGTCTAAGACTATCTCATATCGAGCCTAGGGGGCGGCAAGCGTCAGTCCCCTAATAGCCGTATAAGTCGTGTCGGAGCGTAGCCCATTACACCCTGAGAAACTACTGGAACCTACCAGTAAATCTCGCTTGCCCTGGCCAGGGACTTTGCGTAATGGCTCTCTGACACAGCGCGATATCAACTCCCAATACCGGGAGAGACGAATCCTTTCTAAACGCCACTGCCTCCAGGTGCTTGGGACTGCACCCAACTGCTACCTGTTTGCGCGACTCCTTTGAGCCGTGGTAGGGTAGCAATCTAAGAACAGTGGGACACACTCGAGGCGAAGTAGCAGTGTCAAGTCTGCGGACTATGCTGTACTCATGTCACCTGGGAACTGTTTGTTGCGCCACGACAGCGCCCCGGCCGTCTATCCGAGGCCAAAATGCGGAATCAAAATTTTTCTTAACTTTAAACCGGCGCTACCGCGGACAATAAAACCCGGATCGAAACCATTAACCCAATGCTAGCTAACAAGAGATGGGGTGAGAGATATACCGAGCGATCCGTGTCCTTCGGTCTTCTCGTCGTCGTCCCGATCTCCCGCGGAATCACCGTTCGTCACCTTCTCGTCGGAAAGGGCACCACGTAGCCGATTTCTTTTACGGGCTCCTACCTCTGGACCGAGGCAACTCGGGCGCGAAGTTGGCTAGCCGACGCGTCCAAGGGTACTGTAGGTGTAGTGTAGAATGCTTGTCTAATTTTGGGGTTTAGGAAGTTGCCATGGATGTGGAGGTGGAGAAACAAAATGAGCTTTTTGGAAAAATGGAGCTATATTTTTCTTGCAAGGAATGAGATGAAGGAAATATGCCACACATCTAAATGAACCTCTCATCTCTCCTCTCAAATGTGGCCGGCCAAATATGAGGAAGTGAATCCATGAAGGGAGGTGAGTGTAGGAGAGGAATAAAGGTGACCACACCCCAAAAGCAATGATAACAAAGTCACACTAAATCAAATCCAATTCTAATCTTAACTAATGCAAGTGAGGTGACTAGAAAAGGATCTCATGATGAGGAAGCCACACCTAAGCAAGAAACCCCTCCACAATAAGTAATTTTCACAATTGCAAATTATCCCCTCCATTGAAAAGTCCGGCCACGAAGGAACAAAGGAAAACCGGCCGGAACGGAATGCAAACTGGCAACTTCAGAAAACTGATCCCGTAATAAATTACAGGAAAACCCCGCTACTGCATATATATGCCCGCATTTGTATTCCCACTGAATACAAATGCAAAGAGACAAAATCTACACTATCTAATACTAGGATCCGGCTTAAGCCAAAGCCGGCTAGTAAAAACCGTCCGATCTCGATCCGTGCAATACCGCACGTATCTGATCGAACCCTTCCATATCTCTATACGGCCTCTACAACGTTTCGCCCGAAACTTGGGTAACTGTCAGTGTGGGGGACTCTAAAGACTCGTCAATACTATGGCTGTGGATTTAACCACTAGCACGTCAGAGGTATTAGCCATACGTGACGGGCCACCAGCTATTGACCAAAAGGGACGTCGATGAGCGAACTCATCCTGACACCCTACTGAGCCTGTCAGTGACAATATCCGTACATTCCGGTCCGTTCGTCTATGAGTATCGCATGGCGGGCCTAGGGGGTTGGTAAAAGTCAGACCCCCAAAAGCGGTACAAGTCGTGTCGGAGTGTAGCCCAGAACACCCTGAGATACTACTGGAATACCTACCAGTAAATCTCCTGCCTCGGCCGAGAGCTTTGTGTAATAGCTCTCCTAGACACAGCGCGACCTCACCCCCAATACCGGGAGAGACGAACCCCTGCAGATCCGCTCACTGCCTCCATGTGGCTCGGGACTGTACCCAACTAAAACCTGTTTGCACGACTCCTTTGAGCCGTGGTAGGGTAGTAATCAAAGCACAGTGGGAACTCACACGAGACAAATGACGATCTCAGGTCGATGAACTAACCTGTACACATGTCACCTGGGAACTGCTATCTGACGTCTGGTATAATCCCAACTAGCAGGTTCCCGGCGAGTCCTGTCCGGTGTACTCATAACCCAATGAGCACCTGTATACATCTTAGGTAAACCAACTGACACCAGTGGCTTGTGAGACCTGCCACCGCCCCTCGTCGGGGTCTCGACTGTATACACTAGTCTACTCTGGAGTATCGATGCCCTGTCTCGAAACTCCCACGACTAGGGACCTTTTAAGGATGTGCTTATAGACTCCAGCTCTCACGTATATGATCGCCCTCATACTGCTGGTAGTCAAGCAAGAATCCTAGGGGCTCTATCAACGTGCAATAGCGACTCGTAAGGTCACCTAAAGCAGTACACGATGATAAAGATAAACCAGATAGCATACTATCATCTCGAGTAAGACTGTTCTACTGGGACAGGTCCTCCCTCAATCATTGCATTCACGTGCCTGTGATCCAATAATTGACTCTGAGGGCACTATCTCCAACAATCTCCCACTTGCACTCAAGGCTAATTATTGCGATGTCGCATACTCAAAGCCCGTGTGATACCGAACACCCAACTCCTCTACTAGTCAGTCTCACAAAGCTCATTTGCGAAACCATTGCGTTCGAGGAATAGCCTCAGTGAGTGGATCCGCTGTGATGTTTCTTTCTATGTCTCTCTATATCCCATGTTCGCAGAGAAAGCCATCTCCCTAAATGAGCAATACCTGTTTTAGAATATCTGGATGTCTGATGGGACCTAGTTCATAAATGAACTCCAAATCCAAACTTCTTAGACTGTATCGACAACTGAACTTAATCAGTGTCCTGCACCATGTCTCCCTCAGTATCCCCTTGGACCACCTGTCCAAAATACTGCCCCCCGTCAGAGGGAAAACTATGACTTTGACGACCACCCTGTCATCCAGGTCACCTTGGAAGCCTGGAATGACAACTGTCTTCTAAAGGAGGCTGTCGTTATCATATCCCTAGAAAATCTACTTATGTTCTAAAACTGCTTCCGATCGTTTCTCTAGGATTGGATTAATATCAACTTATTGCATCTACTGCAAGAACAACATCTGGTGTGGTACTTGACATCTCATGATTGACTCAATTGCCTAAGCAAGTGATCTGCCAATTATGCACATCCTTCTCTACTTTAGTCTATAAGACACCTTTAGAGAGGGTGACTCCATCACCTGCAGGTACACTACCGTGCCAGGAGTCGTCCATTCTAAATACTCATAGAATGCTGTCTAAGTACCCAGATTGGGAAACCACCCAAATCTAGATCTAAAACCATAGATCTAGTGACCAGAATGTCTTGACATTATATCCAAGTCCCATGTGGAGAAACCACTGTGTGACAACCAAATTATAACCGACCGTAGTATAGGAATATCACTTCCTACTCTGTGTATGTCATCCAAATACCAGGACATTACACCCTACTACCTTCTTAACAGATCCATCCCCTATTCTGATGAAGTCAAACCTATGACTGTCACATCAGAAATAGATGATCTATCTCCGCTATATCTGCTTTAGTCTATAAATAGACATAAGCCTCCTGTCCACCAATGCTTCCGCTGCTCCCACTGACTATGACAACCTTCCGGCAGAGTCATATAGACGTACACTTCTAAAGCTAGTTCAGAACGACGCTATACTCATCCTCCTGCCGGGTCTCACAGTCTGGAACAACAGCAATGGCAAGTCTGGGTAAACAAGAACCTCCCTGTCACCGTCCTTGAGGCTACCGAAGTACCTCTCGAGTGTCTGAGGTTACCCACCATATCTGCGGAGTGGCCAATGGAATGTCAATCCAGATTGAATTTTTAGGTTCTTATCAAATCTTCAGTAATCGTTTGCGGTTCTGGAATCACTTCCAGTTCTACCATACTCCCACTACTGTTTTCTGAAAAAATCCATCTTTATTAAAACTGTGGCGAGTCAAGAACAATATCACTATTGATCTTCCAGATGGTAGAAAGTCAACCCTTATCATAGCCTGGGTCAACCCACAAACAGCCACTACAGAAACGTGCCTTGAGTCATCCAGAGTCTGGTTTTAAGCATAAGCCGGACAACTCCCCGTACCTTAACAACTTTAAGATATGAACTGTTCTACGTCCAATATAGAAACAGAGGCACTGATTTAATTTAACCAGATTCAAATCATGCAGCTGTCTCCAGTGCATGTCAACTAAATGGAAAGAGGCCGATCATCATTACTCAACTTAGGAGTACTTCCAATTATGAGTAACCTGAAAGAGAAGCAAGTTCTCTTAATCATTACTATCAACTGAATACCATTCATAAGTATCTACATCCTCGATCACCTTGAAGAATCCCGATACTTGCAATACCTGGTTTTCTACATTACTCTTATACCTATAACTTCTCAAAACTAGGACCCTGCGTTTCTACGAAACACCTGTCTAAGAACTAGAGAAGTCACAAGTAAACAGAATATAGTACGAGTACCTACCCCTCTGTCCTAATGGACACTGGACAACATACAATACTCTGTATAAGTCCCTTGAGTCAAATGACTCATTCACTATGTGCCGTAGGTTGAAAACTGTACTTATGGTTAAGAAGAATTACACCGCTGTTCAATGCTCCTTACCTAACCATCCACTGATATAGGTAAATGTTATAGACATAATTTCAAAAGGTATATCTCACTCTATAAAAATAGACGTACAGATATATCAATTTGAAATTGGTGCATAACAACGGATATTCAAAACCAAATATTTGCCGTCTGGCAAACAACCCAGGTGACTTCCTCAAATATCACCAATTACAACGAATTCCGATATAGTGAGGATGATTACCTAATTCCCAATAACTTACTCCCACTCATCATCTGTAAAACCATACAGATGTGAGAATCAAACCTGGTAAATACATACCCTGGAGCAAGTGTCTAATTGGGAAATCAGTTTTCTTTTAACAGTACACAGTGAAACTGAAATATTAAAATGTTTCGATGGGGTATCCTGGTATTCCTAGTAATGCCTCTTCCAATATCCAGATTCACAACTGTAACCGTATAATTCTTTGCCATCTCTCCAAATCCCTTTATATGTCTTTAGTCATTACCTTCTGTACACCCCTTTAGGCCAATTGGTTTTCTTCCTTCCCTACCGTTCGGCACCAGCCTATGGTTTGGAAGAAGACTATCCAATAAGCATAATGGGTGTACTGTCCTAATCCTAGGAGCACTCGCAATGCGAGAGAAGGTGAAGATAAAAGACAACCGAATAAACCTTATTCCTATTTCTCCTGAACCGGAATCCATCCCCGAACTGGAACGAGTTCCTTTCGAGTTCGTATATAACCATACGATGGATTATCCAATAAACTTGGGATCTTCGTAGTGATACGGAGTGTCCTGGAGAAATACAAAGGTGATTTAGGATTGGCGAAGAAATACTTGGTTTGGTCGTGAATATCAGTCGCAATTTACTTTGCCCTCTTACTAATCCCTTGATATGTCTTTACTTAATATCTTCTGTACACCATCATTAGGCTAATTGGTTTTCTTCATTCCCTACCGGTCGGCACCTGCCTATGGTTTGGAAGAAGACTATCCAATTTGCATAATAGGTGTACTATCTCCTAAACCAAGGACTACTCGCAACCTGAGAGAAGGTAAAAGGAAAAGAAAACAGAATAGTCCTATTCGTTTCCTCCAGAACCGGAAACCATCCTCGAATAAAAACCTTCGAGTTCGTATATAACCATACGATGGTTTTGTCCAATGGAAGTGGACGTTCGTAGTAATACGGGGTGTCCTGGAGAAAAGGGTAAAAGTAGGAGTGGTAATGAGGTCTGCAACTCTGACAATCCAAAAGCCAATGTTAAGAAGGTTCGGTCAACTTGGTCACTAAGTCATAGTCTAGGGTCGGGTCAATGGTCGCTGCCAAAGAGAGAGAGAGAGAGAGAGAAAAGAAACACTCAGCGTGCACTCTAACCTAGATCAGAATGGTTATCACTTTATCTAATCTGGAAACCTCCCACTGTAACGTCGAATTCTTTCCCAAACCTGAAAGAAGAATTAGCCGGGATCACCCGAGGAGTAAACCAACTCATCAGTGGGAATCGGGATCCAACTATCATCGCATGATAACGTGACGGAATCCACTCACGTCACCACACTCCAGAAGGTATGCGCATGCCTGGCAAGTTTCAGTTTCTTTAGAAACTCCCGATGTATGTTTTTACCCCTAGGACCCAAGTGACCTTGACTGAGCCAACATATCAAAGGATCCTAGTCAAGTTCAACCCGTCATTATCTTGATTACATTAGACCCACCCGCACGAGTCCTTGACTGAGCCAAAATGACCGTACGACTGTCCTAACCAATCACATATCCATAAGACAGAAAAGCATTACAGAGCTACCGCACACTACGCCTCGGCTGAGCACGACATACGTAGCACGAATACTAAGCAATACCAATCTGAAATGACGGAGGGCTACGGATGGTTTTTGGCGAAAAAACTTTAACGTAATGAATTTGATATCGCTGAAGGAACCGGATAACCTTTTATAAAAATATAGTGACGAAAACCTTTGCTAAAGAGGTCACTCCCGGTGAAGGGATCTCGGCTCTTTCCCCGTAGAATGAGGTGCAGGATATTCCAACTGAATACCACGATACAAAGCAAAAGTAATAGGCTATAGTGAAGTTATTTCCCTGACGCAAACTTCTGTCCAAGGGGTCACTCCCGGTGAAGGGATCTCGGCCCTTGCCTCGTCGACTGAGGAGCAGGATATTCCAACTGAATACCACTGTGCAAAACAAAATAGAACGCCCTTGCAATAACAGCTTTTTGAAAAGTGTTCCAACAACATCAGAATAGGTTTGTTTAGCTTGCATTGATCCGAATCAACGCAGTCCCATCAATTGATCACACCACAAAAGAACGAAAATAATGACGTACGTATATACCATCCGCATTCGCCACTGGGTCCCGTCATCACCCGTTAGGTTACTTAACTAACGACAGAGCGGGGACTGGACTAGCGCGGATACAAAACATATACAACATCTACTAGTATATATATAATATATAATTTTCGCTCAAGGCGTGATAAAATGCAACAACACAGAAATGTAATCAGTATCACAGAACAATACAGATATCTGGGATCCCCGGGTTTCATAGAGCTGCTACTGAAATCCGACGTTCCCCTGGTCGTGTGGATAGCCTGTGCAATGAAAACCCTAGACCCCTACGGGCGCGGCAAGTTACCCGCCAAGACCTGATGTGAGGCAGCCCCCTTCAGCAACGTGAATGGACCACCCAGTACTTCACGGAATCCGGTAACTTGGGCACCCCTCCTGGGTCAACCTATACCCCCTACGAGTGCGGCGAATAGCCCGCCAATTCTAGAGCGAAGCCCCCTCCGTCTCAATGCCATGAGATACGGGCCCGTTGTCCTCTAGAATTCGGCTATCCGTGCACCCCTCCGCGGGGTAATCCTAGTACAGAAAGTAAAATATACATACAACGGGTACATCGACCTCGACCCGGTCGTGCCCCAAAAGAATAATACAAACAGGCAGTGACGGCAGTCCACATGTCGGACGCTCGTCCCACAATATCAAATGTATATATAAAACAAAACTGTACTAATATTGCATCCAGGCTATCCCCCACGACCAATCCGCAACATCACAGCACAACACAGAACATCAACGTGAATGTCACGTTCGCAAATCCGTCTAAAAGGGCTATAGCAGTTAGACAGGATTTACCGATCAAATGACATTCACGGTCGCAGATATAATGTAAATACTGTGAACAAATGTGTTTAAAATTTTTGATCGATCAAATTTATCCAGGTGGGCCCCAAGCACTACTGTAGCACATAAAGAAATTCTGGGCCCAAAAAGAATATTCCAAAACCCCCATTTTCAACCAAGAAGCACACTGAAAAATTTGGTCCAATGAATAGTTAAAATGGCCGCGGAACCGCGGCAAATACATGGGTTTGGCCGCGGTTCCGCGGTGGAATAGTGACATCATACGACCAAATTTTCACAGAATGCTTAGAATTCCCTGCACATGTCTCTGCATTGTACTGAAAAATTTTTGGAGCCAAAAACAAATCGACAGAAACCTGATGCACATGAAATCGGGTTTTCGGAAAATTTGTTCGATCGAGTTCTAAACATACAAGAGCAAGCTAGACTAGGTTAATGGTGTGGCTCTGATACCATGTTGCGCCACGGCAGCGCCCCGGCCGTCTATTCGAGGCCAAAATGCGGAATCAAAATTTTTCTTAACTTTAAACCGGCGCTACCGCGGACAATAAAACCCGGATCGAAACCATTAATCCAATGCTAGCTAACAAGAGATGGGGTGAGAGATATACCGAGCGATCCGTGTCCTACGGTCTTCTCGTCGTCTTCTCGATCTCCCGTGGAATCACCGTTCGTCACCTTCTCGTCGGAAAGGGCACCACGTAGCCGATTTCTTTTACGGGCTCCCACCTCTGGACTGAGGCAACTTGGGCGCGAAGTTGGCTAGCCGACGCGTCCAAGGGTACTGTAGGTGTAGTGTAGAATGCTTGTCTCATTTTGGGGTTTAGGAAGTTGCCATGGTTGTGGAGGTGGAGAAACAAAATGAGCTTTTTGGAAAAATGGAGCTATATTTTTCTTTCAAGGAATGAGATGAAGGAAATATGCCACACATCTAAATGAACCTCTCATCTCTCCTCTCAAATGTGGCCGGCCAAATATGAGGAAGTGAATCCATGAAGGGAGGTGAGTGTAGGATAGGAATAAATGTGACCACACCCCAAAAGCAATGATAACAAAGTCACACTAAATCAAATCCAATTCTAATCTTAACTAATGCAAGTGAGGTGACTAGAAAAGGATCTCATGATGAGGAAGCCACACCTAAGCAAGAAACCCATCCACAATAAGTAATTTGCACATTTGCAAATTACCCCCTCCATCGAAAAGTCCGGCCGCGAAGGAACAAAGGAAAACCGGCCGGAACGGAATGCAAACTGGCAACTTCAGAAAACTGATCCCGTAATAAATTACAGGAAAACCCCGCTACTGCATATATATGCCCGCATTTGTATTCCCACTGAATACAAATGCAAAGAGACAAAATCTACACCATCTAATACTAGGATCCGGCTTAAGCCAAAGCCGGCTAGTAAAAACCGTCCGATCACGATCCGTGCAATACCGCACGTATCTGATCGAACCCTGCCATATCTCCATACGGCCTCTACAACGTTTCTCCCGAAACTTGAGTAACTGTCTGTGTGGGGGACTCTAAAGACTCGTCAATACTATGGCTGTGGATTTAACCACTAGCACGTCAGAGGTATTAGCCATAAGTGACGGGGCACCAGCTATTGACCAAAAGGGACGTCGATGAGCGAACTCATCCTGACACCCTACTGAGCCTGTCAGTGACAATATCCGTACAGTCCGGTCCGTTCTTCTATGAGTATCGCATGGCGGGCCTAGGGGGTTGGTAAAAGTCAGACCCCCAAAAGCGGTACAAGTCGTGTCAGAGTGTAGCCCAGAACACCCTGAGATACTACTGGAATACCTACCAGTAAATATCCTGCCTCGGCCGAGGGCTTTGTGTAATGGCTCTCCTAGACACAGCGCGACCTCACCCCCAATACCGGGAGAGACGAACCCCTGCAGATCCGCTCACTGCCTCCATGTGGCTCGGGACAGTACCCAACTAAAACCTGTTTGCACGACTCCTTTGAGCCGTGGTAGGGTAGTAATCAAAGCACAGTGGGAACTCACACGAGACAAATGATGATCTCAGGTCGATGAACTAACCTGTACACATGTCACCTGGGAACTGCTATCTGACGTCTGGTATAATCCCAACTAGCAGGTTCCCGGCGAGTCCTGTCCGGAGTACTCATAACCCAATGAGCACCTGTATACATCTTAGGTGAACCAACTGACACCAGTGGCTTGTGAGACCGGCCACCGCTCCTCGTTGGGGTCTCGACTGTATACACTAGTCTACTCTGGAGTATCGATGCCCTATCTCGAAACTCCTACGACTAGGGACCTTTTAAGGATGTTCTTATAGACTCCAGCTCTCACGTATATGATCGCCCTCATACTGCTAGTAGTCAAGCAAGAATCCTAGGGGCTCTATCAATGTGCAATAGCGACTCGTAAGGTCACCTAAAGCAGTACACGATGATAAAGATAAACCAGATAGCATACTATCATCTCGAGTAAGACTGTTCTACTAGGACAGGTCCACCCTCAATCATTGCAATCACGTGCCTGTGATCCAATAATTGACTCTGAGGGCACTATCTCCAACACTGTTAACTGACGACGGGTATAATTCCATCCAATAATTCCCCTGCGAGTCCTGTCCGGTGTACCCGTAACCTAACGAGCACCTGTATACTATCTCCAGTACGACGTACTGATGGCTGTGGGACAGACCATCTTCCCAACTGGGATGAGAAGCATACACACTAGTCTACTCTGGAGTATCGATGCCCAGTCTCGATAATCCTATGACTAGGGACAAGTATAGGATGTTGCTTATAGACTACCCAGCCCCCACTAGTGTGACTGCCATCACAACGCTGATAATCAAGCAAAGATCCTATGGGCTCTACTAATATGTATAAGTGATACGTTACAAGAAACATATGCACATATTAAAGTAGACACAAACCAAGTAGCATACTACCATTTTTAGCAAGACTGTATATACAACTGTGAATATCCCAAGCTTCCATTAAGTAATATACATACAAGTATGATACAATAATGGCCCCTAGGGCATATACACTAACAATCTCCCACTTGCACTAGGGCCATGAGCTGGCATATCGTAGACCTATTATCTCGAACTGCGTCCGAGGAATCGCCTTTGTGAATGGATCAGCAATGTTATTCTCTGTCTCTACTCTTTTCACCTCGATCTCCCGGTGATCTACGATCTCCCTGATCAGGTGGTACCGCCTTAAGATGTGTCTGGATTTCTGATGGGACCTGGGTTCCTTCGCTAAAGCTATAGCGCCGTTGTTGTCACAATACAGAGGTATTGGATCAACACTGGTAGGAACCACCTGAAGTTCTATGAGGAACTTCTTCATCCAGACAGCTTCTTTTGCGGCATCGCAATTAGCTATGTACTCTGCTTCCATTGTTGAGTCAGCAACGGTCTCCTGCTTGGAACTTTTCCAACAGACCGCCCCTCCATTGAGGGTAAAGACATAACCCGACATGGGCTTGGAGTCATCCTTGTCACTCTGGAAGCCGGAGTCGGCAAAGGCTTCCATCTGGAGGTCTTTTCCGCCATACACCAAGAACATCTCCTTAGTCCTTCTCTGGTACTTGAGAATGTTCTTTACAGCTATCCAGTGATTCTCACCTGGGTTTGCTTGATACCGGCTTACAACGCTCAATGCATATGCTACATCTGGTCTGGTACATAACATCGCATATATTATAGAGTCTACCGCTGAAGCGTAGGGTATAATCAACATGTGATCCCTTTCCAAATCAGTCTTGGGAGACATCTCTTTGGAGAGGGTGATTCCGTGACAAGCCGGCAGGTTACCGCGCTTAGAATCTTCCATACTGAATCATTTCAATATGGTGTCTATGTACCTGGACTGCGAAAGTCCCAACATCCTTTTATATCTATCACGATAGATCTGGATCCCCAGAATGTAGGTGGCATCTCCCAGGTCTTTCATGGAGAATTTCTGTGACAAGAATCTTTTGACTGACTGTAACATAGGAATATCATTTCCTATTAGGAGAATGTCATCCACGTACAAGACGAGGAATACTACAACTCTCCCTACAATCTTTCTGTATATGCATGGTTCATCTGGATTTTTGATAAAGTCAAATTCTTTGACAGCATCATCAAAACAGACATTCCAACTCCGAGATGCTTGTTTTAGTCCATAAATGGACTTAAGCAACTTGCATACTTTACCGCTGCTCCCACTTTGAATGAATCCCTCTAGCTGATCCATATAGACGCTCTCTTCCAAATTTCCATTTAGAAAGGCCGTCTTTACGTCCATCTGTCAGATCTCATAATCGTGGAAGGCAGCAATAGCAAGAAGGACCCTAATGGATTTTAGCATAGCTACTGGAGAAAAGGTTTCGTCATAGTCCAAACCAGGTCTTTGACGGAAACCCTTTGCAACAAGTCTAGCCTTATAGGTTTCAACCTGCCCATCTACACCAATCTTCTTTCTGAAGATCCATTTGCATCCTACGGGTTTTACCCCATCTGGAGCAATGTCCAAAGTCTATACTTTGTTAGTGTACATGGACTCCATTTCGGTCCGCATTGCATCCAGCCATTTTACTGAGTCACCGCTCTGAATGGCTTGCTGGAAGCTAGTAGGGTCATCATCATTAATGATGCAATCTTCTCGATCTCCGTCTATGAGAAAACCGTAGTATCTCTCGGGCGGATGAGACTGCCTACTACTCCTGCGGAGTGGCGTCGAGATGTCCCTTTCTTCTGAAACCTCTGGTTCTACCATACTTTCAGTAGTAGTTTGTGATTCTCGAATTTCTTCCAGTTCTATTTCGCTCCCATTTATTTCCTTTTATAAAAATTCAGTTTCCAAGAAGTGGGGATGCTGAGAAACAAAACCTTTTGTTCCTCTGCGTAATAGAAAAGATACCCCCTGGAGTTCTTTGGGTATCCCACAAACTTACACAGTACTGAGCATGCCTCGAGCTTGTCCGCATGCTGCTTCTCTACAAAAGCTGGACATCCCTATGTCTTAAGATACTTAAGACATGGTTTCTTCCCACTCCATATCTGATATGGTGTGGTAGGCACAGTCTTGGTTGGAACCTTGTTCAAAAGATATGCAGCTGTTTCTAGCGCATAACCACAGAAAGATCGCGGCAACTCAGCCTTACTCATCATGGAACGAACCATATCCAATAGGGTTCGATTCCTCCTTTCTGATACACCGTTGTGTTGTGGTGTGTATGGAGGAGTAAGCTGAGAGAGAATTCCATTCTCTTTTAAGTAACCCAGGAACTCGGCACTTAAGTATTCACCACCTCGATCAGATCTCAGTGTCTTTATACTCTTTCCTGTTTGTTTTTCCACTTCATTCCTGTATTTTTGGAATTTCTCAAAGGCCTCGGATTTATGCTTCATTAAGAAGACATATCCATACCTAGAAAAATCATCCGTAAATGTAATGAAGTAGGAATAACCACCTCTCGCATGTATAGACACTGGACCGCACACGTCACTGTGTACGAGTCCCAAGAGCTCGCTTGCTCTTACTCCGTGTCCAGTGAACGGAGTCTTTGTCATCTTTCTTTTGAGACAGGATTGACAAGTTGCATATGTTTGATATTCGAACGGATCCAAATATCCTTCTTTATGTAACTTAGTCAACCTTCTCTCATTGATGTGACCTAGTCTACAATGCCATAAAAAAACCTGATTTAATTCTGGAGACTTTCTTTTAAGTGAGTTCTGGATATTGAAAACCTGAGCTTGACTCAATACGTATATGCCGTTATCTAATGTACCAGACCCAATCAGAACTTGATTTAGGTGGATGTGTACTAAATCGCTTACGAATGTAAAATCATATCCCTCTCTCGAAAGTGAGGACACTGATATGATATTACAAGTCATACTAGGTACATACAGACAATTACGTAGAATCAATATCTGCCCACTTGTCAAACCTAGGCGATATTCTCCCACGGATTCAGCATCCACGCTCATTCCGTTTGCAACTCTGAGAGACCAATCACCTACCTTTATAACTCTACGGTTTCTCAAAGCATGTAATGAATTACAGATATGAGATCCTGCTCCGGTATCAAGTTCCCAGGAAGTAGAGTTAATTGGCAAACAGTTCTCAATTACTAACACACTTGAGGCTGAAGCCACAACATGCTTCGTATCCTGGCTACTGGCTTCTAAAGCCCTACAATCTTTCTGCCTATGCCCAATCCCATAACAATAGGAACGTCCCCCTTTTACTGTATCCAGTCCCGAAACTTTTGCCCTTCTCTTTCCTTCTACTTCCCTGGTTTCCTTCAGGGTAGAAGGTAGAGACTATAGAATCAAGTCAGTATCTAACTCGTTCTCCAACGTGGTCTTCAGGTCCTTGAGCAGATCAATACAGCTAGTCATTGTAAGGACGTTGTCCCCTACAGATGTGTTAGTTATATGTATGCCCTAGAGGCCATTACTATACATAGGATGTATATTGTAGTGGATGCTTGGACATATATAGCGAGGACTTTCTTGCTCGACATGATAGTATGCTATCTGGTTGCTCTTTACCTTAACGTGTACACTGATTGTCTCTCTGTTACATGTTGGTAAAGCCCTTAGGATGTGTACTTGACTACCTGTACAATGATGTGGATCATACTAGTGGGGACAAGGTAGTCTATAAGTACATCCTTCAAGGTCCCTAGTCGTAGGTGTATCGAGACGGGGCATCGATATACCAGAGTAGACTAGCGTATACCTTCTCGACCCATACAGATGGGCGATGGATGATCCCATATCCATTGGTGTTTGACATCAGAGATGATATACGGGTGCTCAGTGGAGACTGAGTACACTGGACGGACTCACCGAGAACTCCCAGATGGTATTATACCTTACGTCAGATGGCAGTTCTCTGGTGACACTGGTACAGAGTAGTCTGTTGACCCAAGATTGTCATAGAGTCTTGTGTGATTCCCACTGTGCTTTGATTTCCACCTAACCACGTCCAAGAAGGCATGCAAAACGGTGGTTTTTGGGTACAGTCCCGAATCACATTGAGGCAATGAGCGATAGGAGGGGATTCGTCTCTCCCGGTATAGGGAGTTTATGTTGCGCTGTGTTCGATTGGCTATAACCGGAAATCCCTGGCCAGGGTTGCTGAGATTTATTGGTGAGTGTTACCAGTAGTTTCTCGAACTGTTATAGACCTCATATCGACACGACTTATCGAGCTATTGGGGTCTGACGTTTACCACCCCTAGGCGAGATATGCGACATATCAGACGACGAGACCGGACTGTACGGTAAGTGTTAATGGTTGGATTCACAGGAGTGTGAGCGGGCTTGCTCGTTGATCTTCTGATCGCTCAATACCCGGGTGGCCGTTACGTTTGGCAGACCGCTTGCGGCTTGTGGGTGCTTGATGTGATCATCATCTGCTGCCGGCGTATTGACGAGTCTTTAGAGTCCTACACAGAGGTTTCCTGGCTCAAGCGAAACGAAATAGGAGCGCATATGAGATATGTGCGGGACCGAGAATAATACCAGTATGTGATACTGTATTCGATTCTCGTGATTTGTGACATTGATCGGTTATATGCGATATAGCCGGGTTATCGGATCAAGTGTTGATTCGATAAGTTGTTAGTATTGATATTAGTCGGTTATATGCAGTATGACCGGATCATTAAATCAAGTGTTGATTTAATGATTTAATGTATAATTATATATATTTGATATATTACTTTACATTACCTAGTATTGGTTCACTTAAGATTATTTTCTCACTTGAATGTGCATATTGTATATATGATATAGTTTTGTGCACTAGATTGTATCATGTTTGATGATACATGCAAACTTGGGTGTGTATGCTTTAAACCTGGTTTAGGTTAATGGTTAAGGTTTATATTTAATTTGTTTATTCATTTATTTATTCATTTTGGTTAAAATAAAATGGTGGTTTTCTTGTTTTATTCATGAAGCTTCATGAAGCTTTGAAAGTTTTTGCCATTTTTGTTTTATCCTTAACCTAACCATCAACCTAAACCCTAGTTTATTCTCTACATGAGTTATCCTCACCCATGGTTGTATTATGATAACTCATCACTTGATTTTCTAATTTGATTATTAATTCCTATTCTTTTCTTCTTCTTCTTCTTCTTGGAAAAGAAAAGAAAAGCTTGCTTCAAAAATGTCAAGTGAGAAATCCAAATCCAAAGTGAACCCACTTCCTATTTCTTTATCCACTACCACTTGCCAAGTAGTATAGGGTGTTTTCTTCATAAGTTTCTTGACTTGGTGAAGGTGGAGCTTGAGTTTGAGTTGCCTCGACGTAAATCATTTTCGGCATCGAAGTCGACGACCTAGCCCGATCATTTCTTCGACGAAACCATCGCTAGAGTCTGGGATCCGATGATCGCAGCTGAGGGACATCATCACGGAGATAAGGAAGTGGAGGACCGGATCTACAAAGGTTGTAGTCTCTTTCACTTTAGAGTAAAGTTGTTTATTCGCATTTGTTTTCTCCTAATCTCTAGTTAACGATCGCATTAGGGTTTCTCGGCACCGGAAAAATTTGATTTTGGCATGCTTGATGCCTTATAAGACCTCCTTAGTGTGCCTAGGAACTCTACAGTGGTATAAATCCTAGCTAGAGCTTTCGACGAAGTGTAGACGAAGTTAGAAGTCCGATCGAACCCGTAAACCCCGACAAAACCCTTCTCTGTACATTTTTCAAAACAGTGGATTTTTGTGAATTAAAAATTCTCAGAAAAACAAGAAGGAAAATCTAAGAATTACTATGAAGTACGGTCCACTAAGTCAATAATTTGACCGTGGAACCGCGGCGAAACCATGGGTTTGGCGGCGGTTCTACGGCCAAAATTTGGACTTAGTCCCTGAAATTTCATATATTTATTCTTAGGTCCTTTCTTGGCAATTTTTTATGGGAATTTTTTAATTCCACTCAAGTGTTGAGTTTTCTAGGGTTTTATTGGGGACTCGTTAATTTGATCGGATAATTTAACTTCGTTTATGTTTTTCCGGATATTTTAGAAACTGTTAAAAAGTTCGACCGGATATAAATACCCACTTTTTCCCCTGTCGGGAAATTTCCAAGTGTTGGATCTTTCCGTAGTTTAATGACGTTCTAAGTAGTGCAAGTAACGCGATGGACCCTCTAGAAGACAACAAACCCTAACTCGATTATGTGACCGTCTTGAACTGCCATTTGAACCTTACGGTTTGGGGCAGTACGGCGTGCCACATGTGAGGCGTTGGCTTGACCCTTCTACGGCTGGACCCTTGGTACTGAGGCATGAAGTGAATGTTTTTAAACTTATTTCATGTGCTGAGTTGTTTCGGGAAAACTTGGGTGTTTGATTGTTCGATCGGAAAGTTTAACATTTTCTATTTATCTGGAATGTGATATAATATTTGGAATCCACAAGTAGTTATGAGATAACTGATTTGGATGTTATAAACATAGCACTTTAGTCTCACTTGATCGGTTGCCACGGAATTTTGATGTAATCAAAAGTCCGTCGCAATCACGTAGCGTATGCGGATACTCGCCGGATAAACTTAATAGACAGCTACACCCCTTAGCCCCGACCAAGTGACTGTAGGAGAACCCCGTCGCCAAAAGCATCCGTTCGGGTGCTCGCGGTAGCGGTGTTCCGCCTTGGTGCACTTCGTCGACGGTATCGGGGGTGCGGCCGTCTACTAAAGTTTGCGACGAGCATTCGATCAGTTTTTCGGGAATCTTGTTGAATTGCCCGACTAGATATTGAAAAGTGTTTTCGATATAGAGACTAAAATGCGGGGTTTATAATTGTTAGGCATGCGATGTCTAAGTAATTCATTTGATTAGGCATGCAATGTCTAGGGAGGTTGCGGATTCCAACTGTTGTAGTTTTACACTTTCTTTTCTGCGACCGTAAGTGTAATATGCGATATCGCCGGTTTCGTTGCTATATGCCAACGAAAATTGGGATACACATGTTTACTTACGTTGATGACATGGATGTTATGTGTTGCTGGATATGTTATATTGGATCGTCGTGTTTGAATAGCCGGGGTTTTTTTTATGTGAGATGAGTGTTTTTTCATTTTCATTCATGTAAAAACTTGTATGTAATATTCTTTTATTGGGGCACTTCCAGGTTGCGGAAGATGTCACCTTTTGTATATTATTTACTTTTCCGCACTAGGATAGACCCAAGGAGGAGGGCACAAGTAACCGGGTTCTGGAGTCTAGTGGGAGACCAACTCGAGGAGTCGAGTCCGGGTCTCCTAACTCTAGAATTGGTAGGGTTGCTTGCCGCTCTCGTAGGGGTCTAGGGGTGTGGGATTGGCTATTCATCGCGACCGTGGAATCCGTGTTTTATACAGGCTCGTATTGAAAACACGGACGTCCTAGTATATCCAATATTTCATATATGTTTTTTCTGCTGCGTTATCTGTGATGTGATCATGTGATATGTTCAGATAGATATTATATATAGTATATATGATATATTATATAGACGTTGCTTATGTTTTATACCCGTGCTAGCCCTGCCTCACTCTGGCGTTAGTTACCTAACCTAACGGTGCAGACGGGACATCGAGACGAATGTGGCTGGCATAAGCGTACGTTATATTTATCTGTGATGTTTAGGTGCTTTAATGATGGGACTTCATTAATATGATTAATGAAAGTAAAAGAAACCTAAAGATGTTGTGGAATCGAATTTCAAAAATAAAACAGGTAGCTACAGTTCTTGCCTTGCACAGCGGTATATATGATATATCCTGCACCTTATTCGATGAGGAAATGGCCGACGATCCCTTCACCGGGAGTGACCCCTTTAGCAATAACTGGCAGATGCTACAACTCTCGGTTTGTCTTTTGATTGCTTCTATAGTTTCTACTTTGCACAGTGATATATATGATATATCCCGCACCTCATTCGACGAGGAAAGGGCCGACGATCCCTTCACCGGGAGTGACCCCTTTAGCAAAACTAGAAAAGCCTCAAAAACACTCCATTTCAAAATCATTTGATTCTACAACGATATCAATTTCATTACGCAATAGGTTTTCAGAAAAACCTGTCGTATCCCTCCGTCATTTCAGATAAGTTGTAGTTAGTATTCGTGCTACGTTTGTTGGCCTGCGTCAAGGCGTAGTGTGCGGTAGATAACTAGTATTTATCTGCTTATGCATATGATGCAGATTGGATTAGGGTAGTCGTGCGACTTTTGTAAGTCCGCGGCGGTGCCCCGACCGTCAATCCGACGCCGGAAATGCGGAAACGAAAAACTTTGCAAACTAGCAAACCGGTACTACCGCGCACTTTTAACCCGGATCGGGCCATTAACCTAGCAACTAGCAAACTAAAATACGGGTAGAGAGTTATACCAAGCGATCCGTGTCCTTCGGTCTTTGTCTCCACTCCGATCTCCCGCGGATACTTCGTCCGTCACTTCTTCGTCGGAAAGGGCACCACGTAGCCGAATTCTTTTACGGGCTCCCACCTCTGGACCAAGGCAACTCGGGCGCGAAGTTGGCTAGCCGATGCGTCCAAGATTTGCTGTAGATGTAGTGTAGTAGGCTATGTTTCTTTGGGGTATATGAAGTTGCCTTGATGGAGGAATTGAGGAGGAGAATGATAAAGAGCAATGAGATATATGGAGCTAGTCATTTTCAACCATAGAATGAGATGCAGATAGAATAATTTCCCACTCCTCAAAAATCTCCCCCTCCCCATAGTGGCCGGCCTATTTTCCAAGTGGAGGAAAAATGAATGAATCAATAACAAGAGGAGAAAGGGGATTAATATGTGTAGAAAAAATCACACTCATTTCTAATCTCAACCCCATCAAAATCTAATCCATTCACTTCTCAAAAAGGCAAAAGATAAGAAAGAAAAAGAATCTCATGATACTAGTCTAATCATGATGCCAACATATGCAAGAAAACCCTCCACAAATAAGTTATTTGCAAACTGCAAATAACCCCCTCCAACGGAAAGTCCAGCAGCGAAAGAACAAAGGAAAACCGGCCGGAACGGAATGCAAACTGGCAACTTCAGAAAACTGATCCCGTAATAAATTACAGGAAAACCCCGCTACTGCATATACATGCCCGCATTTGTATTCCCACTGAACACAAATGCAAAGAGACAAAACTACACTGTCTAATACTAGGATCCGGCTTAAGCCAAAGCCGGCTAGTAAAATCCGTCCAATCATGATCCGTGCAATACCGCACGTATCTGATCGAACCTTGCCATATCTCCATACGGCCTCTACAGCGTTTCGCCCGAAACCTGAGTAACTGAGTGTGGTGGACTCTAAAAACTCATCAATACTATGGCTGTGGATTTAACCACTAGCATGTCAGAGGTATTAGCCATACGTGACGGGCCACCAGCTATTGACCAAAAGGGACGTCAATGAGCGAACTCATTCTGACACCCTACTGAGCCTGTCAGTGACAATATCCGTACAGTCCGGTCCGTTCGTCTATGAGCATCGCATGGCGGGCCTAGGGGGTTGGTAAAAGTCAGATCCCCAATAGCGGTACAAGTCGTGTCGGAGTGTAGCCCAGAACACCCTGAGATACTACTGGAATACCTACCAGCAAATCTCCTGCCTTGGCCAAGGACTTTTCATGTACTGGCTCTCCTAGACACAGCGCGACCTCATCCCCAATACCGGGAGAGACGAACCCCTGAAGATCCGCTCACTGCCTCCATGTGGCTCGGGACTGTACCCAACTAAAACCTGTTTGCACGTCTCCTTTGAGCGTGGTAGGGTAGTAATCAAAACACAGTGGGAAATCACACGAGACAAATGACGATCTCAGGTCGATGAACTAACCTGTACACATGTCACCAGGGAACTGCTATCTGACGTCAGGTATAATACAAACTAGCAGGTTCCCGGCGAGTCCTGTCCGGTGTACTCATAACCCAATGAGCACCTGTATACATCTTAGGTGAACCAACTGACACCAATGGCTTGTGAGACCGGCCACCGCCCCTCATCGGGGTCTCGACTGTATACACTAGTCTACTCTGGAGAATCGATGCCCTGTCTCGAAACTCCCATGACTAGGGACCTTTTAAGGATGTGCTTATAGACTCCAGCTCTCACGTATATGATCGCCCTCATACTGCTGGTAGTCAAGCAAGAATCCTAGGGGCTCTATCAACGTGCAATAGCGACTCGTAAGGTCACATAATGCAGTACACGATGATAAAGATAAACCAGATAGCATACTATCATCTCAAGTAAGACTGTCCTACCGGCATAGGTCCTCCTCAATCATTGAAATCACGTGCCTGTGATCCAATAATTGACTCTGAGGGCACTATATCCAACAACTTTGTTGGCCTGCGTCAAGGGTCGTGCGGGTGAATTTAATTCAATCAGGAAATGACGGGTTGAACTTGACTAGCGCACTATGGTTTGTTGGCTTGCGTCAAGGTCATAGGACGCTAGGGGCAAAATTATCGGGAATTTCAAGTGTTGAAATTTGCAATGAGATTGCATACCTTCTATGAGATAGTTGGATCCCGATACCCGCTGCGAGTAAGAGTTACTCCTGGGAGAGTTTTACACTTTACAATTAGCCGATCAAGTAGGTGTCTAGAAAGGTGTCAACGGGGTTACGCCTCTGGGAAAACGAGGTTTACTGTAATTAGGTCCGTGCGAAAGCACGGGAAACCTCCCTCAAAGTACCGACACTAGCCTGGCTGAAAGATTGGCGAACTTGTAGCTTGTAATTAATCCTGGCTAGTCTTTCCTTTTAGGGTTTGAAGGAAGATTTGATAAAAACAGTGGGAGCCATCCTGATTAGATAAAATAATAACCAATTTGATTTTGCAAGAGCGCACGCTGAGTTTTTTCTTTTCTCTCTCTTCAGGTAGCGACCATATCACGCCTTAATCAAGATAATAATACAGATGTATTGACCGAACCCGCTTGTTATACTGAGCTGGGGAACGTTGGTCCCGCTCCAACTTATAATTGTTATAAGACAGAGCAGGAAATAGGGGATTACCAGAATTCCCGTGCCGCCCAAACGAAGGAAGTGCATGTGATGCATCTCCTTCGGGTGTGTTCATTACAGAGAACTGTTTCTCAGTATCCTTTACGTCCTGGGTATGAGATACCGGATCAGGATCTCGCATATGTAATCAGTTACATGGGCTACAGATAGGTAGAGAACTGAGGACGGGTGATAAGTTTCATGAGACAAAAAACGGTGCAAGTGTTACAGCCAAGTCTGTTGGTCACTGTCACCATGTATTACAAATACGTTGATTCTGAACAAATGTTATTAGATACCGAACCTGATATACAAAATCATATCAATCTCTTTATTCATTAAAGAAGGATATAATTTTGTATTGTTGGATAATGTTTTGAACATTTCCTATTTCAAAAGTTGATCGGTTCAGGCACGTTATCTAAAAGCATTGACGTTCTAAATCAAACTACAGTTCCTAGTATACAGAACACACACAAGAGGAAGAGTTCAGAAATGAACGGATCCTTCTTGAGATATTGTAGACTAGGTCATATCAATGCGACCTGACTAGCTGAAGTTACATTTAGATGCATATTTAAATCTGTTTGAATTTACATCTTATGAAACTTGCCAGTCATGTTACAAAGATTAGATGACCATAGCTCCGTTTATTGGAAACAGAGAAAGAGTTAGTGAACTCTTGGGATTGATACATGTTGATGTATAAAGGTCCCCTGTCTACATATGCCAAGACCGGTTCTTTGTACTTCATTATATTCTCTGATGATCTCTCAAGATTCAGACATATGTTCCTGTTGAAACACAAGTCCGAACCTTTTGAGATATTCACGGAATATAAGTTAGAAGTAGAGAACCAAAATACGGGTATAAGTATTATGTCCTTTGATGCGATCAGGGAGGAGAATACTTGAGCACGGAATTCCTGGACTATTCTAAAGGAGAATGAGATTCTCTCTCAGCATTACTCCTCCGAATACACCACAGCACGTCAGTGTATCGGGGTGGAGCAATCACACCCTATATGATAAGGTGTGCTCTATGATGAGTACTACTGAGTTACCTATTTCCTTTTGGGAGTTATGCACTTGAGAAGTTGCATGCCTATTGAATAGGGCTTCAATCAAATCAGAAGCCTACCACTCCATATGAGATATGGTATTGGAAGAGCCCATGTCTTAAGCTAGTTAAGATTTGGGGTTGACCGACCTATGTTTAAAAGCAAAATCCGGACAAGCTCGAGGCAAGGTCTGTAATGTAGAACTGGAAAGGTTCCAGCTATACAAACTACAGCAGATAATTTGATAAAACCAAAGGATTCAATAGTTACCAACGAACCTCAGCCTCTCCGCCGATCTAGTAGGGTTCCTCACCCACCTGAGAGACACTTCGGTTTCTCTATGACAGTGATAGCGAAGATTGCATCATGAGATGATGACCCAACTAGTTTCGAGCTGGCCATCAGGAGTAAGACTTTATAAGAATGGCTGGATGCTTAGTGATCTGAGATGGAATCCTTATACACCAACAATGTATGGACTTTGGTTGCTTTATCTGAAGGGTTAAATCCCCATCAGGAGCAAGTATATCTTGAGAAGATTACTTGGTGTACATGGAAAAGTTGAGACTTTCAAAGCTAGACTTGTTAAAAGTTTGCATCATTAACCAGGTATGGATTATGATGAAACCTTTTCTAAGTAGCTATGCTTAAGTCCATCCAGATCCTACTTGCCACGGCTACATACCATGACTACGATATCTGGCGGTTGGGTGCCATGATTGCTTTTCTAAGTGATGTTTTAGAAGAGTGCGTCTATAAGTACACAGCCAGAGGGCTTCGTAGATAGTGGGAGCAGTGGAAACGTGTGCAAGATGTTTTATGTGATAAAGCAGGCATCGTGGAGTGGGAACATCTTTTTTGATGTATTAGTCAAAGAGTTTGACATCATCAAAATGGTAGATGAACCTTGTATATACAAAAAGGTAGTAGGGAGTATGGTGGTGATCCTCGTAGAGTACGTGGATGACATACTCTTGATAGGGAAGGTGTTTCCTATGCTACGCTCGGTCAATCTCCGCTTATCACAAAGATTCTCCATATAGGATCAAAGCGATACCTCCTGAATCCTGGATTTTGGATCTATGAGATAGATCTAAATGGATGTTAGGATTCTCACTAGATATAGTGAGATGGTATCAATCGATCCTGGGGAGAATCACTGGAAAGGTTCCAGGGTGATAAAGAAGACTGAATGTTAGTCACAGGCTTGTCTATACTCTCAGGGGAGGGACGGTATGTTGGAAAAGTTTCAAGCTAGATACCGTGGCATACTAGACGATAAAGGCTGGATACATCGCTACTTAAGATGCTACCAAAGAGGAAGTCTGGGTGTATATTAGTTCATGAGATGAACATCGTTCCTACCATTGTGAGACAATGGAGTTGTGGCTTATGCCTAGGAACGCCCGTCCCATCAGTGATCCAGACTTATTCTAAGGCAGTATCACCTGATCATGGAGACGATTGATCTCCAGGGCGATCGAGGTTCGGAGAGTAGACTCAGAGGAAAACACGGCGGATCCACTCACAAAGGCCTTTTCCCAGAGAGAGACTTTTATGGGATGGTTGAGTATGAGATACTACAACCACTGCTATCAGATGGCCCTAGTGCAAGTGGGAGATTGTTAGTTATATGTATGTCCTAGAGGCCATTACTATACATAGGATGTATATTGTAGTGGATGCTTGGACATATATAGGGAGGACTTTCTTGCTCGACATGATAGTATGCTATCTGGTTGCTCTTTACCTTAACGTGTACACTGATTTTCTCTCTGTTACATGTTGGTAAAGCCCTTAGGATGTGTACTTGACTACCTGGACTATGATGCGGATCATACTAGTGGGGACATGGTAGTCCATAAGTACATCCTTCAAGGTCCCTAGTCGTGGGTGTATCGAGACGGGGCATTGATATACCAGAGTAGACTAGCGTATACCTTCTCGACCTATACAGATGGGCGATGGATGATCCCATATCCATTGGTGTTTGACATCAGAGATGATATACGGGTGCTCAGTGGAGACTCAGTACACTGGACGGACTCGTCGAGAACTCCCAGATGGTATTATACCTTACGTCAGATGGCAGTTCTCTGGTGACACTGGTACAGAGTAGTCTGTTGACCCGAGATCGTCATAGAGTCTTGTGTGATTCCCACTGTGCTTTGATTTACACCTTACCACGTCCAAGAGGGCGTGCAAAACGGTGGTTTTTGGGTACAGTCCCGAATCACATAGAGGCAATGAGCGATAGGAGGGGATTCGTCTCTCCCGGTATAGGGAGTTTATGTTGCGCTGTGTTCGATTGGCTATAACCGGAAATACCTGGCCAGGGTTGCTGAGATTTACTGGTAAGTGTTACCAGTAGTTTTTCGAACTGTTATAGACCTCATATCGACACGACTTATCGAGCTATTGGGGTCTGACGTTTACCACCCCTAGGCGAGATATGCGACTTATTAGACGACGAGACCGGACTGTACGGTAAGTGTTACTGGTTGGATTCACAGGAGTGTGAGCGGGCTTGCTCGTCGATCTTCTGATCGCTCAAGACCTGGGTGGCCGTTACGTTTGGCAGACTGCTTGCGGCTTGTGAGTGCTTGATGTGATCATCATCTGCTGCCGGCGTATTGACGAGTCTTTAGAGTCCTACACAGAGGTTTCCTGGCTCAAGCGAAACGAAATAGGAGCGCATATGAGATATGTGCGGGACCGAGAATAATACCAGTATGTGATACTGTATTCGATTCTCGCGATTTGTGACATTGATCGGTTATATGCGATATAGCCGGGTTATCGGATCAAGTGTTGATTCGATAAGTTGTTACTATTGATATTAGTTGGTTATATGCAGTATGACCGGATCATTAAATCAAGTGTTGATTTAATGATTTAATGTATAATTATATATATTTGATATATTACTTTACATTAACTAGTATTGGTTCACTTAAGATTATTTTCTCACTTGAATGTGCACATTGTATATATGATATAGTTTTGTGCACTAGATTGTATCATGTTTGATGATACATGCAAACTTGGGTGTGTATGTTTTAAACCACGGTTTAGGTTAATGATTAAGGTTTATATTTAATTTGTTTATTCATTTATTTATTCATTTTGGTTAAAATAAAATGGTGGCTTTCTTGTTTTATTCATGAAGCTTCATGAAGCTTTGAAAGTCTTTGCCATTTTTGTTTTATCCTTAACCTAACCATCAACCTAAACCCTAGTTTATTCTCTACATGAGTTATCCTCACCCATGGTTGTATTATGATAACTCATCACTTGATTTTCTAATTTGATTATTAATTCCTATTCTTTTCTTCTTCTTCTTCTTCTTGGAAAAGAAAAGAAAAGCTTGCTTCAAAAATGTCAAGTGAGAAATCCAAATCCAAAGTGAACCCACTTCCTATTTCTTCATCCTCTACCACTTGCCAAGTAGTATAGGGTGTTTTCTTCACAAGTTTCTTGACTTGGTGAAGGTGGAGCTTGAGTTTGAGTTGCCTCGACGTAGATCATCTTCGGCATCGAAGTCGACGACCTAGCCCGATCATTTCTTCGACGAAACCATCGCTAGAGTCCGGGATCCGATGATCGCAGCGGAGGGACATCATCACGGAGCTAAGGAAGTGGAGGACCGGATCTACCAAGGTTGTAGTCTCTTTCACTTTGGAGTAAAGTTGTTTATTCGCATTTGTTTTCGCCTAAACTCTAGTTAACGATCGCATTAGGGTTTCTCGGCATCGGAAAAATTTGATTTTGTCATGCTTGATGCCTTGTGAGACCTCCTTAGTGTGCCTAGGAACCCTACAAGATGACCCGACGGCCAACCTCGCTTAAATTAATTCGGTCGAGGTCTCATATCTTGTGATATGAGATTGCTCTCCATATAAATCTTCGTTATGGAGAAAGATGGAAACTGAGTCCATCTTCTCGTGCTGCTTCTGGTATACACCATCAACTGAAGCTAACACGAGGCACTTGGCTTTCGCTTTATCCTTTTCCCTTGTCTGACGGATATTCATATCCGTGACAGTGGAAACTGGACCTGGGACGGCGAGATCTTGAGTAGTAATAGGGTGGTCCAGCTTGTTATAGGCAATGGACATCTGGACAGACATTTGCCAGTCATATAAGTCAGATTCAGTCAATTTGTTATCTAGATTTAACCTAGTCGTGGTCACAAGGTCGCTGCAATTAAGAGAGAGAGAAGAAAACACTTTTAGCATGATGCTCTTGCAAGTTTAGAGTGGTTTTTAATTTGTCTAAACATGATGGCTCCCACTGTTTCTCAAATCCTTCCTCAAACCATAAAAGAAGAATTAGCCAGGACTATTCTCACCGTACAATACTTGCTTAACCGTTCATCCAGGTCAGTGTCGATACTTCGAGGGAGGTTTTCCAACGCTTTCGCGAAGTTCCTTAATTAAAGAACCTCTTTTTTCTAGGGGCGTAGCCCCACTGACACCTTTTTAGGCACCTACTTGGTTTATAGCATTGATCGTTAAGTGACGAATCTCCTGATAAGTAGTATATACTCATAGTAGGATCGGGATCCAAAATATCATCGTATGATAATGTTGAAGGAATCCTACCAACATTCATCAAACTCCAAAATGGTATGCATCTCTCTGCAAATTTCAGTTTCTTTAGAAATTCCTGATGTGGATTATTGCCCCATGCTCTTATGACCTTGACGAAGGTCAACAAATCATAAGTCACATGTCAAGTTCTACCCGTCATTATCCAGGTTAATTTGAACCCACCAGTACATACCCTTGATGAAGGTCAACAAGGTAATACGACTGTCCCAAACCAACGCATCTATCTATGCAATATATGAACACCCAACAGCTACCAATCACTATGCCCTGACGAAAGTCAACAAACACAGCTTGAATACTATTGAATATTCATATGAAATGATGGAGGGCTACGAATGGTTTTGGCAAAACCGTGAACGTAGTGAACTTGATATAATCGAAGGAACCTGATACTTTTTAAAAAGAGTGGTTAAAGCTCCGTAATTAAAAATTCTGCTCTTTTAAAATAACCGAGTGGTTTCTTTTAAATTTGTTCCAACGATTGAACTTTGGTTTATTTTCTTTGCATTATAATAATGCGTCCTATCATTTATCCTATCATTTCAGAAAACAACAAAAATACCACGTCCTCTTATGCTATCCGCATTCGCCACTGGGTCCCGTCATCACCCGTTAGGTTACTTAACTAACGACAGAGCGGGGGCAGGACTAGCGCGGGTGTAAAACATAAGTGACGTCTAATAGCTATCATATATAGATATTGTACATTCGTCAGACGCAATAATAAGCATTCCAGATCACAGATGAACTTTATTGGATATACTAGCAATCCGCATTTGCTTTGAGCCTGCAATAAAAGACGGATTACACAGTTGTGATGAATAGCCATTACCCCAACCCTAGACCCCTACGGGTACGGCAAACTACCCGCCAAGTACCCGAAGTGAAGCGGTTTCCCTCAACAACGTGAGTAGGCCACTAAACACTTCAACGTACCCGGTAGTTTGTATACCCCGCCTTGGGTCTGTCCTAGGAGCAAAAACAGTAAAAAGAAATAATACAACGGTGGCTACAACCGCAACTTGGATGCGCCCCGCAAAAGAATATTACATCATATTACATTTACATCGAATGAATGAATATTAAACCCATCTCAAACCTCGGCTAATCATTACAACACTCTAATCAAGTCTATATACATAAACAGTAAACATTACAGAAATGTGCAACCCCTTGCCAACCGACATACTAGCAGTTAGAGGAGGTTTACGAACACATTAAACATTACAGATAAAAACCCAATTAGCAAATATCTTAGAACATCGATCGAGCACCATTTTCCGTGTCTACCCCAAAAAGCAAACCAACACCGAAGTAACCTGGGCAGAAACAGAATATACAGGAAAACAAAAAACCAAAAAATATGAATTTCTGTGAAAATCCGAGTCAACTCGGAGTTGACTCCGCCGCGGATCCGCGGCCAAAAGCACCATCTTTCCGCGGATCCGCGGCCATCTTGCCGAGTTAAGAGCTCATATTTTCCCAGTATTCTTATATTTCCCTGCTGTGAATTTTAAGGCATATCAAAAAAAAATTTCGACACGTTTAAAATTTACAGAAACTGTTAGGGTTAGGGTTTTGTTTTCGCGTTTATCCGTCAATCCAAGTTCTAATTAGTTGCTAACAAGCTAGTAATGGTTTAGTTGGCTCTGATACCACTGTAAGTCCATGTCACGCATCCCACGAACTTGCGGGGAGGCGGAATATATGAAAAACGATTATCAAAGCTTCGTAACACGGACTTGAGCGCATGAATCGTATCTAAACCGTTACTAGCAAACTACGAGAGGTTTAACTACTCGGATTCGAAGTTATACCTCACGTTACTTGTCCTTCGGGTCTTCATCGCTGTCCTCCACTCCTCGTAGGCTCCTTAGAACATCGACACCTCAACGGCCTCCTCGAGTCAAAGACGATCCACCCGAGAGCACCTTCTCCAAGCTTGATCTCTAACTTGAGATAGCTAGGTTGCTCAAAGTGCTAATCTAAGCTACCTAGGGGATATAGAGTGAGGTTATGAATGTATTAGTCTAGCTAACCCTTGATCTCAACACATGAGAGGTTAGGGTTAAGGTTTCAAGAATGAGAGAGCTTGAGGAGAGAGAAGGTGATGATAAGAATCCTTTTGGATGAATGAAATCATTTGTGTATATATGAAACATATGATAATATTAAGTAAATAACAAATAATGAATTATCACCATGTTTCATTAATACACTAAGTGATTCATCACATGAGTCATATAAAACATTAAATGAATCATTAACTAAATGTATGAATCACTACATGACTCATTAATCCAATTAATGCATATGCCACCTTAACCCCTAAGTCACCATGCTTCTAGAAGCTTCCCGAAAAATTATGAGAACGCCCCTCCAATCCGTGAAAACACGGAAAAACTTTAGACTGTATAAATTCAATGACCCGATACTAGAATCTGGCTTAAACCAAAGCCGGCTAGTAAAAACTGTCCGAACGTCGCACGTGCGTTTAAACACGTATGCGTCCGAACCCTTGTCGTAAAACCATACGACCTCTATATCGTTTCGCCTGGAGCAGGGAAACTCTCTGTGTGGGACTCTAAAGACTCGACACTACACTGGCAGTGGGTTTAACCACAGACCGCAAGCGGCACTAGCTATACGTAACGGTCCCCAGGTAGATGTCGATAAGAAGGCCGATGAGGAAACCCATCCGAACTCCTATTGAGCCTGATGTGACAATCTCCGTACAGTCCGGTCTTTTCGTCTAAGACTATCGCATATAGAGCCTAGGGGGCGGCAAGCGTCAGTCCCCTATTAGCGGTATAAGTCATGTCGGAGCGTAGCCCATTACACCCTGAGAAACTACTGGAACCTACCAGTAAATCTCGCTTGCCCTGGCCAGGGACTTTGCGTAATGGCTCTCTGACACAGCGCGATATCAACTCCCAATACCGGGAGAGACGAATCCTTTCTAGCCGCCACTGCCTCCAAGTGCTCGCGACTGCACCCAACTGCTACCTGTTTGCATGACTCCTTTGAGCCGTGGTAGGGTAGCAATCTAAGAACAGTGGGACACACTCGAGGCGAAGTAGCAGTGTCAAGTCTGCGGACTATGCTGTACTCATGTCACCTGGGAACTATTAACTGACGACGGGTATAATACCATCCAACAGTTCCCCTGTGAGTCCTATCCGGTGTACTCATAACCTAATGAGCACCTGTATACTATCTCCAGTACGACGTACTGATGGCTGTGGGAAAGACCATCTCCCCAACTGGGATGAGAAGCGTACACACTAGTCTACTCTGGAGTATCGATGCCCGGTCTCGATAATCCTACGACTAGGGACAAGTATAGGATGTTGCTTATAGACTACCCAGCCCCCACTAGTGTGACTGCCATCACAACGCTGGTAATCAAGCAAAGATCCTATAGGCTCTACTAATATGTATAAGTGATACGTTACAAGAAACATATGCACATATTAAAGTAGACACAAACCAAGTAGCATACTACCATTTTTAGCAAGACTGTATATACAACTGTGAATATCCCAAGCTTCCATTAAGTAATATACATACAAGTATGATACAATAATGGCCCTTAGGGCATATACACTAACATAAACATACCCGCAGGTGCGGTGGTGTCACCACGTACAGCTAGACAATAATAAAAATTGCTAAGTAAGAGCAAAAGGAATGTGTGTATATTTATGATATAGCATTCTAAATCAATATACATGCACTATATGATATATAAACATACCTGGAGGAGCGGGAGTGGCCTCTGTCCCAGATGTGGACGCATCACCAACAACTAGACAATCAAACATTAACAATATAAGTAATTTTGACATAAACAGGCATGAATATCTGTAATATTACATTCAAAATGGATATGCGTGCAGTATACCTGGAGGTGTGGCAAAATCCACACGGAAGGAGGCATCCGAAGGGGTCTCCGATCTGGGTGCAAGACAGGCCCTCTGAAGCTCTCCGGGCGGCAGAACCGCTCTGCCTCTGCCTCTGCCGCGGTTGGAGCTCCTGCCGCCCCTCGTTGCTCCCGATATCGTCATCAAATCTAGATAAACGGTTCGTGGACGCATTAGACAATCATTAAAAGTATCGACTATATATGTATAGATCGTAAAATGTTAAGTAATAATATAACATTACTGATAACCTTTTTCGTTTCGTGGGCGCATTATACATATCTACTTGGATTTCATCGTCGATGTCATTTCTAACCCACGTAACTTCATGATCGGCCGAAGACAACCCGTCCTTTGAAACAGACGGTCGGAGCACTCTAAGCCTTCTCTCTTCTTCATCCTCATCGCTGTCCTCGAATTCTGGGACATCGTAGACATCTCTGGGTTTCCATCGGCAAACAACACTCCATCCCGGATGCTTCAAACACTGTGAGTAGTATACTTGGAACGCTTGGTTCGGAAAGATAAACGGATCTTCCTGACCGTAAAATTGAAGTGTGTTCACACTGGTCAATCCATATTCATCTTTCCAAGTCCCAAGATTGCTTCTCCACTTGTCCGTATCAGTTCGCGTATCGTACCAAGTACACTAGAATATATAAAAGGGTTCTGATCGTCCGGGATAGTGGATGCCGAGTATACAATTTAAGTACCCATAATAAATCACACCGTCCGATCCTACCGTCACAATCCCACTATTCTGAGTGGTTCTAGATGTTTCTATATCCTTAACTTCGAATTTGTATCCAAGGACACCAAATCCTTTGTAATATGCAACCTCTATACTAGGAAATTGAGCTAAACATCTTGAATCACTCTCAAATGATGCAGACAAGTTCGGATCATGGATCTAACAAAAATTTTTTTACGAAAAATACATAACGATACAAGTTTAGATTAAAATTGATAGCAATAAAATGTTATTCGAATAACTTACATGATCTGTGACCCAATCACAAAAATTATCCTGATGATATTTTTCCAATCGTTCTTCGTTCCAATCAGGATGCCCCTCACGTACCTCGTTAAAATGAATTCTATTTTCGACAAATAATGGTGACATTAATATTATATCATTTCATACACACACAAACATAAATATAACAACTAATCCAAAAAAACTTACTCTCTAATTTGTTCAAGACATGTGCAATTAAGCAATATAAACCGGTATATCTTGTTGATAAGCATAGTGTCTACCCTCTTATACTCGGCTTTACCATATGGCCCGTCTTGAATTCTTCGTGGCCGGTTAAGTCTTGTCTCAATGTTCTCGTCCAGATAGCGGGAACAAAATATGGTTGCTTCATCAAGAAGATAACCTTGCATGATAGAACTCTCTGGTCGATTTTTATTGCGTATATACTTTTTAAGAGTGTAGAGGTAGCTAATGAAAATATGTTGAATAAATAAATACGGGCATACAGGACAACAATAAATTTATAAATTGCGTGAAACGAAAAATTACACGTACCTCTCGACGGGATACATCCATCGATATTGTACCGGTCCGGCTAACTTAGCCTCAGTTGCAAGATGAACCGTCAAGTGTATTATGATATCGAAGAATGACGGTGGGAAAATACGCTCAAACTTGCAAAATATCAACGCAATAGAATTTTCTAGTTTATCCAGCGTCACAACCTCCAGTGTTTTAGCATATAACTCCCTGAAAAAACAACATAGGTCGTTGATTATTAGACCAACCGATTCGGGAAGAGAAGTCCTGAGGGCTAATGGAAGAAGGTGCTCCACGATAACATGGTGATCATGACTTTTCAGCCCATCGATCTCGCCCTTCACAATTTTTATTTTCTTGCTGAATGATCCTGAGAAACCTGTGGGAACTTTTAAATCATGCAACACCTGCAGGAATCTTTTCTTTTCCGGTTGTGACATATGATAAGCGGCATTGAGAAGTACAAACTTCCCGATTTACCCGCTACCGGTCTAGGGTGCAATTCACTTCTTATTCCCCACTCCTGTAGATTCATCCGAGCATTCAGGTTGTCTTTCGATTTCCCGTCTTTACAAAGAAGCAAGTTAAGTATGTGCTCTGATACTCCCTTCTCTATATGCATGACGTCCAGACAATGACGCACTAAATTTGTTGACCAGTACGGAAGCTCGAAGAAAATGCTTAACTTGTTCCAAAATGGTGGTTTGACCTGTTTCGTCGGATCAATCCCGAAGGTCACATTATTGTAACCATCCCATTTAGCAGTCACGTCCTCTCCGGACAATGGGGATGGAGGTCCAAGAAGCTCCTGATGACCATCAAAGTGAACTGTGTCTAACCTATAGGGGTGATCTGGAGGCAGGAAACGCCGATGGCCGCAATAACAAACCTTCCTGCTAAAATTCAAGAATTTCGATGTGTGTTCATGGCAATGAGGACATACTTTGTGACCATGTACGGACCAACCTGATAGCATTCCATACGCAGGAAAGTCATTAATTGTCCATATTAAAGTCGCACGCACTATGAAGGTTGTATTTGTGTTTGCATCATATGTCTCTACACCATCAATGAACAAAGATTTCAACTCCTCGATCAGAGGTCGGAGATAGACGTCGATATTGTTCCTCGGTGAGTTTGGTCCATCGATAAGAAGAGGTATCATAAAGTATGATTGATCCATAACCAACCAAGGCGACAGATTATAAATTATCATTACAACGGGCCATGTGCTGTGACTTCCAGCCATATAGTTGAATAGGCAGAAACCATCAGTAGCCAGTCCGAGCCGGACATTGCGAGGATCGCTACTGAATATTGCGTGCCTTCTATCGAAATCCTTCCATGCCGGTGAATTTCTTGGATGGCTCATTTTTCCATCTTCACTTAGAGGAGCATGGTGATGCCAAATCATTGCCTCGGCTGTTTTCTTGCACCTGAATAGCCTCTGTAGCCTCTGTGTTATGGTAAAGTATCGTGCTATCTTGACAGGTATATCAAGCTTCTTATTAGAATCTTTCGGCTTATATCTGGCCTCTCCGCATGTTGGACACTCTTTCAAATCTGAATTCTCTTTCCGGTACAACACGCAATTTTTAGGACATGCTTGATCTTCTCGCACTTTAGACCGAAATTAGACATCATCTTCTGGGCTCCGTACTAGCTGTCGGGCACGTTATTTCCCGGGGGCATAGAATCTTTCAAGAACGAAAGAAGCATTGTGAATGACTTGTTGCTTCATCCATTTAGGCACTTAATCTGGAAAAGTTGGACGAACCATGAGAGGGTGGAATACTTCGCATTCTCATAAATTGGTTTTCTAGCATCATTCATGAAATTTTCATATTTATCCGCACGCGGTCCTTGACCGAAAGGAATGTCATCTTCGGTACGAATAGATTCACCTCGGGCAGCCTCTACCATATCCTCCATTTTTTCTGATGGAAATAAATTACCGTCTTCTCCTTCTGCCGCATTACCGAATTCTTCTTCTTCTCCTGCCGCATTATCGTGTTCTCCTTCTTCTTCTGCCGCATTACTGCATTCTTCTCCTTCCCCGTGATATTTCCAAGTTGTATAAAGTCTGGTAAACCCATATTTTACAATATGAAGCTCTGCCAATTCTACCTTCTGCCAGCACTTATTGCCACATCTATCGCACGGACAGAGAATCTTCTCTATTATGATCTTATTATGTGCGCGTGCAAATTCAATGAAAGAAGCAACTCCTGCGACAAACTTAGGTTGCATACGTTGTTGCCAATCCACATACATCCAGTCCTTAACTCTGACGTACTCATGGGCTATGTTAGACTGTATAACATATGAGTTGTAGGTTATGGTGACTATATTGAAAAATATAAGAACGGGATAGTTACTAACAAAGGAGAAAATCCGAGTATATGCTTTGTGTGTGCGTTTGTCGTTGAAAAGAATAAATTATCGAACGTATGTTAACCGATAGACGGGGACTAAGTAGCGCTTTTAGTTTCATATATGAGTATCGATGAGAATATGAAGGTTTCATATTATCATCGAGTATCATATATTGGTTTTAACTTGAACATCTCGAATCACTCTCTAATTATGCGTATGTTGTGTATTCTTGTTGTATGTGTGTGTTCCGGCTGTCGGGGGTAAGGCTTCTATGCCATTAAGAATGTATAGAGCGAACACCCATCACTTGTGCTTTCAACCGTTTCGAGTAAATTTCGGCAGCACCTCCCCGCTGTTCTCCGTGTACACTGTAATAGAATAGATAATCATTTCAAAGCTGTGAAACAACGTTTAAATGAATATCTAATCTATCTTTGTACACGGAGAACCAGCGGAAAGGTACCAATGAAATATCTCGAAACGGATGAAAACAAAAGTGAATGAAGGTGTTTGCTTTATACATTCTTAACTTGTCCACACGGGACAAATCTATCGGTTACCATACGATTGAATTTTCTCGTCGCGTAGACTATACGACTGTTGTTAGTATCGAGCTATATCGTCTGATATTTAACAACTTTCGTATAGTTCTATGTCACGACGAACATCGCACGTATGTTAACCGATAGACGGGGACTAAGTGGCGCTTTTAGTTTCATATATGAGTATCGATGAGAATATGAAGGTTTCATATTATCATCGAGTATCATATATTGGTTTTAACTTGAACATCTCGAATCACTATCTAATTATGCGATTGTTGTGTATTCTTGTTGTATATGTGTGTTCCGGCTGTCGGGGGTAAGGCTTCTATCCCATTAAGAATGTATAGAGCGAACACCCATCACTTGTGCTTTCAACCGTTTCGAGTAAATTTCGGCAGCACCTCCCCGCTGTTCTCCGAGAACACAGTAATAGAATAGATAATCATTTTAAAGCTGTGAAACAACGTTGAAATGAACATGTAATCTATTTTTGTACACGGAGAACCAGCGGAAAGGTACCGACGAAATATCTCGAAACGGATGAAAACACAAGTGAATGAAGGTGTTTGCTTTATACATTCTTAACTTGTCCACACGGGACAAATCTATCGGTTACCATACGATTGAAATTTCTCGTCGCATAGACTATACGACTGTTGTTAGTATCGAGCTATATCGTCCGATATTTAACAACCTTCGTATAGTTCTATATCACGACGAACATCGCACGTATGTTAACCGATAGACGGGGACTAAGTGGCGCTTTTAGTTTCATATATGAGTATCGATGAGAATATGAAGGTTTCATATTATCATCGAGTATCATATATTGGTTTTAACTTGAACATCTTGAATCGCTCTCTAATTATGCGATTTTTATGTATTCTTGTTGTATGTGTGTGTTCCGGCTGTCGGGGGTAAGGCTTCTATCCCATTAAGAATGTATAGAGCGAACACCCATCACTTGTGCTTTCAACCGTTTCGAGTAAATTTCGGCAGCACTTCCCCGCTGTTCTCCGAGTACACTGTAATAGAATAGATAATCATTTCAAAGCTGTGAAACAAAGTTGAAATGAACATCTAATCTATCTTTGTACATGGAGAACCAGCAAAAAGATACCGACGAAATATCTGAAATGGATGAAAACACAAGTGAATGAAGGTGTTTGCTTTATACATTCCTAACTTGTCCACACGGGACAAATCTATCGGTTACCATACGATTGAATTTTCTCGTCGCGTAGACTATACGACGGTTGTTAGTATCGAGCTATACCGTCCGATATTTAACAAACTTCGTATAGTTCTATGTCACGACGAACATCGCACGTATGTTAACCGATAGACGGGGACTAATGTGGCGCTTTTAGTTTCATATATGAGTATCGATGAGAATATGAAGGTTTCATATTATCATCGAGTATCATATATTGGTTTTAACTTGAACATCTTGAATCACTCTCTAATTATGCGTTTGTTGTGCATTCGTGTTGTATGTGTAACATGATTTTAAACCATTGAGATCAAGATTGATAGAACTGATCATCCTACATTGCAATGGCATTCATCTACCAAAATCTATTATTGCAATGGCATTCATCTATAACAATCAACAATTAAAACTACAAATGTAGGATACTGATATCGTAAAGCGTTATACGCAACATATGAATTCGCATGACTCAAACTTGCATCAAAAAAACATGTTCATCCAAAAGAAAGGCCACTGTCAACAAATATAGACAAATACATCATAAAAACAGTAACCAATTAACAAGTTGATTAGCATCTGGATCAAGAAAATGATAGGAAAAACAATTGACTATGATCTATAATGACAAGTCTATTACCATGACTCTCGACTAACAAAGGTGGCTTTCGTCCTCGGTAGCTTGATAATTGATGGAGGATATAAACTTTTGACGACACCTAACGAAAAGTGGACCCTCTTTTCTTCATTAATTCACTCCCTGTGTGTGTGTTTGTTTTTTTTGAATTAAAGGTCATTGATTTTAGAAAGACCTGATGATATATATGTTGAATATATGTAGGGTGATATGCATGATCACAAGAGCTTGGTGGAGGCAATAAAGAAAGTTGATGTGGTGATCTCTATGCTGGGCTACAAATATCATGAGCAGTTGGTTGATCAAGTTAAAATCATAGAGGCTATTAAATAAGCTGGAAATGCAAGGTAATCAACAAATATATATTTATATTAGGATAAGGAAAACGAGAAATTTGGATTGGATAGTTGTAATATTACATATTGTTATTTTTTCACATCTTTCTTGTTTTCTGTTAATTGCATAAAACCCCCTTTTAGTTTATCCCATATAGCAGTATCCCCAACCCCACCCCAACCGAACCCCAGCCCCAGCCCAGCCCCAACCCCAACCCAGCCCTAGCCAGCCCCACCCCAACCGAACTCTAGCCCCAGCCCCAGCCGCAGCCCCAGCCCCAGCCCCAACTCCAACCCTAACCCCAACCCCAACCGAACCCCACAACCGAACCCTAACCCTAACCCTAACCGAACCCGATGCCGATGCCGACGCCGATGCCAAACCCTTACCCCTACCCGAACCTGGCCTGAACCCTAGACTACATCGTCAAAATTAAAAATTATTTGAGATTTACTTACAAACCGTGCGCGCGGTGGAGGAGATGGTAGAAATTGGTGCTCGACGACGATCGGCGAAGGTGGCGACAAGGCGCGGGAAGTCGACGAAGGTGTGGGAATGACCGATGAAGGTGGTGACGAGGCGCGAGCACGGTGGCGACGAGGCGCGGGAACAGGCGACGAGAGGCGCGGGAGTGAGAGAGAGAAATTTTGGGAACGATGAATAATTTTTCTGTGCTTTTTTTTTTATTAATAACCTATTTAGATGCCCCTACGGACATAACCGTAGGTCCACGGCTTACGGCTTCGTAGGGCCAAACAAAATATTAGAACGTAAGGCACCATAGGGACAATGATGTGGACCTACGGATATATCTGTAGGGGCAAGAAATATTTGCCCCTATGGATTTCTGAGTCTGTAGGGACAGCCCCATATTGTAGTAGTGTGTGAGAGATTGATCTTGAGTCATGTAAAATCTTATTTGCAGGTGAGGGTATCCTTCGTTATCTCAATAGTTGTTTTGATTAAATGAAAGGAAAAATTAGTTCTAGGTACAAATCTCTCCCGCTCTCACACTATATATTTACAAATTTATAATTCTATTTTGATTTTGTGTGTGGAGGAGGACCCCAAATTTAAGGGAACTTAATATACTATTGATATATAAGCGTCTTGTTTAAATAAAGTTTATAGATTAATATCTTTATGACTGCATCATGTTCATGGTTTTAAATTTAAATAATAATATCATGTATTATTATATAATCCTTATCTTTTTTTAAGACAAAGGAGTACATGTTTTTTGAGGAATTAATGTTAAAGTCAAGAAATTTTTAATGTTGTAAAGAAACATATTAATGTGTAAGCCTATTAATGTTATATGTGAGATTTTTTTAAGGTTTATTAAAGTTATTCAGTAACAGTTTGTATTTTTTATCTCATTGTATCCCAATTTGGGAAATTTTATAAATACAGAGGAGGTGCTACCGAAATATTCAAAAATGTCTTTTACCTACGCCGCGGAACCTACACACACACCACACAACACACACATACACACTAACAACCCTGCACCTAAACGAAATTATAAATTGAAATTTAGATAATTTATCAAACTAAATTACGTGCCATATATCCCGTCTATCAGTTAATATACGTTCGGTGTTCGTCGTGACATAAAATTACACAAAGGTTGTTAAAATTCGGGACGGTATCATTCGGTGCTAACAGTCGTCGTGTAGTTTATATGATGAGGAGATTCAATCGTATGATTCATGGATTCGCAAGAATCCGATATTGATACGAATCCGAAATGAATCCTATAGATCAATAACACATCATTTCAATTCGCAAGACTTGATTTCTAAACTTATAATTTCACAACAAGACATATAGACTAAATCTAGTACACCGTTCTTTATTCTTTTATTACACAAACTTAAAAACTTTACAGTTTCATACTTTCATTCATCCTGGTCTGGTTTCTGATATACCGTCGACGGCTCTGCAGGCCACTCCTTCGGTTATGGTTTCACAGGCCACTCTTGTTCCCTGATAAAATATTAGGAAATTCCCCAATGAGGTATCACGTGCTCACACATGAACAAGGGTCACGTGCTGACACGTGATAGGTTCCTGTGATCTTTACTTTATAGAATTAAATTCTAGTCGAATAAAAATGTAACAAAACAGCTTAGAAAAGACCCCAATAGGGCATCACGTGCTCACACTTGACCATGGGTCACGTGTAGACACGTGATGGGCTCTTAAACCCTCCAAAATAATGAAAAGAATTAAATTCTAACTGGACAGGAGTCACGTGTCCACACGTGATAAGTCTTTAAACCCCCTGGAAAGAATTAAAAATAAAGTAAAATATCAGGAAATACCTTAATGAGGTATCACGTGCTCACACGTGACCAAGGGTCACGTGTTGACACGTGATAGATTCCTGTGATCTCTACTTTATAGAATTAAATCCTAATCAAACAAAATGTAACAAAACAGCTAAGGAAAGACCCCAATGGGGTATCACGTGCTCACACGTGACCAAGGGTCACGTGCTGACACGTGATGGTCTCTTAGCTCTGTTAAAAGGCATATTTAAATTCTGAATAAAAGAGGTTCATGTGTTGACACGTGATGGTCTCTTAGCTCTGTTAAAAGGCAGAATTAAATTCTGAATAAAAGAGGGTCACGTGTCAACACGTGACAGGTCCCCCAGCTCTTTAATCGATAGAATTAAATTATCAAAAATTAGGATCACGTGCTAACACGTAATGGGCTTTGAAAGCCTTCTGAATTAATAAAATTAAATTCTAATTAAGGGAAATCAAAGACCCTAACTTGGAAAGTATTTCTCTAAATCTGTCCAAACAAAAAAGATTGTGCTCTGTAAAGTGGAGTACCGTTGGATTAAAAATCCAATGGTGATTAAAAATCACCAATTTATGGAAAGATTTTATACAAGGAAAGATTTCCCTGAAATTCACCAAGAATAACAAACAGAATATCTTCTGGATTAAAAATCCAATGGTGAATAAAATTCACTTAGTGATCTAAAAGATCATGTTGGTTACAAAAACAACCAAAATCTTTCAATGAAAGATTCACTAAACAAATTGATTTTTTTCTTTCTCTTATAAATAGGAACCAAGAAAAGAAGAGAGGGGATCTTGGAACTTTGATTTTCTAAAGAAAAACAACAACAGAGAGAAAAGAGAGGAGGATTTAATTCTCAAAAGAGAAAAGAAGTTCCTTTCAAAAAAAAGAAACCCTAGGTGAGAAAGAGGAAAGAGATCTAAGCTCCATAAAATAAAAGAGAATTTAATTCTCAATCTAAGAGTTTAACTCTTCTGAACAAGAACTTAGTTCTTCCTTTGGTTGAAGATCTGCAGAAGCAGATCTCCCAACAGGTTGAGAATTTAATTCTCATCGGGGAGATTCTGCCATACAGATCCAAAACTTAGAGGGAGAATTTAAGTTTAAGGAATTTAATTCCTCAAAATTAAACTAGGGTTTAACCCTATATGAGAATTTAATTTCCCCAAATTCATAGGAATTTAATTCCTCAAAATGAAACTAGGGTTTAACCCTATATGAGAATTTAATTCTCCCAAATTCATAGGAATTTAATTCCTCAAAATGAAACTAGGGTTTAACCCTATATGAATAAGAGTTTAATTCTTCCACATGCATAGGAATTTAATTCCTCTAAAAACAGAATTAGGGTTTAACCCTACAGAGAATTTAATTCTTAAAAAACAAGAGACTTAAAGCTCTCCATGCACGTAAAGAACTGGGTCACGTGGTAACACGTGATCTCCATCCTCAATAATCAGAAAAGAATGAATAAAACTAGGTCACGTGACCCCTAAAAGATCCCCCAAAATGAGAAGAAAAAAGCTCGGAGGCAATGCCTCACGTGCTCCCACATGACTTACAAAACAAAGGGAACAAAAGCAAAAGCAGTACTGGCTTTGGACGCTCTGAATAAAACTAGGCCACGTGCTCCCACATGACCCTTAAAAAGATTCCTAAAAATAAGAAGGAATTAGTCTGGAGGCAATGCCTCACGTGTCCCCATGTGACCCTTAACAAATCCCTTTAATATCCAGTGGATGGATGCCCATCACGCGCTCACACGTGACGGCCTTGAAGACTAAAAGTGTTTAACACTTATTTGAATATTCAAGGAAGAAAATAAAGGAAGTCTGGCCCCATCTTCTGATCTCTCACGTGTCCCCACGTCACCCCTAACAAATCCCTTTAATATCCAGTGGATGGATGCCCATCACGTGCTCACACGTGACGGCCTTGAAGACTAAAAGTGTTTAACACTTATTTGAATATTCTTGGAAGAAAATAAAGGAAGTCTGGCCCCATCTTCAGATGCCTCGCGTGACCCCACGTGACTAATTTAATTTTAGTGTTTAACACTATTTTCAGTGCTTCGTCCTTAGTGTTTAACACTATTTTTAGCACATCACGTGAGAGCACGTGATCGCCAAATACCCTATAGTGTGTAACACTATTTTAAAGTCAATCTTAGCCCAAATTGGCTAAGTTTTCCAGAGGCAAATCTCCCCCTCAAATGAACTTTAAAATCCCGAGCTATAATGAATGGTTAGTGCTCAATTAAAGACAAAATGTTAACAAAGCCTCCAAACTATTGTTCAGCATTGCTAAATAATGAGGGGCTGAACCCAGACAAATGTTCAACAGTCCAACAAAGGATCAACATTCCAAACTTAATTGGACTTAGCCCAGATTGGCCATAAGTTCTCAATTCAGATTTAACTGAGCCAATGTGCTCATAATCTAATTAATTGATCTTAGTCCTAAATTGGACTACAGATTTCCTAATCAACTTTGGTTTGAGGGTACATCTCTTTACTCCTCTGATATTTGTCGTTGTAATCATTCAACATCTTCAGAGAGGTGACAGGTCCCGACAACCATACATTCCATGGACTGTGAGGTCCTTAAGCTCACGGACTATGATGTCCTTAACCATGACTGTGAGGTCTTTAAACTCATGGACTATGATGTCCTTAACCTTGACTGTGAGGTCTTTAAACTCACGGACTATGATGTCCTTAACCTTGACTGTGAGGTCTTTAAACTCACGGACTATGACGTCCTTAACCTTGGACCGTAATGTCCTTAAACTAACATTGGACCACCATGTCTTCAAACTGGTAATCGACCGTAATGTCCCTAAACTAAACAATAGAGCCCAAATGCTCTTTTGTTGGATCTAAATGATCCTGTTAAGTTGATCTTAGTCTAAAATTAGACTAACGTATACTTAACGTACGTTTAAGTTGATCTTAGTCTCAAATGAGACTAACGTATCCTTAAACCCAACCCCCAAACCCAAATCTATGAAAATACGGATTTGGACTAATCCACGTCCTACGGGCGACAACATAAATTAGTCTCCGTATACAATCCACGGGCAACCAAAAACAAAACAAACACACACGACACGAAGTGACCATTTGGAGAAGGAGAAAGTGGTTACCGCGATGCGGTAGCGTAATTAACTGCAGGGGCTTGCACCTGCAGGGAAGTGCGTCCCCACAATAAAAACCCCCTCAACGAGGTGGAATCTGACGATGTCTGCTACATCGGCCGCATCCATTTAAACCTTCGATACATGGTTTCATAAATCAACATGGCATCTTCAGAGAGGTGGACGGATAGCACCAATTAGCATCTGCCCTCGGAATTCAGGCCTGGACGTCCCAACGTTCAGGTCGCGTCTTTCGGCGGGGAACAGATTCTGGCACGCCCGGTGGGACCTCTTCCTCTTTCCATTCCACACTTCGTGTGTCATATTCACGAACGAATCGCGGTTTGATATGGTTGCCCTTGGATTCGAGGTACTAAGATTTGGTATCTTGCTTCGTGCAGAAACAAAAATCAATGGCTTCAACCTGCACTAACTGCAACTGCAACTCTCGCCCCGTCCCGTCAGGAGGAGTGACTTACGGGCCCCAAGCGGCCTCCATCTTCGCTATGCTGGTAGAACAAGTCACTCAGGCCACCACTGGATTGTTCTTCGGGACCATGCTCCCGCCGAAGAGCTTCAGTGCTCCTGTACCAACACAAGAAGCTCAGAAGAAGTCGGTCTTTGATCGGCTTACAACTACTGTGGCCCCTCTCAACGGGTCACCCAAATCCAACGCCTCAGTCTTTGACAAACTGGGCCAAAGCTCAGTTGGGCCCATGAAGAAGCCCGAGATACCAGAAAGGGTTATCCCAAAAAGGATAGCCATCCCTTCTCCTGAAGTAGTCAAGACGACTTCTCCTGCAAAGGGGTCGGTCTTCACAAGACTAACTATTTCAGCTCCTGTTCCCGGCGAAATCATCAAGGTTGCTTCCCCTACTCGGATGTCTGCCTTCGATAGGTTGGCCACCCCCACTCAGAGGAAATCAGTCTTCAATAGGCTGACAACGGCAACTTCTGACCAACACAGGGGGCATAAGGGAGTCACCCCTATGGCTGAGGCAATCCCATCCGCACGACATGCTCGCCGTCGTCACTGGCGCTGAGTAAGGAAGGCTAGGGGCAACTCCCTTTCTGGATTAACTCCGCCAGCTCCCATGGTGGAAATCAATGATGCTGTTCCAACTGGGAACAACTTTGAACCGCTTAGGAGGGTTCGCAAGAACTCTCCGACCGCCGTGATGAAGAGGTCTCCTCCACCTATGGAGATTACTACAGAAAAGAAGCCGGAGCAGCCCTCTCAGCGGCTGTCCTCCGAAATTTATAAAGTCTGGCGACAGGTCCAAGAGTTGGTGATTAACTAGGACTACTCTCGCCGACCAAAGAAGCTTAAAGCTCAGCAAGAAAAGAGCTATCTCGTGGTACCACAGAAGGCGTCATCCGTCTGGGTACCCGCTGCAACGACCCCCTCGACTTCAACTACTCACAAGAGAAGGAGGCTGGAGAAAGCCCCTGTGAACGCGGCAAACCGCAAGGACGTTGAATCTAAACGCCCCAAGTCTGGGGGCATGGTAATACATACCGTTTATATGGCTTCCAGGAAAGAAGAAAGCCATGCTTCTACGGGTCATCGACCGCTTACCCGATCGATAACGAAGGCTCAAGAACAACAGCAGCAAAAACTGCAGGAGATGCTGACTGCAATGGCCGCACTTACTGGGCCAAAAGAAAATCCAAAGACCTCAGAGCAGCGTCAGGAGCAAGAAACTGATACTGAGTTCCTCCGAAGAATGCTCGAGAGGAAAGAAAAAGATGCTGCGGAGCAGGTAGCCAATATAAAACGAATGGCTCTTTTGTTCCAAGACATGGCTGGCATGATGTTACATCCAGAACCTCCAGCTGAAGACCCCCTGATCATTGTTGAAGACGAAAAAGGGGAGACATCCAACCCTCCTCCGGCTCTTTCAACAGCCAAGGAGGAGACCATCTCCAAGGCCACTCTGGATGATTACATCGCTCAACAAATACGAGCTCACCAAGCGAATGAAACGGCTGGGCAGATCATCAAAACTGGGCGACCCTATCCAGGCTGGTATGTGTTAGTGTATATGCCCTAGAGGCCATTACTGTATCATACTAGTATGTATATTACTTAATGGAAGCTTGGGATATTCACCTTGTATTGACAATCTTGCTCAAAATAGTAGTATGCTACTTGGTTTGTTTCTGCTTCAATGTGCACATGTGTTTATTTTAGTATATCACCTATACACATTAGTGGAGCCCTTAGGATCTTTGCTTGATTACCAGCGTTGTGATGGCAGTCACACTAGTGGGGGCTGGGTAATCTATAAGCACATCTTTATGCAGGTCCCTAGTCGCAGGACTATCGAGACAGGGCATCGATACTCCGGAGTAGACTGGCGCATGCGCTTCTCATCCCAGAGTGGGAGATGGTCTGTCCCACAGCCATCAGTACGTCGTACTGGAGATAGTATGCGGGTGCTCGTTAGGTTACGAGTACACTGGACAGGACTCGTCGGGAACTGACCGGTTGGTATTATACTTATCGTCAGTTATTAGTTCCCAGGTGACATGAGTACAGCTTAGTCCGCTGACTTGACACTGTCACCTCGCCTCGAGTGTGTTCCCACTGTACTTTGATTACTACCCTACCACGGCTCAAAGGAGTCGTGCAAACAGGTAGTAGTTGGGTGCAGTCCCGAAGCACTTGGAGGCAGTGACGGTTAGACAGGATTCGTCTCTCCCGGTATTGGGGGTTGACATCGCGCTGTGTCTAGGAGAGCCATTACACGAGTAGTCCCTGGCCAGGGCAAGCGGGATATACTGGTAGGCTTCCAGTGTTATCTCAGGGTGTATTGGGCTTCACTCCGACACGACTTGTACCGCTATTAGGGGACTGACGTTTACCGCCCCCTAGGCCCGCCATGCGATGTATCAGACGAATAGACCGGACTGTACGGAGATTGTCACATTCAGGCTCAGTGGGAGTTCAGATGGGTTTCACCTCGTCAGTCTTCTTGTCGGCATCTACCTGGGGACCGTTACGCACAGCTAGTGCCGCTTGCGGTCTGTGGTTAAACCCACTGCCAGCGTAGTGTCGAGTCTTTAGAGTCCCACACAGAAAGCTATTCGTCTTTAGGCAAAAGAGTAGAGGTCGCATGGTTTTGCGACAGGTCGCATGGTTTTGCGACAGGGTTCAGTCACATCCGTGCACTTGTGCACGTTTAGTGTCCGGACAGTTTACACTAGCGGGCTTTGGTTTAAGCCAGATCCTAGTGTACGTATTGGGATTGGTTTTATCCAGTTTGTATTCGTGTTCCTCGGAACGCGGATGCAGGTGTGTGTGCACAGTTGACGGAGAGACAGAGGCAGAGGATTCTCATTAGGGCTGTTGACCGTTGACTGTTGACTATTGACTTTTTGCTCAATCCTAATGAGAATATGATATATGATTAACAATAATATTAATTAAGTATTGTGGTGACATGGTTGTTGAGGGGTTGACTTTGTTGACTTGTTGACTTTGTTGACCGGTTGACTAGGTTGGACTAGTTGACCATCATGATGACAATGGCTATCATTTCATGGCAAAGACTTTTCACTTGCTTGTTGTCTTGTGCAATATGAGTGCATGAAATGATATAGCCATTTTGACTTAAACCATTTACACAATACTTGATTACTATTTTTGTGATGATGGTTTTGGATTATGAGAGCCAAGAGAGAAAAGTCTTTCTGATTTTCTATCATTTTCATTCTCTCTCTTGTGTTCTTGAGCTCTCATCTCCTTCCTCTTGCTCTCCCTCTCTTTAGTCTATGGTTCACTTGTCTCATGTGTTGAGAACCAAGAACCATAGAGAAAATCCCAACACACTCTCCTCTACTCACTCTAGTTCACAAGGTTTGGCAAACCGAGTGAACTAGTTTCTTCAAAGTTCGAAGAAGAAGCCAAAGGTATAAGCTTTCAGGTGGATCGATCTTCGGCGCAAGGAGAAGACGGGGTGAAGCCGATCCGGACAACCATCGAGGCTTGAAGACGAAGGAGTTCAAGAAAGAAAGGTATAACCCCCTAACCGAGTAGTTAACAATTCCTAGTTAGGTTGTTAGTTAGATGTTTAACAAAGATCCGGTTTTGAGTCTATGTTACCACCTCTAGAAAATTGTTTTTCACCAAATTCCGCATGCCCGAAAGTACCGGGAGAGGTAGCATGGACTTACAGTATGACCAAATAAGGTACCCTCCGGGATATACAATCCCCAAATTCCACGTATATAAAGGGACGGGGAATCTGCATCAGCATGTCGCTCAATTCAGAGCCTTGTGCGGCAACACCGAGGGTGATGATAAATTTCTGGTCCGCCAGTTTGTTGGTAGCTTGTTGGAGACGGCATTCGAGTGGTATTCTGAACTTCCAAACAACTCCGTCAAAACTTTTGTAGAGATGGAGCTACTATTCACCCAGCATTTCTCGAGTGCTAGTGAACACACCCCAATAACGGCATTGATCAATGCCAGGGTGAGGCCAGGTGAAACGTGGGTGCAATATACAATACGATGGCGAAATTTATAGTCAAAATGTAAGCAGCTTATTGAAGAAGCGCCGGCAGTGGGCATGTTCGTAGGCACTCTTGACCCTCAAGCAACTATTTCCCAATTCATGATGTTCTTCAAGCCGATCATGTTCCAGGCCTTGATCGACAAACTGGCCCAAACGGACCAGATGGGTCATAGATCGTCTCCTTCAAAGACGGAACCGCGGAACGAAAAGGGTAAAGGGAAGGCGACCTTCGTTGCGAATACTCAACAGCATCCCAGTGCCCTAAAACTAACTGATCGCCTAGACGAGAGGCGGCAATTCTATAATGAGAAGATGAAGCGCCTTTATTCATTTTCCCGGGACAAAACGAAGAGATTGTTCGAGCTAGCGGTGCGCAACAAGCTCATCAATCTGCCGAATCCAAAATGACCATTGCAACCCAGCGAGGCTAATAATCCCAATTATTGCCCCTACTATCAGACGATAAGCCATCCCATTAAAGATTGCTTCGTCTTTAAGGGCTGGATTGGAGACCAGTATCAATAAGGAAAATTCGCGCAGTCTGAGAAGTGGAAAGTAAGCCCGCCTCAACCGCATGCTCCTAAGAAGACGGACACACCGGGGGTATCGTGCTCTTTTGCTGAAGAAGCTCCATGGGAGGTCGTTCTTTTAGCCAAGACTAAAAGAATGCAGAAGGATCTCCAAACATGTCTTGCGATTATGTGGAAAAATCCACTGGAACCCAAGATCATCGAGAGAATGCTGAGACCGCGCCCAACCCTAAAGATTGGTGGTGATAGCCAAAGCGCTCACACCCAGCCGTCAAAGTCTTCAAAGAAGAAGAAGAAGACCAAAAAGCTCGTGAAGCCTGGTGACAAGCGCACGGACCTGCAAAAACAGATTGACGCGTTGGAAGAATATAATAAAAAAGCACGGACTCCAGTCACACTCCAAGAATTTCTCAGCCACGTCCTTGAGGACGGAGATGATGATGGAGAAGACTCGTCGGATGAATCTGAAGATTATGTGGCAAGTTGCCATGTGATCACTCACTCGTCGATAGACGATGAAGAATATACTTACACAAAGAAACTGGGGGCAGATCCTAAGCTTTAACTTCTAGGACCATCAGATGAAATGATTGATGCATTCTTGAACGAAGCCCATCTGAAAAGCAAAACTGATCGAGAGCGCGAACTGGTCATATTTGAAAAATCCAGATGCCGGCGATTAGACGAAAGCGTGAAGACAGTTCCACGAAATCAAAGTACTTCTACCGTCAGCAAAAGTAGAGTCAGTACGAGAAAAAGGTTCGCTAGAGCCCTGTCAATGGGGATGAAGCTGCCAGCATTCAAAGGGGATACTCACGGCAGGATACACCTTGATGAAGCATACATACATCCTAACTTTTGCTTGTATCATCAGAAGATCGCACACCCTACTGAAGAGTGCAACGCCTTTAAGAACTGGTGGCAAGGATACGTTGCCCACCGACAACACATCCAGCGAATAAAGCGCAAGGCTCGTCGGGAGCAGAAAAACGTAGAAAATGAGCGAGAAAGAACAACCGGCAACTGTCACATGGTTGATTCTGGAAGATCGCAAGTGCTCACTTTCGGGAGCAACTCTGACGAGGAAATGACTCTTGGCCCTCTCTTTAAAGAATCCACCTCGGGAAAAGAGGAAGAACCAAAGACCTGCGAAAATATTCAACTGCGTAATCGTACGCTGCCCGAAAAGAATCTTGGGCCCTCGAATAGTGGGTCGAATAGAAAAAATAAGGGGAAAGAAAAGGTCCCTGAGGATATCATCCTTGAGGACCAAGTCGTTAAAAAGCTGACAGCCAAGGACCCGCCAAAGAAAAATAAGGTGGATTACAACGTTCTTGCACACCTGAGGAAGATACCCTCGCAGCTCAGCATTCTCGACGCTCTTCTGCTATCCAAAGAGGCGAGAGATTCTCTGATTAGGGCTTTACAAGAGCCCGAGCAATTCCAAGCTTTCCTCACCGAAGAAAAGATGAAGGACGAGCTGGAAGAAGTGCATACAGCCGATATCACTTTTGGCGATGAAGATCTCCTCCTCGGGACGTGCAAGCATAACCGTCCACTTTATATCTCTGGATACTGCCATGATATTAAGATTGGTAAGATCCTGGTCAACAATGGGTCCTCCGTCAATCTCCTCAATGTGAAAGTATTGAAGGAAATCTGCATGAGCGTTCAACACCTCGCTCGTGATAAAATCACTATCTCCGGGTTTGATTCTCAATCATCAAAGACGCTCGGGTCTGTGATACTAACTCTGCGGTTTGGGCTGCTGGTCACGGACATTAAATTTCATGTCATTGACGCCAAGACTTGCTACAACGCTTTGCTCAGCAGGCCTTGGTTACACAAGTATAACATCATCCCTTCTATACAACATCAGTGTATGAAGTATTTCAAGGATGGTCTCGAGTATACCGTAACAGGGGAGCTGAACCCATTCTCCGTGAACGAAGTCCAAAAGTACGAAGATGCAAAATACTTCTTACCAGATTTTGAGGACACGGAATGATGTCACAAACCGAAGAACAAAGCTATCACCACTATTCCGGTCTTCGGGAGTGATACTGAGGAGGAAGAAGAAATAGTTTATTTAGGGCCACCCCAATGCAACAAGCCGGGACCGTCCATCCCTATGTTGATCTTCGGCAGCGATTCGGAAGATGAGGTCAACGCTGTATTTCCCGCTCAGCTATCAATGCAAGCCCTCGCTAGCGATGATCGAAGTTTGCAAATTGCCATGGTTCCACAAGAGCATTACAAAGAGCTCGACGCACTTGGTACGTATAATGTGCAGGAACTACAAACATTCTACGTCCTTCCTAGACGAAGAGATAAAAACTCTTTTATCAATCCACGGAAACCAAAGTAGAGAAAGAAATTTAGCATGGTGCGGATTCTGCACTTGACAGGTTCCAGCCCATCTGTCTGCCTAGATATTACACAGAAGGCTTGAAAATGCTATTGAAACGCCAAAGGGTACCCTTCAGACAGACTACTCGACAAGCTCGATTCAACAACAGGATTTGGGACGTCGCCGGAACTCAGCGGAAGTTGCCCAACGGGAAAATGGAAACGGTCGGGCTTGGATATGTCCAATTCAAGAAACGGGAACGAGTCCATGGTAGCTACGTCATACATGACTTCGATGAAGAAGGAGACGCTTTGTTAGAAGACGATGACCCTGAACCAAAACGAGATCCTGCCATCAAAATGCCGAGTCTGTCGTTTGAAGAACGGATGGACAACCTAATAAGGGAAGCAGGTCAAAAGGTCCGGGATGACCATAACCGTGAAATGGCCATTTACGAGAAAGCCAAGACGCAGCGCCTCCTTTAGCAGGCAGTGGAGAATGACAATGCTCCTCGTCGCCAGCCCTGTTAGTGTATATGCCCTAGGGGCCATTATTGTATCATACTGGCTTGTATATTACTTAATGGAAGCTTGAGATATTCACAGTTATATTAACGGTCTTGCTAAACATGGTAGTATGCTACTTGGTTTATGTCTATCTTAATATGTGTGTACGTATTGATAGAGCCCTTAGGATCTTGCTTGACTACCAGCGTTGTGATGGCAGTCACACTAGTGGGGGCTGGGTAGTCTACAAGCACATCCTTTTTCAGGTCCCTAGTCGTAGGATTATCGAGACAGGGCATCGATACTCCGGAGTAGGCTAGTGTGTACGCTTCTCATCCCAGTTGGGGAGATGGTCTGTCCCACAGCCATCAGTACGTCGTACTGGAGATAGTATACAGGTGCTCGTTAGGTTACGGGTACACCGGACAGGACGTGCAGGGAACTGTTGGTTGGTATTATACCCGTCGTCAGTTAACAGTTCCCAGGTGACATTAGTACAGCATAGTCCGCAGACTTGACACTGCTGCTTCGCCTCGAGTGTGTTCCCACTGTTCTTAGATTGCTACTCTACCACGGCTCAAAGGAGTCGTGCAAACAGGTAGCAGTTGGGTGCAGTCCCGAAGCACTTGGAGGCAGTGGCGGTTAGACAGGATTCATCTCTCCCGGTATTGGGTGTTGATATCGCGCTGTGTCTGGAGAGCCATTACGCAAAGTCCCTGGCCAGGGCAAGCGAGATTTACTGGTAGGTTTTCCAGTAGTTTCTCAAGGTGTAATGGCTTCGCTCCGACACGACTTATACCGCTTTTAGGGGACTGACGCTTGCCGCCCCTAGGCCCGATATGCGATAGTCCTAGACGAACAGAACGGACTGTACGGAGATTGTCACATCAGGCTCAGTAGGAGTTCGGATGGGTTTCCTCTTCGGCCTTCTTATCGACATCTACCTGGGGACCGTTACGTACAGCTAGTGCCGCTTGCGGTCTGTGGTTAACCCACTGCCAGCGTAGTAGTCGAGTCTTTAGAGTCCCACACAGAGAGTTTCCCTGCTTCGGGCGAAACGATATAGAGGTCGTATGGTTTTACGACAGGGTTCGGACGCATACGTGTTTTTACGCACGTATGATGTTCGGACAGTTTTGACTAGCGGGCTTTAGTTTAAGCCAGATCCTAGTATTGGATTATTGTATTTATACAGTCTCAGTATTTCCGTGTTTTTACGGATAGAAGGGGCGTTCTCGTAAATTGTCGAGAAGCTTCTAGAAGGTTGATGACAAGGAGAGCTTAGGTGTTATATGAATAATTATTATCACATTCTCTATCCTCAAGCTTTCTTTCTTCAAACCCTAACCCTAACGTCTCATGTGTTGAGATCAAGGATTAGCAAGACTAATTAATCCCTAATCCTATTCTATATTCTCTTGGTTGCTTTGATTAGCACTCTTAGTTACCTAGTTACCTCAAGATTAGAGGTTAAGCTTGGAGTAGTAGCTCTCCGGTGGATCTTCTATCATAAAGAGGAGGCCGACGAGGAGGTGGTCAACGAGAACAAGAAGGACTTGGTTCATTAGGTATAACCTTCTTTCATAGTAGCTAATCCCTCATATGATGTTGTTAGTTATGGTTTGGCAAAGATCCGTAAGTTAGTCGATGTTAGTTTAGACAAAAATTATTGTTTTACCTATTCCGCCTTCCCGCAACTCGTGGGGAGGAGGGGAGGGGGCCAGCCACTTATAGAGAGGGAGGGAGGTGAGTGTAGAAGGGGGAAGGTGACCACAAAGGAAAAGATCAACAACAAATATCTAAGCATTAAGTATGAAAGCATTTAAAGCAAACCAATCACAATTAACCTAGTCACCTTGTCATTAATTGCACCATTAATGACCTAATGACTCACATGCCTTGTCACCCTCTTTAGAACCTTCTAGAACACTGACTCACCTCATCAAGAAAAGATAAATCCGTATTTAACCGAATGTCAAAATACGGCTGATAGAAAACTGGAAACTGGCAACTTCCAAAAGTGACCCTGAAACGAATTTCAGGATAACCCCGTAATGGTATAAACATACCCGCATTTGTATTACAACCGAATACAAATGCAACTGAGACAAAAATATTATATCTACACAGTATAATACTGGGTTCCGGCTTAAACCAAAGCCTACCAGTATTATCTGTCCGAAAAAAGACACGTGCGAAAACGCACGTGTTTTTTGCGAACCTTACCATAAACCCATACGGCCTCTACAACGATTCGCCCGAACTTGGGAAAGTATCTTTAGGGGATTCTAATGACTCATCAACACACTGGCACTGGGTATAACCTTTAGCACGTCAGAGGTACAAGCTGCACGTAACGTTTTGCCTATGTATTGATTGGAAGGGAAGCTGACTAGCGAACTCATCTATAAACCCTACTAAGCCTGATAGTGACAATGTACATACAGTCCGGTCCATTCGTCTAAAGAGTATTGCATATCGAGTCTAGGGGGTGGATAAAGTCAGACCCCTAATAACGCGATAAATCGTGTCGGCATGAAGCCCATCACCACCTGAGAAACTACTGATCCAAATCAGTAATTCTCCACTACCTCGGCCGAGGATTCCTAGTGATGGCCACCCGTGCACTACGTGACATCAACCCACAATACCGGGAGAGACGAATCCCCGATGATCCGCTCACTTGCCTCCAATGTGGCTCGGGACTGTACCCAACTAAAACCTGTTTGCACGTCTCCTTTGAGCGTGGTAGGGTAGTAATCAAAGCACAGTGGGAACTCACACGAGACAAATGACGATCTCAGGTCGATGAACTAACCTGTACACATGTCACCAGGGAATTGCTATCTGACGATATGTATAATACCAACTAGCAGATTCCTGGTGAGTCCTGTCCGGTGTACTCATAACCCAATGAGCACCTGTATACATCTTAGGTGAAGCAACTAACACCAATGGCTTGTGAGACCGGCCACCGCCCCTCGTCGGGGTCTCGACTGTATACACTAGTCTACTATGGAGTATCGATGCCCTGTCTCGAAACTCCCACGACTAGGGACACTTAAAGGATGTGCTTACAGACCCCAGCTCCCACGTATATGATCGCCATCATACTGCTGGTAGTCAAGCAAGAATCATATGGGCTCTATCATCATGCAATAGTGAACTAAAGTATATATACGATGATAAAGACAAATCAGATAGCATACTATCATCTTGAGCAAGACCGTCATATCGGTATAGGTCTTTCCTCAATCATTGCAATCACGTACCTGCGATCCAATAATTGACTTTGAGGGCACTATCTCCAACAATCTCCCACTTGCACTCAAAGCTAATTATTGCGATGTCGCATACTCACAGCCCGTGTGATACCGAACATCCAACTCCTCTACTAATCAGTTTCACAAAGCTAGATTGTAAAATTCTTGTGTTCGAGAAATAGCCTCAGTGGGTGGATCCGCCCTGATGTTTCTTTCTATGTCTCTCTTAATCTCAACTTCGCGGAGAAAACCATCTCCCGAATCGAGTAATACTTGTCTTAGAATATGTCTGAATATCTGATGAGACCTAGTTCATAAATGAACTCCAAATCCAAACTTCTCAGACTGTATCGATAACTGAACCTAAACAGTATTCAGCACCATGCCTCCCACAGTATCCTCTTGGACCATTTGTCCATAATACTATCCCTCGACAAAAGGAAAACTATAACTCTGACAATCACTCTGTCATCTATGTCACTTTGGAAGCCTGGAATGATAACCGTCTCCCGAAGGAGGCTGCCGTTATCAAATCCGTAGAACAAGCACTTATGTTCTAAAACTGCTTCCTTATGTTTCTTCAGGATTGGATTAATATAAACTTATCGCATCAAGTGCAAAAACTTCATTTGGTGTGGTACTTGACATCTCATGATTGACTCAATTGGCTAAGCAAGTGATCTGCCAATCATGCACATCCCTCTCTTCTTTAGTCTCTAAGACACCTTTAGAGAGGGTGACTCTATCACCTGCAGGTACTCAACCATGCCAGGAGTCATCTATTCTAAATACCATTAGAATACTGTCAAAGTACCTACATTGGGAAACTACCCAAATCTAGATCTAAAACCATAGATCTAGTAACCAGAATGTCTTGATATTATATCCATGTCCTTTGTGAAGAAACAACTGTGTAACAACCATAGTACAACCGATCGTAGTATAGGAATTTTACTTCCTACTTGTGTATGTCATCCAAATACCAGGACATCACACCCTACTACCTTCTTAACAGATCCATCCCCTATTCTGATGAAGTCAAAGCCATGACTGTTACATCAAAATTAGATGATCTTTCTCTGCTATAACTGCTCAAGTCTATAAATAGACATAAGCTACTTGCCCACTATGCTTCCGCTGCTCCCACTGACAACGACAACCCTCTGGCAGAATAATATCTACGTACAGTTCTAAAGCTAGTTTAGAACGACGTTATACTTATCCTCTTGCCGGGTCTCATAATCTGGAACATCAGTACTGTCAAGTCTGGGCAAGCAAGAACCTCCCTGTCACCGTCCTTGAGGCTACCTGAGTACCTCTCGGGTGTCTGAGGTTACCCACCATATCTGCGGAGTGGCTAATGGAATGTCAAACCTGATTGAATATATAGGTCCTATTAAATTCTCCGTAATCGTTTGCGGTTCTGGAATCACTTCCAGTTCTATCATACTCCCACTACTATTTTCTGAAAAAATCCATTTTTACTAAAACTGTGGCGAGTCAAGAACAATATCACTATTGATCTTCCAGATGGTAGAAATGTTAACCCTCGTCAAAACCAGGGTCAACCCACAAACAGCCATTACAGAAACGTGCCTTGAGTTATCTAGTGTCTGGTTTTAAGCATAAGTTGGACAACTCCCCGTATCTTAACATCGTTAAGATATGAACCATTCTATATCCAATATAGAAATAGAGGCACTAATTTAATTGGAACCAGATTCAAATCATGCAGCTGTCTCCAGTGCATAATAAGTTAATGGAGAGAGGCTAATCAGCATTACTCAACTTAGGAATCCATCCAATTATGAGTAACCTGAAAGAGAAACAAGTTTCTCAAAACCATTAGTATCAACTGAATACCAATCACAAGAATCTACATCTTCGATTTCTTTGAAGAATCCCGATACTTGCGATACTTGGTTCTCTACTTTATTCTTATACCCACAACTTCTCAAAACTTAGACTTTGTATTTCTACGAAACACTTGTCTAAAAACTAGAGAAGTCATAAGTAAACAGAACACAGTACGAGGACCTACCCCTTTGTCCTGACTGACACTGGACAACATACAATACTCTGTATAAGTCCGCTGAGTTGAATAACTCAAAACCTGTGCATCGCAGGTTGAAAACTGTACCCAGGCAATTTCCTCAAATATCACCAATTACAACGAATTCCGATATAATGAGGATGATCACCTAATTCCCATTAACTTCCTCCCACTCATCATCTGTAAAACTATATAGATATGAGAATGAAACCTGGTAAATACATACCCTGGAGTAATTATCTAATTGGGAAATCAGTTTTTCTTTAACAATGCGCAGTGAAACAGAAACATTAAAATGTCTCGTAGGGGTATCCTGGTATTCCTAGTAATGCCTCTTCCATAATCCAATTCATGACTGTAACCGTATATTTCTTTGCCATCTCTCCAAATCCCTTTATTTGTCTTTTGTCGTTACCTTCTGTACACCATCGTTAGGCTAAGTGGTTTTCTTCCTTCCCTACCGTTCGGCACCAGCCTATGTTTTGGAAGAAGACTATCCAGTAAGCATAATAGGTGTACTCTCCTAATCCTAGGAGTACTCGTAACTTGAGAGAAGGTGGTGATAAAAGACAACTGAATAATACCTTATTCTTTTTCTCCCGAACTGGGGAAAAAGCAAAGGTGAAATAGGAGTAGTGATGAAGTACGTGGTTTGGTCGTGAATGATAACAGTCGCAATTTACTTTGCCCTCTTTCTAATCCCTTTACTTTGTCTTTACATATTACCTTCTGTACACCCTACTTAGGCTAATTGGTTTTCTTCATTCCCTACCTTTCGGCACCAGCCTATGGTTTGGAATAAGACTATCCAATAAGCGTAATAGGTGTACCCTCCTAAACTAAGGAGCCCTCGCAACCTGAGAGAAGGTGATAATAAGAGACAACTGAATAAACTAATTCTATTTCTCCTGAGCCTGAATCCATCATCGAAGAAGTCCCTTCGAGTTCGTATAAAACCAAACGATGGATCTATCCAATGGAAGTGGATGTCCGTAGTAATACGGGGTGTTCTGAGAAATAAAGAGGGTAAAAGAAGGAGTGGCATTGACTTATGCAACTTGGACAGTCCAAAAGCCAGTATTTTAAGAAGGTTCGGTCAATTTGGTCACTGGGTCATAGTCTAGGGTCGGTCAAAAAGTTCGCTGCTAAAGAGAGAGAGAAAAGAAACACTCTGCGTGCACTCTATCCTAGATCAGAATGGTTATCAATTTATCTAATCAGAAAACCTCCCACTGTTATCTTAAATTCTCCTCCAAACCTAAAGAAGAATTAGTCGGGATCACCCGAAGAGTAAACCAACTCATCAGTGAGAATCGGGATCCAACTATCATCGCATGATAACTTGATGGAAGCCACTCAAGTTATCATACTCCAGAAGGTATGCGCATGCCTGGCAAGTTTCCTGTATATTTGAAACTCCCGATGTGATTTTTGCCTCATGCTTTTATGACCTTGACGAAGGTCAACAAATCATAAGTCACATGTCAAGTTCTACCCGTCATTGTCCATGTTAATTTGAACCCACCCGCATAAGCCCTTGACGAAGGTCAACAAGGCTATACGACTGTCCCAAACCAGCACATCTATCTATGCAACAAATGAATACCCCGCAGCTACCAAATACTATGCCTTGACGAAGGTCAACAAACATAGCTTGAATACTACTGACCATCCATATGAAATGACGGAGGGCTACGACTGGTTTTTGGCGAAAAACCTTTAACGTAATGAACTTGATATCGCTGAAGGAAACTGATAGCTTTTTATAAAAATATAGTGGCGAAAAACCTTTGCTAAAGAGGTCACTCCCGGTGAAGGGATCTCGGCTCTTTCCTCGTGGAATGAGGTGCTGGATATTCCAACTGAATACCGCGATGCAAAGCAACTTGTAATCGACTATATTAAAGTTACTACCCTGACGTAAACTTCTGCCCAACGGGTTTTTCCCGGTGAAGGGATATCGGCCCTTGCCTCGTCGAATGAGGTGCAGGATATTCCAACTGAATATCACTATGCAAAACAAAAGGAAACATCTTTGTAATAACACCTTTTTAAAATTTGTTCCAACAACATCAAATATAGGTTTGTTTTATCTTGCATTGATAAGAATCAACGCAGTCCCATCAATCAATCACACCAGAAAAGAACGAAAATATAATGTACGTATATGCCATCCGCATTCGCTACTGGGTCCCGTCATCACCCGTTAGGTTACTTAACTAACGACAGAGCGGGGGCTAGACTAGCGCGGGTGTAAAACATATACAATATCTAATAGTATATATACTAATATACAATAATCGCTCCAGGCGTGATAGTATGCAACATTACAGAAAAGTAATAAGCATCACAGAATAATACAGATAATCTGGGATCCCCGGGTTTCACAGAGCCGCTGCTGAAACCCGACGTTCCCCTGGTCGTGTGGATAGCCTGTGCAATGAAACCTAGACCCCTACGGGTGCGGCAAGTTACCTGCCAAAACCTGAAGCGAGGTAGTCCCCACAGCATAGTGAATGGAACACCCGGCACTTCACGGAATCCGGTAAATTGAGCACCCCTCCTTGGGTCAACCTGTACCCCCTACGAGTGCGGCGAATAGTCTGCCAATTCTAGAGTAAGGTCCCTTTGCCTCTCAAAGCCATGAGATACGGACCCGTTGCCCTTCAGAACCCGGCTATCCGTGCACTCCTTCGCGGGATAAACCTAGTACAGAAATAAAAATATATACAACGGGTTCATCGACCTCGACCCGGTCGTGCCCCAAAAGAATATTATACAACAGGCAGTAACGGCAGTCCACATGTTGGACGCTCGCTCCGCAATATCAAATATACAAATAAATCCAAACTGCACTATCATTGCACCCTGCTATCCACCACGACAAATCCGCAACATCATAGCACAACACAGAACATCAACGCGAATATCACGTTCGCAAACCCGTCTAAAAGAACATAGCAATCAGACGCGGTTTACCGATCAAATGACATTCATGGTCGGAGATATAATGTAAATACTGTATACTAACAAATTTAAAATTTCGATCGACTAAATTTCCTGAAGTGGGCCCCACGTACATCTGCTGTACAGTAATGAAATCTGGGCATAAAAGAATATACCAAAAACCCACAATTTCCAAATAAAACCTACTAGGAAAAATTGATGAACTATTCCCTCAAAAGCGCCGCGGATCCGCGGTGAACTTGTGGGAACACGTGTCCAAATTTTTCCAGTGTGCTTAAAAAACCCTGCACGCTTTTCTGTGATATGTAAAATTATTTTTAGGCCCTTAAAAAAATCGACAGAAACTTGTGTGCTGAAAATTGCAGTTTTCCGAAATCCGTTCGATCGATATTTTAAACGTGTTAGCACAAGTTACTATAGCTTAATGGTGAGGCTCTGATACCACTGTAAGTCCACGGTAGCACCCCGGTCGTCTAACAGACGCCAAATGCGGAACAAAAACCTTTTATAAACTGGCGCTATCGTGTACCGTAACCCGGATCTGCCATTAAAGCTAAACTAACAAACTACAAAGTGTGTAGAAACGTTATACCGAATGATCCGAGTCCTTCGGTCTTCAACCATCATCCCACGCTTGTTGCGGCTGCTCCGATCTCCTCAATCTCCAGTCTTGTCGTCCAGGTGGCACCACGTCGACGGATCTTTAAACGGGCTCCCGCCTCAGAACCGAGGCAACTCGATCGTCAAGTTTGCTAAAAGAGACGACCAAGATGAAGTAGAGAATGAGTAGAACACTTTGTCTCGTTACGTCCAAGGCTATGGACGAACGGTGAATGAAGTTGCCTTTTGGATCGGATGAAATGAGAAATGAGGCTGTCTAATTTCCGTGAATCCAAATGTATCATAATCTTTTTTTTTTTCAATCACAACCATGATCATCAAGAGGAGGGGAAGGGGCCGGCCACTTATAGAGAGGGAGGGAGGTGAGTGTAGAAAGGGGAAGGTGACCACAAAGGAAAAGATCAACAACAAATATCTAAGCATCAAGTATGAAAGCATTTAAAGCAAACCAATCAAAATTAACCTAGTCACCTTGTCATTAATTGCACCATTAATGACCTAATGACTCACAAGCCTTGTCACCCTCTCTAGAACCTTCTAGAACACTGACTCACCTCATCAAGAAAAGATAAATCCGTATTTAACCGAATGTCAAAATACGGCTGATAGAAAACTGGAAACTGGCAACTTCCAAAAGTGATCCTGAAACGAATTTCAGGATAACCCTATAATGGTATAAACATCCCGCATTTGTATTACAACCGAATATAAATGCAGCTGAGACAAAGATATTATATCTACACAGTATAATACTGGGTTCCGGCTTAAACAAAGCCTACCAGTATTATCTGTCCAAAAAACGACACGTGCGAAAACGCACGTGTTTTTTCCGAACCTTGCCATAAACCTATACGGCCTCTACAACGTTTCGCCCGAACTTAGGAAAGTGTCTGTGGGGGACTCTAATGACTCATCAACACACTGGCACTGGGTATAACCTCTAGCACGTTAGAGGTACAAGCTGCACGTAACGTTTTGCCTATGTATTGATTGGAAGGGAAGCTGACGAGCGAACTCATCTATAAACCTTACTGAGCCTGACAGTGACAATGTACATACAGTCCGGTCCATTCGTCTAAAGATTATCGCATATCGAGTCTAGGGGTGTGGATAAAGTCAGACCCCTAATAACGCGATAAATCGTGTCGGCATGAAGCCCATCACCACCTGAGAAACTACTAATCCAAATCAGTAATTCTCCACTATCTCGGCCGAGGATTCCTAGTGATGGCCACCCGTGCACTACGCGACATCAACCCCCAATACCGGGAGAAACGAATCCCCGACGATCCGCTCACTTGCCTCCAATGTGGCTCGGGACTGTACCCAACTAAAACCTGTTTGCACAACTCCTTTGAGCGTGGTAGGGTAGTAATCTAAGCACAGTGGTAACTCACATGAGACAAATGACGATCTCAGGTCGATGAACTAACCTGTACACATGTCACCAGGGAATTTCTATCTGACGATATGTATAATACCAACTAGCAGATTCCTGGTGAGTCCTGTCCGGTGTACTCATAACCCAATGAGCACCTGTATACATCTTAGGTGAAGCAACTAACACCAATGGCTTGTGAGACCGGCCACCGCCCCTCGTCGGGGTCTCGACTGTATACACTAGTCTACTCTAGAGTATCGATGCCCTGTCTCGAAACTCCCACGACTAGGGACACTTAAAGGATGTGCTTACAGACCCCAGCTCCCACGTATATGATCGCCATCATATTGCTGGTAATCAAGCAAGAATCCTATGGGCTCTATCATCATGCAATAGTGAACTAAAGTATATATACGATGATAAAGACAAACCAGATAGCATACTATCATCTTGAGCAAGACTGTCATATCGGTATAGGTCCTTTCTCAATCATTGCAATCACGTACCTACGATCCAATAATTGACTTTGAGGGCACTATCTCCAACATGTCTAACGTTGACTTACAGTGGTATCAGAGCCTCGCTAAACCATAACTAACTTGTTAGCAAAGTCGTTAGAAATTCGATCGCAAAACAAACCCGAAAATACGACGTTTTCACATAGTTTCTGTCGATTTTAAAACGGGGTATAAAAATTTTTCAGGGACCCTTAAAATTATAAGCAGGGAATTATAAGGTTACTGGAGAAATTTGGGTTCCTGACTCGGCCAAACAGCCGCGGAACCGCGGCCGATCCAAGCTATCCGCCGCGGATCCGCGGCCGAGTTGAAGCCGAGTCACCCCAAATTTGCCCAGTAACTCTTCTGTGTTAATTTTGTATTTTCTGGGATATTTTGTTTCTGCTCAAGTCTCAGGTGCACAGAGAAGTTTTTGGAGTAGAATCATTTGTGTTTGCTTGATCGAAATTCTACGATGTTTGGCTAATTTGATTATATCTGCGATTTGTTTAATGTGTTCGTAAACCTCCCCTAACTGCTAGTATGTCGGTTGGCAGGGGGTTGCACATTTCTGTAATGGTTTTTACTGTTTGTGTTTGTGGATTTGTTGGATTAGCGTGAATGGATAGCCGGGGATGTGAGACGAGCGTTTCTTTCATTCAAATGTAATTTGTAAACTGTTGTAATATTCTTTTGCCGGGCACTTCCGGGTTGAGGTTGTAGCCACCGTTGTATTATTTCATTTACTGATTTTTGCTCCTAGGATAGACCCAAGGTGGGGTGCACAAACTACCGGGTACTTTGAAGTGTTTAGTGGCCTACTCACGTTGTTGAGGGGGATCACTTCACTTCGGGTACTTGGCAGGTAGTTTGCCGTACCCGTAGGGGTCTAGGGTGGGGTTTTGGCTATTCATCGCGACTGTGTAATCCGTCTTTCTTTGCAGGCTCAAAAAGGAATGTGGATTCGTAGAAAATCCAATATGTTCATCTGTGATCTGGAATGCCTATTATTGCGTCTGACGAATGTACAATATCTATATATGATAGCTATTAGACGTTACTTATGTTTTACACCCGCGCTAGCCCAGCCCCCGCTCTGTCGTTAGTTAAGTAACGTAACGGGTGAATGACGGGGCCCAGTGGCGAATGCGGATGGCATAAGAGGACGTTGTATTTTCGTTGTTTTCTGCAATGATGGGTTAATGATGGGACGCATTATATTAATGAAAAGAAAATAAACCAAAGTTGAATCGTTGGAACTGTTTAAAAGAAACCACTCGGTTATTTTTAAAACAGAAGATATTTTTAATTGCGGAGCTTTAACCACTCCTTTTAAAAGCTATCAGGTTCCTTCGGTCATATCAAGTTCACTACGTTCACGGTTTCGCCAAAACCATTCGTAGCCCTCAGTCATTTCATTTGGGTATTCAGTAGTATTCAAGCTATGTATTTTGACCAATGCCAAGGCATAGTGTTTGGTAGCTGCTGGGTATTCATTTGTTGCGTAGATAGATGAGTTAGTTTGGGATAGTCGTATTATCATTTGACCAACGTCAGGGGTATGTACGGATGGGTTCAAATTAACAAGATAATGATGGGTAGAATTTGACATGTGATTTATGACATTTTGACCAATGCCAAGGTCATAAGAGCATGGGGCAGAAATTTATATCGGGAATTTCTAAAGAAACTAAAATTTGCAAAGAGATGCATACCATTTGGAGTGTGATAATTTTGGTAGGATTCCTTCAGCTTTATCAGACAATGATATTTGGATCCCGATCCTACTGTGAGTATCCGCTACTCATCAGGAGATTCGTCACTTAACGATCAATGCTATAAACCAAGTAGGTGCCGAGAAAGGTGTCAGCGGGGCTACGCCCCCAGAGAAAAGAGGTTATTTAATTAAAGAACTTCGCGAAAGCGTTGGAAAACCTCCCTCGAAGTACCGACACTGGCCTGGCTGAACGGTTAAGCAAGTATTGTACGGTGAGAATAGTCCTGGCTAGTTCATCCTTTATGGTTCGAGGAGGGATTCGAGAAACAGTGGGAGCCATCCAGTTTAGATATACTAAAAACCACTCTAAACTTGCAAGAGCATCATGTTAAAGTGTTCCCTCTCTCCTAATTGCAGCATCATGTTAAAGTGTTCCCTCTCTCCTAATTGCAGCGACCCAGAACATGACAGGCCTTAAGTTACTCTTAGAAAAAAATATACTGACAGGGCCAAACTATAAAGATTGGCTGCGGAATGTCAAGATGGCTTTGACTTATGATAAATTTGTAAGTCCACGGTAGCGCCCTGGCCGTCTAACAGACGCCAAATGCGGAATAAAAACTTTTACAACTGGCGCTATCGTGTACTGTAACCCAGATCTGCCATTATTGCTAAACTAACAAACTACAAAGTGGGTAGAAATGTTATACCGAACGATCCGAGTCCTTCGGTCTTCAACCATCATCCCACGCTTTGTTGCGGCTGCTCCGATCTCCTCGATCTCCAGTCTTCTCGTCCAGGTGGCACCACGTCAACGGATCTTTAAACGGGCTCCCGCCTCTGAACCGAGGAAACTCGATCATCAAGTTTGCTAAAAGAGATGACCAAGATTGATGTAGAGAATGAATAGAACACTTTGTCTCACTTCGTCCAAAGCCATGAACGAACGGTTAATGAAGTTGCCTTTTGTAGTGGAATGAAATGAGAAATTGGTATATGAAATTTCCATGAACCACTACTATAATCTTTTTCCTACAACCATAATCTTTTTACCAATCCATCATCATTTTACAAAAGAATGGCCGGCCACTTAAAAAGGAGGAGGAAGGTAAGTGTAGGAGCTAGGGTTGGTGACCATAACATAAATGAATGAATGAGTCATAATAACACCTTGCATTATCATTAATGCACACAATGAATCATCTTAACACATCATCAAACCATTTAATGCAACCATGAGTCACTAATCCTAGTCACCAAATCAAGAAGCTTCCACTCATGACTCACCTCATGACTCACCCAAGTGACAAAAAGATAAAACCGCATTAAACCGAATGTTTAAATACGGGTGATAGAAAACAGGAAACTGGCAACTTCCAAAAGTGATCCCGAAACGAATTTCAGGATAACCCCGTAACAGTATAAACATACCCGCATTTGTATTACGACCGAATACAAATGCAACTGAGACAAAGATATTATATCTACACAGTATAATACTCGGATCCAGCTTAAACCAAAGCCCACCAGTATTATCTGCCCGAAATATGACACGTGCGTAAACGCACGTGCATTTTTTGAACCCTGCCATAAAACCATACGGCCTCTACAACGTTTCGCCCAAACTTGGGAAACTGTCTTTGGGGAACTCTAATGACTCATCAACACACTGGCACTGGGTATAACCTCTGGCACGTCAGAGGTACAAGCTGTACGTAACGGTTGTTTATGTATTGATTGGAAGGGAAGCTGACGAGTGAACTCATCCAGAAACCCTACTGAGCCAGACAGTGACAATATCCGTACAGTTCGGTCCGTTCGTCTAAGAGTATCGCATATCGAGTCTAGGGGGTGGATAAAGTCAGACCCCTAATAACGCGATAATTCGTGTCGGTATGAAGCCCATCACCACTTGAGAAACTACTGATCCAAATCAGTAATTCTCCACTACCTCGGCCAAGGATTTCTAGTGATGGCCACCCGTGCACTGTACGACATCAACCCCCAATACCGGGAGAGACGAATACCCGACGATCCGCTCACTGCCTCCATGTAGCTCGGGACTGTACCCAACTAAAACCTGTTTGCACGTCTCCTTAGAGCGTGGTAGGGTAGTAATCTAACCACAGTAGGAACTCACACGAGACAAATGACGATCTCAGGTCGACAAACTAACCTGTACACATGTCACCTGGGAACTGCTATCTGACGATATGTATAATACCAACTAGTATGTTCCCGGCGATTCCTGTCCGGTGTACTCATAACTCAACGAGCACCTGTATACATCTTAAGTGAACCAACTAACACCAATGCTTGTGAGACCGGCCACCGCCCCTCGTCGGGGTCTCGACTGTATACACTAGTCTACTCTGGAGTATCGATGCCCTATCTCGAAACTCCCATGACTAGGGACACTTTAAGGATGTGCTTATAGACCCCAGCTCCCACGTATATGATCGCCATCATACTGCTGGCAGTCAAGTAAGAATCCTATAGGCTCTATCAACATGCAATAGTAAACTAAAGCAAAGCATGTAAACGATGATAAAGACAAACCAGATAGCATACTATCATCTCGAGTAAGACAGTCATATCGGTATAGGTCCTCCCTCAATAATTGCAATCACGTACCTGCGATCCAATAATTGACTTAGAGGGCACTATATCCAACAATCTCCCACTTGCACTTAAGGCTATTATTGCGATGTCGTATACTCATAGCCTCAGTGAGTGGATCCGGCTTGATGTTTCTTTTTATGTTTCTCTTAATCTCAAGTTCGTGGAGAAAGCCATCTCCCGAATCGAGTAATACCTGTCTTAGAATATGTCTTGATATTTGATGGGACCTAGTTCATAAATGAACTCTAAATCCAAACTTCTTAGACTGTATTGATAACTGAACCTAATCATTATCGCGCACCATGCCTCCCACAGTATCCTCTTAGACCACCTGTCCATAATACCGTCCCTCGTCAGAGGGAAAACTATAACTCTGACAATCACTCTGTCATCCAGGTCATCTTGGAAGCCTGGAATGATAACCGTCTCCTTAAGGAGGCTGCCATTATCAAATCCATAGAACATCCATTCATGTTCTAAAACTGCTTCCTTATGTTTCTCCTGGATTGGATTAATATAAACTTATCGCATCTAGTGCAAAAACAACATCTGGTGTGGTACTTGACATCTCACGATTGACTCAATTGCCTAAGCAAGTGATCTGCCAATCATGTACATCCTTCTCTCTTTTGTCTATAAGACACCTTTAGAGAGGGTGACTCCATCAACTGCAGGTACACCACCATGCCAGGAGTCATCTATTCTAAAATTCCATTAGAAAACTGTCAAAGAACCCAAATTGGGAAACTACCCTATTCTAGATCTAAAACCATAGATCTAGTGACCAGAATGTATGATATTATATCCATGTCATTCGTGGAGAAACAACTGTGTGACGACCAAAGTACAACCGATCGTAGTATAAGAATTTTACTTCCTACTTTGTGTATGTCATCCAAATACCAGGACATCACACCCTACTACATTCTTAACAGATCCATCCCCTATTCTGATAAAGTCAAAGCCATGACTGTTACATCAAAATTAGATGATCTTATCTCCGCTATATCTGCTCAAGCCTATAAATAGACATAAGCTACTTGTCCACTATGCTTCCGCTGCTCTCACTGACCACAACAACCCTCTGGCAGAATAATATATACGTGTACTTCTAAAACTAGTTTAGAGCGACGCTATACATATCCTCCTGCCGGGTCTCATAGTATGGAACAACAGTAGTGTCAAGTCAAGGTAAACAAGAACCTCCCTGTCACCGTCCTTGAGGCTACCTGAGTACCTCTCGGGTGTCTGAGGTTACCCACCATATCTGTGAAGTGGCTATTGGAATGTCAAACCTTATTGAGTATATAGGTCCTATTAAATTTTCCGTAATCGTTTGCAGTTCTGGAATCTCTTCCAGTTCTACCATACTCCAACTACTGTTTTCTGAAAAAAATCCATTTTACTAAAACTGTGGCGAGCCAAGAACAATATCACTATTGATCTTCCAGATGGTAGAAAATCAACCCTCGTCAAAGCCAGGGTCAACCCACAAACTGCCATTACAGAAACGTGCCTTGAGTTATCCAGTGTCTGGTTTTAAGCATAAGCTGGACAACTCCCCTTACGTTAACATCGTTAAGATATGAAGCATTCTATATCTAATATAGAAACTTTGGCACTTATTTAATTGGAACCAGATTCAAATCATGCAGCTGTCTCCAGTGCATATTAACTTAATGAAGAGAGGCTAATCAGCATTACTCAACTTAGGAATCCATCCAATTATGAGTAACCTGAAGAAGAAACAAGTTTCTCAAAACAATTAACTGAATACCAATTACAATTATCTACATCTTCGATCTCTTTGAAGAATCCCGATACTTGCGACATCTGGTTCTCTACTTTATTCTTATACCCACAACTTCTCAAAACTTAGACATTGTATTTCTACGAAACACTTGTCTAAAAACTAGAGAAGTCACAAGTAAAAAGAACATAGTATGAGGACCAACCCCTTTGTCCTGACGGACACTGGACAACATACAATACCCTGTATAAGTCCGCTGAGTTAAATAACTCAAAACCTGTGCGTCGTAGGTTGAAAACTGTACCCAGGCGATTTCCTCTAATATCACCAATTACAACGAATTACGATATAATGAGGATGATCACCTAATTCCCAATAACTTACTCTCTCTCATTATCTGTAAAACCATACAGATATGAGAATGAAACCTGGTAAATACATACCATGGAGTAAGTATGTAATAGGGAAATCAGTTTTCCTTTAACAATGCACTGAAACATGAATATGTTTCGTAGGGGTATCCTGGTATTCCTAATAATGCCTCTTCCATAATCCAATTCATAACTTTAACCGTATATTTCTTTGCCATCTCTCCAAATCCCTTTATTTGTCTTTATTCATTACCTTCTGTACACCATCGTTAAGCTAAGTGGTTTTCTTCCTTTCCTACCGTTCGGCACCAGCCTATGGTTTGGAAGAAGACTATCCAGTAAGCATAATAGGTGTACCTTCCTCAACCTAGGAGTACTCGTAACTTGAGAAGAGGTGATGATAAAAGACAACCGAATAATACATTATTCTATCAAAGGTGAAATAGGAGTGGCGATGAAGTACGCAGTTTGGTCGTGAATGATAGCAGTCGCAATTTACTTTGCCCTCTTTCTAATCCCTTTATCTTGTCTTTTACATATTACCTTCTGCACACCCTGCTTAGGCTAATTGGTTTTCTTCATTCCCTACCTTTCGGCACCTGCCTAAGGTTTGGAATAAGACTATCCAATAAGCGTAATAGGTGTACTCTCCTAAACTAACGAGCTCTCGCAATCTGAGAGAAGGTGATAATAAAAGTCAACAGAATAAACCAATTCTGTTTCTCCTGAACCTGGATCCATCCTCGAAGAAGTCCCTCCGAGTTCGTATATAACCATACGATGGATCTATCCAATGGAAGTGGATGCCCGTAGTAATACGGGGTGTTCTGAGAAATTCAAAGGGTAAAAGAAGGAGTGGCAATGACTTATGCAACTCAGACAATCTAAAAGCCAGTATCTTAAGAAGGTTCGGTCAATTTGGTCACTGAGTCATAGTCTAGGGTCGGTCAAAGGTCGCTGCCAAAGAGAGAGAGAAAAGAAACACTCTGTGTGCACTCTAACCTAGATCAGAATGGTTATCAGTTTATCTAATCCCGAAACCTCCCACTGTAATCTCAAATTCTCCTCTAAACCTGAAAGAAGAATTAGTCCGGATCACCCGAAGAGTAAACCAACTCATCAGTGAGAATCGGGATCCAACTATCATCGCATTATCACACTCCAGAAGGTATGCGTATGCCTGGCAAGTTTTCTGTATGTTTGAAACTCCCGATGTGATTTTTGCCCTATGCTCTTATGACCTTGGCGTTGGTCAAAATGTCATAAGTCACATGCCAAGTTCTACCCGTCACTATGCAGGTCAATTTGAACCCACCCGCACATGCCCTTGACGTTGGCTAAAATGGCAGAACGACTGTCCCAAACCAACTCATCTATCTATGCAACAGATGAATACCCAGCAGCTACCAAATACTATGCCTTGGCGTTGGTCAAAATACATAGCTTGAATACTACTGAATACCCAAAAGAAATGACGGAGGGCTACGGCTGGTTTTTGGAGAAAAACCTTTAATGTAATGAACTTGATCTCGTTGAAGGAACCTGATAGCTTTTTATAAAGATATAGTGGCGAAAACCTTTTGCTAAAGAGGTCACTCCCGGTGAAAGGATCTCGGGTCTTTCCTCGTGGAATGAGGTGCAGGATATTCCAACTGAATACCGCGATGCAAAGCAACTTGTAATCGACTATAATGAAGTTATTACCCTGACGCAAACTTCTGCCCAAGGGGTCTCTCCCAGTGAAGGGATATCAGCCCTTGCCTCGTCGAATGAGGTGCAGGATATTCCAACCGAATATCACTATGCAAAACAAAAGGAAACGTCTTTGTAATAACATTTTTTAAAACTGTTCCAACAACATCCAATATAGGTTTGTTTTATCCTTGCATTGATAAGAATCAATGCAGTACCATCAATTAATCACACCTGAAAAGAACGAAAATATAATGTACGTATATACCATTCGCATTCGCCACTGGGTCCCGTCATCACCCGTTAGGTTACTTAAATAACGACAGAGCGGGGACTGGACTAGTGCGGGTGTAAAACATATACAACATCTAATAATATATATACCAATATACAATAATCGCTCCAGGCGTGATAATATGCAACATCACAGAAAAGTAATAAGCATCACATAACAATACAGATAATCTGGGATCCCCGGGTTTCACAGAGCCGCTACTGAAACCCGACGTTCCCCTGGTCGTGTGGATAGCCTCTGCAATGAAACCTAGACCCCTACGGGTGCGGCAAGTTACCCGCCAAAACCTGAAGCGAGGCAGCCCCCTACAGCATAGTGAATGGACCACCCGGCACTTTACGGAATCCGGTAAATTGAGCACCCCTCCTTGGGTCAACCTGTACCCCCTACGAGTGCGGCGAAAAGTCTGCCAATTCTAGAGTAAGGCCCCTCTGCCTCTCAAAGCCATGAGATACGGACCCGTTGCCCTCCAGAACCCGGCTATCCGTGCACTCCGTCGCGGGGTAATCCTAGTATATAAAAGAAAATATATACAACGGGTACATCGACCTCAACCCGGTCGTGCCCCAAAAGAATATTATACAAACAGGCAGTGACGGTAGTCCACATGTTGGACGCTCGCCCCGCAATATCAAATATACAAATAAATCCAAACAACACTACCATTGCACACTGCTATCCACCACGACATATCCGCAACATTACAACACAACACAGAACATCAACGCGAATGTCACGTTCGCAAATCCGTCTAAAAGGACTATAGCAATTACACGCAATTTACCGCTCGAATGACATTCACGGTCGGAGATATAATGTAAATACTGCATACTAACATGTTTAAAATTTTGATCGACAAAACTTCCCAAAGTGGGCCCCACAAACATCTGCTATACAGTAACAAAATATGGGTCTAAAAGAAATATACCAAAAACCACAATTTCCCAAGACAAACTCACTGGAAAAAATTGGATCACTGTTCCCACATACTGGCCGCGGTTCCGCGGTCAAACCCTAGCTTTGACCGCGGATCCACGGCGGTACTGTGGGATCACGTGCCCAAATTTTCCCAGAATTCTTGAAAAACCCTGCACAATTTTCTGTGATATGCAAAATAATTTTTAAACCAGATTTAAAATCGACAGAAACATTGAACAGAAAAATTGCAGTTTTTGAAATTCAGTTCGATCGATGTTTTAAACGCGTTAGCACAAGTTAGTAAAGCTTAATGGCGAGGCTCTGATACCACTGTAAGTCCACGGTAGCGCCCCGGCCGTCTAACAGACGCCAAATGCGGAACAAAAACTTTTACAACTGGCGCTATCGTGTACTGTAACCCGGATCTGCCATTATTGCTAAACTAACAAACTACAAAGTGGATAGAAATGTTATACCGAACGATCCGAGTCCTTCGGTCTTCAACCATCATCCCACGCTTTGTTGCGGCTGCTCTGATCTCCTCGATCTCCAGTCTTCTCATCCAGGTTGCACCACGTCAACGGATCTTTAAACGGGCTCCCGCCACTGAACCGAGACAACTCGATCATAAAGTTTGCTAAAAGAGATGACCAAGATTGATGTAGAGAATGAATAGAACACTTTGTCTCGCATCGTCCAAAGCCATGGACGAACGGTTAATGAAGTTGCCTTTTGGAGTGGAATGAAATGAGAAATTGGTATATGAAATTTCCATGAACCACTACTATAATCTTTTTCCTACAACCATAATCTTTTTACCAATCCATCATCATTTTACAAAAGAATGGTCGGCCACTTAAAAAGGAGGAGGAAGGTGAGCGTAGGAGCTAGGGTTGGTGACCATAACATAAATGAATGAATGAGTCACAATAACACCTTGCATTATCATTAATGCACACAATGAATCATCTTAACACATCATCAAACCATTTAATGCAACCATGAGTCACTAATCCTAGTCACCAAATCAAGAAGCTTCCACTCATGACTCACCTAAGTGACAAAAAGATAAAACCGCATTAAACCGAATGTTTAAATACGGGTGATAGAAAACAGGAAACTGGCAACTTCCAAAAGTGATCCCGAAATGAATTTCAGGATAACCCCGTAACAGTATAAACATACCCGCATTTGTATTACGACCGAATACAAATGCAACTGAGACAAAGATATTATATCTACACAGTATAATACTCGGATCCGGCTTAAACTAAAGCCCACCAGTATTATCTGTCCGAAATATGACACGTGCGTAAATGCATGTGCATTTTCCGAACCCTGCCATAAAACCATACGGCCTCTACAACGTTTCGCCCGAACTTGGGAAACTGTCTGTGGGGAACTCTAATGACTCATCAACACACTGGCACTGGGTATAACCTCTAGCACGTCAGAGGTACAAGCTGTACGTAACGGTTTCCTATGTATTGATTGGAAGGGAAGCTGACGAGCGAACTCATCCAGAAACCCTACTGAGCCTGACAGTGACAATATCCGTACAGTCTGGTCCGTTCATCTAAGAGTATCGCATATCGAGTCTAGGGGGGTGGATAAAGTCAGACCCCTAATAACGCGATAATTCGTGTCGGTATGAAGCCCATCACCACTTGAGAAACTACTGATCCAAATCAGTAATTCTCCACCACCTCGGCCGAGGATTTCTAGTGATGTCCACCCGTGCACTGTGAAACATCAACCCCCAATACCGGGAGAGACGAATCCCCGATGATCCGCTCACTGCCTCCATGTGGCTCGGGACTGTACCCAACTAAAACCTGTTTGCACGTCTCCTTTGAGCATGGTAGGGTAGTAATCTAAGCACAGTGGGAACTCACACGAGACAAATGACGATCTCAGGTCAACAAACTAACCTGTACAGATGTCACCTGGGAACTGCTATCTGACGATATATATAATACCAACTAGCATGTTCCTGGCGAGTCCTGTCCGGTGTACTCATAACTCAATGTGCACCTGTATACATCTTAGGTGAACCAACTAACACCAATGGCTTGTGAGACCGGCCACCTCCCCTCGTCGGGGTCTCGACTGTATACACTAGTCTACTCTAGAGTATCGATGCCCTGTCTCGAAACTCCCACGACTAGGGACACTTTAAGGATGTACTTATAGACCCCAGCTGTAAGTGCACGACGGCGCCCCGGCCTCCATCCCGAGGCCAAATGCGGAAGCGAAAAACTTTAAATTTTGCAAACTAGCAAACCGGCACCACCGCGCACTAAACACCCGGATCGAACCATTAACTAGTCCTAGCTAACTACAAGATGGGGAAGAGAGATTTACCGACTGATCCGAGTCCTCCGGTCTTCTCGTCGTCGTCCCGATCTCCTGCGGAAACTCCGGTCGTCGCCTCCTTGCCGGAAGGGCACCACATCGTCTGCATCTTTTACGGGCTCCCACCTCAATACCGAGGCAACTCGGGCATGAAGCTGGCTAGTCGACATGCCCAAGATTTGCTGTAGAATGTGTAGTGCTCAAGTCTCATTTTGGGGTTGTAGGAATTGCCATATGGTGGAGGAAAGATATCAGCTTTTGGAGAGGGAACTTGTGGGGATTTTTCCAAGCCAAAAGAGCAAAAATCCCACACTGGAAATTTTGGACAGCCCCATGCCTCTCTTGGCCGGCCATGACAATGGAATGGAGAGAATGAGAGTGAGAGCTATGAGGGAGTGAGTGGCTTGATCAATAATGCAAGAGGGAATCAAAATGAAATCATGAAGGAACATGATCACAAAAACATCCACACTCAACCACAACCATCATCAACAATCATGTCCACAAAAGTCATGCCATCATGACACTAGAAGTCAAGCAAGGTCAATGGATGGTGCACAATGATGAAGCAACCATGATGACAAGAAGAAGTCAAATGGTAGAGGAATAATCATGATACAATAAAATGCAAAGAACACCCTCCGCAAATGCTTATTTGCACAAATGCAAATAAGCCCTCCTCCACCAATTTTTGGCCAATGAAAGATACAAAGAAATATGGCCGAAACGGAAAACAAACTGGCAGCTCCAGAAAACTGGTCCCGTAATAAATTACAGGAAAACCCCGATACTGTGCATACACACCCGCATCTGTATTCCGACCGAATACAAATGCAATGAGACAAAACTACACTGTACTATACTAGGATCCGGCTTAAACCAAAGCTGGCTAGTAATATCCGTCCGATCCTGATCCGTGCAATACCGCACGTATCTGATCGAACTCTGCCATATATCCATACGGCCTCTAGTACTAACCGTCCGATCCTGATCCGTGCAATACCGCACGTATCTGATCGGACCTTGCCATATCTCCATACGGCCTCTACAGCTTTTCGCCCGAAAGCTTGAGTAACTGAATGTGGGGGACTCTAACGACTCGTCAACACCTTGGTTGTGGATTTAACCACTAGCACGTCAGAGGTATAAGCCAATACGTAACGGGCTACCAGGTATTGACTAAAAGGGACGTCGATGAGCGGACTCATCCTGACACCCTACTGAGCCTGTCGGTGACAATATCCGTACAGTCCGGTCCGTTCGTCTATGAGCATCGCATGGCGGGCCTAGGGAGTTGGTAAAAGTCAGACCCCCAAAAGCGGTACAAGTCGTGTCGGAGTGTAGCCCAGAACACCCTGAGATACTACTGGAATACCTACCAGTAAATCTCCTGCCTCGGCCGAGGGCTTCGTGTAATGGCTCTCCTAGACACAGCGCGACCTCACCCCCAATACCGGGAGAGACGAACCCCAGAAGATCCGCTCACTGCCTCCATGTGGCTCGGGACTGTACCCAACTAAAACCTGTTTGCACGTCTCCTTTGAGCGTGGTAGGGTAGTAATCAAAGTACAGTAGGAACTCACACGAGACAAATGACGATCCCCAGGTCGATGAACTAACCTGTACACATGTCACCTGGGAACTGCTATCTGACGTCTGGTATAAGACCAACTAGCATGTTCCCGGCGAGTCCTGTCCGGTGTACTCATAACCCAATGAGCACCTGTATACATCTTAGGTGATCCAACTGACACCAATGGCTTGTGAGACCGGCCACTGCCCCTCGTCGGGGTCTCGACTGTATACACTAGTCTACTCTGGAGTATCGATGCCCTGTCTCGAAACTCCCACGACTAGGGACCTTTTAAGGATGTGCTTATAGACCCCAGCTCCCACTTATATGATCGCCCTCATACTGCTGGTGGTCAAGCAAGAATCCTAGGGGCTTTATCAACGTGCAATAGTGACCTGTCAGGTCACCTAAAGCAGTACACGATGATAAAGATAAACCAGATGCATACTATCATCTCGAGTAAGACTGTCCTACTGGGACAGGTCCTCCCTCAATCATTGCAATGACGTGCCTGTGATCCAATAATTGACTCTGAGGGCACTATCTCCAACAATCTCCCACTTGCACTCAAGACTAATTATTGCGATGTCGCATACTCACAGCCCGTGTGATACCGAACACCCAACTCCTCTACTAGTCAGTCTCACAAAACCCGTTTGCGAAACTATTGCGTTCGAAGAATAGCCTCAGTGAGTGGATCCGCTTTGATGTTTCTTTCTATGTCTCTCTATATCTCAAGTTCGCGGAGAAAGCCATCTCCCGAAATGAGCAATACCTGTCTTAGAATGTGTCTGGATGTCTGATGTGACCTAGCTCATAAATGAACTCCAAATCCAAACTACTTAGACTGTATCGACAACTGAACTTAATCAGTATCCTGCGCCATGCCTCCCTCAGTATTGCCTTGGACCACCTGTCCAAAATCCTGCCCCTCGTCAGAGGGAAAACTATAACTCTGACAACCTCCTTGTCGTCCATGTCACCTTGGAAGCCTGGAATGATAACTGTTTCCCGAATGAGGCTGTCGTTATCATATCCCTAGAACATCCACTTATGTTCTAAAACTGCTTCCGACTGTTTCTCTAGGATTGGATCAATATCAACTTATTACATCTAGTGCAAGAACAACATCTGGTGTGGTACTTGACATCTCATGATTGACTCAATTGCCTGAGCAAGTGATCTGCCAATCATGCACATCCCTCTCCCCTTTAGTCTGTAAGACACCTTTAGAGAGGGTGACTCCATCACCTGCAGGTACACTACCGTGCCAGGAGTCGTCCATTCTAAATACTCTTAGAATCCTGTCTAAGTACCCAGATTGGGAAACTATCCAAATCTAGATCTAAAACCATAGATGTAGTAACCAGTATGTCTGATATAATATCCAAGTCCCATGTGGAGAAACCACTGTGTGACGACCAAAGTATAACCGATCGTAGTATAGTAATATCACTTCCCACTCTGTGTATGTCATCCAAATACCATGACATCACACCCTACTACCTTCTCAACAGATCCATCCTCTATTCTGATGAAGTTAAACCTATGACTGTCACATCAGAAATAGATGATCTATCTCCGCTACAACTGCTTTAGTCTATAAATAGACATAAGCCACCTGTCCACCAATGCTTCCGCTGCTCCCACTGACTACGACAACCCTCTGGCAGAGTCATATAAACGTACACTTCTAAAGAAAGTTTAGAACGACGCTATACTCATCCTCCTGCCGGGTCTCACAGTCTGGAACAACAGCAATTGCAAGTGTGGGTTAACAAGAACTTCCCTGTCACCGTCCTTGAGGCTACCGGAGTACCTCTCGGATGCCTGAAGTTACCCATCTTATCTGCGGAGTGGCCAATGGAATGTCAAACCAGATTGAATCTTTAGGTTCCTATCAAATCTTCAGTAATCGTTTGTGGTTCTGGAATCACTTCCAGTTCAACCATACTCCCACTACTGTTTTCTTGAAAAAAAAATCCATTTTTATTAAAACTATGGCGAGTCTAGAACAATATCGCTATTGATCTTCCAGATGGTAGAAAGTCAACCCTCGTCATAGCCTGGGTCAACCCACAAACAGCCATTACAGAAACGTGCCTTGAGTTATCCAGAGTCTGGTTTTAATCATAAGCCAGACAACTCCCCGTACCTTAACATCGTTAAGATATGAACTGTTCTATATCCAATATAGAACCAGAGGCACTGATTTAATTGAAACGGATTCAAATCATGCAGCTGTCTCCAGTGCATGTCAACTAAATGGAAGGAGGCCGATCAGCGTTACTCAACTTAGGAATGCTTCCAATTATGAGTAACCTGAAAGAGAAGCAAGTTCTCTTTACCATTACTATCAACTGAATACCATACACAAGTATCTACATCTTCGATCACTTTGAAGAATCCCGATACTTGCAATACCTGGTTCTCTACTTTATTCAAATACCTATAACTTCTCAAAATTCGGACCCTGTGTTTCCGCGAAACACCTGTCTAAAAACTAAAGAAGTCATAAGTAAACCGAATATAGTACGAGGACCAACCCCTCTGTCCTGATTGACCCTGGACCACATACAATACTCTGTATAAGTCCCTTGAGTCTGATTACTCATTCACTGTGTGTCGTAGGTTGAAAACTGTACTTTTGGTTATGAAGAATTACACCGCTGTTTAATGCTCCGTACCTAACCATCCACTGATATAGGTAAATGTCATAGACATAATTTCAAAAAGGTATATCTCACTCTATGAAAATAGACGTACAGATATATCAATTTGAAATTGGTGCACAACAGCGGATATTCAAAACCAAATATTTGCTGTCCGGCAAACAACCCAGGTGACTTCCTCAAATATCACCGATTACAACGAATCCTGATATAATGAGGACGATCACCCAATTCCCAATAACTTACTCCCACTCATCATCTGTAAAACCATACGGATGTGAGAATCAGACTTGGTAAATACATACCCTGGAGCAAGTGTCTAATCGGGAAATCAGTTTTCTTTTAACAGTACACAGTGAAACTGAAACATTGAAATGTTTCGACGGGGTATCCCGGTATTCCTAGTAATGCCTCTTCCAGATTCACGACTGTAACTGTATAATTCTTTGCCACCTCTCTAAATCCGTTTATATGTCTTTAGTCATTACCTTCTGCACACCCCTTAGGCCAAATGGTTTTCTTCCTTCCCTACCGTTCGGCACCAGCCTATGGTTTGGAAGAAGACTATCCAATAAGCATAATGGGTGTACTGTCTTAATCCCAGGAGCACTCGCAATGCGAGAGAAGGTGAAGATAAAAGACAACTGAATAAACCTTATTCCTATTTCTCCTGAACCAGAATCCATCCCCAAACTGGAACAAGTTCCTTTCGAGTTCGTATATAACCATACGATGGAGTATCCAATAAACTGTGGATCTTCGTAGTGATACGAAGTGTCCTGGAGAAATACAAAGGTGAAGTGGGAGTGGTAATGAAATACCTGGTTTGGTCGTGAATATCAGTCGCAATTTACTTTGCCCTCTTACTAATCCCTTGCTTTGTCTTTACATAATACCTTCTGTACACCATCGTTAGACTAATTGGCTTTCTTCATTCCCTACCAGTCGGCACCTGCCTATGGTTTGGAAGAAGACTATCCAATTTGCGTAATAGGTGTACTATCTCCTAAACCAAGGGGTACTCGCAATGAGAGAAGGTGAAAGGAAAAGACAACTGAATAGTCCTATTCGTTTTCTCCAGAACCAGAAACCATCCTCGAATTCCTTCGAGTTCGTATATCACCATACGATGGTTTTGTCCAATGGAAGTGGACGTTCGTAGTAATACGGGGTGTCCTGGAGAAAAGGGTAAAAGTAGGAGTGGCAATGAGGTCTGCAACTCTGACAATCCAAAAGCCAATGTTTAAGAAGGTTCGGTTAATTTTTGGTCTCTGAGTCATAGTCTTAGGGTCGGGTCAATGGTCGCTGCCAAAGAGAGAGAGAAAAGAAACACTCATCGTGCACTCTAACGTAGATCAGAATGGTTACCAATTTATCTAATCTGGAAACCTCCCACTGTCACCTCAAATTCTCCTCCAAACCTGAAAGAAGAATTAGTCGGGGTCACCCGAGGAGTAAACTAACTCATCAGTGGGAATCGGGATCCAACTATCACCGCATGATAACGTGACGGAATCCGCTCACGTCATCACACTCTAGAAGGTATGCGCATATCTGGCAAGTTTCAGTTCTTTTGAAACTCCCGATGTGATTTTTGCCCCTTGCTCTTATGACCTTGACTATGGCCAACAAATCATAAGTCACATGTCAAGTTCTACCCGTCATTGTCCAGGTTGATTTGAACCCACCCGAACAAGCCCTTGACTAGGGCCAACAAGGCTATACGACTGTCCCAAACCAACGCATCTATCTATGCTATATATGAACACCCAATAGCTACCAAACACTGTGCCTTGACTATGGCCAACAAACACAGCTTGAATACTATTGACTATCCATATGAAACGACGGAGGGCTACGAATGGTTTCTGGCGAAAACCTTTAACGTAATGAACTTAATATCGTTGAAGGAACGGATAGCTTTATAAAAATATAGTAGCAAAAACCTTTGCTAAAGAGGTCATTCCCGGTGAAGGGATCTTGGCTCTTTCCCCGTAGAATGAGGTGCAGGATATTCCAACTGAATACCACGATGCAAAGCAAAAGTAATCGGCTATAGTGAAGTTATTGCCCTGACGCAAACTTTTGTCCAAGGGGTCATTCCCGGTGAAGGGATCTCGGCCCTTGCCTCGTCGACTGAGGAGCAGGATATTCCAACTGAATACCACTATGCAAAACAAAAGTGAACGTCCTTGCAATAACAGCTTTTTGAAAAGTGTTCCAACAACATCAGATTAGGTTTGTTTTAACTTGCATTGATCCGAATCAACGCAGTCCCATCAAATGATCATACCAAAAAGAACGAAAATATACTGATGTACGTATATGCCATCCGCATTCGCCAATGGGTCCCGTCATTACCCGTTAGCTTAGCTAACTAACGACAGAGCGGGGACTGGACTAGCGCAGATGCAAAACATATACAACATCTACTAATATATATACCAATATATTATATTTCGCTCAAGGCGTGATAAAATGCAACATCACAGAAATGTACAGCATCACAGAACAGTACAGATATCTGGGATCCCCGGGTTTCACAGAGCCACTACTGAAACCCGACGTTCCCCTGGTCGTGTGGATAGCCTGTGCAATGAAATCCTAGACCCCTACGGGCGCGGCAAGTTACCCGCCAAAACCTGAAGCGAGGCAGCCCCCTTCAGCAACGTGAATGGACCACCCAGCACTTCACGGAATCCGGTAACTTGGGCACCCCTCCTGGGTCAACCTGTACCCCCTACGAGTGCGGCGAATAGCCTGCCAATTCTAAAGTGAAGCCCCCTCCGTCTCAATGCCATGAGATGCGGGCTTGTTTCCCTCTAGAACCCGGCTGTCCGTGCACCCCTCCGCGGGGCAATCCTAGTACAGAAAGTAAAATATGCATACAACGGGTACATCGACCGCAACCTGGTCGTGCCCCAAAAGAATAATACAAACAGGCAGTGACGGCAGTCCACATGTCGGACGCTCGCCCCGCAATATCAAATGTACATAATACAACAAAACTGTACTAGCATTGCATCCAGGCTATCCCCCACGACCGATCCGCAACATCACAGCAAAATCACAGAACATCAACGTGAAAGTCACGTTCGCAAATCCGTCTAACCGGGCTATAGCAGTCAGACTTGATTTACCGATCAAGTGACATTCACGGTCGCAGATATAATGTAAATACTGTGAAATAATGCGTTTAAAATATCCGATCGATCAAATTTTAACAAGTGGGCCCCAAGTACTACTGTAGCACATCAAGAAATTCTGGGCCCAAAAATTAATATTCCAAAAATCCTAATTTCAACCCAGAAAGCAACTGCAGAAATTTGATGCAGTGATCTCAACATAGTGCGGCGGAACCGCGGCCTAATGGGGGGTTTGGCCGCGGTTCCGCGCTCCTGTTGTCGAGTCACTGTATCGAATTTCTACAGTATGCTTAGAATTTCCAGTACATCTCTTTTCTACAACCTGAAAATTTTTTCGACTCCAGAAAATTTCAACAGAAAACTAATGCATGTGTTATTGGGTTTTCGGAACATTTGTTCGACCGGAATTGTAAAACACATTAGACAAAGCTAGACTAGGTTAATGGCAAGGCTCTGATACCACTGTAAGTGCACGGCGGCACCCCGGCCTCCATCCCGAGGCCAAATGCGGAAGCGAAAAACTATAAATTTTGCAAACTAGCAAACCGGCACCACCACGCACTAAACACCCGGATCGAACCATTAACTAGTCCTAGCTAACTACAAGATGGGGAAGAGAGATATACCGACTGAACCGAGTCCTCCGGTCTTCTCGTCGTCGTCCCGATCTCCTGCGGAAACTCCGGTCGTCGCCTCCTTGCCGGAAGGGCACCACATCATCTGCATCTTTTACGGGCTCCCACCTCAATACCGAGGCAACTCGGGCACGAAGCTGGCTAGTCGACATGCCCAAGATTTACTGTAGAATGTGTAGTGCTCAAGTCTCATTTTGGGGTTGTAGGAATTGCCATATGGTGGAGGAAAGATATCAGCTTTTGGATAGGGAACTTGTGGGGATTTTTCCAAGCCAAAAGAGCAAAAATCCCACACTGGAAATTTTGGACAGCCCCATGCCTCTCTTGGCCGGCCATGACAATGGAATGGAGAGAATGAGAGTGAGAGCTATGAGGGAGTGAGTGGCTTGATCAATAATGCAAGAGGGAATCAAAATGAAATCATGAAGGAACATGATCATAAAAACATCCACACTCAACCACAACCATCATCAACAATCATGTCCACAAAAGTCATGCCATCATGACACTAGAAGTCAAGCAAGGTCAATGGATGGTGCACAATGATGAAGCAACCATGATGACAAGAAGAAGTCAAATGGTGGAGGAATAATCATGATACAATAAAATGCAAAGAACACCCTCCGCAAATGCTTATTTGCACAAATGCAAATAAGCCCTCCTCCACCAATCTTCGGCCAATGAAAGATACAAAGAAATATGGCCGAAACGGAAAACAAACTGGCAACTCCAGAAAAATGGTCCCGTAATAAATTACAGGAAAACCCCGATACTGTGCATACACACCCGCATCTGTATTCCGACCGAATACAAATGCAATGAGACAAAACTACACTGTACTATACTAGGATCCGGCTTAAACCAAAGCCGGCTAGTAATATCCGTCCGATCCTGATCCGTGCAATACCGCACGTATCTGATCGAACTCTTCCATATATCCATACAGCCTCTAGTACTAACCGTCCGATCCTGATCCGTGCAATACCGCACGTATCTGATCGGACCTTGCCATATCTCCATACGGCCTCTACAGCTTTTCGCCCGAAAGCTTGAGTAACTGAATGTGGGGGACTCTAAAGACTCGTCAACACCTTGGTTGTGGATTTAACCACTAGCACGTCAGAGGTATAAGCCAATACGTAACGGGCTACCAGGTATTGACTAAAAGGGACGTCGATGAGCGGACTCATCCTGACACCCTACTGAGTCTGTCAGTGACAATATCCTTACAGTCCGGTCCGTTCGTCTATGAGCATCGCATGGCGAGCCTAGGGGGTTGGTAAAAGTCAGACCCCCAAAAGCGGTACAAGTCGTGTCGGAGTGTAGCCCAGAACACCCTGCGATACTACTGGAATACCTACCAGTAAATCTCCTGCCTCGGCCGAGGGCTTCGTGTAATGGCTCTCCTAGACACAGCACGACCTCACCCCCAATACCGGGAGAGACGAACCCCTGAAGATCCGCTCACTGCCTCCATGTGGCTCGAGACTGTACCCAACTAAAACCTGTTTGCACGTCTCCTTTGAGCGTGGTAGGGTAGTAATCAAAATACAGTGGGAACTCACACGAGACAAATGACGATCCTCAGGTCGATGAACTAACCTGTACACATGTCACCTGGGAACTGGTATCTGACGGCTGGTATAAGACCAACTAGCATGTTCCCGGCGAGTCCTGTCCGGTGTACTCATAACCCAATGAGCACCTGTATACATCTTAGGTGATCCAACTGACACCAATGGCTTGTGAGACCGGCCACCGCCCCTCGTCGGGGTCTCGACTGTATACACTAGTCTACTCTGGAGTATCGATGCCCTGTCTCGAAACTCCCACGACTAGGGACCTTTTAAGGATGTGCTTATAGACCCCAGCTCCCACTTATATGATCGCTCTCATACTGCTGGTGGTCAAGCAAGAATCCTAGGGGCTTTATCAACGTGCAATAGTGACCTGTCAGGTCACCTAAAGCAGTACACGATGATAAAGATAAACCAGATAGCATACTATCATCTCGAGTAAGACTGTCCTACTGGGACAGGTCCTCCCTCAATCATTGCAATCACGTGCCTGTGATCCAATAATTGACTCTGAGGGCACTATCTCTAACACCGGCTCCCACGTATATGATCGCCATCATACTGCTGGCAGTCAAGCAAGAATCCTATGGGCTCTATCAACATGCAATAGTAAACTAAAGCAAAGCATGTAAACGATGATAAAGACAAACCAGATAGCATACTATCATCTCGAGTAAGACAGTCATATCGGTATAGGTCCTCCCTCAATCATTGCAATCACGTACCGGCGATCCAATAATTGACTTAGAGGGCACTATATCCAACAAAATTGGGGTATGTCCTTACTACTAAGGCACCTGCTGTCCTTGGTCCAAAATCCAGTAATGCGGATAAGGAAATCCACAAGACCCGGGAGTTAGATTGTGCGAAGGCCAAATGCATCGTGCTTGCCTCTATGAATAATGAACATCAGAGGAGGCACGAGGATATGGATCTTGAATCCATATTTCTCCATACAAAAGATCTGTATGGAGAGCAATCTCGTATAGCTAGATACGAGACCTCGAAGAACTTGTTTCAGTCGAGGCTGACCGTCGGATCATCTGTAGGAGAACATGTCCTTAAAATGATTGGCTATATAGAAGAGCTCGCGGACCTCGGGACAACTTTGGAGAATGAGCTCTATACAGACTTGGTTCTTCAGTCTCTTCCTTCCACCTACGCCCAGTTTATTCTAAATTTCAACATTCAAGGAAAAGAAATTGATCTTCCAGAACTCCTTAACATGTTGAGGAGTGCAGAGGGCACCTTGCAGAAGGCAAGGAAAACACCCGCTATGTTTGTTCGCAGTGCTTCCTCTTCCGGGTCCAAGGCTAGGGCCAAAGGTAGGAAGAAGAAGGCCGCTACCAAACCTAGAGGAGGTGTTGGTAAGGTGGGAGTCAAGAGAAAGGCAAAGGTTTCGGTGCCTATAGTGGCAAAGGACGAGTGCTTCCACTGTCGTAGGAAAGGGCACTGGAAGAAAGATTGCAAAGCTTGGAATGCCAAGAACCAGGAACCAAAGAAAGCTGTGGCTTCAACTTCAGGTGTGTTTGTAATTGAAAATTGTCTGTCAATCAACTCTACTTCCTGGGTATTGGATACCGGATCAGGATCTCATATATGCAATTCATTGCAGGCACTGAGAAACCGTAGAATGCTGAAAGTTGGTGATATGACCCTCCAGGTTGCTAACGGAGCTAGCGTGGGTGCTGTGTCCGTAGGGGATTATCACCTTGGATTGACGAATGGACATATTTTGGTTTTGCATAACTGTTTTTGTGTACCCAGTTTAACATATAATATCATATCAGTTTCGTTGTTATCAAAAGAAGGTTATGATTTCACGTTTGTAAGCGATGTTGTTAACATCCACCTTAATCATGGTTTGATTGGGTCCGGTACACTTGATAACGGTATATATGTCTTAAACCAATTACAGATTTTCAATTTCCAGAACACACTAAAAAGAAAGTCTCCAGATATAAATAAGGCTTTCTTATGGCATTGTAGACTAGGTCACATCAATGAGACAAGGTTAACTAAGTTACATAGAGAAGGATATTTGGATCCGTTCGAATATCAATCTTATGCCACTTGTCAATCATGTCTCAAAGGAAAGATGACAAAGACTCCATTCACTGGACATGGAGTAAGAGCGAGCGAGCTCTTAGGACTCATACACAACGATGTATGTGGTCCAATGTCTACACATGCAAGAGGTGGTTTATCATATTTCATTACTTTTACGGATGATTACACTAGGTTCGAATTCATTTTCTTGATGAAACATAAATCCGAGGCCTTTGAGAAATTCCAAGAGTATAAGAATGAAGTAGAAAACCAAACCGGCAAAAGTATCAAGACACTGAGATCTGATCGAGGTGGTGAATACTTAAGTGCCGAGTTCCTAGGTTACCTAAAAGAGAAAGGAATTCTCTCTTAGCTTACTCCTCCATACACTCCACAGCATAACGGTGTATCGGAGAGACGGAATCGAACCCTATTGGATATGGTAAGTTCCATGATGAGTAATGCTGAGTTACCGCGATCTTTCTGGGGTTATGTGCTAGAATCAGCTGCATATCTTTTGAACAGGGCTCCCACCAAGACTGTGCCTACCACGCCATATCAGATGTGGAGTGGGAAGAAACCCTATCTTCAGTATATGAAGATATGGGGATGTCCAGCTTTTGTTAAAAAGCAGCATACGGACAAACTCGAGGCACGATCGGTACAGTGTAAGTTTGTGGGATATCTAAAGAACTCCAAGGGGTATTTCTTCTATTTCACAGAGGAACAAAAGGTTTTTGTTTCTCGTCATGCCCATTTTCTAGAATAGCAGTTTTTAGAAAAGGAAACAAGTGGGAGCGAAATAGAACTGGAAGAAATTCCAAAACCACAAACTACTACTGAAAGTTTGGTAGAACCAGTAGTTCAAGAAGAACAGGACATTCCCGCACCCCTCCGCAGGAGTAGTAGGCCGTCTTATCCACCTGAGAGATACTACGATTTTCTCATAGATGGGGATGGAGAGGATTACGTCATTGATGATGATGAACCTACTAGCTTCCAGCAGGCCATCCAGAGCGGCGACTCGGTAAGATGGCTGGATGCAATGCGGAACGAAATGGAGTCCATGTACACCAATAAAGTATGGACTTTGGACTTTGCTCTAGATGGGGTAAAACCCATAGGATGCAAGTGGATCTTCAAGAAAAAGATTGGTGTAGATGGACAGGTGGAAACCTATAAGGCTAGACTTGTTGCAAAGAGTTTTCGTCAAAGACCTGGTTTGGACTATGACGAAACTTTTTCTCCAGTGGCTATGCTCATATCCATTCGTATCATTCTTGCCATTGCTGCCTTCCATGATTATAAAATCTGGCAGATGGACGTAAAGACGACTTTTCTGAATGGTAATTTAGAAGAGTGCGTCTATATGGATTAGCCAGAAGGTTTCAATCAGAGTGGGAGCAGCGGGAAAGTGTGCAAGTTGCTTAAGTCCATTTATGGACTGATGCAGGCATCGCGGAGTTGGAACAAATGATCAAAGAATATGACTTTATCAAAAATCCAGATGAACATGTATATATATTAAATTGTAGCACGAACTGTCATATTCCTCGTCTTGTACGTGGATGGCATTCTCTTAATAGGAAATGACATTCCTATGCTAGAATCTGTCAAAGGATTCTTGTCACACAGGTTCTTAATGAAAGACCAGGGTGATGCCTCTTACATTCTGGGGATCCGGATCTATCGTGATAGATCCAAGAGGATGTTGGGACTTTCGCAGTCCAGGTATATCAACACTATACTGAAAAGATTCAGTATGGAAGATTCTAAGCGCGGTAGTTTACCGGTTTGTCACGGAACCATCCTCTTCAAAGAGATGTCTCCCAAGACTGATTTGTAAAGGGATCGCATGTCTATTATACCCCATGCTTCTGCGGTAGGCTCTATAATGTATGCGATGTTGTACACCAGACCAGATGTAGCTTACGCACTGAGCGTGGTAAGCCGGTATCAGTCAAACCCAGGGGTGAAGCACTGGATAGTAGTAAAGAACATTCTCAAGTACCTGAGAAGGACTAAGGAGATGTTCTTGGTTTACGGTAGAAAAGACCTCAAGATCGAGGCCTTTGCTGATTCCAGCTTCCAGAGTGATAAGGATGACTCCAAGTCCATGTCAGGTTATGTCTTTACCCACAATGGAGGGGCGGTGTGCTGGAAGAGTTCCAAGCAGGACACCGTTGCTGACTCGACGATGGAAGCGGAGTATATTGCTGCTTGCGATGCCGCAAAAGAAGCGGTCTGGATAAAGAAGTTCCTAACAGAACTTCAGTTGGTTCCTTCCATTGTTGATCCAATACCGCTGTATTGTGACAACAACGGAGCTATAGCTTTAGCGAAGGAACCCAGGTCCCATCAGAAGTCCAGACACATCTTAAGGCGGTATCACCTGATCAGGAAGATCATAGATCGCCGGGAGATCAAGGTCCGGAGAGTTGCTACAGAGGAGAACGCTGCTGATCCATTCACTAAGGCCTTACCTCAGATTCAGTTCGAGATGCTACTCGAGATGATCGGTCTTCGATATGCCAGTATATTGCCCTAGTGCAAGTGGGAGATTGTTAGTGTATATGCCCTAGGGGCCATTATTGTGTCATACAGGCTTGTATATTACTTAATAGAAGCTTGGGATATTCACAGTTATATTAACAGTCTTGCTAAACATGGTAGTATGCTACTTGGTTTATGTCTATCTTAATATGTGTGTATGTATTGATAGAGCCCTTAGGATCTTGCTTGACTACCAGCATTGTGATGGCAGTCACACTAGTGGGGGCTGGGTAGTCTACAAGCACATCCTTTTTCAGGCCCCTAGTCGTAAGATTATCGAGACAGGGCATCGATACTCCGGAGTAGGCTAGTGTGTACGCTTCTCATCCCAGTTGGGGAGATGGTCTGTCCTACAGCCATCAGTACGTCTTACTGGAGATAGTATACAGGTGCTCGTTGGGTTACGGGTACACCGGACAGGACTCACAAGGAACTTTTGGTTGGTATTATACCCGTCGTCAGTTAACAGTTCCCAGGTGACATGAGTACAGCATAGTCCGCAGACTTGACACTGCTGCTTCGCCTTGAGTGTGTTCCCACTGTTCTTAGATTGCTACCCTACCACGGCTCAAAGGAGTCGTGCAAACAGGTAGAAGTTGGGTGCAGTCCCGAAGCACTTGGAGGCAGTGGCGGTTAGACAGGATTCGTCTCTCCCGGTATTGGGAGTTGATATCGCGCTGTGTCTGGAGAGCCATTACGCAAAGTCCCTGGCCAGGGCAAGCGAGATTTACTGGTAGGTTTTCCAGTAGTTTCTCAAGGTGTAATGGGCTTCGCTCCGACACGACTTATACCGCTTTTAGGGGACTGACGCTTGCCGCCCCCTAGGCCCGATATGCGATAGTCCTAGACGAACAAACCGGACTGTACGGAGATTGTCACATCAGGCTCAGTAGGAGTTCAGATGGGTTTCCTCATCGGCCTTCTTATCGACATCTACATGGGGACCGTTACGTACAGCTAGTGCCGCTTGCGGTCTGTGGTTAAACCCACTGCCGGCGTAGTAGTCGAGTCTTTAGAGTCCCACACAGAGAGTTTCCCTGCTTCGTGCGAAACGATATAGAGGTCGTATGGTTTTACGACAGGGTTCGGACGCATACGTGTTTTTACGCACGTACGATGTTCGGACAGTTTTTACTAGCGGGCTTTAGTTTAAGCCAGATTCTATTATTGGATTATTGGATTTATACAGTCTCAGTATTTCCGTGTTTTCACGGATAGGAGGGGCGTTCTTGTAAATTGTCGAGAAGCTTCTAAAAGGTTGATGATAAGGAGAGCTTAGGAGTTATATGAATAATTATTATCACATTCTCTCTCCTCAAGCTCTCTCTCTCTCTTCAAACCCTTACCCTAACCTCTCATGTGTTGAGATCAAGGGTTAGCAAGACTAATTAATCCCTAATCCTATTCTATATCCTCTATGTTGCTTTGATTAGCACTCTTAGTTACCTAGTTACCTCAAGATTAGAGGTTAAGCTTGGAGTAGTAGCTCTCGGGTGGATCTTCTATCACAAAGAGGAGGCCGACGAGGAGGTAGTCAACGAGAACAAGAAGGACTTGGTTCATTAGGTATAACCTTCTTTCATAGTAGCCAATCCCTCCTATGATGTTGTTAGTTACGGTTTGGCAAAGATCCGTAAGTTAGTCGATGTTAGTTTAGACAAAAATTATTGTTTTACCTATTCCGCCTCCCCGCAACTCGTGGGGTGTCTAACGTCGACTTACAAGCCCGTCATACAAAAGACCCGGCGCCGAGGCAAAAATAAATCAAAGAACGGAAAAAGCGTTCGACAGCTGCAAACGGGTCCAAGAAGCCACGCGATCAAGAATCGAGCAGCCGGGATCCGTCTCTTGTAAAGAAGATGGGTCGAGAATATTCTTTCTTCCAAGACAAGACAAGGAAGATATTCGATCTTGCCATGAAACATCAGATGATGACACTCCCGGAGTCCAAGCACCCCGAGCAAGCAAACACGGTCTCTCACCCAAACTATTGCTCCTATCACCGAGCAATAGGACATCCCCTCGAAGACTGCTTCACCTTCAAGAACTGGGTCGAAGTCCAATATCAACAAGGCAGGTTCGCTTTATCCAGCAGCTGGAAGGTAAGCCCACCACAGAAGCATGAACTGAAAGCGACGCGTATAGCAAGAGTAGAACCAGATCAACATTGGTCTTGGAAGCGATCTCGCACCTGTCACGTGATAATGATGTCAGGAGAAGGAGTATGCAAAGATATGGCTAACCTCCCCTGGTGCTTCGAAAACGATGACGACGAGGTGATCTTAGAGTTTCTGCCGGCGCCAAAAGAGCTGGAAGATGGGATACATACTACTGCAGATAACCTCAAGAAAATTGACTTGGGGACGGCAAGTGACCCACGTCCGACATTCGTTAGTGAACTGTTGAGTGAAGAAAGGGTGGCTACGCTAAGAGACGTACTCATGCAATACAAAGAATGTTTCATATGGAACTATTCCGAGATGCCGGGACTAGATCCAGAGATTGCTGTCCACAAATTAGCAATATCCATGGATGTCAAACCAATCAAACAAGCACCATGAAGAATACGACTCGAGCTTGAAATGAGCATCAACGCCGAGGTCAAGAAGCTAATCTACTCTGGCTTCATCCAAGAGGTTCAGTACCCCGACTGGATCGCCAACATTGTTCCAGTAATGAAGAAAAATGGGACGGTGCGCATATGTGTGGACTTTTGGGATCTCAATAAAGCATGCCCGAAGGACGACTTTCCAGTACCGGTCACCGAGATGATGATAGATAACACATCCACCCACGAAGTCTTCTCTTTCATGGACGGATCATCAGGATACAATTAGATAAAGATGCACCCCGAGGACCAGAAACATGTAAGTCCACGTTGCCCACCCCGGTGCTTGCGGGGAGGTGGAAAACGGAATAAAAAACGGATTTTTACTACTCTAGGCAACATGGACTAGACAAAGTCGGGATCTTTGCTAAACAAAACTAACTAAAAGCTAACTAGAAACTAGCTAAAGGGTAGAATGGTTATACCTAGGGCTTTAAGTCCTTCTCTCCTTGCTCCTTGGAGTAGTAGAAAGGGATCACCTTTGTCGTCTTCTCACGTCGAAGAAGGATCCACCCGAAAGCCTCAACCTTTGGCTTCAACTTCAAGCTAGAAGTAACTAGGGTGCTAGAAGTGCTAATCCTAGAACCCTAGATGAGAGTAGAGATTACTATGGAATGGTTTTTCTCAAGCTCAAATGTTTCTCAACACATGAGAGGGGAGAGCTTGAGGAAGAGAAAGAGCAAGAGAGAGAAACTAGATGATAGAATGAGAGAATTATGAAGCATTCTCACATATATGTGTGAATTATTGTGAATTGATAATTAGTGAGATAATTGTCATGGCTTAATCAAGACATGACCATTATCATTTCATTTTTAATGCAAATTGCAAGGATCAAAGAGCATCTTCCAAATGAAATGATGATGGTCAAAGTGTCAACCTAGGTCAACAAGTCAAGAATGTCAAATGGTCAACAACCATAACCATGCACAATTATATTAAACTAATATCAATTAACCATAATACACACATAAGCATTAGGGTTAATAAAATGACAATGGTCATTAACCCTAATCAAAGTCCTCTCCCTCTGTCTCAAGCAACTGTGCATACGCACCCGTATTCGTGATCCGAGGAACACGAATACAAAGAGATAAAACCAATCCCAAATCATATACTAGGATCTGGCTTAAACCAAAGCCCGCTAGTATAAGCTGTCCGGACAGCAAACGTGCACAAGTGCGCGGATGTGAACGAACCCTGTCGCAAAACCATGCGACCTCTACTCATTTTGCCTAAAGGCAAATAGCTCTCTGTGCGGGACTCTAAAGACTCGACACTACGCTGGCAGTGGGTTTAACCACAGACCGCAAGCGGCACTAGCTGTACGTAACGGTCCCCAGGTAGATGCCGATAAGAAGACTGACGAGGTAACCCCATCTGAACTCCTACTGAGCCTGTATGTGACAGTCTCTGTCTAGTCCGGTCTGTTCGTCTGATACATCGCATGGCGGGCCTAGGGGGGCGGTGAACGTCAGTCCCCTAATAGCGGTACAAGTCGTGTCGGAGTGTAGCCCAGAACATCCTGAGATAACACTGGAAACCTACCAGTATATCTCGCTTGCCCTGGCCAGGGACTACTCGTGTAATGGCTCTCCTAGACACAGCGCGATGTCAACCCCCAATACCGGGAGAGACGAATCCTGTCTAACCGTCACTGCCTCCAAGTGCTTCGGGACTGCACCCAACTTCTACCTGTTTGCACGTCTCCTTTGAGCCGTGGTAGGGTAGTAATCAAAGTACAGTGGGAACACACTCGAGGCGAATTGACAGTGTCAAGTCAGCGGACTAAGCTGTACTCATGTCACCTAGGAACTGATAACTGACGATAGGTATAATACCAACCAACAGTTCCCGACGAGTCCTGTCTAGTGTACTCGTAACCTAACGAGCACCCGCATACTATCTCAAGTACGACGTACTGACGGCTGTGGGACAGACCGTCTCCCACGCTGGGATGAGAAGCGCATACGCTAGTCTACTCCGGAGTATCGATGCCCTGTCTCGATAGTCCAACGACTAGGGACCTGTATAAGGATGTGCTTATGGATTACCCAGCCCCCACGAGTGTGAGCGCCATCACAACGCTGGTAATCAAGCAAAGATCCTAAGGGCTCTACTAATATGTATATAAGCGATATGCTAAAAGAAACACATGCACATATTAAAGCAGAGACAAACCAAGTAGCATACTACCATTTCGAGCAAGATTGTATATACAACTGTGAATATCCCAAGCTTCCATCAAGTAATATACATACCAGTATGATACAGTAATGGCCTCTAGGGCATATACACTAACAATCTCCCACTTTCACTAAGGCCATGTACTGGCGTATCGAAGACCTATCATCTCGATCAGCCGCTCGAACTGAGTCTGGGGTAAGGCCTTCGTGAATGGATCTGCAGTGTTATCTTCTGAAGCAACCCTCCGAACCTCGATCTCCTGGCGATCCACGATCTCCCTGATCAGGTGATACCGCCTCAAGATGTGTCTGGATTTCTGATGGGACCTGGGTTCCTTCGCTAAAGCTATTGCCCCGTTGTTGTCGCAATACAGAGGTATTGGATCAACAATAGACGGAACCACCTGAAGTTCTTTCAAGAACTTCCTCATCCAGACAGCTTCTTTTGCGGCATCAGATGCAGCGATGTATTCCGCTTCCATAGTCGAGTCAGCAACGGTTTCCTGTTTGGAGCTCTTCCAACACACCGCCCCTCCATTGAGGGTAAAAACAAAACCCGACATGGACTTGGAATCATTCTTGTCACTCTGGAAGCTGGAGTCAGCAAAGGCCTCAATCTGGAGGTCTTTTCCGCTATACACCAAGAACATCTCCTTAGTCCTTCTCAGGTACTTGAGAATGTTCTTTACTGCTATCCAATGTTTCTCCCCAGGGTTTGACTGATACCTGCTTACCACACTCAGTGCATAAGCCACATCTGGTCTGGTACACAACATCGCATACATTATAGAGCCTACCGCAGAAGCGTAAGGTATAATAGACATGCGATCCCTCTCCAAATCAGTCTTGGGAGACATCTCTTTGGAGAGGGTGATCCCATGACAAGCCGGTAAATTACCGAGCTTGGAATCTTCCATACTGAATCTCTTCAGTATGGTGTCGATGTACCTGGACTGTGAAAGTCCTAAAATCCTCTTAGATCAATCACGGTAGATCCGGATCCCCAGAATGTATGAGGCATCACCCAGGTCTTTCATGGAGAACCTGTGTGACAAGCACCCCTTGACAGATTGTAGCATAGGAATGTCATTTCCTATTAAGAGAATGTCATCCACGTATAAAACGAGAAATACTACAATTCTCGCTACAAATCTACAATAGATGCATGGTTCATCTGGATTTTTGATAAAGCCAAATTCCTTGACCGTCTCATCAAAACAGATGTTCCAACTCCGCGATGCCTGCTTTAGTCCATAAATGGACTTAAGCAACTTGCACACCTTTCCGCTGCTCCCACTCTGAATGAAACCCTCTGGCTGGTCCATATAGACACACTCCTCTAAATGTCCATTTAGAAAAGCGGTTTTTACGTCCATCTGCCAAATCTCATAATCGTGGAAGGCGGCAATGGCAAGAAGGATCCGAATGGATTTCAGCATAGCTACTGCAGAATACGGCTATGACCCTGTGGGAAGCATCCAGAGCAAAATTCTTGGTTATGTGGAACGCGGCTTATGTCAATCCTGACCCCATGGAAAATGTCCAGTGCAGATCCTGGTCCTCGCAGAACACGGCTATGACCCCGTGGGAAGCATCCAGAGCAAATTCCTGGTTATGTGGAATGCGGCTTATGTCAATACTAACCCCATGGGAAACGTCCAGAGTGGAGCCTGGTCCTCGCAGAATACAGCTATGACCCCGTGGGAAGCATCCAGAGCAAATTCCTGGTTACGTGGAACGCGACTTATGTCAATCCTGACCCCGTGGGAAACGTCCAGACCAGATCTTGGTCCTCGCAGAACACGGCTATGACCCCGTGGGAAGCATCCAGAGCGGAGCCTGGTCCTCGCAGAACATGGCTATGACCCCGTGGGAAGCATCCAGAGCAAAAATCCTGGTTACGTAGAATGCGGCTTATGTCAATCCTGACCCCGTGGGAAACGTCCAGAGCGGATCCTGGTCCTTGCAGAATACGGCTATGACCCCGTGGGAAGCATCCAGAGCGGAGCCTGGTCCTCGCAGAACACGGCTATGACCCCGTGGGAAGCATCCAGAGCAAAATTCCTGGTTACGTGGAACGCGGTTTGTATCAATCCTGACCCCGTAGGAAACGTCCAGAGCGGATCCTGGTCTTCGCAGAACACGGCTATGACCCCGTGGGAAGCATCCAGAGCAAATTCCTGGTTACGTGGAACGCGTCTTATGTCAATCCTGACCCCGTGGAAAACGTCCAGAGCGGAGCCTGGTCCTCGCAGAACACGGCTATGACCCCGTGGGAAGCATCCAGAGCTAAATTCCTGATTACATTGAACTCGGCTTATGTCAATCCTGACTCCGTGGGAAACGTCCATAGCGGATCCTGGTCCTCGCAGAACACGGCTATGACCCGTGGGAAGCATCCAGAGCGGAATCTGGTCCTCGCAGAATATGGCTTTGACCCCGTGGGAAGCATCCAGAGCAAATTCCTGGTTACGTAGAACGCGACTTAAGTCAATCCTGACCCCGTGGGAAACGTCCAGAGCGGAGCCTGGTCCTCGCAGAACACGGCTATGCCCCCGTGGGAAGCATCTAGAGCAACTCCTGATTCTATGAAATGCGGATAATGGCAACCTCACCCATCACTTACGGGTCCTTACGATTCGTAAGGGAGCAAACTCTTTTGCGAGATCCTTACGACTCTCAGAAGAAAACGCACTTAGGAATCCTCACGATTCCTAAGGAGAAGTTACACTTACGGGATCCACTCGACCTGTAGGGAGAAAATTCTTTATGAGACCCTCACGGCTCATAAAGTTGAAAAAGTCTTAGGAGGCAGACCTTAACCCTGAATCCTAAGCCATCGCTGTCCTACAAAGAAATCAAAACAGATCATCCACAGAAAGCATTTACTAAAAGGGACACATCATCATGAAGCAAAATATGTCTTTTATTCATGAATCAAAATGAATACAAAGTACAACTTGTGAATGTAACATTTCAAAAAAATAAAATATTATTTTTGGGAATTTTTATAATTTAATATTATTTTAATGAATATTTTAATATTTCGGTATAATTAAATACAGATAAATGGGAAAAATTTTGGAAAAATTATGGAAAATTCTAAAATAGGGTATTTTATGGAATAATACCATTTTAAAGTTTTTATGATTAATTATATGCTAATTTAGTGCTAATCGCGATTAAAAATCGCTAATCAGTTTTTTAGCATTTTTGTACAAAATATGCACATATCATTTTTCTTTACACTTGTGCATTTCTACCATGTTGTTTAGGGGTTACTATTGGTGTGAGAAGGAATTTGGGTTAAAGAAAAGAAAAAGATATGAATAGAATATTAGGTATGGGTGTGAGAGAGAAAGTGAGGGGGGTTTTCCTTTGACCAAGACTTAGCCATTTCCTCCCTCCCTCTTCTTTGGTTGCTGTTGTTGCTGCCCTAGCTTCTCCCTTCCCTCTTCAACTCCTCAAAACACATCCAAAAACACTTCAAAACCCCACTCCCATTTCACTAAAAAGATGCACAAGCTCAAGACAAACATATTAGACCAAGAAAGCAAGGATTTTGGCCACTTGGGGCAACTCAAGAAAATTCTTGAGTTGCCAAATAAGGTATTTTCTGGACCATTAGCTTAGTTTTTGCATTACTTATACCCCTATGCTAGATTAGAACCGATATTGTGTGATGTTGTGGACTTAAGGAAAACCTAGTTAGGGTTTATTGGAATTTGAGAGTTGTGATGTGAAATTGAGCTCAGTAGAGGCTACACAAATACCCTAGTGCTTGAATTGAGACCCAAACCTGAGACTTGAAACCCAGAATATGGATTTAGAAACCGATATCGGAAGATTTGTGGAATCTGTGAAGGTTATATAAGATCTGCTATCACCCCGAGACTCTGAAAATTATTTTGGATTGACAGTGAGATGTGGAGGCACCCAGGAAGCTAGACCCAAGACCCCAGCACCTAACTCCCTGACTCGGCCGCAAATAAATCCATTCTGGCCGCAAATTGCGGCCAGACCAGGGTGGATTTGCCTCGTTTTGGTTCTGTAGCTCCTACATCTATAGATTAGATCCCTGGCATGTGCAAAATTGTCCAATTTGACTTAGGGTAGAATCTGGAGCCTTTTTCCTGAGTTGTTGTTTTGGATTTGTGTTTCCGTATTCTGTATTTTGAATTCTGGATTTGCATATTTCGTTTTACCTCGATCGCTTGACGTTTGCATGACGACATAGAGGGTTATTTGATAGTTTAGAAAGCGTAGTCTATAGGTTCTAACCTATAGGCATTAGCATGTCGCTTTGGGTATTCCCGATGTGATTTTAATACGCGTTCCGATTATGTTATCTATGCAGATACCATCATGTGGATTCCATACGATGAAGAAGACGAAGGCGACATCGACACCGACACGCAGGATACAAGGTGAGTAGATTATATTTACGGGGGAAGTCGGGTGGATGGCGTATAGCACCCGCGCAATCCGAAGTTGGTATACTATATGTATATATTATATATATGATAGCTTATAGTGTGTCGCGGATATTGTGATATGATGTGATTCATATTTGGGATACTATATGTGATTTTTAGCGGGCCTTTGGACGTGTGTTTCACACCCGCATTCATACTTATATAGATGGTATCGATTTGTACTAGACTTAGATCAGTACCCCAAATTATGTGATATGATGATAAGGATACCAGATAATTGATGAGATAAATATGATATTGACCCGTACCCAGCTATTGGGATGCCGTACGACGATTTACCGTACGAGCTTTATATTGGTGATAGATCTACACTCATGACTCGAGGACGTCAGATGATATATTGTATCGTACGCGATACTATTGAGGTGGGATCACCGACTATTATATTTATATTTATATATATCGACTCAGATTTAGGTGGTTTCCATACCCCTCCCGTTTGACTTGATATTTAGATGTATATTACTTAGTAGACATTAGACTAGACCCGAGTCATACCTATTTCAAAACTAACGAATCGGGGGTATTTCAAAGATAGGAAAAAAGGGACTCTGCGGACATTTTCAAAGACGCATCTTTTCTTAACACACCGTAACCCTTATTTTACTAAAAACCCCGATTCGTCTTATTTCAAATGGCATAACTGCATGATATATACATATTGATGTAGATTCTTCACTGTTGCGTTGATTATTCGATTTCCGCATATTCATGCTATTCGCATCGCTTTGCATGTATAAATGTGTTTATTGCTATATTACAATCATGCTGTTAGGACACCAACACCATTATCGATGATGCGTATATTCCACATACACTGCTTGCTGGCTCAAACACTTCAACATCGATAATTGCCATGTCACTACACTGTAGTATTGTTGCACTCAGGATATGATCCTTGCATGGCATACTTGTGTACCTATATACTTTATATTCATATGTATTCGCACATACACAGATTATTCTGGCTTGATTAGAGATTTAGGAACCGCAAGATACTCCTTCAAACTGATTCGTTTTAAAAAGAGCGGTTTCCCTTAATATGTGTATATTACTACTCCATATTGCATGATATACTGATATGCTTGCATTTCTTTTTCATGTCGCATACATCATGCTTTTGATTATACGCATTGAGATATGTTGTTTCCATGATATTTCTGGATTTGGGAACCGTGGATAATTCAAAAGAGAGTATGTAATTGTTTTAAAGGCCGGTTACCCTTGATATGATATTTCAGTGCGTCTACCATGTGTTTTCTCGGTGCTGAGAGCGACATATGAAACCCGATTCGAGGAGCGGACGAGGCTGATTGCGGGTACATGGTGGACCCGGTATGGTATCCGGGGCGAGAACGGATCTGCTGTGTAGCTAGACGGTGAGCCTGGCAGAGGGACCACTACCTACCGGTGATTGGTTGAACCTGGCGGTTATCCGGAGGATACTGACCATAGTCGATAGATGGATATGGGACGATCCGTACTGCTGGGGCCGAGGGCCGATTCCGCAGACGGAGCCTGTGGGCCGATCCGCACTGACGGAGCCCGATATATGAGGATTTACGTGCCGATGCTAGGCACAGGTTTCATGATGTTTTTGAGTGTCGATGCTAGGCACTCAGGTTCTATGATTTGATTATATCTTCATATTTCCATGCATATGCTTTACGATATTTACATGCATGATGCTTATTGTCATTGGGTGACACGTGGGCGGGATCCACATACATACAGACTTTGATTACATTGATCATACCTCATATTTATGATATGTTATTACCTGAGGCACTGGCACAAGCACTTGGCACTACACACATGTATAGATGTTACATTGCCACCTTATCATGCTTCTGACTTATTCATTTGAGGTTTATATATATATTGATCGTATTGACCTAGGATTATGTCATACATTTGATTTCTGCATGTAGATATTTTCTACTCACGAGTTGGCAACTCACCCCCGTTGTGCCACAGTTCTTGCAGGTTTTGCCGTACAGGTTCCTTGGCGGCATTTCTGGCACATTGCTTCCTTTGCGGGTGATTTGCTTTGGTAGGTGGGTTCTTTTGCATCAGAACCACCATTGTATATGTATTATTCATTGTATCTAGAAATTCCATCAACCAAAACTTGTATATTGTTCAGACTTAGAAACCAGTTATGTATTATTTCGACCTTAGAGTCGCGTGTTATAGTATTACGGTTTTCATGCTGTTTGAGTTTCTTTTTTTGAGTTTTGATCCTCGCCCTTCGGCATTGTATATTATATTGCTTGTGTGGTTGTGACCGTCGATTGACGAAGAGCTAGCTCCCGTTTGGGGATGCCTTTTATCATTGCATATATATTATTCTTGTTGTACCCCGTTCAGGGCCAGTATTTACAAAGGAAACTCTGCCGAAATTTTTAGATAAGATTATAGATTTTAAAAATGCATATTTGGCTTACTTATTTAAAAACCTTTCTTTTAAAACTTGTTTTCCTTAATTCTTAAATCTATTTCCTTTATTTATTACTTAAAAATGGTTGTAGATTTCTGGGCTTTTTGGCTTACTTGGATTAGATGGGGTCCTATAGACTTCATATGATTCAAGTGCCAGTCACGGGCTATTTCGGGTCATGACAAAGTTGGTATCAGAGAGCTAGGTTAACCTTGGTTCGAGTCTAAGTTTGACTATGCGGAGCCTAGAGCGTTTATATATATATCGGAACATAGGCTTGACCTTACGGAACTTAGACTTAGTCGAGGGGGTATTATACCCGAACTTTCGTCGTGTAGGATGACCCTTGGTTGATGGAGTAGGTAGCTTGAGTAGAGTGACGTACCGTACGTATGTTCCACGACATATTTACGATACGCTACTCCGCTTAAGAAACCTTAGGATGTATATTTCCTTGCACAGTATTATATTCATTCCCATGATCTACCCTCATCGATACTGGTTATGATTTTGCTGCCACGATTGCACGGGCAGAGAGAGCTACAGCTAGAGTTACGTCAGCTTGAGCTCGTCATGGACGAGGACTGACCGGAGCGTGATTCCAGAGATATACGATTGCATATAGAGGCACCGTCTTATTGTGTTTTCGCGCCATGAGCGTTTGACAAATTGCTTTTACGAGATTTCTCGTACGTGCCGATCAGCACCAGAGGATCAGGCTACTGCTAGAGGCTAGCCAGGATGTGATGACTATTGATATATATCGCTTATTCATGAAGATTGGGGTGCTGTTCAGCATACAGACGAATGAGCCAGTTGTTGCTGCAGATGATAAGATATCGCCCAGATGATTGGAGCTACTGCAGCATGAGTATATACTTAGAGATATGATGGTGAGTCGCTAGTCACCCAAGGATGAATGACTAGGACATGTGGTTCGTTCGCTTACCCCAATGCGAGGTCACCAGATAGATTGATTCCAGCTAGGTACGACTTCACCCAGGTTCGTTGAGAGTCGATTGAAACGATCGAATGTCAGGAGCCGTTTTCCAAGTTTAAAGTATTCGGAAAGACATGCAAGAGATTCTATGGACCCTCTAGAAGAACGAAACCCTAACTCGACATAATGACCGTGTGAAAGCCTTTGAACCTTAGGGTTTGCGGCAGTTCCACGGCGCCATTAGTGAGGCTTAGGTTTGCCCTTCTACGGCTGGACCACCGATACTGTGGTATGTACTCGATACTATTAAACTGTAACCAAGATGTTGATCTCTTGGGGGATTATGAGGTTTTGACAAATCGATCGGATGGTTCGACATCATTCGGATATCATGTGATGGAACACATGGCTTGGGAGACTCCAGATACGAGTATAGCCGTTGGAGCGCAGTCTATGCAGCCATGAGAAGACGAGTCCGAATTAGTCGACATTGGAGCAGAGTGAAGTAAAGAGTTCGCATGAGATTTCGACGAGATGACGTTCCACTCCGCTGACATCAGAGATGCTGGCGAGCTGTTGTTACTCCCCGTTAAAGTTAAAGGTCGGATATGTCTACAAAGGCGTTGGGATGCGACCAGTTTCCGAGGAATGTGCTGTGCTGAGGACACAGATGACCAGAGAGGTGCTAGAACGGAATTTTCCACGTTAGCACACTTGACAAAGCCGATGAGCTGATTGACTGCGAGATAGGTAATCCACAGAGAAGATAAGGACCCAGAGACAGAGGATGCCAGACCGTGAGCAAGAGGCAAGTAAATGTCTTGCGCTGTTAGCATTGGATGCACCGACACCTTCCTGACTTTGAAGGAGGATATATCAACGACGGTATTTATGATTTGTGATTTTATGATTCGATTATCACGTATCCGTCACCTTAGATTTCGGTATTTTGGGCGATTTATTCGCATGATTTAGTCTTGATAGCTGAGTTCCATGATTTATGTTTTCATGCACCATGGTTGCACCTACTGGGTATTCATATTTGTGCACAGGATGCACCAGTTTTATACTTCGTGCGTTTGTCGCACCAGCTTTATGTTTCGTGCGTTTAACGCACTAGATTTGTATTTCGTGCCTGTTGTGCACCAGATTTATATTTCGTGCAACGCAGTTGCACATGACTTCGATTTGATGTCATTCGACATATCGATTTTGATTATGATATTGTTGTTGATTTCTTGCACTCCATGCTTTTGATTTGGATTTTCGCGCGTGATGAGCGCATGTTTTGAGATACAATTTTGGTGCACACCAGATGCACTAAGTCGAGATTCTTCATACATATCAGATGCACCTGATTTTTGCTGTCAGGCACGCCCATTGCCCTTGGCAGATGTTTCATCCACACCCGTTGCACCTAGATGATGTTTCTATGCACATGTATGGCACGCATATGGATTTTTATTTCCGTGCGCACCAGACGCACAGGGTATTCTTATATACAATTTTGGGATTTATTCCTTATAGACCAGTACGTTTTCATGATATTGCTATTGTTTTCGTACTGAGCAGGACTAGTCAGAGGACAGTACCTGGATATATTTTGCATGTATTGATAGTTATCGAAGGGATTTCCAAAAGAGAGCTATAGTCTTAGTATTTACCTACGTGTCTGATATGGCACGAAACGTTTAAAATAAGGAAACCCTTCTAAATTGTTTTCAAAACGGCGGAACGTACATATTAAACAAAAGATATATGCATATATGGTTATTTTATTATAATAGATGTCCGCCACTGTGCAGTGTTACGCGCATCGCACAACGACTTAAAAAGATTTGGCGTGCATTTACTTCAGCTATTTACATGTATAGTTCTGATTTATATCATATTGGTTTTATTTTGGATTTGACATTTGTGTCTTTACCATGACTCCGATGATTGCGGGATGCTTGACAAAGATTTGATTTTGAGTTATGTGCTCATTACTCATGCGCATGCATTGCGCTATGATGCGTTTTATGTATTGATGATTTCGGAGCCACGACGACTTGGATTTTTACTGAAATGTTTTAGAATTTGGGGCTTTAAAATTTAAATTCGGGGACCGAATTTCTTTAAGCGGGGAAGATTGTAACATTTCAAAAAAATAAAATATTATTGTTGGGAATTTTTATAATTTAATATTATTTTAATGAATATTTTAATATTTCGGTATAATTAAATACAGATAAATGGGAAAAATTTGGAAAAATTATGGAAAATTCTAAAATAGGGTATTTTTTGGAATTATGCCATTTTTAAGTTTTTATGATTAATTATATGCTAATTTAGTGCTAATCGCGATTAAAAATCGCTAATCGGTTTTTTTAGTATTTTTATGCAAAACATGCACATATCATTTTTCTTTACACTTGTGCATTTCTACCATGTTGTTTTAGGGTTACTATTGGTGTGAGAAGGAATTTTGGTTAAAGAAAAGAAAAATATATGAATAGAATATTAGGTATGGGTGTGAGAGAGAAAGTGAGGGGGGTTTTCCTTTGACCAAGACTTAGCCATTTCCTCTCTCCTTCTTCTTTGGTTGCTGCTGCTGCCGCCCTAGCTTCTCCCTCCCCTTTTCAACTCCTCAAAACACATCCAAAAACACTTCAAAACCCCACTCCCATTTCACTAAAAAGATGCACAAGCTCAAGACAAACATATTAGACCAAGAAAGCAAGGATTTTGGCCACTTGGGGCAACTCAAGAAAATTCTTGAGTTGCCAAAAGAGATATTTTCTGGACCATTATCTTAGTTTTTGCATTACTTATACCCCTATGCTAGATTAGAACCGATATTGTGTGATGTTGTGGACTTAAGGAAAACCTAGTTAGGGTTTATTGGAATTTGAGCGTTATGATGTGAAATTGAGCTCAGTAGAGGCTACACAAATACCTTAGTGCTTGAATTGAGACCCAAACCTGAGACTTGAAACCCAGAATACGGATTTAGAAACCGATATCGGATGATTTTTGGAATCTGTGAAGGTTATATGAGATCTGCTATCACCCGGAGACTCTGAAAATTATTTTGGATTGACGGTGAGATGTGCAGGCACCCAGGAAGCTAGACCCAAGACCCCAGCCCCTAACTCCCTGACTCGGCAGCAAATAAATCCATTCTGGCCGCAAATTACGGCCAGACCAGGGTGGATTTGCCTCGTTTTGGTTCTGTAGCTCCTACATCTATATATTAGACCCCTGGCATGTGCAAAATTGTCCAATTTGACCTAGGGTAGAATCTGGAGCCTTTTTCCTGAGTTGCTGTTTTGGATTTATGTTTCCGTATTCCGTATTTTGAATTCTGGATTTGCGTATTTCGTTTTACCTCGATCGCTTGACGTTTGCACGACGACATCGAGGGTTGTTTGATGGTTTAGAAAGTATAGTCTATAGGTTCTAACCTATAGGCATTAGCATGTCGTTTTGGGTATTCCCGATATGATTTTAATACACGTTTTGATTATGTTATCTATGTAGGTACCATCAAGTGGATTCCATACGATGAAGAAGACGAAGGGGACATCGACACCGACACGCAGGATACAATGTGAGTAGATTATATCTACGAGGGAAGTCGGGTGGATGGCATATAGCACTCCCGCAGTCCGAAGTTGGTATACTATATGTATATATTATATATATATGATAGCTTATAGTGTGTCCCGGATATTGTGATATGATGTGATTCGTATTTGGATAGCAGGCCTTTGGACGTGTGTTTCACACCCGCATTCATACTTATATAGATGGTATCGATTTGTACTAGACTTAGATCAGTACCCCAGATTATGTGATATGATGATAAGGATACCAGATAATTGATGAGATAAATGTGATATTGACCCGTACCCATCTATTGGGATGCCGTACGATGATTTACCGTACGAGCTTTATATTGATGATAGATCCACACTCATGACTCGAGGAAGTCAGATGATATACTGTATCGTACGCGATACTATTGAGGCGGGATCACCGACTATTATATTTATATTTTTATATATCGACTCAGATTTAGGTGGTTTCCATACCCCTCCCGTTTGACTTGATATTTAGATGTAGATTACTTAGTAGACATTAGACTAGACCCGAGTCATACCTATTTCAAAACTAACGAATCGGGAGTATTTCAAAGATAGGAAAAAAAGGGACTCTGCGGACATTTTCAAAGACGCATCTTTTCTTGACACACCGTAGCCCTTATTTTACTAAAAAACCCGATTCGTCTTATTTCAAATGGCATAACTGCATGATATATACATATTGATGTAGATTCTTCACTGTTGCGTTGATTATTCGATTTCCGCATATTCATGCTATTCGCATCGCTTTGCATGTATAAATATGTTTATTGCTATATTACAATCATGCTGTTAGGACACCAGCACCATTATCGATGATGCGTATGTTCCACGTACACTGCTTGCCGGCTCACACACTTCATCATCGATAATTTCCATGTCACTACATTGTAGTATTGTTGCATTCAGGATATGACCATTGCATGGCATACTTGTGTACCTATATACTGTATATTCATATGTATTCGTACATACACAGATTAATCTGGCTTGATTAGAGATTTGGGAACCGCAAGATACTCCTTCAAACCGATTCATTTTAAAAAGAGCGTTTTCCCTTAATATGTGCATATTACTACTCCATATTGCATGATATACTGATATGCTTGCGTTTCTTTTTCATGTCGCATACATCATGCTTTTGATTATACGCATTGAGATATGTTGTTTCCATGATATTTCTGGATTTGGGAACCGTGGATAATTCAAAAGAGAGTATGTAATTGTTTTAAAGCCGGTTACCCTTGATATGATATTTCAGTGCGTCCACCATGTGTTTTCTCGGTGCTGAGAACGACATATGAAACCCGATTCGAGGAGCGGACGAGGCCGATTGCGGGTACATGGTGGACCCGGTATGGTACCCTGGGGCGAGAATGGATCTGCTGTGTAGCTAGATGTTGAGCCTGGCGAAGGGACCACTACCTACCGGTGATTGGTTGGACCTGGCGGTTATCCGGAGTATACTGACCAGAGTCGATAGATGGATATGGGACGATCCGTACTGCTGGGGCCGAGGGCCGATTCCCAGACGGTGCCTGTCGGCCGATCCGCACTGACGGAGCCCGATATATGAGGATTTACGTGCCGATGCTAGGCACAGGTTTCATGATGTTTTCGAGTGTCGATGCTAGGCACTCAGGTTCCATGATTTGATTATATCTTCTATTTCCATGCATATGCTTTACGATATTTACATGCATGATGCTTATTGTCATTGGGTGACACGTGGGCGGGATCCACATAGATACAGACTTTGATTACATTGATCATACCTCATATTTATGATATGTTATTACCTGAGGCACTGGCACGAGCACTTGGCACTACACACATGTATAGATGTTACATTGCCACCTTATCATGCTTCATTTGAGGTTTATATATATATTGATCGTATTGACCTAGGATTATGTCATGCATTCGATTTCTGCTTGTAGATGTTTTCTACTCACGAGTTGGCAACTCACCCCCGTTGTGCCACAGTTCTTGCAGGTTTTGCTGTACAGGTTCCTTGGCGGCATTTCTGGCACATTGCTTCCTTTGCGGGTGATTTGCTTTGGTAGGTGGGTTCTTTTGCATCAGAACCACCATTGTATATGTATAATTCATTGTATCTAGAAATTCCATCAACCAAAACTTGTATATTGTTCAGACTTAGAAACCAGTTATGTATTATTTCGACCTTAGAGTCGCGCGTTGTAGTATTAAGGTTTTCATGTTGTTTGAGTTTCATTTTTTTAGTTTTGATCCTCGCCCTTCGGCGTTGTATATTATATTGCTTGTATGGTTGTGACCGTCGATTGACGAAGAGCTAGCTCCCACTTGGAGATGCCTTTTATCATTGCATATATATTATTCTTGTTGTACCCCGTTCGGGGATAGTAGTTATAAAGGAAACTCTGTCGAAATTTTTAGAAAAGATTATAGATTTTAAAATGCATATTCGGCTTAAAATGCATATTCGGCTTACTTATTTAAAAACCTTGCTTTTAAAACTTGTTTTCCTTACTTCTTAAAACTATTTTCTTTATTTATTACTTAAAAATGGATTTAGTTTTCTGGGCTTTTTGGCTTACTTGGATTAGATGGGGTCCTATAGACTTCATATGATTCAAGTGCCAGTCATGGGCTATTTCGGGTCGTGACAGTGAAAGAATAAAAGAAAATATACTCTCATTCAGGAGTATGTACAAGAGAAGAAGAAGAATATATATATATATACAATTCTTCAAGTCGGCGGGCGATTTAGTAGATTTGCCAGTTCACCCCTTTTTCGCTGGGCCTCGGCTTCATGATTTAGTATCGTTAAAAGTCGGGCCTCCGCTCGCGCCTGTTGGGCCTGGTATGAGATAAGCCGGCCTTCAAGCTCTTTTTCAGTAACCTTATGGGCTTCGACCATTTCACGAATAAACACGGCAGCCTTATCAATGGCTACCACCTCTTTGATAGCCTCTTGAAGCACTCGCCAAAGTTCATATGCTTTGGTGGTCTTAGCCGTAAGGTTGGCTTGAAGCTCGCTCTGCACTTTGGAAGCCAGCTCCCTCTCCGAAAACTTGCGGCTGAGCCTTTTCTCGCATGATATCATGTTCGCAGCACACCGCTCAATCAGCCCCCGTAAGCTCGCCTTCGCGACCACAACCTCCGAAGGAAGGCGTGTACATTCAAGAACATGCAAGCAAGCCTCTACCTGCCGACAAAACTCAACCCAGACTTGCACCAATGTTTCACTATGGTAGATGGCAAGAAAGGGAAGAGAGCCATTAGCTTCAGCGGCAAACGCTTCGGCCATGATCAGACTGCCAGCGCAAAGGTCCTCAGTTAGGGATGACAGGTTGTGGAGGCTTAGCTTTGCCATCCGTTCCAAGGCACGTAGAACGTAGGGGCCGGGTGGCATGACGATGTGAGACTGCAGCGTGGTTAGAACTGGAAAAGCTGTTCAGATTTATAAACAGTCAGTGAAACTTATAGGCAAAGAACAAATGGAACGACGTTGAGACTCTTCTTACCCACAGTCATGCAAGAGGGGTCTGAAGGCTCCCCAGGCCCCTCAAGAATTTCAACCTCGTCATCAGCTTCCAGAACTGTAGAAGACATCAATGTCATTATATGAAATAATAATGACACGGCGAGAAGAGGGCAAAAGACACTGACCTTACCCGGAAGAGAGGACGATGCGTTGAGGAGATATCACCTGCGGAGCGGCCATCTCCAACGGGCGCTGAAAAGACTTCTTGGGAGACAGATCAGCAATAGACATCTCCAATCCACGCAATTTTGAAAAGACATAAGGGTTCAGATAATGGAGAGATCATTAATGTAAAATATAGAAAGCTACCTTCGATACTTCTCCCATTATGGGCTGGAGGGATAGCAGCTTCAGTGGCCTCCTCCGTGCCCCCAGGCACATCATCGGGGACATGGGCCAATGTAACGACTTCTGAGCAAGGAGCAGTGGTCGCCACTGCAGGCTCCAGCGGAAGGATGGTAGCCTTGACTACCTGTCCCCTAAGCTCCGGGCCGCCCCCAGAAAGATCCATCGGATCGGCGACCAACAAAGATGTCTCTCCCGGGGAGGCAAGCGCTTGGGAAACAGGAGTCACCAAGGGAGGCTCCATTGCAGGAGCAGCGGTTGCATCGACCCCCTCCACACTGATTAGTGTTTCATTAGGGATACTGACGGAGTCTACAGTCAAAGCACGACTCGAATTCAGATTCTCTGCCATCGCCGAAGTCCTTACAAAGTTTGCATGAAGATAAGGATATATATATATATGTATGTATACGAACAATACAAAATATTACAAGGAAATACATGAACATACCGATGCGCAAGGGAGCCTCTAATATGGCTTATTCAAGCCGACACTCTTTCTGAGGAGATATGCTCGCCGAGGTTCGAAAGTAGACTCGTGGTCACCGGTCCACAATTAAAGTGCGTCCTCAGCGTCGGCCGAAATAGCCTGCTTAAGGGCCCTTTCACCCCATTCTTTTAAAGGGCCTATGAATAGCCGCCGTATCGATGGAGGGTATCATAAAAAATGACGGCAGGGTAAGGCCTCTTTGGGATCCTTACATTCTCGGATTCGTCTTGCGAACGTCTTATAACCTCAGCCAATTGTGTGGCTTCCTCGGCAGATGAACCCGGAAAAAGTAGACCACCATCCGATTCTTGCATGGCTATTGGTTCATCTTGAAGAATAGGCTAATACTCTATTAAAAAGTCGAGCAGATTGGTGACCGTCTTCCTCCGCCTCTTAGGCCCAGAACTAACCGCCGAAGACGATCGTTTCCTTCCCCGTGAAGCTTTTGTATGGCATTGACCCACTTCGCCTTCGATGTCCTCGCTCGGCGGTGCTACCGATGACGCCGCGGCCATTGTTGACGCCGCGGCCGATGACACTGCTACTGGCGCCCTATTAGCCCTCGATTGAGCCCTAGTACGCAGTGGCATACCAGCTGTGGGAGTTAATCCACTTCCGCCGCCTCCAGAATAAGCACGACACTGGTATCCCTCAAGGAAGGGCGAACCGTTGCACGCAGTTGCGGCGGAACTCCCGTGGCTTGAATCGGAATGGGAGCCCTATATCCAAGAAGCACCCTCCTCTCCTCAGCAATAATTGGACTGACCCGGTGGAGGTGCCAGCCCGTGAAAGACCCCACACACCGAGGAATATGATTAGATTCAGGAATCATGAAGCAGGAACCAGTGTTCAGCCGCATGAAGTGGTGAGCGGCGTCACGAACAACTTCTGGCGATGGGCTAGGCGCCACTGTAAACGCCTCGAAGGGGACGCCCTGGTCATATCCAAGTTGCCGAGCAAAGCAGTGTGGGTTGTACCTCATAAAAAGGGCCGCACTGTTCTGACGAAATACCAGATAACCTGGTCTAATCGAATACAGGTGCGCGGATTCCCTGGGCTTCAGAGAAGGTACCCCCTCTTTCGACAAGTCGCAGAGCTGTTGAACCGGTCCTGAGGGAGCAGGAAGAACGCGGTCGTTGAATACCATCCCGCCTGTGTTGGCATAGGGATTGACCAGCACGCGAATAGCCCCAGACTGAGTCGGGTCAGGAGAAGAAGCGTCCACCAGCCGCATGAGTCGCGGAAAAGTGTAAGCGTCAAAAAATTTGGGTCTTTGGTGCACAACAAATGCCCCCAGCACATGCATTTCAATCTGGGAGGTAAAGTAATGAAGAGAGAAATTTACCACATCTACGCCTGGAGTTGAGGTATTAGCCGCGGCGCATAACCCATGATATAGATGCGCTAGCCCTGCAATGACCATAGCTAGTCGCATTCCCTCAGCAATGCGATGAGCAGGGTAGATAACTGAGGCTCTCATGAAACGGCGATGCATGGGAATGACGAACCAGCTAAGCCAAACACTGATGAAGCCCACAAAGAAAGTCTCCTCATCCATACCAGGAGCTGCAATCGACTCGAAAGATACCACTGACATGATGGGAATGTAGTACTGCGGCAAGTCTTCTTCTTTAGTCGGCCGCTTATTTAAACCGAACCCAAAGGGGTCGTTAATGTTCGCGAACTTCGGAGCCGTCTTTGATAGGACATCTTCGCGAAGGAAGCAAGCGATAAAGCTTTTAAAAGTGACGCCCTGCTCCTCTGACTCTATGAATAGTTTGTCAAAAATACTCAGGGTCTTGATCAAACTTGAGCGCTTGTGGCGGACAGCGTTCTCGGTCGACAGGCCGTCAAGCATGGCAGGCTCGGTTTCGAAGACATACTCATCTGGAGGCAGTAATTCTTCATAAAGTGTCCCCCTGACCGGAAACCCTGAGATCTCGCGAAATTCTTCCAGAGAAATTGAAACTTCGCGGTCCCCTAGAAGGAAGGTGTTGGTGGGAAGGTTCCATTGGTTCAAGAAGGCCTTAACCCACCAGACATGGGGAGACTGATAGTGGAAAAGAGACGCATATATCGCCTGATAAAGTCCGACCCTCTGCAGTCGCGCATGATGGGCGGAAAGGATATAACGGGCCCAGAGAAGGTAGCCCGTGGGATGTCGAGGGGTACTTATCTTATAAATCTATCCCCATGGCTAGGCTTTGCCCTGGCAAATGAGGCAACCTAAAATGTCAATAGCCGGCACAGGATGGCTTGGAATACCAGTTGTTGAAGGCTCAAGCTGTCCCATAGGGGTCCAGTTCAACATCTCCACAGCAAAGGCGGTCCGTGGAGGCTCTATCGGCAAAAACGGACAGGTAGGCTCCGTCGGTATCTAGCAAAGAAAACTGCGGCGACCGCGGATGATGTGACCGTACCAGGCCCCCCATAAAAGTAGATTGGTGCAATTCGGGTCATGAGACCTGATCATCGACATCACCTCTTCGTCAGATGGTGACTGAGGAAAGGCAACCTCCGAGCGAGTGAAAGGGAAGTATGGAACAGAAGTCATTGTGCCTGAAATAAAAAACGGGGAAACTGTTAAGCGAAGCCAACACGTGTATATATATATATACATGTTTATAAATGCATATATAAAAAGACAGTGGAAGAAAGCAACAGAGGACTTATTTTATGAGACCATTGGTTACAAAACGCATGGGTCCCACAAAATCAAGATGGCGGCTTACTAATGATGAGGCAAAGCAATCACTATGAGAACAAAACGAAGATTCTCAATAAATGAACTGTGAATTTCAAATGATCCTACACATTCCCCAAAAAGAAATCCATCTTGGACTCTGCAAAAATCAAGCAGAACAAGGGAATTAAATTCCCAGAAAACCCTACTGCAAATCCTTCCTTTTGCTGCAAAGAACAACTCAGGCAGAAAAATCTCAAGAGATCTTCTGTTAAAGAACTAAGTTCTTTGGAGGAATTAAATTCCTTTTGAACAGGGGAATTGATTTCCCAGAAATATTTTTCAGAGCCAAAGCTCTTTGGAATGGAATTAAATTCCAGAGAAAAAGACAAGCATCGCCATCAATCCCTGAAGATCAGAGAAACCCTAAAAGGTCTATTGTTTAAAAATTGAATGGTTTTCTTTTTAAAGAACTTTAAAAAATGGGTACTTGTTAAAGGAAAAAACCCTTGGTATGGATTTAAAATCCAACGAAGATTTCTGCAAAAGTTCTTCAGCCGTTCAAGATCATTACCTGAGAAAAGGGAATCTTTTAACAGAGTTAAACTCTGGAAATTTTCGAAACAGAGAACTAAGCTCTGGGAGAGAGAATTAAATTCTCAAGGGAAAAAGCAAGCAAGGAAGAAGATGAACAAAGTGGAGACGCTTCTGAAGGGACTCTTGCATTTATAGGATATGATGGGGAATGGTTTATCTCCCCTATTCCCTAGACAGATCCAACGGTCACAAAGGAGACAGCGTTGCACTCACATGCAAACACGTAAGAACAACGCTATGGGGGCATTTGTTCCCTGATAAAATATCAGGAAATTCCCCAATGAGGTATCACATGCTCACACGTGACCAAGGGTCACGTGCTGACACGTGATAGGTTCCTGTGATCTCTACTTTATAGAATTAAATTCTAGTCTAATAAAAATATAACAAAACAGCTAAGGAAAGACCCCAATGGGGTATCACGTGCTCATACGTGACCATGGGTCACGTGTAGACACGTGATGGGCTCTTAAGCCCTCCAAAATAATGAAAAGAATTAAATTCTAACTAGACAGGAGTCACGTGTCCACATGTGATAAGTCTTTAAACCCCCCTGGAAAGAATTAAAAATAAAGTAAAATATCAGGAAATACCTCAATGAGGTATCACGTGCTCACACGTGACCAAGGGTCACGTGTTGACACGTGATAGAATCCTGTGATCTCTACTTTATAGAATTAAATTCTAATCAAACAAAATGAAACAAAATAGCTAAAGAAAGACCCCAATGGGGCATCACGTGCTTACACGTGACCAAGGGTCACGTGCTGACACGTGATGGTCCCTTAGCTCTGTTAAAAGGCAGAATTAAATTCTGAATAAAAGAGGGTCACGTGCTGACACGTGATGGTCCCTTAGCTCTGTTAAAAGTCAGAATTAAATTCTGAATAAAAGAGGGTCACGTGTCAACACGTGACCGGTCCCTCAGCTCTTTAATTGATAGAATTAAATTATCAAAAATTAGGATCACGTACCAACACGTGATGGGCTTTGAAAGCCTTCTGAATTAATAAAATTAAATTCTAATTAAGGGAAATCAAAGACCCTAACTGGGAAAGTATTTCTCTAAATCTTTCCAAACAAAAAAGATTGTGCTCTGTAAAGTGGAACACCGTTGGATTAAAAATCTAATGGTGATTAAAAATCACAAATTTATGGAAAGATTTTATACAAGGAAAGATTTCCCTGAAATTCACCAAGAATAACAAACAGAATATCTTCTGGATTAAAAATCCAATGGTGAATAAAATTCACTGAGTGATCTAAAAGATCATGTTGGTTACAAAATCAACCAAAATCTTTCAATGAAAGATTTACTAAACAAATTGATTCTTTTCTTTCTCCTATAAATAGGAGCCAAGAAAAGAAGAGAGGGGATCTTGGAACTTTGATTTTCTGAAGAAAAACAATAACAGAGAGAAAAGATAGGAGAATTTAATTCTCAAGAGAGAAAAGAAGTTCCTTTCAAAGAAAAGAAACCCTAAGTGAGAAAGGGGAAAGAGATCTAAGCTCCATAAAATAAAAGAGAATTTAATTCTCAATCTAAGAGTTTAACTCTTCTGAACAAGAGCTTAGTTCTTCCTTTGGTTGAAGATCCGCAGAAGCAGATCTCCCCACATGTTGAGAATTTAATTCTCATCGGGGAGATTCTGCCATGCAGATCCAAAACTTAGAGGGAGAATTTAAGTTTAAGGAATTTAATACCCCCAAATTCATAGGAATTTAATTTCTCAAAATGAAACTAGGGTTTAACCCTATATGAGAATTTAATTCTCCCAAATTCATAGGAATTTAATTCCTCAAAATGAAACTAGGGCTTAACCCTATATGAGAATTTAATTCTCCCAAATAAGAATTTAATTCTTCCATATGCATAGGAATTTAATTCCTCTAAAAACAGAATTAGGGTTTAACCCTACAGAGAATTTAATTCTTAAAAAACAAGAGACTTAAAGCTCTCTATGCACGTAAAGAACTGGGTCACGTGGTAACACGTGACCCCCATCCTCAATAATCAGAAAAGAAAGAATAAAACTAGGTCACGTGCCCCCACGTGACCCCTAAAAGATCCCCCAAAATGAGAAGAAAAAAGCTCGGAGGCAAAGCCTCACGTGCTCCCACGTGACTTCCAAAACAAAGGGAACAAAAGCAAAAGCAGTACTGGCTTTGGGCGCTCTGAATAAAACTAGGCCACGTGCTCCCACGTGAGCCTTAAACATATTCCTAAAAATAAGAAGGAATTAGTCTGGAGGCAATGCCTCACGTGTCCCCACGTGACCCCTAACAAATCCCTTTAATATCCAGTGGATGGATGCCCATCACGTGCTCACACGTGACGGCCTTGAAGACTAAAAGTGTTTAACACTTATTTGAATATTCTGGGAAGAAAATAAAGGAAGTCTGGCCCCATCTTCAGATCCCTCACGTGTCCTCACGTGACCCCTAACAAATCCTTTTAATATCTAGTGGATGGATGCCCATCACGTGCTTACACGTGACGGCCTTGAAGACTAAAAGTGTTTAACACTTATTTGAATATTCTAAGAAGAAAATAAAGGAAGTCTGGCCCTATCTTCAGATGCCTCACGTGACCCCACGTGGCTAATTTAATTTTAGTGTTTAACACTACTTTCAGTGCTTCGTCCTTAGTGTTTAACACTATTTTCAGCACATCACGTGAGAGCACGTGATCGCCAAATACCATATAGTGTGTAACACTATTTTAAAGTCAATCTCAGCCCAAATTGGCTATGTTTTCCAGAGGCAAATCTTCCCCTCAAATGAAATTTAAAATCCAGAGCTATAATGAATGGTTAGTGCTCAACTAAAGACAAAATGTTAACAGAGCCTCCAAACCATTGTTCAGTATTGCTAAATAATAAGGGGCTGAACCCAGACAAATGTTCAACAGTCCAACAAAGGATCAACATTCCAAACTTAATTGGACTTAGCCCAAATTGGCCATAAGTCCTCAATTCAGATTTAACTGAGCCAATGTGCTCATAATCTAATTAATTGATCTTAGTCCTAAATTGGACTACAGATTTCCCAATCAATTTTGGTTCGAGGGTACATCTCTTTACTCCTCTGATATTTGTCGTTGTAATCCTTCAACGTCTTCAGAGAGGTGATGGGTCCCGACAACCATACATTCCATGGACTATGATTTCCTTAACCTTGACTGTGAGGTCTTTAAACTCACGGACTATGATGTCCTTAATCTTGACTGTGAGGTCTGTAAACACACGGACTATGATGTCCTTAACCTTGACTGTGAGGTCTTTAAACTCACGGACTATGATATCCTTAACCTTGGACCGTAATGTCCTTAAACTAATATTGGACCACCATGTCCTTAAACTGGTAATCGACCGTAATGTCCCTAAACTAAACAATAGAGCCCAAATGCTCTTTTGTTGGATCTAAATGATCCTGTTAAGTTGATCTTAGACTAAAATTAGACTAACGTACGTTTAAGTTGATCTTAGTCTCAAATGAGACTAACGTATCCTTAAACCCAACCCCCAAACCCAAATCTAAGAAAATACGGATTTGGACTAATACACGTCCTACGGGCGACAACATAAATTAGTCTCCGTATACAATCCACGGGCAACCAAAAACAAAACAAACACACACGACACGAAGTGACCATCTGGAGAAGGAGAAAGTGGTTACCGCGACGCGGTAGCGTAATTAACCGCAGGGGCTTGCGCCTGCAGGGAAGTGTGTCCCCACAATCAAAAATCCCTCAACGAAGGGGAATCTGACGAAGTCTGCTATATCGGCCGCATCCGTTTAAACCTTCGATACATGGTGTCATAAATCAACTTGGTATATTCGAAGAGGTGGACGGATAGCACCAATTAGCATCTGCCCTCGAAATTCAGGCCCGGATGTCCCAACATCCAGGTCACGTCTTTCGGCGGGGAACAACTCTTTCGGCAATAGCTTCGTAGGCTACAGCTCCAGCTACTTCAGGTCCAGCTGCTCCAGCTCCAGGTAATAGTCCAGCATCAGTTCTGGAGCATTTGAGGTGCATGGGCTACAGCGCAGACTGACTTCACCAGATGCGTCGGCTACTTGGAGATGGAGCACCTAGATCAAGCCAACAATGTTTTTTTTTTGAGATTTTTGTAGGATGTCTGTATTATATTTGCGACATATTGTATATTTTGGATATCGGTTGTTGTATATGATGATTATGATAATAATTTAGAGTGATTTTGTATTATATTTGTTTATTTTATGTTTTTACATTTCTGTATTTCGTTATATATTATGCGTGGGATGTTATTGATATATATTTTTGTATTTTGGTGTCACGTCCCGAAAGTATGGAACATGACCGGCACTTAAACTACAAAACGTCTCGAGGCGTACGTAATCTAAGTAAACCGAAAACTCAGAAATCCAAACCAAGAAAAGTTGTAGAGTGAAGGAAAACCAATTTAAATCAAGTAGTTTTAATAGCATAGCCAAATTATGCGTTTAAAAAAAATATCAAATATTTCCTGAAAATTTCGGCAGAGTCTCCTTTGTAAATACTGGCCCCCAAATGGGATACAACATGAATAGTATACGAAATCAATAAAAAGGCATCCCCAAGCGGGAGCTAGCTCTTCGTCAATCGACGGTCACAACCACACAAGCAACATAATATACAACGCCAAGGGCGAGGATCAAAATTCAAAAGGAAACTCAAAAACCAAAAGAAAACCACAGAAATACAACGCGCGACTCTAAGGTCGAGAGAATAAACATCACTGGCCTCTATCTCAAATAAATACATGTTTGGTTGATGGAACTTCTAGATACAAAAGAATAATGATATACAAGATATATAATGGGGGTACGATACAAATAAACCCACCTACTAGCAAATCACCCGGAAATGGAAGTAATGCCAGCGAAGCCGTAATGAAACCTGTACGGCGAAGCCTGCAAGAACTGTGGCACAACGGGGGTGAGTTGCCAACTCGTGAATAGAAAAACATCTACGGAAAGAAATCGCATAAATAACGCAACCTAGGTCAAAGATCATAATGTATCATTAATTATATATATAACATGCAACCTATAACAAGGCTAGGGTAAATATCTAACCCGAGTGTAATCTCATGTGCCCGTGTCAGTGCCTCAGGTAGCAATATATCATATGAATGAGGTATGAATGCATGGAAACAGAATACATGTAAATGAAGAACTGTTTTCATAATTTAGTGAGATTTCCTTTGTATTTTTAAAATGAGGTATCACAATGAAATCAGCATAAAACAGTGCCTAGCATCGACACAAAACGTAATCCCAATATCTCGATATCTCTGTATCACAGTCTCTGTACCTCAATATCTCGAATCTCAATGTCTCAATCACAATATCTAGGGCGCCGTCAGTCCAGACCGGCCCCTACCATCCATCTCAAGACCACGACGGTATCCTCCGGATATCCGACGAGTCGGGTAAAATCACCGGTAGGTAGTGCTCCCCTGCCAGGCTCACATCGTCATCATCACGCGCTTCTTGCCCCGGGGTACCTTACCGGGTCCACCATGTACCCGAAACGGTTCATCCGTCTCCTCGAATCGGGTCTCGAAATCCATCAGCAAACTCATGGTGGACGACTCATACATCATGGGAAAAACCGCACTTTTTTTTATTTAAAAAGAGAGAAATCAGTTTATATAAGTTTTGCGGTTTTCCCCCCAAATCCAGAAAATTTTATGGAAATCCGAATCCAAATCATCAATAGCATGTAAAACCATGAATATAGGAATAACAATGAATAACAGTATGCATGAAGTGACAAGTAATAACTACAATGTTAAGCTGGCATATAAGGCAGGTACACTAATATCATGTCAAATTACTAACTAACAAGCTAAGTCAAGCAATAATATTTTCTAAGGTGTACGTGACATGGCAATTACCGATGAAGATGTGTGTGAGCCGGCAAGTAAGTGTACGTGGTACATACGCATGCTGGTGTCCTAACAATATGATATCAACATTGCAATAAGAAATTATAACATAAGTATGCGATGCGAAGCGAACCACAATAATAAGCGGGAGCTGAATACTAGACGCAACTGTAACTAACCTGCATTAATCTAATATAAGTCCTACAAATGGTGCCTTTTGAAATAACACGAATCATGGGGTTTTGAAAATAGGGGCTACGGTGTTTTTTTGAAAAGATACGTCTTTTGAAATATCCGTAGGATCCCTTGGGCTGTCTTTTAAAATACCCACGATTCGTTAGTTTTTGAAATAGGTAAGAATCGAATCTAATCTAACAACTAAACTAAACTAAAGGGCTAAGCTAACAAGCTGGACTACAGGCAGGGAAACCGCTTAACATCTGAGTCGATCCATATACATACCTGTATATATATTAGTCGGTGATCCCGCCTCAATAATATCATATCCGATACCATATCTACAATCATACATCCCAAGTCAAGAGTACGGATCAATCATCAAGATAAAGCTCGTACGTAAATCCGTCGTACGGCATCCCCAAATCTGGGTACGGGTCAATATCATATTCCTCACGCCATTCCTCTGGTATCCACTTTATTCAAGATCGTAGTCTAGGGTACTGACCTATGTCTAGTACAATACTAATATCCTCAAGATACTCATGATCTGACTACTGATCGACAATCTCGTACAAACCGATATCATTAGCACATATCATCATCAAGGGGTATACATCGCCCAATACGGCCTAGTATCAATATCCTAGCATATCATATCTTATATCACGATCACATGTCGACCATTTTATTAACAACACTATTCACCCGTATCGTCGTCCCAAGATCCGCTATAACACCAGGACGTACCTCAAATACGAATCCTGCCATATCACCGATATCACAACCACAAAACAAATCTCATCGACTCAGCTCAATCCCAAGTATCATCCTCAAATCCGTATGTGAACACATAGTCCCATACCCATGTGAACACATAACTATAAAGAATCCCATGAGCACATATAAATAGGAATGTATGCAAGTATGTATGTGTGTATGTGTAGTGCAACACTACCCTAGGGTTCGCAACACTAAAATAATCCAACACACCAATATCCATCCTAAACATCGTTATTAATCCCAAATAACATATAATAAATTGTTGGTGTGTATACGCATCCGTAGACACCACCACGGACTGCGGGGGTGCTATACGCCATCCACCCGACTTCTCCCCGTAGATACAAATCTACTCACCTGGTCCTCGCTCGCCGGTGCCGACGTCGCCACGCGCTTGCTTGTCGTCTCGAAGTCCACATGGGGTACCTATATATCATAACGCACCGTATCGCATTAAAATCCGACTCATGACCAAAACGACTCACGAATCCCACATAGGTCAAAACCTATGGTTGCTTTCACAAATCGACCCAAAAACCCTCGACGTCGGCGTACAAACGCTAAACCATCGAGAAAACTCCCAACACACTCATTTGTACGATTACAAGCACTAATTATAACATAAAATAGCTTAAAATTCACAAAAACCCCAATTTCACTTAAAAAGTCATTTTTCCGAAAATCTAGCAAGCACAAATCACCGTTTTAGTACAAAACTCGATGTATAAACGAACCTAGTATCCACAATATTCACTAAATATCATAACAAAGTCATATAAACCATTCCTATAATTTATTCTCATCAATTTGCATAAATTCCAAAATCCTAGTTTGCAAAAATATCAATTTTTAATACCTTTTAAAGCAAAATTCACAATTCAACAATTAAGCTTGGTTTTGCATAACCTAAGATATTAAACCACTCATAATAATGTTAATGATGTCATAAAAACATAATTACATTTTTAACCCAATTATTTAACCAGTTTTAAATAGCTAGTTAGCAAATTAGCGTAATTATCATAATTTTTTAAACTAACAATTAACAACTAGCTAGTAACTTTGTTTTAAAAGGCCATAAGAGCCTAATACATTACACAACCATACAGCAATTTCACAAAACCCTAACTTGCATTCAAACCCTTTCTTGAATTTTATAACTAACAAAATCCAACCCAAACTATACATGAAACACTAAATTAGCACTAATTTGAAGCCCAAAAAGCAAGTTAAACTCTTAGATTTGGTTTGTATAAAACACTAGATACCAAAATAGAATAATTAACTTAATAATGGTGTGCTAAAAACCCTAGTTTAACTCAAACCATTCTCTTGAAGATCCTAGATGAAAATAGCACCAATATTAACACTAAAACAACTCATTTAAAGAAACCTAACCATAAGAATTTAAATGGGTAAGAATTATACCTCTAGATCTAGAGATCTAGCAAGAAATTTTGACTCCAAAGATGGCCTCCTAGCATCCAAAATCCATGCAAGAAAGGTTAAGAAGAATGGATGAAGGATGGGCTTGAAATTGTGAAGTTTAAATGGAATTTTGATGGAATTTTGATGAGTTTAGAAGAAAAATGAGAGGGGAAATTTTGGGGCTGTTTATTGCAGGAATTTTGGCTGAGGAGGGAGTGGGGAGAGGTGTGGGGGAGTTGTGGAAAAGAATCCAAGTCAAAGCCCCTCCCAAATTACCATAACACCCCCACCTACTTTACTATATACAAAAACCTTATTTTAACCCATTTCTCACATGATTTAAGGTCAAAAAGAGAGAAATAAAATTCTTGGGCTACTACAATAGTGTGGGGCCGGACAAGGGGAGTGAGGATGAGTGTGAGAGACTTTACAAAAAAATTCTATGCAAAAAGACCCCCCACAATACCATATTTGCAAGTTTTAGTTCAAAATAACTATATTTTTGTTTTCCATAAAATAAATCAATTAAAACTTGAAATAAAATACTAAAAATTTATATTACAACTAGATTTTAATCAAAATTATTTTAAAGATTAAAATTAGCCCATTTAAATTTGTATTTATCGCTAATTTAATGTATTTTCTTACCGGCTTAAAATAATATTAAAATAATTAATTTCGGAAAATTTTTCAGAAAATTTGAAATTTCACCAGTGGCTCAATAAACACCAAATACTAGCAATTTCATAGCTAGAATATGTATATTTAATTTTATAATAAAAATATTTGTATTTTGACTTTTTACAGAAAACCCCCTTATTTTACCGTTTTTTCGAAATTTCACCGAAACGCTTTTCAAAACGTTACAATCTTCCCCCCTTAAAGAAATTCGGTCCCCGAATTTAAATTAAAACTTCCCCCGAATACTAAAATATTTCAGCCAAAACCATCAAATCGTCGGGGCTCCAAAATCATAAATACATAAAACAAATCGTAGCGCAACGCATGCGCATGAAAAATGAGCATATAACTCAAATCAGAACTCCGTCAAGCATCCCACAATCATCGGAGTCATGGGGAAGACATCAATACAAAATCCAAAGCAAAACCAATATGATATAACTCGAAACTATACATGTAAAATATATTCAGGTACTGTCCTCTGACTAGTCCTGCTCAGTACGAAAACACATAGCAATATCATAAAAACGTACTGCTATATAAGAAAAATCAATCCCCAAAATACGCGTATGAATAATACGTGCGTCTTGTGCGCACGGAAATCAAAATCTAAATATGTGCCATACATATGCACAGAAACAATATCTAAGTGCATCGGGTGTGCACGAAACATCTGTCATAGGCAACATGTGTGCCTGACAGCAAAATCAGGTGCATCTGACATGCACGAAAAATCTCGATTTAGTGCATCTGGTGTGCACCAAAATCACACTTCAAAACATGTGCCCAACATGCGCGAAAATCCAAATCAGGTGCATCCATCGTGCACGAAATCATGAAATCCAATATTAAGTGCCGAACATGCGCAAAATCAAATCAGGTGCACAAGGTGCACAAAACAAATATCGAACATCACCATCGAAATCAAAGTCCAGGGCATCTAAATGCACAACATACGTAACACTGCACTGCAAGCATATATGAACTATACCGCGTGCAAAAACCATATCGTGTGCGTATATACGCACAAAATCAACTCAAATGTCTAAAACCGTAAAATCGCAAACATGTGAAACCAAGCACGAAAACGATATCAAGTGCAACACTGTGCAAAGATCATAAATCCTCAATCATCAAAATCAAATCATGCGAATCAATCACCCAAAACATCGAAATCAATAATGGCAGAATAGTACCGCTCAAGTGCATCCTCTAAGAATCTCGGACCAACTGTCGCGGTCACTAGTGGGACGTCTCGTCGATGATCATGAACTCTGGCCTGCTGGTGTGCGTAACACGACCACTCCTGGGTCCAAGTCTTCTCGTAATTTGTCCCAGAATGGTCCTGTCGAGGTCTCTCCCAAATCTCGCCTCTGCCGAACTGTCCGAAAGTCATCGTTCCTTACTAGATCTGTTCTCGTTCCAGAATGGCTGCATACTCATCACGACTCCTTCTGGAAGGTAAATCCAAGTACCACGCCTCGGCATGCGCATCACATCTCTGATGTCGGCGGAGTGGAACGTCATCTCATCTAGATCTGGTACGAACCTCTTTCTTCACTTTTCTCTAATGTCGACCGCTTCGGACTCGTCTCGTCGTGGCTGCATGGACTGAGCTCCCACGGCTATCCTCGTATCCGGAGTCTCCCAACAAATGCATCTCACCACCTAGCATCCGAATTAAGTCGAGCCATCCGATCGATTTGTCAAAACCTCATAATCACCCAAGAGCTCAACATCTTGGGCATAGTATAATAGTATCGAGTACATACCACAACATCGGTGGTCCAGCCGTAGAAGGGCAAACCCAAGCCTCACTAATGGCGCCGCAGAACTGCCGCAAACCCGAAGGTTCAAAGGCTTTCACACGGTCATTAAGTCGAGTTAGGGTTTCATTCTTCTAGAGGGACCATAGAATTTCCTGCATGTCCTTCCGATTACTTTAAACTTGGAATAGTAGGTTTCTGACATTCGATCGTCTCTGTCGACTCTCAACGTCTCCGCGTGAAGTCGTCTCTAGCTGGAATCAATTTATCTGATGACCTCTCATCGGGGTAGCGAACGAACCACATGTCCTAGTCATTCATCCTCGGTGACTAGCGACCTTCTATCATCTCTTAGTACAACCTTGTACTGCAATAGCTCCCACATCTGGGGCGATATCCCGTCGTTCGCTGCAACAACTGGCTCACTCGTCCGTACGCTGAACAGTGCCTCAATCATCATGAGTAAGTAATATACCAATGGTCATCAAAATCTGGCTGGCCTCTGTCAGTGGCTCAATCCTCTAGTGCTGATCGGCACGTCCAAGTAATCTCATATAGCGATCCATCCAACACTCGTGGCGCGAAAGCACAATCAAAAGACACATCTCTACAATCGTGTGTCACCGGAATTATGCTCTGGTCAGTCCTCGTTCGTAACGAGCTCGTGCTGACCGCAACTCTAGCCGTAGCTCTCCCTACCCGTAATCGTGGCAGCAAACCATAACTGGTACCGATGAGGCTAGATCAGTAATGAATATAATACTGAGCAAAGAAATATGCATCCTAAGGCTCCTTAAGTGGAGTGGCGTGTCGTAAGTATGCCGCGGAACATACCCACGGTACGTCACTCTACTCTAGTCACCTATTCCATCAACCAAGGGTCATCCTACGCTCCGAAGGTAAAACCTAACGCTCAGATACCAACTTTGTCACGTCCCGAAAGTACGGAACATGACCGGCACTTAAACTACGAAACGTCTCGAGGCGTACGTAATCTAAGTAAACCGAAAACCCAGAAATCCAAACCAAGAAAAGTAGTAGAGTGAAGGAAAACCAATTTAAATCAAGTAGTTTTAATAGCATAGCCGAATTATGCGTTTAAAAAAAACATCAAATATTTCCTGAAAATTTCGGCAGAGTCTCCTTTGTAAATACTGGCCCCCAAATGGGATACAACATGAATAGTATACAAAATCAATAAAAAGGCATCCCCAAGCGGGAGCTAGCTCTTCGTCAATCGACGGTCACAACCACACAAGCAATATAATATACAACGCCAAGGGCGAGGATCAAAATTCAAAAGGAAACTCAAAATCCACAAGAAAACCACAGAAATACAACGCGCGACTCTAAGGTCGAGAGAATAAACATCACTGGTCTCTATCTCAAATAAATACATGTTTGGTTGATGGAACTTCTAAATACAACAGAATAATGATATACAAGATATATAATGGGGGTACGATACAAATAAACCCACCTACTAGCAAATCACCCGGAAATGGAAGTAGTGCCAGCAAAGCCGTAATGAAACCTGTACGGCGAAACCTCCAAGAACTGTGGCACAACGGGGGTGAGTTGCCAACTCGTGAATAGAAAGACATCTACGGAAAGAAATCGCATAAATAACGCAACCTAGGTCAAAAATCATAATATATCCTCAATTATATATATAACATGCAACCTATAACAAGGCTATGGTAAATATCTAACCCGAGTGTAATCTCATGTGCCCGTGTCAGTGCCTCAGGTAGCAATATATCATATGAATGAGGTATGAATGCATGGAAACAGAATACATGTAAATGAAGAACTGTTTTCATAATTTAGTGAGATTTCCATTGTATTTTTAAAATGAGGTATCACAATGAAATCAGCATAAAACAGTGCCTAGCATCGGCACAAAACGTAATCCCAATATCTCGATATCTCTGTATCACAGTCTCTGTACCTTAATATCTCGAAATCTCAATGTCTCAATCACAATATCTAGGGCGCCGTCAGTCCAGACCGGCCCCTACCATCCATCTCAAGACCACGACGGTATCCTCCGGATATCCGACGCGTCGGGTAAAATCACCGGTAGGTAGTGCTCCCCTGCCAGGCTCACATCGTCATCATCACGCGCTTCTTGCCCCTGGGTACCTTACCGGGTCCACCATGTACCCGAAACGGTTCATCCTTCTCCTCGAATCGGGTCTCGAAATCCATCAGCAAACTTATGGTGGACGACTCATACATCATGGGAAAAACCGCACTTTTTTTTTATTTAAAAAGAGAGAAATCAGTTTATATAAGTTTTGCGGTTTTCCCCCCAAATCCAGAAAATTTCATGGAAATCCGAATCCAAATCATCAATAGCATGTAAAACCATGAATATAGGCATAACAATGAATAACAGTATGCATGAAGTGACAAGTAATAACTACAATGTTAAGCTGGCATATAAGGCGGGTACACTAATATCATGTCAAATTACTAACTAACAAGCTAAGTCAAGCAATAATATTTTCTAAGGTGTACGTGACATGGCAATTACCGATGAAGATGTGTGTGAGCCGGCAAGTAAGTGTACACGGTACATACGCATCATCGGTAATGGTGCTGGTGTCCTAACAATATGATATCAACATTGCAATAAGAAATTATAACATAAGTATGCGATGCGAAGTGAACCACAATACTAAGCGGGAGCTGAATACTAGACGCAACTGTAACTAACCTGCATTAATCTAATATAAGTCCTACAAATGGTGCCTTTTGAAATAACACGAATCATAGGGTTTTGAAAATAGGGGCTACGGTGTTTTTATGAAAAGATACGTCTTTTGAAATATCCGTAGGATCCCTTGGGCTGTCTTTTAAAATACCCACAATTCGTTAGTTTTTGAAAAAGGTAAGAATAAAATCTAATCTAACAACTAAACTAAACTAAAGGGCTAAGCTAACAAGCTAGACTACAGGTAGGGAAACCGCCTAACATTTGAGTCGATCCATATACATACCTGTATATATATTAGTCGGTGATCCCGCCTCAATAATATCATATCCGATACCATATCTACAATCAGACATCCCAAGTCAAGAGTACGGATCAATCATCAAGATATAGATCGTACGTAAATCCGTCGTACGGCATCCCCAAATCTGGGTACGGGTCAATATCATATTCCTCACGCCATTCCTCTGGTATCCACTTTATTCAAGATCGTAGTCTAGGGTACTGACCTATGTCTAGTACAATACTAATATCCTCAAGATACTCATGATCTGACTACTGATCGACAATCTCGTACAAACCGATATCATTAGCACATATCATCATCAAGGGGTATACATCGCCCAATACGGCCTAGTATCAATATCCTAGCATATCATATCTTATATCACGATCACATGTCGACCATTTTATTAACAACACTATTCACCCGTATCGTCGTCCCAAGATCCGCTATAACACCAGGACGTACCTCAAATACGAATCCTGCCATATCACCGATATCACAACCACAAAACAAATCTCATCGACTCAGCTCAATCCCAAGTATCATCCTCAAATCCGTATGTGAATACATAGTCCCATACCCATGTGAACACATAACTATAAAGAATCCCATGAGCACATATAAATAGGAATGTATGCAAGTATGTATGTGTGTATGTGTAGTGCAACACTACCCTAGGGTTCGCAACACTAAAATAATCCAACACACCAATATCCATCCTAAACATCGTTATTAATCCCAAATAACATATAATAAATTGTTGGTGTGTATACGCATCCGTATACACCACCACGGACTGCGGGGGTGCTATACGCCATCCACCCGACTTCTCCCCGTAGATACAAATCTACTCACCTGGTCCTCGCTCGCCGGTGCCGACGTCGCTACGCGCTTGCTTGTCGTCTCGAAGTCCACATGGGGTACCTACATATCATAACGCACCGTATCGCATTAAAATCCGACTCATGACCAAAACGACTCACGAATCCCACATAGGTCAAAACCTATGGTTGTTTTCACAAATCGACCCAAAAACCCTCGACGTCGGCGTACAAACGCCAAACCATCGAGAAAACTCCCAACACACTCATTTGTACGTTTACAAGCACTAATTATAACATAAAATAGCTTAAAATTCACAAAAACCCCAATTTCACTTAAAAAGTCATTTTTCCGAAAATCTACCAAGCACAAATCACCGTTTTAGTACAAAACTCGATGTATAAACGAACCTAGCATCCACAATATTCACTAAATATCATAACAAAGTCATATAAACCATTCCTATAATTTATTCTCATCAATTTGCATAAATTCCAAAATCCTAGTTTGCAAAAATATCAATTTTTAATACCTTTTAAAGAAAAATTCACAATTCAACAATTAAGCTTGGTTTTGCATAACCTAAGATATTAAACCACTCATAATAATGTTAATGATGTCATAAAAACATAATTACATTTTTAACCCAATTATTTAACCAGTTTTAAATAGCTAGTTAGCAAATTAGCGTAATTATCATAATTTTTTAAACTAACAATTAACAACTAGCTACTAACGTTGTTTTAACAAGCCATAAGAGCCTAATACATTACACAACCATACACCAATTTCACAAAACCCTAACTTGCATTCAAACCCTTTCTTGAATTTTATAACTAACAAAATCCAACCCAAACTATACATGAAACACTAAATTAGCACTAATTTGAAGCCCAAAAAGCAAATTAAACTCTTAGATTTGGTTTGTATAAAACACTAGATAGCAAAATACAATAATTAACTTAATAATGGTGTGCTAAAAACCCTAGTTTAACTCAAACCATTCTCTTGAAGATCCTAGATGAAAATAACACCAATATTAACACTAAAACAACTCATTTAAAGAAATCTAACCATAAGAATTTAAATGGGTAAGAATTATACCTCTAGATCTAGAGATCTAGCAAGAAATTTTGACTCCAAAGATGGCCTCCTAGCATCCAAAATCCATTCAAGAAAGGTTAAGAAGAATGGATGAAGGATGGGCTTGAAATTGTGAAGTTTAAATGGAATTTTGATGGAATTTTGATGAGTTTAGAAGGAAAATGAGAGGGGAAATTTTGGGGCTGTTTATTGCAGGAATTTTGGCTGAGGAGGGAGTGGGGAGAGGTGTGGGGGAGTTGTGGAAAAGAATCCAAGTCAAACCCCCTCCCAAATTACCATAATACCCCCACCTACTTTACTATATATAAAAACCTTATTTTAACCCATTTCTCACATGATTTAAGGTCAAAAAGAGGGAAATAAAATTCTTGGGCTGCTACAATAGTGTGAGGCTGGCCAAGGGGAGTGAGGGTGAGTGTGAGAGACTTTACAAAAAAATTATATGCAAAAAGACCCCCCACAATACCATATTTGCAAGTTTTAGTTCAAAATAACTATATTTTTGTTTTCCATAAAATAAATCAATTAAAACTTGAAATAAAATACTAAAAATTTATATTACAACTAGATTTTAATCAACATGATTTTAAAGATTAAAATTAGCCCATTTAAATTTGTATTTATCGCTAATTTAATGTATTTTCTTACCGGCTTAAAATAATATTAAAATAATTAATTTCGGAAAAATTTTCAGAAAATTTGAAATTTCACCAGTGGATCAATAAACACCAAATACTAGCAATTTCATAGCTAGAATATATATATTTAATTTTATAATAAAGATATTTGTATTTTGACTTTTTACAGAAACCCCCCTTATTTTACCGTTTTTTCGAAATTTCACCGAAACGATTTTCAAAACGTTACATTTGGTATATAATATAGCGTATGATATAGTATTGTGTAAAGGACGGACAAAAAATAGTAGGCAGTATTTAAAAAAATAACAATAACTTGTACCTACGGTTTTTACCGTAGGTGCAAACTTAGCCCTTACGGGTTCCACCATTGAGGCATAATATCAGGAAAATAAAAGATATTAGCACCTACGGTTGAAACCTTAGGGCTTAAGTTTGCACCTACGGTAGAAACCGTAGATACAAGATATTATTATTATTTTTTAAAATAAAATAAATAATTGCCCCTACGTTGTCAACCGTAGTGATCCCTATGGTTGTAACCGTCGGGGCAAGTTTATAATCGTAGGGGCATATATCTCCCTCTAGGGATTTTGCCTCTACGGTTCAATATTTTGTACGTACGGTGGGAACCGTAGGTACGGTGGGAACCGTAGGTATAGTGGTTTTCCGCTATGGTTCTAACCATAGGGGAAAGCCATATTCATAGTAGTGAATATATTGAATCCAAATCTGCAGAAACCAACCCCAACTTCAGAAATCAATCTATTGATTTGTTTGTGCGTAGGATGAAAACTGGCATGCAAGTTCAGTTTCGGATGTAAAAACATCTAATAACCTATCGAACCCTGTCCGTGAACACTGCTGCTTAAAATTTGAGAAGATGTTAAGGGATTAAGAATCAACTTAAGAACCATTGCTGACACGGGGCGGATCCGCGCGTCAAGATGTTACCTTCTGTTGATCTACTGATGGCGGCGATTGATGGCTGATATTGGATCTGGAGGCAGGCTCCTAAAGCGTGTAGATCACAATGGGTTTGAGGTTGTGGTTGCCGAGCTACCTGCGAGGAAGTCCCGGGGTGGTTGTACCACCGAGGACCCTCCGACGATCAAGTTAGAGAGGCAATCCGAGCAAAGTAACGGCTTAGTGGAGTAAAAATGGCTTACTTGAACCGTTTGAAGAAGGGGTTTATATAGCGATGGCAGCAAGCAGGGCAGGCACGAGAATCATGCTGGCCGTTACGCTCCCGACGTTACGCCCGAATGATTAACGGGATCTCCCATTAATGGCGAGACAGGCTCGTTAATGGAGGATCGTGATGGCGTGGAACGTGGGATGTGGCCGGCGAATATCTCATGCATGGCGAGATTCGCGGGATGGCGGTTGCGCCTGTGAGCAGTGCCGTTGGTCGGTCGATGAGACCGAGGAAAATGACCTCGGCGGGAGAACTCGTGGACGAGCGGGAGAGCCGAGGTATCTTGGTTTTGTGGTAGCCTGGAAACAAGCCGTGAGGCCGAAGAGGCCAATTGTGCCGGGGGCTCGGAGGTGAGCCAGCGCTTGTTTGTGGTACGGGCGCAGGAGTGGTCTGGTCGGCCACTGTAGGTCCTTTCTTGCATGCCCCGGGACACGTCGTCTGCCACGTGTCATGATCTGGGAGATTATCGATATCGAGCATCATCATTAGCCCCCCACTCTCGTCCCGACCAGCTGACGGGTCGGGTCGAGAGTGGTCTGCCAGGTCACCCGAGGTGAGCTCCTTTTCGAAGATATCGTCGGGCGTGTCCCCGAGTAATCTTTTGTATTTTCTTGATGATGCCAGTGAATCACGGCGAGATCTCTGCATTAAAGAGGGTGCGCCGGATCATGCGTACTTTTGCTGAAGCGACAGACCACGTGTCGGGCGCTGGTTGGCTGACGAGATGGGCCGCAGACCTCTAGCGTCTGATGGGATCCGGCCATCGTGCGTGCGATAGGTGGAGCGACCGTGGTCATCGAATGCGAAGAGTTGTTTTTGGCGAGAGTCGACCGTCGCCATGGGATGAGGACGCCGGTGGCTATAAATAGAGGTGGGGTCCACTTCAGGGCTCATCTCCTTTCATATTTTCCTCGCTCTTGATCTTGTTAGCTCGGCGCTCTCCTCTTCAGGTCGGATCTCTGCATTCCCAAGGTCTTCTCCATCAGGTTAGATGTCTTCCTTTGAGGAGTCTGTAGGTGTCGTCGGGGTAGATTTTAGGGGTTCTTCCACTGAGTTGGAGTCTTCCCGGAGAGTTAGGGTTGGATCCTCTTCCTAGGGTCGTGCGTCAGGGGCGGACCCCAGAGCGGAGGCGGCGAACGCCCCAGGAGTGCCATCTTTGGTGAGGTACGAGAACGAGCTTGCCACCGCTCGGGCCCGTTTCCATATCCCGTCCGGCTACACTCTTCGTTTGGCCGAGGAAGGAGAGAGAGCAGATCAGGTACGGGATAAAGAGATATCCTTATACCTGGAATCTTTTTGGGCCGGAATGCGCATGCCCTTCTCTTCCGAGGTTGTTAGCATGCTAAATTACTTTGGGCTAGCCCCGGGCCAGCTAGTGCCGAACTCATGGAGGATTCTCCTTGGGTTTTTGGTCCGTTTGAAGTTGCAGATGGTCCCTTTCGGTCTGTCCATCCTTGCCTCCTCTCTCATTTACAAAGGCCACCCCGGCACTCGCGCGGGCGACCCGAGGTGGGTTTACCTTTCCTTTAGAAAACGACGGGGGAGTGCACCCGGGTCGGGAGTTGTCGTCCTGCCTTCTTCTATCCATGATTGGAAGAAGAAGTTTTTCTTTGTTGGGCCACCAGAGGGTGAGGACTGGCCCGTGCCCACTCAGTGGTCTAGGGATAGGTGCTATCAAGGGAACCCATCCAACGATCCCGACGCGGTGAGAGTGGCGGAATGGGAGCCCATTCTCCGGGCTGACGTGCTGCTTTCTGAGGGGCCCTAAGTTAGTCTGGGCTCAGCCCCGCCCAGTTCGTCGGTAAGTTAGGAGTTTGTAGGCGTTTTGCTAGGCTTGCGTTTATTTTCATTTTTGTTTGTACTACTAACTCTATTGTATCTTGTCTTGTGCAGAAACCATGGACTTGAGCTACCTTCGAGCGGCCATGCATAAGCCGAAGAAGGGGTCGAAGGCTGGAGGGGCCAGCTCTTCCCGTTCGACGTCGGTCCCGGGTCCCCCGGCAGCCGTCACATCCCAGCACTCGAGCGCTGATCGTGCCCCGGAGCCCAATAAAGCTCCGAGCCGGAAGCGAGTTCGGGGACAGAGGGACCAGGCTTCGGAGATGGAGGCCGGCTCTCCGCCGTCGCCTCTCAAGCGGTTCCCCCAAACAGTTCTGCAGACCCCGGCCTCCCCGATCTTGGTGGACGAGGGGGAGCTCCGCTTTGAGGTGCCTTTAGGGCTCTCCGTTATTGACAGTTTGCTGTCCGACATGGAGAGGTCTGCCGGGGGCAAGGTCCCTGGGGGGACTCTGAAGGCGCAAATAGCGTCCATCGCCCAAGAGGTCGTGCAGGTCAGTGCTGGTACCTCACTCGATTTTTCACTCAACGTCTCATCATTCGCGAGATTTTGTGTTCCTTTTTCTTTCTGACCCCCCTCTGATTTCTTCAGGTCCTCCAGCACGTCCCTCTCGTCGTCCGGATGGAGGAGGAGGAAATAGTCCCGGCGATGCGAGCCGCGGACGAGCTCTCCTCGCTGGAGGAGAGCTCGAAGCGGGAGCTGGAGGCGGCAATGGCGAGGGTCGCTGCCCTTGAGGGCGAGGTGGTGGCCGGGAAGCAGGAGGCGGCGGCCGTGAAGCAGGAGGTTGCCAGGTTCCGCAAGGTCGCCCAGGCCGCCAAGGCCAAGCTTCAGGACTCCTAGGTGCTCGTCGGCACCATGAAGAAGTCAGCGAGCACCTTCCGGAAGGAGTTGGAGGCTGCGGTAGAGGTGGCGAAGCGATCCGACCTCAGAGCGGCGAAGGCGGCAGAGAACTTCCAGAAGTCGGAACAGTTCTACACCGTCCTAGCCTCGGCCACCACCGCCATCTGGCACGAGGCCCTCGAAGTCGTCAAGGCTCGGATGCCAGAGTTCTCTGACGAAGTGCTCCGAGCTGAATATCCTCCTGGGGATGACGAGCAGGGGGATGGCCCCGGGGATGAGGTCGGGGAAAAGATACCCAGTGAGGGCGACGCCGAAGCTCCTATGGTAGGCGCTGAGCTTCCCGGGATTGCGCCCGGCCCTGAAGCCTGAAACCCCTTGTCTTCTTGTTTTTTCTTCTTTTTGTTGCATCGGGTATTTTGTAGGCCTCCGGGCATTTTGTAAGGCTGGCGAGCCCACAATACCCTAGTAAAAGCTTTGACTTTGTGAATAAATATTCTTGCAGTCGTTTGTGCTCGTATTTTCTTTTGTCGGTAAACACTTGTATTTGCACAGTACTGCCTTTGTGTTATGTCGGTTTTTCGTCTAGAGATTACGCGTCGAGTTTAATCTATTCATTTACCCCGTCTGCAAAGACGGTATCTCTATGGCCCTGAGGTCGAGTTGGAGATCGCTCAGACGTAGACAGACCGGATGCCTCGTGGTGAGGTCACGTTCCTTAGCGTGGGAGGCTCAGAGTGGCATGCTAAGGACGTGGCCGAGCAGGGTAGCTGCTTAGTGCCTCTTGGCGAGGGCTTTGATCCTTGGCGTTATGGGGGTAGGGAGCTACCAGCCAAGGATAGCTGAGCAGGGTAGCCGCTTGGCTGCCTCTTCGTGAGGGCTTATATCCTTAGCGCTGGAGGGGCCGTGGGAGGCCTGCTAAGGATGGACGAACAGGGTTGCTGCCCGACGCCTCTTGGCGAGGGCTTTGATCCCTGGTGTGTTAGGGTAGTGAGCTACCTGCCAGGGATAGCCGAGCAGGATAGCCGCTGGGCTGCCTCTTGATGAGGGCTTTGATCCCTGGCGTTGTGGGGTAGGGGAGCTACCAGCCAGGGATAGCCGAGCAGGGTAGCTGCTCGGCTGCCTCTTGGTGAGGGCTTAGATCCTTAGCGCTCAAGAGGCCATGGGAGGCCTACTAAGGATGGCAGAGGAGGGTTGCTGCCCGGCGCCTCTTGGCGAGGGATTTGATCCCCGGTGTGTTGGGGTAGTGAGCTACCAGCCAGGGATAGCCGAGCAGGGTAGCTGCTGGACTGCCTCTTGATGAGGGCTTTGATCCCTGGCGTTGTGGGATAGGGGAGCTACCAACCATGGATAGCCGAGCAGGATAGCCGCTCGGCTGCCTCTTGGTGAGGGCTTAGATCCTTGGTATTGTGGGGTAGGGGAACTACCAGCCAGGGATAACCGAGCAGGGTAGCTGCTCGGCTGCCTCTTGGTGAGGGCTTTGATCCCTTGTGTTGTAGGGTAAGGAGCTACCAGCCAGGGATAGCCGAGCAGGGTAGCTGCTGGGCTGCCTCTTGATGACGGCTTTGATCCGTGGCGTTGTGGGCCAAGGGAGCTACCAGCCAGGGATAGCCTAGAAGGGTAGCTGCTCGGCTGCCTCTTGATGAAGACTTTAGGAAGATGGACAGTCGCGAGTGACACGTGCCACGAACGTGTGGAGGAGGCGAAGCGCCAGAGCTGCGTCGTTTCAATTTCGCATCGAGCGGCGTGATGTTCGCCACGTGGCGGCACAGTTGCGGGTGAAACAGGCGATCGTTGAACTCTGTGGGCGTTTGTGGGCTCTACGATCAGTACTGTACTGATAACACGGTGCAGCTGGTGATAGGCCGGATTGAGGATCATTTCATCCGATTGCTCCCCCGGCGCTCCTCCCTACTTTAGTTGTTGATGTACTCCATCTGGAGGGCGTTGCCGGGGCTTTACAACCCCTTATCTGAGCGGCTGAAAGACGAGACTGTTGGCAAGCTGAGGTCTCTGAGGTGCTTCGGCCTGATCTCTGCGAGCCGACTAAACCGCTCGAAGGCGCTCGACCTTGAGTGCTACCAATTGAAGCTCGATGCGGACGCTAGCGGGGGGCATCGAAGGGAGAGGTTAGACGCCGCGAGGGCTCGGCTGGAGGAAATATCTTCAGAGTACCACGGGATGTGCTCTCTGCACCCCATCCCCCCGCTGTTGCAATTTTTTTTTGTACGGCTGAGGAGCCTATAACACCTTTAGAATGAATAAGATTCTTTTTCTTTTCCGCAATACTTTATTGATCCCTTTATTATATAAACAAAAGATCTCAAGAAAGATGTACATTGCTCTGAAAAGAAAATACATGCTAGTAAATGTTCTTATTCGTGCAGCTTGAGGCCCCCGGATGTCTGTTGGCATCTATGCCCGGCATAGGGTACCGAGCTTCATGGGCACCAAACGTGTCCTCCACTGACACTACCATGATCTGGACGATGGTCAGCTCGGCGGGAGGGGGCGCTGCTCCTGCTCGTGGTCAGCTTGTCTCTTGTCCCTCAGGTATGCTGCGAAGTGCCCTGAACGGATGAGCTCTTCGATGTAGTCTCGGAGCTGCTTACAACTCTCTGTGGAGTGGCCCAGCGACCTGTGGAACCCGCAGTAGGGGCCCCGGGTTCGCTTTGAGGCCATTCGCGAGATCGGGGGGAGCTTGAAGAACCCCTCACCCTTAGCCTCTTATAGTAGCACTGTTTGGGAGACATTGAGCGGTGGGTACTCTTGGAACTTTGGGAGATAGGGCTTTTTCCACTCAAGTCCACTTCTCTCTTCTCCTGCCCTCTTCTTTTGGTCGGTTTGCTTTGCCCGGGGGAGATTTGCGTTCACCTCGGATTCGAGCTGGACCTCGAGCTCGGTCCTGGCCTTTACCTCGGCCATGGTCTTAGGTTGCGCTAATGCAAAGGAGTGTAACCACCCCTTGTGCCTAAGACCAGAACTCAGTGCCGTGATGACTGTCTCATCCCGGTGCTCTGGGACCTCGAGAAGGGCGTTGAAGAAGCGGGTGACGTATGCTTTGAACGTCTCTTTGTCTCCGCTCTTGATCATGAAGAGGTGGTCAACTGTGAGTTTTTGCCGCCTGTTCCCGACGAAGTGGCCGAGGAATTGGGTGTCCAGCTCGTTGAAAGTTGAAATCGAGCACGGCTCGAGTCCTCGGAACCAGTCATGTCCAGAGCGGATGAGAGTGGCCGGGAAAGCTCGGCACTGGGCGGCGTAAGAGTTGTCTTGGAAGCTCATCCTTGCGATGAACGCATCCAAATGGTCCTTCGGGTCAGATTTGCCATCGAAGAGGGAGACCTTTAGAGGCTTGTTGCGAGAGGAGACATGGATAGCGAGCAGCTCCTCGGTGAATGGTTTGGTGAGCGAGTCGACAGAGTACGTAGCCCCGTCGCTCAGACGGTGACCTTCCCGATGCATACCCTCGATCTTCTTCTCGAAAGCGTCGAGTCGGCTGTGGTACCCCGATGACTCGGCACATTCTTATCCCAGGCCTCTGCTGTTGGAGGCCTGCGTCTAGCCTCGGCCCCGGTTCCTCTCAATGAGGTTCCTTAGATCCCCCGGCGAGGTGGTCTTCGAGCCGCCGTGGCGAGTCTTGTCCGCGCGACCCTGTCGAGGGAATGGGTGTCGGTCATGCCTGGTAACAGGCGAGCTGACAGACATCTCCTCGGGAGGGACAGGTACGCGAAGGATCTCGGGGCGAGGTGCTCTGGCGAGGGACCTCGGTGTTGAACTGTGAGGCGCCCAGCGGGTCTCAGAATGTATTGGCCCGGGAGATCTGCGGCCGTAAGAGGTAGCGAGGCGGTGGTCGGAAGCGTCGACGCAGACGGAGTCTTCTCTCCCCCTGTAGGGGTCCCGGTCACGGGGCAGGGGAGCGGTGACCCGGGGATCTTGCGCTGCCGTTTGGACGCGGATGAGCCCCTCCACGAAGGACAGGGCCGGTCTATTCGGCCGGCAAAGGTGCTAATGGCATTGGGCGGAGGAGGTTGATCCGCGCCTCCGTTGAGGGGGAGGCGGCGGCTAGTGCTTGGATCTTCGTGATGATCACTCGCCATTAGGTTGAGATCGGAAGATGGACTTGTGTTTTGTGGAATCAATGTTCCCACAGATGGAGCCAGCTGACGCGGGGTGGATCCGCGCGTTAAGATGTTACCTTCCGTTGATCTACTGATGGCGGCGATGGATGGCTGATATTGGATCTGGAGGCAGGCTCCTGAAGCGTGTGGATCTCAATGGGTTTAAGGTTGTGGTTGCCGAGCTACCTACAAGGAAGTCCCGGGATGGTTGTACCACCGAGGATCCTCCGACGATCAAGTTAGAGAGGCAATCTGAGCAGAGTAACGGCTTAGTGGAGTAAAAATGGCTTACTTGAACCGTCTGAAGAAGGGGTTTATATAGCGGTGGCAGCAGGCAGGGTCGGCGTGAGAATCACGCCGACCGTTACGCTCCTGACGTTATGCCCGCGTGATTAGCGGGATCTCCCATTAATGGCGAGACAGGCTCCTTAATGGGGGATCGTGATGTCGTGGAACGTGGGATGTGGCCGGCAGATATCTTGCACGTAGTGAGATTCGCGGGATGGCGGTTGCGCCTGTGAGCGGTGCTATTGGGCGAGCGGGAGAGCCGAGGTATCTTGGTTCTGTGGTAGCCCGGAGACGAGCCGTGAGGCCGAGGAGGCCAATTGTGCTGGGGGGTTGGAGGTGAGCCAGCGCTTGTTTGTGGTATGGGCGCATGAGTGGTCTAGTCGGCCACTGCAGGTCCTTTCTTGCATGCCCCGGGACACGTCATCTACCACGTGTCATGATCTGGGAGATCACCGATATCGAGCATCATCAATTGCGTACATTAAAAAAAAATTCTTAACAACCATAGATGAATTTTGCATATGTATAAGAAATAAAGAGCAAAAAAAAGTCTTAATTAAATTGAAATTCAAAGAACAATTCAAAACTGTGATCCTAAAGGGAAAATAGGGGGAGAAAAACCCAATTAATAGATTTTCAATCGACAAAGAGGACAGGAATTGCTTCCGTCCATCAGCCACTTCGTAATACAACCGTTATGAAAGCAATGGGTGCATGAAATCTGCACAATTTTTTCTTTGAATCAAAATTTATCAAGACATACAGAACACGCACCACATCTACTTTTACGTCCTTCCATTCTTTCTCGACTTTAGTCTACAACAACCTTTTCAGAGCCCTCACGTGCCAATCTCTCGTCCTTCTTTTCTACATAAGCTCGTCGTCAATGATCGTAACAAAGAGTTTGATCTTCACCTAAATTTTAAATTTTTTCAGTTGGGATATATCTTATTTTTTCACCTTCTCTCACACATGGGACGGTATCTCAGGCCCACACTGGTTATACAAGTCTGCATAAGGAAAAGAAGCATTTCACGAGCAGCATCCTCCGACTCATCGTATAGGATAAATTTCAGCGGGTCTGATATGTAAAATCTTTTCCATCGATTCGCGAAATTTATGTCAAAGAGAGACTTAAGAGAGCCATCAATTGAACAGCAAAATCATCTGGTAATATGAATCGAGATCAGCGACCAGTTTTAGCGGAAGAATTGGGGTGACAGGGTCTCCGTCGGCATTGTATTTCACTTCTGATGGAGCCCCCTTTCAGGCCTCCGTCAGATGTTGACTTCCGTTGTTCTCGCGGTGGACTTACTGGATTATCCTCCATCACGTGTGGGTCTCAATGGGTTTTTGGAGGAAGAGGTGAAGCGTGGGAGTTAGTGCCGAGTACCTGCAAAGAAGTCCTGGGGTGGTGGGTACCACCGGGGACCCTCCGACGCTCAAGTTAGTGAAGAGATCCGAGCAAAGTAACGTCTTAAAAGAGTAAAAAAAATGGCTTACTTGACCCCTCTGTGATGGGGGTTTATACAGCGGTGATGGCATGCAGCAGCAGGCGCGAGAATCTCGCCGGCAGTTACGCTCCCGACGTCATGCCCGCGTAGAGAGCGGATCGCCCATTAATGGGGATCGCGGAGGCGTGGAACGTGGGATGTTGCTGGCGGAGAATCCGTGTATGGTGAGATTCGCGGAGCGGCGGTTACGCCTGTAACAGGTGGAGCTGGTCGGAGGGGCCGAGGAAGATGGCCTCGGCGGGGGAGCTCAGGAACGAGCGGGAGGGCCGAGGCATCTTGGTCCTGTGGTAGCTCGGAGACGGGACGGAAGGGCCGAGGAGGCTCGGGCCCGTCTTGCTCGGAGTAGAGTAAAGAGACAGTTGTCCTGGCTACTGAAGTGCTGGGGGGCAAGGAGTGGAGTACAACTTTGGAGACAGGGTTGGAGAGAAGCCCCCTACTGTAGGACACTGGCTCCTTCTTCGTAGCCCTCTGGGGCCCAATTGGTTTACGCGTGTGACACGTCATCCGCCATGTGTCACGATCTAGGGAATTACCGTTCTTGAGAATCATCATTAGCCCCCCACTCCTGTCCCAACCAGCCAGCTGGTCGGGTCAGGAGTGGACTGCCGGGCCGCCTGGGGTGAGCTCCCTCCTAAGGTTTCGTCGTGACGCGTCCCCGGGCTGTCATTTGTCTTCGTTGGGTAGGAAGCTACCCGCCGGGATGCGCCGAGTAGGAAGGGGCTCGGGGGCCTCGTGAAGAGGGCTTCAGATCCTCAGCGTCTGATGGGCAGGAGGACGCCTGCTGGGGATGTGCCGAGCAGGAAGGAACTCGGCGGCCTCGTGATGAGGGCTTCAAACCATCAGCGTCTGATGGGCAGGAGGATGCCCGCTGGGGTTGCGCCGAGCAGGAAGGAACTCGGAGGCCTCATGATGAGGTCTTGAGATCCTCAACATCTGATGGGCAGGAGGATGCCCGCTGAGGATGCGCCGAGCAGGAAGGAACTCGGCGGCGTCACGATGAGGTCTTGAGATCCTCAGCATCTGATGGGCAGGAGGATGCCCGTTGGGAATGCGCCGAGTAGGAAGGAACTCGGCGGCCTCATGATGAGGGCTTGAGATCCTCAGCATCTGATGGGCAGGAGGATGCCCGCTGGGGATGCGCTGAGCAGGAAGGAAATCGACGGCCTCGTGATGAGGGCTCGAGATCCTCAGCGTCTGATGGGCAAGAGGATGCCCGCTGGGGATGCGCCGAGCAGGAAGGAACTCGGCAGCCTCATGATGAGGGCTTGTTCATATCATAATATTGCATTATTACATTCCCCATTCTTATTCATTTTACAAATAAACTGGTGCTTTTGACCTATGTCTGCTACATAGTTACAGGTTACAGGTTCTCGGAACAAAAACAGTGAAAAAGATAAAAGACGATTCAAAAGTGAGACTACGAGCAACAAATAGAAGGATCTTGATCAAGCCGACACGAAGATCAGTTCACAAACTATAAGGCAACACAAGGTTCAAGACTTCGACATGAAGCAAATGGTTAAAGTCCACTACATTACTCACTGTGGAGATCTGGAAGAGAAATGGAAAACATTCTGAAGAACCAACCAAAGAATTAGGAAGACAAAGAGAAGCAGAACCAGCACAGCAAATTGAAGCACACAAGCTCCTCTTTTGGCCGCGGAACCGCGGCCAAACCTGGCTTGCGGCCGCGATTCCGCGGCCGTGCTGAACCCGTAGTGGCAGAAAAATTTCCCAAAGATTGGCGACGCGTTGACTAGTCTTCCTAGGGGTATTTTTGTAATAGCAAACATGCGGTGATTGTAAACCTTGGGTTTTCTATGTCCTATAAATAGAGACCCAAATTCTTGTATTAGGTCATGCCTCCTTTCATTAATAAAATTCAGATTTCTTTTGGAGAGCATCAATTTGTAAGTAGTTCTTTTTATTTGCCCTAGTTAATTTTATTATCTGCCCTAGGTAATTTCTTATCTGTCCTAGTTAGATCTTTAATTCCTTGCCCTAGATAGATAGTTTAGATATATTCTTCAATTCCCTAAAGAGCGAGTAGTCTCCTCGCTTGTTAGGGTTAGCTTTGGGGAAGGCTTGAGAGATGAAGATCTCTCACCCCTTTCATGCCCATCACACGTTTTTATAGGACTCCATGCATACATGCACACACCGCTCCCTACGGCACCCTATCCCACGAGATAGCGGTGATACCGTAGTATAAAGGCCCGGTTGAGCGTGTTTTCCATGGAGGTTAGGGTAAGGATTAAGAAAGGAAGGACAAGAACCTAGAGGAAGGAACAACGTTTCTTCCCGATGGTACTAATCCCCTTTATTAATAATTACCATAACTCCTCATAGATCTTAATTTGGGTATAGAAAGCGGTGAGATTTATAGAATTTCCAAACTTAACCTAAACCTAACACTAGCAAGATTTAGATCTAGATAAATTTAGTTTTTAGATTTAATCAATCCGTTCACACCACTCGGAATTAACTCGTAAGAACAATTAGGAAATTCACAAAATCCCTGTGGACCGACCCGTACTCACCGGCTAGCTACCAAGCAACGCCGTTCTTGATTGCGGTTACTAAATATTCTTTGACGTACAAATCAAATGGCGCCGTTGTCGGGGATGGTGTGCTATTTTCTTTTTGCAATTTCGGGTTAATCTAAAATTGAAAAATCATAAAAAACTGGAAAAAATAAAAAAAATATATAAAAATTTATCATCTTTTATTTTGTGAAGGGTATTTTTCTGGTGAATTTTGCAGGAACAATGAAGAAATTCGGATCTGGAAAAATCCAGAAATCAAAACTGAAAAGGCAGATCTGAACAGTAGAGGATTTTACCAACAGAACAACAGAAAAATTTTTGAGAACCGAGCCGCCGATCCGACCACGGAACCGCCGCACCAAGCCTCTTACGACCGCGGAACCGCCGCGGTTTGGTCGACTCAGCACGTGAAAAAATCTTGGGACTCGAGCCACCCAACCCACCGCGGAACCACCGCGCTAGCGCTCTCCCGACCGCGGAACCGCCGCGACCTGGTGACTTCAGCTGGTGGAAAAATCTCTGTTTGTTTCCTTTCTCTCTCCTCTGCAACCTAAAATATATCTTCTGAAAAATCTCCCGCAGGATTCTTTGCGCTAAAAAATCTCTCCCCCTTCCAATAATTGATCTTGTGCTGGATTCTTTGCGCCGCGCTAAAAAATAAAAAAAAATTTAATTGCAAGTGATTGTTACTGCTTTGCATATTTTTAATCGGATTTTAAGGGGCTTGAAACCAATCCAGATTGGGTGGGGATTTCATCACCCTTCTCAGGACCCCAGAAATCACATAAGGCATATGCATTGACCATTATTTAATTAAAAAATACTATACTCAGCCCTAAGGACGTCGTGCTCAATAGGACAGAGGACTGGTTGTAGGCATCGGCCGTTGATCCTAACCTGACTTTGCGGTGTCTAGGAAAGTGTGTCTAAGGCAAGTGGTTACTTAATTAGGGCCACTACTTGTAGTGGAGAGCCTCCCACTCACCTGGCACTTACCTGGCCGCAATTGGCAGTGAAGAGACGGTTTGAGGTCCTATTTCTAACCCTTTGGAACAGTTAGGAGCTGTCTAGCTGACCTAGGTGACCCTAGATCTAGGCCTGGTTGTGCATTTGTGGTTGACTGAAAGTGTGTCTAAGCCCTTTATCGAAAATTTTTGCAAAGAGCACCACATAAAAAAAGAAAAGAAAAATTTTATAAAAACTTGCAAAATTTTGTCGCTAAGAAATCCGTGCACCTCACTTCCACCCACATTCTTTTTCTTCTCTCTTCCTACATCATGGGCATCCGACCTCACAAATCTCTTGCCGAACATTGGTACCCTGAACCAAACTTTGCCTCTTACACGAATTGTTTCGGTCGATTTACGGACGACCTCTCCATGCTCAAAATTTCTTTGAAAGATCGAATAGAAGCGTCTAGGAGAAACAGTTCGACTTTGCAATCCATTTTATATCAACCATTTCAATCTTCACCACCTTATTACGTTGATACTCCTTTTTCAAGTCCTATTGTAACTCCGAAATCCATGTCTATTGCTGACCATATTGAACAATCTCATAACCGATCTATCACTCCTTTCAACACTTCTTTAGATCAACAAGTCCATTCACCTTTTTATCCAAATGTTGATCTTACTCCTGTCCAACCATTCAATTCCTACCAGTCCTACCCAACTTTCCCACCTTCACTAGACATTGCTTCAACACAACCATTTGGGAGTTTCCAAAATCCAAACAACTTTGAATCTTTTACAGAAACCCCCTCACAACCCATGTCTAGTTTGGAACAGTCGTTAGAAGCCTATATGGTAGCGACAAATTAAATGATTAGGAATGTGGATGCATCCATGGCCGCCCTTATGCAACCTAGTGAACCGGTAGCTAGTTTCCAACCAGCTCTAAAAATTCCAATGTATGAGGAGGCGGTTGGACAGAGTGAGAATTTAAGTGGTGAGAGTGAGCTATACACCCTTTCAAATCAAACCTACCCATACCCAGTTGAATCCAGCAACTCCGGTTTTCAGACAAGTGTTCCAAATGATTCATCAGTTGAAAATAAAACATTTAATGAGTTGTGCGACTTTGTAGTGCTTGATTTGCCAAATTGTGAAGAGTCCCTTTCGAGTGAAACCACACCTAATCCTTTTGAACCTTACACCTCCACTCTAGAACCTAAATTAATTGATATCCATGCTTTTGATGAGGTGTCAGAAAAAATTGATTTTCACTTGATTGAGGATATAGACGTCGGGAATATTTTGGATGATGAACCCGTAGATTTGATTGAAATTTTATGTACAATTCATCATCCCGAGTCATTAAATGTTTCTCCCGAACCTCATATGCGTCTTGATTTTGATGATAATTGCATGGATGAGATAACTTTTGAGGAGAATTATGAGGATAGTATTGAGGATGAACCATTTTTGTTTGATGTGTCGAATTTTCCAATTCATCCTCCTGAACCTTTAACTGTTATACTTCCTAAATCAAACCCCCTCCTTTCCATCGTTCTGACCACACAAAAGATCACGCTTGAGGACTGTGAGCTTGAAAATTTTCTGTTTGATCACAATGGTTTTGACGCCACTAGTGCGTTCCTCTTTGAATCTGACACAGTTCTCACAGCTGATAACGATTACGAGTGCTTCACTTTTTCGGACGATATTAAAAACTCACCTCCCGAGTTTGAGTCCTTTAAATTTTCAGATGAGTTAGTTGAACCATCAGACTCGGTTGCTTACAGTCATTTCGAACCATTGATGGAATCCTTCAAGTTCGAGACAGATTACTTAGGTGACAATAAGACTATCCCTAAATCACTCCCTTTCATCCTTCCTATCGTTTCAACCACGCAAGATTCCTTCGCGTTTCCAATGGAGGGTTTACCAAGTTCGACGTACCCATGTTTTCTTGCGAATCTTGAGGGATTTGACCCCGTTTCTCGATGGGTTGATAGATTAGCACAATCTCTTTTAACACATCGGTCATCATAAATTACACTAATTTATTCACTCGATTTACACCCTCAAGATCGTACTACACTTCTTTCTCCTTTCCGCTATTCTTCTCCTCCACCGAGACCATATTCCACTCTTCTTCCCATTCGGTCTCGTGCGCGTCTCATTTCTTTTCTTTACACTCTATTCTTTCACCAACCCCACCATTATCACGATAGAATTTTTGAATGGTTGGTGCTAACTTTTGGTCTGTGCAAGGCCTTGTATAGTTTGATTTTTTCTCCTCCCTAACTCTGAACTTTAACGCTTAGACAGTGGAAACACTGTTTCACTTAAGTTTGGGGGAACCCTGTTGTGTATATATATTTTTTTCTTTTAACAATAGAAAATAAAATAAATTTTTTTTGGACGTTTTTGTAAAATTGCAGAATAAATGAATAAATAAAATTTTAATTTGCAAATAAATTCCTCTTTTTCGAGGGGTTTAGTTGCAAATTGCCCATCATTTTCACCCTTTATAAAGAGCCCGAGCCCCTTCTCTGTTTCTAAACCCTAAATTCATCTTCACTACACTCTAGCGCCGCCACCCTAAAAATTTTCTGCAGAGTTCCCTCCTCCCTGCCGCAATTCAGCCGCCCTATGCCTGCTCCAGCCGCCCATCCGCCGCCGCCTGTCCGCTTCACCCCCTGAAACTTCAGGGGAGGTACGCTCTATTCAAATCCTCTCTGTTTCTTGCAATTTTTAGATCTGTAAATCATCATGGCACATAACATGCAATTAGAGAGAGATTTTTCACAGGTTTTCTCACATGAGGTGTATGGTAGCTATTTCGCGAATGAAATCACGCGGAGGGGTTGGAATTTTCTGATCTATAACCACCCTTCTGCATTTGCACTACCAGATTTAGTTAACAAATTTTACGAATCTATGGAGGATGGGTGTCTCACCCTACTAGGTTATATAAAATTGCAATGGGGCGATCGCGAAATCATAATCGATAGGGATTTAATTCATGAGGTCACACTGATACCTTGCATACCTGCACACGACCAACCCCTACAATTTGAGGACTACATGCCCCTGAAGAGCAACGATTGCTCGAGGGCGCCGTGACAGGGTATTCAAGCTCGAACCCATTTCGTGAATGTTTTGACCGTGTGCCGGTGGGCACAAAATAACATTTTTTGAAGCTCCCATAACACAACTTTTTTCACCCCCTCCTTACATATTGTGCACACACTTATGGCGAAGAACCCACGTTTCGATATGTGCACAGTATTGCTTAATTCTATAGGTGCGGGACAACGGGCCTCAAATTACCCGTGTCTTGGGTTGGTCACACAGCTTTGCCGATATTTCCTCCCCGTTGAGGAATTTGAGTTTTACATGATGGGAGGGATACCGGTTCGACCACTTATTGAGAGTGTTTCTACGTCCTACTCACGATTGACTGATATATGGTTGAGGACCGAACCGGCAGAAAATGTACCCGCCCGCACCCATAGCTCTAGCTCGACAGCGAGCTAGGGCGAAATGACATCTCAAGAGCATGCACGATTAATGAGGAGAGCTGTGAGGGGAATTGATGCATTAAGGGAGGAGTTTAGGGCAACGGCAAGAGAGCACGACCGTCGACCGACAGAGTTTGAGAGGGGTATTCAAACCCTGTTGGCTAGGGAAGAGCGATCACGTTCACGCTCTAGAGTGCGACGTGTGGGAGAGCAGTGAGGGCACTGCTTTCGATAAGTTTGGGGGAGATGGTGATGTATATATTTATCTTTTGCATTGCATACTTTTTTTCATTTTTTGTATATATTTTTCTTTTTCCTTTGTATATTTAAATTCTGCATTGCATCCTTATATAAAAATCATAAAAAAATTTAAAAATTTAAAAAAATAGAAAAAGAAAAACCCATAAAAATTGAAAATTTTAAAAAATTATAAAAATTAAAGTATTCAATCTTGGACGTATTTGACTTAAGTTTGACAAATAGGTTAACTAGCTAGGAACAACTAGATCTTAGACTTAGTAAATTAAAAACTCTAAAAATAACCTTTCTTAAAATTTAACGATAGAAAGTATATGTTTTTGTAGTTTACTTAGAAATAGGCAAATTTTGAGTTCACTTCTTGGGCTAAGTTAAAACAAGGGAAGGGTATTGATGTTTTTATTAAAGTGTAAATTTGAAAAATAATTCCTAGCTTATGTCTAGATTCTGAAAATATATACCCTACAAGTTGCACAAACATGAACCTTGATACTTAAGATAGTAGAAGAGACCTTGAAATGCTCTTATCTAAAGTCCTTAGTATGAAGAAAAATAAAAAATACAAGTGTGAATAAAGAAAAAAAATTAACACTGGTTTTTGTAATTACTTAAGGCTGCAAAAATAGAAAAATATTTAACGAGGGTGCTTCATCACATAGTGCCTTAGACCAACTGGTTTGGGAGTCACTGCTAAAACCTTAGGTGTTACAAGAATAGGAATTACGCTTTAATGTGCATACACATTTTGTAATCGGTTGTTGGTACCTCAAGAAGTATTAACAATCACATGAAGAATGTGTGGGAAAAATTCATCAAAAATTCACCAATTAGGAAGTGCTTTGGACAACGGACAAGAGTATGATAGCTTGATTTGAATTTTCAAGTGTAGAGGTGATATTTACACACACGTACGGGTATGTGATTGGGGTTTAGATAAGAGATAGGAATGAAGAATAGGACTTATATTTTTAATAGAGATGATAAAAATTCCTAAGTTGAGATGAAACCCAAGAAGAAAAACTTAAGAGATGCCAAAAGCTAAGTAAATTCACAAGAATATATATAATCTTAATTTAAATGATAAGGAAGCGTGAAGAATACGAGTGGATAATTTACGAGTCGAAGATAATAGAATTCCTTGTTAGAAAACCTAATTGAAGAATAAAAGTTAATGGGCCGAATTGATAGGATTTTGTGGGTAGTATCCGATGAAAACCCTCAACAGACAATACTCCTCCTACTAGGGACACCTAGAGGTTTAACGGCTTGTTGCACGAGCTCAGTGCAATGGCGTTTCCCTATGAAAGTGAGGTTAGGTTTTTGTTGAGAATAAAACTAGGTTTGCTCGCGGACGAGCAAAAGATAAGTTTGGGGGTATTTGTTCATATCATAATATTGCATTATTACATTCCCCATTCTTATTTATTTTACAAATAAACAGGTGCTTTTGACCTATGTCTGCTATATAGTTACAGGTTACAGGTTCTCGGAACAAAAACAGTGAAAAAGATAAAAGACGATGCAAAAGTGAGACTACGAGCAACAAATAGAAGGATCTTGATCAAGCCGACACGAAGATCAGTTCACAAAGTACAAGGCAACACAAGGTTCAAGACTTCGACATGAAGCAAATGGTTAAAGTCCACTACATTACTCACTGTGGAGATCTGGAAGAGAAATGGAAAACATTCTGAAGAACCAACCAAAGAATTAGGAAGACAAAGAGAAGCAGAACCAGCACAGCAAATTGAAGCACACAAGCTCCTCTTTTGGCCGCGGAACCGCAGCCAAACTTGGCCTGCGGCCGCGGTTCCGCGGCCGTGCTGAACCCGTAGTGGCAGAAAAATTTCCCAAAGATTGGCGGCGCGTTGACTAGTCTTCCTAGGGGTATTTTTGTAATAGCAAACATGCGGCGATTGTAAACCTAGGGTTTTCTATGTCCTATAAATAGAGACCCAAATTCTTATATTAGGTCATACCTCCTTTCATTAATAAAATTCAGATTTCTTTTGGAGAGCATCAATTTGTAAGTAGTTCTTTTTATTTGCCCTAGTTAATTTTATTATCTGCCCTAGGTAATTTCTTATCTGCCCTAGTTAGATCTTTAATTCCTTGTCCTAGATAGATAGTTTAGATATGTTCTTCAATTCCTTAATGAGCAAGTAGTCTCCTCGCTTGTTAGGGTTAGCTTTGGGGAAGGCTTGAGAGATGAAAATCTCTCACCCCTTTCTTGCCCATCACACATTTTTATAGGACTCTATGCAAACATGCACACACCGCTCCCCACGGCACCCTATCCCATAAGATAGCGGTGATACCGTAGTATAAAAGCCCAGTTGAGCGTGTTTTCCATGGATGTTATGGTAAGGATTAAGAAAGGAAGGATAAGAACCTAGAGGAAGAAACACCGTTTCTTCCCGATGGTACTAATCCCCTTTATTAATAATTACCATAACTCCTCATAGATCTTAATTTGGGTATAGAAAGCGGTGAGATTTATTGACTTTCCAAACTTAACCTAAACCTAACCCTAGCAAGATTTAGATCTATATAAATTTAGTTTTTAGATTTAATCAATCCGTTCACACCGTTCGGAATTAACTCATAAGAACAATTAGGAAATTCAAAAAATCCCTGTGGACCGACCCGTACTCACCGGCTAGCTACCAAGCGACGCCGTTCTTGATTGCGGTTACTAAATATTCTTTGATCATAAAATCTCATACAAATCAGGGCTTCAGATCATCAACGTCTGATGGGCAGGAGGATGCCCACTGGGGATGCGCCGAGCAGGAAGGAATTCGGCGACCTCGCGTTGAGGGCTTGAGATCCTCAGCATCTGATGGGCAGGAGGATGCCCGCTGAGGATGCGCCGAGCAGGAAGGAATTCGGCGTCCTCACGACGAGGGCTTCAGATCCTCAGCGCCTGATGGGCAAGCAACCGCCATCCTGGGATGACCGAGTAGGGTAGCTGTTCGGCTGCCTCTAAGGAGGACTTTGATCCTTGGCACTGGAGGGGCCGTTTGAGGCCTGCGAAGGATGGCCGAGCAGGGTAGTTGCTCAGTGCCTCCTGGCGAGGGCTTTGATCCTTGACGCTGGAGGGGCCGTGAGAGGCCTATGAAGGATGGCCGAGCAGCACTGGAGGGGCCGTTTGAGGCCTGCGAACGATTGCCGAGCAGGGTAGCTGCTCGGTGCCTCTTGGCGAGGGCTTTGATCCTTGACGCTGGAGGGGCCGTGAGAGGCCTGCGAAGGATGACCGGGCAGTGAAGCTGCGTGGTTGCCTCTTGGCGAGGGCTTTGATCTCTGGCATTGTCGTGACCCGAAATAGCCCGTGACTGGCACTTGAATCATATGAAGTCTATAGGACCCCATCTAATTCAAGTAAGCCAAAAAGCCCAGAAATCTAAAACCATTTTTAAGTAATAAGTAAAGGAAATAGTTTTAAGAAGTGAAGAAAATTGGTTTTTAAAACAAGAGTTTTAAAATAGGTAAGCCGAATATGCATTTTAAAAATCTCCAGTCTTTTATGAAAATTTCAGTAGAGTTTCTTTTGTAAATACTGGCCCCGAACGGGGTACAACAAGAATAATATGTACACAATGATAAAAGGCATCCCCAAGCGGGAGCTAGCTCTTCGTTAATCGACGGTCATAACCACGCAAGCAATATAATATATAACGCCAAAGGGCGAGGATCAAACTCAAAAGGAAACTCAAAATCAACATGAAAACCCATATTACTACAACGCGCGACTCTAAGGTCGAAATAATACATAACTGGTTTTCTAAGTCTGAAACAATGTACAAGTTTTGGTTGATAGAATTACTAGATACAACTGAATAATACATGTACAATGGTGGTTCTGATGCAAAAGAACCCACCTACCAAAGCAAATCACCCATAAAGGAAGCCGTGTGCCAGAAATGCCTCTATGGAACCTGTGCGGCAAAACCTGCAAGAACTGTGGCACAACGGGGTGAGTTGCCAACTCGTGAGTAGAAAACATCACAGAGCAGAAATCGTTTGTATGACATAATGCTAGGTCAATACGATCAGATATAATATATCCTCAATATGAATAAGTCTGAAGCATGATAAGGTGGCAATGTAACATCTATACATGAGTGTAGTGCCAAGTGCTCGTGCCAGTGCCTTAGGTAATAACATATCAAAAATATGAGGTATGATCAATGTCGAATATTTCATGAAGTCTATGAAAAAGTGGAGATCATCTAACTATGTGATCAATGTCATCAATGTCAATATATGTATGTGGAAATCGTCCACGTGTCACCCAATGACAATAAACATCATGCATGTAAATATCATAAAGCATATGCATGGAGGTATGAGGATATAATCAACATGTGTCCCTCGCGACACGTCAAAATCATGGAACCGGAGTGTCCAGCATCGACACTTGAAAACATCATGAAAGCTGTGCCCAGCATCGGCACATAAATCCTCATATATCGGGCTCCGTCAGTCTGGATCGGCCCACGGGCTCCGTCAGTCCGGATCGACCCATATCATCTCTTGACTCCGGTCGGTATCCTCCGGATATCCGTCGAGCCTAAATACTATCACCGGTAGGTAGTGCTCCCTCTACCAGGCTCACCGTCTATATACACAGCATCCCTTTCTTGCCCCGGGGTACCATATCGGGCCCCACCATGTACCCGCACACGGCTCACGACTCCTCCTCGCGTGGGGTATATATATATCAGAACTGATGAAACTCATGGTGGGCGCACTGAAATATCATATCAAGGGTAACCGGGTTTTTAAAATAATACATACTCTCTTTTGAAATACCCACGGTTCCCAAATCCAGAAATATCATAGAAACAACATATCTCAATGCGTATAATCATAAAGCATGATGTATGCGACATATAGAAGAAAAGTAAGCATATCAGTTTGTCATGCAACATGGAATAGTAATATGCACATATTGAGGGAAACTGCTCTTTTAAAATGAATACAGTTTTAAGATATATCTTGCGGTTCCCAAATCTCTAATCAAGCCAGAATCATCTATGTATGTGCAAATACTTATGTATGCAAGTATGGGTGTACAATACGTATGTACACAAGTATGCCATGCAAGAGATCATATCCTGAATGCAACGGTCCTACAGTGTAATGACATGGCAATTATCGATGATGAAGTGTGTGAGCCGGCAAGCAGGTGTACGTGAAACATATGCATCATCGATAATGGTGTTGGTGTCCTAACAGCATGGTTTTTGATATAACAATAAACACATTTGCACATGCAATGTGATGCGAAAGCAAGAATATGCGGAAAATGAATAATAACACAACAGTGCAGAATCTACATCAATGTATCTATGTCATACTGTTTTTGTCATTTGAAATAAGACGAATTGGGGTTTTTAGGAAAATAAGGGCTACAGTGTTTTTAAGAAAAGATGCGTCTTTTGAAAATATCCGTAGAATCTCTTGCCTGTCTTTAACATACTCCCGATTCGTTAGTTTTGAAATAGGAATGATATCGGCCTAGCCTAACATCTACTAGCAAAACTAAAGTTCTAACTAACAAGTCAATCGGGAGGGGTATGGAAACCACCAAAATCTGAGTCGATATAATATAAATATAAATGTATAATAGTCGATGATCCCGCCTCAAAGGTACCGCGTATGATACAATATCATATGACATCCTCGAGTCATGAATGCGGATCTATCATCAATACAAAGCTTGAACGGTAAATCATCGTACGACATCCCAAAAGCTGGGTACGGGTCAATATCACATTCATCTCATCAATTATCTGGTATCCTTATCGTCATATCACATGATCTGGGGTATTGATCTAAGTCTGGTACAAATCGATACCGTCTATATAAATATAAATGCGTGTGTGGAACACACGTCCAAAGGCCCGCTAAAATCACATGTCGTATCCCAATTACGAATAACAAAATATCACCGACCTCATGGCACTATGCCCAATCTCATCGACTCCTCTCCAAATATCATCCACAATCCTCATCGTCTAGGTATAACTATAACAAATAAGCATGTATGTGCGTGTGGGTGTAAACCTATTCTAGGGTTCGCATCTAGGAAACTATACTAGTTCACCTCTAAACCCTATTCTATCCTTAGTACACCTAATATCATCTCCAATGTCCATATTGTTGGAGATAGTGCCGTCAGAGTCAATTATTGGATCACAGGCACGTGATTGCAATGATTGAGGGAGGACTTATGCCGGTAGGACAGTTTTACTCAAGATGATAGTATGCTATCTGGTTTATCTTTATCATCGTGTACTGTTTCAGGTGACCTTACAGGTCACTATTGCACATTGATAGAGCCCTTAGGATTCTTGCTTGACGGCCAGCAGTATGATGGCGATCATATACGTGGGAGTTGGGGTCTATAAGCACATCCTTAAAAGGTCCCTAGTCGTGGGAGTTTTCGAGACAGGGCTTCGATACTCCAGAGTAGACTAGTGTATACAGTCGAGACCCCGACAAGGGGCGGTGGCCGGTCTCACAAGACACTGGTGTCAGTTGGTTCACCTAAGATGTATACAGGTGCTCATTGGGTTATGAGTACACCGGACAGGACTCGCCGAGAACATGCTAGTTGGTCTTATACCTGACGTCAGATAGCAGTTCCCTGGTGACATGTGTACAGGTTAGTTCATCGACCTGAGATCGTCATTTATCTCGTGTGAGTTCCCATAGTGCTTTGATTACTACCCTACCACGGCTCAAAGGAGTCGTGCAAACAGGTTTTAGTTGGGTACAGTCCCGAGCCACATGGAGGCAGTGAGCGGATCTGCAGGGGTTCGTCTCTCCCGGTATTGGGGGTGAGGTCGCGCTGTGTCTAGGAGAGCCATTACACGAAGTCCTTGGCCAAGGTAGGAGATTTACTTGTAAGTATTCCAGTAGTATCTCAGGGTGTTCTGGACTACACTCCGACACGACTTGTACCGCATTTGGGGGTCTGACTTTTACCAACCCCTAGGCCCGCCATGCGATGCTCATAGACGAATGGACCGGACTGTACGAATATTGTCACTGACAGGCTCAGTAGGGTGTCAGGATGAGTTCGCTTATCGACGTCCCTTTTGGTCAATACCTGGTAGCCCGTTATGTATGGCTAATACCTCTGACGTGCTAGCGGTTAAATCCACAGCCAAAAGTATTGACGAGTCTTTAGAGTCCCCCACAAACAGTTTCTCAAGTTTCGGGCAAAACGCTGTAGAGGCCGTATGGAGATATGGCAGGGTTTGATCTTATCCGTGCGGTATTGTACGGATCATGATTGGACAGATAATACTAGCGGGCTTTGATTTAAGCCAGATCCTAGTATTGTACAGTGTAGATTTTGTCTCATTGCATTTGTATTCGGTCGTAATACAAATGCTGGTATGTATATACAGTCGCGGGATTTTCCTGTAATTTATTACGGGATCAGTTTTTTGAAGTTGCCAGTTTGCATTCCGTTTCGGCCAGTTTTCCTTTGTTCCTTCATGGCCCGATTTTTCTGATGCAGGGGCTAATTTGCAAATGTTCAAATTAGCAATTGTGGAGGGGTTTATTTGTAAATGGTGGGTTATGATAATTCAAGCATCTTTGCTTTTTTCTTTCATCATGGTTTGCATTAATTGAGATGGGATTTGATGAAGATGTGAGGGTGATGTTTTGAAGTGAGGTTTGCTTTTGTTTATGATCACCCCTTTGCTTTTACTACACTTACCTTCCTTCTTGGATTTTTTCCCACTCCCATTTTTAAGAGAGGCCGGCCACACATTTGAGGGGGAGAGAATTATTTTTGGTGTGGAAAATTCTTCATCTCATTTTTAGCTTACACCAAAAATCCCAAAGCTCATTTCCTCTTGCTCATTGTTCATTCCTCCATCATATATGGCAACTTCGTAACCCCATGAGACAAACTATATTACACTTAGCCTACAGCATTTCTTGGACACGTCGGCTCGCCAATTTCGTGCCCGAGTTGCCTCGGTCCAGAGGTGGGAGCCCGTAAAAGAACCTGGCGGTGTGGTGCCCTTTCCGACGAGGAGATGAAGACCGGAGATTCCGCGAGGAGATCGGAGTGGAGGCCGAAGACCGAAGGACATGGATCGCTCGGTATAGCATTCTACCCCTTCTCTGGTTAGCTAGCATGAGGTTAATGGCCCGATCCGGGTTTATAGTGCGCGGTAGTGTTGGTTTACAAGTTTTGTAAAAGTTTCGTTTCCGCATTCCGGCGTCGGATAGACGGCCGAGGCGCTGCCGTGCACTTACACTGGTATCAGAGCCACGCCATTAACCTAGCCTAGCTTGCTCTAACGTGTTTACAAGTTCGATCGAACGGATTTTCCAAAAACCCGATTTCTAAAGTACAGTTTCTGTCGAATTTTTCCAGTGCTCTAAAATTTGGTCGCGTGACGTCACTTTTCCACCGCGGAACCGCGGCCAAACCCACGCATTGGCCGCTGTTCCGCCGCCACTTTAACTCTTCACAGCACCAAATTTTTACAGTGGGCTTCTGACTTGGAAATGGGGTTTTTGGTATGTTCTGTTTGGGCCCAGATTTTCTTTAAGTGCTACAATTGTGCTTGGGGCCCACTTCGGGAATTTTAGTCGATCGAAAGTTTTAAACATGTTAGTTTACAGTATTTACATTATATCTGCGACCTCACTCGATCGGTAAATCCAGTCTATCTGCTATAGCCCTTTTAGACGGATTTGCGAACGTGACATTCACGTTGATGTTCTGTATTGTGCTGTGATGTTACGGATTTGTCGTGGTGGATAGCCTGGATGCAATGGTAGTACGGTTTGGTTGTTTATGTATATTTGATATTGCGGGGCGAGCGTCCGACATGTGGACTGCCGTCACTGCCTGTTTGTATATTATTCTTTTGGGGCACGACCGGGCAGAGGTCGATGTACCCGTTGTATGTATATTTTACTTTCTGTACTAGGATTACCCCGCGGAGGGGTGCATGGATAGCCGGATTCTAGAGGGCAATGAGCCCACATCTCATGGCTTTGAGACGGAGGGGGCTTCACTCTAGAATTGGAGGTCTATTCGCCGCACTCGTAAGGGGTACAGGTTGACCTAAGGTGGGGTGCCCAAGTTACCGGATTCCGTGAAGTGCTGGGTGGTCCATTCACGTTGCTGAAGGGGGCTGCCTTGCTTCAGGTTTTGACGGGTAACTTGCCGTGCCCGTAGGGTTCTAGGATTTCATTGCACAGGCTATCCACACGACTAGGGGAACGTCGGGTTTCAGTAGCGGCTCTATGAAACCCGGGGATCCCAGATATCTGTATTGTTCTGTGATGCTTATTACATTTCTGTGATGTTGCATTTTATCACGCCTTGAGCGAATATTATATATTGATATATATACTAGTAGATGTTGTATATGTTTTGCACCCGCGCTAGTCCAGTCACCGCTCTGTCGTTAGTTAAGTAACCTAACGGGTGATGACGAGACCCAGTGGCGAATGCGGATGGCATATACGTACATCATTATTTTCGTTTTTTATTGGTGTGATCAATTGATGGGACTGCGTTGATTCGGATCAATGCAAGCTAAACAAACCTATTCTGATGTTGTTGGAATATTTTTCAAAAAGCTGTTATTGCAAGGACGTTCTCTTTTGTTTTGCACAGTGGTATTCGGTTATGAATATCCAGCACCTCAGTCGACGAGGCAAGGGCCGAGATCCCTTCACCGGGAGTGACCCCTTGGACAGAAGTTTGCGTCAGGGCAATAACTTCACTATAGTCGTTTACTTTTGCTTTGCATCGTGATATTCAGTTGGAACATCCTGCACCTCATTCTACGGGGAAAGAGCCGAGATCCCTTCACCGTGATTGACCTCTTTTGCAAAGGTTTTCGTCACTATTTTTTTATAAAAAGCTATCCGGTTCCTTCAACGATATCAAGTTCATTACATTAAAGGTTTTTCGCCAAAAACTATTCGTAGTCCTCCATCATTTCAGAAAGGTAGCACTTAGTATTCATGCTATGTATGTTGGCCTTCGTCAAGGCATAGTGTATGGTAGCTATTTGTTACTTTTCTGCAGCATAGATAGATACGTTGGTTTGGGACAGTCGTACTGCCTTATTGGCCAAAGTCAAGGGTATGTACGGGTGGGTTAAAATTAACCTGGATAATGACGGGTAGAACTTGACATGTGACTTATGATATGTTGGCCTTCGTCAAGATCATAAGAGCATGGGGCAAAAATCACATCGGGAGTTTCTAAAGAAACTGAAACTTACCAGATATGCGCATACCTTCTGGAGTGTGATAACGTGAGCGGATTCCGTCACATTATCATGCGATGATAGTTGGATCCCGATTCCCACTGATGAGTTGGTTTACTCCTCGGGTGATCCTGACTAATTCTTCTTTCAGGTTTGGAGGAGAATTTGACGTTACAGTGGGAGGTTTCCTGATTAGATAAAGTGATAACCATTCTGATCTAGGTTATAGTGCACGCTGAGTGTTTCTTTTCTCTCTCTCTTTGGCAGCGACCATGACCCGACCCATGACTATGACTCAGTGACCAAATTAACCGAACCTTCTTAAACACTAGCTTTTGGATTGTCAGAGTTGCATACCTCATTGCTACTCCTACTTTTACCCTTTTCTCCAGGACACCCCGTATTACTACGAACGTCCACTTCCATTGGATAAAACCATCGTATGGTTATATACGAACTCGAAGAAATTTATTCGAGGATGGTTTCCGGTTCTGGAGAAAACGAATAGGACTATTCAGCTGTCTTTTTCTTTTACCTTCTCTCCAGTTGCGAGTGCCCCTTAGATTAGGGGATAGTACACCTATTACGCAAATTGGATAGTCTTCTTCAAAACCATAGGCAGGTGCCGACCGGTAGGGAATGAAGAAAACCAATTAGCCTAACGATGGTGTACAGAAGGTATTATGTAAAGACAAATAAAGGGATTAGAAGGAGGGCAAAGTAAATTGCGACTGTTATTCATGACCAAACCAAGTATTTCATTACCACTCCCACTTCACCTTTGTATTTCTCCAGGACACTCCGTATCACTACGAAAATCCACAGTTATTTGGATGCTCCATCGTATGGTTATATACGAACTCGAAAGGAACTTGTTCCAGTTCGGGGATGGATTCTGGTTCAGGAGAAATAAGAATAAGGTTTTATTCGGTTGTCTTTTATCTTCACCTTCTCTCGCATTGTGAGTGCTCCTAGGATTAGGACAATACACCCATTATGCTTATTGGATAGTCTTCTTCCAAACCATAGACTGGTGCCGAACGGTAGGGAAGGAAGAAAACCATTTAGCCTAAGAGGGTGTACAGAAGGTAATGACTAAAGACATATGAAGGGATTTAGAGAGATGGCAAAGAAATACACGGTTACAGTTGTGAATCTGGATAATGGAAGAGGCATTACTACGAATACCCGGAAACCCCTACGAAACATTTCAATGTTTCAGTTTTACTGTGCATTGTTAAAAGAAAACTGATTTCCCAATTAGACACTTGCTCCAGGGTATGTATTTACCAGGTATGATTCTCACATCTGTATGGTTTTATAGATGATGAGTGGGAGTAAGTTATTGGGAATTAGGTGATCATCCTCATTATATCGGAATTCGTTGTAATTGGTGATATTTGAGGAAATCGCCTGGGTTGTTTGCAGGACGACAAATATTTGGTTTTGAATATCCATTGCTATGCACCAATTTCAAATTGATATATCTGTACGTCTAGTTTTATAGAGTGAGATATACCTTTTTGAAATTATGTCCATGACATTTACCTATATCAGTGGATGGTTAGGTAAGGAGCATTAATACAGCGGTGTAATTCTTCTTAACCATAAGTACAGTTTTCAACCTACAACGCACAGGGAATGAGTTATTAGACTCAAGGGACTTATACAGAGTATTGTATGTTGTCCAGTGTCCATTAGGACAAAGGGGTTGGTTCTCATACTATATTCGGTTTACTTATGACTTCTCTAGTTTTTAGACAGGTGTTTCGTAGAAACCCAGGGTCCAAGTTTTGAGAAGTTATAGGTATATGAATAAAGTAGAGAACCAGGTAATGCAAGTATCAGGATTCTTCAAGGTGATCGAAGATGTAGATACTTGTGAATGGTATTCAGTTGATAGTAATGATCAAGAGAACTTGCTTCTCTTTCAGGTTACTCATAATTGGAAGCACTCCTAAGTTGAGTAATGCTGATCGGCCTCTCTCCATTTAGTTGACATGCACTGGAGACAGCGCATGATTTGAATCTGGTTCAATTAAATCAGTGCCTCTGTTTCTATATTGGATATAGAATAGTTCGTATCTTAACGATGTTAAGGTGCGGGGAGTTGTCCGGCTTATGCTTAAAGCCAGACTCCGGATAACTCAAGACACGTTTCTGTAATGGCTGTTTGTGGGTTGACCCAGGCTATGACGAGGGTTGATTTTCTACCATCTGGAAGATTAATAGTGAAATTGTTCTTGACTCGCCACAGTTTTAATAAAAATGGATTTTTTTTTCAGAAAACAGTAGTGGGAGTATGGTAGAACTGGAAGTGATTCCAGAACCGCAAACGATTACTGAAAATTTGATAAGAACCTAAAGATTCAATCTGGTTTTGACATTCCATTAGCCACTCCGCAGATATGGTGGGTAACCTCAGGCACCCGAGAGGTACTCTGGTAGCCTCAAGTACGGTGACAGGGAGGTTCTTGTTTACCCAGACTTGTCATTGCTGTTGTTCCAGACTGTGAGACCCGGCAGGAGGATGAGTATAGCGTCGTTCTAAACTTGCTTTAGAAGTGTACGTGTATATGACTCTGCCAGAGGGTTTTCGTAATCAGTGGGAGCAACGGAAGCATAGTGGACAAGTGGCTTATGTCTATTTATAGACTAAAGCAGATATAGCGGAGATAGATCATCTATTTCTGATGTGACAGTCATAGGTGTAAGTCGATGTACTACACCCCAATACTTGTGGGGAGGCGGAATTTTCAAAAACGAACTTGTTTAGTGAACGAACATCGACTAACCGCTTGAATCGAAGCTAAACTATAAATAACCAAACACAAAGTGTTTCTAAACTACTGTGTTTAGGGATTATACCTAAAGAACCAACTCCTTCGTCTTTACGATCTCCTTGTCCTCCTCGGCCTTCTCTTTGTAGTAGACGATCCACCCGAGAGCAAAAGTCCAAGCTTAGCCTCTAAACTTGAGGCTACTAACCTTCTTGGATTGCTAATCAAAGAAGATAGATGAGATAGAGTGAGGGTTATGGATTGTTTAGTCTAACTAATCCTTGTTCTCAACACATGAGAGGTGAGGATTAGGGTTTGAAGAGAGTGAGCTTGAGGAGAGAGAATGTGAATAATATTATGAGTGAGAATAGTAAGTTATCATAATATATATGAAGCATTATCTTTTAAAAGAGAAAAGAAAATAAGTGATGAATAATCATGCTTCATAAATATCAAGTGGTGATTCATTATCATGAGTCATTAAGCATTTATAATGCATTAATGACTATGATGAATCACTCTCATGACTCACTAATCTCATTCAATGCATATGACACCTAAACCTCCTTAGTCACCATCTTCTAGAAGCTTCTCGCACAATTACGAGAACGCCCCTCCAATCCGCAAAAATACGGAAAAACTTTAGACTGTATAAATCCAATAACCGGATACCAGTAACTGGCTTAAACCAAAGCCGACTGGTAAAAACTGTCCAAACGACGTAAGTGTGTAAACACACATATGCGTCCGAACCCTTTGTCGTAAAACCATACGACCTCTATATCGTTTCGCCTGGAGTAGGAAACTCTCTGTGTGGGACTCTAGAGACTCGACTACTACGCTGGCAGTGGGTTTAACCACAGACCGCAAGCGGCACTAGCTGTACGTAACGGTCCCCAGGTAGTTGTCGATAAGAAGGCCGATGAGGAAACCCATCCGAACTCCTACTGAGCCTGCTGTGACAATCTCCATACAGTCCGGTCCGTTCGTCCAAGACTATTGCATATCGGGCCTAGGGGGGGCGGCAAGCGTCAGTCCCCTAATAGCGGTATAAGTCGTGTCGGAGGGAAGCCCATTACACCCTGAGAAACTACTGGAACCTACCAGCAAATCTCGCTTGCCCTGGCCAGGGACTTTGCGTAATGGCTCTCTGACACAGCGCGATATCTACTCCCAATACCGGGAGGGACGAATCCTGTCTAACCGCCACTGCCTCCAAGTGCTCGGGACTGCACCCAACTGCTACCTGTTTGCACGACTCCATTGAGCCGTGGTAGGGTAGCAATCTAAGAACAGTGGGACACACTCGAGGCAAAGTAGCAGTGTCAAGTCTGCGGATTATGCTGTACTCATGTCACCTGGGAACTGTTCACTGACGACTGGTATAAAACCAACCAACAGTTCCCTGTGAGTCCTGTCCGGTGTACCCGTAACCTAACGAGCACCTGCATACTATCTCCAGTACAACGTACTGACGGCTGTGGGACAGACCATCTCCCCAACTGGGATGAGAAGCGTACACACTAGTCTACTCCGGAGTATCGATGCTCTGTCTCGATAATCCAACGACCAGGGACCTGAATAAGGATGTGCTTGTAGACTACCCAGCCCCCACTAGTGTGACTGCCATCACAACACTGGTAGACAAGCAAGATCCTAAGAGCTCTATCAATACGTACACTCACATATTAAGATAGAAAAACCAAGTAGCATACTACCATGTTTAGCAAGACTGTTATATACATGTGAATATCCCAAGCTTCCATTAAGTAATATACAAACTAGTATGATACAGTAATGGCCTTCTAGGGCATAAACACTAACAATCTCCCACTTGCACTAGGGCCATGTACTGGCATATCGTAGATCGATGATCTCGAGTAGCCTCTCGAACTGAATCTGAGGTAGGGCCTTCGTGAATGGATCAGCAATGTTCTCTTCAGAAGCAACTCTCCGAACCTCGATCTCCTGACGATCAATGATCTCCCTGATCAGGTGATACCGCCTTAAGATGTGTCTGGACTTCTGATGGGATCTTGGTTCCTTCGCTAAAGCTATAGCTCCGTTGTTGTCGCAATACAGAGGTATTGGATCAACAATGGTAGGAACCACCTGAAGTTCTGTTAGGAACTTCTTCATCCAGACTGCTTCTTTTGCGGCATCGCAAGCAGCTATATACTCTGCTTCCATCGTCGAGTCAGCAACGGTGTCCTGCTTGGAGCTCTTCCAGCACACCGCCCCTCCATTTAGGGTAAAGACATAACCCGACATGGACTTGGAATCGTCCTTATCACTCTGAAAGCCGGAATCAGCAAAGGCCTCCAACCTGAGGTCTTTTCCGCCGTAAACCAAGAACATCTCCTTAGTCCTTCTCAGATACTTGAGAATGTTCTTTACTGCTATCCAGTGCTTCTCCCCTGGGTCTGACTGATACCGACTTACCACGCTCAGTGTGTAAGCTACATCTGGTCTGGTACACAACATCGCATACATTATAGAGCCTACCGCAGAAGCGTAGGGTATAATAGACATGCGTTCCCTTTCCAAATCAGTCTTGGGAGACATCTCTTTGGAGAGGGTGATTCCGTGACAAGCCGGTAGATTACCGCGCTTAGAATCTTCCATACTGAATCTTTTCAGTACAGTGTCGATATACCTGGACTGCGAAAGTCCCAACATCCTCTTGGATCTATCACGATAGATCCGGATCCCCAGAATGTACGAGGCATCACCCAGGTCTTTCATGGAGAACCTGTGTGACAAGAATCCTTTGACAGATTGTAGCATAGGAATGTCATTTCCTATCAATAGAATGTCATCCACGTACAAGACGAGGAATACGACATTTCTTGCTACAACTTTACTATATATGCACGGTTCATCTGGATTTTTGATAAAGTCATATTCTTTGACTGTCTCATCAAAACAGATGTTCCAACTCCGCGATGCCTGCTTTAGTCCATAAATGGACTTAAGCAGCTTGCATACTTTCCCGCTGCTCCCACTCTGATTGAAACCCTCTGGCTGATCCATATAGACGCACTCTTCTAAATTTCCATTCAGAAAAGCCGTCTTTACGTCCATCTGCCAGATTTCATAATCATGGAAGGCAGCAATAGCAAGAAGGACCCGAATGGATTTGAGCATAGCCACTGGAGAAAAAGTTTCGTCATAGTCCAAACCAGGTCTTTGACGAAAACCCTTTGCAACAAGTCTAGCCTTATAGGTTTCCACCTGTCCATCTACACCAATCTTTTTCTTGAAGATCCATTTGCATCCTATGGGTTTTACCCCATCTGGAGCAAAGTCCAAAGTCCATACTTTGTTGGTGTACATGGACTCCATTTCGGTCCGCATTGCATCTAGCCATCGTACCGAGTCGCCGCTCTGGATGGCCTGCTGGAAGTCAGTAGGTTCATCATTATCTATGATGCAATCCTCTCTATCCCCATCTATGAGAAAACCGTAGTATCACTCAGGAGGATGAGACGGCCTACTACTCCTGCGGAGGGGTGCGGGAATGTCCTGTTCTTCTTGAACTACTGGTTCTACCAAACTTTCAGTAGCAGTTTGTGGTTCTGGAATTTCTTCCAGTTCTACTACGCTCCCACTCTTCTGATTTTCCAAAAATTCAGTTTCTAAGAAGCGGGCATGACGAGAAACAAAAACCTTTTGTTCCTCTGCGTAATAGAAACAATATCCATTAGAGTTCTTTGGATATCCCACAAACTTACACTCTACTGAGCGTGCCTCGAGCTTGTCCGGATGCTGCTTTTTTACAAAAGCTGGACTTCCCCATGTCTTCAGGTACTGAAGATAGGGTTTCTTCACACTCCACATCTGATATGGTGTGGTAGGCACAGTTTTGGTTGGAACTCTGTTCAAAAGATGTGTCGCTGATTCTAGCGCATATCCCCAGAAAGATCGCGGTAACTCAGCATTACTCATCATGGATCGTACCATATCCAATAGGGTTCGATTCCGTCTCTCCGATACACCGTTGTGCTGTGGAGTGTATGGAGGAGTAAGCTGAGAGAGAATTCCTTTCTCTTTTAGGTAACCTAGGAACTCGGCACTTAAGTATTCTCCACCTCGATCAGATCTCAGTGTCTTAATACTTTTGCCTGTTTGGTTTTCCGCTTCACTCTTGTATTCCTTGAATTTCTCAAAGGCCTCGGATTTATGCTTCATTAAGAAGACATGTCCAAACCTAGAGAAATCATCTGTAAAAGTAATAAAGTAGGAATAACCACCTCTCGCATGTGTAGACATTGGACCACATACATCGCTGTGTATGAGTCCTAAGAGCTCGCTCACTCTTACTCCTTGTCCAGTAAATGGAGTCTTTGTCATCTTTCCTTTGAGACAGGATTGACAAGTGTCATAAGTTTGATATTCGAACGAGTCCAAATATCCTTCTCTATGCAACTTAGTCAACCTTCTCTCATTGATGTGACCCAGTCTACAATGCCATAAGAAAGCTTTATTTAAATCTGGAGACTTTCTTTTTAGTGTGTTCTGGACATTGAAAATTTGGAGTTGGTTTAAAATATATATACCGTTATTTAGAGTACCGGACCCAATCAAACCATGATTAAGGTGGATGTTGACAACATCTCTTACAAACGTGAAATCATAACCTTTATTTGATAACAAGGAAACTGATATGATATTACACGTTAAGCTTGGTACAAAATAACAGTTATGTAAAACCAAAATATGTCCACTCGTCAATCCTAGGTGATAATCCCCGACGGACGCAGCTCCCACGCTAGCTCCGTTAGCAACCTTTAGGGTCATATTACCTTCCTTCAGCACTCTACGGTTTCTCAGTGCCTGCAAAGAATTGCAAATATGAGATCCTGATCCGGTATCCAATACCCAGGAAATAGAGTTGATCGACAGACAATTCTCAATTACAAACACACCTGAAGTCGAAGCCACATCTTGCTTCGGTTCCTGGTTCTTGGCGTTCCACGCCTTGCAATCCTTCTTCCAGTGCCCTTTCCTGTGACAATGGAAGCACTCATCCTGGCCAACTACCGGTGCTGCAAACTTTTTCTTTCCCTTCTCTCTCACCTTACTAACACCTCCTCTAGGTTTGGGTGCGGCCTTCTTCTTCCTTCCTTTGGCCCTAGCCTTGGACCCGGAAGAAGATGCACCGCCAACAAACATAGCGGGTGTTTCCCTTGCTTTCTGCAAGGTGCCCTCTGCACTCCTTAACATGTTCAGGAGTTCCGCAAGTTCAACTTCTTTTCCTTGAAGGTTGAAGTTGAGGATAAACTGGGCGTATGTGGGAGGAAGGGACTGGAGAATAAGGTCTGTATAGAGCTCATTATCCAAAGTCGTCCCAAGGTCTGCGAGCTCTTCAATATAGCCGATCATCTTTAGGACATGTTCTCCTACTGATGACCCGACAGCCAACCTCGCTCGAAACAAGTTCTTAGAGGTCTCGTATCTTGCTATACGAGATTGCTCTCCATAAAGTTCCTTTGTATGGAGAAATATGCCATCTAGGGACATATCCTCGTGCCTCCTCTGATGTTCATTGTTCATTGAGGCAAGCACGATGCACTTGGCTCTCGCGCAATCTAAATCCCAGGTTTTGCGGATTTCCTTATCCGCATTGCTGGATTTGGGACCAGGGACAGCAAGTGCCGTAGCGGTGAGGATGTACACCAATTTGTCATAGGTCAAAGCCATTTTGACATTCCGCAGCCAATCTTTATAGTTTGGCCCTGTCAGTATATTTTTCTCTAAAAGTAACTTAAGTCCAGTCATTTTCAGGGTCGCTGCAATTAGGAGAGAGAGAAGAAAACTCTTTAGCATGATGCTCTTGTAAGTTTAGAGTGGTTTTTAGTTTATCTAAACTGGATGGCTCCTACTGTTTCTCGAATCCTTCCTCAAACCATAAAAGAAGAATTAGCCAGGACTATTCTCACCGTACAATACTTGCTTAACCGTTCAGCCAGGCCAGTGTCGATACTTCGAGGGAGGTTTTCCGACGCTTTCGCGAAGTTCCTTAATTAAATAACCTCTTTTCTCTGGGGGCGTAACCCCGCTGACACCTTTCTGGACACCTACTTGGTTTATAGCATTGATCATTAAGTGACGAATCTCCTGATAAGTAGCATATACTCACAGTAGGATCGGGATCCAAATATCATCGTATGATAATGTTGAAGGAATCCTACCAACATTCATCAAACTCCAAATGGTATGCATCTCTTTGCAAATTTCAGTTTCTTTAGAAATTCCCGATATAAGTTTTTGCCCCATGCTCTTATGACCTTGACGTATGCCAACAAATCATAAGTCACATGTCAAGTTCTGCCCATCATTATCTTGTTAATTTGAACCCACCCGTATATACCCTTGACGTATGCCAACAAGGTAATGCGACTGTCCCAAACCAACACATCTATCTATGCAACAAATGAATACCCCAGCAGCTACCAAACACTATGCCTTGACGTATGCCAACAAGCATAGCTTGAATACTACTGACCATCCATAAGAAATGATGGAGGGCTACGACTGGTTTTGGCGAAACCGTGAACGTAGTGAACTTGATATAACCGAAGGAACCTGATAGCTTTTAAAAGGAGTGGTTAAAGCTCCGCATTTAAAATATCTGTTTTAAAAATTAACCGAGTGGTTTCTTTTAAATTGTTCCAACGATTTAAACTTTGGTTTGTTTTTCTTTGCATTATAGATAATGCGTCCCATCATTAACCTATCATTGCAGAAAACAACGAAAATACAACGTCCTCTTATGCCATCCGCATTCGCCACGGGGTCCCGTCATCACCCGTTAGGTTACTTAACTAACGACAGAGCGGGGGCTGGGCTAGCGCGGGTGTAAAACATAAGTGACGTCTAAATAGCTATCATAAATATAGATATTTTACATTCGTCTGACGCAATGATATACATTCCAGAACACAGATGAACTTAATTGGATTTGCAAGCAATCCGTATTTCTTTTGAGCCTGCAAGAAAAGACGGATAACACAGTTGTGATGAATAGCCATTACCCCACCCTCGACCCCTACGGGTACGGCAAACTACCCGCCCGGCAGTTTGTGTACCCCACCTTGGGTCAGTCCTAGGAGCATAAACAGTAAAATGAAATAATACAACGGTGGCTACAACCGCAACCTGGAAGTGCCCCGCAAAATAATATTACAACAAATTACATTTACAACAAATGAATTAAATAATAACCCATTGCATAACCCCGGCTATACACCACAACAGTCCAATACAGTTCATATGCACAAACAGGTAAAACCATTACAGAAATGTGCAACCCCCTGCCAACCGACATACTAGCAGTTAGGGGAGGTTTACGAACACATTATACAATCACAGATATAATCCAATATGCAAATACTGTACAATTTCGATCGATTAAACGGATTTAACATTGCTCCAAAACTGCTCTGTAAACTTGAAACCTGAGCAAAATTAAAAAATACCAGAAAATACCAAATATCACAGGGGACCCACACAAGAAATTTGGGTTCATGACTCGGCAATTCGGCGGTGGAACCGCGGCGGATCGTGAAGGATCCGCCGCGCTTCCGCGGCGCTTTAGCCGAGTCATGGGCCCAATTTTCTTGGGTGTTCTCCTGGATGCTTTTCAAGCTTTCTGAACATCCCTGAAAAATTTTTAGACTTCATTTAAATTTCGACAGAAACTTGACAGTTCGGGGTTTTCCGGTTTCGTTTTTTCCGTTCGAAATTCGTACAAATTTGCAATTAAGTTATTTATTGTTTAGCGAGGCTCTGATACCACTGTAAGTCGATGTACTACACCCCAATACTTGTGGGGAGGCGGAATTTTCAAAAACGAACTTGTTTAGTGAACGAACATCGACTAACCGCTTGAATCGAAGCTAAACTATAAATAACCAAACACAAAGTGTTTCTAAACTACTGTGTTTAGGGATTATACCTAAAGAACCAACTCCTTCGTCTTTACGATCTCCTTGTCCTCCTCGGCCTTCTCTTTGTAGTAGACGATCCACCCGAGAGCAAAAGTCCAAGCTTAGCCTCTAAACTTGAGACTACTAACCTTCTTGGATTGCTAATCAAAGAAGATAGATGAGATAGAGTGAGGGTTATGGATTGTTTAGTCTAACTAATCCTTGTTCTCAACACATGAGAGGTGAGGATTAGGGTTTGAAGAGAGTGAGCTTGAGGAGAGAGAATGTGAATAATATTATGAGTGAGAATAGTAAGTTATCATAATATATATGAAGCATTATCTTTTAAAAGAGAAAAGAAAATAAGTGATGAATAATCATGCTTCATAAATATCAAGTGGTGATTCATTATCATGAGTCATTAAGCATTTATGATGCATTAATGACTATGATGAATCACTCTCATGACTCACTAATCTCATTCAATGCATATGACACCTAAACCTCCTTAGTCACCATCTTCTAGAAGCTTCTCGCACAATTACGAGAACGCCCCTCCAATCCGCAAAAATACGGAAAAACTTTAGACTGTATAAATCCAATAACCGGATACCAGTAACTGGCTTAAACCAAAGCCGACTGGTAAAAACTGTCCAAACGACGTAAGTGTGTAAACACACATATGCGTCCGAACCCTTTGTCGTAAAACCATACGACCTCTATATCGTTTCGCCTGGAGTAGGAAACTCTCTGTGTGGGACTCTAGAGACTCGACTACTACGCTGGCAGTGGGTTTAACCACAGACCGCAAGCGGCACTAGCTGTACGTAACGGTCCCCAGGTAGTTGTCGATAAGAAGGCCGATGAGGAAACCCATCCGAACTCCTACTGAGCCTGCTGTGACAATCTCCATACAGTCCGGTCCGTTCGTCCAAGACTATCGCATATCGGGCCTAGGGGGGGCGGCAAGCGTCAGTCCCCTAATAGCGGTATAAGTCGTGTCGGAGGGAAGCCCATTACACCCTGAGAAATTACTGGAACCTACCAGCAAATCTCGCTTGCCCTGGCCAGGGACTTTGCGTAATGGCTCTCTGACACAGCGCGATATCTACTCCCAATACCGGGAGGGACTAATCCTGTCTAACCGCCACTGCCTCCAAGTGCTCGGGACTGCACCCAACTGCTACCTGTTTGCACGACTCCTTTGAGCCATGGTAGGGTAGCAATCTAAGAACAGTGGGACACACTCGAGGCGAAGTAGCAGTGTCAAGTCTGCGGACTATGCTGTACTCATGTCACCTGGGAACTGTTCACTGACGACTGGTATAAAACCAACCAACAGTTCCCTGTGAGTCCTGTCCGGTGTACCCGTAACCTAACGAGCACCTGCATACTATCTCCAGTACAACGTACTGACGGCTGTGGGACAGACCATCTCCCCAACTGGGATGAGAAGCGTACACACTAGTCTACTCCGGAGTATCGATGCTCTGTCTCGATAATCCAACGACCAGGGACCTGAATAAGGATGTGCTTGTAGACTACCCAGCCCCCACTAGTATGACTGCCATCACAACGCTGGTAGACAAGCAAGATCCTAAGAGCTCTATCAATACGTACACTCACATATTAAGATAGAAAAACCAAGTAGCATACTACCATGTTTAGCAAGACTGTTATATACATGTGAATATCCCAAGCTTAAGTAATATACAAACTAGTATGATACAGTAATGGCCTTCTAGGGCATAAACACTAACAGTAGGTTTGACTTCATCAGAATAGAGGATGGATCTGTTCAGAAGGTAGTAGGGTGTTATGTCCTGGTATTTAGATGATATACACAGAGTAGAAAGTGATGTTCCTATACTACGATCGGTTATACTTTGATTGTCACACAGTGGTTTCTCCACATGGGACTTGGATATAATATCAAGACATTCTGGTTACTGGATCTGTGATTTTAGATCTAGATTTGGTAGTTTCCCAATCTGGGTATTTAGACAGCATTCTAAAGGTGTTTTAGAATGGACGACTCCTGGCACGGTAGTATACCTGCAGGTGATGGAGTCACCCTCTCTAAAGGAGTCTTACAGACTAAAAGGGAGAGGGATGTGCATGATTGGCAGATCACTTGTTTAGGCAATTGAGTCGATCATAAGATGTCAAGTACCACACCAGATGTTGTTTTTGTAGTAAGTGCAATAAGTTGATATTATCCAATCCTGGAGAAACATTCGGAAGAAGTTTTAGAACATAAGTGGATGTTCTAGGGATATGATAACGACAGCCTCCTTTTGGAGACGGTTATCATTCCAGGCTTCCAAGGTGACCTGGATAACAGAGTGGCTGTCAGAGTTATAGTTTTCCCTCTGACGAGGGGCAGTATTTTGGAGAGGTAGTCCAGGTGGATACTGAGGGAGGCATGGCGCAGGATACTGATTAAGTTCAGTTGACGATACAGTCTAAGAAGTTTGGATTTGGAGTTCATTTATGAGCTAGGTCCTATCAGATATCCAGACATATTCTAAGACAGGTATTGCTCATTTCGGAAGATGGCTTTCTCCGCGAACTTGAGATAAAGAGAGACATAGAAAGAAACATCTGAGCGGATCCACTCACTGAGGCTATTCCTCGAACGCATTAGTTTCGCAAACGGGCTTTGTGAGACTGATTAGTAGAGGAATTGGGTGTTCGGTATCACACGGGCTGTGAGTATGCGACATCGCAATAATTAGCCTTGAGTGCAAGTGGGAGATTGTTGGAGATAGTGCCCTCAGAGTCAATTATTGGATCACAGGCACGTGATTGTAATGATTGAGGGAGGACCTATGCCGATAGGACAGTCTTACTCAAGATGACAGTATGCTATCTGGTTTATCTTTATCATCGTGTACTGTTTCACGTGACCTTACAGGTCACTATTGCACGTTGATAGAGCCCTTAGGATTCTTGCTTGACGGCCAGCAGTATGATGGCGATCATATACGTGGGAGCTGGGGTCTATAAGCACATCCTTAAAAGGTCCCTAGTTGTGGGAGTTTTCGAGACAAGGCATCGATACTCCAGAGTAGACTAGTGTATATAGTCGAGACCCCGACGAAGGGCGGTGGCCGGTCTCACAAGCCACTGGTGTCAGTTGGTTCACCTAAGATGTATACAGGTGCTCATTGGGTTATGAGTACAACGGACAGGACTCGCCGGGAACATGCTAGTTGGTCTTATACCTGACGTCAGATAGCAGTTCCCTGGTGACATGTGTACAGGTTAGTTCATCGACCTGAGATCGTCATTTATCTCATGTGAGTTCCCACTGTGCTTTGATTACTACCCTACCACGGCTCAAAGGAGTCATGCAAACAGGTTTTAGTTGGGTACAGTCCCGAGCCACATGGAGGCAGTGAGTGGATCTGCAGGGGTTCGTCTCTCCCGGTATTGGGGGTGAGGTCACGCTGTGTCTAGAAGAGCCATTACACTAAGTTCTTGGCCAAGGCAGGAGATTTACTGGTAGGTATTCCAGTAGTATCTCAGGGTGTTTTGGACTACTCTCCGACACGACTTGTACCGCTTTTGGGGGTCTGACTTGTACCAACCCCTAGGCCTGCCATGCGATGCTCATAGATGAACGGATCGGACTGTACGTATATTGTCACTGACAGGCTCAGTAGGGTGTCAGGATGAGTTCGCTCATCGACGTCCCTTCTGGTCAATACCTGGTAGCTCGTTACGTATGGCTAATACCTCTGACGTGCTAGTGGTTAAATCTACAGCCAAAAGTATTGACGAGTCTTTAGAGTCCCCCACAGACAGTTTCTCAAGTTTCGGGCGAAACGCTGTAGAGGCCGTATGGAGATATGGCAGGGTTCGATTTTATCCGTGCGGTATTGCACGGATCATGATCGGACAAATAATACTAGCGGGCTTTGGTTTAAGCCAGATCCTACTATTGTACAGTGTAGATTTTGTCTCATTGCATTTGTATTCGGTCGCAATACAAATGCTGGTATGTATATACAGTCGCGAGGTTTTCCTGTAATTTTTTACGGGATCAGTTTTTTGAAGTTGCCAGTTTGCATTCCGTTTCGGCCAGTTTTCATTTGTTCCTTCATGGCCGGATTTTTCTGATGCAGGGGCTAATTTGCAAATGTGCAAATTAGCAATTATGGAGGGGTTTATTTATAAATGGTGGGTTATGATAATTCAAGCATCTTTGCTTTTTTCTTTCATCATGGTTTGCATTAATTGAGATGGGATTTGATGAAGATGTGAGGGTGATGTTTTGAAGTGAGGTTTGCTTTTGTTTATGATCACCCCTTTGCTTTTACTACACTTACCTTCCTTCTTAGATTTTTTCCCACTCCCTTTTTTGAGAGAGGCCGACCACACATTTGAGGGGGAGAGAATTATTTTTGGTGTGGAAAATTCTTCATCTCATTTTTAGCTTACACCAAAAATCCCAAAGCTCATTTCCTCTTGCTCATTGTTCATTCCTCCATCATATATGGCAACTTCGTAACCCCATGAGACAAACTATATTACACTTAGCCTACAGCATTTCTTGGACACGTCGGCTCGCCAACTTCATGCCCGAGTTGCCTCGCTCCAGAGGTGGGCACCCGTAAAAGAACCTGGCGGTGTGGTGCCCTTTCCGACGAGGAGATGAAGACAAGGAGATCGGAGTGGAGGCCGAAGACCGAAGGACACGGATCGCTCGGTATAGTATTCTACCCCTTCTCTAGTTATCTAGCATGAGGTTAATGGCCCGATCCGGGTTTATAGTGCGCGGTAGTGCCGGTTTACAAGTTTTGTAAAAGTTTCGTTTCCGCATTCCGGCGTCGGATTGATGGCCGGGGCGCTGCCGTTCACTTACACATATCACACATAATGCTATCATATATATATAAATATAGCATATATCTAGTATACTAAATACCGAACGGCGGGGGTGCTATACGCCATCCACCCGACTTTCCCCGTAGATATAATCTACTCACTTGCATCTTGCGTGTCAGTGTCGACGTCGCCATCATTTTTCTTCATCGTATGAAGCCCTCCTGAAGGTACCTACAAAATAACAACATCGCAAATGCATCTTAAAATCATATCGAGAAAACCAAACGACGCGCTAAGGCCTATAGGTTTGAACCTATAGACTACGCTTTCTAAACCATCAAACAACCCTCGATGTCGTCGTGCAAACGTTAAGCGATTGAGGTAAAACAGAAATACGTAAATCTAGAATTCAAAATACGAGAAACAAAACACGAATCCAAAACAACAACTACAGAAAAGGGTCCCAGATTTCACCCTAGGTCAAATCAGACAATTTTGCATATACCAAGGGTCTAATTTACTGGAGATAAGGCCCTGAAACAAAAATGAAGCATTTCCAACCTGATCTGGCAGCAAATTGCGGCCAGAAAGAATGAATTTGCGGCCTGAAAAAGGGAGTAGGGGCTAGGGTTTTGGGTGATGGTTTCTAGGTGCCTGCATGTATCACTGTCCTTGCAAAAATATTTTTAGGTGACCCGGGTGTTAGCAGATTTTCAAATACAATCACAGAATCCACAATTCTTCTGATATCATTTTTCTAATTCATATTCCGGGTTTCTAGTTTCAGGTTTAGTCCTATGTAACATCACAACAGGGGTTGTAGTCCCTAATTACACCTCAATTCACCTTTGTAATCAATTCATACCCTAAACCCTAACTAGGTTTCTCCTAAGTCCACAAAACCACTCGATATCTGTTCCAATCTAATATGGGGGTATAAGTAATGGAAAAATTAAGCTATTGGTTCAGAAAATACCTCATTTGGCAACTCAAAAAAATTCTTGAGTTGCCCCAAGTGTCCAAAACCTTTCCTTTCTTGGTCCAATGTGATTCCCTTGAGCTTGTGCGCAACTTTTGTGAAATGGGGATAGGGTTTTGAGGTGTTTAGCATGGAGTTTTGGGGGATTTGTGAAAAGGGAGAGAGAGTGCAGCAGCAGCAGCAACAACATCAAAGGAGGAGAGAGAAATGAGGGGAAGAAATGAAGAAGAATGGCCAAGTCAAATCACCCTCACCTTTCTCTCTCTCACCCATACCTATATATTTTATTCCTTTCCATTTTCTTTTCTTTTCTTTTCTCCTCTCTAATAATCCAACAACCTTGAAATAAAACATGTATGAAAGCCATAAGAATATGTAACAAGTGAAAAAAAGATATGGTGCATGTTTTGTACAAATATGCTAAAAATCCGATTAGCGATTTTTAATCGCGATTAGCACTAAATTAGCATATAATTAATCATAAAAACTTAAAATTTGCATAATTCACATAAAACACCCTCTTTATAGTAATTTCTATAATTTTCCAAATTTTTCCTCATTTATCGGTATTTAATATACCGAAATATTAAAATATTCATTAAAAATAATATTAAATTATAAAAATTTCCAAAAATAATATTTTATTTTTTTGAAATGTTACAGGCGTCGTGGGTAAGCAACTACCAGGCTGGGATGACCGGGCGGGGTAGCCGCTCGGATGCCTCTTGTGAGGGCTTTGATCCCTGGCGTCGTGGGTAGGGAGCTACCAGCCGGAGATGACCGAGCAAGGGTCGGGCTCGGTTGCCTCTTGCGAGGGCTTTTGATCCTTCAGGACGGGGACCGAGCAGGGTTACTGCCCAATGCCTCTTGGCGAGGACTTTGATCCCTGTCGGTTGTGGTAGGAAGCTACCATCAGGGGATAGCCGAGCAAGGACTCGACTCCCTCTGGAAGGACTTTGGTCCTTAGCGTGGGAGGGGCTGTAAGAAGCCTACCAAGGACCCTTGGCCGGGCAGGGTTACTGCCCGGTGCCTCTTGGCGAGGGCTTTTGTCCTGAAGGATAGCTGAGCGAGGGATCCTCAGGCTCGACTGCCTCTGGGAGGGCTTTCTGATCCCTGGCGTTGCGGTATGGAAGCTACCCGTCAGGGATAGCCGAGCGAGGGATCCTCGGGCTCGACTGCCTCTGGGAGGAATTTCTAATCCCTAGCGTTGCGGTAGGGAAGCTACCCGCCAGGGATAGCCGAGCGAGGGATCCTCGGGCTCGACTCCCTCTGGGAGGACTTTATGATCCCTGGTATTGCGGTAGGGAAGCTACCCGCCAGCCGAGCGAGGGATCCTCGGGCTCGACTGCCTCTGGGAGGACTTTCTGATCCCTGGTGTTTCGGTAGGGAAGCTACCCGCCAGGGATAGCCAAGTGAGGGATCCTCGGGCCCGACTGCCTCGGGGAGGACTTTCTGATCTCTGGCGTTGCAGTAGGGAAGCTACCCGCCAAGGATAGCCGAGCGAGGGATCCTCGGGTTCGACTGCCTCTGGGAGGACTTTCTGATTCCTGGTGTTGCGGTAGGGGAGCTACCCGCCAGGGATAACCGAGCAGGGTAGCTGCTGGCTTGCCTCTTGGCGAGGGCTTTGATCCCTGGCATTGCGAGTGGGGAAGCTACCGGCCAGGGATAACCGAGCAGGGTAGCTGCTCGGCTGATTCTTCATGAGGTTTCGCCCGACCATCCAGTTGCAGGCATGGGGAACATGAACGGTCGCGGTGAACGTGCACGCAGCACGCGTATCGATTGTGCTGGGAGGCGAAGCGCCAGAGTCGCGTCGTTTCGATTCCGCCAGAGGAGGCTCAATGATGGCCTAGCGGACGAGTATCGGCCCGTGAGATCTGTGGCCATGGGATGTAGCCTGCCGGTGGTCAGCCGTGCCGACGAGGGCAGAGACTTCTGGAGGCGGAGGAGCGGCGGCCTGGGGCCTTGGCCTGGCCGTTTGGACTTGATTCGGTCTATTCGGCCGGCGAGGGCGGTGATGACGGTCGCCGGAGGAGGTTCATCCGCGCCTCCGATGAGAGGGAGGCGGCGGCTGGTACCTGGATCTTCAGGGTGATCGCATACCATGTGGATGGAGATCGGAAGGCCAACTTTTGTTTTTGTGGAGTTTTGTTTTCCCACAGACGGCGCCAACTGATGAAGCCCCTTTTTAGGCCTCCGTCAGATGTTGTCTTCCGTTGATCTCGCGGTGGACTTAGTGGATTATCCTCCGTCACGTGTGGGTCTCAATGGGTTTTTGGAGGAAGAGGTGAAGCGTGGGAGTTGGTGCCGAGCACCTGCAAAGAAGTTCCGGGATGGTTAGGTACCACCGAGGACCCTCCGACGCTCAAGTTAGTGAAGAGATCCGAGCAGAGTAACGGTTTAAAAGAGTAAAAAATGGCTTACTTGACCCCTCTATGATGGGGATTTATATAGCGGTGATGGCACGCAGCAGCAGGCGCGAGAATCTCGCCGGCAGTTACGTTCCGACGTCACGCCCGCGTAGAGAGCGGATCGCCCATTAATGGGGATCGCGGAGGCGTGGAACGTGGGATGTTGCTGGCGGAGAATCCGCGCATGGCGAGATTCGCGGAGCGGCGGTTACGCCTGTGAGCGGTGGAGCTGGTCGGAGGGGCCGAGGAAGATGGCCTCGGCGGGGGAGCTCGAGAACGAGCGGGAGGGCGGAGGCATCTTGGTCCTGTGGTAGCTCGGAGACGGGCCGGAAGGGCCGAGGAGGCTCGGGCCCGTCTTGCTCGGAGTAGAGCAAAGGGACACTTGGTCTGGCTGCTGAAGTGCTGGTGGGCAAGGAGTGGAGTACAACTTTGGAGACAGGGTTGGAGGGAAGCCCCCCACTGTAGCACACTGGCTCCTTCTTCGTGGCCCTCAGGGGTCCAATTGGTTTACGCGTGTGACACGTCATCCGCCATGTGTCACGATCTAGGGATTTACTGTTCTTGAGCATCATCAACTTCTGAGTTAAACCATCGGATACAAGCTTGGTTTTTAAGTTCAGAGAGAGAATGTGGGTAAGAAGAGAGAAGAACGATATGAATTTTAAAAAAATTTGGTTGGCTTGTACTTATATATAAGGTTAGGTGAAATCTAAACCTGCTAGGATTAGGAGAATTAGGACTTGTCATTTTAATTGTGTTTTTTGGTTAAGTTCTTAAACTTTATAAATAAGGTAGGGGCCCATATTAGGACCTAGCTTTTAATTTCAACAAAAATAAATGATTTCACACCGGATTAATCCTAATATTATTATGAGTCGAAGTTACGAAAAAAAATCATTGAAATAAAGGTCATCGGGTAACGATCTTCATATAAAAGAATACTGCTAAATATTTCAATTTTTAAATCAACAATCTTTTTCAGGATTTGTTTGCTTAAATTTTATATGTGATATCTGTACTTATATAACTAGAAAACTGGGAAGTGTTGCATTCTCACAATCATTTTGAATTAAATATTAAAAAATACTAGAAAATAGTTTATTCAAAGGTGATCCAACACACACACACACACACAGAGAGAGAGAGAGAGATAATCGATTTATTTGATGAGAAAGAATCTTTTAGAATCACTAGCCATAAAAGCATAAAAAAAAAAATTAGTTTTAAGCAAGCAAAAAAATAAAAGAGATTATTATCATGATAAAAAAAATTATAGACAAATCTGAAACCTATGTTCATCAACAAACTTCTTTAAACCAATCGACAAATTCTTCTTATGATTGACAAGTTCTACGAGCATCTAATCATACCATATATTTAAAGTCATGATTTTGAAAAAATATTTAAGAAATCACAACTAATTATTTAATCTTCTCAAATAAGATGATAAATTAGTATCAAATTAAGGTACTCAAAATATGAATTTATTTAGATTACATTATAATTATCGGTTCGCTTTATTTTTTTTTATATCTTATCAATTTAATCACGGGCATCACGCGTGCCGAAACGCTAGTATAGTTCACTCAGAATTACTTGTATCGCTTCAAACCTAACAAAATATCCTTCATCACACCTCAAATAACCAATACAAGGCTACTATCAAGTCGGGTTTGTGAGGTTTCCGTTCAGGTTCGGACTAATTTACGGAATGGAAACATTGATAGTGAAAACCAAAACATCAGCCCGACATATGAGCTTTAAAATTGAGAAGTTGAAGAAAATCATAACTAAGTTAATTGAAACTTTAATATGAAATTCAGTTCGAAGCAACATTGGGATTAAGTAAATTGCTAACCCTGGTTAAAGACAAGGTTTGGGTATTGTCTATCCACTCCATCAAGTTAATTGTTCGCTGCTCTACAATTATTTACATTTTTTTTACACTTAATTACATGAAAGTTGAATTATGGCAATACTGACTCGTTGGAAATCTTATGGTTAATTAACCAAGCGTTTTAGCACATGCAATACACGTAATTGAAACAATAAGATTTATAAACAAAATGGATTGTTTATTTCTGTAATTTAGATATATCTATGTTTTATTCTTCTAATTTGTTATTAAGTTAATAGCTTAAAACGTTAGATAAGATTTGAGATGTTAGATATATAAAAGCAATTGATTAAATGTCAAATTTTAAAAAATATGGTAATTTAAATACTTAGATTTTAGGTCTCTCACAACTATACATTGAAGTTTTTTTTCTAGATCATAATTATTTTGTAAATATTATTTGTGTAAAACTATTTTTATTCTTTTATAGTTGTTGATTATATAGGATTCTCTCTTATCAATCCAGTCAACAATATGAACAATTTTGGAATCATGAATTCTTAGCTTTTTTTTTTAATATTTAATTCGAATTAATATAAGAGCACCATATACCACCTCCCATAGTTTTCTAGTTATAACGAGAAATACAACTAGTTATTTTTCCTTTAATATCAAGATCCAATCACTTATAATTACAGAAACTTGTGTTCAGGCCCAGTTTGGAGAAATGACTTATTTTTAAATCCATATGTTTTCAAAATTATGAAAACGCAATACTTATAAAATATGTGTATTATATTTAGAATATTTTTGCAAAAATTCCAGATTTTTCGCCATTCTTTTTAATCAAATAAAGAAGATTGCACCTTCCGATTCCTATGGTTCGCTCTTTCTTCTTCGATACTTCTCTTCCAATTCCCCAATTTTCTTCTTCTCCTCCTCGATACTTCTCTTTCAATTCCCCATTTCCCCCAATCTCGTCTCACAAAATATTCTTCTCCGTTTTCAAATCTCTCAGCTCTAATATAATTACCCCGATTTTCCTATATCTGCTCTTAATCCCCAATCTCTTCTCTCATTTGCAGTATGTCTCCTCTCATGATGGCTAAAACTAGGACAATCAAAAATAAATAAATAAATCAGAAATTAAGATAAGCAACAATGAAGAGGCAAAGCAACAATAGAATCGTTGGGTTTTAGAGAAGAAATTAGGGTTAGTAACGATAAAGAGAGAATAAGAAAGAAGTTATGGAAAAATATAGGCATTCATAAAATTCCTCATGTTCTAATATCTTAGGAAATACGAAAATCCCATGTTCTAATATGTACAAAACTATTAAAAGGGTATTATAGGCAATATATATAAATACATTTACAAATAAGGGTTTGAGTCAGAATAACGTTAAAATATATTTTTGGGGTTTTTCCATGATTTTGAAATTTTGTGGGTTTAAAAATAAGTCATCTTTCTAAACTAGAACAAGAAAGAAATTTTCCTTATTATAATAAATGAAAAGGGTGACAATACTGCCAAACCTATATTTGATAAATCCATCCCAAAGCTTGTGTATGAACAAAATTAATCCCAACTTCGTTAGCCTTATTTTTTTTTGTCTTTTTATGATGTCCTTACTTTTGATCTCGATCTGGACTCCATTCACGGCGTCGGTGTAGCACTGTCCCGTGTCGATCGCAGGATGGTCATCGTCAATGAGATCATGAAGATCCCCAGCCTCGCACGACGATCCATAGCTTCACGGCCTCGTCGGCAATATGACCAGGCTTCTTCATCATGTTGCCGTGATTCTCCTGCGACGAGATCAAGATGATGACGCCAAGGTCCTCGTCAGGGAGCTAATTCTTGACCGTGCCGATCTCGCTTATGAAGAACACGTTGCCGATTTTGGCTAGCAGATCCGCTGGCATTGAGAAACGCTGGAGTGAGAGGATCGAAAAGATGGCGGAGGTTGTTGGAAAGGTTGAGAAGGTGTAGATTGGAGAGAAAGGAGACGGGGAGGGAGGGGATGGGTCGGAGAGGTTGGAGGAGAAGAGGTCGAGGGCGACAATGTGACAGGTGAAGGGTCTCAGACGAAGGAGGGACGATGAGATGTAATTTTGGGAGGGAAGGAATTAAATGCTGATATGGTTTGGATTAATTTCGTCTATAAACAAGTTTTGTATGGATTTATCAAATAAGGATTTGGCAATATGGACACGCAATCAGATTCTTGAGCAATATATGAACCAACTGAAATTTAAGCTGGTTGGGTTCAAGGAGGGGCTATAGTCCACATAACCTAATTAGGAAATTTAGAACTGATTCTAGAGGGACAACCCAAATTTTAGTTTATGGAATATTAATTAATATTGAATTTACTAAAACTTATGACTTAATAGGAATTTGGTTATATATACTACTAACTAAATTAGGAGGCAGACTCTTAATAGGAATTGGACTTGCATGTCTCTATATAAGTGTGCATAAGAGAGCAATGGAAAATTAATTTCTATCAACATTTAAATTTTCTTCTCTTTCCAAAGATGCGTAGCCCTCCTTATTTTATACTTGATACCCATGTCCTTCTTGACAGAATCGACTACGATAAGGACGAAGGTTCAGACACATTCGATATCAAACCTCAGCTCGAGTTGGTTGCCTGTCTCGAAAAATTCTACAAATTGTCCTATCGTTCCATTGACGGATTGGTGATGCCTATGTCTATCCTCAACGTTACGCTCAAAATTCAACAAAAGAAATCATTCGTATCGGACCCTCTGGAATTTCTTGAGCATGGTCAGCTTGAGGCTGCGGTTCGAGGGGTGCTTTGGGGTGCTTTCTCTTCATGGACTAAATTTGTATGTTAATTTCAGTCCACGGATTGAGCTTTTTGTGCAGAAGACAATGAAGGAGGTTGGATTAATATTCTGCCTGAAAAGATTGAGGGTCGAGGCGAAGATTCATCGTATCGTCCCATTATGGCTATGATCAGAATGCGGCGATTGATTTGGCACAAAGAAGATTGCTTGAGAAGATAAATAAGAGGAAACTTCAAACTTCAATTGCGACGATGGCCTGCGTTGGAGGAAAAAGAGTTAGAACGCAATGACACGTGCATGGTTGTAGCGTCTTGAAAAGTCGTTTTGGTGTTTTCTTGAAATTCGGTGAAAATTCGGTATTTTTCCGAAAACCGTCTTTCTCGATATTTTGCAGTTTAGGGCTAATTATACCTAAAAAGGATAGGTAATTTCTTGTTTTTAGTATCTAATGAGTTATTTATGAAATTTTGGTCATTTAAAATTTTTTCCCTATTTTTCAATTTTTTAATATTATTTTAAGCCGGTAAGAAAATACATTAAATAAGCGATAAATACAAATTTTTCCGGGCTAATTTTAATCTCTAAAATTATGATAATTATATTCTAGTAATAACATGAATTTTTAGTAATTTATTTTGATTTTTAACAAATTTTTGTGATTTGAAACGAATTTATTGAATTTTGGGCTAAAACTTGCAATTTTTGAGTTGTAGGGGGCCTTTTTGCATAAAATTTCTTTTGTAAAACCCCTCTATCTTTTTCCTCAGCCCTAGGACAGCCCCACCTTGTGTGAGACCAGAAATTTCTGGCCTCTCTCTTCTTGGTTTCTTTCTTGAGTTAAATTGTTGGTTTTTGGATTTATTTTAATTTATAATGGATAAAGTATGATACATTGACTTTGGAACTTGACCCTTGACCTTCCCACTCACCCCACACCCTCCCCCATACCTCATTCTGGCCGAAATTCCTGCACACCCTCTTCTTCCTCTCTTTTCTTTTCATTTTTCTTCAATTTCTTCAAGAAATACATCAAAATCCATGATTTAATTCAAAAATCCAAACAAAAATCCTTATGCTATCATTATCCTTAGCCATTCTTGCTTGGACCTTGGTGTTGAGGCCATCAATTGGAGCAAATTTTCTTGCTTGATCCATAGATCAAGAGGTATAATTCTCATCAAGTTGCTTTCTTTTGCTAAAAATTCCTTTAATTGTATGGTTAGTGTTAAAAGTTAGCTTATTTCTAATCTAGTTTAAAAGAGTAGTTTGTTTAAATTAGGGTTTTGAAGCCATGATAATTAATTAAGTTGTTTATTAGTTAATCTAGTTGTTAGTGAACTAATCTATATGGTTACCTTGTTATGTAGTCTTTAATTATGCTAATTTAGGTAATTTTAGAAGTTGATTTTAGTTGTAAATTATTGTTTTTAAATTTTCAAGAGAAGGTTTTTGTATGGAATTGATATTTGAAACTTGATTAGTGAGTTGATTAAGTTTTAGAAAGCATTATTTAATTGATTTAAACCTAATTTGCTATCTAGTGTTTTGCTAACCTTAATCTAAGAGGTGAACTTGCTAATTGGGGTTGAAATTAGTGTTAATTAAGTTTTTCAAGTATGGTTTTTGATTTGCAATTGCTATTTATAAAAATCAAGAAAGGGTTTGGTTGTGGAATATAGGTTTTGGAGCATGGTTAATGTGTTGTAATTAGTGGGTGTGGATTGCTTGTAGTGTGCTTGGGTGAGTATGCTTTATTGTAGTCGTTTTGTCGCAAATCGGCGATTTTTGCACCGATTTTTGGAATGTATATGCTTACTAGATTTTTATATAAATTATGTGATGGACTATTTTTGATATCTTGATGATTGTAATGGCTTGTCCTACGACTTTTAGGATGCGTGAGTGCGGTTTTTGGGTAGTCGGGTTTTAGTTTTGCCGGGTGACCCAAATCGGCGTTTTTGGCAGTTTTTGCGATTTTCGCGTGTGTTCCGCGCACTTTGTGCACGTTGTACCTAGCTAGCGAACTTTAGTAGTTTCGTTGGGGTTTACGTCGTTCTTGATATGTAACCTTATAATTGGTAATGATGTAAATTCCAGGTTCGGTCGCGGAAACGTCAGACGCGGCGCGAAAGGGAAAGGCGGTGATTGGACACAGCTAGCCAGGGATCCCGGTGAGTAGATTTAACATCTACGGGGGACGATCGTTTGGATGGCGCAAGTCGCCCGATAGAATTAGTAAACTGAAAATAAAATAGTAAACTGGATAACCACTTGTGACATTAGAATAATAATACTGGCATGATAATTGCTGCAATTAGATCAATATGTTATACCCATATACGCAAACTCAATTGTAGGACACATGCACCATTACCAGGTCTTTATATGCAGCACGAGCACTATTCATGTTTACACACACACCCTGGTAATTGCCATGCCACCACACTAGATAACTTTTAAATTGAAACCTTTTACTAATTGATACTTAAACCGGTGCTATTGCCTTTAATTCCTTAAAATGAAACCGTAGAATTGCTATTCATGTGCATGTACTTCATCATATTAATTGTTCATGCTTAATCCATTAATCACACATCGCAACTTGATTATTGATATCATATGCATTCATTATCACTGATATATGCACTTATGAGGATTTCTTAAGATTTTATGATATTGCTGGATTTCGGGGGAAAGCCGCAAAATTTCCAAACTTATGATATTTTTAAAACATGTAAATTGCGGTTTTCTAGTGATGTAAGTGTCGTCCACCATGAGTTTGCTGTGGCTTTGGAAATCCGTGTCGAGGAGTGGAGGAACCGGCACGGGTACATGGTGGGCCCGGTAAGGTACCCCGGGGCAAGAGGAATGTGGTGATGACGTTGAGCCTGGCAGGGGACGGATTACCTACCGGTGACTGTTTGGGACGGCGGATATCCAGAGGATACCGACCGTGGCCACTAGATGATGAGATATTGATATTTGAGATGGGTCAGCCGGACGGCTGAGGCCAGCGATACATTTATGAGATTTGAGACAGCTTTTGGGGTGTCGTTGCTGGACACCGGTTTTCGTCGATTCATTGACATTTGCTGGCATTCTAAAAGAGTTTCAAAAACAACATCTGATAAAATATTTTTATATATAAACCTATTGAGACCTCAGATATTCATGTTGCATACATATTCGTACACTGATGTTGTATACACACCTGCTAGTATATCCATATTGCATACATACTCGCCATTATGTCCTGCCTTACCTGTATATAGATGCTAGGATGCTTGTGTGCATGCATTCGATAGCCTGTGTAAATGTTATTTATTACTCACGAGTTGGCAACTCACCCCCGTTGTGCCATAGCCTGTTGCAGGTCCGCTCCGTCAGTTCAGTAGCGGCGGGTGCGCTTGCTTCTTTTGCCTCTTTTGCCTGGACTCGAGATTTGCTCATAGGTGGGTTATGTTAATATTTTTGTACCACCTTGTATATTCTTTGCATCTAGTGTACTCCATCTACTGTTTCTACCAGATTATTGTATATTGACCTAGAGATGAGACTGTGAGGTTTGTGGATTTTATGCTGTATTTTGGGGGTCGAGCTCACTTGAGCCGACATGCTACTTTTTCATGCTTCCTTATGATTATTATGCTTGCTGTCATTTACATTGCGTGGGATTTGTGACCGCCTTGTGGCGAAGAGCTAGCTCCCGCTTGGGGATGCCCTATTTTGTTGGATTCATGTATATATTTTGTTGTACCCATTTTTGGGGGTCAGTATTTACAAAGGAGACTCTGCCGAAATTTTCGGGAAAAATTGGTATTGTTTTTAAAAAGGGTTTTACATGACTTATTTGATAACTCGCTTTCAATTGATTGGGTTTTCTTCACTCTTTTGCTTAATTGGTTTTGTTTTCTGGGCTTTGGCTTACTTATTTTACGGACGTCTTTAGACGTCTCGTAAACTTAAGTGCCAGTCACGTTCCGTACCCTGCGGGTCGTGACAAAGTTGGTATCAGAGCGATAGGTTTACCTTTGTGAGTGTAGGAGGACCCTTGGTAGATGGAGTAAGTGACTTAAGCAGGGTAACGTAGCGTGCGTATGTCCGCGGCATACTTACGATACGGTACTCCGCCTAAGTGACTTTAGGATACTTGCTTGGAAATTTCCTTCTTCAATTCCGTGTATCCTATGATCCTATTGCACTGTCCTTATTATCCTTTTCCTGTACCAGCCACTATGCCGCCGAAGGCTACGAGGGCACAGAGGGCTGCCGTCAGAGACGAGATTCGAGCTGGCTCGTCCGAGACTAGGACTGAGCAGGGTGGTATGCCTACGCCGCAGGGACAGACTGATCCGCATTCCCCAGGTCGCATGGATAGGCTTGAGTCCGGTATGGAGGAGCTGCGACAGATGATGGGAGGCATGCAGGAGTTACGACAGATGGTGGAATCGTTAGTAGAGGTCAATCGAGCACAGAGATCGGATATTACTCCCCCTGCAGTCGTTTCGAGACCGAGTCGGATTCGCACTGATATGTTAGCACCTAGGAGGGTTCGCAGAGGCTGTGGTGGATTCTTTAGGGGCCAGTTATATCGCCTTCACCCATATGGTCAGCAGCCATGGTTAGGATGTTTTTGGTGTGGTAGCCTGCATCATCGTATCAGAGACTGTCCGGTGAGACGACAGGGAGCAGCGACAGTTCCGCATGTGACCCTACCACCATCACCACCCCCTCCTCAGAGAGCCCTACTTTCTACCCCAGGCGATGCTCCACGCCAGTTAGGTGCACCGAGAGGCCGAGGACGTGGCGGTCCTGTTCAGAGAGGACGAGGAGGCAGAGGCCGAGGTCGAGGTCAGCCCGCTATCGGTGGAGGACAGGCCTGAGTATTTGCTTTGACACCGCAGGATGCGCAGGCATCCAATGCCGTTGTGACAGGTACTTTGCCAGTTTGTTCTTTCGACGCGCGGGTATTATTCGACCCAGGTTCCACACATTCGTATGTCTCTACACACTTTGCACCGATGTTGGGCCGTGAGTCGTCGTCGTTGGATCAGCCGCTTGTTGTTGTTACTCCGGTAGCCGAGTCGTTTGTCGCTCGGTTTGTATTTCGTTTGTGTTCCGTTCGTATCGGGGAGAGGGATTCATCAGTTGATTTGATACTCCTCGATATGTTGGACTTTGATGTGCTTCTGGGCATGGATTGGCTAGCCACTTGTTATGCTTCGGTGGACTGCCGTGAGAAGGCAGTCAGATTTAGCTTTCCGGGAGAGCCAGTCCTTGTTATTCAGGGAGACCGCAGTGTCGCCCTTCCCAGCTTAATTTCTTCTCTTCGCGCTGGTCAGCTCTTACGGAAGGGATGTCAGGGATTCTTAGCGTTTGTTTGTGATACTCGAGCTTCAGAGATTCCGTTGGACCGGGTCCCGGTAGTTTGTGAGTTCCCTGATGTTTTCCCTGATGAGCTACCTGGGCTACCGCCTGAGCGCAATGTTGAGTTCGGCATTGATTTGATTCCCGGTTCGGGGCCTATTTCTATACCGCCTTATTGGATGGCCCCGGCAGAGCTTCGAGAGCTGAAGGATCAGTTGCAGGATTTGTTGGACAAGGGGCTTATTTGACCGAGTGTTTCTCCGTGGGGTGCTCCGGTCCTGTTTGTCAAGAAGAAGGATGGAAGTTTGCGCTTATGTATCGACTACCGCCAGCTGAACAAAGTTACCGTTCGGAACAGATATCCGTTGCCGCGCATTGATGATTTGTTCGACCAGCTTCACGGTGCGGGTATTTTTCGAGGATCGACTTACGATCAGGATACCATCAGCTGCGAGTTCGACAGGAGGATATACCGAGGACAGCTTTCCGTACACGCTATGGCCACTACGAGTTTTTGGTGATGTCGTTCGGACTCACCAACGCCCCAGCAGCATTCATGGATTTGATGAACCGTACATTCAGGCCGTATCTTGACTTGTTCATCATCGTGTTTATCGACGATATCTTGGTGTACTCCCGGAGCAGAGAGGACACGAGCAGCACTTGCGGATTACGTTACAGACTCTGAGGGAGCACCAGCTGTTCGCGAAGTTCTCCAAGTGTGCATTCTGGCTAGACAGCGTCGGATTCTTGGGTCACGTGGTTACGAGAGACGGCATTCGTGTGGACCCGAAGAAGATTGAGGCCGTTCAGCAGTGGCCCCGACCTACATCGGTTACTGAGATCCGTAGTTTTCTAGGCTTGGCGGGCTACTACAGGCGTTTTGTTCAGGACTTCTCCCGTATAGCTGCACCGTTGACCAGTTTGACCCGGAAGGGAGTTCCTTTCGTTTGGACAGAGGAGTGCGAGCGCAGTTTTCAGCAGCTACGGACTTGTTTGACTACGGCGCCGGTATTATCTTTACCTTCGGGATTAGGCGGATTTGTTGTCTACTGTGATGCTTCGCGAGTGGGATTAGGATGCGTATTGATGCAGCATGGCCGGGTGATCGCTTACGCTTCTCGGCAGTTGAAGAAGCATGAACAGAACTACCCCACTCATGATTTGGAGATGGCTGCAGTGGTCTTTGCAATGAAGATTTGGTGACATTACCTTTACGGCGAGTCGTGTCAGATATTCACCGATCACAAGAGCTTAAAGTACATATTTCAGCAGCGAGACCTGAACCTCAGACAGCGTCGTTGGATGGAGTTGGTGAAAGACTACGACTGAGAGATCTTATATCACCCCGGCAAGGCGAATGTGGTGGCAGATGCGTTGAGTAGGAGGCCCGGGGGTAGTCTATCCTTTTTGCGCGCAGTGCAGAGGCAGTCGTCAGCAGATTGGCAGATGTTATGCGACAGCTGAGTTGAGTTCGAGTTCACTCAGACAGGGGGACAGCTCGTGCATGTTCGTGCACGCCCACAGTTGCTTGACCGTATATATGAGGCACAGCGTAGTGACGACCGTTGCTCAGAGATCATGGCACAGATGGGACAGGGCAGATTTTCCGAGTTCATGGTTGACGATCAGGGGATTTTATGATATGGATCTAGACTGTGCGTACCAGATACTGATGGATTACGGCGCGACATTCTTGAGGAGGTACACCGATCAGTGTATAGTGTCCACCCCGGTTCCACCAAGATGTACCATGATATGAGAGAGACCTACTGGTGGGACGGGATGAAGAGGGACATTGCGGAGTTCGTTTCGAGATGCCTGACTTGTCAGCAAGTCAAGGCCGAGCACCAGAGGCCCGCAGGAGAGCTACAGCCGTTACCCATTCCAGAGTGGAAATGGGAGCAGATTTCGATGGATTTCGTTGTGGGTCTACCCAGGACCAGTCGAGGGTACGACTCCATCTGGGTGATCGTGGATAGATTGACGAAAGCGGCTCACTTCCTTGCAGTGAAGATGACTTTCAGCTTCGCTCAGTATGCTCAGCTCTATATTGACGAGATCGTGCGACTACACGGCGTACCGACTTGTATCGTGTTAGATCGAGGCACTCAGTTCACCAGCCGACTTTGGCAGAGACTCCAGGAGGCTTTGGGCACTCGTTTGAGCTTCAGCACAGCGTTTCATCCGTAGACCGACGGACAGTCAGAGCGGACCATTCAGACTCTCGAGGACATGCTCAGAGCGTGCGTTTTAGACTTTGGTGGTAGCTGGGATCGTCATTTACCTCTAGTGGAGTTCTCCTATAACAACAGCTTCCAGGATACGATTCAGATGGCACCTTTCGAGGCATTGTATGGGAGGAGATGCAGATCGCCCGTTTGTTGGACAGAGCTCAGCGGGAGCAGCATTTTGGGGCCGCAGCTTGTTGAGGAGACGACAGCGAAGATACAGTTGATCCGAGACCGGATGAGAGCGGCTCAGAGCAGGCGAAATCGTATGCAGACAGGAGTCGTCGCAGGTTAGAGTTCGCAGTTGGCGACCATGTTTTTCTGAAAGTCTCCCCGATGAAGGGCGTGATGCGTTTTGGGCGAAAGGGGAAGCTTAGCCCTAGATTCGTAGGTCCCTTCGAGATCCTCGAGCGGGTTGGCGCTGTTGCATATCGTTTGGCTCTTCCTCCCAGCTTTCCCGATGTTCACCCCGTCTTCCATGTTTCGATGCTCCGCAAGTACCTTCACGACCCTTCGCATACGATTCAGCACCCGACAGTCCAGCTAGAGCGCGACCTTTCTTTTGCAGAGCAGCCGGTGGCCATCCTGGATCGGCAGGTGAAGAAGTTGAGGTCGAAGATTATACCAACCGTCAAGGTCCTTTGGCGCAGCCCGAGCAGCGAGGAGGTTACCTGGGAGACCGAGGGCGAGATGAGGAAGAAATATCCCCATCTCTTCGAAAGTACGCGTAGCTATATTTTTAAATTCGGGGACCGAATTTCTTTAAGGGGGGAAGATTGTAGCGTCTTGAAAAGTCGTTTTGGTGTTTTCTTGAAATTCGGTGAAAATTCGGTATTTTTCCGAAAACCGTCTTTCTCGATATTTTGCAGTTTAGGGCTAATTATACCTAAAAAGGATAGGTAATTTCTTGTTTTTAGTATCTAATGAGTTATTTATGAAATTTTGGTCATTTAAAATTTTTTCCCTATTTTTCAATTTTTTAATATTATTTTAAGCCGGTAAGAAAATACATTAAATAAGCGATAAATACAAATTTTTCCGGGCTAATTTTAATCTCTAAAATTATGATAATTATATTCTAGTAATAACATGAATTTTTAGTAATTTATTTTGATTTTTAACAAATTTTTGTGATTTGAAACGAATTTATTGAATTTTGGGCTAAAACTTGCAATTTTTGAGTTGTAGGGGGCCTTTTTGCATAAAATTTCTTTTGTAAAACCCCTCTATCTTTTTCCTCAGCCCTAGGACAGCCCCACCTTGTGTGAGACCAGAAATTTCTGGCCTCTCTCTTCTTGGTTTCTTTCTTGAGTTAAATTGTTGGTTTTTGGATTTATTTTAATTTATAATGGATAAAGTATGATACATTGACTTTGGAACTTGACCCTTGACCTTCCCACTCACCCCACACCCTCCCCCATACCTCATTCTGGCCGAAATTCCTGCACACCCTCTTCTTCCTCTCTTTTCTTTTCATTTTTCTTCAATTTCTTCAAGAAATACATCAAAATCCATGATTTAATTCAAAAATCCAAACAAAAATCCTTATGCTATCATTATCCTTAGCCATTCTTGCTTGGACCTTGGTGTTGAGGCCATCAATTGGAGCAAATTTTCTTGCTTGATCCATAGATCAAGAGGTATAATTCTCATCAAGTTGCTTTCTTTTGCTAAAAATTCCTTTAATTGTATGGTTAGTGTTAAAAGTTAGCTTATTTCTAATCTAGTTTAAAAGAGTAGTTTGTTTAAATTAGGGTTTTGAAGCCATGATAATTAATTAAGTTGTTTATTAGTTAATCTAGTTGTTAGTGAACTAATCTATATGGTTACCTTGTTATGTAGTCTTTAATTATGCTAATTTAGGTAATTTTAGAAGTTGATTTTAGTTGTAAATTATTGTTTTTAAATTTTCAAGAGAAGGTTTTTGTATGGAATTGATATTTGAAACTTGATTAGTGAGTTGATTAAGTTTTAGAAAGCATTATTTAATTGATTTAAACCTAATTTGCTATCTAGTGTTTTGCTAACCTTAATCTAAGAGGTGAACTTGCTAATTGGGGTTGAAATTAGTGTTAATTAAGTTTTTCAAGTATGGTTTTTGATTTGCAATTGCTATTTATAAAAATCAAGAAAGGGTTTGGTTGTGGAATATAGGTTTTGGAGCATGGTTAATGTGTTGTAATTAGTGGGTGTGGATTGCTTGTAGTGTGCTTGGGTGAGTATGCTTTATTGTAGTCGTTTTGTCGCAAATCGGCGATTTTTGCACCGATTTTTGGAATGTATATGCTTACTAGATTTTTATATAAATTATGTGATGGACTATTTTTGATATTTTGATGATTGTAATGGCTTGTCCTACGACTTTTAGGATGCGTGAGTGCGGTTTTTGGGTAGTCGGGTTTTAGTTTTGCCGGGTGACCCAAATCGGCGTTTTTGGCAGTTTTTGCGATTTTCGCGTGTGTTCCGCGCACTTTGTGCACGTTGTACCTAGCTAGCGAACTTTAGTAGTTTCGTTGGGGTTTACGTCGTTCTTGATATGTAACCTTATAATTGGTAATGATGTAAATTCCAGGTTCGGTCGCGGAAACGTCAGACGCGGCGCGAAAGGGAAAGGCTGTGATTGGACACAGCTAGCCAGGGATCCCGGTGAGTAGATTTAACATCTACGGGGGACGATCGTTTGGATGGCGCAAGTCGCCCGATAGAATTAGTAAACTGAAAATAAAATAGTAAACTGGATAACCACTTGTGACATTAGAATAATAATACTGGCATGATAATTGCTGCAATTAGATCAATATGTTATACCCATATACGCAAACTCAATTGTAGGACACATGCACCATTACCAGGTCTTTATATGCAGCACGAGCACTATTCATGTTTACACACACACCCTGGTAATTGCCATGCCACCACACTAGATAACTTTTAAATTGAAACCTTTTACTAATTGATACTTAAACCGGTGCTATTGCCTTTAATTCCTTAAAATGAAACCGTAGAATTGCTATTCATGTGCATGTACTTCATCATATTAATTGTTCATGCTTAATCCATTAATCACACATCGCAACTTGATTATTGATATCATATACATTCATTATCACTGATATATGCACTTATGAGGATTTCTTAAGATTTTATGATATTGCTGGATTTCAGGGGAAAGCCGCAAAATTTCCAAACTTATGATATTTTTAAAACATGTAAATTGCGGTTTTCTAGTGATGTAAGTGTCGTCCACCATGAGTTTGCTGTGGCTTTGGAAATCCGTGTCGAGGAGTGGAGGAACCGGCACGGGTACATGGTGGGCCCGGTAAGGTACCCCGGGGCAAGAGGAATGTGGTGATGACGTTGAGCCTGGCAGGGGACGGATTACCTACCGGTGACTGTTTGGGACGGCGGATATCCAGAGGATACCGACCGTGGCCACTAGATGATGAGATATTGATATTTGAGATGGGTCAGCCGGACGGCTGAGGCCAGCGATACATTTATGAGATTTGAGACAGCTTTTGGGGTGTCGTTGCTGGACACCGGTTTTCGTCGATTCATTGACATTTGCTGGCATTCTAAAAGAGTTTCAAAAACAACATCTGATAAAATATTTTTATATATAAACCTATTGAGACCTCAGATATTCATGTTGCATACATATTCGTACACTGATGTTGTATACACACCTGCTAGTATATCCATATTGCATACATACTCGCCATTATGTCCTGCCTTACCTGTATATAGATGCTAGGATGCTTGTGTGCATGCATTCGATAGCCTGTGTAAATGTTATTTATTACTCACGAGTTGGCAACTCACCCCCGTTGTGCCATAGCCTGTTGCAGGTCCGCTCCGTCAGTTCAGTAGCGGCGGGTGCGCTTGCTTCTTTTGCCTCTTTTGCCTGGACTCGAGATTTGCTCATAGGTGGGTTATGTTAATATTTTTGTACCACCTTGTATATTCTTTGCATCTAGTGTACTCCATCTACTGTTTCTACCAGATTATTGTATATTGACCTAGAGATGAGACTGTGAGGTTTGTGGATTTTATGCTGTATTTTGGGGGTCGAGCTCACTTGAGCCGACATGCTACTTTTTCATGCTTCCTTATGATTATTATGCTTGCTGTCATTTACATTGCGTGGGATTTGTGACCGCCTTGTGGCGAAGAGCTAGCTCCCGCTTGGGGATGCCCTATTTTGTTGGATTCATGTATATATTTTGTTGTACCCATTTTTGGGGGTCAGTATTTACAAAGGAGACTCTGCCGAAATTTTCGGGAAAAATTGGTATTGTTTTTAAAAAGGGTTTTACATGACTTATTTGATAACTCGCTTTCAATTGATTGGGTTTTCTTCACTCTTTTGCTTAATTGGTTTTGTTTTCTGGGCTTTGGCTTACTTATTTTACGGACGTCTTTAGACGTCTCGTAAACTTAAGTGCCAGTCACGTTCCGTACCCTGCGGGTCGTGACAATGGTATGCCTTGAAGAGTTCGAGCAGGGAAAGAAGATCGCTCAGATGCCATGCATGCATTATTTTCATAAAGAATGTGTCCAAAAAATAGGTTGCGGAAGGGAGCAACTCTTGTCCCCGGTGTAGATTTAAAGTCGAGTGTTATTTTAATTGCTTTCTTTCTTATAGAATAAATCTTTACAAAATAGAATTTGTTGTTGGGGATGGAAGAAGCCGATGCACGGAACAATACTCATGACAAACAAGCCACACAATCATAAGGAAAGAACAAATAAAAAATAAAGTGTGATAATTAAATAAGAATCAAACACAAAAAAGGCAAGAGATTTGTTAACGAGATTCACCCACCGTATGGCTAGTCCCGGCAGAGCAGAATCTGCAAACGTTTACTATAATCTTGAATCAAGTACACCACGAGCAATCCGAGAAGATTTCTCTCAAATCTCTCAAAGCCCTCACCCTCTCAAACATTGATCTTCCTTCTATTTGACTGTAGTACAAAATACATATGAGAAGTCTCTATTTCAACACAAACCAATTCGTTAATTAAGTAACTATCATACTTAAGAAACTGCCATAAAACACTTCTTCTATTCCAACTAAGACTCTATCATCTCCTCTTCGACCGCTTCCATCTTTTCCGTTAGCGAAATAACGCTCGGTAAGTCCCCAAAAGGATGGTGTGGTGTATATAAATGAAATGTAAGGAATAATGTGATATATGGTATATTATGGATATAAATTACGAACATGTAAACAAATATAGTAGCATGCATGGTAATGTGTATGTCAACTATATCAGTATGGAAAACAAGTATAACATGGACATGGAGTGTAGATATATTGAATATGAAATGAATGTAAGTGTTCTAAAAGGTCTCTACAAGTTAATCTATCTTAGCGTCGGTTCAAGTGTGAATATCAACCAATCTTTAGAGTATTCTCGAACCCAAAGCTATCGTCAAGGGACAAGGAATCATGACCCCAGAATAGCAGGATTTTAATTGTTATTGAAGTATTCCAAACCCAACAAACTATCATCCAGGGGCTTGGAAACACGGGCCTTTATTCGTGATGTACCGTTTCAGCCCGGTACTATAGCGACATGATTTGTATAGTTTCAGCCCGGTACCAGAACTACATGATTTGTAGCAATGGGACTTATGAGATTCTGTTGGATTCATACTTAAACTACTCCAACATCCCGTGTATATTAGTCTATGATTGAAGTTAAAAGTCTTGTCCGAATTTATGAATACATAAAAGAGTGCAATTCAAGTATTGAGTCGAGTTCAAGTATTCAACTCAAGTGTTCATGTATTCATGTCAAGTGTTCATGTCAAGTCATTATGTATTCATGATTCGGGTCAAGTCGAGTAAAGTATGTGATAAGTTTATGTAAAACATATAATATCTAATTATGTATTCGTGTACATGCGACAATTTAGAGATCAGGAAAAAAACAAGGTATATATATTCGAATAGCATGAAATGAGGAAAGTACATTATTCAAGTAACGGCCATAAACAATGTTGTAAAGAAATATTATATACGACTAATTACTAAAGTCAAACGAATGCGGAATATAAACAGAAATATAGCTCTAGGTGTTGTGCATGCGTGAGTTCCAGTTGCAACTAAATACGACTACCGGTTTTAGAGATATACCCATTTTCGTTTTGTCACGCAGAATAGATCAGAATTTGTCCAGCACCGTCGCATATTTTTAAAATACAATTTGAATCAATTTCCATCAGATTTCAGATTACAAAGATTATTAGAAACTTGTAGGTAATTCGGTGCGATTTGGAGTCGTGAAACTCTAGTTACGATCATTTTAATATCAGCGTTTAAAACAGAAATTCAGATTTTTGGACAGTAACTATATATTGTATCACAAAGCCTATATCGGGTTTTTTCATGCATTTCTAAGTAATATAATATACAGAAAATTATAAATTTATCAATTGTGCATCTACTCATCTAAATTTTGTCATGAATGGATATCGGGAGTTCGAGTTATGTCCTATTTAAAACAGTGTGCGAACCAGAACAGATTCAGTCTAGATTCGCCGCTTAATATTGTAACACAGTTTTCTATACTTTATGTCGGTTTTCAGTAAAAAAAATTAAAACTAAGAAAATCTATATCTTTCAATATAGATATTCAAAACATCTGAAAACAATTAATTTGGATTAACAATTACAAAATTATGGTCTCTTGAAGACGATCCTTAATGGCCATTTTCTAGTTTTAAAAATAGTGAATAAAAAACTATGTAACTCCTAAACCGTTATTCGGTTAGATCTGAAATTTTTATAGTAGATCTAAAATTATATCTATTATTTATCATAATATTCCTAGAATCTCCAAAGATGAGATTTAATTCTATAAATTATTTTAAAGATAAAGGTATTTGGAATCGTATTTGAAACACTACTACAAATAAGGGTTGCCCCTACGGATTTACCCGTAGGGGCAAACCACTGCCCCTACGGATATATCCGTAGGGGAGAAAAAATACCCCGTAGGTGCAAGTTGAAGCCTTGAACTTAACCCTACGGGCAAATTCTTGCCCCTACGGATATCTGTGTAGGTCCTGTTGCCCCTACGGAGTAGGCCGTAAGGTAAAAAAAATTATATTATTTACGGTTTTTTTAATATATTAAATGTACCTACGGACATAACCGTAGGGCCAAGTACTACCCCCTACGGATATCTACGTAGGTACCTATCTGTAGGGGCAAAATAACAGGATTTCTGATATTTTTCCCCTACGGATAACGCCGTAGGGGCGAAGCAGTGGCCCCTACGGATATGTCCGTAGGGGCACTCCCAACCCCCTGGTACTGAAATCAGGGGGGAAATATCAGTTACTGTTGATATTTTGCCCCTACGGATATAGCCGTAGGGGCAACATGTGTACCTACGGATTAATCCATAGGTACATATTATCTGTATTTTATTTTTAAAAAAAGGGCTGCCTGATTTTTTCCCGCCCTGTGCACAATAATATATACATGAATCAAATATAAAATTAATCATCACACAACATATATCGCAGTATTCATAATCACATCTCACGCATATATATAATATACAAAAGAAACCCAAAAACTGAATATGATATAAATATAAACCAATATCAATATCGTTTCAAAATGTAGTACTATGTGTATGATATAAATAAATACATGTTTCAAAAAATAAGAACCGAAAAGCTACCCTAGTTCGGTCCAGCTCCACCTCTGAATAACGATAGAATAACGCGCGCCTGCTCCTCGGTCAATAAACTCTGCAATTCGTCACGAGCGGGAGTCTGAGTGGCCTGTGGAGCTGGCGATGTGGTCTGCGCAGCCGCCGTCGAGGTAGTCGCTTGCGGAGCCGCGGCTGCGGGAGTCTGAGCGGGCGGTGGAGCTATAGGAGCTGTCTGCGGAACCGCAGCCGATGTAGTGGCTTGCGGAGCCGCAGCCGAAGGAGATGCATGTGGAGGCTCGGCCAATATACCCTGTCGCGTCTGGACCTAACGTGTGTAATAAGTATGTAAGAACTGTGTATTATTCGAATTCGTATCATTATTAAGTTATTTCGAAACCCCGTTTGGATATCTAGTTTGTTGTTTATTTTAATTACATCTGTATGTATGATTAATCAAACTTAAGTCTAAAACCAAATAAGCTCAAGCTACATACTAATTATGGATATGTTGATATCTATATAATATGACATGATATTTTACTATAAAGTAGTATACATACCAGCATCTCCTTCAACTCCTGAACGGTGGCCCTCAAGCTCTCCAGTTCCTGATGGACACGTCGGTCACTGGAGACGGAGGAAGTAACCGCCGGGGTGGAGTCCAACCTCATATGGGCCCTGCTAGGGCCCAGTCCCCGGCCTCTCTCCCAACCTCCGTGGTGCCCTCCGTGTGCGGCGTCCAGAACTGGGGTCAGCAGCCTCGGATCGCTCTGTCCGATAAAATCGATCCCCGAGGCCTGGGCCTGCTCAACCACCCGCTCCTACACCCACATTAAGCAGTAAAGTATAAGTATAAAATTTAAAATTGAACCTTCCAAAAATAAAATTTCAAATTTGGGTAGAAAAAATATTTACACTTACGCAGTACTCCTGGGTAGCGACGACGGGATATCGAAGCTCGCCCGTGGCGGGATCTGTCGAGGTGCCGTGGACGGCAGGATATGCGGACAGCACGCTCGGTGTACCACCTGACGCCACGGTCCGAGATGTCTGCAATATTAGAAAGTAACTCTTAATATTAGAAAATAACTCTTAATATTGCAGAATATCACAAAGGTCGGTCTATTGTAATTTACCGATAACTCCATGGCTCGAGTAATGTTCCTCGAGCCACCTGTGTAAGTGAGGCGACCCCTCTTCGCCGACTTCCTGTTCTCTGTATTCTGAGCGGCCTATTTCTGCACAACGCATTAACATTTAGTTTTCTAATTAAGGAACACAAAGAAATAAATTATATCATAAATAATGAATTACATTTAAAATACATACATGTTTGCGTTGGGAGTCGAAATAAGCGCACAATAGAGGCCATGTCTCTACGTCGACCCTCGCAAACGCCGGGGTAGATAGGAGGGCCGCTCTCTCTGCCTCGGGGGTCGCCATCCACAGGGAGTAGCAGTCGGCCTTTAGCTCATTCCTGTTGTATCGGACCTTGGCCTGCATGTTCTTCATCAGGCTATTGTACAGAGCTCTGCCAGTACTTATTGCCAATTCTACCTTCTGCCAGTACTTATTTCCACATCTATCGCACGGACAGAGAATCTTCTCTATTATGTTCTTATTATGTGAGCGTGCAAATTCAAGGAAAGCAGCAACTCCTGCGACAAACTTAGGTTGCATACGTTGTTTCCAATCCACATACATCCAGTCCTTAACTCTGACATACTCATGGGCCATGTTAGACTGTATAACATATAAATTGTAGGTTATGCTGACTATATTGAGAAATATAAGAACGGGATAGTTACTGACAAAGGAGAAAATCCGTGTATATGCTTTGTGTGTGCGTTTGTCGTTGAAAAGAATAAATTATCGCACGTATGTTAACCGATAGACGGGGACTAAGTGGCGATTTTAGTTTCATATATGAGTATCGATGGAAATATGAAGGTTTCATATTATCATATATTGGTTTTAACCCGAACATCTCGAATCGCTCTCTAATTATGCGTTTGTTGTGTATTCTTGTTGTATGTGTGTGTTCCGGCTGTCGGGGGTAGGCTTCTATCCCATTAAGAATGTATAGAGCGAACGCCCATCACTTGTGCTTTCAACCGTTTCGAGTAAATTTCGGCAGCACCTCCCCACTGTTCTCCGAGTACACTGTAATAGAATAAATAATCATTTCAAAGCTGTGAAACAACGTTGAAATGCACATCTAATCTATCTTTGTACACGGAGAACCATCGGAAAGGTACCGACGAAATATCTCGAAACGGATGAAAACACAAGTGAATGAAGGCGTTTGCTTTATACATTCTTAACTTGTCCACACGGGACAAATCTATGGGTTACCATACGATTGAATTTTCTCGTCGCGTAGACTATACGACGGTTGTTAGTATCGAGCTATACTGTCCGATATTTAACAACCTTCGTATAGTTCTAGGTCACGACGAGCATCGCATGTATGTTAACCGATAGACGGGGACTAAGTGGCGCTTTTAGTTTCATATATGAGTATCGATGAAAATATGAAGGTTTCATATTATCATATATTGGTTTTAACCCGAACATCTCGAATCGCTCTCTAATTATGCATTTGTTGTGTATTCTTGTTGTATGTGTGTGTTCCGGCTGTCGGGGGTAGGCTTCTATCCCATTAAGAATGTATAGAGCGAACGCCCATCACTTGTGCTTTCAACCGTTTCGAGTAAATTTCAGCAGCACCTCCCCGCTGTTCTCCGAGTACACTGTAATAGAATAGATAATCATTTCAAAGCTGTGAAACAACATTGAAATGAACATCTAATCTATCTTTGTACATGGAGAACCAGCGGAAAGGTACCGACGAAATATCTCTAAACGGATGAAAACACAAGTGAATGAAGGCATTTGCTTTATACATTCTTAACTTGTCCACACGGGACAAATCTATGGGTTACCATACGATTGAATTTTCTCGTCGCGTAGACTATACGACGGTTGTTAGTATCGAGCTATACTGTCCGATATTTAACAACCTTCGTATAGTTCTAGGTCACGATGAGTATCGCACGTATGTTAACCGATAGACGGGGACTAAGTGGCGCTTTTAGTTTCATATATGAGTATCGATGGGAATATAAAGGTTTCATATTATCATCGAGTATCATATATTGGTTTTAACCTGAATATCTCGAATCGCTATCTAATTATGCGTTTGTTGTGCATTCGTGTTGTATGTGTAACATGATTTTAAACCATTGAGATCAAGATTGATAGAACTGATCATCCTACATTGCAATAGTATTCATCAACCAAAAACTATTATTGCAATAGCATTCATCTATAACAATCAACAATTAAAACTACAAATGTAGGATACTGATATCATAAGGCGTTATACGCAACATATGAATTTACATGACTAAAACTGTTAGTTATATGTATGCCCTAGAGGCCATTAGTGTACATTGGATGTATATTGTAGTGGATGCTGGGACATATATAGGGAGGACTTTCTTGCTCGACATGATAGTATGCTATCTGGTTACTCTTTACCTTAACGTGTACACTGATTGTCTCTCTGTTACATGTTGGTAAAGCCCTTAGGATGTGTACTTGACTACCTGGACTATGATGCGGATCATACTAGTGGGGACATGGTAGTCCATAAGTACATCCTTCAAAGTCCCTAGTCGTGGGTGTATCGAGACGGGGCATCGATATACCAGAGTAGACTAGCGTATACCTTCTCGACCCATACAGATGGGCGATGGATGATCCCATATCCATTGGTGTTTGACATCAGAGATGATATACGGGTGCTCAGTGGAGACTGGGTACACTGGACGGACTCGCCGAGAACTCCCAGATGGTATTATACCTTACGTCAGATGGCAGTTCTCTGGTGACACTGGTACAGAGTAGTCTGTTGACCCGAGATCGTCATAGAGTCTTGTGTGGTTCCCACTGTGCTTTGATTTCCACCTTACCACGTCCAAGAGGGCGTGCAAAACGGTGGTTTTTGGGTACAGTCCCGAGTCACATGGAGGCAATGAGCGATAGGAGGGGATTCTTCTCTCCCGGTATAGGGAGTTGATGTTGCGCTGTGTTCGATTGGCTATAACCGGAAATCCCTGGCCAGGGTTGCTGAGATATACTGGTAAGTGTTACCAGTAGTTTCTCGAACTGTTATAGACCTCATATCGACACGACTTATCAAGCTATTGTGGTCTAACGTTTACCACCCCTAGGCGAGATATGCGACATACCAGACGATCAGACCGGACTGTACGGTAAGTGTTACTGGTTGGATTCACAGGAGTGTGAGCGGGCTTGCTCGTCGATCTTCTGATCGCTCAATACCCGGGTGGCCGTTACGTTTAGCAGACCGCTTGCGGCTTGTGGGTGATTGATATGATCATCATCTGTTGCCGGCGTATTGACGAGTCTTTAGAGTCCTATACAGAGGTTTCCTGGCTCAAGCGAAACGAAATAGGAGCGCATATGAGATATGTGCGGGACCGAGAATAATGCGTGTATGTGATACCGTATTCTATTCTCGCGATGAATGTATCGATCTGGTTGTATGCGATATAACCTAGTTATCAAATTAAGGATTGATTCGATAAATCGATACATTGGATACTAGTCGGTTGTGTGCGACATGACCGGATCATTGAGTCAAGTGTTGATTTAATGATTTAATGTATAATTATATATTTGATATATTACTTTGCATTAACTAGTATTGGTTCACTTTAAATGGATTTTCTCACTTGAAGTTCACAAGTTGTATATGTGATATACTTTTGTGCACTTGATTGTATCATGTTTGATGATACATGCTTACTTGAGTTTGTGTAAAGATTAAACCATGGTTATTTAAATGGTTAGGGTTTTGTTTTTCATATCTATTTATTCATTTATTTATTTCTTTCTTTTTGGCAAAAGAAAAGAAAAATGGTGGCTTTCTTTGGATGCATGTTGAAGCTTCATGAAGCTTTGACTAAGTCACCATTTTTGTCTTCATGCTTAACCCTAACCATTGACCTAACCCTAGTTTATTCTCTACATTTGACCATGGTTGGATTATGATAAGTATTCATTTTTATTTTCTTTTGGAGATATACTTATCATAACATAATACTCATCTTCTTCTTCTTCTTCACATGAAGAAACCTTGCTCCATCAATGGCAACTTGAGCAAATGAGTGAGAAATCCAATTCTAAAGTGAACCCACCTCCTATTTCTTCATCCTCTACCTCTTTCCAAGTAGTATAGGGTGTTTTCTTCACAGGTTTCATGACTTGGTGAAGTGGGAGCTTGATCTTGTGATGCCTCGACGTAGATCATCTTCGGCATCGAAGCCGACGATCTTGCCCGCCCATTTCTTCGATGAAGCCGATGCTTGAGTCCGGGATTCGAGACGGACAGCGAGAGAAAGTCTACGTGGAGCTAAGGAAGTGGAGAACCGGATCTACAAAGGTTGTATTTCCGTTCACTTAGTTAAATATTTAACTAGCTTCTTTTTGTCGCCTAAAATTCTACTTAACGATCTAGTCTAGGGTTTCTCGGCACCGTAAAATTTGAAATTGGCATGGTTGATGCCTTGTGAGACCTCTTTAGTGTGCCTAGGAACCCTACAGTGGTATCAGAGCCTAGCTAGAGCCTTAGGCGATACTTAGACGATGTTAGAAACCCGATCGAACCGAAACCATAAACCCAAAATTGCTCTCTGTACTTTTTTGAAAATTGTGGATTTTTGAGAATTAAAAATATGCAGAAAATTCAGCAGAGAATTGTAAGAATTACTGTGAAGCCCATACCAATGATTCCCTTAAAGCGCGGCGGAACCGCGGCATTAGCATGGCTAATGCGGCGTTCCGCGGCCATTTGGTCTTTTCTTCAGTTAGTCTTTGCACAGTAATTCCTATATTTGGGTGCTGTATTTTCTGGGAATTTTTAATATTTATTAAAGAGTTGAAATTTCTGGGTTGTATTGGGGACTCGGTGCTTCGATCGGATTGTCTAATTTTTTCTGTGTGTTTTCCGGATAATTATTGAATATGTTAAAAAGTTCGACCGGATATAAATACCCACTTTTTCCCCTGCCGGGAAATTTCCAAGTGTTGGATTTTTCCTTGGTTTAAAGACGTTCTAAGTAGTGCAAGTAACTCGATGGACCCTCTAGAAGATAACAAACCTTAACTCGATTATGTGACCGTCTTGAACTGCCCTTTGAACCTTAGGGTTTGGGGCAGTACGGCGTGCCACATGTGAGGCGTTGGCTTGACCCTTCTACGGCTGGACCGTTGGTACTGAGGCATGAACTGGATGCTTTTAAACTTGTTTCATGTGTTGATCTGTTTTGGGAAAACTTGGGTGTTTGAATGTTCGATCGGAAAGTTTAACATTTTCTAATTATCTGGAATGGGATACAATAATTGGATTTCACAAATAGTTATGAGATAACTGAATGAATGTTATAAACATAGCAGTTTAGTCTCACTTGATCGGTTGCCACGGAATTTTGATGCGAAAAGTCCGTCGCAATCACGTAGCGTACGCGGATACTCGCCGGATAAACTTAATAGACAGTCTCACTCCATAGCCCCGACTAAGTGACTGTAGGAGAACCCCGTCGCCGAAAGCATCCGTTCGGGTGCTCGCGGCAGCGGTGTTCCGCCTTGGTGCACTTCGTCGACGGCGTCGGGGGTGCGGCCGCCTACTTAAGTTTGCGACGAGCATTCGATCAGGATGTCGGGAATCTTGCTGAATTGCCCGACTTGATATTGAAAAGAGTTTTCGATAATGAGACTAAAATGCGGGGTTTATAATTATTAGGCATGCGATGTCTAAGGAATTCATTTGGTCAGGCATACGATGTCAGAGGAGGTTGCGGATTCCAACTGTTGTAGTTTTACACTTTCTTTTCTGTGACCGTAAGTGTAATATGTGATATCGCCGGTTTCGTTGCTATATGTCAACGACAATTGGGATGCGCATATTTACTTACGTTGATGACATGTGATGTTATGTGTTGCTGGATATGTTATATTGGATCGTCGTGTTTGAATAGCCGGGGTTTTTTTTATGTGAGATGGGCGTTTTTCATTTTCATTCATGTAAAAACTTGTATGTAATATTCTTTTATTGGGGCACTTCCAGGTTGAGGAAGATGTCACCTTTTGTATATTATTTACTTTTCAGCACTAGGATAGACCCAAGGAGGAGGGCACAAGTAACCGGGTTCTGGAGTCCAGTGGGAGACCAACTCGAGGAGTCGAGTCCGGGTCTCCTAACTCTAGAATTGGTAGGGTTGCTTGCCGCTCTCGTAGGGGTCTAGGGGTGTGGGTTTGGCTATTCATCACGACCGTGGAATCCGTGTTTTATAATGGCTCGTATTGAAAACACGGACGTCCTAGTATATCCAATATTTCATATGATTCTTCTGCTGCGATATCTGTGATGTGATCATTTGATATGTTCTGTGATAAATGTTGTATATAGTATATATGATATATTATATAGACGTTACTTATGTTTTACACCCGCGCTAGCCCTGCCCCGCTCTGCCGTTAGTTACCTAACCTAACGGTGCATGAGGGGACATCGAGGCGAATGCGGATGGCATAAGTGTACGTCGTATTTATCTGTGATGTTTAGGTACTTAAATGATGGGACTTCATTAATGAGATTAATGAAATAAAAGAAACCTGAGATGTTGTAGAATCGAATTTCAAAAATAAAACAGGTAGCTACAGTTCTTGCTTTGCACAGCGGTATATATGATATATCCTGCACCTTATTCGATAAGGAAAGGACCGAGATCCCTTCACCGGGAGTGACTCCTTTAGCAATAACTGGCAGATGCTACACACTCGGTTTGTCTTTTGATTGCTTTTTAAGTGTTTTTGCTTTGCACAGTGTTATATATGATATATCCCGCACCTCATTCGACGAGGAAAGGGCCGACGATCCCTTCACCGGGAGTGACCCCTTTAGCAAAACTAGAAAAGCCTAAAAAACACTCCATTTCAAAATTCATTCGATCCTACAACGATATCAAGTTCATTACGCAATAGGTTTTCAGAAAAACCTGTCGTAGCCTTCCGTCATTTCAGATAAGTAGTTGTTAGTATTCGTGCTACGTTTGTTGGACTGCGTCAAGGCGTAGTGTGCGGTAGCTAACTAGTATTTATCTGCTTATGCATATGATGCAGATTGGATTAGGGTAGTCGTGCGACTTTGTTGGCCTGCGTCAAGGGTCGTGCGGGTGGGTTTAATTCAATCAAGAAATGACGGGTAGAACTTGACTAGCGGACTATGGTTTGTTGGCCTGCGTCAAGGTCATAGGACGCTAGGGGCAAAATATTATCGGGAATTTCAAGTGTTGAAATTTGCAATGAGATTGCATACCTTCTATGAGATAGTTGGATCCCGATACCCGCTGCGAGTAAGAGTTACTCCTGGGAGAGTTTTACACATTACAATTAGCCGATCAAGTAGGTGTCTAGAAAGGTGTCAACGGGGTTACGCCTCTGGGAAAACGAGGTTTACATTAATTAGGTTCGTGCGAAAGCACGGGGGACCTCCCTCAAAGTACCGACACTGGCCTGGCTGAAAGATTGGCGAACTTGTAGTGTGTAATTAATCCCGGCTAGTCTTTCCTTTTAGGGTTTAAAGGAAGATTTGATAAAAAACAGTGGGAGCCATCCTGATTAGATAAAATAATAACCAATCTATTCTTGCAAGAGCGCACGCTGAGTGTTTTCTTCTCTCTCTCTCTTCTGGTAGCGACCATATCACGCCTTAATCAAGATAATAATACGGATTATTGACCGAACCCGCTTGTTATACTGAGCTGGGGAATATTGGTCCCGCTCCAACTTATAATTGTTATAAGACAGAGCAGGAAATTGAGGAATACCAGATTTCCCGTGCCGCCCAAACGAAGAGAGTGCATGCTGATGCATCATCTTCGGGTGTGTTCATTACAAAGAACTGTTTCTCAGTATCCTCCGCATCCTAGGTATATGATACCGGATCAGGATCCCAGATGTGTAATCTGTTACATAGGGCTGCAAAATGGTAGAAAAACTGAGAACGGGTGATAAGTTTCATGAGGCAGAAAACGGGGCAAGTGTTGCAGCCAAGTTTGTTGGTCACTGTCACCCTGTATTGTAATACATTGATTCTGAACGAATGTTATTAGATACCGAACCTGATATACAAAATCATATCTGTCTCTTTATTAGTAAAGAAACGATAAAATTTTGTATTGTTGGATAATGTTTTGGACATTTCCTATATCAAAAGTTGATCGGTTCAGGCACGTTATCTAAAAGCATTAATGTTCTAAATCAAACTACAGTTCTTAGTATACAGAACACACACAAGAGGAAGAGTTCAGAAATGAACGGATCCTTCTTGAGGTATTATAGACTAGGTCATATCAATGCGACCCGACTAGTTGAAGTTACATATAGATGCATATTTAAAACAGTTTGAATTTACATCTTATGAAACTTGCCAGTCATGTCACAAACATAAAATGACCATAGCCCTGTTTATTGGAAACAGAGAAAGAGTTAGTGAACTCTTGGGATGATACATGTTGATGTATGTAGGTCCCCTGTCTACACATGCCAGGACTGGTTCTTTATACTTCATTACGCTCTCTGATGATCTCTTTAGATTCAGACATATGTTCTTGTTGAAACACAAGTCCGAACCTTTTGAGATATTCACAGAATATAAGTTAGAAGTAGAGAACCAAAATACGGGTATAAGCATTATGTCCTTTGATGAGATCAAGGAGGAGAATACTTGAGCACGGAATTCTTGGACTATTCTAAAGGAGAATGAGATTCTCTCTCAGCATTACTCCTCCGTATACACCATAGCACGATGGTATATCGGGGCGGAGCAATCACACCCTATATGATAAGGTGTGCTCTATGATGAGTACTACTGAGTTTCCTATTTTCCTTTTAAGGGGTTATGCACTTGAGAAGCTGCATACCTATTGAATTAGGTTCAAATCAAATCAGTTGCCTACCATTTCATATGTGATATGGAAAGGGAAGAACCCATGTCTTAAGCTAGTTAAGATTTGGGGTTGACCGGCCTATGTCTAAAAGTAAAATCCGGACAAGCTCGAGGCAAGGTCTGTTATGTAGAACTGGAAATGTTCCAGCCTTACAAACTGCAGCTGATGATTTGATAGAACCAAAGGATTCAGTAGATTCCAACGAACCTCAGCCTCTCCGCTGATCTAGTAGGGTTCCTCACCCACCTGGGAGATACTTCTGTTTCTCTATGACAGTGGGAGCGAGGAATGCATCATGAGATGATGACCCAACTAGCTTCGAGCTGGCCATCAGGAGTAAGACTCTGTAAGAATGGATGGATGCTTAGTGATCTGAGATGGAATCCATATACACCAACAAAGTATGGACTTTGGTTGCTATATCTGAAGGGTTAAATCCCCATCAGGAGCAAGTATATCTTGAGAAGATTACTTGGTGTAGATGGAAAAGTTGAGACTTTCAAAGCTAGACTTGTTAAAGGTTTTTGTCATCAACCAGGCGTGGATAATGATGAAACCTTTTCCAGTGCCTATGCTTAAGTCCATCCAGATCCTACTTGCCACGGCTACATACCATGACTACGATATCTGGTGGTTGGGTGTCTTGACTGCTTTTCTAAATGATGATTTGGAAGAGAGCGTCTATAAGTACACAGCCAGAGGGCTTCGTAGACAGTGGGAGCAGCGGAAACGTGTACAAGATGCTTTATTTGATAAAGCAGGCATCACGGAGTTGGAACATCTGTTTTGATGAATTAGTCAAAGAGTTTGACATCATCAAAATGGTAGATGAACCTTGTATAAACAAAAAGGTAGTAGGGAGTATGGTGGCAATCCTCGTAGAGTACGTGGATAACATACTCTTGATAGGGAAGGTGTTTCCTATGCTACGCTCGGTCGATCTCCGATTGTCACATGGATTCTCCACCTAGGATCAAAGTGATACCTCCTAAATCCTGAGTTTTCATCTATGAGATAGATCTAAATGGATGTTAGGATACTCACTAGTTGTAGTGAGATGGTATCAGTTGATCCTGGGGAAAATCACTGGAAGTGTTCCAGGGTGATAAAGACGACTGAATGTCAGTCACAGGTATTGTCCTTACCCTCAGTAAAGGGACGGTATGCTGGAAGAGTTCCAAGCTAAATACCGTGGCTTACTAGACGATAAAGGCAGGATACAACGCTACTTAAGATGCTACCAAAGATGCTGTTTGGGTGTATATTGGTTCATGAGATGAACTAGGTTTCTACCATTGTGTGATAATGGAAGTGTGGCTTTTGCCCGAGAATCCCGGTCCCATCAGTGATCCAGACATATTCTAAGGAAGTGTCACCTGATCGTGGAGATGGTTGATCTCCAGGGGATCGAGGTCAGGAGAGTAGACTCAGAGGACAACACGGTGGATCCACTCGCGAAGGCTTATTCCCAGAGAGAGACTTTTATGGGATGGTTGAGTATGAGATACTGCAACCACTGCTATCAGATGGCCCTAGTGCAAGTGGGAGATTGTTAGTTATATGTATGCCCTAGAGGCCATTAGTGTACATTGGATGTATATTGTAGTGGATGCTGGGACATATATAGGGAGGACTTTCTTGCTCGACATGATAGTATGCTATCTGGTTACTCTTTACCTTAACGTGTACACTGATTGTCTCTCTGTTACATGTTGGTAAAGCCCTTAGGATGTGTACTTGACTACCTGGACTATGATGCGGATCATACTAGTGGGGACATGGTAGTCCATAAATACATCCTTCAAAGTCCCTAGTCGTGGGTGTATCGAGACGGGGCATCGATATACCAGAGTAGACTAGCGTATACCTTCTCGACCCATACAGATGGGCGATGGATGATCCCATATCCATTGGTGTTTGACATCAGAGATGATATACGGGTGCTCAGTGGAGACTGGGTACACTGGACGGACTCGCCGAGAACTCCCAGATGGTATTATACCTTACGTCAGATGGCAGTTCTCTGGTGACACTGGTACAGAGTAGTCTGTTGACCCGAGATCGTCATAGAGTCTTGTGTGGTTCCCACTGTGCTTTGATTTCCACCTTACCATGTCCAAGAGGGCGTGCAAAACGGTGGTTTTTGGGTACAGTCCCGAGTCACATGGAGGCAATGAGCGATAGGAGGGGATTCGTCTCTCCCGGTATAGGGAGTTGATGTTGCGCTGTGTTCGATTGGCTATAACCGGAAATCCCTGGCCAGGGTTGCTGAGATATACTGGTAAGTGTTACCAGTAGTTTCTCGAACTGTTATAGACCTCATATCGACACGACTTATCAAGCTATTGGGGTCTGACGTTTACCACCCCTAGGCGAGATATGCGACATACCAGACGATCAGACCGGACTGTACGGTAAGTGTTACTGGTTGGATTCACAGGAGTGTGAGCGGGCTTGCTCGTCGATCTTCTGATCGCTCAATACCCGGGTGGCCGTTACGTTTAGCAGACCGCTTGCGGCTTGTGGGTGATTGATATGATCATCATCTGCTGCCGGCGTATTGACGAGTCTTTAGAGTCCTGCACAGAGGTTTCCTGGCTCAAGCGAAACGAAATAGGAACGCATATGAGATATGTGCGGGACCGAGAATAATGCGTGTATGTGATACCGTATTCTATTCTCGCGATGAATGTATCGATCTGGTTGTATGTGATATAACCTAGTTATCGAATCAAGGATTGATTCGATAAATCGATACGTTGGATACTAGTCGGTTGTGTGCGACATGACCGGATCATTGAGTCAAGTGTTGATTTAATGATTTAATGCATAATTATATATTTGATATATTACTTTGCATTAACTAGTATTGGTTCACTTTAAATGGATTTTCTCACTTGAAGTTCACAAGTTGTATATGTAATATACTTTTGTGCACTTGATTGTATCATGTTTGATGATACATGCTTACTTGAGTTTGTGTAAAGATTAAACATGGTTATTTAAATGGTTAGGGTTTTGTTTTTCATATCTATTTATTCATTCATTTATTTATTTCTTTTTGGCAAAAGAAAAGAAAAATGGTGGCTTTCTTTGGATGCATGTTGAAGCTTCATGAAGCTTTGACTAAGTCACCATTTTTGTCTTCATGCTTAACCCTAACCATTGACCTAACCCTAGTTTATTCTCTACATTTGACCATGGTTGGATTATGATAAGTATTCATTTTTATTTTCTTTTGGAGATATACTTATCATAACATAATACTCATCTTCTTCTTCTTCTTCACATGAAGAAACCTTGCTCCATCAATGGCAACTTGAGCAAATGAGTGAGAAATCCAATTCTAAAGTGAACCCACCTCCTATTTCTTCATCATCTACCTCTTTCTAAGTAGTATAGGGTGTTTTCTTCACATGTTTCATGACTTGGTGAAGTGGGAGCTTGATCTTGTGATGCCTCGACGTAGATCATCTTCGGCATCGAAGCCGACGATCTTGCCCGCCCATTTCTTCGATGAAGACGATGCTTGAGTCCGGGATTCGAGACGGACAGCGAGAGGAAGTCTACGTGGAGCTAAGGAAGTGGAGAACCGGATCTACAAAGGTTGTTTTTCCGTTCACTTAGTTAAATAGTTAACTAGCTTCTTTTTGTCGCCTAAAATTCTAGTTAACGATCTAGTCTAGGGTTTCTCGGCATCGTAAAATTTGAAATTGGCATGGTTGATGCCTTGTGAGACCTCTTTAGTGTGCCTAGGAACACTACAAAAACATGCATCAAAATATTGAAGTAGGGGGGCAGAAAAAAATCCTATTTGATTATCAAATGCATGGGTTTGTATGATTTATATGTATGTATTTGAGTGCTGCAATTCCGAAATTTGCTTTAACTTGTACGTTGCTTTATGTTGTTAATTTGATCATTTTTAAAATTGTAATTGGTTCTACACATAATTATTTCGTTATTGTAACAGAAAATTTTGTTTCTTTCGATATGAAACAGATACGATACACGATATGATAAATAAAAAAACGAAACACAAACCGTATCAAGATTTAACAACTTTGATTATGTCATATACGCGGGCCGATATTTTCATATTGGCCAATAGGCAAAAATAGATTGCGGTCTGGATATGGCATATTGGCAGATGTTACCTATATGCATACATGCATGTTGTCTCCCTATTTTTTCATAAATTAAACCAACTTTTCTATAAATGCTAGTAATTATTGGATACATTCAGGTTAAATGCATAGAGCTAGCCGTAATTTCCTCTACGGTAAACTTTCATCAATGCAACACTTTGGTTCGCCTAACTAGATCGCCATTCACAAACACAATCTATTTATATGGCATGATTTTATACACTTAATTTTACCACATTTAATGAAAATGAATCATTCATGATATGATACATGTATATACATCGATACCCAACCCCCAACCTAACCCCAGCCCCAGCCCAGCCCAGCCCCAGCCTAACCCTAGCCCTAGCCCCAGCCCTAGCCCCAGCCCCAACCTAACCCTAGCCCCAGCCCCAGCCCCAGCCCAGCCCCAGCCCAGCCCCGCCTAAACCTAACCTTAACCCCAGCGCGCCCCAGCTAAACCCCAACCCCAACCCCAACCCTAAGCCAAACCCTAACCCCAGCCCCAGCCGCAGCCGCAGCCGCAGCCGAACCCCAACCCTAACCCTAACCCCAACCCCGACCCCGACCGCAACCCCTGCCGAACCCCAACTCCAACCGCAACCCCAGACCCAGCCATGAACCCTAGCCTTAAATAATCAAAAATTTCTTTAATTTAGTTGAAGATTTACTAACCTGAACGGCGGTGGCGACGACCTGAACGGCGATGGCGACGACGAGAACGGTGGTGGCGACGAGAACGGCGGTGGCGACGAGGAGAACGGCGATGGCGATGACGAGAACGGGGCCGGCGATTTGGGGATTTTGTTTCGCGCGCGATCGAGAGAGGAAGAAAGAGAGCGTAGGCGATCGATCTGTGCCTTTATTAAATCGCTATTTAGTTGCCCCTACGGATTTGTCCGTAGGTCCTTGGTTTGCGGCTCCGTAGGGGAAAACACCAAATTAAGAATTTATATTTTTATTCTTGATCGTCTAGGCCCGTAGGGGCAACCTTTTAGCCCTACGGATTAATCCGTAGGGCCAACATAAATCTGCCTCTACGGATTTCAATATCCGTAGGGGAAACCCCTATTTTAGTAGTGAAAACGATAAAACCATGGTATTAATTTATAACTTTTTTTTCTTGTATGCAAAAGTAAATATAAATAATTAAAATTTCAGCGATAACTAACATGAATTAACATATATGAAGTAAACATATGATCCGGTCATGATTAACTGTCTGAAACAATACTACTTAACATGTTATCAACCATTGCATGCAAGATTTTACAACTAAACATATATGCTTTATTCCAACCATTTTTTAATTTAACAAAAAAACTTTATCATGAGACTAACTAGCTATCTCAAGATTCGGCATGATGGAGGTATGGTAAGAAAATGAATTTCAAGTAGAGAAAAGGAGAAGGAGAGAAGACTTACATGCACAAACCGGTATCGTCACCAAGTATGTCTATCCAACGATAGTGTCGCGTCGCTAGTGATACTTTCTTGAGAGCTTCTTTGTGTTCTTCTTTTAGAACTCTAGATAAAGAGAGAGAAGGGAGGGATAGAAAAATATGAGGAAGAAAGAGGAAGATAAATAAAGATTGTATAATAGTGAATTATCTTTAATAATATATGCATTTAACATGGGAATTAAAAGAGAACTGAAAGGTCACTATTCATTTTGGGAATGAAATGTCTCATTTATAAGTTATGAGAAGGATAAAAATGATAAAAAATAATTGCAAGAATAGGGATTTGAATATGTGACCTATGCAATAACAATTCAAGGAGTTAACCAATGAAATACAAGGTTGTTTATGCACATATTTAATAAGAATTAAATATATGCCGAATCTTGAAAAGAAAGTGGGCTTAGAAAAAGAAAAGAAAGAAATCAATTGAAATTGTCTTGGCTTGGGTTTTGGGATTTGAAAAATTATAGAATGGATAAAATAGATGAAGTGATAGAATAATATATTTACTAGAAAAAAATATAACAAAATTAAATAATTGCAATATTTTATTAAAGAAATAATACGCGAAGGTATATGAATTTTATGGTCATTACATTCTACCCTCTTTAAAATAATTTCTCCTCGAAATTACTTAAGAAGGATATGGTAACAGAATAAGGAAACTAGGTTAGGATAATATAGTCGCATTTCGTCATCACTCCATCAGTCGGTACTCTAATTGACAAGAGAGTAAGATTGAATGTAAAAGATGGTCAAAGAGATACAAGGAGACACATAAATGAATTTCAAGAGAGAAAGAAGTGATCTTCAAGAAAACCAAATGAAGGAAGTGAGATAGATTCGAATATAGCGAGTCATTACAGTCCGCCCTCCTTAAAAGAATTTCGTCCGCGAAATTCTCTCGAGAGGTACGTCGCAAAGTTACGGGAAATGCTAAGGATGATATTTTCAAGTTTCGTCGATCGATGATCTAACCAACTGAGCTAATAAGCCTAAAAGATACAAGTAGAAGGGTGAACTAGAGTTAAGAATTCAAAAGTCGAGAGATTGAATTCAAGGATGTAAAAAGTGAAGATAGATTTAAGGAATAAGATGAAATTCAAAGGAATTGAAATCCAAGAAATGTAAAAATTGTTAAATTTCATTAATTCTTGTAATATATTGCTTATGATGTTCATGCAGAACTGACCTGCATGGGCCACCAACAAAACCTGTCAAGCCCTGCTTCCTAAAAGAGTGGTAACAACACGTGACGAGGCCCGCGACATATTTATTCCGAGAAGGTCATTTCTCGAAATAAATATGCTAAGCGTGTATAAGCAAGATAAAGTAACAAGAATAAACAAAAGAATGAAATCCAATTTTGATTTATTACATTCAAGATTTACAATTGACAAAATATCTGAATACAAGATACAATAACATGATAAGACTTAATAAGGAGGCATATATAAATAAGCTGAAATGAAATGAAATGATGAATGAAACTAGATGTCCAATTGTGATTCGAATTGGTTGTACTCCTCTTCGACCGCTTCTATCTCCTCTGTCTCAATACCAGCTAACGAACATTTTAAGAAAGAAAGAAAGATGGGTGGAATGCCCGTCAGCGAACTAACGCTCGGTAAGTCCCCAAGAAGATGGTGTGATATATATATAAATGAAATGCACTGTGTAATGTGATATATGGTATAGCATTGATATAAATTATGAATATGTAAACAAGTATAGTAGCGTGCATGGTAATGTGTATGTCAACTATATCAGCATGGCAAACAAGTATAACATAGCCGTGGAGTGTAGGTATAGTGAACATGAAGTGAATGTAGGTGTCCTAAAAGGTCTCTACAAATTAATCTATCTTAGCATCAGTTCAAGTGTGAATATCAACCAATCTTAAGAGTATTCTCGAACCCAAGGCTACCATCCAGGAGTAAGAAATCACGAGCCCAAAATAGCGGGACTTCAATTGTTATTGAAGTATTCCAAACCCAACAAGCTATCATCCAGGGGCTTAGAAACACGGGCCCTTATTCGTGAATTCTTGATGTACCGTTTCAGCCCGGTACTACAGCGATATGATTTGTACCATTTCAGCCCGGTACCACAGCAACATGATTTATAGTAATGAGACTCATGAGATTCCATTGGATTTATACTTAAACTATCTCAACACTCCGTGTATATTAGTCTATGATTGAAGTTACAAGTCTTGCCTGAATCCATGAATACATAAGAGAGTGCAATTCAAGTATTGAGTCGAGTTCAAGTGTTCATGTATTCATGTCAAGTGTTCATATCAAGTCATTATGTATTCATGGTTTGGGTCAAGTCGAGCTATGTATACAATAGGTTTATTTCAAACATATAATATCTAATTATGTATTCGTGTACATACAACAATTCAGAGATTAGGGAAAAAAATAAGGTATACATGTTCGAATATTATGAATTGAGGTAAGTACATTATTTAAGTAACGGCCATAAACAATACTGTAAAGAAATGTTATGTACGACTAATTACTCAAGTCAAACGAATGCGGAATATAAACAGAATTATAGCTCTAGGTGTTGTGCATGCATGAGTTCCAGTTGCAACTAAATACGACTACCAGTTTGGGAGATATACCCATTTTCGTTTTGTCGCGCAGAATAAATCAGAATCTGTCCAGCACCGTCACATATTTTTAAAATATAGATTGGATCAATTTCCATCAGCTTTCAGGTTAATAAAATTATTATAAACTTGTAGGTATTTCGGTGTATATATCCAAACAATTAAGGTTCACGCGATTTAGACTCCTGAAGCTCTAATTACGATCATTTTAATGTCATGGTTTAAAACAAAAATTCAGATTTCTAGACATCAGCTATATATTGTATTGCAAAGCCTATATCAGATTGTTTTATGCATTTCTAAGTAATCTAATATACAGAAAATTATATCTCTATCAATTGTTCATGTACACATCTAAATTTTGTCATGAAAGGACATCGGGAGTTTGAGTTATGTCCTATTTAAAAACAATATGCGAATAATGACAGATTCTATCCAGATTCGTCGCTTAATATTGTAACATAGTTTTCTATACTTTACTTCGGTTTTCAGTAAAAACTTAAAACTAAGAAAATCTCTATCTTTCAATATAGATATTCAAAACATCTGAAAAAACTTAATTTGGATCAACGATTATAGTGTTATGGTCTCTTGAAAATGACCCTTAATGGCAGTTTTCTGGTTTTAAAAATAGTGAATAAACAATTACGTAACTCCTAAACCATTATTCGGTTAGATCTGAAATTTTTATAGTAGATCTGAAATTATATCTATTATTTGTGCTAATATTCCTAGAATCTCCAGAGATGAGATTTAATTCTAAAAAATTATTTTAATGATAAAGGAATTTGGGATTGTATTTGAAAACGATAAAACCACGGTATTAATTTATAACTTTTTTTCTTGTATGCAAAAGTAAATATAAATAATTAAAATTTTAGCAATAAATAACATGAATTAACATATGTGAAGCAAATATATGATCCGGTCATGATTAACTGTATAAAACAACAATACTTAAAATGTTATCAACCTTTGCGTGCAAGATTTTATAACTAAACATATATACTTTATTCCAACCATTTTTTAATTTAACAGAAAACTTTATCATGAGATTAACAGTTATCTCAAGATTAACATGACGGAGGCTTGGTAAGGAGATGAATTTCAAGTTGAGAAAAGGAGAAGGAGAGAGGACTTACATGCACAAGCTGGTTCGTCATCAAGCTTGTCTATCGGACGATAGACTCGCGTTACTGGCGAGACTTTCTTGAAAGATTCTTTGTCTTCTTCTTCTAAGACTTTAGATGAACATTGAGAAGGGAGAGGTAGAAAAGTGCGAGGAAGGAAAAGAAAGAGGGAGACAAATAATGATGGTGTAATGGTGAATTATCTCTAATAACATATGCATTTAATATAAGAATTAAAAGAAAAATGAAAGGTCACCATTCATTTTGGGAATGAAAGTTCTCATTGTAAGTTATGAGAAGGAAAAAAATTGATAAAAAAAATAATTGTAAGAATGGGGATTTGAACATGTGACCTATGTAATAATAATGTAAGGAGTTAACCAATGAAATACAAGGTTGTTAATGCACATATTTAACAAGAATTAAATATACATGTCGTACATTGAAAAGAAAGTGCGCTTAGAAAAAGAAAAGAATAAAATCAAATGAAATTGTCTTGGCTTGGGTTTTGGGCTTTGAAAAATTATAGAATGGATAAAATAGATGAAGTAGTAAAATAATATATTTACTAGAAAACGAAATATACCAAGAATAAATAACTGCAATATTTTATTAAAGAAATGATACACGAAAGTATAGGAATTTTAGGGTCGTTATAAACGTACCCTTGCACGTTTAGAGAGTCACTCCCGAAGCATAAACAATGACTAGATATACCCCTAAGATATCTTAGAATCCACTTCACCGCATTCCAATGCTCATTTCCCAGATTTTTCATATATCGACTAACAACTCCCACTGCATGTGCAATATCAAGTCTCATACTTACCATTACATACATCAAACTCTCCACTGTAGAAGCATATGGTACTCTCGCCATCTTGTCCTTCTGCTCTTGAGTTGTCGGGCACAGCCCCTTCATGAGTTTGAAATGCCTCGCTAAAGGCGTACTCACCAGATTTAACTTGTCCATGTTGAACCGTTTCAAAACGTTCTCAATGTAGTCTCTTTGCGATAATCACAGCTTCCGCTGCTTCCTATCTGCAACGATCTTCATACCCAAGATTTGCTTTGCCGCTCCCAAATCTTTCATAGAAAATTTCTCAGCCATCATCTTCTTCAAACTTTGAATCTTCTCAAAACTCGGACCCACTACAAACATGTCATCCACATACAATGACAAAATAATGTAGTCTCTGCCCTTGAAATTTTGAACGTAGACTCAGTGATCTGATCCACTCTGAACAAATCTTGTCTCTAGCATGAACTGATCGAACTTGAGATACCACTGTCTAGGAGATTGCTTGAGGCCATACAAGATCTTTCGCAGCTTACACATCATATTCTCGTACTCCTTCACCTCGTATCCCGTGTAAGTGTATGGTGCTCCTTGCCATGACTACTACGGCTTTGCGGAATCCAAAACTTTAAAATCTTGAGCACTACACACTTGAAACCTTAGAATACAAGCCCAAACACTAAACTAAAATACACTAACTAGAGGTTTAACTACTAGATTAGTATAATAACCTTTATAGACGGTCGTTCGAGTCTTGAAAGGTTCACTCTTCAAGTTCCTTGGGTTGATGGAACAAGCTCTCGAAGTCGAACTTCCCGCGTCGAAGAAGATCCACCCGAGGATGCTGATAAAAGCGATAGCTTCACCGAAACAACTAAAAATCGAGTTTTTCTAGGACACAATGCTTAGAGAGGTGTAGTTTATAAGCAAGATGCTCTCTTTTTATCTCTCAAAGCTCAAGTGAACTAGTGAGGAAGAAAAAGAATGAGATGGCAACTCAAGAAAATATCTCACTTGATGAAAAACTATCTAAAAATATCCTCACTCTCTCACTCTTATCTCTTCACACTAAATACAAATAAGTGGGTGGGCTAGTGACTCACTAGGGTGAGTCACAAGCCCCCACACTTCTTGAAGAAATGTGAGAGAGAGAGTAGAGAGAGGCCACCTGTTCATATCAGAAAATTGCATTTTAAGACCGCTCATTCTTTATCTATTTTATTTTATATCGGTACTATTAAGCAGTGTCTGTTCAGTAATACAGATTACAGTTATCCGTGACAAAATAATGGAAATACATTCAAAATCACAGGTATTACAATTGTGAGCTGATACTGCAACCAGAACCGCAAACCGACCGATACTTCATAAGTTTCTTTGTGCAACATGCTTCTGTACACACTTTTTATCTAAATGGACCAACACAATACAAGTTGTACATAAGTGTGCACTAGGACCTAGGGGGGCTGCCATGGCACACACTCATGATGGCTAGGAGCAAGTTGGGCATGAGAAGTGATGGGTGTTTAATGCATAAAGTGTTGATGTGATTCATAGCTACAAGTTTCCCTCCAAGCCCTGAGTGCATCCAAAACCATTACTGAGAAAACAAACTGCACCAGAGTGATATTGAGGACAACACGAGCCAACACAAAAAGCACGAGACCAAGCCCTCGGATTTTGGCCGAGCCCATGCTCACCAAAACCGAGTTGGCCGGCCCAATCAGCCCCAAATGCCCCCAGTTTCTCACAGTCCCTCCCTTGTTGCCACGTCAGCTTATTTTTATTGTTTGTTTAATTTTCTTTTGAGCCTATAAATACAGAACCAGTGAGCAAGCGAGAGGGGTCCAAGTTTTGTTAAAAATTTCATACACTTTGTAACTCTTTTTGTTTTCTTTTTGGTTCTCTTGTACATAGCTTAGCTTTCCCTTGAGTTCATGGTCTTCTCTTGATCTTGCAACCTCTTTAGTGAGCTTGCAAGTTTAAGATTTGGCTATTGATCTCAAGGTTGTATCTTGGACATAATAAAGATATCATTTTGCACACTTGGGTTCCTAGTTATTCTTGCTCTTTTCATTCTTGCTATTTTACTTTCTCTTTTATTACTTGCTTTACATTTTTGCAATTTTTATTCTTGCCTTTACTTACTTGCACTTTAAATTCTATACACTTACTTACTTGTAATGTTTTCTTTTCTTTTCTTTGTTCTTTTCTTTGCTCTTTTTGGTTTGTTATTGTAATGTTTATGAATATGTGTTGTTAGGCAAAAAATACGATATTGTAAGTTAACGTTCCGTTTCTCATTTCCTTTTCCCGTATTTTCCATTGAACTCCGTCCAAAGTTTACGCAAGCGCTCCGTTAGGCACCCTACCCTACTAAGGTAACGGTGATTCCTAACCGCGACCGGTTACGTTCGGTTTGGCCAGAGGCGAAAGCAAGAGACAAGAACGGACGGACAAGGATCAATAAGCCGGATTTCTAATACCGTGCTTAAATCCCCTAATCCACGTTGTTGCCAATTGTTCTAGCTTCAATCGTTAAGTTCGGCTCAAAGGTTTTAGTGCGGATTTCCTTAGCTTACACTATTGTATCTTTTCCTAACAACATTATACTTTGCATATATACACATAGGATAGATAAGAACAATTTCGCCTACCCGCATTAACTCGTTACGACAAGAACAATAAACGCTATGTCTCCCTACGGACGACCCGTGGTCATCGCGGGTAGCTGCAAAGCGACACCATCCTTATCGCGGTTTAACTTTAGAACTCTTAAAACTCGACACCCCAAGAGCGTGCAATCAAATGGCGCCGTTGCCGGGGAGACGGTAACGTTTTTATTTTTGTTATTTCGGGTTAATCTTGTTAATAACCATCTAACACTTTTCTAAAAACAGCATACAAATTTCAAAAAAAAAAAAACAAAACCAAAACAAAAATTACACATCTAACCATTTTTGTTCTCTGGATTTCGTACCTGCTATCACTCTGGCTCTAAAATAAAAAGATAAACAATACCAGTGAGATATTACTTGAATAGTGCGATCACAGAAGAAGTTTGGAGCCCAATCTCTAAAATCAAACCGGTGATAACCCCTCAAAAACCGAGCTCGCCGGCCTATTCACTTCATTTTGCCTCCAAATTCTCCTTTGTGCTCCAGTGTTCTGGTTTTGTCCTATTTGTATTGTTTTTTTTATATAATTTTTAGTGTGCAGGTATTTGGGCATTCGTATCGCTTTTCCGCACTAAAATCCATTTTTTCCGACATTTCAGATTTTTGCGGATTTGCGAATGGCTATTGTAGGGAGAAAAGTGTACATTCCAAGGTAAGGAGATTCCGAATGTAACATTTCAGAAAAATAAAATATTATTTTTTGGGAATTTTTATAATTTAATATTAATTTTAATGAATATTTTAATATTTCGGTATAATTAAATACCGATAAATTGGGAAAAATTTGGAAAATTATGGAAATTACTAAAAAGAGGGTACTTTATGTGATTTATGCAAATTATGAAATTTTATGATTTATTTGACACTATTTTAGTGCTAACCGCGATTAAAAATCGCTAATCGGGCTTTAAACGTGTTTTGTGCACATGACATGCACATGTCATTTTTAACACTTGTTACATTTTTTTCCATAGCATTTCTTCATGATTCATGCATTGCTTTTTGTTTTGGGTTTACTATTGAAGAGAGAAGAAAAGAAAAGAAAAAGAAAGGGAAAACATTTAATATTGTGCATAGTGTGAGGTATGGGCATAAGAGAGAGTGGTGAGGGGGCCAAACTTGGTCATAGCTTTGCCTCCTTCATTATTTCCTCTTCATCTCCTCTCCTCTTCAGCTCATGGCTGAACCTCATCTCCCTCTTCATCAAACCCTCACAAACACCTCATTTCCCCCATCAAAATCCCATCTCCTCTTCACAAAAAGGATGCATGAGCCCACTAGCTACACATTGGATCAAGGAAGCTTGCATTTTGGACACTTGGGATAACTAAAGAATTTTCTTGAGTTGCCAAAAGAGGTATTTTCTGGACCATTAGCTTAGTATTCCCATTGCTTTTACATCCATGTTAAATTGGAACCGATATTGAATGGTTTGTGGGACTTTGGAAATTCTAGTTAGGGTTTATGGAATTTTTGAGTTGTGATGTGGAATTGAGCTCAGTAGAGGCCACACAAACCTCCTAGTGCTAGAACTCAGACATAAATCAGAGACTAGAAACCCAGAATACGGATTTAGAAATCCGATATCGGAAGAATTATGGATTCTGTGAGTGTATTATAAAATCTGCTAACACCCGGAGCCTCTGAAAATTATTTTGCAATCATAGAGTGATGTGCAGGCAACCTAGACCCTATACCCAAAACCCTAGCCCCTAACCCTTTAACCTGGCCGCAGATTTAATCCTTCTGGCCGCAATTTCCGGCCAGAGCATGGGATCTGTGATCCGTGTTGGTTCTGTAGCTTTATCTCTAGTAAACTAGACCCTTAGCATATGCAATTTTGGCTGATTTGACCTAGGGTAGAATCTGGGATCATTTTCTTGTGTTGGCGCATTGTTTTACGACTTGTTTTAACATGGATTTTGGTATTTGATAATTCATTTCTGTCGGGCGGATTTTTGGTCGTGTTTGCATGCAAGGCTATAGGTTTTTACCTATGAGCGTAGCGTGTGCCGTTTTTGGTTTTCCGATGTGATTTTGATACGCATTTGCGATTGGATTATATGTGTAGGTACCCCACGTGATGTCGAGACGTTGATGTTGAAGATGGCGACATCGGTATCGGCACACAAGAAGCAATGTGAGTAGATATATATCTACGCGGGAAGTCGGGTGGATGGCGTATAGCACCCCCGCAGTTCGATGTATAGTATGCTATAAATATATACTATACATATATGATATCTTTAGTGAGTAATGGATATATATGTGGTTTATGATACATGGATGATATTCAGGATATGGTTAAATGAACATGGAATTGTAGTGTTACTTGCGAAACCTTAGAGTAGTTGCTGCACCCACACGCACACACACTTGCATACATTCATTCTTTTACATATGCGTATATGGAGATATGTATATATACACATGGGTATGGGACTATGTGTACATATACTGGATTATGAGGATAGTACTTGGGATTGGAGATGAGTCGATGAGATTAGGCTTGAGGCCGTGAGATCGGTGATGTGACAGGGTTCGTATTTGAGATACGACATGATGTTTAGTGGGTCCTTTGACGTGGTGTTTTCATACACACACATGCATACATAGATAGTATCTGTACTGTACTAGACGTAGATCAGTACCCCGGATCATGATATGTGATAAAGAGGATACCAGACGAATAATGTGATGAAGGTGATATTTAGCCCGTACCCAGATTTAGGATGCCGTACTACGGATTTACCGTACGAGCCATATTGATGATAGATCCGCACTCTTGACTTGAGAATGACATGTTATAGATATTGTATCGTATGGGATACTTTTGAGGCGGGATCACCGACAGTTATATATATATATATATATATATATATATATATATATATATATATCGACTCAGATGTTAGGCACTTTCCTTACCTTTCGATCAGCCTATTTAGTTTGGCCCTGTAGTGTACTTGTAAATGATAGATTAGACTCGATTCATACCTATTTCAAAAACTAACGAATCGTGTGTATTTTAAAGACGGGACAAGGGATTCTACGGATATTTCAAAGGACGTATCTTTTCTTAAAAACACCGCAGCCCTTATTTTCAAAACACCATGATTCGTGTTATTTCAAATGACACCACTGTATGACTCATATTTATATAAATGCAGATTAGTTATCATTGTGTTTATCATTCAGCTCCCGCACATTATTGTTGTTCGCTTCGCATCACATGCTTATATTGTGTTTTCATATACCATTATTGATACCATGCTGTCAGGACACCAGCACCATTACCGATGATGCGTATGTTCCACGTACACTTACTTGCCGGCTCACACACATCATCATCGGTAATTGCCATGTCACGTACACTTTAGAGGATACTATTTTATTGACATAGCCTGTTGGCTGATAGTTTCGACATGATATTAGTGTACTTGCCTTATATGCCAGTTTAGACATTGCAGTTATTACTTGCTACTTCATGCATATTATTATTTACTGTTGTGCAGTATTATGGAGTTTTATGCCTATATTCACTGTTTACGTGCTATTGATGATTGGATTTCGGATTTTCATGAGATTTCCTGGATTTGGGAGAAAACCGCAAGAATATATATAAATTTCTTTTTCTCTCTCTCTTTTTAAAATAAAAACTGCGGTTTTCTCATGATGTATGAGTCGTCCACCATGATGTTTTCTCGGTTATGAGATATATTTCAAGACCCAATTCGAGGAGTTGGATGAACCGTCTGCGGGTACAAGGTGGACCCGGTAAGGTACCCCGGGGCAAGAAGTTCGAGTACTAGACGATGAGCCTGGCAGGGGAAGACTGCCTACCGGTAATTTTACCTGATGCATCGGATATCCGGAGGATACCGTTCGTGGTCCTGTGATTGATGTTAGGGGCCGATCCGTACTAACGACGCCCTAGATAATGATATTGAGACACTGAGATTTTATGATATTGAGCTATTGAGATTTGATGATACAGGCCAGTCCGGATAGCCGGAGCCTGAGATATTGTGATATTGGGATTTATGTTTTGTGTCGATACTAGACACTGTTTATGCCGATTTCATTTATAATACCTCGTTTTAAATATAAAGAAATCTCACTAAGTTATGAAAGCGGTTTCTTCATTTACATGTATTCTGTTTTCATACATTCATACCTCATTCATATGATATATTGCTACCTGAGGCACTGACATGAGCACATGGGATTACACTTATGTATAGATGGTCACATTTGCCACCTTTTCATGCTTCAGACTTTATCATTTGAGGATTATATATATTGATCGTATGACCTAGGATTGCGTCATACATGTGATTTCTGCTCTGTGATGTTTTCTACCCACAAGTTTGCAACTCACCCCCGTTGTGCCACAGTTTCTTGCAGGTTTTGCCGTACAGGGTTCGTTACGGCTTTGCTGGCACACTGCTTCATTTCCGGGTGATTTTCTTTGGTAGGTGGGTTCACTTGCATCGTGACCACCATTATACCTTGTATATTATTTATTTCAGTTGTATCTAGTAAACTTCATCAACCAGACATGTATTTATTTCAGAGATAGAGACCAGTGATGTGTATTATTTCGACCTTAGAGTCGCGCGTTGTAGTATTATGGATTTCATGCTGTTTTGAGTTTCCTTTTCAGTTTTGATCCTCGCCCTTCGGCGTTGTATATTATATTGCTTGTGTGGTTGTGACCGTCGTTTGACGAAGAGCTAACTCCCGCTTGGGGATGCCTTTTTATTAATGTATATATTTATCATGTTGTACGCTTTTGGGGCCAGTATTTACAAAGGAAACTCTGACGAAATTTTCAGAAAAGACATTGTGGTTTTAAAAATACGTATTTCGGCTTATGTTGTTAAACTTCTGGCTTTAAAAATTGGTTTTTCCTTCACTCTACTACTTTACTTGGTTTGGATTTCTGGGTTTAGGCTTACTTAGATTACGTACGCCTCGAGACGTTTTATAATTTAAGTGCCGGTCATGTTCCGTACTTTTCGGGTCGTGACAAAGTCGGTATCAAAGCGTTGGGTTTTACATTCAGAGTGTAGGATGACCCTGGTTGATGGAGTTGGTCGCTTGAGTAGAATGACGTACCGTACGTATGTTCCGCGACATATTTACGATACGCTACTCCACTTAAGAAGCCTTAGGATGTACATTTCTTTGCACAGTATTATATTCATTCTTGATTTAGCCTCATCGGTACCAGTTATGGTTTTGTTACTACGGTTGTACGGGCACAGATAGCTACGGCTAGAGTTGCGGTCAGCATGAGCTCGTCACGAATGAGGACTGACCAGGGAATAATTCCGGCGACATACGATTGCAGAGATGTATCTTTTTATTGTGTTTTCGCGCCACGAGCGTTTGATGGATCGCTGTATGAGATTTCTCGGACGTGCAGATTTGCGCCAGAGGATTGAGCCACTGATAGAGGCCAGCCAGAATGTGATGATCATGGAGGTGTCGCTTGCTCATGATGATTGAGGCACTGTTCAGCGTGCAGATGAATGAGCCAGTTGCTGCTGCGAGCGACGAGATTTTGCCCCAGATGTTGGAGCTATTGCAGTACGAGTTATACTAAGAGATGATAGAAGGTCTCTAGTCACCGAGGATGAATGACTGGGACATATGGTTCGTTCGCTTACCCCGATGCGAGGTCATCAGATAGATTGATTCCAGCTAGAGACGGCTTCACGCGGATACGTTGAGAGTTGACAGAGGCGATCGAATGTCAGAAACCCATATTCCAAGTTTAAAGTATTCGGAAAGACATGCAGGCAATTCTATGGACCCTCTAGAAGAATGAAACCCTAACTCGATATAATGACCGTGTGAAAGCCTTTGAACCTTAGGGTTTGCGGCAGTTCCGCGGCGCCATTAGTGAGGCTTGGGTTTGCCCTTCTACGGATGGTCCACCGATGCTGTGGTATGTACTCGATACTATTAAACTGTACACAAGATGTTGAGCTCTTGGGGGATTATGAGGTTTTGACGAATCGATCGAATGGTTCGACTTCTTTCGGATGCTATGTGGTGAGATGCATTTCTTGGGAGACTCCAGATATGAGTATAGCCGTTGGAGCACAGTCCATGTATCCATGGAGGGACGAGTCCGGAGCAGTCGACATTAGATAAAAGTGGAGTAAGAGGTTCGTACGAGATCTTGATGAGACGACGTTCCACTCCGCCGACATCAGAGATGTGATACGCATGCAGATGCGTTGTATATGGATATATCTTTCAGAAGGAATCGCGATGAGTATGCAGCCGTTCCGGAACAAGAAACAGATTTAGTGAAGGGTGATAACTTCCGGACAGTTCGGCAGAGACGAGATTTGGGAGAGACCTCGACAGGACCTTTCTGGAATAAATTGCAAGAAGACTTGGACCCAGGAGCGGTCATATTGCGCACACCAGCAGGCCAGAGTTCGGCATCGTTGACGGGACATGTCATGAGTGACTACGACAGTTGGCCAGAGATTCTTAGAGGATGTGCTTGAGCGGGACTATTCCGCCATACTTGATTTTGGTATTTTGGGAAATCTATTCGCATGATTGAGTTTCATGATATTTTTTTTCATGCACCATGGTTGCACCTACTGGGTATTTATATTTTATGCATAGTTATTGCACTTGAGAAATGCTTTATACACCGTTGTGTTGATTTATGATTTGTGTGCAGTCATCGCACTTGATATCGGTTTTGTGCCTTGGTTGCACATGCTTATGACTTCATGGATTTCATACAATTGGATTGATTTTGTGCATATGGTATGCACTTGATTTGGTTTTGCACTCGGTATAGCTTACATGTGCTTGCAGTGCAGTGATACGTATTTTGTGCACTACAGTTGCACAAGACTTAGATTTGATGTTATTTGAGGTATTGATTTTGATTTCATGCCTATGCTATGCACGTGATTCGACTTATGCTTTCGGCATAGTTTTCATGCCCTTTTAGTGTTTTGATTTGCTTTTGTGCACGCTGATGCGCATGGTTGCAAGATTAGATACCACGGTATACCTGATTTGGATTTGGATTTGAGATGTGTTTTATACAGTCGATTTCGATTGTGATACTCGATATTTGTTTTGTGCACCTGATTGGATTCTTGCGCATATTTGACGCGCTTGGATTAGGTTTTACGCATGTTCGGCGCTTGATATTGGATTTCGTGATTTCGTGCATGTTGGATGCATATGAGTTAGATTTTATTCGTGCATGATGGATGCACCTGATTTGGATTTTTGCGCATGATTTGAGATGCGATTTTGGTGCACACCAGATGCACTAAATCGAGATTCTTCGTGCATGTCTGATGCACCTGATTTTGCTGTCAGGCACACACGTTGCCTCTGACAGGCATTTCGTGCACACCCGTTGCACTTAGATGTGGTTTTGTGCACATGTTTGGCACATTCATGGATTTTGATTTCCGTGCTCACCAGACGCACGTAGCATTCATATGCGCATTTTGGGATTGATTTCTTATGGAGCAGTACGTTTTTATGATGTTTATTATTGTTTTCGTACTGAGCTGGACTAATCAGATGACGGTACCTGAGTATATTTTGCATGCATTGATAGATATCGAAGGGATTTCCAAAAAAGAGAGCTATAGTCTCCGTATTTACCTACGTGTCTAAGATGACCCGAAACGTTTAAAACAAGGAAACCCTTCTAAATTGTTTTCAAAAACGGCGGGACGCGCATATTAAACAAAGGATATATATATAGAGTTATTTTCTTACTAGGGACGTCCGCCACTGTGCAGTGTTATGCGCATCGCACAGTGACTTAAAAAGGTTTGGGTTAGATGTTTACATATATAGTGTTGGAGTATATCATATTGGTTTACGTATTGGATTTAGACATTGATATCTTCCCTATGACTCCGATGATTTCGAGATACTTGACGGAGTTTTGTTTTTGAGTTATCTGCTCATTGTTCATGCGCACGCATTGCGCTATGACGTGTTTTATGTATTGATGGTTTCGGGACCCCGACGGCTTAGTCTTTTACTGAAATGTTTTAGTATTGAGGGGTTTAAAATTTAAATTCGGGGTCCGAATTTCTTTAAGAGAGGAAGATTGTAACATTTCAAAAAATAAAATATTATTTTTTGGGAAGTTTTATAATTTAATATTAATTTTAATGAATATTTTAATATTTCGGTATAATTAAATACCGATAAATTGGGAAAAAATTGGAAAATTATGGAAATTACTAAAATGTGGGTACTTTATGTGATTTATGCAAATTATAAAATTTTGTGATTTATTTGACACTATTTAGTGCTAATCGCGATTAAAAATCACTAATCGGGCTTTAAACGTGTTTTGTACACATGACATGCACATTCAATTTTAACACTTGTTACATTTTTCTTCATGGCATTTCATCATGATTCATGCATGGCTTTTTGTTTTGGGTTTACTATTGAGGAGAGGAGAAAAGAAAAGAAAAAGAAAGGGAAAACATTTAATATTGTGCATAGTGTGAGGTATGGGCATGAGAGAGAGTGGTGAGGGGGTCAACCTTGGTCATAGCTTTGCCTCCTTCATTATTTCCTCTTCATCTCCTCTCCTCTTCAGCTCATGGCTGAACCTCATCTCCCTCTTCATCAAACCCTCACAAACACCTCATTTCCCTCATCAAAATCCTATCTCTTCTTCACAAAAAGGATGCATGAGCCCACTAGCTACACATTAGACCAAGAAAGCTTGCATTTTGGACACTTGGGGCAACTAAAGAATTTTCTTGAGTTGCCAAATGAGGTATTTTCTGGACCATTAGCTTAGTATTCCCATTGCTTTTACATCCATGTTAAATTAGAACCGATATTGAGTGGTTTTGTGGGACTTTGTAAATTCTAGTTAGGGTTTATGGAATTTTTGAGTTGTGATGTGGAATTGAGCTCAGTAGAGGCCACACAAACCTCCTAGTGCTAGAACTCAGACCTAAACCAGAGACTAGAAACCCGGAATACGGATTTAGAAACCCGATATCGGAAGAATTGTGGATTCTGTGAGTGTATTATGAAATATGCTAACACCCGGAGCCTCTGAAAATTATTTTGCAAACACAGAGTGATGTGCAGGCAACCTAGACCCTATACCCAAAACCCTAGCCCCTAACCCTTCAACCTGGCCGCAGATTTAACCCTTCTGGCCGCAATTTACAGCCAGAGCATGGGTTCTGGGATCCGTGTTGGTTCTATAGCTTTATCTCCAGTAAACTAGACCCTTGGCATATGCAATTTTGGCTGATTTGACCTAGGGTAGAATCTGGGATCATTTTCTTATGTTGGCGCATTGTTTTACGACTTGTTTTAACATGGATTTTGGTATTTGATAATTCGTTTCTGTTGGGTGGCGTTTGAAAGTCAACGACTAGGGATTTTTGGTCATGTTTGCATGCGAGGCTATAGGTTTTTACCTATGAGCGCAGCGTATGCCGTTTTTGGTTTTCCGATGTGATTTTAATACGCATTTGCGATTGGATTATATGTGTAGGTACCCCACGTGATGTCAAGAAGTTGAAGATGAAGATGGCGACATCGGCATCGGCACACAAGAAGCAATGTGAGTAGATATATATCTACGGGGAAAGTCGGGTGGATGGCGTATAGCACCCCCGCAGTTCGATGTATAGTATGCTATATATATATATACTATACATATATGATATCTTTTATGAGTAATGGATATATATGTGGTTTATGATACGTGGATGATATTCAGGATATGGTTAAGTGTTCATGGAATTGTAGTGTTACTTGCGAAACCCTAGAGTTGTTGATGCACCCACACACGCACACGCACTTGCATACATTCATTCTTTTACATGTGTGTATATGGAGATATGTATATACACACATGGGTATGGGACTATGTGTACATATATTGGATTATGAGGATAGTACTTGGGATTGGAGATGAGTCGATGAGATTGGGCTTGAGGCCGTGAGATCTGTGATGTGACAGGGTTCGTATTTGAGATACGACATGATTTTTAGCGGGTCCTTTGACGTGGTGTTTTCATACACACGCATGCATACATAGATAGTATCTGTACTGTACTAGATATAGATCAGTACCCCGGATCATGATATGTGATAAAGAGGACACCAGATGAATAACGTGATGAAGGTGATATTTGACACGTACCCAGATTTGGGATGCCGTACGAAGGATTTACCGTACGAGCCATATTGATGATAGATCCGCACTCTTGACTTAAGGATGACATGTTATAGATATTGTATCGTATGGGATACTTTTGAGGCGGGATCACCGACTGTTATATATATATATATATATATATATATATATATATATTCGACTCAGATGTTAGGCGGTTTCCTTACCTTTCGACCAGCCTGTTTAGTTTGGCCCTGTAGTGTACTTGTAAATGATAAATTAGACTCGACCCATACCTATTTCAAAAACTAACGAATCGTGTGTATTTTAAAGACGGGACAAGGGATTCTACGGATATTTCAAAAGACGTATCTTTTCTTAAAAACACCGTAGTCCTTATTTTCAAAACACCACGATTCGTGTTATTTCAAATGACACCACTGTATGACTCATATTTATATAAATGCAGATTAGTTATCATTGTGTTTATCATTCAGCTCCCGCACATTATTGCTGTTCGCTTCGCATCGCATGCTTATATTGTGTTTTCATATACCATTATTGATACCATGCTGTCAGGACACCAGTACCATTACTGATGATGCGTATGTTCCACATACACTTATTTGCCGGCTCACACACATCATCATCGGTAATTGCCATGTCACGTACACTTTAGAGAATACTATTTCATTGACATAGCCTATTGGCTGATAGTTTCGACATGATATTAGTGTACTTGCCTTATATGCCAGTTTAGACATTGCAGTTATTACTTGCTACATCATGCATATTATTATTCACTGTTGTGCAGTATTATGGAGTTTTATGCCTATATTCACTGTTTACGTGCTATTGATGATTGGATTTCGAATTTTCATGAGATGGATTTAGGAGAAAACCGCAAGAATACATATTAACTTTTCTCTCTCTCTCTCTCTTTTTAAAATAAAAACTGTGGTTTTCTCATGATGTATGAGTCATCCACCATGATGTTTTCTCGGTTATGAGATGGATTTTGAGACCTGATTCGAGGAGTTGGATGAACCGTCTGCGGGTACACGGTGGACCCAGTAAGGTACCCTGGGGCAAGAAGTTCGAGTAGTAGACAATGAGCCTGGCAGGGGCAGACTGCCTACCGGTGATTTTACCTGACGCGTCGGATTTCCGGAGGATACCGTTCGTGGTCCTGTGATTGATGTTAGGGGCCGATCCGGACTGACGGCGCCCTAGATAGAGAGATTGAGACACTGAGATTTTGAGATATTGAGGTATTGAGATTTGATGATATAGGCCAGTCCGGATAGCCGGAGCCTGAGATATTGTGATATTGGGATTTATGTTTTGTGCCGATGCTAGACACTGTTCATGCCGATTTCATTTATGATACCTTGTTTTAAATATACAGAAATCTCACTAAGTTATGAAAGCAGTTTCTTCATTTACATGTATTCTGTTTTCATGCATTCATACCTCATTCATATGATATATTGCTACCTGAGGCACTGACATGAGCACATGGGATTACACTTATGTATAGACGGTCACCTTTGCCACCATTTCATACTTCAGACATTATCATTTGAGGATTATATATATTGATCGTATGACCTAGGATTGCGTCATACATGCGATTTCTGCTCTGTGATGTTTTCTACTCACGAGTTGGCAACTCACCCCTATTGTGCCATAGTTTCTTGCAGGTTTTGCCGTATAGGGTTCATTTCGGCTTTGCTGGCACACTACTTCCTTTCCGGGTGATTTTCTTTGGTAGGTGGGTTCACTTGCATCGTGACCACCATTATACCTTGTATATTATTTATTTCAGTTGTATCTAGCAAACTTCATCAACCAGACATGTATTTATTTCAGAGATAGAGGCCAGTGATGTATATTATTTCGACCTTAGAGTCGGGCATTGTAGTATTATGGATTTCATGCTGTTTTGAGTTTCCTTTTCAGTTTTGATCCTCGTCCTTCGGCGTTGTATATTATATTGCTTGTGTGGTTGTGACCGTCGTTTGACGAAGAGCTAGTTCCTACTTGGGGATGCCTTTTTATTCATGTATATATTTATCATGTTGTACCCCATTCGGGGCCAGTATTTACAAAGGAAACTCTGCCGAAATTTTTAGAAAAGACATTGTGGTTTTAAAAATACGTATTTCGGCTTATGTTATTAAACTTCTGGCTTTAAAAATTGGTTTTTTCCTTCACTCTACTACTTTACTTGGTTTGGATTTCTGGGTTTCGGCTTACTTAGATTACATACGCCTCGAGACGTTTCGTAATTTAAGTGCCGGTCATGTTCCGTACTTTTCGGGTCGTGACAGCGAAGTACAGTGCCAAAGATCTGGGTAATTTGACCCGCGCAAGCAAACTTTTCAAGATTACCCGATTTGATTCAACGGGGGTTTCTTAACCTAACAACTTATCGATACGTATTTCCTAAACACCTTCTTCTCAAATCCGACGCATCTAATATAATATCTTTGCAGGATTCTTTGCAAGTTCTCTACTAAACGCCTAAATTGACTAACCCGTATTTGTTGCAGTGTCGTACTTAATAAAAAAATGATTGTTTGATTCTTTATAGAATTTTTATTGAATTGCGCATTGTATACATTAATACGGATTTAAAGGCAAGCGAACCCCACAACATACGGTAAAGGATTTGATATCCTTTTTCGTGGCCCACAAATCAAGAAATTGAGCATAACGTTTACCACACACAAAGTTTAAAAGAAACTAGACTTTAAGTCTTAAGGACTTCGCGCTCATTGGGTGAAGTTAATTGTGTTTAGAACACCGCTTAACGGTATATTGTTTACGAGGTGTCTAGGAAAGGAAAGTGTTCATGGCAAAACTGCCAATAGAGAAAAGGTTATTTAATTAAGGACCTTCGCGAAGGCGTCGGAAAACCTCCCCTTATCTCTGTACTTACCTGGCCTCGTGATCAGTATATCTTGAGCCCGTTTCTCAACACAGTTTTACTTCGACAATCAAGTTCTTGAGCAAGTCTAGTTGACCTAGGTGAACCCTAGACCGATTAGGTGCGTGGTATTTTTTGTGTCGTGACTGTTTTTGTCCAGATTCTTTTTGTGTGTGCATTTCATTCTTTTGTTAATAACTAACTTTAAAAAAAATAAAAAAACCCCCACAATCTTTCTTCTTCTTCTTCTCTTCATATCATGGATACCCCACCTCGAAAAACTCTTGCCGAACTTTGGTACCCACAACCAGACATCACTTCTTACGGTTCTTGCTTTGGTCGAATATCGAACGATCCCTCCACGCCCAAAATTTCTTTGAAAGATCGGATAGACGCATCGAGGATGAACAATTAGACTCCACAATCCAACTTGTATCAACCATTTCAACCTTCACTACCTTCTTACGTTAATACTTCTTTTTCGAGTCCTGTTGTAACTCAAAGACCTATGTCTATTGCTGACCGAATTGAACAATCCCATAGCCGATTTTTCACTCCTTTCACCACTTCCAATTCTTGGGATCAACAATTCCATTCACCTCCTTATCCAGATGTTGATCCTGCTCCTATCCAACTATTCAATTCCTACAAGTCCTACCCGACTTTTACACTTTCTCTAGACATTGCTTCTGAACCGCTATTTGGGAGTTTCCAGTATCCAAACAACTTTGAATCTTTTACTGAAACCCCTTCACAACCTATGTCTAGTCTGGAACAGTTGTTGGAAGACATTAGGGTAGCGGCATGCCAACAAATGATGGATTTGAATGCATCCATGGACGCCCTCATACAACCTAGTGACCCGGTAGCTAGTTTTCAACTAGTTCCACATTTTCCAATGTATTATGAGGCGGTAGGACAGGTTGAGAATGTGAGTGGTGAGAGTGACCTGTACACCCTTCCAAATCAAACCTACCCATTGCAAATTGAATCACACAACTCCAGTTTTAAATGTCTATCAAGTGTCCCGAATGATTTACCAAGTGAAGATAGAATGTTTAATGATTTGTGCGACTTTGTAGTGTTTGATTTACCAGATTGTGAAGGGTCCATATCAAGTGAAACCACACCAAATTCTTTTGACCTCTACACCTCCACTCTAGAACCGGAATTAATTAATATCCATGCTTTTGAGGGAGTGTCTGAGAAATTTTATTTTCACTTGATTGAGGATATCGACGCTGGGGATATTTTGGATGATGAACCCGCAGATTAGGATGAGTTTTTCCCTCCAATTCAACATCCCGAGTCATTAAATTTTTTTCCCGAACCCCATATGTGTCTAGATATTGATGATACATGCATGGATGAGCTGATTTTTGAGGAGAATTTTAAGGATAGCATTGAGGATGAAGCAATTTTACTTGATAAGTTGTATTTTCCAATTCATCCTATCCCTTTCATTGACTGTGTACGCTCTCGTAAACATTTAACCGATAACCTTCCTTTAACACTTTCCTCTGTTGGGGTCAAAATTTACACCCCGGTTGACCAAGTAAAAGTTAAGGTCAACCCCGAGCCAGGTGGGCCCAAGCCCAGGTTAAGCAGATACATGCCTAAGTCGAGCCCGCGGCCAGCCTCCTCCATGCCAAAATAAAAATCATGTAATAACTAATTTTAATGTAATTTTTTATGCATGAATGAGCATAAAACCAAATTTTTGTAAAGCCCATAACTTATGTACAAAAAGAAATAAGCACATGAGGTATGGGATGGGCAAAATGCCATTTTGTAAAGCTCAAAGAGCTATATGTAAATGTGTAAGCCTATATAAGGCAATATGATGATGAATAAAGCAAACACTTTTCATTCCCTAAAAAAACTATGGTTTGTGTCTCCATTCTCTATTTTTCAAGTTCTTCCTCTTCCTTTACATTTTCCAAATAAATTAAGAGCTTAGCTCTCTCTTTTTTTAAACTAAACAAAATTTTACCATAAACCCACCTCCCAAGACTCCATCAAGAGAAGAAAAATGGTATCTTTTTTTATCATCCAAGATCTAGATCTTGGAGTTTCAAGAGAACCCATTTTGGGTTTCTTCTCAAAAGAGAAAGGAGAAAATCTTTTAGAGTTTAACTCCACAAATAAAATTATTTTGGAGTTTAACTTCACTACAAAAATTCTTTTGGAGTTTAACTCCATAGTAAAAATCTTTTTTGGGAAGAGTTTAACTCCACATTAAATATTTTAGGAGTTTAACTCCATATAAAATTCTTTCGGAGTTTAACTCCACATTTAAAATTCTTTCGGAGTTCAACTCCACAATAAAAATCTTTTTTGGAGTTGAACTCCATTTAAAACTCTTTTTGGAGTTTAACTTCACAATAAAAATCTATTTGGAGTTAAAAATCAATTTAAAATCTTTTTGGAGTTGAACTCCATATTTAAAATTCTTTTGGAGTTTAACTCCATAAAAAAATTCTTCTGGAGTTGAACTCCATGTAAAAAATTTTCGGAGCCCTTTTTGCCCCCATCACATGCTAGCACGTGAGGGGGAGGACTCCCATTTAATGAGAGCCCTTTTGGCCCCCCTCATATGCTAGCATGTGTCATACAAGCATATGACCCTCATATGCTAGTCACATGCTAGCATGTGACCCCCACATGCTTGCATGTGTCACATGCTAGCATGCGCATGTGTGGGGAGGCACCCATTAAATGGGAGCACAGGTTCTCCCCCCCTTTTTAAATTTTTTTTCTTCTTCTTCTTCTTTCCTTCCTTTTTTATCTTAATCTTTTTTTATTTAAAAAATAAAATAAATAAATAAATAAATATTAAATAAATAAATATAAATTATAAATAATATTTTAAAATAAAAAATATAATAAATTAAAATTTAAAAAAACGTTTCTTTAAATATTTATTTACTTATTTATTTCTGTTTTTATATATATATATATATAGAAAAATACATATATCCTTTTTGTTTAACAAATGGAACAAAACAAAAAACACACACACACACCAACGCATCGCATTGAGTTCGCATGTCCAGTTTGACACGTCAATCGGAGGTTCTCTCGCTCCAAAGCCGAGGGGTAATTAACGGTAGCTTAGTCCGCGGCTGTCGGAGATTCGGATCCCCACAATCAATAAACCCCAACCTACCCTAGGCAAGGGGAATCTGTAATGCGCCTGACAAGCGCGCGCGCATTCCCATCTCAATGGGGTGACGAAAATCACCCAACAGATTCTGGCACGCCCGGTGGGACCAATCTCTCCTCCCATATTTCGGGTTAAAAATTCATGCGAACTCAATCAATATACATATCTATATTTATACTAAAAAAATGCTCTTTCATGCAGGTTTCCAAGCAATCAATTTTCAATAATGTCTCCAAAGATGAACTCAGCTCGCATCTCCTACACGATGAAGATGGTCGCTAGGACGGTCCTCCCGGCCAGTCTCGGACGACAATGGGAGGAGCCCCCGCGACTATTTGGCTCCATTCTGTTCGTGTCAGCTAATGTCATCCCTGCTCTTCATGCTCCGGTAACTGACAAACCGGCCTCGAAAGGCAAGAGGTCAATTATGGCGGTCTCGAGGGCGCCCCAACCCAGACGCGAGTCGGTGTTCAAACGGCTCTCCATGGCCCCAGCTGGGGGCAAAGCCGTCAAAACAAAAGAAGTTACCAGACGTCGCGGGCAAGCCCAGGAGATACCTTCGACGGACATGCGGGTGGATGTTTTCTCAAGTCTCCCCATCACTCGGCCTATGGCGGCTTCCCGAAGAGCAGAAGCCTGCCAAGCGCTCAAGGCAGAGAAGCTGAGGCAAAAGCGGCTCAGATATAGAGCCAACAAAAGGGCTAGGGCTCCAGCCATGTTAAAATTTATGAATTTCCAAAGCCCAGATCGCTCCGCGAAACCAGCTGCCAGTGATAAAAGGATGTATGAATGTGTTATCCACACAGTCTACATGGTGGGCACGCGTCCCAGCGACAACCTTCGCAGCAAGGATGGGGCCACCACATCTCAAATCCAATCTGGTGTGAATATGGCTGCCACATTCCAAGACCGGCCTCCTCTGGAAGGTAATGAAGACCCTTCCAGTGAGGCTGATAAGCAGAGAGAGCCCTCGGTTCATGAGGAGTCGGGCTCAGAAGGAGAAGAGGAGCTAATCCTTCGTCCCAACAACGAAGAGCAGCAACTTCTAGAAGAGCTCCGAAAATAGCTCAGAAGTAAAGATAAGGAGATGGCCAAACTTTACTCCAAAATTGACGACTTGACGAATGTCGTCTTGCAGCTCACAGCCCGACTTGCCTCTCAGCCGTCCAATCAAGCGCAGGGCTCTGCTCATGAACCTGGAAACGGTGTCCCAAGGCAGCTAACGCCTATTCCCTCAAATCCAAAGGTGGGCGGACCGCATGAAAGTCAGTCGCATCCTATCTCGGGAAATATCTTGGTTACCGATGACAGTAGCCCGCTAACTCAAGATCAAATCATGGAGTTGGTTGCCAACAAAGTCAAAACATTGGTAGACGAAACCGAAACACAAAAAGATATCAGCAGCTGTGGGAGACCATATCCTGCTCAGTATGATCTGGTAGAATTTCCTAGCGGCTATGTCATCCCCAAATTCGGAAGATTTGATGGGACGGGAAATGCGAATCAGCACGTCGCACATTTTAAAGCCTCATATGGGAATACTGGGGGCAATGATGCGCTTCTCCTCCGCCAGTTCGTTAATAGCTTGACCGATGTTGCTTTAGACTGGTACGCGAGCATACCGGATGGCTCCGTCACAACTTTCATCCAAATGGAATCTTTCTTCCGACAAAGGTTCTTGAGTGCCAGCAATAAGACCACCATTGCCGACCTCGTAAGGACCAAGCCAAAGAACAACGAAAGCAGCACGGATTTTATAACCCGATGGCGCAATCTCTCCGTCAAATGTGAACCGCCGGTAGAGCAGGACCAATCTGTCAGTCTTCTTGTTGGAAATCTCAACAATTGGATGGACCTGTTTCTATGCACCACGGGTCTCAAAACATTCCAAGAGCTGACCAGGAAAGTTCAGATGCTGGAGCGCTCAAAGCAGGAGTCCTCCTCGGATTCCTAAAATAACAATAGGTCCTGGAGAAAGCGAAAAGACGAAAATTGCAAAGGCAGAAACTCCGATGATTCTGAATCTTTCAACACTTCGGCTAACCGAAATAAGCTAGGAATGAGCGGGCCTAATGCCAACCAGCCTCGGAAGCCAGTGTTCGGAGAGGGAGGAGAATCTCCACTGAAAGAGAAGCTGGATAAGGTCTATTACTTCAGAAGGGACAAAATCCGTAAAATATTCAAAGACGCCCTGAGGAACGGTCTACATCTGCCAGAGTTAAAAAGACCTCAGGAAGCGAATATCACCGACGACCCCAAATACTGCCCCTATCACAGAGTGATAGGTCATGCCATTGAGGACTGCTTCGTCTTCAAAGATTGGGTCGAAAAGCAATACAAGGTAGGAGAGATAGAACTGTTCAAAGGCATGTTAACAAACAGTCAAGCCGCGACCGCCAATTTCATACAAACGGAGACCAAAGTTCTTCGTGAAACTGATTCTCTCAGACATCTGCCTTTCTCTGAAAACAATCGACCACCACGTCATTAAACTGGGAACACTCGACCCCTATGTCGTTAAACTAGGGATGTAAAAATGTGTAAATAAAACAAATATATATATATATATATATAATAAAATATAAAAATCCGAAATGATGGGGCAACTCACAATAAAAATCAGCGAGTAAAAATAAAAATAAAGCCGAAATGATGGGGCAACCGCGAATAAAAAGCCGAAATGATAGGGCAATTGCGACCTTCGCGATAAGAAAAGCTGAAATGATAGAGCAATCACGGTAAATAAAAAAAATAAATAAAAAATGGCGAGTGATGAGTCGCTCATGGTACCATATTCCAGTGCAGCGATGCAGACGCCAACCAAAATCCGATTTTTCAAAATTTCCCCGGCCCTACGGTTGGTCCCCAAGTTGACTACCATATACAATCCACGGGCTCAAATAATTCTCATCATACCCATACCCCACCGTAATTACCAGTCCAGCGGTCGGTCTCCGCCCTTGGAATTATGCTCCATTGGGAAGACCCACTCATGTGTCCTTACGATACATGAGGAGATCATACCTTTGTGGGATCCTTACGACTCACAAAGGAAAAACATACTTGGGAGTCCCCACGACTTCTAAGGAGAAAGTACACCTACGAGATCCTTACGACTCGTAGGGAGAAAATGCTTTTATGGGACCCTTACGGCCTATAAAATTGAAAAGGCCTATGTGATAGGATCTAAACTTGTCTCCTAATCCATCGCTTCCCAATAGGCAATGGCGAATGATGAGTCGCTCCTGGTACCGTATTCCAATGCAGCGATGCAGACGCCGACCAAAACCCCAAACCCCAAGTGGCGAATGATGAGTCGCTCCTGGTACTGTATTCCAATGCAGCGATGCAGACGCCGACCAAAACCCCAAACCCCAAGTGGCGAATGATGAGTCGCTCCTGGTACCATATTCCAGTGCAGCGATGCAAACGCCATCCAAATTCCAAACTCAAATCCCAAGTGGCTAATGATGAGTCGCTCCTGATACCATATTCCAGTGCAGCGATGCAGACACTAACCAAATTCCAAATCCCATACCCCAACGGCAAATGATGAGTCGCTCCTGGTACCATATTCCAGTGCAGCGATGCAGACACCAACAAAGTCCCAAAAATTTTCCGGCCCTACGGTCTGGATCATACATCCTACAAAACCGCATACAATCCACGGGCATAAAATGATCCCAATCTCTCCCAAGTCCTACCGGCGAGACCACATTCAAAGTCCCACCGGCGATAAAGATTCAAAAAAAAAGGTATGTCCACAAGCAAAATGGGCATTGATGAAAACCCGAAAGGGCTCCGTAAGTAAAAACAACAGGACTGCCGGCGAGTTTGTGAAAACCCGAAAGGGAGTAAACTGGTGAAAAAGAGATGAAATGCACTCGCAAAGTCCTTTTGAATTTGTGAGGAGAAAATTCCCACGTGAGATCCTTACGACTCACAAAGGAGCAACACACTTGGGGGTCCTCACGACTCCTAAGGAGAAAATACACCTACGAGATCCTTTCGACTTGTAGGGAGAAAATGCTTTTATGGGACCCTTACGGCCCATGAAATTGAAAAGCCTTAGGTGATAGGGATCCAAACCTGTTTCCTGAGCCATCGCTTCCTAATAAGAAAATGCAAAAGATGATTCTCTCCTGGTACCATATTCCAGTGTAGCGATGATGATGCCAAACAAAACCCAAAATCTCCAAATCCACTCATGGCAATTGATGATTCACTTCTGGTACCATATTCCAGTGTAGCGATGCTGATGTCAACCCAAATCAAGTCAAATCAACAATCTCTGCGTCAGAATCATGCTTCGTCTCAGAGTGTACCCCGCGTCGAAATCAAGATTCTCCTCGGTGTATCAGCTTTCCCTGTCGGAATTATGCTTCTCCTGAGAATCAACCTCTGCATCGAAATTATGCTTCAGTCAGAATGGCTGCCTTCCCTGTCGGAATTATGCTTCGGCTCGGAATCAACCAGCGACCTCCTCATCGGAATTAAGCTCCGCCTCGGAGTCAAGTCGACCAACAAGCTCTAGGCCGGAATCATGCTTCGTCTTAGAGTATACCCCGCGTCGAAATCAAGCTTCGCCTCGGTGTATCTGCCTTCCCTGTCGGAATTATGCTTCGGCTCGGAATGTTGAAATCAAGCTTCGCCTCGGAGTATCCGCTTTCCCTATCGGACTTATGCTTCGCCTGGGAATCAACCTCTGCATCGAAATTATGATTCGGTCAGAATGTCTGCCGCTCGTCGGAATTATGCTCCGACCCCTTTGGAACCATGCTCCGCTCATCAGGATCATGCTCCGATCCTTGGAATCATGCCTCTACTCTTCGGAATTATGCTCCGATCCTTGGAATTATGCTCCGACCCTTCGGAATTATGCTCCGATCCTAGGAATTATGCTCCAACTCTTTAGAATGATACTCCGACCCTGGAATTATGCTCCGCAAATCGGAATGATACTCCGATCCCCGAGAATCATGCTCCTTGAGGGATGCTTCGCCCCTGGAATGATGCCCCACTTCGAAGTCTAGCTTCAAGATCCATCAATTTCATGCACACAACTCATATGCGCGATGTGCATTTATTGATGGGGGACACTTTGTTGGGGTCAAAATTTGCACCCCGGTTGACCAAGTCAAAGTTAAGGTCAACCCCGAGCCAGGTAGGCCTAAGCTCAGGTCAAGCGGGCCCATGCCTAAGTCGAGCCCGCGGCCAGCCTCCTCCATGCTAAAATAAAAATCATGTAATAAATAATTTTATGTAATTTTTTATGCATGAATGGGCATAAAGCCAAATTTTTGTAAAGCACATGGCTTATGCGCAAAAAGAAATAAGCACATGAGGCATGAGATGGGCAAAATGCTATTTTGTAAAGCTCAAGGGGCTATATGTAAATGTATAAGCCTATATAAGGCAACATGATGATGAATAAAGCATACTCCCTGAAAAAACTAGGGTTTGTGCCTCCACTCTCTCTTTTTCAAGTTCTTCCTCTTTCTTTTCATTTTCCAAATAAATCAAGAGCTTAGCTCTCTCTTTTTTTTAATCTAAACAAAGTTTTACCATAAACCCACCTCCCAAGACTCCATCAAGAGAATAAAAAGGGTCACTTTTTTTATCATCTTAGATCTAGACCTTGGAGTTTCAAGAGAACAAATTTTGGGTTTCTTCTCAAAAGAGAAAGGAGAAAATCTTTTGGAGTTTAACTCCACTACAAAAATTCTTTTGGAGTTTAACTCCACAGTAAAAATCTTTTTTTGGGGAGTTTAACTCCACATTAAATATTTTTAGGAGTTTAACTCCATATAAAATTCTTTCGGAGTTCAACTCCACAATAAAAATCTTTTTTGGAGTTGAACTCCATTTAAAACTCTTTTTGGAGTTTAACTTCACAATAAAAATCTTTTTGGAGTTAAAACACCATTTAAAATCTTTTTGGAGTTGAACTCCATATTTAAAATTCTTTTGGAGTTTAACTTCATAAAAAAAATTCTTTTGGAGTTGAATTCCATGTAAAAAAAAATTCATTTTTTTCGGAGCCCTTTTTGCCCCCATCACATGCTAGCACGTGAGAGGGATGACTCCCATTTAATGTTAGCCCTTTTGGCCCCCCTCACATGCTAGCATGTGTCATACTAGCAAGTGACCCTCACATGCAAGCATGTGTCACATACTAGCATGTGACACTCACATGCTAGTCGCATGGTAGCATGTGACCCTCTCACATGCTAACATGTGCATGTGTGGGGAGGCTCCCATTAAATGGGAGCCCATGTTCTCCCCCCCCTTTTTAAATATTTTTTTCTTCTTCTTCCTTTTTCCTTTCTTTTTTTATTTTAATCTTTTTTTATTTAAAAAAATAAATAAAAATAATATTTTAAAATAAAAAATATAATAAATTAAAACTAAAAAAATGTATCTCTAAATATTTATATACTTATTTATTTCTATTTATATATATATATATATATATATATATATATATATAAATACATATATCCCTTTTTTTAATAAATGGAACAAAACAAAAAAAACACTAACACACCAACACATCGCATTGAGTTCGCATGTCCAGTTTGACCCGTTAATCGGAGGTTCTCTCGCTCCAAAGCCGAGGGGTAGTTAACGGCAGCTTAGTCTGTGGCTGTCGGAGATTCGGGTCCCCACAATCAATAAACCCCAACCTACCCTAGGCAAGGGGAATCTGTAATGCGCCTAATAAGCCCGCGCGCATTCCCATCTCAATGGGGTGACGAAAAACACCCTACACCCTCTATTCTTTCCATCGTTCCGACCATGCAAGACACCGTATCACTTTCACTTCCCATGTCTTATTTACCAAGTTTGGCGTACCCAGGTTTTCTCACGAATCTTGAGGGATTTGACCCAATTTCTCGATGGGTTGATAGATTAGCACAATCGCTTTTTAAACATCGGTCATTACAAATTGTGCTAATTTATTCACTCCATTTTCACCCTCAAGTTCGTACACCATTTCTTTTTCCCTTCCGCCATTCTTCTTCTCATATACCGAGACCGTATTCCGCTTCTATCCCCATACGGTCTCATGTATTCTCTATTTCTTTCCACACCGTATTCTTTCACCAGCCCGGGCCTTATCCTGATAGAATTTTTGCATGATTGGTGTTAACTTTTGGCCTGTATAAGGCCTTGTATAGATTGATACCGCTCTTTCCCCCCTAATCCTGAATTTCACCGCTTAAACAGTGGAAACACTGTTTCACTTAAGTTTGCGGGGATCTTTTTGTGTATATATTTTTGGTTTGCTTTTTGTTTTGTATAAATTTTTTTTTGGGGAGCGCCGACAATTTTGACCCTCTTGGTGTAGCCTGACAGTGAGGGCACTGTCAAGTTTAAGTTTGGGGGTATTTATGTTCGGTAAGCTTTCCACATGCACATTCATTTGTATATTTTTCTTTTGCATACTTATTTTAAAACCCATAAAAATCGAAAAAATTTCCAAAAATATAAAAAATTTGTCGTCAAGTTAGCTAATAGGGTAACTTAGATTTTTATTCTGAAAGTTTAGTTGATATGTTAGAAATAACTAAATTCTAGGCTTAGAAATTGAAAACCCTAAAAATAGCCCTCGTTTTGTTTAACCTTGGTAATTATACGTCCTTACAGTTTTTTTATAGAAGTAGGTAGTCTTGAGTTCAGTTCTTGAGTTAAGTCAAGATGAAGGGAAAGCATTGAAGCTTTACTGAAGGATAAGTCTGAAAAATAGTTTCTATTCTTGAGTACAAATTTAGAAAGTATATACCCTACAAGCTGCACATACACACACCTTGAAACTTGGGATAGTAGAGAATACCTAGAAATACTCTTTCCTGAAAACCTAGTATGAAACAGAAAAAACGGTATTTAAAGCTAAACACCAAAAAGAGCATCATTGAAAAATATATATCCGGTCTTGAAAAAGAAAAATAAAGAAAAGAAAAATAAATAAATAAAGTCAATACCTGGAAACTGCTAATTACTCTTTAAGCTCACACATTTAGTAATCGGCCGTTGGTGCCTCAAGAAACATTAATAGTCGCATGAAAAGTGTGTAAGCAACACCGTCCATAATTAATGAAAAGAAGTAGTATTAAGTATTAGGGTAAGGGTACTATAGCTTGAATTGAATTCTTAAGTGTAGGGGTAAAAAAATTACACACACGTAGGGGTATACGATCAATGTTTTGAGGAAAGATAGAAATAGAGAATAAGACTTATGTTTTCCGTAAAACTGATAAAAATCCCTGATTTAAGACCGTATTTTTAGAAGGAAAATTCAGGAGATACCAACATCTTTCTAAACTTTTTTGGAACGTATAGGATCTAAGGTTAAATAGATAGAAGGTGTGAAACATAAGGGTTGAATATTTCTAACTTAGGATAATAGAATTTCTAACCTAGATACTAAACTGTATGAGTAGAATCGACGATAACTTATGAAACTAACTTGACAGGATTTTGTGGGTAGTATCCGCTGAAAACCCTCAGGAAATGATTGATACGAATTCTCGGTGTGTAGTTAGAAAATTGTATAGAAATCACAACCAAAAATATTTTGACCGCAATCAATAACGATGTCGATTTGTAGCGCGTTAGCGAGTGCGGATCGTCCACGGGGAAAGTGAGATCCGTTCAATTTTCGAATTAGATGAGTCGAAAATTTAAAGAACAGAAAAGAAACAATTCATGATTTATAGAATTGAAGTTCAAAAACTAGTAAAATTTAGATCTAATAACTAGAAGACATTAAAATCAAGAATTGAGAATTTTATGATTTCTAAACCAAATATCAAGATTCGAAGTGAGGATCGTAGGAGTCGATCGGATCTATAGATGTGATAAAATCTAATGATTACATACTCTTATCCATTAACGAATTGATACTAGATCGATGACGATTTATCGAGGTTTAAGGATCTTGCGAAGAAACTAAGGATTCCTCATCTCATCCTTTGTCCTTTCGATGAATATCATTCACAAGCTAGCTTCTAGTAAATCTAATGATCGATCGTTGATCTCTAGTTTCGAGCTAATACAATCAAGAAAGCATCGCATCGAAACTAGGTCATCGATCATTCGATTTTCAAGAATTTATAAACGTTATAGGATTTAAGACTTGTAAAAGAATCTAAATCATCATCATTCTATCGATCATCTTGACTCCTTTACGAGCGGAGTTTTACTCAAACATTATCACAAAGCAAACATTCAAGAATCTAGATTGAATCATAATGCATGAATTCAAAAGATAAGCAAGATAAAAGAATTGTCACCTTTATTTCTATCAACAATTAGTTACAACTCTCAAGAACTACAAGAGGAAGGAACTTTATAGTTGAATTTGGCGTCGCTCGGCTCCTTGAGTCGCGGATCGGCTTGGATCACTTGCTCCGATGAAGTCCGGCGTTGCTCTCTAAAGGATCTAGGCTTCTTGCTTTGATTGAACTCGAAATTCTTGATCTTGGATTAGAATTAGGAATTAGGGTTTACAAGTTGTGTCACTCAAATTGTATTGAATTTGGGGGAGATGATGAACAACCTCAACCCTAGATCTAGGTTCCCTTTTATAAGCCTCATAACCCTAGATGTAGGATTTCAAATTTCAAATTTCCCTCCAAAAGTTTGTTAAAGAGAGGCTTCTAGAAATAGTTTGTTAGGCCGAGCCTTCTAGATGACGCCACGTGGCATTTCTGGAGAGTTCTGGAAGCTTGGCCGTTATCAATAAGCATATGGGGAAATTTTGATTCTCTGAGGACGTCATCATGCTGCAGATCCGTGGCATGTGCCTTCTCCCGCTGCGGATCCACGGCTCTTTTGAAGCCTTGGGCTATGAAAGTCTCTGGTATCTCTTGGGCTGACATTTGGGCCTTTCTAAAATAAGTGAAATCTCATTTGGCTTTCTGTATCACTGCCAGATCTCAAATCTTTGAGTTGGCGTATTTTTAACAGCACCTTTCATTGCTTTGGCTTCTTCTCCTAGAATTTCCTGCACAGACTTCGAAACAAGTGTTGCGCTATACAAGGATGATGCGATGCCATGCTAAACACTCAATTTCCCTCAGAAATGTTGGTTTAAGTATACAACACAGGTAATCTGGTATTTTACAGCTGTTTTGCTAATATATGCAATATGCAAACCGAACACTACTAGATGAGTGCAAATGATAGGGAAATTTACGTGTTAAAATACAATATTTTCGACTGATCAGGAGACAACACTCCTCCTACTAGGGACACTAGAGGTTTAACGGCTTGTTGCACATGCTCAGTGCAATCGCGTTCCCTATGAAAGTGAGGCTAGGATTTTGTTTTGCTCGGGACGAGCAAAAGATAAGTTTGGGGGTATTTGTTCATATCAGAAAACTGCATTTTAATACCACTCATTCTTTATCTATTTTGTTTTATATCGGTACTATTAACCAGTGTCTGCTCAGTAATACAGATTACAGGTATCCGTGACAAAATACTAGAAATACATTCATAATCACGGATATTACAGTTGTGAGCTGACACTGCAATCAGAACCGCAAACCGACCGATACTTTATAAGTTTCTTTGTGCAACATGCTTGTGCACACACTTTTTTATCTAAATGAACCAACACAATACAAGTTGTACACAAGTGTGCACTAGGACCTAGGGGATGCCATGGCACACACTCATGATGGCTAGGAGCAAGTTGGGCATAAGAAGTGATGGGTGTTTAATGCATAAAACGTTGATGTGATTCATAGCTAAAAGTTTCCCTCCATGCCCTGAGCGCATCCAAAGCCTTTACAGAGAAAACAAACTGCACTAGAGTGATATTGGGGACAACACGATCCAGCACACAAAGCACGAGACCAAGCCCTCGGATTTTGGCCGAGCACATGCTCACCAAAACCGAGCAGGCCGGCCCAATCATCCCCAAATGCCCCCAGTTTCTCACAGTCCCTACTTTGTTGCCACGTCAGCTCATTTTTATTGTTTGTTTAATTTTCTTTTGAGCCTATAAATACAGAACCAGTGAGCAAGGGAGAGGGGTCCAAGTTTTATTAAAAATTTCATACACTTTGTAACTCTTTTTGTTTTCTTTTTGTTTCTCTTGTACATAGCTTAGCTTTCCCTTAAGTTCATGGTCTTCTATTGATCTTGCAATCTCTTTAGTGAGCTTGCAAGTTTAAGATTTGGCTATTGATCTCAAAGTTGTATCTTGGACATAATAAAGATATCATTTTACACCCTTGGGTTCCAAGTTATTCTTGCTCTTTTCATTCTTGCTATTTTACTTTCTTTCTCTTTTATTACTTGCTTTACATTCTTGCAATTTTCATTCTTGCCTTTACTTACTTGCACTTTAAATTCCATACACTTACTTAATTGTAATGTTTTCTTTTCTTTTCTTTGTTCTTTTCTTTTCTCTTTTTGGTTTGTTATTGTAATGTTTGTAAATATGTGTTGTTAGGCAAAGAATACGATATTTTCAGTTAACGTTCCGTTTCTTATTTCCTTTTCCCGTATTTTCCATTGAACTCCGTCCAAACGTTACGCAAGTGCTCCGTTAGGCACCCTACACTACCAAGGTAACGGTGATTCCTAACCGCGACAGGTTACGTTCGGTTTGGCCGGAGGCGAAAGAAAGAGACAAGAACGGACGGACAAGGGTCAATAAGCCGGATTTCTAATACCGTGCTTAAATCCCCTAATCCACATTGTTGCCGATTGTTCTAGCTTCAATCGTTAAGTTCGGCTCAAAGGTTTTAGTACGGATTTCCTTAGCTCACACTATTATATCTTTTCCTAACAATATTATACTTTGCATATATACACATAGGATAGATAAGAACAATTCCGCCCACGTGCATTAACTCGTTACGACAAGAACAATAAACGCTACTTCTCCCTACGGACGACCCGTGCTCATCGCGACTAGCTTCAAAGCGACACCGTCCTGATCGCGGCTTAACTTTAGAACTCTAAAAACTTGACACGCCAAGAGCGTGCGATCACCACCTCATCTATATAAATGTGTATATAATCAAGTATACCTTAAAACCCATATTTATAATAAATACGTATACCGTATTTCTACCAAAATACAAATACCGTATTTGTACCGAAAATTCAAAATATGCGTATTACATGTATTTGTATCAAAGCACAAATACCCGTATTTATACAAATACATGTATTTGTATAAATACCGTATTCATGTTAAAATACAAATACCCAAAAGAGAGAAATATAATACTAGCATCAAAATTGGTCGTCTTTCAAACCTGCTAGTACTACTAAACCGTCTAATTAAAGTATGTGTATAAATACACGAGTTAAATCGAACACCGAGCGTACCGAAATACGCAAACTACACCGTTTTACCTGAACCGGAAAACCCTCTGGATGGGACTCTAAAGACTCGACAATACGCTGGCAGTGGGTTTAACCATAAGAACGTCAGTGGCACTAGCTGTACTTGACGGCTACCCAGGTATATGTTGAAGGGAAGATCGATAAGATAACTCGTCCGAAAACCCTACTGAGCCTATAGATGTCATTCTCCGTACAATCCGATCTGTTCGTCTAAGAGTATCGCATATCGGGCCAAGGGGGATGGTAAACGTCAGACCCCTAATAGCGTGACAAGTCGTGTCGGTATGGAACCTAATACAACCTGAGAAACTACTGGTGTACCTACCTGTAAATCTCACTTGCCCTGGCCAGGGATTTTTAGTATTGGCTAGCGGTACACAGCGCGATATCAACTCTCAATACCGGGAGAGACGAATTCCTTCCGTCACCTACCGCCTCCAAGTGCTTCGGGATTGCATCCAACTACTACATGTTTGCACGACCCTTTAAAACCATGGTAGAGTAGTAATCTAAGTACAGTGGGAACACACTTGAGACAAATAGTGATATCAAGTCAACGGACTAATCTGTACTCATGTCACCGGAAAACTACTATCCGACGATAGGTATAATACCAACTAGAAGTTCCCAACGAGTCCGTCTAGTATAACTCATAACCTAATGAGCACCTGTATACTATCTTTGGTACGTATACCAATGGCTGCGGGACAAACCATCTCCCCTGACGGGGATAAGAAGCGTATACATTAGTCTACTATAGAGTATCGATATCCTGTCTCGATAATATTACGACTAGGGACAAGTTTAAGGATGTACTTATAGACTACCCAGCCCCCACTAGTGTGACTTCCATCACAACGGTGGTAGTCAAGTAAAGATCCTACGGGCTCTATCAACATGCATTAGCGATACGTTAAAAGAAATATATACACATGTTAAGATAGATACAAATCAGATAGCATACTATCATATTGAGCAAGACTGTTATTATATTTGTATATATCCCAAGCTTCCAAAATGTAATATACAATCCTGTACTATACAATAATGGCATCTGGGGCATATATCACTAACACCCCGGTGGTTACACCATATAAATTTCTTCATCCAAATCTCCATGAAGGAACACAGTCTTGACTTCTAGCTGCTCTTGAAAGTCTACCCTAGCACCACCATGAGCTCCAAGTGGCATCAAACATGCCAAATTCAAATTTTTATGGCGCTAAGCTAGACTATGCAAGATCGTCAGCTAGGTGATTAGGGTTTAAGTTTGATATCTACTAAAACTATAGTAGGTGAAAGAAGGCTATACCCTCGTAGATCGAGTCCTTCACTTCATATTCTCCGTGTAGTATTCCTGCGAATCCATTAGGCTCCACTTGAGTCTTTGGACGAGCTTCCTCCGACGACCTTCGTGCCGAAGATGATCCACGCGAAATCCCTCCAACTCAAGCTACCTCTACACTAAACTCTTTAGTGTAGGAAACACGCTACACTCGATCGCTAGTCAAGTGTAGGATGGTGAACTAGGGGATTGTTTCCCCCAATAAGAGAGTAAGGCTCTGTTCAAAATTTGAACTGAGGCAGCGCCTCACGTGCATAGCATGAAAGCGTCAGCGCCCAGATTTAAAAGCTCTGAGGCAGTGCTTCACGTGCAAAGCACGAGAGCGCCAGCGCCAAGAGTTAAAAACTCTGTGGCAGCGCCTCACGTGCAAAGAACAAGAGCGCCAGCGCCAGAACTAAAAATTCTCCACCATTGGATCAAAGATCCAACGAAGATAATAAATCATCAAATTACAGAATTAAATTCTGTTGAGAAAATATTTCTCGAATCTTCCTAAAACAAGAAAGGTTAATCTCTGTAAAACAGAGCACCGTTGGATTAAAGATCCAATGGTGATTAAAAAATCACCAAGATACAGAATAAGCTCTGTATGGGAAAATATTTTCCCAATCTTTCTAAACAAGAAAGATTGTGCTCTGTAAATTAGAGCACCGTTGGATCAAAGATCTAATGGTGATTAAAAATCACCAAGATACAGAGTAAGCTCTGTATGGGAAAATATTTTCCCAACCTTGTTAAAAACAAGAAAAATATCTTCTGTAAAACAGAAGTCCTTGGATCAAAGATCCAATGGTGGATAAAATCCCCAAATCAATTAAGAAATCTCTCAATGAGAGATTTCCTTAACTGAATCAATAAATCTGCCTTCACTATATAAAGGCCCCAAGAATTCAAGATTTATAGAGAAGAACCCCTCATAAACTTTAAACTTCAAGACGAGAACGATTTCTCCCCAAGGTAAATAAAAATAAGAGAGATCATAGCATCTCCTCCATATCTCAGAGTTGAACTCTCATATCAAAAGAACTTAGTTCTTTTTCCAGATCTCAGATCCATAAGACAAAGTCTTTCACAAGTGAGAATCTAATTCTCAGATAATTGAATTGAGCAAAACAGAAAACCCAGTGCTTAGCACTCAAAGTCTGGCGCTCAGCGCCGAGCGCTCCACGTGCTCCTCACGTGGGCGCTATTTAATAAGAAGTGCTTAGCACTCAAAGTCTGGTGCTCAGCGCCGAGCACTCCACGTGCTCCTCACGTGAACACTATTTAATAAGAAGCGTTTAGAACTCGAAGTCTGGCGCTCAGCGCCGAGAGCTCCACGTGCTCCTCACGTGAGCGCTATTTAATAAAAAGGTGCTTAGCACTCAGTGTCTGGCGCTCAGTGCCGAGCACTCCACATGGTCTGCACGTGGGCGCCATAAATTGTTAAACACTCCATATAAAAGAATATAAATAAAACAAAAAGAAAAAGAGGTGTCAGAATCCGAATCAATGCTCAGCAGTGCTGATACAGAAAGGGGATCAAGCCCAAATAAGTAATCAAGTGGGTTGAGCCCAAGGTTGGCTAAACCCCAAATCGACTGAGCCCATTTGTCTTCTTCTAAATTGGCCTTAGTCCCAAACAAGACTACCAAGTCCCTAATGAACATTCATTGGTTCAAGGGTACATCTCCTCACACCTCCGATACATGTCGTTGTAATTCTTCAACGTCTTCAGAGAGGTGGTGGGTCCCGATAACCAGCAATAATGGACCACAACGTCCTTAAACTAATAATGGACCGCAACGTCCTTAAACTAAACTTTGCACCGCAACGTCCTTAAACTAAAATCTGGACCGCAACGTCCTTAAACTAAAATCTGGACTGCAACATCCTTAAACTAATAATGAACAGCAACGTCTTTAAACTAATAACGGACCGCAACGTCTTTAAACTAAACCTTCACCTCAAAAATGGTGATCCGTGGACCGAAACGTCCTTAAACTAAATGTGGACCGTAATGTCCTTAAACTAGCCTATGGACCGCAATGTCCTTAAACTAAAATGATAAATCCCAAATGCTCTTCTGTTGGATCAAAAATGATCCTGAACCCCTGTTGAGTAGATTTTAGTCCAATATTGGATTAACGTATCCTTAACAAACATTTGAGTCGATCTTAATTTTAAACAAGGTTAACGATCCGTAAATCAAACAACCACAAATCTAAGAAAATACGGATTTGGACTAATCCACGCCCTACGGGCGACAACACGAATTAGTCTCCGTATACAATCCAAGGGCAATAAAAAAATAAAACAAACACACACGAAACGAAGTGAACTTTTGGAGCCGGAGAAAGTGGTTATCGCTACGCGGTAACATAATTAACTGCAGAGGCTTGCGCCTGTAGGGAAAAGCATCCCCACAATAAAAAAAACCTCAGAAATAAGAGGGAATCTGACGAAGTCTGATACAACGGCCGCATCTGTCCAAACCTCTGATACACGGTGCCATAAATCAACTTGGCATCTTTGGAGAGGTGGACGGATAAACCCAAATAGCATCTTTCCCTCTAAAATTTAGGCCAGACGTCCTAACGTCCCAGTCGCGTCTTTCGGCGGTAAACAAATTCTGGCATGCCCGGTGGGACCTTTTCCTCTTTCCACTCCACACTTCATGTGTCGTGTTTTGCAAACAAATCGCGGTCTGCTATGGTCGCCGACGGATTCGAGGTACTAAGATTTGGTGTCTTGCTCCCATCCAGAGAAAAGAAGATCAATGGCTTCTAGCTGCACTAACTGCAACAACAAATCCCGCTCCGCCCCGTCTGGAGGAGTAACTTACGGGCCCCAAGCGGCCTCTATTCTCGTAATGCCGGTGGAATAGGTGACACAGGCCACCACTGGATTGTTCTTCGGGATCATGCTCCCACAGATAAGCTTCAACGCTCCAATGCCGTCACAGGAAGCTCCAAAGAAGTCGGTCTTCGATCGGCTTGTAACTACCGCGACCTCTCTCAATGGGTCGTCTAAGTCTACTGCCTCAGTCTTCGACAGGCTGAGTCTAAGCTCAAATGGGCCCGTGAAGAGGCTCACAATACCGGTGAAGGCTATCCCAACTCCTGTTGCAGGTGAAGTCGTCCAAACTACTTCCCCTACTCGATAGTCGGCTTTCGACAGGTTGACCATTCCTTCCCAGCGGATGTCAGTCTTTGACAGGCTGGCGCCAATAACAGCCTCTCCTCAAAGCAGGGGGCATGACGAAGCTACTCTGATGATAGAGGTGATCCCGGCTACACGACGTGCTCGACGTCGTCACTGGCGCCGAGTGAGGAGAGCTAGGGGAAGTTCCCCTTCTGGACTTACCCCACTATCTCCAATGGTGGAAGTTGATGCTGCTGTTCCAACTGGGAAAAGCTTTGAGCCGTTACGGGGAGTGCACAAGAACTCTCCAATTGCCGTACTAAAAATGTCTCCTCCACCTTCGGAGAACATCACAAAGGCGAAGCCGGAACAACCCCTCAGCGGCTGTCCTGCAAAATCCACAGGGTCTGGCGAAAAGTACAAGACTCTGTAATCGACAAAGACTACTCCCGCCGATCGAAGAAAAGGAAGGTCCGGCAAGAGGAGGATCATCCCGCCGTCGTACCACAGAAAGTATCGTCTGCAACAGCCCCCTCAACTTCGACCGTCCATAAAAGAGGAAGGCCGGAGAAGATCTCCGTGCCTACGACAAATCTCAAGGGTAATGAACCTAAATGCCCAAAGTCTGGGGGCATGGTAGTGCACACCATTTACATGGCTTCCGGAAAAGAGAAAAGCCATGCTTCTGGGGGTCATCGACCACTTACACGATCAGTAACTAAGACTCAGGAGCAACAACAGAAACTCCAGGAGATGTTAACAAAGATAGCTGCACTTACTGGGAAGAAGGAAAGCTCGGAAGCACTGTCGGATCAACGCTAGGAGCAGGAAACTGACGCCGAGTTCCTCCGAAGAATGCTCTGAAAGAAAGATAAATAAGCCGCTGAACAAGCGGCTAACATAAAATAAATGGTGCTCCTATTCCAAGATATGGTGGGCATGATGATCCAGCCAGACCCTCCAGCCGAAGATCCCCCGATAATCATCGAAGATGACAGAGGAGAGACATCAAATCCTCTTCTGGCGTTATCAGCAGCCAGGGAGGAGACAATCTCGAAAGCTGTGATTGATGACTACATATCTCAACAAATACAAGCTCATCAGGCAAGCGAAACTGCGGGCCAAGTCGTCAGAACTGGGCGACCATATCCAAGCTGGTACGATCAAATTAAGTACCCTCCAGGATACACGATCCCTAAATTTCACGTGTATAAGGGAACAGGCAATCCCCATCAGCACGCCGCTCAGTTCAGGGCTCTATGCGACAATACTGGAGGTGACGACAAACTGCTGCTTCGCCAATTCGTCGGCAGTTTAACGGAGACAGCATTTGAATGGTACTCAGAACTTCCGAATGAATCCATCAAAACATTCACAAAAATGGAGTTGCTATTCATCCAGCGTTTTGCAAGCGCCAGCGAACGCACCCCGATCACGGCATTGATCAATGCCAGGGTGAAGCCAGGAGAGTCTTGGGTTTAGTATGCAATTCAGTGGCGGAACCTATGGTCGGGATGCGAACAACGCATAGAAGAAGCTCCTGCCGTAGGCATGTTCGTGGGGACCCTTGATCCGCAGGCAACTATATCCCAATTTATGATGTTCTTCAAGTCGACCACTTTTCAGGCCTTGATCGACAAGCTAGCCTAAATGGACCATAGACTGTCCTCCTAAAAAACGGAGCTTCGAAATGAAAAGAGTAAAGGGAAAGCGACCTTCGTCGCCAACGCTCAGAAACAGCTGAGTGATCCGAAACCAGTCGCTCGCCAAAACGATAAACCGCGATAACTCGGAGAAAAGTTGAGACGTCCTTACTCATTCCCTCGGGATAAAACGAGAAGGTTGTTCGAACGGGAGGTGCACAACAGGCTCATCACTTTGTATGATCCGAGACGCCCACTGCAACCGGGCGATGTCAACAATCCCAATTACTGCCCCTACCACCGAATAGTGGGCCACACAATCGAAGATTGCTTCGTTTTCAAAAACTGGGTTGAGGACCAGTATCAACAGGGCAGGTTCGCGTTGTCTAAAAACTAGAGGGTAAACTCGTCACTACAACACGCTCCTAAAAAGGTGGACACGCCGGGGGTATCGTGCTCATTTATAGAGGAAGCTTTGTGGGAAGTTGTCCTTTCAACTAAGACTAAAAGAATGCTGAAGGATCTTCAATCATGCCCGGAAGTCGGGTGGAAATGCCCGCTAGAGCCCGAAATCATTGAGGGGATGCTGAAACTGCGCCCAACACCGAGAATTGGTAATGATGGGCAAAACACCCAGGCCCAGCCGTCGAAGTCTTTGAAGAAGAAGAAGACCAAAAAGCCCACGCAGTCTGACGACAAACGCACGGACCCGCAAAAGCATATTGATGCGCTGGAAGAATATAATCAGAAGGCGCGAACCCCGGTCACACTCCAAGAGTTTTTCAACCTTATCCTTGAGGGCGGAGAGAATGACAATGTTGAAGGAGAAGACTCGTTGGAAGAACCCGAGGATTATGTGGCAAGTTGTCACATGATCTCTCATTCACCAACAAATGACGAAGAAGTTCACTCAGCGTTAGAAGATAACATAGAACAGCTGGGGGCAGGATCGGCACCGAAATCCGTGGAACCGTCAGACGAGTTGATTGACATGCTATTGAACGAAGCTCGTCAGAAGAGCAAAGCTGATCAAGAGCGTGAAATGACCATATTCGAAAGGGACAGACATCGGCATCAAGTTAGGGAAGTCATGGTAGGGATAAGTCACAAAGCATTCCAACCAGATCGAAATACGCCAGCGGCAGAAAAAAAACAGGCTTAAGACAAGGAAACGGTTTGCTAAAGCCCTGTCAATGGGAATGAAGCTGCTATCTTTCAAAGGAGACTTGGCGGTATACACCTTGATGAAGCGGATGTACATCCTAACTATTGCTTATACCATCAGAGGATTGCACACCCTACCGAAGAATGCATGGTCTTTAAAAAGTGGTGGCAGGGATACGTTGATCACCGACAACATTTCAAGCGAATGAAGCGCAAAACTCGTCGGGAGCAGAGAAGCACGACAAATGAGCACAAAAGAACTGCCGGCAACTGTCACATGGTTGCTACTAGGGGAGCGCAAGTTCTCACCTTCGGAAGCGATTCTGATGAAGAAGGAGCCCTCGGCCCTCTCTTCAATGAATCCACTTCAGGAAAAGAGGAAGAGATAAAGAACTATGAAAACATTCAGCTGCGTAATCGTACGTTGCCCGAAAAGAATCTCGGACCTACAAACAAGGGATTGAACAAAAAAGATAAGGGGAAGGAAAAAGTCCCTGAGGATATCGCCCTCGATGATCGAGTCGTTGAAGAGCTGGCAGCCAAGGACCCGCCTGTGAAAAACAAAGTAGATTACATTGTTCTGGCACACCTGACGAAGATACCCTTATAGCTAAGCATTTTGGATGCCCTTCTGTTGTCTAAAGAAGCATGAGATTCTATGATCAGGGTGTTACAAGAGCCCGAGCAGTTTCAAGCTTTCCTTGCCGAAGAAAAGATGAAGGACGAGCTGGAAGAAGTGTACACAGCTGACATCACTTTCGTAGATGAAGATCTCCTCCTCGGAACGTGCGAGCACAACCGTCCCGTGTATGTCACCGGGTACTGCCATGACATCAAGATAGGGAAGATCTTAGTTGACAACGGGTCCTCTGTCAACCTCCTAAATGTGAGGGTTGTTCCCTTGTGAAAAATGAATAATAAATACAAAAAGCAATGGGAAAGTCCCTAGATGAAGCATCGCGTGCCCACACGTGATAGGCACCGCGCTTGACAAAACAAGGCTGAAACTAAGCCTCACGTGCAGACACATGACCTCTATATACAAAGTATATATGCGCCTTCTTAAAACAAACAACTGGCTAGAAGAATTCACGTGATAGCACGTGACGCTCTTTGTTGGGCTTAACTTTGTGGGGTCACGTGCTACACGTGATGGGCTCCTATGCCTTCTGAACCGATAGAATTAAATTCTAAATAAAAGGGATCAATGCCCTATTTGGAAAATATTTCCTTAGATCTCTCTAAATAAGAAAAATTGCGCTCTGTAAAGCAGAGAGCCGTTGGATTAAAAATCCAATGGTGATTAAAAACCACCAATTTATAGAAGAAGATTCTGTATAGGGAAATATTTTCCTAACCTTGTGAGAAATAGCTTTGGTAAAACAAAAGTTCTTGGATTAAAAATCCAACGGTTAATAAAATTCCCTGATTGATCTAAAAGATCATTTTGGTTGATCAAAATCTCTCAATGAGAGATTTTCTGAACAAATTGATTTTTTTCTTTCTTCTATAAATAGGAGCCCAGAGACACAAAAAGAAAGGAGATACAGAAATAGAAGAACCCCCTACAAACTTCAAGTTCAAAAGAGAAAACAGAAAGAGAAACCTTAGGTAAGCGAAAAGAAGAAAAAAATAGAGAACATCTTATCTCTACTTCGCCTCCACAAGAGTTTAACTCTTCCAAAGAACTTAGTTCTTTCTTCTTGCAAAGGGTCTGCAGAAGCAGATCTCTCCACAAGTTGATAATTTAATTCTCATCGGGGAGATTTTGCCATGCAGATCCAAAACCTAGGGGAAATCTAAGTTCATAGAATCTAATTCTCCCAAAAAAGTATATAGGAATTTAATTCCTCTGATAAAACAAGGGTTTAACCCTTCATATAAGAACTTAGTTTTTCCTTATGGTAAAAGATCTGTAGAAGCAGATCTCCCCACAAGTTGAGAATTTAATTCTTATCGGGGAGATTCTGCCATGCAGATCCAAAACCTAAGAGAAAAACTAAGTCCTACAAAACAGTGGACTTGAAAGTCTTAAAACTCAAGATCTCCATGCATGTAAAAAGATTAGCACCCAATACGATAACGGCCGATCACGTGCTCCCACGTGAGCACTCTTGATGAATGAAAGAGAACGACTGAGATCAGCTCACATGATCCCACGTGACCCCACTAAAAATGCTTAGCACTTCCAAAAGAGAAAGTCTATAAACCCCGAAGGCAGTTACCACTTTTGTGACGCCTCACGTGACCCCACTAAAAGTTCATAGCACTGTTAGTCTGTAGTAGCGCCTCTAGTAAGGTTACTACATCATGAAGCAATAAACTTTTAAATTTTAGAGCGCTATTACAAACGAACTACGAATCGTAACTAGAGATTAGGGTAATAACATCATTATGTGAAGTCTAAACTAAAGGAAAAGGAAATACAACCTTTGTAGCCAACTCCTTTGGTCTTTAAGACTCCTACGGCTTTGCACAAGGTTTGGAACGACTCCGCTCGAGATCCTTCGTCGTCTACGACGATCCACCCGGAGATTCCTAGATCAAGCTCTTAGCTTCACAAAATGAAGCAAGAACTCTACACTAAAGGGCTAGGGTAGTGTAGAATGGTTGTGTGGTTTGTAAACTCACTTAAAAATGCTCTTTTTTTAATTTCCTCACTCAAAACAAAACTCAAGAGAGTTTGGCAAAGGAGGAAGGTGAAGATGGCAAAAGCTTTTGTGTAAATAATGAAAACTTATTTTCTAAAATGAAAATCAAAATATTATATATGAGACACTCTCACATATAACCATGGTTGGTTAAATATCTAGATATTATTTGGATGGGTTAAAGAAAAGAAGGAAATTAACCATGGTTAAAGTCAATGGTCAAATAAGAAGTGTGTAGAAAATGAGTCATTATGTTAATTTCCTTTTTCCTTTAAATCATTAACAAAAATATAGATATTTATCAACCTTGTGAGTGTTATATTGCCATCTCCTTTGTATCATCAACCATGACACATATGTATGTGTGTATGTATGCATACACATCATCATGTGTATGTGTGAACATACACGCATACATCCAAAAGAAAAAGGGTTAATTAAAAGTTAGCTAAAAGATAATATTAAATCAACACTTTATTTAATAAATCGGTCACATCAAATGCGACCCGACCAATATAGATTGTCCGATTAAAATACGGTATCACATATCCATATTTAATCGAGCTCCTGCGCATATCACATACGCACACCACATCATTTCGCCTGAGCTAGAAAAATCCTGTGTGGGACTCTAAGACTCGTTAATACGCCGGCAATAGGTGATGATCATATCAAATCACCTACAAGCTGCAAGCGGTCAGCTAAACGTAACGGCCCCACGGGTATTGAGCGATTAGAAGAAAAACAAGCAAACCCGTCAAAACTCCCTTCGAGCCATTGGCAACACTTACCGTACAATCCGGTCTCTTCGTCTGATATGCTGCATATCATGTCTAGGGATGGAATCGTCGAGCCCTAATAACTCAATAAGTCATGTCGATATGGTCTATGACCGGTCGAGAAACTACTGATAACACTTATTAACAAATCTCATCAGCACTGGCCAGGGACTTCAAGTCAGAGCCAATCGCACATTGCATAACATCAACTCCTAATACCGGGAGAGAAGAAACCCCTCCTATCGCTCACTGTCTCCATGTGTTTCGAGACTATACCCAAAAGCCACCTGTTTGCACGACTCAGTAGAGCCGTGGTAGGGTGGAAATCAAAATACAGTTGGAGAACACACAAGACTCTATGACGATCTCGGGTCTACAGACTAACCTGTACCAGTGTCACCAGAGAACTGCTATCCGACGATAGATATAATACCGTATAGGAATTCTCTGTGAGTCCGTTCAGTGTACCCAGTCTCTACTGAGCACCCGTATACAATCTTCGATGTCACAACACCAATGGATATGGGATCATCCATCGCCTATCATATGGGTCAAGAAACATATACGCTAGTCTACTCTGGAATATCGATGCCCTATCTCGATATACCTACGACTAGGAACATTTTAAGGATATGCTTATAGACTACACATGCCCCACTAGTATGATCTGCATCATAGCCATGGAAGTCAAGCAAATATCCTTAGGGCTTTATCAACATGTATCAAATGAACAGTATCAAGTAAACATGTCAGATAAAGTAAAACCAGATAGCATACTATCATGTCGAGTAAGAAAGTCATATATCAAAATACACACACACACACACACACACACATATTTCCAAGCATCCAATATACATATAATGGCCTCTAGGGCACACATATATCCAACAATCTCCCACTTGCACTAAGGCCAATTATTGGCGTATCTCATACCCAACATCTCAAAAAGTCGCTCATGTTGCGGCTATGGAAGTGCCTTGGTGAGTGGATCTGCGGTGTTATCCTTTGTGTCTACTCTCCGAATCTCAATCTCGTGGCGATCAACTATCTCCCGGATCAAATGATATCTCCTGACGATGTGTCTAGACTTTTGATTGGATCTGGGTTCTTTGGCTAACGCCATAGCTCCATTATTATCACAATACAATGGTATTGGATCAATAATAGTTGGAACTACTCCTAGCTCCGCAACGAACTTCCTCATCCAGGCGGCTTCCTTGGCAGCATCATTTGCATCAATATACTCAGCTTCCATCGTGGAGTCTGCAATGGTATTCTGTTTGGAACTCTTCCAACATACCGCCCCTCCATTGAGGGTAAATACAAACCCTGAGATAGATTTACTGTCATCCTTATCACTTTGGAAGCTGGAATCCGTAAAGGCCTCCATTTGGAGATCACCATTACCATACACCAAGAACATTTCTTTAGTCCTTCGCAAGTACTTAAGAATGTTCTTCACGGCTATCCAGTGTTGCTCCCCCCTGGGTTGGATTGATCCCTGCTTACTACAGCTAGTGCATAAGCTACATCAGGGCGAGTACCTATCATCGCATACATTATAGATCCTACGGCTGAAGCGTAGGGTATAATGCTCATGCGAGCTCTCTCTTCATCAGTCTTCGGACAGAATTCCTTAGAGAGAGTGATTCCATGACAAGCGGGCAAGGCATCACGCTTGGAATCTTCCATACTAAACCTTTTTAGGATGGTATCAATATACTTTGATTGGGACAATCCCACTAACCTTTTGGATCTATCTCTATAGATCCTTATGCCCAAAATGCACACGGCATCACCCAGGTCCTTCATGGAGAATCTTTGTGATAAGAATAATTTGACCGATTGTAGCATAGGAATATCATTTCCTATCAAGAGAATGTCATCTAGGTACAATACGAGGAAAGTGACAGTACTCCCTGCAATCTTCTTATAAATGCATGGTTCATCTATATTTTTGATAAAATCAAACTCTTTGATTGTATCATCAAAACAGATGTTCCAGCTCCGAGATTCTTGCTTTAATCCATAAATGGATTTAAGCAACTTACATGCTTTTCCGCTGCTCCCACTGTCAATGAAACCCTCTGGCTGATCCATAAAAACACACTCTTCTAAATCACCATTTAGAAATGCAGTTTTAACATCCATCTGCCAGATTTCATAGTCGTAGTGAGCAGAAATAGTAAGTAGGATCCGAATGGATTTAAGCATTGCTACTGGAGGGAAAGTTTCATCATAGTCCAGTCCTGGTCTTTGACGAAAACCTTTCGCTACAAGCTTTGCTTTATAGGTTTCTACCTGTCCATCTACACCAATCTTTCTCTCAAAGATCCATTTGCACCCAACGGGTTTTATCCCAGGAGGTGTAACGTCTAAAGTCCATACTTTGTTGGTGTACATGGACTCCATTTCGGATCTCATGACATCCATCCACTTCATTGAGTCACCACTCGTGATAGCTTACTGAAAACTAGTAGGGTCATCATTATCTATGATGCATTCTTCTCTATCACCATCAATGAGAAACCCATAGTATCTCTCCGACGGGTGAGAAGTTCTACTAGATCTCCGAAGCGGCTGAGGTTCTTGAAGTTCTACTGCAACATCAGTTTCAACCAATTCGTCCTTAGTAATTTGTGTCTCTAGAACCTCTTCTAGTTCAACCACTTTGCCATCAGTACTGTCTGTAAAGATTTCATTTTCCAAAATTGTGGCATGTTGAGAAACAAACACCTTTTGTTCCTCCTTGCGGTAGAATAGATATCTATATGAGTGTTTTGGATATCCAACAAATTTACACATGACCGATCGTGTCTCGAGTTTATCCGAATTCTGCTTTTTGACATAACATTTGATTGATCTCAAAAACTATCTATTAACCGCAATCAAGAACGGCGTCGCATGTAGCTAGCCGGTGAATACGGGTCAGTCCACAGGGATGTTGTGAATTTCCTAGTCGCGCTTACGAGTTAATTCCGAAGGGTGTTCGGATTGATTATTAAATCTAAAAACTAAATTAATCTATATCTAAGTCTTGCTAGGCTTAGGTCTAGGTTAAGTTTGGAAAGTCAATAAATCTCACCGCTTTCTATACCCATATGAAGATCTAATTAGGTGTTATGGTAATTATTAATAAAAGGGATTAAAATCATCGGGAAGATATTTTGTTCCTCTAGTTTCTTGTCCTTCCTTTATCAATCCTTACCCTAACCTCCATGGAAAACATCACAACCGGGCCTTTATACTACGGTATCACCGCTACCTCGAGGGATAGGGTGCCGTAGGGTGCGGTATGTGCATGTATGCATAGAGTCCTATGAAAATATATGACGGGCAAGAAAGGGGATGAGAGATCTTCGTCTCTCAAACCTTTCCCAGATCTAACCCTAACAAGCGAGGAGACTACTCACTCATTAGGGAATTTAAAAACATTTATCTGGGGCAGAGAATGAAAATTAACTAGGGCAAGGAATTAAATTTATCTAGGGCAAGAATAGAAAATTAAACTAGGGCAATTAAATAAATCTACTTACTTTACAGATGGCTCTCTTCAAACATTTACACAGGGTTGTCAGATCTGAATAGATGATATGAAAAGAGGTATCGATGCTCTTCAAAAGAATTCTAAATTTTATTCATAGAAAGAGGCATAGGGAGGCATGAAAAGAATACAATGATTTGGGCTTCTATTTATAGGAGATAGAAACCCTAGGTTACAATTGATTCACATGTCTACATTTACCAAAATATTCTTAGGAAGACCTAGTCAAAGTAGACTTCAAGCTTTGGTAAAATTTTATGTCTCTGTTTCTTTAAAGGGAAGTATTGGGCCTTAAAATCTCCTTAGTGGGCTTTTCTGTCTTTGCGCTTCCTTATTATTTGGTTCTTTTATTAAAATAGCTTCTATGGTTCTTCCAGATCTCCAGTGATAATTGCGGTGGGCTTTTAACCGTTCGCATTGTAATCTTGGACCTTACATTGCCTTGTACTGATTTTTGTGTAGGCTTGATTAAGATCCTTCTATTTGTTGGTCAAAGTCCCTCTTTTGTATTGCCTTTTTGTCTTTTTCACTATTTTCTGTCCAAGAACCTGTAACCTGTAATATGTAGCAGACATGCGTCAAAAGCACCTGTTTATTTGTAAAATATATAAGAATGGGGAATATAATAATGCAATATTATGATATGAACAAATACCCCCAAACTTATATTTTGCTCGTCCTCGAGCAAATTTATTTTTATTCACTAAAATCCTAACCTAGCTGCACTTTCGCAGGGAAACGCGATTGCACTGAGCGCGTGCAACAAGCCGTTAAACCTCTAGGTGTCTCTAGTAGGAGGAGTGTTGTCTCCTGAGGGTTTTCAGCGGATTACACCCACAAAATCCTATCAATTTGGCTGTTCGACTTTTGTTTTTCAATTAGATTTTCTAACAAGGAATTCTATTATCTTCGACTTGCAAATTATCCACCCATATTCTTCACACTTCCTCATCATCTAACTTAAGATTATATATGTTCTATAGACTTACTTAGCTTTCGACATCTCTTAAGTTTTCTTTCTAGGGTTCCATCTCCACTTAGGAATTTTTATGAACTCTACTAAAGATACAAGTTCTATTCTTCATTCCTTTCTCTCATCTAAACTCTAATCACATATCCCCACGTGTGTGTATAAATCACCCCTACACTTGGATATTCAAATCAAGCAATCATACACTTGTCCATTATCCAAAGTACTTATTAATTGGTGAATTTTTAATTGAAATTTGCTTACACACCCTTCATCCGACCGTTAATACTTCTTGGGGTACCAACGGCCGATTACAAAATGCGTTTGCACTTTAAAGCGTACTTCCTAGTCTTATAACACCCAAGGCTTTAGCAGTGACTCCCAAACCAGTTGGTCTAAGGCACTAGGTGATGAAGCACCCTCGCTAAATATTTTTCTATTTTTGCAGCCTTAAGTAATCAAAAAAAACCAGTGTTCATTTTTTTTTCTTTATTCACTTTTTTTCTTTTATTTTCATTGTACTAAGGACTTTAGACAAAAGCATTTCAAGGTCTCTTCTACTATTCCAAGTTTCAAGATGCGTGATAGTGCAAATTGTAGGGTATACATTTTCAGAATCTAGACTTAAGGTAGGAACTATTTTTCAAACTTATACTCTAATAAGAACATCAATACTTTTCCTTCGTTTCGACTTAGCCCAAGAAGTGAACCCAAAATTTGCATATTTCTAAATAAACTACAAAGGCATATACTTTCTACCGTTAAACTTTAAGGAAGGTTATTTTTAGGGTTTTAATTTACTAAATCTAAGATCTAGTTGTTCCTAGCCAGTTAACCCATTCATCAAACTCTAGTGAATTAAGCCAAAATTAAATACAATAATTTTTATAATTTTTGAAAATTTTCAATTTTTATGGGTTTTCAAATAAATATGCAAATGTAAAAATATACATATGAATGCGAAGGAAGAAGACATACCGAGCATACCCCCAAACTTAAACTTGACAGTGTCCTCACTGTCATGCTACACCAAGAGAGTTGAGAATGTCGACACTCCCCTGTTTATTTATTTATAATTTTTTTTTGTTATTAATTTTTATTTTTTTTATTTTTTTTATAGAAAAAGAAAACAAAAAAATATATACATATATACAACAAGGCTCCCCCTAAACTTAAGCTTGGCCTTACACAAGCCAAAGGTTAGCACCAACCATTCAAAGATCTTATCATGATAATGGTCGAGTTGGTGAAATAATGGGGTGTAGAGGAAAGAAATAAGAAACACGCGAGACTGTGTGGAAAGAAGAATGGTAGAATATGGTCTCGGTGGGGGAGAAGAATGGCTGAAAGGAGAAAGAAGGGTCGCGCGATCTTGGGGGTGTAAATCGAGTGAATAAATTAGCGCAATTTTTGATGACCGATGTGTTAAAAGTGATTGCGCTAACCTATCAACTCGTCGAGAAATGGGATCAAATCCCTCAAGATTCGCAAGAAAACATGGGTACGCCGAACTTGGTATTTGAGATGAAAGCGTAACGGTCACTTGCACGGTCGGAACAATAGGAAGGACGAAAGGGAGTGATTGAGGGATAGTATCATTCTCACCGTAGTAAACTGTCTCGAACCTGAAAGATTCCATTAATGGTTCGAAACTACTGTAAGCAACCGAGTTTGATGGTTCGATTAACTCATCTGAAAATGTAAAAGACTCAAACTCGGGCGGTGAGTCATCAACATCGTCCGAAAAAGTGAAACAGTCGTAAGTGTTATCATCTGTGAGAACAGTATCGGATTCAAAGGAAAATTTTTCAAGCTCACAGTCTTCAAGCGTGGTCGGAACGATGTAAAGGAGGGAGGGTGATTTAACAGTCAAAGGTTCAGGAGGATGAATTGGAAAATCAGACACATCATACAGAAATGATTCAACCTCAATATGATCCTCAGAACTCTCCTCAATACTATCCTTATAATTCTCCTCAAGATTCAACTCATCCATGCCATTATCATCAAAGTCAAGACGCATATGAGATTCGGGAGAAACATGTAATAACTCGGGATGATGATTTGAACATAAAATCTCAATTAAATCGATAGATTCATCATCCGAAATATTCCCGGCGTCTATATCCTCAATCATGTGAAAATCAATTTTCTTAGACACCCCATCAAAAGCATGGATATTTATCGATTTAGGTTCTAGAGTGGAGGTGTAAAGATCGAAAGGTTTAGGTGCTGTTTCACTCGAAAGGGGTTCTTCACAATTTGGCAAATCAAGCACTACAAAATCACACAACTCATTTTTATCCTTAACTGATGAATCATTTGGGACAATTGATGAAAAACCGGAGTTGTGGGCTTCAATTGGGTATGGGTAGGTTTGATTTGGAAATCCTCTCAAATTCGCACTCTGTCCAACCGCCTTCTCATACATTGGAAAATTTGGAGCTAGTTGGAAACTAGCTACCGGTTCAGCAGGTTGCATAAGGGCGGCCACAGACGCTTCCACATTCCTAACCATTTTGTTTGTTGCAGCAATATAAGCTTCCAATGACTCTTGCAAACTAGACTTTGGTGGTAAGGGGGTTTCGGCAAAAGATTCGAAATTGTTTGGGTATGTGAAACTCCCAAAAGGCTGTGTAGAAGCAGTGTCTAGTGAAGGTGGGAAGGTCGGATAGGACTGGTAGGAAGTGGGTGGTTGGGTAGGTGTAGGGTCAACATGTGGATAAAACGGTGAATAATCGTGCGGATCCCTAGAACTAGATGAGTGGAGAGGGGTGAAAGATCGGCTGTGAGATTGAGCAATATGCTCAGCAATGGACATCGGCTTAGGAGTGACAGAAGGACTTGAAAAAGTGATATCAACATATGGAGGTGGAAAAGGTTGACTTGGTTGACACAAAGTGGGTTGAAAAGTCGAATTGTTTCTTCTAGACGCCTCTATTTGATCTTTCAAAGATATTTTTGGCATGGAAGGATTGTCTTTAAATTGACCGAACAAATTGACGAACGACGCAAAATTAGGTTCGGGATACTAAAGTTCGGCAAGAGATTTATGATGTGGGGTACCCATGATAGAAGAAAGAGAAGATGAAGAAGGTAGGTGGTGCAAGGATTTCTGAGCGACAAAAGTTGCAAGGATTTCTGAGAAAAAAAATTCCTCTTTTTATTCTTTTTTATTTTTTTTGCAAAAATTTTCGATAAAGGGCTAAGACACAAATGCAAATAACCAGAAATGCACAATCAGTCCTAGATCTAGGGTCACCTAGGTCAGCTAGACAGCTCCTAACTGTTCCAAAGGGCTAGAAATAGGACCTCAAACCGCCTCTTCACCGCCAATTGCGGCCAGGTAAGTGCCAGGTAAGTGGGAGGCTCCCCGCTACAAGTAGCGGTCCTAATTAAGTAACCACTTGCCTTAGACACACTGCCTAGACACCGCAAAGTCAGGTTAGGATAAACGGTCGATGCATATAACTAGTCCTCTGTCCTATTGAGCTCGAAGTCCTTAGGATGAGTCTAGTATTTTTTAATTAAAGATTGGTCAATGCAAATGCTTTATGTGATTTTTGGGGTCCTGGGAAGGGTGATGAAATCCCCACCCAATCTGAATTGGTCAAAAGCCCCTTAAAATCCGATTAAAGATATGCAAAACAGTAAATCACATTCAATCAAATCTTTTTTTTCCCTATTAATTTCAAAATTTGCAAATTTTCTAATTAAAATTTTCCTTTTTCCGCTTACTCTTTATTTGGAAATTTTGCAAAAAGATTTTCGATAAAAGATATGCAAAACAAAAAATATTACTTGCAATCAATTATTATTTTAAGCATAGCGCAACGAATCCTGCATAAGATTTGTTATTTGGAACGGGGAAGATTTTTAAGCGCAAAGAAATCCTGCAGGAGATTTTTCAGAAGAGATATCGGAGATTTGCAGAGGAGAAGATCAGAATACTTACTTTTTTTTTAACTGCGCTTCTGCTTTTTTTTTTTTTCTTGCTGAAGCGACCAGGCCGCGGCGGTTCCACGGCCAGAAGGGGTGTCCCGCGGCGGTTCCGCGGCCGGAATGGGGCCGCTGGCGCCCTTTTTTTTTGACCAGATCGCCGCGGTTGCCTTGTAGACTCGGTCCTCCAAATTTCTTCTGTTTCTCAGTTGTTATGATCTTCTGTTCGTTCAGATTTGATATTTTCTGTTTTGATCTATGGAGATTTCCAGATCCGAACTTGATTGTAGATCTTGCAAAATTCAAACAAAGATACCCTTCACAAAATAACAAAATGATGAATTAATATATTTTTTTTATGATTTTTCAGATTTTTTGAATTTTGATTAACCCAAAATTGCAAAAAGGAAATTACTACGCCATCCCCGGCAACGGCGCCATTTGATTGATCTCAAAAACTATTTATTAACCGCAATCAAGAACGGCGTCGCATGTAGCTAGCCGGTGAATACGGGTCGGTCCACAGGAATGTTGTGAATTTCCTAGTCGCGCTTACGAGTTAATTCCGAAGGTTGTTCGGATTGATTATTAAATCTAAAAACTAAATTAATCTATATCTAAGTCTTGCTAGGGTTAGGTCTAGGTTAAGTTTGGAAAGTCAATAAATCTCACCGCTTTCTATACCCATATGAAGATCTAATTAGGTGTTATGGTAATTATTAATAAAAGGGATTAGCATCATCGGGAAGATGTTTTCTTCCTCTAGTTTCTTGTCCTTCCTTTATCAATCCTTACCCTAACCTCCATGGAAAACATCACAACCGGGCCTTTATACTACGGTGTCACCGCTACCTCGAGGGATAGGGTGCCGTAGGGAGCGGTATGTGCATGTATGCATAGAGTCCTATGAAAATATATGACGGGCAAGAAAGGGGATGAGAGATCTTCGTCTCTCAAACCTTCCCCAGATCTAACCCTAACAAGCGAGGAGACTACTCACTCATTAGGGAATTTAAAAATATTTATCTAGGGCAGAGAATGAAAATTAACTAGGGCAAGGAATTAAATTTATCTAGGGCAAGAATAGAAAATTAAACTAGGGCAATTAAATAAATCTACTTACTTTACAGATGGCTCTCTTCAAACATTTACACAGGGTTGTCAGATCTGAATAGATGATATGAAAAGAGGCATCGATGCTCTCCAAAAGAATTCTAAATTTTATTCATAGAAAGAGGCATAGGGAGGCATGAAAAGAATACAATGATTTGGGCTTCTATTTATAGAAGATAGAAACCCTAGGTTACAATTGATTCACATGTCTACATTTACCAAAATATCCTTAGGAAGACCTAGTCAAAGTAGACTTCAAACTTTGGTAAAATTTTATGTCTCTGTTTCTTTAAACGGAAGTATTGGGCCTTGAAATCTCCTTTGTGGGCTTTTCTGTCTTTGGGCTTCCTTATTATTTGTTTCTTTTATTAAAATAGCTTCTATGTTTCTTCCAGATCTCCAGTGAATAATTGCGGTGGGCTTTTAACCGTTCGCTTTGTAATCTTGGACCTTACATTGCCTTGTACTGATCTTTTGTGTAGGCTTGATTAAGATCCTTCTATTTGTTGGTCAAAGTCCCTCTTTTGTATCGTCTTTTTGTCTTTTTCACTGTTTTCTATCCAAGAACCTGTAACCTGTAATATGTAGCAGACATGCGTCAAAAGCACCTGTTTATTTGTAAAATATATAAGAATGGGGAATATAATAATGCAATATTATGATATGAACACCGGACAACCCCAAATCCTAACTCTTTTAAGAGATGGTCTCCTTCCACACCATATCTTATATGGAGTGGTAGACACGGTCTTTGATGGAACCCTGTTCAATAGATAAATTGCTGTCTCTAATGCATGCCCCCAAAAGGAAAGTGGCAACTCAACATCACTCATCATGGACCGTACCATATCTAATAGGGTACGATTCCTCCATTCTTACACACCGTTGTGCCGTGATGTGTACGGAGGAGTGAGCTGAGAGAGAATCCCATTCTCTTTTTAGAAGTCTGAAAACTCAGTGCTTAAATACTCTCCACCTTCTTGATACTCGAGCCAGTTTGTTTTTCTACTTCAAGCTTGTACTTTTTGAATTTCTCGAAGGCTTCGAATTTATGCTTTAATAAAAACACGTGTCCGAATCTTGAGAAATCATCAGTAAAAGTGATGAAGTATGAAAAGCCGCCTCTAGCATGTGTAGACATTGGTCCGCATACGTCAGTATGTATGAGGCTTAAGAGTTCTGTAGCTCTCTCTCCGTGTCCAATAAATGGAGTTTTGGTCATTTTACCTTTGATACATGACTGACAAGTCGCATAAGATTTGTATTCAAAAGGTTTTAAATATCCATCTTTATGTAGTTTGTTTAGTCTTGTTTCATTAATATGACCAAGTCTACAATGCCAAAGAAAAGATTCATTTATATCTGAAATCTTTCCTATGTTTGTATGTTGTATACTGAAAACTGTGTGTTGGTTTAGGACGTGAATTCCGTTACTTAATGTACCATACCCAATCAACTGTTGATTCAAGTTAATGTTCATAACATTATTTTGCAACACAAAATGATATCCTTCATTGTCCAATAAAGATACGGATATTATATTACATAGCATACCAGGTACAAAATAACAAGGGTTCAAAACCAAAATACATCCTGAAAGCAACCCCAGATGATACTCTCCTACGGATACAGCATGTACATTGAAACCATTTCCAACCCGTAGAGTGTGGTCCCCAGTCTTCAAAACTCTACTGTTTCTCAATCCCTGCATACAATTACAGATATGAGAACCAGAACCGGTATCTAATACCCAAGACGTAGAGTTTAATGAAAAACAGTTTTCAGTTACAAACACACCTGAAGCGGAAGCATCATCATGCTTCTTCTTCTTGAGATCTGCAAGGTACAAAGCACAATTGTATTTCTAATGTCCCGACTTGTGGCAGTAAAAACATTCCCCTTTTCCACTTCCCAGAGTCCCAGATTTGTCTTTCCCCTTCGCCTTTTGAACTCCACCTATCGGCTTGGTGGGATTCTTCTTCTTCTTTCCCTTGACCTTGGCTTTCGGGACTGAAGAGGAAGATGGCCTATAAAGCAGAGCGGGAGTTTCGCTATCTTAAGCTTGCTCTCTGCATTTCACAACATATTGAGAAGTTCCGGTAATGATTTCTCCAAATCATTCATATTGAAATTCACTATGAACGGAGCAAAGGTGGGGGAGAGAGACTGCAGAACAATATCCGTATATTGCTCATTATCCATAGTCCATCCCGGTTCCTTAAGTTCTTCAATAAGACCAATCATTTTTAAAACATGGTCTCCTACTGATGCACCGGGGGCCAACCGCATCTGAAACAGCTTTCGAGATGCATCGTAGCGTAAAGTACGAGATTGCTCTTCATACAACTCCTTTGTATGAAGAAAGATGGATTGTATATCCATCTTCTCGTGCTGTTTCTGATGGATACTGTCCATAGAAGCAAGCGCAAGGTACGTGGCCGTGTTGCAATCAATATCCCATGTTTTTCGGATCTCCTTATCCGAAACGGATTATTCAGGTCCTGGGACGGTTGGGGCTTTGGTAGTGAGGACATATGATACTTTATCATATGTGAGTGCAATGTTCAAGTTCGTCAACCATTCTTTATAATTTGGTCCAGTCAATATGTTTTTCTCTAAAAGAAGCTTAAGTCCCGTCATCGGTATCTGCCATTAGGAGAGTGAAAAGAATATACTCAGCGAAATGCTCTTGCAAATATCAGATTGGTTATTATCTTATCTAATCGATGTCTCTCATTGTTTTTATCAAATTTTCTTTCAAACCTGAAAAGAAAAAATAGCCAGGATTAATTGCATTATACAGTTTCGCTAACCGGTCAGCCAGGACAGTGTCGGTACTTTGAGGGAGGTTCCCCGTGCTTGCGCACAGACCTAATTAAAATAAACCTCGTTTTTCCCAGAGGTCAAATCCCGTTAACACCTTTCTAGACACCTACTGGATTAGCTAATTGTAAAGTGTAAAATTCTCCCGGGAGTAACTCTTACTCACAGTGGGATCGGGATCCAACTATCATATAGATGGTATGCAATCTCATTGCAAATTTCAACACTTGAAACTCCCGATATGGTTTTTACCCCTAGATGCTTATGACCTTGGCTATGATCAAGATATCATAAGCACTAGTCAAGTTCTACCCGTCATTTCGAGATTAACTAGACCCACCCATATAACCCTTGACTATAATCAACATAATCACATGAATGTCCTAACTGATCCCATCATATGCTTTGTAGGAAGACATCACTTAGCTACCGTACACTACGCCTTGACTATAATCAATATACGTAGCACGAATACTAAGTACTCTGCTTCCTAAAATGACGGAGGGTTGCGGATGGTTCTTTTATGAAAACCTTTAACAGTTTGAACTTGATTTCGTTGTAGAATCTAAATTGTTTTTAGAAAGGAGTGGCTTAAGCTCCGCATCTTTAGAAACTTGCTTTTTCATAGAAAAGGAGCCGAGTGGGTTTCAAATCCGATTCTAAAATATCTTTAGGTTTCTTTTCTTTTACATTAATCTCATTAATGTATTTCCATCATTTAAGTTCCTAAGCCATTACAGAAAGAAACGAAAAATAGTATTACATATCACATATATAACAATATCACAATCGTCTCAGATATTAAGCAATCACATCACAGAATAATTAGCAGCAGAAACACATATATGAAAATATAGGATATACTAGGAACTTCGTATTTACTACTTAGCCTAAGATAGAAAATACGGATTCCACGGTCGTGATGAATAGCCAAGCCCACACCCTTAGACCCCTACGAGAGCGGCAAGTGACCCTTCTAATTCTGGAGTTTAGGAGACCCGGTCTCGGCTCCTCAAGATGGCCTCCAACTGAACTCCAGAACCCGGTCACTCGTGCTCCCCTCCTTGGGTCTATCCTAATGCGGAAAAGTAAAATATACATCAATGGAGACATCATCCTCTGTTAGTTATATGTATGCCCTAGAGGCCATTACTGTACATACGATGTATATTGTAATGGATGCTTGGACATATATAGGGAGGACTTTCTTGCTCGACATGATAGTATGCTATCTGGTTATACTTTATCTTAACATGTACTTTGATTGTCTCTATGTTATATGTTGATAAAGCCCTTACGATATGTACTCGACTACTGGGACTATGATGATATCATACTAGTGGGTCCACGGTAGTCGACGAGTACATCCTATAACTGTTCCTAGTCGTGGGAGTACCGAGACAGGGCATCGATACTCCAGAGTAGACTAGCGTATACGCATCTTGACCCATATGATGGGTAATGGATGATCCCATATCCATCGGTGTTTGACATCAAGGATGGTGTACGAGTGCTCAGTAGAGACTGGATACATTGGACGGACTCGCCGAGAACTCCCAGATGGTATTATACCTCACGTCAGATGGCAGTTCTCCGGTGACACTGGTACAGAGTAGTCTGTTGACCCAAGATCGTCATAGAGTCTTGTGTGATTCCTACTGTGCTTTGATTGTAAGTGCACGGCGGCGCCCCGGCCGTCAATTCGAGGCAAAAATGCGGAAACGATACTTTTCTTTAACTTGTAAACCAGCACCACCACGCACAAAAATCCCGGATCGGGCCATTAACCTACTCCTAGCTAACTAGAGAAGGGGTTGAGAGATATACCGAGCGATCCGTGTCCTTCGGTCTTCTTGTCGTCGTCCCGATCTCCCCACGGAATCTCCGGTCTTCACCTCTTCCCCGGAAGGGCACCACATCGCCGGGTTCTTTTACGGGCTCCCACCTCTGGACCAAGGCAACTCGTGCACGAAGTTGGCGAGCCGATGTGCCCAAGGATACTGTAGGATAAGTATAGAATATTTTGTCTCTTAGGGTTTGAAGTTTCCATATGAAGTGGAGAGTATGAACCTTTTTGGAGAGGGTAAGGAAAATGTTGCAAGCAAAAACCAAAAATGAGAAACCATCTCTTTTTTCCTCATAAAAAATGAAGTGAATGAATATCCCCTACCCCCCAACAGTGGTCAGCCTTGACTTCAAAGAATGAGAGAGGAGAGAAAAGTCAAGGGGGGGAGAAAGCAATAATCAAGAAAGAGAAAATGGATGAGTGATGATGAAGAATCCAATGATCACAACCTACTCCCATCATATCACTAAAGGTCAAACAATCATGAACCATGGAGTCAATGGAAGCTACACCCATCATGAAAACCATCATGAAGCAACAATATACAAAGAACACCCTCCACAATGCTAATTTGCACATTTGCAAATAAGCCCTCCACCAATTTTCAGCCAAAGAAAGATACAAAGGAAAATGGCCAAAACGGAATGCAAACTGGCAACTTCAAAAAAATGATCCCGTAATAAATTACAGGAAACCCCGCTACTGTATATACATATCCGCATTTGTATTCCGACTGAAATACAAATGCAATGAGACAAAATCTACACTGTACAATACTAGGATTCGGCTTAAACCAAAGCCCGCTAGTATTATCCGTCCGATCATGATCCATGCAATACCGCACGTAAATGATCGAACCCTACCATATCTCCATACGGCCTCTACATCGTTTCGTCCGAAACTTGAGAAACGGTCTGTGGGGGACTCTAAAGACTCGTCAATACTTTGGTTGTGGATTTAACCACTAGCACATCAGAGGTATTAGCCATACGTAACGGGCTACCAGGTATTGACCAAAAGGGATGTCGATGAGCGAACTCATCCTGACACCCTACTGAGCCTGTCAGTGACAATATCCGTACAGTCCGGTCCGTTCGTCTATGAGCATCGCATGGCGGGCCTAGGGGGTTGGTAAAAGTCAGACCCCCAAAAGCGGTACAAGTCGTGTCGGAGTGTGGCCCAGAACACCCTGAGATACTACTGGAATACCTACCAGTAAATCTCCTGCCTTGGCCAAGGACTTCGTGTAGGGGCTCTCCTAGACACAGCGCGACCTCACCCCCAATAACGGGAGAGACGAACCCCTGCAGATCCGCTCACTGCCTCCATGTGGCTCGGGACTGTACCCAACTAAAACCTGTTTGCACGTCTCCTTTGAGCGTGGTAGGGTAGTAATCAAAGTACAGTGGGAACTCATACGAGACAAATGATGATCTCAGGTCGATGAACTAACCTGTACACATGTCACCAGGGAACTGCTATCTGACGTCAGGTATAAGACCAACTAGCATGTTCCCGGCGAGTCCTGTCCGATGAACTCATAACCCAATGAGCACCTGTATACATCTTAGGTGAACCAACTGACACCAATGGCTTGTGAGACCGGCCACCGCCCCTCGTCGGGGTCTCGACTGTATACACTAGTCTACTCTGGAGTATCGATTCCCTGTCTCGAAACTCCCACGACTAGGGACCTTTAAAGGGTGTGCTTATAGACTACTAGCTCCCACGTATATGATCGCCCTCATACTGCTGGCAATCAAGCAAGAATCCTAGGGGCTCTATCAACGCGTAATAGTGACCTGTAAGGTCACCTAAAGCAGTACATGATGATAAAGATAAACCAGATAGCATACTATCATCTTGAGTAAGACTGTCCTATCGGGATAGGTCCTCCATCAATCATTGCAATCACGTTCCTGTGATCCAATAATTGACTCTGAGGGCACTATCTCCAACAATCTCCCACTTGCACTCAAGGCTAATTATTGCGATGTCGCATACTCACAGCCCGTGTGATACCGAACACCCAACTCCTCTACTGATCAGTCTCACAAAACCAGTTTTTGAAACTAATGTGTTCGAGGAATAGCCTCAGTGAGTGGATCCGCCTTGATGTTTCTTTCTATGTCTCTCTTTATCTCAAGTTCGCGGAGAAAGCCATCTCCCGAAATGAGCAATACCTGTCTTAGAATATGTCTGGATATCTGATAGGACCTAGCTCATAAATGAACTCCAAATCCAAACTTCTTAGACTGTGTCGTCAACTGAACTTAATCAGTATCCTGCGTCGTGCCTCCCTCAGTATCCCCTTGGACCACCTGTCCAAAATACTGCCCCTCGTCAGAAGGAAAAATATGACTCTGGCAACCTCTCTGTCATCAATATCACCTTGGAAGCCTGGAGTGATAACCGTCTCCTAAAAGAGACTGTTGTTATCATATCCCTAGAACATTCACTTATGTTCTAAAACTGCTTCCGTTCGTTTCTCCAGGATTGGATCAATATCAATTTATTGCATCCACTGCAAAAACAACATCTGGTATGGTACTTGACATCTCATGATTGACTCAATTGCCTAAGCAAGTGGTCTGCCAATCATGCACATCCCTCTCCACTTTAGTCTGTAAGACTCCTTTAGAGAGGGTGACTCCATCACCTGCAGGTATACTACCATACCAGGAGTCGTCCATTCTAAAAACTCTTAAAATGCTGTCTAAGTACCCTGATTGGGAAACCACCCAAATCTAGATTTATAGATCTAGTAACCAGAATGTCTTGATATTATATCCAAGTCCCAAATGGAGAAACCACCGTGTGACAACCAAAGTATAACCGATCGTAGTATAGGAATATCACTTCCTACTCTGTGTATCTTATCCAAATACCAGGACATCACACCCTACTACCTTCTTAACAGATCCATCCCCTATTCTGATGAAGTCAAACCTACAACTGTCATATCAGAAATAGATGATCTATCTCCGCTACAACTGCTTTAGTCTATAAATAGACATAAGCCACTTGTCCACTAATGCTTCCGCTGCCTCCACTGACTACGAAAACCCTCTGGTAGAGTCATATATATGTACACTTCTAAAGCTAGTTTAGAACGACGCTATACTCATCCTCCTGCCGGGTCTCACAGTCTGGAACAACAGCAATGGAAGGTCTGGGTAAACAAGAACCTCCCTGCCACCGTCCTTGAGGCTACCGGAGTACCTCTCAGGTGCCTGAGGTTACCCACCATATCTGCAGAGTGGCCAATGAAATGTCAAACCAGATTGAATCTTTAGGTTCTTATCAAATTTTCAGTTATCGTTTGCGGTTCTGGAATCACTTCCAGTTCTAGCATACTCCTACTACTGTTTTATGAAAAAAATCCATTTTAATTAAAACTGTGGCGAGTCTAGAACAATATCACTATTGATCTTCCAGATGGTAGAAAGTCAACCCTCGTCATAGCCTGGGTCAACCCACAAACAACCATTACAGAAACGTGCCTTGAGTTATCCAGAGTCTGGTTTTAAGCATAAGCCGGACAACTCCCCGTACCTTAACATCGTTAAGATATGAATTGTTCTATATTCAATACAGAAACAGAGGCACAGATTTAATTGAACCAGATTCAAATCATGCAGCTGTCTCCAGTGCATGTCAACTAAATGGAAAGAGGCCGATCAGTGTTACTCAACTTAAGAGTGCTTCCAATTATGAGTAACGTGAAAGAGAAACAAGTTTCTCTTAATCATTACTATCAACTGAATACCATACACAAGTATTTACATCTTCGATCACCTTGAAGAATCCTGATACTTGCAACACCTGGTTCTCTACTTTATTCATATACCTATAACTTCTCAAAACTCAGACCTTGTGTTTCTTCGAAACACTTGTCTAAGAACTAGAGAAGTCATAAGTAAACCGAATATAGTACGAGGACCAACCCCTCTGTCCTAATGGACACTGGACAATATACAATACTCTGTATAAGTCCCCTGAGTTGAATAACTCAAACCATGTGCGTCGTAGGTTGAAAACTGTACTTATGGCTAAGAAGAATTACACCGCCGTTTAATGCTCCCTACCTAACCATCAACTGATATAGGTAAATATCATGGACATAATTTCAAAAAGGTATATCTCACTTTATAAAAATAGACATACAGATGTATCAATTTGAAATTGGTGCATAACAGCGGATATTCAAAACCATATATTTGCCGTCCGGCAAGCAACCCAGGTGATTTCCTCAAATATCACCAATTACAACGAATTCCGTTATAATGAGGATGATCACCTAATTTTCAATAACTTACTCCCACTCATCATCTGTAAAACCATACAGATGTGAGAATCATACCTGGTAAATACATACCCTGGAGCAAGTGTCTAATTGGGAAATCAGTTTTCTTTTAATAGTACACAGTGAAACTGAAATATTGAAATATTTCGATGGGGTATCCTGGTATTCCTAGTAATACCTCTTCCATTATCAGATTCACAACTGTAACCGTATATTTCTATACCATCTCTTCACATCCCTTCATATGCCTTTAGTCATTACCTTCTGTACACCCCTTTAGGCCAAATAGTTTTCTTCCTTTCCTACCGCTCGGCACCAGCCTATGGTTTGGAAGAAGACTATCCAAAAAGCATAATGAGTGTACTGTCCTAATCCTAGGAGCACTCGCAATGCGAGAGAAGGTGAAGATAAAAGACACCTGAATAAACCGTATTCCTATTTCTCCTGAACCAGAATCCATCCCCGAACTGGAACAAGTTCCTTTCGAGTTCGTATATAACCATACGATGTAGTATCCAATAAACTGTGGATCTTCGTAGTGATACGGAGTGTCCTGGAGAAATACAAAGGTGAAGTGGGTGTGGTAATGAAATACTTGGTTTGGTCGTGAATAGCAGTCGCAATTTACTTTTCCCTCATTCTAATCCCTTTATATGTCTTTACTTAATACCTTCTGCACACCATCGTTATGCTAATTAGTTTTCTTCATTCCCCACCGTTCGGCACCAGCCTAAGGTTTGGAAGAAGACTATCCAACTTGCGTAATAGGTGTACTATCCCCTAATCTAAGGGGCACTCGCAACCTGAGAGAAAGTAAAAGGAAAAGACAACTAAATGGTCCTATTCGTTTTCTCCAGAACCAGAAACCATCCTCGAATAAATTCCTTCGAGTTCGTATATAACCATACGATGGTTTTATCCAATGGAAGTGGACGTTCGTAGTAGTACGGGGTGTCCTGGAGAAAAGGGTAAAAGTAGGAGTGGCAATGAGGTTTGCAACTTTGACAATCCAAAAGTCAGCGTTTAAGAAGGTTCGGTTAATCTTGGTCACTGATTCATAGTCAAAGGTCGGGTCATGGTCGCTGCCAAAGAGAGAGAGAAAAGAAACACTCAGCGTGCACTCTAACCTAGATCAGAATGGTTACCAATTTATCTAATCTGGAAACCTCCCACTGTACCGTCAAATTCTCCTCCAAACCTGAAAGAAGAATTAGTCGGGGTCACCCGAGGAGTAAACCAACTCATCAGTGGAAATCGGGATCCAACTATCATCGCATGATAACGTGACGGAATCCGCTCACGTTATCACACTCCAGAAGGTATGCGCATATCTGGCAAGTTTCAGTTTCTTTTGAAACTCCAAATATGGATTTTTGCCCCATGCTCTTATGACCTTGGCGTGAGGTCAAAATGTCATAAGTCACATGTCAAGTTCTACCCATCATTATCCAGGTTAATTTGAACCCACCCGTATCTACCCTTGACGTAGGCCAAAATGGCAGTACGACTGTCTCAGACCAATGCATTCTATCTATGCAACAAATAAATATCCGGCAGCTACCAATCACTATGCCTTGGCGTGAGGTCAAAATACATAGCTTGAATACTACCGAATATTTAACTGAAATGATGGAGGGCTACGAATGGTTTCTAGCAAAAACCTTTAACGTAATGAACTTGATATCGTTGAAGGAACTGGATAGCTTTATAAAAGTATAGTGGCGAAAACCTTTGCTAAAGAGGTCACTCCCGGTGAAGAGATCTCGGCTCTTCCCCCGTAGAATGAAGTGCAGGATATTCCAACTGAATACCACGATGCAAAGCAAAAGGCAATCGGCTATAGTGAAGTTATTACCCTGACGTAAACTTCTGTCCAAGGGGTCACTCCCGGTGAAGGGATCTCGGCCCTTGCCTCGTCGACTGAGGTGCAGGATATTCCAACTGAATACCACTGTGCAAAATAAAAGAGAACGTCCTTGCAATAACAGCTTTTGAAAAAAGTTCTAACAATATTAGAATAGGTTTGTTTAGCTTGCATTGATCCGAATCAATGCAGTCCCATCAATTGATCACACCAATAAAGAACGAAAATAATGATGTATGTATATGCCATCCGCATTCGCCACTGGGTCCCTTCATTACCCGTTAGGTTACTTAACTAACGACAGAGCGGGGACTGGACTAGCGTAGATGCAAAACATATACAACATCTACTAGTATATATATCAATATATAATATTCGCTCAAGGCGTGATAAAATGCAACATCACAGAAATGTAATAAGCATCACAGAACAATACAGATATCTGGGATCCCCGGATTTCATAGAGCCGCTACTGAAACCCGACATTCCCCTGGTCGTGTGGATAGCCTGTGCAATGAAATCCTAGACCCCTACGGGCGCGGCAAGTTACCCACCAAAACCTGAAGCGAGGTAGCCCCCTTCAGCAACGTGAATGGACCACCCAACACTTCACGGAATCCGGTAACTTGGGCACCCCTCCTGGGTCAACCTGTACCCCCTACGAGTGCGGCGAATAGCCCGCCAATTCTAGAGTGAAGCCCCCTCCGTCTCAACTCCATGAGATGCGGGCCCGTTGCCCTCTAGAACCCGGCTATCCGTGCACCCCACCTTGGGGTAATCCTAGTACAGAAAGTAAAATATACATACAACGGGTACATCGACCTCAGCCCGGTCGTGCCCCAAAAGAATAATATACAAACAGACAGTGACGGCAGTCCACATGTCGGACGCTCGCACCGCAATATCAAATGTACATAATAAACCAACGACAATCCACAACATCACAGCACAACACAGAACATCAACGTGAATGTCACGTTTGCAAATCCGTCTAAAAGGGCTATAGCAGTTAGACAGGATTTACCGATCAAATGACATTCACGGTCGCAGATATAATATAAATACTGTGAACTAACATGTTTAAAATTTTTGATCGACTGAATTTTCCGAAGTGGGCCCCAAGCACAGCTGTAGCACTCAAAAACATCTGGGCCTAAAAAGAATATACCAGAAACCCTATTTCCATGTCAGTAAACCACTGTAGAAATTTGGTGCGGTTTGGACACAAAACGGCGGCGGTTCCGCGGCCAAAACATGGTTTTGGCCGCTGATCCGCCGCGTTACAGTAATATTAGCCGACCAAATTTTCACAGAATGCATAAAAAACCCTGCAAGTATTTTTCCAATATACCAAATAATTTTTAGAGCAAGGAAAAATTCGACAGAAAGTGCGACATGGAAATGCGGTTTTTGGAAAATCCGATCGATCGAACTTGTAAACACGTTAGATCAAGTTAGACTAGGTTAATGGCGTGGCTCTGATACCACTGTAAGTGCACGGCGGTGCCCCGGCCGTCAATCCGAGGCCAAAATGCGGAAACGATAATTTTCTTTAGCTTGTAAACCGGCACCACTGCGCACAAAAATCCCGGATCGGGCCATTAACCTACTCCTAGATAACTAGAGAAGGGGTAGAGAGATATACCGAGCGATCCGTGTCCTTCGGTCTTCTCTTCGTCGTCCCGATCTCCCCGCGGAATCTCCGGTCTTCACCTCCTCCCCGGAAGGGCACCACATCGCCGGGTTCTTTTACGGGCACCCACCTCTGGACCGAGGCAACTCGTGAATGAAGTTGGCGAGCCGACGTGCCTAAGGATGCTGTAGGATAAGTATAGAATGTTTTGTCTCTTGGGGTTTGAAGTTGCCATATGAAGTGGAGAGTATAAACCTTTTTGGAGAGGGTAAGGAAAATGTTGCAAGCAAAAAGCAAAAATGAGAAACCATCTCTTTTTTCCTCATCAAAAATGAAGTGAATGAATATCCCCTACCCCCCAACAGTGGCCGGCCTTGAATTCAAGGAATGAGAGAGGACAGAAAAGTCAAGGGGGGAGAAAGCAATAATCAAGAAAGAGAAAATGGATGAGTGATGATGAGGAATCCAATGATCACAACCTACTCCCATCATATCACTAAATGTCAAACAATCATGAACCATGGAGTCAATGGAAGCTACATCCATCATGAAAACCATCATGAAGCAACAATATACAAAGACCACCCTCCACAATGCTAATTTGCACATTTGCAAATAAGCCCTCCTCCACCAATTTTCAGCCAAAGAAAGATACAAAGGAAAATGGCCGAAACGGAATGCAAACTGACAACTTCAAAAAACCGATCCCGTAATAAATTACAGGAAACCCCGCTACTGTATATACATACCCGGATTTGTATTCCGACCGAAATACAAATGCAATGAGACAAAATCTACACTGTACAATACTAGGATCCGGCTTAAACTAAAGCCCGCTAGTATTATCCGCCCGATCATGATCCGTGCAATACTGCACGTATATGATCGAACCCTGCCATATCTCCATATGGCCGCTACAATGTTTCGCCCGAAACTTGAGAAATGATCTGTGGGAGACTCTAAATACTCGTCAATACTTTGGTTGTGGATTTAACCACTAGCACGTCAGAGGTATTAGCCATACGTAACGGGCTACCAGGTATTGACCAAAAGGGACGTCGATGAGCGAACTCATCCTGACACCCTACTGAGCCTGTCAGTGACAATATCCATACAGTCCAGTCCGTTCGTCTATGAGCATCGCATGGCGGGCCTAGGGGGTTGGTAAAAGTCAGACCCCCAAAAGCGGTACAAGTCGTGTAGCCCAGAACACCCCGAGATACTACTGGAATACCTACTAGTAAATCTTCTGCCCTGGCCAAGGACTTCGTGCAAGGGCTCTCCTAGACACAGCGCGACCTCACCCCCAATACCGGGAGAGACGAACCCCTGCAGATCCGCTCACTGCCTCCATGTGGCTCGGGACTGTACCTAACTAAAACCTGTTTGCACGTCTCCTTTGAGCGTGGTAGGGTAGTAATCAAAGTACGGTGGGAACTCACACGAGACAAATGACGATCTCAGGTCGATGAACTAACATGTACACATGTCACCAGGGAACTGCTATTTGACGTCAGGTATAAGACCAACTAGCATGTTCCCGGCGAGTCCTGTCCGGTGTACTCATAACCAAATGAGCACCTGTATACATCTTAGGTGAATCAACTGACAACAATGGCTTGTGAGACCGGCCACCGCCCCTCGTCAGGGTCTCGACTGTATACACCAGTCTACTCTGGAGTATCGATGCCCTGTCTTGAAACTCCCACGACCAGGGACCTTTTAAGGATGTGCTTATAGACTACCAGCTCCCACGTATATGATCGCCCTCATACTGCTGGCAGTCAAGCAAGAATCCTAGGGGCTCTATCAACGAGCAATAGTGACCTGTAAGGTCACCTAAAGCAGTACACGATGATAAAGATAAATCAGATAGCATACTATCATCTTGAGTAAGACTGTCCTATCGGGATAGGTCCTCCATCAATCATTGCAATCACGTGCCTGTGATCCAATAATTGACTCTGAGGGCACTATCTCCAACAATGATTTCCATCATACCATGCCCAAGACGGCATGCAAAAAGGTGGCTTTTGGGTACAGTCCCGAATCACATGGAGGCAATGAGCGATAGGAGGGGATTCGTCTCTCCCGGTATAGGGAGTTGATGTTGTGCTGTGTTCGATTGGCTATAACTGGAAATCCCTGGACAGGGTTGCTGAGATTTACTGGTAAGTGTTATCAGTAGTTTCTCGAACTGTTATATACCTCATATCGACATGACTTATCAAGCTACTGGGGTCTGACGTTTACCACCCTTAGGCGAGATATGCGACATATCAGACGATGAGACCGGACTGTACGGGAGTGTTACTAATTGGATTCACAGGAGAATGTACAGGCTTTCTTGTTGATCTTCTGAGCGCTCAATACCTGGGTGGCTGTTATGTTTAGCTGACCGCTTGCAGCTTGCGGGTGTTTGATATGATCATCACTACTGCCGGCGTATTGACGATTCTTTAGAGTCCTACACAGAAGTTTCTTGGCTCAGGCAAAACGGAGTAAGAGCACATATGTGATATGTGCGGGACCGAGAACAATACGTGTATGCGATACCATATTAGATTCTCACGATATGAGATATCGGCCGGGTATATGCGATATAGCCGGGTCATCGGATCAAGTGTTGATTCGATGAACTGATACAGATTATATTAGTCGGTTATTTGTGAAATCGCCGGATTATCGGATCAAGTGTTGATTCGATAATTTAATGTATAATTATATATTTGATATATTAAATTACATTAACTGAGATAAGCTCACTAAAAGATTCTTTTTCTCACTCGGGTAATACATTGATATATGTTAATTGTATTATTTTATTTTGTTACAATAAATATTATATATGTGATATATAATATTGTAAAATGATGTGGTTATTAATGAAACATGATTAGTGGAGATTAAACATGGTTAGGGTTTGATTTGGGTTAAGCTTTTCTAAAAGTTTCTAGAAGGTTTTGTTTTGTTTTGTGCTAAGATATTTGTGTTGATATTTTAAGTGACTCATTCTTTAACCCAACCTAAACCCTAGCCCTAGTTAAATATATACAAAGGTTACATTGACCATGGTTACATTTCTAACCTCATACTTGACTTTCATTATTCATCACAAAAGGATTCATGATTTTTTCATCTTCTTCTTCCTTGAGTTCCTTCATGAAAAGCTTTCTAGCTTTTTATGAAGTGATGATTTTGAGTGAGTTAAAGAAAACAAAAGAGAGCTAAAATCCTACTTCATCATCCTCATCTATCCTTGCCATTTAGATGAGGGTGTTCACTTTATCTAGTGAGTGAGAGCTTGTGTTAATGAAACTTCAAGGTAGATCATCTTTGTTATCGAAGATCGGAAGCAAGCTTGCATCTTTCTCTTCGTGGAGCCTCTCGAGAGTCCGGAACTTGATGATCGCAGCGAAGGGACCACAACACAGAGCTTTAGAAGTGAAGGACAGGATCTACAAAGGTTGTAATCCCTCTCACTTAGTGTTAAAGTGTTTAACATGTTTTGTTTTACCTAATCTCTAGTTTAAAGATCTTGTTAAGGATTGTTCGGCACGGCTAAATTTTTAATCGGGCATGGTTGCTGCCTCGTAGACCCTTGTTAGAGTGCCTAGTAACCCTACATCTGTTAGTTATATGTATGCCCTATAGGCCATTACTGTACATACGATGTATATTGTAATGGATGCTGGGACATATATAGGGAGGACTTTCTTGCTCGACATGATAGTATGCTATCTGGTTGTACTTTATCTTAACATGTACTCTGACTGTCTCTATGTTACATGTTGATAAATCCCTTAGGATATGTACTCGACTACTGGGACTATGATGAGATCATACTAGTGGGGCCACGGTAGTCGACGAGTACATCCTATAACTGTTCCTAGTCGAGGGTGTATCGAGACAAGGCATCGATGCACCAGAGTAGACTAGCGTATACACATCTTGACCCATATGATGGGCGATGGATGATCCCATATCCATCGGTTTTTGACATCAAGGATGGTTTACAGGTGCTCAGTAGAGACTGGGTACACTGGACGGACTCGCCGAGAACTCCCAGATGGTATTATACCTCATGTCAGATGGCAGTTCTCCGGTGACACTGGTACAGAGTAGTCTGTTGACCCGAGATCGTCATAGAGTCTTGTGTGATTCCCACTGTGCTTTGATTTCCATCATACCACATCCAAGAGGGCGTGCAAAAAGGTGGCTTTTGGGTACAGTCCCGAATCACATGGAGGCAATGAGCGATAGGAGGGGATTCGTCTCTCCCGGTATAGGGAGTTGATGTTGCGCAGTTTTCGATTGGCTATAACTGGAAATCCCTGGGCAGGGTTGCTGAGATTTACTGGTAAATGTTATCACTAGTTTCTCGAACTGTTATAGACCTCATATCGACACAACTTATCGAGCTACCGGGGTCTGACATTTACCACCCCTAGGCGAGATATGCGACATATCAGACGACGTGACCGGACTGTAGGGGAGTGTTACTGATTGGATTCACATGAGAATGTAAAGGCTTTCTTGTTGATCTTCTGAGCTCTCAATACCTGGGTGGTTGTTACGTTTAGCTGACCGCTTGTAGCTTGTGGGTGTTTGATATGATCATCACCTACTGCCGGCGTATTGACGATTCTTTAGAGTCCTACACAGAAGTTTCTTGACTCAGGCAAAACGGAGTAGGAGCACACATATGATATGTGCGGGACCGAAGATAATGAGGTATGTGATACCGTATTGGATTCTCGCGATATGAGATATCGGCCGGGTATATGTGATATAGCCGGGTCATCGTATTAGTCGGTTATATGCGATATAGCCTGATTATCGGATCAAGTGTTGATTCGATAATTTAGTGTATAATAATATATATGATATATTAAATTACATTAACTAATATTAGCTCACTAAAAGATTCATTTTCTCACGGGATAATACATTGATATATATGTGATATATGTTAATTGTATTATTTTCTATTGTTACAAAATATATTGTATATGTGATATATAATATTGTAACATGTTAGGGTTACAAATTTAACAATGGTTTAGGGTATAAACTTGGTTAGGGTTTGGATTAGGGTTAGCTTTTGCATGAAGCTTCCATGAAGCTTCATGAAGCTTTGACTTTATGGTTGCTTGATATTTTGTGAAGATATTATGTTATCCCAATCCAAACCATTAACTCTAGTTAACTCTCTACAAGGGTTAACTCTTTCATGCTTAACCCTTGGTTAGATTTGTAACCACTACAATAATTCATTGTTCATCACAAAAGGATTAAGTGATCATCTTCATTCACCTTCTTCTTCCTTGAGTTCCTTCTTGAAAAAGCTTTCTTTTGTGATGAAAGTGAGTGAGAAAAAGATTATAAATGAGAGAAAAAAATCCTACTTCATCATCCTCATCTATCCTTGCCATTTAGATGAGTGTGTTCACATCATTTCATGAGTGATAGCTTGTGTTAACGAAACTTCAAGGTAGATCATCTATGTTATCAAAGATCGGAAGTAAGGTTGCATCTTTCTCTTCGTGAAGCCTCTCGAGAGTCCGGAATACGATGATCGCAGCGAAAGGACCTTAACACGAAGCTTAAGAAGTGAAGGACCGGATCTACAAAGGTTGTAATCGCTCTCACTTAGTGTTGAAGAGTTTAACATGCTAGTTTTCACCTAAACCCTAGTTTAAAGATCCGGCTTTGGGTTGTTCGGCACGGCTAAAATTTTAATCGAGCATGGTTGATGCCTCGTAGAACCTTGTGAGCATGCCTAGCAACCCTACAGTGGTATCAGAGCCAAGCTAGAGCTTTAGACGAAGTCTAGATGAAGTTTAATGTCCGATCGAACCCGGAAAACCTCGATTTTACCCCTCTCTGTAAATTTTCAAAAATGTTGATTTTTTATGAATTAAAAATGCTAAAAAAACAAGCAGGAAAACCTAAGAATTACTGTGAAGTACGGTCCACTAAGTCGATCAAGTGACCGTGGAACCGCGGCCAAACCAAGGGTTTGGCGGCGGTTCCGAGGCCAAAATTTGGACTTAGTCCCTCATATTTCATATATTTATTCTTAGGTCCTTTCTTATCATTTTTTTTCTGGGAATTTTTTAATTCCACTCAAGTGTTGAGTTTTCTAGGGTTGTATTGGGGACTCGTTGATTCGATCAGATAATTTAACTTTGTTTAGTTTGTCCGGGTAATTTTTAGAAACTGTTAAAAAGTTCGAACGGATATCAATAACTCACTTTTTCCCCAGTCGGAAATTTTTTCAAAAGTTGGATTTTTTCTCGAGTTTAAGAACGTTCTAAGTCGTGCAAGTAACGCGGTGGACCCTCTAGAAGACAACAAACCTTAACTCGATTATGTGACCGTCTTGAACTGCCTCTAAACCTTAGGGTTTGGGGCAGTACGGCGTGCCACATGTGAGGCGTTGGCTTGACCCTTCTACGGCTGGACCATTGGTATTGTGGAATGTGATGGATGTTTTTAAACCGATTTCAAGTGTTGAGATATATTGGGGAAATCTTGGGTGTTTGATTATTCGATCGGAAAGTTTAACATTGTCTATTTATCTGGAATGTGATACAATATTTGGAATCCACAAGTAGTTATGAGATAACTAATTTGAATGTTATAAATCTAACAGTTCAGTCTCAGATGATCGGTTGCCTCGGAATTTTGATGTGATCAAAAGTCCATCGCAATCACGTAGCGTACGCCGATACTCACCGGGTAAACTTAACAGACAGCCATGCCCCAAAGCCCCAACCAAGTGACTGTAGGAGAACCCCGTCGCCAAAAGCATCCGTTCGGGTGCTTGCGGCAGCGGTGTTCCGCCTTAGTGCACTTCGTCGACGGCATACGGGGGTGCGGCTGTCTACTAAAGTTTGCGACGAGCATTTGATCAGAATGTCGGGAATCTTGTTGAATTGCCCGACTTGATATTGAAAAGAGTTTTCGATAATGAGACTAAAATGCGGGGTTTATAATTGTTAGGCATGCGATATCTAAGGAATTCATTTGGTTAGGCATGCGATGTCTAAGGAGGCTGCGGATTCCAACTATTGTAGTTTTACATTTTCTTTTCTGTGATCGTAAGCGTAGTATGTGGTGTATCGCCGGCTTCGTTGCTATACATTAACGACAATCAGGATATGCATACTTGCTTACGTTGATGATATGAGATATTATGTGTTGCTGTGATATGTTATATTAGATCGTCGCGTTTTGAATAGCCGGGGGTTTTATGTGAGATGAGAGTTTTTTCTTTTTCATTCATGTAAAATTCATTTGTATGTAATATTCTTTTATTGGGGCACTTCCGGGCTGAGGATGATGTCACCATTATATATTATTTACTTTTCCGCATTAGGTAGACCCAAGGCGGGGAGCATAAGTAACCGGGTTCTGGGGTCCAGTGGGAGACCATCTCGAGGAGTCGAGACCGGGTCTCCTAACCCTAGAATTGGCAGTGTTGCTTGCCGCTCTCGTAGGGGTCTAGGGATGTGGGTTTGGCTATTCATCGCGACCGTGGAATCCGTGTTTTATACAGGCTCGTATTAAAACACGGACGTCCTAGTATATCCAATATTTCATATATGTTCTTCTGCTGTAATGTTCTGTGATGAGATCATATTACTGCCTGAGACGAATGTTTATATTATATATATGAGATATATATTATATATTGTTTATTTCGTTTCATATCTGATGCATGTGAAGCATAATTAAAATGGGACTTCATTAATGAGATTAATGAAATAAAAGAAACCTAAAGATGTTGTAGAAACTTTTTAAAAACTGGTAGCTCTAGTTCTTGCTTTGCATAGAGGTGTTTCTTATAGAACATCCAGCACCTAATTTGATAAGGAAAGAGCCGAGATCCCTTCACCGGGAGTGACCTCTTTAGCGAAACTAGCAGATGCTAAAAACTCGGTTTGTCTTTTGATTGCTTTTATAGTTCTTGCTTTGCATAGTGGTATATATGATATACCCTGCACCTTATTCGATGAGAAAAGGGCCGACGATCCCTTCACCGGGAGTGACCCCTTTAACAAAACTAGAAAAGACTAAAAAACACTCCATTTAAAATCACTCGATTCTACAACGATATAAAGTTCATTGCGCAAAAGGTTTTCGTAAAAACCTGTCGTAGCCCTCCGTCATTTCAGATAAGTAGTATTTAGTATTCGTACTGCGTTTGTTGACTCATTCAAGGCGTAGTGTGCGGTAGCTGATTAGTGCTTATCTGCAAAGCATATGATGCGATTGGATTAGGGTAGTCGTGCGGCCTTGTTGACTCAGTCAAGGGTCGTGCGGGTGGGTTTAATTCAATCGGGAAATGACGGGTTGAACTTTACTTGCGGTCTATGGTTTGTTGACTCAGTCAAGGTCATAGATCGCTTGGGGAAAAATATTATCGAGAATTTCAAGTGTTGAAATTTGCAATAAGATTGCATACCTTCTATGAGATAGTTGGATCCCGATACCCGCTGCGAGTAAGAGTTACTCCTGGGAGAGTTTTACACATTACAATTAGCCGATCAAGTAGGTGTCTAGAAAGGTGTTAACGGGGTTACGCCTCTGGAAAAACGAGATTTACTTTAATTAGGTCCGTGCGAAAGCACGGGGAACCTCCCTCAAAGTACCAACACTGGCCTGGCTGAAAGATTGGCGAACTTGTAGCGTGTAATTAATCCCGGCTAGTCTTTCCTTTTAGGGTTTGAAGGAAGATTTGATTAAAACAGTGGGAGACATCCTGATTAGATATATTAGATAACCAATCTAATCTTGCAAGAGCATATGCTGAGTGTTTTCTTCTCTCTCTCCTGGTAGCGACCATATCACGCCTTAATCAAGATAATAATACGGATGTATTGACCAAACCCGTTTGTTATACTGAGCTGGGGAACGTTGGTCCCGCTCCAACTTATAATTGTTATAAGACAGAGCAGGAAATTAGGGAATACCAGATTTCCCGTGCCGCCCAAACGAAGAAAGTGCATGCCGATGCATCATCTTCGGGTGTGTTCATTACAAAGAACTGTTTCTCAGTATCCTTTACGTCTTGGGTATGAGATACCGGATCAGGATCCCGCATATGTAATTTGTTACATGGGCTGCAGAAAGGTAGAGAACTGAGAACGGGTGATAAGTTTCATGAGACAGAAAACGGTACAAGTGTTGCAGCCAAGTCTGTTGGTCACTATCACCCTGTATTACCAGAATACATTGATTCTGAATAAATGTTATTAGATACCGAACCTGATATACAACATCATATCAGTCTCTTTATTAGTAAAGAAAGGATATAATTTTGTATTGTTGGATAATGTTTTGAACATTTGCTATATCAAGAGTTGATCGGTTCAGGCACGTTATCTAAAAGCATTGACGTACTAAATCAATCTACAGTTCTTAGTATACAGAACACACACGAGAGGAAGAGTTCAGAAATGAATGAATCCTTCTTGAGGCATTGTAGACTAGGTCATATCAATGCGACCCGACAAGCTAAGTTACATTTAGATGCATATTTAAATCTGTTTGAATTTACATCTTGTGAAACTTGCCGGTCATGTCACAAAGATAAGATGACCATAGCTCTGTTTATTGAAAACAGAGAAAGAGTTAGTGAACTCTTGGGATTGATACATGCTGATGTATGAAAGTCTCCTGTCTACACATGCCAAGACCGGTTCTTTATACTTCATTACATTCTCTGATGATCTCTCAAGATTCAGACATATGTTCCTGTTGAAACACAAGTCCGAACCTTTTGAGATATTCACAGAATGTAAGTTAGAAGCAGAGAACCAAAATATGGGTAAAAGTATTATGTCCTTTGATGTAATCAAGGAGGAGAATACTTGAGCACGGAATTCCTGGACTATTCTAAAGGAGAATGAGATTCTCTCTCAGCATTACTCCTCCGTATACACCACAGCACGTCGGTGTATCGGAGCGGAGCAATAGCACCCTATGTGATATGGTGTGCTCTATGATGAGTACTTTTGAGTTTCCTATTTCCTTTTGGGAGTTATACACTTGAGAAGCTGCATACCTATTGAATAGGGTTCAAATAAAATCAGTTGCCTACCACTTCATATGTGATATGAAAAGGGAAGAGGCCATATCTTAAGTTTGTTAAGATTTGGGGTTGTCCGGACTATGTCTAAAAGCAAAATCCGGACAAGCTTGAGGCAAGGTCTGTTATGTAGAACTGGAAAGGTTCCAGCTATACAAACTGCAGCTGATGATTTGGTAGAACCAAAGGATTCAATAGTAACCAACGAACCTCAGCCTCTCCGCCGATCTAGTACAGTTCCTCACCTACCTGAGAGATGCTTCGGTTTCTATATGACAGTGGGAGCGAGGATTACATCATGAGATGATGACCCAACTAGTTTCGAGCTGGCCATCAGGAGTGGGACTCTGTAAGAATGGCTGGATGCTTAGCGATTTGAGATGGAATCCTTATACACCAACAAAGTATAGACTTTGGTTGCTTTATCTGAAGGGTTAAATCCCCATCAGGAGCAAGTATATCTTGAGAAGATTACTTGGTGTACATGGAAAATTTGAGACTTTCAAAGCTATGCTTAAGTCCATCCAGATCCTACTTGCCACTGCTACTTACCACGACTACGATATCTGGTGGTTGGGTGTCATGACTGCTTTTCTAAATGATGTTCTAGAAGAGAGCGTCTATAAGTACACAGCCAGAGGGCTTTGTAAACAGTGGGAGCAGCGGAAACATGTGCAAGATGTTTTATATGATAAAGCAGGCATCGCGGTGTTGGAACATCTTTTTTGATGTGGTAGTCAAAGAGTTTGACTTCATCAAAATGGTAGATGAACCTTGTATATACAAAAAGGTAGTAGGGAGTATGGTGGTGATCCTCGTAGAGTACGTGGATGACACACTCTTGATAGGGAAGGAGTTTCCTATGCTACGCTCGGTCAATCTCCGCTTATCACAATGATTCTCCATATAGGATCATAGTGATACCTCCTGAATCCTGGATTTTGGATCTATGAGATAGATCTAATTGGATGTTAGGATACTCACTAGTTATAGTGAGATGGTATCAATCGATCCTGGGGAGAATCACTGGAAAGGTTCCAGGGTGATAAGGACGACTGAATGTCAGTCGCATGCATTGTTTTTACCCTCAGTGGAGGGACGGTATGTTGGAAGAGTTCCAAGCTAGATACCGTGACTTACTAGACGATTAAAGGCAAGATACATCGTTACCAAGGATGCTACCAAAGAGGCAGTCTGGATATATATAGGTTCATGAGATGAACTTCGTTCCTACCATTGTGTGATAATGGAGTTATGGATTTACCCAAGGAACTACCGTCCCATCAGAAATCCAGATATAATTCTTAGGCAGTATCACCTGATCATAGAGATGGTTGATCTCCAGAGAGATCGAGATTAGGAGAGTAGACACAGAGGACAACAGCGCGGATCCACTCACAAAGGCCTTTTTCCCAGTAGAGATTTTTATGTGATGGTTGAGTATGAGATACTTCAACCACAGGGTATGTGATAACACAATAGATGGCCCTAGTGCAAGTGGGAGATTGTTAGTTATATATATGCCCTAGAGGCTGTTACTGTACATACGATGTATATTGTAATGGATGCTTGGACATATATAGGGATGACTTTCTTGCTCGACATGATAGTATGCTATCTGGTTGTACTTTATCTTAACATGTACTCTGACTGTCTCTATGTTGCATGTTGATAAAGCCCTTAGGATATATACTCGACTACTGGGACAATGATGAGATCATACTAGTGGGTCCACGGTAGTCGACGAGTACATCCTATAACTGTTCCTAGTCGAGGATGTATCGAGACAGGGCATCGATGCACCAGAGTAGACTAGCGTATACGCATCTTGACCCATATGATGGGCGATGAATGATCCCATATCCATCGGTGTTTGACATCAAGGATGGTTTATGGGTGCTCAGTAGAGACTGGGTACACTGGACAGACTCACCGAGAACTCCCAGATGGTATTATACTTCACGTCAGATGGCAGTTCTCCGGTAACACTGGTACAGAGTAGTCTGTTGACCCAAGATCGTCATAAAGTCTTGTGTGATTCCCACTGTGCATTGATTTCCATCATACCACGTCCAAGAGGGCATGCAAAAAGGTGGCTTTTGGGTACAGTCCCGAATCACATGGAGGCAATGAGCGTTAGGAGGGGATTCGTCTCTCCCGGTATAGGGAGTTGATGTTGCGCTGTGTTCGATTGGCCATAACTGGAAATCCCTGGCCAGGGTTGCTGAGATTTACTGGTAAGTGTTATCAGTAGTTTCTCGAACTGTTATAGACCTCATATCGACACGACTTATCGAGCTACTGGGGTCTGACGTTTACCACCCCTAGGCGAGATATGCGACATATCAGACGACGAGACCGGACTGTACGGGAGTGTTACTGATTGGATTCACAGGAGAATGTAAAGTCTTTCTTGTTGATCTTCTGAGCGCTCAATACCTGGGTGGCTGTTATGTTTAGCTGACCGCTTGCAGCTTGTGGGTGTTTGATATGATCATCACCTACTGCCGGCGTATTGACGATTCTTTAGAGTCCTACACAGAGCTTTCTTGACTCAGGAAAAACGGAGTAGGAGCACACATGTGATATGTGCGGGACCGAGGATAATGCGGTATGTGATACCGTATTGGATTCTCACGATATGAGATATCGGCCGAGTATATGTGATATAGCCGGGTCATCGTATTAGTCGGTTATATGCGATATAGCCGGATTATCGGATCAAGTGTTGATTCGATAATTTAATGTATAATAATATATATGATATATTAAATTATATTAACTAATATTAGCTCACTAAAAGATTCATTTTCTCACGGGATAATACATTGATATAAATGCGATATATGTTAATCGTATTATTTTCTATTGTTACAAAATATATTGTATATATGATATATAATATTGTAACATGTTAGGGTTACAAATTTAACAATGTTTTAGGGTTTAAACTTGGTTAGGGTTTGGATTAGGGTTAGCTTTTGCATGAAGCTTCCATGAAGCTTTGACTTTGTGGTTGCTTGATATTTTGTGAAGATATTATGTTAACCCAATCCAAACCATTAACTCTAGTTAACTCTCTACAAGGGTTAACTCTTTCATGCTTAACTCTTGGTTAGATTTGTAACCACTACAATAATTCATTGTTCATCACAAAAGGATTAAGTGATCATCTTCGTTCATCTTCTTTTTCCTTGAGTTCCTTCTTGAAAAAACTTTCTTTTGTGATGAAAGTGAGTGAGAAAAAGATTATAAATGAGAGAAAAAAATCCTACTTCATCATCCTCATCTATCCTTGCCATTTAGATGAGGGTGTTCACATCATTTCATGAGTGATAGCTTGTGTTAACGAAACTTCAAGGTAGATCATCTATGTTATCGAAGATCGGAAGCAAGGTTGCATCTTTCTCTTCGTGAAGCCTCTCGAGAGTCCGGAACACGATGATCGCAGCGAAGGGACCTCAACACGGTGCTTAAGAAGTGAAGGACCGGATCTACAAAGGTTGTAATCCCTCTCACTTAGTGTTAAAGAGTTTAACATGCTAGTTTTCGCCTAAACCCTAGTTTAAAGATCCGGCTTTGGGTTGTTCGGCACGGCTAAAATTTTAATCGGGCATGGTTGATGCCTCGTAGAACCTTGTGAGTATGCCTAGCAACCCTACAACATCCTCAACCCGGATGTGCCCCAATAAAAGAATAATATATACAATGAATTTTACATGAATGAAAAGATAACTCTCGTCTCACATAAAACCCCGGCCATTCATTCACGACGATCCTATACATCATATCACATCAACAATTGAAAAGCATAGACGACGTTAAAATATATCAATCAACACATCAACATACCCACTGTTGTAATAGATCTCAAAACTTGAACCTGCATAAAAAATTCCCAGAGAGCATATAAAGTATCTACGGATCAATCCAAGAGCGCACGGTCCAAGGCTCACCAACGGCGCCACGGAACCACCGCAAATACACCTATTTGGCCGCGGTTCTGCGGTCGTTGAGTCGAGTTAGGCACTCGTTTTTCTTGGGGATCCATAGAAAACCCTGCTCTATTTTCTGCATATTTTTAATTAAAAAAATTCTAACTTTTGAAAAAATTTCCAGTGAGCATGTAAAAATCGTATTTTTCATGTTCGATTGAGTTTTTAAACATTGTCCGGCTTATCCTAAAGCTCTAACCTGGCTCTGATACCATGTTAGTCAGTAGTAGCGCCACTAGTAAGGTTGCAACATCATAAAGTAGTGAACTTTTAAATTTTAGAGCGCTATTACAAACGAACTACGAATCGTAACTAGAGATTAGGGTAATAACATCATTATGTGAAGTCTAAACTAAAGGAAAAGGAAATAAAACCTTTGTAGCCAACTCCTTCGGTCTTTAAGACTCCTACGGCTTTGCACAAGGTTTGGAACGCTCCGCTCGAGGTCCTTCGTCGTCTACGATGATCCACCCGGAGATTCCTAGATCAAGCTCTTAGCTTCACAAAATGAAGCAAGCACTCTACACTAAAGGGCTGGGGTAGTGTAGAATAGTTGTGTGGTTTGTAAACTCACTTAAAAACCCTCTCTTTTTAATTTTCTCACTCAAAACAAAACTCAAGAGAGCTTGGCAAAGGAGGAAGGTGAAGATGGCAAAAGCTTTTGTGTAAATAAAGAAAACTTATTTTCTAAAATGAAAATCACAATATTATATATGAGACACTCTCACATATAACCATGGTTGGTTAAATATCTAGATATTATTTGGATGGGTTAAAGAATAAAAGGAAATTAAACCATGGTTAAAGTCAATGGTCAAATAAGAAGTGTGTAGAAAATGAGTCATTATGTTAATTTCCTTTTTCCTTTAAATCATTAACAAAAATCTAGATATTTATCAACCTTGTGAGTCTTATATTGCCATCTCCTTTGTATCATCAACCATGACACATATGTATGTGTGTATGTGTGCATACACATCATCATGTGTATGTGTGAACATACATGCATACATCCAAAAGAAAAAAGGGTTAATTAAAAGTGAGTTAAAAGATAATATTAAATCAACACTTGATTTAATAAATCGGTCACATCAAATGCGACCCGACCAATATCGAACGTCCAATTAAAATACGGTATCACATATCCTTATTTAATCGAGCTCCTACACATATCACATACGCACACCATATCATTTCGCCCGAGCTAGAAAAATCCTGTGTGGGACTCTAAGACTCGTCAATACGCCGGCAGCAGGTGATGATCACATCAAATCACCTACAAGCCGCAAGCGGTCAGCTAAACTTAACGGCCACCCGGGTATTGAGCGATCAGAAGAAAAACAAGCGAACCCGTCAAAACTTCCGTCGATCCATTGGCAACACTTACCGTACAGTCCGGTCTCTTCATCCGATATGCTGCATGTCAAGTCTAGGGATGGAATCGTCGAGCCCTAATAACTCAATAAGTCATGTCGATATGGTCTATGACCAGTCAAGAAACTACTAATAACACTTATCAGCCCTGGCCAGGGACTTCAAGTCAGAGCCAATCGCACATTGCACAACATCAATTCTCAATACCGGGAGAGACGAAACCCCTCCTATCGCTCACTGTCTCCATGCGTCTTGAGACTATACCCAAAAGCCACCTGTTTGCATGCCTCAGTAGAGCCGTGGTAGGGTGGAAATCAAAATACAGTTGGAGAACACACAAGACTCTATGACGTTCTCGGGTCTACAGACTAACCTGTATCAGTGTCACCAGAGAACTGCTATCCAACGATAGATATAATACCATATAGGAATTCTCTATGAGTTCGTTCAGTGTACTCAGTCTCCACTGAGCACCCGTATATAATCTTCGATGTCACAACACCAATGGATATGGGATCATCCATCGCCCATCATATGGGTCAAGAAACGTATACGCTAGTCTACTCTGGAATATCGATGCCCTATCTCGATATACCTACGACTAGGAACATTTCAAGGATATGCTTATAGACACTAAAGAGGCTGCAAATGATATATACCGGATTGCTCGAATGCGGGAAAGGAAGACTAGAGACTTATGTGCGGTGAAGTGTGTCAAAAATGAAAATCAGAAGGTTTTAGTTCGAGATGAGGATATCAAGGAAAGATGGAGAGATTATTTTGATAAATTGTTCAATGAGAGCTTTACTAAGAATTTGGATGGACTTGTCATTCAATCTCAAGATATAAATCGTGATTTCATGCGTAAAATAAGACTTACTGAGGTTAAAGAAGCTTTGAACAGAATGGGTTTAAGAAAAGCGGTTGGTCCTGACGGGATTCCTATCGAGATTTGGAGATGCTTAGGAGAAATAGGCGTTAAATGGCTGACAGATCTGTTTAATAAGATTTGGCAGACAAAAAAGATGCCAAATGAATGGAGGAAAAGTATCCTTGTACCTATCTACAAGAATAAGGGTGACATTCAAAGTTGCTCAAACTACCGTGGAATAAAACTAATGTATCACACCATGAAACTTTGGGAGAGAGTGATTGAACACAGGCTAAGGAAGGATATTAAGATAACAGAGAACCAATTTGGGTTCATGCCTGGACGATCGACGACAGAGGCGATTCATTTGCTTCGTCAACTTGTCGAGCGCTTTCGAGAGAGGAGAAGAGATTTGCATATGATATTTATTGATTTAGAAAAAGCGTACGACAAGGTACCTAGAGAGGTATTATGGGGGACAATGATGAAAAAGGGGGTCCCCGTCAAGTATATTGACATAATCAAGGATATGTACGACGGAGTAGTGGCAAATGTCAGAACTTGTGGTAGCTTAACAAGTGATTTTCCGATTACTATTGGTTTACATCAAGGATCTGCATTAAGTCCTTTCCTGTTTACCATCGTGATGGATGACCTTACTAGAACTATCCAAGATGAGGTCCCTTGGTGTATGCTATTCGCTGATGATATTGTTCTAGTAAATGAGACGAAAGCAGGGGTTAATGCCAAATTGGAATTATGGAGACAAACATTGGAATCTCGGGGATTCAGATTGAGCAGGTCCAAGACAGCATATATGCACTGCAAATTTAGTAGCCAGAGAAGTCAAAACCATATTGGTATAACATTGGAAGGGCAAGAGATATCACCGAGCCACCAGTTTAGATATCTAGGTTCCATCATCCAAAGGAATGGGGAGATCGATAGTGATGTTAATCAAAGGATCCAAACTGGTTGGTTGAAATGGAGGAGTGCAACAGGGATTTTGTGTGATCGTAACTTTCCGTTAAAATTGAAAGGGAAGTTTTATCGGAGCGCTATTCGGCCTGCCTTATTATATGGTACAGAATGCTGGGCTCCTAAGAAGCATCATACACAGAAGATGCACGTAGCGGAGATGCGCATGCTTCGTTGGATGTGCGGTAACACTAGAAAAGACAAGGTGCGAAATGAGGATATTCGTGCAAAAGTTGGTGTAGCACCCGTAGAGGAGAAGATGCGGGAAAACCGGCTTAGTTGGTTTGGTCATGTGCGACGCAGACCTATGGAAGCACCGGTTCGACGAATAGATACTCTCGATATGGGTAATGGCAAAAGGGCAAAAGGGAGACCGAAGAAAACATGGATGGAGGTGATACGAAACGATATGGTTGCCAAAGGACTCAATGAAAGTATATTGTTCGATAGAAGTGAGTGGAGACAGAGGATTCATGTGCTGGACCCGGCGTGATTCTCATGTTGGTTCATGTAGCCTACCCCATATGCTTGGGATAAAAGGCTCAGTTGTTGTTGTTGTTGTTGTTGTGCTTATAGACTACACATGCCCCACTAGTATGATCTGTATCATAGCCATGGAAGTCAAGAAATATCCTTAGGGCTTTATCAACATGTATCAAATGAACAGTATCAAGTAAACATGTCAGATAAAGTAAAACCAGATAGCATACTATCATGTCGAGCAAGAAAGTCATATCCCAATATATATATATATATATATATATATATATATGTCCAAGCATCCACTATACATGTAATGGCCTCTAGGGCATACATATATCCAACAAGCACTTCCAAAAGAGAAAGGGTATAAACCCCGGAGGCAGTTACCACTTTTATGACGCCCCACGTAACCCCACTAAAAGTGCATAGCACTTCCAAAAAAGAAAAGTTATAAACCCCAGAAACTGTATGTCCACGTTGCTCACCCCGGATCTTACGGGGAGGCGGAAACGGCGAAAAATGATTTTTGGCGCAAAGGCAACATGGACTAAAAGAAGGATCTTTGCTAAACTACAAACTAGCAAACTACTTGAGGTTCTATCTACTATACCATAGAGATTATACCTCACGATACCGGTCCTTCGGGTCTTCTCTCCGATGTCCTGCTCGTCCATCTAAGCTCCGAGGGTCGATCCGGATCTTGATCACCTCCGCGGCCTTCTTGAATCGAAGACGATCCACCCGAGAGTTGTACTCCGAGCTCTACCTCGAGCCGAGGCAACTAGGGCAACAAGATCGCTAGGCTTGGTGTCCTAGGTTGTGTAGAAGTAGTAGATGGATGTGTTTTTCTATTTGGATCATTTTTCTCTCAACACATGAGATCAAAAGAAGAATCAAGAGGAGGAAGAAGAAGCTAGCAACCATGGAGCTTTTTCATTTCTTTTTCAAGAGAGAGAATGAGAAATGAATTGTTGGCTAGAGAGAATGAACCATGGTTGCAACAATATACTAATATCATCATTACTAATCCTTTCATGATAAAGTTGATGGCAACTAATGACTTGACCATTTTCATAACCCAAAGAATAAAAAGAAAACCAAAGAAAACTCTAGACCTCTCATGAAGGTCCAAGTCAACTTTGGTCAAACGGTTAACAAAGTCAAGTATGGTCAAATGGTCAAAGCAATTAGCCATCACATAATTATCACTAAAAAGGATTAGTAAATAATGTCCCCGGCTCATAATGGTTTTGACTGAACGAACTGCCAAAACCCTAATGAGTCCGCCTCATTATGGTTTCGACCGAATCAACTGTCAAAACCCTAATGAGGCACCTCCTTCCTCTTCGCTCCTCACAACTGTGCATACACATCCGCATCCGCATTCCGTAGAATGTGAATGCACAGAAGACAAAACAAATCCATCCGGGCAATACTAGGATCCGGCTTAAACCAAAGCCCACCAGTATTGCCTTCCCGAACAGCATACGCACACAAGTGTACGTAAGTGATCGTAGCCCTGCCGTAAAACCATACGGCCTCTACACCTTTCGCTTAGTGCAGGGAAACTCTCTATATGGGACTCTAAAGACTCGACATTACGCTGGCAGTGGGTTTAACCACAGACCGCAAGCGGCACTAGCTGTACGTAACGGTCCCCAGGTAGATGTCGAGAAGAAGGCCGATGAGGTAAACCCATCCGAACTCCTACTGAGCCTGAATGTGACAATCTCCGTACAGTCCGGTCTGTTCGTCTAAGAATATCGAATGGTGGGCCTAGGGGGGTGGCGAACGTCAGTCCCCTAATAGCGGTACAAGTCGTGTCGGAGTGTAGCCCAGAATACCCTGAGATAACACTTGAAACCTACCAGTATATCTCGCTTGCCCTGGCCAGGGACGACTATGTGTAATGACTCTCCTAGACACAACGCGATATCATCCCCCAATACCGGGAGAGATGAATCCTGTCTAACCGTCACTGCCGCCAAGTGCTTCGGGAATGCACCCAACTACTACCTGTTTGCACGACTCCTTTGAGCCGTGGTAGGGTAGTAATCAAAGAACAGTGGGAACACACTCGAGGCGAAGTGACAGTTTCAAGTCAACGGACTAAGCTGTACTCATGTCACCTGGGAACTGATAACTGACGATAGGTATAATACCAACCAACAGTTCCCGACGAGTCCTGTCTAGTGTACTCGTAACCTAACGAGCACCCACATACTATCTCCAGTACGACGTACTGATGGCTGTGGGACAGACCATCTCCCCAGCTGGGATGAGAAGCGCATACGATAGTCTACTCCGGAGTATCGATGCCCTGTCTCGATAATCCTACGACTAGGGACCTGTATAAGGATGTGCTTATAGATTACCCAGCCCCCACAAGTGTGACTGCCATCACAACGCTGGTAATCAAGCAAATATCCTAAGGGCTCCACTAATATGTATAAGCAATATGCTAAAAGAAACACATGCACAAAGTAAAGTAGAAACAAACCAAGTAGCATACTACCATTTTGAGAAAGATTGTCTATACAACTGTGAATATCCCAAGCTTCCATTAAGTAATATACAAACTAGTATGATACAGTAATGGCCTCTAGGGCATATACACTAACAATCTCCCACTTGCACTAGGGCCATGTACTGGCGTATCGAAGACCTATCATCTCGATCAGCCGCTCGATCTGAGTCTGGGGAATGGCCTTCGTGAATGGATCTGCAGTGTTATCCTCCGAATTTACTCTCTTCACCTCGATCTCCCGGTGATCTGCGATCTCCCTGATCAGGTGGTACCGCCTCAAAATGTGCCTGGATTTCTGATAGGACCTGGGTTCCTTCACTAAAGCTATAGCTCCGTTGTTGTCACAATACAGCGGTATTGGATCAACAGTGGTAGGAACCACCTGAAGCTCCGCGAGGAACTTCTTCATCCAGGCAGCTTCCTTTGCGGCATCGCAAGCAGCTATGTACTCCGCTTCTATAGTTGAGTCAGCAACAGTTTCCTGCTTGGAACTCTCCCAGCAAACCGCCCCTCCATTGAGGGTAAACACATAACCCGACATGGACTTGGAGTCATCCTTGTCACTCTGGAAGCTGGAGTCAGCAAAGGCCTCAATCTGGAGGTCTTTTCCGCCATACACCAAGAACATCTCCTTAGACCTTCTCAGGTACTTGAGAATGTTCTTTAATGCTATCCAGTGTTTCTCCCATGGGTCCGACTGATACCGGCTTACAACGCTCAATGCGTATGCTATATCTGGTCTGGTACACAACATCGCATACATTATAGAGCCTACCGCAGATGCGTAGGGTATAGATGACATGCGAGCCCTTTCCAAATCAGTCTTGGGAGACATCTCTTTGGAGAGGGTGATTCCGTGACAAGCCGGTAGATTACCGCGCTTGGAATTTTCCATACTGAATCGTTTCAGTATGGTGTCGATGTACCTGGACTGCGAAAGTCCCAACATCCTCTTAGATCTATCATGATAGATCTGGATCCCCAGAATGTAGTTGGCATCGCCCAGGTCTTTCATGGAGAACCTCTGTGACAAGAATCCTTTGACCGACTGTAGCATAGGAATATCATTTCCTATTAGGAAATGTCATCCACGTACAAGATGAGAAATACTACAGTTCTCCCTACAATCTTACTGTAAATGCATGGTTCATCTGGGTGTTTGATAAAGTCGAATTCCTTGACAGTATCATCAAAGCAGATGTTCCAACTCCGCGATGCCTGCTTTAGTCCATAGATGGACTTGAGCAACTTGCACACTTTACCGCTGCTCCCACTCTGAATGAATCCCTCCGGCTGATCCATATAGACGCACTCTTCTAAACTTCCATTCAGGAAAGCCGTCTTTACATCCATCTGCCAGATTTCATAATCGTGGAAGGCAGCAATGGCAAGAAGGATCCGAATGGATTTGAGCATAGCTACTGGAGAAAAGGTCTCGTCATAGTCCAAACCAGGTCGTTGACGAAAACCCTTTGCTACAAGTCTAGATTTATAGGTTTCAACCTGCCCATCTACACCAATCTTCTTTCTGAAGATCCATTTGCAGCCTACGGGTTTTACCCCTTCTGGAGCAAAATCCAAAGTCCAAACTTTGTTGGTGTACATGGACTCCATCTCGGTCCGCATTGCATGTAGGGTTCCTAGGCACTCTTGTGAAGGTTCAAAAGGCATCAAACATGCCCGGATTAAATTTTAGACGTGCCGAACAACCCAAAGCCGGGATCTTTGCTAGATTATTAGGGTTTAACATGCATTAAGATAACTTTTATCTAAGTGTGAGGGATTACAACCTTTGTAGTCCGCTCCTTCACTTCACAAGCTCCGAGTAGAAGTCCCTTTGCCGCGATCCACGATCTCCCGGACTCATGAGAGGCTCCACGACTCGAACGATCCATGTTAGCTCGAAGTATTCCAAATCTCCGATGATCTACCTTGAAGTTGCTTCGACTCAAGCTTTCTCACTCAAAAGAGTAGAACACACTAATCCCATGGGCTAGATGAGATGAGGATGAGAGAGTAGTGATTTTGCTTTCTTTTTAAATCATTTTCTCAATTTTTTATCATCACTTTAGGATTTTCAAGAGAGCTTATCAAGAGAGAAGAAGAAGCTAATGGAAAATATATTCCTTAGATAAATCCTTTTGTGATGAATAGAATATAAACCATATGATTGAATCATTAACCATGGTCAAGGATGAGTGGCTAAAAATGAGTAGAGAATAAACTAGAGTTAGGGTTTGGTTAGGTTTAGAAATGTGTCATCACAAAATATCTTAACCATGACAAAATAAAATGCTTCTAGAAGGAACTTGAAGCATCCAACCCTAATCAAACCTTAACCTCAATTAATCATCCTTAAACATGTTTAACAATTAATCATATCATGTCACAATAATATATATCACATATATATTATATATTTGCAACAAAAGAAAATAATACAATTAACATATATCGCATATATATCAATGTATCATCCACTGAGAAAATGAAATAATAAAGCGAGCCAATATTAGATAATGTAATACAATATATCATATATATTATTATACATTAAATCATCGAATCAACACTTGAATCGATGATCCGGCTATATCGAATATTACCGACTAATATATCATGTACCGATTCATCGAATCAACACTTGATCCGATGACCCGGTTCATATCCATATATCGCGAGAATATAATACGGTATCCCATATCGCATTATTCACGCTCCTGCGCATATCACATATGCGCCACTACTCCGTTTCGCCTGAGCCAAGAAACCTCTGTGTAGGACTCTAAAGAATCGTCAATACGCCGGTAGCAGGTGATGATCATATCATACACCCACAAGCTGCAAGCGGTCAGCTAAACGTAACAGCCACCCAGGTATTGAGCGATCAGAAGATCAACAAGCTAGCTTGTGCGTTCTCCTGTGAATCCAACCAGTAACACTCCCGTACAGTCCGGTCTGTTCGTCTGATATGTCGTATATCAAGTCTAGGGGTGGTATACGTCAGACCCCAGTAACCGATAAGTCGTGTCGATGTATGGCTCATAACGAGTCGAGAAACTACTAGTAACACTTACCAGTAAATCTCCATATCAGCCCTGGCCAGGGACTTCCAGTTATAGCCAATCGAACACAGCACAACATCAACTCCCTATACCGGGAGAGACGAATCCCCTCCTATCGCTCATTGCCTCCATGTGATTCGGGACTGTACCCAAAAGCCACTGTTTTGCACGCCCTCTAGGACGTGGTAAGGTGGAAATCAAAGCACAGTGGGAATCACACAAGACTCTATGACGATCTCGGGTCTTCAGACTACCCTGTACCTGTGTCACCGGAGAACTGCCATCTGACGTGTGGTATATCACCATCTGGGAGTTCTCGGCGAGTCCGTCCAGTGTACCCAGTCTCCACTGAGCACCCGTACACCATCTTTGATGTCTAACACCGATGGATATGGGATCATCCATCGCCCATCATATGGGTCAAGATGCGTATACGCTAGTCTACTCTGGTGTATCGATGCCCTGTCTCGATATACCCTCGACTAGGAACAGTTATAGGATGTACTCATCGACTACCGCGGCCCCACTAGTATGATCTCATCATAGTCCCAGTAGTCGAGTACAGATCCTAAGGGCTTTATCAACATGTGAGAGTAAAACAGTAAACCAATACAAGTCAACATGTTAAGATAAAGTAAAACCAAATAGCATACTATCATGACGAGCAAGAAAGTCATCTCTATATATAACCAAGCATCCATTATAATATACATCATATGTACAACAATGGCCTCTAGGGCATATACATAACTAACAATCTTCCACTTGCACTAAGGCCAGCTGCTGTAGTATCTCATACCTAGCATCCCGAATAATCTCTCAAACTGTATCTGGGGAATAGCCTTCGTGAATGGATCCGCAGTGTTGTCCTTCGTATCTACTCTCCTGACCTCGATCTCCCGGCGATCAACTATCTCCCTGATCAGGTGATACCGCCTCAGAATATGTCTGGACTTCTGATGGGACCTGGGTTCCTTGGCCAAAGCCACAGCTCCATTGTTATCGCAATACAGAGGTATTGGATGCTCAATGGATGGAACCACACCAAGTTCACTAATGAACTTCTTTATCCAGACAGCTTCTTTGGCAGCATCGTTGGCAGCGATGTATTCATCCTCCATCGTTGAGTCTGCAACGGTATCCTGTTTGGAACTCTTCCAACATACCGCCCCTCCATTGAGGGTAAAGACAAAACCCGAATGCGACTTAGAGTCGTCCTTATCACTTTGGAAGCTGGAATCGGTAAAGGACTCCACGTGGAGTTCTCCGTTACCATACACCAAGAACATCTCCTTAGTCCTTCGTAAGTACTTGAGAATGTTCTTCACAGCTGTCCAGTGACTCTCTCCAGGATCTGCTTGATACCGACTCACTACACTTAGTGAGTATGCTACATCGGGTCTGGTACATTGCATCGCATACATGATAGAGCCTACTGCCGAAGCATAGGGTATCCCTTGCATGCGAGCTCTCTCCAAATCAGTCTTGGGAGACATCTCTTTGGAGAGAGTGAGTCCAGAGATCGTGGGTTGGTTCCCACGTTTGGATTCTTCCATACTAAACCTCTTTAGTATGGTGTCAATGTACCTGGATTGGGACAATCCCAGTATCCGTTTAGATCTATCTCTATAGATCATGATTCCCAATATGCAGGAGGCATCACCTAGATCTTTCATCGAGAATCTCTGTGATAAGAAGAGCTTGACTGATTGCAGCATAGGAATATCATTTCCTATCAAGAGTATGTCATCAACGTACAATACGAGGAAGACAACCTTACCCTCTGCTACCTTCTTATAGATACAAGGTTCATCTATATTTTTGATGAAGTCAAACTCTTTGACTACAACATCAAAACAGATGTTCCAACTCCGCGATGCTTGTTTTAACCCATAAATGGATTTAAGCAGCTTGCACACCTTTCCGCTGCTCCCACTATCTACGAAGCCCTCTGGCTGAGTCATGTACACGCACTCTTCTAAATCACCGTTTAGAAAGGCGGTCTTAACATCCATTTGCCAGATTTCATAGTCATGGTATGAAGCAATGGCAAGTAAGATCCGGATGGACTTAAGCATAGCCACTGGAGAAAAGGTTTCGTCATAGTCCACACCTGGACGTTGACGAAAACCCTTTGCTACAAGTCTAGCTTTGAAAGTCTCAACTTTTCCATCTACACCAAATTTCTTTTTAAAGATCCACTTGCTCCCAATGGGTTTTACCCCTTCAGGAGCATTTTCCAAAGTCCATACTTTGTTGGTGTACATGGATTCCATCTCAGATCGCATTGCATCCAGCCATTTCACAGAGTCACCACTCGTGATGGCCTGCTCGAAACTAGTCGGGTCATCATCATCCATGATGCAGTCCTCGCTTCCACCATCAATGAGAAAGCCGTAGTATCTCTCAGGTGGACGAGAAACCCTACTAGATCGGCGGAGAGGCTGGGGTTCGTCGGGTACTACTGAATCCTCTGGTTCCACTAAATCTTCAGTTGCAGTTTGTGTTGCTGGAACTTCTTCCAGTTCTACCTCTTCGCCACTAATTTCTTTTGTAAGAAATTCCTTTTCTAAAAAGGTGGCATGTCGAGAAACAAACACCTTTTGTTCCTCGCGATGGTAGAAAAGATATCCATGTGAATGTTTGGGATATCCCACAAACTTGCATAGAACTGACCGTGCCTCGAGTTTGTCTGGATTTTGCCTTTTGACATAGGCCGGACAACCCCATATCTTAACTCGTTTAAGACATGGTCTCTTCCCACTCCATATCTCATATGGTGTGGTAGGTACAGATTTAGTTGGAACTTGATTCAATAGGTATGCTGCTGTCTCCAGTGCATGCCCCCAGAAGGAAATAGGTAACTCAGCTGTACTCATCATAGAGCGCACCATATCTAATAGGGTGCGATTCCTTCGTTCCGATACACCGTTGTGCTGTGGTGTATAAGGAGGAGTAAGCTGAGAGAGAATCCCATTCTCTTTTAGATAATCTAGGAACTCACTGCTTAAGTATTCACCTCCTCGATCAGATCGAAGAATCTTAATACTCTTGCCCGTTTGATTCTCTAGTTCGTGCTTATATTCTCTGAATTTCTCAAAAGCTTCAGACTTGTGTTTCATCAGGAACACATATCCGAATCTTGAGAGATCGTCAGTGAATGTAATGAAGTAGGAAGAACCGTTCCTGGCATGCGTAGACATGGGACCGCATACATCACTATGTACCAGTCCTAAGAGTTCGGTAACTCTTTCTCCGTGTCCACTAAACGGAGCTTTGGTCATTTTTCCTTTGAGACATGAATGGCAAGTATCATAAGATGATAATTCGAACGAATTCAAATAACCATCTTTATGTAACTTAGCCAGTCGTGTCGCATTGATATGACCAAGTCTACAATGCCACAAGTAGGATTCGTTCATATCTGAACTTTTCCTCTTGTGTGTGTTTTGTATATTCAGAACTGTATTATGATTTAGAATGAATATGCCATTATGTAACGAGCCTGATGCAATCAACTTTTGATTTAGGAATATGTTCATAACATTATCCTGTACTACAAAATTATATCCCTCTTTACTCAATAAAGAAACTGATATAATGTTGCACATCATGTTCGGTATATAATAGCACTCATTTAGAATCAGTGTATTACGACTTGGTAATACAAGGTGATATTCGCCAACAGCTTTGGCTACAATACTCGCACCGTTCCCTACTTGAACGGAATGATCACCTTTTCCCAGTTCTCTACCTTTACGTAGCCCATGTAACTGTTTACATATGTGGGATCCTGATCCGGTATCTAATACCCAGGACGTAGGGTGAACTGAGAAACAGTTCTCAATAACTAACACACCCGAAGAAGATGCATCAACATGCATGTTCTTTTGGGCGGCGTGAGAATCCAGATATTCTCCTGTTTCCTGTTCAGTCTTATAACTCTTATAAGAAAGAACGGGTCCAACATTCCCTAGCTCAGTACAATAATTAGGTTTAGTCAATACATCCATATTATTATCTTGATTATGGCCTGAAATGGTCGCTACCTGGAGAGAGAGAGAAGAAAACACTTTAGCGTATGCTCTTGCAAGATTAGATTGGTTATTATCTTATCTAATCAGGATGTCTCCCACTGTTTTTATCAAATCTACCTTAAAACCCTAAAAGGTAAGATTAGCCGGGATTAATTACACCTTACAATTTCGTCAATCTTTCAGCCAGATCAGTGTCGGTACTTTGAGGGAGGTTCCCCGTGCTCTCGCACGGACCTAATTAATGTAAACCTCATTTTCCCAGAGGCGTAACCTCGTTAACACTTTTCTAGACACCTACTTGAATGACTAATTGTCCTGTGTAAAACTCTCCCAGGAGTAACACTTACTCGCAGTGGGTATCGGGATCCAACTATCTCATAGGAGGTATGCAATCTCATTGCAAATTTCAACACTTGAAATTCCCGATAATGCTTTTGCCCCTAACCCCTATGACCTTGACAAAGGCCAACAAACCATAGGAAGCTAGTCAAGTTCAACCCGTCATTTCTTGATTGAAATTAAACCCACCCGCACGACCCTTGACAAAGGCCAACAAGGTCGTACGAATACCCTAATCCAATCACATCATATGTTTAAACAGATAAGTACCAGTTAGCTACCGCACACTACGCCTTGACAAAGGCCAACAAACGCAGCACGAATACTAAATAGTCTTTATCTGAAATGACGGAGGGCTACGCAGGTTTTTCAGAAAACCCTGAGCGTAATGAACTTGATATCGTCGTAGAATCGAGTAGTTTTTGAAAAAGGAGTGTTTTTGAGGCTTTTCTTAGTTTCGCTAAAGGGGTCACTCCCGGTGAAGGGATCGTCGGCCCTTTCCTCATCGAATAAGGTGCAGGATATATCATATATACCGCTGTGCAAAGCAAAACACTAAAAGCAATCAAAAGACAAACCGAGTTTTGTAGCATCTGCCAGTTTTGCTAAAGGAGTCACTCCCGGTGAAGGGATCTCGGTCCTTTCCTCATCGAATAAGGTGCAGGATATATCGTATATATCACTGTGCAAAGCAAAACTGTAGCTACCCCTTTTATAAAGTTTTGATTCTACAACATCTTTAGGTTTCTTTTCTTTTATTAATCTCATTAATAAAAATCCCATCAACTTATGCTTCCTAAGCATCACAGAAGAAACGAAAGCAGTAATATTTATATATCAGCATATATATATAGTATAAGCATTCGTCTCAGGCAGTAATATGATTTCATCACAGAACATTGCAGCAGAAGAACATATATGAAATATTGGATATACTAGGACGTCCGTGTTTTCAATACGAGCCTGTATAAAACACGGATTCCACGGTCGCGACGAATAGCCAAACCCACATCCCAAGACCCCTACGAGAGCGGCAAGTAACACTGCCAATTCTAGGGTTAGAAGACCCGGTCTCGACTCCTCGAGATGGCCTCCCACTGGACCCTAGAACCCGGTTACTTGTGCTCCCCTCCTTGGGTCTACCTAATGCGGAAAAGTAAATAATATACACTGGTGACAGCAACCTCAACCTGGAAGTGCCCCAAATAAAAGAATATTACATTACAAATGAATTTTACATGAATGAAAATAAAAACCCTCATCTCACATAAAACCCCCGGCTATTCAGAACGCGACGATCCAATATAACATATCACAGCAACACATAATATCACATATCATCAACGTAAGTAAATATGCGCATCCCAATTGTCGTTGAATCATATAGCAACAAAACCGGCGATATCACATATTACACTTACGGTCACAGAAAAGAAATTGTAAAACTACAATATTTGGAATCCACAATCACTTTAGACATCGTAAATCCGAAATATCACATACTCCGTATTTCATGCCTAACTCTATGAATTCCACATATTGTATCACATTCCAGATAAATAAACAGTATTAAACTTTTCGAACGGATAATCAAACACCCAAAATTTCCTAAACTGCTCAACTCTTGAGCGGGGTTCAAATAATCCCAGAATATGTCACAGTACCGGTGATCCAGCCGTAGAAGGGTCAATCCAACGCCTCACATGTGGCACGCCGTACTGCCCCAAACCCGAAGGTTCAAAAGGCAGTTCAAGACGGTCACATAATCGAGTTAAGGTTTGTTGTCTTCTAGAGGGTCCACCGCTTAACTTGTACAATTTTCCGAAAGATTTAAACCCGAATAAATTTCAACACTTGAAAATTTGCCGTACCGGGAAATAGTAAGTTAATGATATCCGTTCAAATAGTTTAACAGTTTCTAAATATCCGAAAAAAAATACGAATTTAAAATTTCCGATCGAGTCTACTATTACAAAACAAACCCCAGAATTTTAAACACCTGGAACAGATTAAAAATACCTAGAATAGTCAGCAAGTACCTACGGTCAATACCATGAAGCCACGTGTCCAATCCTACAGTCAGGCCGCGTAACCGCCGCGAGAACCATGTTCTTGCCGCGGTTCCGCGCTCCGTTGGTGGAATTGTGGGCACGTGTTTCATGGTAATTCTTAGAATTCCCTGCTGATTTTTTTACATATTTTTAATTCTGAAAAATCCCAAAATTTAAAAAATTTCCAGAGAGGGGTCAAGTTTCGTCGTTTCGGGTTCGATCGGAGTTTTAACATCGTAAACACATCGCCTAATGCTCTAGCTAGGCTCTGATACCACTGTAGGGTTCCTAGGCACTCTTGTGAAGGTTCAAAAGGCATCAAACATGCCCGGATTAAATTTTAGACGTGCCGAACAACCCAAAGCCGGGATCTTTGCTAGATTATTAGGGTTTAACATGCATTAAGATAACTTTTATCTAAGTGTGAGGGATTACAACCTTTGTAGTCCGCTCCTTCACTTCACAAGCTCCGAGTAGAAGTCCCTTTGCCGCGATCCACGATCTCCCGGACTCATGAGAGGCTCCACGACTCGAACGATCCATGCTAGCTCGAAGTATTCCAAATCTCCGATGATCTACCTTGAAGTTGCTTCGACTCAAGCTTTCTCACTCAAAAGAGTAGAACACACTAATCCCATGGGCTAGATGAGATGAGGATGAGAGAGTAGTGATTTTGCTTTCTTTTTAAATCATTTTCTCAATTTTTTATCATCACTTTAGGATTTTCAAGAGAGCTTATCAAGAGAGAAGAAGAAGCTAATGGAAAATATATTCCTTAGATAAATCCTTTTGTGATGAATAGAATATAAACCATATGATTGAATCATTAACCATGGTCAAGGATGAGTGGCTAAAAATGAGTAGAGAATAAACTAGAGTTAGGGTTTGGTTAGGTTTAGAAATGTGTCATCACAAAATATCTTAACCATGACAAAATAAAATGCTTCTAGAAGGAACTTGAAGCATCCAACCCTAATCAAACCTTAACCTCAATTAATCATCCTTAAACATGTTTAACAATTAATCATATCATGTCACAATAATATATATCACATATATATTATATATTTGCAACAAAAGAAAATAATACAATTAACATATATCACATATATATCAATGTATCATCCACTGAGAAAATGAAATAATAAAGCGAGCCAATATTAGATAATGTAATACAATATATCATATATATTATTATACATTAAATCATCGAATCAACACTTGAATCGATGATCCGGCTATATCGAATATTACCGACTAATATATCATGTACCGATTCATCGAATCAACACTTGATCCGATGACCCGGTTCATATCCATATATCGCGAGAATATAATACGGTATCCCATATCGCATTATTCACGCTCCTGCGCATATCACATATGCGCCACTACTCCGTTTCGCCTGAGCCAAGAAACCTCTGTGTAGGACTCTAAAGAATCGTCAATACGCCGGTAGCAGGTGATGATCATATCATACACCCACAAGCTGCAAGCGGTCAGCTAAACGTAACAGCCACCCAGGTATTGAGCGATCAGAAGATCAACAAGCTAGCTTGTGCGTTCTCCTGTGAATCCAACCAGTAACACTCCCGTACAGTCCGGTCTGTTCGTCTGATATGTCGCATATCAAGTCTAGGGGTGGTATACGTCAGACCCCAGTAACCGATAAGTCGTGTCGATGTATGGCTCATAACGGGTCGAGAAACTACTAGTAACACTTACCAGTAAATCTCCATATCATCCCTGGCCAGGGACTTCCAGTTATAGCCAATCGAACACAGCACAACATCAACTCCCTATACCGGGAGAGACGAATCCCCTCCTATCGCTCATTGCCTCCATGTGATTCGGGACTGTACCCAAAAGCCACCGTTTTGCACGCCCTCTAGGACGTGGTAAGGTGGAAATCAAAGCACAGTGGGAATCACACAAGACTCTATGACGATCTCGGGTCTTCAGACTACCCTGTACCTGTGTCACCGGAGAACTGCCATCTGACGTGTGGTATATCACCATCTGGGAGTTCTCGGCGAGTCCGTCCAGTGTACCCAGTCTCCACTGAGCACCCGTACACCATCTTTGATGTCTAACACCGATGGATATGGGATCATCCATCGCCCATCATATGGGTCAAGATGCGTATACGCTAGTCTACTCTGGTGTATCGATGCCCTGTCTCGATATACCCTCGACTAGGAACAGTTATAGGATGTACTCATCGACTACCACGGCCCCACTAGTATGATCTCATCATAATCCCAGTAGTCGAGTACAGATCCTAAGGGCTTTATCAACATGTGAGAGTAAAACAGTAAACCAATAGAAGTCAACATGTTAAGATAAAGTAAAACCAAATAGCATACTATCATGACGAGCAAGAAAGTCATCTCTATATATAACCAAGCATCCATTATAATATACATCATATGTACAACAATGGCCTCTAGGGCATATACATAACTAACATTGCATACAGCCATTTTACCGAGTCACCGCTCTGAATGGCTTGCTGGAAGCTAGTAGGCTCACCATAATCAATAGTGCAATCCTCTCTATCCCCGTTTATGAGAAAACCGTAGTATCTCTCGGGAGGATGAGACTGCCTACTACTCCTGCGGAGTGGCGCTGGGATGTTCGGTTCTCCTGAACCTTCTGGTTCCACTAAGGTTTCATTAATAGCTCGTGGTTCTGAAATTTCTTCCAGTTCTATTGCGCTCCCACTTATCTGATTTTCCAAAAATTCAGTTTCCAAGAAGCGGGCATGACGAGAAACAAAAACCTTTTGTTCCTCTGCGTAATAGAAAAGATACCCCTTGGAGTTCTTTGGGTATCCCACAAACTTACACTATACTGAACGTGCTTCGAGCTTGTCCGCATGCTGCTTTTTAACAAAAGCTGCACACCCCCATGTCTTAAAGTGTTTAAGAAAGGGTTTCTTCCCACTCCACATCTGATATGGTGTGGTAGGCACTGACTTAGTAGGAACTTGGTTCAAAAGATATGCAGCTGTTTCTAGTGCATAACTCTAGAAGGATCACGGTAACTCAGCCTTACTCATCATGGAACGAACCATATCCAATAGGGTTTGATTCCGCCTTTCCGATACACCGTTGTGTTGTGGTGTGTATGGAGGAGTAAGATGAGAGAGAATTCCATTCTCTTTTAAGTAGCCCAGAAACTCGGCACTCAAGTATTCACCACCTCGATCAGATCTTAGTGTCTTGATACTTTTTCCTGTTTGTTTTATAACTTCATTCTTGTATTCCTGATATTTCTCAAAGGCCTCGGATTTATGCTTCATCAAGAAGACATGTCCATACCTAGAGAAATCATCTGTGAAAGTAATGAAGTATGAATAACCACTTCGCGCATGTGTAGACTTTGGACCACACACGTCACTGTGTATGAGTCCCAAGAGCTCGCTTGCTCTTTCTCCGTGTGCAGTGAACGGAGTCTTTGTCATCTTTCCCATGAGACAAGATTCACAAGTAGCATAAGACTGGTACTCGAACGGATCCAAGTATCCTTCTTTATGTAACTTTGTTAACCGTGTCTCATTAATGTGACCCAGTCTACAATGCCATAAGAAAGTCTGATTTAATTCCGGAGACATTCTTGTAAGTGTGTTCTGGACACTGAAAATATGAGCTTGATTCAATACGTATATCCCGTTTTTTAATATACCTGACCCAATCAGAACTTGATTTAGTTGGATGTTGACCACATCGCTTACAAAAGTAAAATCACATCCTTCCTTAGAAAGTAAGGATACAGATATGATATTACAAGTCGCACCTGGTACATAAAAACAGTCACGCGGAATCAATATCTGCCCAGTTGTCAGTCCAAGATGATACTCCCATACGGATTCAGCGTACATGCTCATTCCGTTAGCAACCCTGAGAGTCATATCACCTATCTTGATAACCCTACGGTTTCTCAGAGCCTGTAACGAATTACAGATGTGAGATCCTGATCCGGTATCTAATACCCAGGAAGTAGGGTTAACTGACATACAGTTCTCTATTACAAACACACCCGAAGCCGAAGCCACAACATGCTTCGAATCCTGGCTGCTGGCTTTACTAGCCCTGCAATCTTTCTGCCAATGTTCATTCCCGTAACAATAGGAACGTCCCTCTTTTACTATATCCAGTCCCGAAACTTTTGCCCTTCTCTTTCCTTTTACTTCCCTGGTTTCCTTCAGGGTAGAAGGTAGAGACTGTAGAATCAAGTCAGCATCTGACCCGTTCTTCAACGTGGTCTTCAGGTCCGTGAGCTCAAAATAGCCGGTCTCTGTAAGGACGTTGCCCCCTACAGATGACCCGATCGCCAACCTCGCTGGAAGCAATTCGTTCGAGGTTTCATATCTTGCGATACGAGATTGCTCTCCATATAAATCTTTGTTATAGAGGAAGATAGAAACTAAGTCCATCTTCTCGTGTTGTCTCTGGTATGCACCATCAACTGAGGCTAATACGAGGCACTTGGCTTTCGCACAGCCTTTTTCCGATGTCTTGTGGATATGAATATCCGTGACAGGGGAAACTGGACCTGAGACGACAGGGGTTGGATCAATCAAGAGGTGTCCCAGCTTGTCATGGGCAATGGACATCTGGACAGACCTTTGCCAGTCATAACAGTCAGATTCAGTCATTTTATTATCTAGATGTAACCTATGTCTGGTCATTGGGTCGCTGCAATTAAGAGAGAGAGAAGAAAACACTTAGCATGATGCTCTTGCAAGTTTAGATTGGTTTTTAATTTATCTAAACAGGATGGCTCCCACTGTCTCTCGAATCCCTCCTCAAACCATAAAGGAAGAATTAGTCGGGATCAATCTCACCGTACAATATTTGCTTAACCGTTCAACCAGGCTGGTGTCGGTACTTCGAGGGAGCTTTTCCAACGCTTTCGCGAAGTTCCTTAATTAAGTAACCTCTTTTCCCTGTGGGCGTAGCCCCGCTAACACCTTTCTAGACACCTACTAGGTTTATAGCATTGATCGTTAAGTGAGAAAGTTCCCGAGGAGTAGCATATACTCACAGTAGGATCGGGATCCAAATATCATCGTGTGATAAAACTGAAGGAATCCTACCAGATGTTAGTTGTATGTATGCCCTAGAGGCCAGTATTGTACAGATTATGTATATTATATTGGATGCTTGGACATATATAGAGATGACTTTCTTGCTCGACATGATAGTATGCTATCTGGTTGCTCTTTATCTTAACATGTACACTAGTCTCTTTATACTGTCTTATAGTTACATGTTGGTAAAGCCCTTAGGATTTGTACTTGACTACCTGGACTATGATGCAGATCATACTAGTAGGGACATGGTAGTCCATAAGTACATCCTTCAAGGTCCCTAGTCGTGGGTGTATCGAGACGGGGCATCGATATACCAGAGTAGACTAGCGTATACGCTTCTCGACCCATGTGATGGGCGATGGATGATCCCATATCCATTAGTGTTTGACATCAGAGATGGTATACGGGTGCTCAGTGGAGACTGGGTACACTGGACGGACTCGCCGAGAACTCCCAGATGGTATTATACCTCACGTCAGATGGCAGTTCTCAGGTGACACTTGTACAGGATAGTCTGTAGACCCGAGATCGTCATAGAGTCTTGTGTGATTCCCACTGTGCTTTGATCTCCACCTTACCACGTCCTTGAGGGCGTGCAAAACGGTGGTCTTTGGGTACAGTCCCGAGTCACATGGAGGCAATGAGCGATAGGAGGGGTTTCGTCTCTCCCGGTATTGGGGGTAGATGTTGCGCTGTGCTCGATTGGCCGTAACAGGGAAGTCCCTGGCCAGGGCTGATCAGAGATTTGCTGGTAAGTGTTACCAGTAGTTTCTCGACCCGTTATGAGCCTCACATCGGCACGACTTATCGGGTTATTGGGGTCTGACGTATACCACCCCTAGACTTGATATGCGACATATCAGACGAAGAGACCGGACTGTATAGTAAGTGTTACTGGTCGGATTCGCAGGAGTGTGAGCGGGCTAGCTCGTCGATCTTCTGATCGCTCAATACCCGGGTGGCCGTTACGTTTAGCAGACCGCTTGCGGCTTGTGGGTGCTTGATATGATCATCATCTGCTACCGGCGTATTGACGAGTCTTTAGAGTCCTACACAGAGGTTTCCTGGTTCAAGCGAAACGAAATAGGAGCGCATATGAGATATGTGCAGGACCGAGAATAATGCGTGTATGTGATACCGCATTTCATTCTCGCGATAAATGTTTCGATTGGTTATATTTGATATGACCTAGTTATCGAATCATTGATTCGATAAATCGATACATTGAATACTAGTCGGTTATGTGCGACATGACCGGATCATTGAATCAAATGTTGATTTAATGATTTAATGTATAATTATATATTTGATATATTACTTTGCATTAACTAGTATTGGTTCACTTTATACGGATTTTCTCACTTGATGCACATAGTATATGTGATATGCTTTTGTGCACTTTTTTGTATCATGTTTGATGATACTTGATCATTTGGTTAAGTATATAGAATTAATCCATGGTTAATTTGATAATTAGGGTTTTTGCATATTCATTTATTTATTTATTTGTTTATTTATTTATTTGGAAAAGATAAAGATAAGAATGGTGGCTTTCTTTGTCATTAGTTGAAGCTTCATGAAGCCTTGACTTTTGTAACCATCCTTATCTTCATGCTTAACCCTAACCCATCCAATTGACCATGGTTAATTCTCTACACTTAACCCTAGTTTGAGTTATGATAAGTATTTTATTTTCTATTTCTTTTATATAGAACTTATCATAACCATCATCTTCTTCTTCTTCTTCAAGCTCAAGGTCCATCAATGGCAACTTGAGTTAAAGTGAGATAAATCCAATTCTAAAGTGAACCCACCTCCTATTTCTTCACCCTCTACCTCTTGCCAAGTGGTTTTGGGTGTTTTCTTCACAAGTTTCACTACTTGGTGAAGTCGGAGCTTGAACTAGTGCAACCTCGACGTAGATCGTCTTTGACACGAAGCCGTCGAACTATTCCGCTCACTTCTCCGATGAAGCCGTCGCGAGAGTCCGAGGTTCGTGATGGACAGCGAGGGGATGACCACATGGAGCTAAGCAAGTGGATATCCGGATCTACAAAGGTTGTAGTTTCCGACCTTTAGTTTATTTGCTAACTAGTTTAGTTTTTCGCCTAGAATTCTAGTCTACGATCCGTGTTAGGGTTTCTCGGCACCAATAATTTTTTAAATTGGCATGTTCGATGCCTTGTGAGACCTCTATAGGGTGCCTAGGAACCTTTCAGTGGTATCAGAGCCTAGCTAGAGCCTTAGGCGAAGTCTAGACGGAGTTTGAAGTCCGAACGAACCCGAAACCCCGATACCCAAGAGCTCTCTGGACATTCTCTGAAATCTGGGAATTTTTTATATTAAAAATGCTTAAAAAATTCACCAAAGAATTCTAAGAATTACTGTGTAAAACGTTTCCCATGAACAGTTCCTTGAGCCGCGGAAACGCGGCAGAAGCATGGCTTCTGCCGCTGTTCCGCGGCCGTATAGTGACGTCAGCAATGTTTCACTGCACAGTAATACCTGATAAATTCTGGTGAGTTTTCTGGGTATTTTTAAATTTATTTAAGGGTTGAGTGCTCTGGGGTTATATTGGGAATCGACGATTCGATCGGAATATCAAACTTTGTCTAAGTGTTTTTCCAGATAACTGTAGAATATGTTAAAGAGTTCGACCGGATATAAATACCCAAGTTTTCCCCTGCCGGAATAATTCCAAGTGTTGGATTTTTCTGTGGTTAAAAGACGTTCTGAGTAGTGCAAGTAACGCGATGGTCCCTCTAGAAGACAACAAACCTTAACTCGATTATGTGACCGTCTTGAACTGCCCTTTGAACCTTCGGGTTTGGGGCAGTACGGCGTGCCACATGTGAGGCGTTGGCTTGACCCTTCTACGGCTGGACCGTTGGTACTGAGGTATGAAGTGAATGTCTTTGAACCTATTTCATGTGTTGATCGGTGTCGGGAAAACTTGGGTGTTCGAATGTTCGATCGGAAAGTTTGATATATTCTATTTATCCGGAATTGGATACAATAATTGGAATTCACAAACAGTTATGAGATAACTGGATGAATGTTATAAATCTAGCAGTTTAGTCCCATACGATATTGAAAAGAGTTTTCGATAATGAGACTAAAATGCGGGATTTATATCAGTTAGGCATGTGATGTCTAAAGAGGTTGCGGATTCCAACTGTTGTAGTTTTACACTTTCTTTTCTGTGACCGTAAGTGTAATATGTGATATCGCCGGTTTCGTTGCTATATGTCAACGACAATTGGGATGGACATATTTACTTACGTTGATGACATGTGATGTTATGTGTTGCTGGATATGTTATATTGGATCGTCGTGTTTGAATAGCCGGGGGGTTTTTATGTGAGATGAGTGTTTTTTCATTTTCATTCATGTAAAAACTTGTATGTAATATTCTTTCATTTGGGGTGCTTCCAGGTAGCGGAAGTTGTCACCCGTTGTATATTATTTACTTTTCCGCATTAGGATAGACCCAAGGAGGGGAGCACAAGTAACCGGGTTCTGGGGTCCAGTGGGAGACCAACTCGAGGAGTCGAGTCCGGGTCTCCTAACCCTAGAATTGGCAGGGTTGCTTGCCGCTCTCGTAGGGGTCTAGGGCTGTGGGATTGACTATTCATCACGACCGTGGAATCCGTGTTTTATACTGGCTCGTATTGAAAACACGGACGTCCTAGTATATCCAATATTTCATATGTTTATTCTGCTGCGATATCTGTGATGTGACTCTATGATGGATATAGTATATAGTATATATGATATATTATATAGACGTTACTTATGTTTTACACCCGCGCTAGCCCTGCCCTGCTCTGTCGTTAGTTACCTAACCTAACGGTGCACGAGGGGACATCGAGGCGAATGCGGATGGCATAAGTGTACGTCATATCTATCTGTGATGTTTAGGTATTTAAATGATAGGACTTCATTAATGTGATTAATGAAAGATAAGAAACCTAAGATGTTGTGGAATCGAATTTTAAAATTAAAAGGTAGCTACAGTTCTTGCTTTGCACAGCGGTATATATGATATACCCTGCACCTTATTCGATGAGGAAAGGACCGAGATCCCTTCACCGGGAGTGACTCTTTTAGCAATAACTGGCAGATGCTACACACTCGGTTTGCTTTTGACTGCTTTTGCGTTTTTGCTTTGCACAGCGATATATATGATATATCCCGCACCTCATTCGACGAGGAAAGGACCGAGATCCCTTCACCGGGAGTGACTCCTTTAGCAAAACTAGAAAAGCCTCAAAATCACTCCATTTTTAAAACTTCATTCGATTCTACAACGATATCAAGTTCATTACGCAATAGGTTTTCAGAAAAACCTGTCGTAGCCCCCCGTCATTTCAGATAAGTACTATTTAGTATTCGTGCTGCGGTTGTTTGGCATGCGTCAAGGCGTAGTATACGGTAGCTAACTAGTATTTATCTGCTTATGCATATGATGCAGATTGGATTAGGGTATTCGCACGGCGTTGTTTGGCATGCGTCAAGGGTCGTGCGGGTGGGTTTAATTCAATCAGGAAATGACGGGTTGAACTTGACTAGCGGACTATGGGTTGTTTGGCATGCGTCAAGGTCATAGCACGCTAGGGGCAAAAGATTATCGGGAATTTCAAGTGTTGAAATTTGCAATGAGATTGCATACCTTCTATGAGATAGTTGGATCCCGATACCCACTGCGAGTAAGAGTTACTCCTGGGAGAGTTTTACACATTGCAATTAGCTGATCAAGTAGGTGTCTAGAAAGGTGTTAACGGGGTTACGCCTCTGGGAAAACGAGGTTTACATTAATTAGGTTCGTGCGAAAGCACGGGGGACCTCCCTCAAAGTACCGACACTGGCCTGGCTGAAAGATTGGCGAACTTGTAGTGTGTAATTAATCCCGGCTAGTCTTTCCTTTTAGGGTTTGGAGGAAGATTTGATAAAAAGCAGTGGGAGCCATCCTGATTAGATAAGATAATAACCAATCTGATCTTGCACGAGCTTACGCTAAAATGTTTTCTTCTCTCTCTCTCCAGGTAGCGACCATTTCATGCCTTAATAAAGATAATAATATGGATGTATTGACCGAACCCGCATGTTATACTGTGCTGGGGAACGTTGGTTCCGTTCTTTCCTATAAGAGTTATAGGAATGAACAGGATATAGGGGAATACCAGGATTCCCATGCCACCCGAATGAAGAAAGTACATGTTGATGCATTTTCTTCGGGTGTGTTCGTTACTGAGAACTGTTTCTCTATTTGCTCTACGTCCTGGATATTGGATACCGGGTCAGGATCCCATATATGTAATCAGTTACATGGGCTTAGGAAAGGTAGAGAACTTGGAGAAGGTGATAAAGACATTAGAGTTGGAAATGGTGCAATTGTTGCAGCTAAGACTGTCGGAGAATATCACCTTGTATTACCAACTGGAAATACATTGGTTCTGAACGAATGCTATTACATGCCGAACCTGATATGCAACATTATATCGGTTTCTTTATTAAGTAAAGAGGGATATAATTTTGTATTACAGGACAATGTTATAAACATTTTCCGTAACCAAAAGTTGGTTGGATCAGGCACGTTATGCAATGGCATTTATGTTCTAAATCAATCAACAGTTCTGAGTATAACAAACACACACAAGAGGAAGAGTTCTGAACTCAACGAATCCTTCTTGTGGCATTGTAGACTGGGTCACATCAATGCGACACGACTAGCTAAGTTGCATAAAGATGGATATTTAAATCCGTTTGAATTTTCATCTTATGACACTTGCCAGTCATGTCTCAAAGGCAAGATGACCAAAACTCCGTTTACGGGACACGGAGAAAGAGTTACCGAACTCTTAGGACTGATACATAGTGATGTATGCGGTCCTATGTCTACACATGCCAGGGATGGTTCTTCATACTTCATTACATTCACTGACGATCTCTCTAGGTTCGGGTATGTGTTCCTGATGAAACACAAATCAGAAGCTTTTGAGAAATTTAGGGAATATAAACAAGAAGTTGAGAACCAAACCGGAAAAAGTATTAAAATCCTTCGATCTGATCGAGGAGGTGAATACTTGAGCAATGAATTCCTGGACTTCCTAAAAGAGAATGGGATTCTATCTCAGCTGACTCCTCCTTATACACCACAGCACAACGGTGTATCTGAACGGAGAAACCGCACCCTATTAGATATGGTGCGCTCAATGATGAGTACAGCTGAGTTACCTATTTCCTTCTGGGGATATGCGCTTGAGACAGCCATGGACCTATTGAATAGAGTTCCTACCAAATTAGTGCCTACCACTCCATATGAGATATGGAAAGGGAAGAGACCACATCTTAATTATATTAAGATATGGGGTTGTCCAACCTATGTCAAAAGACAAAATCCGGACAAACTCGAGGCAAGATCTGTCTTATGTAAGTTTGTAGGATATCCCAAAAATTCACAAGGGTATATCTTCTACCACCCCGAGGAACAAAAGGTGTTTGTTTCTCGACATGCCACTTTCTTAGAAAAAATTTTTCTTATGAAACAAATAAGTGGCATTGAGGTAGAACTGGAAGAGGTTCCAGCGACACAGACTACAACAGAAGATTTGGTTGAACCAGAGGATTCCGTAGTTCCCGATGAACCCCAGCCTCTCCGCCGATCTAGTAGGGTTCCTCGCCAACCTGAGAGATACTACGGTTTTCTCATGGATGGTGGGAGCGAGGATTGCATCATGGAGGATGATGACCCAACTAGCTTCGAGCAGGCCATCACGAGTAGGGACTCGGTGAAATGGCTGGATGCTATGCGGTCCGAGATGGATTCCATGTACACCAACAAAGTATGGACTTTGGAAGTTGCTCCTGAAGGGGTAAAACCCATTGGGAGCAAGTGGATCTTTAAGAAGAAACTTGGTGTAGATGGGAAAGTGGAGAATTTCAAAGCTAGACTTGTAGCAAAGGGTTTTCGTCAAAGACCAGGTGTGGACTATGACGAAACCTTTTCTCCAGTGGCTATGCTTAAATCCATCCGAATCATGCTTGCCATTGCTGCCTTTCATGACTACGAAATCTGGCAAATGGATGTTAAGACCGCCTTTCTAAATGGTGATTTAGAAGAGTGCGTGTACATGACTCAGCCAGAGGGCTTCGTAGACAGTGGGAGCAGCGGGAAGGTGTGCAAGCTGCTTAAATCCATTTATGGATTAAAGCAAGCATCGCGGAGTTGGAACATCTGCTTTGACGTCGTTATCAAAGAGTTTGATTTCGTCAAAAATCCAGATGAACCTTGTGTCTACAAGAAGGTGGCAGAGAGTAAGGTTGTCTTCCTCGTATTGTACGTAGACGACATACTCTTGATAGGAAATGATATTCCTATGTTGCAAGCGGTCAAGCTCTTCTTATCACAAAGATTCTCAATGAAAGATCTTGGTGATGCCTCCTGCATATGGGGAATTAGGATCTATAGAGATAGATCCAAACGGATTTTGGGATTGTCCCAATCCAGGTACATTGACACCATACTAAAGAGGTTTTGTATGGAAGAGTCCAAGCGTGGGAACTTGCCCACGATCTCTGGAGTCACTCTCTCCAAAGAGATGTCTCCTAAGACTGATTTGGAGAGAGCTCGCATGCAAGGGATACCCTATGCTTCGGCAGTAGGCTCTATCATGTATGCGATGCTATGTACCAGACCCGATGTAGCATACTCACTAAGTGTAGTGAGCAGGTATCAAGCTGATCCTAGAGAGAGTCACTGGACAGCTGTAAAGAGCATTCTCAAGTACTTGCGAAGGACTAGAGATATGTTCTTGGTGTATGGTAACGGAGAACTCCAAGTGGAGTCCTTTACCGATTCGAGCTTCCAGAGTGATAAGGACGACTCTAAGTCGCAGTCGGGCTTTGTCTTTACCCTTTACGGAGGGGCGGTTAGCTGGAAGAGTTCCAAGCAGGAAACCGTGGCAGACTCGATGATGGAGGCTGAATACATCGCTGCCAACGATGCTGCCAAAGAGGCTGTCTGGATCAAGAAGTTCATTTCTGAACTTGGAGTGGTTCCATCCATTGAGCGTCCAATACCTTTGTATTGCGATAACAATGGAGCGGTGGCTTTGGCCAAGGAACCCAGGTCCCATCAGCGGTCCAGGCATATTCTGAGGCGGTATCACCTGATCCGGGAGATAGTTGATCGCCGGGAGATCGAGGTCAGGAGAGTTGACATGAAGAACAACACGGCAGATCCACTCACGAAGGCCATTCCCCAGATACAGTTTGAGAGACTCTTCGGGATGCTCGGTATGAGATACTACAGCAGCTGGCCCTAGTGCAAGTGGGAGATTGTTAGTTGTATGTATGCCCTAGAGGCCAGTATTGTACAGATTATGTATATTATATTGGATGCTTGGACATATATAGAGATGACTTTCTTGCTCGACATGATAGTATGCTATCTGGTTGCTCTTTATCTTAACATGTACACTAGTCTCTTTATACTGTCTTATAGTTACATGTTGGTAAAGCCCTTAGGATTTGTACTTGACTACCTGGACTATGATGCAGATCATACTAGTGGGGACATGGTAGTCCATAAGTACATCCTTCAAGGTCCCTAGTCGTGGGTGTATCGAGACGGGGCATCGATATACCAGAGTAGACTAGCGTATACGCTTCTCGACCCATGTGATGGGCGATGGATGATCCCATATCCATTAGTGTTTGACATCAGAGATGGTATACGGGTGCTCAGTGGAGACTGGGTACACTGGACGGACTCGCCGAGAACTCCCAGATGGTATTATACCTCACGTCAGATGGCAGTTCTCAGGTGACACTTGTACAAGATAGTCTGTAGACCCGAGATCGTCATAGAGTCTTGTGTGATTCCCACTATGCTTTGATCTCCACCTTACCACGTCCTTGAGGGCGTGCAAAACGGTGGTCTTTGGGTACAGTCCCGAGTCACATGGAGGCAATGAGCGATAGGAGGGGTTTCGTCTCTCCCGGTATTGGGGGTAGATGTTGCGCTGTGCTCGATTGGCCGTAACAGGGAAGTCCCTGGCCAGGGATGATCAGAGATTTGCTGGTAAGTGTTACCAGTAGTTTCTCGACCCGTTATGAGCCTCACATCGGCACGACTTATCGGGTTATTGGGGTCTGACGTATACCACCCCTAGACTTGATATGCGACGTATCAGACGAAGAGACCGGACTGTATAGTAAGTGTTACTGGTCGGATTCGCAGGAGTGTGAGCGGGCTAGCTCGTCGATCTTCTGATCGCTCAATACCCGGGTGGCCGTTACGTTTAGCAGACCGCTTGCGGCTTGTGGGTGCTTGATATGATCATCATCTGCTACCGGCGTATTGACGAGTCTTTAGAGTCCTAGACAGAGGTTTCCTGGTTCAAGCGAAACGAAATAGGAGCGCATATGAGATATGTGCAGGACCGAGAATAATGCGTGTATGTGATACCGCATTTCATTCTCGCGATAAATGTTTCGATTGGTTATATTTGATATGACCTAGTTATCGAATCATTGATTCGATAAATCGATACATTGAATACTAGTCGGTTATGTGCGACATGACCGGATCATTGAATCAAATGTTGATTTAATGATTTAATGTATAATTATATATTTGATATATTACTTTGCATTAACTAGTATTGGTTCACTTTATACGGATTTTCTCACTTGATGCACATAGTATATGTGATATGCTTTTGTGCACTTTTTTGTATCATGTTTGATGATACTTGATCATTTGGTTAAGTATATAGAATTAATCCATGGTTAATTTGATAATTAGGGTTTTTGCATATTCATTTATTTATTTATTTGTTTATTTATTTATTTGGAAAAGATAAAGATAAGAATGGTGGCTTTCTTTGTCATTAGTTGAAGCTTCATGAAGCCTTGACTTTTGTAACCATCCTTATCTTCATGCTTAACCCTAACCCATCCAATTGACCATGGTTAATTCTCTACACTTAACCCTAGTTTGAGTTATGATAAGTATTTGATTTTCTATTTCTTTTATATAGAACTTATCATAACCATCATCTTCTTCTTCTTCTTCAAGCTCAAGGTCCATCAATGGCAACTTGAGTTAAAGTGAGATAAATCCAATTCTAAAGTGAACCCACCTCCTATTTCTTCACCCTCTACCTCTTGCCAAGTGGTTTTGGGTGTTTTCTTCACAAGTTTCACTTCTTGGTGAAGTCGGAGCTTGAACTAGTGCAACCTCGACGTAGATCGTCTTTGACACGAAGCCGTCGAACTATTCCGCTCACTTCTCCGATGAAGCCGTCGCGAGAGTCCGAGGTTCGTGATGGACAGCGAGGGGACGACCACATGGAGCTAAGCAAGTGGATATCCGGATCTACAAAGGTTGTAGTTTCCGACCTTTAGTTTATTTGCTAACTAGTTTTGTTTTTCGCCTAGAATTCTAGTCCACGATCCGTGTTAGGGTTTCTCGGCACCAATAATTTTTTAAATTGGCATGTTCGATGCCTTGTGAGACCTCTATAGGGTGCCTAGGAACCTTTCACCAGAATCATCATACTCCAAATGGTATGCAGCACTAGCAAGTTTCAGTTTCTTTAGAAACTCCCGATGTAGATTTTTTCCCCATGCTCTTATGACCTCGACTAAGGCCAACAAATCATAAGTCACATGTCAATTTCTACCCGTCGTTGTCCAGGTTGATTTGAACCTACCCGTATATACCCTTGACTATGGCCAACAAAGTAATACGACTGTCCCAAACCAACGCATCTATCTATGCAACATATGAATATCCACCAGCTACCAATCACTGTGCCTTGATTATGGCCAACAAACACAGCTTGAATACTGTTGGATATTCATATGAAACGACGGAGGGCTACGAATGGTTTTGGCGAAACCGTGAACGTAGTGAACTTGATATAATCGAAGGAACCTTGATAGCTTTTAAAAGGAGTGGTTTAAGCTCCGCGTTTAAAATTTTTCTGTTTTGAAAAGAAATCGAGTGGTTTTGAAATTGTTCCAACGACTTTAATCTTTGGTTTATTTTCTTGCATTAATTTTAATGCGTCCCATCATTTAATCCTACCATTGCAGAAAACAACGAAAATATGACGTACGCTTATGCCATCCGCATTCGCCACGGGGTCCCGTCATCACCCGTTAGGTTACTTAACTAACGACTGAGCGGGGGCTGGACTAGCGCGGATGCAAAACATAAGCTACGCCTAAATAGATATCATATATAGATATATACATTCGTCAGATGCAATGATAGCTATTCCAGATCACAGATGAACACTTTGGATATACTAGGAATCCGCGTTTCGTTCGAGCCTGCAACGAAAAACGGATTGCACGGTCGCGATGAATTGCCAAACCCCACCCTAGACCCCTACGGGTGCGGCAAACTACCCACCAAGTACCCGAAGCGAAGCAACCTCCCTCAACAACGTGAGTAGGCCACTCGGCACTTCGAGATACCCGGTAGTTTGTGCACCCCACTATGGGTCTATCCTAGGAGCAAAAACAGTAAAAAGAAATAATATACAATGGCGGCTACAATCTCATCCCGGATGTGCGGCCATAAAATAATATTACATCAATTACAAAATTTTACATTGAATGAAAGAAAAAGAAACTCTCATCTCACTTCCCCGGCTATTCATCCGTGACAATCCACCGAGTTCATATACACAAACCATCAACATTAAAGATCACAGATATGTATAACCCCCACTAATCGTCGTATAGCGATTAGCAGACGTTCAATACATATATCACATCACAGATAAGATCCATTAGCCAAAGTGTACGGAATTTCGATCAAAATACGGATTTGTAACCACCCCAAAAACAAATTTGTTCTCTGGAAATTCTGGGCAGAAACAAACTATACTAAAAATCCCAAAACATCCAACTAAGAACACTGCACTAAAAATGGTCCACGGCCGAGTCAACTCGGCCGCGGATCCGCGGAAAGAAGCATGTTCTTGCCGCGGTTCCGCGGTGCTTTGACCGAGTCACTGGATCATGTTTGGTGGGTATCTTTAGAAAACCCTGAGCCGATTTTTCATGTATGTTAAATAATTTTTAAAGCAGTATAAAAAATCGGCAGAAAGTTGATTTTTTCTGACATGTTTTGTGAATTTTTTCCGATCGAGATTCTAAATACTTTGCTAACATGCTAGTTTATGTTTAGCTAGGCTCTGATATCACTGTAAGTCCATGTTGCTCACCCCGGTTCTTACGGGGAGGCAAAAACGGCGAAAAACGATTTTTGGCGCAAAGGCAACATGGACTAAAAGAAGGATCTTTGCTAAACTACAAACTAGCAAACTACCTGAGGTTCTATCTACTATGCTATAGAGATTATACCTCATGATACCGGTCCTTCGGATCTTCTCTCCGCTGTCCTGCTCGTCCATCTAAGCTCCGAGGGTCGATCCGGATCTTGATCACCTCCGCGGCCTTCTTGAGTCGAAGACGATCCACCCGAGAGTTGTACTCCGAGCTCCACCTCGAGCCGAGGCAACTAGGGCAACAAGATCGCTAGGCTTGATGTCCTAGGTTGTGTAGAAGTAGTAGATGGATATGTTTTTCTATTTGGATCCTTTTTCTCTCAACACATGAGATCAAAGGAAGAATCAAGAGGAGGAAGAAGAAGCTAGCAACCATGGAGCTTTCTCATTTCTTTTTCAAGAGAGAGAATGAGAAATGAATTGTAGGCTAGAGAGAATGAACCATGGTTGTAATAATACACTAATATCATCATTACTAACCCTTTCATGATAAAGTTGATGGCAACTAATGACTTGACCATTTTCATAACCCAAAGAATAAAAAGAAAACCAAAGAAAACTCTAGACCTCTCATGAAGGTCCAAGTCAACTTTGGTCAAACGGTCAACAAAGTCAAGTGTGGTCAAATGGTCAAAGCAATTAGCCATCACATAATTATCACTAAAAAGGATTAGTAAATAATGTCCCCGGCTCATAATGGTTTTGACCGAACGAACTGCCAAAATCCCAATGAGTCCGCCTCATTATGGTTTCGACCGAATCAACTGTCAAAACCCTAATGAGGCAACTCCTTCCTCTTCGCTCCTCACAACTGTGCATACACACCCGCATCCGCATTCCGTAGAATGCGAATGCACAGAAGACAAAACAAATCCATCCATGCAATACTAGGATCCGGCTTAAACCAAAGCCCACTAGTATTGCCTGCCCGAACAGCATACGCACACAAGTGTACGTAAGTGATCGTAGCCCTGCCGTAAAACCATACGGCCTCTACACCTTTCGCTTAGTGCAGGGAAAATCTCTGTGTGGGACTCTAAAGACTCGACATTACGCTGGCAGTGGGTTTAACTACAGACCGCAAGCGGCACTAGCTGTACGTAACGGTCCCCAGGTAGATGTCGATAAGAAGGCCGATGAGGTAAACCCATCCGAACTCTTACTGAGCCTGAATGGGACAATCTCCGTACATTCCGGTCTGTTCGTCTAAGAATATCGCATGGCGGGCCTAGGGGGTGGCGAACGTCAGTCCCCTAATAGCGGTACAAGTCGTGTTGGAGTGTAGCCCAGAACACCCTGAGATAACACTGGAAACCTACCAGTATATTTCGCTTGCCCTGGCCAGGGACGACTATGTATAATGGCTCTCCTAAACACAGCGCGATATCAACCCCCAATACCGGGAGAGACGAATCCTGTCTAACCGTCACTGCCTCCAAGTGCGTCGGGACTGCACCCAACTACTTCCTGTTTGCACGACTCCATTGAGCCGTGGTAGGGTAGTAATCAAAGAACAGTGCGAACACACTCGAGGCGAAGTGACAGTGTCAAGTCAACGGACTAAGCTGTACTCATGTCACCTGGGAACTGATAACTGACGATAGGTATAATACCAACCAACAGTTCCCGACGAGTCCTGTCCAGTATACTCGTAACCTAACGAGCACCCGCATACTATCTCCAGTACGACGTACTGATGGCTGTGGGACAGACCATCTCCCCTGCTGGGATGAGAAGCGCATACGCTAGTCTACTCCGGAGTATCGATGCCCTGTCTCGATAATCCTACGACTATGGACCTGTATAAGGATGTGTTTATAGATTACCCAGCCCCCACAAGTGTGACTGCCATCACAACGCTGGTAATCAAGCAAAGATCCTAAGGGCTCCACTAATATGTATAAGCATTATGCTAAAAGAAACACATGCACATATTAAAGTAGAAACAAAACAAGTAGCATACTACCATTTTGAGCAAGATTGTCTATACAACTGTGAATATCTCAAGCTTCCATTAAGTAATATACAAACTAGTATGATACAGTAATGGCCTCTAGGGCATATACACTAACAATCTCCCACTTGCACTAGGGCCATGTACTGGCGTATCGAAGACCTATCATCTCGATCAGCCGCTCGAACTGGGTCTGGGGAATGGCCTTCATGAATGGATCTGCAGTGTTATCCTCCGAATTTACTCTCTTCACCTCGATCTCCCGGTGATCTGCGATCTCCCTGATCAGGTGGTACTGCCTCAAAATGTGCCTGGATTTCTGATGGGACCTGGGTTCCTTCGCTAAAGCTATAGCTCCGTTGTTGTCATAATACAGCGGTATTGGATCAGCAATGGTAGGAACCACCTGAAGCTCCGCGAAGAACTTCTTCATCCAGATAGCTTCCTTTACGGCATCGCAAGCAGCTATGTACTCCGCTTCCATAGTTGAGTCAGCAACGGTTTCCTGCTTGGAACTCTTCCAGCAAACCGCCCCTCCATTGAGGGTAAAGACAAAACCCGACATGGACTTAGAGTCATCCTTGTCACTCTGGAAGCTGGAGTCAGCAAAGGCCTCAATCTGGAGGTCTTTTCCGCCATACACCAAGAACATTTCCTTAGTCCTTCTCAGGTGCTTGAGAATGTTCTTTACTGCTATCCAGTGTTTCTCCCCTGGGTCCGACTGATACCGGCTTACAACGCTCAATGCGTATGCTATATCTGGTCTGGTACACAACATCGCATACATTATAGAGACTACCGCAGATGCGTAGGGTATAGATGACATGCGAGCCCTTTCCAAATCAGTCTTGGGAGACATCTCTTTAGAGAGGGTGATTCCGTGACCAGCCGGTAGATTACCGCTTATGCAGAAAAGGGAGTGAGCCCAAAGGCAGCGCTCACATTTTGAGAGCACCCTACGTGTTCGCACGTGATCGTTAATGAACTAAGCGCTCGGCACCCAAATACAATGCTTACATTAGGAGATTACCTCACGTGTCCACACGTGACCATTTAATGAAACAATCCCTCAGCACTCATATGGAAAAGAAATATGTCCAAAAGCAGCGATCACATTTTGAAGGCGGCTCACGTGTTCACACATGAGCACCACAGGGAGCTAAGTGTTTAACACTCCATATAAAATAATACAAGTAAAACAAAAAGAATAAAGGGAGTCAAAACCCATTTCAATGCTCAGCATTGCTGATGCAGAGAGGGGACCAAGCCTAAATAAATAATCAAGTGGGCCGAGCCCAAGGTTGGTCAAACCCCAAAATCGACCGAGCCCATAGGTCTTCTTCCAAATTGGACTTAGTCCCAAACAAGATCATCAAATCATTGATGAACATTCTCTGGTTCAAGGGTACATCTCTTCATACCTCTAATACATGTCGTTGTAATTCTTCAACGTCTTCAGAGAGATGGAGGGTCCCAATAACCAATAACTTTTGGCGCATCCCCAAACTGTTAAACCAAAAACTTACAGACTATGAAAACCCTACAGACTATAATGTATTTAAACCCATACGATGATGTCTTTAAACCCTACAGACTATGATGTCTTTAAACCCTACGGATTATGATGTCTTTAAACCCAGACTATGATGTCTTTAAACCTACAGACTATGATGTCTTTAAACCCAATGGACCACAATGTCCCTAAACTAAATTCTATGGACTATGATGTCCTTAAACTTATATGGACTATGATGTCCTTAAACCCAATGGACCGTAACGTCCCTAAACTAAAATGATAGAGCCCAAATGCTCTATCATCGGATCTAAGTGATCCTGAAACCCTGTTGAGTAGATCTTAGTCTAAAATTAGACTAACGTATCATCAACAAATATTTAATTTGATCTTAATCTCAAATGAGATTAACGATCCTTAAATCAAATAAACCCAAATCTAAGAAAATACGGATTTGGACTAATCCCCGCCCTATGGGCGACAACATAAATCAGTCTCCGTATAGAATCTACGGGCAACCAAAAATAAAACAAACACACACGACACGAAGTGAACATCTGGTTAAGGAGAAAGCGGTTATCTCTATGCGGTAACAGTAAGTCCACTGTAGTGCCCCGACCGTCTAACGATGCCAAATGCGGAACAAAAACTTTTAATGAAACTGGCGCTATCGTGTACCGTAACCCGGATCTGCCATTAAAGCTAAACTAACAAACTACAAAGGGGTAGAAACGTTATACCGAATGATCCAAGTCCTTCGGTCTTTAACCATCATCCCACGCTTTGTTGCGGCTGCTCCGATCTCCTGAATCTCCAATCTTGTCGTTCTGGTGGCACCACGTCGACGGATCTTTAAACGGGCTCCCGCCTCTAAACCGAGGCAACTCGATCGTCAAGTTTGCTAAAAGAGACGACAAGGATGAAGTAGAGAATGAGTAGAACACTTTGTCTCGTTACATCCAAGGCTATGGACGAACGGTTAATGAAGTTGCCTTTTGGATCGATACGAAATGAGAAATGAAGTATATCAATTTCCATGAACCAAAATCCTTAATCTTTTCAAAAAACAACCATGATCTATGAGAGGGGGGAGGCCGGCCACTTATAGAGGGGAGGGGGTGAGTGTAGGAGCAAGGTGGGTGAGAATAAGAATGAAACTTATCATGACACATAGTATGAATACAATTAAAGCAAGTGATGAATCATTAAGCTTAGTCATCAAGCATTAAATGAACAATTAATGCTAACAATGAATCATCAAGCCTTGTCACCAAATCTAGAAACTTCTAGATCCATGACTCACCCTCATCAAGAAAAGATAAATCCGTATTTAACCGAATTTCAAAATACGGCTGATAGAAAACTAGAAACTGGCAACTTCCAAAAGTGATCCTGAAACGAATTTCAGGATAACCCCGTATCAGTATAAACATACCCGCATTTGTATTACGACCGAATACAAATGCAACTGAGAAAAAGATATTATATCTACACAGTATAATATTGGGTTCTGGTTTAAACCAAAGCCTACCAGTATTATCTGCCCGAAAAACAACACATGCGAAAATGCACGTGCTTTTTCCGAACCTTGCCATATCACCATACGGCCTCTACAACGTTTCGCCCGAACTTGGGAAAGTGTCTGTGGGGGACTCTAATGACTCACCAACACACTGGCACTGGGTATAACCCCTAGCACGTCAGAGGTACAAGCTGTACGTAACGGTTTGCCAATGTATTGATTGGAAGGGAAGCTGACGAGCGAACTCATCCATAAACCCTACTGAGCCTGACAGTGATAATGTATATACAGTCCGGTCCATTCGTCTAAAGAGTATCGCATATCGAGTCTAGGGGGTGGATAAAGTCAGACCCCTAATAACGCGATAAATCGTGTCGGCATGAAGCCCATCACCACTTGAGAAACTATTGACCCAAATCAGTAATTCTCCACTACCTCGGCCGAGGATTCCTAGTGATGGCCACCCGTGCACTGCGCGACATCAACCCCTAATACCGGGAGAGACGAATCCCCGACGATCCGCTCACTTGCCTCCAATGTGGCTCGGGACTGTACCCAACTAAAACCTGTTTGCATAACTCCTTTGAGCGTGGTAGGGTAGTAATCTAAGCACAGTAGGAACTCACACGAGACAAATGACGATCTTAGGTCGATGAACTAACCTGTACACATGTCACCAGGGAATTGCTGTCTGACGATATGTATAATACCAACTAGCAGATTCCCGGCGAGTCCTGTCCGGTGTACTCATAACTCAATGAGCACCTGTATACATCTTAGGTGATCAAACTGACACCAATGGCTTGTGAGACCGGCCATCGCCCCTCGTCGGGGTCTCGACTGTATACACTAGTCTACTCTGGAGTATCGATGCCCTGTCTCGAAAACTCCCATGACTAGGGACACTTTAAGGATGTGCTTACAGACCCCTGCTCCCACGTATATGATCGCCATCATACTGCTGGTAGTCAAGCAAAATCCTATGGGCTCTATCAATCATGCAATAGCATGTATACGATGATAAAGACAAACCAGATAGCATACAATCATCTTGAGCAAGACTGTCATATCGGTATAGGTCCTGCCTCAATCATTGCAATTACGTACCTGCGATCCAATAATTGACTTTGAGGGCACTATCTCCAACAATCTCCCACTTGCACTCAAGGCTAATTATTGCGATGTCGCATACTCACAGCCTGTGTGATACCGAACATCCAACTCCTCTACTAATCTATTTCACAAAGCTAGTTTGTAAAACTCTTGTGTTCGAGAAATAGCCTCAGTGAGTGGATCCGCCCTGATGTTTCTTTCTATGTCTCTCTTAATCTCAAGTTCGCGGAGAAAGCCATCTCCCGAATCGAGTAATACCTGTCTTAGAATATGTCTGGATATCTGATGGGACCTAGTTCATAATTGAACTCCAAATCCAAACTTCTTAGACTGTATCGATAACTGAACCTAATCAGTTTCCCGCACCATGCCTCCCATAGTATCCTCTTGGACCACCTGTCCATAATACTGTCCCTCGACTAGGGAAAACTATAACTGTGATAATCACTCTGTCATCCATGTCACCTTGGAAGCCTAGAATGATAACCGTCTCCTGAAGGAGGCTGCCGTCATCAAATCTGTAGAACATGCTCCTTATGTTCTAAAACTGCTTCTTTACGTTTCTTCAGGATAGGATTAATATAAACTTGTCGCATCAAGTGCAAAAACTACATCTGGTGTGGTACTTGACATCTCATGATTGACTCAATTGCCTAAGCAAGTGATCTGCCAATCATGCACATCCCTCTCTCCATTAGTCTCTAAGACACATTTAGAGAGGGTGACTCCATTACCTGCAGGTACACCACCATGCCAGGAGTCATCTATTCTAAAATACTATTAGAATACTGTCAAAGTACCCACATTGGGAAACTACCCAAATCTAGATCTAAAACCATAGATCTAGTAACCAGAATGTCTGATATTATATCCATGTCCTTTGTGAAGAAACAACTGTGTAACAACCACAATACAACCGATCGTAGTATAGGAATTTTACTTCCAACTCTGTGTATGTCATCCAAATACCAGGACATCACACCCTACTACCTTCTTAACAGATCTATCCCCTATTCTGATGAAGTCAAACCTATGACTGTCATATCAAAATTAGATGATCTTATCTCCGCTATATTTGCTTAAGTCTATAAATAGACATAAGCTATTTGCCCACTATGCTTCCGCTGCTCCCACTGACTACGACAACCCTCTGGCAGAATAATGTCTACGTACACTTCTAAAGCATGTTTAGAACGATGTTATACTTATCCTCTTGCCGGGTCTCATAGTCTGGAACAACAGTAGTGTCAAGTCTGGGTAAACAAGAACCTCACTGTCACCGTCCTTGAGGCTACCTGAGTACCTCTCGGGTGTCTGAGGTTACCCACCATATCTGCGGAGTGGCTAATGGAATGTCAAACTTGATTGAATATATAGGTCCTATTAAATTCTCCGTAATCGTTTGCGGTTCTGGAATCACTTCCAGTTCTACCATACTCCTACTACTGTTTTCTGAAAAAATCCATTTTTACTAAAACTTTGGCGAGTCAAGAACAAAATCACTATCGATCTTCCAGATGGTAGAAATGTCAATCCTCGTCAAAGCCAGGGTCAACCCGCAAACTGCCATTACAGAAACGTGCCTTGAGTTATCCAGTGTCTGGTTTTAAGCATAAGTTGGATAACTCTTCGTATCTTAACAACGTTAAGATATGAACCATTCTATATCCAATATAGAAATAGAGGCACTAATTTAATTGGAACCAGATTTAAATCATGCAGCTATCTCCAGTGCATGACAACTTAATGGAAAAAAGCTAATCATCATTATTCAACTTAGGAATCCATCCAATTATGAGTAACCTGAAAGAGAAACAAGTTTCTCAAAACCTTACTATCATCTGAATACCAATCACAAGAATCTATATCTTCAATCTCTTTGAAGAATCTCGTTACTTGTGATACCTGGTTCTCTACTTCATTCTTATACCCACAACTTCTCAAAACTTAGACTTTGTATTTCTACGAAACACTTGTCTAAAAACTAGAGAAGTCATAAGTAAACAGAACACGGTATGAGGACCTACCCCTTTGTCCTGACGAACACTGGACAACATACAATACTCTGTATAAGTCCGCTGAGTTTGAATAACTCAAAACCTGTGCATCGTAGGTTGAAAACTGTACCCAGGTGATTTCCTCAAATATCACCAATTACAACGAATTCCGATATAATGAGGATGATCACCTAATTCCCAATAGCTTACTCCCACTCATCATCTATAAAACTATACAGATATGTAAAATGAAACCTGGTAAATACATACCCTGGAGTAAGTATCTAATCGGGAAATCAGTTTTCTTTTAACAATGCACAGTGTAACTGAAACATGAAACTGTTTCGTAAGGGTATCCTGGTATTCCTAGTAATGCCTCTTCCATAATCCTATTCATGACTGTAACCGTATATTTCTTTGCCATCTCTCCAAATCCCTTTATTTATCTTTAGTCGTTACCTTATGTACACCATCGTTAGGCTAAATGGTTTTTTTCCTTCCCTACCGTTCGGCACCAGCCTATGGTATGGAAGAAGACTATCCAGTAAGCATAATAGGTGTACCCTCCTAATCCTATGAGTACTCGCAACTTGAGAGAAGGTGATGATAAAAGACTACTGAATAAAACCTTATTCTATTTCTCCCGAACTGGGGAAAAAGCAAAGGAAAAATAGGAGTGGCGATGAAGTACGTGGTTTGGTCGTGAATGATAACAGTCGCAATTTACTCTCCCCTCTTTCTAATCCCTTTATTTTGTCTTCAGTTATTCCCTTCTGTACACCCTACTTAGGCTAATTGGTTTTCTTCATTCCCTACCTTTCGGCACCTGCCTATGGTTTGGAATAAGACTATCCAATAAGCGTAATAGGTGTACACTCCTAAACTAAGGAGCCCTCGCAACCTGAGAGAAGGTGATAATAAAAGACTACTGAATAAACCAATTCTATTTCTCCTGAACCTGGATCCATCCTCGAAGAAGTACCTTCGAGTTCGTATATAACCATATGATGGATCTATCCAATGGAAGTGGATATCCGTAGTAATACGGGGTGTTCTGAGAAATAAAAAGGGTAAAAGAAGGAGCGGCAATGACTTATGCAACTTGGACAATCCAAAAGCCAGTGTTTTAAGAAGGTTCGGTCAACTTGGTCACTGAGTCATAGTCTAGGGTCGGTCAAAAGTCGCTGCCAAAGAGAGAGAGAGAAAAGAAACACTCTGCGTGCACTCTAACCTAGATCAGAATGGTTATCAATTTATCTAATCAGAAAACCTCCCACTGTTATCTCAAATTCTCCTCCAAACCTAAAGAAGAATTAGTCGAGATCACCCGAAGAGTAAACCAACTCATCAGTGAGAATCGGGATCCAACTATCATCATATGATAACTTGATGGAAGCCACTCAAGTTATCACACTCCAGAAGGTATGCGCATGACTGGCAAGTTTCCTTTATGTTTGAAACCCCCGATATGATTTTTGCCCCATGCTCTTATGACCTTGACTAAGGGCCAACAAATCATAAGTCACATGTCAAGTTCTTCCCGTCATTGTCCTGGTTGATTTGAACCCACCCGTACATACTCTTGACTAAGGGCCAACAAAGTAATATGACTGTCCCAAACCAACGCATTTATCTATGCTACAAATGAATACCCAGCAGCTACCAAACACTATGCCTTGACTAAGGGCCAACAAACATAGCTTGAATACTACTGACCATCCATAAGAAATGACGGAGGGCTACGGCTGGTTTTTGGCGAAAAACCTTTAACGTAATGAACTTGATCTCGTTGAAGGAACCTGATAGATTTTTATAAAAATATAGTAACGAAAAACCTTTGCTAAAGAGGTCACTCCCGGTGAAGGGATCTCGGCTCTTTCCTCGTGGAATGAGGTGCAGGATATTCCAACTGAATACCGCGATGCAAAACAACTTGTAATCGACTATATTAAAGTTACTACCCTGACGTAAACTTCTGCCCAAGGGGTCACTCCCGGTGAAGGAATCTCGGCCCTTGCCTCGTCGAATGAGGTACGGGATATTCTAAACTGAATATCACTATGCAAAACAACAGAAAATATCTTTGTAATAATACCTTTTAAAATTTGTTTCAACAACATCAAATATAGGTTTGTTTTATCCTTGCATTGATAAAAATCAATGCAGTCCCGTCAAATAATCACACCAGAAAAGAACGAAAATAAAATGTACGTATATGCCATCCGCAATCGTCACTGGGTCCCGTCATCACCCGTTAGGTTACTTAACTAACGACAGAGCGGGGGCTGGACTAGCACGGGTGTAAAACATATACAACATCTAATAGTATATATACCAATATACAATAATCGCTCCAGGCATGATAATATGCAACATTACAGAAAAGTAATAAGCATCACAGAACAATACAGATAATCTGGGATCCCCGGGTTTCACAGAGCCACTACTGAAACCCGACGTTCCCCTGGGCGTATGGATAGCATGTGCAATGAAAGCTAGACCGCTACGGGTGCGGCAAGTTACCCGCCAAAACCTGAAGCTAGGTAGTCCCCACAGCATAGTGGATGGAACACCCGGCACTTCACGGAATCCGGTAAATTGAGCACCCCTCCTTAGGTCAACCTGTACCCCCTACGAGTGCGGCGAATAGTCTGCCAATTCTAGAGTGAGGTCCCTCTGCCTCTCAAAGCTATAAGATATGGACCCGTTGCCCTCCAGAACCCGGCTATCCGTGCACTCCTTCACGGGATAAACCTAGTACAGAAATAAAAAATATGTACAATGGGTACATCGACCTCGACCCGGTCGTGCCCCAAACGAATATTATAAAAACAGGCAGTAACGGCAGTCCACATGTTGGACGCTCGCCCCGCAATATCAAATGTACAAATAAATCCAAAATGCAATATCATTGCACCCTGCTATCCACCACGACATATCAGCAACATCACAGCACAACACAGAACATCAACACGAATGTCACGTTCGCAAACCCGTCTAAAAGAACTATAGCAATCAGACGCGGTTTACCGATCAAATGACATTCCCGGTCGGAGATATAAAGTAAGTACTACATACTAACAAGTTTAAAATTTCGATCGACTATATTTTCCAAAATGGGCCCCACGTACAACTGCTGTACAGTAACAAAATCTGGGCCCAAAAGAATATACTAAAAACCCACAATTTCTAATATGAAGCACACTGGAAAAATTGGAGCATAGTTCCTACTAAGTCGCCGCGCTTCCGCGGTCAAACCCATGGTTTGACCGCGGATCCGCGGTGAACACGTGCGATCACGTGCCCAAATTTTCCCATAATTCTTCAAATACCCTGCACGACATTCTGGGATATGCAAAATAATTTTTGAACCTGATTTAAAATCGACAGAAACTGTGAACTTGGAATTTGTGGTTTTCGAAAATCCGTTCGATCGATATTTTAAACACGTTAGCACAAGTTAGTATAGCTTAATGGTGAGGCTCTGATACCACTGTAAATCCACGGTAGCGCCCCGGCCGTCTAACGACGCCAAATGCGGAACAAAAACTTTTAATGAAACTGGCGCTATCGTGTACCGTAACCCGGATCTGCCATTAAAGCTAAACTAACAAACTACAAAGGGGTAGAAACGTTATACTGAATGATCCGAGTCCTTCGGTCTTTAACCATCATCCCACGCTTTGTTGCGGCTGCTCCGATCTCCTGAATCTCCAATCTTGTCGTCCAGGTGGCACCACGTCGACGGATCTTTAAACGGGCTCCCGCCTCTGAACCGAGGCAACTGGATCGTCAAGTTTGCTAAAAGAGATGACCAAGATGAAGTAGAGAATGAGTAGAACACTTTGTCTCGTTACGTCCAAGGGTATGGACGAACGGTTAATGAAGTTGCCTTTTGGATCGATACGAAATGAGAAATGAAGTATATCAATTTCCATGAACCAAAATCCTTAATCTTTTCAAAAAACAACCATGATCTATGAGAGGGGGGAGGCCGGCAACTTATAGAGGGGAGGGGGTGAGTGTAGGAGCAAGGTGGGTGAGAATAAGAATGAAGCTTAGCATGACACATAGTATGAATACGATTAAAGCAAGTGATGAATCATTAAGCTTAGTCATCAAGCATTAAATGAACAATTAATGCTAACAATGAATCATCAAGCCTTGTCACCAAATCTAGAAACTTCTAGATCCATGACTCACCCTCATCAAAAAAAGATAAATCCGTATTTAACCGAATGTCAAAATACGGCTGATAGAAAACTGAAAACTGGCAACTTCCAAAAGTGATCCTGAAACGAATTTCAGGATAACCCCGTATCGGTATAAACATACTCGCATTTGTATTACGACCGAATACAAATGCAACTGAGACAAAGATATTATATCTACACAGTATAATACTGGGTTCCGGCTTAAACCAAAGCCTACCAGTATTATCTGCCCGAAAAACAACACGTGCGAAAACACACGTGTTTTTTCCGAACCTTGCCATATCACCATACGGCCTCTACAACGTTTCGCCCGAACTTGGGAAAGTGTCTGTGGGGGACTCTAATGACTCATCAACACACTGGCACTGGGTATAACCCCTAGCACGTCAGAGGTACAAGCTGTACGTAACGGTTTGCCTATGTATTGATTGGAAGGGAAGCTGACGAGCGAACTCATCCATAAACCCTACTGAGCCTGACAGTGACAATGTATATACAGTCCGGTCCATTCATCTAAAGAGTATCGCATATCGAGTGTAGGGGTGTGGATAAAGTCAGACTCCTAATAACGCGATAAATTGTGTCGGCATGAAGCCCATCACCACCTGAGAAACTATTGATCCAAATCAGTAATTCTCCACTATCTCGGCCGAGGATTCCTAGTGATGGCCACCCGTGCACTGCGCGACATCAACCCCCAATACCGGGAGAGACGAATCCTCGATGATCCGCTCACTTGCCTCCAATGTGGCTCGGGACTGTACCCAACTAAAACCTGTTTGCACAACACCTTTGAGTGTGGTAGGGTAGTAATCTAAGCACAGTGGGAACTCACACGAGACAAATGACGATCTCAGGTCGATGAACTAACCTGTACACATGTCACCAGGGAATTGCTATCTGACATTATGTATAATACCAACTAGCAGATTCCCGGCGAGTCCTGTCCGGTGTACTCATAACTCAATGAGCACCTGTATACATCTTAGGTGATCAAACTGACACCAATGGCTTGTGAGACCGGCCATCACCCCTTGTCGGGGTCTCGACTGTATACACTAGTCTACTCTGGAGTATCGATGCCCTGTCTCGAAAACTCCCACGACTAGGGACACTTTAAGGATGTGCTTACAGACCCCAGCTCCCACGTATATGATCGCCATCATATTGCTGGTAGTCAAGCAAAATCCTATGGGCTCTATCAATCATGCAATAGCATGTATACGATGATAAAGACAAACCAGATAGCATACTATCATCTTGAACAAGACTGTCATATCGGTATAGGTCCTGCCTCAATCATTGCAATCATGTACCTGCGATCTAATAATTGACTTTGAGGGCACTATCTCCAACAGTAACGTAATTAACTTCAGGGGTTTGCGCCTGCAGGGAAGAGCGTCCCCATAATATAAAAACCCTCGCAAACGAGAGGGAATCTGACGAAATCGGCTACATCGGTCACATCCGTCTAAACCTCCGATATACAGTGACATAAATCAACTTGGTATCTTCGGAGAGGTGGAAGAATAAAACCAAATAGCATCTGCCCCCAAATTCAGGCAAGACGACCTACGCGGTTTCGTCCCCGTTTTTGGCGGTAAACAGATTCTGGCAAGCTTGGTAGAAGCTTTTCCTCTTTCCACTCCACACTTCGTGTTTCGTGTTTCGCAAACAAATCGCGGTCTGTTATGGTTGCATGTGGATTTGAGGTACTAAGATTTGGTGTCTTGCTCCCGTGCAGAGAAAAGAAGAGCAATGGACTCCAGCTGCACTAACTGCAACAGCAACTCCTACTCCGTCCTCGCTGGAGGAGTGACCTATGGGCCCCAGGCGGCCTCCATCTTCTCCATGCCAGTGGAACAGGTGACTCAGGCCACCACTGGACTGTTCTTTGGGACCATGATCCTACCAATGAGCTTCAACGCACCAGTGCCGTCACAGGAAGTTCCGAAGAAGTCAATTTTCGATCGGCTTACAACTACCACGGCCCCTCTCAACGGCTCGTCCAATTCTAAGTCAACTTCATTAGTCTTCGACAGGCTGAGCCTGAGCTCCAGTGGGCCTGTAAAGAAACCTGCAATACCTGAAGGAGTTATCCCGAAGCGGATAGCCATTCTAGCCCCGGTGGATGAAATCGTCAAAGCGGCTTCTCCCTTTAAAGGATCGGTCTTCACAAGACTATCCGTTCTAACTCCCGCTTCTGGCGAAGTCACCAAGGCTGCTTCTCATACCCAAAATTCAGTCTTCGGCAGGTTGGACGTTTCTTTTCAGCGAACGTCAGTCATCGATCGGCTGGCACCAACATCAACCTCTCATCAGAGCAGGGGGCACGACGAAGCCACTCTCGTAACTGAACTAGTCCCATCTGCAAGGCATGCTCTACGTCGCCACTGGCGCCGAGTGAAGAAAGATGGAGGCAACTCTCCCTTTAGACTGACTCCACCTGCTCCAATGGTGGAAATTGACGCTGCTGTTCCAATTGGGAACAACTTTAAGCCGCTCAGGAGGGTGCGCAAGGACTCTCCAACTGCCGTGTTGAAAAAGTCTCCTCCACCTGTGGAGAACGTTCCAAAGGCGAAGCCAGAATAGCCTCCTTACCGGCTGTCCTCCCAAATCCACATGGTCTGGCAAAGAGTCCAAGACTCTGTGATCGACAAAGACTACTCCCGCCGACAGAAGAAAATGAAGGTTCGGCAAGAGGAGGACCATCCCGCAGCCATACCGCAGAAGGTATCATGGATTCCTGTTGCAGCGACTCCTTCGACCCCGACCATTCACAAAAGGAGAAGGCCGGAGAAGATCCCCGTATATACGACAAATCTCAAAGGCGCTGAATCCAAACGCCCCAAGTCTGGAAGCATGATAGTGCAAACTGTCTACATGGCTGCCGGAAAAGAGGAAAGACGTGCTTCTACGGGTCATCGACCACTCACACGGTCTGTGACGAAAACCCAGGAGCAGCAAAAAAAGCTCCAGGAGATGCTGACAAAGATGGCCACACTTACTGGGCAGAAAGAAAGCCCAGAAGTATCGTCAGATCAGCGCCAGGAGCAGGAAACCGACGCCTAGTTCCTCCGAAGAATTCTTGAAAAGAAAGATAAAGAAGCCGCGGAACAAGCGACTAGTATAAAACAAATTGTGCTCCGGTTCAAAGATATGGTAGGGATGATGATCCAGCCAGACCCTCCAGCCGAAGACCCCCCAGTAATCATTGAAGACGATAGAGGGGAGACATCAAATCATCTTTCGGCTTTATCAGCAGCCAGGGAGGAGACGATCTCGAAAGAGGCACTTGATGACTACATAACTCAACAAATACGAGCTCATCAGGCAAATGAAGCAACTGGCCAAGTAGTCAGAACTAGGTGACCCTATCTAGGCTGGTACGATCAAATTAAGTACCCGCCAGGATACACGATCCCTAAATTTCACGTATATAACAGGCAATCCCTATCAGAATGTTTCTCAGTTCAGGGCTCTGTGCGGCAATACTGGGGGTGACGACAAATTGCTACTTAGCCAGTTCGTCGGCAGCTTAGCGGAGACAGCTTTTGAATGGTACTCGGAGCTTCCGAATGACTCCATCAAAACATTTACAGAAATGGAAAACTATTCACCCAGCGTTTTGCAAGCGCCATCGAATTCACCCCGATCACGGCTTTGATCAATTCCAGGGTGAAGCCAGGAGAGACTTGGGTTCAGTATGCAATTCGGAGGCGGAACCTATGGTCGAGATGCGCACAACGCATAGAAGAAGCTCCTGTTGTGGGCATGTTCGTAGGGACCCTAGATTCGCAGGCAACTATATCCCAATTCATGATGTTCTTCAAGTCGACCTCCTTCTAAGCCTTGATCGACAAGCTGGCCCAAATGGACCAGATAGGCCATGGGCCTTCCTCTTCAAAGACAGAGCTTCGAAATGAAAAAAGTAAAGGGAAAGTGACCTTCGTCGCCAATTCTCAACAACAGCCGAGTGATCCGAAACCAGCTGCTCGCCAAGGCAACAAATCGTGATTCATCGACGAGAAGTTAAGACGTCCTTACTTATTTCCTCAGGATAAAACGAGAAGACTGTTCGAACTAGCGGTGCGCAACATGCTCATCACCCTGCCGGATCCGAAGCGCCTACTGCAGCCCAGTGACGTCAACAATCCCAACTACTGCCCCTAACACCAAATGTCGGGCCATCCGATCGAAGATTGCTTCGTCTTCAAAAGCTGGATTGCGGACCAGTACCAGCAAGGCAAATTCACGCTATCTGAAAACTGGAGGGTAAACCTGCCACAACCACATGCTCCGAAAAAGATGGACATGCCGGGGGCATCATGCTCATTTATAGAAGAAGCTCCATGGGAAGTTGTTCTTTCAGCAAAAACTAAAAGAATGCTGAAAGATCTTCAAACATGTCTAGCGATTAGGTGGAAAATCCCGCTAGAGCCAGAGATTATTGAGGGGATGCTGAAACCGCGCCCAACATCGGGAGTTGGTAGCGAAAGGAAAAACACCCAGACCCAGCCATCAAAGTCTTGGAAGAAAAAGAAGAAGAACAAGAAGCCCGTGCAGCCTGACGACAAGCGCACGGAGCTGCAAAAGCATATTGACGCGCGGGAAGAATATAACCAGAAGGCGTGAACCCCGATCACACTCCAAGAGTTTCTCAACCACATCCTTGAGGACGGAGATGACAACAATTATGAGGGAGAAGACTCGTCAGATGAACCTGAGGATTATGTGGAAAGTTGTCACATGATCTCTCATTCACCAATAAACGATGACAAAGCTCACTCGGCATCAGAAGATAATATAGAGGCGTTGGGGGCAGGATCGGTGCAAAAATCCTTAGAACCGTCAGACGAGGTGATTGACATGCTGCTGAATGAAGCCCGTCAGAGGAGCAAAGCTGACCGAGACCATGAAATGGCCATATTCGAAAAAGCAAAACGTCGGCGACTGGATGAAAGGGTTGAAGCACTACAACCAGATCGAAGCATGCCTGTGGCAGACAAAAGCAGGCTTAAAATGAGGAAACGGTTCGCTAAAGCCCTGTCAATGGGAATGAAGCTGCCACCTTTCAAAGGAGATACTCCTGGCGGTATACACCTTGACGAAGCGGATGCACATCCTAACTACTGCTTATACCATCAGAGGATTGCGCACCCTGCCGAAGAGTGCAATGCCTTTAAAAACTGGTGTCTAGGATATGTTGCCTACCGACAACACTTCAAGCGATTGAAGCGCAAGGCTCGTCGGGAGCAGAGGAGTATGACAGATGAGCACAAAAGAACTGCCGGCAACTGTCCCATAGTTGATTCTGGAGGATCGCAAGTTCTTACCTTCGGAAGCGATTCTGATGAAGAAATAGCCCTCGGCCCTCTCTTCAAAGAATCCACCTCAGGAAAAGATGAGGAGATAAAGAACTGTGAAAACATTCAGCTGCGTAGTCGTACGCTGCCCGAAAAGAATCTCGAACCTACAAACAAGGGATCGAACAAAAAATAAAAGGGGAAGGAAAAAGTCCCTGAGGATATCGCCCTCGATGATCGAGTCGTCGAAGAACTAACAGCCAAGGACCCGCCCAAGAAAAACCAAGTGGATTACAATTTCCTAGCGCACCTGAGAAAGATACCCTCATAGCTAAGCATTTTGGACGCCCTTCTGTTGTCTAAAGAAGTACGAGATTCCCTGATCAGGGCATTACAAGAGCCCGAGCAGTTTCAAGCTTTACTTGCCGAAGAAAAGATGAAGGACGAGCTGGAAGAAGTGCACACAGCTGACATCACTTTCGGTGATGAAGATCACCTCCTCGGAACGTGCGAGCACAACCGCCCCCTGTATGTCACCGGGTACTGCCATGACATCAAGATAGGGAAGATCTTAGTTGACAACGGGTCCTCTGTCAACCTCCTAAATGTGAGGGTACTAAAACAAATCTGCATGAGCATTCAGCACCTCGCTCGGGATAGAATCACCATCTCCGGGTCTGACTCCCCATCATCACGGATGCTCGGGTCTGTAATACTGACTCTACGGTTTGGGCTTCTTGTCACCGATATCAAATTTCATGTCATTGACGTAAAGACCTGTTACAACGCTTTGCACAGCCGGCCTTGGTTACACGAGTACAACATCATCCTTTCTACCCAACATCAGTGTATGAAGTACTTCAAAGATGGTCTCAAGTATACCATGACGGGGGAACTAAACCCATTCTCCGTGAGTGAAGTCCGAAAGTACGAAGATGCAAAGTATTTCCTACCAGGCTTTGAAGACACGGAAAGATGCTATAAAACGAAAAACAAGCAAAAAGTTATCACCACTATTCCGGTCTTCGAGAGCGATTCCGAGGAGGAAGAAGAGATAGTCTATTCGGGGCCGCCCCAATACAATAGGCCGGGACCATCTACCCCTCTTCTGGTCTTTGGCAGTGTCTCTGAAGACGAAGTCAATGCAGTGTTCTCGGTCCGACCATCAATGCAGGCCTTCACTGGAGATTATCAGAGTTTGCAAATCGCCATGGTTCCGTGGCAACACTACAGAGAGCTTGATGCGCTTGAGACATATAGTGTGCAAGAGCTGCAGACATTCTACGTCTCTCCCAGGCGAAGTGGTGAAAAGGCGATCCTCTTCTATCGATCCACGGAGACTAAAGTCGAAAGAGAAGTCTGGCATGGTGCCGATTTTGCGCTTGACAGGCTCCAACCTATCCGTCTGCCCAGATACTACGCAGAGGGATTGAAAAGGTTATTAAGATGCCAAGGCGTACCTTTCAAACAGACTGCGCGACAGGCCCAATTCTACAACAGGATCTGGAACGTTTCTGGAACTCAGCGAAAATTGCCCAACGGAAAAATGGAAACGATTGGGCTTGGATATGTCTAGTCCAAGAAACGGGAGCAGTTCCATAGCTTCCATGTTATAAAGGACCTTGATGAAGAAGAGGATACTCTTTTAAAAGATTCTGACGCTGAACCAGAATGCGGTCCTGCCATAAAAATGTCGAGTCCACTGTTTGAAGAACAGATGGACAAGCTAGTCAAAGGGTTCGGAACGACCACAGCCGTGAAATGGCCATTTATGAGAAAGCCAAGACGTAATTCCTCCTTCAGCAGGCTACGGAGGATGACAATTCTCTTCACCGTCAGCTCGCCATGCATTCCTAAGACAAGAAAAAGGCCCGATGCAGAAGCAAAAGCAAGTTGAAGAACGGAAAAAACGTTCGACAACGGCAAAACGGGTTCAAAAGGCCACGCGATCGAGAAAAGGTCAGCCGGAATCCGTCTCTAATCAAAAGATGGGTCGAGCATATTCTTTCCCTCGAGAAAAGACAAGGAGAATCTTCGACCTCGTCCTGAAACATCAAATGATTACGCTCCCGGAGTCCAAGCACCCCGAACAAGAAAACGAGGTCTGTCAGCCGGATTATCGCTCCTATCACCGAGCAATAGGTTATCCTCTTGATGACTGACTCACCTTCAAAAACTGGGTCGAAGACCAATATCAACTCGGCAGGTTCGCTATATCCAACAGTTGGAGGGTAGCACCACCACAAAGGCATGTGCCAAAAACAACGTATATTGCAGGAGTAGAACCAGATCAACATCGGCCTTGGAAACGATCTCGTACTTGTCACGTGATAACACTGTCAGAAGAAGGAGTGCCCGAGAATATGGATGACCTCTCATGGTGCTTGGAAAATGAGGATGAAGATGAGTTGATCTCAGTTTCTACAGGCGCCAAAAGAGTTGGAAGATGGAATACATACTACTGCGGACAACCTAAGGAAAATCGACTTGGGGACGGCAAAAGACCCGCGGCCAATGTTCGTTAGTGAGCTGCTGTCTAAAGAACAGGTGGCTATGCTAAAAGGCATGCTCATGCGGTATAAGGACTGCTTCGCGTGGAACTATTTCGAGATGCCGGGGCTAGATCCAGAAATAGTTGTGCATAAAATGGCAATATCTCCGGACGTCAAGCCAGTCAAACAAGCACCAAGAAGAATGCGTCTTGAACTTGAAATGGGTATCAACTCCGAGGTCAAGAAGATGATCGACTCCGGCTCCATCAAGAAGTTCAATACCCCGACTGGATTGCCAACAATGTTCCTGAGATGAAGAAAAATGGGACGGTGCGCATCTACGTAGACTTTCGGGATCTCAACAAAACCTGTTCGAAGGATGATTTCCCCGTACCGGTTACCGAGTTAATGACAGACAACACGTCCACTCACGAAGTCTTCTCCTTCATAGACGGATTACCAGGGTACAATCAAATAAAAATGCATCCCGAAAACCAGAAGCATACTGCTTTTCGGACTCCTCTGGGCATATTCTGCTACAAAGTGATGCATTTCGGTCTGAAGAACGCCACTGCTACTTATCAGAGGGCCATGACGAAGATTTTCGATGACCTCATATATGAAATTGTTGAATTCTATATCGATGACCTCGTAGTGAAAAGCAAATCGTACGAGGAACACTGGGAGCATCTGAAGATCGTGTTTCAGCGCCTTCGGAAATACAACCTAAAGATGAACCCTCTCAAATGCGCGTTCGGAGTTTCCTCGGGTAAATTCCTAGAATTCATCGTACGACACCGGGGCATCGAGATAGACCTGTCAATGATCAAGGCGATTATGGAAATGCCTCCGCCAAGAACTCTCAAGTAACTGCGGTCTCTCCAAGGAAAGCTCGCATATATCCGACGGTTCATAGCTAACCTCTCCAGCAAATGCCGCCCCTACCGTTATCTGATGAAGAAGGGGACCCCGTTCGTCAGGGATCGCAAATACCAAAGCGCACTGGATGAAATCAAGCAATACCTGCAGAATCCGCCGGTGCTGACCGCTCCAGTCAAGGGAAAGTCTCCCATCCTGTACACAACCGCCCTTGAAGGTTCCTTAGGCTCACTATGGGCACAGGAAAACGACCAAGGGAAGGAGAGATCCCTCTACTATTTGAGTCGAGTGCTCCTGGGGGCAGAAAACAACTACTTCCCCATCGAAAAACACTGCCTGGTGTTAATCTTCGCGATAACGAAGCTCAGACACTATGCTTCGGCGCATGAGGTCCATCTCATATCAAAAGTGGATCCCCTAAAAAACCATAAGTCAAAGGCCATATTAACGGGGAGGCTGGCCAAATGGACCCTCCTCTTGATGGAATTCTCGATAACCTATCGTCCTCTCAAGGCAGTGAAAGGCCAAGCCATCGCCGACTTCCTTGCTGAACATCCGATACCCGGCGACTCTCCCCTAAATTGCGAATTGCCATACGAGCACACGTTTGATATGATCAATGGGGAGATAAGAAAGAGTGATACCCGATGGGAACTCTACTTCGATGGGGAATCCTCCATGAAGAAGCGAAAGCATAGTTCCTCCATAATCAAATCTGGAGCAGGCCTCATCTTCGTGACTCCACAAGGAGGGATAATGCGCTTTGCCTTTTCCTTAACAGAGCCGAGGACAAACAATGAAGCAGAATATGAAGATCTGATAGCAGGTCTTGAGATCGCTGTCGACATGGGAATCGAAAACCTCCTCATATACGGAGACTCCCAGCTGGTCGTTAGCCAAGTAAACGGCGACTATCAAACATGCAAACCAGAGTTGGTAAAGTACGGCGGGAGAGTGCAACAATTGCTGACTCAAATCCCTTCCTACGCCCTAGAAAGCATACCGCGTGCGAAAAATAGTAAGACGGATGCGTTAGCCAAGCTCGCTAAAGAACTGGCTAACGAAAATCTCGATGACGTAAGGATCGTTGTGCAAAGCCGTCGGGTTCTTGCACCAACAGAAATATCTTCGGAGTTGTTTGAAGAAAAGGAAGCGACCAAGCCAACAACCCTGCAAATAGAGGACCAAGGAAGGGCTAAGGATTGGAGAGAAATCTTTATAGACTACTTCAAATCCCGTCGATCACCTGAAGATGCATCCTCAAGACATCAGCTCATGAAACGAGCTCTGTCTTTCGCCTTCGTCAATGACACTCTATATAAGAGATCGTTCGACTCTCTGTGGCTAAGATGCCTAGGGCCGGAAGAAGCAAGGAGAGTCGTCCATGAAACTCATGATGGACTCTGCGGTTCTCATCAAGCTGGGCCGAAGATGAAGCTGAAGATCAAAAGGATGGGGTACTATTGGCCCACGATGATTCAGGGCTGCCTCGAATACGCGAAGCAGTGCCACTCGTTCCAAATTCAAGGGGACTTCATCCACCAGCATCCAAACCCGCTACACCCGACCATGGCTAGCTGGCCTTTCAAAATGTGGGAAACCGACATAATTGGGCCCATCGAACCAGCATCGTCCAAAGGACATCGGTTCATATTGGCGACAACCGATTACTTCTCTAAATGGGCAGAAGCAGTATCACTAAGAGAAGTGAAGATGGAGAATATCCTCTATTTCTTCAGAACACACGTCATCTATCGGTTCGGCACTCCACGGCGGATTATTTCCGATAACGGGCCGGCCTACAGAAGTCACAGAATCAGCCGCTTCGCACAACATCATAATATAGACTGGAGATACTCTTCGGTCTATAATCCCCGAGCTAACGGTCTAGCTGAGGCTTTTAACAAGACCTTGATGAAGATCATAAAGAAGACAGTGTCTAAAAATAAAAAGGACTGGCGCGAGAGATTGCATGAAGCTCTCTGGGCGTATCGGACTACGTTCAAAACGGCCACAAACACAACGTCGTACGCGTTGGTATTCGGCACAGAAACGGTACTCCCCCTCGAGATAGAGCTACCCTCTCTACAAGTGGAGGTTCATTACAAACTAACAGACGAAGAGAACACCCATCTTCGACTCGAGGAGCTCGATGTCCTCGATGAAACTCGTCTCATGGCGCAACAAAGCTTGGAGGCTTACAAAGCAAAGATGACGCTCTCATACGAAAGGTTGACTAGGCCGAGAACATTCCGCCAAGGCGAACTCATGCTAATTTTCAAAAGACCTATGATCCCTAATCGTGCCAAACAGGGGGAAATTCGAGCCGAACTACGAGGGCCCGTACATTATAGACAAAGTCTACCAAGGTGGGGCTTACTTGCTTATGGATATGCATGGCGAAAGACCCTTCCGGCCAATAAACGTCCGATTCCTTAAGAAATACTATGCCTAACGAGTCACGGCCCAGGTTAATAATAGATGACGACGCTTGTGTCCGCTCGCTGTATTCCTGATTACCAAACTCTGTAAGTATTATCCAGCAAAACTTCGCCATAAAAACGTGCAATGGACCGAAACGTCCCTAAACTAACAGCGGACCGAAACGTCCTTAAACTAACAACGTACCGCAACGTCCTTAAACTAGTAGTTGACCGAAACGTCCCTAAACTAACAATAGACCGAAACGTCCTGAAACTAGCTATGGACCGAAACGTCCTTAAACTAACAATAGACCGCAATGTCCTGAAACTAGCTACGCACCGTAACGTCCTTAAACTACTACGAACCGCAGCATCCTTAGGCTAACGTGGAAAAACAAAAAGGTATGTCCATAAGCGAAAAGGGCACGGATGAAAACCCGAAAGGGCTCCGTGAGTAAAAACAGCAGGGCTACTGGCGAGTTTGTGAAAACCCGAAAGGGTGCAATACCGTTGAAATAAAGACACTTGCAAGAACCTCTTGACCTTGCAAGGAGAAAATACCTGCGTGAAATCCTTACAACTCACAAGGGAGCAACACACTTAGGAGTCCCCACGATTCCTAAGGAGAAATTACACTTACGGGATCCTCACGAATCGCAAGGAGAACCCTCTTATGAGATCCTCACGGCTCATATGATTCAAAAGCCTTAAGCTATAGGGATCCGAAACTGTTCTTAAGCCATCACATTCCCCCAGACTGCCCTACAAACGGTTCAATGTTGACCATTGTATACAATCCACGGGCACAAATGAACGTCTCCCCCACCAAGTTCCACCAATGGCGCAAAATTTCCCCATTTGACGAATGAAAATTGTAAGTCCTCTTGACTTATAAGGAGAAAACACTCTTGCAAGATCCTTACGGCTTATAAGAGAGAACATCACTTAGAAGTCCTCACTATTTCTAAGGAGTAAATGCACCTACGAGATCCTCACGACTCGTAGGGAGAAACACCTTTATAAGACCCTTATGGCTTATGAAGTCAAAAGCCTTAGTCGACAGGATCCTAACCCTGTTTTCTAAGCCACCTTTGTTCGAATCGACAGAGGCAAATGATGATTCACTCCTGGCAATGTCCCAGTGGTAGCGATGCTGATGTTTAAATCGGCATCAAATTCTAAGTCCTTTCATGGAAAATGATAATTCGCTCCTGGTAATATTCCAGTAGCAGCGATGCTGATGCTATGATTAGCATCAGATTCCAAGTTCCATACTCGCAGCAGAAGGTCAGCGAGCTATAAATACATATGAAATAGCCGTAATGATAGGGTGACTTGCAACAAAATCAGCAAGTAAAATATATGCATATAAAAATAGCCGAAATGATTGGGCAATTCGCAATAAAAATCGGCGAGTAAAAAAGAAAAATAGCCGAAATGATTGAGCACCATGAAAAATAGACGAAATGATTGGGCAATCGCGACTTTCGCGATATAAAAAGCTATATTGATAGAGTACCGCATAAAGGAATAAAAAAAATGAACGAATGAAACTTTTGCCCTACAGGTGAGTCCATACTGACCCCTGTATACAATCCGTGGGCATAAAAGAAAAGGGAATCACATTTCCCGACGGACTCTGTCAAAGATAGAGTCAGATTTCAACGGCAACATCTGCATCCCAGGAGATCAGCAACGGTGTTCATCCTCATTCCAGCAAGATACAGACACAGCATAGCCAATCAGAGCTACGGCACAATCCCTAGTTCTAAGACTCTACGGTTCACAGACAATCTAAAGTCAACCTTGGCACCATAGAAAGCGGAGCAAGTCAACCCCGACACCGCAAAAAACGGAGCAAGTCAACTGTCACGACCCAATTATGGCACGTGACCGGCACTTAAAACACGTGACATCTAAAGACATCGACGCAATCTAAGTAAGCCAAAACCCTGAATCTAAAACCTTTTTGAAAATATTGGAGGTGAGGTTTAAATAATCATTCAACAAAATTCAATTAAAATAACATCTAGATTTAACTAAGTATGTTGAAAAACATTTATGACGTTTTGAAAAACATAACATCACCTCCATGGTATTTTAGTAAAACCCGATACAACATAATAACATAGCATCTCAACGGAAGCTAGTCTCCACGTCCAAACAATGGAGCGACCAATTAACCTAAATCAGAAGTCGACTCCAAAGAGCGCAATATCACCACACATAAATTCTATGACTTGCCTTTAAGTCCATAATATACCACTTCTAAGTTGATGGAGTTTCCACTAGATACAAGAGTATATGGATAATCAAGAGTGAGTATGATATAATAATAACCCACTTACCAGTCAATTCCTAATAAAAGAATGTATATCCAAGCCGCTGATAATCCAAACGGTGAAACCTGCAATAAATTGTGGCACAACGGGGATGGGTTGCCAACTCAGTGAATAAAAGTACATCTAAAGGTAGATATCGAAATGCATGACGATACCTAGGTCATAAGTATAATCCTATCATAACCTGTACCGATATACTATATGATATGCATATGTGCAACACTAACTATCATGCAATCACAAGTATAATATCTCAATGTCATATGAGTCAAAATCATGAATCTATAGTTCGTATTTGAATCCCTTTTTAAATATGAATGTGTGTACAAATATATGCAGGTACTGTCCTCCGGATTAGTCCTGGTGGAATCCAATAAATAATATCTAACAGTGTACCTCATGATAATGATCGTATCAATATACATATAGATGTCCGGTATCGATATCGAAATCCGAAATCTCTCGTGTCCAGCATCGACATGTAAATACAGATACAGTCGACACCATCTTAACAGATGATCGCCGCCTGATATCCTGGCTACGATCAGTATTCCCTGGATATCTGCCGTACCCAATCGAACCCCGGTCAGTATCCCTTGGATAGGTGCCGTGCTCATCTCAATCTCCGGTCAGTATCCCCTGAATATCTGCCATGCTCAATTCTATCTCTGGTATCGAGTATCCTCGCTAGGCTCCCTGATTGATTATAAAATTCAAGACAGTGTCGTGTGTAACTCGAATGAATTTCTTTGTGTCGGTATTTAGAAAATTGAATAAAATTCACAATCAAAGAATTATATTTGACCGCAATCAACTACGGTGTCAGTTGTAGATCGTAAGCGAGTGCGGATCGTCCACATGGATTGTGCGATTCGTTTTTATGTTTGATTTGTTTGAATTGAAAAGTTAATCGAAAAGAAAAGAAAACATGATTCAAGATTTTATCGATTGATTCAGGTGTCACTAGTCTAATCAAGAATCAAGAAAATGATAAACAATCGAGAATTGGGTTTCGATGATATTTCCAACAAAATGTCAAGAATCTAAATGAGGCTCGCAGGAATCGATCGGATCTATAGACGTGATGTAATCTCAAGATATCGTATTCTTGTCCTTCGAAGAATTGATACTAGATCGATGATGATCGACGAGAGTTAGGGCTTTCTCGTGAAACTAGGGTTTCATCATTTAACCCTTGTTCTTTCGTCGATATCATTCACATTCTAGCCTCTAGCAATTTCAAGAAACGATCGTAACTCCCCAATTTCGAGCGATATCAATCAAGAAAGCATCGCAACGAACTGGGTTGTCGGTTCTTGAACTTGCTAGGGTTTACAAAACTCGTAGGAATCAAGAATCGTTTTAAGATATGTTACGTCATCATTCTATTGATCGTCTCGACTCCTCGACGAGCGGGGTATTACTCAAACATCACAACAAGAACTACAATTATAAATTGAGTTCGAATCATGATGGAAGAATTTAAAGAAAACAAGATAAAAGAATTTCACCTTTTATTTATACCAACAATTTCATTACAGACGCTCAAGAACTACAAGAGGAAGAACTCGATTGTTGAATTGGCTTCGCTTTTCTCCGTGAGTCGTGGATCGGCTTGGACCACTTGCTCTGTTGAAGATCGGCTCCGCTCAAAAAAGGTTGAAGGGCTTCTTGCTTGATTTGGTACTCGGGATCTTAGCCTTTGGATTGGAATTAGGGTTAGGGTTTCACACAAGTCTTGTCACTAGACTTGTGGAAGAAGATGAAGAAAGGGGTAAAAATGAAAAAGTAAAGATTGAATGATTCTAGATTCTAGATTCTAGATTCTAGATTCAATGATTGGATTATATATCTCTTTGACCCTAGGTCTAGGCTTCTATTTATAGACTTCCCAAACCCTAGGTCTAGGTTTGAAATTACAATTCCCTCCAAAAGTTTGTTAAGGAGCTTCTAGAAAGAGTTTGTTAGGAGCTAGCTTAGGCTTTAAGCTAGGATTAATTAAGCTTAGAAAACCCTAGTTTGCTGATCTGGCAGAAGCCTCTGGAATATTCTGGAATTTGACATGTCTTGCTGAAGTGTGGGCCCTGAGAGAAGCATTGTGCACTGAAATTGAGGAGGTGAAGTGGCAAGACGGCCGTGGAACCGCGGCACAAGCCGGCTCCAGCCGCGGTTCCGCGGCCACTTTGTTGGCTTGGGGCTTTAAACTTCTGGTGTGATCTTGGGCTAAGGTTTGGAGCTTTATCTGATGTGTTGATTTGCAATTTGCTCTTTGGATTGCTACCAGATCTTAAAACTTGGAGTTGGTGTAATTATCAGCTCAATTTGATCCTGCAATTTCCTGCACAAATCTTGAAACAAGTGTTGCACAATATAGGGATGATGCGATGCCATGAAATGCCGTCAATTTCCTTTATAGTGCCGGTTTTAGAGTCTAACACATGCAATCTGATATTTAATGGCTGATTTGCTAATATGTGAAATATGAATACCGTACACTTCTAAATGAGTGCAAATGATAGGGAAATTGCCGGTTAAAAGATGCAGTATTTTCGACTGATCAAATTCCCCCAAACTTATTTTCGATCGTCTCGAGCGAACTGTTTTATAAAAAAGAGAAGGAGAAAATAAAGAAAGAGAAAAACTAACTAGCACACTTTCGTAGGCAACACGATTGCACTGAGCATGTGCAACAAGCCTTTAAACCTCTAGGTGTCCCTAGTAGGAGGAGTGTTGTCTCCTGAGGGTTTTCAGCGGATTGCACCCACAAAATCCAATAATAAAAGGAAGATCATGAATATTACATTTAAAGAAGAGAATTGTAAAAGAAAAGCTTCGAAAATTAGGGTTTCCAACTAGGCTAGCTTTTCGGTTGTCATGAGCCCTATCTTAATGGCCATGAAAAGATGTCAGAAATCACGTCCTCCCTCAATAAAACATCGTCTTATTTTTCATTCCTATCTTTCTTCCAAACATCGATCATATAACCTTACGTGTGTGTAAAGACATCCCTACACCCGGAGAATTCAATTCAAGCTATCATACTCTTGCCCATCAGCCTCAGTACTTTTTAATTAATGAATATTTATATGAGATTGCTCACACACTTTCATGCGACCGTTAATACTTCTTGAGGTACTAACCGACCGATTACTCATGTGCTTGGTTACTTGGTGTATTTTCCTTGTTTTGCACCACCTTAGGCATAGCAGTGACTCCCAGACCAGTTGGCCTTAGGGCACTAGGTGAAGAAGCACCCTCGCTATAAATTTTTTATTTCCTTCGGCGATAACAAAACCAGTGTCCATTTTTCTCACCACTTTATATTTTCTTCATTTTTTTATTTTTTTATTTCCTTCATACTTTTGGCTTTAAGACAAGAGCGTTTCAAGGTATCCTCTACTATCCCAGGCTTCAAGACGTGTGTAAGTGCGAATAGCAGGGTATCAACGTTCAAAATGTTTGGCTTCCAGAATAGAAACTATTTTTCAGACTTATTTTTATCCTCAGATTAATGACGTCTTTCATCTTACTAACCCTTGGGACAACGGCTCATAACTACTTATTACTAGTTCGTATAAGAAAACTTCTAATTTTCTTGGTTTACTTAAATTTTTCTAATCTCATGGATGTAATTTTTCACTATCTAAACTTTCATTATCTTATTTATGTACAAAAACTGTTTAAATGTTAAAATATTTTTATATTTTGAAAATTTTAAATTTTTATGGATTTTGAATTTTTTTAAATTTTTATAAGTTTTTTAAAGAAATGTTTTGTGCTTATGCAAATGATATGCAAATGATGCAAAAATAAGCACAAACCTCCCCCAAACTTGTTTTCAACAGTGTCCTCACTGTTGCCAACCGCTATACCTATAAAAACCTGTAATCCTGGAGGGAAATTATTAGTGGGGGCAAAATATATAAGTGAAGAACTTCCCCCAAACTTATTCTTTTTACTCACCTCCATTCAAAAGATGAAGCAATGATCTACTGGACATGAAGGTGAGACGGAGGAATTTTAATCCAAATAAACTGGCTCCTGTAAGAACAGGAGCTCCTCCGTGGGGTCAGTGGAAAAATACGGCTTTAGTCTATGTCCACACTTTAAAAAATGTGCCGTTTTTAACATTTTCTACTTCTACTGCCCCGTTCGGGTATACATACCGCACAACAAAAGGTCCCTTCCACCGCGATCGGAGCTTACCCGCGTGAAGGTGTAATCGTGAATCATAAAGAAGGACTTGTTGACCAGGTGAAAATGTTTTCCTCAAAATGTTTTTATCGTGAAAAACCTTAGTCCTATTCTTTAAGATTACAGCATTATCATAAGCTTCATCGCGGGGTTCGCTTAGCTCATTAAGTTGCAGCTTCCGAAAGTTGCAGGCTTCTTTGAGGTCAAAATTAATTTCCTTAATAGCCCACAATGCTTTATGCTCTATCTCGACGGGTAAATGACATGCTTTCCCAAACACTATCCTATATGGAGACATTCCTAGGTCGGTTTTAAATGCAGTTCGGAATGCCCAAAGAGCATCCGTCAGTTTGGTCGACCAGTCTTTTCTATTTTTAGCAACAGTCTTCTCCAGGATATGTTTCATTTGTCTGTTTGAGATTTCAGCCTGTCCGCTTGTTTGGGGATGATAGGGTGTAGAAAGTCGGTGGTTGATTGAGTATTTCCGCATCAAACTCTCAAAAGACCTGTTGCAGAAATGTGTCCTATTATCGCTAATAATAGCGCGTGGGTGTCCGAATCGCGAAAAGATATTCTCTTTTAAGAACTTAATGACAACTTTCCTGTCATTAGTGCAACATGGAATGGCTTCAACCCACTTTGAGACATAATCAACCGCCAGCAGTATGTACAAATTCCCAACGGAGTTGGGAAAGGGACCCATAAAATCAATGCCCCAAATATCGAATATTTCAACAACCAGAATGGGTTGCTGAGGCATTTCATTCCTCTGGGAGATTCTACCCGTGTACTGACATTGTGTACAGGTTTTGCAATAGTCAAATGCGTCCTTGAATAAGGTCGGCCAATAAAATCCACATTGCAAAACCTTTTCCGCCGTCTTTTTAGGACCAAAGTGACCCCCACAGGCCTGATCATGACAAAAAGAAAGAACACTCTTGAACTCTTCTTTCGGGACACACCGGCGAATGATCTGATCAGGACAATACTTAAACAAGTATGGATCATCCCAGTAAAAGTGTTTTACATGGGATAAAAAGAGGTATTTGTCCTGTTTTGACCAATTGCTGGGTATAAGTCCCGCGACAAGATAGTTCACAATATCTCTGAACCATGGTTCATTGGATACGTTCAAGAGTTGTTCGTCAGGAAATGAATCATTGATCGGCAGGGTCACAGGGGAAGAAGAGATGCGTGAAAGATGGTCAGCTACTACGTTTTCACATCCCTTCTTATCTTTGATAACAAGATCAAATTCTTGTAATAGAAGGATCCAACGTATTAATCGACCTTTTGCACCTTTCTTCGCCAGAAGATGTTTTAAGGCGGAATGGTCAGTATACACAACTATAGGTGGGCCAATTAAGTAAGGCCTGAATTTTTCTAATGCAAATACAACCGCTAAAAGTTCTTTTTCGGTGGTTGTATAATTGATTTGCGCATCATTCAGGGTCTTACTAGCATAGTATATCACGTGTGGCATCTTTTCGATGTGCTTTCCTAAGACTGCACCTACTGCAAAATCAGATGCGTCACACATCAGCTCAAAGGGGTAGTCCCAGTTTGGTGATGATAAAACGGGGGCTGAAGTGAGTGAGTGTTTAAGTGAGTCGAAAGCCGTCTCACAGTCCGAGTCAAAATGGAAGGACGTATCCTTGGCTAGGAGAAGAGTTAAAGGCCTAGCAATTTTTATAAAGTCCTTAATGAATCTCCTATAAAAGCCCGCATGGCCAAGGAAAGATCGAATATCTTTGACACTTTTGGGATGAGGGAGGTTTTGAATGACATCTATCTTAGCTCTGTCAACCTCAATGCCTTTCTGTGAAATAACATGTTCAAGAACAATTCCTTCTTGGACCATGAAATGGCATTTTTCCCAGTTCAAAGTCAAGTTCTTCTCTTTGCAACGAGTAAGAACAGCGTCAAGATTCGCTAGGCAATCAGAAAAAGAGTCTCCAAAAATCGAGAAATCAGCCATAAAGATCTCCAAACAATTCTCTACCATATCAGAGAATATCCCCATCATACACCGCTGAAAGGTAGCGGGTGCATTGCATAACCCAAAGGGCATGCGACTGTAAGCAAAGGTACCAAAAGGACAAGTAAAAGTGGTTTTATCTTAATCCTTTTTGGCGATGGGGACCTGATTATAGCCTGAGTATCCATCCATAAAACAATAATACTTTCGTCCCGCTAAGCATTCCAGCATTTGATCAATGAATGGTAGAGGAAAGTGGTCTTTCCTCGTGGCAGCATTGAGTTTTCTATAATCAATACATACACGCCACCCAGTTTGGGCGCGTGTCTGAATCAACTCATTTGCCTCATTGGTTATAACAGTGATGCCGGATTTCTTAGGAACGACATGTATAGGACTCACCCATTGGCTATCGGAGATGGGGTATATAATACCATTATCTAGGCATTTGACGATCTCTTTCATCACAGCTTCCTTCATGACGGGATTCAACCGTCTCTGTGGTTCTCGGGTTGGTCTGGCCTCATCCATCACATGTATATGATGTTCAACTATCAAGGGACTAATTCCTTTGATGTCCGCCATACTCCAACCAAACGCCTCTTTGTTAGATCTCAATACCGATAAAAGTGCATTCTCTTGCTCTAATGCTAGAGAAGCGGATATTATAACCGGTAAAGACTCCTTCTCACCTAAATAAGCATATTTCAGATGAGACGGTAAAATTTTGAGATCTAATTCGGGCGGAGAAATGATAGAAGGAGGGATCATCGAGTGATTTTTGGAATTACAAAGAAGCTCAGAGCCTGTGAAAGATACAGACTCGGGTGGAGAATAATCAGAAGTGCGGGACTCAAGTGTAGGTAAAGTGTCCTCACTAAGATCATGTGTGAATTCAAACAGAGATGTGGTAATGTCGTCGAGATCAGTAAAGAAAAGTTCCTCAGCTCCACATCTATTGGGAGCGATCTCATGGACATAGCACACATCTAAAATATGAGCAGAGAGTTCTGATGGCTGACTTCCAACTTTGTAGATGTTTAGTTCAATGGTCATATTTCCAAATGATAAGTTCATTGAACCATTTCTACAGTTTATAACAGCGTTGGAAGTGGCAAGGAAAGGACGACCCAGAATCACCGGAATTTGGCCCCGGGGGTTTGCTACAGGCTGTGTGTCGAGCACAATGAAGTCTACAGGGAAAACAAATTCCCCGACTATTATCAACACATCCTCTAGTTCACCCCTTGGTTTGGTGATTGAACGGTCTGCCATTTAGAGAGTGCAGTGAGCAGGTTTCAGCTCTCCAATCCCTAGTTGCTCATATACAGAATATGGAAGTAGGTTAACACTTGCGCCAAGGTCTAAAAGAGCACGATTTATGTTTTTACCCCCAATAGAAATCGATATTGTAGGACATCCTGGGTCCTTTCGTTTCTTTGGTAGCTGGGGAATAAAAGTAGTGCTAATATTATTAGACATGAAGACCTTCTTCGGCACTTGAGTCTTCCTCTTCCTAGTGCATAAGTCCTTAAGAATTTTCGCATAAGCGAGGACTTGTTGAATCGCATCTAGGAGAGGGATGTTGATGTTAACCTGTTTAAACATTTCCATAATTTTCTCTATATGAGGACTCGTTCTGTTACCCCTTAACCGATTCGGGTAAGGAGCTTTTGCAATAAGCGCCGGGTCCATCATAGGAGAAGGAAGAGGGGGTAGACGAGATCCCAAAAGAGGTGTGGGGACCGTCTGTGGGGAACTAGAAGGGCTATACTGAAGTGTCGAGCCTAGTGGGAAATGGAGAATAGGCTCGCGAGAAGGCAGTGGGGTAGAAGAAGAAGGATCAGAATTAGAAGTGTGTGTGTGAGGAAAGGTCTCAGCCGGGGTGTTATTGATAGGATTTTCAATATCATCAATTCCCTCCCCGACATGATTGTTCAGCACTCTTTCCGATCTCAACGTTGTGACGGCATTTACATTGTAATGCCCAGGATTCTGTAGGGGTTGAGAGGGAAGTTTCCCTTTTTCTCTCGCACTCATTTCGGCTTTAAGGCGTGCTATTTCAGCTTCCATCGATCTGATACTCTCAGCTTGGGACACTGAGTTTTTCTTTATCTCACTGACGGAAGATCTAACCTCAGTCGAAACCTCTATGAAATTTGACAAAAGTGATTTCATGGTTTGAGTGAATTGAGAGAATTCGTCAGAACAGGACAACTGCATAGGATTAGACTGTGCAGGATTGTTGACCTGATTTTGGAAGTTTTGTGACTGGTAGGGGTGCTGAGTGAGTTGAAGGGGGTTGCTGTTGTGGAGGAAGAGCCCTTTGAAAATTATTTTGGCTTGGAACTGTGTTTTGAGATTGGTTTTGGTTCCAAGCAAAATTCGGGTGATTCCTCCAACCCTGATTGTACGTGGAAGAATAAGGATCGTTTCTAGGTCTTTGAAATGCGGAATTTGTATGCTCGTGACCTTGAAACGGTGAGTTTAATGGACATTCTTCCGTTAAATGAGACGGATCAGAACAGCACCCACAAACAGTTTTGAGGAGCGACATTGGGTTTAGGGAGGCTGCTGCAAATTTGTGTTCCATAGCGTCGAGCTTCTTTTGCATTGCTGCCATCTCAGCTCGAACACCTATGGACACATCTATTTGGTGTACGCCACCCTTATTCAATGGTTGGGTTCCACTCTCCCACTATAGTGATTTTTCAGCGAACTCTTCTAAAAGCTTCCAAGCTTCCCCATCATCCTTAGTCATAAAAGTACCTTGACACATGTTTTCAAGGCTCTGTTTAGTGTTTGGGTTAATGCCCTCATAGATGATTTGGCAAAGATCCCATCTCGGGATGCCGTGATGAGGACATTGAACCAATAGATCCTTGAAACGTTCAAAGCATTTAGAGAATGGTTCAGTAGGGAGCTGGGCAAATTGATTCAGTTCGCTACGGATTCGAGCTGTCTTTTGTATTGGGTAAAATTTCATAAGGAATGCCGCGACGAATTCTTCCCAATTCGTTATAGAGTGTGCGGTAGTGTTATATAGCCACTTCTCGGCTATATCGCACAAAGTAAATGGAAGAAGTCGTAGACTCATAGCATCCACTGAAAGTTATGACTACCTATCATTGCGCATACGTTTTCAAATTTGGTAATGAAAACGTAAGCGTCCTCAGTCTCAAGTCCGTGGAATTTGGGTAAAAGGTTGATGTATTGGGGTTTAATCTCAAAGTTATCCCCGTTGGCTGGTGGTGTGGATAAGCAGATCGAAAAAGGACCTCGAATAGGGTAGCACCTCTCTTGGAGAGAGATGCGGGGTGGATTCTGCACACCAACGGACGGTGGCAGATTAGGGTTAAAGAAGTTCGATGGAGGTGGATCCATCGGTGTGAGTGTGGTAGTGGGTAAAGAAGAAGTAAATGGAGAAATACCGACTTCGGAGTCGATAAAGGGTACACGGACTAAACGGGCACTAGAATCCCGTGTCCAGCCTATCTTGCACCAAAAAGGGTTAGTACAAGTGGCAGCGTGGCTTATAATTAGAGGAAAATGAATGAATGCGGTGTTTGCTTTAAAAAAAAAAGGGGACGGATTTTTTTTGAAAAAATGATGCGACACAACTAATGCAACACACAAAACCCTAATTCTAGGGGTCGCCTAGGTCAGATCTCTAGACCACTCCTAACTGCCAGAAGACAAGACGCAGGATAAATCCTCCACTGCCTCTTTGTCTCTCATGTGGCCAGGTAAGTGCCAAGTAAGTGGGAGGTTCTCCACTACGTAAGTAGTGGGCCTAATTAAGTAACCACTAGCCTTCGACACACTTGCCTAGGCACCACAAGAGAAACGCGGATAAGCAATGAATTACCCACGGCTTTCTTCTGTCCTAAGTGAGCGCGACGGTCCTTAGAGTCATCTCTAGATATTTTTTAGTTAATTGGGGTAAAATGCGGATGCAAGTTTTGCGATTTTCGGGGCCTAGGAAGGGTAATGAACTCCCCACCTAATTTGGATTTGGTCTTTGCCCCTTAATATCCGTATTAGTAATGCAAACAACCAAGAAACAAATACACGCATAAATTTTATTTGCTATTTTGCGGCGCTGCGATTTTTTGCAAAGAAGCCTGCAGAAATTTGTTAGTTGGAGCTAAAAAGAGGAGAGAGGAGAAGGTAAGAAAGTACCTGAAAGAACAATTGTACAGAGAACCCACAACAAGGCCGTGGTTCTGCCGCAAATCTTGGCTAATGCCGCCCTTCCGCGGTCAAATCAAAAGAACACTGCACGAAATTTTCAGTGAATGTTCCTATTCACTTCCCTTGTCCTCTGGAATTCTCCAAAAAAATTTCCAATTACACAACAAGCTCCAGATCTCCTTGCAATGAACCACAACAAATCGTTTGGGGTTTGTGCGAATTTTGATTACAAAATTACAATGGAATAAATCTTTCAATTCTAATTTCAATATAAAACGAATTAGCGCGTAATCCCCGGCAACGGCGCCACTTGGTTGATTATAAAATTCAAGACTGTGTCGTGTGTAACTCGAATGAATTTCTTTGTGTCGGTATTTAGAAAATTGAATAAAATTCACAATCAAAGAATTATATTTTACCGCAATCAACTACGGTGTCAGTTGTAGATCGTAAGCGAGTGCGGATCGTCCACAGGGATTGTGCGATTCGTTTTTATGTTTGATTTGTTTGAATTGAAAAGTTAATCGAAAAGAAAAGAAAACATGATTCAAGATTTTATCGATTGATTTAGGTGTCACTAGTCTAATCAAGAATCAAGAAAATGATAAACAATCGAGAATTGGGTTTCGATGATATTTCCAACCAAATGTCAAGAATCTAAATGAGGCTCGCAGGAATCGATCAGATCTATAGACGTGATGTAATCTCAAGATATCGTATTCTTGTCCTTCGAAGAATTGATACTAGATCGATGATGATCGACGAGAGTTAGGGCTTTCTCGTGAAACTAGGGTTTCATCATTTAACCCTTGTTCTTTCGTCGATATCATTCACATTCTAGCCTCTAGCAATTTCAAGAAACGGTCGTAACTCCCCAATTTCGAGCGATATCAATCAAGAAAGCATCACAACGAACTGGGTTGTCGGTTCTTGAACTTGCTAGGGTTTACAAAACTCGTAGGAATCAAGAATCGTTTTAAGATATGTTACATCATCATTCTATTGATCGTCTCGACTCCTCGACGAGCGGAGTATTACTTAAACATCACAACAAGAACTACAATTATAAATTGAGATCGAATCATGATGCAAGAATTTAAAGAAAACAAGATAAAAGAATTTTACCTTTTATTTATATCAATTTATGTCAACAATTTCATTACAGACGCTCAAGAACTACATGAAGAAGAACTCGATTGTTGAATTGGCTTCGCTTTGCTCCGTGAGTCGTGGATCGGCTTGGACCACTTGCTCTGTTGAAGATCGGCTCCGCTCATAAAAGGTTGAAGGGCTTCTTGCTTGATTTGGTACTCGGGATCTTGGCCTTTGGATTGGAATTAGGGTTAGGGTTTCACACAAGTCTTGTCACTAGACTTGTGGAAGAAGATGAAGAAAGGGGTAAAAATGAAAAAGTAAAGATTGAATGATTCTAGATTCTAGATTCTAGATTCAATGATTGGATTATATATCCCTTTAACCCTAGGTCTAGGCTTCTATTTATATACTTCCCAAACCCTAGGTCTAGGTTTGAAATTACAATTCCCTCCAAAAGTTTGTTAAGGAGCTTCTAGAAAGAGTTTGTTAGGAGCTAGCTTAGGCTTTAAGCTAGGATTAATTAAGCTTAGAAAACCCTAGTTTGCTGATCTAGCAGAAGCCTCTGGAATATTATGGAATTTGACATATCTTGCAGAAGTGTGGGCCCTGAGAGAAGCATTGTGCACTGAAATTGAGGAGGTGAAGTGGCAAGACGGCCGCGGAACCGCGGCACAAGCTGGCTCCAGCCACGGTTCCGCGGCCACTTTGTTGGCTTGGGGCTTTAAACTTCTGGTGTGATCTTGGGCTAATGTTTGGAGCTTTATCTGATGTGTTGATTTGCAATTTTCTCTTTGGATTGCTTCGAGATCTTAAAACTTGGAGTTGGTGTAATTATCAGCTCAATTTGATCCTGCAATTTCCTGCACAAATCTTGAAACAAGTGTTGCACAATATAGGGATGATGCGATGCCATGAAATGTCGTCAATTTCCTTTATAGTGCCGGTTTTAGAGTCTAACATATGCAATCTGATATTTAATGGCTGATTTGCTAATATGTGAAATATGAATACCGTACACTTCTAAATGAGCGCAAATGATAGGGAAATTGCCGGCTAAAAGATGCAGTATTTTCGACTGATCACTCCCCCGCCTCAAATACGGCTATCCTTCCCCTCGGTCTCGACCGGGTCCACCATGTATCCAACTTTATATCTCCCACACTCAGTCTTGATAACGTAAAAATCCACGACCGTATATCTCCCCCACTCGGTCCGGAATAAAACCAGAAAACACAAAACTCATGGTGGACGTTTTACTCATCATATCAAAATATCAAGTAAGGAATAAAAACAATTGCATAGATTGAATTGATGATATACTATATATGTATATATATAACAATGTCCCATACCACCGATATATATATCATCGGGAGTAAAATACCCAGAAATCCCAAGAAAATCAAACACAACATCTGTAGTACTACAAGATTAATAGGAAAAGACTACGTAATCATATCACATAACATAATGATTTCAATTCAAATGTGCCATGGCACTACTAATGATGTGTAGTGTAGCATACGCGCCTGTGCTCGTGCAACATAGAAATCATTAGTATTGTGTAAGTGTTCTACGATGTAACAATACATATATTAACACATATATAACAGAACGATTCTACAGTGACATGGCAGTACCAATGAGGTGTAGTGTAACATATATTTACGTGCTTGTGCAGCATGGAAATCATTGGTATTTGTGCAGTGTTCTATCAGAGTGTGCATATCGCAGAAACGTATAATATTGATAATATATGCAAACCTAAAAATCAATTTAAGCACAATTATTGTAATTACTTGCTATGAGCTATACCATTGCCTTTAGAAATGAAACGAAACGTTAAGTTTAAAATAAGGAAGCCGCCCTAGATTTAAAATAAATATTCGTTTTGAAAATCGGCACAACATCCTAGTATTTTATAAAAAGGCAACGAATCGTAGTTTTTAAAAGAATATAGCTCACACAAGCATTACATCCTAAAACAGAATATAACCTAACTCTACGAGTCAAAGGATAAATTGGCCATCGTTCGGCATACAATTTCATCATTTCTAATACGTATCAACCCTTGTATTATATCTCATCATATAACTATATCCATATCATCTCAATTACGGCATGATCCATTGTACAAATCCACCAAATTATATCCATATCATACGGACCAAATATCACGTATATCTCATTTAAGAACTACATATGAAACTTTATGCAAATGGAGGGCATACAAGATGCAATACTATATCAATGCTTTGAAGAAAAACTAAACTTAACTAGATATCATAATAATAGTTATAAGGCTGCGGGGGTGCTATACGCCATCCACCCGACTTCCCCCGTAGATGTAAATCTACTCACCGGCAATACGTCGTATCTACTCAGGAATCTCCAATCCTTTTCCCTTCTTTGCTGCCACCGAAGTTCCTGTATTTGAATCTAACATTGCAATAACGTGTATAAGGAAACGGCTACATTCCGATACGTCAAAATCAATAAAACGCAAGTTGTACGTGCTAATTACACAACGTACAACCATTGCAAATGATCTAATACTTAACCTCACTGAAATTTAACCCAACTCCGCATAGCGACAGAAAACAGATCGCGATACATTTTAACCGTGTCGTATTTTGTGTTTTTAGATACCTTTTCCGATATTAGATCCCAGATTTTATATACAGTTAAACTAATTTACTTAAACAATACCAAAATGACCAAATTCTACACAGAAACCTACCCAACAATTCAAAACACCCTAGCTCCCTACAAATCTGGCGACGCCGGAAATTCCCTTTTGGTCGCCGGCCAAAATCCGAGCCCTCTGGTTCGTGCTCCTATGGTTTACTCTAGGTTCAACATACAACATTAAGACCCCGTTTAGTTAAGTTAATTTTCCTCTAAACTAAAGCAGATTCAAACAGACTAAATTTTTGCCTAAAATACGATATTATAGAAATTTTTCATTTTAATTTGAACTAGTTACAGAATCTAAATTCCTGCTATGATTAAGGACTTTACCTTCAAGTAATTTGCTGGAAGAACACCTTCCAAGATGTACAAGCTTCTTGTCCTAGCTTGGTGATGAGGAAATCCTAGACTTAGCTCTTCTCCTTTCTCTTGTTCTTCTATGTTTGTTTTTGTTTTCTTTTTCTTTCTTTTAAATTTCAGATTTTAAACTTGCCAACTAATCAGAACACATGATATATGTGGTGATGGGAAGAGTGAGGTGGTAGGAGGAGGTGTCCAAGACCTAGATGTGCCATCCTCATGCAAGGAGGAGGTGTAAGGTGTGGGTTGTGCATGTAAGAAGGTGGTGGCAAATGCAATATCCTTTCATTTTGATTTATCTTAAGATAAAATTCTGAACCAAAACCTAATTTACTTCTTTTTCATTTACACCCTTAATAAATTCCCATTTGCACAAATTCCTAAACTTTACATAGAAACCCTTCACAACTTATGTTATTATAAAATCACCATTTTATTAAAATGAAGCTAAATTTATCACTAAAACCCTTATAATTTATTTATGTTGCATACTAAAATTTAAATTTAATTTGTTTTACATATATCTTATGAAATTGTCTTATTTGATTTTAATAACTTTTTAATTTAACACTTTATTATTTAATTAATTAATTTTATTTATTTTCAAATTTTCTGAATGTTACAATATCCCCCTCTTAAGAAAGTTTGTTCCCCGAATTTAATATTTAACTAAACATACCTTCAAAAAGCTGTGGAAATTTCTTTCGCATCGCATCCTCGGTTTCCCAAGTAATCTCCTCGCGATTCTTTCCTTGCCAAAGAACCTTTACAGATGGAAGTACTCTCGATCTAGTTTTTTTGCCTGCCTGTCTAGAATGGTGACTGGCTGCACTGTGTAACATAAATCCGGCTCAAGCTGTAAGATCTGATGCTGGATCGCGTAAGAAAGATCGTGAAGATACTTGCGAAGCATCGAAACGTGAAACGCCGGATGGACATAGTGAAAACTCGGTGGAAATGCTAAACGATAAGCTACAATACCCACTCTCTCCAGAATCTCGTAAGGTCCGACATATCTGGGGCCGAGCTTCCCCTTTTTCCCGAAACGCATCACACCTTTCATCGGATACACATGAAGGAACACAAGGTCTCCCACATCAAACTCGAGTTTATGACGTCGTCGATCTGCATATGATTTCTGTCTGCACTGGGCCGCTCTCATTCTGTCTTGTATCAGTTGAATTCTTTCTGTGGTCTCCTGTACTACTTGCGGTCCCAAAATGCTACTCTCGCTCAGTTCCGTCCAGCAAACAGGCGATTGACATTTCCTTCCATAAAAAGCTTCAAAGGGAGCCTTCTGGATCGTCTCCTGAAAACTATTATTGTACGAAAATTCTATCAAAGGTAGGTGACGATCCTAATTACCACCGAAATCAAGGCTGCAAGCTCGAAGCATATCCTCTAAAGTCTGAATGGTCCGCTCTGACTGACCATCCGGCTGTGGGTGAAAAGCTGTACTAAAACTCAATCGTGTACCGAGAGCTTCTTGAAGTTTCTGCCATAACCTGCTAGTAAACTGGGTACCCCAATCTGATACTATGTACGTCGGAACTCCATGTAAACGTACAATCTCATTGATATAAATCTGAGCATATTGTGCAACCCATACGTCATCTTCACCGAAAGAAAGTGAGCTGCCTTTGTCAATCTATCTACAATCACCCAGATGAAATCATACCCTCTGCTAGTCTTGGTTAGATCCATCATGAAATCCATGGAAATATGTTCCCATTTCCACTCCGGAATGGGTAAGGGCTGCAATTCTCCAGCCGGCCTCTGGTGCTCTGCCTTGACTTGCTGACAAGTCAAGCATCTCGAAAAAACTCCGCAGTGTCCCTCTTCATTTATTCTCACCAATAATCATCCCTCAAGTCCTGATACATCTTGTTGGAACCAGGATGAATACTGTATGATGATCTATGGGCCTCCTCTAAGATCTCACGTCTTAATCCATCCGAATCTGGCACACAAAGACGAGTCCCAAAACGTAATACTCCACAGTCATCTATCACGAACCCTGACTCTCTGCTCTGCCTAACCTGATCCATAATCTCCGTCAAACGAGTATCTACGGGTTGTGTCTCTCAAATACGATACAATAACCGAGGATGGGTGCAAACATGTGCTAATTGTCCTCCTGTAGATGTGAAATCGAACTGAATACGACTATCATATAAAGTCTGCCAGTCTGTAGAAGATTATCTCTGTAAGGTGCACAAACGAGATAAGCTACCTCCAGGCCTCCGACTCAAGACATCTGCCACAACATTTTCATTGCCTGGATGATACAAGATCTTACAATCGTAATCCTTCATGAGTTCCATCCATTTACGCTGCCTTAGATTCAGATCCCTCTGCCGAAAAATATACTTTAAGCTCTTATGATCTGTGAAGATTTGGCATGACTCCCCATACAAGTAATGCCTCTAAATCTTCAGTGCGAAAACTACAGCAGCCATCTCTAAATCATGAGTGGGGTAGTTCTGCTCGTGCCTCTTCAACCGTCGAGAAGCATAAGCTACAACTTTGCCATGCTGCATCAGCACACAGCCTAAACCCACTGGAGAGGCATCACGATATACCACGAACCCACCTGACTCGGAAGGTAACGATAAGACAGGTGCAGTCGTCAATCGGGTATTTAACTGCCGGAAACTCTACTCACATGCATCTGTCCAACGAATTGGAACTTCCTTCTTAGTCAATCCGGTCAACGGTGCAGCGATCCGAGAAAAATCCTGTACCACATGTCTGTAATAATCGGCCAGACCCAAGAAACTTCGAACCTTTGTAACTGACACAGGTCTGGGCCAGTGCTTTACCGCTTCTATCTTCCTTGGATCCACACGTATCCCATCTCTTGCAGCTACGTGACCCAAGAAATCTACACTATCCAACCAGAAATCACATTTGGAGAATTTACTGAATCCGTTACTTCTGGTACCCTGTAGAGAAGTCTGGATAATCTCACCTTCGAAGACTCGTCCCAATTTGTCGGAGAAAAGATTGCTACACGATCTCCTTCCTGAACTACTTGTACCTGGTCTGAACAAACTCCATCGGAAGAAGTACATCAATTTCACCGATCTCGTATCGATGCGCCACAATGGATTAAAATCCTAACCATATCACCTCTGAACGGCTATGAATCCTGTTGATCCATCTATACTGGTAACGTCGTCAACCATTTAACTTCATGGACTCGGAAGCAACATCTCGATAACCTCCACAATGATTATTACCATTTTCTAAACAGTACGTGACACCACGATTTTCAGAAAGAAGAAAAACATCACGTCTCAAGTCTGTCTGATCTCTAACAATGAGTCTACCATCTGGTGCGGATCCGAAGAAACTTGCTCCACTATTTGAACCCGATCATATATGAATAAACGACGTGTCTCTATATCATCGAAAAGTCACCCCAGTCAGTCTTTGTCCCAGACAAGTCTGCTCTGACCGTATTGCAAACCGTAGCCCTCCCGGCCCTCATAACATGGTGATCGAACAATCAATCGTGTACTGACGAAGATAGATCAACGGAAGGAATAGAAGGAAGATCTCAAGATATAAACCCTAAGGTATCTTAGGCGGAGTATCATTGTTAGTATATATGCCCTAGGGGCCATTATTGTATCATACTAGCTTGTATATTACTTAATGGAAGCTTGGGATATTCACAGTTATATTAACAGTCTTGATAAACATGGTAGTATGCTACTTGGTTTATGTCTGTCTTAATATGTGTATATGCTAGCATATCACGAATACATATTGATAGAGCCCTTAGGATCTTGCTTGACTACCAGCTTTGTGATGGCAGTTATACTAGTGGGGGCTGGGTAGTCTACAAGCACATCCTTTTTTAGGTCCCTAGTCGTAGGATTATCGAGACAGGGCATCGATACTCCGGAGTAGACTAGTGTATACGCTTCTCATCCCAGCAGGGGAAATGGTCTGTCCCATAGCCATTAGTACGTCGTACTAGAGATAGTATATAGGTGCTCGTTGGGTTACGGGTACACCGGACATGACTCGCAGGGAACTGTTGGTTGGTATTATACCCGTCGTCAGTTAACAGTTCCCACGTGACATGAGTACATCATAGTCTGCAGACTTGACACTACTTCTTCGTCTCGAGTCTATTCCCACTGTTCTTAGATTGCTACCCTACTATAGCTCAAAGGAGTCGTGCAAACAGGTAGCAGTTGGGTTCAGTCCCGAAGCACTTGGAGGCAGTGGCGATTAGACAGGATTAGTCTCTCCCGGTATTGGGAGTTGATATCGCACTGTGTTTGGAGACCCATTACGCAAAGTCCCTGGCCAGGGAAAATGAGATTTACTGGTAGGATTTCTAGTAGCTTCTCAAGGTGTAATGGGCTTCACTCCGACACGACTTATACAACTTTTAGGGGACTGACGCTTGCTTCCCCCTTAGGCCCGATATGCGATAGTCCTAGACGAACAGACCGGACTGTACAAAGATTGTCACATCAGGCTCAGTAGGAGTTCGGATGGGTTTCCTCATCGGCCTTCTTATCGACATCTACCTGGGGACCGTTACGTACATCTAATACCGCTTGCGGCCTGTGGTTAAATCCACTGCCAGCGTAGTAGTCGAGTCTTTAGAGCCCCACACAGAGAGTTTCCCTGCTTCAGGCGAAACGATATAGAGGTCGTATGGTTTTACGACAGGGTTCGGACACATACGTGTATTTATGCACGTACGATGTTCGGACGGTTTTTACTAGCGGGCTTTAGTTTAAGACAGATTCTAGTATTGGATTATTGGATTTATACAGTCTCAGTATTTCCGTGTTTTCACGGATGGGAGGGGCATTCTCGTAATTAGTCGAGAAGCTTCTAGAAGATTGATGAGTTGGAGGGCTTAGGTGTTATTTGCAATAAATAGATTAGTGACTCATGGTGTGATTCATCCAAATGAGTTAATGAAGCATTTATTGCTTAATGACTCATGAGATGATTCACCCAAAGAGAGTTAATGAAGCATGGTTGATATTATTATTATGTTATTCATTTTAATAATTATCATGCTTCATATATTCTAAAATGAGACACAATTCATTATCATTCTCACTCACACCTTCTCTCTCCTCAAGCTCTCTCTCTTCAAAGAACTAACCCTAACCTCTCATGTGTTGAGATCCAAGGGTTAGCAAGACTAATAAATCCCTAATCCTCTTCTATATCCTCTAGGTTACTTTGATTAGTACTCATAGCAACCTAGTTACCTTAAGTGAGAGGTTAAAGCTTGGAGAAGTAGCTCTCGGGTGGATCTTCTATCACATCGAGGAGGCCGACGAGGAGGTGAACTACAAGAGAAAGAAGGACTTGATTCATTAGGTATAATCATCTATCATATTAGCTAATCACTCCTATATAGTTGTTAGTTAGGGTTTAGCAAAGATCCATAAAGTTAGTCAATGTTAGTTTAAACAAAATAATTGTTTTACCTATTCCGCCTCCCCGCATCATGTGGGGTGTCTAACGTCGACTTACAATCATAGCGTAAATATGCCGCAGAACATATGTACGGTACGTCACTCTACTTAGTACCTACTCCATCAACAAAGGTCATCCTATATAACGAAAGTTCGAGTATATGACCCCCAAAGTCAAGTCTACGTCCTATAAGGTTAAGTCCAAGTAACAAAATGTATTCCCAGACTCTATATAGTCAACCTAAACTAGAACAAAGGTTAAACCAAAAGCTTTGATACCAACTTTGTCACGACCCAATTATGGCATGTGACCAGCACTTAAAACACGTGACATCTAAAGATATCGACGCAATCTGAGTAAGCCGAAACCCTGAATCTAAACCCTTTTTGAAAATATTGGAGGTGAGGTTTAAATAATCATTCAACAAAATCCATTTAAAATAACATCTAGATTTAACTAAGTATGTTGAAAAACATTTATGACGTTTTGAAAAACTTAACATCACCTTCATGGTATTTTGGTAAAACCGGATACAACATAATAACATATCATCTCAACGGAAGCTATTCTCCACGTCCAAACAATGGAGCGACCAATTAACCTAAATTAGAAGTCGAATCCAAAGAGTGCAACATCACCACACATAAATTCTACGTCTTTCCTTTAAGTCTATAACATACCACTTCTATGTTGATGGTGTTTCCACGAGATACAAGAGTATATGGATAACCAAGAGTGAGTATGATACAATAATAACCCACATACCAGTCAATTCCTAATAAAAGAATGTATATCCAAGCCGTTGATAATCTAAGCGGTGAAACCTGCAATAACCTGTGGTACAACAGGGATGAGTTGCCAACTCAGTGAATAAAAGTACATCTAAAGGTAGAAATCGAAATGCATGACGATACCTAGGTCATAAGTATAATCCTATCATAACCTGTACCGATATACTATATGATATGCATATGTGTAACACTAACTATCATGCAATCACAAGTATAATATCTTAATGTCATATGAGTCAAAATCATGAATCTATAGTTCGTATTTGAATCCCTTTTTATATATGAATGTCTGTACAAATATATGCAGGTACTGTCCCCCGAATCAGTCCCGGTGGAATCCAATAAATAATATCTAACAGTGTACCTCATGATAATGATCGTATCAATATACATATAGATGTCCAGTATCGACATCGAAATCCGAAATCTCTCGTATCCAGCATCGACACGTAAATACAGATACCGTCGACACCGTCTCAATAGATGATCGCTGCCCGATATCCTGGCTACGATCAGTATCCCCTGGATATCTGCCGTACCCAATCAAACCCTGGTCAGTATCCCCTGGATAGCTGCTGTGCTCATCTCAATCTCCGGTCAGTATCCCTTGGATATCTACCATGCTCAATTCTATCTCCGGTATCGAGTATCCTCGCTAGGCTCCCCCGCCTCAAATGCGGCTATCCTGCCCCTCGGTCTCGACCGGGTCCACCATGTATCTAACTGTATATCTCCCCCACTCAGTCTGGATAACGTAAAAATCCGCGACCGTATATCTCCCCCACTCGGTCAGGAATAAAACCAGAAAACACAAAACTCATGATGGACATTTTACTCATCATACCAAAATATCAAGTAAAGAATAAGAACAATTGCATAGATTGTATTGATGATATACTATATATATATATATATATATATATAACAGTGTTCCATACCACCGATATATATATCATCAGGAGTAAAATACCCAGAAATCCCAAGAAAATCAAACACAACATCTATAGTACTACAACATGAATAGGAAAAGACTACGTAATCATATCACATAATATAATGATTTCAATTCAAATGTGTCATGGCACTACTAATGATGTGTAGTGTAGCATATGCGTTTGTGCTCGTGCAACATAGAAATCATTAGTATTTGTGCATGTGTTCTACGGTGTAACAATCCATATATTAACACATATATAACAGAACGATTCTACAGTGACATGGAAGTACCAATGAGGTGTAGTGTAACATATATTTACGTGCTTGTGCAGCATAGAAATCATTGGTATTTGTGCAGTATTCTATCAAAGTGTGCATATCGCAGAAACGTATAATATTGATAATATATGCAAACCTATAAATTAATTTAAGCACAATTATCGTAATTACTTGCTCTGAGTTGTACCATTGTCTTTAGAAATGAAACGAAACGTTAAGTTTGAAATAAGGAAGCCGCCCTAAATTTAAAATAAATATTCGTTTTGAAAATCTGCACTGCATCCTAGTATTTTATAAAAAGGCAACGAATCGTAGTTTTTAAAAGAATATAGCTCACACAAGCATTACATCCTAAAACAGAAAATAACCTAACTCTACGAGTCAAAAGATAAATTGGCCATCGTTCGGCATACAATTTCATCATTTCTAATACGTATCAACCCTAGTATTATATCTCATCATATAACTATATCCATATCATCTCAATTACGGCATGATCCCTTGTACAAATCCACCAAATTATATCCATATCATACGGACCAAATATCACATATATCTCATTTAAAATCTACATATGAAACTTTATGCAAATGGAGGGCATACAAGATACAATACTATATCAATGCTTTGAAGAAAAGCTAAACTTAACTAGATATCATAATAATTGTTATAAGGTTGCGGGGGTGTTATACGCCATCCACCCGACTTTCTCCGTAGATGTAAATCTACTCACTGGCAATACGTCGTATCTACTCAGGAATCGCCAATCCTTTTCCCTTCCCTGCGGCCTTCGAAGTTCCCGTATTTGAATCTAACATTGCAATAACTTGTATAAGGAAACAGCTACTTTCCGATACGTCAAAATCAATAAAACGCAAGTTGTACGTGCTAATTAAACTACATACGACCATTTCAAACGATCTAATACTTAACCTCACTGAAATTTAACCCAACTCCGCATCGGGACAGAAAACAGATCGCGATACGTTTTAACCATATCGTATTTTGAGTTTTTAGATACCTTTTCCGATATTAGATCCCAGATTTTATATACAGTTAAACTAATTTATTTAAACAATACCAAAATGGCCAAAATTCTACACAGAAACCTACCCAACAATCCAAAACACCCTAGCTCCCTACAAATCCGGCGACGCCGGAAATTCCCTTTTGGTCGCCGGCCAAAATCCGAGCCCTCTGGTTCGTGCTCCTATGGTTTGCTCTAGGTTCAACATACAACATTAAGACCCCGTTTAGTTAAGTTAATTTTCATCTAAACTAAAGCAGATTCAAACAGACTAAATTTTTGCCTAAAATATGATATTATAGAAATTTTTCATTTTAATTTGAACTAGTTACAGAATCTAAATTCCTGCTGTGATTAAGGACTTTACCTTCAAGTAATTTGCTGGAAGAACACCCTCCAAGATGTACAAGCTTCTTGTCCTAGCTTGATGATGAGGAAATCCTAGACTTAGCTCTTCTCCTTTCTCTTGTTCTTCTATGTTTGTTCTTGTTTTCTTTTTCTTTCTTTTAAATTTCAGATTTTAAACTTGCCAACTGATCAGAACACATGATATATGTGATGATGGGAAGAGTGAGGTGGTAGGAGGAGGTGTCCAAGACCTAGATGTGCCATCCTCATGCAAGGAGGAGGTGTGAGGTGTAGGTTGTGCATGTAAGAAGGTGGTGGCAAATGCAATATCCTTTCATTTTGATTTATCTTAAGATAAAATTCTGAACCAAAACCTAATTTAATTCTTTTTCATTTACACCCTTAATAAATTCCTATTTGCATAATTTCCTAAACTTTACATAGAAACCCTTCACAACTTAAGTTATTATAAAATCACCATTTTATTAAAATGAAGCTAAATTTATCACTAAAACCCTTATAATTTATTTATGTTGTATACTAAAATTTAAATTTAATTTGTTTTACATATATCTTATGAAATTGCCTTATTTGGTTTTAATAACTTTTCAATTTAGCACTTTATTATTTAATTAATTAATTTTATTTATTTCCAAATTTTCTGAATGTTACATCAACCCCGACACCGTAGAAAGCGAAGCAAGTCAACCCTGACATCATAGAAAACGGAGCAAGTCAACCACGACACCGCAGAAAGTGGAGCAAGTCATCCCTGACACCGCAAAAAGCGGAGCAAGTCAATCCAGACACCGCAGAAAGCGGAGCAAGTCAGCCAATGACCTCCCCATCGAAGTAATGCTTCGACTCGGAAACAAGTCAACTCACCAAACACTTACGAGTCCTCTCGACTTGTAAAGGAGAAAATTCACTTGTGAGATCCTTACGACTCTCAAGAGAAAACGCACTTAGGAATCCTCATGACTCCTGAGGAGAAAATACACCCACGAGATTCTCTCGACTCGTAGAGAGAAAGGACTTTATGAGACCCTCATGGCTCATAAATTTGAAAAGTCTTAGGTAGCAGATCTGAACCTGTTTCCTAAGCCATCGCTGCCCTACAAGAAGATCAAGATAAACTACATATGGGCCACATTCACCAGAGTTACATGCAAGCATGAGATGTAAAAAAAAATATATGTATTTTATTCATAAATTCAAAATGAATACAAGATGCATGTCATAAAAAGAATCGAAATGAATACAAAATACTCTCTCATTCAGGAGTGAATACAAGAAAAGGAGAATATACAAAAAAATCTTCAAGCCGGAGGACGGTGGAATAAGTTCGTCAATTCATCAATCTTTTGCTGGACCTCGGCTTCAAGTTTTGTTATTGCCATGAGACGGGTCTCCCTCTGAGACTGTTGAGCCTGATACGAGGCGAGCCGACTCTCAAGCTCCTTTTCAGCAACTTTATGAGATTCAACCATCTCGCGGGTAAAGATGGCGGCTTTATCAATAGCAACCACTTCCGTGGTAGCTTCTTGAAGCACCCGCCGAAGTTCATACGCACGGGTGGTCTTAGCAGTGAGTTGAGCTTGAAGTTCCCCCAAAGCATTCGAAGCTAACTCCCTCTCCGAAAACTTCCGATTGAGTCTCTTCTCGCACGACTGCAAATTGGCCGCGCACCGTTCGATCCATCCCCGCAGACTCGATTTCACGATTAAGATGTCGGAGGGAAGGCGGATGCACTCAAAGACTATGTCAGCAAGCCTCCACTTGACGACAATACTCAATTAAAAACATGCACAAACCATGTGCTATGTAAGGCAGTATGGAGTGTCTTTGGTATACATCCCATTAAGCATACATTCGCGACTATATGCCTGCTTAAATGGAAATGGTATAAAAAACGTGCTGATTTGCGGGCAACACGACGATAGTGTTCGCACTTAAAGAAAATTCCTGGGGGTAAAGTATAAAGCTCATGTACACAGGCGGGATGCACGTACGAATATATGACGAACAGAAAAATTCAACAGAAAGCATTCAACAGTCAATAATACGAGAAATACATTGATTTAAATATACTACTTTACAGGGAAAAGACCACTAAATATAGGATCAGAGATACAGGGATTAACAAAACAAAATACAAAGTTCTCCAATTCCCTCTCTTCCTTCTCCAACACGTCGAAGCGACGTTTTCGCGAGGAGTTGCTCCCCACCGGTTAGCACCGTGCTCATCAGCAAAAGCGAACATGATGGCCCGCCGAGCTCTTATTTGATTCAGTAAATGGACCGAACGATCCTTCAGAGGCTGGGTAATTAAGTGTGCCTCATGGAAACACTTAATTTTGTCCTCTGCCATATCAAGAATTGCCGGAGTCATCTCCGCCGGATGAGGGGGGATATCGTCAAGCACGGATAGAAAGATCATCCGGAGCCAAATGGAGCCCATAGAAAGAGGAGAGACCCTACGAGTCAGGAGCTTATACATCACCACGTCACACCGAGCGTCAGTAAAAAGGGGGTCTACTAGTCATGCAGCAAAGCGAGGAATAATCTTCTCAATGGGCACCTCCCAGGGTTGCCGACGAGCGTGGGGGCGGTTGCAAGCCATAACCTTTGGTTTGTTTCTCAAGGCGATCACCCTAAGGTCTAAATGGTTTTCTCTTTAAAGAGGAAGAAAGGCACGGCTTCAGGTTATAAAAGGAAGTATTCAATGCTATGCACAGAAAATGTTGTGCATGGTGAAACTATTCCCATGGCCTAGAAAAGGGGAGAGCATGGGCAATGAAAGAGGTGGCTCATTGGAATCAGAATAGGGAGATGAAACGACCTCATCAGCAGAGCCCCACGTGCATGGCACGTGAGCACCAGCCTTAAACCCTTTTGAAAACTAAAACGGCACCGCACGTGCATAACACGTGAGCATAGGCGCTAGTGCAGGATTAAAATTCCCAGTGGTGCCTCATGCGCAAAACACGGAACATCAACAGCATTATAACAGCACTACATACAGAACACATGTAAACACAAAAAGAAAGGAAGGTAAACATGAAGTTTTGTCATACTCTAAGAACTTGTATATGGTGTAAAAATAAAAGAAAATGTTTACAATGGTAAAACATTAAATCGGGGACATGGATTGAGAAATTCAGAAGTAAGTCCGTCTAAAATGCTTCTGGCCTCTTAGACCACTTTCGTGTGCATCCTCTCACGAAAGCAAGCGTCAGGATCCTCGCTGATGTCGTATGTCCTCTGATAGGCAGAGATTATCGTCGTCTGTTGGAAAATTTGATGCAGGATATCAACAAGATTATCTCGCTGCCTTTTCGAGATCAGGCCCATCAGATATACTGAGTGCACCTTGTCTTTGGCATCATCCAGTGTCCTGAGCGGCATGGCTTCGTAAAATCCAGGAAGTGTCTCCCAAATCGCTCTCACGATAATCTTCAAAAGAGCGGAGCGACGAGGAAATAGTCGACCGTTGTATTCATTAAAGCGACTCATAATCTCAGCGCATTGGGCGTTTGTAAACTCTTGGTTCTGATAACGGCCTTGTGCGCGAATGTCTTCATAAGAAATAATTTCGTTAAGATCATACAGATGAGCGGCCATAGTGTCTGAAAAGAAAAATCAGTGAAAGTTTAATGATCAAACTGATTAAGAAAATGCTTATTGAAACGGACACGAAAGTTTAAACAACTCTTGGCATAAAAAAAATGTTAAAACATCCAACAAATTTAAAGATTGTGCAACCCTATGAATGTTTCCAAGAACACCGGGGAATCAAATTCCCAAAGGGCCTCTAGATCTTTTAGAACTAAGCTCTATAATGAGGAATTAAATTCCTTTTAAACAATGGAATTAAATTCCAAGGATCTTAAGAAGATCGGTGACAGGGTAAAACCCTAAGAGGAGGATCAACGATCCCCATTAATTCAAGATCTTAGAATCTACAAAAAAAATGTGTGTGATTTGGATCTTTAAGAAACCAATCTAAGAGAAGAGCAACGCTCTTCCTTGGATTTAAAATCCCATGAATCCTCAAAAATCAGAGGGGAATGCCTGATGTATGGAGGTTTATTGCTCAAAGATCACATCTTTGGATCCCTAAGCAAATGGGTTTCAGAGGAGAGCAACGCTCTCATAATGGATTTAAAATCCAGAAATTTTTGTTCAAAAAGAATTTTTTTTTCTGATGTGCAAGATCTTTACCTAAAAAGGGTTTCTTTTTGACAGAGTTTAACTCTGGAATTACAATGGCAGAGAACTAAGCTCTGAAGAGGAGAATTAAATTCTCAAAGAAAACGAAGAGGGAAGAAGATGAAAGAAACAGTGGCTACATAAGGAACCAAACCCTTGCATTTATAAGACGTGACAAGCGCGGTTCACTTCCCCGTTCCCCTAGGCAATCCAATGGCTGTAAAGGTGACAGCGTTGCACTCACGTGCAAGCTACGTGAGAACAACGCTGTGGGGGCATTTGTTCCCTTATGAAAAATGAATAATAAATATAAAAAGCAATGGGAAAAGTCCCCAAATGAAGCATCACGTGCCCACACGTGATAGGCACTGCGCTTGACAAAACAAGGCTGAAACCGAGCCTTACGTGCATACACGTGACCTCTATATACAAAGTATATAGGCGCCTTCTTAAAACAAACAATTGGCTAGAAGAATTCACGTGATAGCACGTGACGCTCTTTGGTGGGCTTAACTTTATGGGGTCATGTGCTACACGTTATGGGCTCCTATGCCTTCTGAACCGATAGAATTAAATTCTAAATAAAAGGGATCAAAGCCCTATTAGGAAAATATTTCCGTAGATCTCTCTAAACAAGAAAGATCACGCTCTGTAAAGCAAAGCGCCGTTGGATTAAAAATACAATGGTGATTAAAAACCACCAATTTACAGAAGAAGATTCTGTATAGGAAAATATTTTCCTAACCTTGTGAAAAATATCTTCGGTAAAACGAAAGTCCTTGGATTAAAAATCCAATGGTGAATAAAATTCACCGATTGATCAAAAAGATCATTTTGGTTGATCAAAATCTCTCAATGAGAGATTTTCTGAACAAATTGATTCTTTTCTCTCTCCTATAACTAGGAGCCGAGAGACACAAAAGAAAAGAGATACAGAAAGAAATAGAAGAACCCCCCCCCCCCACACATATAAACTTCAAGTTCAAAAGAGAAAACAAAAAGAGAAACCTTAGGTAAGAGAGAAAAAGAAGAAGAAAATAGAGAACATCTTATCTCTACTTCTCCTCCACAAGAGTTTAACTCTTCCAAAGAACTTAGTTCTTTCTTCTGGCAAAGGGTCTGCAGAAGCAGATCTCTCCATAAGTTGAGAATTTAATTCTCATCGGGGAGATTTTGCCATGCAGATCAAAAACCTAGGGGAAGATCTAAGTTTAGAGAATTTAATTCTCATCGGGGAGATTTTGCCATGCAGATCAAAAACCTAGGGGAAGATCTAAGTTTAGAGAATTTAATTCTCACAAAAAAGTATATAGGAATTTAATTCCTCTGATAAAACAAGGGTTTAACCCTTCATATAAGAACTTAGTTCTTCCTTATGGTAAAGGATTTGCAGAAGCAGATCTCCCCACAAGTTGAGAATTTAATTCTCATCGAGGAGATTCTACCATGCAGATCCAAAACCTAAGAGAAAAACTAAGTCCTACAAAACAGTGGGCTTGAAAGTCTCAAAAATCAAGATCTCCATGAATGTAAAAAGATTAGCACCCAACATGATAATGGCCGATCACGTGCTCCCACGTGAGCACCTTTGATGAATGAAAGAGAACGACTGAGATCAGGTCACATGATCCCACGTGACCCCACTAAAAATGCTTAGCACTTCCAAAAGAGAAAGGGTATAAACCCCGGAGGCAGTTACCACTTTTGTGACGCCACACGTGATCCTACGTGGCCCCACTAAAAGTGCTTAGCACTTCCAAAAGAGAAAGGGTATAAACCCCGTGAAAGGTTCCTAGGCACCATAGTGAGGTCTCACAAGTGATCATCCATGCCAATTTCTAAAAAATACGGTGCCGAGAAACCCTAGAAAGGATCGTTGGCTAGAAGTATAGGCGAAGCAAGTAAGTAAACGGAAATATAGCTAAAGGGAAGGGGCTACAACCTTTGTAGATCCGGTCCTCCACCTCCTAGGCTCCGTGATGAAGTCCTCTCCGCTGTCCAAATCGAACCATAGCTCTAGCGTCGGCTTCATCGGAGAAAAAGCGGGCTAGGTCATCGATGACGATGCCGAAGATGATCTACGTCGAGGCATCGCTAGATCAAGCTCCAACTTCACCAAGTCAAGAAAACTTGTGAAGGAAACACCCTATACTACTTGGCAAGAGGTAGAGGGTGAAGAAATAGGAAGTGGGTAGACTTTAGATTTGGATTTCTCACACATTTTCATCAATCACCATTGATGTAGTAAGCTTTCTTCATGGAAGAAGAAGATGAAGAAGAAGAAGAAGATATGATAAGTCTTAAAGAAAAATGAAAAAGAATTAATTCTTATCAGCTTCTAACCTTAGTTAAGTGTAGAGAATGAATTAGGGTTAGTTTAAATGGTTAGGGTTAAGTATAAGACAAAAATGGAGACTAAGTCAAAACTTCATGAATGTTCAACTAAAAACAAAACAAGTAACCATTCATTTATCCTTTTCATTTTCCAAAATGAATAAATGAATAAGATAAATGAATAAGTAATTAAGTAAACAAAACCCTAATTATTAACTTAACCATAGTTTAATTCTTTACACTTAACCAAATAAGCATGTATCATCAAACATGATACAATCATGTGCACAAAAGTACATCACATATACAACTTGCACAATTCAAGTGAGAAAATCCTTTTAAAGTGAACCAATACTAGTTAATGCAAAGTAATATATCAAATATATATAATTATGCATTAAATCATTAAATCAACACTTGATTCAATGATCCGGTCATGTCGCATATAACCGACTAGTATTCAATGTATCGGCTTCTCGAATCAATCCTTGATTCGATAACCAGGTTATATCGCATATAACCAATCGATACATTCGTCGCGAGAATGGAATACGGTATCACATACACGAATTATTCTCGGTCCCGCACATATCTCATATGCGCTCCTATTTCGTTTCGCTTGAGCCAGGAAACCTCTGTGTAGGACTCTAAAGACTCGTCAATACGCCGGTAGCAGATGATGATCATATCAAACACCCACAAGCCGCAAGCGGTCTGCTAAACGTAATGGCCACCCGGGTATTGAGCGATCAGAAGATCGACGAGCAAGCCCGCTCACACTCCTGTGAATCCAACCAGTAATACTTACCGTACAGTCCGGTCCTGTTCGTCTGATATGTCGCATATCTCGCCTAGGGGTGGTAAAACGTCAGACCCCAATAGCTCGATAAGTCATGCCGACGTAAGGTCCATAACTTTCATGAAACTACTGATAACTCTTACCAGTATATTACAGCAACCCTGGCCAGGAATTTCCTGTTATGGCCAGTCGTGCATTGCGCAACATCAACCCCCAATACCGGGAGAGACGAATCCCCTCCTATCGCTCATTGCCTCCATGTGAATCAGGACTGTACCCAAAAACCACCTGTTTGCACAACTCAGTAGAGCCGTGGTAGGGTGGAAATCAAAGCACAGTGGGAGACACACAAGACTCTATGACGATCTCGGGTCAACAGACTAAGCTGTACCAGTGTCACCAGAGAACTGCCATCTGACGTGAGGTATAATACCATCTGGGAGTTCTCGGCGAGTCCGTTCAGTGTACCCAGTCTCCACTGAGCACCCGTATACCATCTCTGATGTCAAACACCAATGGATATGGGATCATCCATCGCCCATCGCATGGGTCGAGAAGATATACGCTAGTCTACTCTGGAATATCGATGCCCCGTCTCGATATTCCCTCGACTAGGAACATTGAAGGATGTACTCATGGACTACCCAGGCCCCACTAGTATGATCTGCATCATAGTCCTGGAAGTCGAGTACACATCCTAAGGGCTTTATCAACATGTAATCAGAGAGACAAAAAGTATACATGTTAAAATAAAGAGCAACCAGATAGCGTACTATCATGTCGAGCAAGAAAGTCCTACCTATATATGTCCCAGCATCCACTACAATATACATCCAATGTACAGTAATGGCCTCTAGGGCATACATATAACTAACAATCTCCCACTTGCACTAGGGCCATCTGTAGCAGTAGTTGTAGTATCTAATACTCAACCATCCCCTAAAAGTCTCTCTTTGGGAAAAGGCCTTCGTGAGTGGATCCGCCGTGTTGTCCTCTGAGTCTACTCTCCTAACCTCGATCACCCTGGAGATCAACTATCTCCATGATCAGGTGATGCTGCCTCAGAATTTGTCTGGGTCACTGATGGGACCAGGGTTCCAGGGCCGAAGCCACACTTCCATTGTCATACAATGGCAGGAACCTAGTTCATCTTATGAACCAATATACACCCAAACTGCCTCTTTGGTAGTATCTTTAATAGCGATGTTACGAGCCTTTATCGTCTAGTTTGTCACGGTATCTAGCTTGGAAATCTTCCAACATACCGTCCCTTTACTGAAGGTAAAGACAATGCCTGCGACTGACATTCAGTCGTCTTTATCACCCTGGAACCCTTCCAGTGATTCTCCCCAGGATCGATTGATACCATCTCACTACATCTAGTGAGAATCCTAGCATCCAATTACATCTATCTCATAGATGAAAACTCAGGATTTAGGAGGTATCACTTTGATCCTATTGGAGAATCTTTGTGATAAGCGGAGATTGACCGAGCGTAGTATAGGAAATCCTATTCCTATCAGGAGTATGTTGTCCACGTACAATACGAGGATGACCACCTTACTCTCTACTACCGTTTTATATATACAAGGTTCATCTACCATTTTGATGATGTCAAACTGTTTGACTATCACATCAAAACAGACGTTCCAACTCCGCGATGCCTGCTTTATCCTATAAAGCAACTTGCACACGTTTTCACTGCTCCCACTGTATACGAGGCCCTCTGGCTGTGTTCTTATAGACGCACTCTTCTAAAACATTATTTAGAAAAGTAGTCATAGCACCGAACCACCAGATATCGCAGTCATGGTATGTAGCCGTGGCAAGTAGGATCTGGATGGACTTAAACATAGTCCCTGGAAAAGGTTTCATCATTATCCGTGCCTGGTTGATGACGAAAACCTTTAACAAGTCTAGCTTTGAAAGTCTCAACTTTTCCATCTACACCAAGTAATCTTCTCAAGATATACTTGCTCCTGATGGGGATTTAACCCTTCAGATATAGCAGCTAAAGTCCATACTTTGCTGGTGTATATGGATTCCATCTCAGCTCGCTAAGCATCCAGCTATTCTTACAGAGTCCCTACTCTCGATGGCCTGCTCGAAACTAGTTGGGTCATCATCTCATGATGCAATCCTTGCTCCCACTGTCATCGAGAAACCGAAGTATCTCTCAAGCAGGTGAGGAGCCCTGCTAGATCGGCGGAGAGGCTGAGGTTCGTCGGGAACTATTGAATCCTTTTGTTCTATCAAATCATCAGCTGTAGTTTGTATAGCTGGAACATTTCCAGTTCTACATTACAGACCTTGCCTTGAGCTTGTCCGGATTTTGCTTTTAGACATAGGCTGGTCAACCCCAAATCTTAACTAGCTTAAGACATGGGCTCTTCCCTTTCCATATCACATATGAAGCGGTAGGCAACTGATTTGATTCGAACCTAATTCAATAGATACGCAGCTTCTCAAGCGCATAACCCCAAAAGGAAATAGGTAACTCAGTAGTACTCATCGTAGAGCACACCTTATCATATAGGGTGTGATTGCTCCGCCCCGATATTCCATCGTGCTATGGTTTATACGGAGGAGTAATGCTGAGAGAGAATCTCATTTTCTTTTAGAACAGTCCAGGAATGCCATGCACAAGTATTCTCCTCCCTGATCTTATCATAGGACATAATACTTATACCCGTATTTTGGTTCTCTACTTCTAACTTATATTCTGTGAATACCTCAAAAGCTTCAGACTTATGTTTCAACAGGAACATATGACTGAATCTTGAGAGATTATCAGAGAATACAATGAAGTATAAAGAACCAGTCCTGGCATGTGTAGACAGGAGACTTTACATACATCATCATGTATCAGTCCCAAGAGTTTACTAACTCTTTCTCTGTTTTCAGTAAACGGAGCTATGGTCATCTAATCTTTGTGACATGACTGGCAAGTTTCACAAGATGTAAATTCAAACTAATTTAAATATGCATCTAAAATGTAAGTTCAGCTAGTCGGGTCGCATTGATGTGACCTAGTCTACAATGCCTCAAGAATGATTCGTTCATTTCTGAACTCTTCCTCTTGTGTGTGTTCTGTATACTAGGAACTGTAGTTTGATTTAGAACTTTAATGCTTTTAGATAACGTGCCTGAACCGATCAACTTTTGATATAGGAAATGTTCAAAACATTATCCATCAATACAAAATTATATCCTTTCTTTACTAATAAAGAGACTGATATGATTTTGTATATCAGGTTCGGTATCTAATAGCATTTGTTCAGAATCAATGTATCGGTAATACAGGGTGACAGTGACCAACAGACTTGGCTGCAACACTTGCCCCGTTTTCTGCCTCATGAAACTTATCACCCGTTCTCAGTTTTTCTACCCTTTTGTAGCCCTATGTAACAGATTACATATCTGGGATCTTTATCCGGTATCATATACCCAGGATGCAGAGGATACTGAGAAACAGTTCTTTGTAATGAACACACCCGAAGGAGATGCATCATATGCACTTTCTTTGTTTGGGCGGCATAGGAATTCTGGTATTCCCCAATTTCCTGCTCTATCTTATAACAATTATAAGTTGGAGCGGGACCAACGTTCCCCACCTCAGTATAACAAGCGGGTTCGGTCAATACATCCATATTATTATCTTGATTAAGGCGTGATATGGTCGCTACCTGGAGAGAGAGAGAAGAAAACACTCAGCGTGCGCTCTTGCAAGGTCAGATTGGTTATATATTTTATCTAATCAGGATGGCTCCCACTGTTTTTATCAAATCTTTCTTCAAACCTTAAAAGGAAAGACTAGCCGGGATTAATTACACTCTACAAGTTCGCCAATCTTTCAGCCAGGCCAGTGTCGGTACTTTGAGGGAGGTTCCCCGTGCTTTCGCACGGACCTAATTACAGTAAACCTCGTTTTCCCACAGGCGTAACCTCGTTGACACATTTCTAGACACCTACTTGATTGGCTAATTGTAAAGTGCAAAACTCTCCCAGGAGTAACAATTACTCGCAGTGGGTATCGGGATCCAACTATCATATAGAAGGTATGCAATCTCATTGCAAATTTCAACACTTGAAACTCCCGATAAAGGTTTTTACCCCTAGCACCTATGACCTTAACTATGGTCAACAAATCATAAGTACTATTCAAGTTCTACCCGTCATTTCGTGATTAATTAGACCCACCCACATGACCCTTAACTAAGGTCAACAAAGTCACGCGACTGTCCTAACTAATCGCATCATATACGGTGTAGGAAGACATCACTTAGCTACCGTTCACTGTGCCTTGACTATGGTCAACAAACACAGCACGAATACTAAGTACTCTACTTCCTAAAATGACGGAGGGTTGCGGCTGGTTTTTATGAAAACCTTTAACGCTTTGAACTTGATCTCGTTGCGGAATCAAATGGTTTTTAAATGGAATGTTTTCGAGGCTTTTCTAGTTTTGCTAAAGGGGTCACTCCCGGTGAAGGGATCGTCGGCCCTTTCCTTGTCGAATGAGGTGCGGGATATATCATATATATCACTGTGCAAAGCGGAAACTATGGAAGCTATCAAAAGACAAACCGAGTGATGTAGCATCTGCCAGTTATTGCTAAAGGAGTCACTCCCGGTGAAGGGATCTCGGTCCTTTCCCTATCGAATAAGGTGCAAGATGTTCTACAAGGAACACCGCGATGCAAAGCAAGAACTGTAGCTACCTGTTTTTATTTTGAAATTCGATTCCACAACATCAATTAGGTTTATTTTCTTTCATTAATCTCATTAATGAATATCCCATCATTTAATTCCACCTAATCATCACAGATAAATATAACGTACGCTTATGCCATCCGCATTCGCCTCGATGTCCCGTCTGTACCGTCAGGTTAGGTAACTAACGGCAGAGCGGGGCAGGGCTAGCGCGGGTGTAAAACATAACCAACGTCTATATAATATATCATATATATTATATACTACATCTATCTGAACAGAGCACAGAACATCGCATGATCACATCACAGATAACGCAGCAGAAAGAATCATATGAAATATTGGATATACTAGGACGTCCGTGCTTTCAATACGAGCCAGTATAAAACACGGATTCCACGGTCGTGATGAATAGCCAATCCCACACCCCTAGACCCCTACGAGAGCGGCAAGTAACCCTACCAATTCTAGGGTTAGGAGACCCGGACTCGACTCCTCGAGATGGTCTCCCTCTGGACCCCAGAACCCGGTTACTTGTGCTCCCCTCCTTGGGTCTATCCTAATGCGGAAAAGTAAATAATATACATCAATGGTGACAACTTCCGCAACCTGGAAGTGCCCCAATAAAAGAATATTACATACAAGTTTTTACATGAATGAAAATGAAAAACACTCATCTCACATAAAAAAAACCCGGCTATTCAAACACGACGATCCAATATCGCATATCCAGCAACACATAACATCACATGTCATCAACGTAAGTAAATATGCGCATCCCAATTGTCGTTGACATATAGCAACGAAACCGGCGATATCACATATTACACTTACGGTCACAGAAAAGAAAGTGTAAAACTACAACAGTTGGAATCCGCAACCTCCTCAGACATCGCATGCCTGACCAAATGAAATACTTAGACATCGCATGCCTAACAATTATAAACCCCGCATTTTAGTCTCATTATCGAAAACTCTTTTCAATATCAAGTCGGGCAATTCAACAGGATTCCCGACATTCTGATCGAATGCTCGTCGCAAACTTTAGTAGGCGGCCGCACCCCCCGACGCCGTCGATGAAGTGCACCAAGGCGGAACACCGCTACCGGGAGCACCCGAACGGATGCTTTCGGCAACGGGGTTCTCCTATAGTCACTTGGTCGGGGCTATGGGGTGAGGCTGTCTATTAAGCTTACCCGGCGAGTATCCGCGTACGCTACGTGATTGCGACGGACTTTTGATCTCATCAAAATTCCGTGGCAACCGATCAAGTGAGACTAAACTGCTATGTTTATAACATTCATTCAGTTATCTCATAACTACTTGTGAATTCCAATTATTGTATCACATCCGGATAAATAGAAAATGTTAAACTTTCCGATCGAACAATCGAACACCCAAGTTTTCCCGATACAGCTCAACACATGAAATAAGTCTAACAGCATTCAGTTCGTGCCTCAGTACCAACGGTCCAGCCGTAGAAGGGTCAAGCCAACGCCTCACATGTGGCACGCCGCACTGCCCCAAACCCGAAGGTTCAAAGGGCAGTTCAAGACGGTCACATAATCGAGTTAAGGTTTGTTGTCTTCTAGAGGGTCCATCGCGTTACTTGCACTACTTAGAACTGTTGGAGATAGTGCCCTCAGAGTCAATTATTGGATCACAGGCACGTGATTGCAATGATTGAGGGAGGACCTATCCCGGTAGGACAGTCTTACTCGAGATGATAGTATGCTATCTGGTTTATCTTTATCATCGTGTACTGCTTTAGGTGACCTGACATGTCGCTATTACACGTTGATAGAGCCCCTAGGATTCTTGCTTGACGACCAGCAGTATGATGGCGATCATATACGTGGGAGCTGGGGTCTATAAGCACATCCTTAAAAGGTCCCTAGTCGTGGGAGTTTCGAGACTGGGCATCGATACTCCATTAGTAGACTAGTGTATACAGTCGAGACCCCGACGAGGGGCGGTGGCCGGTCTCACAAGCCACTGGTGTCAGTTGGTTCACCTAAGATGTATACAGGTGCTCATTGGGTTATGAGTACACCGGACAGGACTCGCCGGGAACCTGCCAGTTGGTCTTATACCTGACATCAGATAGCAGTTCCCTGGTGACATGTGTACAGGTTAGTTCATCGACCTGAGATCGTCATTTGTCTCGTGTGAGTTCCCACTGTGCTTTGATTACTACCCTACCACGGCTCAAAGGAGTCGTGCAAACAGGTTTTAGTTGGGTACAGTCCCGAGCCACATGGAGGCAGTGAGCGGATCTTCAGGGGTTCGTCTCTCCCGGTATTGGGGGTGAGGTCGCGCTGTGTCTAGGAGAGCCATTACGCAAAGCCCTCGGCCGAGGCAGGAGATTTGCTGGTAGGTATTCCAGTAGTATCTCAGGGCGTTCTGGGCTACACTCCGACACGACTTGTACCGCTTTTGGGGGTCTGACTTTTACCAACCCCCTAGGCCCGACATGCGATACTCATAGACGAACGGACCGGACTGTACGGATATTGTCACTGACAGGCTCAGTTGGGTGTCGGGGTGAGCTTCCTCATCGACGTCCCTTTTGGTCAATAGCTGGTGGCCCGTCACGTATTGGCTTATACCTCTGACGTGCCAGTGGTTAAATCCACAGCCATAGTATTGACGAGTCTTTAGAGTCCACCACACTTACAGTTACTCAAGCTTTCGGGCGAAACGCTGTAGAGGCCGTATGAAGATATGGCAGGGTCCGATCAGATACGTGCGGTATTGCACGGATCAGGATCGGACAGTTTTGTACTAGTGGCCGTATGGATATATATGGCAGGGTTCGATCAGATACGTGCGGTATTGCACGGATCAGGATCGAACGGTTTTTTACTAGCCGGCTTTGGTTTAAGCCGGTACTAGTTTAGTACAGTGTAGATTTTGTCTCATTGCATTTGTATCCGGACGGAATACAGATGCGGGTGTGTATGCACAGTATTGGGGTTTTCCTGTAATTTATTACGGGACCAGTTTTCTGGAGTTGCCAGTTTGCATTCCGTTCCGGCCGGTTTTCCTTTGTTCTTTCCCGGCCGGACCTTTCCGATGGAGGGGGTAATTTGCAGTTTTGCAAATTACTTTTGTGGAGGGAGTTTCTTGCAAAAGTATTGATTATGATAGCTTTCATTTCTTTTGCTCCATGCTTTTGAATTGAGAGATTTGAAAGGTTATGGAGTGAATAGGAGAATAAGCATGGTTGATGTTTTCTTGTCTAGGATGTGGTCACCTCTTGTTCTCTCCTACACTCACCTCCCTTCTTGCTTCATATATTGTTTTTCCTCCACCTTCATTCTCACTAAGAAAAAAGAAAGAACACTTGAGAGAAAGAAAAAGAATGAGAGAGTTCATCTTTGTTTTGTGAGGAATTCTTCATCTCCTTCTTCTTCTTGTTTTGGAAAAATGAAAGCATCATTTTTCCTAACCCCATTCCTCCATCATGGCAACCACAAACCCCAAATGAGACTAGCATGATCTACTACACATTCTACAGCATATCTTGGGCATGTCGAGTTGCCGGCTTCATGCTCGAGTTGCCTCGGTATTGAGGCGGGAGCCCGTAAAAGACGCAGGCGATGTGGTGCCCTTTCCGGCGAGGAGGCGACCATATGGAGACTACACTTTCCGCGGGAGATCGGAACGATGACGAGAAGACCGGAGGACTCGGATCACTCGGTATACTTCTCACCCCATCTCTACATAGCTAGTATAGGTTAATGGTTAACGATCCGGGTTTTCTTTGTCAGCGGTAGCGCCGGTTTCCGAGTAAGGAAAATTTTTGATTCCGCAATTTGGCCTCGAGTAAAACGGCCGGGGCGCTGCCGTGGCGCAACATGGTATCAGAGCCACGCCATTAACCTTACCTAGCTTCGTTTGATGTGTTTGCGTTTCCGATCGACCAAAATTTCCAAAAACCGTATTTTCTAGCACAATCAGTTTCTGTCGAAATTTTTTGGAGTCTAAAAATTTTTCAGGTGGTCTCAGAATGATGTGCAGGGAGTTCTAAGAACACTGACAAAATTGGGTGAGACGATCGCTCCGTACGGCCGCGGAAGGGCGGCCAAAACACCCTTTCGGCCGCGCTTCCGCCGCAGAAGTGTGGGGTCGTGTTATTAGTTTTTTGCAGTGGGCTTATGGGCTTAAATTAGGGGTTTTGGAATATTAAAATTGGGCCTAGGTTTTCTGTGAGTGCTACAGTTTTGATTTGGGGCCCACTTGTTAATTTTTGGTCAATCGGAAAATTTTAAACACATTTTTCACAGTATTTACATTATATCTGCGACCGTGAATGTCACTCGATCGGTAAATCCGGTCTAACTGCTATAGCCCGGTTAGACGGATTTGCGAACGTGATTTTCATGTTGATGTTCTATGTTTATGCTGTGATGTTGCGGATCGGTCGGTGGGGATAGCCTGGATGCAATGCTAGTACAGTGCTGTTGTATTATGTACATTTGATATTGCGGGGCGAGCGTCCGACATGTGGACTGCCGTCACTGCCTGTTTGTATTATTCTTTTGGGGCACGACCTGGTTGCGGTCGATGTACCCGGTGTATGTATATTTTACATTCTGTACTAGGTTTGCCCCGCGGTGGGGTGCACGGATAGCCGGGTTCTGGAGGGCAACGGGCCCGCATCTCAGGGCATTGAGACGGAGGGGGCTTCAGTCTGGAATTGGCGGGCTATTCGCCGCACTCGTAGGGGGTACAGTTGACCCAGGAGGGGTGCCCAAGTTACCGGATTCCGTGAAGTGCTGGGTGGTCCATTCACGGTGCTGGAGGGGGGCTGCCTCGCTTCAGGTTTTGGCGGGTGACTTGCCGCGCCCGTAGGGGTCTAGGATTTCATTGCACAGGCTATCCACACGACCAGGGGAACGTCGGGTTTCAGCAGCGGCTCTGTGAAACCCGGGGCTTCCAGATATCTGTATTGTTCTGTGATGCTGCATTTTTCTGTGATGTTGCATTTTATTCACGCCTTGAGCGAAATACTATATATTGGTATATATATTAGTAGATGTTGTATATGTTTTTCATCCGCGCTAGTCCAGTCCCCGCTCTGTCGTTAGTAAGCTAACCTAACGAGTGATGACGGGACCCAGTGGCGAATGCGGATGGCATATACGTACGTCAGTATATTTTCGTTCTTTGTGGTGTGATCATTTGATGGGACTGCATTGATTCGGATCAATGCAAGTTAAACAAACCTATTCTGATGTTGTTGGAACACTTTTCAAAAAGCTGTTATTGCAAGGACGTTCACTTTTGTTTTGCATCGTGGTATTCATTTGGAATATCCTGCTCCTCAGTCGACGAGGCAAGGGCTGAGATCCCTTCACCGGGAGTGACCCCTTGGACAGAAGTTTGCGTCAGGGCATTAACTTCACTATAGCCGATTACTTTTGCTTTGCATCGTGGTATTCAGTTGGAATATCCTGCACCTCATTCTACGGGGAAAGAGCCGAGATCCCTTCACTGGGAGTGACCTCTTTAGTAAAGGTTTTCGTCACTATATTTTCTAAAAAGTTATCCAGTTCCTTCAACGATATCAAGTTCATTACGTTAAAGGTTTTTCGCCAAAAACCAGTCGTAGCCCTCCGTCATTTCAGTTCAGTATTGCTTAGTATTCGCGCTACGTTTGTCGTTGCTATTCGCCGAGGCGTAGTGAGCGGTAGCTCTGTAATGCTTTCTGTTGTATGGATATGTGGATTGGTTAGGACAGTCGTACGACTTTGTTGATTATTCGTCAAGGGTCGTGCGGGTGGGTTTAACGCAATCAAGATAATGACGGGTTGAACTTGACTAGGACCTTTTGATTTGTTGATTATTCGTCAAGGTCACTTGGGTCCTAGGGGTAAAAACAAACATCGGGAGTTTCAAAAGAACTGAAACTTGCCAGGCATGCGCATACCTTCTGGAGTGTGGTAACTTGAGTGGATTCCGTCAAGTTATCATGCGATGATAGTTGGATCCCGATTCCCACTGATGAGTTAGTTTACTCCTCGGGTGACCCCGACTAATTCTTCTTTCAGGTTTGGAGGAGAATTTGAGGTACAGTGGGAGGTTTCCAGATTAGATAAAGTGATAACCATTCTGATCTTGGTTAGAGTGCACGCTGAGTGTTTCTTTTCTCTCTCTCTGGCAGCGACCATTGACCCGACCCTGGACTATGACTCAGTGACCAAGTTGACCGAACCTTCTTAACACTGGCTTTTGGATTGTCAGAGTTGCAGACCTCATTGCCACTCCTACTTTTACCCTTTTCTCCAGGACACCCCGTATTACTGCGAATGTCCACTTCCATTGGACAAAACCATCGTATGGTTAGATACGAACTCGAAGGACTTCGAGGATGGTTTCTGGTTCTGGAGAAAACGGATAGGACTATTCAGTTGTCTTTTCTTTTCACCTTCTCTCAGGTTGCGAGTACTCCTTGGTTTAGGAGTAGTACACCTATTACGCAAATTGGATAGTCTTCTTCCAAACCATAGGCTGGAGCCGACCGGTAGGGAATGAAGAAAATCAGTTAGCCTAAAATGGTGTACAGAAGGTATTAAGTTAAGACAAAGCAAGGGATTAGTAAGAGGGCAAAGTAAGTTGCGACTGCTATTCACGACAAAACCAAGTATTTCTTCGCCAACCCTAAATCACCTTTGTATTTCTCCAGGACACTCCGTATCACTACGAAGATCTCATTTTATTGGATAATCCATCGTATGGTTATATACGAACTCGAAAGGAACTTGTTCCAGTTCGGGGATGGATCCTGGTTCAGGAGAAATAGGAATAAAGTACATTCAGGTGTCTTTTATCTTCACCTTCTCTCGCATTGCGAGTGCTCCTAGGATTAGGACAGTACACCCTTTATGCTTTTTGGATAGTCTTCTTCCAAACCATAGGCTGGTGCCAAACGGTAGGGAAGGAAGAAAACCATTTGGCCTAAAGGGGTGTACAGAAGGTAATGACTAAAGACATATAAAGGGATTTGGAAAGGTGGCAAAGAATTATACGGTTACAGTTGTGAATCTGGATAATGGAAGAGGCATTACTAAGAATACCAGGATACCCCAACGAGACATTTCGATGTTTCATTTTCACTGTGTACTGTTAATAGAAAACTGATTTCCCGATTAGACACTTACTCCAGGGTATGTATTTGCCAGGTATGATTCTCACATCTGTATGGTTTTACAGATGATGAGTGGGAGTAAGTTATTGGGAATTGGGCGATCATCCTCATTATATCGGGATTCGTTGTAATCGGTGATATTTGAGGAGATCACCTGGGCTGTTTGCCGGTCGGCAAATATTTGGTTTTGAATATCCGCGGTTATGCACCAATTTCAAATTGATATATCTGTACGTCTATTTTCATAGAGTGAGATATACCTTTTGATATTATGTCGATGACATTTACCTATATCAGTGGATGGTTAGGTAAGGAGCATTAAACAGCGGTGTAATTCTTCTTAACCATAAGTACAGTTTTCAACCTACGACACACAGTGAAAGAGTTGTTAGACTCAGCGGACTTATACAGAGTATTGTATGTTGTCCAGTGTCCATTAGGGCAGAGGGGTTGGTCCTTATACTATATTCTGTTTACTTTTAACTTCTCTAGTTCTTAGACATGTGTTTCGTAGAAACACAGAGTCTAAGTTTTGAGGAGTTATAGGTATTTGAATAGAGTAGAGAACCAGGTGTAGCAAGTATCGGGATTCTTCAAGGTGATCGAAGATGTAGATACTTGTGTATGGTATTCAGTTGATAGTAATGAGAACTTGCTTCTCTTTCAGGTTACTCATAATTGGAAGCATTCCTAAGTTGGGTAACGCTGATCGGCCTCCTTCCATTTAGTTGACATGCACTGGAGACAGCTGCATGATTTGAATCTGGTTCAATTAAATCAGTGCCTCTGGTTCTATATTGGATATAGAACAGTTCATATCTTAACGATGTTAAGGTACGGGGAGTTGTCCGGCTTATGCTTAAAACCAGACTCCGGATAACTCAAGGCACGTTTCTGTAATGGCTGTTTGTGGGTTGACCCAGGCTATGACGAGGGTTGACTTTCTACCATCTGGCAGATCAATAGAAATATTGTTCTAGACTCGCCACAGTTTTATTAAAAATGGATTTTTTCAAAAAACAGCAGTGGGAGTATGGTAGAACTGGAAGTGATTCCAGAACCGCAAACGATTACTGAAGATTTAATGAGGAACCTAAAGATTCAATCTGATTTGACATTCCATTGGCCACTCCGCAGATATGGTGGGTAACTTCAGGCACCCGAGAGGTACTACGGTAGCCTCAAGGACGGTGACAGGGAAGTTCTTGTTTACCCACACTTGCCATTGTTGTTGTTCCAGGCTGCGAAACCCGGTGGGAGGATGAGTATAGCGTCGTTCTAAACTAGCTTTAGAAGTGCACGTCTATATGACTCTGCCAGAGAGTTGTCGTAGTCAGTGGGAGCAGCGGAAGCATTGGTGGACATCAGGCTTATGTCTATTTATAGACTAAAGCAGATGTAGCGGAGATAGATCATCTATTTCTGATGTGACAGTCATAGGTTTGACGTCATCAGAATAGGGGATGGATCTGTTGAGAAGGTAGTAGGAAGTGATATTCCTATACTACGATCGGTTATACTTTGGTCGTCACACAGTGTTTTCTCCACATAGGACTTGGATATTATATCAGACATACTGATTACTAGATCTATGGTTTTAGATCTAGATTTGGGTGGTTTCCCAATCAGGGTATTTTGACAGCATTCTATGAGTATTTAGAATGGACGACTCCTGGCACGGTAGTGTACCTGCAGGTGATGGAGTCACCCTCTCTAAAGGTGTCTTACAGACTAAAAAGGAGAGGGATACTCATGATTGGCAGATTACTTGCTTAGGCAATTGAGTCAATCATGAGATGTCAAGTACCACACCAGATGTTGTTCTTGCACTAGATGCAATAAGTTGATATTGATCCAATCCTGGAGGAACAGTCGGAAGCAGTTTTAGAACATAAGTGAATGTTCTAGGGATATGATAACGGCTGCCTCCTTTAGGAGACGGTTATCACTCCAGGCTTCCAAGGTGACATGGAGGACAAGGAGGTTGTCAGAGTTATAGTTTTCCCTCTGACGAGGGGCGGTATTTTGGACAGGTGATCCAAGGCAATATCGAGGGAGGCTTGGCGCAGGATACTGATTAAGTTCAGTTGACGATACAGTCTAAGAAGTTTGGATTTGGAGTTCATTTATGAACTAGGTCCCATCAGACATCCAGACATTCCAAGACAGGTATTGCTCATTTCGGGAGATGGTTTTCTCCGCGAACTTGAGATATAGAGAGACATAGAAAGAAACAACTTAGCGGATCCACTCACTGAGGCTTTTCCTCGAACGCAATAGTTTCGCAAACAGGTTTTGTGCGACTGACTAGTAGAGGAGTTGGGTGTTCGGTGTCACACGGGCTGTGAGCATGCGGCATCGCAATAATTAGCCTTGAGTGCAAGTGGGAGATTGTTGGAGATAGTGCCCTCAGAGTCAATTATTGGATCACAAGCACGTGATTGCAATGATTGAGGGAGGACCTATCCCGGTAGGACAGTCTTACTCGAGATGATAGTATGCTATCTGGTTTATCTTTATCATCGTGTACTGCTTTAGGTGACCTGACATGTCGCTATTACACGTTGATAGAGCCCCTAGGATTCTTGCTTGACGACCAGCAGTATGATGGCGATCATATACGTGGGAGCTGGGGTCTATAAGCACATCCTTAAAAGGTCCCTAGTCGTGGGAGTTTCGAGACTGGGCATCGATACTCCATTAGTAGACTAGTGTATACAGTCGAGACCCCGACGAGGGGCGGTGGCCGGTCTCACAAGCCACTGGTGTCAGTTGGTTCACCTAAGATGTATACAGGTGCTCATTGGGTTATGAGTACACCGGACAGGACTCGTCGGGAACCTGCCAGTTGGTCTTATACCTGACATCAGATAGCAGTTCCCTGGTGACATGTGTACAGGTTAGTTCATCGACCTGAGATCGTCATTTGTCTCGTGTGAGTTCCTACTGTGCTTTGATTACTACCCTACCACGGCTCAAAGGAGTCGTGCAAACAGGTTTTAGTTGGGTACAGTCCCGAGCCACATGGAGGCAGTGAGCGGATCTTCAGGGGTTCGTCTCTCCCGGTATTGGGGGTGAGGTCGCGCTGTGTCTAGGAGAGCCATTACGCAAAGCCCTCGGCCGAGGCAGGAGATTTGCTGGTAGGTATTCCAGTAGTATCTCAGGGCGTTCTGGGCTACACTCCGACACGACTTGTACCGCTTTTGGGGGTCTGACTTTTACCAACCCCCTAGGCCTGACATGCGATACTCATAGACGAACGGACCGGACTGTACGGATATTGTCACTGACAGGCTCAGTTGGGTGTCGGGGTGAGCTTCCTCATCGACGTCCCTTTTGGTCAATAGCTGGTGGCCCGTCACGTATTGTCTTATACCTCTGACGTGCCAGTGGTTAAATCCACAGCCATAGTATTGACGAGTCTTTAGAGTCCACCACACTTACAGTTACTCAAGCTTTCGGGCGAAACGCTGTAGAGGCCGTATGGAGATATGGCAGGGTCCGATCAGATACGTGCGGTATTGCACGATCAGGATCGGACAGTTTTGTACTAGTGGCCGTATGGATATATATGGCAGGGTTCGATCAGATACGTGCGGTATTGCACGGATCAGGATCGAACGGTTTTTTACTAGCCGGCTTTGGTTTAAGCCGGTACTAGTTTAGTACAGTGTAGATTTTGTCTCATTGCATTTGTATCCGGACGGAATACAGATGCGGGTGTGTATGCACAGTATTGGGGTTTTCCTGTAATTTATTACGGGACCAGTTTTCTGGAGTTGCCAGTTTGCATTCCGTTCCGGCCGGTTTTCCTTTGTTCTTTCCCGGCCGGACCTTTCCGATGGAGGGGGTAATTTGCAGTTTTGCAAATTACTTTTGTGGAGGGGGTTTCTTGCAAAAGTATTGATTATGATAGCTTTCATTTCTTTTGCTCCATGCTTTTGAATTGAGAGATTTGAAAGGTTATGGAGTGAATAGGAGAATAAGCATGGTTGATGTTTTCTTGTCTAGGATGTGGTCACCTCTTGTTCTCTCCTACACTCACCTCCCTTCTTGCTTCATATATTGTTTTTCCTCCACCTTCATTCTCACTAAGAAAAAAGAAAGAACACTTGAGAGAAAGAAAAAGAATGAGAGAGTTCATCTTTGTTTTGTGAGGAATTCTTCATCTCCTTGTTTTGTGAGGAATTCTTCATCTCCTTCTTCTTCTTGTTTTGGAAAAATGAAAGCACCATTTTTCCTAACCCCATTCCTCCATCATGGCAACCACAAACCCCAAATGAGACTAGCATGATCTACTACACATTCTACAGCATATCTTGGGCATGTCGAGTTGCCGGCTTCATGCTCGAGTTGCCTCGGTATTGAGGCGGGAGCCCGTAAAAGACGCAGGCGATGTGGTGCCCTTTCCGGCGAGGAGGCGACCATATGGAGACTACACTTTCTGCGGGAGATCGGGACGATGACGAGAAGACCGGAGGACTCGGATCACTCGGTATACTTCTCACCCCATCTCTACATAGCTAGTATAGGTTAATGGTTAAAGATCCGCGTTTTCTTTGTCCGCGGTAGCGCCGGTTTCCGAGTAAGGAAAATTTTTGATTCCGCAATTTGGCCTCGAGTAAGACGGCCGGGGCGCTGCCGTGGCGCAACAAGAACATCGTTAAACTACGGAAAAATCCAACAATTGGAAATTTCCCGGCAGGGGAAAAAGTGGGTATTTATATCCGGTCGAACTTTTTAACATATTCTAAGATTATCCGGAAAAGCACACAGACAGAATTAGACAATCCGATCGATACACCGAGTCCCCAATACAACCCAGAAAATGCAACTCTGGAAAAAATTATTAAAATCCCCAGGAAAGCCAGCACAGACAACTAAGAATTACTGTGCAAAATTGGATGCACAAAACGACAAAATGGCCGCGGAACCGCCGCATGAGCATGCTCATGCCGCGGATCCGCGGCGCCTTTATGGAATCAGGCCCTCGAATTTTACAGTAACCCTTAGATCTTCCTGCTGATTTTTCTGAATATTTTTAATCTACAAAAATCCACATTTTACAGAATTGTCCAGAGAGCATTTTCAAGTCGGGGTTTTGGGTCGATCGGACTTCTAATTCCGTCGGGACTTCGCCTAAGGCTCTAGCTAGGCTCTGATACCAATGAAAGGTTCCTAGGCACCCTAGTGAGGTCTCACAAGTGATCATCCATGCCAATTTCTAAAAAATACGGTGCCGAGAAACCCTAGAACGGATCGTTGGCTAGAAGTATAGGCGAAGCAAGTAAGTAAACGGAAATATAGCTAAAGGGAAGGGGCTACAACATTTGTAGATCCGGTCCTCCACCTCCTAGGCTCCGTGATGAAGTCCTCTCTGCTGTCCAAATCGAACCATGGCTCTAGCGTCGGCTTCATCGGAGAAAAAGCGGGCTAGGTCATCGACGACGATGCCGAAGATGATCTACGTCGAGGCATCGCTAGATCAAGCTCCAACTTCACCAAGTCAAGAAAACTTGTGAAGGAAACACCCTATACTACTTGGCAAGAGGTAGAGGGTGAAGAAATAGGAAGTGGGTAGACTTTAGATTTGGATTTCTCACACTTTTTCATCAATCACCATTGATGTAGTAAGCTTTCTTCATGGAAGAAGAAGATGAAGAAGAAGAAGAAGATATGATAAGTCTTAAAGAAAAATGAAAAAGAATTAATTCTTATCATCTTCTAACCTTAGTTAAGTGTAGAGAATGAATTAGGGTAAGTTTAAATGGTTAGGGTTAAGTATAAGACAAAAATGGAGACTAAGTCAAAACTTCATGAATGTTCAACTAAAAACAAAACAAGTAACCATTCATTTATCCTTTTCATTTTCCAAAATGAATAAATGAATAAGTAATTAAGTAAACAAAACCCTAATCATTAACTTAACCATAGTTTAATTCTTTACACTTAACCAAATAAGCATGTATCATCAAATATGATACAATCATGTGCACAAAAGTACATCACATATACAACTTGCATAATTCAAGTGAGAAAATCCTTTTAAAGTGAACCAATACTAGTTAATGCAAAGTAATATATCAAATATATATAATTATGCATTAAATCATTAAATCAACACTTGATTCAATGATCCGGTCATGTCGCATATAACCGACTAGTATTCAATGTATCGGCTTCTCGAATCAATCCTTGATTCGATAACCAGGTTATATCGCATATAACCAATCGATACATTCGTCGCGAGAATGGAATACGGTATCACATAAACGAATTATTCTCGGTCCCGCACATATCTCATATGCGCTCCTATTTCGTTTCGCTTGAGCCAGAAAACCTCTGTGTAGGACTCTGAAGACTCGTCAATACGCCAGTAGCAGATGATGATCATATCAAACACCCACAAGCCGCAAGCGGTCTGCTAAACGTAACGGCCACCCGGGTATTGAGCGATCAGAAGATCGACGAACAAGCCCGCTCACACTCCTGTGAATCCAACCAGTAACACTTACCGTACAGTCCGGTCCTGTTCGTCTGATATGTCGCATATCTCGCCTAGGGGTGGTAAAACGTCAGACCCCAATAGCTCGATAAGTCATGCCGACGTAAGGTCCATAACTTTCGTGAAACTACTGATAACTCTTACCAGTATATCACAGCAACCCTGGCCAGGGATTTCCTGTTATGGCCAGTCGTGCATTGCGCAACATCAACCCCCAATACCGGGAGAGACGAATCCCCTCCTATCGCTCATTGCCTCCATGTGAATCGGGACTGTACCCAAAAACCACCTGTTTGCACAACTCAGTAGAGCCGTGGTAGGGTGGAAATCAAAGCACAGTGGGAGACACACAAGACTCTATGACGATCTCGGGTCAACAGACTAAGCTGTACCAGTGTCACCAGAGAACTGCCATCTGACGTGAGGTATAATACCATCTGGGAGTTCTCGGCGAGTCCGTTCAGTGTACCCAGTCTCCACTGAGCACCCGTATACCATCTCTGATGTCAAACACCAATGGATATGGGATCATCCATCGCCCATCGCATGGGTCGAGAAGATATACGCTAGTCTACTCTGGAATATCGATGCCCCGTCTCGATATTCCCTCGACTAGGAATATTGAAGGATGTACTCATGGACTACCCAGGCCCCACTAGTATGATCTGCATCATAGTCCTGGAAGTCGAGTACACATCCTAAGGGATTTATCAACATGTAATCAGAGAGACAAAAAGTATACATGTTAAAATAAAGAGCAACCAGATAGCGTACTATCATGTCGAGCAAGAAAGTCCTACCTATGTATGTCCCAGCATCCACTACAATATACATCCAATGTACAGTAATGGCCTCTAGGGCATACATATAACTAACACCCCGGAGGCAGTTACCACTTTTGTGACGCCTCACATGATCCCACGTGACCCTACTAAAAGTGCTTAACACTTATGTAGAAAAGGGAGTGAGCATAAAGGCAGTGCTCACATTTTGAGAGCACCTCACGTGTTTGCACGTGATCATTAATGAACTAAGCGCTCAACACCCAAATACAGCGCTTACATTTGGAGAATACCTCACGGGTCCACACGTGACCATTTAATGAAACAATCGCTCAGCACTCATATGGAAAAGAAATATGTCCAAAAGCAGCGCTCACATTTTGAAGGCGGCTCACGTGTTCACACGTGAGTACCACAGGGAGATAAGTGTTTAACACTCCATATAAAAGAATATAAGTAAAACAAAAAGAATAAAAGGAGTCAAAACCCATTTCAATCCTCAGCATTGCTGATGCAGAGAGGGGACCAAGCCTAAATAAATAATCATGTGGGAAGAGCCCAAGGTTGGTCAACCCCCAAAATCGACCGAGCCCATAGGACTTCTTCCAAATTGGACTTAGTCCCAAACAAGATCATCAAATCATTGATGAACATTCTCTAGTTCAAGGGTACATCTCTTCTTACCTCTTATACATGTCGTTGTAATTCTTCAACGTCTTCAGAGAGATGGAGGGTTCCAATAACCAATAACTTTTGGTGCATCCCCAAACTGTTAAACCAAAACCTTACAGACTATGATGTCTTTAAACTCTACAGACTATGATGTCGTTAAACCCTACAGACTATGATTTCTTTAAACCATAGAGACTATGATGTCTTTAAACCCTACAGACTATGATGTCTTTAAACCCTATAGACTATGATGTCTTTAAACCCAGACTATGATGTCTTTAAACCCTACAAACTATGATATCTTTAAACCCTACAGACTATGATGTCTTTAAACCCAATGGACCACAATGTCCCTAAACTAAATTCTATAGACTATGATGTCCTTAAACTTATATGGACTATGACGTCCTTAAACCCAATGGACCGTAACGTCCCTAAACTAAAACGATAGAGCCTAAATGCTCTGTCATCGGATCTAAGTGATCCTGAAACCCTGTTGAGTAGATCTTAGTCTAAAATTAGACTAACGTATTCTCAACAAACATTTAAGTTGATCTTAATCTCAAATGAGATTAACGATCCTTAAATCAAACAAACCGAAATCTAAGAAAATACAGATTTGGACTAATCCCCGCCCTACGGGCGACAACATAAATTAGTCTTTGTATATAATCCACGGGCAACCAAAAATAAAGCAATCACACACGACACAAAGTGAACATCAGGAGAAGGAGAAAGTGGTTATCGCTATGCGGTAACATAATTAACTGCAGGGGCTTGCGCCTGCAGGGAAGAGCATCCCCAGAATCAAAAACCCCTCGCAAATGAGGGGGAATCTGACGAAGTCTGCTACATTGGCCGCATCCATCTAAACCTCCGATATACGGTGCCATAAATCAACTAGGTATTTTCAGAGAGGTGGATGGATAAAACCAAATAGCATCTGCCCCAAAATTCATGCAAGACGACCTACGCGGTTTCGTCCCCGTTTTCGGCGGTAAACAAGGGTGCTAAAAGAAATCTGCATGAGCGTTCAGCACCTCGCTCGGGATAAAATCACCATCTCCGGGTTCGACTCCCAGTCATCATGGACGCTCGGGTCTGTAATAGTGACGTTACGCTTTATGTTGCTCGTCACTGACATCAAATTTCATGTCATTGACGCCAAGTCTTGCTACAACACTTTGCTCGGCAGGCCTTGGTTACACGAGTATAACATCATCCCTTCTAAACAACATCAGTGTATGAAGTATTTCAAAGATGGTCTCGAGTATACCGTGATGGGGGAACTAAACCCATTCACCATAAATGAAGTCCAAAAGTACGAAGATGCAAAGTATTTCCTACCAGACTTTAAAGACACGGAAAGATGCCATAAACCGGAGAATAAGCAAAAAGCTATCACCACTATTCCGATCTTCGGGAGCGATACCGAGGAGGAGGAAGAGATAGTCTATTGGGGGCCGCCCCAATGCAACAGGCCGGGACCATCTACCCCTATTTTAGTCTTTGGCAGTGACTCTGAAGACGAAGTCAACGCAGTGTTCTCGGTCCGTCCATCAATGCAGGCCTTCACTTGAGATGATCAGAGTTTGCAAATCTCCATGGTTCCGCAACAGCACTACATAGAGCTTAATGCGCTTGAGACATATAATGTGCAAGAGATGCAGACATTTTATGTCCTTCCCAGGCGAAGATGTGAAAAGGCGATCCTATTCTATCGATCTACGGAGACTAAAGTCGAATGAGAAGTCTGGCATGGTGCCGATTTTGCGCTCGACAGGCTCCAACCCATCCGTCTGCTCAAATACTACACGGAAGGATTGAGAAGGTTATTAAGATACCAAGGCATACCTTTCCAATAGACTCCTCGACAAGCTCAGCTCTACAACAGGATTTGGAACAAACCCGGAACTCAGCGAAAATTGCCTAACGGAAAAATGGAAACGATTGGGCTTGGATATATCCAGTCCAAGAAACGGGAGCAATTCCATAGCTGCCATGTCATAAATGTCCTCGATAAAGAAGGGGGTGTTTTTTTAAAAGACGCTGACGCTGAACCAGAACGAGGTCCTGTCATAAAAATGATGAGTCCGTCGTTTGAAGAGCAAATGGACAAGCTAGTAAAGGAAGCGAGTCAAATGGTTCGAAATGACCACAGCCGCGAAATGGCCATTTACGAGAAAGCCAAGACGGAACGCTTCCTTCAGCAGGCTACAGAGGATGACAATGCCCTCCACCGTCAACCTGCCATGCATTCCCAAGACGAGAAAAAGGCCCGACGCGGAGGCAAAAACAAGTTAAAGAACGGAAAAAACGTTCGACAGCGGCAAAACGGATCCAAAAGGCCACGCGATCGAGAAAAGTTCAGCAGGAATCCGTCTCTTATGAAAAAGATGGGTCGAGCATATTCTTTCCCTCGAGACAAGACAAGGAGAATCTTTGACCTTGTCATACCTGGAGAAAGAGAGAAGAAAACACTCAGCGTATGCTCTTGCAAAATTAGATTGGTTATCTAATATATCTAATCAGGATGTCTCCCACTGTTTTAGTCAAATCTTTCTTCAAACCCTAAAAGAAAAGATTAGCCGGGATTAATTACACCCTACAAGTTCACCAATCTTTCAGCCAGGCCAGTGCTGGTACTTTGAGGAAGGTTCCCCGCGCTTTTGCACGGACCTGATTAAAATAAACCTCGTTTTCCCAGGGGCGTAACCCCATTGACACCTTTCTGGACACCTACTTGATCGGCTAATTATAATGTGTAAAACTCTTCCAGGAGTAACTCTTACTCGCAGCGGGCATCGGGATCCAACTATTTCATAGAAGGAGAAAATACAAGCTTACTTGTTGATCTTCTGATCGCTCAATATCTGGGTGGCTGTTACGTTTAGCTGACCGCTTACAGCTTGTGGGTGTTTGATATGATCATCATCTACTGCCAGCGTATTGACGATTCTTTAGAGTCCTACACAGAGGTTTCATGACTCAGGAAAAACGGAGTAGGAGCACATATATGATATGTGCAGGACCGAGAACAATACGTGTATGTGATACCGTATTAGATTCTCGCGATATGAGATATCGGCCAGGTATATGTGATATAGCCGGGTCATTGGATCAAGTGTTGATTCGATGAACTGATACAGATTATATTAGTCGGTTATTTGTGAAATAGCCGGATTATCGGATCAAGTGTTGATTCGATAATTTAATGTATAATTATATATTTGATATATTAAATTACATTAACAAATATAAGCTCACTAAAAGATTCTTTTTCTCACTCGGGTAATACATTGATATATATGCGATATATGTTAATTGTATTATTTTATTTTGTTACAATAAATATTATATATGTGATATATAATATTGTAACATGTTAGTGTTATTAATGCAACATGCTTAGTGGAGATTAAACATGATTAAGATTTGATTTGGGTTAATTTTTCTAGAAGCTTCTAGAAGCTTTTTGTTTTGTTTTTACAAAGATATTTTCTAAAGATATTTTGTTATGATATTTGTTAACCCAACCCAACCCTTCACCATGGTTCATTCTCTACATGGGTTATGTTATCATACTTAACGCATGGTTGCATTTCTAACCACACAATGGATTCATTATTCATCACAAAAAGAATGGTTCTTCTTCTTCTTCTTCCTTCTTCTTTCATGAAAAAGCTTTCTAGCTTTTTCTTTGGTGATGAAAATGAGTGAGATTAAGAAAATAAAAGAGAGCATAAATTCTACTTCATCATCCTAATCTATCCTAGCCATTTAGATTAGGGTGTTCACTTCATTAGTGAGTGAGAGCTTGAGTTAAAGTTTTTTCAAGATAGATCATCTTAGTTATCGAAAATCGGAAGCAAGCTTGCATCATTATCTTCGTGGAGCCTCTCTAGAGTCCAGGTACTCGATGATCGCAGCGAAGTGACCACAACACGGAGCTTATGAAGTGAAGGACCAGACTACAAAGGTTGTAATCCTTTTCACTTAGTGTTAAAGTGTTTAACATGCTTTGTTTCGCATAATCTCTAGTTTAAAGATCTTTATTAGGGTTGTTCGACAAGTCTAAATTTTAAATCGGGCATGGTTGATACCTTATAGATCCTTGTGTGAGTGCCTAGGAACCCTACAGTGGTATCAGAGCCTAGCTAGAGCTTTAGGCAAAGTCTAGACGAAATTTAAAGTCCGATCGAACCCCGAAACCCCGGCCATTACCCCTTCTCTGGAAATTTTTCAAAAAGTTGATTTTTTAATATTAAAAATACTCAGAATTATATGCAGGGAAATATAGGAATTACTGTGAAGTACGGACCACCAAATCCCTCAGGTGACCGCGGAACCGCGGCCAAACCACGTGGCCAAACTACGCGTTTGGCGGCGGTTCCACGGCCAATAATTGGAGTTGGGGCCCACTACTTCAGGAATATATTCTTGGGTCCTTTTTGATAGTTCTGGGAATTTTAAATTCTACTCAAGTGTTGAGTTTTCTGGAGATGTTTTGTATTCGTTGATTCGATCGGAAAGTTTAACTTCGTTTAACTTTTTCCGGATAATTTTAGAACGTATTAAAAAGTTCGACCGGATATCAATAACTCACTTTTTCCCCTGCCGGAAAATTTCCAAGTGTTGGATTTTTTCGTAGTTTAAGAACGTTCTAAGTCGTGCAAGTAACGCGGTGGACCCTCTAGAAGACAACAAACCTTAACTCGATTATGTGACCGTCTAAACCGCCTCTAAACCTTAGGGTTTGTGGCAGTACGGTGTTGCCACATGTGAGGCGTTGGCTTGACCATTCTACGGCTGGACCATTGGTACAGTGGCATGTGATGGATGTTTTTAAACTAATTTCAAATATTGAGAACTATTTGGGAAAACTTGGGTGTTTGTTCATTCGATCGGAAAGTTTAACATTGTCTATTTATCTGGAATGTGATACAATATTTGGAATCCACAAGTAGTTATGAGATAACTAATTTGAATGATGTAAATCTAGCAGTTCAGTCTCAGATGATCGGTTGCCACGGAATTTTGATGTGATCAAAAGTCCGTTGCAATCACGTAGCGTATGCGGATACTCGCCGGGTAAACTTAATAGACAGCCACGCCCCATAGCCCCGACCAAGTGACTGTAGGAGAACCCTATCGCCAAAAGCATCTATTCGGGTGCTCACGGCAGCGGTGTTCCGCCTTAGTGCACTTCGTCGACGGCATCGGGGGTGCGGCCGTCTACTAAAGTTTGCGACGAGCATTCGATCAAAATATCGAGAATGTTGTTGAATTGCCCTACTAGATATTGAAAAGTGTTTTCGATATAGAGACTAAAATGCGGGGTTTATAATTGTTAGGCATGTGATGTCTATGGAATTCATTTGGTTAGGCATGCGATGTTAGTTATATGTATGCCCTAGAGGCCATTACTGTACATAGGATGTATATTGTAGTGGATGCTGGGACATATATAGGGAGGACTTTCTTGCTCGACATGATAGTATGCTATCTGGTTACACTTTACCTTAACGTGTATGCTGATTGTCTCTCTGTTACATGTTGGTAAAGCCCTTAGGATCTGTACTTGACTACCTGGACTATGATGCGGATCATACTAGTGGGGACATGGTAGTCCATAAGTACATCCTTCAAGGTCCCTAGTCGTAGGTGTATCGAGACGGGGCATCGATAATACCAGAGTAGACTAGCGTGTACCTTCTCGACCCATACAGATGGGCGATGGATGATCCCATATCCATCGGTGTTTGACATCAGAGGAGATATATGGGTGCTCAGTAGAGACTGGGTATACTGGACGGACTCGCCGAGAACTCCCAGATGGTATTATACCTCACGTCAGATGGCAGTTCTCTGGTGACACTGGTACAGAGTAGTCTGTTGACCCGAGATCGTCATAGAGTCTTGTGTGGTTCCCACTGTGCTTTGATTTCCATCTTACCACGTCCAAGAGGGCGTGCAAAACGGTGGTTTTTGGGTACAGTCCCGAGTCACATGGAGGCAATGAGCGATAGGAGGGGATTTGTCTCTCCCGGTATAGGGAGTTGATGTTGCGCTGTGTTCGATTGGCTATAACAGGAAATCCCTGGCCAGGGTTGCTGAGATTTACTGGTAAGTGTTACCAGTAGTTTCTCGAACAGTTATAGACCTCATATCGACACGACTTATTGAGCTATTGGGGTCTGACGTTTACCACCCCTAGGCGAGATATGCGACATATTAGACGATCAGACCGGACTGTACGGTAGTGTTACTGGTCGGATTCACTGGAGTGTGAGCGGGCTTGCTCGTCGATCTTCAGATCGCTCAATACCCGGGTGGCCGTTACGTTTAGCAGACCGCTTGCGGCTTGTGGATGCTTGATATGATCATCATCTGCTGCCGGCGTATTGACGAGTCTTTAGAGTCCTACACAGAGGTTTCCTGGCTCAAGCGAAACGAAATAGGAGCGCATATGAGATATGTGCGGGACCGAGAATAATGCGTGTATGTGATACCGTATTCTATTCTCGCGATAAATATATCGAATGGTTGTATGCGATATAACCTAGTTATCGATTCAAGCGTTGATTCGATAAGCCGATATATTGTATACTAGTCGGTTGTGTGCGACATAACCGGGTCATTGAATCAAGTGTTTATTTAATGATTTAATGCATATTTATATATTTGATATATTACTTTGCATCAACTAGTATCGGTTTACTTAAGATGGATTTTCTCACTCGGATGGGCGCATTGTATATGCGATATACTTTTGTACACTTGATTGTATCATGTTTGATGATACAAGTCTTGCTAGGGTTCAAGTGTAAAGATTAAACCTTGGTTAATGAAATGGTTAGGGTTTATTATTTCTTATTCATTTATCTTATTTAATTATCCTTTTTATTTTTGATAAATGAATAAAAGAAAAGAGAAAAGAATGGTGGCTAATTTTGTTCTTTAGTTGAAGCTTCATGAAGCTTTGTTCAAGTCAACCATTCTTATCTCATCCTTAACCCTAACCATTCCTACTAACCATGATTCATTCTCTACACTTGACTCTAGTTAAAATTATGATAAGAATTCATTTTCTTTTCTTATTCTTTTAACTTATCATAAGCTTTCTTCTTCTTCTTCCTTGACTTCAAGAAGAAAAGCTTCACCTCCATCAATGGTGATTGATGTTTTTGAGTGAGAAATCCAATTCTAAAGTTAACCCACTTCCTATTTCTTCATCCTCTACCTCTTGCCAAGTAGTAGAGTGTGTTTTCTTCACAAGTTTCATGACTTGGTGAAGTGAGAGCTTGATCTTGCGATGCTTCGACGTAGATCATCTTCGGCATGGACATCGACGACCTAGCTTGCCCATTCTCCGACGAAGCCGACTCTAGAGCCCGGATTTGATTTGGACAGCGGAGACGACCTCATTGCGGAGCCGTGGAGGTGGAGGACCGGATCTACAAAGGTTGTATTTCCGTTTTCTCATTAGTTAAGTGTTAACTAGTTCTTTTTCGCCTAGACATCTAGTTATTGATCCGTAGTTTAGGGTTTGTAGGCACCATAATTTTTGAAACTGCCATGGTTGATGGCTTGGGAGACCTCACTAGCGTGCCTAGGAACCCTACAGTGGTATCAGAGCCTAGCTAGAGCCTTAGGCGAAGCGTAGACGGAGTTTGAAGTCCGATCGAACCGAAATCCGATTTCCAAATTGCTCTCTGTACTTTTTTGTAAAATGTGGATTTTTGCAAATTAAAAATATGCAGAAAAATAAGCAGGTAAATATAAGAATTATGATGCAAAAATTACCTAATGATCTTTCTAAAGTGCGGTGGAACCGCGGCATTAGCGTGCTAATGCGGCCCTTCCGCGGCCCTTTTGTCTTATCTGCCATTGAATTTTGCACAGTAACTCCTATTTTTCAGTGCTGGTTTTCCTGGGAATTTTTAATATGCAGTGAACAGTTGAGCATTTTTGGTTGTATTGGGAATCAAAGATTCGATCGGGGTTTCAAATTTTGTCTGTGTGGCTTTCCGGATAAATTTTAGAATATGTTAAAAAGTTCGACCGGATATAAATACCCAATTTTTCCCCTGTCGGGAAATTTCCAAGTGTTGGATTTTTCCGTAGTTTAACGACGTTCTAAGTAGTGCAAGTAACGCGATGGTCCCTCTAGAAGACAACAAACCTTAACTCGATTATGTGACCGTCTTGAACTGCCCTTTGAACCTTCGGGTTTGGGGCAGTACGGCGTGCCACATGTGAGGCGTTGGCTTGACCCTTCTACGGCTGGACCGTTAGTACTGAGGCACGAACTGAATGTTGTTAGACTTGTTTCATGTGTTGATCTGTATCGGGAAAACTTGGGTGTTCGATTGTTCGATCGGAAAATTTAACATTTTCTGTTTATCTGGAATGTGATACAATAATTGGAATTCACAAATAGTTATGAGATAACTGAATGAATGTTATAAACATAGCAGTTTAGTCTCACTTGATCGGTTGCCACGGAATTTTGATGTGATCAAAAGTCCGTCGCAATCACGTAGCGTACGCGGATACTCGCCGGATAAACTTAATAGACATCTTCACTCCATAGCCCCGACCAAGTGACTGTAGGAGAACCCCGTCGCCGAAAGCATCCGTTCGGGTGCTCCCGGTAACGGTGTTCCGCCTTGGTGCACTTCGTCGACGGTATCGGGGGTGCGACTGTCTACTGAAGTTTGCGACGAGTATTCGATCAGGATGTCGGGAATCTTGTTGAATTACCCGACTTGATATTGAAAAGAGTTTTCGATAATGAGACTAAAATGCGGGGTTTATAATTGTTAGGCATGTGATGTCTAAGTAATTCATTTGGTCAGGCATGCGATGTCTGAGGTGGTTGCGGATTCCAACTGTTGTAGTTTTACACTTTCTTTTCTGTGACCGTAAGTGTAATATGTGATATCGCCGGTTTCGTTGCTATATGTCAACGACAATTGGGATGCGCATGTTTACTTACGTTGATGACATGTGATGTTATGTGTTGCTGGATATGTTTTATTGGATCGTCGTGTTTGAATAGCCGGGGGTTTTTATGTGAGATGAGTGTTTTTCATTTTCATTCATGTAAAAACTTGTATGTAATATTCTTTTATTGGGGCGCTTCCAGGTTGCGGGAGTTGTCACCTGTTGTATATTATTTACTTTTCCGCACTAGGATAGACCCAAGGAGGGGAGCACAAGTAACCGGGTTCTGGAGTCCAGTGGGAGACCAACTCGAGGAGTCGAGTCCGGGTCTCCTAACTCTAGAATTGGCAGGGTTACTTGCCGCTCTCGTAGGGGTCTAGGGGTGTGGGTTTGGCTATTCATCACGACCGAGGAATCCGTGTTTTATACTGGCTCGTATTGAAAACACGGACGTCCTAGTATATCCAATATTTCATATGTTTCTTCTGCTGCGATATCTGTGATGTTCTATGATAGATACAGTATATAGTATATATGATATATTATATAGGCGTTACTTATGTTTTACACCCGCGCTAGCCCTACCCCGCTCTGCCGTTAGTTACCTAACCTAACGGTGCACGAGGGGACATCGAGGCGAATGCGGATGGCATAAGTGTACGTCGTATTTATCTGTGATGTTTAGGTACATAATAGATGGGACTTCATTAATGTGATTAATGAAATAAAAGAAACCTAAGATGTTGTAGAATCGAATTTCAAAATAAAACAGATTGCTACAGTTGTTGCTTTGCACAGCGGTATATGCGATATATCCTGCACCTTATTCGATGAGGAAAGGACCGAGATCCCTTCACCGGGAGTGACTCCTTTAACAATAACTGGCTGATGCTACACACTCGGTTTGTCTTTTGATTGCTTTTAAGAGTTTTTGCTTTGCACAGTGATATATACGATATATCCCGCACCTCATTCGACGAAGAAAGGACCGACGATCCCTTCACCGGGAGTGAATCCTTTAGCAAAACTAGAAAAGCCTCAAAAACACTCCATTTCAAAATTCATTCGATCCTACAACGATATCAAGTTCATTACGCAATAGGTTTTCAGAAAAACCTGTCGTAGCCCTCCGTCATTTCAGATAAGTAGTAGTTAGTATTCGTGCTGCGTTTGTTGGCCTTTGTCAAGGCGCAGTGTGCGGTAGCTAACTGGTGCTTATCTGCTTATGCATATGATGCAGATTGGATTAGGGTAGTCGTGCGACCTTGTTGGCCTTTGTCAAGGGCCGTGCGGGTGGGTTTATTTCGATCAAGAAATGACGGGTTGAACTTGACTAGCATCCTATGGTTTGTTGGCCTTTGTCAGGGTCATAGGAGGTTAGGGGCAAAATATTATCGGGAATTTCAAGTGTTGAAATTTGCAATGAGATTGCATACCTTCTATGAGATAGTTGGATCCCGATACCCGCTGCGAGTAAGAGTTACTCCTGGGAGAGTTTTATACATTACAATTAGCCGATCAAGTAGGTGTCTAGAAAGGTGTTAACGAGGTTACGCCTCTGGGAAAACGAGGTTTACATTAATTAGGTTCGTGCGAAAGCACGGGGGACCTCCCTCAAAGTACCGACACTGGCCTGGCTGAAAGATTGGCGAACTTGTAGTGTGTAATTAATCCCGGCTAGTCTTTCCTTTTAGGGTTTGAAGGAAGATTTGATAAAAAGCAGTGGGAGCCATCCTGATTAGATAAAATAATAACCAATCTATTCTTGCAAGAGCGCACGCTGAGTGTTTTCTTCTCTCTCTCTCCAGGTAGCGACCATATCACGCCTTAATCAAGATAATAATACGGAATATTGACCGAACCCGCTTGTTATACTGAGCTGGGGAACGTTGGTCCCGCTCCAACTTATAATTGTTATAAGACAGAGCAGGAAATTGGGGATTACCAGAATTCCCGTGCCGCCCAAACGAAGAGAGTGCATGCTGATGCATCATCTTCGGGTGTGTTCATTATACAGAACTGTTTCTCAGTATTCTTTACGTCCTGGGTATGTGATACCAGATCAGGATCCCAGATATGTAATCTGTTACATAGGGCTACAGAAAGGTAGAGAACTGAGAATGGGTGATAAGTTTCATGAGGCAGAAAACGGGGCAAGTGTTGCAGCCAAGTTTGTTGGTCATTGTCACCCTGTATTACAAATACATTGATTCTGAACGAATGTTATTAGATACCGAACCTGATATACAAAATCATATCTGTCTCTTTATTAGTAAAGAAACGATAAAATTTTGTATTGTTGGATAATGTTTTGAACATTTCCTATATCAAAAGTTGATCGGTTCAGGCACGTTATCTAAAAGCATTGATGTTCTAAATCAAACTACAGTTATTAGTATACGGAACACACACAAGAGGAAGAGTTCAGAAATGAACGAATCCTTCTTGAGGCATTGTAGACTAGGTCATATCAATGTAACCCGACTGGCTAGAGTTACATATAGATGTATATTTAAATCAGTTTGAATTTACATCTTGTGAAACTCGCCAGTCATGTCACAAAGATAATATGACCATAGCTCCGTTTATTGTAAACAGAGAAAGAGTTATTGAACTCTTGGGATGATACATGTTGATGTATGTAAGGTCCCCTGTCTACACATGCCAAGACTGGTTCTTTATACTTCATTACGTTCTCTGATGATCTTTCGAGTTTCAGACCTATGTTCCTGTTGAAACACAAGTCCGAACCTTTTGAGATATTCACAGAATATAAGTTAGAAGTAGAGAACCAAAATACGGGTATAAGTATTATGTCCTTTGATGAGATTAAGGAGGAGAATACTTGAGCACGGAAATCCTGGATTACTCTAAAGGAGAATGAGATTCTCTCTCAGCATTACTCCTCCGTATACACCATAGCACGATGGTATATCGGGGCGGAGCAATCGCACCCTATTTGATATGGTGTGCTCTATGATGAGTAATACTGAGTTACCCGTTTCCTTTTTGGGAGTTATGCGCTTGAGAAGCTGCATACCTATTGAATAGGGTTCGAATCAAATCAGTTGCCTACCACTTCATATGTGATATGGAAAGGGAAGAGCCCATATCTTAAGCTAGTTAAGATTTGGGGTTGTCCGGCCTATGTCTAAAAGCAAAATACTGAACAAGCTCAAGGCAAGATCTGTTATGTACAACTGGAAAGGTTCCAGCTATGCAAACTACAGCAGATGATTTGGTAGAACCGAAGGATTCAATAGAAACCAACGAACCTCAGCCTCTCCGCCGATCTAGTAGGGTTCCTCACCCACCTGAGAGATACTTCGGTTTCTCTATGACAGTGGGAGCGAGGATTGCATCATGAGATGATGACCCAACTAGTTTCGAGCTGGCCATCAGGAGTGAGACTCTGTGAGAATGGCTGGATGTTTAGCAATCTGAGATGGAATCCTTATGCACCAACAAAGTATGGACTTTGGTTGCTATATCTGAAGGGTTAAATCCCCATCAGGAGCAAGTATATCTTGAGAAGATTACTTGGTGTACATGGAAAAGTTGAGACTTTCAAAGCTAGACTTGTTAAAGCTTTTCGTCATCGACCAGGCGTGGATCATGATGAAACCTTTTCAAGTGACTATGCTTAAGTCCATCCAGATCCTACTTGCCACGGCTACATACCATGACTGCGATATCTGGTGGTTGGGTGTCTTGACTGCTTTTCTAAATGATGATTTAGAAGAGAGCGTCTGTAAGTACACAGCCAGAGGGCTTCATAGACAGTGGGAGCAGCGGAAACGTGTGCAAGATGCTTTATAGGATAAAGCAGACATCGCGGAGTTGGAACATCTGTTTTGATGAAGCGGTCAAAGAGTTTGACATCATCAAAATGGTAGATGAACCTTGTATAAACAAAAAGGTAGTAGGGAGTATGGTGACGATCCTCGTAGAGTACGTGGATGACATACTCTTGATAAGAAAGGAGTTTCTTATGCTACGCTCGATCAATCTCCGCTTATCACAAAGATTCTCCATATAGGATTAAAGTGATACCTACTAAATCCTGGATTTTGGATCTATGAAATAGATCTAAATGGATGTTAGGAAACTCACTAGATGTAGTGAGGTGGTGTCAACGGGGTTTGAAGGAAGATTTAAACGCGGCGAGTAAGTGTTACTCCTGGGAGAGTTTTACACATTACAATTAGCCGATCAAGTAGGTTTCTAGAAAGGTGTCAACGGGGTTACGCCCCTGGGAAAACGAGGTTTACATTAATTAGGTCCGTGCGAAAGCACGAGGAACCCCCCTCAAAGTACCGGCACTGGCCTGGCTAAAAGATTGGCGAACTTGTAGCTTGTAATTAATCCCGGCTAATCTTTCCATTTAGGGTTTGAAGGAAGATTTGACTAAAACAGTGGGAGACATCCTGATTAGATATATTAAATAACCAATCTAATCTTGCAAGGGCATACGCTGAGTGTTTTCTTCTCTCTCTCTCCTGGTAGCGACCATGTCACGCCTTAATCAAGATAATAATACGGATGTATTGACCGAACCCGCTTGTTATACTGAGCTGGGGAACGTTGGTCCCGCTCCAATTTATAAATGTTATAAGACAGAGCAGGAAATAGGGGATTACCAGAATTCTCGTACCGCCCAAACTAAGAAAGTGCATGCTGATGCATCTTCTTCGGGTGTGTTCATTACACAGAACTGTTTCTCAATGTCCTTTATGTCCTGGGTATTTGATACCGGATCAGGATCCCACATATGTAATTTGTTACATGGGCTACAGAAAGGTAGAGAACTGAGAACGGGTGATAAATTTCATGAGATAGAAATGGTGCAAGTGTTGCAGCAAAGTCTGTTGGTAGTTATCACCCTGTATTAGCAAATACATTGATTCTGAACGAATGTTATTAGATACCGAACCTGATATACAACATCATATCAGTCTCTTTATTAATAAAGAAGGATATAATTGTGTATTGTTGGATAATGTTTTGAATATTTCCTATATCAAGAGTTGATCGGTTCAGGCACGTTATCTAAAAGCATTGACGTTCTAAATCAAACTACAGTTTTTAGTATACAGAACACACACAAGAAGAAGAGTTCAGAAATGAACGAGCCCTTCTTAAGGCATTGTAGACTAGGTCATATCAATGCGACCCGACTAGCCAAGTTATATTTAGATGCATATTTAAATTAGTTTGAATTTACATCTTGTGAAACTTGCCGGTCATGTCACAAAGATAAGATGACCATGGCTCTGTTTATTGGAAACAGAGAAAGAGTTAGTGAACTCTTGGGATTGATACATGCTGATATATGATGGTCCCCTGTCTACACATGCCAAGACCGGTTCTTTGTACTTCATTACATTCTCTGATGATCTCTCAAGATTCAGACATATGTTCCAGTTGAAACACAAGTCCGAAGCTTTTGAGATATTCACAGAATATAAGTTAGAAGTAGAGAACCAAAAACGGGTATAAGTATTATGTCCTTTGATGAGATCAGGGAGGAGAATACTTGAGCACGGAATTCCTGGACTATTCTAAAGTAGAATGAGATTCTCTCTCAGTATTACTCCTCTATATACACCACAGCACGTCGGTGTATCGGGGCGGAGCAATCACACCCTATTTGATATGGTGCGCTCTATGATGAGTAATACTGAGTTTCATATTTCCTTTTGGGAGTTATGCACTTGAGAAGCTGCATACCTATTGAATAGGGTTCAAATCAAATCAGTTGCCTACCACTTCATATGTGATATGAAAAGGGAAGAGCCTGTATCTTAAGTTTGTTAAGATTTGGGGTTGTCCGGCCTATGTCTAAAAAGAAAAATCCGGACAAGCTCGAGGCAAAGTCAGATCTGTGGAAGTTTGTTGGATATCCCAAGCATACGCAAGGGAATATCTTCTACCTAACTGAGGAACAAAAGATGTTTTGTTTCTCAACAGTCCACCTTTGTGAAAGGGAATTTCTTGTGGAAAAATTAGTGGTCATGAGGTAGAACTGGAAGGAGTTCCAGCTATATAAACTACAGCAGATGATTTGGTAGAACCAAATGATTCAATAGATTCTAACGAACCTCAGCCTCTCCGCCGATCTAGTAGGGTTCCTCACCCACCTGAGAGATACTTCAGTTTTCTCTATGACAGTGGGAGCGAGGATTGCATCATGAGATGATGACCTAACTAGTTTCGAGCAGGCTATCAAGAGTGGGACTCTATAAGAATGGCTGGATGCTTAGAGATCTGAGATGGAATCCTTATACACCAACAAAGTATGGACTTTGGTTGCTTTATCTGAAGGGTTAAATCCCCATCAGGAGCAAGTATATCTTGAGAAGATTACTTGGTGTACATGGCAAAGTTGAGACTTTCAAATCTATTCTTAAGTCCATCCAGATCCTACTTGCTACTGCTGCATACCATGACTATGATATCTGGTAGTTGGGTGTCATGACTGCTTTTCTGAATGATGTTTTAGAAGAGAGCGTCTATAAGTACACAGCCAGAGGTCTTCGTAGACAGTGGGAGCAGCGGAAAAGTGCGCAAGATGTTTTATGCGATAAAACAGGCATCACGAAGTTGGAACGTCTGTTTTGATGTGGTAGTCAAAGAGTTTGACTTCATCAAAATGGTAGATGAACCTTGTATATACAAGAAGGCAGTAGAGAGTATGGTGGTGATCCTCGTAGAGTACGTGGATGACATACTCTTGATAGGGAAGGAGTTTTCCTATGCTACGCTCGGTCAATCTCCGCTTATCACAAGGATTCTCCATATAGGATCAAAGTGATACCTACTAAATTCTGGGCTTTGGATCTATGAGATAGATCTAATTGGATGTTAGGATACTCACTAGTTGTAGTGAGATGGTATTAATCGATCCTGGGGAGAATCACTGGAAAAGTTCCAGGGTGATAAGGATGACTGAATGTCAGTCACAGGCATTGTCTTTACCCTCAGTGGAGGGACGGTATGTTGGAAGAGTTCCAAGCTAGATACCGTGACATACTAGACGATTAAAGGAAAGATACATCGTTACCAAAGATGCAGTCTAGATATATTTTAGTTCATAAGATGAACTTCGTTCCAACCATTATGTGACAATGGAGTTATGGCTTTGGCCTAAGAACCCCCGTCCCATCAGAAATCCAGATATAATTCTTAGGCAGTGTCGCCTGATCATGGAGATGGTTGATCTCCATGAAGATCGAGGTTAGGAGAGTAGAAAGAGGACAACAGCGCGGATCCACTCACAAAGGCTTTTTTCCCAGTAGAGACTTTTGTGGGATGGTTGAGTATGAGATACTTCAACAACAGCTAATTGTTGGGTATGCGATACCACAACAGATGGCCCTAGTGCAAGTGGGAGATTGTTAGTTATATGTATGCCTTAGAGGCCATTACTGTACATAAGATGTATATTGTAGTGGATTCTTGGAAATATATAGGGAGGACTTTCTTGCTCGACATGATAGTATGCTATCTGGTTGCTCTTTATCTTAACATGTACTTTGATTGTCTCTATGTTACATATTGATAAAGCCCTTAGGTTATGTACTCGACTACTGGGACTATGATGAGATCATACTAGTGGGGCCACGGTAGTCGATGAGTACATCCTATAATTGTTCCTAGTCGAGGGTGTATCGAGACAGGGCATCGATACACCAGAGTACACTAGCGTATACGCATCTTGACCCATATGATGGGCGATGGATGATCACATATCCATCGGTGTTTGACATCAAGGATGGTGTACGGGTGCTCAGTAGAGACTGGGTACACTGGACGGACTCGCCGAGAACTCCCAGATGGTATTATACCTCACGTTAGATGTCAGTTCTCTGGTGACACTAGTACATGTTAGTCTGTAGACCCGAGATCGTCATAGAGTCTTGTGTGATTCCCACTGTGCTTTGAATTTCATCATACCACATCCAAGAGGGCATGCAAAAAGATGGCTTTTGGGTACAGTCCTGAATCACATAGAGGCAATGAGCGATAAGAGGGGATTCGTCTCTCCTGGTATAGGGAGTTGATGTTGCGCTGTATTCGATTGGCTATAACTGGAAATCTCTGGCCAGGGTTGCTGAGATTTACTGATAAGTGTTATCCGTAGTTTCTTGAACTATTATAGACCTCATATCGACATGACTTATCAAGCTACTGGGGTCTGACGTTTACCACCCCTAGGCGAGATATGCGACATATCAGACGAAGAGACCGGACTGTACGCGAGTGTTACTGACTGGATTCATAGGAGGAAGTACAGGCTTGCTTGTTGACCTTTTGATTGCTCAATACCTGGGTGGCTGTTACGTTTAGCTGACCGCTTGCAGCTTGCGGGTGTTTGACATGATCAACACCTACTGCCGGCGTATTGACGATTCTTTAGAGTCCTACACAGAGGTTTCATGACTTAGGCAAAACGGAGTAGGAGCACATATATGATATGTGCGGGACCGAGAACAATACGTGTATGTGATACCGTATTAGATTCTCGCGATATGAGATATCGGCCGGGTATATGTGATATAGCCGGGTCATCGGATCAAGTGTTGATTCGATGAACTGAGACAGATTATATTAGTCGGTTATTTGTGAAATAGCCGGATTATCGGATCAAGTGTTGATTCGATAATTTAATTTATAATTATATATTTGATATATTAAATTACATTAACTAATATAAGCTCACTAAAAGATTCTTTTTCTCACTCGGGTAATACATTGATATATATGTGATATATATTAATTGTATTATTTTATTTTGTTACAATAAATATTGTATATGTGATATATAATATTGTAACATGTTAGGGTTATTAATGCAACATGCTTAGTGGATATTAAACATGATTAAGGTTTGATTTTGGTTAATTTTTCTAGAACCTTTTTGTTTTGTTTTTGCAAAGATATTTTTTAAAGATATTTTGTTATGATATTTGTTAACCCAACCCTGCACCATGGTTCATTCTCTACATGGGTTAAGTTATCATACTTAACCCATGGTTGCATTTCTAACCACACAATGGATTCATTATTCATCACAAAGAGAATGGTTCTTCTTCTTCCTTCTTCTTCCATGAAAAAGCTTTCTAGCTTTATCTTTGGAGATGAAAATGAGTGAGATTAAGAATATAAAATAGAGCATAAATCCTACTTCATCATCCTAATCTATCCTAGCCATTTAGATTAGGGTGTTCACTTCATTAGTGAGTGAGAGCTTGAGTTAAAGTTTCTTCAAGATAGATCATTTTAGTTATCGAAGGTCGGAAGCAAGCTTGCATCTTTCTCTTCGTGGAGCCTCTCTAGAGTCCGGGTACTCGATGATCGCAGCGAAGGGACCACAACACGGAGCTTATGAAGTGAAGGACCGGACTACAAAGGTTGTAATCCTTTTCACTTAGTGTTAAGGTGTTTAACATGCTTTTTTCGCATAATCTCTAGTTTAAAGATCTTGGTTAGGGTTGTTCGGCACGTCTAAATTTTAAATCGGGCATGGTTGATGCCTTGTAGAACCTTGTGAGTGTACCTAGTAACCCTACAGAAACATTAGATGATGACACTCCCGGAGTCTCGGCACCCCGATCATGCAAATGGGGTTCATCACCCGGATTATTGCTCCTATCACCGAACGATAGGACATCCCCTTGAAGACTGCTTCACCTTCAAAAGCTGGGTCGAAGATCAATATCAACTCGGCAGATTCACTCTATCCAACAGTTGGAGGATAGCCCCACCACAAAGGCATGTGCCAAAAGCAACATATATGGCGAGAGTAGAACTAGATCAACCTTGGTCTTGGAAACGATCTCGTACCTGTCACGTGATAACGCTGTCGAAAGAAGGAGTGCGCGAGAATATGGATGACCTCTCCTTGTGCTTCGGAAATAAGGATGAAGACGAGGTGATCTTAGAATTTCCACCAGCGCCAAAAGAATTGGAAGATGGGATACACACCATGGAGGACAACCTGAGAAAAATTGACTTGGGGACGACAAACGGCCCGCGACCAACGTTCGTCGGTGAGCTGATGTGAACAGGTGGCTACGCTAAAAGACGTGCTTATGCAGAATAAAGACTGCTTCACATGAAACTATTGCGAGATGCCGGGGCTAGATCCAGAAATAGATGTGCATTAATTGGCGATATCTCCGGATGTCAAGCCAGTCAAACAAGCACCAAGAAGAATGTGGCTCGAATTTGAAATGAGTATCAACACCGAAGTCAAGAATCTAATCGACTCCGGCTTCATCCATGAAGTTCAATAACCCGACTGGATCGCCAACATTGTCCCGGTGATGAAGAAAAATGTGACAGTGCGCATCTGCGTGGACTTTCGGGACCTCAACAAAGCCTGCCCGAAGGATGACTTTCCCATACCGGTTACCGAGCTGATGATAGATAACACGTCTACTCACGAAGTCTTCTCCTTCATGGACGGATCATCAGGGAACAATCAAATAAAGATGCATCCTGAAGAACAGAAGCATACCGCTTTCCGGACCCCTCTGGGCATATTCTGCTACAAAGTGATTCCTTTCGGTCTGTAGAACGCCGGCGCTACCTATTAGAGGGCCACGACAAAGATTTTCGATGACATTATACATGAAATCGTCGAATGCTATATCGATGACCTCGTAGTGAAAAGCAAATCGTACGAGGAACATTGGGAGCATTAGAAAATAGTGTTCCAACGTCTTCGTAAGTATATAACCTGAAGATGAACCCTCTGAAATGTGCATTTAGAGTCTCCTCAGGCAAATTTCTAGGGTTCATCATACGACATCGGGGCATCGAAACAGATCCATCGAAGATAAAGGAGATTTCAGAAATACCCACTCCAAGAACTTTAAGACAATTGCAGTCTCTATAAGGAAAGCTCGCATATATCCGACGGTTCATAGCCAACTTTTCCAGAAAATGCCGTCCCTACAGTCACCTGATGAAGAAGGGAACCACGTTCGTTTGGTATCGTAAATGCCAAAGAGAACTGGACGAAATCAAGCAATATCTGCAGAACCCACCAGTACTGACCGCTCCAGTCAAGGGAAAGCCCCTCATCCTATACCCAACAGCCCTTGAAGGTTCTTTAGGCGCGCTATGGGCACAGGAGAACAACCAAGAGAAAGAGAGAGCCCTCTACTATTTGAGTCGAGTTCTCCTGGGGGCAGAAAACAACTACTCCCCTATCGAATAACACTTCCTGGCATTAATTTTCGCGATAACGAAGCTTCGGCATTATGCTTTAGCGCATGAGGTCCATTTCATATCAAAGTGCATCCTCTCAAATATTTGATGTCAAGAGCCTTGCTTATGGGATGGTTCGCTAAATGGGCCCCACTCTTAATGGAATTCTCAATAACATACAGACAACTTAAGGCAGTGAAAGGCCAGGCCATCGCCGACTTCATCGCTGAGCATCTGATACCTACCGATTCACCCCTAAATTGCGAATTGCCAGACAAGAAGGCGTTTGACACGATCAACAGGGAGAGAGGAGAGAGTGATACCCAATGGGAACTCTACTTCGATGGGGCATCTTCCATGAAGAAGCGAAATCATAACTGCCCCATAATCAAATCTGGGGTAGGCCTCATCTTCGTGACTCCACAAGGAGGGATAATGCGCTTTGCCTTTTCGTTAACAGAGCCGAGGACAAAGAATGAAGCAGAATATGAGGCTTTGATAGCAGGTCTTGAGATCGCTGTCGACATGGGAATCGAAAACCTCCTCATATACGGAGACTCCCAGCTGGTCGTTAGCCAAGTAAACGGTGACTATCAAATTTGCAAGCCAGAGTTGGTAAAATATGGCAAAAGAGTGCAACAGTTACTAACTCAAATTCCTTCTTACGCACTGGAAAGCATATCGCGTACAGAAAATAGCAAGGCAGACGCATTAGCCAAACTCGCTAAAGAACTGGCTAACGAAAACCTCGATGACTTAAGGATCATTGTACAAACCGTCGGGTTCTTGCACCAGCAGAAATATCTCCGGAGTCGTCTGAAGAAAAGGAAGCGACTAAGAAAACATCCCTACAAATAGAGGACCAAGAAAAGGCTAAGGATTGGAGAAAAGTCTTTATAGACTACTTCAAATCCTGTCAAACACCTGAAGATGCATCCGCAAGACATCAGCTCATGAAACGAGCTCTGTTTTTCGCCTTCGTCAATGATACTCTATATAAGAGATCGTTCGACTCTCTATGGCTGAGATGCCTGGGATCGGAGGAAGTAAGGAGAGTCGTCCAAGAAACTCACGATGGACTCTTCGGTTCTCATCAAGCCGGGCCAAAGATAAAGCTGAAGATCAAAAGAATGGGCTACTATTGGCCCACGATGATTCAGGACTGCCTCGAATACGCGAAGCAGTGCCACTCGTTCTAAATTCATGGGGACTTCATCTATCAGCATCCGAATCCGCTACACCCAACAGTGGCTAGCTGGCCGTTCAAAATGTGGGGAACCGAAATAATTGGTCCCATCGAACTAGCATCATCCAAAGGACATCGGTTCATATTGGCGACAACTGATTACTTCTCTATGTGGGCAGAATCCATACCGCTAAGAGAAGTGAAAACAGAGAACATCCTCCATTTCTTCAAAATACACGTCATCTATCGGTTCGGCACTCCGCGACGGATTATCTCCGATAACGGGTCGGCCTACATAAGTCACAGAATCAGCCGCTTCACACAGCAGCATAACATAGACTGGAGATACTCTTTGGTCTATAATCCTCGAGCTAAAGGTCTAGCTGAGGCTTTCAATAAAACCTTGACAAAGATCATAAAGAAGACGGTGTCCAAAAATAAAAAAAGGACTGGCACGAGAGACTGCATGAAGCTTTCTGGGCGTATCAAAGTACGTTCAAAACGGCTACGAATACAACGCCGTATGCTTTGGTATTCGGCACGAAAGCGGTACACCCCCTTGGAGATAGAGCTACCCTCTCTACGAGTGGCAGTTCATTACGAACTAAGAGATGAAGAGAATGCTCATCTATGACTTGAGGAGCTCGACGCCCTCGATGAAGCTCGTCTCATAGCGCATCAAAACTTGGAGGCTTACAAAGCAAAGATGACACTCTCTTATGAAAGATTAATTAGGCCGAGAACATTCCACCAATGCGAATCGTGCTAGTTGTCAAAAGACATATGATCGCTAATCGTGCCAAACGGGGGAAATTCGAGCCAAACTATGAGGGCCCATATATCATAGACAAAGTCTACCAAGGTGGGGCTTACTTGCTCATGGATATGCATGGCGGAAGACCCTTCCGGCCAATAAACGGCCTATTCCTTAAGAAATACTACGCCTGACGAGTCACAGCCCAGGTTAATGATAGATGACGATGATTGTGTCTGCTCGCTGTTTTCCTGACTACCAAACTCTGTAAGTTCTATCCGGAAAAACTTCACCGCAAAAAACTAGCGACGGACCGAAACGTCCATAAACTAACAATGGACCGTAATGTCCTGAAACTAGCGACGGACCGAAACGTCCTTAAACTACTACGAACCGCAACATCCTTAGGCTAACGCGGTAAAAAAAATTGTACATACATAAACGAAATGGGCACGAATGAAAACCCGAAAGGGCTCCGTGAGTAAAAACAGCAGGGCCACCGGCGAGTTTGTGAAAACCCGAAAGGGCGCAGACTCGTAAAAAAATTTCATGTGCACTTGCAGGGTCCTCTCGACGTTGTAAGGAGAAAATACCCGTGTAAGATCCTTACGACTCACAAGGGAGAAAAACACTTAGGAATCCTCACGATCCATAAGGAGAAATTACAATTACGAGATCCTCACGAATTGTAAGGAGAATTTCCTCCCTATGAGACTCCTACGGCTCACAGGATTCAAAAGCCTTAAAATACAGGGAGCTGAACCTGTTCTTATGCCATCATATCCCCCAAACATTTTCCCTATAGGCTGTCAATATAGACCTTTGTATACAATCCATGGGCATAAATAAGGATTCCCTCGCCCAGTCCCACCAATGGTGTGAAATTCCCCTATCTGGTGAACAACACTTGTAGGTCCTCTCGACTTGCAAGGAAAAAATGCTCTTATGAGATCCCTACGACTCTCAAGAGAAAATGCATTTGGGAGTCCCCATGACCCCTAAGGAGAAATTACACCTATGAGATCCTCACGACTCGTAGGGAGAAATACCTTTATGAGATCCTTACGGCTCACGAAGTCAAAAAAGCCTTAGTCGTCAGGTCCCTTGTTAGTTGTATGTATGCCCTAGAGGCCAGTATTGTACAAATGATGTATATTATATTGAATGCTTGGACATATATAGAGAGGACTTTCTTGCTCGATATGATAGTATGCTATCTGGTTGCTCTTTATCTTAACATGTATACTTGTCTCTTGATACTGTCTTATAGTTACATGTTGGTAAAGCCTTTAGGATGTGTACTTGACTACCAGGACTATGATGCAGATCATACTAGTGGGGCCATGGTAGTCCATAAGTTCATCCTTTAATGTTTCTAGTCGTGGGTGTATCGAGACAGGACATCGATATTGTTAGTTATATGTATGCCCTAGAGGCCATTACTATACATAGGATGTATATTGTAGTGGATGCTTAGACATATATAAGGATGACTTTCTTGCTCGATATGATAGTATGTTATCTGGTTACTCTTTACCTTAACGTGTACACTGATTGTCTCTCTGTTACATGTTGGTAAAGCCCTTTGGATGTGTACTTGACTACCTGGACTATGATGCAGATCATACTAGTGGGGACATGGTAGTCCATAAGTACATCCTTCAAAGTCCCTAGTCGTGGGTGTATCGAGACGGGGCATCGATATACCAGAGTAGACTAGCGTATACCTTCTCGACCCATACAAATGGGCGATGGATGATCCCATATCCATTTGTGTTTGACATCAGAGATGATATACGGGTGCTCAGTGGAGACTGGGTACACTGGACGAACTAGCTGAGAACTCCCAGATGGTTTTATACCTTACGTCAGATGGCAGTTCTCAGGTGACACCGGTACAGGTTAGTCTGTATACCCGAGATCGTCATAGAGTCTTGTGTGATTCCCACTGTGCTTTGATTTCCATCTTACCACGTCCAAGAGGGCGTGAAAAACGGTGGTTTTTGGGTACAATCCCGAATCACATGGAGGCAATGAGCGATAGGAGGTGTTTCTTCTCTCCCGGTATAAGGAGTTGATGTTGCGCAGTGCTCGATTGGCTATAACAGGAAGTCCGTGGCCAAGGCTGCTTTAGGGATTTACTGGTAAGTGTTTCCAGTAGTTTCTCGACCAGTTATGAGCCTCATATCAACATGACTTATCGAGTTATTAGGGTCTGACGTTTACCACCCCTAGACAAGATATGCGACATATCTGACGAACAGACCGGACTGTACGGTAGTGTTACTGGTTGGATTCACAGGAGTGTGAGCGGGCTTGCTCGTTGATCTTCTGATCGCTCAATACCCGGGTGGCCGTTACGTTTAGCAGACCGCTTGTGGGTGTTTGATATGATCACCACTTACTGCCGGCGTATTGACGAGTCTTTAGAGTCCTACACAGGGGTTTCCTGGCTCAAGCGAAACGAAATAGAAGCGCATATAAGATATGTGCGGGACCGAGAATAATACCAGTATATGATACTATATTCTTTTCTCGCGATTTGTATCATCGGACGGTTGTATTAGATATAGCCGGGTTACCGAATCAAGTGTTGATTCGATACATTGATACACTTGATATTAGTCAGTTATATGCAATATGACCGGATCGTTAAATCAAGTGTTGATTTAATGATTTAATGTATAATTATATATTTGATACATTACTTTACATTAATTATTATTGGTTCACTTAAGATTGATTTTCTCACTTGAATGTGCACATTGTTTATATGTGATATATGCAAGTGTACATGTTTGTATCATGCTTGATGATACAAACAAGTTAAGTGTATGAGACTTGAACCAAATCAAGGTTAAATTAGGGTTTAATATTTTCCTAGCATATAACAAAAGAGTGTGACTTTGGTCAAAGTTATCAAGCTTCATGAAGCCTGATAAACATTGACAAAGTCAACTATTTTGTCATTTGTATAAGATATTAGTTAACCCAACGCTTAACCTAATGCTTTGGTTAATTCTCTACATGATTTAAGCATGAGGGCTTAACTCAACCATGGTGCCATTATTTATTGGATAAGTTTCATTTGGATAACTATTCTAATAATTCTTTTCATTTTGTTCTCCTTGATCAAGCTCACAAAAGCTTGCTAGCTCCAATGGTGCCATGAGAAAAAGTGTGAGAAATCCAATTCTAAAGTGAACCCACTTCCTATTTCTTCATCCTCTACTACTTGACATGTAGTATAGGGTGTTCTCTTCACAATGTTTTTCACCAAGTGAAGGAATAGCTTGAGTTTGAGTCTCCCCGACGTAGATCATCTTCGGCCTCGAAGTCAACGACCTAGCCCGCTCATTTCTCCGACGAAACCATCGCTAGAGTCCGGGATCCCGATGATCGCAGCGGAGGGACGTCAACACGGAGCTAAAGAAGTGGAGGACCGGATCTACAAAGGTTGTAATCCCTTTCACTTAGTAGCAAAGTTGTTTGCTAGCTTTTATATTCGCCTATCCTCTAGTTAACGATCTATATTAGGGTTTCTCGGCACCTAAAAATTTGAATTTGGCATGGTTGATGCCTTGTGGAACCTCTTGAGTGTGCCTAGGAACCCTACAGTGGTATAAGAGCCTAGCTAGAGCTTTAGGCGAAGTGTAGACGATGTTAGAAATCCGATCGAATCCCGAAACCCTAACCAAGACCCCTCTCTATACATTTTCTGAAACAGTGTTTTTTTTTCTAATTAAAAATAGCCAAAAAATCAGCACGGTTTTTGAGGAGTTACTGTGAAGCACGTGCGCTTAAATCGATAAAAGCGCCGCGGAACCGCGGCATGAGCATGGCTTGTGCGGCGGTTCCGCGGCCGTATAGGCACTTTATCCTATGTATTTTGCACAGTAACTCCTTATTTGATTCCTGTAATTTTTGGGTATTTTTTAATTTGCACTCAAGAGTTGAGTTTTCTGGGGTGTATTGGGGACTCGATAATTCGATCGAATTATTTAACTTTGTTTATTAAGTTTTTCCGGATAATTTTAGAACATGTTAAAATGTTCGACCGGATATAAATACCCAATTTTTCCCCTGCTGAGAAATTTCCAAGTATTGGATTTTTCCGTAGTTTGAAAACGTTCTAAGTGGTGCAAGTAACGCGATGGACCCTTTAGAAGACAACAAACCTTAACTCGATTATGTGACCGTCTTGAACTGCCCTTTGAACCTTAGGGTTTGGGGCAGTACGGCGTGCCACATGTAAGGCGTTGGCTTGACCCTTCTACGGCTGTACCGTTGGTACTGTGGTATGAAGTGAATGTTTTTAAACTTATTTCATGTGTTGAGCTGTTTAGGGAAAACTTGGGTGTTTGATTGTTCGATCGGAAAGTTTAACATTTTCTATTTATCTGGAATTTGATACAATATTTGGAATCCACAAATAGTTATGAGATAACTGATTTGAATGTTATAAATCTAGCACTTTAGTCTCGTTTGATTGGTTACCACGGAATTTTGATGTGATCAAAAGTCCGTCGCAATCACGTAGCGTACGCGGATACTCGCCGGTAAACTTAATAGACAGCCATGCCCCATAGCCCCGACCAAGTGACTGTAGGAGAACCCCATCGCCAAAAGCATCCGTTCGGGTGCTCGCGGCAACGGTGTTCCGCCTTAGTGCACTTCGTCAACGGCATTCGGGGGTGCGGCCGTCTACTAAAGTTTGCGACGAGCATTCGATCAGTATGTCGGGAATCTTGTTGAATTGCCGACTTGATATATTGAAAAGATTTTTCGATATACAGACTAAAATGCGGGGTTTATAATAGTTAGGCATGCGATGTCTAAGGAATTCATTTGATTAGGCATGCGATGTCTAAGGAGGTTGCGGATTCCAACTGTTGTAGTTTTACACCTTCTTTTCTGCGACCGTAAGTGTAATATGTGATATCGCCGGTTTCGTTGCTATATGTCAACGACAATGGGGATGGGCATATTTACTTATGTTGATGACATGTGATGTTATGTGTTGCTAGATATGTTATATTGGATCGTCGCGTTTGAATAGCCGTGGGGTTTTATGTGAGATGAGAGTATTTCATTTTCATTCATGTAAAATTAAATGTTTGTAATATTATTTTATTGGGGCACTTTCGGGTTAAGGTTGATGTCACTATTTGTATATTATTTACTTTTCCGCACTAGGATAGACCCAAGGTGGAGAGCACAAGTAACCGGGTTCTGGAGTCCAGTGGGAGACCAACTCGAGGAGTCGAGTCCGGGTCTCCTAACTCTAGAATTGGTAGGGTTGCTTGCCGCTCTCGTAGGGGTCTAGGGGTGTGGGTTTGGCTATTCATCGTGACCGTGGAATCCGTGTTTTATACAGGCTCGTATTGAAAACACGGACATCCTAGTATATCCAATATTTCATATGTTTCTTCTGCTGCGATATCTATGATGTGATCATTTGATATGTTGTGATAGATACTATATATAGTATATTTGATATATTACATAAAAGTTACTTATGTTTTACACCCGCGCTAGCCTTGCCCCGCTCTGTCATTAGTTACCTAACCTAACGGTGCACGAGGGGACATCGAGGCGAATGCGGATGGCATAAGTGTACGTCGTATTTATCTGTGATGTTTAGGTGATTTAAATGATGGGACTTCATTAATATGATTAATGAAAGAAAAAAAGAAACCTAAAAGATGTTGTAGAATCGAATTTTCAAAAACAGGTAGCTACAGTTCTTGCTTTGCATCGCGGTGTTCCTTGTAGAACATCCTGCACCTTATTCGATAAGGAAAGGGCTGAGATCCCTTCACCGGGAGTGACTCCTTTAGCAATAATTGGCAGATGCTAAAACCCTCGGTTTGTCTTTTGATTGCTTTTGGAGTTTTTGCTTTGCATAGTGGTATATATGATATATCCTGCATCTTATTCGGCGAGGAAAGGGCCGACGATCCCTTCACCGGGAGTGACCCCTTTAGCAAAACTAAAAGCCTAAAAAACACTCCATTTTAAAATCATTCGATTCTACAACGATATCAAGTTCATTACGCAAAGGGTTTTCTTAAAAACCTGTCGTAGCCCTCCGTCATTTCAGATAAGTACTAGTTAGTATTCGTGCTATGTTTGTTGACTATGTTAAGGCGTAGTGTGCGGTAGTTAATTAGTGCTTATCTGTATAAGCATATGATGCGATTGGATTAGGGTAGTCGTGCGACTTTATTGACTATGTTAAGGGTCGTGCGGGTGGGTTTAATTCAATCGGGAAATGACGGGTTGAACTTGACTAGCACTTATGATTTGTTGACTATGTTAAGGTCATATAGCTGCTAGGGGCAAAATATTATCGGGAATTTCAAGTGTTGAAATTTGCAATGAGATTGCATACCTTCTATGAGATAGTTGGATCTCGATACCCACTGCGAGTAATTGTTACTCCTGGGAGAGTTTTACACATTACAATTAGCCGATCAAGTAGGTGTCTAGAAAGGTGTTAACGGGGTTACGCCCCTGGGAAAACAAGGTTTATTGTAATTAGGTCTGTGCGAAAGCACGGGAAACCTCCCTCAAAGTACCGACACTGGCCTGGATGAAAGATTGGCGAACTTGTAACGTGTAATTAATTCCGGCTAGTCTTTCCTTTTAGGGTTTGAAGGAAGATTTGATAAAAACAGTGGGAGCCATCCTGATTAGAGAAAATAATAACCAAACTGATCTTGCAAGAGCGCACGCAGAGTGTTTTCTTCTCTCTCTCTCTCCTGGTAGCGACCATGTCACGCCTTAATCAAGATAATAATACGGATGTATTGACCAAACCCGCTTGTTATACTGAGCTGGGGAACGTTGGTCCCGCTCCAACTTATAAATGTTATAAGACAGAGCAGGAATTAGGGGATTACTAGAATTCCCGTGCCGCCAAAACGAAGAGAGTGCATGTTGATGCATCATCTTCGGGTGTGTTCATTACAGAGAACTGTTTCTCAGTATCCTTTACGTCCTGGATATGTGATACCAAATCAGGATCCCGCATATGTAATTTGTTACATGGGCTTCAGAAAGGTAGAGAACTGAGAACGGGTGATAAGTTTCTTGAGACAGAAAACGGTGTAAGTGTTGCATCCAAGTTTGTTGGTCACTGTCACCCTGTATTACCAATAGATTGATTCTGAACAAATGCTATTAGATACCGAACCTGATATACAAAATCATATCAATCTCTTTATTTATTAAAGAAGGATACAATTTTGTATTGTTGGATAATGTTTTGAACATTTCCTATATCAATAGTTGATCGGTTCAGGCACGTTATCTAAAAGCATTGACGTTCTAAATCAAACTACAGTTCCTAGTATACAGAAAACACACAAGAGGATGAGTTCAGAAATGAACGAATCCTTCTTGAGGCATTGTAGACTAGGTCATATCAATGCGACCCGACTTGCTGAAGTTACATTTAGATGCATATTTAAATCAGTTTGAATTTGCATCTTATGAAAGTTGCCAGTCATGTCACAAAGATTAGATGACCATAGCTCTGTTTATTGGAAACAGAGAAAGAGTTAGTAACTCTTGGGATTAATACATAGTGATGTATGTATGTCTACATATGCCAGGACCGGTTCTTTATACTTCTTTACATTCTCTGATAATCTCTCAAGATTCAGACATATGTTCCTGTTGAAACACAAGTCCAAAATTTTTGAGATATTCACAGATTATAAGTTAGAAGTAGAGAACCAAAATATGGGTATAAGTATTATGTCCTTTGATATGATCAAGGAGTAGAATACTTGAGTACGGAATTCCTGGATTATTCTAAAGGAGAATGAGATTCTCTCTCAGTATTACTCCTCCCTATACACCATAGCACGATGGTATATCGGGGTGGAGCAATAACACCCTATGTGATATGGCGTGCTCTATGATGAGTACTACTGAGTTTCCTATTTCCTTTTAGGGAGTTATGCACTTATGAAGTTGCATACCTATTGAATAGGGCTCCAATCAAATCAGTTGCCTACCACTTCATATGAGATATGGAAAGGGAAGAGCCCATATCTTAAGTTTGTTAAGATTTGGGGTTGTCCGGCCTATGTCTAAAAAGCATAATCCGGACAAGCTCGAGGCAAAGTCAGTTCTGTGGAAGTTTGTTGGATATCCCAAGCATTCGCAAGGGAATATCTTCTACCTAACCGAGGAACAAAAATGTTTTGTTTCTCAGCATGCCACCTTTGTGAAAGGGAATTTCTTATGAAGAAATAAGTGGACATGAGGTAGAACTGGAAAGAGTTCCAGCTATACAAACTGCAGCTGCTGATTTGGTAGAACCAAAGGATTCAATAGCAACCAACGAACCTCAGCCTCACCGCCGATCTAGTAGGGTTCCTCACCCACCTGAGAGATACTTCGGTTTCTCTATGACAGTGGGAGCGAAGATTGCATCATGGGATGATGACCTAACTAGTTTCGAGCTGGCCATCAGGAGTGGGACTCTGTAAGAAGGGCTGGATGTTTATCGATCTGAGATGGAATCCTTTTACACCAACAAAGTATGGACTTTGGTTGCTTTATCTGAAGGGTTAAATCCCCATCAGGAGCAAGTATATCTTGAGAAGATTACTTGGTGTACATGGAAAAGTTGAGACTTTCAAAGCTAGACTTGTTAAAGGTTTGCATCATTGACCAGCTATGGATTGTGATGAAACCTTTTCTAAGTACCTATGCTTAAGTCCATCCAGATCCTACTTGCCACGGCTACATACCATGACTACGATATCTGGCGGTTGGGTGTCATGACTGCTTTTTTAAATGATGTTTTAGAAGAGAGAGTCTGTAAGTACACAGTCAGAGGGCTTCGTAGACAGTGGGAGCAGCGGAAACGTGTGCAAGATGTTTTATGTGATAAAGCAGGCATCGCGGAGTTGGAACATCTGTTTTGATGTAGTAGTCAAAGAGTTTGACTTCATCAAAATGGTAGATGAACCTTGTATATACAAAAATGAAGTAGGGAGTATGGTGGTGATCCTCGTAGAGTACGTGGATGACATACTCATGATAGGGAAGAAGTTTCTTATGCTACGCTCGGTCAATCTCCGCTTATCACAAGGATTCTCCATAGAGGATCAAAGTGATACCTACTAAATCCTGGGTTTTGGATCTATGAGATAGATCTAATTGGATGTTAGGATACTCTCTAGTTGTAGTGAGATGGTATCAATTGATCCTGGGGAGAATCACTAGAAAGGTTCCAGGGTGATAAGGACGACTGAATGTCAATCACAGGCATTGACTTTACCCTCAGTAAAGTGACGGTATGTTGGAAGAGTTCCAAGCTAGATACCGTGGCATACTAGACGATAAAGGCTGGATACATCGCTACCAAAGATGCTACGAAAGAGGCAGTCTAGGTGTATATTAGTTCATGAGATGAACTTCGTTCCTCCCATTGTGTGACAATGGAATTGTGTCTTATGCCAAGGAACGCCCGTCCCATCAGTGATCCAGACATATTCTAAGGCAGTGTCACCTGATCATGGAGATGGTTGATCTCTAGGGGATCGAGGTTAGGAGAGTTGACTCAGAGGACAACACGGCGGATCCACTCACAAAGGCCTTTTCCCAGAAAGAGATTTTTATTCGATGGTTGAGAATGAGATACTACAACCACTGCTATCAGATGGCCCTAGTGTAAGTGGGAGATTGTTAGTTATATGTATGCCCTAGACGCCATTACTATACATAGGATGTATATTGTAGTGGATGCTTGGACATATATAGGGATGACTTTCTTGCTCGATATGATAGTATGCTATCTGGTTACTCTTTACCTTAACGTGTACACTGATTGTCTCTCTGTTACATGTTGGTAAAGCTCTTAGGATGTGTACTTGACTACCTGGACTATGATGCGGATCATACTAGTGGGGACATGGTAGTCCATAAGTACATCCTTCAAAGTCCCTAGTCGTGGGTGTATCGAGACGGGGCATCGATATACCAGAGTAGACTAGCGTATACCTTCTCGACCCATACAGATGGGCGATGGATGATCCCATATCCATTGGTGTTTGACATCAGAGATGATATACAGGTGCTCAGTGGAGACTGGGTACACTGGACGGACTCGCTGAGAACTCCCAGATGGTATTATACCTTACGTCAGATGGCAGTTCTCAGGTGACACTGTTACAGGTTAGTCTGTATACCCGATAATCGTCATAGAGTCTTGTGTGATTTCCTCTGTGCTTTGATTTCCACCTTACCACGTCCAAGAGGGCATGCAAAACGGTGGTTTTTGGGTACAGTCCCGAATCATATGGAGGCAATGAGCGATAGGAGGGGTTTCGTCTCTTCCGGTATAGGGAGTTGATGTTGCGCAGTGCTCGATTGGCTATAACAGGAAGTCCTTGGCCAAGGCTGCTTTAGGGATTTACTGGTAAGTGTTGCCATTAGTTTCTCGACCCGTTATGAGCCTCATATCGACACGACTTATCGAGTTATTGGGGTCTGACGTTTACCACCCCTAGACAAGATATGCGACATATCTGACGAACAGACCGGACTGTACGGTAGTGTTACTGGTTGGATTCACAGGAGTGTGAGCGGGCTTGCTCGTTGATCTTCTTATCGCTCAATACCCGGGTGGCCGTTACGTTTAGCAGACCGCTTGCGGCTTGTGGGTGTTTGATATGATCATCACCTACTGCCGGCGTATTGACGAGTCTTTAGAGTCCTACACAGGGGTTTCCTGGCTCAAGCGAAACGAAATAGAAGCGCATATAAGATATGTGCGGGACCGAGAGTAATACCAGTATGTGATACCGTATTCTATTCTCGCGATTTGTATCATCGGACGGTTGTATGAGATATAGCCGGGTTACCGAATCAAGTGTTGATTCGATACATTGATACACTTGATATTAGTCGGTTATATGCAATATGACCGGATCGTTAAATCAAGTGTTGATTTAATGATTTAATGTATAATTATATATTTGATATATTACTTTACATTAACTAGTATTGGTTCACTTAAGATTGATTTTCTCACTTGAATGTGCACATTGTTTATATGTGATATATGCAAGTGTACATGTTTGTATCATGCTTGATGATACAAACAAGTTAAGTGTATGAGACTTGAATCAAATCAAGGTTAAATTAGGGTTTACTATTTTCCTAGCATATAACAAAAGAGTGTGACTTTGGTCAAAGTTATCAAGCTTCATGAGGCTTGATAAACATTGACAAAGTCAACTATTTTGTCATTTGTATAAGATATTAGTTAACCCAACCCTTAACCTAATGCTTTGGTTAATTCTCTACATGAGTTAAGCATGAGGACTTAACTCAACCATGGTGCCATTATTTATTGGATAAGTTTCATTTGGATAACTATTCTAATAAATCTTTTCTTCTTCTTCTCCTTGATCAAGCTCACAAAAGCTTGTATTTTTTCATCCTCTACTACTTGCCATGTAGTATAGGGTGTTCTCTTCACAAAGTTTTTGACCAAGTGAAGGAATAGCTTGAGTTTGAGTCTCCCCGACGTAGATCATCTTCGGCCTCGAAGTCAACGACCTAGCCCGCTCATTTCTCCGACGAAACCATCGCTAGAGTCCGGGATCCCGATGATCGTAGCGGAGGGACATCAACACGGAGCTAAAGAAGTGGAGGACCGGATCTACAAAGGTTGTAATCCCTTTCACTTAGTAGCAAAGTTGTTTACTAGCTTTTATTTTCGCCTATCCTCTAGTTAACGATCTATATTAGGGTTTCTCGGCACCTAAAAATTTGAATTTGGCATGATTGATGCCTTGTGGAACCTCTTGAGTGTGCCCAGGAACCCTACAGATATACCAGAGTAGACTAGCGTATACGCTTCTCGACCCATGAGATGGGCGATGGATGATCCCATATCCATTGGTGTTTGACATCGGAGATGGTATACGGGTGCTCAGTGGTGACTAGGTACACTGGACGGACTCGCCGAGAACTCCCAGACGGTATTATACCTCATTTCAAATGGCAGTTGTCTGGTGACACTTGTGCGGGTTAGTCTGTAGATCCGAGATCGTCATAGAGTCCTGTGTGATTCCCACTATGCTTTGATTTCCACCTTGCCACGTCCAAGAGGGCGTGCAAAACTGTGTTTTTTGGGTACAGTCCCGAGTTACATGGAGGCAATGAGTGATAGGAGGGGTTTCGTCTCTCCCGGAATTGGGGGTTGATGTTGTGCTGTGCTCGGTTGGCCATAATAGGGAAATTCCTGGCCAGGGCTGATTTAGAGATTTACTGGTAAGTGTTACCAGTAGTTTCTTGACCCGTTATGAGCCTCACATCGGCACGACTTATCGGATATTGGAGTCTGACGTTTACCACCCCTAGACTTGATATGCGACATATCAGACAAAGAGACCAGACTGTACGACAAGTGTTACCGTTAGGCTTTTACAGGAGTTGGAGCGGGCTTGCTTGCTGATCTTCTGATCGCTCAATACCCGGGTAGCCGTTACGTCCAGCTAGTACCGCTGACGACTTGTGGGTGCTTGATGTGATCATCACCTACTGCAGGCGTATTGATGAGTCTTTAGAGCCCTACATAGAGGTTTTAATGGCTCGGGCCAAACGAAATAGGAGCGCATATGTGATATGTGCGGGACCGAGAATAATACGTGTATGTGATACCGTATTCTATTCTTGCGACTTTTTGTATCGGTCGGTTATATGTGATATAGCCAGATTATCGAATCAAGCGTTGATTCGATAAGTCGATACATTGGATGTTAATCGGTTATATGAGATATAAACGGATTGTTAAGTCATGTGTTGATTTAATAATTTATTGAATAATTGTATATTTGATATACTAATTTACATTAACTAACATTTGTTCACTTAAGGATTTTTCTCACATGTGCACAACTTTAATATATATGTAATATATATTAAAATGTGTTTTCTTTTTGTATCATGGTTGTTGATACATCATTCATGGGTGTGCAAGACATACACCATTCTATTTTAAATGGTGGTTTATAATTATTTAAGGTAATTACAAATTAGTGGAGCTTTTGTCACAAGCATGAAGCTTGTAGAAGCTTGTGGATGCTTTGACAAAGTGTACTAACTTTTTTTTACTTTAGATTTTTATTAACCTAACCATTTTGGATTAGTCATGGTTATGTCTCTACATGAGTTAGTATATGATACTTACTCACCCATGGTTAGCTCTCTTGACTTGATCATTATCCTCATCTTTTCATTTGTTCATCTTCTTCTTCTTTGAGCAAAAGAAAAGCGTGCTAGGGTTTTCAAAAGAGAGTGAAAGAATGTGAGATAAATAATTCTAAGGTGTACCCACTTCCTATTTCCTCATCCTCTACTAGACTAGCACTTTAGTTTAGGGTGTTTGCTTCACTAATTCTCTAGTTAGTGAAGAAGAAGCTTGAGTTCATATTCCCTCGACGTAGATCATCTTCGGCCTCGAAGACTTCAAGCAAGGACGCTCCTTCTGCCTCGTGAAGCCATGCAAGAGCCCGGAAGGACCATGATCGCTGCGAAGGGACTACAACAAGGATCTTTTGAAGTGAAGGACCGATCTACAAAGGTTGTATTTCGTATTCACTTAGTCGTAAATGGTATTTATTTGCATGTGAAACCCTAATAATCTAGCAAAGATCTTGTTAGGGTTGTTCGGCACGGCTAAAATTTTAATCGAGCATGGTTGATGCGTTGTAGAACCTTGTTAGAGTATCTAGGAACCCTACAGTGGTATCAGAGCCTAGCTAGAGCATTAGGCGACATGTTTACGAAGTTAAAACTCCGATCGAACCCTGATACATCAAACTAGACCCCTATCTGGAAATTTTGTAAAAATATGATTTTTTTCTGCATTAAAAATACTCAAAAAAATCAGCAGGGAATTCTAAGAATTACCACGAAATATGAGCCTAAAATACCATGAAGTCGCCGCGGAACTGCGGCAGGAACCTGCTTCCCGCGGCGGTTCCACGGCCGAACTTTGGCATTTTGGACATGTGTCTTCAGGGTAATATCCGTAGGTGCTTGTAGCTGCTTCTGGGTATTTTTAATCTGACTCAACTGTTGAGTGTTCTGGGGATTATTTTGAATTTGTTGATTCGATCGGAAAATTTAATTTCGTTCTTTTTCCGGATAATTTAGAAACTATTAAAATGTTCGAACGGATATCATTAACTCACTTTTTCCCGGCACGAAAAACATTCAAGTGTTGAATATTTCTTGAGTTTAAATCTTTCGGAAAAACGTGCAAGTAACGCGATGGACCCTCTAGAAGAACACAAACCTTAACTCGATTATGTGACCGTCTAAACCGCCTCTAAACCATAAGGGTTTGGGGTAGTACGGCGTTGCCACATGTGAGGCGTTGTCTTGACCCTTCTACGGCTGGACCATTGCTACTGTGACGTATTCTGGAAGTTTTGAACTCCGCTCAAGTGTTGAGCTATTTAGGAAATCTTGGGTATTTGATTATTCGATCGGAAAGTTTAATACTGTCTATTTATCTGGAATGTGATACAATATGTGGAATTCATAGAGTTAGGCATGAAATGCGAAGTATGTGATATTTCGGATTTACGATGTCTAAAGAGATTGTGGATTCCAAATGTTGTAGTTTTACACTTTCTTTTATGTGACCGTAAGCGTAGTATGTGGTGTATCGCCGGCTTCGTTGCTATACATCAACGACAGTCGGGATATACATGCTTGCTTACGTTGATAATATAAGATATTATGTGTTACTGTGATTTGTTATATTGGATCGTCGTGTTCTGAATAGCCGGGGGTTTTATGTGAGATGAGGGTTTTTATTTTTATTCATGTAAAATTCATTGTATGTAATATTCTTTTATTGGGTCACTTCCGGGATGAGGATGATGTCACCATTGTATATTATTTACTTTTCCACATTAGGTAGACCTAAGGAGGGGAGCATAAGTAACCGGGTTCTAGGGTACAGCGGGAGACCAACTCGAGGAGTCGAGTCCGGGTCTCCTAACTATAGAATTGGTAGGGTTGCTTGCTGCTCTCGTAGGGGTCTAGGGATGTGGGTTTGGCTATTCATCGCGACCGTGGAATCCGTGTTTTATAGATGCTCAAAATAAAACACGGACGTCCTAGTATATCTAATGTTTCATATGTTTCTTCTGCTGCGATATCTGTGATGTGATCATTTGATATGTTGAGATGGATACTGTATATAGTATATATGATATATTATATAGACGTTACTTATGTTTTACACCCGCGCTAGCCCAGCCCCGCTCTGCCGTTAGTTACCTAACCTAACGGTGCACGAGGGGACATTGAGGCGAATGCGGATGGCATAAGTGTACGTCGTATTTATCTGTGATGTTTAGGTGACTTAAATGATGGGACTTAATTAATATGATTAATGAAAGAAAAGAAACCTAAAAGATGTTGTAGAATCAAATTTTTCAAAAAGGGTAGCTATAGTTTTTGCTTTGCATAGCGATATATATGATATATCCTGCACCTTATTCGATGAGGAAAGAGCCGAGGTCCCTTCACCGGGAGTGACCTCTTTAGCAAAACTGGCAGATGCTACAACACTCGATTTTTCTTTTGATTGCTTTTGGAGTTTTTGCTTTGCATAGTGATATATATGATATATCCTGCAACTTATTCCATAAGGAAAGAGCCGAGATCTCTTCACCGGGAGTGACCTCTTTAGCAAAACTAATGAAAGCCTCAAAAACCACTCCATTTCAAAATTCACTCGATTCTACAACGATATCAAGTTCATTACGCAATAGGTTTTCAGAAAAACCTGTCATAGCCCTCCGTCATTTCAGATGAGTTGTATATAGTATTCGTGCTGCATTTATTGGCTTTTGTCAAGGTGTAGTGTGCGGTAGCTATATGCTGCTTATCTGCTGCATATGATGTGATTGGATTAGGGTAGTCGTACGGCTTTGTTGGCTTTCGTCAAGGGTCGTGCGGGTGGGTTTAATTCAGTCAAGAAATGTACGGGTTGAACTTAACTAGCGGGCTATGGTTTGTTGGCTTTCGTCAAGGTCATAGCACGTTAGGGGCAAAATATTATCGGGAATTTCAAGTGTTGAAATTTGCAATGAGATTGCATACCTTCTATGAGATAGTTGGATCCCGATACCCACTGCGAGTAATTGTTACTCCTGGGAGAGTTTTACACAGGACAATTAGCCAATCAAGTAGGTGTCTAGAAAGGTGTCAACGGGGTTACGCCTCTGGGAAAACGAAGTTTATTTTAATTAGGTCCGTGCGAAACACGGGGAACCTCCCTCAAACTACTGACACTGGCCTGGCTAAAAGATTGGCGAAATTGTAGGGTGTAATTAATCCCTGCTAGTCTTTCCTTTTAGGGTTTGAAGGGAAGATTTGATAAAAACAGTAGGAGCCATCTTGATTAGATAAAATAATAACCAATCTGATCTTGCAAGAGCATACGCTAAAGTGTTTTCTTCTCTCTCTCTCCAGGTAGCGACCATATCATGCCTTAATCAAGATAATAATATGGATGTATTGACCGAACCTGCATGTTAGACTGTGCTGGGGAACGTTGGTTCCGTTCATTCTTGTAAAAGTTATAAGACTGAACAGGATATAGGGGAATACCAGAATTCCTATGCCACCCGAATGAAGAAAGTACATGATGATGCATTTTCTTCGGGTGTGTTTGTTACAGAGAACTGTTTCTCCATTTGCTCTACGTCCTAGGTATTAGCTACCGGGTCAGGATCCCATATATGTAATCAGTTACATGGGCTTAGGAAAGGTAGAGAATTTGGAGAAGGTGATAAAGACATAAGGGTTGGAAAAGGTGCAATTGTTGCAGCTAAAACCGTCGGGGAATATCACCTTGTATTACCAACTGGTAATACATTGATTCTGAACGAATGCTATTATATGCCGAACCTGATATGCAATATTATATCAGTTTCTTTATTAAGTAAAGAGGGATATAATTTTGTATTACAGGATGATGTTATGAACATCTTCCTGAACCAAAAGTTGGTTGGATCTGGCACGTTATGCAATGGCATTTATGTTCCAAATCAATCAACAATTCTAAGCATAACAAACACACACAAGAGGAAGAGTTCAGAAATGAATGAATCCTTCTTGTGGTATTGTAGACTTGGCCATATAAATGTGACACGGTTAGCTAAGTTGCATAAGGATGGATATTTGAAACCGTTCAAATTTTCATCTTATGACACTTGCCAGTCATGTCTCAAAGGCAAGATGACCAAAACTCCGTTTACGGGACACGGAGAAAGAGTTACTGAACTCTTGGAACTGACACATAGCGATGTATGCGGTCCCATGTCTGCACATGCCAGGGATGGTTCTTCGTACTTCATTACATTCACTGACGATCTCTCAAGATACGGACATTTGTTCTTGATAAAACACAAGTCTAAAGCTTTTGAGAAATTTACAGAATATAAACAAGAAGTCGAGAACCAAACCGGGAAAAGTATTAAAATCGTTCGATCTGATCGAGCAGGTGAATACTTGAGCAATGAATTCCTGGACTTCCTAAAAGAGAATGGGATTCTCTTTCAGCTGACTCCTCCTTATACACCACAGCACAATGGTGTATCAGAACGGAGGAACCGCACCCTATTAGATATGGTGCGCTCTATGATGAGCACAACTGAGTTACCTATTTCCTTCTGGGGGTGTACGCTAAAGACAGCCATACATCTATTGAATATGGCCCCCACCAAATCCGTGCCTGCCACTCCATATGAGATATGGAAAGGAAAGAGACCATGTCTTAATTATGTTAAGATATGGGGTTGTCCAGCCTATGTCAAACGACAAAATCCGGAAAAACTTGAGGCACGGTCTGTTCTATGCAAATTTGTAGGATATCCCAAGAATTCACAAGGGTATATCTTCTACCACACTGAGGAACAAAGGGTGTTTGTTTCTCGGCATGCCACCTTTTTAGAAAAGGAATTTCTTGCAAAAGAAATTAGCGGTCATGAGGTAGAACTGGAAGAGGTTCCAGCTGCAAAAGCTGCAACAGAAGATCTGGTGGAACCAGAGGATTCGGAAGTACCCGATGAACCCCAGCCATTCCGCCGATCTAGTAGGGTTCCTCAACCACCTGAGAGATACTACGGTTTTCTCATGGATGGTGGGAGAGAGGATTGTATCATGGAAGATGATGACTGAACAAGCTTCGAGCAGGCCATCATGAGTGCTGACTCGGTGAAATGGCTGGATGCAATGCGGTCCGAGATGGAATCCATGTACACAACAAAGTATGGACTTTAGAAGATGCTCCTGAAGGGGTAAAATCTATTGGGAGCAAGTGGATCTTCAAGAAAAAACTTGGTGTAGATGGGAAAGTGGAGACTTTCAAAGCTAGACTTGTTGCAAAGGGTTTTCGTCAAAGACCAGGTGTGGACTATGATGAAACCTTTTCTCCAGTGGCTATGCTTAAATCCATCAGGAACATGCTTGCCATCGCTGCATATCATGACTACGAAATCTGGCAAATGGATGTTAAGACCGCCTTTCTAAACGGTGATTTTGAAGAGAGCGTGTACATGACTCAGCCAGAAGGCTTCGTAGCCAGTGGGAGCAGTGGGAAGGTGTGCAAGCTGCTTAAATCCATTTATGGATTAAAGCAAGCATCACGGAGTTGGAACATCTGCTTTGACGTCGTTATCAAAGAGTTTGATTTCATCAAAAACTTAGATGAACCTTGTATCTACAAGAAGGTGGCAGAGAGTAAGGTTGTCTTCCTCGTATTGTACGTGGACGACATACTCTTGATAGGAAATGACATTCCTATGCTGCAATCGTTCAAGCTCTTCTTATCACAAAGATTCTCAATGAAAGATCTAGGGGATGCCTCCTACATCTTGGGGATTAAGATCTATAGAGATAGATCCAAACGGATACTGGGATTGTCCCAATCCAGGTACATTGACACCATACTAAAGCGGTTTAGTATGGAAGAGTCCAAACGTGGGTTTCTACCCACGATCTCAGGGCTCACTCTCTCCAAAGAGATGTCTCCCAAGACTGATTTGGAGAGAGCTCGCATGCAAGGGATACCCTATGCTTCGGCAGTAGGCTCTATCATGTACACGATGCTATGTACCAGACCCGATGTAGCACACTCACTAAGTATAGTGAGTAGGTATCAAGCTGATCCTGGAGAGAGTCACTGGACAGCTGTGAAGAGCATTCTCAAGTACTTACGAAGGACTAAAGAGATGCTCTTGGTGTATGGTAACGGAGAACTCCAAGTGGAGTCCTTTACCGATTCGAGCTTCCAGAGTGATAAGGACGACTCTAAGTCGCACTCGGGATTTGTCTTTACCCTTTACAGAGGGGCGGTTAGCTGAAAGAGTTCCAAGCATGAAACTGTGGCAGACTCGACGATGGAGGCTGATCGCTGCCAACGATGCTACCAAAGAGGCTGTCTGGATCAAGAAGTTCATTACTGAACTTGGAGTGGTTCCATCCATTGAGCATCCAATACCTTTGTATTGTGATAACAATGGAGCGGCGGCTTTGGCCAAGGAACCCAGGTCCCATCAGCGATCCAGGCATATTCTGAGGCGGTATCACCTGATCTGGGAGATAGTAGATCGCCGGGAGATCGAGGTCAGGAGGGTTGACATGAAGAACAACACTGCGGATCCACTCACGAAGGCCATTCCCCAGATACAGTTTGAGAGACTCTTCGGGATACTTGATATGCGATACTACAACAGCTGGCCCTATTGCAAGTTGGAGATTGTTAGTTGTATGTATGCCCTATAGGCCAGTATTGTACAGATGATGTATATTATATTGGATGCTTGGACATATATAGAGAGGACTTTCTTGCTCGATATGATAGTATTCTATCTGGTTGCTCTTTATCTTAACATGTATATTTGTCTCTTGATACTGTCTTATAGTTACATGTTGGTAAAGCCCTTAGGATGTGTACTTGACTACCAGGACTATGATGCAGATCATACTAGTGGGGCCATAGTAGTCCATAAGTTCATCCTTTAATGTTCCTATTCGTGGGTGTATCGAGACAGGGCATCAATATACCAGAGTAGACTAGCGTATACGTTTCTCGACCCATGAGATGGGTGATGGATGAACCTATATCCATTGGTGTTTAACATCAGAGATGGTATACGGGTGCTCAGTGGTGACTGGGTACTCTGGACGGACTCGCCGAGAACTCCCAGATGGTATTATACCTCACGTCAGATGGCAGTTCTCTGGTGACACTTGTGCAGGTTAGTCTGTAGACCTGAGATCGTCATAGAGTCTTGTGTGATTCCCACTGTGCTTTGATTTCCACCTTACCACGTCCAAGAGGGCGTGCAAAAAGGTGTTTTTTGGGTACTGTCCCGAGTCACATGGAGGCAATGAGCGATAGGAAGGGTTTCGTCTCTCCCGGTATTGGGGGTTGATATTGCGCTGTGCTCGATTGGCCATAACAGGGAAGTTCCTGGCCAGGGCTGATTTAGAGATTTACTGGTAAGTGTTACTAGTAGTTTCTCGACCCGTTATGAGCCTCACATCGGCACGACTTATTAGTTTTTGGAGTCTGACGTTTACCACCCCTAGACTTGATATGCGACATATCAGACGAGGAGACCAGACTGTACGACAAGTGTTACCGTTAGGCTTTTACAGGAGTTGGAGCGGGCTTGCTTGCTGATCTTCTGATCGCTCAATACCCGGGTAGCCGTTACATCCAGCTAGTACCGCTGACGGCTTGTGGGTTCTTGATGTGATCATCACCTACTGCCGGCGTATTGAGGAGTCTTTAGAGTCCTACATAGAGGTTTTACTGGCTCAGGAAAAACGAAATAGGAGCGGATATGTGATATGTGCGGGACCGAGAATATTACGTGTATGTGATACCGTATTTTATTCTCGCAAATTTTTGTATCGGTCGGTTATATGTGATATAGCCGGATTATCGAATCAAGCGTTGATTCGATAAGTCGATACAGTGGATGTTAGTCGGTTATATGAGATATAACCGTATTATTAAGTCAAGTGTTGATTTAATAATTTAGTGTATAATTGTATATTTGATATACTAATTTACATTAACTAACATTTGTTCACTTAAGGATTTTTCTCACATGTGCACAACTTTAATATATATGTGATATATATTAAAATGTGTTTTCTTTTTGTATCATGGTTGTGATACATCATTCATGGGTGTGCAAGATATACACCATTCTATTTTAAATGGTGGTTTATAATTATTTAAGGTAATTACAAATTGGTGGAGCTTTTGTCACAAGCATGAAGCTTGTAGAAGCTTGTGGATGCTTTGACAAAGTCCACTAACTTTGTTTTACTTTAGATTTTTATTAACATAACCATTTTGGATTAGCCATGGTTATGTCTCTATATGAGTTAGTATATGATACTCACTCACCCATGGTTAGCTCTCTTGACTTGATCATTATCCTCATCTTTTCATTTGTTCATCTTCTTCTTCTTTGAGCAAAAGAAAAGCGTGCTAGGGTTTTCAAAAGAGAGTGAAAGAATGTGAGATAAATAATTCTAAGGTGTACCCACTTCCTATTTCCTCATTCTCTATTAGACTAGCACTTTAGTTTAGGGTGTTTGCTTCACTAATTCTCTAGTTAGTGAAGAAGAAGCTTGAGTTCGTATTCCCTCGACGTAGATCATCTTCGGCCTCGAAGACTTCAAGCAAGGACGCTCCTTCTTCCTCGTGAAGCCATGCAAGAGCCCGGGAGGACCATGATCGCAGCGAAGGGACTATAACAAGGAGCTTTTGAAGTGAAGGACCGATCTACAAAGGTTGTATTTCGTATTCATTTAGTCGTAAATGGTATTTACTTGCATGTGAAACCCTAATAATCTAGCAAAGATCTTGTTTAGGATTGTTCGGCACGGCTAAAATTTTAATCGGGCATGGTTGATACCTTGTAGAACCTTGTTAGAGTAACTAGGAACCCTACATCCCTAACCCTGTCTACTAAGCCACCTTTGTTCGATAGAGGCGAAGGCAAATGATGGTTCGCTCATGGCAACACTCCAGTAGAAGCGATACTGATGCCTAAATCGATAACGGATTCCAAGTCCTCTCAAGGCAAATGGTGATTCGCTCCTGGCCATATTACAGTCGCAGCGATGCTGATGCTAAGATTGGTATCAGATTTCAAGTCCAAACTCGCAACAAAATCAGCGAGCAAAAAATACATATAAAAATAGCCGAAATGATTGGGCAACTCGCAATAAAAAGCAGCGAGTAAAAAGAAAAATAGCCGAAATGATTGAGCACCGTGAAAAATAGCCGAAATGATTGGGCAATCGCGACTTTCGTGATATAAAAAGCTGAAATGTTAGAACATCGCGAAAAAAAATGAGGAAAGAATGAAACTTTTGCCCTACAGGCGAGTCCATACTGACCCCTGTATACACTCCATGGGCATAAACGAAAAGGAAACCACGTTTCCCAACAGACTCTGTCAAAGGGAGAGTCAGATCTCGACGGCAACATCTGCATCCCAGAAGATCAATGCGGCGTTCCTTCCCGACTCTGCAGAAAGCAGAGCAAGTCAACTAACGACCTCCCCACCGGAACAACGCTCCGCCTCTGAAAAAAGTCAACCAACGACCTCCCCGCCGGAACAACGCTCCGTCTCGGAAACAAGTCAACCAACGACCTCCCCGTCGGAACAACGCTCTATCTCGGAAACAAGTCAACCAACGACCTCCCCGCCGGAACAACGCTCCGTTTCGGAAACAAGTCAAACAACAACCTCCCCGCCGGAACAACGCTCCGTCTCGGAAACAAGTTAACCAACGATCTTCCCGCAAGAAAACAACGCTCCGTCTCGGAAACATGTCAACCAATGACCTCCCTGCCGGAACAACGATCCGCCTCGAAAACAAGTCAACCAACGACCACCCCGCCGGAACAACGCTCCGTCTCGGTAACAGGTCAACCAACGACCTCCCCACCGGAACAACGCTCCGTCTGGGAAACAAGTCAACCAACGACCTCCCTGCCGGAACAACGCTCCATCTCGGAAACAAGTCAACCAATGACCTCCCCGCCGGAACAACGCTCCGTCTCGGAAATAAGTCAACCAACGACCTCCCCGCCGGAACAACGCTCCGTCTCGGAAACAAGTCAACCAACGACCTCCCCACCGGAACAACGCTCCGTCTCGGAAACAAGTCAACCAATGACCTCCCCGCCGGAACAACGCTCCGTCTCGGAAAAAAGTCAACTAATAATCTCTCGATTCGTCTCGACCCTTAGGGAAATCATTGTCCCTGTGAAAACCTCTCAACCCGTAAAAAGAAGATTCTATTGTGAGGTCCTTACGACTCTCAAGAGAAAACGCACTTAGGAGTCCTTACGACTCCTAAGGAGAAAACACACCTACGGGATCCTCTCGAATCGTAAGGAGAAAACACACCTACGGGATCGTCTCAAATCGTAAGGAGAAAAGCCTTTATGAGACCCTCGCGGCTCATAAAGTTGAAAAGTCTTAGGCGGCAGATCTGAACCTGTCTTCTAAGCCATCGCTGCCCTGCAAAGGAGATCAAAATATACTATCTACAAGACGCATTTGCTAAAGAGATACGACAGCATGACCGCATATACGCTTAAATGGAAATGGTGTCTAAAACGTGTTGATTTATGTACGACATTACGATAGCGTTCGCACTTAAAAGAAAACTCCTACGGGTAAAGTAGAAAACTCATCTACAGAGGTGGGATACATGTGCGAACGTATGATGAACAAGAGAACATTCAACAGAAAACATTCAACACTCAATAATAAGGGAAAAACATCGATAAATATACTACTATACAGGGAAAAATCACTAAATATGGGATCAGAGATACAGGGGTTAACAAACAAAATACAATGTTCTCCAATTCCCTTTCTTCCTTCTCCACCATGTCGAAGCGACGGTCTTCGCAAGGAGTTGCTCCCCACCGATTAGCACCGTGCTCATCAGCGAAAGCGGACATGATGGCCCGCCGAGCTCTTATCTGACTCAGTAAATGCATTAATCGGTCCCTTAAAGACTGGGTAATCAAGCGTGCCTCGTGAAATCACTCGATCTTATCCTCCGCCACATCGAGAATCGCCGGAGTCATCTCTGTCGGATGAGGGGGGATGTCGGTGAGCATGGATATAAAGATCATCCGGAGCCAAATGGAGCCCATAGGAAGAGGAGAGCCCCTATGAGTCAGGAGCTCATACATCACCGCGTCACATTGAGCGTCAGTGAGAAGGGGATCAACTATCCGCGCAACAAAGCGAGGACTCATTTCCTCGATGGGTACCTTCCATGGTTGCCGACAAGCGTGAGGGCGATTGCAGGCCATAGCTCCGAGTTTGTTTGAGTTCTGTTAATGAAAGATGGGTTTCTCTTTGAAGAGAAGAAGGAAGATGCAGCCTCGGGTTATAAAGAGACGCATTCAAAGCTATGTACAAAAAACGTCGTGCATGGTGGAGTTATTCCCAAGGCCGGAAAAAGGGGGGCATGGGAAACGAAATAGTTGGCCCATGGGAAATAGAGAAAGAAGGTGGAAATACTTCTTCAGTAATAAGGCAGTGCCTCACGTGCCTTGCAGTAGTAAGGCAGCGCCTCACGTGCCTTGCACGAGGGCGCCAGCGCCGAAAGTTAAAAGCTCTAAGGCGGCGCCTTACGTGCCTTGCACGTATAACACGGGGACCCCGACATTCTATATACAAGTAACTACCAATTAACATGAGGCACCTATGAGCAGTGGTATAAAAGAAAAGCAAATTTTTCCATTCATACTTGAGGAAATTTATACATCAGCGGTAGCAGCAAAACAAAAAAATCATAAAAAATGTTTACAATGGCAAAACATTAAATCCGGGACATGGATCGAGGAATTCAGAAGCGAGGCCGTCTAAAATGGTTCTTGCTTTTCTGACCATATTCGTGTGCACCTTCTCACGAATGCAAGCGTCGGGAACCTCGCTGATGTCATCCATCCTTTGGTAGGAAGAGATTATCGTCGTCTGTTGGAAAACTTGATGCAAGATATCAACAAGATTATCTCGCCGCCTCTTCGAGATCAGGCCCATCAGATATATTGAGTGCACCTTGTCTTCGGCATCATCAACTGCCTTAAGCCGCATGGCCTCGTAAAATCCAGGAAGTGCTTCCCAAATCTCCCCCACGATGATCTTCAAAAGAGCGGAACGACGAAGAAGTAGTCGACCGTTATACTCGTCGAAGCGAAGCATAAACTCAGCGCATTGGGCGTTTGTAAACTCCTGGTTTTGGAAGCGGCCTTGGACGCGAATTTCTTCATAAGAAATAATTTCATCGAGATCATACAGATGAGCGGCCATAGTAAATGAAAAGAAAAATCAGTGAAATTTTAGTGATCAAACTTATCAAGAAAATTCTCATTAAACAGACACGGGAGTTTAAACAACTCTTGACATCCCGATAGAGAAAACAAGTTCTTTTAAAACACCCAACAAATTTAAAGTTGTGCAGCCCTATGAAAACGCTCAATAACACCAGGGAATGAAATTCCTGAAGGGCCCTTTGATCTTGCAGTACTAAGCTCTTCGGTAAAGAATCAAATTCTTCTTATGCGATGGAGTTAAATTCCAGAAACCCCCATGAATCCTCAAGAATCAGAGGGGAATGCTCAAGACATTGAGGTTTACTACTCCAAGATCATGTCTGTAGATCTCTAAGAGATGGGCTTCAAAAAACAAAGAAGCAAAGCTTTTTACAGAGTAAAAACTCCAAGATCTTTAAGATCCAAAAAATGAACTCTAAGAGTTCTTCATAGAGATGAAAAGTGTTCTAATTAATGGGTTAAGTAACCCTAAAAATCCATTTTAAGATTTACGATCTGAAAAGAGCAAAGCTCTGTTAATAGGTTCGATCCTTACTAAATTTGGGCAAAGTTCTAACTCTAAAAGGGATTTCCTTGAGCAAAGATCTAAGCTCTGAAGGGAGAATTAAAATTCTCAGAAACAAGGAAAGAAGAAGATGAACAGAAGTCATCTCAAGGGCCAAAAGCCCTACTTATAGACGCTGGAAGACGATCCAACTTCCAAGATGATCCAACGGTGGAAAGGTTTCCACCGCTGCACTCACGTGTGAGCCACGTCAGCGCAACGGTAGGGGACATTTGTTTCCCCCCAATAAGAGAGCAAGGCTTTGTTCAAAATTTGAACTGTGGCAGCGCCTCACGTGGAAAGCACGAGAGTGCCAGCGCCCAGAGTTAAAAGCTCTGAGGCAGTGCCTCACGTGCAAAGCACGAGAGCGTCAGTGCCAAGAGTTAAAAACTCTGAGGCAGCGCCTCACGTGCAAAGCACGAGAGCGCCAGCTCCAGAACTAAAAGTTCTCCACCATTGGATCAAAGATCCAACGAAGATGATAAATCATCAAATTACAGAATTAAATTCTGTTGAGGAAATATTCCTCGAATCTTCCTAAAACAAGAAAGGTTAATCTCTGTAAAACTTAGCATCGTTGGATTAATGATCCAATGGTGATTAAAAAATCACCAAGATACAGAATAAGCTCTGTATGGGAAAATATTTTCCCAATCTTTCTAAATAAGAAAGATTGTGCTTTGTAAATCAGAGCACCGTTGGATCAAAAGATCCAATAGTGATTAAAAATCACCAAGATACAGAGTAAGCTCTGTATGGGAAAATATTTTTCCAACCTTGTTAAAAACAAGAAAAATATCTTCTGTAAAATAGAAGTCATTAGATCAAAGATCCAATGGTGGATAAAATCCCCAAATCAATTAAGAAATCTCTCAATGAGAGATTTCCTTAACTGAATCAATAAATATGCCTTCACTATATAAAGGCCCTAAGACTTCAAGTCTTATAGAGAAGAACCCCCCCATAAACTTCAAACTTCAAGACGAGAATGATTTCTCCTCAAGGTAAATAAAAATAAGAGAGATCATAGCATCTCCTCCATATCTAAGAGTTTAACTCTCAAATAAGAAGAACTTAGTTTTTTTTCCAGATTTCAGATCCATAAGACAAAGTCTTTCACAAGTGATAATCTAATTCTCAGAGAATTGAATTGAGCAAAACAGAAAACTCAGTGCTTAGCACTCCAAGTCTGGCGCTCAGCGCCAGCGCACTACGTGCTCCTCACGTGGGCACTATTTAATAAGAAGTGTTTAGCACTCAAATTCTGGCGCTCAGTGCCGAGCGCTCCACGTGCTCCTCATATGAACGCTATTTAATAAGAAGCGCTTAGTACTCGACGTCTGGCGCTCAGCGCTGAGCACTCCACATGCTCCTCACGTGAGCTCTATTTAATAAAAAGGTGCTTAGAACTCAGTTTCTGGCACTCAGCGCTGAGCGCTCCACGTGCTCTGCACGTTGGCACCATAAATTGTTTAACACTCCATATAAAAGAATATAAATAAAACAAAAGGAAAAAGGGGTGTCAAAACCCGAATCAATGCTCAGCAGTGCTGATACAGAAAGAGGATCAAGCCCAAATAAGTAATCAAGTGGGCTGAGCCTAAGGTTGGCTAAACTCCAAATCGACTGAGCCCATTTGTCTTCTTCTAAATTGGCCTTAGTCCCAAACAAGACTACCAAGTCCCTGATGAACATTCATTGGTTCAAGGGTACATCTCATCATAGATCTGATACATGTCGTTGTAATTCTTCAACATCTTTAGAGAGGTGGCGGGTCTCGACAACCAGCAATAATGGACCGCAACATCCTTAAACTAATAATGGACTGCAACGTCCTTATACTAAAATCTGGACCGCAACGTCCTTAAACTAATAACGGATCGCAATGTCTTTAAACTAAATCCTGACCTCAAAAATGGTGATCCGTGGATCGAAACATCCTTAAACTAAATGTGGACCTTAATATCTTTATACTAGACTATGGACCGCAATGTCCTTAAACTAAAACGATAGAGCCCAAATGCTCTTCCGTTGGATCAAAAATGATCCCGAACCCCTGTTGAGTAGATCTTAGTCCAATATTGGATTAACGTATCCTTAACAAACATTTGAGTCGGTCTTAATCTTAAATAAGGTTAACGATCCTTAAATCAAACAAACCCAAATCTAAGAAAATACGGATTTGGACTAATCGATGCCCTACGGGCGACAACACGAATTAGTCTCCGTATACAATCCAAGGGCAACCAAAAAATAAAACAAACACACAAGACACGAAGTGAACTTCTGGAGCCGGAGAAAGTGGTTATCGCTACGCGGCAACGTAATTAACTGCAGGGGCTTGCGCCTGCAGGGAAAAGCGTCCCCACAATAAAAAAAACCCCTCAGAAATGAGGGGGAATCTGACGAAGTCTGCTACAACGGCCGCATCTGTCCAAATCTCCGATACACGGTGCCATAAATTAACTTGGCATCTTCGGAGAGGTGGACGGATAAACCCAAATAGCATCTGCCCCCCTAAAATTTAGGCCAGACGTCCTAACGTCTCGGTCGCGTCTTTCGGCGAAAACAGGGATGTTAAAGCTCACATGTTTGTGTTCAATCTTTATGATTCACATCTCATGTGAGGGTTGAAACTAGAACCATGTCATTGAGGAAAATGAAGAAGAAGAAGCTAGAGAGCAACCATGAGAGCAAAGAAAGAAAATGGCTAAGTGTTTAGAATGAAACAGGAATGAATGACAACCCTTGACCCCTACTCCAAGCATGGAATTTTGCAATATAAAATTGCAACCATGCTTGAATAGTGAGTTAAGATGAATAAACAAATATAACTCCCATGCTTGCAACCATGCTCTCAATTTACACCTCATTTCTATTTTTCTCAAAAATAGAAATCAAGCCATGCTTCATTATATTTATATATATATATATATATATATATATATTATGAAGAATAATTAGTGAGCTAATGATATTATTTAAGATATAATTATATCACGTATAATGTATATCACATTATTAAATCAACACTTGATTTAATAATCTGGTTATATCACATATGACCGACTAATATCATTTATCTGTATATCACATTATCAAATCAACACTTGATTCAACAATCTGGTTATATCACATATAACCGAACCGATAACAGATAGCTTCCAGATTACAATATGGTATCACATACACGTATTTGATCAGGCCCACACACATATCACATATGTTTCCTACTTCGTTTCGCTTGAACCAGGAAACTTCTGTGGGACTCTAAAGACTCGTCAATACGCCAGCAGTAGTTGATGATCACATCAATCACCTACAAGCCGTCAGTGGTACTAGCTAGACGTAACGGTTACCCGGGTATTGAGCGATATGAAGATCAACAAGCAATCTTGTCCATAGTCTCCATGAAGCCTATCAGTAACACTATCGTATTGTCCTGTCTCTTCGTCTGATATGCCGCATATCATGTCTAGGGGTGGTAAACGTCAGTCTCCAGTAACGTGATAAGTCATGCTGATGTCTGGCCTATAATGGTTCGAGAAACTACTGATAACACTTATCAGTAAATCTCTGCAGCAGCCTTGGCCAGGAACTTCCAGTTATAGCCAATCGACCATAGAGCAACATCAACTCCCAATACCGGGAGAGACGAAACCCCTCCTATCGCTTATTGCCTCCATGCGACTCAGGAATGTACCCAAAATCCACCTGTTTGCATGTCTCCTTTGAGCGTGGTAGGGAGGAAATCAAAGCACAGTGGGAGCCGCACAAGACTCTATGACGATCTCGGGTCTACAGACTAACATGTACCAGTGTCATCAGAGAACTGCTATCTTACGATAGCTATACTACCACATAGAAGTCCTCGGCGAGTCCTGTTCGGTGTACCCATTCTCCAATGAGCACCTATGTACAATCTTTGATTTCACACACCAATGGTTGTGAGATCAACCATCGCCCTCTAAGGGACAAGAAACGTACACACTAGTCTACTCTGGATTATCGATGCCCTAGTCTCGATATTCCCTAGACTAGGAACTGATTAAAGGATGTGCTTTTGGACCACCCTGGCCCCACTAGTATGATCTCATCATAATCCTGGTAGTCAAGTACTTTAACATTTTAGAAATATAAAATATTATTTTTGGAATTTAATATTAAAATAATATATTGCACGAAAACTATTCGATTTGCGAATTTAAGGTTTTCATAAAATGGTATAAATATATACCAATATTTGTGAAATTATTGGAGATTAAAATGATATATTCATTTAAAAATATATTTATCGGATTTGGGCATTTTTATAATTAATTATATGCAAGTTTAAATTAAACCCACTGCTAATCACGATTATGCCAAATCCGTATTTTCACATTTTCCATGGTTAGTGCACCATGACATGTTACATTTTTGTTGCATGTTGACTTCATTTGCATTGTTGATTTTTGGTTTTATCTGTGAGAGAGAAAAAAAAATGAGAAAAGAGATGGCATGATTGAGAAGAGAGAGAGAGAGAGGGTACAATGATGACCTGAGGCATGCCATGAGAGAGAGTAAGAATGAGAAAGAGAGACAGACCCTTGACCCTTCTTCATTTCTTTCTTCAACATTTATTTCCTCAACTCCTCCTTCATCTTCTTCATCTCCTCCATCACCACCTCTACCCCATGAAAGCATCTCCAATCCTTCACCAAAACCCTATACTCCTTTCGCTAAAAATGATACCCACCTCATCCTACACCTTATGGACCTTTCAAGCTTGGATTTTGAAGACTTTGAGCAACTCAAGAAAATTCTTGAGTTTCCAAATGAGGTAAAACCCATATCTTTTAGTTAAGTTATTATGTTTAGTATACCGTAGTTTAGTTTAGAGTTTGTATTAGTTGGGTTAGTGATGTTTGGAAAAGCCAAGAGAGGGTTTAGGTGATTGTGTGGACTTATGACATGTAGTGACTGTTTATAAGACTTTAGTGTTGATTTTCTGGACTAAAACAGATATTAAAACCCGATACACGAACTTAAGATTTATTCCGTGTCGGTTTGTGAAGTATTGTTGGACTACAGGAATCTAGAGCAACCTCGGATGGTTATGAGGAAAACAAGCAATATCATTAACCTAGATAAACCCCTAGAAACCCACCACCAAAGTACAAGCCCCTTTGTCCTCTGTACGGCCGGCGACACCGGATTTTCTGAGCCTCTCGCCGGATTTCCTTCATGCTCTGGTGTTTGGGTTTTTCCTGTAGCTCAATGTCCTTATAACCTATCCCCTGTACTTTCTTGTTTAGTCCCAATTAACCTGAGATAAAATCTGTGTTAGTTATGTATATACCCTAGAGGCCATTGTTGTACATATGATGTATAGTTTAATGGATGCTTGGATATATATAGAGAGGACTTTCTTGCTCGTCATGATAATATGTTATTTGGTTTTACTTTATCTTAACATGTTGACTTGTATATGTTTACTGTCTTACTCTCACATGTTGATAAAGCCCTTAAGATCTGTACTCGACTACTGGGACTATTATGAGATCATACTAGTGGGGCCACGGTAGTCGATAAGTACATCCTATAACTGTTCCTAGTCGAGGGTGTGTCGAGACAGGGCATCGATACCCAGAGTAGACTAGCGTATACACATCTTGACCCATATGATGGGCGATGGATGATCCCATATCCATCGGTGTTTGACATCAAGGATGGTGTACGGGTGCTCAGTGGAGACTGGGTACACTGGACGGACACGCCGAGAACTCCCAGATGGTGATATACCACACGTTAGATGGCTGTTCTCCAGTGACACTGGTACAGGGTAGTCTGTAGACCCGAGATCATCATAGAGTCTTGTGTGATTCCTACTGTGCTTTGATTTCCACCTTACCACGTCCAAGTGGGTGTACAAAACGGTGGCTTTTGGGTGCAGTCCCGAATCACATGGAGGCAATGAGCGATAGGAGGGGATTCGTCTCTCCCGGTATAGGGAGTTGATGTTGTGTTGTGTTCGATTGGCTATAACTGGAAAGTCCCTGTCAAGGGCTGATATAGAGAATTACTGGTAAGTGTTACCAGTAGTTTCTCAACCCGTTATGAGCCTCACATCAGCACGACTTATCGGTTACTGGGGTCTGACGTATACCACCCCTAGACTAGATATGCAACATATCAGACGAAGAGACCAGACTGTACGGGAGTGTTACTGATTGGATTCACAGGAGAATGTATAGGCTAGCTTATTGATCTTCTGATCGCTCAATACCTGGGTGGCTGTTACGTTTAGCTGACCGCTTGCAGCTTGTGGGTGTTTGATATGATCATCACCTGCTACCGGCGTATTGACGATTCTTTAGAGTCCTACACAGAGGATTCTTGACTCAGGAAAAACAGAGTAGGGGCACATATGTGATATGTGCACGACCGAGGATAATGCGATATGAGATACCGTATTACATTCTCGCGATATTTAGATATGAACCGGGTCATCGGATTAAGTGTTGATTCGATGAATCGGTACATGAAATATTAGTCGGTTATATTCGATATAGCCGGATTGTCGGATCAAGTGTTGATTCGAAAATTTAATGTTTAATAATATATATGATATATTGCATTACATTATCTTATATTGGCTCGCTTTATTATTTCATTTTCTCACCGGGTAATACATTGATATATATGCGATATATATTAATTGTATTATTTTCTTTTGTTTCAAATATATAATATATATGTGATATATATTATTGTAACATGATATGATTACTAATGAAATATGTTTAGTGGAGATTAAAAAAGGTTAGGGTTAGAATTGGGTTAGTTCTTTCATGAACCTTCTAGAAGGTTTTCTTTTGTCATGAAGAAAATATTATGGTTGATATTTTCTAGTGACTCATTGTTTAACCCAACCCAAACCCTAACCCTAGTTAATTCTCTACATGAGTTATCGTTGTCATCCTTGACCATGGTTGCATTATTAATCATATATCATTTCATTATTCATCACAAAAGGAATTAATTCATTTGGCATCTTCTTCTTCAACCTTGAGCTTTGAGAAAGCTTACTAGGTTTTCATTTTGTAATGATTTCATGTGAGAATTGATATAAAAAGAAGGCATAAATACTACTCTATCATCCTCATCTAATCTAGCCAATTAGATTATGGTGTTCACCTCATTAGAGTGAGAGAGCTTGAATTATAGAAATTTCGACGTAGATCATCGGAGAAAAGGAACACTACAAGCTAGTATGGATCATTCGAGTCGTGGAGCCTCTCTTGAGTCCGGGAGATCTTGGATCGCGGCGAAGGGATTTCTACTCGGAGCTTATGAAGTGAAGGAGTGGACTACAAAGGTTGTAATCCCTCACTTTTAGTTGTAAAGATGTTTACTTGCATGTTAAACCCTAATAATCTAGCAAAGTTCCCGGCTTTGGGTTGTTCGGCGCATCTAAATTTTTATTCGGGCATGGTTGTTGCCTTATAGACCTTCATAAGAGTTCCTAGGAACCCTACGGTGGTATCAGAGCCTGGTTAGAGCATTAGGCGACGTGTATACGAAGTTAAAACTCCGATCGAACCCCGAAACGTCGAAATAGACCCCTCTCTGGAAATTTTGTGAAAATGTGATTTTTTCGGTATTAAAAATACTTTAAAAAATCAGTAGGGAATTATAAGAGTTACTGTGAAAAACGAGGAGCTAAACCGTACGGACCGCCGCGGAACCGCGGCAGTACCTTGCTTGTGCCGCGGATCCACGGCCGTACAGTTGGGTTTGACTTTTCTTTTGGCACAGTAATGACCGTAGATGCTAGTGCATATTTATGGGTATTTTTAATCTGACTCAAGTGTTGAGTGTTCTGGGGATTATTTTGAATTCGTTGATTCGATCGGAAAATTTCATTTCATTTTTTTTCCAGATATTTAGAAACTGTTAAAATGTTCTAACGGATATCATTAACTCACTTTTTCCCGGCACGAAAAACTTTCAAGTGTTGAATTTTTGTTGGGTTTAAATCTTTCGGAAAAACGTGCAAGTAACGCGGTGGACCCTCTAGAAGAACACAATCCTTAACTCGATTATGTGACCGTCTGAACCGCCTCTAAACCTTAGGGTTTGGGGCAGTACGGCATTGCCATATGTGAGGCATTGGCTTGACCCTTCTACGGCTGGACTATTGGTACAGTGACGTATTCTGGTATTATTTGAACTCCGCTCATGTGTTGAGCTATTTAGAAAATCTTGGGTATTTGATTATCTGATCGGAATGTTTAATACTGTCTATTTATCTGGAATGTGATACAATATGTGGAATTCACGAAGTTAGGCATGAAATGCGAAGTATGTGATATTTCGGATTTACGATGTTTAAAGAGATTGTGGATTCCAAATGTTGTAGTTTTACACTTTCTTTTCTGTGACCGTAAATGTAATATGTAGTCGTATTGCCGGTTTTCGTTGCTATACATCAACAACGATCGGTCTATGCATACTTACTTACGTTGATGATATGAGATATTATGTGTTGCTGTGATAGGTTATATTGGATCGTCGTGTTCTGAATAGCCAGGGGTTTTATGTGAGATGAGGGTTTTTATTTTCATTCATGTAAAATTCATTTGTATGTAATATTCTTTTATTGGGGCACTTCCGAGATGAGGTTGATGTCACCAGTGTATATTATTTATTTTTCCGCATTAGGTAGACCTAAGGAGGGGAGCACAAGTAACCGGGTTCTAGGGTCCAGTGGGAGGCCATCTTGAGGAGTCGAGACAGGATCTCCTAACCCTAGAATTGGCAGTGTAACATGCCGCTCTCGTAGGGGTCAAGGGATATGGGTTTGGCTATTCATCGCGACCGTGGAATCCGTGTTTTATACCGGCTTGTATTAAAAACACGGACATCCTAGTATATCCAATATTTCATATATGTTCTTGTGCTGCAATGTTCTGTGATGAGATCATATTACTGCCTGAGACGAATGCTTATACTATATATATATGCTGATATATAAATATTACTGTTTTCGTTTCTACTGTGATGCTTAGGAAGCATAAGCTGATGGGATTTATTAATAAGATTAATAAAAAGAAAAAAAACCTAAAAGATGTTTTAGAATCAAAACTTTATAAAAAGGGTAACTACAGTTTTTCTTTGCATAGCGGTATATATGATATGCCCTGTACCTTATTCGATGAGGAAAGAGCCGAGATCCCTTCACCGGGAGTGACCTCTTTAGCGAAACTGTCTGATGCTACAAACTCACAGTTTAGTTTTTGACAGCTTATATAGTTCTTGCTTTGCACAGCGGTATATATGATATATCCTGCACCTTATTCGATGGGGAAAGAGCCGAGATCCCTTCACCGGGAGTGACCTCTTTAGCGAAACTGGAAAAGCCTTAAAAACACTCCTTTTCAAAAATCACTTGTTTCTACAACGATATCAAGTTTATTACGCTGATGGTTTTCTGAAAAACCTGCGTAGCCCTCCGTCATTTTAGGAAAATAGAGTACTTAGTATTCGTGCTGCGTTTGTTGACCATAATTAAGGCGCAGTGTACGATAGCTGAGTGATGTTTTCCTATATAACATATGATGTGATTAATTAGAACAGTCATATGACTTTGTTGACCATAGTTAAGGGTCATGTGGATGGGTCTAAATTAATCAAGAAATGACGTGTAGAACTTGACTAGTGCTTATGATTTATTGACTATAGTTAAGGTCATAAATCGCTAGGGGTAAAAGCATTATCGGGAATTTCAAGTGTTGAAATTTGCAATGAGATTGCATACCTCCTATGAGATAGATGGATCCTGATACCCACTACGAGTAAAAGTTACTCCTGAGAGAATTTTACAAAGGACAATTAGCCAATCAAGTAGGTGTCTAGAAAGGTGTTAACGGGGTTAAGCCTCAGGGAAGACGAGGTTTATTTTAATTAGGTCCGTGCGAAAGCTCGGGGAACCTCCCTCAAGTACCAACACTGATCTGGCTGAAAGATTGACGAAATTGTAGGGTGTGATTAATCCCGGCTAATCTTACCTTTTAGGGTTTGAAGGAAGATTTGATAAAAACAGTGGGAGACATCCTGATTAGATAAGATAATAACCAATCTAATCTTGCAAGAACATACGCTAAAGTGTTTCCTTCTCTCTCTCTCTCTCTCCAGGTAATGACCATGTCAGGACTTAATCAAGATAAAAATATGGATGTATTGACTGAACCTACTTATTATACTGAGCAGGGGATCGTTGGACCCGTTCTTTCTTATAAGAGTTATAAGACTGTGCAGGAAACAGGAGAATATCTGGATTCTCATGCCACCCAAACAAAGAACATGCATGCTGATGCATCTTCTTCGGGTGTGTTAGTTATTGAGAACTGTTTCTCAGTTCACCATACGTCTTGGGTATTAGATATCGGATCGGGATCCCGGATATGTAAATTGTTACGTGGGTTACGTAAAGGTTGAGAACTGAGAAGGGGTGATCATTCCGTACAAGTTGGGAATGGTGCAAGTATTGCAGGCAAAGCAGTTGGTGAATATCACCTTGTATTACCAAGTAGTAATACATTGATTCTGAACGAGTACTATTATATACCGAACATGATGTGCAACATTATATCAGTTTCTTTATTAAGTAAAGAAGGATATAATTTTGTAGTACAGGATAATGTTATGAACATATTTCTGAATCAAAAGTTGATTGGATCAGGCTCGTTACATAATGGCATATTCATTCTCAATTAAAATACAGTCCTTAATATACAAAACACACACAAGAGGAAGAGTTCAGAAATGAACGAATCCTTCTTATGGCATTGTAGACTTGGTCATATCAATGCGATACGGCTAGCTAAGTTACATAAGGATGGATATTTGAATTCGCTCGAATTATCATCTTATGATACTTGACATTCATGTCTCAAAGGAAAAATGACCAAAACTCCGTTTAGTGGACACAGAGAAAGAGTTGCAGAACTCTTAGGGCTGGTACATAGTGATGTATGCGGTCCCATGTCTACACATTCCAGGAACGGTTCTTCCTATTTTATTACATTCACTGACGATCTCTCAAGATTCGGACATGTGTTCCTGATGAAACACAAGTCTGAAGCTTTTGAGAAATTCAGAGAATATAAGCACGAAGTAGAGAACCAAACGGGCAAAAGTATTAAGATCCTTCGATCTGATCGAAGAGGAGAATACTTGAGCAATGAGTTCTGGGATTATCTAAAAAAGAATGGGATTCTCTCTCAGCTACTCCTCCTTATACACCACAGCACAACGGTGTATCAGAGCGGGGGAATCGCACCCTATTGGATATGGTGCGCTCTATGATGAGCACTGCTGAGTTACCTATCTCCTTTTGGGGTTATGCGCTGGAGACAGTTGCATACCTATTGAATAGATTTCCAACTAAATCAGTGCCTACCACTCCATATGAGATTTGGAATGGGAAGAGACCATCTCTTAAACGAGTTAAGATATGTGGTTGTCCGGCTTATGTTAAAAAGAAAAATCCGGACAAGCTAAGCAAGATCAGGTCTATGTAAGTTTGTAGGATATCCAAAAGATTCCTATGGATATATCTTCTACCATGCTGAGGAACAAAAGGTGTTTGTTTCTCAGTATGCCACCTTTTTAGAAAAGGAATTTCTTGCAAAAGAAATTAGTGGCAAAGAGGTAGAGCTGGAAGAGGTTCCAGCACCACAAACTACAACTGATGATTTATTGGAGCCAGAGGATTCAGTAGTACCCGACGAACCCCAGCCTCTCCGCCGATCTAGCAGGGTTTCTCATCCACCTGAGAGATACTACGGTTTTCTCATTGATGATGGGAGCGAGGATTGCATCATGGAGGATGATGACCCAACTAGCTTCGAGCAGGCCATCATGAGTGGTGACTCTGTGAAATGGCTGGATGCAATGCGATCTGAGATGAAATCCATGTACACCAACAAAGTATGGACTTTGGAAAATGCTCCTGAAGGGGTAAAACTCATTGGGAGCAAGTGGATCTTTAAAAAGAAAATTGGTGTAGATGGAAAAGTTGAGACTTTCAAAGCTAGACTTGTTGCAAAGGGTTTTCGTCAACGACCAGGTGTGGATTATGACGAAACCTTTTTCCCAGTTGCTATGCTTAAGTCCATCCGGATCTTACTTGCCATTGTTTCATACCATGATTACGAAATCTGGAAAATGGATGTTAAGACCGCCTTTCTAAACGGTGATTTAGAAGAGAGCGTGTACATGACTCAGCCAGAGGGCTTCGTAGATAGTGGGAGCAGCGGAAAGGTGTGCAAACTTCTTAAATCCATTTATGGGTTAAAGCAAGCATCGCGGAGTTGGAACATCTGCTTTGATGTTGTAGTCAAAGAGTTTGACTTCATCAAAAACATAGATGAACCTTTTATCTATAAGAAGGTTGCAGAGAGTAAGGTAGTCTTCCTCGTATTGTACGTCAATGACATACTCTTGATAGGAAATGATGTTCCTATGCTGCAATCAGTCAAGCTCTTCTTATCACAAAGATTCTCAATGAAAGATCTAGGTGATGCCTCCTGCATATTGGAAATTATGATATATAGAGATAGATATAAATGGATATTGGGATTGTCCCAATCCAGGTACATTGACACCATACTAAAGAGGTTTAGTATGGAAGAATCCAAGCGTGGGAACCAACCCACGATCTCTGGACTCACTCTCTCCAAAGAGATGTCTCCCAAGACTGATTTGGAGAGAGCTCGCATGCAAGGGATACCCTATGCTTCGGCAGTAGGCTCTATCGTGTATGCGATGCTATGTACCAGACCCGATGTAGCATACTCACTAAGTTTAGAGAGTCGGTATCAAGCAGATCCTGGAGAGAGTCACTGGACAGCTGTGAAGAACATTCTCAAGTACTTGCGAAGGACTAAAGAGATGTTCTTGGTGTATGGTAATGGAGAAATCCGGGTGGAGTCCTTTACCGATTCAAGCTTCCAAAGTGATAAGGACGACTCTAAGTCGCACTCGGGATTTGTCTTTATCCTAAATGGAGGGGCGGTATGTTGGAAGAGTTCCAAACAGGATACCGTTGCAGACTCGACGATGAAGGCTGAATACATCGCTGCCAACAATGCTGCCAAAGAGGCTGTCTGGATAAAGAAGTTCATTAGTGAACTTGGTGTGGTTACATCCATTGAACATCCAATACCTCTGTATTGAGATAACAATGGAGCTGTGGCTTTGGCCAAGGAACCCAGGTCCCATCAAAAGTCCAGACATATTCTGAGGCGGTATCACCTGATCAGGGAGGTAGTTGATCGCCGGGAGATCGAGGTCAGGAGAGTTGATACGAATGACAACACTGCAGATCCACTCACGAAGGCCATTCCCCAGATACCGTTTGAGAGATTATTCGGGATGCTAGGTATGAGATACTACAGCAGCTGGCCTTAGTGCAAGTGGGAGATTGTTAGTTATGTATATGCCCTAGAGGCCATTGTTGTACATATGATGTATATTATAATGGATGCTTGGATATATATAGAGAGGACCTTCTTGCTCTTCATGATAGTATGCTATTTTATTTTACTTTATCTTAACATGTTGACTTGTATATGTTTACTGTCTTACTCTCACATGTTGATAAAGCCCTTAAGATCTGTACTCGACTACTGGGACTATGATGAGATCATACTAGTGGGGCCATGGTAGTCGATGAGTACATCCTATAACTGTTCCAAGTCGAGGGTTTGTCGAGACAGGGCATCGATACACCAGAGTAGACTAGCGTATACGCATCTTGACCTATATGGTGGGCGATGGATGATCCCATATCCATCGGGGTTTGACATCAAGGATGGTGTACAGGTGCCCAGTGGAGACTGGGTACACTGGACGGACTCGCTGAGAACTCCTAGATGGTGATATACCACACGTCAGATGGCAGTTCTCCGGTGACACTGGTACAGGGTAGTCTGTAGACCCGAGATCTTCATAGAGTCTTGTGTGATTCCCACTATACTTTGATTTCCACCTTACCACGTCCAAGAGGGCGTGCAAAACGGTGGCTTTTGGGTGCGGTCCCAAATCACATGGAGGCAATGAGTGATAGGAGGGGATTCATCTCTCCCGGTATAGGGAGTTGATGTTGTGCTGTGTTCGATTGGCTATAACTGGAAAGTCCCTGGCCAGGGCTGATATAGAGATTTACTGGTAAGTTTTACCATTAGTTTCTCGACCCGTTATGAGCCTCACATCGACATGACTTATCGGTTACTGGGGTCTGACGTATACCACCCCTAGACTAGATATGCAACATATCAGACGAAGTGATCGGACTGTACGGGAGTGTTACTGATTGGATTCACAGGAGAATGTACAGGCTATCTTGTTGATCTTCCGATCGCTCAATACCTGGGTGGCTGTTACGTTTAGCTGACCGCTTGCAGCTTGTGGGTGTTTAAAATGATCATCACCTGCTACCAGCGTATTGACGATTCTTTAGAGTCCTACAAGAGGTTTCTTGACTTAGGAAAAACGGAGTAGGGGCACATATGTAATATGTGCACGACCGAGGATAATACGATATGAGATACCGTATTATATTCTCGCGATATTTAGATATGAGCCGGGTCATCGGATCAAGTGTTGATGCGATGAATCGGTACATGATATATTAGTCGGTTATATTCGATATAGCCGGATTGTCAGATCAAGTGTTGATTCTATAATTTAATGTATAATAATATATATGATATATTGCATTACATTATCTAATATTGGCTCGCTTTATTATTTCATTTTCTCGCCGGGTAATACATTGATATATATGCGATATATATTAATTGTATTATTTTCTTTTGTTACAAATATATAATATATATGTGATATATATTATTGTAACATGATATGATTACTAATGAAACATGTTTAGTGAAGATTAAACAAGGTTAGGGTTTGAATTGGGTTAGTTCTTTCATGAACCTTCTAGAAGGTTTTCGTTTGTCATGAAGAAGATGTTATGGTTGATATTTTCTAGTGACTCATTGTTTAACCCAACCCAAACCCTAGCCCTAGTTAATTCTCTACATGAGTTATCCTTTTCATCCTTGACCATGGTTGCATTATTAATCATATATCATTTCATTATTCATCACAAAAGGAATTAATTCATTTTCCATCTTCTTCTTCATCCTTGAGCTTTGAAAAAGCTTACTAGGTTTTCATTTTGTGATGATTTCATATGAGAATTTGATATAAAAAGAAAGCATAAATACTACTCCATCATCCTCATCTAATCTAGCCAATTAGATTAGGGTGTTCACCTCATTAGAGTGAGGGAGCTTGAGTTATAGTAACTTCGACGTAGATCATCGGAGAAAAGGAACACTACAAGCTAGCATGGATCGTTCGAGTCATGGAGCCTCTCTTGAGTCCGGGAGATCGTGGATCGCGGTGAAGGGACTTCTACTCGGATCTTATGAAGTGAAGGAGCGGACTACAAAGGTTGTAATCCCTCACTTTTATTTGTAAAGATGTTTACTTGCATGTTAAACCCTAATAATCTAGCAAAGATCCCGGCTTTGGGTTGTTCGGCACGTATAAATTTTTATTCGGGAATGGTTGTTGCCTTATAGACCTTCATAAGAGTGCCTAGGAACCCTACAATCTGGGAGCTGTTTATGAGTACTTTGGCTATGTTTTCCTGATATTTGAATTCGTGGTTTTGGCATTTGGATTTGATTTGGTCGTTGGACGTTTATACGTCAACGACGAGGGTTGTTTGGTTATTTTTGCATACGTAAGCTATAGGTTCTACCCTATGAGCTCACCGTGTACCGTATCGATTTTTGGACATTGATTTTAGTAGAATTGCGATTGTGTATTGATTGTAGGTATCTTCGCGTGGACTTCCGAGACAACGAAGCACATCGACTTCGGCTAAGCGAGGAGTTTAGCAGGTGAGTAGATTTATATCTACAGGGGAAGTCAGATGGATGGTGTATAGCACCCCCGCAACCATTGATATGTGATTTATAATTTGAAGAAAAGATATGCCACGACTTAAGGTTATAGTTAATGGTTTTAGTGTGAAATGATATGATAAAAAGGATGTCTCGAATTGATATATGAAGACATGAAAAGTGAGTGTGAATCATGATATATATGTATATATATATATATATGTATATATATTTATATATATGTATATATATATATATATATATATGTAGTTGCAAGAGAATAAATACGAGATTATAGTGGCATGTTATGAGGCCGATGAATACGACATGAGAATAATAAGATAGATTGTATATGTAAGATGACATTGATGTGAGATATTGATATGATGAATATGATGACTTAGCTTAATATGTCGTTACGGATGCGAGGCGATATGAGATAATTGATACCTTTGTCGGTCTCAGGACATGAGATTGATACGGATGTGACATGAGATATAGGTATATATATATATATAATTATGTGAATGATGAGTTGTAACATTTCAGGAAAATAACATATTATTTTAGAATTTAAATAATTAAAATAATAAGTTTCATGAATATTATTAAGTATGAAAATTAGTTTTAATGAAAGGGTATAATTATATACCGATAATTAGAAAATAATTTATAAAATTAATGTGAATCATGGGCTTTTAAAGTGTTTAGATAATTTGGACACTATATGTTTTTTTGTAAACAATTAATTATATACAAGTTTATGTCTAAGCTTTATTAATATCTACTAATTATGCATTAAGCTTAGTTAGGCATATGATATGCACCATGTCAAGTTTCAAAACATCATTTTTCAATTTCTATGAACCATGGCATCTTGTTTTTCTTTTATATGTATATGGGTTTTTTGTTTTAAAAAGAAAAGAAAGGAGAAAAGAAAAAAGAATAAAGAATGTGTGGTATGGCAAGGAGGTATGGGCAAAAGAGAGGATGAGGGGTCTCTTTGACCTTGGCTTATTGTCTTCATCTTCATCAATCTCCTTCTCTTTCCCCTCATGGCTGCCCTAACGCTCCACGTCCTCTACCTCCTCACAACACCCCAAAATCCACATCAAAACATCATTTTCCCTTCATTAAAATTGTGCACAAGCTCACTACAAGCATGGTGGACCAAACAAGTTGGGATTTTGAGCACTTGGGGCAACTCAAGAAAAGTCTTGAGTTGCCAAATGAGGTATTTCTTTCACCATTAGTGTAATAATTGAGTTCCTTTAGCTTCTACTTTAGTTTAGAATTGATTAAGTGTCACGACCCGAAATGGCACGTGACTGGCGCTTGAATCATATGAAGTCTATAGGACCCCATCTAATTCAAGTAAGCCAAAATCCCAGAAATCTAAACAATTTAAAAGAAGAAAATGAAGGAAAACTTGTTTTAAGGTTTGAATATAATCACTTTGAAAAGTCGTAGTAAACATTTTTAAAACATCATATCTTTTCCGAAAATTTAGGCAGAGTTTCCTTTGTAAATACTGGCCCCAAAAGGGGTACAACATGAATAATATGAATAAATCCATCTCCAAGCGGGAGCTAACTCTTCGCCAATTGGTGGTCATAACCACGCAAGCAATATAATATGCAACGCCGAAGGGCGATGATCAAAACTCAAAAAGAAACTCAATAGCATCAAGAAAACCATAATAATACAAGTGCGACTCTAAAGTCGAAAGAATATACAACTGGTCTTCTAAGATTATAAAATATACAAGTCTGGTTGATGGAGTTACTAGATACAACAGAAATAAATAAAAGTACAAGGTGGTCACGATACGAGTGAACCCACCTACCAAGGCAATCACCGGGAGGAAGCAGTGTGCCAGCAAGCCGCAACGAAACCTGCAAGAAACTGTGGCACATCGGGGATGAGTTGCCAACTCGTTAGTAGAAAACATCACCGAGCAGAAATCGTATGTATGACTACATTCTAGGTCAATACGATCAAATATATATAAAACCTCAAAATGATAAAGCCTGAAGTATGATAAGGTGGCAAGGGTAAACATCTATACATAAGTGTAATACCAAGAGCTCGTGTCAGTGCCCCAGGCAGAAACATATCATAAATATGAGGTATGAATGCAATATAATGGAAACAGAATACATCATGAATGAGAAAACTGTTTTCTTAAAATAGTGAGATTTCTGTATATATATAAATCGAGGTAATATCAATGAAATCAACATTGAATCAGTGTCAAGTATCGACACAAAACATATATCCCAATATCTCAAAACCTGACTAGGGCTCCGGCTATCCAGACTGGCCTATATCTTCGAATCTCAATAATGGGCTCCGGCTATCCGGACTGGCCCATAATATTAAATCTCAAAACCTCAGGCTCCGGCAATCCGGAATGGCCTATACTCTGATCGGTATCCTCCGGATATCCGTCGAGTCACAATAAAATCACCGGTCGGTACTGCTCCCCTACCAGGCTCAACGCCATCATCTGCGACCATCTTGCCCCGGGGTACCGCACCGGGTCCACCATGCACCCACAGATGGTTCCTCCTCCTCCTCCTCGAATCGGGTGTATGATATCGCTCAAGAAACGAGAAAACTCATGGTGGACATATCTCAAATCATATCATGAGAAAACGGCAGTTTCTATTTTTAGAAATGATAATCAATTTATAAATCCTTGCGGTTTCTCCAAATCCAGAAATCTCATGGAAAAATCCAAAATCCAAAAATGAAGGGTAAATAACAGTGAATACTGAGCTCCGGCATATCCGGACTGACCCATAATATCTCATGGTAAATGAATATATAAATATGCATGGAATATCTCAGTAATAAATGCAATATCTAAATGAGCACATAAAGGCATGCGCACTAGTACTATGTTGAAACTATCAGCTAGCAATTTATACTAATGAAGTAGTATTTCTAATGTGTACTTGACATGACAATTACCGATGATTTTGTGTGTGAGCCGGCAAGCAGGTGTACGTGTAGCATACGCATCATCGGTAATGGTGCTGGTGTCCTGACAGCATGGGTTTCATAATAATTACGAAAACACAAATAAGCATGCAATGCGATGCGAATAATAAGAATATGCGGAAAATGAATAGTAAACGCGGCAATAAAGAATATACATTTATATAATCGAGTCATACTGTTTTGGCATTGAAATAACACGAATCGTGGTGTTTAGAAAATAGGGCTACGGTGTTTTTAAGAAAAGGTACGTCCTTTAAAATATCCTTAGTATCTCTTGGCCTGTCTTTAAAATACTCACAATTCGTTAGTTTGGAAATAAGTATGACTCGAGCCCAGTCTAACATCTACTAAGTAGACTACAGGTCTAAACTAACAGACTAGTCGAAAAGGGTAAGGAAAGCCACCTAAGTCCGAGTCGATATATATATATATATATAATAGTCGGCGATCCCGCCTCAATAGTATCACGTACGATACAATATATCACATGACATCCTCGAATCAAGAGTGCAGATCTATCATCATAATTATATCTTGTATGCTAAATCTATCGTACGGCATCCCAAATCTGGGTACGGGTCGAATATCACATTCATCTCATCATTTATCTGGTATCCTTATCATCATATCATGAACTGGGGTACTGATATAAAGTCTAGTACATACTGATACCGTCAACACACACACACACATGCATATGTATGAAAACACAACGCCTAAGGACCCGCTATAACATCATGTCGTATCTCATAATACGAACCAAACACATCACCGATCTCATGGCATCATGCCCAATCTCATCGACTCATCTCCAAGTACCACACACTATCCTCATATCCAAGTATATGTATACCTATATAACACACACACACACATACTCACATACATATATGTGTGTGTGTGTGTGTGTGTATGCACAAGTAAGTAAAATGTATGCGTGTGCGTGTATCTTATTCTAGGGTTTCACAACTAAAACTAGCTAACGACACTATCATCCAATTACACTAAAATTTAAACCATGATCTCCTAATATCTTATTTTCTATCTATCCAAGTTTCACAACACATTATCATATATATAACTATAATATATATATATATATATATATATATATATATATATCAAGGCTACACTACGAACTGCGGGGGTGCTATACGCCATCCACCCGACTTCCCCAGTAGATATATATCTACTCACCTTAATTCTCGCTTGCTGCAGTCGATGACGCTACGCTCTCCACGTCATCTCAAAATCCACGTGGGGGTACCTACATGTCATAACATATCGTGTCGCATTAAAATCCAATTCAAAACTAAAACGACACGCTAAAAGCCTATAGGTTATATCCTACGGACTACGCATGCAAGAAAGGCCAAACAAATCATCGATGTCGATGTACGAACATCAAACCATCGATTTAAAAACCCAAATACCAAAACTAAAGTTAAAACGGAGTCGTAATACAATGCAGCAACTCAAGAAAATGGTCATAGATTTTACCCTAGGTGAAATTAGCCAATTTTGTATATGGGAAGGGTCTAGTTTACAGAGAATGGAGCTATGGACCAAACATGAACCTAATCACCTCTACCCTGGCCGCAAATTACGGCCAGAATGAATATAATTGCGGCCTGGATAGAGGGGTTTGGGCTCGGGTCTCTGTGGTAGCTTCCTAGGTGCATTCATGTATCACTGTGTTTGCAAAATAAATCCTAGGGTCCCCGGGTGTTAGCAAATCTCCAATAACTCCTCAAATTTCCACAAATTCCCAATATCGGGGTTTCTAAGTTCGTGTCTTGGGGTTTAATCCTCTGGTTTTGTCCAGAATTCTTACGCTAAAGGGGTTATAAGGCCTCTACTAATGTCAATTACACTATCTCAATTCAAGACTTCCTCAAAACCCTAACTTGGAATATCCAAAGTCCACTAATCTACACTTAAACACTTCTAAACTTAGATAGGGGCTAAAGTAAAGCAATTACAATACAAATGGTAAAGGAATTACCTCATTTGGCAACTCAAGAATTTTCTTGAGTTGCCCCAAGTGCTCAAAATCCGATTTTTCTTGGTCCAAAGTGCTTGTAGGGAGCTTGTGCATGTTTTTAATAAAGTGGAGATGAAGTTTTGATGAGTTTTTGATGATGAAGTGAGAAGGTAGAGGGGGAGGAGATGGAGGCAGCCATGGTGAGGAAGTGGGAAAAAAGATGAAGGAAAAATAATGGAGGAAGAAATGCCCATGGTCAACTTGAACCCTCACCTCTAACCCTTCTCTCTGTCATGCCCATAACTCTTTCTTTAACATTTTCATTTTCATCTCTTTTCCTTTTCTTTTCTCTTCTCACTTAAAAAAACAAACCATTCATGAAAAATTAAAGAAAAAGCCATGTAGAAAATGTAACAAAAGTGTAATATGACATGGTGCATTTCACATGCACAAAACAAGGTTAATGCACAATTAGTGATATTAAATCGCGATTAGTATTAAAATGGAATATAATTAATCATAAGGAATTTATAATTTGCTTAAATCATATCAAACACCCTCATTTCAGTAATTTCTATAATTTTCCAAATATTTTCCACTTTATCGGTATTTAATTATACCACATTATTAAAATATTCATAATATTTATTATTAATTATAAAAATTCCCAAAAGTAATATTTTATTTTTCTGAAATGTTACATTAAGTGAGGATTTGTGAGCTTTGAAATTTTCTAGATGAGACTTAGGGGATCCTTGAGTTGTGATGGCGCAATTAGGGTGTAGTTAGTTGACTACAGCCCCTTTAGTGTTAAGATCCTGGACCAAGTGAATTTGAGAACCCAAGACATAGACTTTAGAAACTTTCCGTGTTGGTTTTGTAGCTTGTGATGCCTACAGGAGATCTGGAGTGACCGGAGACCTTTACGAGAAAAACCAGCAACTCTATTGACCTAGATTAAGTACTAGAAGACCACCCTGAGAATACGAACCCAATCCAAGCCATAAAAACCGAGTGATTGATTATCTTTTGTGTATAGTAAAATGTTTCACAACCAAAGAAATTTATACAGCAATCAATTGACGGTGTCGATGTAACTCGTCAATGAATACGGATCGTCTACAGAGAAAGTGTGATTTGATCGATCTTGTTTTAGTTGAGTTGAAAATTAAAAGATAAAAAAAATGATTCAATATTTGTGAAATTTAGTTTCAAGAATCAAAAAGAGATAAATCTAAAATCAAGAATTACTAATGATCAAGAAAATATCCAAATCGATTGAATTATCACGATTTGTAAAGTAGCTTGTAGGAATCGATCCAATTGATAGTGATGATGAATACTAATGATTACAAATTCTTATCTATTGAGGATTTGTTGCTAGATCGATGACGATCAACGAGATTTAGGGATCTATTGAAGAAAATAGGGTTTCTCCTTCACCATCTCTTGTCCTTTCATTGATTATTATTCAAATTCTAGCCTCTAGCAAATTAAATCACCGATCGTTGATCTCTAATTTGGAGCGAAAACATTCAAGAAAGCGATCTCGCTCAAAACTAGGTCTTCGATAATTCAATTTTCCTAAAGTTTACAAAACTCATCAGACTTAAGAATCGTTCAAGAATTTGATCATCATCATCTACCTATTTTCTCGATTCCGCTACAAGCGGAGATTTCACTCAAATACCATGAAAAAAAAAAGAATCAAGAATCGATAACTCTTCATAATGCACGAATGTAAAGAAAAGCAAGATTTATAATTTTCACCTTTATTAATCGATGATTAGGTGTAATTCACTCAAAAGATTACAAGATTTGAGGAGGAACTAAATCGCCGAAACTAGCTTCGCTTCGGTCTTCTTGAGTCACGGATCGTCGTTGATCTCTTGCTCGGATGAAGATCGGCATTGCTTCAAAGGCTTGTCGAAGGCTTGCTTGAGTCGCTTCTCGATGAATCTTGATTTGGCTTTTGAATTGGATTTGGGGCTAGGGTTTTGAGTTGCAAGTTGTGTCACTCAACTTGTAGATGAATTGATGTATAATGATCAACAACCGAACAATCTTTGTAATGAAACTATAGGTGCCCTTTTATAGTTTTCCCTCAAGCTTCCCCTAGAAGCTAGGTTGTTATGAAGCTTGCATAAGAAACTAGTTAGTTGTAGGGAAGTTTCTAGATTAAAGTAGTTATCTAGCTTACAAGAGAAGACTTGATGTTGGAGGGAAGCTTCTGGAGAATTCGAGGAACTGAAGCGTCTTGAAGAAGTTTTGTAGTTGAGAAGAAGCCTCTGTAAAAAATTTCTTCCGCCGCCGAGTCAGAACAGTCATGGATCCGCGGCCCTTTTAGGTGATCTCTGCATGAAATTTCCATTGCTGAGTTGTGTTGGTTTTATGGCACTTTCTTGATATCTGGAATATTTTTATACTTTCTTGTTTACTGCCAAATCACAAGTCTTGGACTTGATGTATTTTATCAGCACTTTTAGCAGTCCAGCTCTTTTACCTGGAGAATTTCCTGCACACAATCTCGAGACAAGTGTTGAGATATAAAAATCATGCGAATAGTAATAAACACTTAATTTCCCTTTAGAATGTCGATTATAACTATAACACAGGTTATTTGGCATTTTCCAGATGAATTCGTAATCTGTGTTATAATTACAATAAACACCTATATATGAATGATAAGAGTAGGGAAATTAACGTGTTGAGAATCCACTATTTTCGACTGATCAAATTCCTCCAAACTTAATTTTGGTCGTCTCGAGCAAACGTCTTATATTCAGGTGAAGGAGAAAAGAAGAAGAGAAAGAAAAAGAAAAACAAACTAGCACACTTTCGTAGGCAAACACAAAAAGCGAAGAATAGAGATTGGATAAAATCTTTACGCGATGACTTATCTGATCATGATCATCTGGTACACCCTGAGATTTTTAGCACTGAGCACGTGCAACAAGCCTTTAAAGCTCTAGGTGTCCCTAGTAGGAGGAGTGTTGTCTCCTGAGGGTTTTCAGCGGATTGCACCCATAAAATCCTATAATAAAAGGAAGTCTGTGAAATTTTTATTTAAAGATAAGAACTATAAAAGAAAGACTTTGAAAATCAGAGTTTCCAACTATACTAACTTTTCGGTTTTCATGAGCCCTATCTTAATAGTCATGAAAAGATGTTAGAAATCACATCATCCCTCAATAAAACATCGTCTTTATTCTTCATTCCTACCTTTCTTCCAAACATTGATCGTATACCCCTACGTGTGTGTAAAGAACATCCCTACACTCGGAGAATTCAATTCAAGCTATCATAGTCTTGTCCATCTACCTCAGTACTTTTTAATCGGTGAATATTTAGATGCATTTGCTCACACATTTTTCATGCGACCGTTAATACTTCTTGAGGTACTAACCGACCGATTACTCATGTGCTTGTTGATTAGTTGTATTAGTATTTTTCTCGTCTTGCAACACCTAAGGCTTAACAGTGACTCCCAAACCAGTTGGTCTAAGGCACTAGGTGATGAAGCACCCTCGCTATATTTTTTTTATGCTGCCTTGGTGATTACAAAACCAGTGTTCATTTTTCTTCACCATTTTATCTTTTTATGCCTGATTTATTATTTTCTTTGTACTTTGGCTTTTATACAAGAGCATTTCAAGGTATCCTCTACTATCCCGAGTTTCAAGACGTGTGTAAGTGCGTATAGTAAGGTATCAACATTCAAATATTTGGCTTCCAGAATAGGAACTATTTTTCAGACTTATTTTTATCCGCAGATTAGTGACTTCCTTCATCTTACTAACCCTTGAGACAACGGCTCATAACTACTTATTACTAGTTCGTTTAAGAAAACATCTAATTTTCTAGGTTTTCTTAAATTTTTCCAATCTTTTAAATGTAATTTTTCACTATCTAATCTTTTATTATAGAATTAAATATTAAATATTTTTATTTTTTAAAATTTTTATGTATATTTTGTGCTTATGCTGAGTATGATGCGAAAATAAGCACAAACCTTCCCCAAACTTGTTTTCAACAGTGTCCTCACTATTGCTATCTGTTAAAGCTCAGAAACCTGTAAACTTGGGATGAAAATTTTGTTAAAGAGGACATGAAATATGATCGTGAAAATCTCCCCCAAAATTATTCTTTATTTATGTACACAATTTTATTGTTTTGGTTTGGTATATATATATTTTTTTATATTTTTATAAATTTTTATGTACAAGTTGACTCACCTCCATTCTAAAAATTGTGACAAAATTACCAAGTCATGGAGGTAAGGTGGAGGAAAATCAGTCTTTATAAAGCGGCTCCTATAAAAACAGGAGCTCCTCCCAGGGGTCAGTGGAAAAATACGGTTTTAGTCTATGTCCATTTACTTTGAAAATTATACCGTTTTCGCCATTTTCAACCTCAACTGCTTAGTACGGGTATACATTCCGCACAACAAAAGATCCTTTCCACCGAGATTTTAGCTTACCCGCATGAAGATGGAGTCATGAATCATAAAGAATGACTTGTTGAGCAGGTGTAAAAGTTTTTCTCAAAATGTTTTTATCGTGAAATACCTTAGTCCGATTCTTTACAATTACAGCATTATCGTAAGCTTCATCGCGGAGTTCGCTTAGCTCGTTTAATTGCAGCTTCCCAAAGTTGCAGGATTGATTTAAATCAATGTTAAGTTCTCTAATGGCCCACATTTCTTTGTGCTCAATCTCGACCGGAAGGTGACAGGACTTTCCAAAAACTAGTCGGTAAGAAGACATACCTAGATCGGTTTTATATGCAGTACGGAATGCCCAAAGAGAATCCGTCAATTTGGTAGACCAATCTTTTCGATTTTTAGAAACAGTTATCTCCAAAATTTATTTGATTTGTCTGTTTGAAACCTCAGCCTTCCCGCTCGTTTGGGGATGATAAGGTGTAGAAAGTTTGTGGTTGATTGCGTATTTCCGCATCAAAGTCTCGAAAGACCGATTGCAGAAATGTGTCCCGTTATCGCTAATGATAGCACGAGGGTGTCCAAATCGCGAAAAAATGTTTTCTTTTATGAACTTAATGACAACCTTTTTGTCATTAGTGCGACAAGGAACAGCTTCAACCCATTTCGAGACGTAATCAACCGCAAGAAATATGTACATATTCCCAAAGGAGTTGGGAAAAGGACCCATAAAATCAATACCCCAAACATCAAAAATTTCAACCACTAATATCGGTTGAAGAGGCATCTCATTTCTCCGGGAAATCTTACCCGTGTGTTTGTAGGGTTCCTAGGCACTCTTACAAGGGTCTATAAGGCATCAACCATGCTTGATTTAAAATATAGACATGCCGAACAACCCAAAGCGAGAATCTTTGCTAGATTATTAGGGTTAAACATGCAAGTAAACATCTTTACAACTAAGAGAGAGGTATTACAACTTTTGTAGTCCGCTCCTTTGCTTCATAAGCTCCGAGTAGAAGTCCCTTCGCCGCGATCCATGATCTCCCGGACTCTTGAGAGGGTCCACAACTCGAATGATCCATGCTTGCTTGTAGTCTTCCTTTTCAAAGATGATCTACCTTGAAGTTTCTTTAACTCAAGCTTCTCACTCACTAATGAAGTGAACACCCTAATCTAATTGGTTAGATTAGATGAGGATGATGAAATAGGATTTATGCTCTCTTTTATTATCAAATTCTCACACTAAAGAAAAACCTAGAAAGCTTTTGTGAGCTCAAGGAAGAAGAAGAAGAAGAAGGAATTCCTTTTGTGATGAATAATGAATAATGGGTTAATAATTACAAATGCAACCATGGTTGATAATGAGAAGGCTAACCATTGTAGAGACTTAACCATAGTCAAAGGGTTTGGGTTGGGTTAACAATGACTCCACAAGAAACCGAAGAGAAAAGATAAAGTCAAAGCTTCATGAAGCTTCATGAAAGCTCATGAAAAAGCTAACCCTAATCCAAACCCTAACTAGGTTAAACTCAACAAATCATGTTGCATTTGTAATTCTAACTTGTTGCAATATTATATATCACATATTCAATATTTAATGTAACAAAAGAAAATAATACAATTAACATATATCGCATATATATCAATGTATTATCCGGTGAGAAAATGAATCAATAAAACGAGAAAATATTAGATAATGTAATGCAATATATCATATATATAATTATACATTAAATTATCGAATCAACACTTGATCCGACAATCCGGCTATATCGAATATAACCGACTAATATATCATGTACCGATTCATCGAATCAACACTTGATCCGATGACCCGGCTCATATCAAAATATCGCTAGAATATAATATGGTATCTCATATCGCATTATCCTCGGTCATGCACATATCACATCTGTGCTCCTACTCCGTTTTGCCTGAGTCAAGAAACCTCTGTGTAGGACTCTAAAGAATCGTCAATATGCCGGCAGTAGGTCATGATCATATCAAACACCCACAAGCTGCAAGCGGTTAGCTAAACGTAACAGCCACCCAGGTATTGAGCAATCAGAAGATCAACAAGAAAGCCTGTATATTCTCCTGTGAATCCAATCAGTAACACTCCCGTACAGTCCAGTCTCTTCGTCTGATATGTTGCATATCTAGTCTAGGGGTGGTATACGTCAGACCCCAGTAACCGATAAGTCGTGTCGATGTGAGGCTCATAACAGGTCGAGAAACTACTGGTAACACTTACCAGTAAATCTCTATATCAGCCCTGGCCAGGGACTTCCAGTTATAGCCAATCGAACACAGCACAACATCAACTCCCTATACCGGGAGAGACGAATCCCCTCCTATCGCTCATTGCCACCATGTGATTCGTGGCTGCACCCAAAAGCCACCGTTTTGCATGCCCTCTTGGACGTGGTAAGGTGGAAATCAAAGCACAGTAGGAATCACACAAGACTCTATGACGATCTCGGGTCTACAGACTACCTTGTACCAGTGTCACCGGAGAACTGCCATCTGACGTGAGGTATAATACCATCTGGGAGTTCTCGGTGAGCCCGTACAGTGTACCCAGTCTCCACTGAGCACCCGTACACCATCCTTGATGTCAAACACCGATGGATATGGGATCATCCATCGCCCATCATATGGGCCAAGATGCGTATACGCTAGTCTACTCTGGTGTATCGATGCTCTGTCTCGACACACCCTCGACTGGGAACAGTTATAGGATATACTCATCGACTACTCTGGCCCTACTAGTATGATCTCATCATAGTCCCAGTAGTCGAGTACAGATCCTAAGGGCTTTATCAACATGTGAGAGTAAGACGATAAACTAATATAAGTCAACATGTTAAGATAAAGTGAAACCAAATAGCATACTATCATGACGAGCAAGAAAGTCCTCTCTATATATATCCAAGCCTCCATTATAATATACATCATATGTACAACAATAGCCGCTAGGGCATATACATAACTAACAATCTCCCACTTGCATTAAGGCCGGCTGTTGTAGTATCTCATACCTAACATCCCGAATAATCTCTCAAATTGTATCTAGGGAATGGCCTTCGTGAGTGGATCCACAATGTTGTCCTTCGTATCTACTCTCCTTACCTCGATCTCCCGGCGATCAACTATCTCCCTGATCAGGTGATACCGTCTCAGAATATGTCTGGACTTATAATGGGTCCTGGGTTCCTTGGCCAAAGCAACAGCTCCATTGTTATCACAATACAAAGGTATTGGATGCTCAATGGATGGAACCACACCAAGTTGTTAGTTATATGTATGCCCTAGAGGCCATTACTGTACATAGGATGTATATTGTAGTGGATGCTGGGACATATATAGGGAGGACTTTCTTGCTCGACATGATAGTATGCTATCTGGTTGCTCTTTACCTTAACGTGTACACTGATTGTCTCTCTGTTACATGTTGGTAAAGCCCTTAGGATGTGTACTTGACTACCTAGACTATGATGCAGATCATACTAGTGGGGACATGGTAGTCCATAAGTACATCCTTCAAAGTCCCTAGTCGTGGGTATATCGAGACGGGGCATCGATATACCAGAGTAGACTAGCGTATACCTTCTCGACCCATACAGATGGGCGATGGATGATCCCATATCCATTGGTGTTTGACATCAGAGATGATTGATCAGTCGAAAATATTGTATATTTTAGCCGGCAATTTCCCTAACATTTGCATACATTTAGAAGTGTTCGGCATTCATATTCTACATATTAGCAAATCTGTCACAAAATATGAGATTGCATGTGTTAGACTTTTAAACCGACACTTTAAGGGAAATTAACCGCATTTCATGGCATCGCATCATTTCTGTATTTGCGCAACACTTGTTTCGAGATTTGTGCAGGAAAATCCAGGAGACAGGCCAAAATTGTTATTTAGCTGATAAAAAATTACGCCAATTCAAAAGATGCAGATTTGGTAGCAATTCAGAAGTAATTACCACATTCATTTCTGATGTGTCAAATTCCATAATTCTCTCGAAGCACTGCCAGATCAGCAAAGATCATTAAGCAAGGCTAATCCTAATTAAGCTCCTAACAAACATCATCTAGAAGGCTCGGCCTAACAACCTAGTTCTAGAAGCCTCCCTCCAACTAACTTCTTCTAGAAGCCTCCTTATAACAACCTTCTTCTAGAAGCCTCCTTGTAACAACCTCATTCTAGAATATTCCTTCCAACAAACTTTTTCTAGAAGATTCTTTCTAACAACTTCATTTTGGAGGGAAAATTCAAATTCAAATGAGGTAGTTCATTTTGGAGGGAAAAGTTGTTCATTTTGGAGGGAAAATTCAAATTCAAATGAGGTAGTTCATTTTGGAGGGAAAAGTTGTTCATTTTGGAGGGAAAATTCAAATTCAAATGAGGTAGTTCATTTTGGAGGGAAAAGTAGTCCATTTTGGAGGGAAATTTGAATTTCATTTAACAAACTTTTGGAGGGAAATTCAAATTTCATCTAACAAACTTTTGGAGGGAAACTAAAAATTCAAATCCTAGATCTAGGGTTTTGATGGCTATAAATAGGAACCTAGACCAAGGGTTAAGGGTTCACTCATTAGTCAATCTTTAGGTAATAAATAATCATTGGTTCATTCTACACCATTTTCTTCCACAAGTCTCGTGACAAGGCTTGTGCGAAACCCTAACCCTAATTCCACTCCAAATCCAAGATCTTGAGTACCAAATCAAGCGAGAAGCCTTCAACCTTTTAGGAGCCGAGCCGATCTTCAATCGGGCAAGTGATCCAAGCCGATCCGCGATCCACGGAGACGAGCGAAGCCAAGTCGACGATCGAATTCTTCCTCTTGTAGTTCTTGAGCGAATGTAATGGAATTGTTGATATAAATAAAAGGTGAAATTCTTTAATCTTGCTTTCTTTTAATTCTTGCATCATGATTAGATCTCAATTTGTAATTGTTGTTCTTGTTGTGATGTTTGAGTAAAACTCCGCTCGTAAAGGAGTCGATACGATTGTAGAATGATGATGTAACAAATCTTAATACGATCTTTAAGTCCTACGAGTTTTGTAAACCTTAGCAAGTTCAAGAATCGATGACCTAGTTTCGTTGCGATGCTTTCTTGATTGTGATCGCTCGAAATTAGGGATCTACGATCGTTTCTTGAATTTACTAGAGGCTAGAATATGAATGATATCAATGAAAGAACAAGAGATAAGATGAAACCCTAGTTTCACAAGAAGTCTCTAATTCTCATCGATTATCATCGATCTAGTATCAATTCATCGAAGGATAAGAATACGTAATTGTAAGATTACATCACATCTATAGATCCGATCGATTCCTACGAGCCTCATTTCGATTCTTGAGATTTGGTTTGGAAAAATCAACAAACTATCAATTCTTGATTCTATCTTTTTCTTGTTATTAGATCTATATTTTCTCATTCTTGAACTTCAATTTTAAATCATGAATTGTTTGTTTTCTTTTCATTAAAGTTTCAATTCATCTAATTCAAAAGACGAACGATTACACTTTCCCTGAGGACGATCCGCACTCACTAACAATCTACATCCGACACCGTAGTTGATTGCGGTCAAATAATTTTTGATTGTGATTTCTTTACAATTTCATACTACACATCAAGAATTCGTTTCAATCAAAATGGCGCCGTTGCCGGGGATCGCGCTAATTCATTTGCATTTATAGTTTGAAGTGAAAGAATTATTACGTTTTACTTCTTGAAATCAAAATTCGTACAAACTCTTACACGTATGTTGTGATTTGATTGCAAGGTGATCTGGAGCATTCTGTTCTGTGGAAAAATTTGTTTGAATATACCAGAGAGCTGGAGATAGTAGCAGGAGCTTGCTGAAGAAAAATTGTTCACTGTTCCCAAGAACTGACCGCTCATCCGCGGCATATATAGGCTTATTGCGGCGGAAGCGCCGCAGTCTTGAGGGGTCACTGAAATATTTTCAGTGCAGGTATTTTCTTTCTCTCTCCCCTCTCTCTTTTTAGCTCCAATTAACCCTTTGCTGCAGGATTCTTTGCAAATAAATCGCAGCGCGCAAAAGCAAAATAAAATTGTGTGTGATTTTGATTTCTTGGTTGTTTGCATTCTAATACGGAAATTTAAGGGGCACGGCCAAATCCAAATTAGGTGGGGATTTCATTACCCTTCCTAGGCCCCGAAAATCGCAAAACTTGCATCCGCATTGACCCTCATTAATTAAAAGAAATCTAGAGATGACTCTAAGGACCGTCGCGCTCATTTAGGACAAGAGAAGGCCGTGGGTAATTCATTGTTTATCCGAGTTTTCTTGTGGTGCCTAAGGCGAGTGTGTCTAAGGCTAGTGGTTATTAATTAGGCCCACTGTAGTGGTGGTTCCTTCCCACTTACCTGGCACTTATCCGGCCACAGGGGGACAAAGAGGCAGTGGAGGATTTATCCTGCGACTTGTCTTTTGGCAGTTAGGAGCGGTCTAGAGTTTGACCTAGGAGACCACTAGATTCTAGGGTTTGTGTGTTGCATTTGTTTTGTTGCATCATATTTTCAAAAATCCGTATCTTTTTAAAACAAACACCGCATTCATCATTTCCCCTAATTATAAATTCACGCTGCCACTTGTACTAACCCTTTTTAGTGCAAGATAGGCTGGACACGGGTTTCTAGTGCCTGTTAGTCCGCGTTTCCCTCATCGACCCTAAAGTCGCTATTTCTACATTTACCTTTTCTTTACCCACTACCACACCCACATCGATGGATCTACCTCCATCGAACTTCTTTTCCACTACTCTGCCGCCGTCCGTTGGTGCGCAGAATCCACCTCGCATCTCTCTCCAAGAGAGATGCTATCCTACACGAGGCCCCCTTTCCACCTGTCTTTCCACACCACCAGCCAACGGGGAAAATTTTCAAATAAAACCCCAATACATCAACCTTCTACCAAAATTTCACGGTCTCGAGTCTGAAGACGCATACGTGTTTATCACGAAAATTGAAAATGTATGCGCAATGATGGGTACTTCACAGCTTTCTGTGGATGCTTTCCGTCTACGTCTTCTCCCATTTACCTTGTGCGATTTAGCCGAGAAGTGGCTATATAACACTACCGCACATTCCATTTCAAATTGGGACGAATTCGTCAAAGCATTCCTTAAGAAATTCTACCCACATCAAAAGACAGCTCGAGTCCGTAGCGAAATCTATCAATTCACCCAGCTTCCAAATGAAACATTTTCAAAATGTCTTGACCGTTTCAAGGATTTGTTAATCCAATGTCCACATCACGGCATCCCGAGATGGGATCTTTGCCGAATCATTTATGAGGGCATTACTCCTTACACAAGACAGTCCCTTGAATCCATGTGTCAAGGCAACTTCATGACTAAAGATGATGGGGAAGCCTGGAAATTTCTAGAAGATTTCGCTGAAAAATCTTTACAGTGGGAGGGTGTGAGTCAATCATCTAGGGATGGCAATGATATTTCCATAGCAGTTAGAGCTGACATTTCAGCTATGCAAAAGAAACTTGAGACTATGGAAAACAAATTTTTAGCCGCCCTAAGTCAAATATCACTCTCCAAAACTGTATGTGGTTGTTGTTCTGATCCGTCTCACTTGACGGAAGAATGTCCGTTTCAAGGTCCTGAGCATACCAATGCATCATTTCAAAGACCTAGAAACGATCCATCTTCCTCCACATATGATCAGGGTTGGAGGAATCACCCTAACTTTGATTGGAACCAATCCCAATTTCAAAACACGGTTCCAACCCAACACAATTTCCAAGGGGCCCCTCCACCACAACAGCACCCACAACTTCAATTGAGTCAGCACCCCTTTCAAGCACAAAATTTCCAAAATCCGGCCAACACTTTTGCACCATCTAGTCCTTTGCAATTGACCGGTACAGATAATACCTCTGCACTAGCACAAACCTTGGATACTTTCATGAAACAATCCATCCAAGGGACGGCAAGTTTGCAATCTTCCGTCGAGAATGTGATGAAGATCATTATCTCTCAAAATGATAATATCAAATCGATGGAAGCACAAATTGCACAACTAAAAGCCGAAATGAGTGCACGAGAGAAAGGGAAACTTCCAGCCCAACCTTTACCTAATCCTAGCTATTCACATCATGTGGATGAGATCACGTTGAGATCTGGAAGAGTGCTTGACCATCACCTTGGGGAAGAGTTTGATGATACCGATAAATCAATCAATAAAACCCCGGCTGAGACCTTTCTTCACACACACACTTCTTACCCCAGTTCTTCTACCCTACCACCTTCTTCCGAGCCTATTCTTCATTTCCCAAAAGGCTCTCCACTACAGCCCACCTCTTTTACCCCTCCACGGACGATCCCCACTTCTATTATGGGATCGATTCCACACCCACTTCCTTCTCCTGTGATGGACCCAGCGCTTATTGCTAAAGCACCTTATCCTAATCGGTTAAGGGCTAACACACCGAGTCCACATATGGAGAAGATTATGAACATTTTTAAGCAAGTAAACACCAACATCCCTCTCCTAGATGCCATCCAACAAGTTCCGTCCTATGCGAAAAATCTTAAGAACTTGTGCACTAGGAAGAGGAAGACTCAAGCGCCCAAGAAGATATTCATGGAAAAGACAATAGACACGGCTTTCCCCCAACAATTACCGAGGAAACGTATGGATCCTGGATATCCTACTATTTCCGTTTCTATCGGGGAAAAACACATCAACCGTGCTCTATTAGACCTTGGTGCTAGTGTTAACTTGCTTCCATACTCAGTCTATGAGCAATTAGGGATCGGAGAGTTGAAGCCAACCAATTGCACTCTCCAGATGGCTGACCGATCAATCACCAAACCTAGGGGTGAACTGGAGGATGTGTTAATAAAAATCGGAGAATTTATATTCCGGTAGATTTTATTGTAATTGATACACAACCTGTAGCGAACCCACGGAATCAAATTCCGGTGATTTTAGGTCGCCCCTTTTTGGCCACTTCCAATGCTATTATCAATTGTCGTAACGGTTCCATGACCCTATCCTTTGGAAATAGGTCAATAGAGCTGAACATTTACAAGTTGGGAAGTGTACCCTCCGAACCTATTGCTCAGGTATGTTCTGTCGACTTAATGGATGTCGACAGCAGCGAATTTGATGATCCTCCTAATATCGATCTTGACTCTTTTCATTCGTTATTGTTTGACCCAACTATGTATCATACACATACGGACTCTTCCACCGAGATGTCCGGGTCAACAAATAACACTGATTATGAACTGTTCTTAGAGTCTGAAGATCACCCCGCACTTTGTGATGACATTATTTCTCGGGGTATAGATGGAACTTTTGAGGAGATCTTCGCTGATGAACTCGCATTTTGAATGACACGGGTGTTGAGATGAATCATGTCCCAATCAATGAAATTGAACCTCCACCCCTTCTTTTGAACTGTAAGAAGAATGCGAGTAATCCATCACATACACTGCATCGTCTCTCCAAAATGAGACGCACACACATTCTATTCCACCACTTAACCTTTCCCCACTTCTTCTTCCACCAACCCGAGCACTGCATTGATAAAATTTTTGAATGGTTGGTGTTGACATTCGGTCTTTGCAAAGCTTAGCATCGACCACTGATTTTTGACCCCCACTTGTGATTTTAAAAGATTAACACTGCATAACTCAAGTTTGGGGGGATATTTTTTCTGGCTCTTGAAAAGAAAAGTTTTACAAAATTTTGAGCCAAAAATAAGTTTGGGGGAGGTTCTTCACTTAAATATTGTGCCCCCACTAATAAATTCCTCCCAAGCTTACAGGTTTTTCGAGATTTAGCAGAAGGCAACAGTGAGGACACTGTTGAAAACAAGTTTGGGGGAGCTTTGTGCTTATTTTCGCATCATTTGCATCATAATTTGCATAAGCACAAAACATTTTCGAAAACCCATAAAAATTTAAAAAAATTTCAAAACTATAAAAAGATTTTTGTACATAAATAAGATAATAAAATTTTAGATAGTGAAAAATTACATCCATGAGATTAGAAAATTTTTAGAAAACTAAGAAAATTAGAAGTTTTCTTATACGAACTAGTAATAAGTAGTTATGAGCCGTTGTCCCAAGGGTTAGTAAGATGAAAGACGTCACTAATCTGAGGATAAAAATAAGTCTGAAAAATAGTTTCTATTCTGGAAGCCAAACATTTTGAACGTTGCTACCCTGCTATTCGCACTTACACACGTCTTAAAGCCTGGGATAGTAGAGGATACCTTGAAATGCTCTTGTCTTAAAGCCAAAAGTATGAAGAAAAAAAAATGGTGAGAAAAATGGACACTGGTTTTGTTATCACCAAGGGAAATAAAAATATATATAGCAAGGGTGCCTTTTCATCTAGTGCCCTAAGGCCAACTGGTCTGGGAGTCACTGCTATACCTAAGGTGGTGCAAGATTAGGAAAATACACCAAATAAGCAAGCACATGAGTAATCGGTCGGTTAGTACCTCAAGAAGTATTAACGGTCGCATGAAAGTGTGTGAGCTCATCGAAAAAAAATACTGAGGATGATGGGCAAGAGTATGATAGCTTGAATTGAATTCTCCGGGTGTAGGGATGTCTTTACACACACGCAGGGTTATATGATCGATGTTTGGAAGAAAGATAGGAATGAAGAATAAGACGATGTTTTATTGAGGGAGGACGTGATTTCTGACATCTTTTCATGACCATTAAGATAGGGCTCATGACAACCGAAAAGCTAGCTTAGTTGGAAACCCTAATTTTCAAAGTTTTTCTTTTACAATTCTTTTCTTTAAATGTAATATTCATGATCTTCCTTTTATTATTGGATTTTGTGGGTGCAATCTGCTGAAAACCCTCAGGAGACAACACTCCTCCTACTAGGGACACCTAGAGGTTTAAAGGCTTGTTGCACGTGCTCAGTGCAATCGTGTTGCCTACGAAAGTGTGCTAGTTAGTTTTTCTCTTTCTTTATTTTCTCCTTCTCTTTTAAATAAAACATTCGCTCGAGACGATCGAAATTAAGTTTGGGGGTATTTGATCAGTCGAAAATATTGTATATTTTAGCCGGTAATTTCCCTAACATTTGCATACATTTAGAAGTGTTCGGCATTCATATTCTACATATTAGCAAATCTGTCACAAAATATGAGATTGCATGTGTTAGACTTTTAAACCGACACTTTAAGGGAAATTAACCGCATTTCATGGCATCGCATCATTTCTGTATTTACGCAACACTTGTTTCGAGATTTGTGCAGGAAAATCCAGGAGACAGGCCAAAATTGTTATTTAGCTGATAAAAAATTACGCCAATTCAAAAGATGCAGATTTGGTAGCAATTCAGAAGTAATTACCACATTCATTTCTGATGTGTCAAATTCCATAATTCTCTCGAAGCACTGCCAGATCAGCAAAGATCATTAAGCAAGGCTAATCCTAATTAAGCTCCTAACAAACATCATCTAGAAGGCTCGGCCTAACAACCTAGTTCTAGAAGCTTCCCTCCAACTAACTTCTTCTAGAAGCCTCCTTATAACAACCTTCTTCTAGAAGCCTCCTTATAACAACCTTTTTCTAGAAGCCTCCTTGTAACAACCTCATTCTAGAATATTCCTTCCAACAAACTTTTTCTAGAAGATTCTTTCTAACAACTTCATTTTGGAGGGAAAATTCAAATTCAAATGAGGTAGTTCATTTTGGAGGGAAAAGTTGTTCATTTTGGAGGGAAAATTCAAATTCAAATGAGGTAGTTCATTTTGGAGGGAAAAGTTGTTCATTTTGGAGGGAAAATTCAAATTCAAATGAGGTAGTTCATTTTGGAGGGAAAAGTAGTCCATTTTGGAGGGAAATTTGAATTTCATTTAACAAACTTTTGGAGGGAAATTCAAATTTCATCTAACAAACTTTTGGAGGGAAACTAAAAATTCAAATCCTAGATCTAGGGTTTTGATGGCTATAAATAGGAACCTAGACCTAGGGTTAAGGGTTCACTCATTAGTCAATCTTTAGGTAATAAATAATCATTGGTTCATTCTACACCATTTTCTTCCACAAGTCTCGTGACAAGGCTTGTGCGAAACCCTAACCCTAATTCCACTCCAAATCCAAGATCTTGAGTACCAAATCAAGCGAGAAGCCTTCAACCTTTTAGGAGCCGAGCCGATCTTCAATCGGGCAAGTGATCCAAGCCGATCCGCGATCCACGGAGACGAGCGAAGCCAAGTCGACGATCGAATTCTTCCTCTTGTAGTTCTTGAGCGAATGTAATGGAATTGTTGATATAAATAAAAGGTGAAATTCTTTAATCTTGCTTTCTTTTAATTCTTGCATCATGATTAGATCTCAATTTGTAATTGTTGTTCTTGTTTTGATGTTTGAGTAAAACTCCGCTCGTAAAGGAGTCGATACGATTGTAGAATGATGATGTAACAAATCTTAATACGATCTTTAAGTCCTACGAGTTTTGTAAACCTTAGCAAGTTCAAGAATCGATGACCTAGTTTCGTTGCGATGCTTTCTTGATTGTGATCGCTCGAAATTAGGGATCTACGATCGTTTCTTGAATTTACTAGAGGCTAGAATATGAATGATATCAATGAAAGAACAAGAGATAAGATGAAACCCTAGTTTCACAAGAAGTCTCTAATTCTCATCGATTATCATCGATCTAGTATCAATTCATCGAAGGATAAGAATACGTAATTGTAAGATTACATCACATCTATAGATCCGATCGATTCCTACGAGCCTCATTTCGATTCTTGAGATTTGGTTTGGAAAAATCAACAAACTATCAATTCTTGATTCTATCTTTTTCTTGTTATTAGATCTATATTTTCTCATTCTTGAACTTCAATTTTAAATCATGAATTGTTTGTTTTCTTTTCATTAAAGTTTCAATTCATCTAATTCAAAAGACGAACGATTACACTTTCCCTGAGGACGATCCGCACTCACTAACAATCTACATCCGACACCGTAGTTGATTGCGGTCAAATAATTTTTGATTGTGATTTCTTTACAATTTCATACTACACATCAAGAATTCGTTTCAATCAATGATATACGGGTGCTCAGTAGAGACTGGGTACACTGGACGGACTCGCCGAGAACTCCCAGATGGTATTATACCTTACGTTAGATGGCAGTTCTCTGGTGACACTGGTACAGAGTAGTCTGTTGACCCGAGATCGTCATAGAGTCTTGTGTGGTTCCCACTGTGCTTTGATTTCCACCTTACCACGTCCAAGAGGGCATGCTAAACGGTGGTTTTTGGGTACAGTCCCGAGTCACATGGAGGCAATGAGCGATAGGAGGGGATTCGTCTCTCCCGGGATAGGGAGTTGATGTTGCGCTGTGTTCGATTGGCTATAACCGGAAATCCCTGGCCAGGGTTGCTGAGATTTACTGGTAAGTGTTACCAGTAGTTTCTCGAATTGTTATAGACCTCATATCGACACGACTTATCGAGCTATTGGGGTCTGACGTTTACCACCCCTAGGCAAGATATGCAACATATCAGGCGACGAGACCGGACTGTACGGTAAGTGTTACTGGTTGGATTCACAGGAGAGTGAGCGGGCTTGCTCGTCGATCTTCTGATCGCTCAATACCCGGGTGGCCGTTACGTTTAGCAGACCGCTTGCGGCTTGTGGGTGTTTGATATGATCATCATCTGCTGCCGGCGTATTGACGAGTCTTTAGAGTCCTACACAGAGGTTTCCTGGCTCAAGCGAAACGAAATAGGAGCGCATATGAGATATGTACGGGACCGAGAATAATGCGTGTATGTGATACCGTATTCTATTCTCGCGATGAATGTATCGAATGGTTGTATGTGATATAACCTAGTTATCGAATCGAGAATTGATTCGATAAGCCGATACATTGGATACTAGTCGGTTATATGCGATATGACCGGATCGTTGAATCAAGTATTGATTTAATGATTTAATGCATAATTATATATTTGATATATTACTTTGCATTAACTAGTATTGGTTCACTTAAATTGGATTTTCTCACTTGATGTGCACATTGTATATGTGATATAGTTTTGTGCACTTGTATGTATCATGTTTGATGATACATGTTTACTTGATTTTGTGTAAAGATTAAACCATGGTTATTTAAATGATTAGGGTTTTAATTTTCATATCTTTTTATTTATAATTCTTATTTTGGAAAAGATAAAGAAAGAATGGTGGCTTTGTTTGTTTGTTTGTTGAAGCTTCATGAAGCTTTGAACAAGTCCACCATTCTTGTCTCATTCTTAACCCTAACCATTAAAACTAGCCATGGTATATTCTCTACACCTAACCAAGGTTAGGATATGATAAGTATTCATATTGATTTTCTTTTTAGAAAATTGATATCATATTCTATCATCTTCTTCCTCTTCTTCTTCTTCATGAAGAAACCTTGCTCCATCAATGGCAACTTGAGAAAATGAGTGAGAAATCCAATTCTAAAGTGAACCCACTTCCTATTTCTTCATCCTCTACCTCTTGCCAAGTAGTATAGGGTGTTTTCTTCACAAGTTTCATGACTTAGTGAAGTGGGAGCTTGATCTTGTGATGCCTCGACGTAGATCATCTTCGGCACAAAGCCGACGACCTTGCCCGCCCATTTCTCCGATGAAGCCGACACTAGAGCTCGGGATTCCATTTGGACAGCGAGGAGACTTCATTGTGGGGCTATGGAGGTGGAGGACCGGATCTACAAAGGTTGTATTTCCGTTCTTTTAGTTAAATTGTTAAATAGTTGCATGTGTCCGCCTAAAATTTCTAGTTAACGATCTAGTCTAGGGTTTCTCGGCACCGTAAAATTTTAAATTGGTATGGTTGATGCCTTGTGAGACCTCCTTAGTGTGCCTAGGAACCCTACATTGGTATCAGAGCCTACCTAGAGCCTTAGGCGATGCTTAGTCGATGTTAGAAACCCGATCGAACCGAAACCATAAACCCAAAATTGCTCTCTGTACTTTTTTGAAAATTATGGATTTTTGAGAATTAAAAATATACAGAAAATTCAGCAGAGAATTGTAAGAATTACAGTGAAGCCCGTACCCATGATTCCCTTAAAGCGCGGCGGAACCGCGGCATTAGCATGGCTAATGCGGCGGTTCCGCGGCCATTTGGTCTTTTCTTTAGTTGGTCTTTGCACAGTAATTCCTATATTTGGGTGCTGTATTTTCTGGGAATTTTTAATATTTATTAAAGAGTTGAAATTTCTGGGTTGTATTGGGGACTCGGTGCTTCGATCGGATTGTCTAATTTTGTCTGTGTGTTTTCCGGATAATTATTGAATATGTTAAAAAGTTCGACCGGATATAAATACCCACTTTTTCTCCTGCCGGGAAATTTCCAAGTGTTGGATTTTTCCTTGGTTTAAAGACGTCCTAAGTAGTGCAAGTAACTCGATGGACCCTCTAGAGGACAACAAACCTTAACTCGATTATGTGACCGTCTTGAACTGCCCTTTGAACCTTAGGGTTTGGGACAGTACGGCGTGCCACATGTGAGGCGTTGGCTTGACCCTTCTACGGCTGGACCGTTGGTACTGAGGCATGAACTGGATGTTTTTAAACTTGTTTCATGTGTTGATCTGTTTCGGGAAAACTTGGGTGTTTGAATGTTCGATCGGAAAGTTTAACATTTTCTGTTTATCTGGAATGGGATACAATAATTGGAATTCACAAATAGTTATGAGATAACTGAATGAATGTTATAAACACAGCACTTTAGTCTCACTTGATCGGTTGCCACGGAATTTTGATGTTATCAAAAGTCCGTCGCAATCACGTAGCGTACGCGGATACTCGCCGGGTAAACTTAATAGACAGCCTCACTCCATAGCCCCGACCAAGTGACTGTAGGAGAACCCCGTCGCCGAAAGCATCCGTTCGGGTGCTCGCGGTAGCGGTGTTCCGCCTTGGTGCACTTCGTCGGCGGAATCAGGGGTGCGGCCGCCTACTAAAGTTTGCGACGAGCATTCGATCAGGATGTCGGGAATCTTGTTGAATTACCCAACTTGATATTGAAAAGAGTTTTCGATAAATGAGACTAAAATGCGGGGTTTATAATTGTTAGGCATGTGATGTCTAAGTATTTCATTTGATTAGGCATGCGATGTCTAAACAGGTTGCGGATTCCAACTGTTGTAGTTTTACACTTTCTTTTCTGTGACCGTAAGTGTAATATATGATATCGCCGGTTTCGTTGCTATATGTCAACGACAATTGGGATGTGCATATTTACTTACGTTAATGACATGTGATGTTATGTGTTGCTGGATATGTTATATTGGATCGTCGTGTTTGAATAGCCGGAGGTTTTTATGTGAGATGAGTGCTTTTTCATTTTCATTCATGTAAAAACTTGTATGTAATATTCTTTTATTGGGGCACTTCCAGGTTGCGGAAGATGTCACCTTTTGTATATTATTTACTTTTCCGCACTAGGATAGACCCAAGGAGGAGGGCACAAGTAACCGGGTTCTGGGGTCCAGTGGGAGACCAACTCGAGGAGTCGAGTTCGGGTCTCCTAACCCTAGAATTGGTAGGGTTGCTTGCCGCTCTCGTAGGGGTCTAGGGGTGTGGGCTTGGCTATTCATCACGACCGTGGAATCCGTGTTTTATACTGGCTCGTATTGAAAACACGGACGTCCTAGTATATCCAATATTTCATATGATTCTTCTGCTGCGATATCTGTGATGTGATCATGCGATGTTCTGTGATAGATACAATATATAGTATATATGATATATTATATAGGCGTTACTTATGTTTTACACCCGCGCTAGCCCTACCCCGCTCTGTCGTTAGTTACCTAACCTAATGGTGCACGAGGGGACATTGAGGCGAATGCGGATGGCATAAGTGTACGTCGTATTTATCTGTGATGTTTAGGTATTTAAATGATGGGACTTCATTAATGTGATTAATGAAATAAAAGAAACTTAAGATGTTGTAGAATCGAATTTCAAAATTAAAACAGGTAGCTACAGTTCTTGCTTTGCATAGAGGTATATACGATATATCCTGCACCTTATTCGATAAGGAAAGGACCGAGATCCCTTTACCGGGAGTGACTCCTTTAGCAATAACTGGCAGATGCTACACACTCGGTTTGACTTTTGATTGCTTTTAAGAGTTTTTGCTTTGCACAGTGATATATATGATATATCCCGCACCTCATTCGACGAGGAAAGGACCGACGATCCCTTCACCGGGAGTGACTCCTTTAGCAAAACTAGAAAAGCCTCAAAAACACTCCATTTCAAAATTCATTCGATCCTACAACGATATCAAGTTCATTACTCAATAGGTTTTCAGAAAAACCTGTCGTAGCCCTCCGTCATTTCAGATAAGTGGTAGTTAGTATTCGTGCTACGTTTGTTGGCCTGCGTCAAGGCGTAGTGTGCGGTAGCTAACTAGTATTTATCTGCTTATGCATATGATGCAGATTGGATTAGGGTAGTCGTGCGACTTTGTTGGCCTGCGTCAAGGGTCGTGCGGGTGGGTTTAATTCAATCAGGAAATGACGGGTTGAACTTGACTAGCGGACTATGGTTTGTTGGCCTGCGTCAAGGTCATAGGACGCTAGGGGCAAAATATTATCGGGAATTTCAAGTGTTGAAATTTGCAGTGAGATTGCATACCTTCTATGAGATAGTTGGATCCCGATACCCGCTGCGAGTAAGAGTTACTCCTGGGAGAGTTTTATACATTACAATTAGCCGATCAAGTAGGTGTCTAGAAAGGTGTCAACGGGGTTACGCCTCTGGGAAAACGAGGTTTACATTAATTAGGTTCGTACGAAAGCACGGGGGACCTCCCTCAAAGTACCGACACTGGCCTGGCTGAAAGATTGGCGAAGTTGAAGTGTGTAATTAATCCCGGCTAGTCTTTCCTTTTAGGGTTTGAAGGAAGATTTGATTAAAACAGTGGGAGCCATCCTAATTAGATAAAATAATAACCAATCTATTCTTGCAAGAGCGCACGCTGAGTGTTTTCTTCTCTCTCTCTCCAGGTAGCGACCGTGTCACGCCTTAATCAAGATAATAATACGGATTATTGACCGAACCCGCTTGTTATACTGAGCTGGGGAACGTTGGTCCCGCTCCAACTTATAATTGTTATAAGACAGAGCAGGAAAAAGGGGAATACCAGATTTCCCGTACCGCCCAAACGAAGAAAGTGCATATGATGCATCATCTTCGGGTGTGTTCGTTACAAAGAACTGTTTCTCAGTATCCTTCGCATCCTAGGTATATGATAACGGATCAGGATCCCAGATATGTAATCTGTTACATAGGGCTACAAAAAGGTAGAAAAACTGAGAACGGGTGATAAGTTTCATGAGACAGAAAACGGGGCAAGTGTTGCAGCCAAGTCTGTTGGTCACTGTCACCCTGTATTACCAATACAATGATTCTGAACGAATGTTATTAGATACCGAACCTGATATACAAAATCATATCAGTCTCTTTATTAGTAAAGAAATGATAAAATTTTGTATTTTATGGATAATGTTTTGAACATTTCCTATATCAAAAGTTGATCAGTTCAGGCACGTTATCTAAAAGCATTGATGTTCTAAATCAAACTACAGTTCTTAGTATACGGAACACACACAAGAGGAAAAGTTCATAAATGAACGGATCCTTCTTGAGGTATTGTAGACTAGGTCATATCAATGTGACCCGACTAGCTAAAGTTACATTTAGATGCATATTTAAATCAGTTTGAATTTACATCTTATGAAACTTGCCAGTCATGTCACAGAGATAAGATGACCATAGCTCCGTTTATTGGAAACAGAGAAAGAGTTAGTGAACTCTTGGGATGATACATGTTGATGTATGAAGGTCCCCAGTCTACACATACCAAGAACAGTTCTTTTTACTTCATTACATTCTCTGATGATCTTTCGAGATTCAGACCTATGTTCCTGTTGAAACACAAGTCCGAACCTTTTGAGATATTCACAGAATATAAGTTAGAAGTAGAGAACCAAAATACGGGTATAAGTATTATGTCCTTTGATGAGATCGAGGAGGAGAATACTTGAGCACGGAAATCCTGGATTATTCTAAAGGAGAATGAGATTCTCTCTCAGCATTACTCCTCCGTATACACCATAGCACGATGGTATATCAGGGCGGAGCAGATACACCCTATTTGATATGGTGTGCTCTATAATGAGTACTACTGAGTTACCTTTTTCCTTTTGGGGGTCATGCACTTGAGAAGCTGCATACCTATTGAATTAGGTTCGAATCAGATCACAGCCTACCACTCCATATAAGATATGGTATGGGAAGAGCCCATGTCTTAAGTTAGTTAAGATTTCGGGTTGACCGGCCTATGTCTAAAAGCAAAATCTGGACAAGCTCGAGGCAAGGTCTGTAATGTAGAACTGGAAAGGTTCCAGCTATACAAACTAAAGCAGATGATTTGATAAAACCAAAGGATTCAGTAGAAACCAACGAACCTTAGCCTCTCCGCCGATCTAGAAGGGTTTCTCACCCACCTGAGAGATACTTTGGTTTCTCTATGACAGTGGGAGCGAGGATTGCATCATGAGAAGATGACCCAACTAGTTTCGAACTGGCTATCAGGAGTAAGACTCTATCAGAATGGCTGGATGCTTAGCGATCTGATATGGAAAAGTTGAGACTTTAAAAGCTAGACTTGTTAAAAGTTTGCATCATTGACCAGGTGTGGATAATGATGAAACATTTTCAAGTAGCTATGCTTAAGTCCATCCAGATCCTACTTGTCACGGCTACATACCATGACTACGATATCTGGTGGTTGGGTGTCATGACTGCTTTTCTAAATGATGTTTTAGAAGAGAACGTCTGTAAGTACACAGCCAGAGGGCTTCGTAAACAGTGGGAGCAGCGGAAACGTGTACAAGATGCTTTATAGGATAAAGCAGGCATCGCGGAGTTGGAACATCTGTTTTGATGTAGTAGTCAAATAGTTTGACTTCATCAAAATGGTAGATGAACCTTGTATACACAAAAAGGTAGTAGGGAGTATGGAGGTGATCCTCGTAGATTACGTGGATGACAAACTCTTGATAGGGAAGGAGTTTCCTATGCTACGCTCGATCAATCTCCGCATATCACAATGATTCTCCATATAGGATCATAGTGATACCTACTAAATCCTGGGTTTGGGATCTATGAGATAGATCTAAATGGATTTTAGGACTCTCACTAGATGTAGTGAGATGGTATCAGTTGATCCTGGGGAGAATCACTGGAAGGGTTCCAGGGTGATAAAGACGACTGAATGTCAGTCACAGGCATTGTCTTTACCCTCTATCGAGGGACGGTATGTTGGAAGAGTTCCAAGCTAGATACTGTGATATATAGACGATAAAGGCAGGATACATCGCTACTTAAGATGCTACCAAAGAGGCTGTTTGGGTGTATATTGGTTCATGAGATGAACTATGTTCCTCCCATTGTGTGACAAAGGAGTTGTGGCTTATGCCAAGGAACGTCCGTCACATCAGTGATCCAGACATATTCTAAGGCAGTATCACCAGATCATGGAGATAGTTGATCTCCAAGGAGATCGAGGTTAGGAGAGTAGACTCAGAGGACAACACGGCGGATCCACTCACGAAGGCCAATTCCCAGAGAGAGACTTTTATGGGATGGTTGAGTATGAGATACTACAACCACTGCTATACAGATGGCCTTAGTGCAAGTGGGAGATTGTTAGTTATATGTATGCCCTAGAGGCTATTACTGTACATAGGATGTATATTGTAGTGGATGCTGGGACATATATAAGGAGGACTTTCTTGCTCGACATGATAGTATGCTATCTGGTTGCTCTTTACCTTAACGTGTACACTGATTGTCTCTCTGTTACATGTTGGTAAAGCCTTTAGGATGTGTACTTGACTACCTGGACTATGATGCGGATCATACTAGTGGGGACATGGTAGTCCATAAGTACATCCTTCAAAGTCCCTAGTCGTGGGTATATCGAGACGGGGCATCGATATACCAGAGTAGACTAGCGTATACCTTATCGACCCATACAGATAGGCGATGGATGATCCCATATCCATTGGTGTTTGACATCAGAGATGATATACGGGTGCTCAGTAGAGACTGGGTACACTGGACGGACTCGCCGAGAACTCCCAGATGGTATTATACCTTACGTCAGATGGCAGTTCTCTGGTGACACTGGTACAAAGTAGTCTGTTGACCCGAGATCGTCATAGAGTCTTGTGTGGTTCCCACTGTGCTTTGATTTCCACCTTACCACGTCCAAGAGGGTATGCAAAATGGTGGTTTTTGGGTACAGTCCCGAGTCACATGGAGGCAATGAGCGATAGGAAGGGATTCGTCTCTCCCGGTATAGGGAGTTGATGTTGCGCTGTGTTCGATTGGCTATAACCAGAAATCCCTGGCCAGGGTTGCTGAGATTTACTGGTAAGTGTTACCAGTAGTTTCTCGAATTGTTATAGACCTCATATCGACACGACTTATCGAGCTATTGGGGTCTGACGTTTACCACCCCTAGGCAAGATATGCGACATATCAGGCGACGAGACCGGACTGTACGGTAAGTGTTACTGGTTGGATTCATAGGAGAGTGAGCGGTCTTGCTCGTCGATCTTCTGATCGCTCAATACCCGGGTGGCCGTTACGTTTAGCAGACCGCTTGCGGCTTGTGGGTGTTTGATATGATCATCATCTGCTGCCGGCGTATTGACGAGTCTTTAGAGTCCTACACAGAGGTTTCCTGGCTCAAGCGAAATGAAATATGAGCGCATATGAGATATGTGCGGGACCGAGAATAATGCGTGTATGTGATACCGTATTCTATTCTCGCGATGAATGTATCGAATGGTTGTATGCGATATAACCTAGTTATCGAATCGAGGATTGATTCGATAAGCCGATACATTGGATACTAGTCGGTTATATGCGATATGACCGGATCGTTGAATCAAGTATTGATTTAATGATTTAATGCATAATTATATATTTGATATATTACTTTTCATTAACTAGTATTTGTTAGTTATATGTATGCCCTAGAGGCCATTACTGTACATTGGATGTATATTGTAGTGGATGCTGGGACATATATAGGTAGGACTTTCTTGCTCGACATGATAGTACGCTATCTGGTTGCTCTTTATCTTAACATGTATACTTTCTGTCTCTCTGATTACATGTTGATAAATCCCTTAGGATGTGTACCCGACTTCCAGGACTATGATGAAGATCATACTAGTGAGGCCTGGGTAGTCAATGAGTACATCCTTCATTGTTCCTAGTCGTGGGAATATGGAGACGGGGCATCAATATTCCAGAGTAGACTAGCGTATATCTTCTCGACCCATGTGATGGGCGATGGATGATCCCATATCCATTGGTGTTTGACATCAGAGATGGTATACGGGTGCTCAGTGGAGACTGGGTACACTGAACGGACTCGCCGAGAACTCCCAGATGGTATTATACCTCACGTCAGATGGCAGTTCTATGGTGACACTGGTACAGCTTAGTCTGTTGACCCGAGATCGTCATAGAGTCTTGTGTGTCTCCCACTGTGCTTTTATTTCCACCCTACCACGGCTCTACTGAGTCGTGCAAACAGGTGGTTTTTGGGTACAGTCCCGATTCACATGGAGGCAATGAGCGATAGGAGGGGATTCGTCTCTCCCGGTATTTGGGGTTGATGTTGCGCTATGCTCGACTGGCCATAACAGGAAATCCCTGGCCAGGGTTGCAGTGACCTACTGGTAAGTGTTATCAGTAGTTTCACACATGTCATGGACTTCACGTCGGCATGACTTATCAAGCTATTGGGGTCTGACGTTTACCACCCCTAGGCGAGATATGCGACATATCAGACGAACAGACCGGACTGTACGGTAAGTGTTACTGGTTGGATTCACAGGAGTGTGAGCGGGATTGCTCGTCGATCTTCTAATCGCTCAATACCCGGGTGGCCGTTACGTTTAGCAGACCGCTTGCGGCTTGTGGGTGCTTGATATGATCATTATCTGCTGCCGGCGTATTGACGAGTCTTTAGAGTCCTACACAGAGGTTTCCTGGCTCAAGCGAAACGAAATAGGAGCACATATGGGATATGTGCGGGACCGAGAATAATGCGTGTATGTGATACCGTATTTCATTCTCGCGATGTATGTGTCGAATGGTTGTATGCGATATAACCTAGTTATCGAATCAAGGATTGATTCGATAAGCCGAAACATTGGATACTAGCCGGTTATATGCGACATGACCGGATCATTGAATCAAGTGTTGATTTAATGATTTAATGTATAATTATATATTTGATATATTACTTTGCATTAACTAGTATTGGTTCACTTTAAATGGATTTACTCACTTGTATTGCACATTATATATGTGATATATTTTTTGTGCACATGATTGCATCATGTTTGATGATACATTCTTGCTTGGTTTTGTGTAAAGTATTAAACCATGGTTAGTTAGTGGTTAGGGTATCATTTCTTTTACTTATTCATTCATCTATTTATTTATTTCATTTAGAAAAGGTAAAGAGAAAAGAATGGTTGCTATTTTTGTTTTTATTTGAAGCTTCTTGAAGCTTTGAACAAGTCCACCATTCTTGTCTCTTCTCTAACCCTAACCACTCATCTAACCTTAGTTAAATCTCTACACTAAACCATGGTTGAAGTCATGATAAGTATTGATTTATTTATCAAATTAAAATTAACTTATCATATCTTCTTCTTCTTCTTCATCTTCTTCTTCCATGAAAAGAAGCTTGCTACATCAATGGTGATTGATGAAAAAGTGTGAGAAATCCAAATCTAAAGTCTACCCACTTCCTATTTCTTCATCCTCTACCTCTTGCCAAGTAGTATAGGGTGTTTCCTTCACAAGTTTTCTTGACTTGGTGAAGTTGGAGCTTGATCTAGCGATGCCTCGACGTAGATCATCTTCGGCATCGTCGTCGATGACCTAGCCCGCTTTTTCTCCGATGAAGCCGATGCTAGAGCCCAAGATACGATTTGTACAGCGAGGAGACTTCATCACGGAGCCATGGAGGTGGAGGACCGGATCTACAAAGGTTGTAGCCACTTTCCTTTAGCATTTAATTCGTTTACATGCTTGCATCGCCTCATTATCTAGTTAACGATCCGTATTAGGGTTTGTAGGCACTTGTAAAATTTTAATTGGCCATGTTTGATGCCTTGTGAGACTCCATTAGAGTGCCTAGGAACCCCACAGTGGTATCAGAGCCTAGCTAGAGCCTTAGGCGATGCGTAGACGGAGTTAGAAGTCCGATCGACCCGAAACCCCGATTTTAACATACTCTCTGGACTTTTTTGAAATTCGTGGATTTTTGTGAATTAAAAATATGCAGAAAAATCAGCAGGTATTCCTAAGAATTACTGTGAAATTCGAGAGCATGCTTCCTCTAGAGTGCGGCGGAACCGCGGCACAAGCATGGATTGTGCGGCGGTTCCACGGCCAAGTTGTCCCATCATCTGTTTAAATTTTCACAGTAACTCCTAGTTTTTAGTGCTGGTTTTTCTGGGAATATTTTAATATTTATTCCAGAGTTTTATTTTCTGGGTTGTATTGGGAACTCAGTGTATCGATCGGATTGTCTAATTTTGTCAGTGTGTTTTTCCGGGTATTTTAGAATATGTTAAAAAGTTCGACCGGATATAAATACCCACTTTTTCCCCTGCCGGGAAATTTCCAATTGTTGGATTTTTCCGTAGTTTAATGACGTTCTAAGTAGTGCAAGTAACGCGATGGACCCTCTAGAAGACAACAAACCTTAACTCGATTATGTGACCGTCTTGAACTGCCCTTTGAACCTTCGGGTTTGGGGCAGTACGGCGTGCCACATGTGAGGCGTTGGCTTGACCCATCTACGGCTGGACCGTTGGTACTGAAGCACGAACTGAATGTTGTTAGAATTATTTCATGTGTTGAGCTGTTTTGGGAAAACTTGGGTGTTCGAATGTTCAATTGGAAAGTTTAACATTTTCTGTTTATCCGGAATGTGATACAACAATTGGAATTCACAAAAGTTATGTGATAACTGAATGAATGTTATAAACATAGCACTTTAGTCTCATTTGATCGGTTGCCACGGGATTTTTGATGTGATCAAAAGTCCGTCGCAATCACGTAGCGTACGCGGATACTCGCCGGGTAAACTTAATAGACAGCCTCACTCCATAGCCCCGACCAAGTGACTGTAGGAGAACCCCATCGCCAAAAGCATCCGTTCGGGTGCTCGCGGCAGCGGTGTTCCGCCTTGGTGCACTTCGTCGACGGTATCGGGGGTGCGGCCGTCTACTAAAGTTTGCGACGAGCATTCGATCAAAATGTCGGGAATCCTGTTGAGTTGCCCGACTTGGTATTGAAAAGTGTTTTCGATAATGAGACTAAAATGCGGGGTTTATAATTGTTAGGCATGCGATGTCTAAAGAATTCATTTGGTCAGGAATGCGATGTCTGAGGTGGTTGCGGATTCCAACTGTTGTAGTTTTACACTTTCTTTTCTGTGACCGTAAGTGTAATATGTGATATCGCCGGTTTCGTTGCTATATGTCAACGACAATTGGGATACGCATGTTTGCTTACGTTGATGACATGTGATGTTATGTGTTGCTGGATATGTTATGTTGGATCGTCGTGTTCGAATAGCCGGGGGGTTTTTATGTGAGATGAGTGTTTTTCATTTTCATTCATGTAAAAACTTGTATGTAATATTCTTTTATTGGGGCACTTCCAGGTTGCGGAAGTTGTCACCGTTGATGTATATTATTTACTTTTCTACACTAGGATAGACCCAAGGAGGGGAGCACAAGTAACCGGGTTCTACGGTCCAGTGGGAGACCATCTCGAGGAGTCGAGTCCGGGTCTCCTAACCCTAGAATTGGTAGGGTTGCTTGCCGCTCTCATAGGGGTCTAGGGGTGTGGGATTGGCTATTCATCACGACCGTGGAATCCGTGTTTTATACTGGCTCGTATTGAAAACACGGACGTCCTAGTATATCCAATATTTCATATGATGTTTTCTGCTGCGTTATCTGTAATGTGATCATGTGATGTTCTGTGACAGATATTTTATATAGTATATATGATATATTATATAAACGTTGCTTATGTTTTACACCCGCGCTAGCCCTGCCCCGCTCTGCCGTTAGTTACCTAACATAACGGTGCAGACAGGACATCGAGGCGAATGCGGATGGCATAAGCGTACGTTATATTTATCTGTGATGTTTAGGTGGAATTAAATGATGGGATATTCATTAATGAGATTAATGAAAGAAAATAAACCTAATTGATGTTGTGGAATCGAATTTCAAAATAAAAACAGGTAGCTACAGTTCTTGCTTTGCATCGTGGTGTTCATTATAGAACATCCTGCACCTTATTCGATGAGGAAAGGACCGAGATCCCTTCACCGGGAGTGACTCCTTTAGCAATAACTGGCAGATGCTACAACCCTCGGTTTGTCTTTGATCGCTTCTATAGTTTCTGCTTTGCACAGTGATATATATGATATATCCCGCACCTCATTCGACGAGGAAAGGGCCGACGATCCCTTCACCGGGAGTGACCCCTCTAGCAAAACTAGAAAAGCCTCAAAAACATTCCATTTAAAAACCGTTTGATTCCGCAACAAGATCAAGTTCAAAGCGTTAAAGGTTTTCACAAAAACCATTCGCAACCCTCCGTCATTTTAGGAAGTAGAGTACTTAGTATTCGTGCTGTGTTTGTTGACCATAGTCAAGGCACAGTGTACGGTAGCTAAGTGATGTCTTCCTACACCGCATATGATGCGATTAGTTAGGACAGTCGCGTGACTTTGTTGACCTTAGTTAAGGGTCATGTGGGTGGGTCTAATTAATCACGAAATGACGGGTAGAACTTGACTAGTACTTATGATTTATTGACCATAGTTAAGGTCATAGGTGCTAGGGGTAAAAACCTTTATCGGGAGTTTCAAGTGTTGAGATTTGCAATGAGATTGCATACCTTCTATATGATAGTTGGATCCCGATACCCACTGCGAGTAATTGTTACTCCTGGGTGAGTTTTGCACTTTGCAATTAGCCGATCAAGTAGGTGTCTAGAAAGGTGTCAACGGGGTTACGCCTCTGGGAAAACGAGGTTTACTGTAATTAGGTCCGTGCGAAAGCACGGGGAACCTCCCTCAAAGTACCGACACTGGCCTGGCTGAAAGATTGGAGTACTTGTAGAGTGTAATTAATCCCGGCTAGTCTTTCCTTTTAGGGTTTGAAGGAAGATTTGATAAAAACAGTGGGAGCCATCCTGATTAGATAAAGGATATAACCAATCTAATCTTGCAAGCGCGCACGCTGAGTGTTTTCTTCTCTCTCTCTCCTGGTAGCGACCATATCACGCCTTAATCAAGATAATAAAATGGATGTATTGACCGAACCCGCTTGTTATACTGAGCTGGGGCACATTGGTCCCGTTCCAACTTATAATTGTTATAAGACAGAGCAGGAAATAATGGGAATACCATAATTCCTATGCCGCCAAAACGAAGAAAGTGCATATGATGCATCTCCTTCGGGTGTGTTCATTATAAAGAACTGTTTCTCAGTATCCTCTGAATCCTGGGTATTCGATACCGGATCAGGAGTCCAGATATGTAATCTGTTACATAGGGCTACAAAAGGGTAGAAAAACTGAGAAAGGGTGATAAGTTTCATGAGACAGAAAACGGGGCAAGTGTTGCAGCCAAGTCTGTTGGTCACTGTCACCCTGTATTATGAATACATTGATTCTGAACAAATGCTATTAGATACCGAACCTGATATACAAAATCATATCAGTCTCTTTATTAGTAAAGAAATGATATAATTTTGTATTGATGGATAATGTTTTGAACACTTCCTATATCAAAAGTTGATCGGTTCAGGCACGTTATCTAAAAGCATTGACGTTCTAAATCAAACTACAGTTCCTAGTATACAGAACACACACAAGAGGAAAAGTTCAGAAATGAACGAATCATTCTTGAGGCATTGTAGACTAGGTCATATCAATGCGACCCGACTGGCTGAAGTTACATTTTAGATGCATATTTAAATCAGTTTGAATTTACATCTTGTGAAACTTGCCAGTCATGTCACAAAGATAAGATGACCATAGCTCTGTTTATTGGAAACAGAGGAAGAGTTAGTAAACTCTTGGGACTGATACATGATGATGTATGTAAGGTCTCCTGTCTACACATGCCAGGACTGGTTCTTTATACTTCATTATATTCTCTGATAATCTCTCAAGATTCAGTCGTATGTTCCTGTTGAAACATAAGTCCGAAGCTTTTGAGGTATTCACAGAATATAAGTTGAAAGTAGAGAACCAAAATAAGGGTATAAGTATTATGTCCTATGATGAGATCAGGGAGGAGAATACTTGTGCACGGAAATCCTGGTCTATTATAAAGGAGAATGAGATTCTCTCTCAGCATTACTCCTCCGTATACACCATAACACGATGGTATATCGGGGCGGAGCAATCACACCCTATATGATAAGGTGTGCTCTATGATGAGTACTACTGAGTTACCTGTTTCCTTTTTGGGAGTTATGCGCTTGAGAAGCTGCATACCTATTGAATAGGGTTCCAATCAAATCAGTTGCCTACCGCTTCATATATGATATGGAAAGGGAAGAGCCCATGTCTTAAGCTAGTTAAGATTTGGGGTTGACCGGCCTATGTCTAAAAGAAAAATCCGGACAAGCTCGAGGCAAGGTCTGTAATGTAGAACTGGAAAGGTTCCAGCTATACAAACTACAGCAGACAATTTGGTAGAACCAAAGGATTCAGTAGATTCCAACGAACCTCAACCTCTCCGCCGATCTAGTAGGGTTCCTCATCCACCTGAGAGATACTTCGGTTTCTCGATGACAGTGGGAGCGAGGATTGCATCATAAGATGATGACCCAACTAGTTTCGAGCTGGCCATCGGGGGTAGAACTCTGTAAGAATGGCTGGATGCTTAGTGATCTGAGATGGAATCTTTATACACCAACAAAGTATGGACTTTGGTTGCTATATCTGAAGGGTTAAATCCCCATCAGGAGCAAGTATATCTTGAGAAGATTACTTGGTGTAGATGGAAAAGTTGAGACTTTCAAAGCTAGACTTGTTAAAGATTTTCGTCATCGACCAGGCACGGAAAATGATGAAACCTTTTTCCAGGGAATATGCTTAAGTCCATCCAGATCCTACTTGCCACGGCTACATACCATAACTACGATATCTGGTGGTTGGGTGCCATGACTACTTTTCTAAATAATGTTTTAGAAGAGTGCGTCTATAAGTACACAGCCAGAGGGTCTCGTAGACAGTGGGAGCAGCGGAAACGTGTGCAAGATGCTTTATAGGATAAAGCAGGCATCGCGGAGTTGGAACATCTGTTTTGCTGGATTAGTCAAAGAAGTTGACATCATCAAAATGGTAGATGAACCTTGTATAAACAAAAAGGTAGTAGGGAGTATGGTGACGATCCTCGTAGAGTACGTGGATGACATACTCTTGTTAGGGAAGGAGTTTCCTATGCTACGCTCGATCAATCTCCGCTTATCACAATGATTTTCCATATAGGATCAAAGTGATACCTACTAAATCCTAAGCTTTGGATCTATGAGATATATCTAATTGGATGTTAGGATACTCACTAGTTGTAGTGAGATGGTATCAATCGATCCTGGGGAGAATCACTGGAAGGGTTCCAGAGTGATAAAGACGACTGAATGTCAGTCACAGGCATTGTCTTTACCCTCAGTAAAGGGACGGTATGTTGGAAGAGTTCCAAGCTAGATACCGTGGCAAACTAGACGATAAAGGCTGGTAACATCGCTATTAAAGATACTACCAAAGAGGCAGTTTGGGTGTATATTGGTTCATAAGATGAACTAGGTTCCTGCCATTGTATGACAATGGAAGTGTGGCTTCGGCCCTGGAACCCTGGTCCCATCAGTGACCCAGACATATTCTGAGGCAGCATCACCTGATCATGGAGATAGTTGATCTCCAGGGTGATCGAGGTTAGGAGAGTAGACTCAGAGGAGAACACGGCGGATCCACTCATGAAGGCCTTTTCCAAAGGAGATACTTTTAGGGGATGGTTGAGTATTAGATACTACAACTACTGTTACAGATGGCCCTAGTGCAAGTGGGAAATTGTTAGTTATATGTATGCCCTAGAGGCCATTACTGTACATTGGATGTATATTGTAGTGGATGCTGGGACATATATAGGTAGGACTTTCTTGCTCGACATGATAGTACGCTATCTGGTTGCTCTTTATCTTAACATGTATACTTTCTGTCTCTCTGATTACATGTTGATAAAGCCCTTAGGATGTGTACCTGACTTCCAGGACTATGATGCAGATCATACTAGTGGGGCCTGGGTAGTCAATGAGTACATCCTTCATTGTTCCTAGTCGTGGGAATATCGAGACGGGGCATCGATATTCCAGAGTAGACTAGCGTATATCTTCTCGACCCATGTGATGGGCGATGGATGATCCCATATCCATTGGTGTTTGACATCAGAGATGGTATACGGGTGCTCAGTGGAGACTGGGTACACTGAACGGACTCGCCGAGAACTCCCAGATGGTATTATACCTCACGTCAGATGGCAGTTCTCTGGTGACACTGGTACAGCTTAGTCTGTTGACCCGAGATCGTCATAGAGTCTTGTGTGTCTCCCACTGTGCTTTGATTTCCACCCTACCACGGCTCTACTGAATCGTGCAAACATGTGGTTTTTGGGTACAGTCCCGATTCACATAGAGGCAATGAGCGATAGGAGGGGATTCGTCTCTCCCGGTATTGGGGGTTGATGTTGCGCTATGCTCGACTGGCCATAACAGGAAATCCCTGGCCAGGGTTGCAGTGACCTACTGGTAAGTGTTATCAGTAGTTTCACACATGTCATGGACTTCACGTCGGCATGACTTATCAAGCTATTGGGGTCTGACGTTTACCACCCCTAGGCGAGATATGCGACATATCAGACGAACAGACCGGACTGTACGGTAAGTGTTACTGGTTGGATTCACAGGAGTGTGAGCGGGCTTACTCGTCGATCTTCTAATCGCTCAATACCCGGGTGGCCGTTACGTTTAGCAGACGCTTGCGGCTTGTGGGTGCTTGATATGATCATCATCTGCTGCCGGCGTATTGACGAGTCTTTAGAGTCCTACACAGAGGTTTCCTGGCTCAAGCGAAATGAAATAGGAGCACATATGGGATATGTGCGGGACCGAGAATAATGCGTGTATGTGATACCGTATTTCATTCTCGCGATGTATGTGTCGAATGGTTGTATGCGATATAACCTAGTTATCGAATCAAGGATTGATTCGATAAGCCGATACATTGGATACTAGCCGGTTATATGCGACATGACCGGATCATTGAATCAAGTGTTGATTTAATGATTTAATGTATAATTATATATTTGATATATTACTTTGCATTAACTAGTATTGGTTCACTTTAAATGGATTTACTCACTTGTATTGCACATTGTATATGTGATATATTTTTTGTGCACATGATTGTATCATGTTTGATGTTACATTCTAGCTTGGTTTTGTGTAAAGTATTAAACCATGGTTAGTTAGTGGTTAGGGTATCATTTCTTTTACTTATTCATTTATCTATTTATTTATTTCATTTAGAAAAGGTAAAGAGAAAAGAATGGTTGCTATTTTTGTTTTTATTTGAAGCTTCTTGAAGCTTTGAACAAGTCCACCATTCTTGTCTCTTCTCTAACCCTAACCACTCATCTAACCTTAGTTAAATCTCTACACTAAACCATGGTTGAAATCATGATAAGTATTGATTTATTTATCAAATTAAAATTAACTTATCATATCTTCTTCTTCTTCTTCTTCATCTTCTTCTTCCATCAAAAGAAGCTTGCTACATCAATGGTGATTGATGAAAAAGTATGAGAAATCCAAATCTAAAGTCTACCCACTTCCTATTTCTTCATCCTCTACCTCTTGCCAAGTAGTATAGGGTGTTTCCTTCAAAAGTTTTCTTGACTTGGTGAAGTTGGAGCTTGATCTAGCGATGCCTCGACATAGATCATCTTCGGCATCGTCGTCGATGACCTAACCCGCTTTTTCTCCGATGAAGCCGACGCTAGAGCCCAAGATCCAATTTGTACAGCGAGAAGACTTCATCGCGGAGCCATGGAGGTGGAGGACCGGATCTACAAAGGTTGTAGCCACTTTCCTTTAGCATTTAATTCGTTTACATGCTTGCATCGCCTCATTATCTAGTTAACGATCCGTATTAGGGTTTGTAGGCACTTGTAAAATTTTAATTGGCCATGTTTGATGCCTTGTGAGACTCCATTAGAGTGCCTAGGAACCCTACAGTATTGGTTCACTTAAATTGGATTTTCTCACTTGATGTGCACATTGTATATGTGATATAGTTTTGTGCACTTGTATGTATCATGTTTGATGATACATGTTTACTTGATTTTGTGCAAAGATTAAACCATGGTTATTTAAATGATTAGGGTTTTAATTTTCATATCTTTTTATTTATAATTCTTATTTTGGAAAAGATAAAGAAAGAATGGTGGCTTTGTTTGTTTGTTTGTTGAAGCTTCATGAAGTTTTGAACAAGTCCACCATTCTTGTCTCATTCTTAACCCTAACCATTAAAACTAACCATGGTATATTCTCTACACCTAACCAAGGTTAGGATATGATAAGTATTCATATTGATTTTATTTTTAGAAATTTGATATCATATTCTATCATCTTCTTCCTCTTCTTCTTCTTCATGAAGAAACCTTGCTCCATCAATGGCAACTTGAGAAAATGAGTGAGAAATCTAATTCTAAAGTGAACCCACTTCCTATTTCTTCATCCTCTACCTCTTGCCAAGTAGTATAGGGTGTTTTCTTCACAAGTTTCATGACTTGGTGAAGTGGGAGCTTGATCTTGTGATGCCTCGACGTAGATCGTCTTCGGCACGAAGCCGACGACCTTGCCCGCCCATTTCTCCGATAAAGCCGACGCTAGAGCCCGGGATTCCATTTGGACAGCGAGAAGACTTCATTGCGGAGCTATGGAGGTGGAGGACTGTATCTACAAAGGTTGTATTTCCGTTCTTTTAGTTAAATTGTTAACTAGTTGCATGTGTTCGCCTAAAATTTCTAATTAACGATCTAGTCTAGGGTTTCTCGGCACCGTAAAATTTGAAATTGGCATGGTTGATTCCTTGTGAGACCTCCTTAGTGTGCCTAGGAACCCTACACAAGTTCACTAATGAGCTTCTTTATCCAGACAGCCTCATTGGCAGCAATGTATTAAGCCTCCATCGTCGAGTCTGCAATGGCATCCTATTTGGAACTCTTCCAACATACCGCCCCTCTATTGAGGGTAAAGACAAATCCCGAGTGCGACTTAGAGTCGTCCTTATCACTTTGGAAGCTTGAATCGATAAAGGACTCCACCCGGAGTTCTCCGTTACCATACACCAAGAACATCTCTTTAGTCCTTCGCAAGTACTTGAGAATGTTCTTCACAGCTGTCAAGTGACTTTCTCCAGGATCTTCTTGATACCGACTCACTACACTTAGTGAGTATGCTATATCGGGTCTTGTACATAGCATCGCATACATGATAGAGCCTACTGCCGAAGCATAGGGTATCCCTTGCACGCGAGCTCTCTCCAAATCAGTCTTGGGAGACATCTCTTTGGAGAGAGTGAGTCCAGAGATCGTGGGTTGGTTCCCACGCTTGGATTCTTACATACTAAACCTCTTTAGTATGGTGTCAATGTACTTGGATTGGGACAATCCCAGTATCCGTTTAGATCTATCTCTATAGATCCTGATTCCCAGTATGCAGGAGGCATCGCCTAGATCTTTCATTGAGAATCTTTGTGATAAGAAGAGCTTAACAGAATGCAGCATAGGAACATCATTTCCTATCAAGAGTATGTCATCCACGTATAATACGAGGAATAAAACCTTACTCTCTGCAACCTTCTTGTAAATACAAGGTTCATCTATATTTTTGATGAAGTCAAACTCTTTGACTACAACATCAAAACAGATGTTCCAACTCCACGATACTTGCTTTAACCCATAGATGGATTTAAGTAGCTTTCACACCTTTCCGCTGCTCCCACTATCTACGAAGCCCTCTGTGTCACGCCCCGCTTCCCGGTATAAGGTGAAGGGGACGCGACGAGATCCGCTACGTATATACCCAAAAGTACATACGCTAAGCGTATCTAAGCAATATAAAATAAATACACAAGAAACAAGATATAAAAAGAACAGCAACTTTTATTTATTAACATTCTTTGTACAATGCATGAAAAAGAAATACAACTGAAATAAAAAGATGCCTAAACAGTGGCATGAAAAGTACAGAGAGGAAAAGTGTAAAATGAAACTAAAGTGCTGGATCTTCGACAAACTGCTCCAAGTCTTCTGTAGATGGCTCGATCTCTGCCGGGTCTGAATCACCTGACGACATTCAAAGAAGAAAGAAATAGAATATCGTCAGCGAACAGGTCGCTCGGTAAGTCCCAAAGGTAAGAGGAGAAAAGACAGAGAGTAAGATAGAGAGAGAGTACCTTTTACAGTTGTATTATAGTGTTTTAGCGTTAAGCTATTGTTATTGTAAGTTCAAGGGTGAATGTCAACTAATCTCAAGAGTGTTCTCAAACCCAACAGGCCACAGTCCAGGGGTAGGGAACCACGGGCCCGAATCAAATGTTAGTAACGGGACTTCGACCGTCGTCGAAGTATTCCAAACTCAACAGGCCACAGTCCAGGAGCATGGAAACAAGGGCCCTCAAGATTGCTTGCTTGTGTTAGTAGACATGGATTCAAGATCTAGGGGGACTCTTGGACTTATGTTGGATTCATGAATGAACTACCCCAATACCCCGTGTAGTTATGTTATTGTTAGTACTGTATTGCATTGTATTGTCTTGTAAATTGAATTGTGTAATTGGATGACTGACCAAAACCATGATATCAGTAAACGGATGTAACTGCATAATCATGTAAATGGAATAACTGGAGAACCATGTAAGTGGAATGTATATCCATGGTTCGGTTCGGTCAAATTGTATAATTTGATAATTGGATTCATGGTTTCACGTGTTCATATTGAATTAGAATCTTGTAGATTATAGATTGACTTGAATCATATTCAAGTCAGATTAATCAAACTCAAACCCGAGTCAGACAATCAGAAATGTGAATCGAAGTCTTATAATTGCTAAGGTCCTTAGGGTAATTTATAATACTTGAGGGGTTTTATGTAAAAATACTTATATATATATATATATACATTTCAAAATACACCTCAAGTATTCATTACTCGCCTTTAGAGTTTCAATGAGGGTGGATTTTATATTGTGACATTTCTAGCGAAAATATCCTAGTTTTATAAATAAGGGTATTTATCTGTATATTGATTTATTTGAAGTTCATGGTATTTTAGTGTAAAATTTATTCTTGTGATCTTTAAAAAAAAGTGGAAAATTTATATTATAATAAAATAAATGTTTAAATGATAAATATACATATATTTATACAAAAAATAATTTTGATAAATATGTTATATTCCAAAAATCTCATTTTCTTAAGATGTCGTATTTTAAACCTTTCGAGTCCGTATGCTCCTTGCGGAGGTCTGAATCTCGCACTACTAAGCCCGACGGTGCGCGATAAAACGCACAATCCTAAATGGGTTCCCCAAAAATGGGTTGTAGTGGCGCTTTGCAAAGATTGTAAAATACTAATTCTTTACAAAACGGTTTTATAAAGTAAAAGGTATTTATTTGCAAAGGTATAAATTTTCTGTATTTTAAATCCTAGAGTTTCCTAAGTCAACTAGCCTATTTCTAAATGGTCTAAACGACAAGTCTTTAGAAGCCTCAAATCGGCTCTTCACCGCCAATTGTGGCCAGGTAAGTACAAATGAGGAAAGGAGGGATCCGCTCACGAATCGTGAGACGGGCCTTTTAAAGTTACCTTTGCTCACTTGCCTAGCCTAGACGCCACAAAGTCGGGTTTAGATAAACGATCGATATCTACAACTTATCGTGTTTTCCTAATAAGAGATATTTATTTAAAAGTGTATCAAAGCTAAAACTTTCAGAAATGTTTTTATTAAGAATATGGTATTTAAATGAAAGTATTGTTTTATCGTATTCTACGTTTTTGATGATGTCGTTTAGGATTGTATTTGCGTGTGTGTGGAGGTAGGTCATTACCTCGTGCTCTACTTTAAATATATAGCAAAGTTATGGGGGTTAAATGTGAAATCGAAACATGATGGTATTTAAGTGAAAATACGATATATTGAAAATGCTATCATTTCATGTGAGGAAACTTGTTCAAATTATTTGTTAAGTGTTTAATAGTCAACAATAAGATGTTTAAGCATGATTGAATTGGTGAGAAGTGAAATTTTAGAGAAAACCGAATCGGAAATCGGATTTTGTTCCGATTCCGTCGGGTTTTGTAAATTCGTATTATTTTAGAAAAGAAAAGAGAAGCTAGAAAGGACTTACGGGTTTCGATAAAGCAAAGGAGTGAAGGGGGGACTAATGGGGTTGCCGAGCCGTTGCTTCTTCGTCGGTTGTTCCTAAAAATGTCGCCGGAATTTCGTCGGAGGTTCGCCGTACACTTGTTTTCAAAGTACACAACTCTTGAGAAGATTTTGAGAGAGATAGTTTAGGGTTTTGGGATGAGAGGGTAGAAGGTAAGGGGTGTATTTTTAGGGTAGGGTAGGTGAAGGGTTTTTGATTAAAAAATGTAAAAATATATGAAAATGTATTAAAAATTGTAGTAAATGAGGCTTTCTGGCTTCTCTAAAACCGATCTGAAGATTTAAAGTATACAGGGGGGTAGGGTAGGCCAAAAGACACAAATTTTGTGTTGGGGACTCGGCCGTCCGGCCTAGTCCGGCCGGCGGCGCCGGCCCGAGTCGGCCGATCCGCCGGCCGACTCGGCCGAGTCGGGCCGATTCAGGGCGTGGGTAGGTGGGGGATTTCCGGGTTAAGACACTGGTATATTTATTTTTTTTATGTTTAGTTCAAATTTTGGGAGTTGGTGTGTGGACTGTTGGGCTTCCTAAGAATTTTAAACAAAATAAATACAAAAATAATGTGGGGAAGGGGATTTGAACTCTGGTGGCTTGGTTCAGCAGTGCAAGGTGTTACCAATGAGCTACAAGCTCCTTCTTGTAATTATTGTGGAAAAATAATTACTTAAAGTGATAACAGCAATATTAAATACCCTAAGTATACTTTAATTTTAAAACAATTTTATGTACACTAAAAATAGAGTTATTTAAAAACAAAATAATTGCTTATATATTGTGCTCGGGTTAAAATACTCCTTTATGGATTTTGAAAAAATTTGTATAGAAAAGTTTATAGAAAAATTAGAGTTGTTACACTCTGGTTGAGTCGTGTACACGCACTCTTCTAAATCACAGTTTAGAAAGGCGGTCTTAACATTCATTTGGCAGATTTCATAGTCATGGTATGCAGCAATGGCAAGTAAGATCCGGATGGACTTCAGCATAGCCACTGGAGAAAAGGTTTCGTCATAATCCACACCTGATCGTTGACGAAAACCCTTTGCAACAAGTCTAGCTTTGAAAGTCTCAACTTTTCCATCTACACTAATTTTCTTTTTAAAGATCCACTTGCTCCCAATGGGTTTTACCCCTTCAGGAGCAATTTCCAAAGTCCACACTTTGTTAGTGTACATGGATTCCATCTCAGATCGCATTGCATCCAGCCATTTCACAGAGTCACCACTCGTGATGGCCTGCTCGAAACTAGTCGGGTCATCATCTTCTATGATGCAATCCTCGCTTCCACCATCACTGAGAAAACCGTAGTATCTCCCAGGTGGATGAGAAACCCTACTAGATCGGCGGAGAGGCTGGGGTTCGTCGGGTACTACTGAATCCTCTGGTTCCAATAAATTATCAGTTGTAGTTTGTGGTGCTGGAACCTCTTCCATCTCTACCTCTTCGCCACTAATTTATTTTACAAGAAATTCCTTTTCTAAAAAGGTGGCATATTGAGAAATAAACATCTTTTGTTCCTCCTCGATCAGATCGAAGGATCTTAATACTTTTACCCGTTTGGTTCTCTACTTCGTGCTTATATTCTCTGAATTTCTCAAAAGCTTCAGACTTGTGTTTCATTAGGAACACATGCCCGAATCTTGAGAGATCGTCAGTGAATGTAATGAAGTAGGAAGAACCGTTCCTGGCATGTGTAAACATAGGACCGCATACATCACTATGTACCAGCCCTAAGAGTTCGGTAACTCTTTCTCCGTGTCCACTAAACAGAGTTTTGGTCATTTTGCCTTTGAGACATGAATGGCAAGTTTCATAAGATGATAATTCGAACGGATTCAAATATTCATCCTTATGTAACTTAGCTAGTCGTGTCGCATTGATATGACCAAGTCTACAATGCCATAAGTAGGATTCGTTCATTTCTGAACTTTTCCTATTGTGTGTTTTTTGTATATTAAGAACTGTATTTTGATTGAGAATGAATATGCCATTATGTAACAAGCCTGATCCAATCAACTTTTGATTTAGGAAGATGTTCATAACATTATCCTATATTACAAAATTATATCCTTCTTTACTTAATAAAGAAACTGATATAATGTTTCACATCATGTTCGGTATATAATAGCACTCATTCAGAATCAATGTATTACTGCTTAGTAATACAAGGTGATATTCGCCAACTGCTTTGGCTGCAATACTTGGACAATTCCCTACTTGAACGGAATGATCACCGTTTCCCAGTTCTCTACCTTTACGTAGCCCATTTAACAATTTACATATGTGGGATCCCGATCCGGTATCTAATACCCAGGACGTAGGGTGAACTGAGAAACAGTTCTCATTAACCAATACACCCGAAGAAGATGCATTAGCATGCTTGTTCTTCGTTTGGGCGGCGTGAGAATCCAGATATTCTCCTGTTTCCTGCTCAGTCTTATAACACTTATAAGATAGAACGGGTCCAACGTTCCCATGCTCAGTATAATAAGCGGGTTCAATCAATACATCCATATTATTATCTTGATTATGGCCTGACATGGTCGCTATCTGGAGAGAGAGAGAAGAAAACACTTTAGCGTATGCTCTTGTAAGATTATATTGGTTATTATCTTATCTAATCAGGATGTCTCCCACTGTTTTTATCAAATCTTCCTTCAAACCCTAAAAGGTAAGATTAGCCGGGATTAATTACACCCTACAATTTCGTCAATTTTTCAGCCAGATCAGTGTCGGTACTTGAGGGAGGTTCCCCGTGCTTTCGCACGGACCTAATTAAAATAAACCTCGTTTTCCCAGATGCATAACCCCGTTAACACCTTTCTAGACACCTACTTGATCGGCTAATTGTCCTGTATAAAATTCTCCCAGGAGTAACTCTTACTCGCAGTGAGTATCGGGATCCAACTATCTCACAGGAGGTATGCAATCTCATTGCAAATTTCAACACTTGAAATTCCCGATAATGCTTTTGCCCCTAACGTGCTATGACCTTGACGAATGCCAAACAACCCAGAGTCCGCTAGTCAAGTTCAACCCGTACATTTCTTGATTGAATTAAACCCACCCGCACGACCCTTGACGAATGCCAAACAACGCCGTACGAATACCCTAATCCAATCGCATCATATGCTATAGATAAGTAGTAAATAGCTACCGTACACTATGCCTTGACGAATGCCAAACTACCGTAGCATGAATACTAAGTAATATCTATCTGAAATGTAGGAGGGCTACGCAGGTTTTTCAGAAAACCATGAGCGTAATGAACTTGATATCGTCGTAGAATCAAGTGATTTTGAAAAGGAGTGTTTTTTAGGCTTTTCTAGTTTCGCGAAAGATGTCACTCCCGGTGAAGGGATCTCGGCTCTTTCCCCATCGAATAAGGTGCAAGGTATATCATATATACCGCTGTGCAAAGTAAGAACTATAGAAGCTGTCAAAAACTAAACCGTGAGTTTGTAGCATCTTCCAGTTTCTCTAAAGAGGTCACTCCCGGTGAAGGGATCTCGGCTCTTTCCTCATCGAATAAGGTGCAGGGTATATCATATATACCGCTATGCAAAGCAAAACTGTAGCTACCCTTTTTATAAAGTTTTGATTCTACAACATCTTTTAGGTTTCTTTTCTTTTATTAATCTCATTAATATATCCCATCAGCTTATGCTTCCTAAGCATCACAGAAGAAACGAAAGCTGTAATATTTATATATCAGCATATATATAGTATAAGCGTTCTTCTCAGGCAGTAATTTGATCTCATCACAGAACATTGCAGCAGAAGATAACATATGAAATATTGGATATACTAGGACGTCCGTGTTTTATATCGAGCCTGTATAAAACACAGATTCTACGGTCGCGATGAATAGCCAAACCCACATCTCTAGACCCCTACGAGAGCGGCAAGTAACACTGCCAATTCTAGGGTTAGAAGACCCGGTCTCGACTCCACGAGATGGCCTCCCACTGGACCTTATAACCCGGTTACTTATGCTCCCCTCCTTGGGTCTACCTAATGCGGAAAAGTAAATAATATACACTGGTGACATCAACCTCATCCCGGAAGTTCCCCAATAAAAGAATATTACATATAAATGAATTTTACATGAATGAAAATAAAAACCCTCATCTCACATAAAAGCCCGGCTATTCAGAACACGACGATCTAATACAGCATATCACAGTAACACATAATATCTCATATCATCAATGTAAGTAAGTATGCATACACCGATTTTCGTTGATGTATAGCAACGAAAACCGGCGATACAACTACATACTACACTTACGGTCACAGAAAAGAAAGTGTAAAACTACAACATTTGGAATCCACAATCACTTTGGACATCGTAAATCCGAAATATCACATACTTCGCATTTCATGCCTAACTATATGAATTCTATATATTGTATCACATTCCAGATAAATAGACAATATTAAAATTTCCGATCGAATAATCAAATACCCAATATTTCCCAATATAGCTCAACGCTTGAGCGGAGTTCAAAAAAACCCAGAACATGTCACAGCCCCAATGGTCCAGCCGTAGAAGGGTCAAACCAACGCCTCATATGTGGCAACGCCGTAATGCCCCAAACTGTAAGGTTTAGAGGCAGTTCAGACTGTCACATAATCGAGTTAAGGTTTGTGTTCTTCTATAGCGTCCACAGATATGCTTGCATGTTTCTCTGTAAGTTTTAAACCCGGAAAAATTCCAATGCTTGAAAGTTTTTCGTGTCGGGAAAGAGAGAGTTAATGATATCCGTTCGAACATTTTAATACTTTCTAAATTATCCGGAAAATAGAACGAAGTTAAACTTTCCGATCGAATCAACGATTACATAAGAATCCCAGAACACTCAACACTTGAGTTAGATTAAAAATACCCAGAAGCATGTAGTAATACCAACGGATGCACCCTACAAACACGACACCCTAAGACCCAAGTTCGGCCGCGGAACCACCGCGAGAAGCAGGTTCCTACCGCGGTTCCGCGGCGACTTGAGGGAGTTAGGGGGTCGTGTTGCACAGTAACCCTTAAAATTCCCTGCTGATTTTTTTGAGTATTTTTAATGCAGAAAAAATCACATTTTAAAAAAATTTCCATAGAGGGGGTCTATTTCGATGTTTCGGGGTTCGATCGGAGTTTTAACTTCGTATACACGTCGCCTAATGCTCTAGCTAGGCTCTGATACCACTGTAGGGTTCTTAGGCACTTTTACAAGGGCCTATAAGGCATCAACCATGCTTGATTTAATATTTAGACGTGCCAAACAACCCAAAGCGAGGATCTTTGCTAGATTATTAGGGTTAAACATGCAAGTAAATATCTTTACAACTAAGATAGAGATATTACAACCTTTGTAGTCTGCTCTTTCGCTTCATAAGCTCCGAGTAGAAGTCCCTTCGCCGCGATCCATGATCTCCCAGACTCTTGAGAGGCTCCACAACCTGAATGATCCATTCTTGCTTGTAGTCTTCCTTTTCAAAGATGATCTACCTTGAAGTTTCTTTAACTCAAGCTTCTCACTCACTAATGAAGTGAACACCCTAATCTAATTAGCTAGAATAGATGAGGATAATGAAGTTGGATTTATGTTCTCTTTTATTATCAAATTCTCACACTAAATCATCACTAAAGAAAAACCTAGAAAGCTTTTGTGAGCTCAAGAAAGAAGAAGAAGGAATTCCTTTTGTGATGATTAATGAATAATGAGTTAATAATTACAAATGCAACCATGGTTGATAATGAGAAGGCTAACCATTGTAGAGATTTAACCATAGTCAAAGCGTTTGCGTTTGGGTAAAACATGACTCCACAAGAAACCAAAGAGAAAAGATAAAGTCAAAGCTTCATGAAAGCTCATGAAAAAGCTAACCCAAATGCTAACCCTAATCCAAACCCTAACTAGGTTAAACTCAACAAATCATGTTGCATTTGTAATTCTAACTTGTTACAATATTATATATCACATATACAATATTTAATGTAACAAAAGAAAATAATACAATTAACATATATCGCATATATATCAATGTATTATCCGGTGAGAAAATGAATCAATAAAGCGAGCCAATATTAGATAATGTAATGCAATATATCATATATATAATTATACATTAAATTATCGAATCAACACTTGATCCGACAATCCGGCTATATAGAATATAACCGACTAATATATCATGTACCGATTCATCGAATCAACATTTGATCCGATGACCCGGCTCATATCAAAATATCGCAAGAATATAATACGATATCACATATCGCATTATCCTCGGTCATGCACATATCACATCTGTGCTCCTACTCCGTTTTTCCCGAGTCAAGAAAGCTCTGTGTAGGACTCTAAAGAATCGTCAATACGCCGGCAGTAGGTGATGATCATATCAAACACCCACAAGCTGCAAGCGGTCAGCTAAACGTAACAGCCACCCAGGTATTGAGCGATCAGAAGATCAACAAGCAAGCCTATACATTCTCCTGTGAATCCAATCAGTAACACTCCCGTTCAGTCCGGTCTCTTCGTCTGATCTGTTGCATATCTAGTCTAGGGGTGGTATACGTCAGACCCCAGTAACCGATAATTCGTGTCGATGTGAGGCTCATAATAGGTCGAGAAACTACTGGTAACACTTACCAGTAAATCTCTATATCAGCCCTGGCCAGGGACTTCCAGTTATAGCCAATCGAACACAGCACAACATCAACTCCCTATACCGGGAGAGACGAATCTTCGCTCATTGCCTCCATGTGATTCGGGACTGCACCCAAAAGCCACCGTTTTGCACGCCCTCTTGGACGTGCTAAGGTAGAAATCAAAGCACAGTAGGAATCACGAAAGACTCTATGACGATCTCGGGTCTACAGACTACCCTGTACCAGTGTCACCGGAGAACTGCCATCTGACGTGAGGTATAATACCATCTGGGAGTTCTCGGTGAGTTCGTCCAGTGTACCCAGTCTCCACTGAGGACCCGTACACCATCCTTGATGTCAAACACCGATGGATATGGGATCATCCATCGCCCATCATATGGGTCAAGATGCGTATACGCCAGTCTACTCTGGTGTATCGATGCCCTGTCTCGACACACCCTCGACTAGAAACAGTTATAGGATGTACTCATCGACTACTCTGTCCCCACTAGTATGATCTCATCATAGTCCCAGTAGTCGAGTACAGATCCTAAGGGCTTTATCAACATGTGAGAGTAAGACAATAAACTAATATAAGTCAACATGTTAAGATAAAGTGAAACCAAATAGCATACTATCATGACGAGCAAGAAAGTCCTCTCTATATATATCCAAGAATCCATTATAATATACATCATATGTACAACAATGGCCTCTAGGGCATATACATAACTAACAGTGTTGACACCGTGCACAGGTTTTACAATGATCAAATGTATCTTTGAACAAAGTCGGCCAGTAAAAACCGCATTGCAAAACCTTCTCTGCCGTCTTTCGAGGACCAAAGTGACCCCCACATGCCTGTTCATGACAAAAAGATAGAACACTCTTGAATTCATCATTGGGGACACATCTGCGAATGATCTGGTCAGGACAATACTTAAACAGATACGGCTCATCCCAGTAAAAATGTTTTGCTTAGGATAGAAATCGATGTTTGTACTTTTTCGACCATTCACTGGGAATAAGTCTCGTAGCAAGATAATTCACAATATCCCTGAACCAAGGTTCGTTAGATACATTCAAGAGTTTCTCGTCTGGAAAAGAATCATTGATCGACAGGGTCACAGGTGAAGAAGAAATGCGTGACGGATGGTCGGCTACAACGTTTTCACATCCTTTCTTATCTTTAATAATAAGATCAAATTCTTGTAATAGAAGGATCCAACGTATTAGCCTACCTTTAGCATCCTTTTTCGCCAAAAGATGTTTTAAGGCGGAGTGGTCAGTGTACACAACAATTGGTGAGCCAATCAAGTAAGGCCTGAATTTTTCTAATGCAAATACAACTGCTAAAAATTCCTTTTCGGTAGTTGTATAATTAATTTGAGCATCATTCAGGATCTTGCTTGCATAATAAATCGCGTGTGGCATCTTTTCAATGTGTTTTCCTAAGACTGCACCAACTGCAAAATCTGATGCATCACACATAAGCTCAAAAGGATGGTTCCAATCTGGAGAAGATAAAACGGGGGCTGTAGTGAGAGAGTGTTTCATTGAGTCAAATGCTGCCTCTCAATCCGAGTCAAAATGAAAGGTTGTGTTCTTGGCCAAGAGAAGAGTTAAGGGTCTAGCAATTTTGCTAAAGTCCTTAATGAATCTCCTGTAAAAGCCTGCAAGGCCAAGAAAAGATCGTATATCCTTGACGCATTTGGGATGAGGAAGGTTTTGAATGACATCTATTTTAGCTCTGTCAACCTCAATGCCTTTTCGTGAAATAACATGTCCAAGCATAATTCCCTCTTGGACCATGAAATGGAATTTTTCCTAATTCAAGGTTAAGTTCTTCTCCTTACAACGAGTAAGAACTGCGTCAAGATGAGATAGGCAGTCAGCAAAAGAATTTCCGAATATCAAGAAATCGTCCATGAAAATCTCCAGAAAATTCTCGACCATGTCCGAGAATATCCCCATCATACACCGCTGAAATGTAGCGTGAGCATTGCATAAACCAAAGAGCATGCGTCTATAAGCAAAAGTACCAAAAGGACAAGTAAATATGGTTTTGTCTTGATCCATTTTGGCAATTGATACCTGGTTATAGCCAGAGTATCCGTCCATGAAGCAGTAATATTTTCGTCCAGCTAAGCTTTCGAGCATCTGGTCAATAAAAGGTAGAGGAAAGTAGTCTTTTCTCGTTGCGGCATTGAGTTTTCTATAATCAATATATACACGCCACCCAGTTTGAGTGCATGTCTGGATTAACTCATTTGCCTCATTTGTTATGACCGTAATGCCAGATTTCTTAGGGACGACATGAATTGGACTTACCCATTGGCTATCGGAGATTGGGTAAATGATACCATTGTCAAGGCATTTGACGATCTCTTTCTTCACCGCATCCTTCATTACGGGGTTTAACCGTCTCTATGGTTCTCTGGTTGGCTTGGCTTCATCCATCAGATGTATATGATGTTCTACAATCAAGGGACTAATCCCTTTGATGTCGGCCATAGTCCAACCAAACGCCTGCCTATTAGATCTCAATACCGTTAAAAGATCATTCTCTTGCTCTAGGGCTAGAGAAGCTGAAATGATCACGGGTAAAGACTCATTCTCACCTAAATATGCATATTTAAGGTGAGAAGGTAGCAGTTTGAGATCTAATGCGGGCGGAGAAACTATAGAAGGTGGGGTCAGCGAATGATATTCGGAGTCACGGAGAAGCTCGTAGCCTGCATAGGATACAGACTCGGAAAGTGAAGAGTCAAGAGTGTCAGACTCAGGAGTGGGAAGAGTGTCCTCACTAAGATGTGAAAAATCAATCTTTGATGTGCTGGTGTCGTCGAGATTTTCAAAGAAAAGTTCATCAATCTCGCAGCTTTCGGGAGCAATCTCGTGGACAGAACAGACATCAAGTATGTGAGCAGAGGGTTCAGGCGGCTGACTTCCAATTTTATAGATGTTCAGTTCAATTGTCATTTTTCTGAAAGATAGGTTCATTGAACCGTTTCGACAGTTAATGACAGCATTGGAAGTGGCAAGGAATGGTCGACCCAAAATCACCGGAATTTAGTTCTGTGGGTTTGCTACAAGTTGTGTATCGAGACCAATAAAGTCCATAGGGAATATAAATTCCCCGACTTTTATCAACACATCCTCCAGTTCACCCCTAGGTTTGGTGATTGAACGGTCTACCATTTAGAGAGTGCAATGAGCTGGTTTCAACTCTCCAATCCCTAACTGCTCGTACACAGAATATGGAAGCAAGCTAACACTTGCGCCAAGGTCAAGTAAAGCACGGTTAATGTTTTTACCCCCAATAGAAATCGATATTGTAGGACATCCTGGGTCATTACGTTTCTTTGGTAACTGTGGGGTAAAAGCAGTGCTAACATTATTGTTCATGGAAACCTTTTTGGGCACTTGAGTCTTCCTCTTCCTAGTGCACAAGTCTTTTAGAATTTTCGAATATGACGGAACTTATTGGATAGTATCTAGGAGAGGGATATTGATGTTAACATGTTTAAACATTTCCATAATATTCTCCATATGTGGACTAGATTTATTTCCCCTTAACCGGTTCGGGTAAGGAGCTTTAGCAATCATAGCTGGGTCCAAAATTGGAGAAGGTGGTGTATATGGAACTGATCCCAGAATAGGAGTGTGGATCGTTTTCGGTGGACTAGAAGAGGAACGCTGAGGGTTCGAGCCTTGAGCAAAACGAAGAATAGGCTCGCAAGAAAATGGCGGGGTAGACGAAGTAGGATTAGATGTAGAAGTGGATGTGGAAGGAAAAATGGAAGTGGAACCGGAGTGTTATTGATTAATTCTTCATGATTATCAATCTCTTCCCCGACTTGATTATTCAGCACTCTTCCGGATCTCAACGTTGTAATGGCATTCACATTGTAGTGTTGTGAATGCCCAGGATCCGGTAGGGGTTGAGACGGAAGTTTCACTTTCTCTCTAGCACTCATTTCGGCTTTTAATTATGCTATTTATGCTTCCATCGATTTTATACTCTCTGCTTGGGAGGTGGAGTTTTTCTTTATATCATCGACAGAAGACTTAACCTCAGCCGAAATATGCATGAAATTTTTCAGAATTAAATTCATGGTTTGTGCGAGTGAAGAGGATTCATTAGTACCGGTCAATTACAAAGAACTAGATGGTGCAGAAGTGTTGATCGGATTTTGAAAGTTTTGTGATTGATAGGGGTGCTGAGTCAGTTGTAGTGGTTGCTGTTGTTGTGGAGGGACCCTTTGAAAGTTGTTTTGGTTTGGAACCGTGTTTTGATTTTGGTGTTGGTTCCAAGCAATGTTAGAGTGATTCCTCCAACCCTGATTATAAGTGGAAGAATACGGATCATTTCTAGGTCTTTGTTAGAAAGCAGCATTGGTATGCTCTTGACCTTGAAACGGAGAATTTAGAGGACATTCTTCCGTAAGATGAGATGGATCAGAACAACATCCACAGACAGTTTTGGAGAGTGATATTTGATTTAGGGAGGCTGCTAAAAATTTATGTTCCATAGCTTCGAGTTTCTTTTGCATTGCTGCCATTTCAGCTCTAACTCCTATGGAAACATTAAGTTGATGAATGCCACCCCTGGACGATGACTTGTTTACACTCTCCCACTGTAAAGTTCTTTCAGCGAAATCTTCTAAAAATCTCCAGGCTTCACCATCATCCTTATTCATGAAGGTGCCTTGACACATGGATTCAAGGGTCTATTTAGCTGTAGGATTAATGCCCCCGTATATGATTCTGCACAGATCCCATCTAGGAATTCCGTGATGAGGATATTGAACTAACAGATCCTTGAAGCGTTCAAAACACTTCGAAAATAGTTCATTTGGAAGCTGGGTAAATTGATTTATTTCGCTACGGACTCGAGCTGTCTTATGATTGGGGTAGAATTTCTTTAGGAATGCTGTTACAAATTCTCCCCGGTTTGAAATAGAATGTGCGGCTGTGTTATATAGCCACTTCTCGGCTATATCGCACAAAGTAAATAGGAGAAGACGTAATCTCATAGCATCCACAGAAAGCTGTGAAGTACCCATCATAGCGCATACATTTTTAAATTTGGTAATAAAGACGTATACGTCTTCAGACTCGAGACCGTGATATTTGGGTAGAAGATTGATGTATTGAGGTTTTATTTCAAAGTAGTCCCCATTGGCTGGTGGAATGGTAAGACAGGACGAAAGAGGACCTCGCATCGGGTAACATCTCTCTTGGAGAGAGATGCGGGGGTGGATTCTGCGCACCCGCGGACGGTGGCAGAGTAGTGTTAAAAAAGTTTGATAGAGATTCGTCCATCGAAGTGGGTGTGGTAGTGGGTGAAGAAAAAGTAGACGTAGAATTACCGACTTCGGAGTCGATAGGAGGAACGCGGAAAAGACGGGCACTAGAATCCCGTGTCCAGCCGAGCATGCACTAAATGGTTTAGCACAAGTGGCAGCGTTAAGTGATAATTAAGGAAAAGATGGGTTGGTGTTTGGTTTGAAAAATACGGATTTTTGAAAAAATTCACACAAACAATGCACAAGCAACCCTAAATCTACTGGTCACCTAGGTCAAGGCTCTAAACCGCTCCTAGACTTCCAGAAGACAAGTCGCAAGATAGATCCTCTACCGCCTCTTTGCCCCTTCTATGGACAGGTAAGTGCCAGGTAAGTGGGAGGTTCTCCGCTACGTAAGTAGCGGGCCTAATTAAGTAACCACTTGCCTAAGACACACTTGTCTAGACACCACAAAAGAAACGTGGATAAATAGTAGATTACCCATGACCTTCGTCTGTCCTTAATAAGCGCGACTGTAACATTTTAAAAATAATTAAATAAATAAAATCGTTTAAGTGAATTTTATGATTTTCGGTAAAGTAAAACGTATTTTTCGTAAAACAAAACCGTAATTTATTTTTCACTATAAATTTAAAAATACCTATTTAAATTATGACATTACTAGTAAATGGTGTTTATTTAGTCACTTATAAATTTTTAGTTTAATTAAATATTTTTTCTAAATTAATTATTTTAAATATTAACATAAGCTTTATTTATGCACTAAATTAGTGTAAATTTCAAATTTGAAATGGGCTAATTTTACAAAATGAGCCATGCAATATTAGAATCAAGTGTTTTTATGCAAAATTCTTTATCAAACATTTTCATGATTCTAGATTTTTCTAGGATCAATTTTTTGAAGAGGAAAATTTATTAAATAAGAAATTAATGAAAAGACATAAAGGAGGTGTTGTTGTGGAGAAGTTTCTATATCATTCTCACTCTTTTTCTTTCTCTCCCTCTCCTCCATGGTGTGGCCGGCCTCCTCCCCAAGCAGCCCCCCATTTTTCCTCTCTTGATTTTGTCTCAAAAATCCTTAAAAATTCATCAAAAATTCCATAAAAAATCCATAAAATCCTAATAAATTCACACCCTCTATTCTTTGCTCTTCTTTACATGGATTTTGGAGATGGAAAGCACTCATTTTGGAGGCTCATTTTCATGTTTGGATTTCATGTTGTGAAGGTATAAATCTTTTTCTTTTGATTTTTTTTTATTAGATGTTTCTTTTAAGCATAATTAGATTTATTAAATTAATTCTATTCGCAAATTCTAAAATTCAAGTTAGGGTTTGTAAATTCAAGTTGTGGTTTTATTAATTCATTAGGGTTATAATAACTTGTTTAACACTTTTAGAAATGGAAAATCATGCATGGTTGATATATTGTAAATTGTTATCCAAAATTGTTTAATTTAAACAATTTTTGCAAACTAGATTTCTATATATTATATATATTGGGGAGATAAATTCCAATTAATATTTGTAACATTAGGTTGTTGTTTAAATGAGAATATTGACATGTTTATGGAATGAAAAACTTAGTTTGGTCACTAGTTTCTTTTGATAATTGAAAAATACTAAAAAAATACTATTTTTGCTAAATAGTTTTTGGAAATTCTTAAATAAATGATAATTAAAATATAAATTATGGTTTAATTATATCATTATCATTATAAATTGTATTTTAATACATTAATTCATGCAAAATCAAGATTTTTGTGGAATTGTGGAATTTTGCTTGTAAGATGTTGAAAATTTATAAAAGTTGCAAACTAGGAATTTTGTATTAATACAAATTTGTGTAATAAAAAATATAGTAATGGGTTGTATAGTCTAGTTATACTATTTAATGAGTTTTATGACCACTGGTTTCATTTAAATGTCAAATTTTGAAGAAAAACGGTAAATTGGCATTTTCGGGTTTTACGAAATCGGGCGATTTGATGGATTTTAGGGTTTCGACGAATTAAATCATGTTTTATATTATAAGTAATGAGTTTTAAAACTATGAGTTGGTTGTTGATGTTTATCTCGATTAATCGGAGTTTGTACGCCGATATCGAGCGATATTTGGTTCGTTTGCATGAACGGGACATAGGTTTTAACCTAAGCGCGTTCCGTGTGTTGTTTTGACTTTTGTCCGTGATTTAGTTTACGATATTATATATGTTTGCGTATAGGTACCCCTCACGTGGACTGCGGACGATGAAGAAGAGGATGGCGACACCGTCTTCGGCAGACATGGACCAGGTGAGTAGATGTATATCTACGGGGGGAAGTCGGGTGGATGGCGTTTAGCGCCCCCGCAACGTAGAATAGTAATAGTAATTTTTGACATTAGGAAGCCAGATGTGACACTAGATTCTTAATGAGTAGGACCCTAGTAATAACCCTAGGCTGGACTAGACTGATTTAGGAAGACCATACCAGAGGATGAATACCTTGGAAGAGATTCGTAAGTTTCAGGTAGATACACACACACGCACGCACTGAAACTCGACGTGGTGTATACGTGTATGTGTATATATATATATAGGACTAGGTATAGGTATATATATATATATACAACACGTATATTGGATACAATGATGTGATATGATACACGAGAATGAAATAGTATAATTGGGCTTGATGCCGCGATTCTTGGCTATACAGTCGTATTAAAGTGTTAGCGGATCATTACAGAATGAGATAATGAACAGGTATACATAAATTATAATGGGTGGTGATGATATTGAGGTACATGTGACTCTAAAATAGCACCCGGACTGTAACTTGTGACTGATCACGATATGATATATGTATGACTTGATTACGACATCATATAGGTGTGACTTGATGATGATATGATATAAGTGTGACTTAATCACAATATGATACATATGACATGATATTTCTTAAGATAAATTAATGATGTATATTTATGATGGCAATGATATATGATTGATGTATGCGATTACACTATAGCACCTTGATCATGACATGTGTTGATGATGATATTATACGAATGATGAGACACCTAGGAGATACTTTACCCGTACCCCGATATTGGGATGCCGTACGATAGATTTTACCGTACGAGGCATAGATATGATGATTGATCCGCACTCTTGATTCGAGGAAGCCGTACTACGTACGTGACGCTATTGAGGCCGGATCGCCGACTATTAGAGATATGGATTCAGACCTTAGGTGGACTCTTGTTTCTTATTGACTAATTTCTTTGGTTTAGTTCCTTAGGAGGTTAGATGGACACTAGTTTAGGTTCGATTCATATAGTGGTAGTTGTACTTGTATATCACAGATGAGTGGTTATTACACATCCGTCTTTACATTCATACCGTAATCATAATAGTGCATGTTCATACATATGTTTCTATATCAGTATAAAACTCTGCCTGTTAGGACACCAGCACCATTACCGATGATGCGCATATTCCACACACACTTATTTGCCGGCTCACACACATCATCATCGGTAATTGCTATGTCACGTACACTTTAGATCATATTATCTTTTATTGATAGAATCAGCTAGCAACTAGATCGATATAATATTGAGATTGCTATCTGTTGTTAGTATAGAAATGGTATTGATTACTTAGACATTTCATGCATTCATATTTCCATGTTATCATGCAGTATTATGGGCATATGCCGACACTTATTATATACTTACTCATGATTTTGGGATTTTGGTTTTCTATGAGATTTCTGGATTTTGGGGGAAACAACAAGGATATATAAAAACTTCTCTCTCTCTCCTCCTCTCTTTTTAAAACATAAGATGCGGTTTTCTCGTGATGTATGTGTCGTCCACCATCAGATTTCATGTTTTCTGTTGGATTTCGAGACCCGATTCGAGAAGTGGATGAACCGTCTCGGGTACATGGTGGGCCCGGTATGGTACCCCGGGGCAAGAAGATCGAGTTATAGATGATGAGCCTGGCAGGAGAGGACTACCTACCGGTGATGTCTGGCGCGGCGGATATCCGGAGGATACCGACCGTTGTCGTGAGATTTGATGATATGGGCCGATCCGGACTGACGGAGCCCGAGATATTGAGACTATGAGACATTGAGATTATGAGGTATTGAGACTTGAGATTTACATGCTTTGTGTCGATGCTTGACACGGATTTCCATGGATTTCATTGTTGATATTTCAGATTTCTATACACATTTTACTATGATAAAAGTTAAAGATTTATTATACAGATATATCTAGATTTCAGGATTGGTTATGTTACATTCATGGTGCATGCATACTCATTCTTATGATATAGTACTATATGAGGCACTGACACGAGCACGTAGTATTTGCATTTACATGTAGTATTACCCTGCCATTACTAGATGATTGGGATTTAGTAGTGTATTATTATGACCTAGGATAGCGTCATGCATTCGATTTCTTTTCGTAGATATTTTCTACTCACGAGTTGGCAACTCACCCCCGTTGTGCCAAATTTTATTACAGGTTCGATGTACAGGATTGCTTGGCAGTTGCTGGCACATCATTTTCATTCCGGGTGATTTGCACGGTAGGTTGGTTCATTTGTATCTGGACCGCCATTGTATTTTTATTATTATTTCATTTGTATCTAGAAAGCTCCATCAACCAAACTTGTATTATTTGATAGATTACTGGACCATTTATTTATTTTGACCTTAGAGTCGCGCATGTATTATTCTGATTTGGTGGATTTGTTTTCTTTTGAGTTTTGAGCCTCGCCCTTTGGCGTTGTATACTATTATGCATTGTTGTGGTTGTTTCCGCCTGTTGGCGTTGAGCTAGCTCCCGTTTGGGGATGCTTTTTATTGTTTGTATGTAATTATTCTTGTTTGTACCCGTTTGGGGCCAGTTTTTACAAAGGAGACTCTGCCGAAATTTTTGAGAAAAATTGGATGTTGTTTTTAAACTTGTTTTCTTCATGTTTTCCTTTACTTCTTCTTCTTTTATAGTTTAGATTTCTGGGCTTCGGCTTACTTAGGTTACGTTGCGCCTCTAGACGCTTCGTAATCTAAGTGCCGGTCACGTTCCATACTTTCGGGTCATGACAAAGTTGGTATCAGAGCGCTAGGTTTAACCTTGTATATGTTTAGGGTGACCCTTGGTTGATGGAGTAGGCGACTTAGGTAGAGCGACGTACCGTGGGTATGATCCGCGGCATACTTACAATACGCTACTCTTCTTAAGTAGCCTTAGGATGTACATTTCTTTGTACCGCATTTCATTCGCTCCTTTGATCTATCTTCATCGATATCGGATGGTGGTTTCTGTTACCACGGGCGCACTGGCAGAGGGAGCTACGGCTCGAATGCGATAACCATTAGGGTATCATTTATTCTTGAGGATTGGAGCATTGTTTAGCGTGCGGACAAAGGGTTTTCACATGCCGTCCAGACGAAGTTAAAGGATTCGAACGGTGGTCAGGAACCCACTTTCCCAAGTTTAAGGTATCCGGAAGCACATGCAGGTATTTCGATGGACCCTCTAGAAGAATGAAACCCTAACTCGACATAATGACCACAAGAACGCCCTTGAACCTTAGGGTTTACGACAGTTCCGCGGTGCCATTAGTGAGGCTTGGGTTTTCCCTTCTACGGCTGGACCATCGATGCTGGGGTATGTATACTGTACTTGAGTGTTGAGCTCTCGGGGAATTATGGGATTTTGATGGATCGACCGAAAAGTTTAATGTAGTCCGGATATCAGGTGAAGGGATCGACTACGTGGGAGACTCTAGATATGAGTATTGCCGGTGGTAGCGCAGTCAGCACAGCTACGAAGAGACGAGTTCGAAGTAATCGACATCAGAGGAAGAGGCGCACATTGACGATAGTGTTTACGATTGTGATTTGATGATTTGAATTTCATATTTCCGTTGATTGGATTTTGGTATTTCAGGATTTTGTTCTATGATTAGTATTTCTTATGTGTACTTTTATTATATTCTATGCATGTTTCATATATCGGCTGTATTGATGTTGTTTTGTACATACCCAGTGTACTTGATTTGGTTTTAATACATTTTGAGATTTTGATTTGATTTCTTGCATATGGTTACACATGATTTTGACATATGCTTCGACCTAGTTTTTATGCATTTTCGTACTGTGATTGAGATTTTGATATTCGGTGTATGATTTCGTGTACCATGTGCACCTGATTGAGATTCTTGCGCACACTTGGCGTACTTGATGCGATTTTGTGCACACCAGATGCACTACATCGGGGTTTTGTGCGGATTAGATGCACCTGATATTGAGTCGTGCACGCCCGTTGCACATGACAGATGTTTTTGGTGCACACCTGTTGCACTCAGTTTTGTTTTTATGTGAATTTATGGCATCTGTATTTGGTTTCGATTTCAGTGCGCACCGGACGTACATGATATTTTTATGATGTGATTAGGATTGATTTCAGTTTGATCAGTATGTTTTCATAATCATTATTATTTGATTTAGTAACCAGGCGGGACGTGTATGTTAAATAAAAGATATATATATATAGCTATTTTTTTTAAAAAAACGTCCGCTACTTATGCCGTGACATGTGCATCACATGGCGATTTTCAAAAGGGGTTTTTGCATATTTCTTTATCCAGATATTTGGACGGTTTTACTATGATGCGCACTATATATAAGTTATAGATTGATGTATATTATGATGGTTTTCATATTGGGTTTTGATATTTTATTCTCTCCATAACTCCGATGATTGCGTTATGCTTGACGGAGTTGATTTTAGTTATGTATTGATGATTTCGGAGCCCCGACGATTTGAGTGTTATGCTAAATGTTTTAGTATTTGGAGGGAGAGTTTTAATTTAAATTCGGGGACCGAATTTCTTAAAGGGGGGAAGATTGTAACGTTTTAAAGATAATTAAATAAATAATTAAATAAATAAAATCGTTTAAGTGAATTTTATGATTTTCGGTAAAGTAAAACGTATTTTTCGTAAAACAAAACCGTAATTTATTTTTCACTATAAATGTAAAAATAGCTATTTTAATTATGACATTACTCGTTAATGGTGTTTATTTAGTCACTTATAAATTTTTAGTTTAATTAAATATTTTTCCTAAATTAATTATTTTAAATATTAACATAAGCTTTATTTATGCACTAAATTAGTGTAAATTTCAAATTTAAAATGGGTTAATTTTACAAAATGAGCCATGCAATATTAGAATCAAGTGTTTTTATGCAAAATTCTTTATCCAATTTTTTGAACAGGAAAAATTATTAAATAAGAAATTAATGAAAAGACATAAAGGAGGTGTTGTTGTGGAGAAGTTTCTACATCATTCTCACTCTTTTTCTTTCTCTCCCTCTCCTCCATGGTGTGGCAGGCCTCCTCCCCAAGCAGCCCCCCATTTTTCCTCTCTTGATTTTGTCTCAAAAATCCTTAAAAATTCATCAAAAATTCCATAAAAAATCCTAATAAATTCATACCCTCTATTCTTTGCTCTTCTTTACATGGATTTTGGAGATGGAAAGCACTCATTTTGGAGGCTCATTGTCATGTTTGGATTTCATGTTGTGAATGTATAAATATTTTTCTTTTGATTTATTTTTATTAGATGTTTCTTTTAAACATAATTAGATTTATTAAATTAATTCTATTTGCAAATTCTAAAATTCAAGTTAGGGTTTGTAAATTCAAGTTGTGCTTTTATTAATTCATTAGGGTTATAATAACTTGTTTAACACTTTTAGAAATGGAAAATCATGCATGGTTGATATATTGTAAATTGTTATCCAAAATTGTTTAATTTAAACAATTTTTGCAAACTAGATTTCTATATATTATATATATTGGTGAGATAAATTCCAATTAATATTTGTAACATTAGGTTGTTGTTTTAATGAGAATATTGACATATTTATGGAATGAAAAACTCAGTTTGGTCACTAGTTTCTTTTGATAATTGAAAAATACTAAAAAAATGCTATTTTTGCTAACTAGTTTTTGGAAATTCTTAAATAAATGAGATTTAAAATATAAATTATGGTTTAATTATATCATTATCATTATAAATTGTAGTTTAATACATTAGTTCATGCAAAATCAAGTTTGTTGTGGAATTGTGGAATTTTGCTTGTAAGATGTTGAAAATTTATAAAAGTTGCAAACTAGGAATTTTGTATTAATACAAATTTGTGTAATAAAAAATATAGTAATGGGTTATATAGTCTAGTTATGCTATTTAATGAGTTTTATGACCACTGGTTTCATTTAAATGTCAGGTTTTGAAGAAAAACGGTAAATTGGCATTTTCGGGTTTTACGAAATCGGGCGATTTGATGGATTTTAGGGTTTCGACGAATTAAATCATGTTTTATATTATAAGTAATGAGTTTTAAAACTATGAGTTGGTTGTTGATATTTATCTCGATTAATCGGAGTTTGTACGCCGATATCGAGCGATATTTGGTTCTTTTGCGTGAACGGGACATAGGTTTTAACCTATGCGCGTTCCGTGTGTCGTTTTGACTTTTGTCCGTGATTTAGTTTACGATACTATATATGTTTGCGTATAGGTACCCCTCACGTAGACTGCGGGCGATGAAGAAGAGGATGGCGACACCGACTTCGGCAGACATGGACCAGGTGAGTAGATATATATCTACGGGTGAAAGTCTGGTGGATGGCGTTTAGCACCCCCGCAACGTAGAATAGTAATAGTACTTTTTGACATTAGGAAGCTAGATATGACCCTAGATTCTTAATGAGTAGGACCCTAGTAATGACCCTAGGCTGGACTAGACTGATTTAGGAAGACCATACCAGAGGATGAATACCTTGGAAGAGATTCGTAGGTTTCAGGTAGATACACACACACGCACACACTGAAACTCGACGTGGTGTATACGTGTATGTGTATATATATATATATAGGACTAGGTATAGGTATATATATATACAACACGTATATGGGATACAATGATGTGATATGATACACGAGAATGAAACAGTATAATTGGGCTTGATGCCACGATTCTTGGCTATACAGTCGTATTAAAGTGTTAGCGGATCATTACAGAATGAGATAATGAACAGTTATACATAAATTATAATGGGTGGTGATGATATTGAGGTACATGTGACTCTAAAATAGCACCCGGACTGTAACTTGTGACTGATCACGATATAATATATGTATGACTTGGTTACGACATCATATAGGTGTGACTTGATGATGATATGATATAAGTGTGACTTAATCACAATATGATACATATGACATGATATTTCTTAGGATAAATTAATAATGTATATTTATGATGGCAATGATATATGATTGATGTATGCGATTACAGTATAGCACCTTGATCATGACATGTGTTGATGATGATATTATACGAATGATGAGACACCTAGGAGATACTTTACCCGTACCCCGATATTGGGATGCCGTACGATGGATTTTACCATACGAGGCATAGATATGATGATTGATCCGCACTCTTGATTCGAGGAAGCCGTACTACGTACATGACGCTATTGAGGCTGGATCGCCGACTATTAGAGATATGGATTCAGACCTTAGGTGGACTCTTGTTTCTTATTGACTAGTTTCTTAGGTTTAGATCCTTAGGAGGTTAGATGGACACTAGTTTAGGTTCGATTCATATAGTGGTAGTTGTACTTATATATCACAGATGAGTGGTTATTACACATCCGTCTTTACATTCATACCGTAATCATAATGGTGCATGTTCATACATATGTTTCTATATCAGTATAAAACTCTGCCTGTTAGGACACCAGCACCATTACCGATGATGCGCATATTCCACACACACTTATTTGCCGGCTCACACACATCATCATCGGTAATTGCTATGTCGCGTACACTTTAGATCATATTATCTTTTATTGATAGAATCAGCTAGCAACTAGATCGATATAATATTGAGATTGCTCTCTGGTGTTAGTATAGAAATGGCATTGATTACTTAGACATTTCATGCATTCATATTTCCAGGTTATCATGCAGTATTATGGGCATATGCCGACACTTATCATATACTTACTCATGATTTTGGGATTTTGGTTTTCTATGAGATTTCTGGATTTTGGGGAAAACAACAAGGATATATAAAAACTTCTCTCTCTCTCCTCCTCTCTTTTTAAAACATAAGATGCAGTTTTCTCGTGATATATGTGTCGTCCACCATGAGATTTCATGTTTTCTGTTGGATATCTAGACCCGATTCGAGGAGTGGATGAACCGTCTCGGGTACATGGTGGGCCCGGTATGGTACCCCAGGGCAAGAAGATCGAGTTGTAGACGATGAGCCTGGCAGTGGAGGACTACCTACCGGTGATGTCTGGCGCGGCGGATATCCGGAAAATACCGACCATTGTCGTGAGATTTGATGATATGGGCCGATCCGGACTGACGGAGCCCGAGATATTGAGACTATGAGACATTGAGATTATGAGGTATTGAGACTTGAGATTTACATGCTTTTTGTCGATGCTTAACACGGATTTCCATAGATTTCATTGTTGATATTTCCGATTTCTATACACATTTTACTGATAAAAGTTAAAGATTTCTTATACAGATATATCTAGATTTCAGGATTGGTTATGATACATTCATGGTGAATGCATACTCATTCTTATGATATAGTACTATATGAGGCACTGACACGAGCACGGAGTATTTGCATTTACACGTAGTATTACCCTTCCATTACTAGATGATTGGGCTTTAGTAGTGTATTATTATGACCTAGGATAGCGTCGTGCATTCGATTTCTTTTCGTAGATGTCTTCTACTCACGAGCTGGAAACTCACCCCCGTTGTGCCAAATTTTTTTACAGGTTCGATGTACAGGGTTCCTTAGCAGTTGCTGGCACATCATTTTCATTCCGGGTGATTTGCACGGTAGGTTGGTTCATTTGTATCTGGACCGCCGTTGTATTTTTATTATTATTTCATTTGTATCTAGAAAGCTCCATCAACCAAACTTATATTATTTGATAGATTACTGGACCATTTATTTATTTCGACCTTAGAGTCGCGCATGTATTATTCTGATTTGGTGGATTTGTTTTCTTTTGAGTTTTGAGTCTCGCCCTTTGGCGTTGTATACTATTATGCATTGTTGTGGTTGTTTCCGCCTGTTGGCGTTGAGCTAGCTCCCATTTGGGGATGCTTTTTACTGTTTGTATGTAATTATTCTTGTTTGTACCCGTTTGGGGCAAGTTTTTACAAAGGAGACTCTGCCGAAATTTTTGAGAAAAATTGGATGTTGTTTTTAAACTTGTTTTCTTCATGTTTTCCTTTACTGCTTCTTCTTTTATGGTTTAGATTTCTGGGCTTCGGCTTACTTAGGTTACGTTGCGCCTCTAGACGCTTCGTAATCTAAGTGCCGGTCACGTTCCGTACTTTCGGGTCGTGACAGCGACGGTCGTTAGAGTCTTGTCTAGATTTCTTTTAGTTAATGAGGGTAGTGCAGATGCAAGTTTTATGATTTTTTGGGCTTAGGACGGGTAATGAAATCCCGACCTAATCTGAATTTGGTCTTTTGCACCTTAATTTCCGTGTTAAAATATGCAAACAACCAAGATCAAACACGCAACAATTTTTCATTTTGCGGCGCTGCGAATTTGCAAAGAAATCTGCTGAAAATTGGTTAATGGAGCAGATCAGAGAGGAGATAAGAAAGACAGAGATTCACCTAGAAACTTTGGTGCTGTAAGGCCCCCAGAATGCCGCAAAACCACCGCGATAAGGCCTCTAATGCCGCGGATGAGCGGTCAGGTAGTGTGATCACTGTACAAAAATTTCAGGAACTGTTCCAATTGCCTCTCTGGACTTTTTGAGACGTCCTGAAAATTTTTCCTCTCGCTCCAGAAATTCCAGATTTCCTTGCAGCAAATCAAAACAATTTGTTAAGCGCTTGTTGCGGATTTTGATCTAAAAATTCTGATGGAATAATAAATTTTCCAACTCAAATTACAAAAACGAACAAATTAGCACTCGATCCCCGGCAATGGCACCATTTGATTGATTATCTTTTGTGTGTAGTAAAATGTTTCACAACCAAAGAAATTTATGCCGCAATCAATTGACGGTGTCGATATAGATCGTCAATGAATACGGATCGTCCACAGAGAAAGTATGATTTGATCGATCTTGTTTCAGTTGAGTTGAAAATTAAAAGATAAAAGAAAATGATTCAATATTTGTGAAATTTAGTTTCAAGAATCATAAAGAGATAGATCTAAAATCAAGAATTACTAAAGATCAAGAAAATGTCCAAATCGATTGAATTATCAAGATTTGTAAAGTAGCTTGTAGGAATCGATCCAATTGATAGTGATGATGAATACTAATGATTACGAATTCTTATCTATTGAGGATTTGTTGCTCGATCGATGATGATCAACGAGATTTAGGGATCTATTGAAGAAACTAAGGTTTCTCCTTCACCACACTTGTCCTTTCATTGATTATCATTCAAATTCTAGCCTCTAGCAAATTAAATCACCGATCGTTGATCTCTAATTTAGAGCGAAAACATTCAAGAAAGAGATCTCGCTCAAAACTAGGTCTTCGATAATTCAATTTTCCTAAAGTTTACAAAACTCGTAATACTCAAGAATCATTCAAGAATTTGATCATCATCATCTACTTATTCTCTCGATTCCGCTACAAGCGGAGATTTCACTTAAACATCATGAAAAAGAAAAGAATCAAGAATCGATAACACTTCATAATGCACGAATGTAAAGAAAAGCAAGATTTATAATTTTCACCTTTATTAATCGATGATTAGGTATAATTCGCTCAAAGATTACAAGATTTGAGGAGGAACTAAATCATCGAAACTAGCTTCGCTTCAGTCTTCTTGAGTCGCGGATCGTCGTGGATCTCTTGCTCGGATGAAGATCGGCGTTGCTACAAAGGATTGTTGAAGGCTTGCTTGAGTCGCTTCTCGATGAATCTTGATTTTGGTTTTGAATTGGATTTGGGGCTAGGGTTTTGAGTTGCAAGTTGTGTCACTCAACTTGTGGATGAATTGATGTATAATGATCAACAACCGAACAACCTTTGTAATGAAGCTATAGGTGCCCTTTTATAGTTTTCCTTCAAGCTTCCCCTAGAAGCTAGGTTGTTATGAAGCTTGCATAGGAAGCTAGGTAGTTGTAGGAAAGTTTGTAGATTAAAGTAGTTATCTAGCTTTCTAGAGAAGACTTGCTGTTGAAGGGAAGCTTCTGGAGAATTCGAGGAACTGAAGCGTCTTGAAGAAGTTTTGTAGTTGAGAAGAAGCCTCTGTAAAAAATTTCTGCCGCCGACGAGTTAAAACGGCCGCGGATCCGTGGCCCTTTTAGGTGATCTCTGGATGAAATTTCCAGTGCTGAGTTGTGTTGGTTTTATGGCACTTTCCTGATGTCTGGAATATTTTTATACTTTCTTGTTTAATGCCAGATCACAAGTCTTGGGCTTGATTTATTTTATCAGCACTTTTAGCAGTTCCAGTTCTTTTACTTGGAGAATTTTCTGCACACAATCTCGAGACAAGTGTTGAGATATAAAAATCATGCGAATAGTAATAAACATTTAATTTCCCTTTAGAATGTCGATTATAAATATAACACAGGTTATTTGGTATTTTTCAGATGAATTCGTAATCTGTGTTATAATTACAATAAACACCTATATATGAATGATAAGAGTGGGGAAATTGACGTGTTGAGAATGCACTATTTTTTACTGATCACCGAGCAGGCCGGATTTTAGGGTGATCTCGCCGGGTCATTTGTGGGTATTGGCGTTAGGATTGGTTCTGTAGCTCACATACCCTATATACTACCCCACTCTACTGCTTGTTTATCCCCATTTCACCTGACCAAAAATCTGGAACCTTTTTCTTGTTTTGTTGTTTTAGTTTGTGACATTTAATGACTTGAATTTTGGATATTATGTTTTATCTCGATCGATTGGCGTTTGTACATCGATGTCGAATGGTTATTTTGTTCTTTTCCATGCTTAGACCATAGGTTTTAACCTATGTGTATTTCGTGTGCCGTTTTGGTTTTCGTACGCGATTTCTGTTTACGATACTATGTATTTATATATGTAGGCACCTTCACGTGGACTTCGGATAACAAGGAAGAGCATGGCGACATTGACTTCGGCAAGTAAGGATCAAGGTCAGTACATGTATATCTACGGGGGAAGTTGGGTGGATGGCGTATAGCACCCCCGCAATTTCGTAGGGTATGATGCGTTTATGGTATATATACATATGTGTTATTAAGAGATGTGAATACTTAGCTAGAAAGGCTTTAGTGTAAGTCTACGGTAGCGCCCCGGCCGTCTAACAGATGCCAATATGCGGAACAAAACTTTTACGACTGGCGCTATCGCGTACAATAACCCGGATCTGCCATTAAAGCTAAACTAACAAATTGTAAAGAGGGTAGAATTGTTATACCGAACGATCCGAATCCTTCGGTCTTTAACCATCATCCTACGCTTTGTTGCGGCGGCTTCGATCTTCTGAAACTCCAGTCTCGTCGTCCAGGTGGCACCACGTCGACGGATCTTTAAACGGGCTCCCGCCTCTGAACCGAGGCAACTCGATCATCAAGTTTGCTAAAAGAGACGACCAAGATGATGTAGAGAATGAGTAGAACACTTTGTCTCATTACGTCCAAGGCTATGGACGGACGGTTAATGAAGTTGCCATTTGGAATCGGGTAAATGGAAATTGAACTATAAAATTTCCATACACTAAACTATCATAATTTTTTCAAAGGGAAAAAACAAATGAACCACCATCAATCTCACAATGATGGGACGGCCATATATAGGAGAGGGAGAGTGAGTGTAGGAGGGAAAAACATGGTGACCATAAGCATTCATACTTATCATAACCATTAAAGAAAGAACGAGTCATGAAAAAACAAGTATGAACACAATAAATGAATCATTAAAGCACCATTAATGAACAAATGAGTCACAAGCCTAATCACCACTTCTAGAACCTTCTAGAAGCATGACTCACCCTCAAGACGGAAAGACAAATCCGTATTTAACCGAATGTTAAATACTGGTGATAGAAAACTGGAAACTGGCAACTTCCAAAAGTGATCCCGAAACGAATTTCAGGATAACCCCGTAACAGTATAATCATACCCGCATTTGTATTACGACCGAATACAAATGCAACTGAGACAAAGATATTATATCTACACAATATAATACTGGGATCCGGCTTAAACCAAAGCCTACCAGTATTATCTGCCCGAAAAAATGACTCGTGCGAAAACGCACGTGCATTTTCTGAACCCTGCCATAAAACCATACGGGATCTACAACGTTTCGCCCGAACTTGGGAAAGTATCTGTGGGGGACTCTAATGACTCATCAATACACTGGCACTGGGTATAACCTCTAGCACGTCAGAGGTACTAGCTGTACGTAACGGTTTGCCTATGTACTGATTGGAAGGGAAGCTGACGAGCAAACTCATCTATAAACCCTAATGAGCCTGACAGTGAAATATTCGTACAGTCCGGTCCATTTGTCTATGAGTATCGCATATTAGGCCTAAGGGGTCGGTAAACGTCAGACCCCCAATAGTTGCATAAGTCGTGTCAGAGAGCAGCCCAGAACACCCTGAGATACTACTGGAATACCTTCCAGTAAATCTCGATTACCCTGGCCAGGGATTTCTTGTAATGGCTCTCCTAAACACAGTGCGATCTCACCGCCAATACCGGGAGAGACGAATCCCCGAAGATCCGCTCACTGCCTCTACGTGGCTCGGGACTGTACCCAAAATATACCTGTTTGCACGACTCCTTTGACCCATGGTAGGGTATAAATCAAAGTACAGTGGGAACTCACACGAGACAAATGACAACCTCAGGTCGATGAACTAACCTGTACACATGTCACCAGGGAACTGCTATCTGACGATATGTATAATACCAACTAGCATGTTCCCGGCGAGTCCTGTCCAGTGTACTCATAACCAAATGAGAACCTGTATACATCTTAGGTGATCCAACTGACACCAATGGCTTTTGAGACCGGCCACCGCCCATCGTTGGGGTCTCGAGTGTATACGCTAGTCTACTCTGGAGTATCGATGCCCTGTCTCGAAAATCCCACGACTAGGGACACTTTAAGGATGTGCTTATAGACCCCAGCTCCTACATATATGATCGCCATCTTACTGCTGGTAGTCAAGCAAGAATCCTATGGGCTCTATCAACATTTACATGATGATAAAGACAAACCAGATAGCATACTATCATCTTGAGTAAGAATGTTTTATCGGTATAGGTCCTCCCTCAATCATTGCAATCACGTACCTGCGATCCAATAATTGACTTAGAGGGCACTATATCCAATAATATCCCACTTGCACTTAAGGCTAATTATTGCGATGTCGCGTACTCACAGCTCGTGTGATACCGAGCATCCAACTCCTCTATTATTCAGTTTCACAAAGCTCGTTAGTAAAACTATTGTGTTGGAGAAATAACCTCAGTGAGTGGATCCGCTTTTCGGTGTTTCTTTCTGTATCTCTCTATATCTCAACCTCGCGGAGAAAACCATCTCCCGAATTGTGTAATACCTGTCTTAGAATATGTCTGGATATCTGATGGGACCTAGTTCATAAATGAACTCCAAATCCAAACTTCTTAGACTGTATCAATCACTGAAACTAATCAGTGTCCAGCACCATACCTCCACAGTATCCCCTTGGACCACCTATCCATACTACTGTCCCTCGTCTCAGGGAAAACTATAACTCTGACAATCACTCTGTCATCCAAGTCGCCTATGAAGCCTAGAATAATAACCGTCTCCCGAAGGAGGCTGCCGTCATCAAATCCGTAGAATATGTACTTATGTTCTATTACTGCTTCCGTATGTTTCTTCAGGATTGGATTAATATAAACTTATCGCATCTAGTGTAAAAACGACATCCGGTGTGGTACTTGACATCTCACGATTGACTCAATTGCCTAAACAAGCGATCTGTCAATCATGTACGTCCCTCTCCCCTTTAGTCTGTAAGACACCTTTAGAGAGGGTGACTCCATCACCTGCAGGTACACCACCATGCCAGGAGTCATCTATTCTAAAATACTATTAGAATACTGGCAAAGTACCCACATTGGGAAACTACCCAAATCTAGATCTAAAACCATAGATCTAGTAACCAGAATGTCAGATATTATATCTATATCCTTTGTGGAGAAACAACTGTGTGATGACCATAGTACAACCGATCGTACTATATGAATTTTACTTCCTACTCTGTGTATGTCATCCAAATACCAGGACATCACACCCTACTACCTTCTCATCAGATCCATCCCCTATTCTGACGAACTCAAACACATGACTGTCACATCAAAAATAGATGATCTATCTCCGCTATTTCTGCTCAAGTCTATAAATAGACACTAGCTACTTGCCCACTATGCTTCCGCTGCTCCCACTGACTACAACAACCCTCTGGCAGAATAATATATACGTGTACTTCTAAAACTAGTTTAGAACGACGCTATATATATCCTCCTGCCGGGTCTCATAGTCTGGAACAACAGTAGTGTCAAGTCTGGGTAAACAAGAACCTCCCTGTCACCGTCCTTGAGGCTACCGGAGTACCTCTCGGGTGTCTGAGGTTACCCACCATATCTGCGGAGTGGCTATTGGAATGTCAAACCTGATTGAATATATAGGTCCTATTAAATTTTCCGTAATCGTTTGTGGTTCTGGAATCACTTCCAGTTCTACCATACTCCCACTAATGTTTTTTGAAAAAATCCATTTTACTAAAACTGTGGCGGGTCTAGAACAATATCACTATTGATCTGTCAGATGGTAAAAAATCAACCCTCGTTAAAACTAGGGTCAACCCACAAACTGCTATTACAGAAACGTGCCTTGAGTTTTCCAGTGTCTGTTTTTAAGCATAAGCTGGACAACTCCCCTTACATTAACATCGTTAAGATATGAAGCAATCTATATCCAATATAGAAACATAGGCACTTATTTAATTGGAACCAGATTCAAATCCTGCAGCTGTCTCCAGTGTATATCAACTTAATGGATAGAGGTTAATCAGCATTACTCAACTTAGGAATGCATCCAATTATGAGTAACCTGAAAGAGAAACAAGTTTCTCAAAACCATTACTATCAACTGAATACCAATCACAAGAATCTACATCTTCGATTTCTTTGAAGAATCCTGATACTTGCGATACATGGTTCTCTACTTTAATCCTATACCCACAACTTCTCAATATTTAGACATTGTATTTCTATGAAACACTTTTCTATAAACTAGAGAAGTCATAAGTAAATAGAATATAGTACGTGGACCAACCCCTTTGTCTTGATGGACACTGGACAACATACAATACTCTGTATAAGTCCGCTGAGTTGAATAACTCAAAACCTGTGAGTCGTAGGTTGAAAACTGTCCCCAGGCGATTTCATCAAATATCACCATTTACAACGAATTCTGATATAATGAGGATGATCACCTAATTCCCAATAACTTGCTCCCACTCAACATCTGTAAAACCATACAAATATGAGAATCATACCTGGTAAATACATACCCTGGAGTAAGTATCTAATCGGGAAATCAGTTTTCAATTAACAATGCACAGTGTAACTGAAACATGAAAATGTTTCGAAGGGGTGTCCTGGTATTCTTAGTAATGCTTATTCCATAATCCAATTCATGACTTTAACCGTATATTTCTCTGCCATCTTTCCAATTCCCTTTATTTGTCTTAAGTTGTTACATTCTGTACACCATCATTAGGCTAAATGGTTTTCTTCCTTCCCTACCGTTCGGCACCCAGCCTATGGTTTGAAAGAAGACTATCCAGTAAGCATAATAGGTGTACTCTCCTAAACCTAGGAGTACTCGTAACTTGAGAGAAGGTGATGATAAAAGACAACTGAATAATCCTTATTCCTATTTCTCCTGAACCAGAATCCATCCTTGAAAAAATATCCTTCGAGTTCGTATATAACCATACGATGGATTTATCCAATGGAATTGAATGTTCGTAGTGATACATGTTGTTCTGGAGAAATCAAAGGTGAAGTAGGAGTGGTGATGAAATACGTGATTTGGTCGTGAATGATAGCAGTCGCAATTTACTTTGCCCTCTTTCTAATCCCTTTATTTTGTCTTTATATATTACCTTCTGTACACCCTACTTAGGCTAATTGGTTTTCTTCATTCCCTACCTTTCAGCACCTGCCTATGGTTTGGAATAAGACTATCCAATAAGCGTAATAGGTGTACTCTCCTAAACCAAGGAGTCCTCGCAACCTGAGAGAAGGTGATAATAGAAGACAACTGAATAAACCAATTATATTTCTCCTGAACCTGGATCCATCCTCGAAGAAGTCCCTTCGAGTTCGTATATAACCATACGATAGATCTATCCAATGGAAGTGGATATCCGTAGTAATACGGGTTGTTCTGAGAAATACAAAGGGTAAAAGAAGGAGCGGCAATGACTTATGCAACTATAGACAATCCAAAAGCCAGTATATTAAGAAGGTTCGGTCAACTTGGTCACTGAGTTATAGTCTAGGGTCGGTCAAAATTCGCTGCCAAAGAGAGAGAGAAAAGAAACACTCTGTGTGCACTCTAACCTAGATCAGAATGGTTATCACTTTATCTAATTAGGAAACCTCCCACTGTAATCTCAATTTCTCCTCCAAACCTGAAAGAAGAATTAGTCGGGATCACCCGAAGAATAAACCAACTCATCAGTGAGAATCTGGATCCAACTATCATCGCATGATAACTTGATGGAAGCCACTCAAGTTAACACACTCCAGAAGGTATGCGCAAGTCTGGCAAGTTTCCTGTATGTTTGAAACTCCCGATATAATTTTTATCACATGCACTTATGATCTTGACGTAGGCCAACATATCATAAGCCACATGTCAAGTTCTACCCGTCGTTGTCCTGATTAATTTAGGTCATCGTACATGCCCTTGACGTAGGCCAACAAGGCTGTACGTCTGTCCTAAACTAATGCATCTATCTATGCAACAAATGAATACCCAGCAGCTACCAAACAATATGCCTTGACGTAGGCCAGCAAACATAGCTTGAATACTACTGACCATCCATAAGAAATGATGGAGGATTACGGCTGGTTTTTGGCGAAAAACCTTTAACGTAAAGAACTTGATCTCGTTGAAGGAATCTGATAGAATTTTATAAAAAATATAGTAGCGAAAACCTTTTCCTAAAGAAGTCACTCCCGATGAAGGGATCTCGGCTCTTTCCTCGTGGAATGAGGTGCAGGATATTCCAACTGAATACCGCTATGCAAAAACAAAAGGAAACGTCTTTGTAATAACTCCCTTTTAAAATTTGTTCCAACAACATCAAATATAGGTTTGTTTAATCTTGCATTGATAAGAATCAACGCATTCCTATCATTTAATCATACCAGAAAAGAACGAAAATAAAATGTACGTATATGCCATCCGCATTCGTCACTGGGTCCCGTCATCACCCGTTAGGTTACTTAACTAACGACAGAGCGGGGGCTGAACTAGCACGGGTGAAAAACATATACAACATCTAATAGTATATATACTAATATACAATAATCGCTCCAGGCATGATAATATGCAACATTACAGAAAAGTAATAAGCATCACAGAACAATACAGATAATCTGGGATCCCCGGGTTTCATAGAGCCGCTACTCAAACCCGACGTTCCCCTGGTCGTGTGGATAGCCTGTGCAATGAAACCTAGACCCCTACGGGTGCGGCAAGTTACCCGCCAAAACCTGAAGCGAGGTAGTCCCCACAACATAGTGAATGGAACACCCGGCACTTCACGGAATCCGGTAAATTGAGCACCCCTCCTTGGATCAACTTGTACCCCCTACGAGTGCGGCGAATAGTCTGCCAATTCTAGAGTGGGGTCCCTTTGCCTCTCAAAGCCATGAGATACGGCCCCGTTGCCCTCCAGAACCCGGCTATCCGTGCACTCCTTCGCGGGATAAACCTAGTACAGAAATAAAAATATGTACAATGGGTACATCGACCTCAACCCTGTCGTGCCCCAAAAGACTATTATACAACATGCATTGACGGCAGTCCACAAGTCGGTTGCTAGCCCCGCAATATCAAATGTACAAATAAATCCAAACTGCACTATCATTGCACACTGCTATCCACCACGACAAATCCGCAACATCACAGCACAACACAGAACATCAACGCGAATGTCACGTTCGCAAACCTGTCTAAAAGAACTATAGCAATCAGACGCGGTTTACCGATCAAATGACATTCCCGGTCGGAGATATAAAGTAAGTACTGTAAACTAACACGTTTAAATTTCGATCGACAAAATTTCCCGAAGTGGGCCCCACAAACATCTGCTGTACAGTAACCAAAACTGGGCCCAAAAGAATAGTACCAAAAACCACAATTCCCTGTATAGAAGCCCCTGTACAATTTTGGTGCACTGCTCCTACTAAACCGCCGCGGTTGCGCGGTCAAACCCTAGGTTTGACCGCGGATCCGCGGTGGTTAAATGGGATCACGTGACCAAATTTGTACGGATTGCTTAGAAAAGCCTGCTTGTTTTTCTGTGACATGCAAAATAATTTTTAGAACAGTTTAAAAATCAACAGAAACTTTAACACAAGAAATTGCGATTTTTGAAAATCCGATCGATCGATGTTTTAAACGCGTTAGCACAAGTTAGTATAGCTTAATGGTGAGGCTCTGATACCACTGTAAGTCCACGGTAGCACCCCGGCCGTCTAACAGACGCCAATATGCGGAACAAAACTTTTACGACCGACGCTATCGCGTACTATAACCCGGATCTGCTATTAAAGCTAAACTAACAAATTGTAAAGAGGGTAGAATTGTTATACCGAACGATCCGAGTCCTTCGGTCTTTAACCATCTGTTAGTTGTATGTATGCCCTAGAGGCCAGTATTGTACAGATGATGTATATTATATTGGATGCTTGGACATATATAGAGATGACTTTCTTGCTCGATATGATAGTATGCTATCTGGTTTCCCTTTATCTTAACATGTATACTTGTCTCTTTATACTTTCTTATAGTTACATGTTGGTAAAGCCCTTAGGATGTGTAATTGACTACCTGGACTATGATGCGGATCATACTAGTGGGGACATGGTAGTCCATAAGTACATCCTTCAAGGTCCCTAGTCGTGGGTGTATCGAGACGGGGCATCGATATACCAGTGTAGACTAGCGTATACGCTTCTCGACCCATGAGATGGGCGATGGATGATCCCATATCCGTTGGTGTTTGACATCAGAGATGATATACGGGTGCTCAGTGGAGACTGGGTACACTGGACGGACTCGCTGAGAACTCCCAGATGGTATTATACCTCACGTCAGATGGCAGTTCTCAGGTGACACTTGTGCAGGTTAGTCTGTAGACCCGAGATCGTCATAGAGTCTTGTGTGATTCCAACTGTGCTTTAATTTCCACCTTACCACGTCCATGAGGGCGTACAAAACGGTGGTTTTTGGGTACAGTCCCGAGTCACATGGAGGCAATGAGCGATAGGAGGGGTTTCGTCTCTCCCGGTATTGGGGGTTGATGTTGCGCTGTGCTCGATTGGCCGTAACAGGGAAGTCCCTGGCCAGGGCTGATTAGAGATTTACTGGTAAGTGTTACCAATAGAGTGTCGACCCGTTATGAGCCATACATCAGCACGACTTATCGGTTATTGGGGTCTGACGTTTACCACCCCTAGACTTGATATGCGATATATCAGACGAGTAGACCGGACTGCACGGTAGTGTTGCCGGTTGGATCGATGGGAGTTGTAGCAGGTTCGCTTGTTTTCTTCTGATCGCTCAATACTCGGGTGGCCGTTACGTTTAGCTGACCGCTTGCGGCTTGGGGGTGCCTAATATGATCATCACCCGCTATCGGCGTATTGACGAGTCTTAGAGTCCCACAAAGGAGTTACCTAGTCCAGGCGAAACGTTGTGGTGCGCGTATGCGATATGCGCTTGGACCCGATTAAAATACGCGTATGGGATACCGTATATTGATCGGGCGGCTTTCTTTTGGTGGGGTCATATGTGATATGGCCGGATTGATAAATCAAGTGTTGATTTATCATTTAACCATTAGTTTTCTCACTTGAAATCTTTTCTTGTATATGATGGATGTATGCATGCATGTATGTTTTTCTTTCTTTCTAGTTTCATGCATATATGGATGTGTATACATACATACATACATACATCATGTATCATGGTTTCTTATACAAAGAAAATGGTGGCAATATAAGACTCACACCATGGTTTTATTTATATGAATTATTATTGCATTTGATTTATAACAAAAGGAAAAAGGAAAGGATAATTTATGGTTTCTTTCTACACTCTTCTTTGACCTAACCATGCTCACCCACCTTTTAACCATGGATTAATTTTCCTTTTGGGTTTTAACTCAAGTTCAATAATATATTTATTTTTTAACCATGGTTTGAGATGAGAGAAGAAAAATATATATTGATATATTTTTATTTTCTCATTAGGGTTTATCTTTTGTATTCTTCTTAAAAAGTCATCATCTTCTTCAACCTTGAGCTCTTGCTCTCTAGACTTTTCAAGTGAGCAAAATACTCAAAAAGATAGGATTTTGAAGTGAGAAAGAGAACCACAACACCATTCTACACAAGTCTAGCCCACTTGTTTAAAGTGTTAGCATCGTTTCATCTTCTTGATAAAGTGAAGTTGCAAGCTTGGACAAAGCGGACTCCGGGTGGATCATCGTGGACCTAGAGGAGATCAAGTGGACTTTTTCCAAACCCCAAGTGGCCGAGGAGTCTAGCGTAGGGAGCTACAAAGGTTGTACTCTCAAAACCCTAGCTTTTCTTACTTGTGATGAAGTGTAGTTTATGAAACCCTAATTTTTCTAGGAATGATTCTTTGTATGCTTACTTAGCACCCTAAAATTTTAATCTTTGGTACATGTGATGCTTCCAAACCCTTAATGTGGTGCTAGGTAAACCCTTCATTGGTATCAGAGCCAACTTAGAACATTAGGCGACACTTCTACGAAGTAAAAATTCCGATCGAACCAAAATACGACGTTACGGGACCCTCTCTGGACATTTTTTAAAAACTGTTTATTTTCAGAATTAAAAATATGTAAAAAAATCCAGCAGGTAAATATAAGAATTACTGTAAAATTCGATGCAGTGAACAGTCTTTCTTGCCGCGGAAACGCGGCCTAAGCTTGCTTGGGCCGCGGTTCCGCGGCCGTACACATCAATCACTGCATGAATTTTATACAGCAATGCTTGTTACTGCTTGTATATCTTTTAGGGTATTTTTAATCTGAATTTTGTGCTGTTTGTTCTGGAGATGGTTTTGGACTCGTCGATTCGATCGGAATTTTCATTTCGTGACTTTTCCGGATAAATTAGAATGTATTGAAGTATTTGAATGAGTATCATTTGCTCACTTTTCACGGGGTTTAAAATCTTTCGGAAATACGTGCAAGTTTGTTTGTGGTGGACCCTCTAGAAGACAACAAACCTTAACTCGATTATGTGACCGTCTTGAACTGCCTTTTGAACCTTAGGGTATGGGGCAGTACGGCGTGCCACATGTGAGGCGTTGGCTTGACCCTTCTACGGCTGGACCGCTACCACTGTGTCACACTCCGGGTTTTTGAACTCCGCTCAAGTGTTGAGCTTTAGCGAATCTTGGGTATTTGATCGTTCGTTCGAAAACTTTAATACCGTCTATTTATCTGGAATGTGATGCAATATGTGGAATTCATATAGTTGGACATGAAATACGAAGTATGTGATATTTCGCATTTACGATGTCTAAAGAGAATGTGGATTCCAAATATTGCAGTTTTACACTTTCTTTTCTGTGACCGTAAGTGTAGTATGTCGATATCGCCGGTTTCGTTTCTATATATCAACGACAATTGGGGTACGCATACTTACTTACGTTGATGATATATGATATTATGTGTTGCTGAGATATGATGTGCAAGATTGTCGCAATTGAATAGCCGGGGGGTTTTATGTGAGATGAGAGTTTTATATTTTCATTCATGTAAATTCAAATGTAATATTCTTTTATTTGGGGCACTTCCGGGTTGAGGTCGATGCCACCAGTGTTGTATATTATTTACTTTTCCGCATTAGGTTGGACCCAAGGAGGGGAGCACAGGTGACCGGGTTCTGGGGTTCAATGGGAGGCCATCTCGAGGAGTCGAGACCGGGTCTCCTAAACTCCAGAAATGGTAGGGTCGCTTGCCGCTCTCGTAGGGGTCCAGGGTGTGGGATTGGCTATTCATCGCGACTGTGGAATCCGTATTTTCTATTGTTGGCTAAATACTAAATACGGACGTCCTAGTATATCCCACATTATATCTATGTTTCTGCTGCGATATCTGTGATGTGATCATTAGATATGTTATGTGATGGATACAGTATATAGTATATATGATATATTATATAGGCGTTACTTATGTTTTACACCCACGCTAGCACTGCCCTGCTCTGCCGTTAGTTACCTAACCTAACGGTGCACGAGGGGACATCGAGGCGAATGCGGATGGCATAGTGTACGTCGTATTTATCTGTGATGTTTAGGTGAGATAAATGATGGGACTTCATTAATGTGATTAATGAAAGAAAAGAAACCTAAAAGATGTTGTAGAATCAAATTTTCAAATAAAAGGGTAGCTACAGTTTTGCTTTGCATAGCGGTATATATGATATACCCTGCACCTTATTCGATGAGGAAAGAGCCGAGATCCTTTCACCGGGAGTGACCTCATTAGCAAAACTGGCAGATGCTACAACACTCGGTTTGACTTTTGACTGCTTTTGGAGTTTTGCTTTGCACAGAGATATATATGATATATCTCGCACCTTATTCGATGAGGAAAGAGCCGAGATCCCTTCACCGGGAGTGACCTCTTTAGCAAAACTAATGAAAGCCTCAAAATCACTCCATTTCAAAATTCACTCGATTCTACAACGATATCAAGTTCATTACGCTCATGGTTTTTCTGAAAAACCTGCGTAGCCCTCCGACATTTCAGATAGATATTACTTAGTATTCGTGCTACGGTTGTTTGGCATTCGTCAAGGCGTAGTGTACGGTAGCTATTTACTATTTATCTGTAGCATATGATGCGATTGGATTAGGGTATTCGTACGGCGTTGTTTGGCATTCGTCAAGGGTCGTGCGAGTGGGTTTAATTCAATCAAGAAATGTACGGGTTGAACTTGACTAGCGCACTATGGGTTGTTTGGCATTCGTCAAGGTCATAGTACGTTAGGGGCAAAAGCATTATCGGGAATTTCAAGAGTTGAAATTTGCAATGAGATTGCATACCTTCTATGAGATAGTTGGATCCCGATACCCAATGCGAGTAATTGTTACTCCTGAGAGAGTTTTACACAGGACAATTAGCCGATCAAGTAGGTGTCTAGAAAGGTGTCAACGGGGTTACGCCTCTGGGAAAATGAGGTTTACTTTAATTAGGTCCGTACGAAAGCACGGGGAACCTCCCTCAAAGTACCGACACTGGCCTGGCTGAAAGATCGGTGAAGTTGTAGGGTGTAATTAATCCCGTCTAGTCTTTCCTTTTAGGGTTTGAAGGAAGATTTGATAAAAACAGTGGGAGCCATCCTGATTAGATAAGATAATAACCAATCTGATCTTGCAAGAGCATACGCTAAAGTGTTTTCTTCTCTCTCTCTCCAAGTAGCGACCATGTCATGCCTTAATCAAGATAATAATATGGATGTATTGACCGAACCCGCATGTTATACTGTGCAGGGGAACGTTGGACCCGTTCTATCTTATAAGTGTTATAAGACTGAACAGGAAACAGGAGAATGTCTGGATTCTAACGCCGCCCAAACGGAGGACATGCATGTTGATGCACCTTCTTCGGGTGTGTTTGTCATTGAGAACTGTTTTTCAGTTCACCCTACGTCCTGGGTATTAGATACCGGATCAGGATCCCACGTATGTAAACAATTACATTGGCTACGGAAAGGTAGAGAACTAGGAAAGGGTGATCATTCTGTTCAAGTAGGGAATGGTGCAAGTGTTGCAGCCAAAGCAGTTGGCGAATATCACCTTGTATTACCAAGTCGTAATACACTGGTTCTGAATGAGTGCAATTATATACAGAACATGATGTGCAACATTATATTAGTTTCTTTACTGAGTAAAGAAGGATATAATTTTGTAGTACAGGATAATGTTATGAACATCTTCCTAGATCAAAAGTTGATTGCATCAGGCTCGTTACATAATGGCATATTCATTCTCAATCAAAATACAGTCCTCAATTTACAAAACACACACAAGAGGAAGAGTTCAGAACTGAACGAAACCTTCTTGTGGCATTGTAGACTAGGTCACATAAATGCGACACGACTAGCTAAGTTGCATAAAGATGGATATTTGAATCCGTTTGAATTTTCATCTTATGACACTTGCCAGTCATATCTCAAAGGTAAAATGACCAAAACTCCGTTTATGGGACACGGAGAAAGAGTTACGGAACTCTTAGGGCTGATACATAGTGATGTATGCGGTCCCATGTCTACACATACCAGGAACGGTTCTTCCTACTTCATTACATTCACCGACGATCTCTCTAGATACGGACATGTGTTTCTGATAAAACACAAGTCTGAAGCTTTTGAGAAATTCAGAGAATATAAGCACGAAGTAGAGAACCAAACGGGTAAAAGTATTAAGATCCTTCGATCTGATAGAGGAGGAGAATACTTGAGCAATGATTTTCTGGATTATTTAAAAGAGAATGGGATTCTCCGTCAGCTCACTCCTCCTTATACACCATAGCACAACGGTGTATCGGAACGGAGAAATCGCACGCTATTAGATATGGTGCGCTCCATGATGAGCACTGCTGAGTTGCCTATTTCCTTCTGGGGGTATGCGCTTGAGACAGCCATGCACCTATTGAATATGGTTCCTACCAAATCAGTGCCTAGTACTCCATATGAGATATGGAAAGGGAAGAGACCATCTCTTAAGTATGTTAAGATATGGGGTTGTCCGGCCTATGTCAAAAGACAAAATCCGGACAAACTCGAGACAAGATCTGTCTTATGTAAGTTTGTAGGATATCCCAAAAATTCACAAGGGTATATCTTCTACCACCCCGAGGAACAAAAGGTGTTTGTTTCTCGACATGCCACCTTCTTAGAAAAAGGTTTTCTTATGAAACAGATCAGTGGCATTGAGGTAGAACTGGAAGAGGTTCCAGCGACACAAACTATAACAGAAGACTTGGTAGAACCAGAGAATTCAGTAGTACCTGACGAACCCCAGCCACTCCGCCGATCTAGCAGGGTTTCTCACCCACCTTAGAGATACTACGATTTTCTCATTGATGGTGGCAGCGAGGATTGCATCATGGAGGATGATGACCCAACTAGCTTCGAGCAGGCCATCACGAGTGGGGACTCAATGAAATGGCTCGATGGAATCCATGTACACCAACAAAGTATGGACTTTGGAAGATGCTCCTGAAGGGGTAAAACCCATTGGGAGCAAGTGGATCTTCAAGAAAAAACTTGGTGTAGATGGGAAAGTGGAGACTTTCAAAGCTAGACTTGTTGCAAAGGGTTTTCGTCAAAGACCGGGTGTGGACTATGACGAAACCTTTTCTCCAGTGGCTATGCTTAAATACATCCGAATCATGCTTGCCATCGCTGCATATCATGACTACGAAATCTGGCAAATGGATGTTAAGACCGCCTTTCTAAACGGTGATTTAGAAGAGTGCGTGTACATGACTCAGCCAGAGGGCTTCGTAGATTGTGGGAGTAGCGGGAAGGTGTGCAAGCTGCTTAAATTCATTTATAGATTAAAGCAAGCATCGCGGAGTTGGAACATCTTCTTTGACGTCGTTATCAAAGAGTTTGATTTCGTCAAAAACGTAGATGAACCTTGTATTTACAAGAAGGTAGCAGAGAGTAAGGTTTTCTTCCTCGTATTGTACGTGGATGACATACTTTTGATAGGAAATGACATTCCTATGCTGCAATCGTTCAAGCTCTTCTTATCACAAAGATTCTCAATGAAAGATCTTGGTGATGCCTCCTGCATATTGGGAATTAGGATCTATAGAGATCCAAACGGATATTGAGATTGTCCCAATCCAGGTACATTGACACCATACTAAAGAGGTTTAGTATGGAAGAATCCAAGCGTGGGAACTTACCCACGATCTCTGGAGTCACTTTCTCCAAAGAGATGTCTCCCAAGACTGATTTGGAGAGAGCTCGCATGCAAGGGATACCCTATGCTTCGGCTGTAGGCTCTATCATGTACGCGATGCTATGTACCAGACCTGATGTAGCATACTCACTAAGTGCAGTGAGCAGGTATCAAGCTGATCCTGGAGAGAGTCACTGGACAGCTGTGAAGAGCATTCTCAAGTACTTACGAAGGACTAAAGAGATGCTCTTGGTGTATGGTAAGGAGAACTCCAAGTGGAGTCCTTTACCGATTCGAGCTTCCAGGGTGATAAGGACGACTCTAAGTCGCAGTCGGGATTTGTCTTTACCCTTTACGGAGGGGCGGTTAGCTGGAAGAGTTCCAAGCAAGAAACTGTGGCAGACTCGACGATGGAGGCTGAATACATCGCTGCCAACGATGCTGCCAAAGAGGCTGTCTGTCAAGAAGTTCATTACTGAACTTGGAGTGGTTCCATCCATTGAGCATCCAATACCTTTGTATTATGATAACAATGGAGCGGTGGCTTTGGCCAAGGAACCCAGGTCCCATCAGCGATCCAGGCATATTCTGAGGCGATATCACCTGATCCGGGAGATAGTTGATCGCCGGGAGATCGAGGTCAGGAGAGTTGACACGAAGAATAACACAGCGGATCCACTCACGAAGGCCATTCCCTAGATACAGTTTGAGAGACTCTTCGGGATGCTCGGTATGCGATCCTACAGCAGCCGGCCCTAGTGCAAGTGGGAGATTGTTAGTTGTATGTATGCCCTAGAGGCCAGTATTGTACAGATGATGTATATTATATTGGATGCTTGGATATATATAGAAATGACTTTCTTGCTCGATATGATAGTATGCTATCTGCTTGCCCTTTATCTTAACATGTATACTTATCTCTTTATACTTTCTTATAGTTACATGTTGGTAAAGCCCTTAGGATATGTAATTGACTACCTGGACTATGATGCGGATCATACTAGTGGGGACATGGTAGTCCATAAGTACATCCTTCAAGGTCCCTAGTCGTGGGTGTATCGAGACGGGGCATCGATATACCAGTGTAGACTAGCGTATACGCTTCTCGACCCATGAGATGGGCGATGGATGATCCCATATCCATTGGTGTTTGACATCAGAGATGATATACGGGTGCTCAGTGGAGACTAGGTACACTGGATGGACTCGCCGAGAACTCCCAGATGGTATTATACCTCACGTCAGATGGCAGTTCTCAGGTGACACTTGTGCAGGCAAGTCTGTAGACCCGAGATCGTCATAGAGTCTTGTGTGATTCCCATTGTGCTTTGATTTCCACCTTACCACGTCCATGAGGGCATGCAAAATGGTGGTTTTTGGGTACAGTCCCGAGACACATGTGTTAGTTATATGTATGCCCTAGGGGCCATTACTGTACATTGGATGTATATTGTAGTGGATACTTGGACATATATAGGGAGGACTTTCTTGCTCGACATGATAGTATGCTATCTGGTTGATCTTTACCTTAACGTGTACATTGATTGTCTCTCTGTTACATGTTGGTAAAGCCCTTAGGATGTATACTTGACTACCTGGACTATGATGCGGATCATACTAGTGGGGACATGGTAGTCCATAAGTACATCCTTCAAGGTCCCTAGTCGTGGATATATCGAGACGGGGCATCGATATACCAGAGTAGACTAGCGTATACCTTCTCGACCCATACAGATGGGCGATGGATGATCCCATATCCATTGGTGTTTGACATCAGAGATGATATACGGGTGCTCAGTAGAGACTGTGTACACTGGACGGGCTCGCCGAGAACTCCCAGATGGTATTATACCTTATGTCAGATGGCAGTTCTCTGGTGACACTGGTACAGAGTAGTCTGTTGACCCGAGATCGTCATAGAGTCTTGTGTGGTTCCCACTGTGCTTTGATTTCCACCTTACCACGTCCAAGAGGGCGTGCAAAACGGTGGTTTTTGGGTACAGTCCCGAATCACATGGAGACAATGAGCGATAGGAGGGGATTCGTCTCTCCCGGTATAGGGAGTTGATGTTGCGCTGTGTTCGATTGGCTATAACCGGAAATCCCTGGCCAGGGTTGCTGAGATTTACTGGTAAGTGTTACCAGTAGTTTCTCGAATTGTTATAGACCTCATATCGACACGACTTATCGAGCTATTGGGGTCTGACGTTTACCACCCTTAGGCGAGATATGCGACATATCAGACGAAGAGACCGGACTGTACGGTAAGTGTTATTGGTTGGATTCACAGGAGTGTGAGCGGGCTTGCTCGTCAATCTTCTCATCGCTCAATACCCGGGTGGCCGTTACGTTTAGCAGACCGCTTGCGGCTTGTGGGTGCTTGATATGATCATCATCTGCTGCCGGCGTATTGACGAGTCTTTAGAGTCCTACACAGAGGTTTCCTGGCTCAACCAAAACGAAATAGGAGCGCATATGAGATATGTGCGGGACCGAGAATAATGCGTGTATGTGATACAGTATTTCATTCTCGCGATGAATGTATCAATTGGTTGTATGCGATATAACCTAGTTATCGAATCAAGGGTTGATTTGATAAGTCGATACATTGGATATTAGTCGGTTATATGCGATATGACCGGATCATTAAATCAAGTGTTGATTTAATGATTTAATGCATAATTATATATTTGATATATTACTTTTGCATTAACTAGTATTAGTTCACTTTAAATGGATTTTCTCACTTGATTTGCACAAGTTGTATATGTGATATACTTTTGTGCACTTGATTGTATCATGTTTGATGATACATGTTAACTTGGTTAAGTGTGTGATTAAATAATGGTTAGTTAATGGTTAGGGTTTCATTTAATTTATTTATGCATTTATTTATTTTGTTTTGACAAAAGAAAAAGAGAAAATGGTTGCTTTCAAAGATGAAGCTTGTTGAAGCTTCATGAAGGTTTGACTAAAGTGACCATTTTGTCTTCATGTCTTAACCAAACCATTCACTAACCCTTGTTAATTCTCTACACCTAACCATGGTTGTATTATGATAAGTATTGTTTTTCTTTTCTATTTTAAATTAACTTATCATAATACTTATGAGATTCTTCATCTTCTTCTTCTTCTTCAAGAAAAGAAACCTTGCCTTCATCAATGGCAAAGTGAGAAAAAGAGTGAGAAATCCAATTCTAAAGTGAACCCACCTCCTATTTCTTCATCCTCTACCTCTTGACAAGTAGTATAGGGTGTTATCTTCACAAGTTTCATGACTTGGTGAAGTGGGAGCTTGATCTTGTGATGCCTCGACGTAGATCATCTTCGGCATCGAAGCCGACGACCAAGCCCGCCCATTTCTCCGATGAAGCCGACGCTAGAGCCCGGGTTTCGATTTGGACAGCGAGGGGACTTCATCACGGAGCCGTGGAGGTGGAGGACCGGATCTACAAAGGTTGTATTTCCGTTCACTTAGTTTAATTGTTAACTAGTTGCTTTTTTGCCTAAATTTCTAGTTAACGATCCGAACGAACTTGGCATGGTTGATACCTTGTGAGAACTCATTAGTGTGCCTAGGTACCCTACAATGGTATCAGAGCCTAGCTAGAGCCTTACGCGATGCGTAGACGAAGTTTGAAACCCGAACGAACCCGAAACCCTAAAATTTCACGCTCTCTGGACTTTTTTCAAAAACTGGGTTTTTTCCAGATTAAAAATGCTTAAAAAATTCATCAGGGAATTCTAAGAATTACGATGCAAAAATTAACCCATGAAATGTTTATAGTGCGGCGGTTCCGCGGCCAAATGAAGGGAGTTGCCTGTAATTTTTGCACAGTAATTACTCTTTTCTGGTGCTGAGTTTTATAGGAATTTTTAATATTTATTCAAGAGTTGAATTTTCTGGGGTTGTTTTGGGGATTCGATTATTCGATCGGATTATCAGACTATGTCTATGTGGCTTTCCAGGTAATGTTAGAATATGTTAAAAAGTTCGACCGGATATAAATACCCACCTTTTCCCCTGTCGGGAAATTTCCAAGTGTTGGATTTTTCCGTAGTTTAATGACGTTCTAAGTAGTGCAAGTAACGCGATGGTCCCTCTAGAAGACAACAAACCTTAACTCGATTATGTGACCGTCTTGAACTGCCCTTTGAACCTTAGGGTTTGGGGAAGTACGGCCTGCCACATGTGAGGCGTTGGCTTGACCCTTCTACGGCTGGACCGTTGGTACTGAGGCACGAAGTGGATGTTTTTAAACTTGTTTCATGTGTTGATCTGTTTTGGGAAAACTTAGGTGTTCGACTATTCGATCGGAAAGTTTATCATTTTCTGTTTATCTGGAATGTGATATAACAATTGGAATTCACAAATAGTTATGAGATAAATGAATGAATGTTATAAACATAGCAGTTTAGTCTCACTTGATCGGTTGCCACGGAATTTTGATGCGATCAAAAGTCCGTCGCAATCACGTAGCGTACGCGGATACTCGCCGGGTAAACTTAATAGACAGCCTCACTCCATAGCCCCGACCAAGTGACTGTAGGAGAACCCCGTCGCCGAAAGCATCCGTTCGGGTGCTCGCGGCAGCGGTGTTCGGCCTTGGTGCACTTTGTCGACGGCATCGGGGGTGCGGCCGCCTACTAAAGTTTGCGACGAGCATTCGATCAGGATGTCGGGAATCTTGTTGAATTCCCCGACTTGATATTGAAAAGTGTTTTCGACAATGAGACTAAAATGCGGGGTTTATAATTGTTAGGCATGTGATGTCTAAGGAATTCATTTGATTAGGCATGCGATGTCTAAAGAGTTTGCGGATTCCAACTGTTGTAGTTTTACACTTTCTTTTCTGTGACCTTAAGTGTAATATGTGATATCGCTAGTTTCGTTGCTATATGTCAACGACAATTGGGATGGACATATTTATTTACGTTGATGACATGTGATGTTATGTGTTGCTGGATATGTTATATTGGATCGTCGTGTTTGAATGGCCGGGGGTTTTTATGTGAGATGAGTGCTTTTCATTTTTATTCATGTAAAAACTTGTATGTAATATTCTTTTATTGGGGCACTTCCAGGTTGCGGAAGTTGTCACCTTTTGTATATTATTTACTTTTCCGCACTAGGATAGACCCAAGGAGGAGGGCACAAGTAACCGGGTTCTGGAGTCCAGTGGGAGACCAACTCGAGGAGTCGAGTCCGGGTCTCCTAACTCCAGAATTGGTAGGGTTGCTTGCCGCTCTCGTAGGGGTCTAGGGGTGTGGGTTTGGCTATTCATCACGACCGTGGAATCCGTGTTTTATACTGGCTCGTATTGAAAACACGGACGTCCTAGTATATCCAATATTTTATATGTTTCTTCTGCTGCGATATCTGTGATGTGATCATGTGATGTTCTGTGATGGATACTGTATATAGTATATATGATATATTATATAGACGTTACTTATGTTTTACACCCGCGCTAGCCCTGCCCCGCTCTGCCGTTAGTTACCTAACCTAACGGTGCACGAGGGGATATCGAGGCGAATGCGAATGGCATAAGTGTATGTCGTATTTATCTGTGATGTTTAGGTACTTAAATGATGGGACTTCATTAATGAGATTAATGAAATAAAAGAAACCTAAGATGTTGTAGAATCGAATTTCAAAAATAAAACAGGTAGGTACAGTTCTTGCTTTGCACAGAGGTATATGTGATATATCCTGCACCTTATTCGATGAGGAAAGGACCGAGATCCCTTCACCGGGAGTGACTCCTTTAGCAATAACTGGCAGATGCTACACACTCGGTTTGTCTTTTGATTGCTTTTAAGAGTTTTGCTTTGCACAGTGATATATATGATATATCCCGCACCTCATTCGACGAGGAAAGGACCGACGATCCCTTCACTGGGAGTGACTCCTTTAGCAAAACTAGAAAAGCCTCAAAAACACTCCATTTTAAAATCATTTGATTCTACAACGATATCAAGTTCATTACGCAATATGTTTTCAGAAAAACCTATCGTAGCCCTCCGTCATTTCAGATAAGTAGTAGTTAGTATTCGTGCTGCGTTTGTTGGCCTTTGTCAAGGTATAGTGTGCGGTAGCTAACTGGTGGTTATCTGCTTTTGCATATGATGCAGATTGGGTTAGGGTAGTCGTGCGACCTTGTTGGCCTTTGTCAAGGGCCGTGCGGGTGGGTTTAATTCAATCAGAAAATGACGGGTTGAACTTGACTAGCATCCTATGGTTTGTTGGCCTTTGTCAAGGTCATAGGAGGTTAGGGGCAAAATTATCGGAAATTTCAAGTGTTGAAATTTGCAATGAGATTGCATACCTTCTATGAGATAGTTGGATCCCGATATCCGCTGCGAGTAAGAGTTTCTCCTGGGAGAGTTTTACACATTACAATTAGCCGATCAAGTAGGTGTCTAGAAAGGTGTTAATGGGGTTACGCCTCTGGAAAAACGAGGTTTACATTAATTAGGTTCGTGCGAAAGAACGGGGGACCTCCCTCAAAGTACCGACACTGGCCTGGCTGAAAGATTGGCGAACTTGTAGCGTGTAATTAATCCCGGCTAGTCTTTCCTTTTAGGGTTTGAAGGAAGATTGGATAAAAAGCAGTGGGAGCCATCCTGATTAGATAAAATAATAACCAATCTATTCTTGCAAAGAGCGCACGCTGAGTATTTTCTTCTCTCTCTCTCCAGGTAGCGACCATGTCACGCCTTAATCAAGATAATAATACGGATTATTGACCGAACCCGCTTGTTATACTGAGCTGGGGAACGTTGGTCCCGCTCCAACTTATAATAGTTATAAGACAGAGCAGGAAATAAGGGGAATACCAGAATTCCTATGCCGCCCAAACGAAGAGAGTGCATGCTGATGCATCATCTTCGGGTGTGTTCATTATACAGAACTGTTTCTCAGTATCCTCTACGTCCTGGGTATTTGATACCGGATCAGGATCCCGCAAATGTAATCCGTTACATGGGCTACAGATAGGTAGAGAACTGAGATCGGGTGATAAGTTTCATGAGGCAGAAAACGGGGCAAGTGTTGCAGCCAAGTCTGTTGGTCACTATCACCCTGTATTACCAATACATTGATTCTGAACAAATGCTATTAGATATCGAACCTGATATACAAAATCATATCCGTCTCTTTATTAGTAAAGAAACAATAAAATTTTGTATTGATGGATAATGTTTTGAACATTTCCTATATAAAAAGTTGATCGGTTCAGGCACGTTATCTAAAAGCATTGATGTTCTAAATCAAATTACAGTTCTTAGTATATAGAACACACACAAGAGGAAGAGTTCAGAAATGAACGAATCCTTCTTGAGGTATTGTAGACTAGGTCATATCAATGCGACCCGACTAGCTGAAGTTACATTTAGATGCATATTTAAATCTGTTTGAATTTACATCTTGTGAAACTTGCCAGTCATGTCACAAAGATATAATGACACCAGCTCTGTTTATTGGAAATAGAGAAAGAGTTAGTGAACTCTTGGGATGATACATGTTGATGTATGTAGGTCCCCTGTCTACATATGCCAAGACCGGTTCTTTGTACTTCATTACATTCTCTGATGATCTCTCAAGATTCAGACATATGTTCCTGTTGAAACACAAGTCAGAACCTTTTGAGGTATTCACAGAATATAAGAGAGAAGTAGATAACCAATAAGGGTATAAGTATTATGTCCTTTGATGAGATCAAGGAGGAGAATACTTGAGCACGGAAATCTTGGACTATTCTAAAGGAGAATGAGATTCTCTCTTAGCATTACTCCTCCGTATACACCATAGCACGATGGTATATCGGGGCGGAGCAGATACACCCTATTTGATATGGTGTGCTCTATGATGAGTACTACTGAGTTACCTTTTTCCTTTTGGGAGTTATGCACTTATGAAGTTGCATACCTATTGAATAGGGTTCCAATCAAATCAGTTGCCTACCACTTCATATGTGATATGGAAAGGGAAGAGCCCATATCTTAAGTTCCTTAAGATTTGGGGTTGTCCAGCCTATGTCTAAAAAGCAAAATCCGGACAAGCTCGAGGCAAGGTCAGTTATGTAGAACTGGAAGTGTTTCAGCTATACAAACTACAGCTAATGATTTGATAGAACCAAAGGATTCAGTAGATTCCAACGAACCTCAGCCTCTCCGCTGATCTAGTAGGGTTCTTCACCTACCTGAGAGATACTTCGGTTTCTCTATGACAGTGGGAGCGAGGAATGCATCATGAGATGATGACTTAACTAGCTTCGAGCTGGCCATCAGGAGTAAGACTCTGTAAGAATGGCTGGATGCTTAGTGATCTGAGATGGAATCCATGTACACCAACAAAGTATGGACTTTGGTTGCTATATCTGAAGGGTTAAATCCCCATCAGGAGCAAGTAAATCTTGAGAAGATTACTTGGTGTAGATGGAAAAGTTGAGACTTTCAAAACTAGACTTGTTAAAGGTTTTCGTCATCGACCAGGCGTGGATAATGATGAAACCTTTTCCAGTACCTATGCTTAAGTCCATCCAGATACTACTTGCCACGGCTACATACCATGACTGCGATATCTGGCGGTTGGGTGTCATGACTGCTTTTCTAAATGATGTTTTAGAAGAGTGCGTCTATAAGTACACAGCCAGAGGGCCTCGTAGACAGTGGGAGCAGCGGAAACGTGTGCAAGATGCTTTATAGGATAAAGCAGGCATCGCGGAGTTGGAACATCTGTTTTGATGGATTAGTCAAAGAGTTTGGCATCATCAAAATGGTAGATGAACCTTGTATATACAAAAAGGTAGTAGGGAGTATGGTGATGATCCGCGTAGAGTACATGGATGGCATACTCTTGATAGGGAAGGAGTTTCCTATGCTGCGCTCGGTCGATCTCCGCTTATCACATGGATTCTCCATATAGGATCAAAGTGATACCTCCTAAATCCTGAGTTTTCATCTATGAGATAGATGTTATTTGGGTGTAAGAATACTCACTAGCTGTAGTGAGATGGTATCAGTTGATCCTGGGGAAAATCACTGGAAGTGTTCCAGGGTGATAAAGGCGACTGAAAGTCAGTCACAGGCATTGTCTTTACCCTCAGTAAAGGGACGGTATGTTGAAAGAGTTCCAAGCTAGATACCGTGGCTAACTAGACGATAAAGGCAGGATACATCGCTACTTAAGATGCTACCAAAGAGACAGTCTGGATGTATATTGGTTCATGAGATGAACTACGTTCCTACCAATGTGAGACAATGGAGTTGTGGCTTATGCCAAGGAACGCAGGTCCCATCAGTGATCCAGACATATTCTAAGGCAGTATCACCTGATCATGGAGATGGTTGATCTCCAGGGTGATCGAGGTTTGGAGAGTAGACTCAGAGGACAACATGGCGGATCCACTCACGAAGGCCTATTCCCAGAGAGAGACTTTTATGGGATGGTTGAGTATGAGATACTACAACCACTATTATCAGATGGCCCTAGTGCAAGTGGGAGATTGTTAGTTATATGTATGCCCTAGGGGCCATTACTGTACATTGGATGTATATTGTAGTGGATGCTTGGACATATATAGGGAGGACTTTCTTGCTCGACATGATAGTATGCTATCTGGTTGATCTTTACCTTAACGTGTACATTGATTGTCTCTCTGTTACATGTTGGTAAAGCCCTTAGGATGTATACTTGACTACCTGGACTATGAAGCGGATCATACTAGTAGGGACATGGTAGTCCATAAGTACATCCTTCAAGGTCCCTAGTCGTGGGTATATCGAGACGGGGCATCGATATACCAGAGTAGACTAGCGTATACCTTCTCGACCCATACAGATGGGCGATGGATGATCCCATATCCATTGGTGTTTGACATCAGAGATGATATACGGGTGCTCAGTAGAGACTGGGTACACTGGACGGACTCGCCGAGAACTCCCAGATGGTATTATACCTTACGTCAGATGGCAGTTCTCTGGTGACACTGGTATAGAGTCGTCTGTTGACCCGAGATCGTCACAGAGTCTTGTGTGGTTCCCACTGTGCTTTGATTTTCACCTTACCACGTCCAAGAGGGCGTGAAAAACGGTGGTTTTGGGGTACAGTCCCGAATCACATGGAGACAATGAGCGATAGGAGGGGATTCGTCTCTCCCGGTATAGGGAGTTGATGTTGCGCTGTGTTCGATTGGCTATAACCGGAAATCCCTGGCCAGGGTTACTGAGATTTACTGGTAAGTGTTACCAGTAGTTTCTTGAATTGTGATAGACCTCATATCGACACGACTTATCGAGCTATTGGGGTCTGACGTTTACCACCCCTAGGCGAGATATGCGACATATCAGACGAAGAGACCGGACTGTACGGTAAGTGTTACTGGTTGGATTCACAGGTGTGTGAGCGGGCTTGCTCGTCGATCTTCTCATCGCTCAATACCCGAGTGGCTGTTACGTTTAGCAGACCGCTTGCGGCTTGTGGGTGCTTGATATGATCATCATCTGCTGCCGGCGTATTGACGAGTCTTTAGAGTCCTACACAGAGGTTTCCTGGCTCAAGCAAAACGAAATAGGAGCGCATAAGAGATATGTGCGGGACTGAGAATAATGCATGTATGTGATACAGTATTTCATTCTCGCGATGAATGTATCGATTGGTTGTATGCGATATAACCTAGTTATCGAATCAAGGGTTGATTTGATAAGTCGATACATTGGATATTAGTCGGTTATATGCGATATGACCGAATTGTTAAATCAAGTGTTGATTTAATGATTTAATGCATAATTATATATTTGATATATTACTTTTGCATTAACTAGAATTGGTTCACTTTAAATGGATTTTCTCACTTGATTTGCACAAGTTGTATATGTGATATACTTTTGTGCACTTGATTGTATCATGTTTGATGATAAATGTTAACTAGGTTAAGTGTGTGATTAAATAATGGTTAGTTAATGGTTAGGGTTTCATTTAATTTATTTATGCATTTATTTATTTTGTTCTGATAAAAGAAAAAGAGAAAATGGTTGCTTTCAAAGATGAAGCTTGTTGAAGCTTCATGAAGGTTTGACTAAAGTGACCATTTTGTCTTCATGTCTTAACCCAACCATTCACTAACCCTTGTTAATTATCTACACCTAACCATGGTTGTATTATGATAAGTATTGTTTTTCTTTTCTATTTTAAATTAACTTATCATAATACTTATGAGATTCTTCATCATCTTCTTCTTCTTCTTCAAGAAAAGAAACATTGCCTTCATCAATGGCAAAGTAAGAAAAAGAGTGAGAAATCCAATTCTAAAGTGAACCCACCTCCTATTTCTTCATCCTTTACTTCTTGCCAAGTAGTATAGGGTGTTATCTTCACAAGTTTCATGACTTGGTGAAGTGGGAGCTTGATCTTGTGATGCCTCGACGTAGATCATCTTCGGCATCGAAGCCGACGACCAAGCCCGCCCATTTCTCCGATAAAGCCGACGCTAGAGCCCGGGTTTCGATTTGGACAGCGAGGGGACTTCATCACGGAGCCGTGGAGGTGGAGGACCGGATCTACAAAGGTTGTATTTCCGTTCACTTAGTTTAATTGTTAACTAGTTGCTTTTTCGCCTAAATTTCTAGTTAACGATACGTATTAAGGTTTCTCGGCACCCGTAAAATTTGAAATTGGCATGGTTGATGCCTTGTGAGAACTCGTTAGTGTGCCTAGGAACCCTACAACATGGAGGCAATGAGTGATAGGAGGGGTTTCGTCTCTCCCGATATTGGGGGTTGATGTTGCGCTGTGCTCGATTGGCCGTAAGAGGGAAGTCCCTGGCCAGGGCTGATTAGAGATTTACTGGTAAGTGTTACCAGTAGTTTCTCGACCCGTTATGAGCCTCACATCGGCACGACTTATCGGTTATTGGAGTTTGATGTTTACCACCCCTAGACTTGATATGCGACATATCAGACGAGGAGACCGGACTGCACGGTAGTGTTGCCGGTTGGCTCGACGGGAGTTGTAGAAGGTTCGCTTGTTTTCTTCTGATCGCTCTATACCCGGGTGGCCGTTATGTTTAGCTGACCGCTTGCGGCTTGGGGGTGCCTGATATGATCATCACCCGCTGCCGGCGTATTAACGAGTCTTAGAGTCCCAGAAAGGAGTTACCTAGTCAAGGCGAAACGTTGTGGTGCGCGTATGCGATATGCGCTTGGACCCGATTAAAATGCATGTATGGGATACCGTGTATTGATCGGGCGGCTTGCTTTTGGTGGGGTCATATGTGATATGGCCGGATATATAAATCAAGTGTTGATTTATCATTTAACCATTAGTTTTCTCACTTGAAATCTTTTCTTGTATATGATGGATGTATGCATGCATGTATGTTTTTCTTTCTTTCTAGTTTCATACACATATGGATGTGTATACATACATACATACATACATCATCTATCATGGTTGTTTATACAAAGAAAATCGTGGCAATATAAGACTCACACCATGGTTTTATTTATATGAATTATTATTGCATTTGATTTAAAACAAAAGGAAAAAGGAAAGGATAATTCATGGTTTCTTTCTACACTCTTCTTTGACCTAACCATGCTCACCCACCTTTTAACCATGGATTAACTTTCCTTTTGGGTTTTAACTCAAGTTCAATAATATATTTATTGTTTAACCATGTTTTGAGATGAGAGAAGAAAAATATATATTGATATATTTTTATTTTCTCATTAGGGTTTATCTTTTGTATTCTTCTTAAAAAGCCATCATCTTCTTCAACCTTGAGCTCTTGCTCTCTAGACTTTTCAAGTGAGCAAAATACTCAACAAGATAGGATTTTGAAGTGGGAAAGAGAACCACAACACCATTCTACACAAGTCTAGCCCACTTGTTTAAAGTGTTATCATCGTTTCATCTTCTTGATAAAGTGAAGTTGCAAGCTTGGACAAAGCGGACTCCGGGTGGATCATCGTGGACCTAGAGGAGATCAAGTGGACTTTTTCCAAACCCCAAGTGGCCGAGGAGTCTAGCGTAGGGAGCTATAAAGGTTGTACTCTCAAAACCCTAGCTTCATCCCACATTTTGTTGCGGCGGTTTCGATCTTCTGAAACTCCAGTCTCGTCGTCCAGGTGGCACCACGTGGACGGATCATTAAACAGGCTCCCGCCTTTGAACCGAGGCAACTCGATCGTCAAGTTTGCTAAAAGAGACGACCAAGATGATGTAGAGAATGAGTAGAACACTTTGTCTCATTACGTCCAAGGCTATGGATGAATGGTTAATGAAGTTGCCATTTGGAATCGGGTGAATGGAAATTGAACTATAAAATTTCTATACACTAAACTATCATAATCTTTTCAAAGGGAAAAAACAAATGAACCACCATCAATCTCACAATGGGGGGCCGACCATATATAGGAGAGGGAGAGTGAGTGTAGGAGGGAAAAACATGGTGACCATAAGCATTCATACTTATCATAACCATTAAAGAAAGAACGAGTCATGAAAAAACAAGTATGAACACAATAAATGAATCATTAAAGCACCATTAATGAACAAATGAGTCACAAGCCTAATCAACACTTCTAGAACCTTCTAGAAGCATGACTCGCCCTCAAGATGAAAAGACAAATCCGTATTTAACCGAATGCTAAATACGGGTGATAGAAAACTGAAAACTGGTAACTTCCAAAAGTGATCCCGAAACGAATTTCAGGATAACCCCGTAACAGTATTATCATACCCGCAGTTGTATTACGACCGAATACAAATGCAACTGAAACAAAGATATTATATCTACATAATATAATACTGGGATCCGGCTTAAACCAAAGCCTACCAGTATTATCTGCCCGAAAAAATGACACGTGCGAAAACGCATGTGCATTTTCCGAACCCTGCCATAAAACCATACGGCATCTACAACGTTTCGCCCAAACTTGGGAAAGTATCTGTGGGGGACTCTAATGACTCATCAATACACTGGCACTGGGTATAACCTCTAGCACGTCAGAGGTACTAGCTGTACATAACGGTTTGCCTATGTATTGATTGGAAGGGAAGCTGATGAGCGAACTCATCTATAAACCCTACTGAGCCTGACAGTGACAATATCCGTACAGTCCGGTCCATTCGTCTATGAGTATCGCATATTAGGCCTAGGGGGTCGGTAAACGTCAGACCCCCAATAGCTGCATAAGTCGTGTCAGAGAGCAACCCAGAACACCCTGAGATACTACCGGAATACCTTCCAGTAAATCTCGATTACCCTGGCCAGGGATTTCATATAATGGCTCTCCTAAACACGGCGCGATCTCACCCCCAATACCTGGAGAGACGAATCCCCGAAGATTCACTCACTGCCTCCACGTGGCTTGGGACTGTACCCAAAATATACCTGTTTGCACGACTCCTTTGACCCGTGGTAGGGTATAAATCAAAGTACAGTGGGAACTCACACGAGACAAATGATGACCTCAGGTCGATGAACAAACTTGTACAAATGTCACCAGGGAACTGCTATCTGACGATATGTATAATACCAACTAGCATGTTCCCGGCGAGTCCTGTCCGGTGTACTCATAACCCAATGAGCACCTGTATACATCTTAGGTGATCCAACTGACACCAATGGCTTGTGAGACCGGCCACCACCCCTCGTCGGGGTCTCGAATGTATACACTAGTCTACTCTGGAGTATCGATGCCCTGTCTCGAAACTCCCACGACTAGGGACACTTTAAGGATATGGTTATAGACCCCAGCTCCCACATATATGATCGCCATCATACTGCTCGTAGTCAAGCAAGAATCCTATGGGCTCTATCAACATTTACATGATGATAAAGACAAACCAGATAGCATACTATCATCTTGAGTAAGACTGTTTTATCGGTATAGGTCCTCCCTCAATCATTGCAATCACGTACCTGCGATCCAATAATTGACTTAGAGGACACTATATCCAACATTTAGGAGACCATGGGTTGGATTTAGTGTAATGGGAAGAAGTGCTTTTAGTTTAGTTTCTTAGTCGCAAAACCCTAGAGTAAAGGTTGACACACACAGAGACACACATGCACACACGTGTTATGAAAGTGAGTGTATATGTTTATATGTGTATGTATATATATATATATATATATGGATGCGTTGGTGTGTGTGGGTGTGTGTGTTTGTATGTGTATACGTATACACGGATGATGAGCCCAGTAAATGATACTTGGAGATGAGCCGATATGATCGGGCATGATGTTGTGAGATTGTGATATATGTTTGGGTCGTGATATGATACGACATGATATTGTTGTGGATCGTTGGGCGATGTGTTTTCATACACGCAGGGATATATGTTTGATGATATTTGAATGTACTAGGCTTTAGAACAGTACCCCTAATTCAGGATATTATGATAATGATACCATATGGATAATGAGGTATATGTGATATTTGACCCGAACCCCGATTTTGGGATGCCGTACAATGGATTTTATCGTACAAGGTATAGATATAATGATTGATCCGCACTCTTGACTCGAGAATGTCAAACTATGTATTTTACCATACGTAACGCTATTGAGGCGGGATCGCTGACTACTAGATATATCGACTCGGACTTTAGGTGGATTTCCTTACCCTTTCGACTGGGCTCGAGTCATATTTATTTTCAAAAATTAACGAATCGTGAGTATTTTCAAAAGAAAACCCGAGGGATATTACGGATTTTTTCAAAGGAAGCACATTTTCTTAAAAACACCGTAACCCCTATTTTCTAAAAACCATGATTCGTGCTATTTCAAATTCCAAAATTGTACGACTCGTATATAGAAATGTATATTCTTCAATATTGCATTTACTATTCATTCTCCGTTATATTCTTGTTCTCATTGCATTGCATGTTTATACATGTGTTTCCTTTACTATTATGATCTCGTTTGTTAGGACACCAGCACCATTACCGATGATGCGTATGTCCACGAACACTTTCTTGTCGGCTCACACACATCATCATCGGAAATTACCATGTCATGTACACTTTAGAGAATATTACTTCATTGATATAACTTGCTAGCTGATAGTTCCAATATATCATTACTATGCTAGTTTAGATATTGCATTCTGTACTTAGATACCCATGCATGTATATATTCATTTGTCATGCAATATTATAAGGCTTTATGCAGGTAATTCACTGTTTATTAACTCTCGATTTTGGGATTTCGGATTTTTCATGAGATTTCTGGATTTGGAGAAACCGTAAGGATTTTATAAACTCATTATCATTTCTAAAGGTAGAAATTTGTGGTTTTCTCGTGATATGATGTGAGAGGTGTCCACCATGAGTTTTTCTCGGTTCTTGAGCTGTATCACATACCCGATTCAAGAAGGAGGATGCACCGTCTGTGGGAACATGGTGGACCCAGTACGGTACCTCGGGGCAAGATGGTTGCAGATGATGGCGTTGAGCCCGGCAGGGGAGCACTACCGACCGGTTATTTGTGACGCGACGGATATCCAGAGGATACCGACGTAGTCATGAGATTTGATGATATGGGCCGATCCGGACTGACGGAGCCCATGGTCGGATCCGGACTGACGGAGCCCGAGATTTGAGTATTATGTGTCGCTGTCGGACACGGACTTCGTGATGTTTTGAGTGTCGATGCTGGGCACTCGGGTTTTATCATGATTTGTGTGACGTTGCTGGACACACGCTGGATGGTGTATTAGTATGTCACGCATTGATATATTATTACTCTTGACACGGACACAAGTACTTTGATATCACACTTATGTTATGATGTCACCCTGGTTGTAGTATTGTGTATTTTTATTGTATGACCTAGGAGAGAGTCATACATGCGATTTCTTCTCGGTGATGTTTTCTACTCACGAGTTGGCAATTCACCCCCGTTGTGCCATAGTTTCTTGAAGGTTTAGCCGTACAGGTTTCGCTGCGGCTTGTTGGCACTGCTTTCTTCTGGGTGATTGCTTTGGTAGGTGGGTTCACTTGAATCGTGACCACCGTTGTACTTTTATTTATTTCAGTTGTATCTAGTAAACTCCATCAACCAGACTTGTATTATCTGATAGACTTAGAAAACATGTTGTTTATTCTTTCGACCTTTGAGTCGCATGCTTGTATTATTATGATTCTTCTCTGGTTTTCTTGAGGATGTTGGTTTTCTTTCTGAGTTTTGATTCTCGTCCTTCGGCATTGTATATTCATTGTATTGCTTGCGTAGTTGTTCCGCCATTTGGTGAAGAGCTAGCTCCCGCTTGGGGATGCCGTTTATTATATTGCTTGTACCGTTTTCGGGTTAAAATATACAAAGGAGGTGCTGCCGAAATTTTAAATGGCGAAAATTGTTTACAATTATTTACAAAACGTTGTTTTCATATTATATTACTTATGTATTTGAAGAAGGAATCCGGTTTCGTTAAACCTTATTTAAAAACTTCACCTCCACTATTTTCCCTAAAAGGTTTAGATTTCTGGGCTTTTGGCTTACTTGAATTAGGTGGGGTCCTATAGACTTCACATGATTCAAGTGCCTGTCACGTGCCATTTCGGGTCATGAAAAAGTTGGTATCAGAGCGTTAGGTTTAACCTTGGTTCAAGTCTAGATTTGACTATGCGGTGTCTAGAGCGTATATATTTATTCGGAACCTAGGCTTGACCTTACGGAACTTAGACTTGGCCGAGGGGGTATTAGACCCGAACTTTCGTCACATAGGTTGACCTTGGTTGATGGAGCAGGTGACATAAGTAAAGTGATGTACCGTGTGTATGTTCCGCGGCATACTTACGATACGCTACTCCGCTTAAGAAGCCTTAGGATGTACATTTCTTATGCATTGTATTTCTATTCATTCCTATGATCTATCCTCATCGATATCGGATTGTGGTTTCTGTTACCACGGTTACACGAGCAGAGAGAGCTACGGCTAGAGTTGCGGTCACCATGAGCTTGTCTTGGACGAGGACTGACCAGGGCATAATTTTGGTGACACGATTGCATAGATATGTTGTTTTATTGTGTTTTTCATGACAGGAGCGTTTTGATGGATTGTTTTTACTAAGATTTCTCGAATGTTTAGATAAGCACCAGAGGATTGGGCCACCGCTAGAGGCCAGCCAAAATGTGATGACCGTTAATGTATCGTCTATTCTTGATGATTGAGGCATTGTTTAGCGTACAGACGAATAAGCCAGTTGTGGCTGTGACTGACAAGATATCGCCCCAGATGTTGAAGTTATTGCAGCATGAGTTGTACTTAGGGATTTGATAGAAGTTCGTTAGTCACCCATGGATGAATGACCAGGACATGTGGTTTGTTTGCATACCCCGATGCGAGGTCATCAGATTGATTATTTCATCTAGAGAAGACTTCACACAGGCACGTTGAGAGTCGATAGAAAGCGGACAAATGAAGAGTATTCCTCCGACGATTTGGAAGAGTTTCCAAGGGCGTAGTTGGCCGGATACCTACCACAAGATATTGAGCAGTCGAGTTCGTAGTTTTGGAAGGGAGACTCTAGATATGAGTATAGCCGTTTGTAGTACAGTCCATACAACTACGAAGAGACGAGTCTGAATTAGTCCACGTTGGAGAAAAGTGGAGTAAGAGGTTCGTACGAGATTTTGACGAGATGACGTTCCACTCCATTGACATCAGAGATGTGATATGCATGTGGAGGCGTTGAATATGGATATATCTTTTAGAAGAAGTCGTGATGAGTATGCAGCTGTTCTGGAATAAGAAATGGATTTAGTAAAGGGTGATAACTTCCGGGCAGTTCGGCAAAAACGAGATTGGAAGAGACCCCGACAGAATCTTTCTGGAATACTACATGAGAAGACTTGGACCCAGGATCGGTCGTATCACGCACACCCAGTAGGCCAGAGTTTGGCATCATCGACGAGACATGTTATGAGTGACCATGATAGTTGGCCAGAGATCTTTAGGGGATGTGCCAGAGCAGAACTATTTCCGTCATCATTCCATATTGGGCCGTTGAGATGATGAGTTATGTAACTAGCAATCCGCAGTGAGAGAAGAGAGCCTAAGGGCATAAGGCGCCATACTAAGAACAGGAGGCAAGTAGATATCTTGCTCAGCTAGCTTAGGAAGCACCGACACCTTCTCGACTTTGAAGGAAGGACATATCGACGACAGTGTTTAGGATTTGCGATTTGGTGATTCGAATATCACGTGTCCATCATTTTGGATTTTGGTATTTTGGGCGATTTATTTGCATGATTGAGATTTTGTGCACCATAGATGCACTTGACTTCGATTTAATGTCGTTCGAGATGTTTGATTTTGATTTCATGCCTATGGTATGTATGTGTTTTGACTTATGCCTTCGGTGTAGTTTTCATGTACATTTAGTACCTTGATTCGATTTTGTGCACGCTGATGCATGTGGTTGTGAGATTATATACCACGGTATACCTGATTTGGATTGAGGTGTGTTGTATACCGTCGATTTTGATATTTGTTTTCGTGCACCTTGTGCACTTGATTTGGATTTTTGCGCATACTTGGCGCGCTTGATGCGATTTTAGTGCACACCAGATGCACTAAATCGGGATTTTTTTCCTGCATATCAGATGCACCTGGTATTGTTGTTAGGCACACCCATTGCCCTTGACAGGTATTTTCGTGCACACCCGTTGCACTTAGATTTTGTTTCTGTGCACAAGTATGGCACATTCATTAATTTCGATTTCTGTGCGCACCAGACGCGCGTGGCATTATTACATATACTATTTAGTATGATTTTCTTTGCGCAGTATGTTTTTATGATATTTACTATTTGGTTAGTAACCGAGCAGGACTGTTCTGAGAACAGTACCTAGGTGTTTTTGCATGCATCGATAGTTACCGAAGCGATTTCCAAAAAGGAGCTACTGTCTCAATATTTTTCCTATGTGTCCGAGATGACATGAATCATTTTACAAAGGCAACCCTTCTAAATTATTTTCAAAACGGCGGGACGTGTATGTTAAACAAAGGATATATATTTATATAGTTATCTTTCTTACAATAAACGTCCGTTACTTGTGCCGTGATACGCGTATCGCACATCGACTTGAAAAAAAAGGGGTTTGGCATGCATTTATTTTCAGATGTTTTGACGAGTTTACGACGATGCGTACTATGTACATGTTATAGTTTTGATGTATATCATGTTGATTTTTGTATTGGACTTTGACATTGGTATCTTCACCATGACTCCGATGATTGCGTGATGCATGATGGAGTTTTGATTTTTAAGTTATATACTCGTTTTTCATGCGCATGCATTGCGCTAAGATGTATCTTAAGTATTTGAGATTTCGGAGCCCTGCCGATTTAATTGCTTTACTGAAATGCTTCAGTATTTAGGGGAATTAAATTTAAATTCAGGGACCGAATTTATTTAAGGGAGGAAGATTGTAACATTTCAGGAAAATAATATATTATTTTAGAATTTAAATAATTAAAATAATAAGTTTCATGAATATTATTAAGTATGAAAATTAGTTTTAATGAAAGGGTATAATTATATACCGTTAACTAGAAAATAATTTGGAAAATTAATCTGAATCATGGGCTTTGAAAGTGTTTAGATTATTTGGACACTATATGTTTTTTTGTAAACAATTAATTATATACAAGTTTATGTCTAAGCTTGATTAATATCTACTAATTATGCATTAGGCTTAGTTAGGCATATGACATGCATCATGTCATGTTTCAAAACATCATTTTTGAATTTTTATGAACCATGGCATCTTGTTTTTCTTTTATATGTAAATGGTTTTTGTGTTTTAAAAAGAAAGAAAGGAGAAAAGAAAAAAGAATAAAGAATGTGTGGCATGGCAAGGAGGTATAGGGAAGAGAGAGGGTGAGGGGTCTCTTTGACCTTGGCTCATTGTCTTCATCTTCATCATTCTCATTCTCTTTCCCCTCATGGCTTCCCTCTCCCTCCACCTCCTCTTCCTCCTCACAACACCCCCAAATCCACATCAAAACATCATTTTCCCTTTATTAAAATTGTGCACAAGCTCACTACAAGCATGGTGGACCAAACAAGTTGGGATTTTGAGCACTTGGGGAAACACAAGAAAATTCTTGAGTTGCCAAATAAGGTATTTCTTTCACCATTAGTGTAGTAATTGAGTTCTTTTAGCTTCTACTTTAGTTTAGAATTGATTAAGTGTCACGACCCGAAATGGCACGTGACTGGCGCTTGAATCATATGAAGTCTATAGGACCCCATCTAATTCAAATAAGCAAAAATCCCAGAAATCTAAACCATTTAAAAGAAGAAAATGAAGGAAAACTTGTTTTAAGGTTTGCATATAATCACTTTGAAAAGTCGTAGTAAACATTTTTAAAACATCATATCTTTTCCGAAAATTTCGGCAGAGTTTCCTTTGTAAATACTGGCCCCAAAAGGGGTACAACATGAATAATATGAATAAAGGCATCTCCAAGCGGGAGCTAGCTCTTCGCCGATTGGCGGTCACAACCATACAAGCAATATAATATACAACGCCGAAGGGCGAGGATCAAAAGTCAAAAAGAAACTCAATAACATCAAGAAAACCATAATAATACAAGCACGATTCTAAGGTCGAAAGAATATAAAACTGGTCTTCTAAGGTTATAAAATATACAAGTCTGGTTGATAGAGTTATTAGATACAACAGAAATAAATAAAAGTACAAGGTGGTCACGATACGAGTGAACCCACCTACCAAGGCAATCACCGGGAGGAAGCAGTGTGCCAGCAAGCCGCAACGAAACCTGTACGGCAAAAACTGCAAGAAACTGTGGCACAACGGGGATGAGTTGCCAACTCGTTAGTAGAAAATATCACCAAGTAGAAATCGTATGTATGACTCAATTCTAGGTCAATACGTATATAAAAGCTCAAAATGATAAAGCCTGAAGCATGATAAGGTGGCAAGGATAAACATCTATACATAAATGTAATACCAAGTGCTCGTGTCAGTGCCCTAGATAGCAACATATCATAAATATGAGGTATGAATGCAATATAATGGAAACAGAATACATCATGAATGAGAAAACTGTTTTCTTAAAATAATGAGATTTCTGTATATATATAAATCGAGGTAATATCAATGAAATCAACATAGAATCAGTGTCAAGCATCGACACAAAACATATATCCCAATATCTCAAAACCTGACTAGGGCTCCGGCTATCCGGACTGGCCTATATCCTCGAATCTCAATATTTAGGGCTCCGGCTATCCGGACTGGCCCATAATATCAAATCTCAAAAGCTCAAGCTCCGGCAATCCGGACTGGCCTATACTCCGATCGGTATTCTCCGGATATCCATCGAGTCATAATAAAATCACCGGTCGGTAGTGCTCCCCTGCCAGGCTCAACGCCATCATCTGCGACCATCTTGCCCCGGGGTACCGCACCAGGTCCACCATGCACCCACAGAAGGTTCCTCCTCCTCCTCGAATCGGGTGTATGATGACGCTCAAGAGCCGAGAAAACTCATGGTGGACATATCTCAAATCATATCATGAGAAAACCGCAGTTTCTATTTTTAGAAATGATAATCAATTTATAAATCATTGCGGTTTCTCCAAATCCAGAAATCTCATAGAAAAATACGAAATCCAAAAATGAAGGGTAAATAACAGTGAATATTGGGCTCCGGCAAATCCGGACTGGCCCATAATATCGCATGGTAAATTAATATATAAATATGCATGGAATATCACAATAATAAATGCAATATCTAAATTAGCACAGAAAGGCATGCGCACTAGTACTATGTTGAAACTATCAGCTAGAAATTTATACTAATGAAGTAGTATTTCTAATGTGTACTTGACATGACAATTACCGATGATGTTGTGTGTGAGCCGGCAAGCAGGTGTACGTGTAGCATACGCATCATCGGTAATGGTGCTGGTGTCCTGACAGCATGGGTTTCATAATAATTACGAAAACACAAATAAGCATGCAATGCGATGCAAATAATAAGAATATACGGAAAATGAATGGTAAACGCAGCAATAAAGAATATACATTTATATAATCGAGTCATACTGTTTTGGCATTGAAATAACACGAATCGTGGTGTTTAGAAAATAGGGCTACGGTGTTTTTAAGAAAAGATACGTCCTTTGAAATATCCATAGTATCCCTTGGCCTGTCTTTAAAATACTCACGATTCGTTAGTTTGGAAATAAGTATGACTCGAGCCCAGTCTAACTCTACTAAGTACACTATAGGTCTAAACTAACAGACTAGTCGAAAAGGGTAAGGAAAGCCATCTAAGTCTGAGTCGATATATATATATAATAGTCGGTTATCCCACCTTAATAGTATCACGTAAGATAAATATACCACATGACATTCTTGAGTCAAGAGTGCGGATCTATCATCATAATTATATCTCGTACGGTAAATCCATCGTACGGTATCCCAAATCTCGGTACGGGTTGAATATCACATTCATCTCATCATTTATCTAGTATCCATATCATCATATCATGAACTGGGGTACTGATATAAAGTCTAGTACATACTGATACCGTCAACACGCACACACACACACACACATATGTGTGTGTGTGTATGAAAACACAACGCCTAAGGACCCGCTATAACATCATGTCGTATCTCATAATACGAACCAAACACATCACCGATCTCATGGCATCATGCCCAATCTCATCGACTCATCTCCAAGTACCGCATAATATCCTCATATCCAAGTATATGCATACCTATATATATATATACATACTCACATATATATGTATATATATATATATATATCCCCATACACGCACAAGTGAGTAAAATGTATGTGTGTGCGTGCGCGCGCGCGTGTATCTTTTTCTAGGGTTTTGCAATTAAAACTAGCTAACGACACTATCATCTAATTACACTAAAATTTAACCAATGATCTCCTAAAATCTTATTTTCTATCTATCCAAGTTTCACAACACATAATCATATATATAACTATAATATATATATATATATATATATATATATCAAGGCTACACTACGAACTGTGGGGGTGCTATACGCCATCCACCCGACTTCCTCCGTAAATATATATCTACTCATCTTGATCCTCGCTTGCTGGAGTCGATGACTCTATGCTCTCCTCCTCGTCTCGAAATCCACATGGGGGTACCTACATGTCATAACATATCGTGTCGCATTAAAATCCAATTCATAACCAAAACAACACTCTTGACTCGAGGATGTCGTACTATGTATTTTACCGTACGTGACGCTATTGAGGCAGGATCACCGACTACTAGATATATCGACTCGGACTCTAGGTGGATTTCCTTACCCTTTCGACTGGGCTCGAGTCATATTATTTTCAAAAACAAATGAATCGTGAGTATTTTAAAAAGACAACCCGAGGGATGTTACGGATTTTTTCAAAGGAAGCACATTTTCTTAAAAAACACCGTAACCCCTATTTTCTAAAAACCATGATTCGTGCGATTGCAAATGCCAAAACTGTATGACGTATATAGAAATGTATATTCTTTAATCTTGCGTTTACTATTCATTCTCCGTTATATTCATGTTCTCATTGCATTGCATGTTTATACATGTGTTTCCTTTACTATTATGATCTCGTTTATTAGGACACCAGCACCATTACCGATGATGTGTATGTCCACGAACACTTTCTTGCCGGCTCACACACATCATCATCGGTAATTGCCATGTCACATACACTTTAGAGAATATTACTTTATTGATATAACTTGCTAGCTGATAGTTCCAATATATCATTACTATGCTAGTTTAGATATTGCATTCTGTACTTAGATACCCATGCATGTATATATTCATTTGTCATGCAATATTATGAGGTTTTATGCCGGTAATTCACTGTTTATTGACTCTCGATTTTGGGATTTCGGATTTTCCATGAGATTTCTGGATTTGGAGAAACCGCAAGGATTTTATAAACTCATTATCATTTCTAAAGATAGAAATTTGTGGTTTTCTCGTGATATGATGTGAGAGGTGTCCACCATGAGTTTTTCTCGGCTCTTGAGCTGTATCACATACCCGATTCGAGGAGGGGGATGCACCGTCTGCGGGTACATGGTAGACCCGGTACGGTACCTCGGGGCAAGATGGTCGAAGATGATGGCGTTAAGCCCGGCAGGGGAGCACTACCGACCGGTTATTTATGACGCGGCGGATATCCGTAGGATACCGAAATAGTCGTGAGATTTGATGATATGGGCCGATCCGGACTGACGGAGCCCATGGGCCGATCCGGACTAACGGATCCTGAGATTTGAGTATTATGTGTCGCTGTCGGATATGGACTTCGTGATGTTTTGAGTGTCAATGCTGGGCACTCGGGTTTTATCATGATTTGTGTGTCTTTGCTGGACACACATTGGATGGTGCATTAGTACGCGTCACGCATCGATATATTATTACTCTTGACAAGGAGACGAGTACTTTGATATCACACTTATGTTATGATGTCACCCTGGTTGTAGTATTGTGTATTTTTATTGTATGACCTAGGAGAGAGTCATACATGCGATTTCTTCTCGGTAATGTTTTCTACTCACGAATTGTCAACTCACCCCCGTTGTGCCATAGTTTCTTCCAAGTTTGGCCGTATTGATTTCGTTGAGGCTTGCTGGCACACTGCTTCTTTTCGGGTGATTGCTTTGGTAGGTGGGCTCACTTGCATCGTGACCACCGTTGTACTTTTATTTATTTCAGTTGTATCTAGTAAACTCCATCAACCAGATTTGTATTATTTGATAGACTTAGAAAACCAGTTGTTTATTCTTTCTACCTTAGAGTCGCGCACTTATATTATTATGATTCTTCTCTGGTTTTCTTGAGAATGTTGGTCTTCTTTCTGAGTTTTGATCCTCTCCCTTCGGCGTTGTATATTCATTGTATTGCTTGCGTGGGTGTTCCGCCATTTGGCGAAGCGCTAGCTCCCGCTTGGGGATGCCGTTTATTATATTGCTTGTACCGTTTTCGGGTAAAAATATACAAAGGCGGTGCTGCCGAAATTTTAAATGGCGAAAAGTTTTTTCAATTATTTACAAAACGTTGTTTTCATATTATATTACTTATGTATTTAAAGAAGGAATCTGATTTCATTAAATCTTATTTCAAAACTTCACCTCCACTATTTTCCCTAAAAGGTTTAAATTTCTGGGCTTTTGGATTACTTGAATTAGGTGGGGTCCTATAGACTTCACATAATTCAAGTGTCAGTCACGTGCCTTTTCGGGTCGTGACATGAGTGATATGCCGTACGAGACGGTAGATCCGTACCCTCATTGTTGTATAGATCGATAGAATCCTTATTTTGTTTGTTGTCGCCGCACGCGATGTTTTTACCGGATGATTGATCCGTACCCTTGAGTAAAGGATGCCGGACGATGGATTATACCGTACGTGATGTTGTGAGCCTGGATGCCGATTGATAGATTCACCGACTCGGATATGTTAGATCAGATACGTATACTATATAGTATTGCTCTCACGATATACTTCCTGCTACGTTCATGATATTCTCATTGCATTACATATACCTGTGTTAGTACACCTACACGATTATCGATGATGCGTATGTTACACTTACACAGATTTGCAGGCCCACACACTTTCATCATCGATAATTGCTATGTCATTTACACAGTAGAATTGCTACAACATGCTATTACTCTTAATTTCTCAGTACTGTCATATGACTCGTTGGCATGATATACTTGCTATGCTCACACCATTATGCTATATTCACGACTCGAAATGGCACGTGACTGGCACTTGAATCATATGAAGTCTATAGGACCCAATCTAATTCAAGTAAGCCAAAAAACCCAGAAATCTAAACCATTTTAAAGAAGAAGTGAAGAAAACTTATTTTAAGGTAAGTGGTTTTAATAATATAAGCCGAAGTATGCATTTTTAAAAATCTCACGTCTTTTCTAAAATTTCGGCAGAGTTTCCTTTATAAATACTGGCCCCAAAAGGGTACAACATGCATAATATGAATAAAGGCATCCTCAAGCGGGAGCTAGCTCTTCGTCAATTGACGGTCATAACCACGCAAGCAATAAAATAAACAACGTCGAAGGGTGAGAATCAAAACCCAAAAGGAAACTCAAAATGATCAAGAAAACCATAATAATACATCGCGTGACTCTAAGGTCGAAAGAATATACACTGGTCTTCTAAGTCTAATGAATATACAAGTCTGGTTGATAGAGTTTACTATGGTACAACTGAATAAATAAAAATACAATGGTCATCACGATACAAGTGAACCCACCTACCAAAGAAATCACCCGGAATGGAAGCAGTGTGCCAGCAAAGCCGCAACGAACCTGTACGGCAAAACCTGTAAGAAACTGTGGTGCAACTCGGGTGAGTTGCCAACTCGTGAGTAGAAAATATCACCGAGCAGAAATTGTATGTATGACTCAATCCTAGATCAATATGATCATAATATATAACCTCAAAATGATAAAGTCTGAAGCATGATAAGGTGGAAAGGGTAAACATCTATACATAAGTATAATACCAAGTGCTCGTGTCAGTGCCTCAGGTAACAACATATCATAAATATGAGGTATGAGTGCAATATAATGAAAACAGAATGCATCATGAATGTGAAACTGTTTTCTTAGTTTAGTGAGATTTCTGTATGTATAAAACGAGCTATCATCAATGAAATCAACAGGGAATCAGTGTCTAGCATCGACACAAAACATATATATATCCAAAGCCCAATAAATCAATATCTCAGGCTCCGGCAATCCGGACTGGCCTGTATCCTCGAATCTCAATATCTAGGGCTCCGGGTATCCGGACTGGCCCATATCATCAAATCTCAAAACCTCAGTCTCCGGCTATCCGGACTGGCCTGTACTCCGATCGGTATCCTCCGGATATCCGTCGAGTCACAAAAAAATCACCGGTCTGTAGTGCTCCCCTGTCACAGACTCAACGCCATTTTCTACGACCTTCTCACCCAGGAGTACCTCACCGGGTCCACCATGCACCCACAGACGGTTCCTCTTCCTCCTCGAATCGGGTGTATGATATCTCTCAACAGCCGAGAAAACTCATGGTGGACATATCTCAAATCATATCATGAGAAAACCGCATTTTCTATCTTTTAAAAAGATGATAAGTTTATAAAATCTTTGCGGTTTCTCTAAATCCAGAAATCTCATGGAATTCCGAAATCATAAATCATGATGTAAATAGATAATGAATAAACAATGAATTTCATAATATTAGGCTCCGACAATCCGGACTGGCCCATACTATCACATGGAAAATGAATATATGAATATACATGCATGAGATAACACAGTTAATAAATGCAATATCTAATCTAGCATCATAACAATATATGAAAACTATCAGCAACAATCGATATCAATGAATTAATATTCTCTAAAGTGTACGTGACATGGCAATTACCGATGATGTTGTGTGTGAGCCGGCAAGCAGGTATATGTGTAGCATACGCATCATCGGTAATGGTGCTGGTGTCCTGATAGCATGGTTTATAATCACTAAGGTATACATTAAATATGCAATGCGATGATAACAACATGGATAAACGGAGAATGAATAATAAACGCAGCAATACCGAATATATAGAATGAATAGTAAATGCAACAATAAGGAATCTACATTAATATATATGGGTCGTACAGTTTTGCCGTTTGAAATAACACGAATCGTGGTGTTTAGAAAATAGGGTTATGGTGTTTTTAAGAAAAATGTATGTCTTTTGAAATATCCGTAGAGTCACTTGGCCTGTCTTTAAAATACTCACGATTCGTTAGTTTTGAAATAGGTATGACCCGAGTCTAGTCTAACATCTACAAGTAAACTACTGGACTCAACTAACAGACTTATCGAAAGGGTAAGGAAAACCACCTAAGTCTGATTCGATATATATACATAAAATAGTCGGTGATCCCGCCTCAATAGTATCACATACGATACAATATATATAATATGACATTCTCGAGTCAAGAGTGCGGATCTATCATCAATATATAGCTCGTACGGTAAATCCATTGTACGGCATCCCAAATCTGGGTACGGGTCAAATATCACATTTATCTCAATAATCATCTGGTATCCTTATCATCATATATCGTGAACTGGGGGTACTGATCTAAGTCTAGAACAATACTGATACCATCTACATATATATGTGCGTGTGTATGAAAACACAATGCCTAAGGACCCGCTATAACAATCAGGTTGTATCTCATAATACGAACCATACATATCACTGATCTCGTGGCACTATGCCCAATCTCATCGACTCAACTCCAAATACCACATACTATCTTAATCATCCATGTATATGTATACATATATATATATATATATATACATAGTCCCATACCTATGTGTGTGTGTGTGTGTGTTTATGTGTGTATACATATCTCCATATACGCACAAGTAATAAAATGTATGCAAGTGTGTGTGTGTGTGCGCGCGGTGTAATCTTATTTTAGGGTTCGCAACTAAGAAACTAACTACGACACTATCATCCAAATACTAAAATTAAAATTATGATCTTCTAAGATCAATCTCGATAATCATTTAGTCTCACATAACACAAATTTATATATAATATATATAGTATACTACACTACAAACTGCGGGGGTGCTATACGCCATCCACCCGACTTCCCCCGTAGATATATATCTACTCACCTTGATCCTCGCTTGCTGGAATCTATGACGCTACGCTCTCCTCGTCATCTTGAAATCCACTTGGGGGTACCTACATATCACACATAGTATCGTAAACTAAAATCGCGAACGAAAACCAAAACGATATAAGAAACGTACATAGGTTAAAACCTATAGTCTAAGCATGCACGAATAACCAACAACTCTCGATGATTGGCGTATAAACGTGAATCAACCGAGATAAAACACAAATACCAAATCCCAATTCATTAAAAGCCGCAAAACGAAATCAGAAACTTGAAAACTTGCTCCAGATTTTACCCTTGGTGAAATTAGCTAATTTTGCATATAGGAAAGGTCTAGTTTACTGAAATAAAAGCTCTTGACCAAACACGGAGGCATTCTTCCCTAACCTGGCCGCAATTTGCGGCCAGGAAGAATAAAATTGTTTCCTGGGTTGGGTATTTGGGGCTCCGGTCTCTGTAGTGGCTTCCTAGGTTCTTGCATGTATCTCTGTGTTTGCTAAATAATTTTTCAGGTCTCCTAGTCATAGAAGATTTCCAATAACACCTCAAATTTCCATAATTTCCCGATATCGGGGATTCTAAGTTTAGGGTTTAGGGTTCTAGTCTCAGGTTTTGGTCCAATATACAATCATTACAGGGGTTTAAGGTCACTATGAAGCCTCAATTTCACCTTTAGATTCAACTCAAACCCTAATCCTTAACTTGAAATTTCAAAGTTCACATATTCACACTAAATCGGTTCTAAACATGCATGGATACAAAAGTGAATGAAATTCTACACTAATGGTTAAGAGATTACCTCATTTGGCAACTCAAGAAATTTCTTGAGTTGCCCCAAGTGTCCAAAATCCTTGATTTCTTGGTCCAAAGTGTTTGTAGGGAGCTTGTGCACATTTTTAATAAAATGGAGATGAATTTTTGATGAGTTTTGTATGATGTTTTGAGGTGTTTGAGGAGGGAGGAGGCAGCCATGGTTGAGGGAGGAGAGGGAAAAATGAAGGAAATAATGACGGAGAGAATAACCAAGACCAAGATTTGACCCCTCACCCTCTTTCTCTCTCTCTTGTCGATACCTTTTTCTTCAACATTTTCTTTTTCTTTTATTTTCTTTTGTTTTCTTTTCCTTTCTTTTTAAAACCCAAACCAAGCATGAAGAAATAAGAAAAGCCATGGTAGAAAATGTAGAAATTTTAGCAAAAGACATGGTGCATGTCATGTGCACAAATCCGGCTTAAGGCACGATTAGCGATATTTAATCGCGATTAGCATTAAAATAGTGTATAATTAATTATAAAAATCTATAATTTGCCTAAATCACATAAAACACCCTCATTTCAGAAATTCTTATAATTTTCCAAATTTTCCCCAATTTATCGGTATTTAATTATACCGCCATATTAAAATATTCATAATATTTATTATTTAATTATAAAAATTCCCAAAAATAATATTTTATTTTTCTGAAATGTTACAGTCTTCCCCCTTAAAGAAATTCGGTCCCCTAATACATTTCACTAAAAAGATCAAGTCGTCGGGGCTCCGAAATCATAAATACAAAAAATGCATCGTAGCGCAATGCATGCGCATGAAAAACTAGTCTATAAACCAGAATAAAAACTCCGTCAAGCATCCCGTAATCATCGGAGTTATGGTGAAGTCACCAAATGTAAAAAATCTAATACAAAACCCACATGATATACATCAAACTATACATGTAAACATCATCAAAAAATTTGAAAGAAATGCATGCAAAACCTTTTCAAGTCGCTGTGCGATGCGTGTATCACGGCACAGTGGTGAACGTCTATTGTAAGAAAATAACTATATGTATATATATTCTTTGTTTAACATACACGTCTCGCCGTTTTGAAAATAATTTAGAAGGGTTTCCTTATAAAATGTTTCTTGTCATCTTGGACACGTAGGTAAATACTGAGGTTATAGCTCTTTCCTTGGAAATCCCTTCGATAACTACCAATGCATGCAAAAATATGTTCAGGTATTGTCCTCGGACTAGTCCTGCTCAGCTACTATACCAAATAGTAAATATCATAAAAACATACTGCTCAATATCAGTCCCAAAAATGTATATAAGGGTGCCAAGTGCGTCTGGTGCACACGGAAATCGAAATCAATAAATAGGCCATACATGTGCACGGAAACAAAATCTAAGTGCAACGAGTGTGCACGAAACACCTGTCAAAGGCAACGGGTGTGCCTGACAGCAATATCAGGTGCATCTGATATGCACGAAGAATCTCGATTTAGTGCATCTGGCGTGCACTAAAATTGCATCAAGCGTCCAAATATGCATAAGAATCCAAGTCAAGTGCACAAAGTGCACGAAAAAAATATCGAGTATCACAATCAAAATCGACGGTACGCAACACATCTCAATCCAAATCCAAATCAGGTATACCGTGGTATATAATCTCACAACCATGTGTATCAGTGTGCACAGATCGAATCAAAATAATAAAGTGCACGAAAACTATGCCGAAAGCATAAGTCAAATCACATGCATACCGTAGGCATGAAATCAAAATCAATATCTCGAATGACATCAAATCGAAGTCAAGTGCAACTGTGGTGCACAAATCTCAACCATGCAAATAAATCGCCCAAAATACCGAAATCAAAGATGGCGGAATTAGTCCCGCTCTGGCACATCCTCTAAAGATCTCTGGCCAACTGTCATGGTCACTCATAACATGTCTCGTCAACGATGTCGAACTCTGGCCTACTGGATGTGCGTAATATGACCGATCCTAGGTCCAATTCTCCTCGTATAGTATTGCAGAAAGGTTCTGTCGAAGTCCCCCAAATCTCATTTCTGCCGAACTGCCCAGAAGTTATCATCTTTTACTAAATCTATTTCTTGTTCCGGAACGGCTGCATACTCATCGCGACTCCTTCTGGAAGATATATCCATATACAACGTCTCTGCATGCATATCACATCTCTTATGTCGGCGGAGTGGAACGTCATCTCATCAAGATCTCGTACGAACCTCTTACTCCACTTTTCTCTAATGTCGACTGATTCAGACTCGTCACTTTGTGGCTGCATGGACTGAGCTCCAACGGCTATACTCGTGTCTGGAGTCTCCCAAGCAATGTATCCCATCACATGATATCCGAATGATGTTGAACCTTTCGATCGATTCGTCAAGTTCCATAATCCCCTAAGAGCTCAACATCTTGAGTACAGTTTAATAGTATTCCAGTACATGCCACAGTACCTATGGACCAGCCGTAGAAGGGAAAACCCAAGCCTCATCAATGGTACCGCTGAACTGCTGCAAACCCTAAGGTTTCAAAGCTTTCTCATTATCATTATATCGAGTTAGGGTTTCATTCTTCTAGAGGGTCCACGGAATTACTTGCATGTTTCTCCGAATACCTTAAACTTGGAAAAATAGATTTTTGACATTCGATCGTCTCTATCGACTCTCAACGTACCTGCGTGAAGTCGTCTCTAGCTGGAATCAATCTATCTGATGACCTCGCATCGGGGTAGGCAACGAATCACAAGTCCTAGTCATCCCTCCTTGAGTGACTAGCGATCTTCTATAATATCTCTACGTACCACTCGTACGGTAATAGCTTCAAACATCTGGGGCGATATCTCGTTATTCGCAGCAGCAACTGGCTCATTTGTCCGCACGCTGAACAGTGCCTCAATCATCAAGTATAATCAGTGCATTGAATGTCATCATACTCTGCCTGGTCTCTAGCCGTGTCCCAATCCTCAGGTGCTGATCTGCACATCCGAGAAATCCTGTAAAAGCGATCCATCAAACGATCATGGCGCGAAAACACAATAAAATGACGCAACTATGCAATCGTATGTCCCTGGAATCATGCCCAGGTCAGTCCTCGTCCCTGACGAGCTCAAGCTGACGCAATTCTAGCCGTAGCTTTCTCTGCCCGTGTAATCATGGCAGCAAAAACCATAACCGATATCGATGAGGATAGATCATAAGAAGGAATATAATGATGTGCACGGAAATGTACATCCTAATGCTTCTTAACCGGAGTAGCGTATTGTAAGTATGCCGCGGAACTGTCACGACCCAAAAGTACGGAACATGACAGGCACTTAGACTACGAAACGTCTCGAGGCGTACGTAATCTAAGCAAGCCGAAAACCAAAAAATCTAAACCAAGGATAGTAGTAGAGTGGAAGAAAAACCATTTTAAATCAAATAGTTTGCAACATACGCCGAAATATGTATTTTTAAAATCACAAGTCTTTTCTAAAAATTTCGGCAGAGTTTCCTTTGTAAAAACTAACCCCAAACGGGTACAAAACCTGATAAAACATATATAATGAAAAATGCATCCCCAAGCGGGAGCTAGCTTTTCGTCAATTGACGGTCATAACCACGCAAGCAATATAATATACAACGCCGAAAGTCGAGGATCACAACAGAAAAGGAAACTCAAAACAACATGAAATCCATAGGAATACAACGCGCGACTCTAAGGTCGAAAGAATAAACATCACCGGTCTCTATCTCAAATAAATACATGTTTGGTTAATGGAACTTCTATATACAACTGAATAATAATATAAAAAATATACTGATGGTCACGATACAAGTAAACCCACCTACTAGCAAATCACCCGGAAATGGAAGTAGTGCCAGCAAATCCGTAATGGAACCTGTACGGCAAAACCTGCAAGAACTGTGGCACAACGGGGGTGAGTTGCCAACTCGTGAATAGAATACATCTAGGAGCAGAAATCGCATGTATGACGCAATCCTAGGTCATACGATCAAACTATATCCTCAAATATATAATCTGCAGCCTATAACAATGGCTAGGGTATACCTCAAAATAACTGTAATACCAAGTGCTCGTGCCAGTGCCTCAGGTAGCAATATATCATATGGATGAGGTATGAATGCATGAAAACAAAGTACATGTAAACGAAGAAACTGCTTTCATAATTTAGTGAGATTTCTGTATTTTCAAAACGAGGTATCATAAATGAAATCAGTATAAACCGTGTCTAGCATCGAAACAAAACATAAATCCAAATATCTCAATATCTCAGGCTCCAGCTACCCGGCCTGACCTGGATCATCAAATCTCAGTACCTCGATATCTCAAAATCTCAATGTCACAATATCACTATCTAGGGCGCCGTCAGTCCAGACTGGCCCCTAACATCAATCTCAAGACCACGACGGTATCCTCCGGATATCCGACGCGTCGGGTAAAATCACCGGTCGGTAGTGCTCCCCTGCCAGGCTCAACGCCATCCTCTGCGACCTTCTCGTCCCGGGGTACCGCACCGGGCCCACCATGTATCCGAAACGGTTCATCCAACTCCTCGAATCGGGTCTCGAAATCTATCAGCAAACTCATGGTGGACGACTCATACATCATAGGAAAACCGCACTTTTCATTTAAAAAGAGAGAGAAAAGAAGTTTATAAATGTTTTTGCGGTTTTCCCCCAAATCCAGGAAATCTCATGAAAATCCGAATCCAAATCCTCAATAGCATGTAAACAGTGAATATATGCATAAAAATCCATGAATGCGGCATAACAACGAATAACAATATGCAGGAAGTAGCAAGTAGTAACTGCAATGTCTAAACTGGCATATAAGGCAAGTACACTAATATCATGTCGAAACTATTAGCTAACAAGCTATGTCCATGTAATAGTATTTTCTAAGTGTACATGACATGGCAATTACCGATGAAGATATGTGTGAGCCGGCAAGTAAGTGTACGTGGTACATACGCATCAACGGTAATGGTGTTGGTATCCTAACAGCATGATATCAACAATGGAATATGAAATCACAACATAGGTATGCGATGCGGAGCGAACAACAATAATGTGCGGGAGCTAAAATACTAGACACAACGATAACAAATCTGCATTTAATATCATATGAGTCATACAGCTACACTAAACTATATGGCTGAGCTAACAGGCTAACTGAACGTAAGGAAACCGCCTAACATCTGAGTCAATACATATATATATATATATATATATATATATATATATATATTAGTCGGTGATCCCACCTCAATAATATCACATCCGATACCATATCTATAATAAAACATTCCCAAGTCAAGAGTGCGGATCTATCATCAATATATAGCTCGTACGTAAATCCGTCGTACGGCATCCCAAATCTGGGTACGGGTCAATATCACATTCATTACATTATTCATCTGGTATCCTCTTTATCAAAGATCAAAATCCGGGGTACTGGTCTATGTCTAGTACAATACTAATATCATCAATATAATCATGATCTGACTACTGATCGACAGTCTCGTACAAACCGATATCATCAGCACAAATCATCATAAAGAAGTATGCATCGCCCAAAGCGACCCATTATAGCTATCTTAACATATCTTATCTCATGTCTCGATCACAAGTTAACTATTCTATGTATATCACCATTCACATGGTATCATCGTCCAAAGATCCGCTATAACATCATGACGTATCTCAAATACAAATCCTGCCTTATCACCGATCTCACGGTCTCAAATCAAATATCATCGACTCACCTCAAATCCCAAATACTATCCTCAATCCAGTATATGAACACATAGTCCCATACCCATGTGAACACATAAATATATATATCCATATACGCACATATGAAAGAAGAATGTATGCAAGTATGGTGTGTGCGTGTGTTGCAACCACTACTCTAGAGTTTCGCAACACTAAACCAATCCAAACACACCTAGAATCCATCTTTATCAACAATAATCTCAAACAATATATAATCAATATATGTGTGTATACGTATTCGTATACATCACCACGAACTACGGGGGTGCTATACGCCATCCACCCGACTTCTCCCCGTAGATATAAATGTACTCACCTTGCTTCTTGTGTGCCGATGCCGATGTCGCCATCATTATCTTCAACGCTTCGACGCCACGTAGGGTACCTACAAGTATATCACAAACGCTAAAGCACATGAAAATCACATCGGAAAACCAAAACGGCACACGCTACTCGCATAGGTAAAAACCTATAGTCTCGCATGCAAACACGATCAATAACCCTTTGCCGTTAACGTTCAAACGCCACCCGACAGAAACGAATCACCAAATACCAAAATCCATGCTAAAACAAGTCGTAAACCATGCGCCAACACAAGAAAACTACCCCAGATTTTACCCTAGATGGAATCAGTCAAAATTGTATATGCCAAGGGTCAAATTTACTGGAGATAGGACCCTGAAGCAAAAACGAAGGGGTTCCAACCTGCTCTGGCCTCAAATTGCGGCCAGAAGTAATTTATTGGCGGCCTGGGGAAGGAGGTAGGGGCTAGGGTTTTGGGTGGTGGTTTCTAGGTGCCTGCACATCTTACTGTCAAACCAATTTTATTTTCAGGTGGCTCGGGTGATAGCAGATTTCAAAACACACTGACAGATTCACAGTTTTCCCCGATATCGTTTCCATAAATCCGTATTCTGGGTTTTAATCTCCGGTTTGGTCCAATGTAACATCACTCCAGGGGTTGTAGTATCTAATTACACCTCAATTCATCTTTGATTTCAAATCAAACCCTAAACCCTAACTTGAAATTTCCAAAGTTCATCAAAACACACAATATCGACATAAAACAAGTATGGATGCATAAAGAATTGAAATACTACCCTAAGGGTGCCGAAATTACCTCTTTTGGCAACTCAAGAAAATTCTTGAGTTGCTCAAAGTCCTCAAAACCATCTCTTTCTAGGTCCAATGTGTAGCTAGTGAGCTTGGGATTATTTTTTATGAAATGGGAATAGGGTTTTGGGGTTGGATCCATGGTGTTTTGGGGAATTGAAGGTGGAGGAAGGAGAGGGAGAGCAAGGGCAGCAGCAGCTCAAGGAGAAGGGGAGAGAGGAATGGGTTGGAGAAATGATGGGGGGTATGGTTCAAAAGAGTGTTGACTCTCACTTTCTCTTTCATCATCATACCTTACCTTTTCTTTTCTTTTCCTTTATTCCATCTCACCCAAAGGTAACCCTAAGAAATCATACACCCACAACATGTAAGAAAATGTGATAAGTGTGGAAAAATGATATGTGCATGTTTTGCGCCAAAAATGCTAAAAATCCAATTAGCGATTTTTAATCGCGATTAGCACTAAATTAGCATATAACTAACCATAAAATCTTAAAAATGGCATAATTCCATAAAATACCCTATTTTAGAATTTTCCATAATTTTTCCAAAATTTTCCCCATTTATCGGTATTTAATTATACCGAAATATTTAAATATTCATTAAAATAATATTAAATTATAAAAATTCCCAAAAATAATATTTTTTTTCCTGAAATGTTACAATCTTCCCCCCTTAAAGAAATTCGGTCCCCGAATTTAAATTTAAACCCTCAAATTCTAAAACATTTCAAATGAAAGTCCAAGTCGTCGGAGCTCCGAAATCATCAATACATAAAACGCATCATAGTGCAATGTATCCGCATGAGTAGTGAGCAGATAACTCAAAATCGAAACTCCGTCAAGCATCCCGCAATCATCGGAGTCATGGTAAAGACATGAATGCCAAAACCAACATAACCCAATATGATATATAAATCAGAACTATGCATGTAAATATCAAATCTATACATATAAATATCAGAAGGGAATGCATGCCAAATTTTTTTTAAAGTCGATGTACAATGCGCATAACACTGCACAGTGGCGGGCGTCTATCATCAGAAAATAACCATATACATATATACCTTTTGTTTAATGTGTACGTTCCGCCGTTTTGAAAACAATTTAGAAGGGTTTTCTTATTTTAAACGTTTCGTGTCATGTCGGACACGTAGGTAAATACTGAGACTATAGCTCGCTTTTTGGAAATCCCTTTGGTAATTATCAATGCATGCAAAATATATTCAGGTACTGTCCTCTGACTAGTCCTGCTCGGTACGAAAATAAATCGCAAATATCATAAAAATGTACCGCTCCATAAGAAATCAATCCCAAAAATGTATATATGAATAGCCGGTGCGTCTGGTGCGCACAGAAATCAAAAATCCATATATGTGCCATACATGCGCACAGAAACAACATCTAGGTGCAACGGGTGTGCACGAAGCATCTGTCATAGGCAACGTGTGTGCCTAACAGCAAAATCATGTGCATCTGACATGCACGAAGAATCTCGATTTAGTGTATCTGGTGTGCACCAAAATCGTATCTCATAGCATGCGCCCAACATGCGCGAAAACCCAAATCAGGTGCATCTATCATGCACGAAATCATGAAATCCAATATCAAACGCCGAACATGCGCAAAATCTAATCAGGTGCACGAGGTGCATAAAATAAATATCGAACATCACAACCGAAATCGAAGTCCAGTGCATCTAAGTGCACAAAATGCGTAACACTGCACTGCAAGCATATGTGAACTATACCGAGTGAAAAAACCAAATCGTGTGCGTACATATGCACAAAATCAACTCAACTGTATGAAACCCATAAAATCATAAACATGTGAAACCAAGGTACGGAAACGATATCAAGTGCAACAACTGTGCAAAAATCGTAAATACTCAGTAGGTGCAACCATGGTGCATGAAAGAAAATATCATGAAACTCAATCATCAAAATCAATCATGCGAATAGATCGCCCAAAATACCGAAATCAAGTATGGCGGAATAGTCCCGCTCAAGCACATCCTCCACGAATCTCTGGCCAACTGTCGTGGTCACTCATAGCATGTCTTATCGACGATCATGAACTTTGGCCTGCTGGAGTGCGTATCATGACCACTCCTGGGTCCAAATCTTCTCGTAATTTATTCCAGAAAGGTCTTGCCGGGGTCTCTCCCAAATCTTGTCTCTGCCGAACTGTCCGGAAGTCATCGTCATTTACTATATCTGTTTCTTGTTCCGGAACGACTGCATACTCATTGCAACTCCTTCTGGAAGGCATATCCAAGTACAATGCCTCGGCATGCGTACTGCATCACTGATGTCGGCGGAGTGGAACGTCATCTTGTCCAGATCTTGTACGAACCTCTTACTCCACTTATCTCTAATGTCGACTGCTTCGGACTCGTCTCGTCGCGACTGCATGAACTGAGCTCCAATGGCTATCCTCGTATCTGGAGTCTCCCAAGAAGCGTATCTCACCACCTAGCATTTGAATGAAGTCAAACCATCCGATTGATTCGTCAAAACCTCATAATCCCCCAAGAGCTCAACATCTTGGGTACAGATTAATAGGATCGAGTACATACCATAGCATCGGTGGTCCAGCCGTAGAAGAGCAAACCCAAGCCTCACTAATGGCGCCGCGGAACTGCCGCAAACCCTAAGGTTCAAAGGCTTTCACACGGTCATTATTTCGAGTTAGGGTTTCATTCTTCTAGAGGGTCCATAGAATTGCATGCATGTCTTTCTGAATACTTTAAACTTGGAATAATAGGTTTCTGACATTCGATCGTCTCTGTCGACTCTCAACGTATCCGTGTGAAGTCGTCTCTAGCTGGAATCAATCTATCTGATGACCTCGCATCGGGGTAGCGAACGAACTACATGTCCTAGTCATTCATCCTCGGTGACTAGCGACCTTCCATCATCTCTTAGTACAACTCGTACTGCAATAGCTCCAACATCTAGGGCGATATCTCGTCATTCACAGCAACAACTGGCTCACTCGTATGCACGCTGAACAGTGCCTCAAACATCATGAAGAAGCAATACTTCAACGGTCATCAAAATCTAGCTAGCCTCTATCAGTGGCCCAATCCTCTGGTGCCGATCAGCACATCCGGGAAATCTCGTAAAAGCGATCCATCAAACGCTCGTGACGCAAAAACACAATAAAAAGACACATCTCTGCAATCGTGTGTCGCCAGAATTACTCCCTGGTCAGTCCTCGTTCGTGACGAGCTCGTACTGACCGCAACTCTAGCCGTAGCTCTTCCTGCCCGTAATCGTGGCAGCAAAACCATAACTGGTACCGATGAGGCTAGATCATGAATGAATATAATACTGAACAAAGAAACGTACATCCCAAGTCTTCTTAAGTGGAGTAGCGTATCGTAAATATGCCGCGGAATATACGTACGGTACGTCACTCTACTCAAGCAACCTACTCCATCAACCAAGGTTCATCCTACGCTCCGAAGGTAAAACCTAACGCTCTGATACCAACTTTGTCACGACCCGAAAGTACGGAACATAACCGGAACTTAGACTCCAAAACGTCTCGAGGCGTACGTAATCTAAGCAAGCCGAAAACCCAGAAATCCAAACCAAGGAAAGTAGTAGAGTGGAGGAAAAACCATTTTAAATCAAATAGTTTGCAACATACGCAATATGCAATTTTAAAATCACAAGTCTTTTCTAAAAATTTCGGCAGAGTTTCCTTTATAAAAACTGACCCCAAACGGGTACAAAACCTGATAAAACATATATAATGAAAAATGCATCCCCAAGCGGGAGCTAGCTCTTCGTCAATCGACGGTCACAACCACACAAGCAATATAATATACAATGCCGAAAGGCGAGGATCACAACAGAAAAGGAAACTCAAAACGGCATGAAATCCATAGGAATACAACGCGCGACTCTAAGGTCGAAAGAATAAACATCACTGGTCTCTATCTTAAATAAATACATGTTTGGTTAATGGAACTTCTAGATATAACTGAATAATAATATACAAAATATACTGATGGTCACGATACAAGTAAACCCACCTACTAGCAAATCACCCGGAAATGGAAGTAGTGCCAGCAAAGCCGTAGTGGAACATGTATGGCAAAACCTGCAAGAACTGTGGCACAACGGGGGTGAGTTGCCAACTCGTGAATAGAATACATCTACGAGCAGAAATCGCATGTATGACGCAATCCTAGGTTATACGATCATACTATATCCTCAAATATATAATCTGCAGCCTATAACAATGGCTAGGGTATACCTCAAAACAACTGTAATACCAAGTGCTCGTGCCAGTTCCTCAGGTAGCAATATATCATACGGATGAGGTATGAATGCATGAAAACAGAGTACATGTAAACGAAGAAACTGCTTTCATAATTTAGTGAGATTTCTGTATTTTCAAAACGAGGTATCATAAATGAAATCAGTATAAACCATGTCCAGTATCGACACAAAACATAAATCCAAATATCTCAAAATCTCAAGCTCTGGCTACCCGGACTGACCTGGATCATCAAATCTTAGTACCTCGATATCTCAAAATCTCAATGTCTAAATCTCCCTATCTAGGGCGTCGTCAGACCAGACCGGCCCCTAACATCAATCTCAAGACCATGACGGTATCCTCCGGATATCCGACGCGTCGGGTAAAATCACAGGTCGGTAGTGCTCCCCTGCTAGGCTCAACGCCATCCTCTGCAACCTTCTCGCCCCGGGGTACCGCACCGAGCCCACCATGTACCCGAAACGGTTCATCCAACTCCTCGAATCGGGTCTCGAAATCCATCAGCAAACTCATGGTGGACGACTGATATATCATGGGAAAACCGCACTTTTCTTTTAAAAAGAGAGAGAAAAGAAGTTTATAAATGTTTTTGTGATTTTCCCCCAAATCCAGGAAATCTCATGAAAATCCGAATCCAAATCCTCAATAGCATGTAAACAGTGAATATAGGCATAAAAATCCATGAATGCGGCATAACAGCGAATAACAATATGCAGGAAGTAGCAAGTAATAACTGCAATGTCTAAACTGGCATATAAGGCAAGTACACTAATATCATGTCGAAACTATTAGCTAACAAGCTATGTCCATGTAATAGTATTTTCAAAGTGTACGTGACATGGAAATTACCGATGAAGATGTGTGTGAGCCGGCAAGTAAGTGTACGTGGTACATACGCATCATCGGTAATGGTGCTGGTGTCCTAACGACATGATATCAACAATGGAATATGAAATCACAACATAGGTATGCGATGCGGAGCGAACAACAATAATGTGCGGGAGCTGAAATACTAGACACAACGATAACTAATCTGCATTTAATATCATATGAGTCATACAGCTACACTAAACTATAGGGCTGAGCTAACAGGCTAACTGAAGGTAAAGAAACCGCCTAACATCTTAGTCAATACATATATATATATATATATATATATATATATATTAGTCAGTGATCCCGCCTCAATAATATCACATCCGATACCATATCTATAATCAGACATTCCCAAGTCAAGATTGCGGATCTATCATCAATATATAGCTCGTACGTAAATCCTTCGTACGACATCCCAAATCTGGGTGCGGGTCCATATCACATTCATCACATTATTCATCTGGTAACCTCTTTATCAAAGATCATAATCCGGGGTACTTGTCTATGTCTAGTACAATACTAATATCATCAATATAATCATGATCCGACTACTGATCGACAGTCTCGTACAAACCGATATCATCAGCACAAATCATCATAAAGAAGTATACATCGCCCAATGCGACCCATTATAGCTATCTTAACATATCTTATCTCATGTCTCGATCACAAGTCAACTATTTTATGTATATCACCATTCACATGGTATCATCGTCCAAAGATCCGCTATAACATCATGACGTATCTCAAATACGAATACTGCCGTATCACCGATCTCACGGTCTTAAATCAAATCTCATCGACTCACCACAAATCCCAAATACTATCCTCAATCCAGTATATGAACACATAGTCCCATATCCATGTGAACACAAAAATATATATTTCCATATACGCACATATGAAAGAAGAATGTATGCAAGTATGGTGTGTGTGTGTGTGTGTGGTGCAACCACTACTCTAGGGTTTCGCAACACTAAACCAATCCAAACACACCTAGAATCCATCTTTATCATCAATAATCTCAAACAATATATAATCAATATATGTGTGTATACGTATTCGTATACATCACCACGAACTGCGGGGGTGCTATACGCCATCCACCCCACTTCTCCCCGTAGATATAAATGTACTCACCTTGCTTCTTGTGTGCCGATACCGATATCGCCATCTTTATCTTCAACGCCTCGACGTCACGTAGGGTACCTACAAGTATATCACAAATGCTGAAGAACATGAAAATCACATCGGAAAACCAAAACGGCACATGCTACTCGCATAGGTAAAAACCTATAGTCTCGCATGCAAACACGATCAATAACCCTTTGCCGTTGACGTTCAAACGCCACCCGACAGAAATGAATCACCAAATACCAAAATCCATGCTAAAACAAGTCGTAAACCATGCGCCAACACAAGAAAACTACCCCAGATTCTACCCTAGATGGAATCAGTCAAAATTGTATATGCCAAGGGTCAAATTTACTGGAGATAAGACGCTGAAGCAAAAACGAAGGGGTTCCAACCTGCTCTAGCCGCAAATTGCGGCCAGAAGGAATTTATTAGAGGCCATGGGAAGGAGGTAGGGGCTAGGGTTTTGGGTGGTGGTTCCTAGGTGCTTGCACATCTTACTGTCAAACCAATTTTATTTTCAGGTGGCTCGGGTGATAGCAGATTTCAAAACACACTGACAGATTCACAGTTTTCCCCGATATCGTTTCCATAAATCCATATTCTGGGCTTTAATCTCAGGTTTGGTCCAATGTAACATCACTCCAGGGGTTGTAGTATTTAATTACACCTCAATTCATCTTTGATTTCAAATCAAACCCTAAACCCTAACTTGAAATTTCCAAAGTTCATCAAAACACACAATATCGACATAAAACAAGTATGGATGCATAAAGAATCGAAATACTACCCTAAGGGTGCAGAAATTACCTCCTTTGGCAACTCAAGAAAATTCTTGAGTTGCTCAAAGTCCTCAAAACCATCTCTTTCTAGGTTCAATGTGTAGCTAGTGAGCTTGGGAACATTTTTTGTGAAATGGGAATAGGGTTTTAGGGTTGGATCCATGGTATTTTGGGGGATTGAAGGTGGAGGACGGAGAGGGAGATCAAGGGCAGCAGCAGCTCAAGGAGAAGGGGAGAGCGGAATGGGTTGGAGAAATGATGCGGGGGGCATGGTTCAAAAGAGGGTTCACTCTCACTTTCTCTCTCATCATCATACCTTACCTTTTCTTTTCTTTTCCTTTATTCCATCTCACCCAAAGGTAACCCTAGGCAACCATACACCCACAACATGTAAGAAAATGTGACAAGTGTGGAAAAATGATATGTGCATGTTTTGCACCAAAAATGCTAAAAACCCAATTAGCGATTTTTAATCCCGATTAGCACTAAATTAGCATATAACTAACCATAAAAACTTAAAAATGGCATAATTCCATAAAATACCCTATTTTAGAATTTTCTATAATTTTTCCAAAATTTTCCCCATTTATCGGTATTTAATTATACCAAAATATTAAAATATTCATTAAAATAATATTAAATCATAAAAATTCAAAAAATAATATTTTATTTTTCTGAAATGTTACAGGAACATACACACTGTACGTCATTCCCCTTAAGTCACATACTCCATCAACCAAGGTCAACCTACGCGACGAAATTTCGGATCTAATACCCCCTCGACTAAGTCTAAGTTCCGTAAGGTCAGGCCTAGATTCCGTATATATACAAACGCCCTAGGCTCCGCATAGTCAAATATAGACTCAAACCAAGGTTAACCTAGCGCTCTGATACCAACTTTGTCACGACCCGAAATGGCACGTGACAGGCACTTGAATCATATGAAGTCTATAGGACCCCATCTAATTCAAGTAAGCCAAAAATCACAGAAATCTAAACCATTTTAAAGAAGAAGTGAAGAAAACTTATTTTAAGGCAAGTGGTTTTAATAATATAAGCCAAATTATGCATTTTTTAAAATCTCACGTCTTTTCTGAAAATTTCGGCAGAGTTTCTTTGTAAATACTGGCCCCAAAAGGGAACAATATGCATAATATGAATAAAGGCATCCCCAAGCGGGAGCTAGCTCTTCGTCAATTGACGGTCACAACCACGTAAGCAATATAATATACAAACCGAAGGGCGAGGATCTAAACCCAAAAGGAAACTCAAAATCATCAAGAAAACCATAATAATGCATCGCACGACTCTAAGGTCGAAAGAATATACACTGGTCTTCTAAGTCTAATGAATATACAAGTCTGGTTGATGGAGTTTACTATGGTACAACTGAATAAATAAAAATACAATGGTCGTCACGATACAAGTGAACCCACCTACCAAAGCAATCACCCGAAATGGAAGCAGTGTGCCAGCAAAGCCACAACGAACATGTACGGCAAAACCTGCAAGAAACTGTGGCGCAACGGGGGTGAGTTGCCAACACATGAGTAGAAAACATCACCGAGAAGAAATCGTATGTATGACTCAATCCTAGGTCAATACGATCATAATATATAACCTCAAAATGATAAAGTCTGAAGTATGATAAGGTGGCAAGGGTAAACATCTATACATAAGTAAATACCAAGTGCTCGTGTCAGTGCCTCAGGTAACAACATATCATAAAAATAATGTATGAGTGCAATATAATGAAAACAGAAAGCATCATGAATGTGAAACTGTTTTCTAAGTTTAGTGAAATTTCTGTATGTATAAAACGAGCTATCATCAATGAAATCAACAGGGAATCAGTGTCTAGCATCGACACAAAACATATATATATCCAAATCCCAATAAATCAATATCTCAGGCTCCGGCAATCCGGACTGGCCTGTATCCTCGAATCTCAATATCTAGGGCTCTGGCTATCCGGACTGGCCCATATCATCAAATCTCAAAACCTCAGGCTCCGGCTATCCGGACTGGCCTGTACTCCGATCGGTATCCTCCGGATATCCATCGAGTCACAATAAAATCACCGGTCAGTAGTGCTCCCCTGTCCAGGATCAACGCCATCATCTGCGACCTTCTCTCCTAGGAGTACCTCACCGGGTCGACCATGCACCCACAGACGGTTCATCTTCCTCCTCGAATCGGGTGTATGATATCTCTCAAGAGCCGAGAAAATTCCTGGTGGACATATCTCAAATCATATCATGAGAAAACCGCATTTTCTATCTTTTAAAAAGATGATAAGTTTATAAAATCTTTACGGTTTCTCTAAATCCAGAAATCTCATGGAAATATGAAATCATAAATCACGATGTAAATAGATAATGAATAAATAATGAATTCATAATATTAGGCTCCGACAATCCGGACTGGCCCATACTATCACATGGAAAATGAATATATGAATATACATGCATGAGATAACACAGTAAATAAATGCAATATCTAATCTAGCATCATAACAATATATCGAAACTATCAGCAACAATCGATATCAATGAATTAATATTCTCTAAAGTGTACGTGACATGGCAATTACCGATGATGTTGTGTGTGAGCCGGCAAGCAGGTGTATGTGTAGCATACGCATCATCGGCAATGGTGCGGGTGTCCTGACAGCATGGTTTATAATCACTAAGATACATATTAAATATGCAATGCGATGATAACAACATGGATAAACGGAGAATGAATAATAAACGCAGCAATACCGAATATATAGAATGAATAGTAAATGCACCAATAAGGAATCTACATTAATATATATGGGTCGTACAGTTTTGCCGTTTGAAATAACACGAATCGTGGTGTTTAAAAAATAGGGCTATGGTGTTTTTAAGAAAAAGGTATGTCTTTTGAAATATCCGTAGAGTCTCTTGGCCTGTCTTTAAAATACTCATGATTCGTTAGTTTTGAAATAGGTATGACCCGAGTCTAGTCTATCATCTACAAGTAAACTACTGGACTAAACTAACAGACTTATCGAAAGGGTAAGGAAAACCACCTAAGTCTGAGTCGATATATATACATATAATAGTCGGTGATCCCGCCTCAATAGTATCACATACGATACAATATATATAATATGACATCCTCGTGTCAAGAGTGCGGATCTATCATCAATATATATCTCGTACGATAAATCCATCGTACGACATCCCAAATCTGGGTATGGGTCAAATATCACATTTATCTCGATAATCATCCAGTATCCTTATCATCATATATCGTGAACTGGGGGTACTGATCTAAGTATAGAACAATACTGATCCCATCTACATATATATGTGCGTGTGTATGAAAACACATCACCTAAGGACCCGCTATAACAATCAGGTCGTATCTCATAATACGAACCATACAAATCACCGATCTCGTGGCACCATGCCCAATCTCATCGACTCAACTCCAAATACCACATACTATCCAAATCATCTATGTGTATATATATATATATATACATACATAGTCCCATACCTATGTGTGTGTGTGTGTGTATACATATCCCCATATACGCACAAGTAATAAAATGTATGCAAGTGTGTGTGTGCGCGCGGTGTAATCTTATTCTAGAGTTCGCAACTAAGAAACTAACTACGACACTATCATCCAAATACTAAAATTAAACTTATGATCTTCTAAGATCAATCTCGATAATCATTTAGTCTCATATAACACAAATTTATATATAATATATATATAGTATACTACACTACGAACTGTGGGGGTGCTATACGCCATCCACCCGACTTCCCCTGTAGATATATATCTACTCACCTTGATCCTCTCTTGCTGGAGTCTATGACGCTACGCTCTCCTCGTCATCTCGAAATCCACTTGGGGGTACCTACATATCACACATAGTATCGTAAACTAAAATTGCGAACGAAAACCAAAACGATACACGAAACATTCATAGGTTAAAACCTATGGTCTAAGCATGCACGAATAACCAACAACTCTCGACGATTGGCGTATAAACGTGAATCAACCGAGATAAAACACAAATACCAAATTCCAATTCATTAAAAGCCGCAAAACGAAATCAGAAACTTGAAAACTTGCACCAGATTTTACCCTTGGTGAAATTAGCTAATTTTGCATATAGGAAATGTCTAGTTTACTGAAATAAAAGCCCTGGACCAAACACGGAGGCATTCTTCCCTAACCTGGCCGCAATTTGCAGCCAGGAAGAATAAAATTATGGCCTGGGTTGGGTGTTTGGGGCTCCGGTCTCTGTGGTGGCTTCCTAGGTTCCTGCATGTATCTCTGTTTTTGCTAAATAATTTTTCAGGTCTCCTAGTCATAGCAGATTTCCAATAACACCTAAAATTTCCATAATTTCCCGATATCGCGGATTCTAAGTTTAGGGTTTAGGGTTCTAGTTTCAGTTTTTGGTCCAATATACAATCATTACAGGGGTTTAAGGTCACTATGAAGCCTCAATTTCACCTTTGGATTCAAATCAAACCCTAATCCTTAACTTGGAATTTTCAAAGTTCACATATTCACACTAAATCGGTTCTAAACATGCATGGATACAAAAGTGAATGAAATTCTACACTAATGGTAAAGAGATCACCTCATTTGGCAACTCAAGAAATTTCTTGAGTTGCCCCAAGTGTCCAAACTCCTTGCTTTCTTAGTCCAAAATGTTTGTAGCGAGCTTATGCACAATTTTAATGAAATGGAGATGAATTTTTGATGAGTTTTTGATGATGTTGTGAGGTGTTTGAGGAGGGAGGAGGCAGCCATGGTTGAGGGAGGAGAGGGAAAAATGATGGAAATAATGAAGGAGAGAATAACCAAGACCAAGGTTTGACCCCTCACCCCCCTCTCTCTCTTGTCCATATCTCTTTCTTTAACATTTTCTTTTTCTTTTCTTTTCTTTTCTTTTGTTTTCTTTTCCTTTCTTTTTAAAACCCAAACCAAGCATGAAGAAATAAGAAAAGCCATGGTAGAAAATGTAGAAATTTTAGCAAAAGACATGCTGCATGTCATGTGCACAAATCCGGCTTAAAGCACGATTAGCGATATTTAATCGTGATTAGCATTAAAATAGTGTATAATTAATTGTAAAAATCTATAATTTGCCTAAATCACATAAAACACCCTCCTTTCAGAAATTCTTATAATTTTCCAAATTTTCCCCAATTTATCGGTATTTAATTATACTGCCATATTAAAATATTCATAATATTTATTATTTAATTATAAAAATTCCCAAAAATAATATTTTATTTTTCTGAAATGTACAGTCTTCCCCCTTAAAGAAATTCGGTCCCCGGATTTATATTTAAACTCCTTAACTACTAAAACATTTCAGTAAAAAGATCAAGTCGTCGGGGCTACGAAATCATAAATACATAAAATACATCGTAGCGCAATGCATGCGCATGAAAAACGAGTCTATAAACCAGAATCAAAACTCCGTCAAGCATCCCGCAATCATCGGAGTTATGGTGAAGTCACCAAATGTAAAAAAATCTAATACGAAACCCACATGATATACATCAAACTATACATGTAAACATCATCAAAACATCTAAAAGAAATACATGCCAAACCTTTTCAAGTCACTGTGCGATGCGCGTATCACGGCACAGTGGCGGACGTCTATTGTAAGAAAATAACTGTTTGTATATATATCCTTTGTTTAACATACACGTCCCGCCATTTTGAAAATAATTTAGAAGGGTTTCCTTATAAAATGTTTCGTGTCATCATAGACACGTAGGTAAATACTGAGACTATAGCTCTTTCTTTGGAAATCTCTTCGATAACAACCAATGCATGCAAAAATATGTTCAGGTACTGTCCTCGGACTAGTATTGCTCAGCTACTATACCAAATGGAAAATATCATAAAAACATACTGCTCAAAATCAATCCCAAAAATGTATATAAGGGTGCCACGTGCGTCTGGTGTGCACGGAAATCGAAATCAATAAATACGCCATATATGTGCACAGAAACAAAATCTAAGTACAACGAGTGTGCACGAAACACCTGTCAAAGGCAACGGGTGTGCCTGACAGCAATATCAGGTGCATCTGATATCCATGAAGAATCTCGATTTAGTGCATCTGGCGTGCACCAAAATCGCATCAAGCGTCCAAATATGCGCAAGAATCCAAGTCAACTGTACAAAGTGCATGGAAACAAATATCGAGTATCACAATCAAAATCGACGGTATGCAACACATCTCAATCCAAATCCAAATCAAGTATACCGTGGTATATAATCTCACAACCATATGCATCAGTGTGCACAGATCGAATCAAAATAATAAAGTGCACGAAAACTATGCCGAAAGCATAAGTCAAATCACATGCATACCGTAGGCATGAAATCAAAATCAATATCTCGAATGATATCAAATCGAAGTCAAGTGCAACTGTGGTGCACAAATCTCAATCATGCAAATAAATCGCCCAAAATACCGAAATCAAAGATGGCGGAATTAGTCCCGCTCTGGCACATCCTCTAAAGATCTCTGGCCAACTGTCATGGTCACTCATAACATGTCTCATCGACGATGCCGAACTCTGGCCTACTGGACGTGCGTAATATTATTGCAGAAAGGTTCTGTCGAAGTCCCCCAAATCTCGTTTCTGCCGAACTTCCTGAAAGTTATCATCTTTTAATAATCTATTTCTTGTTCCGGAATGGCTGCATACTCATCGCGACTCCTTCTGGAAGATATATCCATATACAACGTCTCTGCATCCGTATCACATCTCTGATGTCGGCGGAGTGGAACGTCATCTCATCAAAATCTCGTACGAACCTCTTACTCCACTTTTCTCTAATGTCGAATGATTCGGACTCGTCACTTCATGGCTGCATGGACTGCGCTCCAACGGCTATACTCGTGTCTGGAGTCTCCCAAGAAATGTATCCCATCACATGATATCCGAATGACGTTGAACCTTTCGATCGATTCGTCAAGTTCCATAATCCCCCAAAAGCTCAACATCATGAGTACTGTTTAATAGTATTGCAGTACATGCTACAGTACCTATGGACCAGTCGTAGAAGGGAAAACCCAAACCTCATCAATGGTACCGCTGAACTGCTGCAAACCCTAAGGTTTCAAAGTGTTCTCATGGTCATTATATCGAGTTAGGGTTTCATTCTTTTAGAGGGTCCACGGAATTACTTGCATGTTTCTCCGAATACCTTAAACTTGGAAAAATTGATTTTTTGTTAGTGTATATGCCCTAGAGGCCATTACTGTATCATACTAGTTTGTATATTACTTAATGGAAGCTTGGGATATTCACAGTTGTATAGACAATCTTGCTCAAAATGGTAGTATGTTACTTGGTTTGTTTCTACTTTAATGTGTGCATGTGTTTCTTTTAGCATATCGCTTATACACATTAGTGGAGCCCTTAGGATCTTTGCTTGATTACCAGCGTTGTGATGGCAATCATACTAGTGGGGGCTGAGTAATCTATGAGAACATCCTTATACAGGTCCCTAGTCGTAGAATTATCGAGACGGGGCATCGATACTCCGGAGTAGACTAGCGTATGCGCTTCTCATCCCAGCAGGGGAGATGGTCTGTCCCACAGCCATTAGTACGTCGTACTTGAGATAGTATGCGGGTGCTTGTTAGGTTACGAGTACACCGGACAGGACTCGCTGGGAACTGTTGGTTGGTATTATGCCTATCGTCGGTTATTAGTTCCCAGGTGACATAAGTACAGCTTAGTCCGTTGACTTGACACTGTCACTTCGCCTCGAGTGTGTTCCCACTGTTCTTTGATTATCACCCTACCACGGCTCAAAGGAGTCGTGCAAACAGGTAGTAGTTGGGTGCAGTCCCGAAGCACTTGGAGGCAGTGACGGTTAGACATGATTCGTCTCTCCCGGTATTGGGGGTTGATATCGCACTGTGTCTAGGAGAGCCATTACACAAAGTCCCTGGCCAGGGCAAGCGAGATATACTGGTAGCGTTTCCAGTGTTATCTCTGGGTGTTCTGGGCTACACTCCTACATGACTTGTACCGCTATTAGGGGACTGACGTTTACCGCCCCCTAGGCCCGCCATGCAATACTCTCAGACGAACAGACCGGACTGTACGGAGATTGTCACATTCAGGCTCAGTAGGAGTTCGGATGGGTTCACCTCATCAGTCTTCTTATCGGCATCTACCAGGGGACCGTTTCGTACAGCTAGTACCGCTTACAGCCTGTGGTTAAACCCACTGCCAGCGTAGTGTCGAGTCTTTAGAGTCCCACACAGAGGGCTATTTGCCTTTAGGCAAAACAGAGTAGAAGTCGCATGGTTTTGCGACGGGGTTCGTTCACATCCGCGCACTTGTGCACGTTTGGTGTCCGGGCAGTTACTACTAGCGGGCTTTGGTTTAAACCAAATCCTAGTATTTGTTTTGGGATTGTTTTTGTCTCATTGTATTCGTGTTCCTCGGAACACGAATGCGGGTGTGTATGCACAGTAGACAGAGGCAGAGGAACCTCATTAGGGTTATTGACCATTGACTTTTTCTTAACCCTAATGAGAATGAGAAATATGATTAATGATATTAATTAAGGATAGTTGTGCCATGGTTAGGTTGACCATTTGACTTTTGTTGACCTTTTGACTTTGGTTGACCGGTTGACTTTTGTTGACCTTTTGACCATCATCATTTCACTTGCAAGATGCTTCTTGTTTCTTGCAAAATGCATTTAATGTTGAAATGATAATGGTCATTCAAAACTAACCATCACATTTTCCTTAGTTGTTGTTATTATTATTATTATTATTATTATTATTATTATTATTATTCTCATTTGAGAGCATGGCTGTATTTTTTTCTAGTTCATTCTCTCTTGCTCTTTCTCTCTCATGTTTTAGCTCTTCCTCTTCCTCTTCCTCTCTCAAAGCTCTCATCTCTCATTTGTTGAGAACCATGAGCTTGTGAGATAAAACCATCAAGAATTATCTCTACTCATTCTAGGGTTCTAGGTTTAGCAAGCCAAGCACTCTAGTTACCTCTTGGTTGAGGTAGGAGCTCAAGGTAGTGGCCTTCGGGTGGATCTTTCTTCGGCAAAGAGAAGACGACGAGGAGGAGCCGTCTACACCACTCCAAGGAGCAAGCAAGAAGGAGGACCATAACAAGAAGAGAAGGAGTTCAAGACCTAGTTATAACCTTCTAACCGAGTAGCTAAAACTTGTAGTTAGTTTGTTAGTTTTTGTTTAGCAAAGATCCTCTAGTTCTAGTCCATGTTACCTTGTGTTAAAAAGCATTTTTTACCTATTCTGCCTCCTCGTAAGCACCGGTGTGGGTAACGTGGACTTACAGTGGTATCAGAGCCTAGCTAAACAACAACTAGAGCCTAGCTAAACAACAACTACCATGTTAGCAAAGTGTTTAGAACTTCGATGCGGAAAAAAATCGCAAAATACGTCAAAATCTCATACTTTCTGCCGATTTTTAAAACAGCCCTAAAAATATTTCAACACACCTTAAAAATCCGTGCAGGGTATTTTAGGAACAACCAAGAAAAAAGAGCCCCTGAGTCGATCAAGCCGCCGCGAAACCAAGCGTTTCGCCGCGGATCCGCGGCCAAGTTGACTCAGTCGCGACTCGTTTTTCCTGCAGTGTGTTCAGCATGATGTTTTGTGATTTTTAAGATATTTTGTTTCTGCCCAGATTCTCCAGAGAACAATGTTGTGTTTGGGGTAGTTACAAATTGGTATTTTGATCGAAGCTCTATAAAATTTAGCTATTTGGTTATATCTGTAATGTGATATATGTACTGAACGTCGACTAATCGCTATACGTCGATTAGTGGGGGTTATGCATATCTGTGATCTATAATGTTGGATTGTGTATATGAACTTGTTGGATTGTCGCGGATGAATAGCTGGGGGTTGTGAGATGAGAGTTTTCTTTATCTTTCATTTGATGTAAATTGTAAATTGATGTAATATTATTTTTATGGCCGCACATCCGGGATGAGGTTGTAGCCGCCATTGTATATTATTTCTTTTACTGTTTTTGCTCCTAGGATAGACCCAAGGTGGGGTGCACAAACTATCGGGTACTTTGAAGTGCCGAGTGGCCTACTCACGTTGTTGAGGGAGGTTGCTTCACTTCGGGTACTTGGAGAGTAGTTTGCCGCACCCGTAAGGGTCTAGGGTGGGGTTTTGGCTATTCATCGCGACCGTGTAATCCGTCTTTCGTTGCAGGATCGAACGAAACGCGGATTCCTAGCATATCCAATGTGTTCATCTATGATCTGGAATTTCTATCATTGCATCTGACGAATGTATATATCTATATATGATATCTAGTAGGCATTGCTTATGTTTTGCATCCGCGCTAGTCCAGCCCCCGCTCTGTCGTTAGTTAAGTAACCTAACGGGTGATAACGGGGCCCCGTGGCGAATGCGGATGGCATAAGCGTATGCCATATTTTCGTTGTTTTCTGCAATGGTAGGATTAATTGATGGGACACATTAAATTAATGCAAAGAAAACAAACCAAAGCTGAATCGTTGGAACAATTTCAAAACCACTCGGTTTCTTTTCAAAACAGAAAACTTTTAAAAATGGGGAGCTTAAACCACTCTTTTTAAAAGCTATCAGGTTCCTTCGATTATATCAAGTTCACTACATTCACGGTTTCGCCAAAACCATTCGTAGCCCTCCATCATTTCATATGAATATTCAATAGTATTCAAGCTATGTTTGTTGACCTTCGTCAAGGCATAGTGATTGGTAGCTGTTGGGTGTTCATATGTAGCATAGATAGATGCGTTGATTTGGGACAGTCGTATTACCTTGTTGACCTTCGTCAAGGGTATATACGGGTGGGTTCAAATTAACCTGGAAAATAATGGGTAGAACTTGACATGTGACTTATGATTTGTTGACCTTCATCAAAGTCATAAGAGCATGGGGCAAAAATCAATATCGGGAGTTTCTAAAGAAACTGAAACTTGCTAGTGTTGCATACCATTTGGAGTTTGATAATGTTGGTAGGACTCCTTCAGCATTATCTCACAATGATAATTGGGTCCCGATCCTACTGTGAATATCCGCTACTCCTCAGGAGACTTTTCACTTAACGATCAATGCTATAAACCAAGTAGGTGTCTAGAAAGGTGTTAGCGGGGTTACGCCCACAGGAAAAAGAGGTTATTTAATTAAGGAACTTCGCGAAAGCGTCGTAAAACCTCCCTCGAAGTACCGACACCAGCCTGGCTGAAAGGTTAAGCAAGTATTGTACGGTGAGATTAATCCCGACTAATTCTTCTTTTATGGTTTGAGGAAGGATTCGAGAAACAGTGGGAGACATCCTGTTTAGATAAACTAAAAACCAATCTAAACTTGCAAGAGTATCATGCTAAGTGTTTTCTTCTCTCTCTCTTAATTGCAGCGACCCAGTGACCAGACATAGGTTACATCTAGATAATAAAATGACTGAATCTGACTGTTATGACTGGAAAAGGTCTGTCCAGATGTCCATTACCCATGACAAGCTGGGACACCTCCTAACTAATCAAACCCCTGCCGTCTCAGGACCAGTTTCCCCTATCACGGATATTGATATCCGGAAGACACCGGAAAAAGACTGTGCGAATGCCAAGTGCCTCGTGTTGGCCTTAGTTGATGGTGCATACCCGAGGCAGCACGAGAAGATGGACTTAGCTTCTATCTTCCTTCATAACAAAGATTTATATGGAGAGCAATCTCGTATCGCAAGATATGAGACCTCGAACGAATTGCTTCAAGCGAGGTTGGCTTTCGGGTCATCTGTAGGGGACAACGTCCTTAGAGACTAGCTATTTTGATGAGCTCACGGACCTAAAGACCACGTTGAAGAACGGGTCAAGTACTGACCTGATTCCACAGTCTCTGCCCTCTACTTATACCCTGAAGGAAACCAGGAAAGAAGAATGAAAGGGAAGGGCAAAAGTTTCGGGACTAGATGTAGTGAAGGAGGGGCGTTCCTATTGTTACGGGAAAGGACATTGGCAGAAGGATTGCAGGGCTTTGAAAGCCAGTAGCTAGGATTTGAAGCATGTTGTGGCTTCGGCTTCGGGTGTGTTTGTAATAGAAAAATGTATGTCAATTAACCCTACATCCTGGGTATTGGATACCGGATCAGGATCTCACATCTGTAATTCATTACAGGCTCTGAGAAATAGTAGAGTTATCAGGATCGGTGATATGACTCTCAGGATTGCCAACGGAATGAGCATGGACGCTGAATCCGTAGGGGAATATCACCTTGGATTGATAAGTGGGCAGATATTGATTCTGCGTAACTGTTTGTATGTACCTAGTATGGCTTGTAATATCATATCTGTATCCATACTTTCTAAGGAAGGATATGATTTTACTTTTGTAAGCGATGTGGTCCATATCCACCTAAATCAAGTTCTGATTGGGTCAGGTACATTAGAAAACGGAATATACGTATTGAATCAAGCTCAGGTTTTCAGTATCCAGAACACACTTAAAAGAAAGTCTCCGGAAACAAATCAGGCTTTCTTATGGCATTGTAGACTGGGTCACATCAATGAGACACGGTTAACAAAGTTACATAAAGAGGGATACTTGAATCCGTTCGAGTATCAGTCTTATGCCACTTGTGAATCTTGTCTCATGGGAAAAATGACAAAAAACTCCGTTCGCTAGACACGGAGTAAGAGCGAGCGAGCTCTTAGGACTCATACACAGTAACGTGTGTGGTCTAATGTCTACACATGCGCGAAGTGGTTATTCATACTTCATTACTTTTACGGATGATTTCTCTAGGTATGGACATGTCTTCCTAATGAAGCATAAATCCGAGGCCTTTGAGAAATTTCGGGAATACAAAAATGAAGTTGAAAAAAAAACAGGCAAAAGTATCAAGACACTGAGATCTGATCGAGGTGGTGAATACTTAAGTACCGAGTTTCTGGGCTACTTAAAAGAGAATGGAATTCTCTCTCAGCTTACTCCTCCATACACACCACAACACAGTGTATCGGAAAGGCGGAATCGAACTCTATTGGATATGGTTCGTTCTATGATGAGTAAGGCTGAGTTACCGCGATCTTTCTGGGGTTATGCACTAAAAACAACTGCATATCTTTTGAACAAGGTTCCCACCAAGACTGAGCCTACCACTCCATATCAGATGTGGAGTGGGAAGAAACCCTGTCTTAAGTATCTTAAGACATGGGGATATCCAGCTTTTGTAAAGAAGCAGCATGCAGACAAGATCGAGGCACGCTCAGTACTGTGTAAGTTTGTGGGATACCCCAAGAACTCCAGGGGGTATCTTTTCTATTCCGCATAGGAACAAAAGGTTTTTGTTTCTCAGCATGCCCACTTCTTGGAAACTGAATTTTTAGAAAATCAGATAGGTGGGAGCACAATAGAACTGGAAAAAATTCCAAAACCAAAAGCTATTATTGAAAGCTTGGTAGAACCAGAAGTTTCAGGAGAACCGGACATCCCAGCGCCACTCCGCAGGAGTAGTAGGCAATCTTGTCCGCCCGAGAGATACTACGGTTTTCTCATAGACGGGGATCAAGAGGATTGCGTCATTGAAAATGATGAGCCTACTAGCTTCCAGCAAGCCATTCAGAGCGGTGTTTCAGTAAAATGGCTGGATGCAATGCGGACCGAGATGGAGTCCATGTACACCAACAAAGTTTGGACTTTGGACGTTGCTCCAGAAGGGGTAAAACCCGTAGGCTGCAAATGGATCTTCAGAAAGAAGATTGGTGTAGATGGGCAGGTTGAAACCTATAAATAGACTTGTTGCAAAGGATTTTCGTCAAAGACCTGGTTTGGACTATGACGAAACCTTTTCTCCAGTGGCTATGCTCAAATCCATTCGGATCCTTCTTACCATTGCTGCCTTCCACGATTATGAGATCTGGCAGATGGACGTAAATACGACCTTTCTAAATGGAAATTTGGAAGAGTACGTCTATATGGATCAGCCGGAGGGTTTCATTCAGAGTGGGAGCAGCGGTAAAGTGTGCAAGTTGCTTAAGTCCATTTATAGACTGAAGCAGGCATCGCGGAGCTGGAACATCTGCTTTGATGATACTGTCAAAGAATTTGACTTTATCAAAAATCCGGATGAATCATGCATTTACAGTAAGATTGTAGGGAGAACTGTGGTATTCCTCGTCTTGTACATGGATGACATTCTCCTAATAGGAAATGACATTCCTATGCTACAGTCAGTCAAAGGATTCTTGTCACAGAGGTTCTCCATGAAGGACCTGGGCAATGCCAACTACATTCTGGGGATCCAGATCTATCATGATAGATCTAAGAGGATGTTGGGACTTTCGCAGTCCAGGTACATCAACACCGTACTGAAACGATTCAGTATAGAAGATTCAAAGCGCGGAAATCTACCGGCTTGTCACGGAATCACCCTCTCCAAAGAGATGTCTCCCAAGACTGATTCGGAAAGGGATCACATGTCATCTATACCCTACGCATCTGCGGTAGGCTCTATAATGTATGCGATGTTGTGTACCAGACCAGATGTAGCATACGCATTGAGCGTTGTAAGCCGGTATCAGTCAGACCCAGGAAAGAAACACTGGATAGAAGTAAAGAACATTCTCAAGTACCAGAGAAGGACTAAGTGTAAGTCCACATTACCTCTCCCGGTACTTACGGGCTTGCGGAAATGATGAAAAACGATTTTTCAAGAGGTGGTAACATGGACTCAAAATACGGATCTTTGTTAAACAACTAACTAACAAACCTAACAAGAGTTTTACCTACTCGGTTAGGGGGTTATACCTTTCTTGAACTCCTTCGTCTTCAACTCTTTCCGATGTACGGATCGGCCTCACCTTGTCGTCTCCTTGCGCCGAAGATGGATCCACCTGAAAGCTTCTACCTTTGGCTTCTTCTTCGAACTTGAAGAAACTAGAACACCTGGTTTGCTAAACCTTGTGAATTAGGACGAGTAGAGAAGTGATATGGGTTTTCTTTTATCTCTAAGGCAATGTTTCTCAACTCATGAGAGGGTGTTGCCTTGAGCTAGAGAGAGAGAGAGCAAGAGGGAGAGCTCAAGCAAGAGAGAGAAAGCAAATGAGAGAATGAGTAATTCTTTTGCCATCCAAGCTCTCATAATCCAAAACCATGATTACTCATAATAGTAATTGAGTATTATGTGATGGTTCAAGTCAAAATGGACATATCATTTCATACACTCATTTTGCAAAAACAAACAAGCAAGCAAAAGTCTTTGCCATGAAATGATAGCCATTGTAATGATGATGGTCAACTAGTCCAACCTAGTCAACCGGTCCACAAAGTCAACAAGTCAACAAAGTCAACCCCTCATCTCAACCATGACACAATAATACTTAATTAATATTATGATTAATCATATTTCTTATTCTCATTAGGGTTTAGCAAAAGTCAATGGTCAATAGTGAACAGTCAACAGTCAACAACCCCAATGAGAATCTTCTGCCTCTGTCTCTCTGTCAACTGTGCATACACACCCGCATCCGCATTCCGAGGAACACGAATACAAACGAGATAAAACCAATCCCAAAATGTACACTAGGATCTGGCTTAAACCAAAGCACGCTAGTGTTAACTGTCCGGACACCAAAACGTGCACAAGTGCACGGATGTGACCGAACCCTGTCACAAAACCATGCGACCTGTCGCAAAACCATGCGACCTCTACTCTTTTGCCTAAAGGCGAATAGCTTTCTGTGTGGGACTCTAAAGACTCGACACTACGCTGGCAGTGGGTTTAACCACAGACTGCAAACGGCACTAGCTGTGCGTAACGGTCCACAGGTAGATGTCGACAAGAAGACTGACGAGGTGAAACCCATCTGAACTCCTACTGAGTCTGAATGTGACAATCCCTATACAGTCTGGTCTGTTCGTCTGATACATTGCATGGCGGGCCTAGGGGGCGGTAAACGTCAGTCCCCTAATAGCGGTACAAGTCATGTCGGAGTGTAGCCCAAAACACCCTGAGATAGCACTGGAAACCTACCAGTATATCTCGCTTGCCCTGGCCAGGGACTACTCGTGTAATGGCTCTCCTAGACACAGCGCGATGTCAACCCCCAATACCGGGAGAGACGAATCCTGTCTAACCGTCACTGCCTCCAAGTTCTTCGGGACTGCACCCAACTACTACCTGTTTGCACGACTCCTTTGAGCCGTGGTGGGGTAGTAATCTAAGTACAGTGGGAACACACTCGAGGAGAAGTGACAGTGTCAAGTCAGCGGACTAAGCTGTACTCATGTCACCTGGGAACTGATAACTGACGATAGGTATAGTACCAATCAACAGTTCCCGACGAGTCCTGTCCAGTGTACTCCTAACCTAACGAGCACCCGCATACTATCTCAAGTACGACGTACTGACGGCTGTGGGACAGACCGTCTCCCGCACTGGGATGAGAAGCGCAAACGCTAGTCTACTCCGGAGTATCGATAGTCCTACGACTAGGGACCTGCATAAGGATGTGCTTGTAGATTACCCAGCCCCCACTAGTGTGACTGCCATCACAACGCTGGTAATCAAGCAAAGATCCTAAGGGCTCCACTAATGTGTATAGGCGATATACTAAAATAAACACATGTACACATTAAAGTAGAAACAAACCAAGTAGCATACTACTATATTGAGCAAGATTGTCTATAAAAGGTGAATATCCCAAGCTTCCATTAAGTAATATACAAACTAGTATGATACAGTAATGGCCTCTAGGGCATATACACTAACAATCTCCCACTTGCACTAAGGCCATGTACTGGCATATCGAAGACCTATCATCTCGATCAGCCGCTCAAACTGAGTCTGGGGTAAGGCCTTTGTGAGTGGATCAGCAGTGTTATCTTCCGTAGAAACTCTCCGAACCTCGATCTCCTGGCGACCCACGATCTCCCTGATCAGGTGATACCGCCTCAAGATGTCTGGACTTCTGATGGGACCTGGGTTCCTTCGCTAAAGCTATAGCCCCATTGTTGTCGCAATACAGAGGTATTGGATCAACAATGGAAGGAACCACCAGAAGTTCAGTTAAGAACTTCCTTATCCAGACGGCTTCTTTTGCGGCATCTGCAGCAGCGATATATTCTGCTTCCATCGTCGAGTCAGCAACGGTTTCCTGTTTGGAACTCTTCCAACACACCGCTCCTCCATTGAGGGTAAAGACATAACCCGACATGGACTTGGAATCATCCTTGTCATTCTGGAAGCTGGAGTCAGCAAAGGCCTCGATCTGGAGGTCTTTTCCGCCATACACCAAGAACATCTCCTTAGTCCTTCTCAGGTACTTGAGAATGTTCTTTACTGCTATCCAGTGTTTCTCCCCAGGGTTTGACTGATACCGGCTTACCACACTCAGTGCACAAGCTACATCTGGTCTGGTACACAACATCGCATACATTACAGAGCCTACCGCAGAAGCGTAGGGTATAATAGACATGCGATCCCTTTCCAAATCAGTCTTAGGAGACATCTCTTTGGAAAGGGTGATCTCATGATAAGCCGGTAGATTACCGCGCTTGGAATCTTCCATACTGAATCTTTTCAGTATGGTGTCGATGTATCTGGACTGTGGGAGTCCCAGTATCCTCTTGGATCTGTCACGATATATCCGGATCCCCAGAATGTATGAGGAATCACCCAGGTCTTTCATGGAGAACCTGTGTGACAAGAACCCTTTGACAGATTGTAGCATAGGAATGTCATTTCCTATTAAGAGAATGTCATCCATGTACAAAACAAGGAATACTACAGTTCTCGCTACAAATCTACTATAGATGCATGGTTCATCTGGATTTTTGATAAAGCCAAATTCTTTGACCGTCTCATCAAAACAGATGTTCCAACTCCGCGATGCCTGCTTTAGTCCGTAGATGGACTTAAGCAACTTGCACACCTTTCCGCTGCTCCCACTCTGAATGAAACCCTCTGGCTGGTCCATATAAACACACTCCTCTAAATTTCCATTTAGAAAAGCGGTCTTTACGTCCATCTGCCAAATCTCATAATCGTGGAAGGCAGCAATGGCAAGAAGGATCCGAATGGATTTCAGCATAGCTACTGGAGAAAAGGTCTCGTCATAGTCCAAACCAGGTCTTTGACGAAAACCCTTTGCAACCAGTCTAGCTTTATAGGTCTTAACCTGTCCATCTACACCAATCTTCCTTTTGAAGATCCACCTGCATCCTACGGGTTTTACCCCATCTGGAGCAACGTCCAACGTCCATACTTTGTTGGTGTACATGGACTCCATTTCGGTCCGCATTGCATCCATCCATTTTACTGAGTCAACGCTCTGAATGGCCTGCTGGAAGCTAGTTGGCTCATCATAATCAATGATGCAATCTTCTCTATCCCCGTCTATGAGAAAACCGTAGTATCTCTCGGGCGGATGAGACTGCCTACTACTTCTGCGGAGCGGCGTGGGAATGTCATGTTCTTTTGAACCCTGTGGTTCTACTAAGCTTTCAGTAATAGCTCGTGGTTCTGGAATTTCATCCAGTTCTATTGCGCTCCCACTTATCTGATTCTCCAAAAACTGAGTTTCCATGAAGTGGGCATGCCGAAAAACAAAAACCTTTTGTTCATCTTCGCAATAGAAGAAATATCCCTTGGAGTTCTTTGGATATCCCACAAACTTGCACTGTACTGAGCGTGCCTCGAGCTTGTCCGCATGCTGCTTTTTGAAAAAAGCTGGACATCCCCATGTCTTAATGTGATTAAGATAGGGTCTCTTCCCACACCACATCTGATATGGTGTAGTAGGCACAGTCTTAGTTGGAACTCGGTTCAAAAGGTATGCAGCTGATTCTAGTGCATATCCCCAGAATGATCGCGGTAACTCAGCGTTACTCATCATGGACCGTACCATATCCAATAGGGTTCGGTTCCGTCTCTCCGATAAACCATTATGTTGCGGAGTGTATGGAGGAGTAAGCTGAGAGAGAATTCCATTCTCTTTTAAGTAATCCAGGAACTCGGCACTCAAGTATTCACCACCTCGATCCGATCTCAGTGTCTTGATAATTTTGCCGGTTTGTTTTTCTACTTCATTCTTATATTCTTGGAATTTTCCAAAGGCTTCGGATTTATGTTTCATTAAGAAGACATAACCGTACCTTGAAAAGTCATCCGTAAAAGTAATGAAGTAAGAATAACCGCTTCGCGCATGTGTAGACATTGGACCACACACATCGCTGTGTACGAGTCCCAAGAGCTCGCTCGCTCTTACTCCGTGTCCAGTGAACGGAGTCTTTGTCATCTTTCCTTTGAGACAGGATTGACAAGTGGCATACGATTGATATTCGAACGGATCCAAATATCCTTCTGTATGTAACTTCGTCAACCTTCTCTCATTGATGTGACCCAGTCTACAATGCCATAAGAAAGCCTGGTTTGTTTCCGGAGACTTTCTTTTGTGTGTATTCTGGACATTGAAAATATGTGGTTGGTTAGTACGTATATACCATTGCTTAATGTACCTGACCCAATCAAAACTTGATTAAGGTGAATGTTTACAACATTACTTACAAATGCAAATTCATAACCTTCTTTAGATAATAAAGATACAGAAATGATAATACAAGTTACATTGGGTACAAAAAAGCAATTACGTAAAACCAAAACATGTCTATCTGACATTCCCAGGTGATAGTCCTCCACGGCCTTAGCATCCATGCTAGCTCCGTTTGCAACTTTGAGGGTCATGTCACCTGCCTTGAAAAACCTACGGTTTCTCAACGCCTGCAAAGAATTACAGATATGAGATCCTGATCCGGTATCCAATACCCAGGAAGTAGAGTTTATTGATAGACAGTTTTCAATAACATACACACCTGAAGCTGAAGCCGCAACTTGCTTCAGATCCTGTGTTCTGGCTTTCCAAGCCCTGCAATCTTTCTTCCAGTGTCCACTCTTATGACAGTAAAAGCACTCTTCCTTTCCTATAAGCTTCCCCGCTATCTTTGTTGCTTTTGCCTTTCCCTTCGTATCCACTTTACTAACACCGCCCCTTGGTTTGGCGGGGGCTTTCTTCTTCTTTCCCTTGGCTTTCGTCTTGGACCTAGAAAATGAAGATCCTCCTACAAACAAAGTGGATGTTTCCCTACCTTTCTGTAGGGTGCCCTCTGTACTCCTCAGCATGTTGAGGAGCTCTAAAAGTTCAACTTCCTTTTCTTGCAAGTTGAAATTCAGGATGAACTAGGCGTAAGTGGAAGGAAGGGACTGAAGAATCAAATCCGTATAGAGCTCATTCTCCAACGTTGTCCTAAGGTCCGCGAGCTCCTCTATGAAGCCAATCATCTTAAACACGTGTTCCACTACCGATGATCCGACGGCCAATTTTGCCGAAACAACTTCTTCGACACTTCGTATCTGGCGATACGAGATTGCTCTCCATACAGCTCTTTTGTATGGAGAAATATGGATTCGAGGTCCATATTCTCGTGCCTCCTCTGATGTTCATTGTCCATAGAGGTAAGCACGAGGCACTTGGCTTTCGCGCAATCGATTTCCCAAGTCTTATGGATTTCCCTATCCACGACGCTGGTTTTGGGACCTGGGACAGGGGGAGCTTTGGTAGTAAGGAGATACCCCAACTTGTCATAAGTGATTGCCATTTTGACATTCCCGAGCCAATCTTTGTAGTTTGGCCCTGTCAGTATGTTTTTATCTAGTAGTAACTTAAGTCCGGTCATGATATTTGGTCGCTCCAATAAGGAGAGAGAGAAGAAACACTTTAGAATGATGCTCTTGCAAGTTTAGAGTGGTTTTTAATTTGTCTAAACAGGATGGCTCCCACTGTCTCTCGAATCCCTCCTCAAACCAAAAAGGAAGAATTAGTCAAGATCAATCTCACCGTACAATACTTGCTTAACCGTTCGGCCAGGCTGGTGTCGGTACTTCGAGGGAGGTTTTCCAACGCTTTCGCGAAGTTCCTTAATTAAATAACCTCTTTTCCCTGGGGGCATAGCCCCGCTAACACCTTTCTAGACACCTACTTGGTTTATAGCATTGATCGTTAAGTGAGAAATTTCCCGAGGAGTAGCATATACTCACAGTAGGATCGGGATCCAAATATCATCGCGTGACAAAACTAAAGGAATCCTACCAGAATCATCACACTCCAAATGGTATGCAGTGCTAGCAAGTTTCAGTTCTTTTGAAACACCCGATGTGGATTTTTGCCCCATGCTCCTATGACCTTAACTTTGGCCAAAATATCATAAGTCACATGTCAAGTTCTACCCGTCATTCTCCAGGTTAATTTGAGCCCACCAGCACATACCCTTGACTTTGGCCAAAATGGTAGAACGACTGCACCAAACCAACACATCTATCTATGCTGCACATGAATACCCAATAGCTACCAATCACTATGCCTTGACTTTGGCCAACATACACAGCTTGAATACTTATTGACCATTCATGTGAAACGACGGAGGGCTACGAATGGTTTTGGCAAAACCGTGAACGTAGTAAACTTGATATAATCGAAGGAACGAGATAGCTTTTAAAAGGAGTGGCTTAAGCTCCGCGTTTAAAAGTTATTTTTGAAAAGAAACCGAGTGGTTTTGAAAGTGTTCCAACGACTTTTACTTGGTTTATTTTTTTTCTTGCATTAATTCCAATGCGTCCCATCATTTAATCTTACCATTGTAGAAAACAACCAAAATATGACGTACGCTTATGCCATCCGTATTCACCACGGGGCCCCGTCATTACCCGTTAGGTTACTTAACTAACGATAGAGCGGGGGCTGGACTAGCGCGGATGCAAAACATAAGCAACGCCTAAATAATATCATATATAGATATATTGTAATGATAGCCATTTCAGATCACAGATGAACACATTGGATATACAAGGAATCCGCAATTCGTACGAGCCTGTAACGAAAAACGGATTACACGGTCGCGATGAATAGCCAATACCCTACCCTAGACCCCTACGGGTGCGGCAAACTACCCGCCAAATATCCGAAGCGGAGCAACCTCCCTCAACGACGTGAGTAGGCCACTCGGCACTTCGAGATACCCGGTAGTTTGTGCACCCCACCTTGGGTCTATCCTAGGAGCAAAAACGGTAAAAGGAAATTATACAATGACGGCTACAACCCCGACCCGGTTGTGCGGCCAAAAATAATATTACATCAATTTACATATTACATGAATTGAAAAATAAAAGAAAACTCTCATCTCACAACCCCCGGCCATTCATCCGTGACAATCCAATGAATTCATATACATATACCATCAACATTACAGATCACAGATATGTATAACCCCCACCAATCGACGTATAACGATTAGCGGACGTTCAATACATATATCACATCACAGATATAACCCGTTAGCTTAAGTCTTTTAGAAGTTCGATCAAAATACGGATTTTTAGACCCCAAAAACAAATTTTTCTTTCTGTAAAATCTGGGCAGAAAAAACATATCCCAAAAATCCTAAAACAGCCCCAGAAAAACACTGCAGGAAACCTTTTTCATTACCGAGTCAACTCGGCCGCGGAAACGCGGCGGGAGCATGCTCCCGCCTCGTTTCCACGGCGCTTTGACCGAGTCGATGGACCAAATTTCTTGTGTGGGTTTTAAAAATCCTGAGCCGATTTTTAATGTCAGATTTATTAATTTTTGAACAGAAAACAGAATCGGCAGAAACTTGATTTTACGGGCGTGTTTCGCGACTTTTTCTTCGATCGAACTTCTAGTTACTTTGCTAACATATTAAATAGTGTTTAACTAGGCTCCTATACCACTGTATGTCCACGTTACCTCTCCCGGTACATACGGGCTTGCGGAAATGATGAAAAACGATTTTTCAAGAGGTGGTAACATGAACTCAAAATACGGATCTTTGTTAAACAACTAACTAACAAACCTAACAAGAGTTTTACCTACTCGGTTAGGGGGTTATACCTTTCTTGAACTCCTTCATCTTCAACTCTTTCCGGTGTACGGATCGGCCTCACCTCGTCGTCTCCTTGTGCCGAAGATGGATCCACCTGAAAGCTTCTACCTTTGGCTTCTTCTTTGAACTTGAAGAAACTAGAACACTTGGTTTGCTAAACCTTATGAACTAGGATGAGTAGAGAAGTGATATGGGTTTTCTTTTATCTCTAAAGAAATGTTTTTCAACTCATGAGAGGGTGTTGCCTTGAGCTAGAGAGAGAGAGCGAGAGGAAGAGGGAGAGGGAGAGCTCAAGCAAGAGAGAGAAAGCAAATGAGAGAATGAGTAAGTCTTTTGACATCCAAGCTCTCATAATCCAAAACCATGATTACTCATAATAGTAATTGAGTATTATGTGATGGTTCAAGTCATAATGGCCATATCATTTCATACACTCATTTTGCAAAAACAAACAAGCAAGCAAAAGTCTTTGCCATGAAATGATAGCCATTGTAATGATGATGGTCAACTAGTCCAACCTAGTCAACCGGTCAACAAAGTCAACAAGTCAACAAAGTCAACCCCTCATCTCAACCATGACACAATAATACTTAATTAATATTATCATTAATCATATTTCTTATACTCATTAGGGTTTAGCAAAAGTCAATGGTCAACAGTGAACAGTCAACAGTCAACAACCCCAATGAGAATCCTCTGCCTCTATCTCTCTGTCAACTGTGCATACACACCCGCATCCGCGTTCCAAGGAACACGAATACAAACGAGATAAAACCAATCCCAAAATGTACACTAGGATCTGGCTTAAACCAAAGCCCGCTAGTGTTAACTGTCCGGACACCAAAACGTGCACAAGTGCACGGATGTGACCGAACCCTGTCGCAAAACCATGCGACCTGTCGCAAAACCATGCGACATCTACTCTTTTTCCTAAAGGCGAATAGCTTTCTGTGTGGGACTCTAAAGACTCGACACTACGCTGGCAGTGGGTTTAACCACAGACCGCAAGCGGCACTAGCTATGCGTAACGGTCCCCAGGTAGATGCCGACAAGAAGACTGACTAGGTGAAACCCATCTGAACTCCAACTGAGTCTGAATGTGACAATCTCTATACAGTTTGGTCTGTTCGTCTGATACATCGCAAGGAGGGCCTAGGGGGCTGTAAACGTCAGTCCCCTAATAGCGGTACAAGTCATGTCGGAGTGTAGCCCAGAACACCCTGAGATAGCACTGGAAACCTACCAGTATATCTCGCTTGTCCTGGCCAGGGACTACTCGTGTAATGGCTCTCCTAGACACAGCGCGATGTCAACCCCCAATACCGGGAGAGACGAATCCTGTCCAACCGTCACTGCCTCCAAGTGCTTCGGGACTGCACCCAACTACTACCTGTTTGCACGACTCCTTTGAGCCGTAGTAGGGTAGTAATCTAAGTACAGTGGGACCACACTCGAGGCGAAGTGACAGTGTCAAGTCAGCGGACTAAGCTGTACTCATGTCACCTGGGAACTGATAACTGACGATAGGTATAGTACCAACCAACAGTTCCCGACGAGTCCTGTCCAGTGTACTTGTAACCTAATGAGCACCCGCATACTATCTCAAGTACGACATACTGACGGCTGTGGGACAGACCGTCTCCCATACTGGGATGAGAAGCGCATACGCTCGTCTACTCCGGAGTATCGATGCCCTGTCTCGATAGTCCTACGACTAGGGACCTGCATAAGGATATACTTATGGATTACCCAGCCCCCACTAGTGTGACTGCCATCACAACGCTAGTAATCAAGCAAAGATCCTAAGGGCTCCACTAATGTGTATAGGCGATATACTAAAATAAACACATGTACACATTAAAGTAGAAACAAACCAAGTAGCATACTACTATATTGAGCAAGATTGTCTATACAAGGTGAATATCCCAAGCTTCCATTAAGTAATATACAAACTAGTATGATACAGTAATGGCCTCTAGGGCATATACACTAACACTAAGGAGATGTTCTTGGTGTATGGCGGAAAAGACCTCCAGATCGAGGCCTTTGCTGACTCCAGCTTCCAGAGTGACAAGGTTGACTCCAAGTCCATGTCGGGTTATGTCTTTATCCACAATGGAGGGGCGGTTTGCTGGAAGAGCTCTAAGCAGGAAACCATTGCTGATTCAACTATGGAAGCGGAGTACATAGCTGCTTGCGATGCCGCAAAGGAAGCTGTCTGTATGAAGAAGTTTCTGACGGAGCTTCAGGTGGTTCCTACCATTGTTGATCCAATACCGCTGTATTGTGACAACAACGGCGCTATAGCTTTAGCGAAGGAACCAAGGTCCCATTAGAAGTCCAGACACATTTTGAGGTGGTACCACCAGATCAGGGAGATCGTAGATCGCCGGGAGATCGAGCTGAAGAGAGTAGATTCGGAGAATAACACTGCAGATCCATTCACGAAGGCCATACCCCAGACTCAGTTCGAGCGGCTGATCGAGATGATAGGTCTTCGATACGCCAGTACATGGCCCTAGTGCAAATGGGAGATTGTTAGTGTATATTCCCAGAGACCATTACTGTATCATACTAGTTTGTATATTACTTAATGGAAGCTTGTGATATTCACAGTTGTATAGACAATTTTGCTCAAAATGGTAGTATGCTACTTGGTTTGTTTCTACTTTAATGTGTGCATGTGTTTCTTTTAGCATATCGCCTATACACATTAGTGGAGCCCTTAGGATCTTTGCTTGATTACCAGCGTTGTGGTGGCAGTCACAATAGTGGGGGATGGGTAATCTATAAGCACATCCTTATACAGGTCCCTAGTCGTAGGATTATCGAGACGGGGCATCGATACTCCGGAGTAGACTAGCGTATGCGCTTCTCATCCCAGCAGGAAAGATGGTCTATCCCACAACCATTAGTACGTCGTACTTGAGATAGTATGCGGGTGCTCGTTAGGTTACAAGTACACTGGACAGGACTCGCTGGGAACTGTTGGTTGGTATTATGCCTATCGTCAGTTATCAGTTCCCAGTGATATGAGTACAGCTTAGTCCGTTGACTTGACACTGTCACTTCGCCTCTAGTATGTTCCCACTGTTCTTTGATTACTACCCTACCACGGCTCAAAGGAGTCGTGCAAACAGGTAGTAGTTGGGTGCAGTCCCGATGCACTTGGAGGCAGTGACGGTTAGACAGGATTCGTCTCTCCCGGTATTGGGGGTTGATATCGCGCTGTGTCTAGGAGAGCCATTACACAAAGTCCCTGGCCAGAGCAAGCGAGATATACTGGTAGCGTTTCCAGTGTTATCTCAGGGTGTTCAGGGCTACACTCCGACATCACTTGTACCGCTATTAGGGGACTGACGTTTACCACCCCCTAGGCCCGCCATGCGATACTCTTAGACGAACAGATCGAACTATACGGAGATTGTCACATTCAGGCTCAGTAGGAGTTCGGATGGGTTCACCTCATCAGTCTTCTTATCGGCATCTACCCGGGGACCGTTACGTACAGCTTGTAGCGCTTGCACCCTGTGGTTAAACCCACTGCCAGCGTATTGTCGAGTCTTTAGAGTCCCATACAGAGGGTTATTCGCCTTTGGGCAAAACAGAGTAGGGGTCGCATGGTTTTGCGACGGGGTTCGTTCACATCCGCGCACTTGTGCACGTTTGGTGTCCGGGAAGTTATTACTAGTGGGCTTTGGTTTAAGCCAGATCCTAGTATTTTTTTTGGGATTGGTTTTTTCTCATTGTATTCGTGTTCCTCGGAACACGGATGTGAGTGTGTATGCACAGTTGACAGAGGCAGAGGAACCTCATTAGAGTTATTGACCGTTGACTTTTTCTTAACCCTAATGAGAATGAGAAATATGATTAATGATATTAATTAAGGATAATTGTACCATGGTTAGGTTGACCATTTGACTTTTGTTGACCTTTTGACTTTGGTTGACCGGTTGACTTTTGTTGACCTTTTGACCATCATCATTTCACTTGCAAGATGCTTCTTGTTTCTTGCAAAATGCATTTAATGTTGAAATGATAATGGTCATTCAAAACTAACCATCACATTTTCCTTAGTTATTATTATTATTATTATTATTCTCATTTGAGAGCATGGTTGTATTTTTTTCTAGTTCATTCTCTCTTGCTCTTTCTCTCTCATGTTTTAGCTCTTCATTTTCCTCTCTCAAAGCTCTCATCTCTCATGTGTTGAGAACCATGAGCTTGTGAGATAAAGCCATCAAGACTTCTCTCTACTCATTCTAGGGTTGTAGGTTTAGCAAGCCAAGCACTCTAGTTATCTCTTGGTTGAGGTAGGAGCTCAAGGTAGAGACCTTCGGGTGGATCTTTCTTCGGCAAAGAGAAGATGACGAGGAGGAGCCGTCTACACCACTCCAAGGAGCAAGCAAGAAGGAGGACCACAACAAGAAGAGAAGGAGTTTAAGACCTAGGTATAACCTTCTAACCGAGTAGCTAAAACTTGTAGTTAGTTTGTTAGTTTTTGTTTAACAAGATCCTCTAGTTCTAGTCCATGTTACCTTGTGTTAAAAACCGTTTTTTATCTATTCCGCCTCCCCGTAAGCCCCGGGATGGATAACATGGACTTACATTTTTGACATTCGATCGTCTCTATCGACTCTCAACGTACCTGCGTGAAGTCGTCTCTAGCTGGAATAAATCAATCTGATGACCACGCATCGGGGTAGGCAACGAATCACAAGTCCTAGTCATCCCTCCTCGAGTGACTAGCGATCTTCTATAATATCTTTACGTACCACTTGTGCGGTAATAGATTCAAACATCTGGGATGATATCTCGTTATTCGCATCACCAACCGGCTCATTTGTCCGCACGCTGAACAGTGCCTCAATCATCAAGTATAATCGGTGCATTGAATGTCATCATACTCTGGCTGGCCTCTAGCCGTATCCCAATCCTTTGGTGCTGATCTGCACATCCGAGAAATCCTGTAAAAGCGATCCATCAAACGCTCATGGCGCTAAAACACAATAAAACGACGTAACTATGCAATCGTATGTCCATGGAATCATGCCCGGGTCAGTCCTCGTCCGTGACGAGCTCATGCTGACGCAACTCTACCCGTAGCTTTCTCTGCCCGTGTAATCATGGAAGCAAAAACAATAACCGATTTCGATGAGGATAGATCATAAGAAGGAATATAATGATGTGCAAGGAAATGTACATCCTAATGCTTCTTAAGCGGAGTAGCGTATAGTAAGTATGCCGTGGAACATACACACAGTACGTCACTCTCCTTAAGTCACCTACTCCATCAACCAAGGTCAACCTATGCGACGAAAGTTCGGGTCTAATACCCCCTCGACTAAGTCTAAGTTCCGTAAGATCAAGCCTAGATTCCGTATATATACAAACGCCCTAAGCTCTGCATAGTCAAACATAGACTCGAACCAACGTTAACATAGCGCTCCGATACCAACTTTGTCACGACCCGAAATGACATGTGACTGGAACTTGAATCATATGAAGTCTATAGGACCCCATCTAATTCCAATAAGCCAAAAATCATATAAATCTAAACCATTTTAAAGAATAAGTGAAGAAAACTTATTTTAAGGCAAGTGGTTTTAATAATATAAGCCAAAGTATGCATTTTTTAAAAGCTCACGTCATTTCTGAAAATTTCGGCAGAGTTTCATTTGTAAATACTGGCCCCAAAAGGGTACAACATGCATAATATGAATAAAGGCATCCCCAAGCGGGAGCTAGCTCTTCGTCAATTGACGGTCACAACCACGCAAGCAATATAATATACAACGCCGAAAGGCGAGGATCAAAACCCAAAAGGAAACTCAAAATAATCAAGAAAACCATAATAATACATCACGCGACTCTAAGGTCGAAAGAATATACACTGGTCTTCTAAGTCTAATGAATATACAAGTCTGGTTGATGGAGTTTACTATGGTACAACTGAATAAATAAAAATATAATGGTCTTCACGATACAAGCGAACCCACCTACTAAAGCAATCACCCGGAATGGAAGCAGTATGCCAGCAAAGCCGCAACGAACCTGTACGGAAAAACCTGCAAGAAACTGTGGCGCAACGGGGGTGAGTTGCCAATTCGTGACTAGAAAACATCACCGAGCAGAAATCGTATGTATGACTCAATCCTAGATCAATACGATCATAATATATAACCTCAAAATGATAAAGTCTGAAGCATGATAAGGTGGCAAGGGTAAATATCTATACATAAGTATAATACCAAGTGCTTGTGTCAGTGCCTCAGGTAACAACATATCATAAATATGAGGTATAAGTGCAATATAATGAAAACAGAATGCATCATGAATGTGAAACTGTTTTCTTAGTTTAATGAGATTTCTGTATGTATAAAACGAGCTATCATCAGTGAAATCAACAGGGAATCAGTGTCTAGTATCGACATAAAACATATATATATCCAAATCCTAATAAATCAATATCTAAGGCTCCGGCAATCCAGACTGGCCTGTATCCTCGAATCTCAATATCTAGGGCTCCGTCTATCCGGACTAGCCCATATCATCAAATCTCAAAACCTCAGGCTCCGGCTATCCGGACTGGCCTGTACTCCGATCGGTATCCTCCGGATATCCGTCGAGTCACAATAAAATCACCGGTCAGTAGTACTCCCCTGTCACAGGCTCAACGCCATCATCTGGGACCTTCTCGCCCCAGGATACCGCACCGGGTCCACCTTGCACCCACAGACGGTTCCTCCTCCTCCTCGAATCGGGTGTATGATATCGCTCAAGAGCCGAGAAAACTCATGGTGGACAAATCTCAAATTATATAATGAGAAAGCCGCATTTTCTATCTTTTAAAAAGATAATAAGTTTATAAAATCTTTGCAGTTTCTCTAAATCCAGAAATCTCATGGAAATCCGAAATCATAAATCACGATGTAAATAGATAATGAATAAACAATGAATTTCATAAATTGGGCTCCGGCAATCCAGACTGGCCTATACTATCACATGGCAAATGAATATATGAATATACATGCATGAGATAACACGGTAAATAAATGCAATATCTAATCTAGCATCATAACAATATATCGAAACTATCAGCAACAATCGATATCAATGAATTAATATTCTCTAAAGTGTACATGACATGGCAATTACCGATGATGTTGTGTGTGAGCCGGCAAGCAGGTGTATGTGTAGCATACGCATCATCGGTAATGGTGCTGGTGTCCTGACAGCCTGGTTTATAATCACTAAGGTACACATTAAATATGCAATGCGATGATAACAACATGGATAAACGGAGAATGAATAATAAACGCAGCAATACCAAATATACAGAATGAATAGTAAATGCAACAATAAGGAATCTATATTAATATATATGGGTCGTACAGTTTTGCCGTTTGAAATAACACGAATCGTGGTGTTTAGAAAATAGGGCTACGGTGTTTTTAAGAAAAGGTACGTCTTTTGAAATATCCGTAGAGTCCCTTGGCCTGTCTTTAAAATACTCACGATTCGTTAGTTTTGAAATAGGTATGACCCGAGTCTAGTCTAACATGTAAAAGTAAACTACTGGACTAAACTAACAGACTGATCGAAAGGGTAAGGAAAACTACCTAAGTCCGAGTCGATATATATACATATAATAGTCGGTGATCCCGCCTCAATAGTATCACATACGATACAAAATATATAATATGGCATTCTCGAGTCAAGAGTGCGGATCTATCATCAATATATAGCACGTACGGTAAATCCATCGTACGACATTCCAAATCTGGGTACGGGTCAAATATACGGGTTTACGACAATCTTACTCGATATAGTAGTATGCTACTTGATTTGTTTCTATCTTAATATATGTATATGTTTCTTTTAACATATCGCTAATACATATTGATGGAGCCCTTAGAATCTTTGCTTGACTACCGGCGTTGCGTTGTGATGGCGATCACACTAGTGGGGGCTGGGTAGTCTATAAGCACATCCTTATTTTGGTCCCTGGTCGTAGGATTATCGAGACGGGGCATCGATACTCCAGAGTAGACTGGTGCATACGCTTCTCGTCCCAGCAGGGGAGATGGTCTGTCCCACAGCCATCAGTACGTCGTACTAGAGATAGTATGCAGGTGCTCGTTAGGTTATGAGTACAATGGATAGGACTCGCGGGGAACTGTTGGTTGGTATTATACCTATCGTTAGTTAACAGTTCCCAGGTGACATGAGTACAGCTTAGTCCGCTGACTTGACACTGTCACTTCGCCTCGAGTGTGTTCCCACTGTTCTTAGATAACTACCCTACCACGGCTCTACTGAGTCGTGCAAACAGGTAGTAGTTGGGTGCAGTCCCGAAGCACTTGGAGGCAGTGACGGTTAGACAGGATTCGTCTCTCCCGGTATTGGGAGTTGATATCGCGCTGTGTCTAGGAGAGCCATTACACATTGTCGTCCTTGGCCAGGGCAAGCGAGAATTGCTGGTAGGTTTTCCAGTAGATTCTCAGGGTGTTTTGGGCTACACTCCGACACGACTTGTACCGCTATTAGGGGACTGACGTTTACCGTCCCCTAGGCCCGCCATGCGATATTCTCAGAAGAACAGACCGGACTGTACGGAGATTGTCATATTCAGGCTCAATAGGAGTTAGGATGGGTTCACCTCATCAGTCTTCTTATCGGCATCTACCTGGGGACTGTTATGTACAGCTAGTACTGCTTGTGGCCTGTGGTTAAACCCACTGCCAGCGTAGTGTCGAGCCTTTATATTCCCACACAGAGGGTTACTCGCCTTTGGGCAAAACAGAGTGGAGGTTGCATAGTTTTGCGACGGGGTACGTTCACATCCGCGCACTTGTGCACGTTTGGTGTCCGGACAGTTGTTACTAGCGGGCTTTGGTTTAAGCCAAATCCTAGTACTTGTTTTGGGATTGGTTTTGTCTCAGTGTATTTGTGTTCCTTGGAACACGGATGCGGGTGTGTATGCACAGTTGACAGAGGCAGAGGAAGATGATTCTCATTAGGGTTGTTGACCATTTGATTTTGGTTGACTTGTTGACCGTTGACTTTTTCTAAACCCTAATGAGAATGAGAAATATGATTAATAACATTAATTATGGATTATTGTGTCATGGTTGAGTTGAACATTTGACTTTTGTTGACTTATTGACTTTGTTGACCGGTTGACCATTGTGGACTTGTTGACCATCATCATTTCATTGCTATGACTTTTGTTTACTTGTTGTTCTTTACAAAATGCAATAATTGCATGAAATGATAATGGTCATTGAAACTAACCATCACAATTCTTAATTATTATTATTATCATTATTATTTTTGCTTTTGTGAGCATGGTTGCATGATGAGAGCTCATTCTATCATTTTGTTTCTCTCTCTTAGAAAAAAAGCTCTCCCTCTTCCTCTCTCAAGGTTCAAGTGTTCCATGAGTTGGAATTCATGAACCTTTGAGACAAAACCACCATAACTCTTCTCTACTCATTCTAAGGTCCTTGGTCTAGCAAACCAAGCACCTTAGTTATCTCTAGGTTGAGATAGGAGCTCAAGTTCGAGGCGCTCGGGTGGATCCATCTACGGCAAAGAGGAGACGACGAGGAGGAGCCATTCAAGCCACTACAAGGAGCAAGCAAGGAGGAGAACCACCAAAAGAAGAGAAGGAGTTCAAGACCTAGGTATAACAATTCTACATAGTAGCTAGAACTTGTAGTTTAATTGTTAGTTTTTGTTTAGCAAAGATCCTTCTTGAATGGTCCATGTTACCTAGTTAGGAAAATTTTGATTTTTACCTATTCCGCCTTCCCGAAAGTACCGGGGTGGATAACGTGGACCTAACATCCTCATCATCCATGTAATGTATACACACACACACACACACACACACATATATATATATACATACATATATATACACACATAGTCCCATACCTATGTGTATTTATATATATATACATATCCCCATATACGCACAAGTAATTGTATGCAAGTGTGTGTGAGTGTGTGCGGTGTAATCTTATTCTAGGGTTCGCAACTAAGAAACTAACTACGACACTATCATCCAAATACTAAAATTAAACTTATGATCTTCTAAGATCAATCTCGATAATCATTTAGTCTCACATAACACAAATTTATATGTAATATATATAGTATACTACACTACAAACTGCGGAGGTGCTATACGCCATCCACCCGACTTCCCCCGTAAATATATATCTACTCACCTTGATCCTCGCTTGCTGGAGTCGATGACGCTACGCTCTCCTTGTCGTCTCAAAATCCACATGGGGGTACCTTCATATCACACATAGTATCGCAAACTAAAATCGCGAACGAAAACCAAAACGATACACGAAACGTACATAGGTTAAAACCTATGGCTAAGCATGCACGAATAACCAACAACTCTCGACGATTGATGTATAAACGTGAATCGACCGAGATAAAACACAAATACCAAATTCCAATTCATTCAAAGCCGCAAAACGAAATCAGAAACTTGAAAACTTGCTCCAGATTTTACCCTTGGTGAAATTAGCTAATTTTGCATATAGGAAGGGTTTAGTTTACTGAAATAAAAGCCCTGGACCAAACACGGAGGCATTCTTCCCTAGCCTGGCCGCAATTTGCGGCCAGAAAGAATAAAATTATGGCATGGGTTGGGTATTTGGGGATCCGGTCTCTGTGGTGGCTTCCTAGGTTCCTGCATGTATCTCTGTGTTTGCTAAATAATTTTTCAGGTCTCCTAGTCATAGCAGATTTCCAATAACACCTCAAATTTCCACAATTTCCCGATATCAGTTATTCTAAGTTTAGGGTTTGGGGTTCAAGTCTAAGGTTTTGGTCCAATATACAATCATTACAGGGGTTTAAGGTCACCATGAAGCCTCAATTTCACCTTTGGATTCAAATCAAACCCTAATCCTTAACTTGGAATTTTCAAAGTTCACATATTCACACTAAATCGGTTCTAAACATGCATGGATACAAAAGTGAATGAAATTCTACACTAATGGTAAAGAGATTACCTCATTTGGAAACTCAAGAAATTTCTTGAGTTGCCCCAAGTGTCCAAAATCCTTGCTTTCTTGGTCCAAAGTGTTTGTAGGGAGCTTGTGCACATTTTTAATGAAATGGTGATGAACTTTTGATGAGTTTTTGATGATGTTTTAAGGTGTTTGAGGAGGGAGGAGGGAGGAGGCACCCATGGTAGAAGGAGGAGAGGCAAAAATGAAGGAAATAATGAAGGAGAGAATAACGAAGACCAAGGTTTGACCCCTCACCCTCTCTCTCTCTCTTGTCCATACCTTTTTCTTTTCTTTTCTTTTCTTTTCTTTTCTTTTCTTGTATTTTCTTTTCCTTTCTTTTTAAAACCCAGACCAAGCATGAAGAAATAAGAAAAGCCATGGTAGAAAATGTAGAAATTTTAGCAAAAGACATGGTGCATGTCATGTGCACAAATCCGGCTTAAGGCACGATTAGCGATATTTAATCGCGATTAGCATTAAAATAGTGTATAATTAATTATAAAAATCTATAATTTGCCTAAATAACATAAAACACCCTCATTTTAGAAATTCTTATAATTTTCTAAATTTTCCCTAATTTATCGGTATTTAATTATAGCGCCATATTAAAATATTCATAATATTTATTATTTAATTATAAAAATTCCCAAAAATAATATTTTATTGTTCTGAAATGTTACAGCTATGTTGCATGATATATTTCTATGCTCACATCATTATGCTATGTTGCATGATATATTGCTTTGCTCACATTTATGTTCTATGTTTGCATACATCATACTTTATGGTTACATCCATTGAGATGATGTTTTCATGATATCTCTGAATTTGAGAACCGCGGTTATGTTTCAAAGAAAATTATGTATTGTTTTAAAAAGCGCGGTTTCTCTTGATTTGATATTTCGAGGCGTTCACCATGAGTTTTCTCGGTTTTGAGCTATGAGTATACCCGATTCGAAGAGCGGTAGGCACTGTCTGTGGGTACATGGTGGACCCGGTGAGGTACCCGGAGCAAGAAGACTCGTATAGTTAGGCGGTGAGCCTGGCAGGGGAGCACTACCTACCGGTGATTGGTTGGACCCGGCGGTTATCCGGAGGATACCGACTAGAGTCGTGAGATGGATATGGGCCGATCCGAACTGACGGAGCCGGTGGGCTGATCCGGACTGACGGAGCCTGAGATATGTGGATTTACGTGTCGATGCTAGACACGGTTTTCATGATGTTTCGAATGTCGGTGTTGGACACTCAGGTTCCATGATTTTGATGTGTCGTTGATGGACACACGTTGGTTATTATCCTCATATAGACATGCTTATGCTTTCATGATGTTTCAAGTGTCGGTGTTAGACACTCAGGTTCCATGATGTTAATTGTGTCATTGATGGACACGTGGATGATATCCACCTGCATATAGGCATATGATTCAGATGTTTATATTTCATTGGCATGGATTACATTGTTGACTTATACGCATACATGGTCACCCTAGATATCATAGTATTACCTTCTTGATATAGTGACCTAGGAAATCGTTGTTTTATTAGATTTTTACCTGCTGATGTTTTCTACTCACAAGTTGGAAACTCACCCCTGTTGTGCCACAGTTCTTGCAGGTTTGACCGCTTGGGATCAGTAGTGGTATCGCTGGCATGCAGCTTGCATTCGGGTGTTTTGCTATGGTAAGTAGGGCACATTGGATCGTGCCCACTCTTGTATTATTATTTCCTATTGTATCTAGATAAACTCTATCAATCAGAAAACTGGTAATTGTATAATTAGTAAGACTTAGAAAGACTTATGTTTGCGAGACTTAGAGTGACAGATTATATGTTCGCTATTGGGGGATTTGATGTCTTGCTTCTTTACTTTATCCTTTTGTGTTGATCTTCGCCATTGAGCGTCGTATACTTATATTTCTGACTTGCGTGGTTGTGATTCCGCCAATTAGCGAAGAGCTAGCTCCCGCTTGGGGGTGCCTTTATTGTTATCATGTATATGTGGTTTTGGATCAAAGTATACAAGGGACGTGCTGTCCAAATTTTAAAAATGATGAAACATGTTTTTAAACTAGTATAATCCACTTACATTTTCATGTTCCATTATTTATGCATTAAAGAAAAACTTGATTTCATTATACCTTTATTTCAAAACCGCACCTCCATTATATTTCGCAAAAATGTTTATATTTCTGGGCTTCGGCTTACTTGAGTTACGTTATGCCTTTAGACGTTGCGTGATTTATGTTCCGGTCACGAGCTAAATTCCGGGTCGTGACAAAGTTGGTATCAGAGCGCTAGGTTTAACCTTGGTTCGAGTTTAGGTCTGACTATGCGGAGTCTAGGACGTATATATTTCCGAACCTATGCTTGAACTTACGGAACTTAGACTTGAACGAGAGGGGGTATTAGACCCGAACTTTCTGTAACATTTCAGAAAATATAAAATATTATTTTTTTGGAATTTAATATTAAAATAATATTTTTCCCGAAAACTGCCCGATCTGCGAAATTAGGGTTTTCGAAAAAAGGGTATAAATATATACCGATAATTGTGAAATAAAGGGAAATTTAAAATGATTTATTCATTTAAAAATATATTTAAAGGATTTGGCATTTTAAAAAATTATTATATGCAATTTGGGTATAAACCCGATTAGTGCACTGCTAATCGCGATTAAGCCAAATCCGTGTTTCTACAGTTTTCATGGTTAGTGCACCATGAAATGTTTCATTTGGATACATGTTCATTTGTGTTGTTTTATGTTATGGTTTTATTGTGGTGAGAAAAGAAAGGAAATAAAAAAGGTGTCATGATGACTTGAGGAGAGAGAGAGGGGACATCATGATGAGAGGTAAGCATGAAGAGAGAGAGAGAGAGGAAGAGAGGTAAGGCTCCACCCCCACCTCATCCTTCATTCTTCACTTCATTTCATTTCTTCAACTCCCTCATCCTTCTTCATCTCCTTCTTTCTCCACCTCACTACCCATGGAAACCATCTCCAAAACCTAATCAAAACCCCAAACCCCGTTCATTAAAAATGATCCCCACCTCACCCTCATCACATTAGACCCATCAAAGTTAGATTTTGAAGACGTGGGACTTCTAGGGTACTGCTTGGTCGCATTAATGAGGTATATTCTCTACCATTTAGTTTAGTTTTTAGTTTGTTATATTCTAGTTTAGTTTAGAAGTCGTTTTAGCGTGGATTTGTGATGTTGGAAATTTCTAGTGAAGGGTTTGGGTGTTTGTGTAGATTTGAGGTGTGTAGTGTAACAACCCTAATTTTTTATACACTTTTTCCTATACAATTTTTTTTTTCAAAATATTTTTTAAAAATCTACAAAGGGGTATTTAAGCCTGAGCACAAGATTTAGGTAATTATTTTTGTTTTTAATTACAAGCTACAAGAATGAAATAACTCCATTTTTAGTGTACAAGAAATTACTTTAAATTTAATGTATACTAGGAGTATTTATTCTTGCTGCAATCAGTTTAAGTAATTAAAAACCACAATAATTACAAGAAGGGGCTTGTAGCTTATTGGTAATACCTTGCACTGCTGAACCAAGCCACCGGAGTTCAAATCCCATGCCCCACATTATTTTTGTATTTATTTTGTTTTAATTTTTTTTAGAAGTCAACGGTAAAAAGGCCATAACTCCCAAAATATGTACTGGACAACAAAAAGTAAATATACCAAATTGTAACCCCAGAAAATCCCCAGCCACTGGAAGCCTGACTCGGCCCGACTCGGCGCCGCCGGCCGGCGAATCGGCCGACTTGGTCCGGCGCCGCCGGCCGGACTTGGCCGGACGGCCGAGTCACCCACTGAGAAAAGTTGGCTCTTGACTTGGTCAACCCTCTTGCACACTTATTATACCTGGATCGGTTTTCATTTGGCCAATAAATCCCTTTTACTCCTAGGTTTAATGATTTTTAATGATTTTTATATATTTTTTAATTAAAACCCTAACCCTAGCTTAGCCCTATATAAACACCCCTACCCTCTACCATTTTACCCTACAACTCTAAGTCCACTCTCCCAAATTCTCAAGAGAACTCGGTACGTTAGAAAAAGAGTGAGAAGCGAAGCGCTGCAGAAACCGACGACGAATTCCGGCAATCGTACTAGAACCTTCGTGACGTTTTCGACGCACCGACAACCACCACTTTCTTAGCCTCCCTAGCTTGTCCAAATTTGTAAGTCCCATCCTTCTCACCTTTCTATTTCTTAAAAATACGGATTTATGGAACCCGACGGAAATCGGAACAAACCGATTTCCGATTCGGTTTTTCTACAAAATTTCACTTGTCACCTAATCCACAATACCCAAACATATTCATGTTGACTATTAATCACCCATAAACCAATTTAAATAAAGTTTCTCACATGAAATGATAACTTCTTTGCAAAACCGTATTTTTTTCATAAAAATACCATAAAGTTTATTTTTCTTGTTCTAGTCAATTCCCTCACTCCTAAATATGTTTATCTTGATAAATAAACTTGTAGAAATCAATTTGAATGAAATTTCACACATAAAATGATAACGTTTTCAAATACCGTATTCTTGCTCTTTAATACCTTCAAATTTAATATATCATGTTTAACCTCTAAAACTTCATTAAACCTTAAAATAAGTCACGAGGAAATGACCTACCTCTACACCCACACAAATATAACCCTAATTGATAAATATCAAAACACAGAATACGAAATTACAAGACTCTTCACTAAAATACCATAATCTTTATAACTTTTATTGAAATCTTAAAGTTGTAAACATTTCTAAATAAAATCTTGTAATAAAATGAAAGCCCGATTGGTCATGGACATCGATCGTTTATCTAAACTGTCTTGTGGTGTCTAGGCAAGTGTGTCTAGGCTAGTGGTTTTTAATTAAGCCCACGACTGTGGTTCATTCCCACTTACCTGGCACTTATCTGGCCGCAATTGACGGTGAAGAGGCGATTTGAGGCTTCCAAGCCCTTATCGTTTAGACCTTAGAAATAGGCTAGTTGGTTTAGGAAACCCTAACAACTAAAATACGGAAAACTATACTCTTTTACAAATAAATACCTTTTATTTATAAAAACCGTTTTCCTAAATGAATAGTATTTGTTAAACCTAAGCAAAGCGCCGCAACAACCCACTTTTGGGGAACCCGTTTAGGGATAGTACGGTTCATTGTGCACCCGCGGGCTAGTAGTGCGAGATTCAGACCTCCGTAAGGAGCATTCGGTCTCGAAAGGTTTAAAATACGGCATTTAAGAAAAGAATGAGATTTTGGAAAATAAATTATTATTTAAAATTATTATTGTACTAATATATATTTAATTATCATTTAAATACATATTTTATCATAAGATAAAGTTTACATCTTTTTCTAAAATTACAAGATTAAAAGTTACATTAAAATACCATGAATTTCAAATAAATCTATTAATACTTTTATTAGGATATATTCAATAGAATAACACAAATAAAATTCACACTCATTATAACTATAAAGACGAATAATAAATACTTGAGGTGTATTTTGAAAACTATACAATAGTACTTTTTACATAAAACCCTCTCAAGTATTATAAATTACAATAAGGCCCCTAACAATTATAGAACTTCAAATTATCTTTCTTTTAGTCTGACTCAGGTTAGAGTCTGACTATTTCTGACTTGAATATGATTCAAGTCAATCTATATTCTTTTATATTCCAACTCAATATGAATACATGAATCCCTGAATTCAGTTAACAATCTATATAACTTGACTGAACCGAACCATGGATATTCCTTTTACAGGTTTCCCAGTATTCCATTTACATGACTACGGTTATAATCGTTTCCTGATATCATGGTTTCGGTCGGTCGGTCGGTCTATTATGCAATCAATACAATTTTACAAGATAACAATACAAACAAAACATCACGGGGTTTAAGGGGTAGATTGGTATGGAAGGTGTTAAAAGTGGCACGAGACGGTAAGATTAAGACACCTAACCTGAATCCAATTGTCGTTGTTCCGGGTTGTATAACGGAGCCTTGTACTCTATTTCCCTTTGCCCTGGTCTCTAGCATATAGAGACCCCTCTCGTATACACTGGCATCCTTCTGTACCAAGCTACAACAACAACGTTAACACAATACTACAATAATATAACAATATGATACAACTGTAACAGCCACTCTCTCCCTCTCTCTCTTACTCTTTATCTATTCTCCTCTTATCTTTGGGAATTACCGAGCGACCTGTTCGCTGACGACATTCTATTTCCTTCTTCTTCGAATGTCATCAGGTGCGTTGGACCAAGCTGAGATCGAGCCCACCGGTGAAGATTTAGAGCAATTCCACGAAGACCCCGAGCTCTAGATATTGTACCTTGTTCTTTTCAGTATTTTCATTTACTGTTATGCCACTGTTTAGGTATCGCTTTTCATTCAGTTGTATTTCCTTTCATGCATTGTACAAAAAGTGTTATTAATAAAAGTTGCTGTTATTTCTACATCATTTGTCTCTTGTGATTTACTTTATATTTCTTAGTTACGCTTAGCGTATGTACTTCTGAGTATACACGTAGCGGGCCTCGTCGCGTCCACTTCGCCGTACACTGGGAAGCGGGGCGTGACATGTAGTGGCTGTTACAAACCTTAGGGATTGAATTCAAGAGCTGGAATTGAGTGTAGTAACCAAAATACGGATTTAGAATTTTATCCTTATCGGAAAATTGTGAGAATTGTGATGGTATTTAGGAATCTGGATTGACTCGGGGACCTAGAAAACTATTCAGTAGAGACTGAGAGCTGTGCAGGCAACCTAGAACCTATACCCTAAACCTAGGACCCCAATTCCTTACTGTGGCCATAAACATACCCCTTTTGGCCACAATTTGCGGCCTGAGTTGAGTGGAAATGCTCCGTGTTTGGTTCATGGCTCCATTTGCTATATATTAGACCCTTTTCATATGCAAAATTGGCTAGTTTGACCTGAGTCAAAATCTGGGAGCACAGTTGTGTGATTTTTGGTTATGTTTTCCGTATTTTGAATGCTTGGTTTTGGTGTTTGGCATTTTAGTTAGTTGTTGGGCATTTGTATGTCAAAAACAAGGGTTGTTGGTTGTTTTTGCATGCGTAGGCTATAGGTTTTAACCTATGAGCGCACCGTGTGCCGTATCAGTTTTCCGGACTCGATTTTAATAGAGATTGCGATTGTGTGTTATTGTAGGTATCTTCGCGTGGATTCCGAGACGACGGAGCGTGGCGACATCGACTTCATCAAGCTTGAGTGGATCTATATCGACGGGGGAAGTCGGGTGGATGGCGTATAGCACCCCCGCAATGTTTTTGATGGAAACCGATTCATAGTATATGGTTAAGGAAACTTTAATAGAAAACTATAGATAGAGGTAAAAGATAGCTAGAGAAACTATATTAGAAACTAAAGGATAGTTAGAAGTGATATGATACGACTAATATGTGATGACAGGATTAGAGGATGATGATGATGATATTGCCGTGTAGGGTACTATAAGACTAGATAACCGACGTAAGTGTGTCATCCGAGCCATACCTATTTTCCAAACTGAAGAATCGTATGCATCATTTAAACAGATACCTTGAGGGACGTTACGGATTTTCAAATGATATCTTTTCCTTAAAAACGCCGTAGCCCCTACCTTCAAAACTACGATTCGCATCTTTTAAAAACTGATTGTATGGTTCGGGTGTGTTTGTTAGATTAGATAAGTATGCTTATAGTAAAGGTAGAATGTATATATAACATTTGATTCGATGTGAGATAAATATGATGAAAAGAATGTACGATGCGATATGACGACTTGGTGATATGTTGGTATACGGATGAGAGTCGATTGAGATGATTGATACCTTGCCGGTCACCTGATATGAGATTGTTGTGGATATGACCTGGGACGTAGGTATATAGATATATTTATATATGTTGTGAATCATGAATGATAGGCCGTACGTGACATTAGGCCGTACCCTCATTGTCGGAAAGGTTGATAGGATCCCTAATGGTTTAATGCCGCCGTACGATGATTATACCGTACGTGATGTTGTGAGGCTGGATGTCGATTGATTGATTCACCGACTCGGTCATGTTGGATACGTATACTTGTCAGCATTCGCATACGATTTACTTTATGCTACTTTCATGTCATTCTCATTGCATCATATATATATACCTGTGCTAGTACACCTACACTATTATCGATGATGCGTATGCTACACTTACACAGATTGGCCGGCTCACACACTTCATCATCGATAATTGCTATGTCACCTACACAGTAGAATCGCTGCATCAGGATATGACTCCTTACATGTTATACTTGTTATAGCTACATACTGTACACCCATACTTGTGGACATACACATTTGTACATCTATACTTACGTACATACACATATGCACCTTTATACGATATTGCATTTGATTTTGGAGATTTGGGAACGGCATGATATATTTTAAAACCGGATTTATTTAAAAGAGCGGTTTTCCCTCGATATGTGCATATTACTGTTCCATGTTGTATGATATACGGATATGCTTACATTTCTGTTATATGTCGCATACATCATGCTTCATGATTATACGCATTGAGATATGTTGTTTTCATGAGATTTCTGGATTTGAGAACCGTGGTTATTTCAAAAGAGAGTATGTATTGTTTTAAAAACCCGGTTTCTCTTGATATGATATTTCAGTGCGTCCACCATGTGTTTTCTCGGTTCTGAGAGTGGCATGTGAAACCCAATTCGAGGAGCGGTAGGAACCGTCTGCGGGTACATGGTGGACCCGGTGAGGTACTCCGGGGTGAGAACACTCGTATTGTTAGACGGTGAGCCTAGCAGGGGAGCACTACCTACCGGTGATAGTATTTGGACCCGTCGGTTATCCGGAGGATACCGACCGGAGTCATGAGATGGATATGAGGGCCGACCAGAGTAGGCGGCGCCTGAGACGAGATATATATGAGGGCCGATCTGAGGATGCGGCGCCTGAGATATATGAGGATTTACGTGTCGATGCTGGACACGGGTTTCATGATATTTCGAGTGTCGATGTTGGATACTTAGGTTCCATGATTTGATGTATCGCGAGGGACACACGTTGATTTATATGCTCATACTTCCATGTATATGCTTTTATGATATTTACATGCATGATGTTGTTGTGTCAGTGGTTGACACGTGGACGGGATCCACATGCATACATACATTGATTTTATGGGTTGATGATATCCACATGTTGTTAGGCATTGATTACTATTATTGGCACATATGATGACACGGTCACCCTAGATATCATAGTATTACCTTTATGATATAGTTGACCTAGAAGTCATTGTTTATTCGATTTCTACTTGTAGATGTTTTTCTACTCACGAGTTGGCAACTCACCCCCGTTGTGCCACAGTTCTTGCAGGTTGACCGCATGGATCAGTAGCCGCTTCGCTGGCACACAGTTGCATTTGGGTGTTTTGCTTTGGTAGGTGGGACATTTGTATCGTGCCCCTCTTATATTTACTATTTCATATTGTATTTAGTCAACTCCATCAAATCAAACTAGTATTTGTGTAAGTAATGAGACTTAGCAAGACTTGTAGTTGTGAGACTTGAGCGATGGGTTTTATGTTCGCATTCGGGGTTGATGTCTTGCTTATTTCTTTATCTTTTGTGGTGAACTTCACCGTTGGGCGTCGTATACTTATATATACTGTCTTGAGTGGTTTTGATCCGCCGTTTGGCGAAGAGCTAGCTCCCGCTTGGGGATGCCTTTATTATCATTATGTATTTATGGCTTTGGATCAAAAAATACAAAGGAGGTGCTGCCCAAATTTTTAAAAGACGAAACATGTTTTCAAACTAGAAATTATCACTTGCATTTTTATGTCCCTTTTCTATGCATTAAGAAAACTTGATTTCCTTATACCTTTATTTCAAAACTTCACCTCTTTTATTTTCTTAAAAAGGTTTAGATTTCTGGGTTTCAGCTTACTTGAATTACATTACGCATTTAGACGTTCCGTGATTTAAATGTTGGTCACGAGCTAATATTTCGGGTCGTGACAAAGTTGGTATCAGAGCGCTAGGTTTAACCTTGGTTCGATTCTATGTTTGACTATAAGGATTCTAGGGCGTGTATCTATTTCGGAACCTAGGCTTGACCTTACGGAACATAGACTTGAACGGGGGGTATTAGACCCGAACTTTCGTTTCATAGGCTGACCCTGATTGATGGAGTAGGTAGCTTGAGTAGAGTGACATACCGTACATATGTTCCGCGGTATATTTACGATACGATACTCCACTTAAGAAACCTTAGGATGTACATATTTTGATATCAGTGATTCTCTTTTTACCCATGATTACACATCCATTTGAGATCCTTGATTCTATTCGTTTCCATGATCATGCTCTTATTGATGTTGTTCCTTCTTATGATCATGTATCCATTCTGAATCTGTCGTTTCCTTTCATGCCCTTGATCTGTTTTTATCGATACACGCTTGAGATCCCTGTCACCATGGTTTGAGCTGCTGCTAGTGTTGTGGTCAGTGCGAGCTCGTCAGGGACGAGGACTGGCCATTGTGTTTTCTGGTGACATGGGAACATATCGAGTTAATTTTTATGTTGTGACCACTTGTGGATGCGAGTGTTTGGTTTTACACTGGATGATCGGGCCATTGTTAGAGGACTGTTGATGTACAGCCAACCTCAGAGATTGTGATGTCGTCTACCTTGCAGACAGATGACCCAGCTGTTGCTGAGATTGATGGGATGTCGCTTCCAGGGCTTATGAGATGAGATCGCTAGAGCTTCCAGGCAGAGATGCGACAGATGATAGCTAGTCTACCCCGATTTGAGAGACGAAGGTGATTCGTCAGATTGATGCGCCGATGCAGGCCCAGTTGAGTTGAAGATTTCCAGTGTGGAGAGTCTTACTCAGATCCAGAGATGATCATTGATGTATCATCTTTCCTGGAGGATTGAGGCATTGTTTAGCATGCGGACGAAGGATATTCACATGTTGTATAAGCGAAGTTAAAAAGTTCGAACGAATGTCAGAAACCCATTTTTCCAAGTTAAGGTATTCGAAGGAACATGCAAGTAATTCTGTGGACCCTCTAGAAGAATGAAACCCTGACTCGGCATAATGTCCATGGAACCGCTTCTGAACCTTAGGGTTTGCAGCAGTTCAGCGGTGCCATCAGTGAGGCTTGGGTTTGCCCTTCTACGGTTGGTCCATAGACACTGTGGCATGTACTGGATATTATTAGACTGTGCTTAGGTGTTGAGCTTTCGGGGAATTATAGGACTTTGACGAATCGATCAAAAAGTTTGACGTCGTCCGGATATCATGTGATAGGAGATCAGCAAGCTGACCAGCTTCGGATAGAGGACCTCCCCCAGATGCGTTGGGAGTTGATCAAGAACGGACGAGTATTGAGTATTCCTCCGATGATTGGGACGAGTTCCCGAGGACATGTTCGGCTAGAGATCTTCTACAGAGTGATGAAGAAACCGAGTTCGTGATTTCGAGTCCGTGTGAGAGGCTTCGGAGTGAATGTAGCCGAGAACATTGGCAGTACACAGATAGAGTGACTTGACGTCAAAGTGGACGATGGTACAGACGAGTGGGACCAGAGGTTCGTACGAGATGCTGAAGAGCTATTGTTACTCCCCGTTGAGATTAGAGATCTGATGTGTATACAGAGGTGTTGGGATACGGCCAGTTCCCGAGGAAATGCAGTGCTGAGAACACAGATGTCCAGAAAACGAGAAAAGATTATGCAAGAGTACCAGCCTCCGTACAGTTCGGCATAGACAAGATCGGAAGAGACCCTGAGCAGGTACCTTCCAGGACACTACTGCGATGAGATTTGCACCGAGGACCAATGGTGTCATGAGTATTCAGAGGACCGGAGGCCGACGCCAGTGACGTGCTGCTTTACGAGTGGTCGTGATAATTGGCCGAAGGATGACTAGAGAAGTGCCAGAGCGGAATCATTTCCGTAAGCACACTTGACTAAGCCGACGAGCCGATGGATTGCGAGATTGGTAAATCCACAGAGAAGATAAGGACCCAGAGACAGAGAACGCCAGACCATGAGCAGGAGGCAAGCAGATGTTCTTGCTCTGCCAGTTTTGGGCGCACTGGCATTTTTCGACATTGTAGGAGGTGTACCTCAATGTCATTTGTTGCGATTTGCGTTTGTGATCCGAGTATCACTCTTATATCGCTTGGTTTTGAGTTTTGATGATTGGGTTTCATGATATTGTCTTCGTGCACTATGGCTTCACCTGCTGGGTATTTACATTTTGCGCATAGTTATCGCACTTGATATATATTTTATACACCGTTGTGTTGATTTGCTATTTGTGCATATCCATTGCATTTTATGTCGATTTTGTACCTTCGTAGCAAGTGTTTATGATTTCGTGGATTTCATACGGAGGAGGTGATTTTTGTACTCGGTATAGCTCACATGTGCTTGTAGTACATTGATACGGATTTGTGCTCATAGTTGCACACATTTTTGATTTATACACCTTGGTGCACTCTGTGTTGCTTTTTACGCGTTTGAGTTATTGATAGTATTTTGTGCATTTGATGCACCAGATGTTGTTTTCATGCACAATAGATGCACCAGATGTTGTTATCGTGCACACTCGTTGCACTGGACAGATGTTTTCGTACACACCTGTTGCACTTAGTTTTGCTTTTGTGAATATTGTGGCACCTGTATTCGAATTTGATTTCCGTGCGCACCGGACGCACGTGATTGTTGGATATGCCTTTTAAGGCTGATTTTGCTTTTGAGCACTTTGTTTTCGTTTTGGGCACTATGTTACGTAGTAGCCGAACAGGACTGATCTGGGGACAGTACCTGAGTACTTTGCATGCATTAAAAGTTTACAAAGACGTTTTGAAAAAGGAGCCATAGTCTCTCTATTTCTTACGCGTTCGCGAGCGACACGAATGTTTACAAAAGAAAACCTTTGGGGATATTTTTGAAACGACGGAACGTATATTTAGCAAAACATATATGGACATATATTATTATTTTACAAATGATCGTCCATCACTTGTGCCGTGAGTTACGCATCATACGGAGAATTAGGAAAAAATTTTGCATGTGTTTTAGATAGTTTTTGTAGATTTCTCAAGATGCGTACTATACACGTATTATAGTATTTGACTAGTGTATATTGGATTTCAGCAGTGGGTTTCGAGATCTGTATCTCCATTGTAACTACGATGATATGCGTGCGAATCCGATGATTTGCATGACGCTTGAAGGAGTTCGATTTTGAGTTTCGTATTCGTTTTCAGGCACACGCGATGCGCTGTGGTATTTCTTCATCTTCTAGGATTTCGGAGCCATTGATTTGAATTGGGTATTGAAATGTTTTAGTATTTGAGGGTTTAAATTAAAATTCGTGGACCAAATTTATTTAAGGGGAAAAGATTGTAATATTTCAGAAAATATAAAATATTATTTTTTGGAATTTAATATTAAAATAATATTTTTCCCGAAAACTGCCCGATTTGCGAAATTAGGGTTTTCGAAAAAAGGGTATAAATATATACCGATAATTATGAAATAAATGGAAATTTAAAATGATTTATTCATTTAAAAATATATTTAAAGGATTTGACATTTTGAAAAATTATTATATGCAGATTGGATAAAAACCCGATTAGTGCACTGCTAATCGCGATTAAGCCAAATCCGTGTTTCTACAGTTTTCATGGTTAGTGTACCATGACACGTTTCATTTGGATACATGTTCATTTGTGTTGTTTTATGTTATGGTTTTATTGTGGTGAGAAAAGAAAAGAAAGGAAAAAGATGTCATGATGACTTGAGGAGGGAGAAAGGGGACATCATAATGAGAGGTAAGCATAAAGGGGGAGAGAGAGAGAGAGAGAGAGAGAGAGGTAAGGTTCCACCCCTACCTCATCCTTCATTCTTCACTTCATTTCATTTCTTCAACTCCCTCATCCTTCTTCATCTCCTTCTTCCTCCACCTCACTACCCATGGAAACCATCTCCAAAACCTAATTAAAACCCCAAACTCCTTTCATTAAAAATGGTCCCCACCTCACCCTCATCACATTAAACCCATCAAAGTTAGATTTTGAAGACGTGGGACTTCTAGGGTTTTTCTTGGTGGCATTAATGAGGTATAATCTCTACCATTTAGTTTAGTTTTTTGTTTGTTATATTCTAGTTTAGTTTAGAAGTCGTTTTAGCGTGGATTTGTGATGTTGGAAATTTCTAGTGAAGGGTTTGGGTGTTTGTGTAGATTTGAGGTGTGTAGTGGCTGTTACAAACATTAGGGATTGAATTCAAGAGCTGGAATTGAGTGTAGTAACCAAAATACGGATTTAGGATTTTAGCCGTATTGGAAAATTGTGAGAATTGTGATGGTATATAGGAATCTGGAGTGACTCGGGGACCTGGAAAATAATTTAGCAGAGACTGAGAACTGTGCAGGCAACCTAGAACCTATACCCAAAACCCAGGACCCCAATTCCTTACTGTGGCCGCAAATTTACCCCTTTTGGCCGCAATTTGCGGCCTGGGTTGAGTGGAAATGCTCCATGTTTGGTCCATGGCTCCATTTGCTATAAATTAGACCCTTTTAATATGCAAAATTGGCAAGTTTGACCTGAGTCAAAATCTGGAAGCACATTGGTGTGGTTTTTGGTTATATTTTCCGTATTTTGAATGCTTGGTTTTGGTGATTGGCATTGTAGTTGGTTGTTGGGCATTTATACGTCAACAACAAGGGTTGTTGGTTGTTTTTGCACGCGTAGGCTATAGGTTTTAACCTATGAGTGCACTGTATGCCGTATCAGTTTTCCGGACTCGATTTTAATACCGATTGCGATTGTGTGTTATTGTAGGTACCTTCGCATGGATTCCGAAATGACGGAACGTGGCGTCATCGACTTCGGCAAGCAAGGAGCAAGGTGAGTGGATCTATATCCACGGGGGTAGTCGGGTGGATGGCGTATAGCACCCCCGCAATGTTTTTGATGGAAACCAATTCATAGTATATGGTTAAGGAAACCTTTAATAGAAAACTATAGATAGAGTTAAAAGATAGCTAGAGAAACTATATTAGAAACTAAAGGATAGTTAGAAGTGATATGATACGACTAATATGTGATGACAGGATTAGAGGATGATGATGATGATATTGCCGTGTAGGGTACTATAAGGCTAGATAGCCGACGTAAGTGTGTCATCCGAGCTATACCTATTTTCCAAACTGAAGAATCGTATGCATCTTTTAAACAGATACCGTGAGGGACGTTACGGATTTTCAAATGATATCTTTTCCTTAAAAACGCCGTAGCCCCTACCTTCAAAACTACGATTCGCATCTTTTAAAAATTGATTGTATGGTTGGATGTGTTTGTTAGATTAGATAAGTATGCTTATAGTAAAGGTAGAATGTATATATAACATTTGATTCGATGTAAGATAAATGTGATGAAAAGAATGTACGATGCGATATGATGACTTGGTGATATGTTGGTATACGGATGGGAGTCGATTGAGATGATTGATACCTTGCCGGTCCCCTGATGTGAGATTGTTGTGGATATGACCTGGGACGTAGGTATATAGATATATTTATATATGTTGTGAATCATGAATGATAGGCCGTACGTGATATTAGGCCGTACCCTCATTGTCGGAAAAGTTGATAGGATCCCTAATGGTTTAATGTCGCCGTACGATGATTATACCGTACGTGATGTTATGAGGCTGGATGCCGATTGATTGATTCACCGACTCGGTCATGTTAGATACGTATACCTGTCAGCATTCACATACGATTTACTTTATGCTACTTTCATGCCATTCTCATTGCATCATATATATATCTATGCTAGTACACCTACACCATTATCGATGATGCGTATGCTACAATTACACAGATTAGCCGGCTCACACACTTCATCATCGATAATTGCTATGTCACTTACACAGTAGAATCGCTGCATCAGGATATAACTCCTTGCATGATATACTTGCTATAGCTACATATTGTACACTCATACTTGCGGACATACACATTTGTACGTCCATACTTGCGTACATACACATATGCACATTTATACGATATTGCATTCGATTTTGGAGATTTGGGAACCGCATCATATATTTTAAAACAGGATTCATTTAAAAGAGCGGGTTTTCCTTTATATGTCCATGTTATTGTTCCATGTTGCTTAATATACGGATATGCTTACATTTCTGTTATATGTCGCATACATCATGCTTCATGATTATACGCATTGAGATATGTTGTTTTCATGAGATTTCTGGATTTGAGAACCGTGGTTATTTCAAAAGAGAGTATGTATTGTTTTAAAAACCCGGTTTCTCTTGATATGATATTTCAGTGCATCCACCATGTATTTTCTCGGTTCTGAGAGTGGCATGTGAAACCCGATTCGAAGAGCGGTAGGCACCGTCTGCAGGTACATGGTGGACCCGGTGAGGTATCCCGGGGCGAGAAGATTCGTATTGTTAGACGGTGGGCCTGGCAGGGGAGCAGTATCTACCGGTGATAATATTTGGACCCGTCGGTTAGCCGGAGGATACCGACCGGAGTCATGAGATGGATATGAGGGCCGACCAGAGTAGGCGGCGCCTGAGACGAGATATATATGATGGCCGATCTGAGGATGCGGCGCCTGAGATATATGAGGATTTACGTGTCAATTCTGGACACAGGTTTCATGATGTTTCGAGTGTCGATGCTGGACACTCAGGTTCCATGATTTGATGTGTCGCGACGGACACATGATTGAGAGTTGTTTTGTGTACGTGCGTTTTAAAATCAAAATTTAGAATATACTGCAATCAATAACGGTGTCGCTTGGTAGCTAGCCGGTTGAGTACGGGTCGGTCCACCGGGAGTTGGATTCCTTTTCTTAATGTTCTAACGAGTTAATCCGATCAAGTCGGGTTTTTTTTATGATCTAATAATGAGATTAAAATTGATTAAAAGGCTTGCTAGGGTTAGGATTAGGTTAGTTTGGAAAAGGAATTCTGCCCACTGCTTTCTTTGCCCTAATTAAGAACATAGGTGTTAAGGTAATAGTCAACAAAGGGTATTAGCACGACTAGGAAGAAACGCAGTTTCTTCCTTTTAGTCCTTGTTCGTCCTTTCTTAACTCTTAGTGCTAACCTCTATGTAAATCAACCACAACCGATCTTAACTAGGGAATCACCGCTATCTCGTAGGATAGGGTGCCTTTGTGAGCGGTGTGTGGTTAATTTAAATAGAGTCCTGATTAATTAATTTATACGAGCAATGAAAGGAATGAGAGATATTTCCATCTCTCAAGCCTTCCCTATCCTAACCCTAACAAGTGAGGAATTACTCATTCATTAGGGTATTCACAATGGAATTCATTTTTATGTTTTAGAGATAAAAACTATCTAAGTTGCAAATAAAAATAGCAGATTTTAAAAGAGCAGATAAAAATGCAAGAATTAAATTCAGATAAAAAGTCTTATTTTATTGATGCATTCTTGATGATTACAAAGGAATTAAAATCTAACCTAGAAATTAAAAGGATGCATCTCCAAATAGAGGCACCCAAAAAGAGGCACACCCCAAAAGAGGCTGTAGGCTTTCCTATTTATAGATAGGAGAAAACCTAGGATTTACATCTGATCCAAATCTGAAATTACAAGACTACCCTAAGAAAGCCGGATCAAAGCACCGACACCCACCGACACGTGCACCGACACGTACACTGCACGGCCGCGGATCCGTGGCGGAATGCCCTATTGAGCCGCGGTTCTGCGGCCGTTTGGTGGGCTCTTGGGCTCAATTCTTATGTGATGCTTCAAGTTGTTGTTTTCTTCTGTTTTCTTCTCTTGGTTCTTCATAATCTTTTCTACTTTCTTCCAGATTTCCAACAGTGCTGAATTTGTGGAATTTTACCATAAGCTTCGCATTGAAGTCTTGAATCTTGTGCTGCCCTCTTACTTTGTGCAATGAACTGTTCATTGATCATTGTTTGTTCCTTAAACTGGTATGTTGCATCTTGCAGATTCATCTATTTGTTGGTCGGAGTCTCATATTTGTAGCGTCTTTTCATAAATTTCACTGTATTGTTCTGAGAACCTGTAACTTGCAACTATTTAGTAGACATGGATCAAAAGCGCCTATTTATTTGTAATATGATTAAGAATGGGCGATATAATAATGCAATATCCTGATATGAACAAATACCCCCAAACTTATCTTTTGCTCATCCCGAGCAAAGCCATTTTATTCTCGAAAAATCCTAACCTTACTTTCGCAAGGAATCGCGATTGCACTGAGCTCGTGCAACAAGTCGTTAAACCTCTAGGTGTACCTAGTAGGAGGAGTGTTGTCTCCTGAGGGTTTTCACCGGATACTACCCACAAAATCCGATCAATTTGGCCTGTTGACTTTCATTCTTCAATTCGGTATTCTAGCAAGAAATTCTATTATCTTCAACTTAGAAATTCTCAACCCGTATTTTTCACACTCACTTATCATTTAACTCAAGAACGTATATATTCTGTAAATTTATTAAGCTTTCAGCATCTTTTGAATTTTTCTTCTAAGGTTCCAACTCAACTTAGGAATTTTTATCATTTCTACTGAAGGTATAAGCCCTATCTTTCATTCCTATCTCTCATCCAAACCCCAATCGTATAACCTTACGTGTGTGTATGTATCACCCCTACATTTGGAAATTCAATTCTAGCTATCATACTCTTGTCCATCGTCCAAAGTACCTTTAGTTGGTGAATTTTAGATGAAATTGCTTACACATTCTTCATGCGACCGTTAATACTTCTTGAGGTACTAAACGATCGATTACAAAATGTGTTTGCGCATTTAGGCGTAAATCCTCATCTTGCAATACCTAAGGCTTAGCAGTGACTCCCAAACCAGTTGGTCTAAAGCACTAGGTGATAAAGCACCCTCACTATATATTTTTTTATTTATGCAGCCTTAAGTAATTACAAAACCAGTGTTCATTTTTTTATGTCTCTTTATTCACCTTTTATACTTTATTTTATTTCCATTCATGCTAAGGATTTTAAACAAGAGCATTTGAAGGTATCCTCTACTATTCCAAGTTTCAAGATATGTGTTAGTGCAAGTAGTAGGGTATATATTTTCAGGATTTAGACTAAAGTTTCAGAATTAATTTTTCAGACTTACACTTCAAATAAAAATTTCAATACTTTTCCCTTATTTTGACTTAGCCCAAGAACTGAACTCAAAATTTGCCTATTTCTAAATAAACTACAAGGACATATATTTTCTATAGTTAAACTTTATGAAAGGTTATTTTTAGGGTTTTTAAATTTACTAAGTATAGGATCTAGTTTTTCCTTACTATTCAACCGTCATGTTGCACTTAAGTCAAATATGGCCAAAATTGAATTTTTCAATTTTTTTCTTTTTTCTTTTTGATTTTTATGGGTTTTAAAATAAGTATGCAAATGCAAAAATATACACATGAATGCGAAGGAAGAAAGCTTACCGAGCACACCCCCAAACTTAAACTTGACAGTGCCATCACTGTTAGACTACACCAAGAGGGTCAAATTTGTCGGCGCTTCCCTGTTTATTATTAATTTTTTTTATTTTATTATTAACAGAAAAAGAAAACAAAATATATATACACAAAAAGGTCCCCCCAAACTTAAGTGAAACAGTGTTTCCACTGCTTAAGCGTTAAAGTTCAGAGTTGGGGGGAGAAAAGCACGGTGTCAAGCTATACAAGGCCTTACACGGGCCAAAGGTTAGCACCAACCATTCAAAAAATTTATCGTTATAATGGTGTGGTTGGTGAAAGAATGGAGTGTAAAGAAAAGAAAGGAGAAACACACGAGACCGTGTGGAGATAAAAGCAGTATACGGTCTCAGGTGAGGAGAAGAATGGCGGAAGGGAAAAAGAAATGGTGGTGGTTCGACTTCTTCAGGTGGAGGTTGATTAATCACAAAATCCGTGTCGTTTAGGAATGCGAGTTCGTCGGCGAAAATATCTTCGAAACTTCCATCGATGGTCTGATTGAACGTTTCAATGTCAATAAGTGTCGAGTCAGAATTCAACACGCTTGATTTGTCAAAAATTATAGAGGTAGGCGACTCGAAAAACTCATCTACCTTATTTTCAAAAGTATCCAAATCAAGTTTGCTTTCTGGAATTATCGGACTCAAGATATCGGATTGTGATTCATTAACACTCGCTATCATTAAAAGAAGATTAGAAGAAGAACCAGAGAAAGTGGGAGAAAGAAGTTGAATACGAACTTGAGGGTGGAGATGGAGTGTATAAATTAGCACAATTTGTAATGACCGATGTGTAAAAAGCGATTGTGCTAATCTATCAACCCACGGAGAAATGAGATCAAATCCCTCAAGATTCGTGAGAAAACATGGGTACGTTGAACTTGGTAAACCAGACATTGAAAATGAAAGTGTAACGGTTTCTTGCACGGTCGGAACGATGGGAAGGATGAAGGGGAGTGATTTAGGAAGGGTAACAGTTAAAGGTTCAGGAGGGTGTACACAGTCAGTGGAGGGGACAGGATGAATTGAAAAATCCGACTCATCAAGCAGAACTGGTTCATCCTCAATACTATCCTTAAAATTCCCTTCAAAAGTTATCCCATCCATGCATTTATCATCAAAATCCAGACGGATATGAAGTCGGGAAAAACAGTTAATGACTCGGGATGATGAATTGGAGAGAGAAACTCATCCAAATCTGTAGATTCATCATCCGAAATATTCCCAGCGTTGATATCCTCAATCAAGTGAAAATCAATTTTTTTAGACACCTCATCAAAAGCATGGATATTAATCAATTCAGGTTCTAGAGTGGAGGTGTAGAGGTCAAAAGGATTGGTGATGGTTTCACTCGAAAGGGACCCTTCACAATCAGGCAAATCAAACACTACAAAGTTGCACAACTCATTACTCATTCTACTTTCAACTGGTGAATCATTTGGGATACTTGATAGACATTCAAAACCGGAGTTGTGGGATTCAATTGGGGATGGGTAGGATTGATTTGGAAGGGTGTACAACTCACTCTCACTTCTCAAATTCTTAATCTGTCCAACCGCCTCATCATACATTGGAAAATTTGGAGCTAGTTGGAAACTAGCTACCGGGTCACTAGGTTGTATAAGGGCGGCCATGGACGGATTCAAATCCATCATATATTGTCTTGACCTTACCATAAAATCTTCCAACGACTGTCCCAGACTAGACATGGGCTGTGAAGGGGTTTCAGTAAAAGATTCAAAGTTGTTTGGATACTGGAAACTCCCAAATGGCTGTGTAGAAGCAATGTCTAGGGAAGGTGCGAAAGCAGGGTAGGACTGGTAGGAATTTAATGGTTGGACAGGAGTAGATCAACATTTGGATAAGAAGGTGAATGGAAATGTTGATCGAAAGAATTCGCAGTGGTGAAAGGAGTGAAAGATCGGTTACGAGATTGTGCAATATGTTCAGCAATAGACATGGGTTTCGGGATTACAACAGGACTCAAAAAAGGAGTATCAATGTAAGATGGTGGTGAAGGTTGAAATGGTTGATACAAGGTGGATTGCGGAGTCCAGCTCGATGCCCTAGACGCGTCTATTCGATCTTTCAAAGAAATTTTGGGCATGGAGGGGTCGTCCGAAATTCGACCAAAACAATGAGCGTAGGAAGTAATGTCTGGTTGAGAGTACCAAAGTTCGGCAAGAGTTTTGCGAGGTGGGGTACCCATGATGTGATGAAAGAAAGGAGAAGAAGAAGAATGTGATGATTTTTTATTTTTTTTATTTTTTTTAAAAAATTGTTTGTTTTTGGAGTTTTGAAATTTTTGAAAGTGTTTTTTTTAGAAAGAGTTTTTGTAAAATTTGTACGGAACTACGGCACAATTTCAAACAACCACAGTTTAAACATGCACAATCAAACCTAGAGCTAGGGTCTCCTAAGTCAATTAGACTGCTCCTAACTGTTCCAAAGCGACAAGTTGTGAGATATCCCTCAAATCGCCTCTTCACCGCCAATTGTGGCCAGGTAAGCACAAGTTAAGAAAGGTGGGATCCACTCATGAATCACCTTGAGACGGGCCTTTTAAAATTACCTTTCCCACTTATCTAGCCTAGGCACCACAAAGTCAGGTTTAGATAAACGATCGATTGCCCACAACCTTCATCTGTCCTATTGAGCTCGACAGTCCTTAATTGGCTGAGTCTAGATATTTTTTAATTAACTCGAGGGTTGATGCATATGTTTTTTTGTGATTTCTGAGGTCTTAGGAAGGGTAATGAAATCCCCACCCAATCTGGATTGGTGTTACAGCCCCTTAAAAGTCCGTTTTAAATATGCAAAGCAATTAACACACAAAATCTAAAATACTTGCCAAATTTTTTTTATTTGCGGCGCAAAGAACCCTTCACCAAAAACAATTTATTGGAGGGGGAGAAAAAGTTTTACGCAAAGAACCCAGCAGGAAAAATTTTCAGTGGAGTTCAGGGGGTTACAGAGGAGAAATGGAATGCTTAAAGAGCAAAATGGATTGCTGACGTCAGCAAACCGCCGCGGTTCCGCGGCCAATTGATTGTTAATGTTGCGGTTCCGCTGTGGGTAAGTTGGTTCAGGCCTCCGAGATTTTTATGTTTTCTGTTGTGGTTCTCCTCTGTCTGTTCAGATTTTCTGTTTCTTGATTCGTTCACTGAGTTGCTCCAAATCTGAATCAGTCCGTCTTCCTTTCCTGCACAATTCGCACAAAAACCTTTCAAAAATAAAAGGATGGTTTTTTTTATAAAAATTTTCAATTTTTAAATTTTTTAAATTTTTTTTAATTAACCCGAAATTATACAAAGAAAGAGACTACCGTCTCCCCGGCAACAGCGCCATTTGATTGATTGTTGTTTTGCGTACGTGCATTTTAAAATCAAAATTAAGAATATACCGTAATCAATAACGGTGTCGCTTGGTAGCTAGCCGGTTGAGTACGGGTCGGTCCACAGAGAGATGGATTCCTTTTCTTTATATTCTAACGAGTTAATCCGATCAAGTCGGGTTTGTTTTATGATCTAAGAATGAGATTAAAATTGATTAAAAGGCTTGCTAGGGTTAGGATTAGGTTAGTTTGGAAAAGGAATTCTACCCACTGCTTTCTTTGCCCTAGTTAAGAATATAAGTGTTAGGGTAATAGTCAACAAAGGGGATTAGCACGACTAGGAAGAAACGCAGTTTTCTCCTTTTGGTCCTTGTCCGTCCTTTCTTAACTCTTAGCCCTAACCTCTATGTAAATCAACCACAACCGGTCTTAACTAGGGAATCACCGCTATCTCGTAGGATAGTGTGCCGTAGTGAGCGGTGTGTGATTAATTTAAATAGAGTCCTAATTAATTAATTTATACGAGCAATGAAAGGAATGAGAGAGATTTCCATCTCTCAAGCCTTCCCTATCCTAACCCTAACAAGTGAGGAATTACTCAATCATTAGGGTATTAACAATGGAATTCATTTTTATGTTTTAGAGATAAAAACTATCTAAGTTGCAAATAAAAATAGCAGATATTAAAAGAGCAGATAAAAATGAAAGAATTAAATTTAGATAAAAGGTCTTACTTTATTGATGCACTCTTAACGATTACATAGGAATTAAAATCTAACCTAAAAATTAAAAAGATGCATCTCTAAAGAGAGGCACCCAAAAAGAGGCACATCCCAAAAGAGGCTGTAGGCTTTCCTATTTATAGATAGGAGAAAACCTAGGGTTTACATCTGATCCAAATCTGAAATTACAAGACTACCCTAAGAAAGCCGGGTCAAAGCACCGACACCCACCAACACGTGCACCGACACGTGCACTGCACGGCCGCGGATCCACGGTGGAATGCCCTATTTGGCCGCGGTTCCGCGGCCGTTTGGTGGGCTCTTTGGCTCAATTCTTCTATGATGCTTTAAGAAGGTTTTTTCTTCTGTTTTCTTCTCTTCATTCTTTAGAATCTTTTCTACTTTCTTCCAGATTTCCAACAGTGCAGAATTTGTGGGCTTTTATCGTAAGCTTTGCATTGAAATCTTGAATCTTGTGCTGCCCTCTTACTTTGTGCATTGAACTGTTCATTGATCGTTGTTTGTTCCTTAAATTGGTAGGCGACATCTTGTAGATTCATCTATTTGTTGGTCGGAGTCTCACATTTGTAGCGTCTTTTCATAAATTTCACTGTATTGTTCTGAGAACCTGTAACCTGCAACTATTTAGCAGACATGGATCAAAAGCACCTATTTATTTGCAATATGATTAAGAATGGGCGATATAATAATGCAATATTCTGTTATGAACAACACACGTTGATTTATATCATCATACTTCCATGCATATGCTTTTATGATATTTACATGCATGATGTTGTTGTGTCAGTGGTTGACACGTGGACGGGATCTATATGCATACATACATTGATTTTATGGTTGGATGATATCCACATGCTGTTAGGCATTGATTACGATTATTGGCACATATGATAACACAGTCACCCTAGATATCATAGTATTACCTGTAGGGTTCCTAGGCACACAAATAAGGTCTCACAACAGATCAAACATGCCCAATTCAAATTTTTCATGTGCCTACAAACCCTAATACGGATCGTTAACTAGATGTATAGGCGATGCAATGCAAGTAAACTACTTTATTGCTAAAGGAAAGTGACTACAACCTTTGTAGATCTGGTCCTCCACTTCCTAGGCTCCATGATGACGTCCCTCCGCTGTCCATATCGGAATCCAAGACTCTCACGGTGGTTTCATCGGAGAAAAGACCGGGCTAGGTCGCCGACTTCGATGCCAAAGATGATCTACGTCGAGGCAACTCAAGATCAAACTCCAACTTCACCAAGTCATGAAACTTGTGAAGAAAACACCCTATACTACTTGGCAAGTGGTAGAGGATGAAGAAATAGGAAGTGGGTTTACTTTAGAATTGGATTTCTCACTCTTTTTCTCAAGTTGCCATTAATGGAGGCAAGGTTTCTTCTTTGTTGAAGAAAAAGAAGAAGAAGAAAGAATATGATAAGTTATATTAAAATAGAAAACAAAATGATACTTATCATAATCTCAACGATGGTTTAGTGTAGAGAACTAACTAGGGTTAAGTTGAATGGTTAGGGTTAGGAGAAGAAGACAAGAATGGTTACTTTAGTCAAAAGTGCATGAAGCATCAAGAAGTTTCTTGAATGAAAGCAACCATTTTTGTTTTCCTTTTCCTTGTTTTAACTAAAATAAATAGATAAATGAATAAGTGAGTAAATCAAAACCTTAACCATTAACATAACCATGGTTTAAGTCTTTACACAAACCCAAGTATGCATGTATCATCAAACATGATACAAACAAGTGTACAAAAAATATATCACATATACAACTTGTGAATTTCAAGTGAGAAAATCCATTTAAAGTGAACAAATACTAGTTAATGCAAAGTAATATATCAAATATATAATTATGCATTAAATCATTAAATCAATACTTGATTTAACGATCCGGTCATATCGCATATAACCGACTAGTATCCAATGTATCGACTTATCGAATCAATCTTCGATTCGATAACTAGGTTATATCGCATACAACCAATCGATACATTCATCGCGAGAATAGAATACGGTATCACATACACGCATTATTCTCGGTCCCGCACATATCTCATGTGCGCTCCTATTTCGTTTCGCTTGAGCCAGGAAACCTCTGTGTAGGACTCTAAAGACTCGTCAATACGCCGGCAGCAGGTGATGATCATATCAAACACCCACAAGCCGCAAGCGGTCTGCTAAACGTAACGGCCACCCGGGTATTGAGCGATCAGAAGATCGACGAGCAAGCCTGCTCACACTCCTGTGAATCCAACCAGTAACACTTACCGTGCAGTCCGGTCTGTTCGTCTGATATGTCGCATATCTCGCCTAGGGGTGGTAAACGTCAGACCCCAGTAGCTTGATAAGTCATGCCGACGTGAGGTCCATAACAATTGTGAAACTACTGATAACTCTTACCAGTATATCACTGCAACCCTGGCCAGGGATTTCCTATTATGGCCAGTCGAGCATAGCGCAACATCAACCCACAATACCGGGAGAGACGAATCCCCTCCTATCGTTCATTGCCTCCATGCGAATCAGGACTGTACCCAAAAACCACCTGTTTGCACGACTCAGTAGAGCCGTGGTAGGGTGGAAATCAAAGCAAAGTGGGAGACACACAAGACTCTATGACGATCTCGGGTCAACAGACTAAGCTGCACAGTGTCACCAGAGAACTGCCATCTGACGTGAGGTATAATACCATCTGGGAGTTCTCGGCGAGTCCGTTCAGTGTACCCAGTCTCCACTGAGCACCCGCATACCATCTCTGGTGTCAAACACCAATGGATATTGGATCATCCATCGCCCATCACATGGGTTGAGAAGATATACGCTAGTATACTCTGGAATATCGATGCCCCGTCTCGATATTCCCACGACTAGGAACAATGAAGGATATACTCATGGACTACCCAGGCCCCACTAGTATGATCTGCATCATAGTCCTGGAAGTCGAGTACACATCCTAAGAGCTTTATCAACATGTAACAGAGAGACAGAAAGTATACATGTTAAGATAAAGAGCAACCAGATAGCATACTATCATGTCGAGCAAGAAAGTCCTACCTATATATGTCCCAGCATCCACTACAATATACATCCAATGTATAGTAATGGCCTCTAGGGCATACATATAACTAACAATCTCCCACTTGCGCTAGGGCCATCTGTAGCAGTAGTTGCAGTATCACATACTCAACCATCCCATATAAGTATCTCTCTGGGAAAAAGCCTTTGTGAGTAGATCCGCCGTGTTGTCCTCTGAGTCTACTCTCCTAACCTCGATCACCCTAGAGATCAACTATCTCCATGATCAGGTGATGCTGCCTCAGAATATGTCTGGGTCACTGATGGGACCAGGGTTCCCGGGCCAAAGCCACATTTCCATTGTCATACAATGGTAGGAACCTAGTTTATCTTATGAACCAATATACACCCAAACTGCCTCTTTGGTAGTATCTTTAATAGCGATGTTACCAGCCTTTATCGTCTAGTTTGCCACGGTATCTAGCTTGGAACACTTCCAACATACCGTCCCTCCACTGAGGGTGAAGACAATGCCTGTGACTGACATTCAGTCGTCCCTATAACCCTGGAACACTTCCAGTGATTCTCCCTAGGATCGATTGATACTATCTTACTATAGCTAGTGAGAATCCTAACATCCATTTAGATCTATCTCATAGACCCAAATCCCAGGATTTAGGAGGTATCATCTTTATCATATATGGAGAATCCATGTGATAAGCGGAGATTGACTGTGCGTAGCATAGGAAACTCTTTTCTTATCAAGAGTATGTTGTCCACGTACAATACGATGATGACCACCTTACTCTCTACTACCCTTTTATATATACAAGGTTCATCTACCATTTTGATGAAGTCAAACACTTTGACTATCACATCAAAACAGACGTTCCAACTCCGCGATGCCTGCTTTATTCTGTAAAGCAACTTGCACACGTTTCCGCTGCTCTCACTGTTTACGAAGCACTCTGGCTGTGTTCTTATAGACGTTCTCTTCTAAATCACTATTTAGAAAAGTAGTCATGGCACCCAACCACCAGATATCGTAGTCATGGTATATAGCCGTGGCAAGTAGGATCCGGATGGACTTAAGCATAGCCACTGGAAAAGGTATCATCATTATCCACGCCTGGTCGATGACGAAAACCTTTAACAAGTCTAGCTTTGAAAGTCTCAACTTTTCCATCTACACCAAGTAATCTTCTCAAGATATACTTGCTCCTGATGGGGATTTAACCCTTCAGATATAGCAACCAAAGTCCATACTTTGTTGGTGTACATGGATTCCATCTCAGATCGCTAAGCATCCAGCCATTCTTACAGAGTCCCTACTCTCGATGACCTGATCGAATCTAGTTGGGTCATCATCTCATGATGCAATCCTCGCTCCCACTGTCATCGAAAAACCGAAGTATCTCTCAAGCGGATGAGAAACCTTACCAGATCGGCGAAGAGGCTGAGATTCGTCGGGAACTATTGAATCCTTTGGTTCTGTCAAATCATCAGCTGCAGTTTTGTATAGCTGGAACCTTTCCAGTTCTACAGAACTGACATTGCCTCGATCTTGTCCGGATTTTGCTTTTGACACAGGCCGGACAATCCCAAATCTTAACTAACTTAAGATATGAGCTCTTCCCTTTCCATATCGCATATGAAGTGGTAGGCAACTGATTTGATTTGAACCCTATACAATAGGTATGCAGCTTCTCAAGCGTATAACTCCCAAAAGGAAATAGGAAACTCAGTAGTACTCATCATAGAGCACACCATATCTAATATTGTGCGATTTCTCCACCCCGAAACACCGTTGTGCTGTGGTGTATTCAGAGGAGTAACACTGAGAGAGAATCTCATTCTCCTCTAGAATAGTCCAGGAATGCCATGCACAAGTATTCTCCTCCCTGATCTTATCATAGGACATAATACTTATACCTGTATTGGTTCTCTACTTCTAACTTATATTCTGTGAATATCTCAAAAGGTTCGGACTTGTGTTTCAACAGGAACATATGTCTGAATCTTGAGAGATTATCAGAGAACGTAATGAAGTATAAAGAACCAGTCCTGGCATGTGTAGACAGGAGACCTTACATACATCATCATGTATCAGTCCCAAGAGTTCGTTAACTCTTTCTCTGTTTCAAATAAATAGGGCTATGGTCATCTAATCTTTATGACATGATTGGAAAGTTTCACAAGATGTAAATTCAAACTGATTTAAATATGCATCTAAAATGTAACTTCAGCCAGTCGGGTCGCATTGATATGACCTAGTCTACAATGCCTCAAGAAGGATTCGTTCATTTCTGAACTCTTCCTCTTGTGTGTATTCTGTATACTAGGAACTGTAGTTTGATTTAGAATGTCGATGCTTTTAGATAACGTGCCTGAACCGATCAACTTTTGATATAGGAAATGTTCAAAACAATATCCATCAATACAAAATTTTATCATTTCTTTACTAATAAAGAGACTGATATGATTTTGTATATCAGGTTCGGTATCTAATAGCATTTTTTCAGAATCAATGTATTGGTAATACAGGGTGATAGTGACCAACAGACTTGGCTGCAACACTTGCCACGTTCTCTGTCTCATGAAACTTATCACCCGTTCTCAGTTTTCTACCTTTCTGTAGCCCTATGTAACAGATTACATATCTGGGATCCTGATCCGGTATCAAATACCCAGGATGCAGAGGATACTGAAAAACAGTTCTTTGTAATGAACACACCCGAAAGGGATGCATCTTATGCACTTTCTTCGTTTGGGTGGCATGAGAATCCTGGTATTCCCCTATTTCCTGCTCGGTCTTATAACAATTATAAGTTGGAGCGGGACCAACGTTCCCCAGCTCAGTATAACAAGCGGGTTCGGTCAATACATCCATATTATTATCTTGATTAAGGCATGATATGGTCGCTACCTGGAGAGAGAGAGAAGAAAACACTCTGCGTGCGCTCTTGCAAGATTAGATTGGTTATATATTTTATCTAATCAGGATGGCTCCCACTGTTTTTATCAAATCTTCCTTCAAACCCTAAAAGGAAAGACTAGCCGGGATTAATTACACTCTACAAGTTCGCCAATCTTTCAGCCAGGCCAGTGTCGGTACTTTGAGGGAGGTTCCCCGTGCTTTCGCACGGACCTAATTACAGTAAACCTCGTTTTCCCTGAGGCGTAACCTCGTTGACACCTTTCTAGACACCTACTTGATTGGCTAATTGTAAATTGCAAAACTCTCCCAGGAGTAACAATTACTCGCAGTGGGTATCGGGATCCAACTATCACATAGAAGGTATGCAATCTCATTGCAAATTTCAACACTTGAAACTCCCGATAAAGATTTTTACCCCTAGCACTTATGACCTTAACTATGGTCAACAAATCATAAGCACTAGTCAAGTTCTACCCGTCATTTCGTGATTAATTAGACCCACCCACATGACCTTTAACTAAGGTCAACAAAGTCACGCGACTGTCCTAACTAATCGCATCATATGCGGTGTAGGAAGACATCACTTAGCTACCGTACACTGTGCCTTGACTATGGTCAACAAACACAGCACGAATACTAAGTACTCTACTTCCTAAAATGACGGAGGGTTGCGAATGGTTTTATGAAAACCTTTAACGTTTTGAACTTGATCTCTTTGCGGAATCAAATGGTTCTTAAATGGAATGTTTTTGAGGATTTTCTAGTTTTGCTAAAGAGGTCACTCCCGGTGAAGGGATCGTCGGCCCTTTCCTCGTCGAATGAGGTGCGGGATATATCATATATATCACTGTGCAAAGAAGAAACTATAGAAGCAATCAAAAGACAAACCGAGTGTGTAGCATCTGCCAGTTATTGCTAAAGGAGTCACTCCCGGTGAAGGGATCTCGGTCCTTTCCTCATCGAATAAGGTGCAGGATGTTCTACAATGAACACCGCGCTGCAAAGCAAGAACTGTAGCTACCTGTTTTATTTTGAAATTCGATTCCACAACATCTTTTAGGTTTATTTTCTTTCATTAATCACATTAATGAATATCCCATCATTTAAGTCCACCTAAACATCACAGATAAATATAACGTACGCTTATGCCATCCGCATTCGCCTCGATGTCCCGTCTGCACCGTTAAGTTAGGTAACTAACGGCAGAGCGAGGCAGGGCTAGCGCGGGTGTAAAACATAAGTAACGTCTATATAATATATCATATATACTATATACTATATCTATCTGAACAAATCACATGATCACATCACAGATTACGCAGCAGAAGAATCATATGAAACATTGGATATACTAGGACGTCCGTGTTTTTAATACGAGCCAGTATAAAACACGGATTCCATGGTCGTGATGAATAGCCAATCCCACACCCCTAGACCCCTACGAGAGCGGCAAGCAACCCTACCAATTCTAGGGTTAAGAGACCCGGACCCGACTCCTCGAGATGGTCTTCTACTGGACCCTAGAACCCGGTTACTTGTGCTCCCCTCCTTGGGTCTATCCTAATGCGGAAAAGTAAATAATATACATCAACGGTGATATCTTCCGCAACCTGGAAGTGCCCCAATAAAAGAATATTACATACAAGTTTTTACATGAATGAAAATGAAAAACACTCATCTCACATAAAAACCCCCCGGCTATTCGAACAAGACGATCCAATATAACATATCCAGCAACACATAACATCACATGTCATCAACGTAAGTAAATATGCGGATCCCAATTGTCGTCGACATATAGCAACAAAACCGGCGATATCACATATTACACTTACGGTCACAGAAAAGAAAGTGTAAAACTACAACAATTGGAATCCGCAACCTCTTTAGACATCGCATGCCTAATCAAATGAATTCCTTAGACATCGCATACATAACAATTATAAACCCCGCATTTTAGTCTCATTATCGAAAAAACTTTTCAATATCAAGTCGGGAAATTCAACAAGATTCCCGACATCCTGATCGAATGCTCGTCGCAAACTTTAGTAGACGGCTGCACCCCCGACGCCGTCGACGAAGTGCACCTAGGCGGAACACCGCTGCCGCGAGCACCCGAACAGATGCTTTCGGCGACGGGGTTCTCCTACAGTCACTTGGTCGGGGCTATGGGGTGAGGCTGTCTATTAAGTTTACCCGGCGAGTATCCGCGTACGCTACGTGATTGCGACGGACTTTTGATCACATCAAAATTCCGTGGCAACCGATCAAGTGAGACTAAACCGCTAGATTTATAACATTCATTCAGTTATCTCATAACTACTTGTGAATTCCAATTATTGTATCACATTCCGGATAAATAGAAAATGTTAAACTTTCCGATCGAATATTCGAACACCCAAGTTTTCCCGAAACAGCTCAACACATGAAATAAGTTTAAAAACATTCACTTCGTACCTCAGTACCAACGGTCCAGCCGTAGAAGGGTCAAGCCAACGCCTCAAATATGGCACGCCGTACTGCCCCAAACCCTAAGGTTCAAAGGGCAGTTCAAGACGGTCACATAATCGAGTTAAGGTTTGTTGTCTTCTAGAGGGTCCATCGCGTTACTTGCACTACTTAGAACGTCATTAAACTACGGAAAAGTCCAACAATTGGAAATTTCCCGGCAGGGGAAAAAATGGGTATTTATATCCGGTCGAACTTTTTAACATATTCTAAAGTTATCCAGAAAAACACATAGACAAAATTTAGATAATCCGATCGAATCTACGAACTCCCAATACAACCTAGAAAACTCAACTCTTGAGTAAATATTAAAAATTCTCAGAAAACTCAGCATTAAAATAAAGAAGTTACTGTGCAAAAATAGTTGACTGAAGAGACTAATTGGCCGCGGAACCGCCGCATTAGCCATGCTAATGCCGCGGTTCCGCCGCGCTATGATCGAATTAGGTGCTCGTGCTACACAGTAATTCTTAGAAATTCCTGCTGATTTTTCTGCATATTTTTAATTCTCAAAAATCCCCGATTTCAAAAAATGTACAGAGAGCAAATTTGTATTAGGGTTTCGGTTCGATCGGACTTGTAACTCCGTCTACTTATCGTCTAAGGCTCTAGCTAGGCTCTGATACCACTGTAGGGTTTCTAGGCACACTAATGAGGTCTCACAACAGATCAAACATGCCCAATTCAAATTTTTCATGTGCCTACAAACCCTAATACGGATCGTTAACTAGATGTATAGGCGATGCAATGGAAGTAAACTACTTTATTGCTAAAGGAAAGTGACTACAACCTTTGTAGATCCGGTCCTCCACTTCCTAGGCTCCGTGATGACGTCCCTCCGCTGTCCATATCAGAATCCAAGACTCTCACGGTGGTTTCATCGGAGAAAAGACCGGGCTAGGTCGCCGACATCGATGCCGAAGATGATCTACGTTGAGGCAACTCAAGATCAAACTCCAACTTCACCAAGTCATAAAAATTATGAAGAAAACACCCTATACTACTTGGCAAGTGGTAGAGGATGAAGAAATAGGAAGTGGGTTCACTTTAGAATTGGATTTCTCACTCTTTTTCTCAAGTTGCCATTAATGGAGGCAAGGTTTCTTCTTTGTTGAAGAAAAAGAAGAAGAAAAAAGAATATGATAAGTTATATTAAAATAGAAAACAAAATGACACTTATCATAATCTCAACCATGGTTTAGTGTAGAGAACTAACTAGGGTTAAGTTGAATGGTTAGCGTTAGGAGAAGAAGACAAGAATGGTTACTTTAGTCAAAAGTGCATGAAGCATCAAGAAGTTTCTTGAATGAAAGCAACCATTTTTGTTTTCCTTTTCCTTTTTTTAACCAAAATAAATAGATAAATGAATAAGTGAGTAAATCAAAACCCTAATCATTAACATAACCATGGTTTAAGTCTTTACACAAACCCAAGTATGCATGTATCATCAAACATGATACAAACAAGTGCACAAAAAATATATCACATATACAACTTGTGCATTTCAAGTGAGAAAATCCATTTAAAGTGAACAAATACTAGTTAATACAAAGTAATATATCAAATATATAATTATGCATTAAATCATTAAATCAATACATGATTTAACGATCCGGTCATATCGCATATAACCGACTAGTATCCAATATATCGACTTATCGAATCAATCTTCGATTCGATAACTAGGTTATATCACATACAACCAATCGATACATTCATCGCGAGAATAGAATACGGTATCACATACATGCATTATTCTCGGTCCCGCACATATCTCATATGCGCTCCTATTTCGTTTTGCTTGAGCCAGGAAACCTCTGTGTAGGACTCTAAAGACTCGTCAATACGCCGGCAGCAGGTGATGATCATATCAAACACCCACAAGCCGTAAGCGGTCTGCTAAACGTAACGGCCACCCGGGTATTGATCGATCAGAAGATCGACGAGCAAGCCCGCTCACACTCCTGTGAATCCAACCAGTAACACTTACCGTACAGTCCGGTCTGTTCGTCTGATATGTCGCATATCTCGCCTAGGGGTGGTAAACGTCAGACCCCAGTAGCTTGATAAGTCATGCCGACGTGAGGTCCATAACAATCATGAAACTACTGATAACTCTTACCAGCATATCACTGCAACCCTGGCCAGGGATTTCCTGTTATGGCCAGTCGAGCATAGCGCAACATCAACCCCCAATACCGGGAGAGACGAATCCCCTCCTATCGCTCATTGCCTCCATGTGAATCGGGACTGTACCCAAAAACCACCTGTTTGCACGACTCAGTAGAGCTGTGGTAGGGTGGAAATCAAAGCACAGTGGGAGACACACAAGACTCTATGACGATCTCGGGTCAACAGACTAATCTGCACCAGTGTCACCAGAGAACTGCCATCTGACGTGAGGTATAATACCATCTGGGAGTTCTCGTCGAGTCCGTTCAGTGTACCCAGTCTCTACTGAGCACCCGCATACCATCTCTGATGTCAAACACCAATGGATATGGGATCATCCATCGCCCATCACATGGGTTGAGAAGATATACGCTAGTCTACTCTGGAATATCGATGCCCCGTCTCGATATTCCCACGACTGGGAACAATGAAGGATGTACTCATGGACTACCCAGGCCCCACTAGTATGATCTGCATCATAGTCCTGGAAGTCGAGTACACATCCTAAGGGATTTATCAACATGTAACAGAGAGACAGAAAGTATACATGTTAAGATAAAGAGCAACCAGATATCGTACTATCTTGTCGTGCAAGAAAGTCCTACCTATATATGTCCTAGCATCCACTACAATATACATCCAATGTATAGTAATGGCCTCTAGGGCATACATATAACTAACATTACCTTTATGATATAGTTGACCTAGGAGTCGTTGTTTATTCAATTTCTAGTTGTAGATGTTTTTCTACTCACGAGTTGGCAACTCACTCCCGTTGTGCCACAGTTCTTGCAGGTTGACCGCATGGATCAGTAGCGGCTTCGCTGGCACACAGTTGCATTCGGGTGTTTTGCTTTGGTAGGTGGGACATTTGTATCGTGCCCCCTCTTGTATTTACTATTTCTTATTATATCTAGTCAACTCCATCAAATCAAACTAGTATTTGTGTAAGTAACGAGACTTAGAAAGACTTGTAGTTGTGAGACTTGAGCGATGGGTTTTATGTTCACATTCGGGGTTGATGTCTTGCTTATTTCTTTATCTTTTGTAGTGAACTTTGCCGTTGGGCGTCGTATACTTATATATACTGTCTTGAGTGGTTTTGATCCGCCGTTTGGTGAAGAGCTAGCTCCCGCTTGAGGATGCCTTTATTATCATTATGTATTTGTGGTTTTGGATCAAAAAATACAAAGGAGGTGCTGCCCAAATTTTTAAAAGTCGAAACCTGTTTTCAAACTAGAAATTTTCACTTGCATTTTTTTGTCCTTTTTCTATGCATTAAGAAAACTTGATTTCCTTATACCTTTATTTCAAAACTTCACCTCTTTTATTTTCTTAAAAAGGTTTAGATTTCTGGGTTTCAGCTTACTTGAATTACGTTACGCCTTTAGACGACGTGTGATTTAAGTGTTGGTCACGAGCTAATATTTTGGGTCGTGACACTTTCGTTACATAGGTTGACCTTAATTGATGGAGTAGGTAACTCAAGTAGAGTGACGTACCGTTCGAATGTTCCGCGGCATACTTACGATATGATACTCCTCTTTAGTGACCTTAGGATGATCATACATCCATTTGAGATCCTTGATTCTATTCGTTCCAATGATCATACTCTCATTGATTCCATTCCTCCTTATGATCATGTATCCATTTTGGGATCTGTTGAGTCTTTTCATCCCTTTGATCTATCTTCATCGATACATGCTTGAGGTTCCTGTCACCATGGTTTGAGTATAGATTGAGCTGCTGCTAGTGATGCGGTCAAGGCGAGCTCGTCATGGATGAGGACTGACCATCGTGTTTTCTGGTGACATGGGAACGTATTGGTTTAGTGTCTGTGTTGTGACTTCTCGTTAGAGGCAAGTGTTCGGTTTAGCACCAGATGATCGAGCCATTGATAGGGGCTGCCAGATTGAGAGGACTGTTGATGTACAGCCTACCTTAGAGATCATGATGTTGTCTACCGTGCAGATGGATGACCCAGCCGTTGCTAAGATTGATGGGATGTCGCCTCCAGAGTTTTTGAGCTGAAACCGCTGGAGCTTTCAGACAGAGATGCGTCGAAGATAGTTAGTCCATCTTGAATAGAAAGACGAAGATGATCCGTCTGATTTGATGCACCGACGCAGGCTCAGTTGAGTTCAAGAATTCCAGTTGGAGAATCTTACTCAGATCTAGAGTAGATCGATCCAGAGAGGACATTGTTTGTTGGAAGCTCCGATAGGAGATCAGTAGGTTGACCAGCTTTGGATAGAGGACCTCTCCCAGATGCGTTGTGAGTTGATCGAGAACGGATGAATAAATTATATTCCTCCGACGGTTGGGATGAGTTCTCGAGGACGTGTTCGTCTAGATATCTTCTACAGAGTGATGAAGATACCAAGTTCCTAATTTCGAGTCCGTGTGAGAGACTCCGGATTGAATGTAGCCGAGAACAATTGCACCACACAGATAACATGACTTGATTTCGATGTGGACAATAATGAAGACGGGTGAAACAAGATGTTCGTACGAGATGTTAACGAGCTGTCGTTACTCCACGTTGAGATTAGAGATCTGATATGTATACAGAGACGTTGGGATACAGCCAGTTCTCGAGGAAATGCTGTGCTGAGAAAGCAGATGTCCAGAAAACGAGAAAAGATTATGCAAGGGTACTAGCCTCCGTACAGTTCGGCATAGATGAGATCAGAAGAGACCTTGAGCAGGTGCCTTCCAGGACACTGCTGCGATAAGATTTGCATCAAGGATCAGTTGTGTCACATGTATTCAGAGGGCCAGAGGCCGACGCCAGTGACGTGCTGCTTTACGAGTGGTCATACTAATTGGACGAGAGATGACCAGAGGTGTGTCAGAGCGGAATCGTTTTCGTTACTACACCTAACAGGGCCGACGAGCCGATGGATTGTGAGATTGGTAATCCACAGAGAAAATGAGGACCCAGAGACAGAGGACGCCAGACTGTGAGCAGGAGGCAGGCGGATGTTCTTGCTCCGCCAGTTTTGGGCGCACCGGTATTTTTCGACATTGTAGGAGGTGTACCTCAATGTCATTTATTGCGATTAGTGTTTTGTGATCCGAGTATCACACTTTTATCGCTTGGATTGAGTTTTGATGATTGGGTTTCGTGATTTATGTGTTCGTGCACCATGGCTGCACCTATTGGATATTTTCTTTTGTGCATATCTATTGCACCTGATATCGATTTTGTGTCTTGGCTGCATGTGTTTATGATTTCGTGGATTTCATACGGTTGATTTGATTTTGTGCATGTGGTACGCACTCGATTTGATTTTTGCACTCGGTATAGCTCGCATGTGCTTGCAGTGCCTTGATACGTGTTTTATGCATGCAGTTGCACACATTTATGATTTTATACACCTTGGTACACTCGGTGTTGTTTTCGTGAGCATTTGAGACATTAATGAGTTTTCGTGCATTTGTTGCACTAGATTTATACTTCGTACATTGGTTGCACCCGATTTATGTCTGTGAGCATTTGTTTCACCAGATTTATGTTTTTGTGTGCGTTGCACTTGACATTCGTTATCGTGCACGCTACTGCACTAGATATTTTATACGGACCCGACGCGCTTAGTTTGGAATTTTGCGCATATCAGGCGCATGGTATGGGATTTTGTGCACACCAGATGCACTTGATTGAGATTTTATTCGTGCATGTTGGATGCACTTGATTTAGATTTTATTCATGCATGTCGGATGCACTTAATTGAGGTTCTATTCGTGCATGTTGGATGCACTGGAGTTAGACTTTTCATTCGTGCAGGTAAGTTACACCGGGTTGAGATTTTCGTGCACTCTAGATGCACTTGATGTTTTTGTCATGCACACCCGTTGCATTTGACAGATACTTTTGTGCACACCAGTTGCACTTAGTTGGTTTTTGTGCACATTCATAGCACTTGTATTTGGTTTTGATTTCCGTGCGCACCAGACGCGCGTGATTATTGGATACGCCTTTTAAGGCTGATTTTTTCTCTTGGGCATTATATTTTGATGTTGGGTACTATATATATAGTAACCGAGCAGGACTGATCTGAGGACAGTGCCTGAGTACTTTAGCATGCATTAAAAAGTGTACCAAGAGGTTTTCAAAAATAAGCTATAGTCTTGCTGTTTCCTACTTGTCCGTGAGTGATACGAAATTTTATAAGAAAAACCTTCTGGGATATTTCAAAAGGAGGGACGAATAATTTGAGTAAAAACATATATAGATATATTTACTACGTTACAAATGATCGTCCGCCACTTGTGCCATGAGCTACGCATCTGATTGATAGGATACGAGCGTGTTCAAGTTTTAGTTTAAATACCGCAATCAAGACGGTTTCTCACGTAGCTAGCCGGTTGAGTACGGGTCGTCCGCAGGGAGATGGGAATCTTTTTCTATGTGTTTTTCGACGAGTTAAGTCCGGTTGTTCAGATTTTGTTTGTAGTTATCTAAGTGTTCAGTTGATATTTAAAGAGAGCTTGTTAGGGTTAGGATTAGGTTAGTTTGAGTTAGGAGTCTCCACATCTTTCGTTGCCCCACTTAATATCGGTGTTACGGTAATCGGCAACAACGGGGATTAGCACGACTAGGAAGGAACTTGCGAGTATAAGCTAGGCTTTCCAACGCATAGTCCTTCCTTTTGGTGCTTGTCCGTCCGTTCTTGGCTCTTATCCATAACCTCCGGTTAATTCAACCACAACCGGTCTCACTACGGAATCACCGCTATCATGTAGGATAGGGTGCCGTAAGGAGCGGATTGTGGTTGGGTTAACGGGAGTTGATTTAAGTTGTTGGGCAAGGAAAGAGTGAGAGAGATTTCCTTCTCTCAAACTTCCCTTATCCTACCCTAACAAGTATAGAACTACTCACACTTCATAATACGGAAAAATAAAACAACACAAAAGAGGAAGATAGAAAGAAAGAGATTAGAAGAATACGACTAACTGTTTGCGACCTCACCTTGGCGAGGATCAAGCGTAAGTATCATTGTCGTATGCAAGGATAAAGAAAAAGAGAGAAGAAACAAATAACAAGGAAATAACAACAACTACTTAACAATTAAAATTACAACAATTATAACAAGTAAAGAAAGAGACAAGCATGATAATAAAAATGGTCTTCTTTATTCATCACTCTTCACTCAAAAGCTCACTTACAAGTTTAATGGAGAAGAGGTGAGAAGAGGAAGAAGAACATGTACTAAAACCTAGCAAAGAAAAATACAAGATTATGGACCCCTTCCTTCACAGAATTCTGGGGTATTTATAGGCTGGAGAATGAGAAACTAGGGCAAAAATACTGGCCCATATGAAATTACCAAACACCCCTTAAAAACCCTAACTGTCTGGCGCCAGAACGGCCGCGGAAGCGCGGCCAAGACCCCCCTTTGGCCGCTCTTCCGCGGCCGTATTGTGGAGTTGGGCTTTGGGCCTTTTTCTGGTAGCCTGGTTTTCTGAGTACTTTATTCTGGCATATGTATTTTCTCCATTTGTTTTCACGATTTTTCCAGAATTTCTGTTGAAGGAAAGGTGGACTTTTTGTTAAGATTTTGTCATGATTGTCTCGAGCGCCGCGTAGATCTCTTGGATCTTGTGCTACCATTGAGCCTTGTGCCTGAAAACGACATTGATTTGACATTTTGTCTTCCTAAACTGGTATCTGGTAGCATACGGATGAAGGACGGAGATCGTGTTTTATCTGTGGTCTGCAAGAACCCGGATTTTTCGTGTTTTCCATGAATTTCACCGTTTTGGAACCGAGAACCTGTATCCTGCAATTGACTAGCAAACACGGCTCAAGAGTATCTACCGACATGCAATGTGATAAAAATTGGGCGGTATGAAAATGCAAAAATCTGATATGAACAAATACCCCCAAACTTATCATTTGCTCGTCCCGAGCAAAGTCCATTTATTCACAAAAAATTTCCTAACCTCACTTTCGCAGGGAACGCGATTGCACTGAGCATGTGCAACAAGCCGTTAAACCTCTAGGTGTCCCTAGTAGGAGGAGTGTTGTCTCCTTAGGGTTTTCAGCGGATACTACCCACAAAATCCGGTCAAGTTGGTTTGTAAAAATGACTAAGTTTCAAACCCTAAAGTTTTGTTTTAGAAAATAACAATTCTATAATCCTAAGTCTAGATTATCGAACCTTTATTTTTCACACCTCACATCTTATTTAACTACAGATTTTATATGTCTTTACGTGCAGTGCAAATAGTGTCGTTAAGTTCCAGAAGGATCGATTAGAGTCATCATGTCGCACAATAAAGCCCAGATAACAATTTTAAAAGGATCACATAAGTTTTATAATGAGTTAAGCATTTTTCAAGTTTCGTTTTCCAGTAAGGTTTCAACTTCAGAATTTCTATCTTCCTTAACAGGAAACTAAGTCGTATTTTTCACTCCTACCTTTTCTTGTTTTCATTTCATACACACCTCTGTGAACGTGCAATAGTCTTTATCAAAGAGTAAAACCTTCATATCTCCGTTAAAAAAAAAATTTTTTTTTTAAAAGCCTGTCTTTTATCAAGATTATTCTCACACAAAGAACCGTTAGGAATTTTAACTCGGAGAGAACACTTGCTTGACTTTGTTTTAACTTGGACTTTCTAGGCTTCTTAGCGAGCTTTGAGCCAATGCACCCAAACCAGTTGGTTTTAGGGCATTAGGTGTAGAAACACCCCAGCGGACTTAATTACTCAAGTTACCTAGGTCCAAAAACAAAAGACAGTTTGGCGTGAAAATCAGATGAACGGAGATATAACCGGCAGTTCAAATATTTTTTGGATAAAAGACGTGTCTAGTGGGTTTGGTGTGTAATCATTCCAATCAAGTTTTAGATGGGTTATTTTTCAGACTTAGCTCCTATTACAACATTAATAACATTCTTTCATATTCGCTTTACTTCATAAACTATTCTTGACATTACTTATTTCAGAACAAACCTATTTGATTCTCAGAAAATTATTTATCTGTTTAAAAGTTTGAACATGAAAGACTTGTCATCTAATTCCCAAAACTCACGACACGTGTAGTGTGATGTAAAGACGTATATCAGCTATAGTTAACTTCAAAGGAGAGTTATCTTTCAGGTTTTCAAAATCCAAACATAAGATCTAGTTATTCCTATTTTTTCAAACAAAAACCGTCGAATGTTGAATCAGAGTTCATCCACAAGCTAACTTGACAAAAAAGTTTTTATATTTTTGGAAAATTTTCAAATTTTTATGTTTTTTATGGATTTAATATGCAGATGCAAAATATACATATGAATGCGAAGGTAAGAAATGCGTACCGAGCGTACCCCCAAACTTAAACTGGACAGTGTCCTCACTGTCGTTGCATGAAGAGAGTAGTTTGAAGGTTCAAAATTGTTGGTTAGCGATACACAATATTTATTTGTTTTTATTTTGAAAGAAAAGAAAAAGAATATACACAAATATAAACAAAATGGTTTGTACATACCCCCAAACTTATTTGGAACAGTGTCCACTGTTCTTGGCTGGATAACCGAAGTTTGGAGGTAGGCAGAGGAAGATCAAGCAAGGTAAACCGGCTCCTGTAAGAACAGGAGCTCCTCTGTTGGTTCGGCGCTAAGGTACGGTTTGCATCGGTGTCCGTTCACTTTGAAGAGTGAACCGTCCTTTGGATTTTCCAAATCCACAGCGCCCTGCGGATACACAGTCCGCACAAAATACGGCCCTTTCCAGCGAGATCGGAGCTTTCCAGGATGGAAGTGAAGTCGGGTGTCGTAAAGAAGTACCTGCTGACCAGGTACGAAGGTTTTGCGCACAAGGTGTTTATCATGAAACACCTTCGTTCGATTCTTAACGACAACCGCGTTGTCGTAAGCCTCATCCCTAAGCTCGTTCAGTTCGTTCAGCTGCAGCTTCCGATGGCTGCCCGCGTCCTCCAGAGACATATTCAGCTCTTTTATCGCCCAAAACGCGCGATGCTCGATTTCGACAGGAAGGTGGCAGGCTTTTCCGTACACAAGCCGATAGGGAGACATGCCAAGGTCGGTCTTATAAGCGGTTCTAAATGCCCAAAGGGCATCAGTGAGTTTCAAAGACCAATCCTTACGGTTCTTGGAAACCGTTTTCTCCAGTATCTGCTTGATTTGCCGATTTGAAACTTCGGCCTGCCCGCAGGTTTGGGGGTGGTAGGGCGTAGAAAGCTTATGATTAATGGAGTATTTCCGCATCAAGGCCTCGAAAGTCCTATTGCAGAAATGACTTCCATTGTCTCTAATGATCGCTCGGGGGTGGCCAAACCGGGAGAAAATGTTTTCTTTTAGGAACCTAATGACAACCTTGTTGTCGTTAGTCCGGCTGGCCACAGCCTCGACCCATTTAGAGACGTAATCAACAGCTAGAAGGATGTACAAGTTCCCAAATGAGCTGGGAAATGGCCCCATGAAGTCTATCCCCCAAACATCGAAAATCTCCACAACCAAGATTGGTTGGAGCGGCATCTCATTCCTCCGGGATATCCGGCCCATGTGTTGGCACCGGGAGCAAGTCTTGCAATAATCGTGAGCGTCTTTGAAAAGTTGTGGCCAGTAGAAACCACATTGCAAGATCTTCTCAGCTGTCTTTCTGGGCCCAAAATGCCCGCCACATGCTTGGTCGTGGCAAAATGACAGCACACTCTTGAATTCCTCATCTGGGACACACCGACGAATAATCTGGTCGGGACAGTACTTGAACAAGTAGGGTTCGTCCCAGTAAAAGTGTTTTACTTGGGATAAGAAGCGAAGTCTGTCCTGACGTGACCATTCGGTCGGTAGCAATCCCGTGGCCAAATAGTTCACAATATCTGCGAACCAGGGTTCGCAAGATACTGTCAAGAGTTGTTCATCCGGGAAAACGTCGTTTATCGGAATTGGAAGCGAAGGCGAAGAAGGAAGTCGCGAGAGATGGTCGGCAACCACGTTTTCACATCCTCGTTTGTCCTTAATGACAAGGTCAAACTCTTGAAGCAAGAGGATCCAACGGATTAACCGAGATTTGGCATCTTTCTTCGCAAAAAGATGGCGCAGAGCTGAGTGGTCAGTGTAGACAATGACTGGAGAGCCGATGAGGTAGGGCCTGAACTTTTCTAAGGCAAATACAACAGCTAAGAATTCCTTCTCAGTTGTTGTATAATTGAGTTGTGCGTCGTTCAGGGTTCGGCTTGCGTAATAGATTACATGCGGCATCTTGTTGATGTGCTGTCCAAGGACAGCGCCGATGGCAAAGTCGGATGCATCGCACATAATCTCGAATGGGTGCGTCCAGTCAGGAGAAGAGAGAACGGGAGCAGAAGTGAGTGAGAGTTTCAGTGACTCGAATGCAATCACACAGCTCGAGTCGAAGGTGAAAGGCGTGTCCTTGGCCAGCAAAAGCATCAAGGGCCTAGCAATCTTGCTAAAGTCCTTGATAAACCGTCTATAAAAACCGGCATGGCCAAGGAAGGCTCGGATATCTCTGACGCATCGGGGAGGAGGCAGATTGGAAATGACCTCAATCTTTGCTTTGTCAACCTCTATGCCATTTTGCGAGATGATATGTCCTAAGACAATACCTTCACGCACCATGAAGTGTTATTTCTCCCAGTTCAAAGTGAGATTCTTGTCCTTACATCGGGTAAGGACAGCGTCAAGATGCAGCAAACACTCGTCAAAGGAGTCGCCGAAAATGGAGAAGTCATCCATGAAAATCTCCAGAAATTTCTCCACCATGTCTGAGAAAATCCCCATCATACACCGCTGGAAGGTAGCGGGCGCATTGCATAACCCAAAGGGCATGCGTCGATATGCAAACGTGCCGAAAGGACAAGTGAAAGTGGTCTTGTCCTGGTCTTTTTCGGCGATGGGAATTTGATTATAGCCAGAGCAGCCATCAAGAAAGCAATAGTACTCATGTCCGGCCAATCGTTCCAGCATCTGGTCAATGAAAGGTAGCGGAAAGTGGTCTTTCCGCGTTGCAGCGTTGAGTTTTCTGTAATCAATGCAAACTCGCCACCCGGTTTGGGTGCGAGTAGGGATTAACCCATTCGCTTCGTTGGTTATGACCGTGATGCCCGACTTCTTGGGGACAACGTGAATGGGGCTAACCCACTGGCTATCAGAGATAGGGTAAATGATACCACTATCTAGACATTTGACGATCTCCTTCTTCACAGCCTCCTTCATGACTGGATTAAGACGTCTTTGTAGATCCCGGGCTGGTTTGGCATCATCCATCAGATGAATGTGATGCTCAACGATGAGGGGACTAATCCCCTTGATGTCCGCCATGGACCAGCCAAAAGCTTGCCTGTTGCTGTGCAAGACCGCGAGAAGGGCTTTCTCTTGCTCTGGAGCTAGAGAAGCCGAAATGATGACAGGGAGAGTCTCGTTCTCACCTAAGTAAGCATACTTAAGGTGAGACGGCAACGGCTTGAGTTCGAGCGTTGGAGGTGAAATGATGGAAAGCAAGACCGGTGCAAAGGTCTCGAACTCAAAGGACTCCAGCAAAGGTTCAAAGCGAGTGTAGGCAACCGAGTTGGATGGTTCAGGTAACTCATCCGGAAAGTCAAAAGATTCAAACTCGGGTTGTGCGCGGCTAAGATCGTTCAAGAACGTGAAACACTCGTATTCGTTATCGGGCGCAGAAGAAGCAGCAGATTCGAGGAGAAACGCACTAGTGGCGTCAAGATTATCGTGTTCAAACAGAAACTCCTCGAATTCACACTCTTCGGGGGTGATCTCCTGGATCGAGCAGACATCCAGTATATGAGCATTAGGTTCGGCGGGCTGATTCCCCAACCTAAAAATGTTGAGTTCAATTGTCATATTTCCAAAAGAGAGGTTCATCGAACCATTGCGACAATTGATCACAGCATTTGAGGTTGTGAGAAATGGGCGACCGAGTATCACCGGAATTTGATTCCGGGGGTTAGCTACAGGCTGTGTATCTAAGACAATGAAGTCGACGGGGAATATGAAGTCCCCAACTTTGATTAACACATCCTCTAGCTCACCCCTAGGATGGGTGATCGATCGGTCGGCCATCTGGAGAGTGCAGTGTGTGGGTTTCAGCTCTCCGACGCCTAATTGCTCGTATACTGAATACGGAAGCAAGTTAACACTGGCACCAAGATCTAATAGTGCGCGGTTGATGTTCTTATCCCCAATAGTAATTGAAATCGTAGGACAGCCAGGGTCCTTCCGTTTTTGTGGTAGAGATTGGGTAAGGGCATCACTCACAGCACTAGCCAAGAAAACTTTCTTGGGTACCTGAGACTTCCTCTTTTTCGTGCACAAGTCCTTTAAGATTTTCGCATAAGAAGGGACTTGTTGGACAACATCTAAAAGCGGAATGTTAATGTTAACTTGCTTGAATAACTCCAAAATCTTCTCCATTTGTGGATTTTGTTTGTTAGACCTCAACCGGTTTGGAAATGGAACATTTTGAAAATTGGTTGAGTCTAAAGCTGGAGGAGGAGATTTTGGAGTTGGAACAGATCCCAGAATAGGTGTTTTCGTGGAGTGAGAAGCGGGTCCGTTCAGGGCAGAAGAAGAAGATGGAGAGCCTTGTGAAGAACGGAGAATAGGCTCGGAAGACGAAGAAGAAGAAGCAGGAGAAGAAGAAGAAGAAGAAGAAGAAGAAGAAGAAGCGGCCGGGGTGTCATCGTTGATTTGCTTGCCAATGTTGTTTTGCAGCACCCTCCCTGATCTCAGTGTGGTCACGGCACTCACATTATGGTTTTGTTGTTCAAGAGCAACATGTGCATTATGTGGGTGGCCGGGATTTGGAAGTGGCTGGGACGGGAGCTTCCCCTTCTCTCGCTCGCTCAAGGCCGCGTTCAGCTGTGCAATCTGGGCCTCGATGGTCTTGATGCTTTGCCCGTGTGCGGCAGTGTGTTGCACTAAAGATTGAATCGAAGACTGGATGTTGGCGGTGGATTGAGTCGATTGTTTAACAAACGCATCCAGACTTCGCTCGAGCGAGGAAACCTTATCGTTGTTCGACGGAACAAAGTTGTTTGGTGGAAAGGAATTGTTCGGTGCAAAGTTGTTCGTCTGGTTTTGGTAAGGTTGGGGTTGAAAGGGCTGCTGATACTGAGTTTGTTGTTGCGCTTGTTGTTGCGGTGGAGGGGCCCTTTGGAAATTGTTGCCCTGGAATTGATTCTGATTCTGATTCCAGGCGAAATTGGGGTGGTTCCTCCAACCGGGATTGAAGGTGGAAGAGTATGGATCATTCCTTGGTCTTTGCTGGAATGCATTAACCTGATCCTGTCCTTGCGAGGGTGGATTGTAAGGACACTCTTCAGTCAAGTGGGACGGATCGGAACAACAAGCGCAGATGGTACGAAGGGGGAGAACAGGGGCAGGAGTAGGAGAAGAAAATTTGCTCTCTATTGCTTCAAGCTTTTTTGTTATTGCAGCCATTTCAGCTCTCATCGCAATAGAGACATCAAGCTGGTGAATTCCTACCCTAGACTGACCGGTAGAAGTGGAGGTAGAAGAAGAAGAAGGAGTCGGTCTGGTGCTCTCCCACTGTAGCGTTTGCTCCGCAAGATCGTCAAAGAACTGCCACGCTTCCTCGTCAGATTTGGATAGGAAGTGGCCCTGACAGATGGTTTCCAGCAACTGCTTCGTTGCTGGGTTCAGTCCCTCGTATAAGGTTTGGCAGAGTTGCCATTTCTCTATACCGTGGTGAGGACACTGAACAAGAAGGTCTTTGTATCGGTCAAAGCACTTCCAAAAGGGTTCAGAAGGAAGCTGGGAGAATTGGTTGATCTCATTTCGAATTCTTGCGGTCTTATGATTTGGGTAGAATTTTTTCAGAAACGCTTTAACAAACTCGTCCCAGCTGGTGAGTGAGTGGGAAGCGGTGCTATACAGCCATTTTTCTGCGAGATCGCATAAAGTGAACGGAATGACCCGTAGACGTATAGCATCGTCCGATAGCTGGGTTGTTTTCATCATGGCACAGACGTTTTGAAATTTGTTAATGAAGATATAGGCATCTTCAGATTCAAGCCCATGAAAACGTGGAAGCATGTTGATGAAATGGGGCTTAATTTCAAAGTTGTCCCCATTGGCCGGAGGAAGAGAAAGGCAGGTTGGAAGTGCAGAACGGGTAGGGTAGAAACGATCCTGGAGCGCAATTCGCTGCGGCGCTACAACAGGCGGAGGTGGTGGGAGATTGGTCTCCATAGGAGGTGGAGCCAATCCAGGGGTGGTCAACGAGATGTTCGGATTAAATCCCGACATCGCGGAAGAAGAGGTTGGTGAAGGTGAAGGTGAAGGTGAAGATGTATGAACAGAATTCCGGTCAACGTCGGAGTTGGCCGGCAAAGGAAGGGGTGAAAGAGGAGTGGACGGAGTATCGACTTCGGAGTCGATCGCGTAGTCGGTCGCGACTAACGTAACGCGGACTAGACGGGCGCTAGTGTCCCGAGTCCAAGCGGACATACACTAAACGAGTTTAGTATAGTCAAAGCGGAGAAGGTGAGGGTAAGAAAACGTCAATGAAGAAAGGCGATGGGTGTTGGGTAAAAATGGATTTGGCGTCAAAAGGGCAAGTTTTTATAAAAGTTTTTGATTTTTTCTTTTTTTATTTTGTTTTTAGAAAGAGATTTACAGAAGTAGGTACGGAAATACGGCTTAAGCAATCACAAACAAGATATGCACAATCACACCTAGATCTAGGGTAACCTAGGTCTACTAGACCTGCTCCTGAACTTGATTGTCGAAGTTAAACAGTGTCGAGAAACAGGCTTAAAAATACACTGATCACGAGGCCAGGTAAGTGCAGAGATAAGGGGAGGTTGTCCAACGCTTTCGCGAAGTTCCTTAATTAAATAACCCTTTCTCTTTCAGCGGTTGCGCCTTTAACACTTTCCTAGACACCTCGTAAACAATATACGGTTAAGCAAGGTTCTAAACAAGGTTTATCTTCTCCTAATGAGCGCGAAGTCCTTAGGGCTGAAGTCTAGTATTTTTTAATTACAATGGACAATGCATATGCTTTAGTGATTTCCGGGGTCCTGGGAAGGGTGATGAAATCCCCACCCAATCTGGATTGGTTTCAAGCCCCTTAAGTCCGTATTAAAGAATGCAAAACAGTAACAATATCAACAGCAAACAATTTTTATTTGCGGCGCAAAGAATCCTGCACAAGAACAGTTTATTGGAAAGGGGGGAAGAATTTGCGCAAAGAAGCCTGCAGAAAACACAATTCAGTGGAGTTTAGAGGAGTGGAGAGAGGCAGAGAGAGTTACCAGAGAAAAATGGAGCCCTGAAGCCAAAAGATGGCCGCGCTTGCGCGGCCAAATGCATGTAATTGCCGCGCTTCCGCGGCAGTCCTGGGGCTTTGGCGCTCTGGAAAAATTTGGTGTTCTCTTTTGGGTGTCCTATGCTTGTCTGGATGTACTGAATCTTGATTTGCTCACTGTATTTGCTCCAGATTTGTACAGTAAACCGGATGCTTCGTTTTGTCCGTCGCGGTGTAGCCGCGAAAATGTGGGTCTATCTTCCCACGTCTTTGGCACTGTACTTGAACTCCGTATTTCCAACGTCTTTGGCGTCGATCTTGAGCTTCGTATTTCCTGCACACTTGCACAAAAACTAATCAAAAAATAACAAGATGGTTTCTTTTACAAAGTATATATTTTTTTTGGTTTTTGGTTGTTTTTATATTCACAAATTAACCCGAAATTTCACTTAGAAATAGACTACCGTCTCCCCGGCAACGGCGCCATTTGATTGATAGGATACGAGCGTGTTCAAGTTTTAGTTTAAATACCGCAATCAAGACGGTTTCGCACGTAGCTAGCCGGTTGAGTACGGGTCGTCCGCAGGGAGATGGGAATCTTTTTCTATGTGTTTTTCGACGAGTTAAGTCCGGTTGTTCAGATTTTGTTTGTAGTTATCTAAGTGTTGAGTTGATATTTAAAGAGAGCTTGTTAGGGTTAGGATTAGGTTAGTTTGAGTTAGGAGTCTCCACATCTTTCGTTGCCTCACTTAATATCGGTGTTACGGTAATCGGCAACAACGGGGATTAGCACGACTAGGAAGGAACTTGCGAGTATAAGCTAGGCTTTCCAACGCATAGTCCTTCCTTTTGGTGCTTGTCCGTCCGTTCTTGGCTCTTATCCATAACCTCCGGTTAATTCAACCACAACCGGTCTCACTACGGAATCACCGCTATCATGTAGGATAGGGTGCCGTAAGGAGCGGATTGTGGTTGGGTTAACGGGAGTTGATTTAAGTTGTTGGGCAAGGAAAGAGTGAGAGAGATTTCCTTCTCTCAAACTTCCCTTATCCTACCCTAACAAGTATAGAACTACTCACACTTCATAATACGGAAAAATAAAACAACACAAAAGAGGAAGATAGAAAGAAAGAGATTAGAAGAATACGACTAACTGTTTGCGACCTCACCTTGGCGAGGATCAAGCGTAAGTATCATTGTCGTATGCAAGGATAAAGAAAAAGAGAGAAGAAACAAATAACAAGGAAATAACAACAACTACTTAACAATTAAAATTACAACAATTATAACAAGTAAAGAAAGAGACAAGCATGATAATAAAAATGGTCTTCTTTATTCATCACTCTTCACTCAAAAGCTCACTTACAAGTTTAATGGAGAAGAGGTGAGAAGACGAAGAAGAACATGTACTAAAACCTAGCAAAGAAAAATACAAGATTATGGACCCCTTCCTTCACAGAATTCTGGGGTATTTATAGGCTGGAGAATGAGAAACTAGGGCAAAAATACTGGCCCATATGAAATTACCAAACACCCCTTAAAAACCCTAACTGTCTGGCGCCAGAACGGCCGCGGAAGCGCGGCCAAGACCCCCCTTTGGCCGCTCTTCCGCGGCCGTATTGTGGAGTTGGGCTTTGGGCCTTTTTCTGGTAGCCTGGTTTTCTGAGTACTTTATTCTGGCATATGTATTTTCTCCATTTGTTTTCACGATTTTTCCAGAATTTCTGTTGAAGGAAAGGTGGACTTTTTGTTAAGATTTTGTCATGATTGTCTCGAGCGCCGCGTAGATCTCTTGGATCTTGTGCTACCATTGAGCCTTGTGCCTGAAAACGACATTGATTTGACATTTTGTCTTCCTAAACTGGTATCTGGTAGCATACGGATGAAGGACGGAGACCGTGTTTTATCTGTGGTCTGCAAGAACCCGGATTTTTCTTGTTTTCCATGAATTTCACCGTTTTGGAACCGAGAACCTGTATCCTGCAATTGACTAGCAAACACGGCTCAAGAGTATCTACCGACATGCAATGTGATAAAAATTGGGCGGTATGAAAATGCAAAAATCTGATATGAACAGCATCGCACGGCGATTCGGAAAAGATTTGCATGTGTTTTATCCATTTTTTAGAGGAAATTTAAAGGGATCCGTACTATATACGTATTATGGTTTTGACAATGGTATATTGGATTTCAGTAGTGGATTTCGAGATCTATATCCCCTTTGTAACTCTGAGGATTGCGTTACGCTTGACGGAGTTCGACCTTGAGTTTTATACTCGTTTTCATGCGCACTTGATGCGCTGTGGTATTTCTGTATCTCCCGTGACTTCGGAGACACATTGAGTGGAGCTGATTATTGAAATGTTTTAGTATTTGGGGTGTTTCAATTTAAATTCGGGGACCGAATTTATTTAAGGGGGAAAGATTGTAACATTTCAGAAATATAAAATATTATTTTTGGAATTTAATATTAAAATAATATATTTCGCGAAAACTATTCGATTTGCGAATTTGGGGTTTTCATAAAATGGTATAAATATATACCAATATTTGTGAAATAATTGGAGATTAAAATGATTTATTCATTTAAAAATATATTTATTATCACGACACGAAATTTGGCACGTGACGGCCCTTAAACCACGTAACGTCCACAGGCATAACGCAATCTAAGTAAGCCGAAAACCCAGCAAATCTAAACCATCAAAAGTAGTAAGTGATAAGAACACTATTGAAAGATTTTGGGAATCTCAAGTAAAAATCCTTTAAATTCCAAATTATTTCCTTTAAAATTTAGCGGCACCTCCTTTTTAAAACAAGCCCCGAAAAGGGGTACAACATAAAATATAAGTAAAGGATCCCCAACGGGAGCAAATCCATGCCCAAAGGCGGAAACAACCACCACAACAGATATACGACACCGTAGCGAAGAAAGTGGGCGATATAAAGTGACAACAGCATAAAAGACATCCAAAGTCACAAAATAATATACAATATCACATCTCGTCTCTAAGTCAATACATGAAAGTGGTAGATGGAGAGTACTAGATACAATGAATATATAAATGAGCATCATCGGATAACCGCAAAACCCATCTATAGCAAAACTGCACACAGTCAGCCGTAGCGATATCCGCTGCAAAAGATGATACGATAAGAAGAAGAAGCTCTGCCGCGACTGCTCTGAGGGACTACCTGCAAAACACTGTGGCACAACGGGGGTGAGTTGCCAACTCGTGAATAGTAAATAACATATGCAGGTAATCGCGGGTATGCACGTACTGCGATAATCTATCACATGCAAGCTGATAGTATAATATAGCTTTATGTATATGCAACAGTCATGAAAGGTACTCTAACAGGTACTACTAATACATGAAGTAATGCATATCAAATAAAAGCTGAGTATGGGATAAATCATGTTCTCCTCGCGGAATCCTCATCGTGGCAGGACCAGTGTCCATCAAGACAATCTAAATCCCAAAACCAAAGGCGCCGCATCCTCAGATCGGCCCTCATATCCTGTAAATCTCATGGAACCTGAGTGTACAATATCGACACCCGAACACATCATGAAAACTTATGCCTGTGTACATATATGTATATATGTGTGTCCCTCAACGACACATCAAAATCATGGAACCTGAGTGTCCAACATCGACACTCGAAACATGAAAACTAGTGTCCAGCATCGACACATAAATACTCATCTGTCAGGCGCCGTCACCACGACTGGTCTTGATGCCATGTCCGTACATAACTCCGGTCGGTATCCCCACGATAACCACCGAGTCCAAATACTATCACCGGTACGTACTAGCCCTCCTGCCAGGCTCATCGTCTATACCACGAAAATCATCTCTTGCCCCGGGGAACCATACCGGGTCCACCATGTACCCGCAGACGGTGCCTACCGCTCCTCGAATCGGGTATCTAACACAAGTTTCAAAACCGAGAAAACTCATGGTTGACGCACTGAAATATCATATCAAGAGAAACCGGGTTTTCAAACAATACATAATTTCATGAAATACCCCCACTGTTCTCAAATCCATAAATCACATGAAATCCATATCTCATTGCGTAAATCCATGAAATATAATATATGCAACATAAAACAGTAATATGAGCATATCAAGGAAAAACCGCTATTTAAATGCATCAAGTTATTAAATATATCATGTGGTTCCCAATTCTCCAAAATCCAAGCAACATCATATAAGGTGAACATGTGGCTATAGCAAGATATGAGTATATACCTATCAATAATGATGTAATACCATACATGTATATGTATAGCTATATCAAGGTATATGGGTGTACATGTAAGTATGTATGCATGATGTACATGTAGCTATATCTCATATGTGTATACACCTGTCAATAATGATACAATACCATATAGGTATATGTGTAGCTGTAGCAAGGTATGTGTATATACATGTCAATGATGATGCAATACCATGTAGGTATATGTGTAGCTGTAGCAAGGTATGTGTATATACATTTCATTAATGATGAAATACCATACAGGTATATGTGTAAACATGTAGGTATAGCAAGGCATATGTGTAAGCATGTAGGTATACAGGTATGCTATATTTCATATGCACAATGGAATCAGAATCAATGTCTCAATGTTCCTAACCAATACAATATCACATATGTATAGATATTGTGCATGTCATGGCAATTACCGACGGTGTGTGTGTAGCATACAATTTGTGCTCGTGCAACATGAACCGTCAGTAATGGTGTTGTGTCTCATTAATAATATGTTCATATGCAATAGGAAAATGAGGTATGCAACAATGGTACACATGCACAATCAATGTCCATATACTTGTAACTAATAATCATGTCATATAATCTAGCCCAGAAGCATAACGCCAGGCGATTCCCCTATAGATGTTAAATCTACTCATAGATGATCTTAGGCTAAGTAAATCCAACCACTCGCTTTTCCCTTCTTCGCAGCGTCCGAAGTCCCCGCATGCGACCCTAAGATCATATAACAATAAAATAAGTTCACATTAGCAATCGACCAATAACACGTACAAACTACGTTTGACCGACGCACCAACTCTAAACATACTCTCAAGTATTCGTCTAGTGGCTAACGTGCGTAGCGACACTATGAAACCAACCCAAGAGCAACAGCTGCATGAGTACACGAACCGTGTCGGATAACGTATGTGTGTAGTCGAAACACTAGAAATAAGCAAAGTGATCCCAGATTTTTCTACACAAACAATTTGTAAAAGTTGCAAGTTCCACAAGACCACACACAACCCCAGAGACCCCTAGACCAAAACTCAACCCAACACACCCCAGTATGGCCGCAAATTGCGGCCAAAAGCAATAAAATTGCGGCCATGAATTTTGGGAATGGTCTTAAGTTTTTAGGGTAGCTTCTAGGTCACCACACTAAGTCACTGTGATGGGAACCTTTCCAACAAACACCTGGTTTGATAGCAGATTCATCCGAGACCCAAAACTATACTAAAATACGATATGTGCACTAAAATGATATCTTTAGTGTTCTAAACTGAAACTAACAAGCTACACAACATTAAAAAGACCTACTTAACAGTTTGAGATCATTACCTAACCACACATGCTCAAAGATCCTAGCTTTCCAAGCTCCAAGGGATCCTAGAGGCTAAAACAAGACTTGGGAAGTGATTTGGGTGAGGTTTAATGAAGTTTTGGGAAGGTTTAGTGATGAATGAGTAAGGGTTCAGTTTGAGGGAAGAGGGAATGAGAAATAATTGAGAAAGAGATAAAGTGAGAGAGAATGAGAGTGTGTGAGAGTGTGTGAGGTGAGATAGAGATGAGAGAGAGTGTGTAGGGTAAGTGCACCCTTGCATTAACTCTCTCCCTCTCCATCATTAATGCAAGCCATGACTCCTTCATAAGTCACCTTGCCACCTCCTCTCCAATCCAAAACACAAATGAAAATATCTCCTCTCACAACAAATATCTAGGGTTAAGGTTAACAAGGCATGGATTAGCTTTAGGTTGTCATGGTCACTAACAAGATTAACACAACTAACCCTCATAATAACATGCACAAGTGTGTGCAAGCCATAAAAAATAATAATAAAATATAAATTAATTGTTATAAAATTTGAGGAAACCGATTTGGTAAACTTTTTACAGAAAACCCGCATTATCTCTTAATTAACACTAATCGCGTTCTAAGGTGTTACATTTATCGGATTTGGGCATTTTTATAATTAATTATATGCAAGTTTAAATTAAACCCGATTAGTGCACTACTAATCACGATTATGCCAAATCCGTATTTTCACATTTGCCATGGTTAGTGCGCCATGACATGTTACATTTTTGTTACATGTTGACTTCATTTGCATTGTTGATTTTTGGTTTTATTTGTGAGAGGGGAAAAAAGAGAAAAGAGATGGCATGATTGAGGGGGGAGAGAGAGGGGACACACTGATGACTTGAAGCATGGCATGAGGGCATGCCATGAGAGAGAGTGAGAATGAGAAAGAGAGAGAGACCCTTGACCTTTCTTTATTTCTTTCTTCAACATTTTATTTCCTCAACTCCTCCTTCATCTTATTCATCTCCTCCGTCACCTCCTCTACCCCATGAAAGTATCTCCAATCCTTCACCAAAACCTATACTCCCTTCACTAAAAATTATCCCCACCTCATCCTACACCTTATGGACTTTTCAAGCTTGGATTTTGAAGACTTTGAGCAACTCAAGAAAATTCTTGAGTTTCCAAATGAGGTAAAAACCATATCTTTTAGTTAAGTTATTATGTGTAGTATACCCTAGTTTAGTTTAGAGTTTGTATTAATTGGTTTAGTGATGTTTGGAAATGCCAAGAGAGGGTTTAGGTGATTGTGTGGACTTGTGACATGTGACTGTTTACAAGACCTTAGTGTTGATTTTCTGGATCAAAACAGAGATTAAAACCCGATACACGAACTTAAGATTTATTCCGTGTCGGTTTGTGAAGTATTGTTGGACTACAGGGAATATGGAGCAACCTGGGATGGTTATGAGGAAAACAAGCAATATCATTAACCTAGATAAACCCCTAGAAACCCACCACCAAAGTACGAGCCCCTTTGTCCCCTGTACGGCCGGCGACAACGGATTTCCTGAGCCTCTCGCCGGATTTCCTTCATGCTCTGGTGTTTGGGTTTTGCCTGTAGCTCAATGTCCTTATAACCCTATCGCCTGTACTTGCTTGTTTAGTCCCAATTAACCTGAGATAAAATATGGGAGCTGTTTGTGAGTGCTTTGGCTATGTTTTCCTGATATTTGAATTCGTGGTTTTGGCATTTGGATTTGATTTGGTCGTTGGACATTTGTACGTCAACGACGATAGCTGTTTGGTTGTTTTTGCATGCGTAGGCTATAGGTTCTAACATATGAGCGCACCGTGTGCCGTATTGGTTTTCGGACATTGATTTTAATAGAATTACGATTGTGTATTGATTGTAGGTACCTTCGCGTGGACTTCCGAGAAGACGAAGCATATCGACTTCGGCTAAGCGAGGAGTTTAGCAGGTGAGTAGATTTATATCTACGGGGGAAGTCAGGTGGATGGCGTATAGCACCCCCGCAACTATTGATATGTGATTTATAATTTGGAGACAAGATATGCCACGACCTAAGGTTATAGTTAATGGTTTTAGTGGGAAATGATATGATAGAAAGGATGTCTCGAATTGATATATGAAGACATGAAATGTGAATGTGAATCATTATATATATATAGTTGCAAGAGAATAAATACGAGATTATAGAGGCATGTTATGAGGTAGATGAATACGACATGAGAGTAATAAGATGGATTGTATATGTAAGATGACATTGATGTGAGATACTGATATGATGAATATGATGACTTGGCTTAATATGTCATTACGGATGCGAGGCGATATGAGATAATTGATACCTTTGTCGGTCCCATAATATGAGATTGATACAGATGTGACCTGAGATATAAGTATATATATAATTATGTGAATGATAAGTGATATGCCGTACGAGACGGTAGATCCGTACCCTCATTGTTGTATAGGTCGATAGAATCCCTATTCTGTTTGTTGTTGCCGCACGCAATATTTTTTCCGGATGATTGATCCATACCCTTGACTAGAGGATGCCGTACGATATATTATACCGTACGTAATGTTGTGAGGCTGGTTGTGTTGGATGTATATGCCCTAGAGGCCTTCATTGTATAGGATACTGGGGATATGTATATACATAACAGTCTTGCTTAATATGATAGTACGCTATTTGGTTTGTCTTTATCTTGACATATGATATATTTTGCGTAGTATTCATATATATATATATATATATATATATATATATATATACGTGTTGATAAAGCCCATAGGGTGTTTGCCTGACTTCCGGTATTATGATGGCAGTCATACTGGTGGGAGCTGGATAGTCAATAGGCACATCCTTAGATGTCCCTGGTCGCAGGAGTATCGAGACTGGGCATCGATACTCCGGAGCAGACTGGTGTATATATATCTAGACCCTGAGGAGGGGCGATGGATTGGTCCCGCAGCCATTAGTGGAGTGCACCTAAGATTATATACAGATGCTCACTGGGTGTGAGTACACCGGACAGGACTCGTCGAGAACTGACTGGATGGTATTTATACCTAACGTCAGATAGCAGTTCTCAGGTGACATGTGTGCAGATAGTCTGTTGACTTAAAGTCATCATTTGTCTCATGTGAGTTCCCACTGTGCTTTGATTACTACCCTACCACGGTTCAAAGGAGTCGTGCAAACAGGTTTTAGTTGGGCACAGTCCCGAGCCACGTGGAGGCAGTGAGTGACTGTTAGGGATTCGTCTCTCCCGGTATAGAGAGTTGATATCGCATAGTGATCGGTTGGTCATTACCATAAGTCCCTGGTGTAGGGTTGCTAGGCACGCGCACAAGGGTCTACGAGGCATCAACCATGCCCGATTAAAAATTTAGCCTTGTCGAACAACCCGAAGACGGATCTTTAAACTAGGGTTTAGGAGAAAACTAGTATGTTAAACAGTTTAACACTAAGTGAGAGGGATTACAACCTTTGTAGATCCGGTCTTTCACTTCTAAAGCTCCGTGTTGAAGTCCCTTCGCTGCGATCATCGTGTTCCGGACTCTCGAGTGGTTCCACGAATAGAAAGATGCAGTCTTGCTTCCGATCTTCGATACAAAGATGATCTACCTTGAAGTTTCGTTAACACAAGCTAACACTCATAATATGAAGTGAACACCCTCATCTAAATGGGAAGGATAGATGAGGATGATGAAGTAGGATTTTTGTTCTCTTTTATTATCTTTTTCTCACACCCATTCATCACTTGAAAAAAGCTAGTAAGCTTTTTCATGGAAGAAAAAAGGAAGAAGATGAACAATCTCATAAGAATCCTTTTTGTGATGAATAATGCAAAGGAGATAATGATGAATAATGCAACCATGGTCAACTAAACCCATGTAGAGAATTAACAAGGGTTAGGGTTTGGGTTGGGTTAAAGCATGAGTCATAACAAAATATCTTTCACAAAACAAAACCAAAACCTTCTAGAATCGTCTAGAAAGCTTAACCCTAATTCAAACCCTAATCATGTTTAAACTCCACTAAACATGTTGCATTAGTTATCATATCATGTTACAATATTATATATCACATATATAATATTTATTGTAACAAAATAAAATAATACAACTAACATATATCGCATATATATCAATGTATTACCCGAGTGAGAAAAAGAATCTTTTAGTGAGCTAATATTAGTTAATGTAATTTAATATATGATATATATATTATTATACATTAAATTATCGAATCAACACTTGATCCGACAATCTGGCTATATCGCATATAACCGACTAATATTTATCCGTACCGATTCATCGAATCAACACTTGATCCGATGACCCGGCTGATATCAAATATCGCGAGAATAGAATACGGTATCTCATATCGCATTATCCTCGGTTCCGCACATATCACATACGTGCTCCTACTCCGTTTTGCCTGAGTCAAGAAACCTCAGTGTAGGACTCTAAAGAATCTTCAATACGCCGGCAGTAGGTGATGATCATATCAAACACCCACAAGCTGCAAGCGGTCAGCTAAACGTAACAGCTACCGAGGTATTGAGCGCTTAGAAGATCAAAAAACAAGCCTGTACATTATCCTGTGAATCCAAACAGTAACACTCCCGTACAGTCCGGTCTCGTCGTCTGATATGTTGCATATCTCGCCCAGGGGTGGTAAACGTCAGACCCCAGTAGCTTGATAAGTCGTGTCGATTTGAGGTCTATAACAGTTCGAGAAACTACTGATAACACTTACCAGTAAATCTCAGCAACCCTGGCCAGGGATTTCCGGTTATAGCCAATCGAACACAGGACAACATCAACTCCCTATACCGGGAGAGACGAATCCCCTCCTATCGCTCATTGCCTCCATGTGATTCGGGACTGTATCCAAAAGCCCCCTTTTGCACGCCCTCTTGGACGTGGTATGATGGAAATCAAAGCACAGTAGGAATCACACAAGACTCTATGACGATCACGGGTTAACAGACTACTCTGTACCAGTGTCACCGGAGAACTGCCATCTGACGTGAGGTATAATACCATCTGGGAGTTCTCGGCGAGTCCGTCCAGTGTACCCAGTCTCCACTGAGCACCCGTACACCATCCTTGATGTCAAACACCGATGGATATGGGATCATCCATCGCCCATCATATGGGTCAAGATGCGTATACGCTAGTCTACTCTGGTGTATCGATGCCCTGTCTCGATACACCCTCGACTAGGAACAGTTATAAGATGTACTCGTCGACTACCGTGGCCTAACTAGTATGATCTCATCATAGTCCCAGTAGTCGAGTACATATCCTAAGGGCTTTATCAACATGTAACATAGAGTCAATCAAAGTACATGTTAAGATAAAGTACTACCAGATAGCATACTATCATGTCGAGCAAGAAAGTCCTCCCTATATATGTCCAAGCATCCATTACAATATACATCGTATGTACAGTAATGGCCTCTAGGGCATACATATAACTAACAATCTCCCACTTGCACTAGGGCCATCTGTTGTGGTATCACATACCTAACAATTAGCTGTGGTTAAAGTATCTCAAACTCAACCATCCCATAAAAGTCTCTACTGGGAAAAAGGCCTTTGTGAGTGGATCCGCGCTGTTGTCCTCTGTGTCTACTCTCCTTACCTTGATCTCCCTGGAGATCAACCATCTCCATGATCAGGTGATACTGCCTAAGAATTATATCCGGATTTCTGATGGGACGGTAGTTCCTTGGCTAAAGCCACAACTCCATTGTCACATAATGGTAGGAACGAAGTTCATCTTATGAACTTAAAATATATCCAGACTGCCTCTTTGGTAGCATCCTTGGTAACGATGTATCCTGCCTTTAATCGTCTAGTAAGTAACGGTATCTAGCTTGAAACTCTTCCAACATACCGTCCCTCCACTGAGGGTAAAGACAATGCCTGCGACTGACATTCAGTCGTCCTTATCACCCTAGAACCTTTCCAATGATTCTTCCCAGGATCGATTGATACCATCTCACTACAACTAGTGAATATCCTAATATCCAATTAGATCTATCTCATAGATCCAAAACCCAGGATTTAGGAGGTATCACTTTGATCCTATATGGAGAATCTTTGTGATAAGCGGAGATTGACCGAGCGTAGCATAGGAAACTCCTTCCGTATCAAGAGTATGTCATTCACGTACTCTACGAGGATCACCACCATACTCCCTACTACCTTTTTGTATATACAAGGTTCATCTACCATTTTGATGAAGTCAAACTCTTTGACTACCACATCAAAATAGATGTTCCAACTCCGCGATGCCTGTTTTATCACATAAAACATCTTGCACACGTTTCCGCTGCTCCCACTGTCTACGAAGCCCTCTGGCTGTGTACTTATAGACGCTCTCTTCTAAAACATCATTTAGAAAAGCAGTCATGACACCTAACCATCAGATATCGTAGTCATGGTATATAGAAGTGGCAAGTAGGATCTGGATGGACTTAAGCATAGCTTTGAAAGTCTCAACTTTTCCATGTACACCAAGTAATCTTCTCAAGATATACTCGCTCCTGATGGGGATTTAACCCTTCAGATAAAACAACCAAATTCTATACTTTGTTGGTGTATAAGGATTCCATCTCAGATCGATAAGCATCCAGCCATTCTTATAGAGTCTCACTCCTGATGGCCTGCTCGAAACTAGTTGGGTCATCATCTCATGATGCAATCCTTGCTCCCACTGTCATAGAGAAACCGAAGTATCTCTCTGGTGGGTGAAGAACCCTACTAGATCGGCGGAGAGGCTGAGGTTCGTTGGTTACTATTGAATCCTTTGGTTCTACCAAATCATCAGCTGCAGTTTGTATAGCTGGAACCTTTCCAGTTCTACATAACAGACCTTGCCTCGAGCATGTCCGGATTTTTCTTTTAGACATAGGCTCGACAACCCCAAATCTTAACAAACTTAAGATATGGGCTCTTCCCTTTCCATATCACATATGAAGTGGTAGGCAACTGATTTGATTTGAACCCTATTCAATAGGTATGCAGCTTCTCAAGTGCATAACTCCCAAAAGAAAATAGGAAACTCAGTAGTACTCATCATAGAGCACACCATATCACATAGGGTGCTATTGCTCCGCCCCGATATACCATCGTGCTATGGTGTATACGAAGGAGTAATGCTGAGAGAGAATCTCATTCTCCTTTAGAATAGTCCAGGAATTCCGTGCTCAAGTATTCTCCTCCCTGATCTCATCAAAGGACATAATACTTATACCCGTTGTTGGTTCTATACTTCTAACTTATATTCTGTGAATATCTCAAAAGCTTCGGACTTATGTTTCAACAGGAACACATGTCTGAATCTTGAGAGATTATCAGAGAATGTAATGAAGTACAAAGAACCGGTCTTGGCATGTAGACAGGGGACTTTCATACATCAGCATGTATCAATCCCAAGAGTTCACTAACTCTTTCTCTGTTTCCAATAAACAGAGCTATGGTCATTTTATCTTTGTGACATGACCGGCAAGTTACCCGACTATGCATCTTAATGTAACTTCAGCTAGTCGGGTCGCATTGATATAACCTGGTCTACAATGCCTCAAGAAGGATTCATTCATTTCTGAACTCTTCCTCTTGTGTGTGTTCTGTATACTAAGAACTGTAGTTTGATTTAGAACGTCAATGCTTTTAGATAACGTACTTGAACCGATCAACTCTTGATATAGGAAATGTTCAAAACATTATCCAACAATACAAAATTATATCCTTTCTTTACTAATAAAGAGACTGATATGATGTTGTATATCAGGTTCGGTATCTAATAACATTCGTTCAGAATCAATGTATTCTGGTAATACAGGGTGATAGTGACCAACAGACTTGGTTGCAACACTTGCACCGTTTCTATCTCATGAAACTTATCACCCGTTCTCAGTTCTCTACCTATCTGTAGCCCATGTAACAAATTACATATGTGGGATCCTGATCCGGTATCAGATACTCAGGACATAAAGGATACTGAGAAACAGTTCTCTGTAATGAGCACACCCGAAAAAGATGCATCAGCATGCACTTTCTTCGTTTGGGCGGCACGGGAAATCTGGTATTCCCCAATTTCCTGCTCTGTCTTATAACAATTATAAGTTGGAGCGGGACCAACGTTCCCAAACTCAGTATTACAAGCGGGTTCGGTCAATATATCCGTTTTATTATCTTGATTAAGGCGTAATATGGTCGCTACCTGGAGAGAGAGAGAGAAGAAAACACTCAGCGTATGCTCTTGCAAGATTAGATTGGTTATCTAATATATCTAATCAGGATGTCTTCCACTGTTTTAATCAAATCTTCCTTCAAACCCTAAAAGGAAAGACTAGCCGGGATTAATTACACTCTACAAGTTCGCCGATCTTTCAGCCAGGCCAGTGTCGGTACTTTGAGGGAGGTTCCCCGTGCTTTCGCACGAACCTAATTAAAGTAAACCTCGTTTTCCCAAGGGCGTAACCTCGTTGACACCTTTCTAGACACCTACTTGATCGGCTAATTGTAATGTGTAAAACTCTCCCAGGAGTAACTCTTACTCGCAGCGGGTATTGGGATCCAACTATCTCATAGAAGGTATGCAATCTCATTGCAAATTTCAAAAATTCCCAATAATATTTTACCCCTAGCACTTATGACCTTAACTAAGGTCAACATATCATAAGTACTAGTCAAGTTCTACCCGTCATTTCATGATTAATCAGACCCACCCTACATAACCGTCAACTATGGTCGACATAATCACATGAATGTCCTAACTAATCGCATCATATGCTGTGTAGGAAGACATCACTTAGCTACCGTACACTACGCCTCAACTAAAGTCGACATACGCAGCACGAATACTAAGTACTCTACTTCCTAAAATAACAGAGGGCTACGACAGGTTTTTATTAAAAACCCTTTGCGTAATGAACTTGATATCGTTGTAGAATCGAGTGATTTTAAATGGAGTGTTTTTTAGGCTTTTCTAGTTTTGCTAAAGGGGTCACTCCCGGTGAAGGGATCGTCGGCCCTTTCCTCATCGAATAAGGTGCAGGATATTTCACAAATATCACTATGCAAAGCAAGAACTATAGAAGCAATTAAATGACAAACCGAGTTTGTAGCATCTGCTAGTTTCACTAAAGAGGTCACTCCCGGTGAAGGGATCTCGGCTCTTTCCTTATCGAATAAGGTGCTGGATGTTCTACAAGGAACACCGCTATGCAAAGCAAGAACTAGAGCTACCAGTTTTTAAACAAGTTTCTACAACATCTTAGGTTTCTTTTATTTCATTAATCTCATTAATGAAGTCCCATTTTAATTATGCTTCGCAAGCATCACATTTGAAACGAAATCTGCAATATAACATATATCACATATATATAATATAAACATTCGTCTCAGGCAGTAATATGATCTCATCACAGAACATTGCAGAAGAAGAACATGTATGAAATATTGGATATACTAGGACGTCCGTGTTTTCAATACGAGCATGTATAAAACACGGATTCCACGGTCGCGATGAATAGCCAAACCCACATCCATAGACCCCTACGAGAGCGGCAAGTAACACTGCCAATTCTAGGGTTAGGAAACCCGGTCTCGACTCCTCGAGATGGTCTCCCACTGGACCCTAGAACCCGGTTACTTGTGCTCCCCACCTTGGGTCTACCTAATGCGGAAAAGTAAATAATATACATCAACAGTGAAATCTTCTGCAACCTGGAAGTGCCCCAATAAAAGAATATTACATACAAATGAATTTTACATGAATGAAAAAGAAAAACTCTCATCTCACATAAAACCCCCGGCTATTCAAACGCGACGATCCATTACAACATATCACAGCAACACATAATATCTCATATCATCAATGTAAGCAAGTATGCGTATCCCGATTCTCATTGATGTATAGCAACGAATCCGGCGATACACCACATACTACGCTTACGGTCACAGAAAAGAAAGTGTAAAACTACAACAGTTGGAATCTGCAATCTCTTTAGACATCGCATGTCTAACCAAATGAATTCCTTAGACATCGCATGCCTAACAATTATAAACCCCGCATTTTAGTCTCTTTATTGAAAACACTTTTCAATGTCAAGTCGGGGAATTCAACAAGATTCCCGATATTCTGATCGAATGCTCGTCGCAAACTTTAATAGACGGCCGCACCCTAAGATGCCGTCGACGATGTGCACTAAATCGGAACACCGCTGCCGCGAGCACCCGAACGGATGCTTTTGGCGACGGGGCTCTCCTACAGTCACTTGGTCGAGGCTTTGGGGCGTGGCTGTCTATTTAGTTTACCCGGCGAGTATCCGCGTACGCTACGCGATTGCGACGGACTTTTGATCACATCAAAATCCCGTGGCACCGATCAATTGAGACTAAACTGCTATGTTTATAACATTCAAATTAGTTATCTTATAACTATATGTGGATTCCAAATATTGTATCACAATCCAGATAAATAGACAAGTTAAACTTTCCGATCGAATAATCAAACACCCAAGTTTTCCCCAATATATCTCAACACTTGAAATCAGTTTAAAAACATCCATTACATATCACAGTACCAATGGTCCAGCCGTAGAAGGGTCAAGCCAACGCCTCACATGTGCACGCCGTACTGCCCCAAACCCTAAGGTTTAGAGGCAGTTCAAGACGGTCACATAATCGAATTAAGGTTTGTTGTCTTCTAGAGGGTCCACCGCGTTACTTGCACGACTTAGAACGTTCTTAAACACGAGAAAAAAATCCAACTTTTGAAAAATTTTCCGACTGGGAAAAAAGTGAGTTATTGATATCCGTTCGAACTTTTTAACAGTTTCTAAAATTATCCGGAAAAAACTAAACAAAGTTAAATTATCTGATCGAATCAACGAGTCCCCAATACAACCCTAGAAAACTCAACACTTGAGTGGAATTAAAATATTCCCAGAAAAATTTGCCAAGAAAGGACCTGAGAATAATTAAGTGAAATTCCAGGGACTAAGTCCAAATTTTGGCCGCGGAACCGCCGCAAAAACCAAGGTTTGGCCGGGTTCCGCGGTCAAATTGTTGACTCAGAGATCCGTACTTCACAGTAATTCTTAGTTTTTCCTGATTGTTTTTCTGAGCATTTTTAATTCAGAAAAAAACAACTTTTTGAAAATTGTCCAGAGAGGGTTTCGTATCGGGGTTTCGGCGTTCGATCGGACTTTAAATTTCGTCTAGACTTCGCCTAAAGCTCTAGCTTGGCTCTGATACCACTGTAGGGTCTCTAGGTACGCGCACAAGGGTCTACGAGGCATCAACCATGCCCGATTAAAAATTTAGCCGTGCCGAACAACCCGAAGCCGGATCTTTAAACTAGGGTTTAGGCGAAAACTAGTATGTTAAACAGTTTAACACTAAGTGAGATGGATTACAACCTTTGTAGATCCAGTCCTTCACTTTTAAAGCTCCGTGTTGAAGTCCCTTCGCTGCGATCATCGTGTTCCGGACTCTCGAGAGGTTCCACGAAGAGAAAGATGCAGTCTTGCTTCCGATCTTCGATACAAAGATGATCTACCTTGAAGTTTCGTTAACACAAACTAACACTCATAATATGAAGTGAACACCCTCATCTAAATGGGAAGGATAGATGAGGATGATGAAGTAGGAATTTTTCTCTCTTTTATTATCTTTTTCTCACACTCATTCATCACTTGGATAAAGCTAGTAAGCTTTTTCATGGAAGAAAAAAGGAAGAAGATGAACAATCTCATAAGAATCCTTTTTGTGATGAATAATGCAAAGGAGATAATGATGAATAATGCAACCATGGTCAACTAAACCCATGTAGAGAATTAACAAGGGTTAGGGTTTGGGTTGGGTTAAAGCATGAGTCATAACAAAATATCTTTCACAAAACAAAACCAAAACCTTCTAGAATCATCTAGAAAGCTTAACCCTAATCCAAACCCTAATCATGTTTAAACTCCACTAAACATGTTGCATTAGTTATCATATCATGTTACAGTATTATATATCACATATATAATATTTATTGTAACAAAACAAAATAATACAATTAACATATATCGCATATATATCAATGTATTACCCGAGTGAGAAAAAGAATCTTTTAGTGAGCTAATATTAGTTAATGTAATTTAATATATCATATATATATTATTATACAATAAATTATCGAATCAACACTTGATCCGACAATCCGGCAATATCGCATATAACCGATTAATATTTATCTGTACCGATTCATCGAATCAACACTTGATCCGATGACCCGGCTGATATCAAATATCGCGAGAATAGAATACGGTATCTCATATCGCATTATCCTCGGTCCCGCACATATCACATACGTGCTCCTACTCCGTTTTGCCTGAGTCAAGAAACCTCTGTGTAGGACTCTAAAGAATCGTCAATACGCCGGCAGTAGGTGATGATCATATCAAACACCCACAAGCTGCAAGCGGTCAGCTAAACGTAACAGCTACCCAGGTATTAAGCGCTCAGAAGATCAACAAGCAAGCCTGTACATTATCATGTGAATCCAAACAGTAACACTCTCGTACAGTCCGGTCTTGTCGTCTGATATGTTGCATATCTTGCCTAGGGGTGGTAAACGTCAGACCCCAGTAGCTTGATAAGTCGTGTCGATTTGAGGTCTATAACAGTTCAAGAAACTACTGATAACACTTACCAGTAAATCTCAGCAACCCTGGCCAGGGATTTCCGGTTATAGCCAATCGAACACAGCACAACATCAACTCCCTATACCGAGAGAGACGAATCCCCTCCTATCGCTCATTGCCTCCATGTGATTCGGGACTGTACCCAAAAGCCACATTTTGCATGCCCTCTTGGACGTGGTATGATGGAAATCAAAGCACAGTGGGAATCACACAAGACTCTATGACGATCTCGGGTCAACAGACTACTCTGTACCAGTGTCACCGGAGAACTGCCATCTGACGTGAGGTATAATACCATCTGGGAGTTCTCGACGAGTCCGTCCACTGTACCCAGTCTCCACTGAGCACCCGTACACCATCCTTGATGTCAAACACCGATGGATATGGGATCATCCATCGCCCATCATATGGGTCAAGATGCGTATACGCTAATCTACTCTGGTGTATCGATGCCCTGTCTCGATACACCCTCGACTAGGAACAGTTATAGGATGTAATCGTCGACTACCGTGGCCTAACTAGTATGATCTCATCATAGTCCCAGTAGTCGAGTACATATCCTAAAGGCTTTATCAACATGTAACATAGAGACAATCAAAGTACATGTTAAGATAAAGTACTACCAGATAGCATACTATCATGTCGAGCAAGAAAGTCCTCCCTATATATATCCAAGCATCCATTACAATATATATCGTATGTATAGTAATGGCCTCTTGGGCATACATATAACTAACACCTGGCCAGGGCTGATTGAGAATTACTGATAGATTGATCAGTAGATTCTCGGATGATGATAGAGCCATACCGACACGACTTGTACGGTTATTAGGGGTCTAACGTTTACCACCTCCCTAGACCATACATGCGATACTCTTAGACGAACAGACCGGACTGCATGGATATTGTCACGCACAGGCTCAGTAGGAGTTCGGATGGGTATCCTCACCGGCCTTCTAATCGACATCTACCTGGGGACCGTTACGTACAGCTAGTGCCGCTTGCGATCTATGGTTAAACCCACTGCCAGCGTAGTAGTCGAGTCTTTAGAGTCCCACACAGAGTTTTCCCAACTCCAGGCGAAATGATATAGAGGTCGTAAGGTTTTACGACAAAGGGTTCGGACGCATACGTGTTTAAACGCACGTACGACATTCGGACAGTTTTTACTAGCCGGATTTGGTTTAAGCCAGATTCTAGTATCGGGTTATTGGATTTATACAGTCTATAGTTTTTCTGTGTTTTCACGGATGCGAGGGGCGTTCTCGTAATTTTCCGATAAGCTTCTAGAAGGAGGGTGACTAAGGAGGTTAAGGTGGCATTTTCATTTAATGCAAATTGTGACTCATTAGTGTGATTCACTATGTCATTAATGCATCATTTATTGCTTAATGACTCACATAGTGAATCACTCTGATTGAATTAATGAAGCATGGTGAATAATCATTAATATTCATTTATTTGATAATTCATTATGTTTCATATATTCAAGTGAGAAGCTTTTTCATTCTCATTATCATCTCCACCTTCTCTCTCCTCAACTTCACTCCTTCTTCAAACCCTAATCCTACCACTCATGAGTTGAGACCAAGGATTGGGATAGACTAAACACTCCATAACCTAACTCTACATCATCTTAGTTGCTTTGGTTAGCAACTAGAGAAACAAAGTTACCTCAAGTCTTGAGGTGTAGCTTGGATTAGGGTACCCGGGTGGATCTTCTATTACGGAAAGGAGGCCGAGGAGGACGTAGAGATCACAAAGATGAAGGACTAGAATCATTAGGTATAATCTCTTTACATAGTAGCTTAGAACTCTATGGTTGTTGTTAATTATCGTTTAGCAAAGATCTTCGGTTAGTCGATGCACGCGTCAAAACAAGATCGTTTTTTATATTTCCGCCACCCCGCAACTCGTGACGTGTTGCACATCGACTTACAGTGGTATCAGCGCCTCACTAAACAATAATTAACTCACTTGCAAAGTCGTATGAATTTCGAACGCGAAACGAGCCGGAAAACGCCACGATATCACATAGTTTCTGTCGATTTTAAAATAGGGTCCTAAAATTTTTCAGGTTCCTCCAGAATGACCAGCATGAAAATATAAGAACATAGAAGAAAAATAGGCTCCTGAATCGGCCACTGAGCCGTGGAACCGCGGCCGATCGCACCGATCCGCCGCGAATCCGCGGCCGAGATGGGGCCGATTCAGCCCAGTTTCCTTCTGTGCATCTTTTATGATATTTTGTATTTTCTGGTATATTATTTATCTTCTGCTCAGGTTTCAAATTTAAGAATTTAATATGTTTAATCGATCGAAATTATACGATGTTTGCTTGTATGATTATATCTGTGAACTGTATTATGGGTTCGTAAACCTCTCCTAACTGCTAGTATGTCGGTTGGGAGGGGGTTGCACATATCTGTAATGTTTTAACTATTTATGATTATGAACTCTATTGGACCGTTGTGATGATTAGCCGGGGTTTTGTGATGGGTTATTGTATTAATTCATTCGATGTAATTGTAATAAGTTGTAATATTATTTTGCGGGGCACATCCAAGTTGCGGTTGTAGCCACCGTTGTATTATTTCTTTTTACAGTTTTTGCTCCTAGGATAGACCTGTAAGTCTACGGTAGCGCATTTGCCGTCCACAGACGCCAAATGCGGAACAAAAACTTTTTAACTTGCGCTATCGTATATTAAAACCCGGATCTGCCATTATTACTAAACTAACAAACTATATAGAGAGTAGAAAGGTTATACTGAACGATCCGAGTCCTTCGTTCTTTAACCATCATCCCATGCTCCATTGCGGCTGCTCCGATCTCGTCGATCTCCGATCTCCTCGTCCAGGTGGCACCACGTCAACGGATCTTTAAATGGGCTCCCGCCTCTGACTCGAGGCAACTCGGTCGTCAAGTTTGCTAAAAGAGATGACCAAGATTGATGTAGAGAATGAGTAGAATACTTTGTCTCACTTTGTCCAAAACTGTGGACGATCGGTTAATGAAGTTGCCACTCGAAATGAAATGGAATGAGAAATGAGTTATCAAATTTCCATACACTCAAAACCATAGTCTTTTTCCAAAAATCAATCTCCCTCTCTCTCACAAGGGGCCGGCCATATAAGCAGATGGGGGTGAGTGTAGGAGCAAGGAGGGTGACCACAAGGATAAATATCAAGAGGAAATATCCTAATGTAAACAAGAATCATTAAAGCTAAAGCATGAGTCATATAAACCTAGTGTGAACACATTAATAAAACAATAAATACCAAGATGAGTCACTAAGCCACCTCACCATCTAGAAGCTTCCAGAAGCACGACTCACCCTCATGACTCACCCGAGTGATGGAAAGATAAATCCGTATTTAACCGAATGTCAAATATGGAAACTGGAAACAGGAAACTGGCAACTTCCAAAAGCGATCCTGAAACGAATTTCAGGACAACCCCGTAACTGTATAAATATACCCGCATTTCTATTACGACCGAATACAATTGCAACTGAGACAAAGATATTATATCTACTCAATATAATACTCGGATCCGGCTTAAACCAAAGCCCACCAGTATTATCTGCCCGAAAAATGACACGTGCGTAAACGCACGTGCATTTTCCGAACCCTGCCATAAAACCATACGGCCTCTATAACGTTTCGCCCGAACTTGGGAAACTATCTGAGGGGGACTCTAATGACTCGTCAGTACCCTGTTAGTTATATGTATGCCCTAGAGGCCATTACTGTACATAGGATGTATATTGTAGTGGATGCTGGGACATATATAGGGAGGACTTTCTTGCTCGACATGATAGTATGCTATCTGGTTACCCTTTACCTTAACATGTATACTGATTGTCTCTCTGTTACATGTTGGTAAAGCCCTTAGGATCTGTACTTGACTACCTGGACTATGATGCAGATCATACTAGTGGGGACATGGTAGTCCATAAGTACATCCTTCAAAGTCCCTAGTCGAGGGTGTATCGAGACGGGGCATCGATACACCAGAGTAGACTAGCGTATACCTTCTCGACCCATACAGATGGACGATGGATGATCCCATATCCATCGGTGTTTGACATCAGAGATCATATACGGGTGCTCAGTAGAGACTGGGTACACTGGACGGACTCGCCGAGAACTCCCAGATGGTATTATACCTCACGTCAGATGGCAGTTCTCTGGTGACACTGGTACAGAGTAGTCTGTTGACCCGAGATCGTCATAGAGTCTTATGTGGTTCCCACTGTGCTTTGATTTCCATCTTACCACGTCCAAGAGGGCGTGCAAAACGGTGGTTTTTGGGTACAGTCCCGAGTCACATGGAGACAATGAGCGATAGGAGGGGATTCGTCTCTCCCGGTATATGGGGGTTGATGTTGCGCTGTGTTCGATTGGCTATAACAGGAAATCCCTGGCCAGGGTTGCTGAGATTTACTGGTAAGTGTTACCAGTAGTTTCTCGAACAGTTATAGACCTCATATCGACACGACTTATTGAGCTATTGGGGTCTGACGTATACCACCCCTAGGCGAGATATGCGACATATCAGACGATCAGACCGGACTGTACGGTAGTGTTACTGGTCGGATTCACTGGAGTGTGAGCGGGCTTGCTCGTCGATCTTCAGATCGCTCAATACCCGGGTGGCCGTTACGTTTAGCAGACCGCTTGCGGCTTGTGGATGTTTGATATGATCATCATCTGCTGCCGGCGTATTGACGAGTCTTTAGAGTCCTACACAGAGGTTTCCTGGCTCAAGCGAAACGAAATAGGAGCGCATATGAGATATGTGCGGGACCGAGAATAATACGAGTATGTGATACTGTATTCGATTCTCGCGATGTGACATTGATCGGTTATATCCGATATAGCCGGGTTATCGGATCAAGTGTTGATTCGATAAGATGTTACTATTGATACCAGTCGGTTATGTGCGCATGACCGGATCATTGAATCAAGTGTTGATTTAATGATTTAATGTATAATTATATATTTGATATATTACTTTGCATTAACTAGTATCGGTTCACTTTAGACGGATTTTCTCACTCGGATGTGCGCATTGTATATGCGATATACTTTTGTGCACTTGATTGTATCATGTTTGATGATACATGTCATGCTAGGGTTCAAGTGTAAAGATTAAACCTTGGTTAATGAAATGGTTAGGGTTTCTTATTTGTTATCCATTTATTTTTGATAAATGAGAAAAGAAAATGAGAAAAGAATGGTGGCTTCTTTTGGATTGTAGTTAAAGATTCATGAACCTTTGACTTTGTCCACCATTCTTATCTCATGCTTAACCTAACCATTCTTTAACCATGATTTACTCTCTACATCTAACCATGGTTCAAGTTATGATAAGATTATTATTCTTTTCATTTTGGATATAATCTAATCATAATTTTCTTCTTCATTTTCTTCTTCTTCTTCATTGAACTAAAGAAGAAAAACCTTGACCTCATCAATGGTGATTGATGAATATGAGTGAGAAATCCAATTCTAAAGTCTACCCACTTCCTATTTTTTCATCCTCTACCTCTTGCCAAGTAGTAGAGTGTGTTTCCTTCACAAGTTTCATGACTTGTTGAAGGTGGAGCTTGATTCATCGATGCTTCGACGTAGATCATCTTCGGCATGGACATCGACGACTTAGCTTGCCCATTCTCCGACGAAGCCGACTCTAGAGCCCGGATTTGATTTGGACAGCGGAGACGACCTCGTTGCGGAGCCGTGGAGGTGGAGGACCGGATCTACAAAGGTTGTATTTCCGTATTCTCATTAGTTAACTGTTAACTAGTTCTTGTTCGCATAGACTTCTAGTATACGATCCGTTGTTTAGGGTTTGTAGGCACCATAATTTTTGAAATTGCCATGGTTGATGGCTTTGGAGACCTCACTAGAGTGCCTAGGAACCCTGCAGTGGTATCAGAGACTAGCTAGAGCCTTAGACGACGCGTAGACGGAATTTGAAGTCCGAACGACACAAAACCGAAACCCAAAACATGCTCACTAGAGTGCCTAGGAACCCTGCAGTGGTATCAGAGCCTAGCTAGAGCCTTAGGCGACGCGTAGACGGAATTTGAAGTCCGAACGACACAAAACCGAAACCCAAAACATGCTCTCTGTACATTTTTTAAAAACAGGGATTTTTCAGTATTAAAAATATCCAGAAAAACATGCAGGAAAATCTAAGAGTAACTGTGCAATTCGTAACCCTAATTCCCTTAAAGCGCCGCGCTTCCGCGGCACGAGCCTGCCTTGTGCGGCGCAAGCGCGGCGGTTTTGTCGTTTTGTGAGACGAAGTTTGCACAGTAACTCCTAGTTTCCAGTGTTGGTCTTCCTGGGTATTTTTAATATTTTTTCAAGAGTTGAATTTTTCTGAGTTGATTTGGGGATTCGGTATTTCGATCGGGGTATCAAATTTTGTCTGTGTGGCTTTCTGGATAAATTTTAGAATATGTTAAAAAGTTCGACCGGATATAAATACCCAACTTTTCCCCTGTCGGGAAATTTCCAAGTGTTGGATTTTTCCGTAGTTTAACGACGTTCTAAGTAGTGCAAGTAACGCGATGGTCCCTCTAGAAGACACAAACCTTAACTCGATTATGTGACCGTCTTGAACTGCCCTTTGAACCTTCGGGTTTGGGGCAGTACGGCGTGCCACATGTGAGGCGTTGGCTTGACCCTTCTACGGCTGGATCGTTGGTACTGAGGCACGAACGGAATGTTGTTAGACTTGTTTCATGTGTTGATCTGTTTCGGGAAAACTTGGGTGTTCGATTGTTCGATCGAAAAGTTTAACATTTTCTGTTTATCTGGAATGGGATACAATAATTGGAATTCACAATAAGTTATATGATAACTGAATGAATGTTATAAACGTAGCAATTTAGTCTCACTTGATCGGTTGCCACGGAATTTTGATGTGATCAAAAGTCCGTCGCAATCACGTAGCGTACGCGGATACTCGCCGGATAAACTTAATAGACAGCTTCACTCCATAGCCCCGACCAAGTGACTGTAGGAGAACCCCGTCGCCGAAAGCATCCGTTCGGGTGCTCCCGGTAACGGTGTTCCGCCTTGGTGCACTTCGTCGACGGTATCGGGGGTGCGGCCGCCTACTGAAGTTTACGACGAGCATTCGATCAGGATGTCGGGAATCTTGTTGAATTGCCCGACTTGATATTGAAAAGAGTTTTCGATTTTGAGACTAAAATGCGGGGTTTATAATTGTTAGGCATGCGATGTCTAAGGAATTCATTTGGTCAGGCATGTGATGTCTGAGGTGATTGCGGATTCCAACTGTTGTAGTTTTACACTTTCTTTTCTGTGACCGTAAGTGTAATATGTGATATCGCCGGTTTCGTTGCTATATGTCAACGACAATTGGGATGCGCATATTTACTTACGTTGATGACATGTGATGTTATGTGTTGCTGGATATGTTATATTGGATCGTCGTGTTTGAATAGCCTGGGGTTTTTATGTGAGATGAGTATTTTTCATTTTCATTCATGTAAAAACTTGTATGTAATATTCTTTTATTGGGGCGCTTCCAGGTTGCGGGAGTTGTCACCTGTTGTATATTATTTACTTTTCTGCACTAGGATAGACCCAAGGAGGAGGGCACAAGTAACCGGGTTCTGGAGTCCAGTGGGAGACCAACTCGAGGAGTCGGGTCCGGGTCTCCTAACTCCAGAATTGGTAGGGTTGCTTGCCGCTCTCGTAGGGGTCTAGGGGTGTGGGTTTGGCTATTCATCACGACCGTGGAATCCGTGTTTTATACTGGCTCGTATTGAAAACACGGACGTCCTAGTATATCCAATATTTCATATGATTCTTCTGCTGCGATATTTGTGATGAGATCATGTGATGTTTCTGTGATGGATTTAGTATATAGTATATATATGATATATTATATAGACGTTACTTATGTTTTACACCCGCGCTAGCCCTGCCCTGCTCTGCCGTTAGTTACCTAACCTAACGGTGCACGAGGGGACATCGAGGCGAATGCGGTGGCATAAGTGTACGTCATATCTATCTGTGATGTTTAGGTATTTATATGATGGGACTTCATTAATGTGATTAATGAAATAAAAGAAACCTAAGATGTTGTAGAATCGAATTTCAAAATAAAACAGGTAGCTACAGTTCTTGCTCTGCACAGCGGTATATGAGATATATCCTGCACCTTATTCGATGAGGAAAGGACCGAGATCCCTTCACCGGGAGTGACTCCTTTAGCAATAACTGGCAGATGCTACACACTCGGTTTGTCTTTTGATTGCTTTTAAGTGTTTTTGCTTTGCACAGCGATATATGTGATATATCCCGCACCTCATTCGACGAGGAAAGGACCGACGATCCCTTCACCGGGAGTGACTCCTTTAGCAAAACTAGAAAAGCCTCAAAAGCACTCCATTTCAAAAATCATTTGATTCTACAACGATATCAAGTTCATTACGCAATAGGTTTTCAGAAAAACCTGTCGTAGCCCTCCGTCATTTCAGATAAGTAGTAGTTAGTATTCGTGCTACGTTTGTTGGCCTGCGTCAAGGCGTAGTGTGCGGTAGCTAACTGGTGCTTATCTGTATAAGCATATGATGTGATTGGATTAGGGTAGTCGTGCGACTTTGTTGGCCTGCGTCAAGGGTCGTGCGGGTGGGTTTAATTCAATCAGGAAATGACGGGTTGAACTTGACTAGCGGACTATGGTTTGTTGGCCTGCGTCAAGGTCATAGGACGCTAGGGGCAAAACATTATCGGGAATTTCAAGTGTTGAAATTTGCAATGAGATTGCATACCTTCTATGAGATAGTTGGACCCCGATACCCGCTGCGAGTAAGAGTTACTCCTGGGAGAGTTTTATACATTACAATTAGCCGATCAAGTAGGTGTCTAGAAAGGTGTCAACGAGGTTACGCCTCTGGGAAAACGAGGTTTACAGTAATTAGGTTCGTGCGAAAGCACGGGGGACCTCCCTCAAAGTACCGACACTGGCCTGGCTGAAAGATTGGCGAACTTGTAGTGTGTAATTAATCCCGGCTAGTCTATCCTTTTAGGGTTTGAAGGAAGATTTGATAAAAAGCAGTGGGAGCCATCCTGATTAGATAAAATTATAACCAATCTATTCTTGACAGAGCGCACGCTGAGTGTTTTCTTCTCTCTCTCTCCAGGTAGCGACCATATCACGCCTTAATCAAGATAATAATACGGATTATTGACCGAACCCGCTTGTTATACTGAGCTGGGGAACGTTGGTCCTGCTCTTACTTATAATTGTTATAAGACAGAGCAGGAAATTGGGGAATACCAGAATTCCCATGCCGCCCAAACGAAGAGAGTGCATGCTGATGCATCATCTTCGGGTGTGTTCTTTATACAGAACTGTTTCTCAGTATCCTTTACGTCCTGGGTATGTAATACCAGATCAGGATCCCAGAGATGTAATCTGTTACATAGGGCTACAGAAAGGTAGAGAAGTGAGAACGGGTGATAAGTTTCATGAGGCAGAAAATGGGGCAAGTGTTGCAGCCAAGTCTGTCGGTCACTGTCACCCTGTATTACCAATACATTGATTCTGAACGAATGTTGTTAGATACCGAACCTGATATACAAAATCATATCAGTCTCTTTATTGGTAAAGAAATGATAGAATTTTGTATTGTTGGATAATGTTTTGAACATTTCCTATATCAAAAGTTGATCGGTTCAGGCACGTTATCTAAAAGCATTAATGTTCTAAATCAAACTACAGTTCTTGGTATACGGATCACACACAAGAGGAAGAGTTCAGAAATGAACGAATCCTTCTTGAGGTATTGTAGACTAGGTCAGATCAATGTGACCCGACTGGCTAGAGTTACATATAGATGTATATTTAAATCAGTTTGAATTTACATCTTGTGAAACTCGCCAGTCATGTCACAAAGATAAAATGACCATAGCTCCGTTTATTGGAAACAGAGAAAGAGTTAGTGAACTCTTGGGATGATACATGTTGATGTATGTAGGTCCCCTGTCTACACATGCCAGGAATGGTTCTTTATACTTCGTTATATTCTCTGATAATCTTTCAAGATTCAGACCTATGTTCCTGTTGAGACACAAGTCCGAACCTTTTGAGATATTCACAGAATATAAGCAAGAAGTAGAGAACCAGAACACGGGTATAAGTATTATATCCTATGATGAGATCAAGGAGGAGAATACTTGAGCACGGAAATCCTGGATTATTCTAAAGGAGAATGAGATTCTCTCTCAGCATTACTCCTCCGTATACACCATAGTACGTTGGTATATCGGGGTGGAGCAGATACACCCTATATGATATGGTTTGCTCTATGATGAGTAATACTGAGTTACCTTTTTCCTTTTAGGGAGATATGCGCTTGAGAAGCTGCATACCTATTGAATAGGGTTCGAATCAAATCAGTTGCCTACCACTTCATATGTGATATGGAAAGGGAAGAGCCCATATCTTAAGTTAGTTAAGATTTGGAGTTGTCCGGCCTATGTCTGAAAGCAAAATCCGGACAAGCTCGAGGCAAGGTCTGTAATGTAGAACTGGAAAGGTTCCAGCTATACAAATTACAGCTGATGATTTGATAGAACCAAAGGATTCAGTAGATTCCAACGAACCTCAGCCTCTCCGCCGATCTAGTAGGGTTCCTCACCCACCTGAGAGATACTTCAGTTTCTCTATAACAGTGGGAGCGAGGATTACATCATGAGATGATGACCCAACTAGTTTCGAGCTGGCCATCAGGAGTGTGACTCTGTAAGAATGGCTGGATGCTTAGCGATCTGAGATGGAATCCTTATACACCAACAAAGTATGGACTTTAGTTGCTATATCTGAAGGGTTAAATCCCCATCAGGAGCAAGTATATCTTGAGAAGATTACTTGGTGTAGATGGAAAAGTTGAGACTTTCAAAGCTAGACTTGTTAAAGCTTTTCGTCATAGACCAGGCGTGGATCATGATGAAACCTTTTCAAGTAGCTATGCTTAAGTCCATCCAGATCCTACTTGCCACGGCTACATACCATGACTGCGATATCTGGTGGTTGGGTGTCTTGACTGCTTTTCTAAATGATGATTTAGAAGAGTGTGTCTATAAGTACACAGCCAGAGGGCTTCGTAGACAGTGGGAGCAGCGAAAACGTGTGCAAGATGCTTTATAGAATAAAGCAGGCATCGCGGAGTTGGAACATCTGTTTTGATGAATTAGTCAAACAGTTTGACATCATCAAAATGGTAGATGAACCTTGTATATACAAAAAGGTAGTAGGGAGTATGGTGACGATCCTCGTAGAGTACGTGGATGACATACTCTTGATAAGAAGAGAGTTTCTTATGCTACGCTCGATCAATCTCCGTTTATCACAATGTTTCTCTACTTAGGATCAAATTGATACCTACTAAATCCTGGATTTTGGATCTATGAGATAGATCTAATTGGATGTTAGGACTCTCACTAGATGTAGTGAGACGGTATCAACCGATCCTGGGGAGAATCACTGGAAGGGTTCCAGGGTGATAAAGACGACTGAATGTCAGTCGCAGGCATTGTCTTTACCCTCAGTAAAGGGACGGTATGTTGGAAGATTTCCAAGCTGGATACCGTGACATACTAGAAGATAAAGGCAGGATACATTGCTACTTAAGATGCTACCAAAGAGGCTGTTTGGGTGTATAATGGTTCATGAGATGAACTTAGTTCCTCCCATTGTGTGACAATGGAGTTGTGGCTTATGCCAAGGAACGCCGGTCCCATCAGTGATCCAAACATATTCTAAGGCAGTATCACCTGATCATGGAGATGATTGATCTCCAGGGTGATCGAGGTTAGGAGAGTAGACTCAGAGGACAACACAGCGGATCCACTCACAAAGGCCTGTTCCCAGAGAGAGACTTTTATGGGATGGTTGAGTATGAGATACTGCAACCACTGCTACAGATGGCCCTAGTGCAAGTGGGAGATTGTTAGTTATATGTATGCCCTAGAGGCCATTACTGTACATAGGATGTATATTGTAGTGGATGCTGGGACATATATAGGGAGGACTTTCTTGCTCGACATGATAGTATGCTATCTGGTTACCCTTTACCTTAACATGTATACTGATTGTCTCTCTGTTACATGTTGGTAAAGCCCTTAGGATCTGTACTTGACTACCTGGACTATGATGCGGATCATACTAGTGGGGACATGGTAGTCCATAAGTACATCCTTCAAAGTCCCTAGTCGAGGGTGTATCGAGACGGGGCATCGATACACCAGAGTAGACTAGCGTATACCTTCTCGACCCATACAGATGGGCGATGGATGATCCCATATCCATCGGTGTTTGACATCAGAGATCATATACGGGTGCTCAGTAGAGACTGGGTACACTGGACGGACTCGCCGAGAACTCCCAGATGGTATTATACCTCACGTCAGATGGCAGTTCTCTGGTGACACTGGTACAGAGTAGTCTGTTGACCCGAGATCGTCATAGAGTCTTGTGTGGTTCCCACTGTGCTTTGATTTCCATCTTACCACGTCCAAGAGGGCGTGCAAAACGGTGGTTTTTGGGTACAGTCCCGAGTCACATGGAGACAATGAGCGATAGGAGGGGATTCGTCTCTCCCGGTATATGGGGGTTGATGTTGCGCTGTGTTCGATTGGCTATAACAGGAAATCCCTGGCCAGGGTTGCTGAGATTTACTGGTAAGTGTTACCAGTAGTTTCTCGAACAGTTATAGACCTCATATCGACACGACTTATTGAGCTATTGGGGTCTGACGTATACCACCCCTAGGCGAGATATGCGACATATCAGACGATCAGACCGGACTGTACGGTAGTGTTACTGGTCGGATTCACTGGAGTGTGAGCGGGCTTGCTCGTCGATCTTCAGATCGCTCAATACCCGGATGGCCGTTACGTTTAGCAGACCACTTTCGGCTTGTGGATGTTTGATATGATCATCATCTGCTGCCGGCGTATTGATGAGTCTTTAGAGTCCTACACAGAGGTTTCCTGGCTCAAGAGAAACGAAATAGGAGCGCATATGAGATATGTGCGGGACCGAGAATAATACGAGTATGTGATACTGTATTCGATTCTCGCGATGTGACATTGATCGGTTATATCCGATATAGCCGGGTTATCGGATCAAGTGTTGATTCGATAAGATGTTACTATTGATACCAGTCGGTTATGTGCGCATGACCGGATCATTGAATCAAGTGTTGATTTAATGATTTAATGTATAATTATATATTTGATATATTACTTTGCATTAACTAGTATCGGTTCACTTTAGACGGATTTTCTCACTCGGATGTGCGCATTGTATATGCGATATACTTTTGTGCACTTGATTGTATCATGTTTGATGATACATGTCATGCTAGGGTTCAAGTGTAAAGATTAAACCTTGGTTAATGAAATGGTTAGGGTTTCTTATTTGTTATCCATTTATTTTTGATAAATGAGAAAAGAAAATGAGAAAAGAATGGTGGCTTCTTTTGGATTGTAGTTAAAGATTCATGAACCTTTGACTTTGTCCACCATTCTTATCTCATGCTTAACCTAACCATTCTTTAACCATGATTTACTCTCTACATCTAACCATGGTTCAAGTTATGATAAGATTATTATTCTTTTCATTTTGGATATAATCTAATCATAATTTTCTTCTTCATTTTCTTCTTCTTCTTCATTGAACTAAAGAAGAAAAACCTTGACCTCATCAATGGTGATTGATGAATATGAGTGAGAAATCCAATTCTAAAGTCTACCCACTTCCTATTTCTTCATCCTCTACCTCTTGCCAAGTAGTAGAGTGTGTTTCCTTCACAAGTTTCATGACTTGTTGAAGGTGGAGCTTGATTCATCGATGCTTCGACGTAGATCATCTTCGGCATGGACATCGACGACTTAGCTTGCCCATTCTCCGACGAAGCCGACTCTAGAGCCCGGATTTGATTTGGACAGCGGAGACGACCTCGTTGCGGAGCCGTGGAGGTGGAGGACCGGATCTACAAAGGTTGTATTTCCGTATTCTCATTAGTTAACTGTTAACTAGTTCTTGTTCGCCTAGACTTCTAGTATACGATCCGTTGTTTAGGGTTTGTAGGCACCATAATTTTTGAAATTGCCATGGTTGATGGCTTTGGAGACCTCACTAGAGTGCCTAGGAACCCTGCATACCCTGGCAGTGGGTTTAACCACAAGCTGTCAGCGGCACTAGAAGTGCGTAACGGCTGCCCATGGACTGACCTCAAGGGAGGCCGATAAGCGAACTCATCCGGAAACCCTACTGAGCCTAACAGTGACAATGTATATACAGTCCGGTCCGTTCTTCTATGAGTATCGGATATCTGCCTAGGGGGCTAGTAACGTCAGACCCCCAATAGCAGTATAAGTCGTGTCGGAGCGTAGCCCAAAAACACCCTGAGATACTACTAGAGTACCTACCAGTAAATCTCCTGCCACAGCCGTGGGCTTTGTGTAATGGCTCTCCTAGACACAGCACGATCTCACCCCTAATACTGGGAGAGACGAATCCTCTGCCGATCCGCTCACATGCCTCCATGTGGCTCGGGACTGTACCCAAAAACTACCTGTTTGCACGACTCCTTTGAGCCGTGGTAGGATAGAAATAAAAGCACAGTGGGAACTCACACGAGACAAATGACGACCTCAGGTCGATGAACTAACCTGTACACATTTCACCAGGGAACTGCTATCTGACGATAAGTATAATACCAACTAGCAGATTCCCGGAGAGTCCTGTCCGGTGTACTCATAACCCAATGAGCACCTGTATACATCTTAGGTGATCCAACTGACACTGGTGGCTTGTGAGACTGGCCACCGCCCCTCGTCGGGGTCTCGACTGTATACACTAGTCTACTCCGGAGAATCGATGCCCTGTCTCGAAACTCCCACGACTAGGGACCACAATTAAGGATATGCGTATAAACCACCCAACTCTCACGTATATGATCGCCATCATACTGTTGGTAGTAAAGCAAGATCCTAAGGGCTCTATCAAAGTGTAACAGTAATCAGTCACCTGAAACTGTACACGACTGATAAAGGCAAACCAAATAGCATACTATCATCTCGAATAAGACTGTCCTCCCGGTATAGGTCCTCCGCAATCATTGCAATCACGTACCTGCGATCCAATAATTGACTCTTAGGGCACTATATCCAACAATCTCCCACTTGCACTTAAGGCTAATTATTGTGATGTCGACTACTCACAGCCCGTGTGAAACCGAACTTCCAACTCCTCTACTAATCAGTCTTACAAATCCCGTTTGTAAAACTATTGTGTTCGAGAAATAGCCTCAGTGAGTGGATCCGCCCTGATGTTTCTTTCTATATCTCTCTTAATCTCAAGTTCGCGGAGAAAGCCATCTCCCGAATCGAGTAATACCTATCTTAGAATATTTCTGGATATCTGATGGGACCTAGTTCATAAATGAACTCCAAATCCAAACTTCTTAGACTGTATCGATCACTGAACCAAATCAGTATCCAGCACCATACCTCCCACAGTATCCTCTTGGACCACCTGTCCATAATACTGTCCCTCGTCAGAGGGAAAACTATAACTCTGACAATCACTCTGTCAACCATGTTACCTTTGAAGCCTGGAATGATAACCGTCTCCCGAATGAGGTTGTCGTCATCAAATCTATAGAACATGCACTTATGTTCTAAAACTGCTTCCTTATGTTTCTCCAGGATTGGATTAATATAAGCTTATCGCATCAAGTGCAAAAACAACTTCTGATGTGGTACTTGACATCTCATGATTGACTCAATTGCCTAAGCAAGTGATCTGCCAATCATGCACATCCCTCTCCCCTTTAGTCTGTAAGACACCTTTAGAGAGGGTGACTCCATCACCTGCAGGTACACCACCATGCCAGGAGTCATCTATTCTAAATACTATCAGATTACTGTCGAAGTACCCACATTGGGAAACTACCCAAATCTAGATCTAAAACCATAGATCTAGAAACCAGAATGTCAGATATTATATCCATATCCTGTCTGGAGAAACAACTGTGTGATGACCACAGTATAACCGATCGTAGTATAGGAATTTTACTTCCTACTCTGTGTATGTCATCCAAATACTATGACATCACACCCTACTACCTTCTTAACATATCCATCCCCTATTCTGATGAAGTCAAACCTATGACTGTTGTTAGTTATATGTATTCCCTAGAGGCCATTACTGTACATTGGATTTATATTGTAGTGGATGCTTGGACATATATAGGGAGGAATTTCTTGCTCGACATGATAGTATGCTATCTGGTTGATCTTTGCCTTGACATGTACACTGATCATCTCTCTGTTACATGTTGGTAAAGCCCTTAAGATGTGTACTTGACTATCTGGACTATGATGCGGATCATACTAGTGGGGACATGGTAGTCCATAAGTACATCCTTCAAAATCCCTAGTCGTGGGTGTATCGAGACGGGGCATCGATATACCAGTGTAGACTAGCGTATACCTTCTCGACCCATACAGATGGGCGATGGATGATCCCATATCCATCGGTGTTTGACATCAGAGATGATATACGGGTGCTCAGTAGAGACTGGGTATACTGGACGGACTCGCCGAGAACACCCAGATGGTATTATACCTTACGTCAGATGGCAGTTCTCTGGTGACACTGGTACAGAGTAGTCTGTTGACCCGAGATCGTCATAGAGTCTTGTGTAGTTCCCACTGTGCTTTGATTTCCACCTTACCACGTCCAAGAGGGCGTGCAAAACGGTGGTTTTTGGGTACAGTCCCGAGTCACATGGAGGCAATGAGCGATAGGAGGGGATTCGTCTCTCCCGGAATAGGAAGTTGATGTTGCGCTGTGTTCGATTGGCTATAACCGGAAATCCCTGGCCAGGGTTGCTGAGATTTACTGGTAAGTGTTACCAGTAGTTTCTCGAATTGTTATAGACCTCATATCGACATGACTTATCGAGCTATTAGGGTCTGACGTTTACCACCCCTGGGCGAGATATGCGACATATCAGACGATGAGACCGGACTGTACGGTAAGTGTTACTGGTTGGATTCACAGGAGTGTGAGCGGGCTTGCTCGTCGATCTTCTGATCGCTCAATACCCGGGTGGCCGTTACGTTTAGCAGACCGCTTGCGGCTTGTGGGTGTTTGATATGATCATCACCTGCTGCCGGCGTATTGACGAGTCTTTAGAGTCCTACACAGAGGTTTCCTGGCTCAAGCGAAACGAAATAGGAGCGCATATGAGATATGTGCGGGACCGAGAATAATGCGTGTATGTGATACCGTATTCAATTCTCACGATAAATGTATCGATTGGTTATATACGATATAACCTAGATATCGAATCAAGGATTGATTCGATAAGATGATACATAGGATACTAGTCGGTTATATGCGATATGACCGGATCGTTAAATCAAGTGTTGATTTAATGATTTAATGCATAATTATATATTTGATATATTAGTTTGCATTAACTAGTATTGGTTCACTTTAAATGTATTTTCTCGCTTGCTTTGCGCAAGTTGTATATGTAATATACTTTTGTGCACTTGTTTGTATCATGTTTGATGATACATGTTAACTTGGTTAAGTGTAAAGATTAAACCATGGTTAAGTTAATGATTAGGGTTTTGTTTTTCTTTCTTATTTATTTATTTATTTATTTTGGAAAGAATAAAGAGAAAATTGTGGCTTTCTTTGTTTGTAGTTGAATCTTCATGAAGGTTTGACTTTGTAACCATTTTGTCTTCATGCTTAACCCTAACCATTTAAACAAACCATGGTCTATTCTCTACACTTAACTAGGGTTAGGATATGATAAGTATTCATATTATTTTACTTTTTAAAAGACTTATCATATTCTTTTCTTCTTCTTCTTCTTCATCTTCTTCAATGAAGAAAGCTTCACTTCATCAATGGTGACTTGATGAAATGAGTGAGAAATCCAATTCTAAAGTGAACCCACTTCCTATTTCTTCATCCTCTACCTCTTGCCAAGTAGTAGAGTGTGTTTTTTTCACAAGTTTCATGACTTGGTGAAGTGGGAGCTTGATTTAGCGATGCCTCGACGTAGATCATCTTCGGCATCGTCGTCGGTGACCTAGCCCGCTTTTTCTCCGATGAAGCCGACGCTAGAGCCCAAGATCCGATTTGGACAGCGAGGAGACTGTTGTAGATAGTGCCCTCATAGTCAATTATTGGATCGCAGGTACGTGATTGCAATGATTGCGGAGGACCTATACCGGTATGACAGTCTTACTCAAGATGATTGTATGCTATCTGGTTTGCCTTTATCAGTTGTGTACATGTTCAGGTGACTGATTACATGTTACACTTTGATAGAGCCCTTAGGATCTTGCTTTACCACCAACTGTATGATGGCGATCATATACGTGAGAGTTGGGTGGTTTATATGCATATCCTTAATAGTAGTCCCTAGTCGTGGGAGTTTCGAGACAGGGCATCGATACTCCGGAGTAGACTAGTGTGTACAGTCGAGACCCCGACGAGGGGCGGTGGCCGGTCTCACAAGCCACTGGTGTCAGTTGGATCACCTAAGATGTATACAGGTGCTCATTGGGTTATGAGTACACCGGACAGGACTCGCCGGGAACCTGCTAGTTGGTATTATACATATCGTCAGATAGCAGTTCGCTGGTGACATGTGTACAGGTTAGTTCATCGACCTGAGGTCGTCATTTGTCTCGTGTGAGTTCCCACTGTGCTTTGATTTCTACCCTACCACGGCTCAAAGGAGTCGTGCAAACAGGTAGTTTTTGGGTACAGTCCCGAGCCATATGGAGGCACGTGAGCGGATCGGCAGGGGATTCGTCTCTCCCGGTATTGGGGGCGAGGTCGTGCTGTGTCTAGGAGAGCCATTACAAAAAGTCCATGGCCATGGCAGGAGATTTACTGGTAGGTACTCCAGTAGTATCTCAGGGTGTTATTGGGCTACACTCCGACACGACTTATACTGCTATTGGGGGTCTGACGTTACTAGCTCCCTAGGCAGATATGCGATACTCATAGACGAACGGACCGGACTGTATATACATTGTCACTGTTAGGCTCAGTAGGGTTTCCGGATGAGTTCGCTCATCGGCCTCCCTTGAGGTCAGTCCATGGGCAGCCGTTACGCATAGCTAGTGCCGCTGACGGTTTGTGGTTAAACCCACTGCCAGGGGTACTGACGAGTCTTTAGAGTCCCCCACAGACAGTTTCCCAACTTCGGGCGAAACGTTGTAGAGGCCGTATGGTTTTATGGCAGGGTTCGGAAAATGCACGTGCATTTACGCACGTGTTATTTTTCGGGCAGGTGATACTGGTCGGCTTTGGTTTAAGCAAGATCCGAGTATTATATTGAGTAGATATAATATCTTTGTCTCAGTTGCATTTGTATTCGGTCGTAATACAAATGCGGGTATATTTATACAGTTACGGGGTTATCCTGAAAGTTGTTTCAGGATCACTTTTGGAAGTTGCCAGTTTCCAGTTTTCTATCAGCCGTCTTTTAACATTCGGTTAAAGACGGATTTATCTTTTCTTGGATGAGGGTGAGTCATGCTTCTAGAAGGTTCTAGAAGGTTCTAGAAGGTGGTGACTAGGTTAGAATGGTGTTGTGTTTTCATTGGTTGCTTTTAGTGTGTTCACATTTGGTGTTCACACTTAAGCTATTTATTTGTGTTCACATATGATATTTATTCTTAAGGTTACTCTCCCCTCTCCTACACTCACCTCCCTCCACCTTTATATGGCCGGCCCCTCCTCTCTCTCTCACTCACTTGAGGTTTCATTTTGTGAAAAAGATTATGATAGATTTTGGGGTGTATGGAATTTCACAGCTTATTTCATTCCATCACCCGATTCCTACGGCAACTTCATTAACCGTTCGTCCATGGTTTTGGACGAACCGAGACAAAATATTCCACTCATTCTATACATCATTCTTGGTCGTCTCTTTTATCAAACTTGACGACCGAGTTGCCTCGAGTCAGAGGCGGGAGCTCGTTTAAAGAATCGATGATGTGGTGCCACCTGGACGAGCAGATCGGAGATCGACGAGATCGGAGCAGCCGCAACGGAGCGTGGGATGATGGTTAAAGAACGAAGGACTCGGATCGTTCGGTATAACCTTTCTACACTCTTTACAGTTTGTTAGTTTAGCAATAATGGAAGATCCGGGTTAAAGTATACGATAGCGCCAGTTAAAAAGATTTTGTTCCGCATTTGGCGTCTGTAGACGACCGGGGCGCTACAGTAGACTTACAGTGGTATCAGAGCCTAACCATTTTGCTATACTAACTTGTGCTAACGCGTTTAAAATATCGATCGAACCGGAAATCAAAAACCGCAAAATTACATTTTCACAGTTTCTGTCGATTTTAAATGGTGTCCTAAAAATATTCCACATATGACAGAAAGTTGTGCACGGTTTCAGAAGTACAACGAAAAAATTTGAGCACGTGAACCCACCAAACCGCCGCGGAGTCGCGGCCAAACCCATGGTTTGGCCGCGCATCCACGGCCCTTCTATGGGATCAGTGCACCAAATTTTCTCTGTGTCTTCTCTGTTGGAATTTGGGGTTTTTGGTATATATCTCTTGGGCCCAGATTTTATTACTGTTCAGCAGATTTGCGTGGGGCCCACTTTATGATATTTTGTCGATCGAAATTTAAACATGTTAGTTTATAGTGCTTACATTATATCTCCGACCGGGAATGTCATTTGATCGGTAAACCGCGTCTGATTGCTATAGTTCTTTTAGACGGGTTTGCGAACGTGACATTCGCGTTGATGTTCTGTGTTCTGCTGTGATGTTGCGGATTTGTCGTGGTGGATAGCAGTGTGCAATGATAGTGCAGTTTGAGTTTATTTGTACATTTGATATTGCGGGGCGAGCGTCCAACATGTGGACTGCCGTCACTGCCTGTTGTATAATATTCTTTTGGGGCACGACCAGGTTGCGGTCGATGTACCTGTTGTACTATTTTTCATTACTGTACTAGGTTTTACCCCGCGACGGAGTGCACGGATAGCCGGGTTCTGAGGGGCAACGGGTCCGCATCTCATGGCTTTGAGAGGCAGAGGGGTCCCACTCTAGAATTGGCAGACTATTCGCCGCACTCGTAGGGGGTACAGGTTGACCCAAGGAGGGGTGCCCAAGATTACCGGATTCTGTGAAGTGCAGGGTTGTCCATTCACTATGCTGTAGCGGCCTGCCTCGCTTCAGGTTTTGGCGGGTAACTTGCCGCAACCGTAGGGGTCTAGGTTTCATTGCACAGGCTATCCATACGACATGGGAACGTCGGGTTTCAGCAGCGGCTCTGTGAAACCCGGGAATCCCAGATTATCTGTATTGTTTTGTGATACTTATTACTTTTCTGTAATGTTGCATATTATCACGCCTGGAGAGATTATTGTATATTGGTTTATATACTATTAGATGTTGTATATGTTTTACACCCGCGCTAGTCCAGTCCCCGCTCTGTCGTTAGTTAAGTAACCTAACGGGTGATGACGGGACCCAGTGACGAATGCGGATGGCATATACGTACATTTTATTTTCGTTCTTTTCTGGTGTGATTGATTGATTGGACTGCGTTGATTCTGATCAATGCAAAGAAAAACAAACCTGTTTACAGTTGTTGGAACAAATTTAAAAAGTGTTATTGCAAAGTCGTTTCCTTTTGTTTTGCATAGCGGTATTCAGTGGAATATCCTGCACCTCATTCGACGGGGCAAGGGCCGATATCCCTTCACCGGGACTGACCCCTTGGGCAGAAGTTTGCGTCAGGGTAATAACTTCACTATAGTCGATTACAAGTTGCTTTGCACCGCGGTATTCAGTGGAATATCCTGCACCTCATTCCACGAGGAAAGAGCCGAGATCCCTTCACCGGGAGTGACCTCTTTAGCAAAGGTTTTCGCCACTATATTTTAAAAAAGCTATCAGGTTCCTTCAGCGATATCAAGTTCACTACGTTAAAGGTTTTTCGCCAAAAACCAGCCGTAGCCCTCCGTCACTTCTTTTGGGTATTTAGTAGTATTCAAGCTATGTATTTTGACCAACGCCAAGGCATAGTGTTTGGTAGCTGCTGGGTATTCAATTGTTGCATAGATAGATGAGTTGGTTTGGGACAGTCGTTCTGCCATTTTGGCCAACGTCAAGGGCATGTGCGGGTGGGTTCAAATTGACAAGATAGTGACGGGTAGAACTTGGCATGTGACTTATGACATTTTGACCAACGCCAAGGTTATAAGAGCATGGGGCAAAAAATCAGATCGGGAGTTTCTAAAGAAACTGAAACTTGCCAAGTATGCGCATACCTTCTGGAGTATGAGTAACGTGAATGCATTCCATCACGTTATCATGCGATAAGAGTTGGATCCCGATTCCCACTGATGAGTTGGTTTACTCTTCGGGTGATCCCGATTGATTCTTCTTTAGGTTTGGAGGAGAATTTGACAGGACAGTGGGAGGTTTCCGGATTAGATAAAGTGATAACCATTCTGATCTAGGTTAGAGTGCACGCAGAGTGTTTCTTTTCTCTCTCTCTTTGGCAGCGACCTTTGACCGACCCTAGACTATGACTCAGTGACTAGGTTGACCGAACCTTCTTAAAATATTGGCCTTTGGATTGTCTGAGTTGCATAAGTCATTGCCATTCCTTCTTTTACCCTTTGAATTTCTCAGAACACCCGTATTACTACGGATATCCACTTCCATTGGATAGATCCATCGTATGGTTATATACGAACTCGAAGGGACTTCTTCGAGTATGGATCAAGGTTCAGGAGAAATAGAATTGGTTTATTCAGTTGTCTTTTATTATCACCTTCTCTCAGGTTGCGAGGGCTCCTTGGTTTAGGAGAGTACACCTATTACGCTTATTGGATAGTCTTATTCCAAACCATAGGCAGGTGCCGAAAGGTAGGGAATGAAGAAAACCAATTAGCCTAAGTAGGGTGTGCAGAAGGTAATATGTAAAGACAAAATAAAGGGATTAGAAAGAGGGCAAAGTAAATTGCGACTGATATCATTCACGACCAAAACCGCGTACTTCATCGCCACTCCTATTTCACCTTTAAAGGAATAAGGTATTGTTCAGTTGTCTTTTATCATCACCTTCTCTCAAGATACGAGTACTCCTTGGTTTTGGAGGGTACACCTATTATGCTTACTGGATAGTCTTCTTCCAAACCATAGGCTGGTGCCAAACGGTAGGGAAGGAAGAAAACCATTTAGCCTAACAATGGTGTACAGAAGGTAACGACTAAAGACAAATAAAGGGATTTGGAGAGATGGCAATAAAATATACGGTTGAAGTCATGAATTGGATTTTGGAAGAGGCATTACTATGAATACCTGGATACCCCTACGAAACATTTTCATGTTTCAGTGCATTGTTAAAGAAAAACTGTTTTCCCGATTAGACACTTACTCCAAGGGTATGTATTTACCAGGTTTCATTCTCATATCTGTATGGTTTTACAGATGATGAGTGGGAGTAAGTTATTGGGAATTAGAAGATTATCCTCATTATATCGGAATTCGTTGTAATTGGTGATATTTGAGGAAATCGCCAGGGTACAGTTTTCAACCTACGACGCACAGGTTTTGAGTTGTTTAACTCAGCGGACTTATCCAGAGTATTGTATGTTGTCCAAGTGTCCTTCAGGACAAAGGGGTAGGTCCTCGTACTATGTTCTGTTTACTTATAACTTCTCTAGTATTTAGACAAGTGTTTCGTAGAAATACAAGGTCTAAGTTTTGAGAAGTTATGGGTATAAGAATAAAGTAGAGAATCAGGTGTCACAAGTGTCGGGATTCTTCAAAGAGATCGAAGATGTAGATTCTTGTGATTGGTATTCAGATGATAGTAATGGTTTTGAGAAACGTGTTTCTCTTTCAGGTTACTCATAATTGGATGGATTCCTAAGTTGAGTAATGCTGATTAGCCTCTTTCCATTAAGTTGATATGCACTGGAGACAGCTGCATGATTTGAATCTGGTTCCAATTAAATAAGTGCCAAAATTTCTGTATTGGATATAGAATGGATCGTACCTTAAAAGATGTTAAGGTACGGGGAGTTGTCCAGCTTATGCTTAAAACCAGACTCTGGATAACTCAGGGCACGTTTCTGTAATGGCTGTTTGTGGGTTGACCCTGCCTATGACGAGGGTTGACATTCTACCATTTGGAAGATCAATAGTGATATTGTTCTTGACTCGCCATAGTTTTAGTAAAATGGATTTTTTCAGAAAACAGTAGTGGGAGTATGGTAGAACTGGAAGTGATTCCAGAACCGCAAACGATTACGGAAAATTTAATAGGACCTGTATATTCAATCAGGTTTGACATTCCATTAGCCACTCCGCAGATATGGTGGGTAACCTCAGACACCAGAAAGGTACTTCGGTAGCCTCAAGGACGGTGACAGGGAGGTTATTATCTACCCAGACTTGACACTATTGTTGTTCCAGGCTATGAGACCCGGTATGAGGGTTATCGTAGTCAGTGGGAGCATCGGAAGCATAGTGGGCAAGATACTTATGTCTATTTATAGACTAGAGCAGTTATAGAGGAGATAGATCATCTAGTTTTGATGTGACAGTCATGGGTTTGACTTCAATCAGAATAGTGGATGGATCTATTAAGAAGGTAGTAGGGTGTGATGTCAAGGTATCTGGATGACATACACAAAGTAGGAAGTAAAATTCCTATACTACGATCGGTTGTACTGTGGTCGTCATACAGTTGTTTCTCCAGACAGGATATGGATATAATATTTGACATTCTGGTTTCTAGATCTATGGTTTTAGATCTAGATTTGGGTAGTTTCCCAATGTGGATACTTTGACAGATATTCTAATGGTTTTTGGAATAGTTGACTCCTAGCATGGTGGTGTACCTGCAGGTGATGGAGTCACCCTCTCTAAAGGTGTCTTACAGACTAAAGGGGAGAGGGATGGGCTTGATTGGCAGATCACTTGCTTAGGCAATTGAGTCAATCATGAGATGTCAAGTTCCACACCAGATGTTGTTTTTGCACTAGATGCAATAAGTTTGTATTAATCCAATCCTGGAGAAACATAAGGAAGCAGTTTTAGAACATAAGTACATGTTCTACGGATTTGATGACGGCAGCCTCCTTCGGGAGACGGTTATCATTCCAAGCTTCAAAGGTGACATGGTGGACAGAGTGATTGTCAGAGTTATAGTTTTTCCCTCTGACCAAGAGGGATAGTATTATGGACAGGTGGTCCAAGAGGATACTGTGGGAGGCATGGTGCCGGATACTGATTAGGTTCACTAATCGATACAGTCTAAGAAGTTTGGATTTGGAGTTCATTTATGAACTAGGTCCCATCAGATATCCAGACATATTCTAAGACAGGTATTACTCGATTCGGGAGATGGCTTTCTCCGCGAACTTGAGATTTAGAGAGATATAGAAAGAAACATCTAGGCGAATCCACTCACTGAGGCTATTTCTCGAACACAATAGTTTTACAAACAGGCTTTGTGAAACTGATTAGTAGAGGAGTTGGATGTTCGGTTTCACACGGGCTGTGAGTAGTCGACATCGCAATAATTAGCCTTGAATGCAAGTGGGAGATTGTTGGAGATAGTGCCCTCATAGTCAATTATTGGATCGCAGGTACGTGATTGCAATGATTGCGGAGGAACTATACCGGTAGGACAGTCTTACTCAAGATGATAGTATGCTATCTGGTTTGCCTTTATCAGTTGTGTACATGTTCAGGTGACTGATTACATGTTACACTTTGATAGAGCCCTTAGGATCTTTCTTTACCACCAACTGTATGATGGCGATCATATACGTGAGAGTTGGGTGGTTTATATGTATATCCTTAATAGTAGTCCCTAGTCATGGGAGTTTCGAGACAGGGCATCGATACTCCGGAGTAGACTAGTGTGTACAGTCGAGACCCCGACGAGGGGCGGTGGCCGGTCTCATAAGCCACTGGTGTCAGTTGGATCACCTAAGATGTATACAGGTGCTCATTGGGTTATGAGTACACCGGACAGGACTCGCCGGGAACCTGCTAGTTGGTATTATACATATCGTCAGATAGCAGTTCCCTGGTGACATGTGTACAGGTTAGTTCATCGACCTGAGGTCGTCATTTGTCTCGTGTGAGTTCCCACTGTGCTTTGATTTCTACCCTACCACGGCTCAAAGGAGTCATGCAAACAGGTAGTTTTTGGGTACAGTCCCGAGCCATATGGAGGCACGTGAGCGGATCGGCAGGGGATTCATCTCTCCCGGTATTGGGGGCGAGGTCGTACTGTGTCTAGGAGAGCCATTACACAAAGTCCATGGCCATGGCAGGAGATTTACTGGTAGGTACTCCAGTAGTATCTCAGGGTGTTATTGGGCTACACTCCGACACGACTTATACTGCTATTGGGGGTCTGGCGTTACTAGCTCCCTAGGCAGATATGCGATACTCATAGACGAACGGACCGGACTGTATATACATTGTCACTGTTAGGCTCAGTAGGGTTTCCGGATGAGTTCGCTCATCAACCTCCCTTGAGTTCAGTCCATGGGCAGCCGTTACGCATAGCTAGTGCCGCTGACGGTTTGTGGTTAAACCCACTGCCAGGGGTACTGACGAGTCATTAGAGTCCCCCACAGACAGTTTCCCAACTTCAGGCGAAACGTTGTAAAGGCCATATAGTTTTATGGCAGGGTTCGGAAAATGCACGTGCATTTACGCACGTGTTATTTTTCGGGCAGATGATACTGGTCGGCTTTGGTTTAAGCCGGATCCGAGTATTATATTGAGTAGATATAATATCTTTGTCTCAGTTGCATTTGTATTCGGTCGTAATACAAATGCGGGTATATTTATACAGTTACGGGGTTATCCTGAAAGTTGTTTCAGGATCACTTTTGGAAGTTTCCAGTTTCCAGTTTTCTATCAGCGTCTTTTAACATTCGGTTAAAGACGGATTTATCTTTTCTTGGATGAGGATGAGTCATGCTTCTAGAAGGTTCTAGAAGGTTCTAGAAGGTGGTGACTAGGTTAGAATGGTGTTGTGTTTTCATTGGTTGCTTTTGGTGTGTTCACATTTGGTGTTCACACTTAAGATATTTATTTGTGTTCACATATGATATTTATTTTTAAGGTTACTCTCCCCTCTCCTACACTCACCTCCCTCTACCTATATATGGCCGGGCCCTCCTCTCTCTCTCTCACTCACTTGAGGTTTCATTTTGTGAAAAAGATTATGATAGATTTTGGGGTGTATGGAATTTCACAGCTTATTTCATTCCATCACCCGATTCCCACGGCAACTTCATTAACCGTTCGTCCATGGTTTTGGACGAAGCGAGACAAAGTATTCCACTCATTCTCTACATCATTCTTGGTCGTCTCTTTTAGCAAACTTGACGACCGAGTTGCCTCGAGTCAGAGGCGGGAGCCCGTTTAAAGAATCGATGATATGGTGCCACCTGGACGAGCAGATCGGAGATCGACGAGATCGGAGCAGCCGCAACGGAGCGTGGGATGATGGTTAAAGAACGAAGGACTCGGATCGTTCGGTATAACCTTTCTACACTCTTTACAGTTTGTTAGTTTAGCAATAATGAAAGATCCGGGTTAAAGTATACGATAGCGCCAGTTAAAAAGATTTTGTTCCGCATTTGGCGTCTGTAGACGACCGGGGCGCTACCGTAGACATACAGAGACTTCATCACGGAGCCGTGGAGGTGGAGGACCGGATCTACAAAGGTTGTATTTCCGTACTCTTAGTTAAAGTAGTTAACTAGTTGCTTTGTCGCCTAAAATTCTAGCCAACGATCCGTATTAGGGTTTCTCGGCACCCGTAAAATTTCAAATTGGCATGGTTGATGCCTTGTGAGACCTCATTAGAGTGCATAGGAACCCTACAGTGGTATCAGAGCTACTAGACATTGGATGTCGACCTATGGGGGGTTCTCACTGTGTGACAGTGTGGCGAAGCATAGGCTCTTACCCCCAGGGTGTCCCGAGACCGGAAGGTGTTCCGGCGGGTTGTAGTCCTCTCGAGGGGGCATGCGTAAAAAGTAGCGGCTGAGGGACCCGTTGGTGCCACGGCGACCCCATTGGATGGGGTGGCTACCTGACCTACAGTGGTATCAGAGCCTAGCTAGAGCCTTAGGCGATGCGTAAACGAAGTTTGAAACCCGAACGAACCCGAAACCCTAAAATTTCACGCTCTCTGGACTTTTTTAAAAAACTGGGTTTTTTCCAGATTAAAAATGCTTAAAAAATTCAGCAGGGAAATCTAAGAATTACGGTGCAAAAGTTTTTCCATGAACTGTTCATAGTGCGGCGGAACCGTGGCAGAAGCCTGGCTTCTGCCGCGGTTCCGCGGCCAAATGATGGATGTTTCCTTTCTATTTTGCATAGTAACTCATGGTTTCAGGTGCTGAGTTTTATGGGAATTTTTAATCTGTACTCAAGAGTTGAGTATCTTGGGGTTGTTTTGGGGGTTCGATGATTCGATCGGATTATCAGACTTTGTCTATTTGGCTTTCCAGATATTTTTAGAATATGTTAAAAAGTTCGACCGGATATAAATACCCAATTTTTCCCCTGTCGGGAAATTTCCAAGTGTTGGATTTTTCCGTGGTTTAAAGACGTTCTAAGTAGTGCAAGTAACTCGATGGACCCTCTAGAAGACAACAAACCTTAACTCGATTATGTGACCGTCTTGAACTGCCCTTTGAACCTTCGGGTTTGGGGCAGTACGGCGTGCCACATGTGAGGCGTTGGCTTGACCCTTCTACGGCTGGACCATTGGTACTGAGGCACGAACTGAATGTTTTTAGACTTGTTTGATGCGTTGATCTGTATCGGGAAAACTTGGGTGTTTGACTGTTCGATCAGAAAGTTTAACATTTTCTGTTTATCCGGAATGTGATACAATAATTGGAATTCACAAGTAGTTATGAGATAACTGAATGAATGTTATAAACATAGCACTTTAGTCTCACTTGATCGGTTGCCACGGAATTTTGATGTGATCAAAAGTCCGTCGCAATCACGTAGCGTACGCGGATACTCGCCGGGTAAACTTAATAGACAGCCTCACTCCATAGCCCCGACCAAGTGACTGTAGGAGAACCCCGTCGCCGAAAGCATCCGTCCGGGTGCTCGCGGCAGCGGTGTTCCGCCTTGGTGCACTTCGTCGACGGTATCGGGGGTGCGGCCGTCTACTGAAGTTTGCGACGAGTATTCGATCAGGATGTCGGGAATCTTGTTGAATTGCCCGACTTGACATTGAAAAGTGTTTTCGATTTTGAGACTAAAATGCGGGGTTTATAATTGTTAGGCATGCGATGTCTAAGTAATTCATTTGGTCAGGCATGCGATGTCTGAGGTGGTTGCGGATTCCAACTGTTGTAGTTTTACACTTTCTTTTCTGTGACCGTAAGGGTAATATGTGATATCGCCGGTTTCGTTGCTATATGTCAACGACAATTGGGATGCGCATATTTACTTACGTTGATGACATGTGATGTTATGTGTTGCTGGATATGTTATATTGGATCGTCGTGTTTGAATAGCCGGAGGGTTTTTATATGAGATGGGTGTTTTTCATTTTCATTCATGTAAAAACTTGTATGTAATATTCTTTTATTTGGGCACTTCAAGGTTGCGGAAGTTGTCACCTTTTGTATATTATTTACTTTTCCGCACTAGGATAGACCCAAGGAGGAGGGCACAAGTAACCGGGTTCTGGAGTCCAGTGGGAGACCAACTCGAGGAGTCGAGTCCGGGTCTCCTAACTCCAGAATTGGTAGGGTTGCTTGCCGCTCTCGTAGGGGTCTTGGGGTGTGGGTTTGGCTATTCATCGCGACCGTGGAATCCGTGTTTTATACTGGCTCGTATTGAAAACACAGACGTCCTAGTATATCCAATATTTCATATGATTCTTCTGCTGCGATATCTGTGATGTGATCATGTGATGTTCTGTGATAAATACTGTAGATAGTATATATGATATATTATATAGGTGTTACTTATGTTTTACACCCGCGCTAGCCCTGCCCCGCTCTGTCGTTAGTTACCTAACCTAACGGTGCACGAGGGGACATCGAGGCGAATGCGGATGGCATAAGTGTACGTCGTATTTATCTGTGATGTTTAGGTGTTTAAATGATGGGACTTCATTAATGAGATTAATGAAATAAAAGAAACCTAAGATGTTGTGGAATCGAATTTCAAAAATAAAACAGGTAGCTACAGTTCTTGCTTTGCACAGCGGTATATATGATATATCCTGCACCTTATTCGATGAGGAAAGGACCGAGATCCCTTCACCGGGAGTGACTCCTTTAGCAATAACTGGCAGATGCTACACACTCGGTTTGTCTTTTGATTACTTTTAAGTGTTTTTGCTTCGCACAGTGATATATATGATATATCCCGCACCTCATTCGACAAGAAAAGGACCGACGATCCCTTCACCAGAAGTGACTCCTTTAGCAAAACTAGAAAAGCCTCAAAAACACTCCATTTTAAAATCATTTGATTCTACAACGATATCAAGTTCATTACGCAATAGGTTTTCAGAAAAACCTGTCGTAGCCCTCTGTCATTTCAGATAAGTTGTATATAGTATTCGTGCTGCATTTGTTGGCTTTCGTCAAGGTGCAGTGTACGGTAGCTATATGCTGCTTATCTGCCTGCATACGATGCGATTGGATTAGGGTAGTCGTGCAGCTTTGTTGGCTTTCGTCAAGGGTCGTGCTGGTGGGTTTAATTCAATCAAGAAATGTACGGGTTGAACTTGACTAGCGGGCTATGGTTTGTTGGCATTCGTCAAGGTCATAGCACGTTAGGGGCAAAATATTATCGGGAATTTCAAGTGTTGAAATTTGCAATGAGATTGCATACCTTCTATGAGATAGTTGGATCCCGATACCCGCTGCGAGTAAGAGTTACTCCTGGGAGAGTTTTACACATTACAATTAGCCGATCAAGTAGGTGTCTAGAAAGGTGTCAATGGGGTTACGCCTCTGGGAAAACGAGGTTTACATTAATTAGGTTCGTGCGAAAGCACGGGGGACCTCCCTCAAAGTACCGACACTGGCCTGGCTGAAAGATTGGCGAACTTGTAGTGTGTAATTAATCCCGGCTAGTCTTTCCTTTTAGGGTTTGAAGGAAGATTTGATAAAAAGCAGTGGGAGCCATCCTGATTAGATAAAATAATTACCAATCTATTCTTACAAGAGCGCACGCTGAGTGTTTTCTTCTCTCTCTCTCTAGGTAGCGACCATATCACGCCTTAATCAAGATAATAATACGGAATATTGACCGAACCCGCTTGTTATACTAAGCTGGGGAACGTTGGTCCCGCTCCACCTTATAATTGTTATAAGACAGAGCGGGAAATTGGGGAATACCAGATTTCCCGTGCCGCCCAAACGAAGAGAGTGCATGTTGATGCATCATCTTCGGGTGTGTTCATTACAAAGAACTGTTTCTCAGTATCCTCCGCATCCTGGGTATATGATACCGGATCAGGATCCCAGATATATAATCTGTTACATAGGGCTACAAAAGGGTAGAAAAACTGAGAACGGGTGATAAGTTTCATGAGGCAGAAAACGAGGCAAGTGTTGCAGCCAAGTCTGTTGGTCACTGTCACCCTGTATTGTAATACATTGATTCTGAACGAATGTTATTAGATACCGAACCTGATATACAAAATCATATCTGTCTCTTTATTAGTAAAGAAACGATAAAATTTTGTATTGTTGGATAATGTTTTGGACATTTCCTATATCAAAAGTTGATCGGTTCAGGCACGTTATCTAAAAGCATTAATGTTCTAAATCAAACTATAGTTCTTAGTATACACAACACACAAAAGAGGAAGAGTTCAGAAATGAACTGATTCTTCTTGAGGTATTGTAGACTAGGTCATATCAAATGCGACCCGACTAGCTGAAGTTACATATAGATGCATATTTAAATCGGTTTGAATTTACATCTTATGAAACTCGCCAGTCATGTCACAAAGATAAGATGACCACAGCTCTGTTTACTGGAAGCAGAGAAAGAGTTAATGAACTCTTGGGATGATACATGTTGATGTATGCAGGTCCCCTGTCTACACATTCCAAGACCGGTTCTTTGTACTTCATTACATTCTCTGATGATCTCTTTAGATTCAGACATATGTTCCTGTTGAAGCATGAGTCCGAACCTCTTGAGATATTCACAGAATATGATTTAGAAGTAGAGAACCAAAATACGGGTATAAGTATTATGTCCTATGATGAGATCAAGGAGGAGAATACTTGAGCATGGAATTCATGGATTACTCCTCCGTATACACCATAGCACGATGGTATATCGGGGCAAACAATCACACCCTATATGATAAGGTGTGCTCTATGATGAGTACTTCTGAGTTACCTATTTCCTTTTTGGGGGTTATGCACTTATGAAGCTACATACCTATTGAATAGGGTTCAAATCAAATCAATTGCCTACCACTTCATATGTGATATGGAAAGGGAAGAGCCCATGTCTTAAGCTAGTTAAGATTTGGGGTTGTCCGGCCTATGTCTAAAAGCAAAATCCGGACAAGCTCGAGGCAAGGTCTGTAATGTAGAACTGGAAAAGTTCCAGCTATACAAACTACAGTAGATGATTTGGTACAACCAAAGGATTCAGTAGATACCAACGAACCTCAGCCTCTCCGCCGATCTAGTAGGGTTACTCACCCACCTGAGAGATCCTTCTGTTTCTCTATGACAGTGGGAGCGAGGATTGCATCATGAGATGATGACCCAACTAGTTTCGAGCTGGCTATCAGGAGTGAGACTCTGTAAGAATGGCTGGATGCTAAGTGATCTGAGATGGAATCCTTATGCACCAACAAAGTATGGACTTTGGTTGCTATATCTGAAGGGTTAAAAGCCCATCAGGAGCAAGTATATCTTGAGAAGATTACTTGGTGTAGATGGAAAAGTTGAGACTTTCAAAGCTAGACTTGTTGAAGGTTTTCGTCATCGACCAGGCGTGGATAATGATGAAACCTTTTCCAGTACCTATGCTTAAGTCCATCCAGATCCTACTTGTCACGGCTACATACCATGACTACGATATCTGGTGGTTGGGTGTCATGACTGCTTTTCTAAATAATGTTTTAGAAGAGTGCATCTATAAGTACACAGCCAGAGGTCCTCGTAGACAGTGGGAGCAGCGGAAACGTGTGCAAGATGCTTTATAAGATAAAACAGGCATCGCGGAGTTGGAACATCTATTTTGATGGATTAGTCAAAGAAGTTGACATCATCAAAATGGTAGATGAACCTTGTATAAACAAAAAGGTAGTAGGGAGTATGGTGACTATCCTCGTAGAGTACGTAGATGACATACTCTTGATAGGGAAGGAGTTTCCTATGCTACGCTCGATCAATCTCCGATTATCACATTGATTCTCCACATAGGATCAAAGTGATACCTGCTAAATCCTTGGTTATGGATCTATGAGATAGATCTAACTGGATATTAGGATACTCACTAGTTGTAGTGAGATAGTATCAGTTGATCCTGGGGAAAATCACTGGAAGTGTTCCAGGGTGATAAAGACGACTGAATGTCAGTCACAGGCATTTTCTTTACCCTCTATCGAGGGATGGTATGTTGGAAGAGTTCCAAGCTAGATACCGTGGCTAACTAGATGATAAAGGCTGGATACATCGCTACTTAAGATGCTACCAAAGAGGCTGTTTGGGTGTATATTGGTTCATGAGATGAACTATGTTCCTCCCATTGTGTGACAATGGAGTTGTGGCTTATGCCAAGGAACGCAGGTCCCATCAGTGATTCATACATAATCTAAGGCAGTATCACCTGATCATAGAGATGGTTGATCTCTAAGGGATCGAGGTTAGGAGAGTAGACTCAGAGGACAACACGGCGGATCCACTCACGAAGGCCTATTCCCAGAGAGAGACTTTTATGGGATGGTCGAGTATGAGATACTACAACCACTGCTGTACAGATGGCCCTAGTGCAAGTGGGAGATTGTTAGTTATATGTATGCCCTAGAGGCCATTACTGTACATTGGATGTATATTGTAGTGGATGCTTGGACATATATAGGGAGGACTTTCTTGCTCGACATGATAGTATGCTATCTGGTTGATCTTTGCCTTGACATGTACACTGATTATCTCTCTGTTACATGTTGGTAAAGCCCTTAGGATGTGTACTTGACTATCTGGACTATGATGCGGATCATACTAGTGGGGACATGGTAGTCCATAAGTACATCCTTCAAAGTCCCTAGTCGTGGGTGTATCGAGACGGGGCATCGATATACCAGTGTAGACCAGCATATACCTTCTCGACCCATACAGATGGGCGATGGATGATCCCATATCCATCGGTGCTTGACATCAGAGATGATATATGGGTGCTCAGTAGAGACTGGGTACACTGGACGGACTCGCCGAGAACTCCCAGATGGTATTATACCTTACGTCAGATGGCAGTTCTCTGGTGACACTGGTACAGAGTAGTCTGTTGACCCGAGATCGTCATAGAATCTTGTGTGGTTCCCACTGTGCTTTGATTTCCACCTTACCACGTCCAAGAGGGCGTGCAAAACGGTGGTTTTTGGGTACAGTCCCGAGTCACATGGAAGCAATGAGCGATAGGAGGGGATTCGTCTCTCCCGGTATAGGGAGTTGATGTTGCGCTGTGTTCGATTGGCTATAACCGGAAATCCCTGGCCAGGGTTGCTGAGATTTACTGGTAAGTGTTACCAGTAGTTTCTCGAATTGTTATAGACCTCATATCGACACGACTTATCGAGCTATTGGGGTCTGACGTTTACCACCCCGAGGCGAGATATGCGACATATCAGACGATCAGACCGGACTATACGGTAAGTGTTACTGGTTGGATTCACAGGAGTGTGAGCGGGATTGCTCGTCGATCTTCTGATCGCTCAATACCCGGGTGGCCGTTGCGTTTAGCAGACCGTTTGCGGCTTGTGGGTGTTTGATATGATCATCACCTACTGCCGGCGTATTGACGAGTCTTTAGAGTCCTACACAGAGGTTTCCTGGCTCAAGCGAAACGAAATAGGAGCGCATATGAGATATGTGCGGGACCGAGAATAATGCGTGTATGTGATACCGTATTCAATTCTCGCGATAAATGTATCGATTGGTTATATACGATATAACCTAGATATCGAATCAAGTATTGATTCGATAAGACGATACATAGGATACTAGTCGGTTAGATTCGATATGACCGGATCGTTAAATCATGTGTTGATTTAATGATTTAATGCATAATTATATATTTGATATATTAGTTTGCATTAACTAGTATTGGTTCACTTTAAATGGATTTTCTCGCTTGCTTTGCGCAAGTTGTATATGTAATATACTTTTGTGCACTTGTTTGTATCATGTTTGATGATACATGTTAACTTGGTTAAGTGTAAAGATTAAACCATGGTTAAGTTAATGATTAGGGTTTTGTTTTTCATTCTTATTTATTTATTTATTTATTTTGGAAAGAATAAAGAGAAAATGGTGGCTTTCTTTGTTTGTAGTTGAATCTTCATGAAGGTTTGACTTTGTAACCATTTTGTCTTCATGCTTAACCCTAACCATTTAAACAAACCATGGTCTATTCTCTACACTTAACTAGGGTTAGGATATGATAAGTATTCATATTATTTTACTTTTTAAAAGACTTATCATATTCTTTTCTTCTTCTTCTTCATCTTCTTCAATGAAGAAAGCTTCACTTCATCAATGGTGACTTGATGAAATGAGTGAGAAATCCAATTCTAAAGTGAACCCACTTCCTATTTCTTCATCCTCTACCTCTTGCCAAGTAGTAGAGTGTGTTTTCTTCACAAGTTTCATGACTTGGTGAAGTGGGAGCTTGATCTAGCGATGCCTCGACGTAGATCATCTGCGGCATCGTCGTCGATGACCTAGCCCGCTTTTTCTCCGATGAAGCATTTGCTAGAGCCCAAGATCCGATTTGGACAGCGAGAAGACTTCATCACGGAGCCGTGGAGGTGGAGGACCAGATCTACAAAGGTTGTATTTCCGTACTCTTAGTTAAAGTAGTTAACTAGTTGCTTTGTCGCCTAAAATTCTAGCCAACGATCCGTATTAGGGTTTCTCGGCACCCGTAAAATTTCAAATTGGCATGGTTGATGCCTTGTGAGACCTCATTAGAGTGCATAGGAACCCTACAACTGTCACATCAAAATTAGATGATCTATCTCCGCTATAACTGCTCAAGTCTATAAATAGACATAAGCTACTTGCCCACTATGCTTCCACTGCTCCCACTGACCATAACAACCTTCTGGCAGAATAATATATACGTGCACTTCTAAAGCCAGTTTAGAACGACGCTATATTTATCCTCCTGTCGGGTTTCATAGTCTGGAACAACAGTAGTGTCAAGTCTGGGTAGATAAGAACCTCCATGTCACCGTCCTTGAGGTACCGGAGTACCTCTCGGGTGTCTGAGGTTACCCACCATATCTGCGGAGTGGCTAATGGAATGTCAAACCTGATTGAATCTTTAGGTCCTATTAAATTTTCCTAATCGTTTGCGGTTCTGGAATCACTTCCAGTTCTACCATACTCCCACTACTGTTTTCTGAAAAAATCCATTTTACTAAAACTGTGGCGAGTCAAGAACAATATCACTATTGATCTTCCAAATGGTAGAAAGTCAACTCTCGTCATAGCCAGGGTCAACCCACAAACAGCCATTACAGAAACGTGCCATGAGTTATCCAGAGTCTGGTTTTAAGCATAAGCCGGACAACTCCACGTACCTTAACATCGTTAAGATATGAACCATTCTATATCCAATATAGAAACTTTGGCACTTATTTAACTGGATCCAGATTCAAATCATGCAGCTGTCTCCAGTGCATATTAACTTAATGGAAAGAGGCTAATCAGCATTACTCAACTTAGGAATCCATCCAATTATGAGTAACCGGAAAGAGAAACACGTTTCTCAAAACCATTACTATCATCTGAATACCAATCACAAGAATCTACATCTTCGATCTCTTTGAAGAATCCCGATACTTGTGACACCTGGTTCTCTACTTTATTCTTATACCCACAATTTCTCAAAACTTAGACCTTGTATTTCTACGAAACACTTGTCTAAAAACTAGAGAAGTCATAAGTAAACAGAACATAGTACGAGGACCTACCCCTTTGTCCTGATGGACACTTGGACAACATACAATACTCTGTATAAGTCCTCTGAGTTGAACAACTCAAAACCTGTGCGTCGTAGGTGGAAAACTGTACCCAGGTGATTTCCTCAAATATCACCAATTACAACGAATTCCGATATAATGAAGATGATCACCTAATCCCCAATAACTTACTCCCACTCATCATCTGTAAAACCATACAGATATGAGAATCATACCTGGTAAATACATACCCTGGAGTAAGTATCTAATCGGGAAAACGGTTTTGCTTTAACAATGCACTGAAACATGAAAATGTTTCGTAGGGGTATCCTGGTATTCCTAGTAATGCCTCTTCCATAATCCAATTCATGACTTTAACTGTATATTTTATTGCCATCTCTCCAAATCCCTTTATTTGTCTTTAGTCATTACCTTCTGTACACCATCGTTAGGCTAAATGGTTTTCTTCCTTCCCTACCGTTCGGCACCAGCCTATGGTTTGGAAGAAGACTATCCAGTAAGCATAATAGGTGTACCCTCCTAAACCAAGGAGTACTCACATCTTGAGAGAAGGTGATGATAAAAGACAACTGAATAATACCTTATTCTTTTAAAGGTGAAATAGGAGTAGCGATGAAGTACGCGGTTTGGTCGTGAATGATATCAGTCGCAATTTACTTTGCCCTCTTTCTAATCCCTTTATTTTGTCTTTACATATTACCTTCTGTACACCCTACTTAGGCTAATTGGTTTTCTCCATTCCCTACCTTTCGGCACCTGCCTATGGTTTGGAAGAAGACTATCCAATAAGCGTAATAGGTGTACTCTCCTAAACCAAGGGGCCCTCGCAACCTGAGAGAAGGTGATAATAAAAGAAAACTGAATAAACCAATTCTATTTCTCCTGAACCTGGATCCATCCCGAAGAAGTCCCTTCGGGTTCGTATATAACCATACGATGGATCTATCCAATGGAAGTGGATGTCCGTAGTAATACGGGGTGTTCTGAGAAATGCAAAGGGTAAAAGAAGGAGCGGCAATGACTTATGAAACTTTAACAATCCAAAAGCCAGTATTTTAAGAAGGTTCGATCAACTTAGTCACTGATTCATAGTCTAGGGTTGGTCAAAGGTCGCTGCCAAAAAGAGAGAGAAAAGAAACACTCTGCGTGCACTCTAACCTAGATCAGAATGGATATCACTTTATCTAATCAGGAAACCTCCCACTGTTCTGTCAAATTCTCCTCCAAACCTAAAAGAAGAATCAATCGAGATCACCCGAAGAGTAAACCAACTCATCAGTGGGAATCGGGATCCAACTCTCATCGCATGATAACGTGACGGAATGCACCCACGTTACTCATACTCCAGAAGGTATGCGCATACTTTGCAAGTTTCAGTTTCTTTAGAAACTCTCGATATGATTTTTGCCACATGCTCTTATGACCTAGGCGTTAGGTCAAAATGTCATAAGTCACATGCCAAGTTCTACCCGTCACTATCTTTTCAATTTGAACCCACCCGTACATGCCCTTGGCGTTAGGTCAAAATGGCAGAACGACTGTCCCAAACCAACTCATCTATCTATGCAACAAATGAATACCCAGCAGCTACCAAACACTATGCCTTGGCGTTAGGTCAAAATACATAGCTTGAATACTATTGAATACCCAAATGAAATGACAAAGGGATACGGCTGGTTTTTGGCGAAAAACCTTTAACGTAGTGAACTTGATATCGCTGAAGGAACCTGATAGCTTTTTATAAAATATAGTGGCGAAAACCTTTGCTAAAGAGGTCATTCCCGGTGAAGGGATCTCGGCTCTTTCCTCGTGGAATGAGGTGCAGAATATTCCACTGAATACTGCGATGCAAAGAAACTTGTAATCGACTATAGTGAAGTTATTACCCTGACGCAAACTTCTGCCCAAGGGGTCATTCCCAGTGAAGGGATATCGGCCCTTGCCTCGTCGAATGAGGTGCAGGATATTCCAACCGAATACCGCTATGCAAAACAAAAGGAAACGTCTTTGTAATAATACTTTTTTAAAATTCTTCCAGCAACTCCAAATAGGTTTGTTTTCGTTTGCATTGATAAAAATCAACGCAGTCCCATCAATAAATCACACCAGAAAAGAACGAAAATAAAATGTACGTATATGCCATCCGCATTCGTCACTGGGTCCCGTCATCACCCGTTAGGTTACTTAACTAACGACAGAGCGGGAACTGAACTAGCGCGGGTGCAAAACATATACAACATCTACTAGTATATATACCAATATACAATAATCGCTCCAGGCGTGATAATATACAACATTACAGAAAAGTAATAAGCATCACAGAACAATACAGATAATCTGGGATCCCCGAGTTTCACAGAGCAGCTGCTGAAACCCGACGTTCCCCTGGTCGTGTGGATAGCCTGTGCAATGAAACCTAGACCCCTACGGGTGCGGAAAGTTACCCGCCAAAACCTGAAGCGAGGCAGCCCACTACAGCAAAGTGAATGGACCACCCTGCACTTCACGGAATCCGGTAGCTTGAGCACCCCTCCTTGGGTCAACCTGTACCCCTTACGAGTGCGGCGAATAGTCTGCTAATTCTTGAGTGAGGCCCCCCTGCCTCTCAAATCCATGAGATGCGGACCCGTTGCCCTCCAGAACTCGGCTATCCGTGCACCCTGTCGCGGGGTAAACCTAGTACAGAAATAAAAATATGTACAACAGGTACATCGACCTCAACCCGGTCGTGCCCCAAAAGAATATTATACAACAGGCAGTGACGGCAGTCCACATGTTGGACGCTCGCCCCGTAATATCAAATGTACAAATAAATCCAAACTGCACTATCATTGCACACTGCTATCCACCACGACAAATCCGCAACTTCACAGCACAACACAGAACATCAACGCGAATGTCACGTTCGCAAACCCGTCTAAAAGAACTATAGCAATTAGACGCGGTTTACCGATCAAATGGCATTCACGGTCGGAGATATAATGTAAGCACTGTAAACTAACATGTTTAAATTTCGATCGACTAAATATCACGAAGTGGGCCCTACGTACATCTGCTGTACAGTAACAAAATCTAGGCCCAAAAGATATATACCAAAAACCACAATTTACCCTGAAGAAGCAACTGTACAAATTTGGATCAATGATCCCAAAGATTGGCCGCGGATGCGCGGTCAAACCCTAGGTTTGACCGCGATTCCGTGGCGGTCTTGAAGGGTCACGTGACCAAATTTTTACCATGTGCTTAGAAAAGCCTGCTGAATTTTCTGTGATGTGTAAAATTATTTTTAGCACCATTTTAAAATCGACAGAAACTCAGAATTAGGAATTTGTAGTTTTTGATATTCGGTCCGATCGATATTTTAAACGCGTTAGCACAAATTAGTAAAGCAAAATGGTGAGGCTCTGATACCACTGTAAGTCTACGGTAGCGCCCGGGCCGTCTACAGACGCCAAAAGCAGAACAAAAACTTTTTAACTGGCGCTATCGTATATTAAAACCCGTATCTGCCATTATTGCTAAACTAACAAATTATATAGAGAGTAGAAAGGTTATACCGAACGATCCGAGTCCTTCATTCTTTAACCATCATCCCATGCTCCGTTGCGGTTGCTCCGATCTCGTCGATCTCCGATCTCCTCGTCCAGGTGGCACCACGTCAACGGATCTTTAAACGGGCTCCCGCCTCTGACTCGAGGCAACTCGGTCGTCAAGTTTGCTAAAAGAGATGACCAAGATTGATGTAGAGAATGAGTAGAATACTTTGTCTCACTTCGTCCAAAGCCGTGGACGATCGATTAATGAAGTTGCCACTCGAAATGAAATGGAATGAGAAATGAGTTACCAAATTTCCATACACTCAAAACCATAGTCTTTTTCCAAAAATCAATCTCCCTCTCTCTCACAAGGGGCCAGCCATATAAATAGATAGGGGGTGAGTGTAGGAGCAAGGAGGGTGACCACAAGGATAAATATCAAGAGGAAATATCCTAAGGTAAACAAGAATCATTAAAGCTAAAGCATGAGTCATATAAACCTAGTGTGAACACATTAATGAAACAATAAATACCAAGATGAGTCACTAAGCCACCTCACCATCTAGAAGCTTCCAGAAGCACGACTCACCCTCATGACTCATCCGAGTGACGGAAAGATAAATTCGTATTTAACCGAATGTCAAATACGGAAACTGGAAACAGGAAACTGGCAACTTCCAAAAGCGATCCTGAAACGAATTTCAGGACAACCCCGTAACTGTATAAATATACCCGCATTTGTATTACGACCGAATACAAATGCAACTGAGACAAAGATATTATATCTACTCAATATAATACTCGGATCCGGCTTAAACCAAAGCCCACCAGTATTATCTGCCCGAAAAATGACACGTGCGCAAACGCACGTGCATTTTCCGAACCCTGCCATAAAACCATACGGCCTCTACAACGTTTCACCCGAACTTGGGAAACTATCTGAGGGGGACTCTAATGACTCGTCAGTACCCTGGCAGTGGGTTTAACCACAAGCCGTTAGCGGCACTAGCAGTGCGTAACGGCTGCCCATGGACTCACCTCAAGGGAGGCCGATGAGCGAACTCATCCGGAAACCCTACTGAGCCTAACAGTGACAATGTATATACAGTCCGGTCCGTTCGTCTATGAGTATCGCATATCTGCCTAGGGGGCTAGTAACGTCAGACCCCCAATAGCAGTATAAGTCGTGTCGGAGCGTAGCCCAAAAACACCCTGAGATACTACTGGAGTACCTTCCAGTAAATCTCCTTCCATGGCCATAGACTTTATGTAATGGCTTTCCTAGACACAGCACGATCTCACCCCCAATACTGGGAGAGACGAATCCCCTGCCGATCCGCTCACGTGCCTCCATGTGGCTCAGGACTATACCCAAAAACTACCTGTTTGCATGACTCCTTTGAGCCGTGGTAGGGTAGAAATCAAAGCACAGTGGGAACTCACACGAGACAAATAACGAGCTCAGGTCGATGAACTAACCTGTACACATGTCACCAGGTAACTGCTATCAGACGATAAGTATAATACCAACTAGCAGATTCCCGGCGAGTCCTGTCCGGTGTACTCATAACCCAATGAGCACCTGTATACATCTTAGGTGATCCAACTGACACCAGTGGCTTGTGAGACTGGCTACCGCCCCTCGTCGGGGTCTCGACTGTATACACTAGTCTACTCCGGAGTATCGATGCCCTGTCTCGAAACTCCCACGACTAGGGACCACAATTAAGGATATGAGTATAAACCACCCAACTCTTACGTATATGATCGCCATCATACTGTTGGTAGTAAAGCAAGATCCTAAGGGCTCTATCAAAGTGTAACAGTAATCAGTCACCTGAAACTGTACACGACTGATAAAGGCAAACCAGATAGCATACTGTCATCTCGAGTAAGACTGTCCTCCCGGTATAGGTCCTCCGCAATCATTGCAATCACGTACCTGCGATCCAATAATTGACTCTGAGGGCACTATATCCAACAAGACCCAAGGTGGGGTGCACAAACTACCGGGTATTTCGAAGTGTTTAGTGGCCTACTCACGTCGTTGAGGGAGACCGCTTCACTTCGGGTACTTGGCGGGTAGTTTGCCGTACCCGTAGGGGTCTAGGGTGGGGTAATGGTTATTCATCACAACTGTGTAATCCGTCTTTTCTTACAGGCTCAAAAGAAACGCGGATTGCTTGCATATCCAATAAAGTTTATCTGTAATCTGGAATGCCTATTATTGCTTCAGACGAATGTACAATATCTATATATGATAGCTATTTAGACGTCGCTTATGTTTTACACCCGCGCTAGCCCAGCCCCCGCTCTGCCGTTAGTTAAGTAACCTAACGGGTGATGACGGGACCCCGTGGCAAATGCAGATGGCATAAGAGGACGTTGTATTTTCGTTATTATCTATAATGATAGGTTAAAGATGGGACGCATTATTTTTAATGCAAAGAAAAATAAAACCTAAACTGAATCGTTGGAACAATTTCTAAAAACCACTCGGTTTTCTTGGAAAAGCAAATTTTAAATGTGGAGCTTAAACCACTCCTTTTAAAAGCTATCTTAGTTCCTTCGATCAAATCAAGTTCATTACGTTAACGGTTTTTTTTCAAAAACCAGCCGTAACCCTCCGTCGTTTCAGATAGACAGCACATCGTATTCATGCTATGCTTGTTGGCCTACGTCAAGGCATAGTGTATGGTAGCAGTGTGTTTGCCTATTTGTTGCATAGATAGATGCATTAGTATAGGACAGACATACAGCCTTGTTGGCCTACGTCAAGGGCATGTACGATGTACCTAAATTAATCAGGACAACAACGGGTAGAACTTGACTTGCGTCTTATGACTTGTTGGCCTACGTCAAGGTCTATAAGAGCTTGGGGTATAAAAATCACATCGGGAGTTTCAAACATAAAGGAAACTTGCAGATTTAGCATACCTTCTGGAGTGTGGTGACTAGAGTGGCTTCCATCTAGTGCATCATGCAATGATAGTTGGATCCCGATCCCACTGATGAGTAGGAATACTCTCGGGAAACATTCTCACTTAACAATCAATGCTATAAACCAAGTAGGTGTCCAGAAAGGTGTTAGAGGTGCTAAGCCTCCAGGGAAAAAAGGTTATTTAATTAAGGAACTTCGCGAAAGCGTTGGAAAACCTCCCTCGAAGTACCAACCCCAGCCTGGCTGAAAGGTTAAGCAAGTATTGTGACATGTGATTAAATCCTGACTAGTTCTTCTTTTAGGTTTTGAAGAAGGATTTGAGGGAACAGTGGGAGCCATCATGTTTAGATAAACTAATAACCAATCTAAACTTGCAAGAAGCGTATGCTGAGTGTTTTCTTTTCTCTCTCTCTAGCAACTACCATGAAAGGACTAAAACTATTACTTGAAAAAAATATACTGACCGGACAGAACTATAAAGATTGGCTAAGGAACGTCAACATTGCACTGACTTATGACAAAGTAGCATATGTTACCACCGATGTTCCTCCCCTTATCCCTGGACCAGATTCCTCAGTTGTGGACAAGGAAGTTCGCAAAACTTAGGATCTGGATTGTGAGCGAGCTAAGTGTATCGTGCTGGCATCCATGAACAATGAACTCCAGAAACAGCACGAGAGTATGGATATTGTATCCATCTTTTTCCATGTTAAGGAATTATATGGAGAGCACTCCCGTATCGTAAGGTACGAGACCTCAAGGAAACTCTTCCAGATGAGGTTAGCTCCAGGATCTCCTGTAGGAGAGCACGTCCTCAAAATGATCAGCCTCATTGAGGAACTCGCAAACCTGGGATGCGTGCTAGAGAATGATTTGTATATCGACTTGATTTTGCAGTCCCTTCCCCACACCTTCTCTCAGTTCGTGCTTAGCTTCAACATGCACGAAATGGAAACTGATCTTCCAAAGCTCCTCAACATGTTGAGGGTAGCAGAGACCTCCTTGAAAAAGGAGAAGACCCCCGTTCTGTATGTTGGCCAATCATCCTCTTCTAAATCTAAAGCGAAAGCTAAAGGGAAGAAGAAGATGAAAGCCACCAAACCGAAGGGTGGGGTCAAGAAGGTGCAGGGAAAGAACAAGGCAGGAAGGGTGAAAGCGGATATAAACGAATGCCATTATTGTCACAAGCAAGGGCACTGGAAGAAGGACTGTATGGCCTTCAAGGCAAAGGACACGAAGCAAGCGGTTGCTTCTGCTTCAGGTGTATTCGTAATCGAAAATTTTCTTTTAGTAAATTCTACATCATGGGTACTTGATACCATTTCTGGTTCTCACATCTGTAATTCATTATAGGATCTGAGAAATAGTAGAGTACTGGAGACAGGTGATATGACTCTCCGAATGGGCAATGGAATGCATGTAGATGCTGTTGCAATAGGGGAGTATCACCTAGGGTTGACTAGTGGGCACGTTTTGGTGTTCTACAGCTGTTTTTGTATTCCCAGTATGCTGTGTAATATTATATCAGTATCTTTGTTGTCTAATAAAGGATATAATTTTGTGCTTGAAAGTAATGTCATGAACATTCTCCTAAATCAAGAAATGATTGGGTATGGCACACTGGAAAACGACATATACATACTTAATCAACCTCGAATTTTCAATATTCAAAACACACTTAAAAGAAAGGCACCAGATTCAAATCAAGCCTTCTTATGGCATTGTAGACTTGGTAATATAAACGAAATAAGGTTGACTAAGTTACATAAAGATGGATATCTAGATCCGTTTGAATATTCATCATATACAACTTGTCAATCATGTATCAAAGGACAAATGACCAAATCTCCATTCTCCGGACACGGAGCAAGAGCTACTGAACTCTTGGGACTTGTACACAGTGATGTATGTGGTCCAATGTCTACGCATGCGTGAAGCGGTCACTCCTACTTCATCACTTTTACTGATGACTTCTCTAGGTATGGACATGTGTTCTTAATGAAACATAAATCAGAGACCTTTGAGAAGTTTAAAGAGTATAAAAATGAAGTAGAGAAACAAACTGGTAAAAGCATCAAGACACTTCGATCTGATCGAGGTGGAGAATACTTAAGTACCAGTTTCCTTGAATACTTAAAAGAGAATGGAATTCTCTCTCAGCTTACTCCGCCTTATACACCTCAGCATAATGGTGTTAGTTATATGTATGCCCTAGAGGCCATTACTGTACATACGATGTATATTGTAGTGGATGCTAGGACATATATAGGGAGGAATTTCTTGCTCGACATGATAGTGTGCTATCTGGTTGTACTTTATCTTAACATGTACTCTGATTGTCTCTATGTTACATGTTGATAAAGCCCTTAGGATATGTACTCGACTACTGGGACTATGATGAGATCATACTAGTGGGGCCACGGTAGTCGACGAGTACATCCTATAACTGTTCCTAGTCGAGGGTGTATCGAGACAGGGCATCGATACACCAGAGTAGACTAGAGTATACGCATCTTGACCCATATGATGGGCGATGGATGATCCCATATCCATCGGTGTTTGACATCAAGGATGGTGTACGGGTGCTCAGTAAAGACTGGGTACAGTAGACGGACTCGCCGAGAACTCCCAGATGGTATTATACATGACGTCAGATGGCAGTTCTTCGGTGACACTGGTACAGAGTAGTCTGTTGACCCGAGATCGTCATAGAGTTTTGTGTGATTCCCACTGTGCTTTGATTTCCATCATACCACGTCCAAGAGGGCGTGCAAAAAGGTGGCTTTTGGGTACAGTCCCGAATCACATGGAGGCAATGAGCGATAGGAGGGGATTCATCTCTCCCGGTATAGGGAGTTGATGTTGTGCTGTGCTCGATTGGCTATAACCGAAAATCCCTGGCCAGGGTTGCTGAGATTTACTGGTAAGTGTTATCAGTAGTTTCTCGAACTGTTATAGACATCATATCGACACGACTTATCAAGCTACTAGGGTCTGACGTTTACCACCCCTAGGCGAGATATGCGACATATCAGACGACGAGACCGGACTGTATTGGAGTGTTACTGTTTAGATTCATAGGAGAATGTACATGCTTGCTTGTTGATCTTCTGAGCGCTCGATACCTGGGTAGCTGTTACGTTTAGCTGAACGCTTGCAGCTTGTGGGTGTTTGATATGATCATCACCTACTGCCGGCGTATTGACGATTCTTTAGAGTCCTACACAGAGGTTTCTTGGCTCAGGAAAAACGGAGTAGGAGCAAATATGTGATATGTGTGGGACCGAGGATAATGCGGTATATGATACCGTATTGGATTATCGCGATATGAGATATCGGCCGGGTATATGTGATATAGCCGGGTCATCGTATTAGTCGGTTATATGCGATATAGCCGGATTGTCGGATCAAGTGTTGATTCAATAATTTAATGTATAATAATATATATGATATATTAAATTACATTAACTAATATTAGCTCACTAAAGGATTCATTTTCTCACGGGATAATACATTGATATATATGCGATATATGTTAATTGTATTATTTTCTATTGTTACAAAATATATTGTATATGTGATATATAATATTGTAACATGTTAGGGTTACAAATTTAACAATGGTTTAGGGCTAAAACTTGGTTAGGGTTTGGATTAGGGTTAGCTTTTGCATGAGGCTTCCATGAAGCTTCATGAAGCTTTGACTTTGTGGTTGCTTGATATTTTTTGTGAGATATTATGTTAACCCAATCCAAACCATTAACTCTAGTTAACTCTCTACAAGGGTTAACTCTTTCATGCTTAACCCTTGGTTAGATTTGTAACCACTACAATAATTCATTGTTCATCATAAAAGGATTAAGTTATCATCTTCATTATTCTTCTTCTTCTTCCTTGAGTTCCTTCATAAAAAAGCTTTCTTTTGTGATGAAAGTGAGTGAGAAAAAGATTATAATTGAGAGCAAAAATCCTACTTCATCATCCTCATCTATCCTTACCATTTAGATGAGGGTGTTCACTTCATATTATGAGTGTTAGCTTGTGTTAACGAAACTTCAAGGTAGATCATCTTTGTATCGAAGATCGGAAGCAAAGGTTGCATCATTCTCTTCGTGAAGTCTCTTGAGAGTCCAGAACACGATGATCGCAACAAAGGGACCTCAACATGGAGCTTAAGAAGTGAAGGACTGGATCTACAAAGGTTGTAATCTCTCTCACTTAGTGTTAAAGAGTTTAACATGCATGTTTTCGCCTAAAACCTAGTTTAAAGATCCGGGTTCGGGTTGTTCGGCATGGCTAATTTTTTAATCGGGCATGGTTGATGTCTCGTAGACCCTTGTGCGCGTGCCTAGCAACCCTACAGTGGTATCAGAGCCAAGCTAGAGCTTTAGGCGAAGTCTAGACGAAATTTAAAGTCAGATCGAACCCGAGAACCCCGATAAAACCCCTTCTCTGGATATTTTTTCAAAATGTTGATTTTTATGAATTAAAAATGCTCAGAAAAATAATCAGGAAAAACTAAGAATTACTGTGAAGTACGGCCCTCTAATTCGCAAATAAGACCGCGGAACCGCGGCTAAACCAAGGGTTTGGCGGCGGTTCCGCGGCCCAAATTGTGACTTAGTCCCTGGAATTTCATGTAATTATTCTTAGGTCCTTTCTTGTTTTTTTTTCTGGAATTTTTTTTAATTCCACTCAATTGTTGAGTTTTCTAGGGTTGTATTGGGGACTCGTTGATTCGATCGGATAATTTAACTTTGTTTAGTTTGTCCGGGTAATTTTTTATAAACTGTTAAAAAGTTCGACCGGATATCAATAACTCACTTTTTCCCCAGTCGGAAAATTTTTCAAAAGTTGAATTTTTTCTCGAGTTTAAGAACGTTCTAAGTCGTGCAAGTAACGCGGTAGACCCTCTAAAAGACAACAAACCTTAACTCGATTATGTGACCGTCTTGAACTGCCTCTAAACCTTAGGGTTTGGGGCAGTGCGGCGTGCCACATGTGAGGTGTTGGCTTGACCCTTCTACGGCTGGACCATTGGTACTGTGGCATGTGATGGATATTTTTAAACTGATTTCAAGTGTTGAGATATATTGGGGAAATCTTGGGTGTTTGATTATTCGATCGGAAAGTTTAACATTGTCTATTTATCTGGAATGTGATACAATATTTGGAATCCACAGGTAGTTATGAGATAACTAATTTGAATGTTATAAATCTAGCAGTTCAGTCTCAGATGATCGGTTGCCACAGAATTTTGATGTGATCAAAAGTCTGTCGCAATCACGTAGCGTACGCGGATACTCGCCGGGTAAACTTAACAGACAGCTACGCCCCATAGCCCCGACCAAGTGACTGTAGGAGAACCCCGTCGCCAAAAGCATCCGTTCGGGTGCTCGCGGCAGCGGTGTTCCGCCTTAGTGCACTTCGTCGACGGCATCCGGGGGTGCGGCCGTCTAATAAAGTTTGCGACGAGCATTCGATCAGGATGTCGGGAATCTTGTTGAATTGCCCGACTTGATATTGAAAAGAGTTTTCGATAATGAGACTAAATTGCGGGGTTTATAATTGTTAGGCATGCGATGTCTAAGGAATTCATTTGGTTAGGCATGCAATGTCTAAGGAAGTTGCGGATTCCAACTTTTGTAGTTTTACACTTTCTTTTCTGTGACCGTAAGCGTAGTATGTGGTGTATCGCCGGCTTCGTTGCTATACATCAACGACAATCGGGATACGCATACTTGCTTACGTTGATGATATGAGATATTATGTGTTGTTGTGATATGTTATATTGGATCGTCGCGTTTTGAATAGCCGGGGGTTTTATATGAGATGAGAGTTTTTTCTTTTACATTCATGTAAAATTCATTTGTATGTAATATTCTTTTATTGGGGCACTTTCGAGCTGAGGATGATGTCACCATTGTATATTATTTACTTTTCCGCATTAGGTAGACCCAAGGAAGGGAGCACAAGTAACCGGGTTCTAAGGTCCAGTGGGAGACCATCTCGAGGAGTCGGGACCGGGTCTCCTAACCCTAGAATTGGCAGTGTTGCTTGCCGCTCTTAGGGGTCTAGAGATGTGGGTTTGGGTATTCATCATGACCGTGGAATCCGTGTTTTATACAGGCTCGTATTGAAAACACGGACGTCCTAGTATATCCAATATTTCATATATGTTCTTCTGCTGCAATGTTCTGTGATGAGATCATATTACTGTCTGAGACGAATGTTTATATTATATATATGAGATATATGTTATATTGCATATTTCGTTTCAAATATGATGCTTGTGAAGCATAATAAAATGGGACTTCATTAATGAGATTAATGAAATAAAAGAAACCTAAAGATGTTGTAAAAACTTGTTTAAAAACTGGTAGCTCTAGTTCTTGCTTTGCATAGAGGTGTTCCTTGTAGAACATCCAGCACATTATTCGATAAGGAAAGAGCCGAGATCCTTTCACCGGGAGTGACCTCTTTAGTGAAACTAGCAGATGCTACAAACTCGGTTTGTCTTTTGATTGCTTCTATAGTTATTGCTTTGCATAGAGATATTTGTGAAATATTCTGCACCTTATTCGATAAGGAAAGGGCCGACGATCCCTTCACCGGGAGTGACCCCTTTAGCAAAACTAGAAAAAACCTCAAAAACACTCCATTTAAAATCACTCGATTCTACAACGATATCAAGTTCATTACGCAAAGGGTTTTCTTCAAAATCTGTCGTAGCCCTCCGTCATTTCAGATAAGTACTAGTTAGTGTTCGTGCTACGTTTGTTGACTATATTAAGGCGTAGTGTGCGGTAGCTGATTAGTGCTTATCTGTATAAGAATATGATGCGATTGGATTAGGGTAGTCATGCGACTTTGTTGACTATGTTAAGGGTCGTGCGGGTGGGTTTAATTCAATCGGAAAATGACGGGTTGAACTTGACTAGCACTTATGATTTGTTGACTATGTTAAGGTCATATAGCTGCTGGGGGCAAAATATTATTGGGAATTTCAAGTGTTGAAATTTGCAATGAGATTGCATACCTCCTACGAGGTCGTTAGATCCCGATACCCGCTGCTAGTAAGAGTTACTCCTGGGAGAGTTTTACACATTACAATTAGCCAATCAAGTAGGTGTCTAGAAAGGTGTTAATGGGGTCACGCCCCTGGGAAAACGAGGTTTACTTTAATTAGGTTCATGCGAAAGCACGGGGGACCTCCCTCAAAGTACCGACACTGGCCTGGCTGAAAGATTGGCGAACTTGTAGCGTGTAATTAATCCCGGCTAGTCTTTCCTTTTAGGGTTTGAAGGAAGATTTGATTAAAACAGTGGGAGACATCCTGATTAGATATATTAGATAACCAATCTAATCTTGCAAGAGCATACGCTGAGTGTTTTCTTCTCTCTCTCCAGGTAGCGACCATATCACGCCTTAATCAAGATAATAAAACGGATATATTGACCGAACCCGCTTGTTATACTGAGCTGGGGAACGTTGGTCCCGCTCCAACTTATAATTGTTATAAGACAGAGCAGGAAATTGGGGAATACCAAATTTCCCGTGCCGCCCAAACGAAGAAAGTGCATGCTGATGCATCTTCTTCGGGTATGTTCATTACAGAGAACTGTTTCTCAGTATCATTTACGTCCTGGGTATGAGATACTGGATCAGGATCCCGCATATGTAATCTGTTACATGGGCTACAGAAAGGTAGAGAACTGAGAACGGGTGATAAGTTTCATGAGACAGAAAATGGTGCAAGTGTTGCAGCCAAGTCTGTTGGTCACTGTCACCCTGTATTACCAGAATACATTGATTTGAACGAATGTTATTAGATACCGAACCTAATATACAACATCATATCAGTCTCTTTATTAGTAAAGAAGGATATAATTTTGTATTGTTGGATAATGTTTTGAACATTTCTTATATCAAGAGTTGATCGGTTCAGGCACGTTATCTAAAAGCATTGACGTTCTAAATCAAACTATAGTTCGTAGTATACAGAACACACACGAGAGGAAGAGTTCAGAAATGAACGAATCCTTCTTGAGGCATTGTAGACTAGGTCATATCAATGCGACCCGACTGGCTGAAGTTCCATAAAGATGCATATTTAAATCAGTTTGAATTTACATCTTGTGAAACTTGCCGGTCATGTCACAGAGATAAGATGACCTCAGCTCTATTTATTAGAAACAGAGAAAGAGTTAATGAACTCTTGGGATTGATACATGCTGATGTATGAAGGTCCCCTGTCTACACATGCCAAGACCGGTTCTTTGTACTTCATTACATTCTATGATGATCTCTCAAGATTCAGACATATGTTCCTGTTGAAACACAAGTCCGAAACTTTTGAGATATTCACGGAATATAAGTTAGAAGTAGAGAACCAAAATACGGGTAAAAGTATTATGTCCTTTGATGTGATCAAGGAGGAGAATACTTGAGCACGGAATTCCTGGACTATTCTAAAGGAGAATGAGATTCTCTCTCAGCATTACTCCTCCGTATACACCACAGCACGTCGGTGTATCGGGGCGGAGCAATAGCACCCTATGTGATATGGTGTGCTCTATGATGAGTACTTCTGAGTTTCCTATTTCCTTTTGGGAGTTATGCACTTGAGAAGTTGCATACCTATTGAATAGGGTTCAAATCAAATCAGTTACCTACCACTTCATATGTGATATGGAATGGGAAGAGCCCATATCTTAAGTTTGTTATGATTTGGGGTTGTCTGGCCTATGTCTGAAAAGCAAAATCCGGACAAGCTCGAGGTAAAGTCAGATCTGTGGAAGTTTATTGGATATCCCAAGCATTAGCAAGGGAATATCTTCTACCAAACCGAGAAACAAAAGTGTTTTATTTCTCAACATGCCACTTTTGTGAAAAGGAATTTCTTGTGAAGAAATTACTGGGCATGAGGTAGAACTGGAAGGAGTTCCAGCTATACAAACTACAGCAAATGATTTGGTAGAACCAAAGGATTCAATAGTTTCTAACGAACCTCAGCCTCTCCGCCGATCTAGTAAGGTTCCTCACCCACCTGAGAGATACTTCGGTTTCTCTATGACAGTGGGAGTGAGGATTGCATCATGAGATGATGACCCAACTAGTTTCGAGCTGGCCATCAGGAGTGTGACTCTGTAAGAATGGCTGGATGCTTATCGATCTGAGATGGAATCCTTATACACCAACAAAGTATGGACTTTGGTTGCTTTATCTGAAGGGTTAAATCCCCATCGGGAGCAAGTATATCTTGAGAAGATTACTTGGTGTACATGGAAAAGTTGAGACTTTCAAAGCTATGCTTAAGTCCATCTAGATCCTACTTGCCACGGCTACATACCATGACTACGATATCTGGTGGTTGGGTGTCATGACTGCTTTTTCTAAATGATGTTTTAGAAAAGAGCGTCTATAAGTACACAGCCAGAGGGCTTCATAGACAGTGGGAGCAGCGGAAACGTGTGCAAGATGTTTTATGTTGATAAAGCAGGCATCGCGGAGTTGGAACATCTGTTTTGATGTGGTAGTCAAAGAGTTTGACTTCATCAAAATGGTAGATGAACCTTGTATATACAAAAAGGTAGTAGGGAGTATGTGTTGGAGATAGTGCCCTCAGAGTCAATTATTGGATCGCAGGTACGTGATTGCAATGATTGCGGAGGACCTATACCGGTAGGACAGTCTTACTCGAGATGATAGTATGCTATCTGGTTTGCCTTTATCAGTCGTGCATGTTCAGATGACTGATTACATGTTACACTTTGATAGAGCCCTTACGATCTTGCTTTACTACCAACTGTATGATGGCGATCATATACGTGAGAGTTGGGTAGTTTATACGCATATCCTTAATTGTGGTCCCTGGTCGTGGGAGTTTCGAGACAGGGCAACGATACTCCGGAGTAGACTAGTGTATACAGTCGAGACCCCGACGAGGGGCGTGTTAGTGTATATGCCCTAGAGGCCATTACTGTATCATACTGGTTTGTATATTACTTAATGGAAGCTTGGGATATTCACCTTGTATATACAATCTTGCTCAAAATAGTAGTATGCTACTTGGTTTGTTTCTACTTAAATGTGTACATGTGTTTATTTTTGTATATCGCCTATACACATTAGTAGAGCCCTTAGGATCTTTGCTTGATTACCAGCGATGTGATGGCCGTCACACTAGTGGGGCTGGGTAATCTATAAGCACATCCTTATGCAGGTCCCTGGTCGTAGGACTATCGAGACAGGGCATCGATTCCGGAGTAGACCAGCGCATGCGCTTCTCATCCCAGTGTGGGAGACGGTCTGTCCCACAGCCGTCAGTACGTCGTACTTGAGATAGTATGCGGGTGCTCGTTAGGTTACGGGTACACTGGACAGGACTCGTCGGGAACTGACTAGTTGGTATTATACCAATCGTCAGTTATCAGTTCCCAGGTGACATGAGTACAGCTTAGTCCGCTGACTTGACACTGTCACTTCGCCTCAAGTGTGTTCCCACTGTACTTTGATCACTACCCTACCACGGCTCAAAGGAGTCGTGCAAACAGGTAGTGGTTGGGTGCAGTCCCGAAGCACTTGGAGGCAGTGACGGTTAGACAGGATTCGTCTCTCCCGGTATTGGGGGTTGACATCGCGCTGTGTCTAGGAGAGCCATTACACAAGTAGTCCCTGGCCAGGGCAAACGAGATATACTGGTAGGTTTCCAGTGTTATCTCAGGGTGTTTTGGGCTTCGCTCCGGCACGACTTGTACCGCTATTGGGGGACTGACGTTTACCGCCCCCTAGGCCCGCCATGCGATGTATCAGACGAACAGACCGGACTGTACGGAGAATGTCACACTCAGCCTCAGTAGGAGTTCAGATGGGTTTCGCCTCGTCGGTCTTCTTGTCGGCATTACCTGGGGACCGTTACGCACAGCTAGTGTCGCTTGCGGTCTGTGGTTAAACCCACTGCCAGCGTAGTGTCGAGTCTTTAGAGTCCCACACAGAAAGCTTTTCGCCTTTAGGCAAAAGAGTAGAGGTCGCATGGTATTGCGACAGGTCGCATGGTTTTGCGACAGGGTCCGGTCACATCCGTGCACTTGTGCACGTACAGTGTCCGGACAGTTTTCACTAGCGGGCTTTGGTTTAAGCCAGATCCTAGTGTACCTTATGGGATTGGATTTATCCAGTTTGCATTCGTGTTCCTCGGAACGCGGATGCGGGTGTGTATGCACAGTTGACAGGGAGGCAGAGGCAGCGGATTCTCATTAGGGTTGTTGACAGTTGACCGTTGACTATTTGACTTTATGCTCAACCCTAATGAGAATAGGATATGTGATTAACTATTATATTAATTAAGTATTATGGTGATATGGTTGTTGACTTGTTGACTTTTGTTGACTTGTTGACTTTGTTGACTTGTTGACTTTTGTTGACTTGTTGACCGGTTGACTAGGCTTGACTAGTTGACCATCATGATAACCATAGCCATCATTTCATGGCAAAGACTTTTTTTTACTTGCTCATTTGTGTAAAATGAGTGCATGAAATGATATGGTTGTGGTTGCTTCAAACCATCACATAAGACTTTTTTTGATATGATGAGTTATGATCACTTTGGATTATGAGAGGGTGAAAGACAAAAGAGAGCCTCATTCTTTCTTGCTCATTCTCTCTCTTGTTCTTGAGCTCTCCTCTTGCTCTCACCCTCAACCTCTTGCTCCCTCTCTTGATCTATGTTTCTCTTGTCTCATGAGTTGAGAATCAAGAACCATAGATAAAATCCCATTCTATTTCTTCTCTACTCATTCTAGTTCACTAGGTTTAGCAAACCAAGTGAACTAGTTTCTTCAAAGAACGAAGAAGGAGCTAAAGGTTGGAGCTTTCAGGTGGATCTATCTTCGGCGTACGGAGACGACGAGAAGAAGCCATCGGACCACCATCGGAGCTTTTGAAGACGAAGGAGTTCAAGACAAGCAAGGTATAACCCCCTAACCGAGTAGCTAAAACTCATAGTTAGGATGTTAGATAGATGTTTAACCAAGATCCGGGTTTTAGGTCCATGTTACCATCTTTAAGAAAATCGTTTTTTACCAAATTCCGCATTCCCGAAAGTACCGGGAGAGGTAGCATGGACTTACAGGGCGGTGGCTGGTATCACAAGTCACTGGTGTCAGTTGGATCACCTAAGATGTATACAGGTGCTCATTAGGTTATGAGTACACCGGACAGGACTCGCCGGAAATCTGCTAGTTAGTACTATACCTATCGTCAGATAGCAGCTCCCTGGTGACATATGTACAGGTTAGTTCATCGACCTGAGGTCGTCATTTGTCTCGTGTGAGTTCCCACTGTGCTTTGATTTCTACCCTACCACGGCTCAAAGGAGTCGTGCAAACAGGTAGTTTTTGGGTACAGTCCTGAGCCATATGGAGGCACGTGAGCGGATCGGCAGGGGATTCGTCTCTCCCGGTATTGGGGGCGAGATCGTGCTGTGTCTAGGAGAGCCATTACACAAAGCCCACGGCCGTGGCAGGAGATTTACTGGTAGGTACTCCAGTAGTATCTCAGGGTGTTATTAGGCTACACTCCGACACGACTTATACTGCTATTGGGGGTCTGACGTTACTAGCCCCCTAGGCAGATATGCGATACTCATAGACGAATGGACCAGACTGTATATATATTGTCACTGTTAGGCTCAGTAGGGTTTCCGGATGAGTTCGCTCATCGGCCTCCCTTGAGGTCAGTCCATGGGCAGCCGTTATGCATAGCTAGTGCTGCTGACGGTTTGTGGTTAAACTGTAGGGTTCCTAGGCACGCTAATGAGGTCTCACAAGGCATCAACCATGCCAAATTCAAAAATTCCGATTCCGAGAAACCCTAATACGGATCGTTAACTAGAGTTTAAGCGAAACGAAATGCTACTAAACTACTTTAGTGCTAAGTGAACCGAAATACAACCTTTGTAGATCCGGTCCTCCACCTCCATAGCTCCGTGATGAAGTCCCTCCGCTGTACCCATCGGATCCCAGACTCTTACGGTGGTTTCATCGAAGAAATGATCGGGCTAGGTCGTCGACTTCGATGCCGAAGATGATCTACGTCGAGGCAACACTAGATTAAGCTCCAACTTCACCAAGTCAAGAAACTTGTGAAGAAAACACCCTATACTACTTGGCAAGTGGTAGAGGATGAAGAAATAGGAAGTGGGTTCACTTTAGAATTGGATATCTCACTCTTTTTCTCAAGTTGCCATTAATGGTAGCAAGTTTTTCTTCATTGTTGAAGAAGAAGAAGAAGAAGAAGAAAAGCATTATGATAAGAATAAAAAGAATTATCTTATCATATAGCAACCATAGTTAGGTGTAGAGAATAAACTAAGGTTAGGTTTAATGGTTAGGTTAAGGCTAAGAGACAAAATGGTCAAAGCTTCAAAGCTTCATGAAGTTTCATGAAAGAAACAAAAACTAGCCACCATTTTATTCTTGCCTTAAAATGAATTAATAAAAATAAATATATTAGTAAATCCAAACCCTAACCATTAAGATAACCATGGTTTAATCATACACACTCAAGTTTACATGTATCATCAAACAGGATACAAACTAGTGCACAAAACTATATCATATATACAATGTGCACATCAAGTGAGAAAATCAATCTTATGTGAACCAATACTAGTTAATGTAAAGTAATATATCAAATATATAATTATACATTAAATCATTAAATCAACACTTGATTTAACGATCCGGTCATATCGTATATGACCGAGTAATATCCAATGTATCGACTTATCGAATCAATCCTCGATTCGATAACTAGGTTATATCGCATACAACCATTCGATACATTCATCACGAGAATAGAATACGGTATCACATACACGCATTATTCTCGGTCCCGCACATATCTCATATGCGCTCCTATTTCGTTTCGCTTCAGCCAGGAAACCTCTGTGTACGACTCTAAAGACTCGTCAATACGCCGGCAGCAGGTGATGATCATATCAAACACCCATAAGCCGCAAGCGGTCTGCTAAATGTAACGGCCACCCGGGTATTGAGCGATCAGAAGATCGACGAGCAAGCCCGATCATACTCCTGTGAATCCAACCAGTAACACTTACCGCACAGTCCGGTCTGATCGTCTGATATGTCGCATATCTCGCCAAGGGGTGGTAAACGTCAGACCCCAATAGTTCGATAAGTCGTGTCGATATGAGGTCTATAACAGTTCGAGAAACTACTGGTAACACTTACCAGTAAATCTCAGCAACCCTGGCCAGGGATTTCCGGTTATAGCCAATCGAACACAGTGCAACATCAACTCCCTATACCGGGATAGACGAATCCCCTCCTACCGCTCATTGCCTCCATGTGATTCGGGACTGTACCCAAAAACCACCGTTTTGCATGCCCTCTTGGACGTGGTAAGGTGGAAATCAAAGCACAGTGGGAACTACACAAGACTCGATGACGATCTTGGGTCAACAGACTACTCTGTACCAGTGTCCCAGAGAACTGCCATCTGACGTAAGGTATAATACCATCTGGGAGTTCTCGGCGAGTCCGTCTAGTGTACCCAGTCTCCACTGAGCACCCATATATCATCTCTGATGTCAAACACCAATGGATATGGGATCATCCATCGCCCATCTGTATGGGTCGAGAAAATATACGCTAGTCTACTCTAGTATATCGATGCCCTGTCTCGATACACCCACGACTAGGGACCTTGAAGGATGTACTTATGGACTACCATGTCCCCACTAGTATAATCCGCATCATAGTCCAGGTAGTCAAGTACACATCCTAAGGGCTTTACCAATATGTAATAGAGAGACAATCAGTGTACATGTTAAGGTAAAAAGCAACCAGATAGCATACTATCATGTCGAGCAAGAAAGTCCTCCCTATATATGTCCAAGCATCCACTACAATATACATCCTATGTATAGTAATGGCCTCTAGGGCATACATATAACTAACAATCTCCCACTTGCACTAAGGCCATCTGATAGCAGTGGTTGTAGTATCTCATACTCAACTATCCCATAAAAGTCTCTCTCTGGGAAAAGGCCTTTATGAGTGGATCCGCCGTGTTGTCCTCTGAGTCTACTCTCCTAACCTCGATCACCCTGGAGATCAACCATCTTCATGATCAGGTGATACTGCCTTAGAATATGTCTGGATCACTGATGGGACAGACATTCCTTGGCATAAGCCACAACTCCATTGTTACACAATGGGAGGAACTAAATTCATCTCATGAACCACTATACACCCAGACTGCCTCTTTGGTAGTATCTTAAGTAGCGATGTATCTTGCCTATAATCGTCTAGTATGCCACGGTATCTAGCTTGGAACTCTTCCAACATACCGTCCCTTTACTGAGGGTAAAGACAATGCCTGTGACTGACATTCAGTCGTCCTTATCACTCTGGAACTTTTCCAGTGATTCTCCCCGGGATCAATTGATACCATCTCACTTCAACTAGTGAGAATCCTAACATCCATTTAGATCTATCTCATAGATCCAAAACCCAGGATTTAGTAGCTATCACTTTGATCCTATATGGAGAATCATTGTGATAAGCGGAGATTGACCGAGCGCAGCATAGGAAACTTCTTTCTTATCAAGAGTATGTCATCCGTGTACTCTACGAGGATCGCCACCATACTCCCTACTACCTTTTTGTATATACAAGGTTCATCTACCATTTTGATGAAGTCAAACTATTTGACTACTACATCAAAATAGATGTTCCAACTCCACGATGCCTGCTTTATCCTATAAAGCATCTTGTACACGTTTCCGCTGCTCCCACTGTTTACGAAGCCCTCTGGCTGTGTACTTATAGACGCCATTTTCTAAAACATCATTTAGAAAAGCTGTCATGACACCCAACCACCAGATATCGTAGTCATGGTATGTAGCCGTGGCAAGTAGGATCTGAATGGACTTAAGCATAGGCCTCAAAAAAGGTTTCATCATTATCCACGCCTGGTTGATGACGAAAACCTTTAACAAGTCTAGCTTTGAAAGTCTCAACTTTTCCATCTACACCAAGTAATCTTCTCAAGATATACTTGCTCCTGATGGGGATTTAACCCTTCAGATATAGCAACCAAAGTCCATACTTTGTTGGTGTATAAGGATTCCATCTCAGATCGCTAAGTATCCACCCATTCTCACAGAGTCCCACTCTTGATGGCCAGCTCGAAGCTAGTTGGGTCATCATCTCATGATGCAATCCTCGCTCCCACTGTCATAGAGAAACAGAAGTATCTCTCTGGTGGATGAGAAACCCTACTAGATCGGCGGAGAGACTGAGGTTCGTTGGTATCTACTGAATCTTTTGGTTCTACCAAATCATCTGCTGTAGTTTGTATAGATGGAACCTTTCCAGTTTTACATGACTGACCTTGCCTCGAGCTTGTCCGGATTTTGCTTTTAGACATAGGCCGGACAACCCTAAATCTTAACTTGCTTAAGACATGGGCTCTTCCCATACCATATCTCATATGGAGTGGTAGGCTGTGATCTAATTCAAACCCTATTCAATAGGTATGCAGCTTCTCAAGTGCATAACTCCCAAAAGAAAACAGGTAACTCAGTAGTACTCATCATAGAGCGCACCATATCGAATAGGGTGCAATTGCTCCACCCCGATATACCATCGTGCTATGGTGCATACGGAGGAGTAATGCTGAGAGAGAATCTCATTCTCTTTTAGAATAGTCCAGGAATTCCATGCTCAAGTATTCTCCTCCTTGATCTCATCAAAGGACATAATACTTATACCCTTATTGGTTCTCCACTTCTAACTTATATTCTGTGAATACCTCAAAAGGTTCTTACTTGTGTTTCAACAGGAACATATGTCTGAATCTTGAAAGATCATCAGAGAATGTAATGAAGAACAAAGAACCGGTCTTGGTATGTGTAAACAGGGGATCTTCATACATCAACATGTATTATCCCAAAAGTTCACTAACTCTTTCTCTCTTTCCATTAAACAGAGCTATGGTCATCTTATCTTTGTGACATGACTGGCAAGTTTCACAAGATGTAAATTCAAATAGATTTAAATATGCATCTATGTGCAACTTAGCTAGTCGGGTCGCATTGATATGACCTAGTCTACAATACCTCAAGAAGGATCCGTTCATTTCTGAACTCTTCCTCTCGTGTGTGTTCCGTATACTAAGAACTGTAGTTTGATTTAGAACGTCAATGCTTTTAGATAACGTGCCTGAACCTATCAACTTTTGATATAGGAAATGTTCAAAACATTATCCAACAATACAAAATTATATACTTTCTTTACTAATAAAGAGACTGATATGATTTATTATATCAGGTTCGGTATCTAATAACATTCGTTCAGAATCAATGTATTGGTAATACACGGTGACAGTGACCAACAGACTTGGTTGCAACACTTGCCCCGTTTTCTGCCTCATGAAACTTATCATCCGTTCTGAGTTCTCTACCTTTCTGTAGCCCTATGTAGCAGATTACATATCTGGGATCCTGATCCGGTATCAAATACCCAGGACGTAGAGGATACAGAGAAATAGTTCTTTGTAATGAACACACCCAAAGATGATGCATCAACATGCACTTTCTTCATTTGGGTGGCACGGGAAATCTGGTATTCCCCAATTTCCTGCTCTGTCTTATAACAATTATAAGTTGGAGCGGGACCAACGTTCCCCAGCTCAGTATAACAAGCGGGTTCGGTCAATACATCCATATTATTATCTTGATTAAGGCGTGATATGGTCGCTACCTGGAGAGAGAGAGAAGAAAACAATCAGCGTGCGCTCTTGCAAGATCAGATTGGTTATTTATTTTATCTAATCAGGATGGCTCCCACTGTTTTTATCAAATCTTCCTTCAAACCCTAAAAGGAAAGACTAGCCGGGATTAATTATACGCTACAAGTTCGCCAATCTTTCAGCCAGGCCAGTGTCGGTACTTTGAGGGAGGTCCCCCGTACTTTCGCACGAACCTAATTAATGTAAACCTCGTTTTCCCAGAGGCGTAACCTCGTTAACACCTTTCTAGATACCTACTTGATCGGCTAATTGTAATGTGTAAAACTCTCTCAGGAGTAACTCTTACTCGCAGCGGGTATCGGGATCCAACTATCTCATAGAAGGTATGCAATCTCATTGCAAATTTCAACACTTGAAATTCCCGATAATATTTTGCCCCAAGCCTCCTATGACCTTGACAAAGGCTAACAAATCATAGGCTGCTAGTCAAGTTCAACCCGTCATTTCTTGATTGAAATAAACCCACCCGCACGGCCCTTGACAAAGTCCAACAAGGTCGCACGACTACCCTAATCCAATCTGCATCATATGCATAAGCAGATAAGCACCAGTTAGCTACCGCATACTACGCCTTGACAAAGGCCAACAAACGCAGCACGAATACTAACTACTACTTATCTGAAATGACGGAGGGCAACGACAGGTTTTTCTGAAAACCTATTGCGCAATGAACTTGATATCGTTGTAGAATCAAATGATTTTGAAATGGAGTGTTTTTGATGCTTTTCTAGTTTTGCTAAAGGGGTCACTCCCGGTGAAGGGATCGTCGGCCCTTTCCTCGTCGAATGAGGTGCGGGATATATCATATATATCACTGTGGAAAGAAGAAACTATAGAAGCTTTCAAAAGACAAACCGAGTGTGTAGCATCTGCCAGTTATTGCTAAAGGGGTCACTCCCGGTGAAGGGATCGTCGGCCCTTTCCTCATCGAATAAGGTGCAGGATATATCACATATACCGCTGTGCAAAGCAAGAACTGTAGCTACCTGTTTTATTTTTGAAATTCGATTCCACAACATCTAAGGTTTCTTTTATTTCATTAATCATATTAATGAAGTCCCATCATTTAAGTACCTAAACATTACAGATAAATACGACGTACACTTATGCCATCCGCATTCGCCTCGATGTCCCCTCGTGCACCGTTAGGTTAGGTAACTAACGGCAGAGCGGAGCAGGGCTAGCGCGGGTGTAAAACATAAGTAACGCCTATATAATATATCATATATACTATATACTGTATCTATCGCAGAACATCACATGATCACATCACAGATATCGCAGCAGAAGAAACATATGAAATATTGGATATACTAGGACGTCCGTGTTTTCAATACGAGCCAGTATAAAACACGGATTCCACGGTCGCGATGAATATCCAATCCCACACCCCTAGACCCCTACGAGAGCGGCAAGCAACCCTACCAATTCTAGAGTTAGGAGACCCGGACTCGACTCCTCGAGTTGGTCTCCCACTGGACTCCAGAACCCAGTTACTTGTGCTCCCCTCCTTGGGTCTATCCTAGTGTGGAAAATAAATAATATACAAAAGGTGACATCTTCCGCAACCTGGAAGTGCCCCAATAAAAGAATATTACATACAAGTTTTTGTAAGTCCACGTTGCGACCCCCGGTTCTTACGGGGAGGCGGAAACGGTATAAAATCAAAATTTTAACGCAAGAGGCAACATGGACTAAGCTAGGTCGGGATCTTTACCTAAACTAAAACTAGCATACTAAGCTAAAGATATTTAGCTACTCGGATGAAGATGGTTATACCTAAACTTGAACTCCTTCTCTTCAAGCTCCGATGGTGGTTCGATGGCTCCTTCTCGTTGTCTCCGTACGCCGAAGATAGATCCACTTGAAAGCTCCAACCTTTAGCTCCTTCTTCGTTCTTTGAAGAAACTAGTTCACTTGGTTTGCTAAACCTAGTGAACTAGAATGAGTAGAGATGATTTAGAATGGGATTTTATCTATGGTTCTTGATTCTCAACTCATGAGACAAGAGAACCATAGATCAAGAGAGGGAGCAAGAGGTTGAGGGTGAGAGCAAGAGGAGAGCTCAAGAACAAGAGAGAGAATGAGCAAGAAAGAATGAGCAACCCTCTCATAATCCAAAGCAATGATAACTCATCATATTAACAAAAGTCTTATGTGATGGTTAGAAGCAACCACAACCATATCATTTCATGCACTCATTTTACACAAATGAGCAAGTAAACAAAAGTCTTTGCCATGAAATGATGGCTATGGTTATCATGATGGTCAACTAGTCAAGCCTAGTCAACCGGTCAACAAGTCAACAAAAATCAACAAGTCAACAAGTCAACAAAAGTCAACAAGTCAACAACCATATCACCATAATACTTAATTAATATAATAGTTAATCACATATCATATTCTCATTAGGGTTGAGCATAAAGTCAAATAGTCAACGGTCAACTGTCAACAACCTTAATGAGAATCCGCAGCCTCTGCCTCCCTGTCAACTGTGCATACACACCCGCATCCGCGTTCCGAGGAACACGAATGCAAACTGGATAAATCCAATCCCATAAGGTACACTAGGATCTGGCTTAAACCAAAGCCCGCTAGTGTAAACTGTCCGGACACTGTACGTGCACAAGTGCACGGATGTGACCGAACCCTGTCGCAAAACCATGCGACCTGTCGCAATACCATGCGACCTCTACTCTTTTGCCTAAAGGCGAAAAGCTTTCTGTGTGGGACTCTAAAGACTCGACACTACGCTGGCAGTAGGTTTAACCACAGACCGCAAGCGGCACTAGCTGTGCGTAACGGTCCCCAGGTAATGCCGACAAGAAGACCGACGAGGCGAAACCCATCTGAACTCCTACTGAGGCTGAGTGTGACATTCTCCGTACAGTCCGGTCTGTTCGTCTGATACATCGCATGGAGGGCCTAGGGGGCGGTAAACGTCAGTCCCCCAATAGCGGTACAAGTCGTGCCGGAGCGAAGCCCAAAACACCCTGAGATAACACTGGAAACCTACCAGTATATCCCGTTTGCCCTGGCCAGGGACTACTCGTGTAATGGCTCTCCTAGACACAGCGCGATGTCAACCCCCAATACCGGGAGAGACGAATCCTGTCTAACCGTCACTGCCTCCAAGTGCTTCGGGACTGCACCCAACCACCACCTGTTTGCACGACTCCTTTGAGCCGTGGTAGGGTAGTGATCAAAGTACAGTGGGAACACACCCGAGGCGAAGTGACAGTGTCAAGTCAGCGGACTAAGCTGTACTCATGTCACCTGGGAACTGATAACTGACGATAGGTATAATACCAACTAGTCAGTTCCCGACGAGTCCTGTCCAGTGTACCCGTAACCTAACGAGCACCCGCATACTATCTCAAGTACGACGTACTGACGGCTGTGGGACAGACCGTCTCCCACACTGGGATGAGAAGCGCATGCGCTGGTCTACTCCGGAGTATCGATGCCCTGTCTCGATAGTCCTGCGACCAGGGACCTGCATAAGGATGTGCTTATAGATTACCCAGCCCCACTAGTGTGACGGCCATCACATCGCTGGTAATCAAGCAAAGATCCTAAGGGCTCTACTAATGTGTATAGGCGATATACAAAAATAAACACATGTACACATTGAAGTAGAAACAAACCAAGTAGCATACTACTATTTTGAGCAAGATTGTATATACAAGGTGAATATCCCAAACATCCATTAAGTAATATACAAACTAGTATGATACAGTAATGGCCTCTAGGGCATATACACTAACAATCTCCCACTTGCACTAAGGCCATGTACTGGCGTATCGAAGACCTATCATCTCGATCAGCCGCTCGAACTGAGTCTGGGGCAAGGCCTTGGTGAATGGATCTGCAGTGTTGTCTTCTGAAGCGACTCTCCGAACCTCGATCTCCTGGCGATCCACGATCTCCCTGATCAGGTGATACCGCCTCAAGATGTGCCTGGATCTCTGATGGGACCTGGGTTCCTTCGCTAAAGCTATAGCCCCGTTGTTGTCGCAATACAGAGGTATTGGATCAACAGTGGACGGAACCACCTGAAGTTCTTTCAAGAACTTCCTCATCCAGACAGCTTCTTTTGCGGCATCAGATGCAGCGATGTATTCCGCTTCCATCGTCGAGTCTGCAACGGTTTCCTGTTTGGAACTCTTCCAACACACCGCCCCTCCATTGAGGGTAAAGACAAAACCCGACATGGACTTGGAATCATCCTTGTCACTCTGGAAGCTGGAGTCAGCAAAGGCCTCGATCTGGAGGTCTTTTCCGCCATACACCAAGAACATCTCCTTAGTCCTTCTCAGGTACTTGAGAATGTTCTTTACCGCTATCCAGTGTTTCTCCCCAGGGTTAGACTGATACCGGCTTACCACACTCAGTGCATAAGCTACATCCGGTCTGGTACACAACATTGCATACATTATAGAGCCTACCGCAGAAGCGTAGGGTATAATAGACATGCGATCCCTCTCTAAATCAGTCTTGGGAGACATCTCTTTAGAGAGGGTGATCCCGTGACAAGCCGGTAGGTTACCGCGCTTGGAATCTTCCATACAGAACCTCTTCAGTATGGTGTCGATGTACCTGGACTGCGAAAGTCCTAATATCCTCTTGGATCTGTCACGGTAGATCCGGATACCCAGAATGTATGAGGCATCACCCAGGTCTTTCATGGAGAACCTGTGTGACAAGAACCCCTTGACAGATTGTAGCATAGGAATGTCATTTCCTATTAAGAGAATGTCATCCACGTATAAAACGAGGAATACTACAGTTCTCGCTACAAATATACTATAGATGCATGGTTCATCTGGATTTTTGATAAAGCCAAATTCTTTGACCGTCTCATCAAAACAGATGTTCCAACTCCGCGATGCCTGCTTTAGTCCATAGATGGATTAAACAAACTTGCACACCTTTCCGCTGCTCCCACTCTGAATGAAACCCTCTGGCTGGTCCATATAGACACACTCCTCTAAATTTCCATTTAGAAAAGCTGTCTTTACGTCCATTTGCCAGATCTCATAATCGTGGAAGGCAGCAATGGCAAGAAGGATCCGAATGGATTTCAGCATGGCTACTGGAGAAAAGGTTTCGTCATAGTCCAAGCCAGGTCTTTGACGAAAAACCTTTGCTACCAGCCTAGCTTTATAGGTCTCAACCTGTCCATCTACACCAATCTTCCTTTTGAAGATCCACTTGCATCCTACGGGTTTTACCCCGTCTGGAGCAATGTCCAACGTCCATACCTTGTTGGTGTACATGGACTCCATTTCGGTCCGCATTGCATCCAGCCATTTCACTGAGTCAACGCTCTGAACGGCCTGCTGGAAGCTAGTAGGCTCATCATAATCTATGATGCAATCCTCTCTATCCCCGTCTATGAGAAAACCGTAGTATCTCTCGGGCGGATGAGACTGCCTACTACTCCTGCGGAGCGGCGTAGGAATGTCTTGTTCTGTTGAACCCTCTGGTTCCACTAAACTTTCAGTAATAGTCCGTGGTTCTGGAATTTCTTCCAGTTCTACTGTGCTCCCACTTATCTGGGTTTCCAAAAACTCAGTTTCCAAGAAGTAGGCATGACGAGAAACAAGGACTTTTTGTTCCTCTTCACAGTAGAAGAAATATCCTTTGGAATTCTTTGGATATCCCACAAACTTGCACTGTACTGAGCGTGCCTCGAGCTTGTCCGCATGCTGCTTTTTGACAAAAGCTGGACATCCCCATGTCTTAATATGCTTAAGATAGGGTCTCTTCCCACACCACATCTCATATGGTGTAGTAGGCACGGTCTTAGTAGGAACTCGGTTCAAAAGGTATGCGGCTGATTCTAGCGCATACCCCCAGAATGATCGCGGCAACTCAGCGTTACTCATCATGGACCGCACCATATCCAATAGGGTGCGGTTCCGTCTCTCCGATACACCGTTATGTTGTGGGGTGTATGGAGGAGTAAGCTGAGAGAGAATTCCGTTCTCTTTTAAATAGTCCAGGAACTCGGCACTTAAGTATTCTCCACCTCGATCCGATCTTAGAATCTTAATACTTTTGCCGGTCTGTTTCTCTACTTCATTCTTATACTCCTGGAATTTTCCAAAGGCCTCGGACTTATGTTTCATTAAGAAGACATAACCGTACCTAGAGAAGTCATCCGTAAAAGTAATGAAGTAAGAATGTCCGCTTCGGGCATGTGTAGACATTGGACCGCACACGTCACTGTGTACGAGTCCCAAGAGCTCGCTCGCTCTTACTCCTTGTCCAGTAAACGGAGTCTTTGTCATCTTTCCTTTGAGACAAGATTGACAAGTGGCATACGATTGATATTCGAACGCATTCAAATATCTTTCTGTATGTAACTTAGTCAACCTTCTCTCATTGATGTGACCCAATCTACAATGCCATAAGAAAGTCTGATTTATTTCCGGAGACTTTCTTTTGTGTGTATTCTGGACGTTGAAAATCTGTGGTTGGTTTAACACGTATATACCATTACTCAATGTACCTGACCAAATCAAAACTTGATTAAGGTGAATGTTTACAACATTACTTACAAACGCAAATTCATAACCTTCTTTAGAAACTAAAGATACAGAAATGATATTACAAGTTGCGTTGGGTACAAAAAAGCAATTACGCAAAACCAAAACATGTCCATCTGACATTCCCAGGTGATAGTCCCCCACGGCTTTAGCATCCATGCTAGCTCCGTTCGCAACTTTGAGGGTCATGTCACCTGCCTTCAAAACCCTACGGTTTCTCAACGCCTGCAAAGAATTACAGATATGAGATCCTGATCCGGTATCCAATACCCAGGAAGTAGAGTTTATTGAAAGACAGTTTTCAATAACATACACACCTGAAGCTGAAGCTGCAACCTGCTTCAATTCCTGTGTTCTGGCCTTCTAGGCCCTGCAATCATTCTTCCAGTGTCCTTTCTTATGACAATAGAAGCATTCTTCCTTATCCACAAGCTTCCCCGCTATCTTTGTTGCTTTACCTTTTCCCTTCGTATCCACTTTACTAACACCGCCCCTTGGTTTGGCGGGGGCCTTCTTCTTCTTTCCCTTGGCTTTCGCCTTGGACCTAGAAGAAGATGATCCTCCTACAAACAAAGTGGATGTATCCCTACCTTTCTGTAGGGTGCCCTCTGCGCTCCTCAGCATGTTGAGGAGCTCTGAAAGTTCAACCTCTTTTTCTTGTAAGTTGAAGTTCAGTATAAACTGGGCGTAAGTGGAAGGAAGGGACTGGAGAACTATATCCGTATATAGCTCACTCTCCAATGTGATCCCTAGGTCAGCGAGCTCCTCAATGAAGCCGATCATCTTTAGCATGTGCTCGGCTACTGATGATCCGACGGCCATTCTTGTCGAAAATAACTTTTTCGACGCTTCGTATCTTGCGATACGTGATTGCTCTCCATACAGTTCTTTTGTATGAAGCAATATGGATTCCATGTCCATATTCTCATGCCTCCTCTGATGTTCGTTGTCCATCGAGGCAAGCAGGAGGAACTTGGCCTTCGCGCTATCAATCTCCCAAGTCTTGCGGATTTCCTTATCCGCGACGCTGGAAGTTGGACCAGGGACAGGGGGAGCTTTGGTGGTAAGAAGATACCCCAGCTTGTCATAAGTGATTGCTATCTTGACATTCCTGAGCCAATCTTTGTAGTTTGGCCCTGTCAGTTTGTTTTTATCTAGGAGTAACTTAAGTCCAGTCATGTTGATTGGTCGCTGCAATTAGGAGAGAGAAGAAGAAACACTCAGCATGATGCTCTTGCAAGTTTAGAGTGGTTTTTAGTTTGTCTAAACAGGATGGCTCCCACTGTTTCTCGAATCCCTCCTCAAACCATAAAGGAAGAATTAGTCAGGATCAATCCCACCGTACAATACTTGCTTAACCGTTCAGCCAGGCCGGTGTCGGTACTTCGAGGGAGGTTTTCCAACGCTTTCGCGAAGTTCCTTAATTAAAGAACCTCTTTTCCCTGGGGGCGTAGCCCCGCTAACACCTTTCTAGGCACCTACTAGGTTTATAGCATTGATCGTTAAGTGAGAAATTTCCCGAGGAGTAGCATATACTCACAGTAGGATCGGGATCCAAATATCATCGCGTGACGAAACTGAAGGAATCCTACCAGAATCATCACACTCCAAATGGTATGCAAATCTAGCAAGTTTCAGTACTTATGAAACTCCCGATGTGGATTTTTGCCCCATGCTCTTATGACCTTGACTTTGGCCAACAAATCATAAGTCACATGTCAAGTTCTGCCCGTCGTTCTCCAGGTTAATTTGAATCCACCCGCACCTACCCTTGACTTTGGCCAACAAGGCAGTACGACTGTTCCAAACCAACGCATCTATCTATGCTGCACATGAATACCCAATAGCTACCAATCACTGTGCCTTGACTTTGGCCAACAAACACAGCTTGAATACTATTGACTATTCATGTGAAACGACGGAGGGCTACGGATGGTTTTGGCAAAACCGTGAACGTAGTGAACTTGATTTGGTCGATGGAACGAGATAGCTTTTAAAAGGAGTGGCTCAAGCTCCGCATTTAAAAGTTGTTTTTGAAAAGAACCGAGTGGTTTTTCGAAAGTGTTCCAACGACTTTAACTTGGTTTATTATCTTGCATTAGTTCTTTTAATGCGTGATATTCTTGCATTAGTTCTTTTAATGCGTCCCATCATTTAATCCTACCATTGCAGAAAACAACCAAAATATGACGTACGCTTATGCCATTCGCATTCGCCACTGGGCCCCGTCATTACCCGTTAGGTTACTTAACTAACGACAGAGCGGGGGCTGGGCTAGCGCGTCTGTAAAACATAAGCAACGCCTAAATAATATCATATATAGATATACTGCAATGATAAACATTTCAGATCACAGATAAATACATTGGATATACTAGGAATCTGTAATTTGTACGAGCCTGTAACAAAAACAGATTACACGGTCGCGGTGAATAGCCAATACCCCACCCAAGACCCCTACGGGTGCGGCAAACTACCCGCCAAGTACCCGAAGCGTAGCAACCTCCCTCATCTCCATGAGTAGGCCACTCGACACTTCGGCATACCCGGTAGTTTGTGCACCCCTCCATGGGTCTATCCTAGGAGCAAAAACAGTAAAAAGAAATTATACAATGACGGCTACAACCCCGACCCGGTTGTGCGGCCAAACAAATAATTATTACATCAATTTACAAATTTACATGAATTGCAAGAAAAGAAAACTCTCGTCTCACAACCCCCGGCTATTCACCCGCGACAATCCAACATATTTATATACACATTCCAATATCAAACACAGATCATGTATAACCCCGACCAATCGACTTATAGCGATTAGCCGATGTTCAATACATGCAAACATCACAGATATAACCATCATAGTCAAAGTGCAGTGAAGTTCGGAAAAAATACGGAATTATAGGACCCCAAAAGGAAATTTCTTTTCTGGAAAATCTGGGCACATATAATATATTTTAAAAATCCCAAAACCAACACAGACACACACTGCACGAAAAACGATGCACAGAAGACGACAAAGCGCGGCGCTTCCGCGGCGGATGCCTAGCTCGCGCGGCGGAAGAGCGGCGGTTTGGACGAATTACTGTATCGTTTTTCTTGGGTGTTCACACAAAACCCTGAGCCGAATTTACAAGTGTAAAGTTTTTCATTTTGAGCCAAAAAAATTTCAACAGAAACTCAGTTTTTGTAAAAGTTTGGTTTTTGGATTTTTCCGGTTCCGAACTTCGTTACACTTCACTACCAAGCTAGTTTAAGTTTAGTTAGGCTCTGATACCACTGTAAGTCCACGTTGCGACCCCCGGTTCTTACGGGGAGGCGGAAACGGTATAAAATCAAAATTTTAACGCAAGAGGCAACATGGACTAAGCTAGGTCGGGATCTTTACCTAAACTAAAACTAGCATACTAAGCTAAAGATATTTAGCTACTCGGATGAAGATGGTTATACCTAAACTTGAACTCCTTCTCTTCAAGCTCCGATGGTGGTTCGATGGCTCCTTCTCGTTGTCTCCGTACGCCGAAGATAGATCCACTTGAAAGCTCCAACCTTTAGCTTCTTCTTCGTTCTTTGAAGAAACTAGTTCACTTGGTTTGCTAAACCTAGTGAACTAGAATGAGTAGAGATGATTTAGAATGGGATTTTATCTATGGTTCTTGATTCTCAACTCATGAGACAAGAGAACCATAGATCAAGAGAGGGAGCAAGAGGTTGAGGGTGAGAGCAAGAAGAGAGCTCAAGAACAAGAGAGAGAATGAGCAAGAAAGAATGAGCAAGTATTTTGTCTCTCACCCTCTCATAATCCAAAGCAATGATAACTCATCATATTAACAAAAGTCTTATGTGATGGTTAGAAGCAACCACAACCATATCATTTCATGCACTCATTTTACATAAATGAGCAAGTAAACAAAAGTCTTTGCCATGAAATGATGGCTATGGTTATCATGATGGTCAACTAGTCAAGCCTAGTCAACCGGTCAACAAGTCAACAAAAATCAACAAGTCAACAAAGTCAACAAGTCAACAAAAGTCAACAAGTCAACAACCATATCACCATAATACTTAATTAATATAATAGTTAATCACATATCATATTCTCATTAGGGTTGAGCATAAAGTCAAATAGTCAACGGTCAACTGTCAACAACCCTAGTGAGAATCCGCAACCTCTGCCTCCCTGTCAACTGTGCATACACACCCGCATCCGCATTCCGAGGAACACGAATGCAAACTGGATAAATCCAATCCCATAAGGTACACTAGGATCTGGCTTAAACCAAAGCCCGCTAGTGTAAACTGTCCGGACACTGTACGTGCACAAGTGCACGGATGTGACCGAACCCTGTCGCAAAACCATGCAACCTGTCGCAATACCATGCGACCTCTACTCTTTTGCCTAAAGGCGAAAAGCTTTCTGTGTGGGACTCTAAAGACTCGACACTACGCTGGCAGTGGGTTTAACCACAGACCGCAAGCGGCACTAGCTGTGCGTAACGGTCCCCAGGTAATGCCGACAAGAAGACCGACGAGGCGAAACCCATCTGAACTCCTACTGAGGCTGAGTGTGACATTCTCCGTACAGTCCGGTCTGTTCGTCTGATACATCGCATGGCGGGCCTAGGGGGCGGTAAACGTCAGTCCCCCAATAGCGGTACAAGTCGTGCCGGAGCGAAGCCCAAAACACCCTGAGATAACACTGGAAACCTACCAGTATATCCCGTTTGCCCTGGCTAGGGACTACTCGTGTAATGGCTCTCCTAGACACAGCGCGATGTCAACCCCCAATACCGGGAGAGACGAATCCTGTCTAACCGTCACTGCCTCCAAGTGCTTCGGGACTGCACCCAACCACCACCTGTTTGCACGACTCCTTTGAGCCGTGGTAGGGTAGTGATCAAAGTACAGTGGGAACACACCCGAGGCGAAGTGACAGTGTCAAGTCAGCGGACTAAGCTGTACTCATGTCACCTGGGAACTGATAACTGACGATAGGTATAATACCAACTAGTCAGTTCCCGACGAGTCCTGTCCAGTGTACCCGTAACCTAACGAGCACCCGCATACTATCTCAAGTACGACATACTGACGGCTGTGGGACAGACCGTCTCCCACACTGGGATGAGAAGCGCATGCGCTGGTCTACTCCGGAGTATCGATGCCCTGTCTCGATAGTCCTGCGACCAGGGACCTGCATAAGGATGTGCTTATAGATTACCCAGCCCCACTAGTGTGACGGCCATCACATCGCTGGTAATCAAGCAAAGATCCTAAGGGCTCTACTAATGTGTATAGGCGATATACAAAAATAAACACATGTACACATTGAAGTAGAAACAAACCAAGTAGCATACTACTATTTTGAGCAAGATTGTATATACAAGGTGAATATCCCAAACATCCATTAAGTAATATACAAACTAGTATGATACAGTAATGGCCTCTAGGGCATATACACTAACAGTTTTTACATGAATGAAAATGAAAAACACTCATCTCACATTAAAAAAAACCCCGGCTATTCAAACACGACGATCCAATATAACATATCCAGTAATACATAACATCACATGTCATCAACGTAAGTAAACATGCGTATCCCAATTGTCGTTGACATATAGCAACGAAACCGGCGATATCACATATTACACTTACGGTCACAGAAAAGAAAGTGTAAAACTACAACAGTTGGAATCCGCAACCTGCATAGACATCGCATGCCTAATCAAATGAATTCCTTAGACATCGCATGCCTAACAATTATAAACCCAGCATTTTAGTCTCATTATCAAAAACTCTTTTCAATATCAAGTCGGGCAATTCAACAAGATTCCCGACATCCTGATCGAATACTCGTCGCAAACATCAGTAGACGGCTGCACCCCCGATGCCTCCGACGAAGTGCAAAAAGGCGGAACACCGCTACCGCGAGCACCCGAACGGATGCTTTCGGCGACGGGGTTCTCCTACAGTCACTTGGTCGGGGCTATGGAGTGAGGCTGTCTATTAAGTTTACCCGACGAGTATCCGTGTACGCTACGTGATTGCGACGGACTTTTGATCACATCAAAATTCCGTGGCAACCGATCAAGTGAGACTAAACTGCTATGTTTATAACATTCATTCAGTTATCTCATAACTACTTATGGATTCCAAATATTGTATCACATTCCAGATAAATAGAAAATGTTAAACTTTCCGATCGAACAATCAAACACCCAAGTTTTCCCGAAACAGATCAACACATGAAACAAGTTTAAAAACATCCAGTTCATGCCTCAGTACCAACGGTCCAGCCGTAGAAGGGTCAAGCCAACGCCTCACATGTGGCACGCCGTACTGCCCCAAACCCGAAGGTTCAAAGGGCAGTTCAAGACGGTCACATAATCGAGTTAAGGTTTGTTGTCTTCTAGAGGGTCCATCGCGTTACTTGCACTACTTGGAACGTCATTAAACTACGGAAAAATCCAACAATTGGAATTTTCCCGGCAGGGGAAAAAGTGGGTATTTATATCCAGTCGAACATTTTAACATATTCTAAAATATCCGGAAAAACTCATAGACAAAGTTTGAAATTTCCGATCAAATGATCGAAGCTTCAAAACACCCCAGAAAACTCAACTCTTGAGTGCAAATTAAAAATTCCCAAAAAACTCAGCACGAGAAGAGACAAATTACTGTGCAAAAATCGAAGTCTAACCTTATCATTTGGCCGCGGAACCGCCGCACAAGCCAAGCTTCTGCCGCGGTTCCGCCGCGCTTTAGCCGTATCTCTTGGTCATTTTTGCACCATAATTCTTAGAATTTCCTGCTGAATTTTTTAAGCATTTTTAATATGGAAAAAACCTAGTTTTGTAAAAATGTACAGAGAGGGGTCATTTTTAGGGTTTCGGGGTTCGATCGGAATTCTAATATCGTCTACACTTCGCCTAAAGCTCTAGCTAGTCTCTGATACCACTGTAAGGTTCCTAGGCACGCTAATGAGGTCTCACAAGGCATCAACCATGTCAAATTCAAAAATTCCAGTGCCGAGAAACCCTGATACGGATCGTTAACTAGAGTTTAGGCGAAACGAAATGCTTCTAAACTACTTTAGTGCTAAGTGAACGGAAATACAACCTTTGTAGATCCGGTCCTCCACCTCCATAGCTCCGTGATGAAGTCCCTCCGTTGTACCCATCGGATCCCGGACTCTCGCGGTGGTTTCATCGAAGAAATGATCGAGCTAGGTCGTCGACTTCGATGCCGAAGATGATCTACGTCGAGGCAACACTAGATCAAACTCCAACTTCACCAAGTCAAGAAACTTGTGAAGAAAACACCCTATACTACTTGGCAATTGGTAGAGGATGAAGAAATAGGAAGTGGGTTCACTTTAGAATTGGATTTCTCACTCTTTTTCTCAAGTTGCCATTAATGGTAGCAAGCTTTTCTTCATTGTTGAAGAAGAAGAAAAGCATTATGATAAGAATAAAAAGAATTATCTTATCATATAGAAACCATAGTTAGGTGTAGAGAATAAACTAAAGTTAGGTTTAATGGTTAGGTTAAGGCTAAGAGACAAAATGGTCAAAGCTTCAAAGCTTCATGAAGTTTCATGAAAGAAACAAAAACTAGCCACCATTTTATTCTTCCCTTAAAGTGAATTAATAAAAATAAATATATTAGTAAATCCAAACCCTAACCATTAAGATAACCTTGGTTTAATCATACACACTCAAGTTTACATGTATCATCAAACATGATACAAACTAGTGCACAAACTATATCATATATACAATGTGCACATCAAGTGAGAAAATCTATCTTAAGTGAACCAATACCAGTTAATGTAAAGCAATATATCAAATATATAATTATACATTAAATCATTAAATCAACACTTGATTTAACGATCCGGTCATATCGTATATGACCGACTAATATCCAATGTATCGACTTATCGAATCAATCCTCGATTCGATAACTAGGTTATATCGCATACAACCATTCGATACATTCATCACGAGAATAGAATACGGTATCATATACACGCATTATTCTCGGTCCCGCACATATCTCATATGCGCTCCTATTTCGTTTCGCTTCAGCCAGGAAACCTCAGTGTAGGACTCTAAAGACTCGTCAATACCCCGGCAGCAGGTGATGATCATATCAAACACCCACAAGCCGCAAGCGGTCTGCTAAACGTAACGGCCACCCGGGTATTGAGCGATCAGAAGATCGACGAGCAAGCCCGATCACACTCCTGTGAATCCAACCAGTAACACTTACCGCACAGTCCGGTCTGATCGTCTGATATGTCACATATCTCGCCTAGGGGTGGTAAACGTCAGACCCCAATAACTCGATAAGTCTTGTCGATATGAGGTCTATAACAGTTCGAGAAACTACTGGTAACACTTACCAGTAAATCTCAGCAACCCTGGCCAGGGATTTCCGGTTATAGCCAATCGAACACAGTGCAACATCAACTCCCTATACCGGGAGAGACGAATCCCCTCCTATCGCTCATTGCCTCCATGTGATTCGGGACTGTACCCAAAAACCACCGTTTTGCACACCCTCTTGGATGTGGTAAGGTGGAAATCAAAGCACAGTGGGAACCACACAAGAATCTATGACGATCTCGGGTCAACAGACTACTCTGTACCATTGTCACCAGAGAACTGACATCTGACGTAAGGTATAATACCATCTGGGAGTTCTCGGCGAGTCCGTCCAGTGTACCTAGTCTCCACTGAGCACCCATATATCATCTCTGATGTCAAACACTAATGGATATGGGATCATCCATCGCCCATCTATATGGGTCGAGAAGATATACGCTAGTCTACTCTGGTATATCGATGCCCTGTCTCGATACACCCACGACTAGGGACCTTGAAGGATGTACTTATGGACTACCATGTCCCCACTAGTATGATCTGCATCATAGTCCAGGTAGTCATGTACACATCCTAAGGGCTTTATCAACATGTAACAGAGAGACAATCAGTGTACATGTTAAGGTAAAGAGCAACCAGATAGCATACTATCATGTCGAGCAAGAAAGTCCTCCCTATATATGTCCAAGCATCCACTACAATATACATCCTATGTATAGTAATGGCCTCTAGGGCATACATATAACTAACATAAACCCACTGCCAAGGTACTGATGAGTCATTAGAGTCCCCCACAGACAGTTTCCCAAGTTCGGGCGAAACGTTGTAGAGGCCGTATGGTTTTATGGCAGGGTTCCAAAAATGCACGTGCGTTTACACACGTGTCATATTTCCGACAGATAATACTGGTCGGCTTTGGTTTAAGCCGGATCCGAGTATTATATTGAGTAGATATAATATCTTTGTCTCAGTTGCATTTGTATTCGGTCGTAATACAAATGCGGGTATATTTATACAGTTACGGGGTTATCCTGAAATTCGTTTCGGGATCACTTTTGGAAGTTGCCAGTTTCCAGTTTTCTATCAGCCGTCTTTTAACATTCGGTTAAAGACGGATTTATCTTTTCTTGAGATGAGTGTGGAAGGTTCTAGAAGTTTCTAGAAGAGGTGACTAGGTTAGAATGGTGTTGAGTTTTCATTGGTTGCTTTCTTTGTGTTCACACTTTGTGTTCACACTATGTGTTCACACTTTGTGTTCACACAGGATATTTGTTCTTATGGTCACCTCCCTCCTCCTACACTCACCCCTCCCCACCTCCTATATATGATGGCCGGCCCCCTTCCCCCTCTCACTCACTTGATGTTTCATTTGTAAAAAAGATTATGATAGATTTTGGGGTGTATGGAAATTTCATTGCTCATTTCATTCCATCGCCCGAATCAATTGGCAACTTCATTAACCGTTCGTCCATAGCTTTGGACGGAACGAGACAAAGTCTTCTACTCATTCTCTACATCAATCTTGGTCGTCTCTTTTAGCAAACTTGACGACCGAGTTGCCTCGAGTCAGAGGCGGGAGCCCGTTTAAAGAATCGTTGACGTGGTGCCACCTGGACGAGCAGATCGGAGATCAACGAGATCGGAGCAGCCGCAACGGAGCGTGGGATGATGGTTAAAGAACGAAGGACTCGGATCGTTCGGTATAACCTTTCTACTCTCTTTACAGTTTGTTAGTTTAGCAATAATTGCAGATCCGGGTTAAAGTATACGATAGCGCCAGTTAAAAAGTTTTTGTTCCGCATATAGCGTCTGTAGACGGCCAGGGCGCTACCGTAGACTTACAGTGGTATCAGAGCCTCACCATTTTGCTTTACTAACTTGTGCTAATGCGTTTAAAACATCGATCGAACCGGATATCGAAAACCACATTTTTTCTAATTCACAGTTTCTGTCGATTTTAAATCAAGTCAAAAAATTATTTTACATATCACAGAAAACTGTGCAGGGTGTTTTAAGTAGTGGTAAAAATTTGAGCACGTGACTCAACAAAACGGCCGCGGAATCGCGGTCAAACCCAGGGTATGACAGCGCATCCGCGGCCATTATGTGAGTTCATGAGCCCAAATTTTCACAGTAGCTTTATCTTTGGAAATTGGGGTTTTTGGTATATATCTTTTGGGCCCAGATTTTGTTACTGTTCAACAGATGTTCGTGGGGCCCACTTCGTGATATTTAGTCGATCGAAATTTAAACATGTTAGTTTACAGTGCTTACATTATATCTCCGACCGGGAATGTCATTTGATCGGTAAACCGCGTCTGATTGCTATAGTTCTTTTAGACGGGTTTGCGAACGTGACATTCGCGTTGATGTTCTGTGTTGCGCTGTGATGTTGCAGATTTGTCGTGGTGGATAGCAGTGTGCAATGGTAGTGCAGTTTGAGTTTATTTGTACATTTGATATTGCAGGGCGAGCGTCCAATTTGTGGACTGCCGTCACTGCCTGTTGTATAATATTCTTTTGGGGCATAACCAGGTTGCGGTCGATGTACCCATTATACATATTTTTCATTTCTGTACTAGTTTTACCCCGCGACGGAGTGCATGGATAGCCGGGTTCTGGAGGGCAACGGGTCCGCATCTCATGGCTTTGAGAGGCAGAGGGGCCTCACTCTAGAATTGGCAGACTATTCGCCGCACTCGTAGGGGGTACAGGTTGACCCAAGGAGGGGTGCCCAAGATTACCGGATTCCGTGAAGTGCAGGGTGGTCCATTCACTTTACTGTAGGGGGATGCCTCGCTTCAGGTTTTGGCGGGTAACTTGCCTCACCCGTAGGGATCTAGGTTTCATTGCACAGGCTATCCACACGACCAGGGGAACGTCGGGTTTCAGCAGCGGCTCTGTGAAACCCGGGGATCCCAAATTATCTGTATTGTTCTGCGATGCTTATTACTTTTCTGTAATGTTGCATATTATCATGCCTGGAGCGATTACTGTATATTGGTTTATATACTATTAGATGTTGTATATGTTTTACACCCGCGCTAGTCCAGTCCCCGCTCTGTCGTTAGTTAAGTAACCAACGGGTGATGACGGGACCCAGTGACGAATGCGGATGGCATATACGTACATTTTATTTTCGTTCTTTTCTGGTGCGATTGATTGATGGGACTGCGTTGATTCTAATCAATGCAAAGAAAAGCAAACCTATTTGGTAGTTGTTGGAACAATTTAAAAAGTGTTATTATAAAGATGTTTCCTTTTGTTTTGTATAGCGGTATTCAGTGGAATATCATGCACCTCATTCGACGGGGCAAGGGCCGATATCCCTTCACCGAGACTGACCCCTTGGACAGAAGTTTGCGTCAGGGTAATAACTTCACTATAGTCGATTACAAGTTGCTTTGCATAGCGGTATTCAGTGGAATATCCTGCACCTCATTCCACGAGGAAAGAGCCGAGATCCCTTCACCGGGAGTGACCTCTTCAGCAAAAGGTTTTCGCCATTATATTTTTAAAATCTATCAGGTTCCTTCAGCGATATCAAGTTCGTTACGTTAAAGGTTTTTCGCCAAAAACTAGCCGTAGCCCTCTGTCACTTCTTTTGGGTATTCAGTAGTATTCAAGCTATGTATTTTAGCCAAAGTTAAGGCACAGTGTTTGGTAGCTGCTGGGTATTCATTTGTTGCATAGATAGATGAGTTGGTTTGGGACAGTCGTTCTGCCATTTGGCCAAAGCCAGGGGCATGTGCGGGTGGGTTAAAATAACAAGATAGTGACGGGTAGAACTTGGCATGCGACTTATGACAATTTGACCAAAGCCAAGGTTATAAGAGCATGGGGTAAAAATTATATCGGGAGTTTCTAAAGAAACTGAAACTTGCCAGGCATATGCATACCTTCTGGAGTATGAGTAACGTGGATGCATTCCATCACGTTATCATGCGATGAGAGTTGGATTCTGATTCCCACTGATGAGTTGGTTTACTCTTTCGGGTGATCCTTATTGATTCTTCTTTCGGGTTTGGAGGAGAATTTAACAGGACAGTGGGAGGTTTCCGGATTAGATAAAGTGATAACCATTCTGATATAGGTTAGAGTGCACGCAGAGTGTTTCTTTTCTCTCTCTTTTTGGCAGCGACCTTTGACCAACCCTAGACTATGACTCAGTGACCAAGTTGACCAAACCTTCTTAAAATACTGGCTTTTGGATTGTCTATGTTGCATAAGTCATTGCTACTCCTTCTTTTACCCTTTGAATTTCTCAGAACACCCGTATTACTACGGACATCCACTTCCATTGGATAGATCCATCGTATGGTTATATACGAACTCGAAGGGACTTCTTCGAGGATGGATCAAGGTTCAGGAGAAATAGAATTGGTTTCTTCAGTTGTCTTTTATTATCACCTTCTCTCAGGTTGCGAGGGCTCCTTGTTTTAGGAGAGTACACCTATTACGCTTATTGGATAGTCTTATTCCAAACCATAGGCAGGTGCCGAAAGGTAGGGAATGAAGAAAAACAATTAGCCTAAGTAGGGTGTACAGAAGGTAATATGTAAAGACAAAATAAAGGGATTAGAAAGAGGGCAAAGTAAGTTGCGACTGTTATCATTCACGACCAAACCGCATACTTAATCGCCACTCCTATTTCACCTTTAAAAGAATAAGGTATTATTCAATTGTCTTTTATCATCACCTTCTCTCAGTTGCGAGTACTCCTTGGTTTAGGAGGGTACACCTATTATGCTTACTGGATAGTCTTCTTCCAAACCAAATGCTGGTGCCGAACGGTAGGGAAGGAAGAAAACCATTTAGCCTAAAGATGGTATACAGAAGGTAACGACTAAAGACAAATAAAGGGATTTGGAGAGATGGCAATAAAATATACGGTTGAAGTCATGAATTGGATTATGGAAGAGGCATTGCTATGAATACCAGGATACCCCTACGAAACATTTTTATGTTTCAGTGCATTGTTAAAGAAAAACTGTTTTCCCGATTAGATACTTACTCCAAGGGTATGTATTTACCAGGTTTCATTCTCTTGTCTGTATGGTTTTACAGATGATGAGTGGGAGTAAGTTATTGGGAATAAGGTGATTATCCTCATTATATCGGAATTCGTTGTAATTGGTGATATTTGAGGAAATCGCCAGGGTACAGTTTTCAACCTACGACGCATAGGTTATGAGTTGCTTAACTCAGCGGACTTATACAGAGTATTGTATGTTGTCCAGTGCCCATCAGGACAAAGAGGTAGGTCCTCGTACTATGTTCTGTTTACTTATGACTTCTCTAGTATTTAGACAAGTGTTTCGTAGAAATACAAGGTCTAAGTTTTGAGAAGTTGTGGGTATAAGAATAAAGTAGAGAACCAGGTGTCACAAGTATCGGGATTCTTCAAAGAGATCGAAGATGTAGATTCTTGTGATTGGTATTCAGATGATAGTAATGGTTTTGAGAAGCTTGTTTCTCTTTCAGGTTACTCATAATTGGATGGATTCCTAAGTTGAGTAATGCTGATTAGCCTCTTTCCATTAAGTTGATATGCACTGGAGACAGCGGCATGATTTGAATCTGGTTCTAATTAAATAAAGTGCCAAAGTTTCTATATTGGATATAGAATGGTTCATACCTTAAAAGATGTTAAGGTACGGGGAGTTGTCCAGCTTATGCTTAAAACCAGACTCTGGATAACTCAGGGCACGTTTCTGTAATGGCTGTTTGTGCGTTGACCCTGGCTATGACGAGGGTTGATATTCTACCATTTGGAAGATCAATAGTGATATTGTTCTTGACTCGCCACAGTTTTAGTAAAATGGATTTTTTCAGAAAACAGTAGTGGGAGTATGGTAGAACTGGAAGTGATTCCAGAACCGCGAACGATTACGGAAAATTTAATAGGACCTATATATTCAATCAGGTTTGACATTCCAATAGCCACTCCGCAGATATGGTGGGTAACCTCAGACACCCGAGAGGTACTCCGGTAGCCTCAAGGATGGTGACAGGGAGGTTCTTATCTACCAAGACTTGACACTACTGTTGTTCTAGGCTATGAGACCCGGTAGGAGGGTTGTTTTGGTCAGTGGGAGCAGCGGAAGCATAGTGGGCAAGTAGCTTATGTCTATTTATAGACTAGAGCAGATATAGCGGAGATAGATCATCTAATTTTGATGTGACAGTCATGGGTTGACTTCAATAAAAATAGGGGATGGATCTGTTAAGAAGGTAGTAGGGTGTGATGTCATGGTATTTGGATGACATACACATAGTAGGAAGTAAAATTCCTATACTATGATCGGTTGTACTGTGGTCGTCACACAGTTGTTTCTCCGACAGGATATGGATATAATATTTGACATTCTGGTTTCTAGATCTATGGTTTTAGATCTGGATTTGGGTAGTTTCCCAATGTGGGTACTTTGACAGTATTCTAATGGTTTTTAGAATAGATGACTCCTGGCATGGTGGTGTACCTGCAGGTGATGGAGTCACCCTCTCTAAAGGCGTCTTACAGACTAAAGGGGAGAGGGATGGGCATGATTGGCAGATCACTTGCTTAGGCAATTGAGCCAATCATGAGATGTCAAGTACTATACCAGATGTTGTTTTTGCACTAGATGCAATAAGTTTGTTTTAATCCAATCCTGGAGAAACATAAGGAAGCAGTTTTAGAACATAAGTGAATGTTCTACGGATTTGATGACGGCAGCCTCCTTCGGGAGACGATTATCATTCCAGGCTTCAAAGGTGACATGGTTGACAGAGAGATTGTCAGAGTTATAGTTTTCCCTCTGATGAGGGACAGTATTATGGACAGGTTTTCCAAGAGGATACTGTGGGAGGCTTGGTGCAGATACTGATTAGGTTCAGTGATCGATACAGTCTAAGAAGTTTGGATTTAGAGTTCATTTATGAACTAGGTCCCATCAGATATCCAGACATATTCTAAGACAGGTATTACTCAATTCGGGAGATGGCTTTCTCCACGAACTTGAGATTAAGAGAGACATAGAAAGGAACATCTAGGCGGATCCACTCACTGAGGCTATTTCTCGAACACAATAGTTTTACAAACGGACTTTGTGAAACTGATTAGTAGAGGAGTTGGATGTTCAGTTTCACACGGGCTGTGAGTAGTCGACATCGCAATAATTAGCCTTGAGTGCAAGTGGGAGATTGTTGGAGATAGTGCCCTCAGAGTCAATTATTGGATCGCAGGTACGTGATTGCAATGATTGCGGAGGACCTATACCGGTAGGATAGTCTTACTCGAGATGATAGTATGCTATCTGGTTTGCCTTTATCAGTCGTGTACATGTTCAGGTGACTGATTACATGTTACACTTTGATAGAGCCCTTAGGATCTTGCTTTACTACCAACTGTATGATGGCAATCATATACGTGAGAGTTGGGTAGATTATACGCATATCCTTAATTGTGGTCCCTTGTCGTGGGAGTTTCGAGACAGGGCATCGATACTCCGGAGTAGACTAGTGTATACAGTCGAGACCCCGACAAGGGGCGGTGGCCGGTCTCACAAGCCACTGGTGTCAGTTGCATCACCTAAGATGTATACAGGTGCTCATTGGGTTATGAGTACACCGGACAAGACTCGCCGGGAATCTGCTAGTTACTACTATACCTATCGTCAGATAGCAGTTCCCTGGTGACATGTGTACAGGTTAGTTCATCGACCTGAGGTCATCATTTGTCTCGTGTGAGTTCCCACTGTGCTTTTATTTCTACCCTACCATGGCTCAAAGGAGTCGTGCAAACAGGTAGTTTTTGGGTACAGTCCCGAGCCACATGGAGGCACGTGAGCGGATCGGCAGGGGATTCGTCTCTCCCGGTATTGGGGGCGAGATCGTGCTGTGTCTAGGAGAGCCATTACATAAATCCCACGGCCGTGGCAGGAGATTTACTGGTAGGTACTCCAGTAGTATCTCAGGGTGTTATTGGGCTACACTCCGACACGACTTATACTGCTATTGGGGGTCTGACGTTACTAGCCCCCTAGGCAGATATGCGATACTCATAGACGAACGGACCGGACTGTATATACATTGTCACTGTTAGGCTTAGTAGGGTTTCCGGATGAGTTCGCTCATCGGCCTCCCTTGAGGTCAGTCCATGGGCAGCCGTTATGCATAGCTAGTGCCGCTGACGGTTTGTGGTTAAACCCACTGCCAGGGTACTGACGAGTCATTAGAGTCCCCCACAGATAGTTTCCCAAGTTCGGGCGAAACGTTGTAGAGGCCGTATGGTTTTATTGCAGGGTTCGGAAAATGCACGTGCGTTTACGCACGTGTCATATTTCGGACAGATGATACTGGTCGGATTTGGTTTAAGCCGGATCCGAGTATTATATTGAGTAGATATAATATCTTTGTCTCAGTTGCATTTGTATTCAGTCGTAATACAAATGCGGGTATATTTATACAGTTACGGGGTTATCCTGAAATTCGTTTCGGGGTCACTTTTGGAAGTTGCCAGTTTCCAGTTTTCTATCAGCCGTCTTTTAACATTCGGTTAAAGACGGATTTATCTTTTCTTGAGATGAGAGTGGAAGGTTCTAGATGTTTCTAGAAGAGGTGACTAGGTTAGAATGGTGTTGAGTTTTCATTGGTTGCTTTCTTTGTGTTCACACTTTGTGTTCACACTTTGTGTTCACACATGATATTTGTTCTTATGGTCACCTCCCTCCTCCTACACTCACCCCCCACCTCCTATATATGATGGCCGGCCCCCTTCTCCCTCTCACTCACTTGATGTTTCATTTGTAAAAAAGATTATGATAGATTTTGGGGTGTATGGAAATTTCATTGCTCATTTCATTCCATCACCCGAATCAATTGGCAACTTCATTAACCGTTCGTCCATAGCTTTGGACGGAATGAGACAAAGTCTTCTACTCATTCTCTACATCAATCTTGGTCGTCTCTTTTAGCAAACTTGACGACCGAGTTGCCTCGAGTCAGAGGCGGGAGCCCGTTTAAAGAATCGTTGACATGGTGCCACCTGGACGAGCAGATCGGAGATCGACGAGATCGGAGCAGCCGCAATGGAGCGTGGGATGATGGTTAAAGAACAAAGGACTCGGATCGTTCGGTATAACCTTTCTACTCTCTTTACAGTTTGTTAGTTTAGCAATAATGGCAGATCCGGGTTAAAGTATACGATAGCGCCAGTTAAAAAGTTTTTGTTCCGCATTTGTCGTCTGTAGACGGCCGGGGCGCTACCGTAGACTTACCGTATGGTGGTGATCCTCGTAGAGTACGTGGATGACATACTCTTGATAGGGAAGGAGTTTCCTATGCTACTCTCGGTCAATCTCCGCTTATCACAAGGATTCTCCATATAGGATCATAGTGATACCTCCTGAATCCTGGATTTTGGATCTATAAGATAAATCTAATTGGATGTTAGAATTCTCACTAGTTGTAGTGAGATGGTATCAAACGATCCTGGGGAGAATCACTGGAAAGGTTCCAGAGTGATAAGGACGACTGAATGTCAGTCGCAGGCATTGTTTTTACCCTCAGTGGAGGGACGGTATGTTGGAAGAGTTCCAAGCTAGATACCGTGACATACTAGACGATTAAAGGCAAGATACATCGTTACCAAAGATGCTACCAAAGAGGAAGTCTTGATATATAAAAGTTCATGAGATGAACTTCGTTTCTACCATTGTGTGACAATCGTTCCTACCATTGACAATGGAGTTGTGGCTTTAGCCAAGGAACTACCGTCCCATCAGAAATCTAGATATAATTCTTAGGCAGTATCACCTGATCATGGAGATGGTTGATCTCCAGGGAGATCGAGGTTAGGAGAGTAGACACAGAGGACAACAGCGCGGATCCACTCACAAAGGCCTTTTTCCCAGTAGAGACTTTTATGGGATGGTTGAGTATGAGATACTTCAACCGCAGCTAATTGTTGGCTATGTGATACCACAACAGATGGCTCTAGTGCAAGTGGGAGATTGTTAGTTATATGTATGCCCTAGAGGCCATAACTGTACATACGATGTATATTGTAGTGGATGCTAGGACATATATAGGGAGGACTTTCTTGCTCGACATGATAGTATGCTATCTGGTTGTACTTTATCTTAACATGTACTCTGATTGTCTCTATGTTACATGTTGATAAAGCCCTTAGGATATGTACTCGACTACTGGGACTATGATGAGATCATACTAGTGGGGCCACGGTAGTCGACGAGTACATCCTATAACTGTTCCTGGTCGAGGGTGTATCGAGACAGGGCATCGATACACTAGAGTAGACTAGCGTATACGCATCTTGACCCATATGATGGGCGATGGATGATCCCATATCCATCGGTGTTTGACATCAAGGATGGTGTACGGGTGCTCAGTAGAGACTGGGTACACTGGACGGACTTGCCGAGAACTCCCAGATGGTATTATACATGACGTCAGATGGCAGTTCTCCGGTGACACTGGTACAGAGTAGTCTGTAGACCCGAGATCGTCATAAAGTCTTGTGTGATTCCCACTGTGCTTTGATTTCCATCATACCACGTCCAAGAGGGCGTGCAAAAAGGTGGCTTTTGGGTACAGTCCCGAATCACATGGAGGCAATGAGCGATAGGAGGGGATTCGTCTCTCCCGGTATAGGGAGTTGATGTTGTGCTGTGCTCGATTGGCTATAACCGGAAATCCCTGGCCAGGGTTGCTGAGATTTACTTGTAAGTGTTATCATTAGTTTCTCGAACTGTTATAGACCTCATATCAACACGACTTATCGAGCTACTGGGGTCTGACGTTTACCACCACTAGGCGAGATATACGACATATCAGATGACGAGACCGGACTGTACGGGAGTGTTACTGTTTGGATTCACAGGAGAATGTACAGGCTTGCTTGTTGATCTTCTGAGCGCTCGATACCTGGGTAGCTGTTACGTTTAGCTGACTGCTTGCAGCTTGTGGGTGTTTGATATGATCATCACCTACTGCCGGCGTATTGACGATTCTTTAGAGTCCTACACAGAGGTTTCTTGGCTCAAGCAAAATGGAGTAGGAGCACATATGTGATATGTGCGGGACCGAGGATAATACGGTATATGATACCGTATTGGATTCTCGCGATATGAGATATCGGCCGGGTATATGTGATATAGCCGGGTCATCGTATTAGTCGGTTATATGCGATATAGCCGGATTGTCGGATCAAGTGTTGATTCGATAATTTAATGTATAATAATAAATATGATATATTAAATTATATTAACTAATATTAGCTCACTAAAAGATTCATTTTCTCACGGGATAATACATTGATATATATGCGATATATGTTAATTGTATTATTTTCTATTGTTACAAAATATATTGTATATGTGATATATAATATTGTAACATGTTAGGGTTACAAATTTAACAATGGTTTAGGGTTAAAACTTGGTTAGGGTTTGGATTAGGGTTTAGCTTTTGTATGAGGCTTCCATGAAGCTTCATGAAGCTTTGACTTTGTGGTTGCTTGATATTTTTTGTGAGATATTATGTTAACCCAATCCAAACCATTAACTCTAGTTAACTCTCTACAAGGGTTAACTCTTTCATGCTTAACCCTTGGTTAGATTTGTAACCACTACAATAATTCATTGTTCATCACAAAAGGATTAAGTTATCATCTTCATTATTCTTCTTCTTCTTCCTTGAGTTCCTTCATAAAAAAGCTTTCTTTTGTGATGAAAGTGAGTGAGAAAAAGATTATAATTGAGAGAAAAAATCCTACTTCATCATCCTCATCTATCCTTGCCATTTAGATGAGGGTGTTCACTTCATATTATGAGTGTTAGCTTGTGTTAACGAAACTTCAAGGTAGATCATCTTTGTATCGAAGATCGGAAGCAAAGGTTGCATCATTCTCTTCGTGAAGTCTCTCGAGAGTCCAGAACACGATGATCGCAACGAAGGGACCTCAACATGGAGCTTAAGAAGTGAAGGACCGGATCTACAAAGATTGTAATCCCTCTCACTTAGTGTTAAAGAGTTTAACATGCATGTTTTCGCCTAAAACCTAGTTTAAAGATCCGGCTTCGGGTTGTTCGGCATGGCTAATTTTTTAATCGGGCATGGTTGATGCCTCGTAAACCCTTGTGCGCGTGCCTAGCAACCCTACAAATGGTGTATCAGAAAGGAGGAATCGCACGCTATTAGATATGGTGCGTTCAATGATGAGTAGTGCTGAGTTACCACTTTCCTTCTGGGGATTTGCTCTAGAATCAGCAGCATACTTATTGAATAGAGTTCCAACTAAGTCTGTGCCTACCACTCCATATGAAATGTGGAGCGGGAAGAGACCATATCTCAAGTATATCAATATATGGGGGTGTCCGGCATATGTTAAAAAGCATAGACCGGACAAGCTCGAGTCACGATCGGTTTTGTGCTAGTTTGTAGGTTACCCCAAACATTCAAGGGGGTACATGGTCTACCACACTGAAGAACAAAAAGTGTTTGTCGCTCGCCACATTGTCTTCTTAGAAAGCGAATTTCTTGCAAAAGAAATTAGTGGGAGCGCGGTAGAGCTGGAAGAAATTCCAGAACCTCAAACTGCTACCGAGGACTTAGAAAAACCTCAGATTTCAATAGAACATGACGAACTAACACCACTCCGCAAATCTAGTAGGCTTTCTCATCCTCCAGAGAGATACTATGGTTTTCTTCTAGATGGGGAACGAGAGGATTGCATTATCGATGATGATGAGCCTACTAGTTTTCAGCAGGCTATCATGAGTATTGACTCGATGAAGTGGCTGGATGCTATGAGATCCGAAATGGAATCCATGTACACCAATAAAGTATGGACTTTAGAAGTTGCTCCTCCTGGGGTGAAACCAGTTGGATGCAAATGGATCTTCAAAAAGACGATTGGTGCACTTGGACAAGTGGAAACCTACAAAGCTAGACTCGTTGCAAAAGGTTTTCGTTAAAGACCAGGATTGGACTATGATGAAACCTGTTCACCTGTAGCTATGCTTAAGTCCATTCGGATCCTGCTTGCCATTGCTGCCTTCCATGACTATGAAATCTGGCAGATGGATGTAAAAACAGCTTTTCTAAATGGACATTTAGAAGAGAGTGTTTACATGGATCAACCAGAAGGTTTCTTAGACAGTGGGGGCAGCGGAAGAGTGTGCAGGTTGCTTAAATCCATTTATGGATTAAAGAAAGTATCGCGAAGTTGGAACATCTGCTTTGATGAGACAGTCAAAGAGTTTAACTTTATCAAAAATGTAGATGAACCATGTATTTATAGGAAGATTGTAGAAGGAGCAGTAGTCTTCCTCGTTTTGTATGTCGATGACATACTACTGATAGGGAATGATGTCCCTATGCTACAATCAGTAAAGATCTTCTTGTCACAGAAATTCTTCATGAAAGACTTGGGTGATGCAACCTACATTTTGGGCATTAATATCTATCGTGATAGATCTAATAGAATGTTAGGACTTTCACAGTCCAGGTATATTGACACTATACTAAAGAGGTTTAGTATGGAAGATTCCAAGCGTGGTAACATGCCCGCTTGTCACGGGATCACCCTCTCCAAAGAGATGTCTCCAAAGACTGATGAAGAGAGGGACGCATGAGCATTTTACCCTACGCTTCGGCGGTAGGATCTATAATGTATGCGATGTTATGTACAAGACCGAATGTAGCTTACGCACTTGGTGTGGTAAGCAGGTATCAGTCTAACCCAGGTCAGAAACATTGGATAGCGGTAAAGAACATTCTCAAGTACCTGAGAAGGACTAAAGAGATGTTCTTGATTTACGGTAATGGGGACCTCCAGGTAGAGGCTTATACCGACTCCGGCTTCCAAAGTGACAAAGATGATTCTAAATCCATTTCGGGTTTTGTGTTTACCCTCAATGGAGGAGCGGTATGTTGGAAGAGTTCCAAACAGGATACCGTCGCAGAATCAACTATGGAGGCTAAGTATATAGCTGCTAGTGAAGCCGCAGAAGAGGCTGTCTGGATGAGGAAGTTCATTTCTGAACTTCAGGTGGTTCCGTCCATTGCCAATCCAATACCTCTGTATTGTGATAACAATGGGGCCGTAGCATTGGCGACGGAACCCAGGTCCCATCAGAAATCCAGGCATATCTTAAGGCATTTTCACCTGATCAGGGAGATCGTTGATCGTTGGGTGTCACGACCCGTAGGGTACGGAATATGACTGGCACTTAAGTTACGAAACATCTCAAGACGTCCGTAAAATAAGTAAGCCAAAGCCCAGAAATCAAAACCAAATAAGCAGAAGAGTGAAGGAAAACCAATCAATTGAAAGCGAGTTTATCAAATAAGTCATATCAAGCCTTTTTAAAAGCAATATTAATTTTTCCGAAAATTTCGGCAGAGTCTCCTTTGTAAATACTGGCCCCCAAAATGGGTACAATAAGAATATATATGAATACAACAAATAAGGCATCCCCAAGCGGGAGCTAGCTCTTCGCCACAAGGCGGTCACAAATCCCACGCAATGTAAATCAGCAATGTGCATAAATAAACATAAGAAGCACAAGTAAAACAGCATGTCGACTCAAGTGAGCTTGACCCCAAAATACAGCATAAAAAGCCCACAAATCTCGCAGTCTCGTCTCTGGGTCAATATACAACAATACTGGTAGATACAGTAGATGGAGTACTCTAGATACAAATGATATACAAGGTGGTACAAAATAATAATACAACCCACCTACGAGCAAAAGCCTTGAGTCCAGGCAAAAGAAGCAAGTGTGCCCGCCGCTACTGTACTGACGGAGCGGACCTGCAAAAGGCTGTGGCACAACGGGGGTGAGTTGCCAACTCGTGAGTAATAAATAACATCTATAGAGGCTATCGCAAGTATGCACACAAGCATCCTAGCATCTATAATACAGGTATGGTAGGATATAATAGCAGGTATGTATGCAATATGAATATACTAGCAGGTATGTATGCAATATGAATATACTCGTGATCTGCATGTGTAAATATAAGAAATTATCTTTTTCCTTTAGGCATCTCTTTTGAAATATCAGCACAATACCAATAGAATCAACCAGAATCCGTATCCAGCAACGACACCTCAAAACTGTCTCAAATCTCATATATCCATATCGTAGTATCTCTGGCCTCAGCCGTCCGGCTGACCCATCTCAAATATCAATATCTCAACATCTCGTGGCCACGGTCGGTATCCTCTGGATATCCGCCGTGCCAAAAGTCACCGGTAAGTAGTCTATCCCCTGCCAGGCTCAACGTAAACAACACGACCTTCTCGCCTCGGGGTACCTTACCGAGCCCACCATGTACCCGAGACGGTTCATCCAACTCCTCGAAACGGGTCTCGAAAACCACAGCAAACTCATGGTGGACGACACTCACATCACTAGAAAACCGTAATTTACATATTTTTAAAAAAAGTAATAAGTTTAGAAATTTTGCGGCTTTCCCCCGAAATCCAGAAATATCATAAAATCTCAAGAAATCCTCATAAATGCATATGTCAATGATAATGAATGCATATGGTATCAATAATCAAGTTGCGATGTATGATTAATAGACTAGGCATGAACAAATAATATGATGAGGTACATGCACATGAATAGCAATCCTACGATTTCATTTTAAGGAATTAAAGGCAATAGCACAGGTTTAAGCATCAATTATAGAAAAAGGTTTCAAATTATAGGTTATCTAGTGTGGTGGCATGGCAATTACCAGGGCGTGTGTGTAAGCATGAATAGTGCTCGTGCTGCATATAAAAACCCTGGTAATGGTGCAGGTGTCCTATAGAATGGGTTCGCATATGTATGTCAAATAAAGCATGGATGTAGTTACTAATATTACTAGAAATCTTAAACTACTTAAACTATCGGGCGACTTGCGCCATCCAAACGATAGTCCCCCGTAGATGTTACATCTACTCACCGGAATCCTCAGCTAGCTACGTCCAATCACCGCTTTCCCTTTTCGTGCCGCGTCCGAAGTCTCCGCGACCGAACCTGGAATTTGCATCAATACAAAACATAAGCTTACATATCATGAAACGACGCAAATCCCAAAAGAAAATATCGACGTTAACCAGCTAGGCACAACGTGCACAAGGTGCGCGGAACACACACGAAAATCGTAAAACTAACTAGAATCGTCGTTTTGCAGCGCCCGGCAAAACTAAAACCCGATTAACCCAAATTCCGCATTTACACCTCCTAAAAGTCGTAGGAGATGCCAAAAAATATAAACAAGATATCAAAAATAATTCATCACATAATTTTAGAAAAAACTAGTAAGCGCTAACATTCCAAATTCGGTGCAAACATCGCGGATTTGCGACAAAAGACTACTATCAAGCATAATCACCCAAGTCACACCATTAGATAGCCACTACACTAAAGTACAACACAATAACCATGCTTCAAACCTATTTCAATACACAAACCCCTTTCTTGATTTTTATAACCAACAATTTAAATCCAATTTCATACTTGAAAAACCAAAATTAACACATATCGAAGCCCACTTAAGCAAAGTAATCTCCTAAATTAAGTTTTCATAAAACTAGATAAAAAAATAACTTAATTAACTAATTAATGGTTTCTAAAACCCTAGTTAAAATTCAAACCATGGACTAAAAAAAACTAGATTAGAAATTAGCTATAATTTTAACACTAAAACAATTTTCAAGTTCTAATTAGCACACTTTAAACTACAAATTAGCCAAGGATTGAAATTATACCTCAAACTAGAGATCTATCAAGAACAATATGCCTCCAAATATGCCTCCTTTCTTCAAGATTTAAACCAATTTGGGCTTGACAAGAGATAGAATAGGGTTTTGTGTTGAATTTATGAAGGAAATTGTGGATTTCGGTGGATTTTTGGATGAAATTGAAGCAAAAGGAGATGAGGGGAAATGGGGACCTGCAGCAGTTTGAGGATCGGCTAGGGGTAAAGAATGGGGGAAAGTGAGGAATTGGAGTTGGAAAAACCAAAGTCAAAGCTCTCTCATGTCACTCAAAACCCATACCTAAATTAACATATTTAAATCCTTTCATGTCATATTGTTCACAAGAGTTGATGACCCAAAAAAAAAGAAAGAGAGAAGTATCCTGCTGTGGTGGGCCAGCCAAGGGAGGATGAGAATTGGTGAGAGAGTGTATAAAAAAATTCTATGCAAAAAGACCCCCCGACAAGCTCAAAATTGCAAGTTTTAGTTTAAAATAAATATATTTTTGTTTTCCATGATAAAAACCCATTAAAACTTGAAATAAAATACTAAAAATTTATATTACAACTAGATTTTAATTAACATGATTTTAAAGATTAAAATTAACCTATTTAAATTTGTATTTATCGCTAATTTAATGTATTTTTTTACTGGCTTAAAATAATATTAAAAAATTGAAAAATTAGGGAAAAATTTTAAACGACCAGAATTTTATAAGTAACTCATTAGCTACTAAAAATAGCAATTACCTATCCAAATTATGTATAATTAGGCCTAAACTGCAAAATAACAAAAAAGACGATTTACGGAAAAATACCAAATTTTCACCGATTTTCGGGAAAACACCAAAACGACTTTTCAAGGCGTTACAATCTTCCCCCTTAAAGAAATTCGGTCCCCGAATTTAAAAATCTAGCTACGCGTACCTTCAAAGAGATGGGGATATTTCTTCCTCATCTCGTCCTCGGTCTCCCAGGTGACCTCCTCACTGCTCGGGCCACGCCAAAGGACCTTGACGGTCGGTATAACTTTCGATCTCAATTTCTTCACCTGTCAATCCAGGATGACCACCGGCTGCTCTGCAAAAGAAAGGTCGCGCTCTAGCTGGACAGTCGGGTGCTGAATCGCATGCGAAGGGTCGTGAAGGTACTTGCGGAGCATCGAAACATGGAAGACAGGGTGAACATCGGGAAAGCTGGGTGGAAGAGCCAAACGATATGCAACTGCGCCAACACGCTCGAGAATCTCAAAGGGACCCACAAATCTGGGACTAAGCTTTCCCTTTCGCCCAAAACGCATCACGCCCTTCATCGGAGAGACCCTCAGAAAAACATGATCACCAACAACGAACTCTAGCCTGCGACGGCGCCTATCTGCATACGATTTCTGCCTACTCTGAGCCGCTCTCATCCGGTCTCGGATCAACTGTATCTTCGCTGTCGTCTCCTCAACAAGCTGCAGCCCCAATATACTGCTCTCGCTGAGCTCTGTCCAACAGACGGGCGATCTGCATCTCCTCCCATACAATGCCTCGAAAGGTGCCATCTGAATAGTATCCTGGAAGCTATTATTGTAGGAGAACTCCACTAAAGGTAAATGATGATCCCAGCTACCTCCGAAGTCTAAAACGCACGCTCGGAGCATATCCTCAAGAGTCTGAATGGTCCGCTCTGACTGGCCGTCGGTCTACGGATGAAATGCTGTGCTGAAACTCAAATGAGTGCCCAATGCCTCCTAAAGTCGCTGCCATAGTCGGCTGGTAAACTGGGTGCCTCTGTCGGACACGATACACGTCGGTACGCCATGCAACCACACGATCACGTCGATGTAAATCTGGGCATACTGAGCAAAACCGAAAGTCGTCTTCACTGGCAGGAAGTGAGCCGCTTTCGTCAAACGATCCACGATCACCCAAATGGAATCATACCCTCGACTTGTCCTGGGTAGACCCACAATGAAGTCCATAGAAATCTGCTCCCATTTCCACTCCGGAATGGGCAAAGGCTGCAACTCTCCTGCTGGCCTCTGGTGCTCGGCCTTGACTTGCTGACAAGTCAGGCATCTCGATACGAAGTCCGTGACGTCCCTCTTCATCCCGTCCCACCAGTAAACATCTCGCAAATCGTGGTACATCTTAGTGGAACCCGGATGAACGCTGTATGTCGATATATGCGCCTCCTCAAGAATCTCACGCCGCGGTCCCTTAGAATCTGGTATGCAAAGTCGAGTCCCAAATCGCAGTACTCCCTGATCATCGATCACAAACTCGGAATCTCTTCCCTGCCTAATCTGCTCCATGATCTCTGCAAGACGGTCATCGCTGGGCTGTGCCTCTCGAATACGGTCAAGTAACTGCGGACGTGCACGAACATGCGCAAGCTGTCCCCCTGTCGGAGTGAACTCGAACTCAACCCGGCTGTCGCATAAAATCTGCCAATCTGCCGACGACTGCCTCTGTACTGCGCGCAAACAAGATAGACTACCCCTGGGCCTCCTGCTCAAAGCATCCGCCACTACATTAGCCTTGCCCGGATGATACAAAATCTCGCAATCGTAGTCCTTTACTAGTTCCATCCAACGGCACTGTCTGAGATTCAGGTCTCGCTGCTGAAATTTATACTTTAAGCTCTTGTGATCAGTGAATATCTGACACGACTCGCCGTATAGGTAATGTCGCCAGATCTTAAGTGCAAAGACCACTGCAGCCATCTCCAAATAGTGAGTGGGGTAGTTCTGTTCATGTTTCTTCAACTGCCGTGAAGTATACGCGATCACCCTGTCATGCTGCATCAATACGCACCCTATCCCCACTCGTGAAGCATCACAATAAACCACGAATCCGCCTGATCCTGAAGACAAAGATAATACCGGCGCCGTAGTCAAACAAGTCCGTAGCTGCTAAAAACTGTGCTCGCACTCCTCCGTCCAAACGAAAGGAACTCCCTTCCGGGTCAATCCGGTCAAAGGTGCAGCAATACGGGAGAAATCTTGAATGAATCGTCTGTAGTAGCCAGCCAGTCCTAAGAAACTGCGAATCTCCGTAACTGATGTCGGTCTGAGCCACTGCTGAACAGCCTCGATCTTCTTCGGGTCCACACATATGCCATCTCTCGTAATCACGTGACCCAAGAATCCGACGCTGTCCAACCAGAATGCACACTTGGAAAATTTTGCGAAAAGCTGGTGCTCCCTCAAAGTCTGCAACGTAATCCGCAAGTGCTGCTCGTGCTCCTCTCTGCTCCGGGAGTACACCAAGATATCGTCGATAAACACGATGATGAACAAGTCAAGATACGGCCTGAATGTAAGGTTCATCAAATCCATGAATGCAGCTGGGACGTTGGTGAGTTCGAACGACATCACCAGAAACTCATAGTGGCCATAGCGCATACGGAAAGCTGTCTTCGGTGCATCCTGCTGTCGAACTCGCAGCTGATGGTACCCTGATCGCAAGTCGATCCTCAAAAAATACCCCGCACCTTGAAGCTGGTCGAACAAATCATCAATGCGTGGCAACGGATATCTGTTCCACACGGTAATTTTGTTCAGCTGGCGGTAGTCGATACATAAGCGCAAACTTCCGTCCTTCTTCTTGACAAACAGGACCGGAGCACCCCACGGAGAAACACTAGGTCGAATAAGCCCCTTATCTAACAAATCCTGCAACTGATCCTTCAGCTCTCTAAGCTCTGCCGGGGCCATCCGATAAGGCGGTATAGAAATAGGCCCCGATCCGGGAATCAAGTCAATGCAGAACTCAACGTCGCGCTCAAGCGGTAGCCCAGGCAGCTCGTCAGGGAAAACATCAGGGAACTCACAAACAATCGGGACCCGGTCTAAAGGAACCTCTGCAGCTCGAGTATCATAAATATACGCTAAGAATCCCTGACATCCCTTCCGCAAGAGCTGACCAGCACGAAGAGACGAAATCAAGCTGGGAAGGGTGACGATGCGGTCTCCCTGAATAACAAGGACTGGCTCTCCCTGAAAGCTAAATCTGACTGCCTTCTCACGGCAGTCCACAAAAGCATAACAAGTGGCTAGCCAATCCATGCCCAGAAGCACATCAAAGTCCAACATATCGAGGAGAATCAAATCAACCGACGAATCCCTCTCCCCGATACGAACGGAACACAATCGAAACACAAAACGAGCGACAAACGACTCGCCTACCGGGGTAATAATAACAAGCGGCTGATCTAACGACGACAACTCACGACCCAACATTGGTGCAAAGTGTGTAGATACGTACGAATGTGTGGAACCTGGGTCGAATAATACCCGTTTGTCGAAAGAGCAAACTGGCAAGGTACCTGTCACAACGGCATTGGATTCCTGCGCATCCTGCGGCGTCAAAGCAAAAACTCAGGCCTGACCCCTACCAATAACTGGCTGTCCTCGGCCTCGGCCTCCTCGTCCTCTCTGGATCGGACCACCACGCCCACGGCCTCTGGGTGCATCGAACTGTCGTGGAGCATCGCCAGTGATAGGAAGTAGGGCTCTCTGAGGAGGAGGTGGTGATGGGGGTAGGGTCACATGCGGAACTGTCGCCGCTCCCTGTCGTCTCGCTGGACAGTTCCTGATACGATGGTGCAGACTCTCGCACCCATAACATCCTGGCGACGGCTGCTGTCCCTGTGGATATGAACCATATAACTGACCCCGTCCAAATCCTCTGCAAGGCCCATCTCTCGGAAAGAATCTGGCACGCTGCCTCTGCGACGGCACATCGGTGCGAATCCTCTCGGCCCAGAAACGACCGAAGTCTGTGATATGCGTGCCTCCATCCGTAAAGCCATATCCATAGCAGCTGAATAAGTGTCGAAGTGCTGAGCGCCAATAGCAAGAAATAGCTGGGTGTCAAGTCCCTGCATGAACCTCTTCACTATCTTCTCTTCGGTATCCACCAAATACGGAGCATATCGGGATAACTGCGTGAACTGGACGTCATACTCAGACACCGTCATCCCTGGGGTCTTGATCAAGGCCTCAAAACTACGAGCTCTGGCGTCACGAACGCTCTCCGGAAGGAAACGAGCTAGAAAGACTGCTGTAAACTCGGCCCAAGTCATAGGCGGTAGACATGCAGCTCGACCTCTCAAGACTGACTCCCACCATGTCTGCGCGAGGCCCTCTAGACAGAAACTCGCGAGCTCTACCCATCGATCGTCCGAACATCTGAGCGAACGGCAGATCCTGGCTAAACTATCAAGGAATGTCTGCGGATCCTCTGCTGCATCGGTGCCCGTGAAGACAGGAGGTCTGAGCCTCATGAAATCATGTAGCGATATTGGGATAGCCACGGTAGTTGTCACGACCCGCAAGGTACGGAACGCGACCGGCACTTAGATTACGAAACGTCTTAAGGCGTCCGTAAAATAAGCAAGCCGAAGCCCAGAATACAAAACCCAATTAAGATCTTTAGAGTGAGGGAAAAACCCAATTATTTAAGCATTTACTTCATTACCTAATCAAATTGCCTTTTTAAAATAACTTTCCTTTTTCCCAAAATTCCAGCAGAATCTCACATGTAAAATCAGTCTCAATGGTGCAAGCAGATATATAAAGGAATAACAGTGCATAAGAAATAGCATGTCGACTCGAGTGAGTTCGACCCAGATATATCACAAAATAAATCCCCAAGTCTCACAATCTCACCTCTAGGTCAATATACAGTAATCCAAATAAAACAGGTACAACTGAAATGATAGTAGCAGTAGATGGAATGTTCTAGATACAAAAAATATATAAGGTGGTACAAACTGATAATAACCCACCTAAGAGCAAAAGCCTCGAGTCCAGGCAAAAAGTGCAAAAGAAGAAAAAGTATCCGCCGCTACATTGCAGACGGAGCGGACCTGCAGAAAAGCGGTGGCACAACGGGGGTGAGTTGCCAACTCGTGAATAATAAATAACATCTACTAAGGCTATCGTATGTATGCACACAAGTATCCTGGCATCTCTAAAGCAGGTATGGCTACATGTTCTACCAAGTATATATGCATCAACAATGTGCTAGCAAGTATACATATATATGTCTCATGGATGTAATACAGGTATGTATGCCACATGAATGTACTATCAAGTATGTATGAGAATTATCCTTTCCTTTGTTTTGAAACTTTCCTTTTTAAACATCAGCATAATATCCAAGAAATCAGTAAAAACCGTGTCCAGCAACGACACCTCAAAACTATCCAAATCCCATATATCCATGTCCAGCATCTCTGGCCTCAGCCATCCGGCTGATCCATATCAAAATCCATGTCTCAATCCAGCGGCCACGGTCGGTATCCTCTGGATATCCGCCGTGCCAAATGAAGTCACCGGTAGGTAGTCCGTCCCCAGCCAGGCTCAACGCCATCTCCTGCGATCTTCTTGCCCCGGGGTACCATACCGGGCCCACCATGCATCCGTGACGGTTCCTCCACTCCTCGACACGGATCTCGAAAACACAGCAAACTCATGGTAGACGACACTTTACATCACTAGAAAACTGCAACTTTTTATCTTTTTAAACGGTTATCAGTTTTGAAATCTTGCGGCTTTCCCCTAAAATCCAGAAATATCATAAATCTCATGAACTCATCAAATGCATATGTTGATGATTATGAATGCTTATGGTATCAATTTGCAATGCATGATTTACACTAGGCATGAGCAGATGATATGATAACATATATGCATGAGTATTGTAATTCTTATGGTTTCATTTTAAACCATTATTTCAATATCACATTCCTAGGCAATTAACATGTTTCAGATTTATAGTTATCTAGTGTTGTGACATGGCAATTACCAGGGTGTGTGTGTGTCCACATGAATAGTGCTCGTGCTGCATATAAACCTGGTAATGGTGCATGCGTCCTATAATGAATTTGTATATAAGGGTATGACATGTAGATATGACTGCGGTAATATTATGCCAGTTTTATTATTATCACTCTAATATCATAAGTACTATCAAGTTTACCAAATATAAGTTTATTAAATCTGTTAATTATGTATATGCCCTAGAGGCCATTGTTGTACATATGATGTATATTATAATGGATGCTTGGATATATATAGAGATGACTTTCTTGCTCGTCATGATAGTATGCTATTTGGTTTCACTTTATCTTAACATGTTGACTTGTATTGGTTTACTGTTTTTCTCTCACATGTTGATAAAGCCCTTAGGATCTGTACTCGACTACTGGGACTATGATGAGATCATACTAGTGGGGCCGTGGTAGTCGATGAGTACATCCTATAACAGTTCCTAGTCGAGGGTATATCGAGACAGGGCATCGATACACCAGAGTAGACTAGCGTATACGCATCTTGACCCATATGATGGGCGATGGATGATCCCATATCCATCGGTGTTTGACATCAGAGATGGTGTACGGGTGCTCAGTGGAGACTGGGTACACTGGACGGACTCGCCGAGAACTCCCAGATGGTGATATACCACACGTCAAATGGCAGTTCTCCGGTGACACTGGTACAGGGTAGTCTGTAGACCCGAGATCGTCATAGAGTCTTGTGTGATTCCCACTGTGCTTTGATTTCCACCTTACCACGTCCAAGAGGGCGTGCAAAACGATGGCTTTTGGGTACAGTCCCGAATCACATGGAGGCAATGAGCGATAGGAGGGGATTCGTCTCTCCCGGTATAGGGAGTTGATGTTATGCTGTGTTCGATTGGCTATAACTGGAAGTCCCTGGCCAGGGCTGATATAGAGATTTACTGGTAAGTGTTACTAGTAGTTTCTCGACCCGTTATGAGCCACACATCGACACGACTTATCGGTTACTGGGGTCTGACGTATACCACCCCTAAACTTGATATGCAACATATCAGACGAACAGACCGGACTGTACGGGAGTGTTACTGATTGGATTCACAGGAGAACGCACAGGCTAGCTTGTTGATCTTCTGATCGCTCAATACCTGGGTGGCTGTTACGTTTAGCTGACCGCTTGCAGCTTGTAGGTGTTTGATATGATCATCACCTGCTACCGGCGTATTGACGATTCTTTAGAGTCCTACACAGAGGTTTCTTGGCTCAGGCAAAACGGAGTAGAGGCACATATGTGATATGCGCAGGACCGAGGATAATGCGATATGAGATACCGTATTATATTCTCGCGATATTTGGATATGAACCGGGTCATCGGATCAAGTGTCGGTTCGATGAATCGGTACATGATATATTAGTCGGTAATATTCGATATAGCCGAATCGTCGGATCAAGTGTTGATTCGATGATTTAATGTATAATAATATATATGATATATTGAATTACATTATCTAATATTGGCTCGCTTTATTATTTCATTTTCTCACTGGATGATACATTGATATATATGCGATATATGTTAATTGTATTATTTTCTTTTGTTGCAAATATATAATATATATGTGATATATATTATTGTGACATGATATGATTTATTGTTAAACATGTTTAAGGATAATTAAATGAGGTTAGGGTTTGATTAGGGTTAGTTGCTTCTTGAACCTTCTAGAAGCAATTTTCTTTTGTCATGGTTAAGATATTTTGTGATGACACATTTCTAACCCAACCAAACCCTAACTCTAGTTTATTCTCTACACATTCTTAGACACTCATCCTTGACCATGGTTTATACATCAATCATATAGCTTTGTTTTCTATTCATCACAAAAGGATTATTATGATTATCATTTTCCATTATCATCTTCTTCTCTCTTGAAAAAGCTTACTAGAAAATATTTATGTGATGAATAAATATGAGAAAATGATTTAAAAAGAAAGCAAAAATACTACTCTCTTATCCTCATCTCATCTAGCCCATGAGATTAGTGTGTTCATCTCTTTAGAGTGAGAAAGCTTGAGTCTTTGCAACTTCGACGTAGATCATCGAAGATTTGGAACACTTCAAGCTAGCATGGATCGTTCGAGTCGTGGAGCCTCTCATGAGTCCGGGAGATCGTGGATCGCGGCAAAGGACTTCTACTCGGAGCTTGTGAAGCGAAGGAGCGGACTACAAAGGTTGTAATCCCTCACACTTAGATAAAAAGTTATCATCTTGCATGTTTAACCCTAATAATCTAGCAAAGATCCCGGCTTTGGGTTGTTCGGCACGTCTAAATTTTTATCCGGGCATGTTTGATGCCTTATGAACCTTCACAAGAGTGCCTAGGAACCCTACAGTGGTATCAGAGCCTAGCTAGAGTATTACGCGATGTGTTTACGAAGTTAAAACTCCGATCGAACCCGAACCGACAAAGTTAACCCCCTCTCTGGAAATTTTTTAAAATCTGGATTTTTTCTGAATTAAAAATTCCTGAAAAATACAGCAGATAAAAATAAGAATTACTGTGAATTTCGAGCCACTGACCCGTACAAACGACCGCGGAATCGCGGCAATTACCTGCTTGTGCCGCGTTTCCGTGGCCGTACTGTGCGATTTGATATTTTTTGTTTTACAGTAATTCGTTATTTGTGCTGTTATAGTTTCTGGTATTTTTATATTGACTCAAAGGTTGAGTGATCTGGGGTTTGTTTTGTAATAGTAGAGTCGATCGGAATATTTAAATTCGTATTTCTTTCCGGATATTTAGAAACTGTTAAACTATTTGAACGGATATCATTAACCCACTTTTTCCCGGCACGTAAAACTTTCAAGTGTTGAATTTTTATCGGGTTTAAATCTTTCGGAAAAATTATACAAGTTAAGTGGTGGACCCTCTAGAAGACAACAAACCTTAACTCGATTATGTGACCGTCTTGAACTGCCTTTTGAACCTTCGGGTTTGGGGCAGTACGGCGTGCCACATGTGAGGCGTTGGCTTGACCCTTCTACGGCTGGATCACTGGTACTTTGACATATTCTGGGATTATTTGAACTCCGCTCAAGAGTTAAGCACTTTAGGAAATTTTGGGTATTTGATTATCCGTTCAGAAAGTTTAATACTGTCTATTTATCTGGAATGCGATACAATATGCGGAATTCATAGAGTTAGGCATGAAATGCGGAGTATGTGATATTTCGGATTTATGATGTCTAAAGTGATTGTGAATTCCAAATATTGTAGTTTTACACTTTCTTTTCTGTGACCGTAAGTGTAATATGTACTATCGCCGGTTTCGTTGCTATATGTCAACGACAATTGGGATGCGCATATTTACTTACGTTGATGATATGAGATATTATGTGTTGCTGTGATATGTTATATTGGATCGTCGCGTTCTGAATAGCCGGGGGTTTATGTGAGATAAGGGTTTTTATTTTCATTCATGTAAAATTCATTTGTAATGTAATATTCTTTTATTTGGGGCACTTCCAGGTTGAGGTTGATGTCACCAGTGTATATTATTTACTTTTCCGCATTAGGTAAACCCAAGGAGGGGAGCACAAGTAACCGGGTTCTAGGGTCCAGTAGGAGGCCATCTCGAGGAGTCGAGACCGGGTCTCCTAACCCTAGAATTGGCAGTGTTACTTGCCGCTCTCGTAGGGGTCTTGGGATGTGGGTTTGGCTATTCGTCGCGACCGTGGAATCCGTGTTTTATACAGGCTCGTATTGAAAACACGGACGTCCTAGTATATCCAATATTTCATATATGTTCTTCTGCTGCAATGTTCTGTGATGAGATCATATTACTGCCTGAGACGAATGCTTATACTATATATATATGTTGATATATAAATATTACTGCTTTCGTTTCTTCTGTGATGCTTAGGAAGCATAAGCTGATGGGATTTTATTAATGAGATTAATAAAAGGAAAAGAAACCTAAACATGTTGTAGAATCAAAAACTTTATAAAAAGGGTAGCTACAGTTTTGCTTTGCACAGTGATATATATGATATATCCTGCACCTTATTCGATGGGGAAAGAGCCGACGATCCCTTCACCGGGAGTGACCTCTTTAGCGAAACTGGCAGATGCTACAAAACTCGGTTTGTCTTTTGATTGCTTTTAAAGTTTTGCTTTGCACAGCGGTATATATGATATATCCTGCACCTTATTCGATGAGGAAAGGGCCGACGATCCCTTCACCGGGAGTGACCCCTTTAGCGAAACTAAGAAAAGCCTAAAAAACACTCCTTTTCAAAACTTCACTCGATTCTACGACGATATCAAGTTCATTACGCTCAGGGTTTTCTGAAAAACCTGCGTAGCCCTCCGTCATTTCAGATAGATATTGTTTAGTAATCGTGCTATGTTTGTTGACTTAGTTAAGGCATAGTGTACGGTAGCTAAGTAATGTTTATCTGCTATAACATGAGATGTGATTGGATTAGGGTATTCGTACGGCCTTGTTGACTCAGTTAAGGGTCGTACGGGTGGGTTTAATTCAATCGGGAAATGTACGGGTTGAACTTGACTTGCGATTTATGGTTTGTTGACTTAGTTAAGGTCATAGATCGCTAGGGGCAAAATATTATCGGGAATTTCAAGTGTTGAAATTTGCAATGAGATTGCATACCTTCTATGAGATAGTTGGATCCCGATACCCACTGCGAGTAAGAGTTACTCCTGGGAGAGTTTTACACAGGATAATTAACCGATCAAGTAGGTGTCTAGAAAAGTGTTAACGGGGTTACGCCTCTGGGAAAACGAGGTTTACTTTAATTAGGTCCGTGCGAAAGCACGGGGAACCTCCCTCAAAGTACCGACACTGATCTGGCTGAAAGATTGACGAAATTGTAGGGTGTAATTAATCCCGGCTAATCTTACCTTTTTGGGTTTGAAGGTAGATTTGATAAAAACAGTGAGAGACATCCTGATTAGATAAGATAATAACCAATCTAATCTTGCAAGAGCATACGCTAAAGTGTTTTCTTCTCTCTCTCTCCAGGTAGAGACCATGTCAGGCCATAATCAAGATAATAATATGGATGTATTGACTGAACCCAATTATTGTACTGAGCTAGGGAATGTTGGACCCGTTCTTTCTTATAAGAGTTATAAGACTGAACAGGAAACAGCAGAATATCTGTATTCTCAAGCCGCCCAAAAGAAAATGCATATTGATGCATCTTCTTCAGGTGTGTTAGTTATTGAGAACTGTTTTTCAGTTCATCCTACGTCCTGGGTATTAGATACCGGATCAGGATCCCACATATGTAAATTGTTACATGGGCTACGTAAAGGTAGAGAACTGGGAAAAGGTGATCATTCCGTTCAAGTAGGGAACGGTGCAAGTATTGTAGCCAAAGAAGTTGGCGAATATCACCTTGTATTGCCAAGTCGTAATACACTGATTCTAAATGAGTGCTATTATATACCGAACATGATGTGCAACATTATATCAGTTTCTTTATTAAGTAAAGAAGGATATAATTTTGTAGTAAAGGATAATGTTATGAACATATTCCTAGATCAAAAGTTGATTGCATCAGGCTTGTTACATAATGGCATATTCATTCTAAATCAGAATACAGTCCTCAATATACAAAACACACACAAGAGGAAAAGTTCAGATATGAACGAATCCTACTTGTGGCATTGTAGACTTGGTCATATCAATGCGACACGACTGGCTAAGTTACATAAGGATGGTTATTTGAATCCGTTCGAATTATCATCTTATGATACTTGTCATTCATGTCTCAAAGGAAAAATGACCAAAGCTCCGTTTAGTGGACACGGAGAAAGAGTTACCGAACTCTTAGGACTGGTACATAGTGATGTATGCGGTCCCATGTCTACGCATGCCAGGAACGGTTCTTCCTACTTCATTACATTCACTGACGATCTCTCTAGATTCGGACATGTGTTCCTGATGAAACACAAGTCTGAAGCTTTTGAGAAATTCAGAGAATATAAGCACGAAGTAGAGAACCAAACGGGCAAAAGTATTAAGATTCTTCGATCTGAACGAGGAGGCGAATACTTAAGCAATGAGTTCCTAGATTATCTAAAAGAGAATGGGATTCTCCCTCAGCTTACTCCTCCTTATACACCACAGCACAACGGTGTATCGGAACGAAGGAATCGGACCCTATTAGATATGGTGCGATCTATGATGAGCGATGCTGAGTTATCTATTTCCTTTTGGGGGTATGCGCTTGAGACAGCCATATACATATTGAATCTAGTTCCATCTAAATCTGTACCTACCACACCATATGAGATATGGAGTGGGAAGAGACCATATTTTAAACGAGTTAAGATATGGGGTTGTCCGGCCTATGTCAAAAAACAAAATCCAGAAAAACTCGAGGCACCATCAATTCTTTGCAAATTTGTGGGATATCCTAAGAATTCTCAAGGATATATTTTCTATCACGCTGAGGAACAAAAAGTGTTTATTTCTCAATATGCCACCTTTTTAGAAAAGGAATTTCTTGAAAAAGAAATTAGTGGCAAAGAGGTAGAACTAGAAGAGGTTCCAGCACCACAAACCACAACTGATGATTTGTTGGAACCAGAAGATTCAGTAGTACCCGACGAACCCCAGCTTCTCCGCCGATCTAGCAGGGTTTCTCATCCACCTGAGAGATACTACAGTTTTCTCATTGATGGTGGAAGCGAGGATTGCATCATGGATGATGATGACCCGACTAGTTTCGAGCAGGCCATCACGAGTGGTGACTCTGTGAAATGGCTGGATGCAATGCAATCTGAAATGGAATCCATGTACACCAATAATGTATGGATTTTGGAAAATGCTCCTGAAGGGGTAAAACTCATTGGGAGCAAGTGGATTTTTAAAAGGAAATTTGGTGTAGATGAAAAAAGTTGAGACTTTCAAAGCTAGACTTGTAGCAAAGAGTTTTCGTCAACGACCAGGTGTGGATTATGACGAAACCTTTTCTCCAGTGGCTATGCTTAAGTCCATCTGGATCTTACTTGCCATTGCTGCATACCATGACTACGAAATCTGGCAAATGGATGTTAAGACCGCCTTTCTAAACGGTGATTTAGAAGAGTGCGTGTACATGACTCAGCCGGAGGGCTTCGTAGATAGTGGGAGCAGCGGAAAGGTGTGCAAGCTGCTTAAATCCATTTATGGGTTAAAGCAAGCATCGCGGAGTTGGAACATCTGTTTTGATGTTGTAGTCAAAGAGTTTGACTTCATCAAAAATATAGATGAACCTTGTATCTATAAGAAGGTAGCAGAGGGTAAGGTTGTCTTCCTCGTATTGTACGTGGATGACATACTCTTGATAGGAAATGATATTCCTATGCTGCAATCAGTCAAGCTCTTCTTATCACAGAGATTCTCAATGAAAGATCTAGGTGATGCCTCGTGCGTATTGGGAATCATGATCTATAGAGATAGATCTAAACGGATACTCGGATTGCCCCAATCCAGGTACATTGACACCATACTAAAGAGGTTTAGTATGGAAGAATCCAAGCGTGGGAACCAACCCACGATCTCTGGACTCACTCTCTCCAAAGAGATGTCTCCCAAGACTGATTTGGAGAGAGCTCGCATGCAAGGGATACCCTATGCTTCGGCGGTAGGCTCTATCATGTATGCGATGCTATGTACCAGACCCGATATAGCATACTCACTAAGTGTAGTGAGTCGGTATCAAGCAGATCCTGGAGAGAGTCATTGGACAGCTGTGAAGAACATTCTCAAGTACTTACGAAGGACTAAGGAGATGTTCTTGGTGTATGGTAACGGAGAACTCCAGGTGGAGTCCTTTACCGATTCCAGCTTCTAAAGTGATAAGGACGACTCTAAGTCGCATTCGGGTTTTGTCTTTGCCCTCAATGGAGGGGCGGTATGTTGGAAAAGTTCCAAACAGGATACCGTTGCAGACTCGACGATGGAGGCTGAATACATCGCTGCCAACGATGCTGCCAAAGAAGCTGTCTGGATCAAGAAGTTCATCAGTGAACTTGGTGTGGTTCCATCCATTGAGCATCCAATACCTCTGTATTGCGATAACAATGGAGCTGTGGCGTTAGCCAAGGAACCCAGGTCCCATCAAAAGTCCAGACATATTCTGAGGCGGTATCACCTGATCAGAGAGATAGTTGATCGTCGGGAGATCGAGGTCAGGAGAGTAGATACGAAGGACAACACTGCGGATCCATTCACGAAGGCTATTCCCCAGATACAGTTTGAGAGAAGATTCGGGATGCTAGGTATGAGATACTACAGCAGCTGGCCTTAGTGCAAGTGGGAGATTGTTAGTTATGTATATGCCCTAGAGGCCATTGTTGTACATATGATGTATATTATAATGGATGCTTGGATATATATAGAGATGACTTTCTTGCTCGTCATGATAGTATGCTATTTGGTTTCACTTTATCTTAACATGTTGACTTGTATTGGTTTACTGTTTTTCCTCTCACATGTTGATAAAGCCCTTAGGATCTGTACTCGACTACTGGGACTATGATGAGATCATACTAGTGGGGCCGTGGTAGTCGATGAGTACATCCTATAACAGTTCCTAGTCGAGGGTATATCGAGACAGGGCATCGATACACCAGAGTAGACTAGCGTATACGCATCTTGACCCATATGATGGGCGATGGATGATCCCATATCCATCGGTGTTTGACATCAGAGATGGTGTACGGGTGCTCAGTGGAGACTGGGTACACTGGACGGACTCGCCGAGAACTCCCAGATGGTGATATACCACACGTCAGATGGCAGTTCTCCGGTGACACTGGTACAGGGTAGTCTGTAGACCCGAGATCGTCATAGAGTCTTATGTGATTCCCACTGTGCTTTGATTTCCACCTAACCACGTCCAAGAGGGCGTGCAAAACGGTGGCTTTTGAGTACAGTCCCGAATCACATGGAGGCAATGAGCGATAGGAGGGGATTCGTCTCTCCCGGTATAGGGAGTTGATGTTGTGTTGTGTTCGATTGGCTATAACTGGAAGTCCCTGGCCAGGGCTGATATAGAGATTTACTGGTAAGTGTTACTAGTAGTTTCTCGACCCGTTATGAGCCACACATCGACACGACTTATCGGTTACTGGGGTCTGACGTATACCACCCCTAGACTTGATATGCAACATATCAGACAAACAGACCGGACTGTACGGGAGTGTTACTGATTGGATTCACAGGAGAACGCACAGGCTAGCTTGTTGATCTTCTGATCGCTCAATACCTGGGTGGCTGTTACGTTTAGCTGACCGCTTGCAGCTTGTGGGTGTTTGATATGATCATCACCTGCTACCGGCGTATTGACGATTCTTTAGAGTCCTACACAGAGGTTTCTTGGCTCAGGCAAAACGGAGTAGAGGCACATATGTGATATGCGCAGGACCGAGGATAATGCGATATGAGATACCGTATTATATTCTCGCGATATTTGGATATGAACCGGGTCATCGGATCAAGTGTTGGTTCGATGAATCGGTACATGATATATTAGTCGGTAATATTCGATATAGCCGAATCGTCGGATCAAGTGTTGATTCGATGATTTAATGTATAATAATATATATGATATATTGTATTACATTATCTAATATTGGCTCGCTTTATTATTTCATTTTCTCACTGGATGATACATTGATATATATGCGATATATGTTAATTGTATTATTTTCTTTTGTTGCAAATATATAATATATATGTGATATATATTATTGTGACATGATATGATTTATTGTTAAACATGTTTAAGGATGATTAAATGAGGTTAGGGTTTGATTAGGGTTAGTTGCTTCTTGAACCTTCTAGAAGCAATTTTCTTTTGTCATGGTTAAGTTATTTTGTGATGACACATTTCTAACCCAACCAAACCCTAACTCTAGTTTATTCTCTACACATTCTTAGCCACTCATCCTTGACCATGGTTTATACATCAATCATATAGCTTTGTTTTCTATTCATCACAAAAGGATTATTATGATTATCATTTTCCATTATCATCTTCTTCTCTCTTGAAAAAGCTTACTAGAAAATCTTTATGTGATGAATAAATATGAGAAAATGATTTAAAAAGAAAGCAAAAATACTACTCTCTCATCCTCATCTCATCTAGCCCATGAGATTAGTGTGTTCATCTCTTTAGAGTGAGAAAGCTTGAGTCTTTGCAACTTCGACGTAGATCATCGAAGATTTGGAACACTTCAAGCTAGTATGGATCGTTCGAGTCGTGGAGCCTCTCATGAGTCCGGGAGATCGTGGATCGCGGCAAAGGGACTTCTACTCGGAGCTTGTGAAGCGAAGGAGCGGACTACAAAGGTTGTAATCCCTCACACTTAGATAAAAAGTTATCATCTTGCATGTTTAACCCTAATAATCTAGCAAAGATCCCGGCTTTGGGTTGTTCGGCACGTCTAAATTTTTATCCGGGCATGTTTGATGCCTTATGAACCTTCACAAGAGTGCCTAGGAACCCTACAAAATCTAACGGGCGACTCGCGCTATCCAAACGATCGTCCCCCGTAGATGTTAAATCTACTCACCCGTGATCCGGTGCTAAGTGTGTCCGGCCACCTGCTTGCCTTTCTCTGCTGCGCTCGAAGTCCCCGCCGACGAACCTAGAATTCACAAGAGTCACCATATAAGGAAAAATCATGCAAAACGCGATATATCGATAAAAGGAAACGCGTGCGTGAAACTAAACGCGTGTGCACACGACACGACGCGACGCGCACGAACTCACCAGAACCTAAGCTGACACGCTGTGTCGCGTAGCGCGCCACAGAACCACGCGTATCACGCGCGTGTCGCACAAGACTTAAAACATCGGAAACACACAGCTAGCTCCAGATTTTGCCTCTGGACCCAACCTGAAAAGTTACAGATACCAAAAACCCTAGCTACCCAGAGTAAACCCACACACCAAAACCCAACACCCCCACCCCCATTCTGGCCGCAATTTGCGGCCAGATATAATAAATTTGCGGCCAGAATAGGGAGAGGGGTCCCCAGGTTTTGGGTGTGTGTCTACTAGTCTCACCATGCTACAGTCTTCCCAATTTTATTCTGAAGGGTTCGGGTCAACAGCAGATCCTATAGAGGTTAAAAAGTCACTAAAACTGCCAAAATACGCCAAGTCGGGTAAATCGGGTGTCTTGATGAAGTCTGGGGAATTTCTCTGGTTGACTGGCCTCACTAGCACCTAAGAGGGTTATTCTAACGAACACAATTATCACTTTGCCCAAAATCCTCTTAAATCACCCAAAATCACAATTAAGCATGATATGGACACTAATTAAGCTAGATTAACATAATTTTAGCGATTTAAGGCTAACCATCTAACTTTAGCGTCACAACTAGGCTTAAACAGATTAGTTAACACCAAAAGGGGTCTATTAAGCTACAAACACTCCAAGGAACTAGATTTAGCATTACTACACAATTCAAGCACTAAAATTCCATTTATCACTAAAACTAGCTACTCAAGCACATAATCTACACAATATGGGAAAATTTTAGGAGTTATACCCCCTAGGACCCTTGCAACCAAAGAGAAGGAGAAGAAGAAGAGAGTAGGTGCTGCTGTGTCGAGCTGGAGCTGCTGCAATTCAAGGCTGGTGCAACTGAAAAAGGCTGATGCTGATGCAGAATGTCTGCTGTTGCTATTGCTGTTGCTGATATGGTGTGGTATGGTGTGGTATGGTGTGGTCTGGAGTTGTGTGTGGTGTGGTATGGAGTTGTGTGTGGTGTGGTATGGAGTTGAGAGGGGGCTGAAGTAGCAGCTATTGCTGCTGATGTTCTGCAATAAAAGGCTGAAGCTGAAAGTGTGGGGTGGTGTTGCTGGTGTTGTTTTAAGGCTGAAATTGAGTATGAGTGAGGTGGTATTGTGGTGTGCTTGTGGTTTGAGGTTGAGGGGGCTGAAGTAGCAGCTGTTGCTACTGATGCTGATGCAAATAAAGAGGCTGAAATGATCAAAAAATGGGGCTGAAAGGCTGATGTGCTGCTGTTTTTGGTGGCTGGTCTGATACAACTTTTGGCTGATTTGTAGTGTGAGCGAGTGAGATTTGAGGGTAGGCTGCTTGTAATGATAGTGGGTGCTGAAGGGGCTATTTTGGGGGCTGGAACAGCTGCTGTTGCAGCAGTTTAAGTGCTGGAATGTGAAGGGGAGGGGCTGAGAATGGCTGAAGTTCATCACTAGCTGCTGTAGCAGCACAATGTGATGGCTTGGGGGCTGAATTGATGCAATTTCTGGGCTGAACTGATGTGTGAGTGAGAGAGGGATTGAGTGTGAGAAGAATTGCCAAGTTTGAAGTGAAAGAGGGTGACAATTCCTTAAACCATCATGACCCATCACACCCCCCCCTCTCTCTCTAAGTCAACCTTAAACCCTCCAAAACCCCATAGTCAAAACCAACCATCATCAACTAAAGCTAATTAGCTCTAAACCACACTATTAACTTAACTAAGGACCTAACCCTCCAAGGTTAACTTAAACATGACTAACCCACAACTCAAATATGTGGCAAACCCTAATCTTAACCCTGGCTAACGTGCACAAGTGTGTGTGGTTGAGATAGGATTCCACAAAAATAACCATAAATCCAGATAAATTACTAGAATTCCATTTTGGTAAACTTTTCACCAAAAATATCAAATTAACACTTAATTACTGCTAACCCTAAAACTCAAGTGTTACAGTAGTAGCAGTAGGAGCAACTGTCTGGGTAGCGGGCACCATGGTAGTCTGTGATGTGGTAGGTACATCCTCCGATCTCGGTGCACGACTGGCCGATACTAGGGATCCCACCATCTGTCGTAACTCCTGCATACCTCCCATCATCTGTCGTAGCTCCTCCATACCAGACTCTAGCCTGTCCATGCGGCCTGGGGAAGGCGGATCAGTCTGTCCCTGAGGCGTAGGTATCCGACCCTGCTCGATCCTCGTCTCGGACGAGCCTGCTCGGATCTCATCTCGGGCGGCAGCCCTCTGCGCTCTCGTAGCCTTCGGCGGCATAGTGGTTGTTATAAGAACAGGATGATAAGAACATCACAATAGAATCATAAGATACACGGAATTGAAGAAGGAATTTCAAGCAAGTATATCCTAAAGTCACCTAGGCGGAGTACCGTATCGCAAGTATGCCGCGGACATACGCACGCTACGTTACCCTGCTTAAGTCACTTACTCCATCTACAAAGGGTCATCCTACACTCAAAAAGGTAAAACCTATCACTCTGATACCAACTTTGTCACGACCCGCAGGGTACAGAACGTGACTGGCACTTAAGTTACGAAACGTCTCAAGACGTCCGTAAAATAAGTAAGCCAAAGCCCAGAAATCAAAACCAAATAAGCAGAAGAGTGAAGGAAAACCAATCAATTGAAAACGAGTTTATCAAATAAGTCATATCAAGCCTTTTTAAAAGCAATATTAATTTTTCCGAAAATTTCGGCAGAGTCTCGTTTGTAAATACTGGCCCCCAAAATGGGTACAAAAAGAATATATATGAATACAACAAATAAGGCATCCCCAAGCGGGAGCTAGCTCTTCACCACAAGGCGGTCACATATCCCACGCAATGTAAATCAGCAATGTGCATAAATAAAAATAAGAAGCACAAGTAAAACAGCATGTCGACTCAAGTGAGCTCGACCCCAAAATACAGCATAAAAAGCCTACAAATCTCACAGTCTCGTCTCTGGGTCAATATAGAACAATACTGGTAGATACAGTAGATGGAGTACTCTAGATACAAATGATATACAAGGTGGTACAAAATAATAATACAACCCACGTACGAGCAAAAGCCTCGAGTCCAGGCAAAAGAGGCAAAAGAAGCAAGTGCGCCCGCCGCTACTGTACTGACGGAGCGGACCTGCAAAAGGCTGTGGCACAACGGGGGTGAGTTGCCAACTCGTGAGTAATAAATAACATCTATAGAGGCTATCTCAAGTATGCACACAAGCATCCTAGCATCTATAATACAGGTATGGCAGGATATAATAGCAGGTATGTATGCAATATGAATATACTAGCAGGTATGTATGCAATATGAATATACTCGTGATCTGCATGTGTAAATATAAGAAATCATCTTTTTCCTTTAGGCATCTCTTTTGAAATATCAGCACAATACCAATAGAATCAACCAGAATCCGTGTCTAGCAACGACACCTCAAAACTATCTCAAATCTCATATATCCATATCGTAGTATCTCTGGCATCAGCCGTCCGGCCGAACCATCTCAAATATCAATATCTCAACATCTCGTGGTCACGGTCGGTATCCTTTGGATATCCGCCGTGCCAAAAAGTCACCGGTAGGTAGTCTATCCCCTGCTAGGCTCAACGTCAACAACACGGCCTTCTCGCCCTGGGGTACCTTACCGGGCCCACCATGTACCCGAGACGGTTCATCCAACTCCTCAAAACGGGTCTCGAAAACTACAGCAAACTCATGGTGGACGACACTCACATCACTAGAAAACCGTAATTTACATATTTTTAAAAAAAGTAATAAGTTCAGAAATTTTGCGGCTTCCCCCGAAATCCAGAAATATCATAAAATCTCAAGAAATCCTCATAAATGCATATGTCAATGATAATGAATGCATATAGTATCAATAATCAAGTTGCGATGTATGATTAATAGACTAGGCATGAACAAATAATATGATGAGGTACATACACATGAATAGTAATCTTACGATTTCATTTTAAGGAATTAAAGGCAATAGCACAGGTTTAAGCATCAATTATAGAAAAAGGTTTCAAATTATAGGTTATCTAGTGTGGTGGCATGGCAATTACCAGGGCGTGTGTAAGCATGAATAGTGCCCGTGCTGTATATAAAAACCCTGGCAATGGTGCAGGTGTCCTATAGAATGGGTTCGCATATGTATGTCAAATAAAGCATGGATGTAGTTACTAATATTACTAGAAATCTTAAACTACTTAAACTATCGGACGACTTGCGCCATCCAAACGATAGGCCCCCGTAGATGTTACATCTACTCACCGGAATCCTCAGCTAGCTACGTCCAATCACCGCTTTCCCTTTTCGTGCCGCGTCCGAAGTCTCCGCGACCGAACCTGGAATTTGCATCAACACAAAACATAAGCTTACATATCATGAAATGACGCAAATCCTAAACGAAAATATCCACGTTCACCAGCTAGGCACAACGTGCACAAGGTGCGCGGAACACACACGAAAATCGCAAAACTAACTAGAATCGTCGTTTTGGAGCGCCCGGCAAAACTAAAACCCGATTAACCCAAATTCCGCATTCACACCTCCTAAAAGTCGTAGGAGATGTCAAAAAATATAAACAATATATCAAAAATAATTCATCACATAATTTTAGAAAAAACTAGTAAGCGCTAACATTCCAAATTCAGTGCAAACATCGCGGATTTGCGACAAAAGACTGCTATCAAGCATAATCACCCAAGTCACACCATTAGATAGCCACTACACTAAATTACAACACAATAACCATGCTTCAAACCTATTTCAATACACAAACCCCTTTCTTGATTTTTATAACCAACAATTTAAATCCAATTTCACACTTGAAAAACCAAAATTAACACATATCGAAGCCCACTTAAGCAAAGTAATCTCCTAAATTAAGTTTGCATAAAACTAGATAACAAAATAACTTAATTAACTAATTAATGGTTTCTAAAATCCTAGTTAAAATTCAAACCATGGACTAAAAAAACTAGATTAGAAATTAGCTATAATTTTAACACTAAAACAATTTTCAAGTTCTAATTAGCACACTTTAAACTACAAATTAGCCAAGGATTGAAATTATACCTCAAACTAGAGATCTAGCAAGAACAATATGCCTCCAAATATGCCTCCTTTCTTCAAGATTTAAACCAATTTGGGCTTGACAAGAGATAGAATAGGGTTTTGTGTTGAATTTGTGAAGGAAATTGTGGATTTCGGTGGATTTTTGGATGAAATTGAAGCAAAAGGAGATGGGGGAAAATGGGGACCAGCAGCAGTTTGAGGATCGGCCAGGGGTAAAGGATGGGGGAAAGTGAGGAATTGGAGTTGGAAAAACCAAAGTCAAAGCTCTCTCATGTCACTCAAAACCCATACCTAAATTAACATATTTAAATCCTTTCATGTCATATTGTTCACAAGAGTTGAAGACCCAAAAAAAAAAAAGAAAGAGAGAAGTTTCCTTCTGTGGTAGGCCAGCCAAGGGAGGCTGAGGATTGGTGAGAGAGTGTATAAAAAAATTCTATGCAAAAAGACCCCCCGACAAGCTCAAAATTGCAAGTTTTAGTTTAAAATAAATATATTTTTGTTTTCCATGATAAAAACCCATTAAAACTTGAAATAAAATACTAAAAATTTATATTACAACTAGATTTTAATTAACATGATTTTAAAGATTAAAATTAGCCTATTTAAATTTGTATTTATCGCTAATTTAATATATTTTTTTACCAGCTTAAAATAATATTAAAAAATTGAAAAATTAAGGAAAAAATTTAAACGACCAGAATTTTATAAATAACTCATTAGCTACTAAAAATAGCAATTACCTATCCAAATTATGTATAATTAGGCCTAAACTGCAAAATAACAAAAAAGACGATTTACGGAAAAATACCAATTTTTCACCGATTTTCGGGAAAATACCAAAACGACTTTTCAAGGCGTTACATCGGGAGATCGAGGTACGGAGAGTGGACACAAAAGACAACACGGCAGATCCATTCACAAAGGTCATCCCTCAAGTTCAGTTCCAGAGGCTGTTCTAGATGTTGGGCATGCGGTACTCCAGCAACTGGATATAGTGAAGACAGTGGGTACTCATTGCGCCAATTATAGGCCTTAGTGTAAGTGGGAGATTGTTGGATGTATATACCCTAGAGGCCTTCATTGTATAGGATACTGGGGATATGTATATACATAACAGTCTTGCTTAATATGATAGTACGCTATTTGGTTTGTCTTTATCTTGACATATGATATACTTTGCATAGTATTCATATATATATATATATATATATATATATATATACACGTGTTGATAAAGCCCATAGGGTGTTTGCCTGACTTCCGGCGTTATGATGGCAGTCATACTAGTGGGAGCTGGATAGTCAATAGGCACATCCTTAGATGTCCCTGGTCGCAGGAGTATCGAGACTGGGCATCGATACTCCGGAGTAGACTGGTGTATACATATCTAGACCCTGAGGAAGGGCGATGGATTGGTCCCGCAGCCATTGGTGGAGTGAACCTAAGATTGTATACAGATGCTCACTGGGTGTGAGTACACCGGAAAGGACTCGCCGATAACTGACTGGATGGTATTTATACCTAACGTCAGATAGCAGTTCTCAGGTGACATGTGTGTAGATAGTCCGTTAACTTAAAGTCATCATTTGTATCGTGTGAGTTCCCACTGTGCTTTGATTACTACCCTACCACGGTTCAAAGGATTCGTGCAAACAGGTTTTAGTTGGGCACAGTCCCGAGCCACGTGGAGGCAGTGAGTGACTGTTAGGGATTCGTCTCTTCCGGTATAGGGAGTTGATATCGCACAGTGATCGGTTGGTCATTACCATAAGTCCCTGGCCAGGGCTGATTAAGAATTACTGATAGATTGATCAGTAGATTCTCGGATGGTGATAGAGCCATACCGACACGACTTGTACGGTTATTAGGGGTCTGACGTTTACCACCTCCCTAGACCATACATGCGATACTCTTAGACGAACAGACCGGACTGCACGGATATTGTCACGCACAGGCTCAGTAGGAGTTCGGATGGGTATCCTCACCGGCCTTCTTATCGACATCTACCTGGGGACCATTACGTACAGCTAGTGCCGCTTGCGGTCTGTGGTTAAACCCACAGCCAGCATAGTAGTCGAGTCTTTAGAATCCCACACAGAGTTTTCCCAACTCCAGGCGAAATGATATAGAGGTCGTAAGGTTTTACGACAAAGGGTTCAGACGCATACGTGTTTAAACGCACGTACGACATTCGGACAGTTTTTACTAGCCTGCTTTGGTTTAAGCCAGATTCTAGTAACGGGTTATTGGATTTATACAGTCTATAGTTTTTCCGTGTTTTCACGGATGCGAGGGGCGTTCTCGTAATTTTCCGAGAAGCTTCTAGAAGGAGGGTGACTAAGGAGGTTAAGGTGGCATTTTCATTTAATGCAAATTGTAACTCATTAGTGTGATTCACTATGTCATTAATGCATCATTTATTGCTTAATGACTCACATAGTGAATCACTCTTATTGAATTAATGAAGCATGGTGAATAATCATTAATATTCATTTATTTGATAATTCATTATGTTTCATATATTCAAGTGAGAAGCTTTTTCATTCTTATTATCATCTCCACCTTCTCTCTCCTCAACTTCACTCCTTCTTCAAACCCTAATCCTACCACTCATGATTTGAGATCAAGGATTGGGATAGACTAAACACTCCATAACCTAACTCTACATCAACTTAGTTACTTTGGTTAGCAACTAGAGAAACAAAGTTACCTCAAGTCTTGAGGTGTAGCTTGGATTAGGGTACTCGGGTGGATCTTCTATTACGGAAAGGAGGCCGAGGAGGGCGTAGAGATCACAAAGACGAAGGACTAGAATCATTAGGTATAATCTATTTACATAGTAGCTTAGAACTCTATGGTTGTTGTTAATTATCGTTTAGCAAAGATCTTCGGTTAGTCGATGCACGCTTCAAAACAAGATCATTTTTCATATTTCCGCTACCCCGCAACTCGTGAGGTGTTGCACATCGACTTACAGGATGCCGATTGATAGATTCAGCGACTCGGATATGTTAGATTAGATTTCGTATACCTTATAGTATTGCGCTCATGATATACTTCCTTCTACGTTCATGATATTCTCATTGCATTACATATACCTGTGATAGTACACTTACACGATTATCGATGATGCGTATGTTACACTTACACGGATTTGCCGGCTCACACACTTTTATCATCGATAATTGCTATGTCACTTACACGGTAGAATTGCTAAATCATGTTATTACTCTTAATTTCTCAGTACTGTCACATGACTCGTTGGCATGATATACTTGGTATGCTCACACCATTATGCTATGTTGCATGATATATTGCTATACTTACACCATTATACTATGTTGCAAGATATATTGCTATGCTCACATCATTATGCTATGTTGCATGATATATTGCTATGCTCACATTTCTGTTCTATGTTTGCATACATCATACTTTATGGTTACATGCATTGAGATGTTGTTTTCATAAGATCTCTGGATTTGAGAACCGCGGTTATATTTCAAAGGAAATTTTGTATTGTTTTAAAAAGAACGGTTTCTCTTGATATGATATTTCGAGGCGTCCACCATGAGTTTTCTCGGTTCTGAGCTATGAGTATACCCGATTCGAGGAGCGGTAGGCACCGTCTGCGGGTACATGGTGGACCCGGTGAGGTACCCCGGGGCAAGAAGACTCGTATAGTTAGGCGGTGAGCCTAGCAGGGGATCACTACCTACCGGTGATTGGTTGGACCCGGCGGTTATCCGCAGGATACCGACCGGAGTCGTGAGATGGATATGGGCCGATCCGGACTGACGGAGCCCGAGATATGAAGATTTACGTGTCAATGCTAGACACGGGTTTCATGATGTTTCGAGTGTCGGTGTTGGACACTCAGGTTCCATAATTTTGATGTGTCGTTGATGGACACACGTTGGTTGTTATCCTCATATATACATGCTTATGCTTTCATGATGTTTCGAGTGTCGATGTTGGACACTCAGGTTCCATGATGTTGATTGTGTCATTGATAGACACGTGAATGATATCCACCTGCATATAGGCATATGATTCAGATGTTTATTTGTATATGTCATTGGCATGGATTACATTGTTGACTTATATGCATATATGGTCACCCTAGATATCATAGTATTACCTTCTTGATATAGTGACCTAGGAAATCGTTGTTTTATTCGATTTCTACCTGCTGATGTTTTCTATTCACGAGTTGGTAACTCACCCCCGTTGTACCACAGTTCTTGTAGGTTTGACCGCTTGGGATCAGTAGCGGTATCGCTGGCACGCAGCTTGCATTCGGGTGTTTTGCTACGGTAAGTGAGACATATTGTATCGTGCCCACTCTTGTATTATTATTTCCTATTGTATCTAGATAAACTCCATCAATCAGAAAACTAGTATTTGTATAATTAGTAAGACTTAGAAAGACTTGTGTTTGCGAGACTTAGAGCGATGGATTATATGTTCGCTATTGGGGGATTTGATGTCTTGCTTCTTTACTTTATCCTTTTGTGTTGATCTTCGCCGTTGGGTGTCGTATACTTATATTTCTGACCTGCGTGGTTGTGATTCCGCCGATTGACGAAGAGCTAGCTCCCGCTTGGGGATGCCTTTATTGTTATCCTGTATATGTGGTTTTGGATCAAATTATACAAGGTAGGTGCTGTTTAAATTTTTAAAAAGGACGAAACATGTTTTTCAACTAGTATAATCCACTTGCATTTTCATGTTCCATTATCTATGCATTAAAGAAAAACTTGATTTCATTATACCTTTATTTCAAAACTGCACCTCCATTATTTTTCGCAAAAAGATTTAGATTTCTAGGTTTCTGCTTACTTGAGTTACGTTACGCCTTTAGACGTTGCGTGATTTAAGTGCCGAACACGAGCTAAATTCCGGGTCGTGACAAGTACATAACTTAAGGGCTTTATCAACATGTAAGAGACAAACAGTATAAATACCAGTTTACGTGTTAAGATAAAGGTAACCAGATCACATACTATCATGTCGAGCAAGAAAGTTCTCTATATATATGTCCAAGCATCCACTATATCATCAATAATGGCCTCAAGGGCATACATATTCCTAACAATCTCCCACTTTCACTAAGACCGGTTGTTGTAGTATCTCATACCCAACATCCTAAAAGTATCTCGAATAGCATCTGGGGGATGGCCTCGGTGAGTGGATCTGCTGTGTTATCCTCTGTGTCAACTCTCCTGACCTCGATCTTCCGGAGATCAACTATCTCCCTGATCAGGTGATACTGTCTAAGAATATGTCTGGATCGCTGACGGGACCGGGGTTCCTAAGCCAAAGCCACAACTCCATTGTCATCACAATACACAAGTATTAGATTCTCAATGGTAGGAACCAAGTTCATCCTATAAACTTTTTCATCCAGACAACCTCTTTGGCTGCATCGTTGGTAGCTATGTAATTAGCCTCTACCAACGAGTCTGCTTCGGTATATAGCTTGGAACCCTTCCAACATACCGTCCCTCCACTGAGGGTGAAGACAAAACCCGAGACTGACTTTCAGTCGTCCTTATCACTCTGGAAGCTCAAATCGGTAAAGGACTCCATATGGAGTTCACCGTTACCGTACACCAAGAATGTCTCTTTAGTCCTTCTCAAGCACTTAAGAATGTTCTTCAGCTGTCCAGTGGTTTTCCAAAAAATCTTTTCGATACTTATTCACTACACCTAGTGAGTAATCTACATCTGGTCTGGTACATAACATTGCATACATGATTGACCCGTCTGCCAAAGTATAGGGCATTCCTTGCATGCGATCCTTCTCCAAATCAGTCTCGAGAGACATCTCATTGGAAAGAGTGGTTCTTGAATAAGCGGGTACATTACCACGCTTAGAATCATCCATACTAAACCCCCTTAGCATGGTGTCTATGTACCTGGATTGGGACAATCCCAAATCCATTTAGATCAATCTCTATAGATCTATATCCCCAGAAAGGCATCCGTTAGATCTTTCATGGAGAACCTGTGTGATAAGAGGAGCTTGACCGAGTGTAGCGTAGGAACATCGTTTCCTATCAAGAGTATGTCATTCACCTACAATACAAGGAAGACAACCATACTCTCTACAACCTTCTTATTTATATATGGTACATCTACCTTTTTGATGAAGTCAAATTCTTTGACAGCATCATTAAAACGGATGTTCCATCTCCGCGATGCCTGCTTCAACCTGTAGATGGATTTAAGCAGCTTGCACATATTTCCGCAGCTCCCACTGTCTACGAAGCCCTCTCGCAGTGTCATATATACGCTTTCTTCTAAATCACCATTTAGAAAAGCGGTTTTGACGTGCAGTCTGCCGGATTTCGTAGTTATGGTATGCAGCAATGGCAAGTAGGATCCTGATGGACTTAAGCATAGATTTGAAAGTCTCAACTTTTCCATCTACACCAAATTATCTTTCTCAAATATCCTCTTGCTCCCGCTGGGTTTTACCCCTTCAGGAGCAACATCCAAAGTCAATACTTTGTTGGTGTACATGGATTGCATCTCAGATCGCATAGCATCTAGCCATTTCACATAGTTTCCACTTGTGATGGCCTGCTCGAAACTAGTTGGGTCATCATCTCCATGATGCAATCATCGTTCCCACCGTCTACGAGAATACCATAGTATCTCTCAGGTGGATGAGGAACCCAACTAGATCTGCGGAGCGGCTTCGGTTCATCAGGGACTATCGAATCCTTCAGTTCCAATAAATCGTCAGTTATAGTTTGTGTTTGCTAGAACTACTTCCAGTTCTACCTCATTACCACTAATTTCTTTGACAAGAAATTCCTTTTCTTAAAAGGTAGCATGTCGAGAAACAAAATATCTTTTGTTCCTCAGTGTGGTAGAAGATATACCCTCGCGAATGGTTAGGATATCCTACAAACTTGCACAGAACTGACCTTGCCTCGAGCTTGTCCGGATTTTGCTTTTCAATATAGGCCGGACAACCCCATATCTTAACTCGTTTAAGAGATGGTCTCTTCCCATTCCATATCTCATATGGAGTGGTAGACAATGGATTCGATTGGAACTCTATTCAATAGGTATGCATCTTATCAAGTGCGTGTCCCTGAAAGGAAATTGGCAACTAAGCAGTACTCATCATAGAGCGCATCATATCTCATAGGGTGCGATTCCTCCACCCCGATATACTGTTGTGCTGTGGTGTATACGGAGGAGTAAACTGAGAGATAATCTGATTCTCTTTTAAATAGTCTTGGAATTCCGTGCTCCAGTATTCTTTTCCCCGATCATATCAAAGGATTTGAATACCTTTTCCCATCCGGTTCGCTTCTTCGTACTTATATTCCTTGAAATTCTCAAAAGATCCAGTTTTGTGTTTCAACAAGAACACATGTCCGTATCTTGAGAGATCGTCAGTGAATGTAATAAAGTACGCGGAACCATCCCTGGCATGTGTAGACATAGGACCACATACATCACCATGTATCTGTCCAAGAGTTCAATAGCTCTTTCTACTTTTTCAGTAAACGGAGATTTGGTCACCTAGTCTTTGAGACATGACTGGCAAGTTTCATAAAATATAAATTCGAATGGATTCAAATATGCATCCTTATGGAACTTTAGCTAGTCTTGTCTCATCGACATGACCTAGTCTACAATGCCTCAAGAAGACTTCGTTCATTTCTGAATCATTCCTCTTGTGTGTGTTCTGTACGTTTAGAACTGTAGTTTGATTCAGAACGTGTACACTATTATACAACATACCTTACCCAATCAACACTTGATTTAGGAAAATATTCATAATATTATTGGTATGATATAACAGTCGCTCAGAATCATTATATTACCAGTAGGTAACAATAGGTGATATTTGCCAACTGATTTGGCTGCAACAATTGCACCATTCTCTACTACTTAGAGACATATCACCCTTTCCCAGTTCTCTACCTTTCTATAGCCCATGTAACAAATTACATGTATGGGATCCTGATCCGGTATCCAATACCCAGGACGTAGAGGTAACTGAGAAACAGTTCTTGGTTATGAACACACCCGAAGACAATGCATTAACATGCTTTTTCTTCGTTTGGGTGGCGTGGAAATCCGTATATTCCTCTATTCCTTGCTCAGACTTATGACAATCATAAGGTAGAGCGGAAGCTAGCCCAGTATAATAAGTAGGTTCGGTCAATACATCCATATTATTATCTTGATTAAGGCATGTCATTGGTCGCTACCAGGAGAGAGAGAAGGGTAATCACTTTGCATGCGCTCTTTGCAAGATTAGATTGGTTATTTGATCTAATCAGGATGGCTCTCACTATTTTTATCAAATCTTCTTTCAAATCCTGAAAGGTAAGATTAGTCGGGATTAATTACACCCTACAGGTTCGCCAATCGTTCGGCCAGGCAGGTATCGGTACTCCTAGAAAGGTTTCCCGTTCTTTCGTACGGACCTAATTAAAATAAACCTCATTTCCCTAGAGGCATAACCCCGTTGACACCTTTCTAGACACCTACTTGATTAGCTAATTGTAAAGTGCAAAATTCTCCCAGGAGTAACTCTTACTCGCAGTGGGTATCGGGATCAAACTATCATATAGAAGGTATGCAATCTCATTGCAAATTTCAACACTTGAAATTCCCAATATCTGTTTTTACCCCTAGCATCTTATGACCTTAACTATGGTCAACAAATCATACGTGCTAGTCAAGTTCTACCCGTTCATTTCTTGATTGAATTAAACCAACCCGTACGACCCTTAACTATGATCAACAAAGCCGTACGAATGTCCAAATCAATCGCATCATATGCTTTGTAAGAAGACATCACTTAGCTACCGTACACTACGCCTTAACTATGGTCAACAAACGTAGCACAAATACTAAGTACTCTACTTCCTAAAATGATGGAGGGCTACGAATGGTTTCTAAGAAAACTTTTAACGTAATAAACTTGATATCGTTTTAGAATCAAGTGATTTTGAAAAGGAGTGTTTTTGAGGTTTTTCTAGCTTCGCAAAAGAGGTCACTGTCACGACCCGAAATGGCACGTGACTAGCACTTGAATCATATGAAGTCTATAGGACCCCATCTAATTCAAGTAATCCAAAATCCTAGAAATCTAAACCATTTAAAAGAAGAAAGAAGGAAAAGTTTAGTTTTAAAGCAAGTGGTTTAACATAAGCCGAAGTATGCATTTTTACAACTTCAAGTCTTTTCTGAAAATTTTGGCAGAGTTTCATTTGTAAATACTGGCCCCAAACGGGTATAACACATGAAATATATAAAGACATCCCCTAGCGGGAGCTGGCTCTTCGCCAATTAGCGGTCACAACCACGCAAGAAATATAATATACAACGCCGAAGGGCGAGGATCAAAACTCAAAGGAAATTAATATCATCAAGAAAACCATAATAATACAAGCGCGACTCTAAAATCGAAATAATATACACTGGTCTTCTAAGTCTAACAAATAATACAGTGTGGTTAATAGAGTTACTAAATACGACTGAATATTAATAAATACAAGGGTGGTCACGATGCGAGTGAACCCATCTACCAAAGCAATCACCCGGAAAGAAGCAGTGTGCTAGCAAAACAACCAAGGAAACCTGTACGGCAATACTGCAAGAAACTGTGGCACAACGGGGGTGAGTTGCCAACTCGTGAGTAGAAAACATCACCGAGCAGAAATCGCATGTATGACTCAATCCTAGGTCATACGATAATATATATCCTCAATATATAAACCTGAACCATTTACACATAAGTATAATATCAAGTGCTCGTGTTAGTGCCTCGGGTAGCAACATAATACATATATGATGTATGAATGCAATATAATGAAAACAAAATACATCATGAATGAGAAAACTGTTTTCTTAATTTAGTGAGATTTCTGTATATATATAAATCGAGGTATCATCAATGAAATCAACAGAAAATCAGTGTTTAGCATCGACAAAAAATATAAATCTCGCTATCTCAATATCTCAGGCTCTGGCAATCCGGACTAGCCCGTATCCTCGAATCTCAATATCTAGGGCTCCAGCTATCCGGACTGGCCCATATCATCAAATCTCAAAACCTCAGGCTCCGGCAATCCGGACTGGCCTATACTCCGATTGGTATCACCCGGATATCCGTCGAGTCATAATAAAATCACCGGTCGGTAGTGCTCCCCTGCCAGGCTCAACGCCATCATCTGTGACCATCTTGCCCCGGGTACCGCACCGGGTCCACCACGAACCCACAGACGGATCCTCCTCCTCCTCGAATCGGGTGTATGATATCGCTCAAGAGCCGAGAAAACTCATGGTGGACATATCTCAAATCAAATCATGAGAAAACCGCAATTTTATCTTTAGAAATGATAATTAGTTTATAAAATCCTTGCGGTTTCTCCAAATCCATAAATCTCATGGAAATCCAAAATCTCAAATCACGATGTCAATAGACAGTGAATACTGGCATAAAACTCCATAATAACTCATGACAACGAATGTATAAATGCATGAAGTATCTCAGTAATAAATGCAATATCTAATCTAGCACAATAATAATATATCGAAACTATCAGCTAACAAGCGATATCAATGAATTAATATTCTCTAAAGTGTACGTGGCGTGGCAATTACCGATGATGATGTGTGTGAGCCGGCAAGTAAGTGTTCGTAGACATACACATCATCGGTAATGGTGCTGGTATCCTGATAACATGGGTTCCATATAACAATAAAAACACATTTAAACATGCAATGCGATGCGAATATCAAGAATATACGGAAAATGAATAATAAACGCAACAATAAGGAATCTACATTAATATACACGAGTCATACAGTTTGGCATTTGAAATAACACGAATCGTGGTGTTTAGAAAATAGGGCTATGGTGTTTTTAAGAAAAGATACGTCCTTTGAAATATCCGTAGAATCTCTTGGCCTGTCTTTAAAATACTCACGATTTGTTAGTTCTAAAATAAGTATGACTCGAGTCCAGTCTAATATCTACTAAGTATACTACAGGACTAAACTAACAGACTAGTCAAAAGAGTAAGGAAAACCTCCTAAGTCGGAGTCGATAAATATATCTAATAGTTGGTGATCCCGCCTAAATAGTATCACGTACGATACAATATATAATATGACATTCTCGAGTCAAGAGTGCGGATTTATCATCATAATCATACCACGTACGGTAAATCCATCGTACGGCATCACAAATCTGGGTACGGGTCAAATATCACATTTATCTCATTATTCATCCGGTATCCTTATCATCATATCCTGTATTAGGGGTACTGATCTTAAGTCTAGTACATACTGATACCATCTACATATATATGCGTATGTATGAAAATGCATCGCCTAAAGACCCGCTATAATATCATGTCGTATCTCATAATACGAACCAAGTCATATCACCGATCTCATGGCATCATGCCCAATCGCCTCGACTCATCTCCAAGTATCATGTACTATCCTCACTATCCATGTATATATATACATACTCACATACATATATGTATATATATATATATATATATATATATCCCCATATACGCACAAGTAAACAAGTGAATGCGTGTGTGTGCGTGTGAGTGTAAACCTTATTCTAGGGTTTCGCGACTAACACTAAACTATAGCACTAATTACCAAATACGCTTACACTAACCCAAAGTCCTCTAAAGCATTTCTAGCTAAGTATACACATCTTATAATAACATATAAATATATACATATAACACATTTGCATACTGCACTACGAAACTGCGGGGGTGCTATAAACCATCCACCTGACTTCCCCCGTAGATATATATCTACTCACCTTGATTATTGCATGCCGATGTCGATGTCGCCATCCTCTTCTTCATCGTCCGAAGTCCACGTGGGGGTACCTATATATCATACATAGTATCGTAAACCAAAATCGCACACGAAAACCAAAACGGCATGCGTATCATACATAGGTTTAAACCTATGGTCTACACATGCAAGAATGACCAAACAACCCTCATCGCTGACGTACAAACGTCAGGAAACGGGACACAATATCAAATACCAAATCCCAATTCATTAAAAGGGGCAAAACAAAATCCGAAACTATGTAAAACACTTCCAGATTTTACCCCAGGTGGACTTAGCCAAAACTGCATATGTGGAAGGTCTATTTTAATAACAATGGAGCCATGGACCAAACACGGATCCATTCACCATCACCCTGGCCGAAAATTGTGGCCAGAAAGGATATAATTGCGGCTATTTGATGGAATTGGGGTCCCAGGTTTCAATGGTAGCTCCTAAGATGCCTGCTTGTATCACTGTGTTTGCAAAATATTTTTTAGGTGCCCCGAGTAGTAGCAGTTGTCTAATTAACATCACAATTCCCACAAAATACGATATCGTGGATTTCTAAGTTTGGGGTTTGGGTTTAAGTCTAAGGTTTCAGTCCATTAAATTAACACTATAGGGGTTATATGCCCTCTACTAACCTCAATTACACCTTATCAACTCAATTAGATCCCTAACCTTCATTTAGGAATTTTCAAACCTCACTACACTACACAATATCACTTCTAAGTTAACATGGATGCTAAAGTGAAACAAATACAATACTAATGGTAAAGAAAATACCTCATTTGGCAACTCAAGAATTTTCTTGAGTTTCCCCAAGTGCTCAAAATCCTTACTTTCTTGGTCCAAAGTGCTTGTAGTGAGCTTGTGCATATTTTTAATGAATGGGAGATGATGTTTTGATGTTGATTTGGGGTTGTTTGTGAGGATGAAGAGGAGGTGGAGGGAGTGGGCTGCCATGGGAGAGGAAGAGGAGAGGAAAAAGATGAAGATGATGAATGAAACAAGAAGCCATGACCAAGGTTGACCCCTCACCTCTCTCTCTCTTGCCCATACCCATTATTCTAACCTTTTCTTTTCTTTTCTTTTCTTTTGTTTCCTTTTCCTTTTCTATTAACCCAAATTCAAAAACCAAGAATGAAGAAAAGGAAAAAGCTATGATAGGAAAATGTAAAAAAGTGTAATATAACATGGTGCATGTCCTATGCACAAATCAAGCTTAATGCACGATTAGTGACATTTAATCGCGATTAGCATAAAAATGGAATATAATTAATCATAAAGAATTTTTAATTGCTTAAATCATATAAAACACCCTCATTTTAGTAATTCATATAATTTTCCAAATATTTCCCAATTTATTGGTAATTAGTTATACCGCATTATCAAAATATTCATAATATTTATTATTTAATTATAAAAATTCCCAAAAATAATATTTTATTTTTCTGAAATGTTACAATCTTCCCCCCTTAAAGAAATTATGTCCCCGAATTTAAAATTTAAACCCCTCAAATACTAAAACATTTCAGTAAAAAGGTCAAGTCCTCGGGGCTCCAAAATCATAAATACATAAATCACATCGTAGCGCAATGCATGCGTATGAAAATTAGTATATAAACCAAAATCAAAACTCTGTCAAACATCCCGCAATCATCGGAGTTATGGCGAAGACACCAATGTCAAAGCTCAATACGAAAACCAACATGATATACATCAAACTATACATGTAAACATCGTTAAAACATCTAAAAGAAATGCATGACCAACCTTTTCAAGTCACTGTGCGATGCATGTATCACTGCACAGTGGCGGACGTTTATTGTAAGAAAACAACTATATATATATCCTTTGTTTAACATACATATCCCGCCGTTTTGAAAAAAAATAATGCAGAAGGGTTTCCTTTGTTAAATGTCTCGTGTCATCTCGGACACGTAGGTAAATACTGAGACTATAGCTCCTTTTTGGAAATCCCTTCGATAACTATCAATGCATGCAAAAATATATTCAGGTACTGTCCTCTAACTAGTCCTGCTCAGTACTAAAACAAATAGTAAATATCATAAAACATACTGCTCTAAGAAGCCAATCTCAAATGAGTATAAGAATGCCACGTGCGTCTAGTGCACACAGAAACCGAAATCCATGAATGTGCTATACATGTGCACAGAAACAAAATCTAAGTGCAACGGGTGTGCACGAAACACCTGTCAAAGGCAACGGGTGTGCCTGATAGCAATATCTAGTGCATCTGATATGCACGAAGAATCTCGATTTAGTGCCTCTGGCGTCCACCAAAATCGCATCAAGCGCGTCAAGTTTGCGTAAAATCCAACTCAAGTGCACAAAGTGCAAGAAAACAAATATCGAGTATCATAATCGAAATCGATGGTATACAGCATGTCTCAATCCAAATCAGGTATACCGTGGTATATAATCTCACAATCAGGTGCATCAGCGTGCACAAAATTGAATCAAAATACTAAAAGTGCATGAAAATTATGCTGAAAGCACAAGTCAAATCACATGCATACCATATGTATGAAATCAGAATCAACATCTCGAATGACATCAAATCGAAGTCAAGTGCAACTGTGGTGCACAAATCTCAATCATGCAAATAATCGCCCAAAATACCGAAATCAAAGATGACGAAAATAGTCCCGCTCTAACACATGCTCTAAAGATCTCTGGCCAACTGTCATATTCACTCATAACATGTCTCGTCGACGATGCCGAACTCTGGCCTACTGGTGTGCGTAATATGACCGATCCTGGGTCCAAGTCTCCTCGTATAGTATTCCAGAAAGGTTCTGTCGAAGTCTCCCCTAAATCTCGTTTCTGCCGAACTGCCCGGAAGTTATCACCTTTTACTAAATCTATTTCTTGTTCCGGAACGGCTGTATAATCATCACGACTCCTTCTGGAAGATATATCCATATACAACGCCTCTACATGCGTATCATATCTCTGATGTCGGCGGAGTGGAACGTCTTCTCATCAAGATCTCATACGAACCTCTTACTCTACTTTTCTCTAATGTCGAATGATTCAGACTCGTCTCTTCGTAGCTATATGGACTGCGCTCCAACGACTATACTTATATCTGGAGTCTCCCAAGCAATGTATCCCATCACATGATATCCGAACGACGTCGAACTTTTCGATCGATTCGTCAAAGTTCCATAATCCCCCAAGAGCTCAACATCTTGAGTACAGTTTAATAATATTCAGTACCTATGGACCAGCAGTAGAAGGGCAAACCCAAGCCTCATTAATGGCACCGCAGAACTGCTGCAAACCCTAAGGTTCCTGAGCGTTCCCATAGTCATTATATCGAGTTAGGGTTTCATTCTTCTAGATGGTCCGCGGAATTACTTGCATGTTTTTCCGAATACTTTAAACTTGGAAAATGGGTTTCTGACATTTGATAGTTTTCTTTTGACTCCTAACGTACATGCGTGAAGTCTTCTCAAGCTGGAATCAATCAATCTGATGACCTCGTATCGGGGTAGGCAATGAATCACATGTCCTAGTCATTTCTCCTTGGATGACTAGCGATCTTCTATCATATCTCTAAGTACAACTCGTACGGCATTAGCTTCAAACATCTAGGGTGATATCTCGTCAGTCACAGCAACAACTGAATCATTCGTCTGCACGCCGAACAGTGCCTCAATCATCAAGAATTATCGGTGCATTGACGGTCATCACATTCTGGCTAGTTTCTAACAGTGGCCCCAATCCTCTGGTGCTGATCTGCACGTCCGAGAAATTTTTGTAAAACCAATACATCAAACGCTCATGGCGCGAAAACACAATAAAACGACGCATCTATGCAATCGTATATCCTTGGAATCACGCCCTGGCCAGTCCTCATCCGTGACGAGCTCATGCTGATGCAACTCTAGCCGCAGCTCTCTCTGCCCGTGTAATCATGGCAGCAAAAACCATAAACCGATATCGATGAGGATAGATTATAAGAATGAATATAATGTTGTGCAAGGAAATGTACATCCTAAGGTTTCTTAAGCGGAGTAGTGTATCGTAAGTATGCCGCGGAACATACACACGGTACGTCACTCTCCTTAAGTCACATACTCCATCAACCAAGGCCAACCTACGCGACGAAAGTTCGGGTCTAATACCCCCTCGACCAAGTCTAAGTTCCGTAAGGTCAAGCCTAGGTTCCGAATATATATGCCCTATACTCCGTATAGTCAAACATAGACTCGAACCAAGGTTAACCTAACGCTCTGATACCAACTTTGTCACGACCCGAAATGGCACGTGACTGGCACTTGAATCATATGAAGTCTATAGGACCCCATCTAATTCAAGTAAGCCAAAATCCCAGAAATCTAAACCATTTAAAAGAAGAAAGAAGGAAAAGTTTAGTTTTAAAGCAAGTGGTTTAACAACATAAGCCGAAGTATGCATTTTTAAAACTTCAAGTCTTTTCTGAAAATTTCGGCAGAGTTTCCTTTGTAAATATTGGCCCCAAACGGGTACAACACATGAAATATATAAAGGCATCCCTAAGCGGGAGCTGGCTCTTCACCAATTGGTGGTCACAACCACGCAAGCAATATAATATACAACGCCGAAGGGCAAGGATCAAAACTCAAAGGAAAGTAATATCATCAAGAAAACTATAATAATACAAGCGGGACTCTAAGATCGAAATAATATACACTGGTCTTCTAAGTCTATCAAATAATACAGTGTGGTTTATGGAGTTACTAGATACAACTGAATATAAATAAATACAAGGGTGGTCACGATGTGAATGAACCCACCTATCAAAGCAATCACCCAAAAAGAAGCAGTGTGCCAGCAAAGCCGCCAAGGAAACCTGTACGGCAAGACCTGCAAGAAACTGGGGCACAACGGAGGTGAGTTGCCAACTAGTGAGTAGAAAACATCACCGAGCTGAAATCGCATGTATGACTCAATTCTAGGTCATACGATAATATATATATCCTCAATATATAAACCTGAACCATCTACATGTAAGTCCATGCTACCTCTCCCGGTACTTTCGGGAATGCGGAATTTGGTAGAAAACGATTTTCTTAAAGATGGTAACATGGACCTAAAACCCGGATCTTGGTTAAACATCTATCTAACAACCTAACTATGAGTTTTAGCTACTCGGTTAGGGGGTTATACCTTGCTTGTCTTGAACTCCTTCGTCTTCAAAGCTCCGATGGTGGTCCGATGGCTTCTTCTCGTCGTCTCCGTACGCCGAAGATAGATCCACCTGAAAGCTCCAACCTTTAGCTCCTTCTTCGTTCTTTGAAGAAACTAGTTCACTTGGTTTGCTAAACCTAGTGAACTAGAATGAATAGAGAAGAAATAGAATGGGATTTTATCTATGGTTCTTGATTCTCAACTCATGAGACAAGAGAACCATAGATCAAGAGAGGGAGCAAGAGGTTGAGGGTGAGAGCAAGAGGAGAGCTCAAGAACAAGAGAGAGAATGAGCAAGAAAGAATGAGCAAGTATTTTGTCTCTCACCCTCTCATAATCCAAAGCAATGATAACTCATCATATTAACAAAAGTCTTATGTGATGGTTAGAAGCAACCACAACCATATCATTTCATGCACTCATTTTACACAAATGAGCAAGTAAACAAAAGTCTTTGCCATGAAATGATGGCTATGGTTATCATGATGGTCAACTAGTCAAGCCTAGTCAACCGGTCAACAAGTCAACAAAGTCAACAAGTCAACAAAAGTCAACAAGTCAACAACCATATCACCATAATACTTAATTAATATAATAGTTAATCACATATCATATTCTCATTAGGGTTGAGCATAAAGTCAAATAGTCAACGGTCAACTGTCAACAACCCTAATGAGAATCCGCTGCCTCTGCCTCCCTGTCAACTGTGCATACACACCCGCATCCGCGTTCCGAGGAACACGAATGCAAACTGGATAAATCCAATCCCATAAGGTACACTAGGATCTGGCTTAAACCAAAGCCCGCTAGTGTAAACTGTCCGGACACTGTACGTGCACAAGTGCACGGATGTGACCGAACCCTGTCGCAAAACCATGCGACCTGTCGCAATACCATGCGACCTCTACTCTTTTGCCTAAAGGCGAAAAGCTTTCTGTGTGGGACTCTAAAGACTCGACACTACGCTGGCAGTGGGTTTAACCACAGACCGCAAGCGGCACTAGCTGTGCGTAACGGTCCCCAGGTAATGCCGACAAGAAGACGGACGAGGCGAAACCCATCTGAACTCCTACTGAGCCTGAGTGTGACATTCTCCGTACAGTCCGGTCTGTTCGTCTGATACATCGCATGGCGGGCCTAGGGGGCGGTAAACGTCAGTCCCCCAATAGCGGTACAAGTCGTGCCGGAGTGAAGCCCAATACACCCTGAGATAACACTGGAAACCTACCAGTATATCTCGTTTGCCCTGGCCAGGGACTACTCGTGTAATGGCTCTCCTAGACACAGCGCGATGTCAACCCCCAATACCGGGAGAGACGAATCCTGTCTAACCGTCACTGCCTCCAAGTGCTTCGGGACTGCACCCAACCACCACCTGTTTGCACGACTCCTTTGAGCCGTGGTAGGGTAGTGATCAAAGTACAGTGGGAACACACTCGAGGCGGAGTGACAGTGTCAAGTCAGCGGACTAAGCTGTACTCATGTCACCTGGGAACTGATAACTGACGATAGGTATAATACCAACTAGTCAGTTCCCGACGAGTCCTGTCCAGTGTACCCGTAACCTAACGAGCACCCGCATACTATCTCAAGTACGACGTACTGACGGCTGTGGGACAGACCGTCTCCCACACTGGGATGAGAAGCGCATGCGCTGGTCTACTCCGGAGTATCGATGCCCTGTCTCGATAGTCCTGCGACCAGGGACCTGAATAAGGATGTGCTTATAGATTACCCAGCCCCCACTAGTGTGACTGCCATCACAACGCTGGTAATCAAGCAAAGATCCTAAGGGCTCCACTAATGCGTATAAGTGATATACTGAAATAAACACAAGTACACATTGAAGTAGAAACAAACCAAGTAGCATACTACTATTTTGAGCAAGATTGTATATACAAGGTGAATATCCCAAGCATCCATTAAGTAATATACAAACTAGTATGATACAGTAATGGCCTCTAGGGCATATACACTAACAATCTCCCACTTGCACTAAGGCCATGTACTGGCGTATCGAAGACCTATCATCTCGATCAGCCGCTCGAACTGAGTCTGGGGCAGGGCCTTGGTGAATGGATCAGCAGTGTTATCTTCTAAAGCGACTCTCCGAACCTCGATCTCCTGGCGATCTACGATCTCCCTGATCAGGTGATACCGCCTCAAGATGTGCCTGGATCTCTGATGGGACCTGGGTTCCTTCGCTAAAGCTATAGCCCCATTGTTGTCGCAATACAGAGGTATTGGATCAACAATGGACGGAACCACCTGAAGTTCTTTCAAGAACTTCCTCATCCAGACAGCTTCTTTTGCGGCATCAGATGCAGCGATGTATTCCGCTTCCATCGTCGAGTCTGCAACTGTTTCTTGTTTGGAACTCTTCCAACACACCGCCCCTCCATTGAGGGTAAAGACAAAACCCGACATGGACTTGGAATCATCCTTGTCACTCTGGAAGCTGGAGTCAGCAAAGGCCTCGATCTGGAGGTCTTTTCCGCCATACACCAAGAACATCTCCTTAGTCCTTCTCAGGTACTTGAGAATGTTCTTTACCGCTATCCAGTGTTTCTCCCCAGGGTTTGACTGATACCGGCTTACCACACTCAGTGCATAAGCTACATCCGGTCTGGTACACAACATCGCATACATTATAGAGCCTACCGCAGAAGCGTAGGGTATAATAGACATGCGATCCCTTTCTAAATCAGTCTTGGGAGACATCTCTTTGGAGAGGGTGATCCCGTGACAAGCCGGTAGGTTACCGCGCTTGGAATCTTCCATACTGAACCTCTTCAGTATGGTGTCGATGTACCTGGACTGCGAAAGTCCTAATATCCTCTTGGATCTGTCACGGTAGATCCGGATACCCAGAATGTACGAGGCATCACCCAGGTCTTTCATGGAGAACCTGTGTGACAAGAACCCCTTGACAGATTGTAGCATAGGAATGTCATTTCCTATTAAGAGAATGTCATCCACGTATAAAACGAGGAATACTACAGTTCTCGCTACAAATCTACTATAGATGCATGGTTCATCTGGATTTTTGATAAAGCCAAATTCTTTGACCGTCTCATCAAAGCAGATGTTCCAACTCCGCGATGCCTGCTTTAGTCCATAGATGGACTTAAGCAACTTGCACACCTTTCCGCTGCTCCCACTCTGAATGAAACCCTCTGGCTGGTCCATATAGACACACTCCTCTAAATTTCCATTTAGAAAAGCTGTCTTTACGTCCATTTGCCAGATCTCATAATCGTGGAAGGCAGCAATGGCAAGAAGGATCCGAATGGATTTCAGCATGGCTACTGGAGAAAAGGTTTCGTCGTAGTCCAAGCCAGGTCTTTGACGAAAACCCTTTGCTACCAGCCTAGCTTTATAGGTCTCAACCTGTCCATCTACACCAATCTTCCTTTTGAAGATCCACTTGCATCCTACGGGTTTTACCCCGTCTGGAGCAATGTCCAACGTCCATACCTTGTTGGTGTACATGGACTCCATTTCGGTCCGCATTGCATCCAGCCATTTCACTGAGTCAACGCTCTGAACGGCCTGCTGGAAGCTAGTAGGCTCATCATAATCTATGATGCAATCCTCTCTATCCCCGTCTACGAGAAAACCGTAGTATCTCTCGGGCGGATGAGTCTGCCTACTACTCCTGCGGAGCGGCGTAGGAATGTCCTGTTCTTCCGAACCCTCTGGTTCCACTAAACTTTCAGTAATAGTCCGTGGTTCTGGAATTTCTTCCAGTTCTACTGCGCTCCCACTTATTTCTTTTCCTATGAACTGGTGTTCTAAAAAGTGGGCATGACGAGAAACAAGAACTTTTTGTTCCTCTTCACAGTAGAAGAAATATCCCTTGGAATTCTTTGGATATCCCACAAACTTGCACAGTACTGAGCGTGCCTCGAGCTTGTCCGCATGCTGCTTTTTGACAAAAGCTGGACTTCCCCATATCTTAATGTGATTAAGATGGGGTCTCTTCCCACACCACATCTCAAATGGCGTAGTAGGCACAGTCTTAGTGGGAACACGGTTCAAAAGGTATGCGGCTGATTCTAGCGCATATCCCCAGAATGATCGCGGCAACTCAGCGTTACTCATCATGGACCGCACCATATCCAATAGGGTGCGGTTCCGTCTCTCCGATACACCGTTATGTTGCGGGGTGTATGGAGGAGTAAGCTGAGAGAGAATTCCATTCTCTTTTAAATAGTCCAGGAACTCGGCACTTAAGTATTCTCCACCTCGATCCGATCTTAGAATCTTAATACTTTTGCCGGTCTGTTTCTCCACTTCATTCTTATACTCCTGGAATTTTCCAAAGGCCTCGGACTTATGTTTCATTAAGAAGACATAACCGTACCTTGAGAAGTCATCCGTAAAAGTAATGAAGTAAGAATGTCCGCTTCGGGCATGTGTAGACATTGGACCGCACACGTCACTGTGTACGAGTCCTAAGAGCTCGCTCGCTCTTACTCCATGTCCAGTAAACGGAGTCTTTGTCATCTTTCCTTTGAGACAGGATTGACAAGTGGCATACGACTGATATTCGAACGCATTCAAATACCCTTCTGTATGTAACTTCGTCAACCTTCTCTCATTGATGTGACCCAATCTACAATGCCATAAGAAAGTCTGATTTATTTCTGGAGACTTTCTTTTGTGTGTATTCTGGACATTAAAAATCTGTGGTTGGTTTAACACGTATATACCATTACTCAAAGTACCTGACCCAATCAAAACTTGATTAAGGTGAATGTTTACAACATTGCTTACAAACGCAAATTCATAACCTTCTTTAGAAACTAAAGATACAGAAATGATATTACAAGTTGCGTTGGGTACAAAAAAGCAATTACGCAAAACCAAAACATGTCCATCTGACATTCCCAGGTGATAGTCCCCCACGGCTTTAGCATCCATGCTAGCTCCGTTCGCAACTCTGAGGGTCATATCACCTGCCTTCAAAACCCTACGGTTTCTCAACGCCTGCAAAGAATTACAGATATGAGATCCTGATCCGGTATCCAATACCCAGGAAGTAGAGTTTATTGAAAGACAGTTTTCAATAACATACACACCTGAACCTGAAGCTGCAACCTGCTTCAATTCCTGTGTTCTGGCCTTCCAGGCCCTGCAATCATTCTTCCAGTGTCCTCTCTTATGACAATAGAAGCATTCTTCCTTATCCACAAGCTTCCCTGCTATCTTTGTTGCTTTACCTTTTCCCTTCGTATCCACTTTACTAACACCGCCCCTTGGTTTGGCGGGGGCCTTCTTCTTCTTTCCCTTGGCTTTCGCCTTGGACCTAGAAGAAGATGATCCTCCTACAAACAAAGTGGATGTTTCCCTACCTTTCTGTAGGGTGCCCTCTGCGCTCCTCAGCATGTTGAGGAGCTCTGATAGTTCAACCTCTTTTTCTTGTAGGTTGAAGTTCAGTATAAACTGGGCGTAAGTGGAAGGAAGGGACTGGAGAACTATATCCGTATATAGCTCACTCTCCAATGTGATCCCTAGGTCAGCGAGCTCCTCAATGTAGCCGATCATCTTTAGCACGTGCTCGGCTACTGATGATCCGACGGCTATTCTTGTCGAAAATAACTTTTTCGACGCTTCGTATCTTGCGATACGTGATTGCTCTCCATACAGTTCTTTTGTATGGAGCAATATGGACTCCATGTCCATATTCTCATGCCTCCTCTGATGTTCGTTGTCCATCGAGGCAAGCAGGAGGCATTTGGCCTTCGCGCTATCAATCTCCCAAGTCTTACGGATTTCCTTATCCGCGACGCTGGAAGTTGGACCAGGGACAGGGGGAGCTTTGGTGGTAAGAAGATACCCCAGCTTGTCATAAGTGATTGCTATCTTGACATTCCTGAGCCAATCTTTGTAGTTTGGCCCTGTCAGTTTGTTTTTATCTAGGAGTAACTTAAGTCCAGTCATGTTGATTGGTCGCTGCAATTAGGAGAGAGAAGAAGAAACACTCAGCATGATGCTCTTGCAAGTTTAGAGTGGTTTTTAGTTTGCCTAAACAGGATGGCTCCCACTGTTTCTCGAATCCCTCCTCAAACCATAAAGGAAGAATTAGTCAGGATCAATCCCACCGTACAATACTTGCTTAACCGTTCAGCCAGGCCGGTGTCGGTACTTCGAGGGAGGTTTTCCAACGCTTTCGCGAAGTTCCTTAATTAAAGAACCTCTTTTCCCTGGGGGCGTAGCCCCGCTAACACCTTTCTAGGCACCTACTAGGTTTATAGCATTGATCGTTAAGTGAGAAATTTCCCGAGGAGTAGCATATACTCACAGTAGGATCGGGATCCAAATATCATTGCGTGACGAAACTGAAGGAATCCTACCAGAATCATCACACTCCAAATGGTATGCAAATCTAGCAAGTTTCAGTACTTATGAAACTCCCGATGTGGATTTTTGCCCCATGCTCTTATGACCTTGACTTTGGCCAAAATATCATAAGTCACATGTCAAGTTCTACCCGTCATTATCCAGGTTAATTTGGATCCATCCGTACCTACCCTTGACTTTGGCCAAAATGGCAGTACGACTGTCCCAAACCAACGCATCTATCTATGCTACACATGAACACCCAATAGCTACCAATCACTGTGCCTTGACTTTGGCCAACATACACAGCTTGAATACTATTGACTATTCATGCGAAACGACGGAGGGCTACGGATGGTTTTGGCAAAACCGTGAACGTAGTGAACTTGATTTGGTCGATGGAACGAGATAGCTTTTAAAAGGAGTGGCTCAAGCTCCGTATTTAAAAGTTGTTTTTGAAAAGAACCGAGTGGTTTTTCGAAAGTGTTCCAACGACTTTAACTTGGTTTATTATCTTGCATTAGTTCTTTTAATGCGTGATATTCTTGCATTAGTTCTTTTAATGCGTCCCATCATTTAATCCTACCATTGCAGAAAACAACCAAAATATGACGTACGCTTATGCCATTCGCATTCACCACGGGGCCCCGTCATTACCCGTTAGGTTACTTAACTAACGACAGAGCGGGGGCTGGGCTAGCGCGTCTGTAAAACATAAGCAACGCCTAAATAATATCATATATAGATATACTGCAATGATAAACATTTCATATCACAGATAAATACATTGGATATACTAGCAATCTGTAATTTGTACGAGCCTGTAACAAAAACAGATAACACGGTCGCGGTGAATAGCCAAAACCCCACCCAAGACCCCTACGGGTGCGGCAAACTACCCGCCAAGTACCCGAAGCATAGCAACCTCCCTCATCTCCATGAGTAGGCCACTCGACACTTCGGCATACCCGGTAGTTTGTGTACCCCCTCCATGGGTCTATCCTAGGAGCAAAAACAGTAAAAAGAAATTATACAATGACGGCTACAACCCCTTCCCGGTTGTGCGGCCATACAAATAATTATTACATCAATTTACAAATTTACATGAATTGCAAGAAAAGAAAACTCTCGTCTCACAACCCCCGGCTATTCACCCGCGACAATCCAACATATTTATATACACATTCCAGCACATTACAGATCACAGATTTGTATAACCCCCACTAATCGACATATAGCGATTAGTAGACGTTCAATACAAATATCACATTACAGAAAAACCCGTTAGCTCAAGTCTTTTAGAAGTTCGATCAAAAATACGGATTTTCGGGACCCCAAAATAAAATTTTCGTTCTGGAAAATCTGGGTTGAAAATACATATACTAAAAATCCCAAAATACCCCAATTAGCAAACTGCAAAAAATAAAACCTATGACCGAGTCAACTCGGCCGCGGTTCCGCGGCGGGAGCGTGCTCCCGCCGCGGAACCGCGGCGCTTTGATCAAGTCATGGGCCCAAATTTTTGCAGTTTCTTTAAAAAAGCCTGAGTCGATTTTTGGTGTATATTAAAAAAGTTTTCCAGCACTTTTAAAATCGACAGAAAGTTTAAAATTCCGGGGTTCGTTTCGGGACTTTTTCGTTGATCGATCTTCTAGTTACTTGCTAACATGTTAGATAGAGTTTAACTAGGCTCTGATACCACTGTAAGTCCATGCTACCTCTCCCGGTACTTTCGGGAATGCGGAATTTGGTAGAAAACGATTTTCTTAAAGATGGTAACATGGACCTAAAACCCGGATCTTGGTTAAACATCTATCTAACAACCTAACTATGAGTTTTAGCTACTCGGTTAGGGGGTTATACCTTGCTTGTCTTGAACTCCTTCGTCTTCAAAGCTCCGATGGTGGTCCGATGGCTTCTTCTCGTCGTCTCCGTACGCCGAAGATAGATCCACCTGAAAGCTCCAACCTTTAGCTCCTTCTTCGTTCTTTGAAGAAACTAGTTCACTTGGTTTGCTAAACCTAGTGAACTAGAATGAGTAGAGAAGAAATAGAATGGGATTTTATCTATGGTTCTTGATTCTCAACTCATGAGACAAGAGAACCATAGATCAAGAGAGGGAGCAAGAGGTTGAGGGTGAGAGCAAGAGGAGAGCTCAAGAACAAGAGAGAGAATGAGCAAGAAAGAATGAGCAAGTATTTTGTCTCTCACCCTCTCATAATCCAAAGCAATGATAACTCATCATATTAACAAAAGTCTTATGTGATGGTTAGAAGCAACCACAACCATATCATTTCATGCACTCATTTTACACAAATGAGCAAGTAAACAAAAGTCTTTGCCATGAAATGATGGCTATGGTTATCATGATGGTCAACTAGTCAAGCCTAGTCAACCGGTCAACAAGTCAACAAAAGTCAACAAGTCAACAAAGTCAACAAGTCAACAAAAGTCAACAAGTCAACAACCATATCACCATAATACTTAATTAATATAATAGTTAATCACATATCATATTCTCATTAGGGTTGAGCATAAAGTCAAATAGTCAACGGTCAACTGTCAACAACCCTAATGAGAATCCGCTGCCTCTGCCTCCCTGTCAACTGTGCATACACACCCGCATCCGCGTTCCGAGGAACACGAATGCAAACTGGATAAATCCAATCCCATAAGGTACACTAGGATCTGGCTTAAACCAAAGCCCGCTAGTGTAAACTGTCCGGACACTGTACGTGCACAAGTGCACGGATGTGACCGAACCCTGTCGCAAAACCATGCGACCTGTCGCAATACCATGCGACCTCTACTCTTTTGCCTAAAGGCGAAAAGCTTTCTGTGTGGGACTCTAAAGACTCGACACTACGCTGGCAGTGGGTTTAACCACAGACCGCAAGCGGCTAGCTGTGCGTAACGGTCCCCAGGTAATGCCGACAAGAAGACGGACGAGGCGAAACCCATCTGAACTCCTACTGAGCCTGAGTGTGACATTCTCCGTACAGTCCGGTCTGTTCGTCTGATACATCGCATGGCGGGCCTAGGGGGCGGTAAACGTCAGTCCCCCAATAGCGGTACAAGTCGTGCCGGAGTGAAACCCAATACATCCTGAGATAACACTGGAAACCTACCAGTATATCTCGTTTGCCCTGGCCAGGGACTACTCGTGTAATGGCTCTCCTAGACACAGCGCGATGTCAACCCCCAATACCAGGAGAGAAAATCCTGTCTAACCGTCACTGCCTCCAAGTGCTTCGGGACTGCACCCAACCACCACCTGTTTGCACGACTCCTTTGAGCCGTGGTAGGGTAGTGATCAAAGTACAGTGGGAACACACTCGAGGCGGAGTGACAGTGTCAAGTCAGCGGACTAAGCTGTACTCATGTCACCTGGGAACTGATAACTGACGATAGGTATAATACCAACTAGTCAGTTCCCGACGAGTCCTGTCCAGTGTACCCGTAACCTAACGAGCACCCGCATACTATCTCAAGTACGACGTACTGACGGCTGTGGGACAGACCGTCTCCCACACTGGGATGAGAAGCGCATGCGTTGGTCTACTCCGGAGTATCGATGCCCTGTCTCGATAGTCCTGCGACCAGGGACCTGAATAAGGATGTGCTTATAGATTACCCAGCCCCCACTAGTGTGACTGCCATCACAACGCTGGTAATCAAGCAAAGATCCTAAGGGCTCCACTAATGCGTATAAGTGATATACTGAAATAAACACAAGTACACATTGAAGTAGAAACAAACCAAGTAGCATACTACTATTTTGAGCAAGATTGTATATACAAGGTGAATATCCCAAGCATCCATTAAGTAATATACAAACTAGTATGATACAGTAATGGCCTCTAGGGCATATACACTAACAATACACATAAGTGTAATATCAAGTGCTCGTGTCAGTGCCTCAAGTAGCAACATAATACATATATGATGTATGAATGCAATATAATGAAAACAGAATACATCATGAATGAGAAAACTGTTTTCTTAATTTAGTGAGATTTCTGTATATATATAAATCGAGGTATCATCAATGAAATCAACAGAAAATCAATGTCTAGCATCGACACAAAATATAAATCTCGCTATCTCAATATCTCAGGCTCCGACAATCCGAACTGGCCCGTATTCTCGAATCTCAATATCTAGGGCGCCGGTTATTCGAACTGGCCCATAACATCAAATCTCAAAACCTCAGGCTCCGGCAATCCGGACAAGCCTATACTCCGTTCGGTATCCTCCGGATATCCGTCGAGCCACAATAAAACCACTGGTCGGTAGTGCTCCCCTGCCAGGCTCAACGCCATCATATGCGACCATCTTGCCCGGGATACCGCACCGGGTCCACCATGCACCCACAGACAGTTCCTCCTCCTCCTCGAATCGGGTGTATGATATCGCTCAAGAGCCGAGAAAACTCATGGTGGACATATCTCAAATCATATCATGAGAAAACCACAATTTTATCCTTAGAAATGATAATTAGTTTATAAAATCCTTGCGGTTTCTCCAAATCCATAAATCTCAAAGAAATCCGAAATCTCAAATCACGATGTCAATAGACAGTGAATACTAGCATAAAGCTCCATAATAACTCATGAAAACGAATGTATAAATGCATGAAGTATCTCAGTAATAAATGCAATATCTAATCTAGCACAATAATAATATATCGGAACTATCAGCTAACAAGCAATATCAATGAATTAATATTCTCTAAAGTGTACGTGGCATGGGCAATTACCGATGATGATGTGTGTGAGCCGGCAAGTAAGTGTTCGTAGACATACGCATCATCAGTAATGGTGCCGGTGTCCTGATAACATGGGTTCAATATAACAATAAAAACACATTTAAACATGCAATGCAATGCGAATAGCAAGAATATGCAGAAAATGAATAATAAATGCAACAATAAGGAATCTACATTAATATACACGAGTCATACAGTTTGGCATTTGAAATAACACGAATCGTGGTGTTTAGAAAATAAGGCTACGGTGTTTTTAAGAAAAGGTACGTCCTTTGAAATATCCGTAGAATCCCTTGGCTTGTCTTTAAAATACTCACGATTCGTTAGTTCTGAAATAAGTATGACTCGAGTCCAGTCTAACATCTACTAAGTAAACTACAGGACTAAACAAACAGACTAGTCGAAAGGATAAGGAAAACCTCCTAAGTCTGAGTTGATAAATATATCTAATAGTTGGTGATCCCGCCGTAATAGTATCACGTACGATACAATATATAATATGACATCCTCGAGTCAAGAGTGCGGATCTATCATCATAATCATACCACGTACGGTAAATCCATCGTACGGCATCCCAAATCTAGGTACGGGTTAAATATCACATTTATCTCATTATTCATCTGATACCATATACATATATATATGCGTTTGTATGAAAACACATCGCCTAAAGACCCGCTATAATATCATGTCGTATCTCATAATACGAACCAAGTCACATCACCGATCTCATGGCATCATGCCCAATCACATCGACTCATCTCCAAGTACCATGCACTATCCTCACTATCCATTTATATATATACATATATATATATATATACTTACATACATATATGTGTGTGTGTGTGTATCCCCATATACGCACAAGTAAACAAGTGAATGCGTGTGTGTGCGCGTGAGTATAAACCTTATTCTAGGGTTTCGCGACAAACACTAAACTATAACATTAACTACCAAATACGCTTACACTAACCTAAAGTCCTCTAAAGCAATTCTAGCTAAGTATACACATCTTATAATAACATATAAATATATAGATATAACACATTTGCATACTGCACTACGAAACTGCGGGGGTGCTATACGTCATCCACCCGACTTCCCCCGTAGATATATATCTGCTCACCTTAATTCTTGCGTGTCGATGTCGATGTCGCCATCCTCTTCTTCATTATCCGAAGTCCACATAGGGGTACCTACTTATCACACATAGTATCGTAAACCAAAATCGCACACGAAAACCAAAACGGCACGTGTATCATACATAGGTTTAAACCTATGGTCTACACATGCAGGAATGACCAAACAACCCTCGTCGCTGACGTAAAAACGTCAGTAAACGGGACACAATATCAAATACCAAATCCCAATTCATTAAAAGCCGAAAAACAAAATCCGAAACTATGTAAAACACTTCCAGATTTTACCCCAGGTGGAATTAGCCAAAACTGCATATGTGGAGGGTCTATTTTAATAACAATGGAGCCATGGACCAAACACGGATCCATTCACCATCACCCTATCTGCAAATTGCGGCCATTTGATGGAATTGGGGTCCCGGGTTTCAATGGTAGCTCCTAGGATGGCTGCTTGTATCACTGTGTTTGCAAAATATTTTTCAGGTGCCCCGAGTCGTAGCAGTTCTCTAATTAACATCACAATTCCCACAAAATACGATATCGGGGATTTCTAAGTTTGGGGTTTGGGTTTAAGTCTAAGGTTTCAGTCCATTAAACTAACACTAGAGGGGTTATATGACCTCTACTAACTTCAATTACACCTTCTCAACTCAATTAGATCCCTAACCTTCATTTAGGAATTTTCAAACCTCATTACACTACACAATATCTAAGTTAACATGGATGCTAAAGTGAAACAAATACAATACTAATGGTAAAGAAAATACCTCATTTGGCAACTCAAGAATTTTCTTGAGTTTCCCCAAGTGCTCAAAATCCTTACTTTCTTGATTCAAAGTGCTTGTAGTGAGCTTGTGCACATTTTTAATGAAAGGGAGATGATGTTTTGATGTTGATTTGGGGTTGTTTGTAAGGATGAAGAGGAGGTGGAGGGAGTGGGCTGCCATGGTAGAGGAAGAGGAGAGGAAAAAGATGAGATGATGAATGAAACAAGAAGTCATGACCAAGGTTGACCCCTCACCTCTCTCTCTCTCTCTCCCCCTCTCTCTTGCCCATACCCATTATTCTAACATTTTCTTTTCTTTTCTTTTCTTTTGTTTCCTTTTCCTTTTCTATTAACCCAAGTTCAAAAACAAAGCATGAAGAAAAGGAAAATGCCATGGTAGGAAAATGTAAAAGGTGTAATATGACATGGTGCATGTCATGTGCACAAATCAAGCTTAATGCACGATTAGTGACATTTAATCGTGATTAGAAAAAAAATGGAATGTAATTAATCATAAAGAATTTTTAATTGCTTAAATCATATAAAACGCCCTCATTTCAGCAATTCCTATATTTTCCAAATATTTCCCAATTTATTGGTAATTAATTATACGGCATTATCAAAATATTCATAATATTTATTATTTAATTATAAAAATTCCCAAAAATAATATTTTATTTTTCTGAAATGTTACATTTACTCCTAGTGAAGGGATCTCAGCTCTTTCCTCATCGAATGAAGTGTTGGATATTCATGAATACCACTATGCAAAGCAAAAAACTAGAGAAGCAATCAAAAACTAAACCGAGTGAGTTGTAGCATTTCCTAGTTTCGCTAAAGAGGTCACTCCCGGTGAAGGGATCTCGGCTCTTTCCTCATCGAATGAGGTGCTGGATATTCATCAAGGAATACCACTATGCAAAGCAAAAACTAGAGCTACCCTTTTTAAAAGTTTGATTCTAAAACATCTTTAGGTTTCTTTCTTTTCATTAATCTCATTAATGAAGTCCCATCAATTAATGTTTCTTAACATTACAGAAAAGTGAAACGAAAATAGAACGTAAGCTTATGACATCCGCATTTGCCACTAGGCCCCGTCATGCACCGTTATGTTACTTAACTACCGGCAGAGCGGGGGCTGGACTAGCGCTGGTGCAAAACATAAGCAACGTTTATTATATATCATATATATAATAGAACATTCATCTCACGCAATTATATGTTCAACACCATAAAACCAAGCAGTAGAAGCAACATATGAAATATTGGATATACTAGAATTTCCGTGTTTTAAATTTAGCCAGTAATGTAAAACACGGATTCCACGGTCATGATGAATAGCCAAACCCACATCCCATAGACCCCTATGAGAGAGGCAAGTAACCCTACCAATTCTAGAGTTAGGAGACCCGGTCTCAACTCCTTGAGATGGTCTCCTACTGGACCCTAGAACTCGGTTACTTGTGCTCCTCACCTTGGGTCTATCCTAATGCAGAAAAGTAAATAATATACAACAGTGGTGACATCATCCTCAACCCGGATGTGCCCCAATAAAAGAATATTACATACAAATCTTACATGAATGAAAAATTGAAAAACTCTCATCTCACATAAAACCCCCGGCTATTCTTTCACGACGATCCAATAAATCATATCACCAGCAACACATATCATCTCATGTCATCAACATAAGTAAATACGCGTATCCCGAAACTCGTTGACATATAGCAACCAGATCGGGATATCCCATATATTACACTTACGGCCGCAGAAAAGAAAAAAGAAAACTACAATAATTGGAATCCGCAATATCCTTAGACATCATAAACCCGGAATATCTCATATTCCGGATTTCATGCCTAACTTATAAAACTTACATTTTAGTCTCAAATTGAAAACTCTTTTTAATTGGTTGTCGGATAATTCAACAAGATTCCCGACTTAGTGATCGCGTACAATAAGCAATTGCGACAGAGTTTTGATCCGAATCAAAACTTCATGGTAATTGATCAATTGAGACTAAACGGCTAGGTTTAAAATATACTAACTAGTTTTCACAAAACTAATTAATTCGGATTCTAATAATTGTATCACACATCACAAATCTTGTAAAGTAACCGCGACACTAGAATTCTGCATGCAATTAGCAAACTTAACCAATTTTTCCAAGACATGAAAAATCCAGTGAGCTAAAGTTCCAAAATCGATCGTTTTAAGCCAATCCGGGAGTCGAAACGAACTCGAAACCCGCCTGAATCTCCGCGGAGGCGAAGATCCCAAAATTAACTATCGAATGGGGGGCCTCAGGGGGGTACCCACCCATGAGGGCCACCTCAAAGTAGCCCCTAGGGGAAGGCAAACCCGAGAGCACCCAGTTAGGGTGCCCTCGGATCACCCACTCCCAAGGCCACCATGTGGTGGTCTTGGGGTGTGGGTTCGGCCTCTGGTCCCCCCGGGGTGTCCCCGGGGTACGCACGCTCCACCCCACGGCTTCTCGGTTCAAACTGTGAGCCCGCAGGGTGTGCAAACAACTCAAAACATCATTTTGGAAACTGTTTTTATCGGCAGTTTTTGCGCGACAAAAATGGCGGATTTCTAACGTCGCTACAAGCTACCCTAGTGTTCTAGCTTGGCTCTGATACTATGAAAGTCTATCCTAGCACCACCATGAGGTCCAAGTGGCATCAAGCATACCAAATTTAAATTTTTATGGCGCTAAGCTAGACTATGCAAAATCGTTAACTAGGTGATTATGGTTTAAGTTTGATATCTACTAAAACTATAGTAGGTGGAAGAAGGCTATACCCTTGTAGATCGAGTCCTTCACTTCACATGCTCCGTGTAGTAGTCCCGCGACTCCATTAGGCTCTACTTGAGGCTTTGGACAAGCTTCCTCTGATGACCTTCATGCCGAAGATGATCCACACGAAGTCCCTCCAACTCAAGCTACCTCTACACTAAATCTTTAGTATAGGAAACACGCTACACTCAATCGGTAGTCAAGTGTAGGATGGTGAAGTAGAGGATGATAAAGTTCATATGTTTGTGTTCAAGCTTCATGATTCACATCTCATGTGAGGGTTGAAGCTAGAACCATGGCATTAAGGAAGAAGAAGAAGCTAGAGAGCAACCATGGGAGGAAAGCAAGAAAATGGCTAAGTGTTTAGAATGAAGCAAGAATGAATGGCAACCCTTGAGCCCCACTCATTCAAGCATGGAATTTTGCAATATAAAATTGCAACCATGCTTGAATAGTGAGTCAAGATGAATAAACAAATATAACTCCCATACTTGCAACCATGCTCTCAATTTACATCTCATTTCCATTTTTCTCAAAAATAGAAATTAAGCAATGCTTCATTATATATATATATATATATATATATATATATATATATATCATATATATTAATATATATATTATGAAGAATAATTAGTGAGCTAATGATATTAGTTAAGATATAATTATATCACTTATAATGTATATCATATTATTAAATCAACACTTGATTTAATAATCCGGTTATATCACATATGACCGACTAATATCATTTATCTGTATATCACATTATGAAATCAACACTTGATTCGACAATCTGATTATATCACATATAACCGAACCGATAACAGATAACTGCCAGATTACAATACGGTATCACATACACGTATTTAATCAGGCCCACACACATATCACATATGTGTCCTACTTCGTTTCGCTTGAACCGGGGAACTTCTGTGTGGGACTCTAAAGACTCGTCAATATGCCAGCAATAGTTGATGATCGCATCAATCACCTGCAAGCTGTCAGCGGTACTAGCTGGACGTAATGGCTGCCCGGGTTGAGCGATATGAAGATCAACAAGCAAGCTTGTCCATAGTCTCCATGAAGCCTATTGGTAACACTACCGTACAGTCCGGTCTTTTCGTCTGATATGCCGCATATCATGTCTAGGGGTGGTAAACGTCAGTCCCCAGTAACGTGATAAGTCATGCCGATGTCTGGCCTATAACGGTCCGAGAAACTATTGATAACACTTATCAGTAAATCTCGGTAGCAGCCCTAGCCAGGGACTTCCAGTTATAGCCAATCGATCATAGCGCAACATCAACCCCCAATACTGGAAGAGACGAAACCCCTCCTATCGCTCATTGCCTCCATGCGACTCGGGGCTGTACCCAAAATCCACCCGTTTGCACGTCTCCTTTGAGCGTAGTAGGGAGAAAATCAAAGCACGGTAGGAGCCGCACAAGACTCTATGACGATCTCGGATCTACAGACTAACCTATACCAGTGTCACCATAGGACCGCTATCTGACGATAGGTATACTACCACACAGGAGTCCTCGACGAGTCCTGTTCGGTGTACCCATTCTCCAATGAGCACTTGTGTACAATCTTTGATGTCACACACCAATGGTTGTGGGATAAACTATCGCCCCTAAGGGACAAGAAACGTACACACTAGTCTACTCTGGAATATCGATACCCTAGTCTCGATATTCCCACGACTAAGAACTGATTAAAGGATGTACTTTTGGACCACCCTGGCCCCACTAGTATGATCTCATCATAATCCTGGTAGTCAAGTACATATGCTAAGGGCTTTATCAACATGTAAGAGACAGATAGTATAAATACCAATATACATGTTAAGATAAAGGTAACCTGACAGCATACTATCATGTCGAGCAAGAAAGCCCTCTATATATATGTCAAAGCATCCACTATATCATCAATAATGGCCTCTAGGGCATACATATTCCTAACAGCTCTAAGTGAAAATTCTCCATCGCCACAATACTAAGGATCACCTGAAGAGATGTCATCTTTATAACCGGGGAAAAGATCTCTTGATAGTCAATACCTTATTTTTGTGCGTATCCCTTGACTACCAAATGAGCCTTGTACCTTTTCATACCATTGGTCTCATCTTTAATTCTATACACCCACCTATTTAGCAACGCTTTCCGACTCTTGAGTAGCTTCATTAAGTCCTATGTATGGTTCTTTTTCAAAGATTCCATCTCCTTATCCATAGCTTTCTTCTACTGCTTGCTAGTACCATCGTTTGTTGCTTCTTCAAAGGATTCGGGCTATCTCGCATCTGTGTACAAAACGAAGGCATTCATAAGTCTTTCAGGTATCCTCCTTTCTCTCGTAAATCTCCTCAGAACTAGCACATTGGGTTGTTGAACATGGTCACTATCATGTTCTTGAACCCGATCTTGCACTGCGACTTCATCCACGTTCTGATCACTACCTGTAGGAACCTGAATGCTCTCTCGAGTTCTATCTAGCTCAACGAACTCACGTACTACACCATCCTTGGCTTGCCTTTCTTCTTTGTACAAGTGCCACTCATCAAAGATGATGTTCCGATTTTGTATTACTTTCTTACTTGTGTAATTCTATAGCCTATATCCGATCTTATCCACACCATATCCGATGAAAGCGCACTTCCTAGACTTAAAGTCAAGCTTACTCCTTTCCGTCTTATCAACCAAAGAATACGTAACATAGCTAAAAACTTTTAAGTGCGAATAATCAACTGATTTTCCTGACCAATTTTCTTCTGGAATGCCTCCATCAAGTGCACTTGTCGGGCTTCTGTTAATCAGGTACACAACAGCATCAACCGCCGCTGCCCATAGAAACCTAAGCACATCCGCATCCAAGTTCATGCTTCGCACTCGCTCTAGGATCGTTCTGCTCATCTTTTCAGCGATGTCATTATGTTATGGCGTCCTCGGTACCGTTTTCAACCAACGAATACTTTTCTGCGAACAAAACCCCTCGAACTCATGTTTGCAATATTCTCCTCCATTATTGGACTTAAGCTATTTAACCTTCAGCCCCGTTTGGTTCTTTACTTGTGCAATCTAGTGTTTAAAAATAATAACACATCGGATTTATTCTTCATCACATACGCCCATATCTTCCGGCTTGCATCATCGATGAACGTCACGAAGTACAGATTTTCTCCATAAGACTATACCGAGGCTGGACCCCAAACGTCCGTATGCACCATCTCCAACATCTTATGTTGTACCCCCAATCTAAAATTTGTGTGTTTTTCTTCCCGCAAACACAACTTTCGCACAGCCCCAACTCCACCTTTTTCAGCCCCAAAAGAAGTGTAATGTTTTGAAAATCGTTTCGGTGAAATTTCGGAAAAATCGGTAAAATAAGGGGGGTTTTTGTAAAAAGTCAAAATACAAATATCTTTATTATAAAATTAAATATACATATTCTAGCTATGTAATTGCTAGTATTTGGTGTTTATTGAGCCACTGGTGAAATTTCATATTTTCTGAAAATTTTCCGAAATTAATTATTTTAATATTATTTGAAGCCGTAACTAATACATTTAATTAGGGAAAATTACAAATTGGAATGGGTTGAAACAAATTTTGTGCATCATAAAAAATTAAACAAAATTTTAACATGTTGTTTTTGAAATGAAATGAAGCTGCCAAACGGTTTTAGAAAATATCGAAGAAAAAGGCTTAAATAGTGAAATTAGTGTAAATAGATATTGGGGTATAACATTTATCATTTTTTCCTCACCCACACTCACCCACACCCTCTCTCCTCTCCCCAAATCAGCAGCAACCCCATGTTGGCCCTCATTTCCCCACTTGAATTTGCTAAAAGAAAACAAAAGAAAAGAAAGGAAATGAAAGAAAATAGTTAATTAAGTATGGGCTTTGACTTTTGGGATTGACCAACTACTTTCCTCACCTCATTCTCTCTCCCCACTGTATCCCCATGCCTTGGCCGACCCTCCCTCTCCCTCAATAGCAGCCCCTCTCTTTTCTCCCCTCATTTCTCTTGGGAAAAAAATTGCATCAAAAATTGCCTCAAAATCCATCAAAAAAATCCCAAAATCCAAATCCAACTCTTACCCATTTTAGTTTAGCCTATAATGCATGGATTGTGGGGAAAAGAGAGCATTTTGGATGGCTAGATTTCAAGTGAGATCTACAAAATTGTGGAGGTATAATTTTAACCTTGTAGTTAAATTGTTGATTAATACTTATGTTAGCTTAATTAAGTGTTAATTAGGTTTTATATGGGTTCAAATTGCATGATTGAAAATTTAAGAGGAGGGGTTGTGATCAAGTTAGGTATTGTATTGTTTGATCATGGTTGTAATGGGTAGCTTACCATCTTAGGATTTGTAGAAAGTAAACTAGTAGTTAGATTGCAAATTGTTGCATGGAAAATGTCTAAATTAAGTTATTTTGCTAACTAGGGTTTTTGGAAAATTATTAAATGCTTTAGATTAAAATATAATTATGGTTTCATGTCATTATTAATATTATAATGAGTGGTTTAATGCCTTTAGTTCATGAAAATCCAAGCTAAATTTTTGTTGTGCATTTTTGTTATAAAATTGTTAAAATTGGGTATATTGTAAACTAGAATTTTGGGGTTAATGAAATTTAATGAGATTAAATTATGGAAATTGTTTTTGTAACTTATTTAAGATGTTTAATAAGTATTATGGCCGCTAGATTTGTTTAAACGTCGAGTTTTGTACTAAAACGGGTAATTTTTGCTTGCTAGATTTTCGGAAAAATGGCTTTTAAAGTGAATTTGGGGTTTTTGTGAATGTTAACCTATTTTATATTATAATTAGTGTTCGTGAATGCGCAAATGAGTGCGTTTGGGTTTTTCTCAATGGTTTGACGTTTGTACATCGACATCGAGGGTTGGTCTGGCTATTCTTGCATGCGTAGGCGATAGGTTTTGACCTATGCGTGATACGCGTGCCGATTTGATTTTCGTATGCCGTTTCGATTTCGAATTTGGTTTTAATGCGATACGGTACGTTATGATATGTAGGTACCCCATGTGGATTTTTAGACGACAAGCAAGCGCGTGGCGACGTCGGTACCGGCGAGCGAGGACCAGGTGAGTAGATTTATATCTACGGGGAGAAGTCGGGTGGATGGCGTATAGCACCCCCGCAGTTCGTAGTGATGTATACGAATACGTATACACACATATATTGATTATATATTGTTTGAGTTTATTGATGATAAATATGGATATTTGGTGTGCTTGGATGATTTAGTGTCGCGAAACCCTAGAGTAGTGGTCGCACCACACATGCACACACCCACCCATACTTGCATACATTCTTCTTTCATAGGTGCATATATGGGATTATTTATTTATGTGTTCACCTGGGTATGGGACTAGGTGTTCACATACTGGATTGAGGATGATACTTGGGATTGAGATGAGTCGATGAGATTTGAGTTGAGGCCGTGAGATCGGTGATATGGCAGGATTCGTACTTGAGATGCGTCCTGATGTTATAGCGGATCTTGGGATGACGATGCCATGTGAATAGTGATATATATAAAATGGTTGACATGTGATCGTGATATGAGATATGATATGATAAGATAATTATAATGGTTCGCATTGAGCGATGTATCCTTCTTATTGATGATATGTGCTGATGATATCGGTTTGTACGAGATTGTCGATCAGTAGTCAGATCATGATTATATTGATGATATTAGTAGTGTACTAGACGTAGGTCAGTACCCCAGATGATGATCTCGATAAAGAGGATACCAGATGAACAGTGTGATGAGTATGATATTGACCCGTACCCAGATTTGGGGATGCCGTACGACGGATTTACGTACGAGCTATATATTAATGATTGATCCGCACTCTTGACTTGGGATGTCTGATTATAGATATGGTATCGGATATGATATTATGAGGCGGGATCACCGACTATACATATACAGGTATGTATATGTATCGACTCAGATGTTAGGCGGTTTCCTTACCTGTAGTTCAGCTTGTTAGTTCAGCCGTATAGTTTAGTATAGTTGTTAGACTAGATTAGACTCTTACCTATTTCAGAACTAACGGGTCGTGGGTATTTTAAAAGACAGGTCAAGAGATTCTACGGGTATTTCAAAAAGGCATATCTTTTCTTAAAAACACCGTAGCCTTTATTTCCAAAACCCCACGATTTGTGTTATTTCAAATGGCACCATAGTATGACGTATATATATATATATATATATATATATATATATATATATTAAATGCAGATTAGTTACTGTTGTGTCTAGTATTTAGCTCCCGCTCATTTTTGCTGTTCGCCCCTCATCGCATACTTACATTGCTATTTCATATTGCATTGTTGATATTATGCTGTTAGGACACCAGCACCATTACCGATGATGTGTATGTACCATGTACACTTACTTGCCGGCTCACACACATCTTCATCGGTAATTGCCATGTCACGTACACCTTAGAAAATATTATTGCTTGATTTAACTTGTTAGTTAGTAGTTTGACCTGATATTAGTGTACCTGCCTTATATGTCAGTTTAGACATTGTAGTTATTACTTGTCACTTCATGCTTACTGTTATTCCTTATTATGCCGCATTCATGGATTCTCATGCATATATTCACTATTTTACGTGCTATTAAGGTTTTGAATTCGGATTTCCATGAGATTTTCTGGATTTGGGGGAAAACCGAAAAACTTATACAAACTTCTTCTCTCTCTTTTTAAATGAAAAGCGCGGTTTTCCCATGATGTATGAGTCGTCCACCATGAGTTTGCTGATGGATTTCGAGACCCGAGTTCGAGGAGTGGAGGAACCGTTTCGGGTACATGGTGGACCCGGTGCGGTACCCCGGGGAAAGAGGATCGCAGATGATGGCGTTGAGCCTGGCAGGGGAGCACAACCGACCGGTGATTTTACCCGACGCGTCGGATATCCGGAGGATACCGTTGTAGTCTTGAGATGGATGGTAGGGGCCGGTCTGGACTGACGGCACCCTAGATATTGAGATTGAGATATTGAGATTTCGATATATTGAGGTACTGAGATTTGATGATACAGGCCAATCCGGATAGCCGGAGCCTGAGATTTTGAGATATTGAGATTTATGTTTTGTGTCGATGCTAGACACCGTTTATGCTGATTTCATTTATGATACCTCTTTTAAAAAGATACAGAAATCTCACTAAGTTATGAAAGCAGTTTTCTCCAGTACATGCATTCTGTTTCATGCATTCATACATCATCCATATGATACATTGCTACCTGAGGCACTGACACGAGCACTTGGAATTACCGTTGTTTAGAGCTATACCCTAGCCATTGTTATAGGCTGTTGGTTATATATTTGAGGATATATTATGATTGTATGACTTAGGATGCGTTGTTCATGCGATTTCTGTTCGTAGATGTTTTTTTTCTACTCACGAGTTGGCAACTCACCCCCGTTGTGCCACAGTTTCTTGCAGATTTTGCCGTACAGGTTTCATTACGGCTTGCTGGCACTACTTCCATTTCCGGGTGATTTGCTAGTAGGTGGGTTTATTTGTTTCGTACCCCTCATTATATACCTTGTATATTATTACTCTGTTGTATCTAGAAGTTCCATCAACCAAATATGTATTTATTTTTGAGATAGAGACCAGTGATGTTATTCTTTCGACCTTAGAGTCGCGCGTTATATTTCTTGTGGTTTTGAGTTTCCTTTGAGTTTTGATCCTCGCCCTTGGCGTTGTATATTATATTGCTTGTGTGGTTATGACCGTCGATTGACGAAGAGATAGCTCCTGCTTGGGGATGCCTTTTATTGATTTCATATACTATTCATGTTATATTCCGTTTGGGGGCCAGTATTTACAAAGGAGACTCTACCGAAATTTTCAGGAAATATTCGATGTTTTAAAAATGCATAATTCGACTTATGCTATTAAAACTACTTGATTTAAATTGGTTTCCTTCACTCTACTACTTTTCTTGGTTTGGATTTCTGGGTTTTCGGCTTACTTAGATTACGAACGCCTCGAGACGTTTCGAAGTCTAAGTGCCGGTCATGTTCCGTACTTTCGGGTCGTGACAAAATTGGTATCAGAGCCAGGTTTTACCTTCGGAGCGTAGGATGACTCTTGGTTGATGGAATAGGTGACTAAAGTAGAGTGACGTGCCGTGGGTATGTTCCGCGGCATACTTACGATACGCTACTCCACTTAAGAAGCCTTAGGATGTACATTTCTTTATTCAGTATTATATTCATTCCTGATCTAGCCTCATCGGTACCAGTTATGGTTTGCTGCCACGATTACGGGCAGGGAGAGCTACGTCTAGAGTTGCGGTCAGCACGAGCTCGTCACGAACGAGGACTGACCAGGGAGTGATTCCAGGGACATACGATTGCATTGCGAGGCGTTGTCTGATTGTGTTTTCACGCCATGAGCGTTTGACAGGTCACTTTTACGAGATTTCTCGGATGTGTCGATCAGTACCAAAGGATCGAACCAATGATAGAGGCTAGCCAGATTTTAATGACCGTTGGTGTATGGCTTATTCATGATGATCGAGGCACTGTTCAGCGTGCAGACGAGTGAGCTAGTTATTGCTGCGAACGACGAGATATCGCCCCAAATGTTGGAGCTACTGTAATACGAGTTGTACTAAGAGATGAGAGAAGGTCGCTAGTCACCGAAGATGAATGACTAGGACATGTGGTTCGTTCGCTACCCCGATGCGAGGTCATCAGATGGATAGATTCCAGCTAGAGACGACTTCACGCGGAGTCGTTGAGAGTCGACAGAGGCGATCGAATGTCAGAAACCTATTATTCTAAGTTTAAAGTATTCGGAAAGACATGCAGGCAATTCTATGGACCCTCTAGAAGAATGAAACCCTAACTCGACATAATGACCGTGTGAAGGCCTTTGAACCTTAGGGTTTGCGGCAGTTCCGCGGCGCCATTAGTGAGGCTTGGGTTTGCCCTTCTACGGCTGGACCATCGATGCTGTGGTATGTACTAGATACTATTAAACTGTACCCAAGATGTTGAGCTCTTGGGGGATTATGAGGTTTTGACGAATCGGTCGAATGGTTCGACTTCATTCGGATGCCAGGTGGTGAGATGATTTCTTGGGAGACTCCAGATACGAGGATAGCCATAGGAGCTCAGTCCATGCAGCCGTTCCGGAACGAGAACAGATCTAGTAAGGGACGATGACTTCCTGACAGTTCGGCAGAGACGAGATTTAGGAGAGATCTCGACAGGACCTTTCTGGAATGAATTACAAGAAGACTTGGACCCAGGAGTGGTCATGTTACGCACACCGGCAGGCCAGAGTTCAGGATCGTCGACGAGACATGCTATGAGTGACCACGACAGTTGGCCAGAGGTTCTTAGAGGAAGTGCTTGAGCGGGACTATTCCTCCATACTTGATTTCGGTATTTTGGGCGATCTATTCGCATGATTGATTTTGATGATTGAGTTTCATGATATTTGTTTTCATGCACCATGGTCGCACCTACTGAGTATTTACGACTTTTGCACAGTTGTTGCACTTGTTATCGTTTTCATGCCTTGGTCTCACATGTTTATGATTTTATGGGTTTCATACAGTTGAGTTGATTTTGTGCATATGTACGCACACGATTTGGTTTTTGCACTCGGTATAGTTCACATATGCTTGCAGTGGAGTGGTACGCATTTTGTGCACTTAGATGCACTGGACTTCGATTTCGATTGTGATGCTTGATATTTGTTTTATGCACCTCGTGTACCAGATTTGGGTTTTCGCGCATGTTGGGCGCATGTTATGAGATGCGATTTTGGTGCACACCGGATGCACTAAATCGAGATTCTTCGTGCATGTCAGATGCACCTGTCTTTGCTGTCAGGCACACCTGTTGCCCTTGACAGATGTTTCGTGCACACCCGATGCACTTAGATATTGTTTTTGTGCGCATGTATGGCATATTCATGGATTTTGATTTCCGTGCGCACCAGACGCACGTAGTATTCATATATATATTTGGGACTGATTTATGTTGGAGCAGTATATTTTATGATGTTTGCTATTTGGTTTAGTACTGAGCAGGACTAGTCAGAGGACAGTACCTGAATATATTTTGCATGCATTGATAGCTATCGAAGGGAATTCCAAAAAGCGAGCTATAGTCTCAGTATTTACCTACGTGTCTGATATGGCACGAAACGTTTAAAACAAGGAACCCTTCTAAATTGTTTCCAAAACGGCGGAACGTACATATTAAACAAAAGGTATATATGTATATGGTTATTTTCTTATGATAGACGTCCGCCACGTGCAGTGTTATGCGCATTGCACAGCGACTTTAAAAGATTTCGCATGCATTTCCTTCAGATATTTACATATATAGATTTGATATTTACATGTATAGTTTCGAGTTATATCATATTGGTTTTGTATTGGATTTGACATTTGTGTCCTTACCATGACTCCGATGATTGCGGGATGCTTGACGGAGTTTTGATTTTGAGTTATATGCTCATTTTTCATGCGCTTGCGCTGCGCTGCGATTTGTTTTATGTATTTATGATTTCGGAGCCCCGGCGACTTGATAGTTTTGCTTAGATGTTTTAGTATTTGGGGGGAGTTTTAATTTAAATTCGGGGACCGAATTTCTTTAAGGGGGGAAGATTGTAACGTTTTGAAAATCGTTTCGGTGAAATTTCGGAAAAATCGGTAAAATAAGGGGGGTTTTTGTAAAAAGTCAAAATACAAATATCTTTATTATAAAATTAAATATACATATTCTAGCTATGTAATTGCTAGTATTTGGTGTTTATTGAGCCACTGGTGAAATTTCATATTTTCTAAAAATTTCCGAAATTAATTATTTTAATATTATTTTAAGCCGTCACTAATACATTTAATTAGGGAAAATTATAAATTGGAATGGGTTGAAACAAATTTTGTGCATCATAAAAAGTTAAACAAAATTTTAACATGTTGTTTTTGAAATGAAATGAAGCTGCCAAACGGTTTTAGAAAATATCGAAGAAAAAGGCTTAAATAGTGAAATTAGTGTAAATATATATTGGGGTATAACATTTATCATTTTTCCCTCACCCACACTCACCCACACCCTCTCTCCTCTCCCCAAATCAGCAGCAGCCCCATGTTGGCCCTCATTTCCCCACTTGAATTTGCTAAAAGAAAACAAAACAAAAGAAAAGAAAGGAAATGAAAGAAAATAGTTAATTAAGTATGGGCTTTGACTTTTGGGGTTGACCTACTACTTTCCTCACCTCATTCTCTCTCTCCACTCTCTCCCCTTGCCTTGGCCGACCCTCCCTCTCCCTCAACAGTAGCCCCTCTCTTTTCTCCCCTCATTTCTCTTGAAAAAAAAAATTGCATCAAAAATTGCCTCAAAATCCATCAAAAAAATCCCAAAATCCAAATCCAACTCTTACCCATTTTAATTTAGCCTATAATGCATGGATTGTGGGGAAAAGAGAGCATTTTGGATGGCTAGATTTCAAGTGAGATCTACAAAATTGTGGAGGTATAATTTTAACCTTGTAGTTAAATTGTTGATTAATACTTATGTTAGCTTAATTAAGTGTTAATTAGGTTTTATATGGGTTCAAATTGCATGATTGAAAATTCAAGAGAAGGGGTTGTGATCAAGTTAGGGATTGTATTGTTTGATCATGGTTGTAATGGGTAGCTTACCTCTTAGGATTTGTAGAAAGTAAACTAGTAGTTAGATTGCAAATTGTTGCATGGAAAATGTCTAAATTAAGTTATTTTGCTAACTAGGGTTTTTGGAAAATTATTAAATGCTTTAGATTATAATTATGGTTTCATGTCATTATTAATATTATAATGAGTGGTTTAATGCCTTTAGTTCATGAAAATCCAAGCTAAATTGTTGTTGTGCATTTTTGCTATAAAATTGTTAAAATTGGGTATATTGTAAACTAGAATTTTGGGTTTAATGAGATTAAATTGTGGAAATTATTTTTATAACTTATTTAAGATATTTAATAAGTATTATGACCGCTAGATTTGTTTAAACGTCGAGTTTTGTACTAAAACGGGTAATTTTTGCTTGCTAGATTTTCCGAAAAATGGCTTTTAAAGTGAATTTGGGGTTTTTGTGAATGTTAACCTATTTTATATTATAATTAGTGTTCGTGAATGTGCAAATGCGTGTGTTTGGGTTTTTCTCGATGGTTTGACGTTTGTTCATCGACATCGAGGGTTGGTCTGGCTATTCTTGCATGCGTAGGCGATAGGTTTTGACCTATGCGTGATACGCGTGCCGATTTGATTTTCGTATACCGTTTCGATTTCGAATTTGGTTTTAATGCGATACGGTGCGTTATGATATGTAGGTACCCCATGTGGACTTTGAGACGACAAGCAAGCGCGTAGCGACGTCGGCACCGGCGAGCGAGGACCAGGTGAGTAGATTTATATCTACGGGCAGAAGTCGGGTGGATGGCGTATAGCACCCCCGCAGTTCGTGGTGATGTATACGAATACATATACACACATATATTGATTATATATTGTGTCACGCCCCGCTTCCCAATGTACGGCGAAGTGGACGCGACAAGGTCCGCTACGTATGTACTCAGAAGTACATACGCTAAGCGTAGCTAAGCAATATAAAGTAAATCACAAGAAACGAATGAATAAGAAATAACAGCAACTTTTATTAATAACATTCTTTGTACAATGCATAAAAAGAAAATACAACTGAAATGAAAAGCGATGCCTAAACAGTGGCATAACAGAAAATGAAAATGCTGGAAAGAACAAGGTACAGTATCTAGAGCTCGGGATCTTCCTGGAACTGCTCCAAATCTTCACCGGTGGGCTCGATCTCAGCTTGGTCCAATGCACCTGACGACTTTCAAAGAAGAAAGAAATAGAATTTCGTCAGCGAACAGGTCGCTCGGTAAGTCCCAAAGATAAGGAGGAATGAGAATGACAGAGTAACAGTATTTTCTAAAGTATTATATTGTTGAATATTATGGAACATTGTTTAACGCTGTTGTTTGTAGCTTGGTACAGAAGGATGCCAGTGTATACTAGGGGGATCTCTATATGCTAGAGATCAGGGCAAAAGGAAAGTACCGGGAACCGTTATGCCATGGTACAACAGCAATAGGATTCAGGTTAGGTGTCTTAATCTGACCACCTCGTGCCACCTTTAACACCTTCCGTACCAATCTACCCCTTAAACCCCGTAGTGTTTTAACAGTATTGTAGTATTGGAATATGTAATTTGAGTGACTGACCAAAACCATGATATCAGTAAACATGTTGTAACTGTGTAATCAGGTAAATGGAATATCAGGATAATGGATGAATATCCATGGTTTGATTCAGTCAAAAAGAATATATTGTTAACTGGATCCAGGGTTTCATGTATTCAAATTGTATTGGAATATAAAAGAATATAGATTGACTTGAATCATATTCGAGTCAGGAATAGTCAGACTCTAACCCGAGTCAAACTAAAAGAAAGATAATTTGAAGTTCAATATTAGTTAAGGGCCTTATTGTAATTTGTAAAACTTGAGGGGGTTTTCTATAAAAGTACTTTTGTATAGTTTTCAAAATACACCTCAAGTATTTAATAATCGTCTTTATTGTTATAATGAATGTGAATTTTATTTGTGTTATTCTAGTGAATATATCCTAATAAAAGTATTAATTGTTTTATCTGAAATTCATGGTATTTTAATGTAACTTTCAATCTTTTAATTTTAGAAAAAGTGGAAACTTTATCTTATGATAAAATAGGTGTTTAAAAGGTAATTATATATATATATATATATATATATATATTAATACAAGAATAATTTTAAATAAATATTTTATTTTCCAAAATCTCATTTTTCTTAAATGTCGTATTTTAAACCCTTCGAGACCGAATGCTCCTTGCGGAGGTCCGAATCTCGCACTACTAGCCTGCGGGTGCACGATGAACCGTACTATCCCTAACAGGTTCCCCAAAATTGGGTTGTAGCGGCACTTTGCTTAGGTTCTATAAATACTTTTCATTTAGGAAAACGGTTTTATAAATATGGGGTATTTATTTGCAAAAATGTATAGTTTTCCGTATTTTAGTTGTTAGGGTTTCCTAAGCCAACTAGCCTACTTCTAAAGTCTAAACGATGAGTCATTAGAAGCCTCAAATCGCCTCTTCACCGTCAATTGTGGCCAGGTAAGTGCCAGGTAAGTGGGAAGGAACCACAGTCGTGGGCCTAATTAAAAACCACTAGCCTGACACACTTGCCTAGACACCACAAGACAGTTTAGATAAACGATCGATGTCCATGACCTATCGTGCTTCCATTTTATTAAAAGATTTTATTTAGAAATGTTTACAACTTAAAGCTTTCAATAAAGGTTATAAAGATTAGGGTATTTTAGTGAAAAGTCCTGTAATTTCGTATTCTGTGTTTTGATATTTATCAATTAGGGTTATATTGAGTGTGTGTAGAGGTAGGTCATTACCTCGTGACTTATTTTAAGTTTTAATGAAGATTAGAGGTTAAACATGTTATGTTAAACTTGAAGGTATTAAAGCGCAAGAATACGGTATTCGAAAACATTATCATTTCATGTGTGAAAATTCATTCAAATTGGTTTCTACATGTTTAGTGATCAAGATAAACCTATTTAGGAGTGAGCGAATTAATTAAACTAAGAAAAATGAACTTCATGGTATTTTTATGAAAAGAATACGGTTTTGCAAAGAAGCTATCATTTCATGTGAGAAGGTTTGTTTAAATTGGTTTATGGGTGATTAATAGTCAACATGAATATAGGTAGGTGTTATATATTAGGTGACAAGTGGAAATTTGTAGAAAAACCGAATCGGAAATCGGTTTGTCCGATTTCCGTCGGGTTCCAAAAAGTCGTATTTTTACATTAAGGAAAAGAGAGATAGAAGAGATGGGACTTACGGGTTTGGACAAGCTAAGGGGCCTAAAGAAGGTGGTGGTTGTCGATGCGTCGAAAACGTCGCGAAGGTTCAGATCCGGTCGCCGGAATCCGTCGTCGGTTTCGGCAGCGCTTCGCTTCTCGCTCTTTGCACCGAGTTCTCAAGAATTTGGGAGAGTGGACTTAGAGTTGTAAGGTGAAATGGTAGAGGGTAGGGGTCTTTATATAGGGCTAGGCTAGGGTTAGGGTTTGGATTAAAAAATATTTTTAAAAAATGTAAAATTCATTAAAAATTCATTAATTTTGGGAATAAAAGAGGTTTAATGAGAATTTCGTAACAGTACAGAGAAAATTGAGTATGAAAGGATGAAGACCAAGTTAACACGAAGATTTTTCGTGTTGACGACTCGGCCGACCGGCCGAGTCCGGCAGGCGGCGCCGGCCGATTCGGCCGAGTCAGGGCCGAGTCGGGTCTCGGTGGGTGGGGTTTGGTCTGGAAGAGATTTTGGTATAGTTTATTTTTTATAAATTGCAATAAATTGTGAGTTATGGCTGTATGACCATTTGACTTCACAAAAAAATTAAAACAATTTGATATAAAAATTATGTGGGGCATGGGATTCGAACTCTGGTGGCTTGGTTCAGCAGTGCAAGATATTACCAATGAGCTACAAGCTCTTTCTTGTAATTATTGTGTTATTTAATTACTTAAAATGATAGCAGCAAGAGTAAATACTCCAAGTATACATTAAATTTTAAAGTGATTTCTTGTACACTAAAAATGGAGTTATTTCATTCTTGTAGCTTGTAATTAAAAACAAAAATAATTACCTGAATCTTGTGCTCAGGCTTAAATACCCCTTTGTGGATTTTTGAAAAATATTTGAAAAATTTTGTATAGGAAATTTAGGGTTGTTACATTCTACCCTCCTTATAAAAATTTCGTTCTCGAAATTTGTAAAAGAAAGGTGTAACAGTTTCAAGGAAGGTTTGGTGACAGAACTATTGGTAGTGTATGAAAATATTTAGAAGGAAGAAATATTGCGAAATGTTTTGGTCAAAGTGAGGGTGTTACCTGGGTTACCTTGGTTCTTAGTCTCAAGTTCTAAAGCCGTTAAGGTGGAGGCTTGACGTCTCGACACATTTTTCTGAGTAAGCCGATACATCGATGCCTGACTAGGTAGGGATGGTCCATGTAGAGGTGGTGCTGGGAGTGCAAGACTAGGTGTTGGAGTCTGGGTAGCTGGCTGCTTCAGGTAGATAGTGGGTGTGTGGGCTGAGTTGCGTCTATAGGGACAGTCTCCAATTCTATGATCGGATGCGCCGCAAACTAGGCACAGGCCTTTTGCGCGCCTACAGTCCTTCCACAAGTGTCCATTTCTATGGCAGTAGTAGAAAAATCCTGAAATTGACTGGTTAATTGTTTCCTTCTGTCTCTTGGGTTTTGCAGGTTGTGTAGTGTAGGTTCCTCTTGCCATCTGGGTGGCAGTGCGTTTCTTGATGGTTGCTCCTGCTTCTGGTCGGTTCAATAATATGGCAGTCTGCTGCTGCAGTCCAACCAGGAGGCTTTGGATTTCCTTAAGCAGAACCGTCTTCTCGTTGGGTGGAGCAGGAATGGCAGATGTGAGAGGTAGTGTTGGAGGTGTAGGTGTGTTGTTGACATTGGTACTGATGTTTTTCGGGGAATCCATAACCCTGAAGAAAAATTTGGGTTAGGACAGATTCATATACATGAAATGATAAAATTCAAGGAATAGGGATTTGCAAGATTCAAGGAACATGAATTGTAAAGAATATTTTAGTTGCTGGTTCTTGTGTTATATTGCTTAGGTTGTTCATACAGACCAGAACTGCATGACAGGGATTCATACAGATCTGACATGCATGGGCCACCAACAAAACCTGTCACGCCCCGCTTCCCAGTATACGGCGAAGTGGACGCGACAAGGTCCGCTACATATGTACTCAGAAGTACATACGCTAAGCGTAGCTAAGCAATATAAAGTAAATCACAAGAAACGAATGAATAAGAAATAACAGCAACTTTTATTAATAACATTCTTTGTACAATGCATAAAAAGAAAATACAACTGAAATGAAAAGCGATGCCTAAACAGTGGCATAACAGAAAATGAAAATGCTGGAAAGAACAAGGTACAGTATCGAAAGCTCGGGATCTTCCTGGAACTGCTCCAAATCTTCACCGGTGGGCTCGATCTCAGCTTGGTCCAATGCACCTGACGACATTCAAAGAAGAAAGAAATAGAATGTCGTCAGCGAACAGGTCGCTCGGTAAGTCCCAAAGATAAGGAGGAATGAGAATGACAGAGTAACAGTATTTTCTAAAGTATTATATTGTTGAATATTATGGAACATTGTTTAACGTTGTTGTTTGTAGCTTGGTACAGAAGGATGCCAGTGTATACGAGGGGGATCTCTATATGCTAGAGATCAGGGCAAAAGGAAAGTACAAGGAACCGTTATGCCGCGGTACAACAGCAATAGGATTCAGGTTAGGTGTCTTAATCTGACCACCTCGTGTCACCTTTAACACCTTCCGTACCAATCTACCCCTTAAACCCCGTAGTGTTTTAACAGTATTGTAGTATTGGAATATGTAATTTGAGTGACTGACCAAAACCATGATATCAGTAAACATGTTGTAACTGTGTAATCAGGTAAATGGAATATCAGGATAATGGATGAATATCCATGGTTTGATTCAGTCAAAAAGAATATATTGTTAACTGGATTCAGGGTTTCATGTATTCAAATTGTATTGGAATATAAAAGAATATAGATTGACTTGAATCATATTCGAGTCAGGAATAGTCAGAATCTAACCCGAGTCAGACTAAAAGAAAGATAATTTGAAGTTCAATATTAGTTAGGGGGCTTATTGTAATTTGTAAAACTTAAGGGGGTTTTCTATAAAAGTACTTTTGTATAGTTTTCAAAATACACCTCAAGTATTTAATAATCGTCTTTATTGTTATAATGAATGTGAATTTTATTTGTGTTATTCTAGTGAATATATCCTAATAAAAGTATTAATTGTTTTATCTGAAATTCATGGTATTTTAATGTAACTTTCAATCTTTTAATTTTAGAAAAAGTGGAAACTTTATCTTATGATAAAATAGGTGTTTAAAAGGTAATTATATATATATATATATATATATATATATATATATATATTAATACAAGAATAATTTTAAATAAATATTTTATTTTCCAAAATCTCATTTTTCTTAAATGTCGTATTTTAAACCCTTCGAGACCGAATGCTCCTTGCGGAGGTCTGAATCTCGCACTACTAGCCTGCGGGTGCACGATGAACCGTACTATCCCTAACAGGTTCCCCAAAAATGGGTTGTAGCGGCACTTTGCTTAGGTTCTATAAATACTTTTCATTTAGGAAAACGGTTTTATAAATATAGGGTATTTATTTGCAAAAATGTATAGTTTTCCGTATTTTAGTTGTTAGGGTTTCCTAAGCCAACTAGCCTACTTCTAAAGTCTAAACGATGAGTCATTAGAAGCCTCAAATCGCCTATTCACCGTCAATTGCGGCCTGGTAAGTGCCAGGTAAGTGGGAAGGAACCACAGTCGTGGGCCTAATTAAAAACCACTAGCCTAGACACCACAAGACAGTTTAGATAAACGATCGATGTCCATGACCTATCGTGCTTCCATTTTATTAAAAGATTTTATTTAGAAATGTTTACAACTTAAAGCTTTCAATAAAGGTTATAAAGATTTGGGTATTTTAGTGAAAAGTCCTGTAATTTTGTATTCTGTATTTTGATATTTATCAATTAGGGTTATATTGAGTATGTGTAGAGGTAGGTCATTACCTCATGACTTATTTTAAGTTTTAATGAAGATTAGAGGTTAAACATGTTATGTTAAACTTGAAGGTATTAAAGCGCAAGAATACGGTATTCGAAAACGTTATCATTTCATGTGTGAAAATTCATTCAAATTGGTTTCTACAAGTTTAGTGATCAAGATAAACATATTTAGGAGTGAGCGAATTAATTAAACTAAGAAAAATGAACTTCATGGTATTTTTATGAAAAGAATACGGTTTTGCAAAGAAGCTATCATTTCATGTGAGAAAGTTTGTTTAAATTGGTTTATGGGTGATTAATAGTCAACATGAATATAGGTAGGTGTTATATATTAGGTGTCAAGTGGAAATTTGTAGAAAAACCGAATCGGAAATCGGTTTGTCCGATTTCCGTCGGGTTCCAAAAAGTCGTATTTTTACATTAAGGAAAAGAGAGTTAGAAGAGATGGGACTTACGGGTTTGGACAAGATAAGGGGCCTAAAGAAGGTGGTGGTTGTCGATGCATCGAAAACGTTGTGAAGGTTCTGATCCGGTCGCCGGAATCCGTCGTCGGTTTCGGCAGCGCTTCGCTTCTCGCTCTTTGCACCGAGTTCTCAAGAATTTGGGAGAGTGGACTTAGAGTTGTGAGGTGAAATGGTAGAGAGTAGGGGTCTTTATATAGGGCTAGGCTAGGGTTAGGGTTTGGATTAAAAAATATTTTAAAAAATGTAAAATTCATTAAAAATTCATTAATTTTGGGATTAAAAGAGGTTTAATGAGAATTTCGTAGTAGTACAGAGAAAATGGAGTATGCAGGGATGAAGACCAAGTCAACACGAAGATTTTTCGTGTTGACGACTCGGCCGACCGGCCGAGTCCGGCCGGCGGCGCCGGCCGATTCGGCCGAGTCGGGTCTCGGTGGGTGGGGTTTGGTCTGGGGGAGATTTTGGTATAGTTTATTTTTTATAAATTGCAATAAATTGTGAGTTATGGCTGTTTGACCATTTGACTTCACAAAAAAATTAAAACAAAATGATATAAAAATTATGTAGGGTATGGGATTCGAACTCTGGTGGCTTGGTTCAGCAGTGCAAGATATTACCAATGAACTACAAGCTCTTTCTTGTAATTATTGTGTTATTTAATTACTTAAAATGATAGCAGCAAGAGTAAATACTCCAAGTATACATTAAATTTTAAAGTGATTTCTTGTACACTAAAAATGGAGTTATTTCATTCTTGTAGCTTGTAATTAAAAACAAAAATAATTACCTGAATCTTGTGCTCAGGCTTAAATACCCCTTTGTGGATTTTTGAAAAATATTTGAAAAATTTTGTATAGGAAATTTAGGGTTGTTACATATTGTTTGAGTTTATTGATGATAAATATGGATATTTGGTGTGCTTGGATGATTTAGTGTTGTGAAACCCTAGAGTAGTGGTCGCACCATACATGCACACACCCACCCATACTTGCATACATTATTCTTTCATAGGTGCATATATGGGATTATTTATTTATGTGTTCACCTGGGTATGGGACTAGGTGTTCACATACTGGATTATGGATGATACTTGGGATTGAGATGAGTCGATGAGATTTGAGTTGAGGCCATGAGATCGGTGATATGGCAGGATTCGTACTTGAGATACGTCCTGATGTTATAGCGGATCTTGGGATGACGATGCCATGTGAATAGTGATATATATATATAAAATGGTTGACATGTGATCGTGATATGAGATATGATATGATAAGATAATTATAATGGGTCGCATTGAGCGATGTATCCTTCTTATTGATGATATGTGCTGATGATATCGGTTTGTACGAGATTGTCGATCAGTAGTCAGATCATGATTATATTGATGATATTAGTAGTGTACTAGACGTAGGTCAGTACCCCAGATGATGATCTCGATAAAGAGGATACCAGATGAACAGTGTGATGAGTATGCTATTGACCCGTACCCAGATTTGGGGATGCTGTACGACGGATTTACGTACGAGCTATATATTAATGATTGATCCGCACTCTTGACTTGGGATGTCTGATTATAGATATGGTTTCGGATATGATATTATTGAGGCGGGATCACTGACTATACATATACAGGTATGTATATGTATCGACTCAGATGTTAGGCGGTTTCCTTACCTGTAGTTCAGCTTGTTAGTTCAGCCGTATAGTTTAGTATAGTTGTTAGACTAGATTAGACTCCTACCTATTCAAAACTAATGGATCGTGGGTATTTTAAAAGACAGGTCAAGGGATTCTACAGATATTTCAAAAGGCGTATCTTTTCTTAAAAACACCGTAGCCCTTATTTCCAAAACCCCACGATTTGTGTTATTTCAAATGGCACCATAGTATGACGTATATATATATTAAATGCAGATTAGTTACCGTTGTGTCTAGTATTTAGCTCCCGCTCATTTTTGTTGTTCGCCCCGCATCGCATACTTACATTGCTATTTCATATTGCATTGTTGATATTATGCTGTTAGGACACCAGCACCATTACCGATGATACGTATGTACCGCGTACACTTACTTGCCGGCTCGCACACATCTTCATCGGTAATTGCCATGTCACGTACACCTTAGAAAATATTATTGCTTGATTTAGCTTGTTAGTTAGTAGTTTGACATGATATTAGTATGCCTGCCTTATATTCAAGTTTAGACATTATAGTTATTACTTGTCACTTCATGCATACTGTTATTCCTTGTTATGCCGCATTCATGGATTCTCAAGCATATATTTACTATTTTACGTGCTATTGAGTTTTTGGATTCGGATTTCCATGAGATTTTCTGGATTTGGGAGAAAACCGCAAAACTTATACAAACTTCTTCTCTCTCTTTTTAAATGAAAAGCGCGGTTTTCCCATGATGTATGAGTCGTCCACCATGAGTTTGCTGATGGATTTTGAGACCCGAGTTCGAGGAGTGGAGGAACCGTTTCGGGTACATGGTGGACCCGGTGTGGTACTCCGGGGAAAGAGGATCGCAGATGATGGCGTTGAGCCTGGCAGGAGAGCACTACCGACCGGTGATTTTACCCGACGCGTCGGATATCCGGAGGATACCGTCGTAGTCTTGAGATGGATGGTAGGGGCCGGTCTGGACTGACAGCGCCCTAGATATTGAGATTGAGACATTGAGATTTCGAGATATTGAGGTACTGAGATTTGATGATACAAGCCAGTCCGGATAGCCGGAGCCTGAGATTTTAAGACAATGAGATTTGTGTTTTGTGTTGATGCTAGACACTATTTATGCTGATTTCATTTATGATACCTCTTTTAAAAAGATACAGAAATCTCACTAAGTTATGAAAGCAGTTTTCTCCAGTATATGCATTCTGTTTCATGCATTCATACATCATCCATATAATACATTGCTACCTGAGGCACTGACACGAGCACTTGGTATTACCGTTGTTTAGATGTATACCCTAGCCATTGTTATAGGCTGCTGGTTATATATTTGAGGATATATTATGATTGTATGACTTAGGATGAGTTGTTCATGTGATTTCTGTTCGATGTTTTTTTTCTACTCACGAGTTGGCAACTCACCCCCGTTGTGCCACAGTTTCTTGCAGGTTTTGCCATACAGGTTTCATTACGGCTTACTGTGTTAGTGTATATGCACTAGGGGCCATTATTGTATCATACTAGCTTGTATATGGAAGCTTGGGATATTCACAATTATATAATAGTCTTGCTAAACATGGTAGTATGCTACTAGGTTTTATCTATCTTAATATGTGAGTATACATATTGATAGAGCTCTTAGGATCTTGCTTGACTACCAGCGTTGTGATGGCAGTCACACTAGTGGGAGCTGGGTAGTCTACAAGCACATCCTTTTTCAGGTCCCTAGTCGTAGGATTATCGAGATAGGGCATCGATACTCCGGAGTAGACTAGTGTGTACGCTTCTCATCCCAGTTGGGGAGATGGTCTGTCCCACAGCCGTCAATACGTCGTACTGGAGATAGTATACAGGTGCTCGTTGGGTTACGGGTACACCGGACAGGACTCACGGGGAACTGTTGGTTGGTATTGTTGTTAGTTATATGTATGCCCTAGAGGCCATTACTATATATAGGATGTATATTGTAGTGGATGCTGGGACATATATAGGGAGGACTTTCTTGCTCGACATGATAGTATGCTATCTGGTTGATCTTTACCTTAACGTGTATACTGATTGTCTCTCTGTTACATGTTGGTAAAGCCCTTAGGATGTGTACTTGACTACCTGGACTATGATGCAGATCATACTAGTGGGGACATGGTAGTCCATAAGTACATCCTTCAAGGTCCCTAGTCGTGGGTGTATCGAGACAGGGCATCGATATACCAGAGTAGACTAGCGTATACCTTCGCGACCCATACATATGGGCGATGGATGATCCCATATCCATTGGTGATTGACATCAGAGATGATATACGGGTGCTCAGTAGAGACTGGGTACACTGGACGGACTCGACGAGAACTCCCAGATGGTATTATACCTTACGTCAGATGGCAGTTCTCTGGTGACACTGGTACAGAATAGTCTTTTGACCCGAGATCGTCATAGAGTCTTGTGTGATTCCCACTGTGCTTTGATTTCCACCTTACCATGTCCAAGAGGGCGTGCAAAATGGTGGTTTTTGGGTACAGTCCCGAATCACATGGAGGCAATGAGCGATAGGAGGGGATTCGTCTCTCCCGGTGTAGGGAGTTGATGTTGCGCTGTGTTCGATTGGCTATAACCGGAAATCCCTGGCCAGGGTTGCTGAGATATACTGGTAAGTGTTACCAGTAGTTTCTTGAACTGTTATAGACCTCATATCGACACGACTTATCGAGCTATTGGGGTCTGACGTTTACCACCCCTAGGCAAGATATGCGACATATCAGACGATCAGACCGGACTGTACGGTAAGTGTTACTGGTTGGATTCACAGGAGTGTGAGCGGGCTTGCTCGTCGATCTTCTGATCGCTCAATACCCGGGTGGCCGTTACGTTTAGCAGACCGCTTGCGGCTTGTGGGTGTTTGATATGATCATCACCTGCTGCCGGCGTATTGACGAGTCTTTAAAGTCCTACACAGAGGTTTCCTAGCTCAAGCGAAACGAAATAGGAGCGCATATGAGATATGTGCGGGACCGAGAATAATGCGTGTATGTGATACCGTATTCTATTCTCGCGATGAATGTATCGAATGGTTGTATGTGATATAACCTAGTTATCGAATCGAGGATTGATTCGATAAGTCGATACATTGAATATTAGTCGGTCATATGCGATATGACCGGATCGTTAAATCAAGTGTTGATTTAATGATTTAATGCATAATTATATATTTGATATATTGCTTTGTATTAACTAGTATTGGTTCACTTTAAATGGATTTTCTCACTTGCATTGCACAAGTTGTATATGTGATATACTTTTGTGCACTTGATTGTATCATGTTTGATGATACATGCTAACTTGGTTAAGTGTATGATTAAACAATGGTTAGTTAATGGTTAGGGTTTCATTTGATTTATTTATGCATTTATTTATTTTGTTTTGACAAAAGAAAAAGGAAAAATGGTTGCTTTCAAAGATGAAGCTTGTTGAAGCTTCATGAAGGTTTGACTAAAGTGACCATTTTGTCTTCATGCTTAACCCTAACCATTCATCTAACCTTAGTCAATTCTCTACACCTAACCATGGTTGATATTATGATAAGTATTCACTTTCTTTTCTATTTTAATTAACTTATCATATCATCATCTTCTTCTTCTTCTTCTTCAAGAAGAAAAAGCTTGCAACCATCAATGGTGATTTGATGAAAAGAGTGAGAAATCCAATTCTAAAGTGAACCCACCTCCTATTTCTTCATCCTCTACCTCTTGCCAAGTAGTATAGGGTGTTTTCTTCACAAGTTTCATGACTTGGTGAAGTGGGAGCTTGATCTTGTGATGCCTCGACGTAGATCATCTTCGGCATCAAAGTCGACGACCTAGCCCGCCCATTTCTCCGATGAAGCCGATGCTTGAGTCATGGATTCGATTTGGACAGCGGAGAGGACTTCATCACGGAGCTGTTGAGGTGGAGGACGGGATCTACAAAGGTTGTATTTCCGTTCACTTAGTTAAATTGTTAACTAGTTGCTTGTTTCGCCTAAAATTCTAGTTAACGATCCGTATTAGGGTTTCTCGGCACTTGTAAAATTAGAAATTGGCATGGTTGATGCCTTGTGAGACCTCATTAGTGTGCCTAGGAACCCTTCAGTGGTATCAGAGCCTAGCTAGAGCCTTAGGCGATGCATAGACGGAGTTAGAAGTCCGATCAAACCGAAACCCTAATTCAAACTTGCTCTCTGTACATTTTCTGAAATCGTGGATTTTTGAGAATTAAAAATATGCAGAAAAATCAGCAGGTATTTCTAAGAATTGCTGTGAAGTTCGAGCACCTGAATCGCTAAAGGAGCGGCAGAACCGCGGCAATAGCATGCCTATTGCGGCGGTTCCGCGGCCAATTTGTCTCTTCAGACAATTATGTTTACACAGTAATTCCTAGTTTTTAGTGCTGGTTTTCCTTGGAATTTTTAATTTGAACTCAAGAGTTGAGTTTTCAGGGTTGTTTTGGGGACTCGATATTTCGATCGGATATTTTAAGTTCGTCTGTGTTTTCCAGATAATTTTTGAATATGTTAAAAAGTTCGACCGGATATTAAAACCCAATTTTTTCCCTGTCGGGAAATTTCCAAGTATTGGATCTTTCCGAAGTTTAATGACATTCTAAGTAGTGCAAGTAACTCGATGGTCCCTCTAAAAGACAACAAACCTTAACTCGATTATGTGACCGTCTTGAACTGCCCTTTGAACCTTCGGGTTTGGGGCAGTGCGGCGTGCCACATGTGAGGCGTTGGCTTGACCCTTCTACGGCTGGACCGTTGGTACTGAGGCATGAACTGGATGTTTTTAAACTTGTTTCATGTGTTGATCTGTTTCGGGAAAACTTGGGTGTTTGAATGTTCGATCGGAAAGTTTAACATTTTCTAATTATCTGGAATGTGATACAATAATTGGAATACACAAGAAGTTATAAGATAACTGAATGATGTTATAAATCTAGCGGTTTAGTCTCACTTGATCGGTCGCCATGGAATTTTGATGCGATCAAAAGTCCGTCGCAATCACGTAGTGTACGCGGATATTCGCCGGGTAAACTTAATAGACAGCCTCACTCCATAGCCCCGACCAAGTAACTGTAGGAGAACCCCGTCGCCGAAAGCATCCGTTCGGGTGCTCGCGGCAGAGGTGTTCCGCCTTGGTGCACTTCGTTGACGGCGTCGGGGGTGCGGCCGCCTACTAAAGTTTGCGACGAGCATTCGATCATGATGTCGGGAATCTTGTTGAATTGCCCGACTTGATATTGAAAAGTGTTTTCGATTTTGAGACTAAAATGCGGGGTTTATAATAGTTAGGCATGCGATGTCTAAGGAATTCATTTGATTAGGCATACGATGTCTATGCAGGTTGCGGATTCCAACTGTTGTAGTTTTACACTTTCTTTTATGTGACCGTAAGTGTAATATGTGATATCGCCGGTTTCGTTGCTATATGTCAACGACAATTGGGATACGCATGTTTACTTACGTTGATGATATGTGATGTTATGTGTTGCTGGATATGTTATATTGGATCATCGTGTTTGAATAGCCGGGGGGTTTTTATGTGAGATGAGTGTTTTTCATTTTCATTCATGTAAAAACTTGTATGTAATATTCTTTTATTGGGGCACTTCCAGGTTGCGGAAGATGTCACCTTTTGTATATTATTTACTTTTCCGCACTAGGATAGACCCAAGGAGGGGAGCACAAGTAACCGGGTTCTGGAGTCCAGTGGGAGACCAACTCGAGGAGTCAAGTCCGGGTCTCCTAACTCTAGAATTGGTAGGGTTGCTTGCCGCTCTCGCAGGGGTCTAGGAGTGTGGGTTTGGCTATTCATCGCGACCGAGGAATCCGTGTTTTATACTGGCTCGTATTGAAAACACGGACGTCCTAGTATATCCAATATTTCATATGATTCTTCTGCTGCGATATCTGTGATGTTCTGTGATAGATACTGTATATAGTATATATGATATATTATATAGACGTTACTTATGTTTTTCACCCGCGCTAGCCCTGCCCCACTCTGCCGTTAGTTACCTAACCTAACGGTGCACGAGGGGACATAAAGGCGAATGCGGATGGCATAAGTGTACGTCGTATTTATCTGTGATGTTTAGGTATTTAAATGATGGGACTTCATTAATGAGATTAATGAAATAAAAGTAACCTAAGATGTTGTGGAATTGAATTTCAAAATTAAAACAGGTAGCTACAGTTCTTGCTTTGTACAGAGGTATATATGATATATCCTGCACCTTATTCGATAAGAAAAGGACCGAGATCCCTTGACTCCTTTAGCAATAACTGGCAGATGCTACACACTCGGTTTGTCTTTTGATAGCTTTTAAGAGTTTTTGCTTTGCACAGTGATATATATGATATATCCCGCACCTCATTCGACGAGGAAAGGACCGACGATCCCTTCACCGGGAGTGACTCCTTTAGCAAAACTAGAAAAGCCTCAAAAACACTCCATTTCAAAATCATTTGATTCTACAACGATATCAAGTTCATTACGCAATAGGTTTTCAGAAAAACCTGTCGTAGCCCTCCGTCATTTCAGATAAGTTGTATATAGTATTCGTGCTACATTTGTTGGCTTTCGTCAAGGTGTAGTGTGCGGTAGCTATATGCTGCTTATCTGCTGCATACGATGCGATTGGATTAGGGTAGTCGTGCGGCTTTGTTGGCTTTCATCAAGGGTCGTGCGGGTGGGTTTAATTCAATCAAGAAATGTACGGGTTGAACTTGACTAGCGGGCTATGGTTTGTTGGCTTTCGTCAAGGTCATAGCACGTTAGGGGCAAAATATTATCGGGAATTTCAAGTGTTGAAATTTGCAATGAGATTGCATACCTTCTATGAGATAGTTGGATCTCGATACCCACTGCGAGTAATTGTTACTCCTGGGAGAGTTTTACACATTACAATTAGCCGATCAAGTAGGTGTCTAGAAAGGTGTTAACGAGGTTACGCCTCTGGGAAAACGAGGTTTACATTAATTAAGTTCGTGCGAAAGCACGGGGGACCTCCCTCAAAGTACCGACACTGGCCTGGCTGAAAGATTGGCGAACTTGTAGTGTGTAATTAATCCCGGCTGGTCTTTCCCTTTTAGGGTTTGAAGGAAGATTTGATAAAAAGCAGTGGGAGCCATCCTGATTAGATAAAATAATAACCAATCTATTCTTGCAAGAGCGCACGCTGAGTGTTTTCTTCTCTCTCTCTCCAGGTAGCGACCATATCACGCCTTAATCAAGATAATAATACGGATTATTGACCGAACCCGCTTGTTATACTGAGCTGGGGAACGTTGGTCCCGCTCCAACTTATAAATGTTATAAGACAGAGCAGGAAATTGGGGAATACCAGATTTCCCGTGCCGCCCAAACGAGGAAAGTGCATATGATGCATCATCTTCGGGTGTGTTCATTACAAAGAACTGTTTCTCAGTATCCTCCGTATGCTGGGTATATGATACCGGATCAGGATCGCAGATATGTAATCTGTTACATAGGGCTACAAAAAGGTAGAAAAACTGAGAACGGGTGATAAGTTTCATGAGACAGAAAACGGGACAAGTGTTGCAGCCAAGTCTGTTGGTCACTGTCACCCTGTATTACCAATACATTGATTCTGAACAAATACTATTAGATACTGAACCTGATATACAAAATCATTTCAGTCTCTTTATTAATAAAGAAAGGATATAATTTTGTATTGTTGGATAATGTTTTGAACATTTCCTATATCAAATGTTGATCGGTTCAGGCTCGTTATCTAAAAGCATTGACGTTCTAAATCAAACTACAGTTCTTAGTATATGGAACACACATAAGAGGAAGAGTTCAGAAATGAACGAATTCTTCTTGAGGCATTGTAGACTAGGTCATATCAATGCGACCCGACTGGCTGAAGTTACATTTAGATGCATATTTAAATCAGTTTGAATTAACATCTTATGAAACTTGCCAGTCATGTCACAGAGATAAGATGACCACAGCTCTGTTTATTGGTAACAGAGAAAGAGTTAATGAACTCTTGGGACTGATACATGATGATGTATGTAAGGTCTCCTGTCTACACATGCCAGGACTGGTTCTTGATACTTCATTACATTCTCTGATAATCTCTCAAGATTCAGACATATGTTCCTGTTGAAACACAAGTCCGAACCTTTTGAGATATTCATAGAATATAAGTTAGAAGTAGAGAACCAATACGGGTATAAGTATTATGTCTTTTGATGAGATCAAGGAGGAGAATACTTGAGCACGGAATTCCTGAACTATTCTAAAGGAGAACGAGATTCTCTCTCAGCATTACTCCTCCATATACACCATAGCACGATGGTATATCGGGGCAGAGCAATCACACCCTATATGATATGGTGTACTCTATGATGAGTACTACTGAGTTGCCTATTTCCTTTTGGGGGTTATGCACTTGAGAAATTGCATACCTATTGAATAGGGTTCCAATCAAATCAGTAGCCTACCGCTTCTTATGTGATATGGAAAGGGAAGAGCCCATGTCTTAAGCTAGTTAAGATTTGGGGTTGTCCGGCCTATGTCTAAACGCAAAATCCGGACAAGCTCGAGGCAATGTCAGTTATGTAGAACTGGAAGTGTTTCAGCTATACAAACTACAGCAGATGATTTGGTAGAACCGAAGGATTCAATAGTAACAACGAACTTCAGCCTCTCCGCCGATCTAGTAGGTTTCCTCACCCACCTGAGAGATACTTTGGTTTCTCTGTGACAGTGGGAGCGAGGATAGCATCATGAGATGACGACCCAACTAGTTTCGAGCTGGCCATCAGGAGTGGGACTCTGTAAGAATGGCTGGATGCTTAGCGATCTGAGATGGAATCCTTATGCACCAACAAAGTATGGACTTTGGTTGCGATATCTGAAGGGTTAAATTCCCATCAGGAGCAAGTATATCTTGAGAAGATTACTTGGTGTAGATGGAAAAGTTGAGACTTTCAAAGCTAGACTTGTTAAAGGTTTTCGTCATCGACCAGGCGTGGATAATGATGAAACCTTTTTCCAGTGCCTATGCTTAAGTCCATCCGGATCCTACTTGCCACGGCTACATACCATGACTATGATATCTGGTGGTTGGGTGTCATGACATCTTTTCTAAATGATGTTTTAGAAGAGGGCATCTATAAGTACACAGCCAGAGGGCCTCGTAGACAGTAGGAGCAGCGGAAACGTATGCAATATGTTTTATAGGATAAAACAGGTATCGCGGAGTTAGAACGTCTGTTTTGATGAAGTAGTCAAAGAGTTTGACATCATCAAAATGGTAGATGAACCTTGTATAAACAAAAAGGTAGTAGGGAGTATGGTGGCGATTCTCGTAGAGTACGTGGATGACATACTCTTGACAGGGAAAGAGTTTCCTATGCTACGCTCGATCAATCTCCGCTTATCACAATGATTCTCCAATAGGATCAAAGTGATATCTCCTAAATCCTGAGTTTTCATCTATGAGATAGATGCAATTGGATGTTAGGATTCTCACTAGATGTAGTGAGATGGTATCAATCGATCCTGGGGAGAATCACTGGAAGGGTTCCAGAGTGATAAAGATGACTGAAAGTCAGTCACAGGCATTGTCTTTACCCTCAGTAAAGGGACGGTATGTTGGAAGAGTTCCAAGCTAGATACCGTGGAATACTAGACGATAAAGGCTTGATACATCACTACTTAAGATGCTACCAAAGAGGCAGTCTGGGTGTATATTAGTTCATGAGATGAACTTTATTCCTCCCATTGTGTGACAATGGAGTTGTGGCTTATGCCAAGGAACGCAGGTCCCATCAGTGATCCAGACATATTCTAAGGCAGTATCACCTGATCATGGAGAAGGTTGATCTCTAAGAGATCAAGGTTAGGAGAGTAGACTCAGAGGACAACACGGCGGATCCACTCACGAAGGCCTATTCCCAGAGAGAGACTATTATGGGATGGTTGAGTATGAGATACTACAACCACTGCTACAGATGGCCCTAGTGCAAGTGGGAGATTGTTAGTTATATATATGCCCTAGAGGCCATTACTATACATAGGATGTATATTAGTGGATGCTGGGACATATATAGGGAGGACTTTCTTGCTCGACATGATAGTATGATATCTGGTTGATCTTTACCTTAACGTGTACACTGATTGTCTCTCTGTTACATGTTGGTAAGGCCCTTAGGATGTGTACTTGAATACCTGGACTATGATGCAGATCATACTAGTGGGGACATGGTAGTCCATAAGTACATCCTTCAAGGTCCCTAGTCGTGGGTGTATCGAGACGGGGCATCGATATACCAGAGTAGACTAGCGTATACCTTCTCGACCCATACAGATGGGCGATGGATGATCCCATATCCATTGGTGTTTGACATCAGAGATGATATACGGTTGTTCAATAGAGACTGGGTACACTGGACGGACTCGCCGAGAACTCCCAGATGGTATTATACCTTACGTCAGATGGCAGTTCTCTGGTGACACTAGTACAGAGTAGTCTGTTGACCCGAGATCGTCATAGAGTCTTGTGTGATTCCCACTGTGCTTTGATTTCCACCTTACCATGTCCAACAGGGCGTGCAAAACGGTGGTTTTTAGGTACAGTCCCGAATCACATGGAGGCAATGAGCGATAGGAGGGGATTCGTCTCTCCCGGTATAGGGAGTTGATGTTGCGCTGTGTTCGATTGGCTATAACCGGAAATCCCTGGCCAGGGTTGCTGAGATATACTGGTAAGTGTTACCAATAGTTTCTCGAACTGTTATAGGCCTCATATCGACACGACTTATCGAGCTATTGGGGTCTGACGTTTACCACCCCTAGGCAAGATATGCGACATATCAGACGATCAGACCGGACTGTACGGTAAGTGTTACTGGTTAGATTCACAGGAGTGTGAGCGGGCTTGCTCGTCGATCTTCTGATCGCTCAATACCCGGGTGGCCGTTACGTTTAGCAGACCGCTTGCAGCTTGTGGGTGTTTGATATGATCATCACCTGCTGCCGGCGTATTGACGAGTCTTTAGAGTCCTACATAGAGGTTTCCTGGCTCAAGCGAAACGAAATAGGAGCGCATATGAGATATGTGCGGAACCGAGAATAATGCGTGTATGTGATACCGTATTCTATTCTCGCGATGAATGTATCGAATGGTTGTATGTGATATAACCTAGTTATCGAATCGAGGATTGATTCGATAAGTCGATACATTGAATATTAGTCGGTCATATGCGATATGACCGGATCGTTAAATCAAGTGTTGATTTAATGATTTAATACATAATTATATATTTGATATATTACTTTGCATTAACTAGTATTGGTTCACTTTAAATGGATTTTCTCACTTGCATTGCACAAGTTGTATATGTGATATACTTTTGTGCACTTGATTGTATCATGTTTGATAATACATGCTAACTTGGTTAAGTGTATGATCAAACAATGGTTAGTTAATGGTTAGGGTTTCATTTGATTTATTTATGCATTTATTTATTTTGTTTTGACAAAAGAAAAAGAGAAAATGGTTGCTTTCAAAGATGAAGCTTGTTGAAGCTTCATGAAGGTTTGACTAAAGTGACCATTTTGTCTTCATGCTTAACCCTAACCATTCATCTAACCTTAGTCAATTCTCTACACATAACCATGGTTGATATTATGATAAGTATTCATTTTCTTTTCTATTTTAATTAACTTATCATATCATCAACTTCTTCTTCTTCTTCAAGAAGAAAAAGCTTGCAACCATCAATGGTGATTTGATGAAAAGAGTGAGAAATCCAATTCTAAAGTGAACCCACCTCCTATTTCTTCATCCTCTATCTCTTGCCAAGTAGTATAGGGTGTTTTCTTCACAAGTTTCATGACTTGGTGAAGTGGGAGCTTGATCTTGTGATTCCTCGACGTAGATCATCTTCGGCATCGAAGTCGATGACCTAGCCCGCCCATTTCTCCGATGAAGCCGATGCTTGAGTCATGGATTCGATTTGGACAGCGGAGAGGACTTCATCACGGAGCTGTGGAGGTGGAGGACCGGATCTACAAAGGTTGTATTTCCGTTCACTTAGTTAAATTGTTAACTAGTTGCTTGTTTCGCCTAAAATTCTACTTAACGATCCGTATTAGGGTTTCTTGGCACTTGTAAAATTAGAAATTGGCATGGTTGATGCCTTGTGAGACCTCATTAGTGTGCCTAGGAACCCTTCAATTATACCCGTCGTCAGTTAACAGTTCCCAGGTGACATGAATACAGCATAGTCCGCAGACTTGACACTGCTACTTCGCCTTGAGTGTGTCCCACTGTTCTTAGATTGCTACCCTACCACGGCTCAAAGGAGTCGTGCAAACAGGTAGCAGTTGGGTGCAGTCCCGAGCACTTGGAGGCAATGGCGGTTAGACAGGATTCGTCTCTCCCGGTATTGGGAGTTGATATCGCGCTGTGTCAGAGAGCCATTACGTAAAGTCCCTGGCCAGGGCAAGCGAGATTTACTGGTAGGTTCCAGTTGTTTCTCAGGGTGTAATGGGCTACGCTCCGACACGACTTATACCGCTATTAGGGGACTGACGCTTGCCGCCCCCCTAGGCCCGATATGCGATAGTCTTAGACGAACAGACCGGACTGTACGAAGATTGTCATATCAGGCTCAGTAGGAGTTCGGATGGGTTTCCTCATCGGCCTTCTTATCGACATCTACCTGGGGACCGTTACGTACAGCTAGTGCCGCTTGCGGTCTGTGGTTAAACCCACTGCCAGCGTTGTAGTCGAGTCTTTAGAGTCCCACACAGAGAGTTTCCCTGCTCCAGGCGAAACGATATAGAGGTCGTATGGTTTTACGACAAGGGTTCGGACGCATACGTGTGTTTACGCACGTACGACATTCGGACAGTTTTTACTAACCGGCTTTGGTTTAAGCCAGTTTCTAGTATCAGGTTATTGGATTTATACAGTCTAATGGTTATCCGTGTTTTCACGGATAGGAGGGGCGTTCTCGTAATTTCGCGAGAAGCTTCTAGAATGATGGTGACTTGAGGGTTTAGGTGGCATTTACATTTATTGTGTTAATGACTCATTTGTGTGATTCATCCATGGAGTTAATGCATCATTTATTGATCTGATGACTCATGAGATGAATCACTCATATGAATGAAGGAAGCCTGGTTGTTAAATGATTTTATTTATTTATTTCATAAAACATTATGCTTCATATATTCAAATGAGTTCATTATCTCTTCTCATTCTCTTGCTCACCTTCTCTCTCCTCAAGCTCTCTCTCTCTTCAAATCCTAATCCTCCCCTCTCATGTGTTGAGATCAAGGATTAGAATAGACTATTTAATCCATAACCCTTCTCTATATCACCTAGGTTGCTTAGATTAGCACTTTAAGAAACCTAGTTACCTCAAGTTAGAGGTGAAGCTTGAAGTATAGCTCTCGGGTGGATCATCTATTACGTGGAGGAGACCGAGAAGGAGGTAGATTACGACATGGAGAAGGACACGGTTCATTAGGTATAATCACTTATCATAGTTGTTAACAACTTCTATGTTTCTTGTTAGTTATAGTTTAGCAAAGATTCTCGGTTAGTCGATGTTTATGCAAAGAACAAGATCGTTTTTCAATTTTCCGCCTCCCTGCAAGTCGTGGGGTGTTGTACATCGACTTACAGTGGCATCAGAGCCTCGCTAAACAATAATTAACTTATTAGCAAAGTCGTATGAATTTCGAACGCAAAACGAACCGGAAAAAACATCGATATCACTAAGTTTCTATCGTTTTTAAAACAGGCCCTAAAAATTTTTCAGGGACCTCTAAAATAACAAGAAAGGAATTATAAGGTTACTGGAGAAAAATGGGTTCCTGAATTGGCCAAACAGCCACGGAACCGCGGCCAATCCCACCGATCCGCCACGGATCCGCGGCCGAGTTGAAGCCGATTCAACCCAGTTTTCTCCAGTAACTGTTCTGTGATATTTTTGTGTTTTCTGGAATGTTTATTTTTCTGCTCAAGTCTCAAGTGCACAGAGAAGTTTTGGAGTAGAATCTAAAGTGTTTGCTCGATCGAAATCTTATGATGTTTGCTAATTTGATTATATCTGTGATTGTATAATGTGTTCGTAAACCTCCCCTAACTGCTAGTATGTCGGTTGGCAGGGGGTTGCACATTTCAGTAATGGATTTTACTGTTTGTGGTTATGAACTGTATTGGACTGTTGTGATGATTAGCCGGGGTTTGTGATGGCTTGTTATATTCATTCATTCAAAGTAATTGTAATATGTTGTAATATTATTTTATGGGGCACATCCAGGTTGCGGTTGTAGCCACCGTTGTATTATTTCATTTTACTGTTTTTGCTCCTAGGATAGACCCAAGGTGGGGTGCACAAACTACCGGGTACTTTGAAGTGTTTAGTGGCCTACTCACGTTGTTGAGGGAGACCGCTTCACTTCGGGTACTTGGCGGGTAGTTTGCCGTATCCGTAGGGGTTTAGGGTGGGGTAATGGCTATTCATCTCAACTGTGTAATCCGTCTTTTGTTGCAGGCTCAAAACAAATGCGGATTGCTTGCATATCCAATAATGTTCATCTGTGATCTGGAATGCCTATTATTGCGTCTGACGAATGTACAATATCTATATATGATAGCTATTTAGACGTCACTTATGTTTTACACCCGCGCTAGCCCAGCCCCCGCTCTGCCGTTAGTTAAGTAACCTAACGGGTGAAGATGGGACCCAGTGGCGAATGCGTATGGCATAAGAGGACGTTGTATTTTCATTGTTTTCTGCAATGATAGTTTAATGATGGGATGCATTATTATTAATGCAAAGAAAATAAACCAAAAGTTGAATCGTTGGAACAATTTAAAAAAAACCACTCGGTTATTTTAAAACAGATGATATTTTTAATTGCGGAGCTTTAACCACTCTTTTTAAAAGCTATCAGGTTCCTTCGGTCATATCAAGTTCACTACGTTCACGGTTTCGCCAAAACCATTCGTAGCCCTCCGTCATTTCATTTGGGTATTCAGTAGTATTTGTTGGGGTAAAAATTTACACCCCGGTTGACTAAGTCAAAAATCCAAGTCAACCCCAAACCAAGTGGGCCCGAGCCCAGACCCAGTGGGCCCATGCCCAGGTTGAGCCCGAAAATGAAGCGGTCGGCCTTCCCCCACGCCAAGATAAAACTTTTGTAATAAACAATTTTGTTGTTTTTCTTTTATTTTATGGATAAATGTAAGAAAAATAGGCATGAAGCCAAATTTTTGTAAAGCCCATGGCTTATGTGCAAAAAGAAATGGCACATGGGCCATGAAATAGGCAAAATGCCATTTTGTGAAGCCCAAGGGGCTATGTGTAAAGTGTGTAGCCTATAAAGGCAAGATAATGAAAATATCTCACAACTTTTTCTCTCTCCAGAAATTTCTAGATCTGAGATTTCTTCCTCCTTCCTCAAGGTTCTAAAACCTTCTTCTTCCTTTTGAATTAAATCGAGAGTTTAACTCTTCCTTTTCTAAAAATAAGTAGATTTCCACCACAAAACCTACGAAGGGGAGCTCGGATCTCCAATCAGATCTCGAAAAGGGGAGGCTTTTAAGACTCATCCCCTTTCCTCCAAGATCCCGCCGGTCAAGAGCAAGAAGAAGAAGACCCATCTCCAAAAAAAATCTAACTTTGGACAGACCCAAGGCTCAAAAGAAGAGCCATAAATCCCCAGGAGTTTAACTCCTTTCTAAAGTTGTTGGAGTTTAACTCCATAAATTAATTTCTGTTGGAGTTTAACTCCATAAGTTTGCTTCTGTTAGGAGTTTAACTCCAAAGATTCCCTTGGGAGTTCAACTCCCCAGCCTAGGGGCTAGGCTTCCCTTTCCGTGGGTTTTTCCCGCGGTCACGTGTGCCCACGTGACCCCGGGGCGCTAAGGCGCCCGTCGGTCACGTGTGCCCACGTGACCCCTGGGCGCTAAGGCGCCCATCGGTCACGTGTGAGCACGTGACCCCGGGGCGCCAAAGCGCCCATCGGTCACGTGTGCACACGTGACCCCTGGGGCGCCAAAGCGCCCATCGGTCACGTGTGCCCACGTGACCCCTGGGGCGCCAAGACGCCCATCGGTCACATGTGCCCACGTGACCCCTGGGGCGTCAAGGCGCCCATCGGTCACGTGTGCCCACGTGACCCCCGGGGGGCGCCAAAGTGCCCATCGGTCACGTGCGCGCACGTGACCCCGGGCATTAAGGCGCCCATCTGCTGTGCGAGCGTCCTTTAGACGCCATTTTGTTTTCTTTTCCCCCTCGTTTTACGTGCACTCCCCAACAAAATCCCTTCTGGAGTTTAAACCCTTTTAAAAATGTATATATATATTCTTTGGAGTTTAACTCCATAATAAAGTTCTATTTTAGGAGTTTAACTCCGCATAAAATTCTTTTAGGAGTTTAACTCCTTTTAAAATTCTTTGGAGTTTAACTCCACAATAAAATTCCTTTTGAAATTAAACTCTACTTTTTAAAAAAAAAGGGGGGGGAAGGAAAACATACACAGACTCCACGACACTGTCTTCCGTTAGAAAAAATTTCTAACGGGGCGCTGCCCCGCACCCCGCAAGGGGGCTGCTAGCCCCCTTGACCCCCAGCCCGCTATCCGGGTAGCGGGACCCCCGTAAAAACTCTGCGGGGCCCCGATATTTCCAAAACCCCTTCAAACACGATACTGCACATTGAGTTCGCATGACCAGCTTAACCCGTTAATCGGAGGTTCCTTCGCTCCAAAGGCGAGGGGTAATTAACGGCAGCTTAGTCCGCGGTTGCCGGAGATTCGGATCCCCACAATCAATAAACCCCGGCCTACCCTAGGCAGGGGGAATCTGTAATGCGCCTGACAAGCGCGCGCGTATTCCCATCTCAATGGGGTGACGAAAAACACCCTACAGACTCTGGCACGCCCGGTGGGACCAATCTCTCCTCCTATATTTCGGGTTAAACGGTCATGCGAACTCAATCAATATACATATCGATTGCCTATACTGAAATAATGTTTTCTTTCTGTGCAGCAATCAACCTTCGACGGCAATGTCTCCCCAGACGAATTCAGCTTCCAACGTGACCCCGATTCCGTACGTGGTCAAGATCAACGCTCGTGTGGTTCTCCCTGCAAGCCTCAGTCGACAGTGGGAGGAACCTCCCCGCCAGTTTGGCTCCGTCATCATCTACCCTGCCGGAAGCGCTCATCTGGCGGAAATCCCGGCGGAACAGGTGGCCAAGCCAGTCCCAAGGGGCAAGAGGCCGAATGTTGTGATTGCTAAGGCACCACAACCGAAACTTAAGATGGTGTCTGAACGATTCCCTGACGCTCTAGCTGGGGGCAAGACTTCCGGTGCGAAGGGCAACAACAAATGTCGCAGACCAGCTCAAGCGATGACTCCAACAAACGCACAATCGAGCGTATCTCCAAAGCCCTCCATCGCCCAGTCTGCGGTGTTTTCCCGAAGAGCCGAAGTCTGCCAGGTGCTTAGAACAGAAAAGTTAAGGCAGAAGCGGCTCAGGTATCGAGCCAACAAGCGAGCCAAGGCTTCGGCCAAATGGAATCGTGTGAAGTTCCAAATGCAGGGTTGCCCGACGACGACGGCTGAGTCGGACGTAAGAATCAGCAATTCTTTCGAGCCTCTGAAGTGGGTTCAGAAAAATGCCATGACCGCCAGAATCAAGAAGACAGCGGTCCGAACAGTGCCACAAAGAGACGTGTCCTGGTCCCAACAGAAAAAGTATGACACTGTCTCTTCAAGGGTCTATCAAGCGCTTTGTGCCGCACGAAAGCAGCGGGACAGATCCAGAAAAGAAGCGCCAGCACTATTCAAGAACCTGGTTAGGCCAGCCGCCTTCAATCGACTACCAGCTACCGAAGCAAGGGGGTCAAGACAGCGATCCGTGAAATCAGCTTCCAATGATAGAAAGACGGCCGGATACATCATCCATACGGTCTATATGGCGGGCGGACGCCCCAGCGACAACCTTCGCAGCAAAAGCAAGGATGGGGCCACCACATCCCAAGCCCAATCTAGCCTGAATGTGGTCGCCGCCGCTCAAGAACAGCCGCCCCCGCTGGATGAAGAAAACCCTCTCGATGAGGATGATAGGCAGAAAGACCCCTCGGTCCACACAGAGTCAAGCTCGGACAGCGAGGAAGAGCCGACTTTCCGCCCCAGGACTGCGGAGCAAGAGCTGCTTCAAGAGCTTCGAAAACAGCTCAGGAGCAAAGATAGAGAGATGGCCAAGCTCTATTCGAAGATTGACGACTTAACGAACGTGGTGATGCAGCTTACGGCTCAAATTGCTCGAGCGCCTCCCAATCAAGCACAAGCCACTGGTAATCAGCCGGGTGATGACAATCCGAGGCAGCCAATGCCTGTTCCTTCGGGTCCAAGACTGGTCGAGCCACATGAAAGCCGGCCACACTCCGCTTCTGGGGACGCCTTGACCCCAGATGGCACTATCCCGCTAACACAGGATCGGATAATGGATTTGGTCACCAGCAAGGTTAAAACATTGGTGGCCGAAGCTGAAGCTCAGAAAGAAATCGGCAGTAGTGGGCGGCCATACCCCGCGCAGTACGATCTGATTGAGTTCCCAAGCGGCTACGTCATTCCTAAGTTCGGAAGATTTGATGGAACGGGGAATGCAAATCAGCACGTCGCCCACTTCAAAGCATCGTGCGGAAATACAGGGGGCAATGACGCGCTCCTTCTTCGTCAATTTGTCAACAGCCTGACTGGCGTCGCCTTCGACTGGTATGCGAGTATACCGGATGGATCCGTCATTACCTTTGCCCAAATGGAGTCCCTGTTTCGGCAAAGGTTCATGAGTGTCAGTGATAAAATCTCCATTGCTGACCTTGTGAGGACCAAGCCGGGGAAGAATGAAAGCAACACCGACTTTATCGCTCGATGGCGTAATCTCACAGTCAAGTGCGAACCGCCGCTGGAGCAGGACCAGTCCGTCAGCGTTCTCATTGGGAACCTCAGCAATTGGATGGTCCCATTCTTATGTACAGCGGGCCTTAAGACGTTTCAAGAGCTAACCAAGAAGGTCCAAATGCTGGAACGCTCGAAGCAAGAGTCCCCGCCGGACTCTCAGAGAGACAAAACTTGGAAAAGCAAGCGGGACGACAACCGTAGAAGTGGGAGTTCCAGCAGTACCAATGTCTTCAATGCGTCCGACAATGAAGAAAAGCGAAGGGCGGCCGAATCCAAAACTAACCGGTCTCGAAAGCCATTGCTGGGAGGAGATGGGCCTTCCCTAGAGGAGAAAAAGAACAAGGTTTACTCTTTCAGAAGGGACAAGGTCCGCAAGATATTTAAAGATGCCTTGAACAACGGCCTACAATTGCCGGAGTCGAAAAGACCCCAAGAAGCAAAAATGACCGACAATCCTCTGTATTGCCCGTACCACCGAGTAGTAAGCCATGCGATCGAGGATTGCTATATCTTCAAAGACTGGGTCGAGAAGCAGTACAGGGCTGGAGAGATCGAGCTGTCTAAAAGCGTGTTGGTGAACAACCAAGTTGCAACCACCAACTTTATACAGACAGAAGTTGAAGCCTTCTGGGAGCAGATAGCCGAACCCGCTGCCTTGAGAAATGAGATGGACTCATCGCGGTCTCCATGGAGTACGCACATATCTAATAAGACGAAGAAGATGCTAAAGCTGCTTCAGAAAGAGCCCAGGATGGAATGGGAAGGACAGAAGAAGCCTACCAGTCCAGCTGCCTATGCGGCTCCATCAGGCTCAAAATCCAAGAAGCTCAAGAAGAAGAAAAGTGCAGCTCGGCGCGAAAAAGAGTCTGCTGGGAGATCGACCATTCAGAAATATATCGATTCCCTTGAAGAATATGAACAGAAGGAAAGAACATTGATTCAATTGAAGGAGTTCTTCCCTGTAGAAGCGGCTGAAATTCTGGAGGAGTTAGAAGAAGACTCTAATGAAGAGATCCCAGTAGTGACCTGCTACGCCATCCATCTTGGCAGCGACTCGGAAGAGGAGCTTTGTTTTCCCGAAGAGGACGAGGAGCTCGCCACAACGACCAATCAAATCCAGCTCAGAAGCGGCAGGGCTCTACCGCCAAATCAGGGCAACGCCCCAAAAGGGAAGGAAAAACAAGTCGTTAATGAAGAAGATGGCAGAGAACCGGCTGATGAAAACGTAAGTCCCTCCCCGGTGGACTATAATGTCTTGGCATATCTCCGGAAGCTTCCGTCTCTCCTGAGCATCTACGACGCCTTGGTCCTATCTAAGGAGCTTAGAGATGTTCTCATCCATGCTCTACAAAACCCCGAGCGGTATCAAGCTCACTTTGCGGAAATTAATATGAAAGAAGCCCAGCACGCTTTGCATGCCGCCGCAGTCACATTTAAGGATGAAGACTTGCTACTGGGAACGGCTGAGCATAATCGGCCGCTTTACGTGACCGGGTACAGCGACGGAGATCGAATTAATCGTATATTGATTGATCCGGGGTCCTCAGTGAACATCATGAACTTGCGAACGCTGAAGAGTTTGTCAATGGACGTCCGACACCTGTCAAGGGAAAGGATTGTCATTCAAGGCTTCAACCAAAATTGCCAGCAAGTTCTGGGATCTATAGCTTTGCCAATCAAATTCGGGGATCTGCAAACTGAAGCTAAGATATACGTGATCGACGCAGACACGTCTTATAAAATTCTCTTGGGGCGGCCGTGGCTCCACGATTACGGCATCATTCCATCAACTCTCCATCAATGCATGAAGTATACTAAAAATGGCGAAGAAAGACGCATTGACGGAGACATCCAGCCGTTCGGTGTGCATGAAGTCCGATATGAAGATTCTCGGTACTTTATGAATCACCAAAATGCTAAGCCACAACTGACTGAGGATAGACCGGCTCCAAGACTCAAAAGCAAATCTGCGCCGGCTATCACTTTCAAAAGTAAAAAGGCCCAAGTGCGCCCACATTTCGGTAGCGACACTGATGAGTCTGACGCCGAAAGTCCGTCTTTCCGTAAAACTCGCCCTCGTTTCGGTAGCGATACGGACGAATCTGATGCTGAAGGCCCATCTAGCAGCAAAGTCCGCCTTCATCTTGGCAGTGACACTGAAGAGTCGGAAGAAGAGGACCTGCCATGCAACAGCTGTGCAGATTGGCTCCCCATGCAGCAAGCGAAACTACGAGAAATCTTCGAAGTCGCAGAAGGGTCCCTGGCCATCACAAGGGTACCAGATCAAATGTGCAAAGAGCTCGATGCATTATCAATCTCCACTGTGGACCAGCTGAAAACTTTCTACGTTCCCGGGAGGAAAAGTGGACAGAAGGGCATCCTGTTTTATGGGTCAAACCCCGTTGCGCACCCGGACGATTTGTCTGTCGCGTGCCTTCCATATGAGAGAGGCATAAGAGCCGTCCTCAATCCCAGATACTATGCGCCCGAGATGCGGGAATACTTTAAGAAGTGCGGATGCCGGTTATATCAAACAGAGTCCGAAGCAAAGTTTTACGAAGGGCTATGGCATCCACCCCAGGTCCGAACACTCATCGATGGACGAATTCCAGATAGACGGGGCATAGGCTACATTCAACCCTATTCCAAAGCGTGCTACATGATCCATGTTGGTGAGGCCAGCGAAAGATCAAATGATGATGACGAGATAGCCGAGCCAGGAGAAGCTCCTCAAGAGCTCGAAGACGGCGGACAAGCAACCTTTGATGAGCTAACCGAGATTGACTTAGGAACGCCCGATAATCCAAGGCCGACCTACATCAGCTCACTCTTGTCGGAGGAAATGAGAGAGCAGATAATTGCCCTGCTGCGTGAGTTCGTCGACTGCTTCGCGTGGACGTACAAAGAAATGCCTGGCCTTTCCCCTGAGGTAGCCGTGCATAAGCTGGCTATATCTCCTGATGCTAAGCCAGTCAAACAAGCTCCTCGAAGAATGAGAAGGGAGTTGGAAGAAAAGGTCACCGAGGAAACCAAGAAACTCATCGATGCCGACTTCATCAGGGAAGAGAAATATGCAGACTGGATCGCATGCATAGTCCCAGTAAAGAAGAAAAATAGGCAGATCCGAGTTTGTGTCGATTTCAGGGACCTCAACAAGGCATGTCCTAAAGACGACTTCCCGCTACCGGTCATGGAAATGATGGTCGATGACACCTCAAATTATGAACTGTTCACCTTTATGGACGGCTCGTCTGGATATAATCAGATCAAGATGTCGCCTGAGGATGAGAAGCACACAGCATTTCGAACCCCGATCGGAATATATTGCTACAAGGTAATGCCGTTCGGACTGAAGAACGCAGGTGCTACGTATCAAAGGGCAATGACCTAATTCATAAAGTCGTCGAATGTTACGTTGATGATCTGGTCGTTAAGACTGAAACCAAGGCCGATCATATCCAAGATCTCAGGACCGTTCTCACCAGACTGAGGGAATACGATCTGAAGATGAATCCCCTGAAGTGTGCTTTTGGCGTGTCATCGGGAAAATTCCTGGGCTTCATAGTCCGACATCGAGGGATCGAAGTTGACCCATCAAAGATAAAGGCCATCATGGAGATGCCCCCTCCGAAGAGTCTGACGCAGCTAAGATCTTTTCAAGGCAAGCTTGCTTATATACAGAGGTTTATCTCTAATTTATCGGGGAGATGTAAGCCCTTCTCAAAGCTCATGAAGAAAGGAGCTCCTTTTATCTGGGATGCCGAATGTCAAGCAGCGTTCGAAAGCATCAAAGAATACTTGTTGCACCCTCCAGTGCTAGCCGCTCCCATTCCAAATAAACCGCTGATTCTCTACACTGCCGCGCTAGATGAGTCACTTGGTGCGCTCCTTGCTCAGAACAATGAGGAGGGAAAGGAAAATGCCCTCTACTACCTCAGTCGAACTCTAGTCGGGGCGGAACACAACTATTCCCCAATCGAAAAGCAATGCCTGGCTCTGATATTTGCTGTGAAGAAGCTGAGGCACTATCTGCTGGCTCATCGGGTTATGCTGATCTCCAAGGTCGACCCGCTCAAACGCTTGATGACCAAAGCAAGCCTAGCCGGCAGGATGGCAAGATGGGCTGTCATGCTACTTGAGTTTGACATAGTTTATACCCCTCAGAAAGCTGTAAAAGGGCAAGCTATTGCAGACTTTCTCGCCGCTCATCCCATACCAGAAGGGTCGCCGCTAAATTGTGAGTTACCCGACGAGCAAGTGCTGCACCTCGAGGAAGATGAGCCATGTTGGGAGCTCTACTTCGATGGGGCCTCATCAATAAGAAGCTCCGGCAGATCAAGCGTCCCGGAGGTAAAAGCAGGGGTAGGATTGGTGTTCATCACACCATCAATGGGAACCCTACGGCGTTCTTTTGCTCTCACCGAGCCTCGGACAAACAATGAAGCTGAGTATGAAGCTCTGATAGCTGGTTTGGAACTCGCCATAGAAATGGAAATCCTTCGGCTACGGGTTTACGGTGACTCCCAGCTTGTCGTCAACCAAGTAAGCGGCGATTATAAGATATACAAACCCGAATTAGCTCGGTACAGAGGCCGAGTCGTGGAACTCATGAAACGGTTCACTCATATCGAACTAACAAGAGTCCCTAGAGCATTGAACGGAAAAGCCGATATACTCGCTCGCCTAGCCAAGGAGCTGGCTGATCCTGACTTAGACGAAATTCTGATCACAGTCAGGAGCCGACAAATTCTACCTCCAGTCTCTCTACGAGAAGAGGAAAGCGCGGAACAGAAGAGCAGTCCTGCGGAAGAAGCTTCGATCATCCAAAACGAGCCCGATTGGAGAGAACCCTTCATAGAGTACCTCCGATACGACAAGCTGCCCGAAGAAAAATCTGCGAGGATTCAGCTGAAGAAAAGAGCTCTCCGATACGTGTTTGTAAATGACACGTTATATCGCAGGTCATATGACCAACTCTGGCTCAGGTGCCTGTCATCGGCCGAAGCCCAAAAGGTCATGAAAGATGTTCACTCGGGCGTTTGCGGTGCTCACCAATCTGGTCCCAAGATGCGACTTCAAATCAAACGGCTTGGGTATTACTGGCCCACCATGATACGGGATTGCGGAGAGCATGCAAAGAAATGTCAGATCTGCCAAATCCATGGTGATTTCATTCACAAGCATCCCAATCCATTGCACCCTACGGTGGCGTCGTGGCCCTTCGAAGTTTGGGGCACCGACATTGTTGGCCCAATTGATCCTCCGTCATCTAAAGGCCACCGGTTTATACTGGCCGCGACAGACTACTTCTCCAGATGGGCTGAAGCTGTCCCGCTAAAAGAAGTTAAGACAAAGGATATTCTGACATTCTTTCAGCATAATATTCTATACCGCTTCGGTACTCCGAGAAGAATCATTTCTGACAACGGGCCTTCTTTCAAGAGCTTCAATGTCTCAAGGTTCGCTACTCAGCACAAGATAGACTGGAGATATTCCTCCATCTATAATCCAAGAGCCAATGGGTTAGCCGAAGCCTTCAATAAGACTCTATGCAAGCTCCTGAGGAAAAATGCTTCAGCCAACAAGAGGGACTGGAATCTCAAGCTTCACGAGGCGCTTTGGGCATATCGTACCACGCACCGTACTCCAACCCAGTCCACTCCATACTCATTGCTCTTCGGAGTGGAGGCGGTCCTCCCCCTCGAAGTCGAAGTTCCAAGCTTAAGAATGGCCGTTCAACATGAGTTGACGGAAGAGGAAAACGTGCTCCTTCGACTTGAAGAGCTGGATGCCCTCGAAGAAAAGAGGCTCGCGGTGCAGCAAAGTCTGGAACTATACCGAGCCCAGATGTCACGGGCCTATGACAAGATAACCCGTCTCCGCGCTTTCAAGAAAGATGAATTGGTGTTGGTCCTTAAAAGACCGATCATCCTCAATCGACATGCCAAGGGAAAATTCGAGCCAAACTGGGAAGGACCATACATCATTGAGAAAGGCCCATGCCACCCATCAATGGCCGATATCTCAAGAAATACTACACGTGAATGCTCCAAGTCGCAGGCGAATTGAGCACATCAGCCCTACGGTCTGGATCAGACATCCTGCAAAACCGTATACAATCCACGGGCGTAAAAGACCCCTATTTATCCCAAATCCCGCCGGTGAGACTACTTTAAAGTCCCACCAGCGGACAGAAAAAAAAATAAAAATAAAAAAAATAAAAAAAAAATAAAAAAAAAACGGTATGTTCACAAGCAAAACGGGCACGGATGAAAACCCGAAAGGGCTCCGTGAGTAAAAACAGCAGGACTACCGGCGAGTCTGTGAAAACCCGAAAGGGCGCAAACTCGTGAAAAGAGATGAAATACCCTCGCAAAGTCCCCTTGACCTTGTGAGGAGAAAACCCTACGTGAGATCCTTACGACTCACAAAGGAGCAAAACACTTAGGAGTCCTCACGATTCTTAAGGAGAAAATACACCTGCGGGATCCTTACGACTCGTAGGGAGAAAATGCTTTTATGGGACCCTCACGGCCCATAAAATTGAAAAGCCTTAGGTGACAGAAACCCAAACCTGTCTCCTAAGCCATCCTTCCCCGACGGGCAACGGCAAATGATGAGTCGCTCCTGGCATTTCGCTTCAGTGTTAGCGGTGCTGATGCCGACCAAAAACCCAAATCCCAAGTCCTCCCAAGGCAAATGATGAGTTGCTCCTGGCATTATTCCAGTGCAGCAATGCTGATGCCAAACAAGATCCAAATTCCAAGTCCCCAAATGGCGAATGATGAGTCGCTCCTGGTACCATATTCCAGTGCAGCGATGCAGACGCCAACCAAATTCCAAATCCCCAAACGGCGAATGATGAGTCGCTCCTGGTACCATATTCCAGTGCAGCGATGCAGACGCCGACAAAATCCCGAAATTTTTCCGGCCCTACGGTCTGGATCATACATCCTGCAAAACCGTATACAATCCACGGGCGTAAAACGATCCCAATCTCTCCCAAATCCTCCCGGGGCAAATGATGAGTTGCTCCTGGCATCATTCCAGTGCAGCAATGCAGATGCCGACAAAAAAAAAATCCCCAAATCCCCTCGGGGCAAATGATGAGTTGCTCCTGGTACCATATTCCAGTGCAGCAATGCAGATGCCAAACAAAAAAAAAACCAATTCCCAAACTCTGTCATGACAAATGATGATTCGCTCCTGGTACCATATTCCAGCATAGCGATACTGATGTCAACCCAAATCAAAATCAACAAGTCAACTTCCACTCCGACACCGCAGAAAGCGGAGCAAGTCAGAATCCAATCTCGACACCGCAAGAAGCGGAGTAAGTCAAGTCTACCCCTGACACTGCAAGAAGCAGAGCAAGTCAAATCAAGTATCGACCGTCCACGTCGCTAAAAGGGCAGTATCGACCGTCCAAGTCGCAAAAAGGGCAGAACCGACCGTCCACGTCGCTAAAATGGCAGCACCGACCGTCCAAGTCGCAAAAAGGGCAGCACCGACCGTCCACGTCGCTAAAAGGGCAGTATCGACCGTCCAAGTCGCAAAAAGGGCAGAATCGACCGTCCACGTCGCTAAAAGGGCAGTATCGACCGTCCAAGTCGTAAAAAGGGCAGAACCGACCGTCCACGTCGCTAAAATGGCAGCACCGACCGTCCACGTCGCTAAAAGGGCAGTATCGACCGTCCAAGTCGCAAAAAGGGCAGAATCGACCGTCCAAGTCGCAAAAAGGGCAGAATCGACCGTCCACGTCGCTAAAAGGGCAGCATCGACCGTCCAAGTCGCAAAAAGGGCAGAACCGACCGTCCACGTCGCTAAAATTGCAGCACCGACCGTCCAAGTCGCAAAAAGGGCAGCACCGACCGTCCACGTCGCTAAAAGGGCAGCAACGACCGTCCACGTCGCTAAAATGGCAGCACCGACCGTCCAAGTCGTAAAAAGGACAGCGCAGGATTCCTACAAAGCGGGAACCAGATCACTCCGAGCCAGGGAAACGTCTATCACGGACACGCCGTCTCGGAGACATGTCAAGCAACGACCGTCCATGTCGTAAAAAGGGCAGTGCCAGCTTCCCAAAAAGCGGGAGCCAAATCATGTCGCCTCCAAGTAAAAGAAAGTCCATCAATTTCATGCACACGACCCACATATGTGGTGTGCATTTATTGATGGGGGGCAATTTGTTGGGGTGAAAATTTACACCCCGGTTGACTAAGTCAAAAATCCAAGTCAACCCCAAACCAAGTGGGCCCGAGCCCAGACCCAGTGGGCCCATGCCCAGGTCGAGCCCGAAAATGAAGCGGTCGGCCTTCCCCCACGCCAAGATAAAACTTTTGTAATAAACAATTTTGTTGTTTTTCTTTTATTTTATGTATAAATGTAAGAAAAATAGGCATGAAGCCAAATTTTTGTAAAGCCCATGGCTTATGTGCAAAAAGAAATGGCACATGGGCCATGAAATAGGCAAAATGCCATTTTGTGAAGCCCAAGGGGCTATGTGTAAAGTGTGTAGCCTATAAAGGCAAGATAATGAAAATATCTCACAACTTTTTCTCTCTCCAGAAATTTCTAGATCTGAGATTTCTTCCTCCTTCCTCAAGGTTCTAAAACCTTCTTCTTCCTTTTGAATTAAATCAAGAGTTTAACTCTTCCTTTTCTAAAAATAAGTAGATTTCCACCACAAAACCTACGAAGGGGAGCTCGGATCTCCAATCAGATCTCGAAAAGGGGAGGCTTTTAAGACTCATCCCCTTTCCTCCAAGATCCCGCCGGTCAAGAGCAAGAAGAAGAAGACCCATCTCCAAAAAAAATCTAACTTTGGACAGACCCAAGGCTCAAAAGAAGAGCCATAAATCTCCAGGAGTTTAACTCCTTTCTAAAGTTGTTGGAGTTTAACTCCATAAATTAATTTCTGTTGGAGTTTAACTCCATAAGTTTGCTTCTGTTAGGAGTTTAACTCCAAAGATTCCCTTGGGAGTTCAACTCCCCAGCCTAGGGGCTAGGCTTCCCTTTCCGTGGGTTTTTCCCGCGGTCACGTGTGCCCACGTGACCCCGGGGCGCTAAGGCGCCCGTCGGTCACGTGTGCCCACGTGACCCCTGGGCGCTAAGGCGCCCATCGGTCACGTGTGAGCACGTGACCCCGGGGCGCCAAAGCGCCCATCGGTCACGTGTGCACACGTGACCCCTGGGGCGCCAAAGCGCCCATCGGTCACGTGTGCCCACGTGACCCCTGGGGCGCCAAGACGCCCATCGGTCACGTGTGCCCACGTGACCCCTGGGGCGTCAAGGCGCCCATCGGTCACGTGTGCCCACGTGACCCCCGGGGGGCGCCAAAGTGCCCATCGGTCACGTGCGCGCACGTGACCCCGGGCATTAAGGCGCCCATCTGCTGTGCGAGCGTCCTTTAGACGCCATTTTGTTTTCTTTTCCCCCTCGTTTTACGTGCACTCCCCAACAAAATCCCTTCTGGAGTTTAAACCCTTTTAAAAATGTATATATATATTCTTTGGAGTTTAACTCCATAATAAAGTTCTATTTTAGGAGTTTAACTCCGCATAAAATTCTTTTAGGAGTTTAACTCCTTTTAAAATTCTTTGGAGTTTAACTCCACAATAAAATTCCTTTTGAAATTAAACTCTACTTTTTAAAAAAAAAAGGGGGGGGAAGGAAAACATACACAGACTCCACGACACTGTCTTCCGTTAGAAAAAATTTCTAACGGGACGCTGCCCCGCACCCCGCAAGGGGGCTGCTAGCCCCCTTGACCCCCAGCCCGCTATCCGGGTAGCGGGACCCCCGTAAAAACTCTGCGGGGCCCCGATATTTCCAAAACCCCTTCAAACACGATACTGCACATTGAGTTCGCATGACCAGCTTAACCGTTAATCGGAGGTTCCTTCGCTCCAAAGGCGAGGGGTAATTAACGGCAGCTTAGTCCGCGGTTGCCGGAGATTCGGATCCCCATAATCAATAAACCCCGGCCTACCCTAGGCAGGGGGAATCTGTAATGCGCCTGACAAGCGCGCGCGTATTCCCATCTCAATGGGGTGACGAAAAACACCCTACAGTATTCAAGCTATGTATTTTGACCAACGCCAAGGCATAGTGTTTGGTAGCTGCTGGGTATTCATTTGTTGCATAGATAGATGAGTTAGTTTGGAACAGTCGTATTATCATTTTGGCCAACGTCAAGGATATGTACGGATGGGTTCAAATTAACAAGATAATGATGGGTAGAACTTGACATGTGACTTATGACATTTTTGTAGAGTTCCTAGGCACACTAATGAAGTCTCACAAGTGATCAAACATGCACAAATCAAAAATTCCTTGTGCCTACAAACCCTAATACGGATCGTTAACTAGATATATAGGCGAAGCAAGCATGTAATTGAATTAAATGCTAAGGGAAAGTGACTACAACCTTTGTAGATCCGGTCCACCACTTCCTAAGCTCCGCGATGATCTCCCTCCGCTGTCCAAATCGAACCCTTGACTCTAGCATTGGCATCATCGAAGAATGGGCGGGCTTGATCGTCGGTTCGATGCCGAAGATGATCTACGTCGAGGCATCACAAGAACAAGCTCCAACTTCACCAAGCCTTGAAAACTTGTGAAGGAAACACCCTATACAACTTGGCAAGAGGTAGAGGATGAAGAAATAGGAAGTGGGTAGACTTTAGATTTGGATTTCTCACTAGTTTTCATCACTTGCCATTGGAGTAGCAAGCTTTCTTCATGGAAGAAGAAGATGAAGAAGAAGAAGAAGATATGATATGTATTTTTAAAATAGATAAAAATATGAATACTTATCATAATCTTATCCTTGGTTAAGTGCAGAGAATCAACTAGGGTTAGTGAATGGTTAGGTTTTGTAGATGAAGACAAAATGGTCAAAGCTTCTTGAAGCTTCAAAGAAAGCAACAAAACAATCAACCATTTTATTTTCATTCCAAAAGAAGAATGAATAAATAAAGAAATAGTTAATAAATACAAAACCCTAACCATTACACAACCATGGTTTAATCATACACTTAACTAAGTATGCATGTATCATCAAACATGATACAATCATGTGCACAAAAATATATCACATATATAACTTGCACAATTCAAGTGAGAAAATCCATTTAAAGTGAACCAATACTAGTTAATGCAAAGTAATATATCAAATACATAATTATACATTAAATCATTAAATCAACACTTGATTTAACGATCCGGTCATATCGTATATAACCGACTAGTATCCAATGTATCGGCTTATCGAATCAATCCTTGATTTGATAACTAGGTTATATCGCATACAACCAATCGATACATTCAGCGCGAGAATGAAATACGGTATCACATACACGCATTATTCTCGGTCCCGCACATATCTCATATGCGCTCCTATTTCGTTTCGCTTGAGCTAGGAAACCTCTGTGTAGGACTCTAAAGACTCGTCAATACGCCGGCAGCAGATGATGATCATATCAAACACCCACAAGCCGCAAGCGGTCTGCTAAACGTAACGGCCACCCGGGTATTGAGCGATCAGAAGATCGACGAGTAAGCCCGCTCACACTCCTGTGAATCCAACCAGTAACACTTACCGTACAGTCTGGTCTGTTCGTCTGATATGTCGCATATCTCGCCTAGGGGTGGTAAACGTCAGACCCCAGTAGCTCGATAAGTCATGCCAACTTGAGGTCCATAACATTCATGAAACTACTGATAACTCTTACCAGTATATCACTGCAACCCTGGCCAGGGATTTTCTGTTATGGCCAGTCGTGCATTGCGCAACATCAACCCCCAATACCGGGAGAGACGAATCCCCTCCTATCGCTCATTGCCTCCATGTGAATCGGGACTGTACCCAAAAACCACCTGTTTGCATGACTCAGTAGAGCCGTGGTAGGGTGGAAATCAAAGCACAGTGGGAGACACACAAGACTCTATGACGATCTCGGGTCAGCAGACTAAGCTGTACCAGTGTCACCAGAGAACTGCCATCTGACGTGAGGTATAATACCATCTGGGAGTTCTTGGCGAGTCCGTTCAGTGTACCCAGTCTCTACTGAGCACCCGCATACCATCTTCGATGTCAAACACCAATGGATATGGGATCATCCATCGCCCATCGCATGGGTCGAGAAGATATGCGCTAGTCTACTCTGGAATATCGATGCCCCGTCTCGATATTCCCTCAACTAGGAACATTTCAAGGATGTACTCATGGACTATCCAGGCCCCACTAGTATGATCTGCATCATAGTCCTGGAAGTCGGGTACACATCCTAAAGGGCTTATCAACATGTAACAGAGAGACAGAAAGTATACACGTTAAGATAAAGAGTAACCAGATAGCGTACTATCATGTCGAGCAAGAAAGTCCTACCTATATATGTCCCAGCATCCACTACAATATACATCCAATGTACAGTAATGGCCTCTAGGGCATACATATAACTAACAATCTCCCACTTGCACTAGGGCCATCTGTAGCAGTGGTTGCAGTATCACATACTCAACCATCCCCTAAAAGTCTCTCTTTGGGAAAAGGCCTTCGTGAGTGGATCCGCCATGTTGTCCTCTGAGTCTTCTCTCCTAACCTCGATCACCCTGGAGATCAACTATCTCCATGATCAGGTGATGCTGCCTCAGAATTTGTCTGGGTCACTGATGGGACCAGGGTTCCAGGGCCGAAGCCACACTTCCATTGTCATACAATGGCAGGAAGCTAGTTCATCTTATGAACCAATATACACCCAAACTGCCTCTTTAGCAGTATCTTTAATAGCGATGTTACCAGCCTTTATCGTCTAGTTTGCCACGGTATCGAGCTTGGAACTCTTCCAACATACCGTCCCTTTACTGAGGGTAAAGACAGTGCCTGTGACTGACATTCAGTCGTCTTTATCACCCTGGAACACTTCCAGTGATTCTCCCCAGGATCGATTGATACAATCTCACTATACCTAGTGAGAACCCTAATATCCCTTTAGATCTATCTCATAGGTCCAAATCTCAGGATTTAGGAGGTATCATCTTTATCCTATTTGGAGAATCCTTGTGATAATAGGAGATTGACCGATCGTAGTATAGGAAACTCTTTTCCTATCAAGAGTATGTTGTCTACGTACAATACGAAGATGACCACCTTACTCTCTACTACCCTTTTGTATATACAAGGTTCGTCTACCATTTTGATGAAGTCAAACACTTTGACTATACTCATCAAAACAGATGTTCCAACTCCGCGATGCCTGCTTCATCACATAAAACATCTTGCTCACGTTTCCGCTGCTCCCACTGTCTACGAGGCCCTCTGGCTGTGTACTTATAGACGCACTCTTCTAAAACATCATTTAGAAAAGCAGTCATGACACCCAACCACCAGATATCGTAGTCATGGTATGTAGCCGTGACAAGTAGGATCTGGATGGACTTAAGCATAGGTACTGAAAAAGGTTTCATCATTATCCACGCCTGGTTGACGACGAAAACCTTTAACAAGTCTAGCTTTGAAAGTCTCAACTTTTCCATCTACACCAAGTAATCTTCTCAAGATATACTTGCTCCTGATGGGGATTTAACCCTTCAGATATAGCAACTAAAGTCCATACTTTGCTGGTGTATGTGGATTCCATCTCAGATCGCTAAGCATCCAGCCATTCTTACAGAGTCCCTACTCTTGATGGCCTTCTCGAATCTAGTTGGGTCATCATCTCATGATGCAATCCTCGCTCCCACTGTCATCGAGAAACCGAGGTATCTCTCAGGCAGGCGAGGAACCCTACCAGATCGGCGGAGAGGCTGAGGTTCGTCGGGGACTATAGAATCCTTTGGTTCTGTCAAATCTTCAGCTGTAGTTTCGTATAGCTGGAACCTTTCCAGTTCTACAGAACTAACATTGCCTCGATCTTGTCCGGATTTTGCTTTTGACATAGGCCGGACAATCCCAAATCTTAACTTACTTAAGAGATAGGATCTTCCCACACCATACCTCATATGGAGTGGTAGGCACTGATTTGATTCGAACCTAATTCAATAGGTATGCAGCTTCTCAAGCGCATAACTCCCAAAAGGAAATAGGTAACTCAGTAATACTCATCATAGAGCACACGATATCTAATATTGTGTGATTGCTCCGCCCCCGATACACCGTTGTGCTGTGGTGTATTCAGAGGAGTAATACTGAGAGAGAATCTCATTTTCCTTTAGAATAGTCCAAGGATTCCATGCACAAGTATTCTCCTCCCTGATCTCATCATAGGACATAATACTTATACCCGTATATTGGTTCTCTACTTCCTACTTATATTCTGTGAATACCTCAAAAGGTTCGGACTTATATTTCAACAGGAATATATGACTGAATCTTGAGAGATTATCAGAGAATATAATGAAGTATAAAGAACCAGTCCTGGCATGTGTAGACAGGAGACCTTACATACATCATCATGCATCAGTCCCAAGAGTTTACTAACTCTTTCTCAGTTTCCAGTAAACAGAGCTGGTGTCATTATATCTTTGTGACATGACTGGCAAGTTTCACAAGATGTAAATTCAAACTGATTTAAATATGCATCTAAATGTAACTTCAGCTAGTCGGGTCGCATTGATATGACCTAGTCTACAATACCTCAAGAAGAATTTGTTCATTTCTGAACTCTTCCTCTTGTGTGTGTTCAGTATACAAGGAACTGTAGTTTGATTTAGAACGTCAATGCTTTTAGATAACGTGCCTGAACCGATCAACTTTTGATATAGGAAATGTTCAAAACATTATCCAACAATACAAAATTATATCATTTCTTTACTTATAAAGAGACTGATATGATTTTGTATATCAGGTTCGGTATCTAATAGTATTTGTTCAGAATCAATGTATTGGTAATACAGGGTGACAGTGACCAACAGACTTGGCTGCAACACTTGCCCCATTTTCTGCCTCATGAAACTTATCACCCGTTCTCAGTTTTTCTACCTTTTTGTAGCCCTATGTAACAGATTACATATCTGGGATCCTGATCCGGTATCATATACCCAGGATGCAGAGGATACTGAGAAACAGTTCTTTGTAATGAACACACCCGAAGGAGATGCATCATATGCACCGTCTTCGTTTGGGCGGCATAGGAATTCTGGTATTCCCTATTTCCTGCTCTGTCTTATAACAATTATAAGTTAGAGCGGGACCAACGTTCCCCAGCTCAGAATAACAAGCGGGTTCGGTCAATACATCCATTTTATTATCTTGATTAAGGCGTGATATGGTCGCTACCAGGAGAGAGAGAGAAGAAAACACTCTGCGTGCGCTCTTGCAAGATCAGATTGGTTATATATTTTATCTAATCAGGATGGCTCCCACTGTTTTTATCAAATCTTCCTTCAAACCTTAAAAGGAAAGACTAGCCGGGATTAATTATACTCTACAAGTTCGCCAATCTTTCAGCCAGGCCAGTGTCGGTACTTTGAGGGAGGTTCCCCGTGCTTTCGCACAGACCTAATTACAGTAAACCTCGTTTTCCCAGAGGTGTAACCCCGTTGACACCTTTCTAGACACCTACTTGATCGGCTAATTGCAAAGTGCAAAACTCTCCCAGGAGTAACAATTACTTGCAGTGGGTATCAGGATCCAACTATCATATAGAAGGTATGCAATCTCATTGCAAATTTCAACACTTGAAACTCCCGATAAAGGTTTTTACCCCTAGCACCTATGACCTTAACTATGGTCAACAAATCATAAGTACTAGTCAAGTTCTACCCGTCATTTCGTGATTAATTAGACCCACCCACATGACCCCTAACTAAGGTCAACAAAGTCACGCGACTGTCCTAACTAATCGCATCATATGCGGTGTAGGAAGACATCACTTAGCTACCGTACACTGTGCCTTGACTATGGTCAACAAACACAGCACGAATACTAAGTACTCTACTTCCTAAAATGACGGAGGGTTGCGAATGGTTTTTATGAAAACCTTTAACGCTTTGAACTTGATCTCGTTGCGGAATCAAATGGTTTTTAAATGGAATGTTTTCGAGGCTTTTCTAGTTTTGCTAAAGGGGTCACTCCCGGTGAAAGGATCGTCGGCCCTTTCCTCGTCGAATGAGGTGCGGGATATATCATATATATCACTGTGCAAAGCGGAAACTATAGAAGCGATCAAATGACAAACCGAGGGTTGTAGCATCTGCCAGTTATTGCTAAAGGAGTCACTCCCGGTGAAGGGATCTCGGTCCTTTCCTCATCGAATAAGGTGCAGGATGTTCTATAATGAACACCGCGATGCAAAGCAAGAACCGTAGCTACCTGTTTTTATTTTGAAATTCGATTCCACAACATCAATTAGGTTTATTTTCTTTCATTAATCTTATTAATGAATATCCCATCATTTAAGTCCACCTAAACATTACAGATAAATATAACATACGCTTATGCCATCCGCATTCGCCTCGATGTCCCGTCTGCACCGTTAGGTTAGGTAACTAACGACAGAGCGGGGCAGGGCTAGCGCGGGTGTAAAACATAAGCAACGTTTATATAATATATCATATATACTATATATAATATCTATCACAGAACATCACATGATCACAGATAAATCACAGCAGAAGAAACATATGAAACATTGGATATACTAGGACGTCCGTGTTTTCAATACGAGCCAGTATAAAACACGGATTCCACGGTCGTGATGAATAGCCAATCCCACACCCCTAGACCCCTACGAGAGCGGCAAGTAACCCTACCAATTCTAGGGTTAGGAGACCCGGACTCGACTCCTCGAGCTGGTCTCCCACTGGACCCCAGAACCCGGTTACTTGTGCTCCCCTCTTTGGGTCTATCCTAGTGCAAAAAAGTAAATAATATACAAGTGGTGACAACATCCGCAACCTGGAAGTGCCCCAATAAAAGAATATTACATACAAGTTTTTACATGAATGAAAATGAAAAACACTCATCTCACATAAAAAACCCCCGGCTATTCAAACACGACGATCCAATATAACATATCCAGCAACACATAACATCATATGTCATCAACGTAAGTAAATATGCGCATCCCAATTGTCGTTGACATATAGCAACGAAACCGGCGATATCACATATTACACTTACGGTCACTGAAAAGAAAGTGTAAAACTACAACAGTTGGAATCCGCAACCTCCTCAGACATCGCATGCCTGACCAAATGAATTACTTAGACATCGCATGCCTAACAATTATAAACCCCGCATTTTAGTCTCATTATCGAAAACACTTTTCAATATCAAGTCGGGCAATTCAACAGGATTCCCGACATTCTGATCGAATGCTCGTCGCAAACTTTAGTAGGCGGCCGCACCCCCGACGCCGTCGACAAAGTGCACCAAGGCGGAACACTGCTGCCGCGAGCACCCGAACGGATGCTTTCGGCGACGGGGTTCTCCTACAGTCACTTGGTCGGGGCTATGGAGTGAGGCTGTCTATTAAGTTTACCCGGCGAGTATCCGCGTACGCTATGTGATTGCGACGGACTTTTGATCACATCAAAATTCCGTGGCAACCGATCAAGTGAGACTAAAGTGCTATGTTTATAACATTCATTCAGTTATCACATAACTTTTGTGAATTCCAATTATTGTATCACATTCCGGATAAAATAGAAAATGTTAAACTTTCCGATCGAACAATCGAACACCCAAGTTTTCCCGAAATAGCTCAACACATGAAATAAGTCTAACAGCATTCAGTTCGTGCCTCAGTAGCAACGGTCCAGCCGTAGAAGGGTCAAGCCAACGCCTCACATGTGGCACGCCGTACTGCCCCAAACCCGAAGGTTCAAAGGGCAGTTCAAGACGGTCACATAATCGAGTTAAGGTTTGTTGTCTTCTAGAGGGTCCATTGCGTTACTTGCACTACTTAGTATGTCGTTAAACTACGGAAAAATCCAAAAATTGGAAATTTCCCGGCAGGGGAAAAAGTGGGTATTTATATCCGGTCGAACTTTTTAACATATTCTAAAAATACCCGGAAAAGCACACCGACAAAATTAGACGGTCCGATCGAATACTCCGAGTCCCCAATACAACTCAGAAAATACAACTCTGGAATAAATATTAAAAGCATCCAGAACACACAAGAAACACCAACAGAAACAACTGAAGAAAACTCACAGCCTGATCATCACATACGGCCGCGGAACCGCCGCAAAAGGGGGGTCAACGCCGCGGTTCCGCGGTCGTACTGTAGAATTAGGCTGTCGTTTTCTGTAGTTTTTCTTAGAATTTCCTGCACATTTCTCTGCATATTTTTAATTCTAAAAAATCCACAAATTCAGAAAAAGTCCAGAGAGCAATATTAGGGTTTGGGTTTTGATTCGATCGGAGTTCTAATTCCGTCTAGACTTCGCCTAAGGCTCTAGCTAGGCTCTGATACCACTGTAGAGTTCCTAGGCACACTAATGAAGTCTCACAAGTGATCAAACATGCACAAATCAAAAATTCCTTGTGCCTACAAACCCTAATACGGATCGTTAACTAGATATATAGGCGAAGCAAGCATGTAATCGAATTAAATGCTAAGGGAAAGTGACTACAACCTTTGTAGATCCGGTCCACCACTTCCTAAGCTCCGCGATGATCTCCCTCCACTGTCCAAATCGAACCCTTGACTCTAGCATTGGCATCATCGAAGAATGGGCGGGCTTGATCGTCGGTTCGATGCCGAAGATGATCTACGTCGAGGCATCACAAGAACAAGCTCCAACTTCACCAAGCCTTGAAAACTTGTGAAGGAAACACCCTATATAACTTGGCAAGAGGTAGAAGATGAAGAAATAGGAAGTGGGTAGACTTTAGATTTGGATTTCTCACTAGTTTTCATCACTTGCCATTGGAGTAGCAAGCTTTCTTCATGGAAGAAGAAGATGATGAAGAAGAAGAAGATATGATATGTATTTTTAAAATAGATAAAAATATGAATACTTATCATAATCTTACCCTTGGTTAAGTGTAGAGAATCAACTAGGGTTAGTGAATGGTTAGGTTTTGTAGATGAAGACAAAATGGTCAAAGCTTCTTGAAGCTTCAAAGAAAGCAACAAAACAATCAACCATTTTATTTTCATTCCAAATGAAGAATGAATAAATAAAGAAATAGTTAATAAATACAAAACCCTAACCATTACACAACCATGGTTTAATCATACACTTAACTAAGTATGCATGTATCATCAAACATGATACAATCATGTGCACAAAAATATATCACATATATAACTTGCACAATTCAAGTGAGAAAATCCATTTAAAGTGAACCAATACTAGTTAATGCAAAGTAATATATCAAATACATAATTATACATTAAATCATTAAATCAACACTTGATTTAACGATCCGGTCATATCGTATATAACCGACTAGTATCCAATGTATCGGCTTATCGAATCAATCCTTGATTTGATAACTAGGTTATATCGCATACAACCAATCGATACATTCAGCGCGAGAATGGAATACGGTATCACATACACGCATTATTCTCGGTCCCGCACATATCTCATATGCGCTCCTATTTTGTTTCGCTTGAGCTAGGAAACCTCTATGTAGGACTCTAAAGACTCGTCAATACGCCGGCAGCAGATGATGATCATATCAAACACCCACAAGCCGCAAGCGGTCTGCTAAACGTAATGGCCACCCGGGTATTGAGCGATCAGAAGATCGACGAACAAGCCCGCTCACACTCCTGTGAATCCAACCAGTAACACTTACCGTACAGTCCGGTCTGTTCGTCTGATATGTCGCATATCTCGCCTACGGGTGGTAAACGTCAGACCCCAGTAGCTCGATAAGTCATGCCAACTTGAGGTCCATAACATTCGTGAAACTACTGATAACTCTTACCAGTATATCACTGCAACCCTGGCCAGGGATTTCCTGTTATGGCCAGTCGTGCATTGCGCAACATCAACCCCCAATACCGGGAGAGACGAATCCCCTCCTATCGCTCATTGCCTCCATGTGAATCGGGACTGTACCCAAAAACCACCTGCTTGCACGACTCAGTAGAGCCGTGGTAGGGTGGAAATCAAAGCACAGTGGGAGACACACAAGACTCTATGACGATCTCGGGTCAACAGACTAAGCTGTACCAGTGTCACCAGAGAACTGCCATCTGACGTGAGGTATAATACCATCTGGGAGTTCTTGGCGAGTCCGTTCAGTGTACCCAGTCTCTACTGAGCACCCGCATACCATCTTCGATGTCAAACACCAATGGATATGGGATCATCCATCGCCCATCGCATGGGTCGAGAAGATATGCGCTAGTCTACTCTGGAATATCGATGCCCCGTCTCGATATTCCCTCGACTAGGAACATTTCAAGGATGTACTCATGGACTACCCAGGCCCCACTAGTATGATCTGCATCATAGTCCTGGAAGTCGGGTACACATCCTAAAGGGCTTTATCAACATGTAACAGAGAGACAGAAAGTATACACATTAAGATAAAGAGTAACCAGATAGCGTACTATCATGTCGAGCAAGAAAGTCCTACCTATATATGTCCCAGCATCCACTACAATATACATCCAATATACAGTAATGGCCTCTAGGGCATACATATAACTAACAATTTTGACCAACGCCAAGGTCATAAGAGCATGGGGCAAAAATTTATATCGGGAATTTCTAAAGAAACTGAAATTTGCAAAGAGATGCTTACCATTTGAAGTTTGATGAATGTTGGTAGGATTCCTTCAACATTATCATACGATGATATTTGGATCCCGATCCTACTGTGAGTATATGCTACTCATCAGGAGATTCGTCACTTAACGATCAATGCTATAAACCAAGTAGGTGTCAAGAAAGGTGTCAGCGGGGTTATGCCCCCAGAGAAAAGAGGTTATTTAATTAAGGAACTTCGCGAAAGCGTTGGAAAACCTCCCTCGAAGTACCGACACCGGCCTGGCTGAACGATTAAGCAAGTATTGTACAGTGAGAATAGTCCTGGATAATTCTTCTTTTATGGTTTGAGAAAGGATTCGAGAAACAGTAGGAGCCATCCAGTTTAGATAAATTAAAAACCACTCTAAACTTGCAAGAGCATCATGCTAAAGTGTTTCTTCTCTCTCTCCTACTTGCAGCGACCCTGAAAATGACTGGACTTAAGTTACTTTTAGAGAAAAATATACTGACAGGGCCAAACTATAAAGATTGGCTGCGGAATGTCAAAATGGATTTGACCTATGACAAATTGGGGTACGTCCTCACCGCTAAGGCACCTGCAGTCCTAGGTCCCAAATCCAGTAATGCGGATAAGGAAATCCGCAAAACCTGGGAGTATGATCGCGCGAAGGCCAAGTGCATCGTGCTTGCCTCGATGAACAATGAACATCAGAGGAGGCACGAGGATATGGATCTTGATGTCATATTTCTCCATACAAAGGAACTTTATGGAGTGCAATCTCGTATAGCAAGATACGAGACCTCTAAGAACATGTTTCGAGCGAAGTTGGCCGTCGGATCATCTGTAGGAGAACATGTCCTAAAGATGATTGGCTATATAGAAGAGCTCGCAGACCTTAGGATGACTTTAGATAATGAGCTCTATACAGACCTTATTCTCCAGTCCCTTCCTTCCACCTACGCCCTGTTTATTCTGAATTTCAACATTCAAAGAAAAGAAGTTGAACTTCCAGAACTCCTTAACATGTTGAGGAGTGCAGAGGGCGCCTTGCAAAAGACAAGGGAAACACTCGTTATGTTTGTTAGCGGTGCTTCTTCTTCCGGCTCTAAGGCTAGGGCCAAAGGAAGGAAGAAGAAGGCCGCCACCAAACCTAGAAGAGGTGTTAGTAAGGTGGGGGCGAAAGGAAAGAAAAAGTTTGCGGTACCAGTAGTGGCCCAGGATGAGTGCTTCCATTGTCATAGGAAAGGGCACTGGAAGAAAGATTGCAAGGCGTGAAACGCCAAGAACCAGGAACCGAAGCAAGCTGTGGCTTCGACTTCAGGTGTGTTTGTAATTGAGAATTGTCTGTCAATCAACTCTACTTCCTGGGTATTGGATACCGGATCAGGATCTCATATATGCAATTCATTGCTGGCACTGAGAAACCGTAGGGTGCTGAAGGATGGTGATATGACCCTGATAGTTGCTAACGGAGCTAGCGTGGGAGCTTTGTCCGTAGGGGATTATCACCTGGGATTGACGAGTGGACACATTTTGGTTTTACATAACTGTTTTTGTGTACCTAACTTAACGTGTAATATCATATCAGTTTCCTTGTTATCAAATAAAGGTTATGATTTCATGTTTGTAAGTGATGTTGTTAACATCCACCTTAATCATAGTTTGATTGGGTCCGGTACACTGGATAACGGTATATATGTCTTAAACCAACTCCAAATTTTCAATGTCCAGAACACACTAAAAAGAAAGTCTCCAGATTTAAATAAAACTTTCTTATGGCATTGTAGACTAGGTCACATCAATGAGACAAGGTTGACTAAGTTATATAGAGAAGGATATTTGGACTCGTTCGAATATCAAACTTATGCCACTTGTCAATCATGTCTCAAAGGAAAGATGACAAAGACTCCATTCACTGGACATGGAGTAAGAGCGAGCGAGCTCTTAGGACTCATACACAACGATGTATGTGGTCCAATGTCTACACATGCAAGAGCTGGTTTTTCCTATTTCATTACTTTTACGGATGATTACCCAAGGTACGGATTCATTTATCTAATGAAACATAAATCCGAGGCTTTTGAGAAATTCCAAGAGTATAAGAATGAAGTAGAAAACCAAACCGGCAAAAGTATCAAGACACTAAGATCTGATCGAGGTGGTGAATACTTAAGTGCCGAGTTACCTAAAAGAGAAAGGAATTCTCTCTCAGCTTACTCCTCCATACACTCCACAGCATAACGGTGTATCGGAGAGACGGAATCGAACCCTATTGGATATGATACGTTCCATGATGAGTAATGCTGAGTTACCGCGATCTTTCTGGGATTATGCGCTAGAATCAGCGGCATATCTTTTGAACATGGTTCCTACCAAGACTGTGCCTACCACGCCATATCAGATGTGGAGTGGGAAGAAACCCTATCTTCAGTATCTGAAGATATGGGGATGTCCAACTTTTGTTAAAAAGCAGCATGTGGACAAGCTCGAGGCACGATCAGTACAGTGTAAGTTTGTGGGATATCCAAAGAACTCCAAGGGGAATCTATTCTATTACGCAGAGGAACAAAAGGTTTTTGTTTCTCGTAATGCCCATTTTCTAGAATATCAGTTTTTAGAAAAGGAAATAAGTGGGAGCGAAATAGAACTGGAAGAAATTCCAGAACCACAAACTGCTACTGAAAGTTTGGTAGAACCAGTAGTTCAAGAAGAACAGGACATTCCCGCACCCCTCCGCAGGAGTAGTAGGTCGTCTCATCCGCCTGAGAGATGCTATAGTTTTCTCATAGATGGGGATAGAGAGGATTGCTTCATAGATGATGATGAACCTACTAGCTTCCAGCAGGCCATTCAGAGCGGCGACTCGGTACGATGGCTAGATGCAATGCGGACCGAAATGGAGTCAATGTGCACCAACAAAGTATGGACTTCGGACTTTTCTCCAGATGGGGTAAAACCCATAGGATGCAAATGGATCTTCAAGAAAAAGATTGGTGTAGATGGACAGGTGGAAACCTATAAGGCTAGACTTGTTGCAAAGGGTTTTCGTCAAAGACCTGGTTTGGACTATGACGAAACTTTTTCTCCAGTGGCTATGCTTAAATCCATTCGGGTCCTTCTTGCTATTGCTGCCTTCCATGATTATGAAATCTGGCAGATGGACGTAAAGACGGCTTTTCTGAATAGAAATTTAGAAGAGTGCGTCTATATGGATCAGCCAGAAGATTTCAATCAGAGTGAGAGCAGCGGGAAAGTATGCAAGTTGCTTAAGTCCATTTATGGACTGAAGCAGGCATCGCGGAGTTGGAACATCTGTTTTGATGAAACGGTCAAAGAATATGACTTTATCAAAAATCTAGATGAACCATGTATATATAATAAAGTTGTAGCACGAACTGTCGTATTCCTCGTCTTGTACGTGGATGACATTCTATTAATAGGAAATGACATTCCTATGCTACTTTCTGTCAAAGGATTCTTGTCACACAGGTTCTCCATGAAAGACCTGGGAGATGCCTCTTACATTCTGGGGATCTTGGATCTATCGTGATAGATCCAAGAGGATGTTGGGACTTTCGCAGTTCAGGTATATCAACACTATACTATAAAAGATTCAGTATGGAAGATTCTAAGCGCGGTAATCTACCGGCTTGTCACGGAATCACCCTATCCAAAGAGATGTCTCCCAAGACTGATTTGGAAAGGGAACGCATGTCTATTATACCCTACGCTTCTGCGGTAGGCTCTATAATGTATGCGATGTTGTGCACCAGACCAGATGTAGCTTACGCACTGAGCGTGGTAAGCCGGTATCAGTCAGACCCAGGGGAGAAGCACTGGATAGCAGTAAAGAACATTCTCAAGTACTTGAGGAGGACTAAGGAGATGTTCTTGGTTTACGGCGGAAAAGACCTCAAGATGGAGGCTTTTGCTGATTCCGGCTTCCAGAGTGATAAGGATGATTCCAAGTCTATGTCAGGTTATGTCTTTACCCTCAATGGAGGGGCGGTGTGCTGGAAGAGTTCCAAGCAGGACACCGTTGCTGACTCGACAATGGAAGCGGAGTATATTGCTGCTTGCGATGCCGCAAAAGAAGCGGTCTGGATTAAGAAGTTCCTAACAGAACTTCAGGTGGTTCCTACCATTGTTGATCCAATACCTCTATATTGCGACAACAACGGAGCTATAGTTTTAGCAAAGGAACCAAGGTGCCATCAGAAGTCCAGACACATCTTAAGGCGGTATCACCTGATCAGGGAGATCATTGATCGTCGGGAGATCGAGGTCCGGAGAGTTGCTACTGAAGAGAACATTGTTGATCCATTCACGAAGGCCCTACCTCAGATTCAGTTCGAGAGGCTACTCGAGATCATTGGTCTTCGATATGCCAGTACATGGCCCTAGTGCAAGTGGGGGATTGTTAGTGTATATGCCATAGGGGCCATTATTGTATCATACTAGCTTGTATATTACTTAATAGAAGCTTGGGATATTCACAGTTATATAACAGTCTTGCTAAACATGGTAGTATACTACTTAGTTTTATCTATCTTAATATGTGAGTATACGTATTGATAGAGCTCTTAGGATCTTACTTGACTACCAGCGTTGTGATGGCAGTCACACTAATGGGGGCTGGGTAGTCTACAAGCACATCCTTTTTCAGGTCCCTAGTCGTAGGATTATCGAGACAGGGCATCGATACTCCGGAGTAGACTAGTGTGTATGCTTCTCATCCCAGTTCGGGAGATGGTCTATCCCACAGCCGCCAGTACGTCATACTGGAGATAGTATACAGGTGCTCGTTGGGTTACGGGTACACCGGACAGGACTCACGGGGAACTGTTGGTTGGTATTATACCCGTCGTCAGTTAACAGTTCCCAGGTGACATGAGTACAGCATAGTCCGCAGACTTGACACTGCTACTTCGCCTCGAGTGTGTCCCACTGTTCTTCGATTGCTACCCTACCACGGCTCAAAGGAGTCGTGCAAATAGGTAGCAGTTGGGTGCAGTCCCGAGCACTTGGAGGCAGTGGCGGTTAGACAGGATTCGTCTCTCCCGGTATTGGGAGTTGATATCACGCTGTGTCAGAGAGCCATTACGCAAAGTCCCTGGCCAGGACAAGCAAGATTTACTGGTAGGTTCCAGTTGTTTCTCAGGGTGTAATGGGCTACGCTCCGACACGACTTATACCGCTATTAGGGGACTGACGCTTGCCGCCCCCTAGGCCCGATATGCGATAGTCTTAGACGAACGGACCGGACTGTACGAAGATTGTCACATCAGGCTCAGTAGGAGTTCGGATGGGTTTCCTCATTGGCCTTCTTATCGACATCTACCTGGGGACCGTTACGTACAGCTAGTGCCGCTTGCGGTCTGTGGTTAAACCCACTGCCAGCGTAGTAGTCGAGTCTTTAGAGTCCCACACAGAGAGTGTCTCTGCTCCAGGAGAAACGATATAGAGGTCGTGTGGTTTTACGACAAGGGTTCGGACGCATACGTGTGTTTACGCGCGTACGACATTCGGACAGTTTTTACTAGCCGGCTTTGGTTTAAGCCAGTTTCTAGTATCAGGTTATTGGATTTATAAAGTTTAAAGTTTTTCCGTGTTTTCACGGATAGGAAGGGTGTTCTCGTAATTTCGCGAGAAGCTTCTAGAAGGATGGTAACTTGAGGGTTTAGGTGGCATTTGCATTTATTGTGTTAATGACTCATTTGTGTGATTCATCCATGGAGTTAATGCATCATTTATTGATCTAATGACTCATGAGATGAATCACTCATATGAATGAATGAAGCATGGTTGTTAAATGATTTAATTTATTTATTTCATAAAACATTATGCTTCATATATTCAAATGAGTTCATTATCTCTTCTCATTCTCTTGCTCACCTTCTCTCTCCTCAAGCTCTCTCTCTTCAAACCCTAATCCTCCCCTCTCATGTGTTGAGACCAAGGATTAGAATAGACTATTTAATCCATAGCCCTTCTCTATATCACCTAGATTGCTTAGATTAGCACTTTAAGAAACCTAGTTACCTCAAGTTAGTGGTGAAGCTTGAAATATAGCTCTCGGGTGGATCATCTATTACGTGGAGGAGGCCGAGAAGGAGGTAGATTACGACAAGGAGAAGGACACGGTTCATTAGGTATAATCACTTATCATAGCAGTTAACAACTTCTATATTTCTTGTTAGTTATAGTTTAGCAAAGATTCTCGGTTAGTCGATGTTTATGCAAAGAACAAGATCGTTTTTCAATTTTTTGTTAGTTATATGTATGCCCTAGAGGCCATTACTGTACATACGATGTATATTGTAGTGGATGCTAGAACATATATAGGGAGGACTTTCTTGCTCGACATGATAGTATGCTATCTGGTTGTATTTTATCTTAACATGTACTCAGATTGTCTCTATATTACATGTTGATAAAGCCCTTAGGATATGTACTCGACTACTGGGACTATGATGAGATCATACTAGTGGGGCCACGATAGTCGACGAGCCATTAGCTTTAGTTTGATTTCGTTAATTGCTAGGCATTGAAACATGTTTTTTAATGCAAGCTCTATGAATATTTATTTTGATTATTCTTAAGGATGTTTGATGAGCTAGGCAAAAGATTGAATTTATTGAAATTGCGATGTTTTTTGGATATTTTTGCAATGCACTACTATCGTATATTTATATCATGGTTTTTCTAATTTCATTTTCAAATTCCTTTTTGTATAAAAAAATGTCATATTTATCCTTCGTGCGTGCGTAGCACATGCAAAAACTTAGCAGATAATAGAGAAGAATTAAAAAAATTTACATGAAGTTTGGTTTTAAAATAACCAATATTTAATCAATAATTATAAGAACAGACCTCCGTGAAATATATTTAGAAAACAACTTATTATTGTTGCATAAGATATGCCATGCAGGGGTATATTTTATCCTCTAAGCTTATGCTGCAAAAAATTGTTTATTTTGATGAATAAATTAATAGAGATCTTTTTCCAGAATTATTTATTGAAACCAGATTTTCCTAAATAATTGTCCTACGCTATAACGAAGACAAATTACATATATTTTCAGTATCTATGCCCTATATGTTTCTTTGTATTGATTTCTTTGCTAGTTTAATAAAACTTGAAATTTTAATTTACCTTTATATACAGTTTTTATTTTTTAATATTGAACCACCCAAACTTTCATATTTTTAAATATGACATCCCAAACTAAGTATTTTCAAAAAGTACATCCCAAACTTAAACGTTAACTAAATAACACCTTCCGTTAAATTCAAATGTTAAATCCTAAATATAAAAACAAAACTACCCCTCTTTTTCTTCTTCTTCTTACCTGAAAATTTATAAACCGTGCTGGGGTATTTCGGTATTTTCCAGCCGGCCCCTAAAACTGTTATATTTAACAGAATTTGGATGAGAGCCAACGGGAGGATCTTTTTTAGTTAACCTAAAAGGTTTGGTTTGTCTTTTTTGAAAATACCAAGTTTGAGATATCTTTTTTGAAAATATGGAATTTTGGAAGATCCAAAATAAATAAATAAAACCTTATATATATAGACTGGAATAAAGTTTGGACTTATGTACCTAACCAAGGCTTGGGCAAAAATTCTGGTTCGTTCGATAAACTTTAAATTTAGATATAGTTTGCTTCAGTTCAATTCATAATCATTGGTGATTTAAAAAATTTCCTTTTTCATTAAGATTTTAAACAAGACCGATCCCAATGATATGAACTTGGACTCTTACCATTTATATTGCCGGCAAATTTTCCATAATATAGCTATTGTGCTAAATTAGTTTAAGATATTACTAATAATGTTGAAATTGAAAATTGGATATGATTAAGATTAGAGAAGAGTTCAATTATAAAATAATTGTTTGCATCCTTCCCCTTTGATTCTAAGAATGTCGATTCTCGATCCGTACTATTTGATCGGCCATTCATCCACGGTCGAAGAAGTAACTGCTAAGGGTTACAGGGTTGGAGATATTGCCTGCAGCAATATTCCACGTCTTGAGTTGGTCGTCTGTCTCAATACATATCACAGGATATATGGTCGCTCTGCCGACGGTCGGCTGATACCCATCTCCCATACTAATTTAGCTAGTCAAGAAAAAGTATTTCTTGAATCCGATCCTCTCGGTTCTACAATACAAGATAGTTTAAAGGATGATCCCAATGCCGTCCTTTCTTTGCTAAGTTATCAGTGCGAGACTGCTACCCGTACCGCCCTTTCTTTTCTCGATTCAGATGTGTGCACCGAGTGTGCGAAAGAGATCACCTCAGATATCACATCCTACATATTAATAGATATGAAGAGCAACAACGTCCAAGCGTCGGACCTGGTTCGACTTCAAAGTTCAAGGTTGTTGTGACGATCACACACATGCTCATTTTTGGTTACGATGAAGAAAGGGCGATTGCTTTAGCACAGATGAGGTCTGAAGAAGGAAGGATGTGACGGACGGTGTTGCAAGCTACGGCCGAGGCATCGTTTGTGGAGAAAGAATGCGAGGTTACAAAACTAGACGGTGGTATATGCACGGTGTGCCTAGAGGAGTTTGGTACGAGAGAAAAAGTGGTTCAAATCCCCTGCTCACATTGTTTTCACAAGGAGTGTATTAGAAAGTGGTTAGTAGAAGAGAGCAACTCATGACCGTTTTGTCGATTTGAAATCAAGTGATTTTTATTAATTGGTTATCGTTTTCTTTTTCGGAGGATCCCGATGCGTGGTTGTTGCTTTGTTATCAATGAAATGTTTTAATGTTGATTTACTATTATGTATTTCTTTCTATTTTCCCATCAATTAACCTTTGATGCAAATTTACAATACCACATGCTTCACCATCATGCGCAAAATTAAACTTCAAAAAGTCACCATATTAATCTAAACATTTCTCTAGCACAGATTCTTCACATCAGTAAACAAAAAAGAAAAACCTACAAAATTTAAAGATGCAATCATTAAGCATATTTATAAAAAGAGTTATTTTGATATACTCAAAATTCTTAATTTGCTATATTTGTATAAACCCATTATTCTTCAATATTCCGTGTGCTTATCAAAATTCTTAATTTTTTTTCTTTTCAAATTCCTCCCAAACCAATGAAGTACCCTTTAACTTTGGCCGGAAGTTTAAAGGAAGACAAAATATTTGGAAGATAGAAGGTAGGGTTCGGTTAATTTGGGATTGAGGGGAGGAAGATTTGAGTGTTGGTTTTGTTAATTTTTTAAATTTTTTTAATTTTTAAATATTTTTATTGAAGAGATTTGTTATTTTTTAATTTATATATATTAGTGATTTGCTATTTTAAATCGTTATCAATTTATTAATATTATATTTGGGAAGATTTGAATTGTGGTTTTTATAAGAGTTTTTTACTTGTAGCCCCCTCAAAACATGGCAAATTCCTTTATATCCCAAAAACTTGGTATTTACTTTTTAGCCTCCAAAACTGATAAGATACTTCATTTTATCTCATTTACGATTTCCGTCAACTTTTAACTGCATAACAATAGGTTTTTCTTTAAATTATCTCAATCTCTCGTCCTCTTTAGAAATACTCTATTTCTTTCCCAAATTTTTTTGTTGTTTAGGTTTTAGCTGTACCTTTCTTAAAATCAGTCATGAAATTAGGAGCATTCTCAACATCCTTTTTTAGTTACGATGAAATTGAATATTTTTTCGGTCTTACTTGTTATCATCAGATAAATGATAAGCTTAAAATTTATGAAGAAAAATTAAATTTAAAGTTAACGGGGTTTTTTCGCGACGGAAATCGTAAAGGAGACTAAAATAATATATCTTATTAGTTTTGGAGGGTAAAAAGTAAATACCAAATTTTAAAGGATTAGGAAGGAATTTACTATATTTTCAGAGGTTGCAAATAAAAAAAAACCCTTTTATAAATAATTTTTAAAGATTGTGAGAATTGTTCTTATCATGTGTTAGCATGAAAATCAATTTGGCTATTTCAATTTGAAAACCTTCCTTTCCAATAAAATAGTAAAGATAAAACATATTAAAATATCAATATTTCTGAGGGGTTTTGAGAAAAAAATAAATTTAGATAAGTTTGGAAAAATGAGGAATACCAAGAAAAGTAAGTAAGGGGGTATATCAAATTAGCAAAAAAATTCGGGAGGAATAGCTAAAAATTTCTTTTTCTTTTTCATGAAAAAGTATCCTTATATTTTTAGCTTCGAATTTTTCTTGACTCAAAACTTTTCGTATGGCCTCAAGTTAACCTAACAAAATATCTTCCATCCATCACACCTCACCTCGAAACATGCATGTGAGGTGATCGTTAATCACATTTTTCACTTCATATTTAATTTACATCTTTGTAATCTTTGTATTTGTATATACCTCCCTAATATCTTACATGTATCATAAACCTCCAAATATTTAAGTTCCACAGAATATCTTTTTCCGATTGTTTTCCATCCATAATTATCATCTCGTTATGGATGTTATAACCAAAGACGGAGCCAAGGTGGGCCGAGGGCAGGCATCCGACCGACCGACCTGGCTTGAGAAACTACAGAAGAACGAGTATGTTTTTTAGGATTTAAATATATATAGCTTTTAAATAATGAAAATTTTGAAATCTACCCTTTTGGCAAGTGCTTTGGAATCCCTCATGGGTCACCCTAGCTTGAAGCTAGAGAATTAACATTTACTTATTTTTAATCTCTTTCTAGGTGGGGCCGGGCCCACATGTGATGTCTGCATATGTAGAATCTAATATATTAGATTATGACCTTCCAGCTCCCAAATTCTATAAATATTAGTTCAATTGGCCAAACCCAAAGTATAAATAATATCTAAAATTACATTATTGATAGTGCTCAATATTGGCGGTCCGAGATCATGACACGTGGCAGGTGACGCGTCCTAAAACTAAGAGGAAAGGATCCACCGGGGCCGATCAGGCCATCCCGTGCCCGACCAGCCAGCACAAGCTGGCCCTCCTCGAGGCTCCCTGCAAATTAGCCTCCTCGGCATCTCAGCTCGCCTCCGAGCTACCACAGGACCAAAACGCCTCGGCTCTCCCGCTCGTTCCTGAGCTCTTCCGCCGAGGCCATCTTCCTCGGTCCCTCTGACCGACCAACTCCACCACTCACAGACGTAGCCGCCGCTCCGCAAATCTCGCCATGCGCGGATTCTCAGCCGGCAACATCCCATGTTCCACGCCATCACGATCCCCATTAACGGGCGATCCGCTCATTACGCGGGCGTGACGTCGGGAGCGTAACTGCTGGCGAGATTCTCGCGCCTGCTGCTGCGTACTGCCGCCACTACATAAACCCCCATCACAGAGGGGTCAAGTAAGCATTTGTTTACACTTGACGCCGTTACTCTGCTAGGATCTCATCACTAACTTGAGCGTCGGAGGGTCCTCGGTGGTACCAAACCATCCCGGAACTTCTTTGCAGGTACTCGGCGACAGCTTCCACACCTCACCTCTTCCCCCAAAAACCCATTGAGACCCACACGCAACGAAGAATAATCAGCTAAGTTCACCGCGAGATCTATGGAAGACAACATCTGACGGAGGCCCGAAAAGGAGCTCCATCAGTTGGCGCCGTCTGTGGGAACATAACTCCACAAAATACAAAGTTGGCCTTCCGATCTCCGCCCGCATGGCAACCGATTCCCCTAAAGATCCAAACACCCGCCACCGCCTCCCTCGCAACGGAGACGCGGGCGAACCCTCGCCCAAGGTCTTCGGTCTCCCCGCAGGCTGTTGCCTCACAGGCTCCGGCGACCGCCCGGCCAAAAGGGCTAGGGGCCGGGAGCCCATCACCTTTGGCGACGAGGATCTCCACGGCATATCTCGGCCCCATAGCGACCCACTGGTGATCGTAGCGCGAATTCACCGATACGAAGTCCTCCGAATACTCATCGACTCAGGCAGCTCGGCGGACATCCTCTTCCATGACTGCTTTTCGTGAATGGGGCTGGCCCCAGCGGACTTGAGGCCGACCTCCCACGTCCTCTCGGGCTTCACCAACCACTCCGTCCCGGCGCAAGTAGTGGTCACCCTGCAATTCACGATTGGGGAGCCCGGCCGCACGTGCACACTGCCTGTGGACTTCATTGTGGCTAGGGTCCCCTCGGCCTACAACGTCCTCCTCGGCCGGCCAACGCTGAACTCCCTCCAGGCCCAGATCTCGACATAACACCTGGCGATAAAATTCCCCCTCGACCAGTGTGGGGTGGGTCGGGCCTACGGAAGCCAACGGGCCGTGGAGGTAGCTCTGACAGAGGCATCTTCCCCCGATCAGCACGCTGATAGCGCCAACGCATGCGGCGACATTAAGGGGTTCCTGGACACCCGGGACGAACGGAAGGAGGTCCGTGGAGCACCGGTCGATCCCCTGACCGAGGTGCCCTTAGCGAAAGGAGACCCAGGGAAGACCGTCCAGGTCGGGTCACTCCTGACGGGAATCCAGCGGGATGATCTGACCGAGTTCCTTCGAAGAAATTCCGACGTCTTCTCCTGGGCCCCAGCAAACATGCCTAGGATCGACCCCAAGATCATTTCCCACAAGCTCGGGGTTGATCCTACGGCCCGACCCGTCAGGCAGAAGAAAAGAAGCTTCGCCCCGGTCAAACAAAAGGCCATCGAAGAGGAAGTTGACCGACTCCTCGCCGCCAACTTCATCAGGAACGTGCCCTACTCGGAGTGGCTGGCCAACATGGTCCTGGTCAAGAAGTCGAGTGGGAAGTGGCGTATGTGCGTCGACTTCACCGACCTCAACAAGCCCTGCCCTAAGGACAACTTCCCGCTCCCCCGCATAGACCAGCTCGTTGACAGCTCGGCCGGGCACGAGCTCCTATGCTTCATGGACGCTTTCTCCGGCTACAACCAAATCCGCAATTATCCCGACGACGAAGATATGACCGCATTCACGACGGACCGGGGGGTGTACTGCTACAGAGTGATGCCCTTCGGCCTCAAGAATGCCGGGGCCACATACCAGAGGCTGGTCAACCGCATGTTCAAGCCGCAGATCGGCCGGAACATGGAAGTCTACGTTGACGACATGCTCGTCAAGTCCGTCTCGTCGGCCGACCATGTCAAGGACCTGGGCGAGGCGTTTGGGGTGCTCCGCAAGTTCAACATGAAGCTGAACCCCGCCAAGTGTGCGTTCGGAGTCACCGGAGGGAAATTCCTCGGGTTCATGGTCACTCACCGCGGAATTGAACCTAACCCAAAGAAGATCGACGCCATCATGAGCATGACCGCACCCAAGACCAACGTCGAGATCATGCGGCTCACAGGGCGGGTCGCCGCTCTGAGCCGTTTCATGTCCAGGTCGGGGGAGAAGTGTTGGCTATAGTGCCCTCAAGGCAATTATCATAGTCGTGGACTTGTGATTATGATGATTGAGTGAGGACCTATACCGATAAAACAGTCTTACTCAAGATGATAGTATGCTATCTGGTTTGTCGCGTTGTGTACGGATGTGTACGGATGGCCATCACCATAAATCCGTGGCCACGGTGGACGAGAACTACCGATCCAGGATCGATAGTTTCTTAGGTGGTGATGGGTTTCATACCGGCACTAAATGTCGTGTTGTTGGGGGTCTGACTTTATCCACCCCCTAGACTCGATATGCGATACTCTTAGACGAACAGACCGGACTGTACGGATATTGTCATTGACAGGCTCAGTAGGGGTTCAGGATGAGTTTGCTCGTCGGCCTCCCTTTCGCTCAATACCTGGGTAGCCGTTACGTACAGCTAGTGCCGCAGACGTGCTTGTGGTTAAACCCACTGCCAGCGTATTGACGAGTCTTTATAGTCCCACACAGAGGGTTTTCACGGTTCTGGCGATATGGTGTACATGTTGTATGTTGATATATACGGATGTCCGATTAAATATGTGCACTTGCTGCGCAGACTTTAATCGGACGGTTGATAATACTAGCGGCTTAAGATTAAGCCAGTTTATTAAATCAGGTTTTGATTTAATAATTTATATATGTATTTGTATATACGTATTCTAGTATTATTGTTCACTATTCATTTTCTCTCTCGGCTATTCGTATTTTGGTACGAATACGCGTGTATGTATTTCGGTACATGTACCGGGAAGTATTCCGTATTTTATACGGAATAACTTCTAGAAGATGCCACCTCATTTATATGTTTTTCCATTTATGGAAATTCATTTGGTTTTTATAAATGAGGTGGAATTAGTGAGGTGGCATGAACATTGTTCATGGAATGGGCATGAGTCAAAAGCATGGTGCAAAGTATGGTTGGATTTGTTTATTACAATTATTGGTAAAAGAAAATGATTATTTTTTATTGGAGAGAGAGAGAGGGCCGGCCAAGATATTGGTGGGATTCATTTCATTTGGTTAATTAATCAACATGCTAGCTCTCTCTCTCTCTCGCTCTCATTTTGAAGTTCACAAAAACCCTTAACCATTTTGCTCATGCCAAGATTTCCTCATGACCTCCATTCATCTTCTATGGATGCTCTTTTGAGCTCATATGTTGAGAGAAAATTGTAGTGATATTAATACACCCCCACTCTCCATCGCTAGCGACTTTGGAGCGTCGGTTGCCTCGTTTGTCGAGGCTGGAGCTTGCACCGTTTCCCTCGGGTGGATCATCGGAGATGGAGGAAGACCGGCAGCCAAACTTTGTCAAAGAACCGCTAGGAGCTTGGAATGAAGACCGAAGGACTTGGATCATCTCGGTATAACAATTCTAACTCTTAGTTTAGCTCGCTAGTATAGGGTTTAAGGTCGATCCGGAAATCGGGTCGCGGTAGCGCCGGTTTAGAAAATTTTCGTTCCGCATTCTGGCCGCGTTTTGACGGCCGGGGCGCTGCTGGGACCCTTCATGGTATCAGAGCTACCCTTTAAACCCCCTACTAGCTTGTTTAGACGTGCTTAAAAGATCGATCGACGGATTTTTCCGAAAACACGATTCCAAATTTCTGTTTGCTGTCGATTTTTAAATGTGGTCAAAAAATTATTTGAGACATCTTAAAAATCCGTGCAGGTAATTTTAAGGATACTGGAAAATTTTGAGCCCCTGAAGCCTCTAAATCGCCGCGGTACCGCCGCACTAACCCCCCTTTTGCGGCGGATCCACGGCCGTTTAGTGGCGACGGGCTTCCAAATTTTTGCTGTAGCCCAGAGACTTGGAATTGTGATTTTTTTGATATTCTGTTTTGGCCCAGGTTTCAGTAAAGTGTTGTTTTACTATTGGGGCCAATTTGGAACTTTGTCGATCGATATTTAAGTGTGCGTTTATCAGTACTTACATTTCTATCTGCAACCGTGAATATTATTTGATCGGTAAACTCGTCTAATTGCTATATGTCTTTTAGACGGGTTTGCGAACGTGACATTCACGTTGATGTTCTGTAATGTGCTGTGATGTTGGTTGGATCGTCGTGGTGGATAGCAATGGTGCAATGTTAGTACAGTTTTATTTCATTTGTACATTTGATATTGCGGGGCGAGCGTCCGACATGTGGACTGCCGTCACTGCCCGTTTGTATATTATTCTTTTGGGGCACGACCGGGCTGAGGTCGATGTCACCCTTGTATATTATTTTATTTTCTGTCCTAGGATTACCCCGAGGTGGAGTGCACGAATAGCCGGGTTCTAGAGGGTAACTGGTCCGCATCTCAAGGCATTCAGACGGAGGGGACCTTACTCTAGAATTGGCGGGCTATTCGCCGCACTCGTAGGGGGTATAGGTGACCCAGGAGGGGTGCTCAAGTTACCGGATTCCGTGAAGTGCTGGGTGGTCCATTCACGTTGCTGAAGGGGGCTGCCTCACTTCTGGTTTTGGCGGGTAACTTGCCGCGCTCGTAGGGGTCTAGGTTTCATTGCACAGGCTATCCACACGACAGGGAACGTCGGGTCTCACATGCGGCTCAAGTGAAACCCGGGGCTCCAGATTATCCACCATTCTGTATTGCTTCTGTGATATTTCTGTGATGTTGCTTTATATCATGCCTGGGACGAATGTTATATATATATATTTATATATACTAGTAGATGTTGTATATGTTTTGCACCCGCGCTAGCCCAGTCCCCACTCTGTCGTTAGTTAAGTAACCTAACGGGTGATGACGGGACCCAGTGGCGAATGCGGATGGCATATACGTACATTTTATTTTCGTTCTTTTCTGATGTGATTAATTGATGGGACTGCATTGATTCTTATCAATGCAAGGATAAAACAAACCTATTTATATGATGTTGTTGGAACCAAGTTTTTAAAAAAACTGACATTGCAGACGTACACTTTTGCTTTGCATCGTGGTATTCATTTGGAATATCCTGCACCTCATTCGACGAGGCAAGGGCCGAGATCCCTTCATCGGGAGTGACCCCTTGGGTAAAAGTTTGCGTCAACGTAATAACTTTACTATAGTCATTTCCTTTTGCTTTGCATCGTGGTATTCATTTGGGATATCCTGCACCCCATTCGACGGGGAAAGAGCCGAGATCCCTTCACCGGGAGTGACCTCTTTTTAGCAAACGTTTTCGCCACTATATATATTTATAAAACTACTTGGATTCCTTCAACGAGATCAAGTTCATTACGTTAAAGTTTTTTCGCCAAAAAACAGCCGTAGCCCTCCGTCATTTCTTATGAGTATTATTTAGTATTCGTGCTGCGTTTGTTGATCTAGTCAAAACGTAGTGTTCGGTAGCTAAGTGGTGCTTGTTTGTGGCATTTTAAATGCGATTGGTTAGGACAGTCGTGCGGCCTTGTTGACCTAGTCAAGGGCACGTACGGGTGGGTTTAATGCAATCCAGGATAATAACGGGTTGAACTTGACTAGCGGTTTATGGTTTGTTGACCTAGTCAAGGTCATAAATCGTTAGGGGTAAAAATCATATCGGGAGTTTCAAACATACAGGAAACTTGCCAGTCTTGCGCATACCTTCTGGAGTGTGGTGACTTGAGTGGCTTCCATCAAGTTATCATGCGATGATAGTTGGATCCCGATTCCCACTGATGAGTAGGATTACTCCTCGGGTGATTCCGACTAATTCTCCTTTTAGGTTTGGAGGAGAATTCGAGGAAACAGTGGGAGCCATCCAGATTAGATAAAATGATCAACCATTCTGATCTAGGTTAGAGTGCACGCTGAGTGTTTCTTTTCTCTCTCTCTGGCTGCGACTATGACCCGACCTTTGACTAAAACTCATGAAACCAAGTTAACCGAACCTTCTTAAAACACTTTGGATTTTGGAATGTCACGGTGTCGCATACATCATTGCCACTTCTATATCACCTTTGCATTTCTCCAGAACACCCCGTATCACTACGAACGTCCACTTCCATTGGATAAATCCATCGTATGGTTATATACGAACTCGAAGGAACTTTTTTCGAAGATGGATTCCGGTTCTGGAGAGATTGAATAGGAATATTCGGTTGTCTTTTCTCTTTACCTTCTCTCAGGTTGTGAGGGCTCCTAGGATTAGGAGAGGGTACACCTATTGAGCTTATTAGATAGTCTTCTTCCAAACCATAGGCAGGTGCCGAACGGTAGGGAAGGAAGAAAACCAATTAAGCTTAAGTGTGGTGTACAGAAGGTAATAAGTAAAGACATGTAAAGGGATTAGAACAATGGCAAAAGAAATACGATCACCATCATTCACGACAAAGACCGGGTATACCCCTGCCACTCCTACATCCACTTTGCTTTTCTCCAGAGCACCCCGTATTATTACGAACATCCACTTCCATTGGATAAATCCATCGTATGGTTATATACGAACTCGAAGGAACTTTTTCGAGGATGGATTCTGGTTCTGGAGAGAGATTGAATAGGATTATTCAGATGTCTTTTCCCATTACCTTCTCTCAGGTTGCGAGGGCTCCTAGGATTAGGAGAGTACACCTATTATGCTTATTGAATAGTCTTCTTCCAAACCTTAGGCTGGTGCCGAAGGGTAGGGAATGAAGAAAACCAATTAGCGTAAAGAAGGTGTACAGAAGGTAATAAGTAAAGACATAATAAAGGGATTGGAGTGAGGGCGGGTAAGTATATGGTTACTGTCATGAATCAGGATAATGAAAGAGCCGTTACTAGGAATACCGGGTTAACCCTTTTGAAACATTTTCATGTTTCAGTTTCACTGTGCGATGTTAATTAATAACTATTTTCCCAGTTGGAATCTAACTCCAGGGTATGTATTTACCAGATCAGTTTCTCACATCTATATGATATTATAGATGCTGAGTGGGAGTAAGATATTGGGAATTGGGTGATTAGATCCTCATTATATCGGAATTCGTTGTAATTAGTGATATTTGAGGAAATCATCTGGATTTTGCCGGATGGCAAATATTTGGTTATGAATATCCGTTGTTATGCACTAATTTCAAACTGATATATCTGTACATTTATTTTATAAAGTGAGATATAACTTTTTGATATTGTGTCTATGGCATTTACCTATATCAGTTGGTGATTAGGTAAGGTGCATTCAACAGCGGTGTAATTCTTCTTAACCATAGTACAGTTTTTCAGCCTACAACGCACAGAGTTTGAGTTATTGAACTCAGTGGACTTGTACAAAGTATTGTATGTTGTCCAGTGTCGATTACGACAATGGGGTAGGTACTCATACTATATTCTGTTTACTTGTGACTTCTTCAGTTCTGGACAAGTATTTCGTTGAAATACAAAGTCCAGATATTGAGAAGTTATAGGTATAAGAATGAAGTAGAGAACCATTTGTTGTAAGTATCAGGATTCTTCGAGGAGATATAGATACTTGCGTTTGGTATTCAGTTAACAGTAACGGTTTTGAGAACTTGCTTCTCTTTCGGGTTACTCATATGTGGATGTACTCCTAGATGAGTAATGTTGATTGTCCTCTTTCCATTTGTTTCATATGCACTGGAGACAGCTGCATAATTTTGAATCTAGTTCAAATTAGATTAGTGCTTTTGTTTCTATATTAGATATATAGAATCAATTTATATCTTAACGATGTTAAGGTATAGGGAGTTGTCCGGCTGATGCTTAAAACCAGAATCCGGATAAACTCAAGGCACGTTTCAGTAATGGCTGTTTGTGGGTTATCCCGGGCTTCGACGAGGGTTAACTTTCTACCATCAGGAAGATCAATATTTATATTGTTCTTGACTCGCCACAGTTTTAATAAAAATGGATTTTTTCAGAAAACACAAGTGGGAGTATGGTAGAACTGGAAGTTATTCCAGAACTACAAACGATTACTGGAAATTTAATAGAACATAAGGATTCAATTGGATGTGATGTTCCATTAGCCACTCCGCAGATTTTGGTGGGTAACCTCAGGCACCCGAGAGGTACTTCGGTCTTCTCAGAGACGGTGACAGGGAGGTTCTTGTTTACCTAGACTTGCCATTGCTGTTGTTCTAGACTATAAGACCCGGCAGGAGGATGAGTATACCGTCATCCTAAACTAGATTTAGAAGTGCACATGTATATGACTCTGCCAGAGGGTTGTTGTAGTCAGTGGGAGCAGCGGAAGCATAGTAAGCAAGTAGCTTATGTCTATTTATAGACTAAAGCAGGTATAGCGGAAATAGATCATCTAATTTTGATGTGACAGTCATAGGCTTTGACTTCATCAGAATAGGAGATGGATCTGGTAAGAAGGTAGTAAGGTGTGATGTCCGAGGATTCGGGATGACATGCACTTAATAGGAAGAGATATTCCTATACTACGATCGGTTATACTATGGTTGTCACAAAGTTGTTTCTCCACATTGAATATGGATATAATATCAGGTTTTCTGGTTACTAGATCTATGGTTTTAGATCTAGATTTGGGAAGTATCCCAATCTGGGTACTTTGACATTAAATGGATGACTCCTGGCATGGTGGTGTACCTGCAGGTGATGGAGTCAAACTCTCTAAAGCTGTCTTACAGACTAAAGGGGAGAGAGATCTACATGATTAACATATCATTTGCTTAGGCAATTGAGTTAATCATGAAATGTCAAGTAAAACACCAGATATTGTTTTTGTACTAGATGCAATAAGCAGATATATTAATCCAATCCTGGAGAAACATTGGGAAGCAGTTATTGAACATAAGTGAATGTTCTTGGGAAATGATTACGGCAGCCTCCTTCGGGAGACGGTTATCATTTCAGGCTTCCATGGTGACCTGGATGACAGAATGACTGTCAGAGTTATAGTTTTCCCTCTTTTGAGGGACAGTATGTTGGACAGGTGGTCCAAGCAGATACTGAGGAAAGGCATGGCGTAGGATACTGATTAAATTCAGTAGACAATACAGTCTAAGTAGTTTGCTGGATTTGGAATTCATTTGTGAACTGGGTCCCATCAGATATCCAGACAAATTCTAAGACAAGTATTGCTCATTTCGGGAGATAGTTTTCTCCGCGAAGTTGAGATTTAGAGAGATACAGAAAGAAACATTAGAGCGGATCCACTCACTGAGGCTATTTTTCGAACGCAGTCATTTTCGCAAACAGGCTTTGCGAAACTGATTAGTAGAGAAGTTGGGTGTTCGGTATCACACGGGCTGTGAGTATGCGACATCGCAATAATTGGCCTTAAGTGCAAGTAGGAGATTGTTGGCTATAGTGCCCTCAAGGAAATTATCATAGTCGTGGACTTGTGATTATGATGATTGAGTGAGGACCTATACCGATAAAACAGTCTTACTCAAGATGATAGTATGCTATCTGGTTTGTCTTTATCATCATATACATATTGATAGAGCCCATAGGATTCTTGCTTGACTGCCAGCATTGTGATGGCGATCGCATACGTGGGAGCTGGGGGTCTATAAGCACATCCTTAAATGTCCCTAGTCGTAGGAGTATCGAGACCGGGCATCGGTACTCCAGTGTAGACTAGTGTATACTGATCGAGACCCCGACGAGGGGCGGTGGCCAGGTCTCACAAGCCATTGGTGTTAGTTTGTTCACCTAAGATAGTATACAGGTGCTCATTGGGTTATGAGTACACTGGACGGACTCGCCGGGAACCTGCTAGTTGGTATTATACCTATTGTCAGATAGCAGTTCCCAGGTGACATGTGTACAGGTTAGTCTGTCGACCTGAGATCGTCATTTGTCTCGTGTGAGTTCCCACTGTGCTTTGATTACTACCCTACCACGGCTCAAAGGAGTCGTGCAAACAGGTTTTAGTTGGGTACAGTCCCGAGCCACATGGAGGCAGTGATCGGATCGTCGGGGATTCGTCTCTCCCGGTATTGGGGGTTGATGTCGTGTTGTGTACGGATGGCTATCACCATAAATCCGTGGCCACGGTGGACGAGAACTACCGATCCAGGATCGATAGTTTCTCGGGTGGTGATGGGTTTCATACCGGCACTAAATGTCGTGTTGTTGGGGGTCTGACTTTATCCACCCCCCTAGACTCGATATGCGATACTCTTAGACGAACAGACCGGACTGTACGGATATTATCACTGACAGGCTCAGTAGGGGTTCAGGATGAGTTTGCTCGTCGGCCTCCCTTTCGCTCAATACCTGGGTAGCCGTTACGTACAGCTAGTGCCGCTGACGTGCTTGTGGTTAAACCCACTGCCAGCGTATTGACGAGTCTTTAGAGTCCCACACAGAGGGTTTTCACGGTTCTGGCGATATGGTGTACATGTTGTATGTTGATATATACGGGTGTCCGATTAAATATGTGCACTTGCTGCGCAGACTTTAATCGGACGGTTGATAATACTAGCGGCTTAGGATTAAGCCAGTTTATTAAATCAGGTTTTGATTTAATAATTTATATATGTATTTGTATATACGTATTCTAGTATTATTTTTCACTATTCGTTTTCTCTCTCGGCTATTCGTATTTTGGTACGAATACGCATGTATGTATTTCGGTACATGTACCAGGAAGTATTCCGTATTTTATACGGAATAGCTTCTAGAAGATGCCACCTCATTTATATGTTTTTCCATTTATGGAAATTCATTTGGTTTTTATAAATGAGGTGGAATTAGTGAGGTGGCATGAACATTGTTCATGGAACGGGCATGAGTCAAAAGCATGGTGCAAAGTATGGTTGGATTTGTTTATTACAATTATTGGTAAAAGAAAATGATTATTTTTGATTGGAGAGAGAGAGGGGGCCGGCCAAGATATTGGTGGGATTCATTTCATTTGGTTAATTAATCAACATGCTAGCTCTCTCTCTCTCTCTCACTTTGAAGTTCACAAAAACCCTTAACCATTTTGCTCATGCCAAGATTTCCTCATGACCTCCATTCATCTTCTATGGATGCTCTTTTGAGCTCATATGTTGAGAGAAAATTGTAGTGATATTAATACACCCCCACTCTCCATCGCTAGCGACTTTGGAGCGTCGGTTGCCTCGTTTGTCGAGGCTGGAGCTTGCACCGTTTCCCTCGGGTGGATCATCGGAGATGGAGGAAGACCGGCAGCCAAACTTTGTCAAAGAACCGCTAGGAGCTTGGAATGAAGACCGAAGGACTTGGATCATCTCGGTATAACAATTCTAACTCTTAGTTTAGCTCGCTAGTATAGGGTTTAAGGTCGATCCGGAAATCGGGTCGCGGTAGCGCCGGTTTAGAAAATTTTCGTTCCGCATTTTGGCCGCGTTTTGACGGCCGGGGCGCTGCCGGGACCCTTCAAGAAGTGCCTCCCGTTCTTCAAGGCGCTGAGGAAAATTCCAAGGTTCGAGTGGTCGGAAGATTGCCAAGCCGCCTTCGACCAACTGAAGAGGCACCTCGCAACACCGCCCCTACTCACCCGGCCCGTGGAAGGGGACGAGCTGTCGCTGTACCTGGCAGTATCCGACCAAGCAGCAGGCTCGGTGCTCGTCCGAGAGGCCGAGGGGGCACAGAAGCCAGTGTACTACGTGGGCTATGTATTCAAGGACGCGGAGACGATATACCCCGCCATAAAGAAGATTGTCCTGGCCCTCATGGTAACCTCGCGAAAACTGCGGCACTACTTCCAAGCACACACGATCATCGTCCTCACTGAGCGCCCTTTGGGGGCTATCCTGGCATCGCCGGAATCCTCTGGCCGTCTAGAGAAATGGAGATGGGAGCTGTCTCAATTCGACATAAGGTACCGCCCGCGACAAGCCATCAAGGCGCAGGCCCTGGCCGATTTCGTCGTTGAATGCACCATCCCTAGCGGGAAGCAGGATCCCGTGTCGCCCCTCGCATCCCGACATCCCGTCCAGGAAGGCCCTAGCTCAGCCCCGAAGTGGGTCATCTTGGTCGCCGGGTCTTCTACCGAGGAAGGCTGCGGTGTCGGCCTCATTATCCGGGGCCCAAACGAAGCCGAGATGGAGTATTCCTTGAGGCTCGGTTTCAAAGCATCGAACAACGTGGGGGAGTACAAAGCCCTCCTAGCCGGACTGTGCATGGCCGTCGGGCTGGGACTGAAGACCGTCCGGGTCCGTAGCGACTCGGCCCTAGTTGTCGGCCAAGTGACCGGCCGCTTTGAGGCTCGAGAGCCCCTGATGATGAAATACCTAGACAAGGTGAGGAAGCTCCGAAGAAACTTCGACGAAGTCCAGGTGGAACAAATACCCAGGCAAATGAACGCCCAAGCAGACGCCCTGAGCAAGCTGGCTTCATCATACTCGGCCAGCAACAGGCGGTCAATACTCTTCGAAACCTTGACCCGACCCATCGTCGGAGACGAGGCGGCGACACTTCAAGTGTACTCGACACAGGAGAACGACCCGGATTGGAGGAAGCCCCTCGTAGAATTCCTGAAGGACGGTACGCTCCCGGAAGACAGAGCAGCCGCCCGCCGCCTCCGAGCCAGAGCCACCCACTTCGTCTGGAGAAACGGGAACCTCTACAAGAAGGCCTTCACCCAGCCCCTGCTCCGGTGCGTTGACCCACACGAGGCCGACTACGTCCTGCGGGAAATCCATGAAGGAGTGGGCGGTGCATACCAGGGGGCTCGAACCTTAACCCAAAAGGCACTACTTAAGGGGTACTATTGGCCCACCATGCACGAGGACGCCCTGAAGCTGGTCAGGAGGTGCAAGAGCTGCCAACTCCACGGTAGTATCCCCCGCCTCCCGGCTACCGAGCTAACTGCCCTGACGTCCCCATGGCCATTCGCCTAGTGTGGTTTAGATATGATCGGCCAGTTTCCCACATAAAATGGCGGACATAAATACGTCCTCGTCGCGGTAGACTGCTTCACCAAGTGGATCGAGGCAGTTCCCATCAGGAAACCGGACGCCGCCACAACCATCAAGTTCCTCCAAAACAACCTGATACACCGGTTCGGGATCCCAAGGTGCATCATCACCGACCACGGGACGAACTTCAAGAACGAGAAAGTAAGGGACTTCTGCAAAGAATACCACATCCTCATGAAGTTCGCCACGGTCGCGCATCCCCAGTGTAACGGGAAGGCCGAGGTCACTAACCGGGACATCCTCAGAGGCCTCCGAACCTGCCTGGAAAAGGGACAAGGCGGTTGGGTCGAGGAGCTACCCCGGGTCTTATGGGCCATGCGCACGTCAAAAAATACTCCCACCGGGGAGACCCCTTTCAGCCTCTGCTACGGGACCGAAGCAATGGTCCCAGCGGTGATCGGGCTACCCAGCCACCGAGTCGAACACTTCGACGATGAGGCAAACACCATGGCGCTACGAACCAACCTCGACGTACTATTGGAGAAGAGGGATCGGGCCCAGATCAGAGCCGCCGCCTACCAACAACAGACGGCCCGGTACTACAATGCTCGGGTAAAACACCGATCCTTCAAGACCGGGGACCTAGTCCTGCGGCGGAACGAATTCATTGACCAAGGCAGGCTTCACAAGTTCACCCCAAAGTGGGAAGGTCCTTTTCTCGTCTTCAAAATGCTCCCCGGCGGAGCCTACCTCCTGTAGGACGCGGACGGACGAAAGCTCCATCGGCCTTACAACGCCGAGAAGCTCAAACTATACCGATGAAGTCAAAGCTAGCAAGGCGTGGAACCCCAGCTACCGCCCGAGATTTCCATTTAAAGAGATGGTGTATAGCGTTGTCTAGGACTCCTACCCATACGAATAAAGAAACTTTCGAACCTTTTTCCCCGGTAGAGTTCCCCCTGTACAACGGAAAAGCCCTCCCAGAGGCAGTCGGGTCCGAGGTTCCCTCGCTCGGCTATCCCCAGCGGCAGCTTCCCTGCCATAACGTCGGGGATCAAAAAGCCCTCCCAGAGGCAGTCGGGCCCGAGGCCCCTCGCTCGGCTATCTCCAGCGGGCAGCTTCCCTGCCACAACGCCAGGGATCAAAGGAAAAAAAAAAGCCCTCCAAGAGGCAGTCGGGCCCGAGGTTCCCTCGCTCGGCTATCCCCAGCGGGCAGCTTCCCTACCACAACGCCAGGGATCAAAAGCCCTCTCAGAGGCAGTCGAGCCCGAGGTTCCCTCGCTCAGCTATCCTTCAGGACAAAAGCCCTCGCCAAGAGGCACCGGACAGTAACCCTGCCCGGCCAAGGGTCCTTGGTGGGCTTCTTACAGCCTTATAGCTCTTCCCGTGCCACGGACCAAGTCCTCCCAGAGGCAGTCGGGTCCTCGCTCGGCTATCCCCAGCTGGTAGCTTCCTACCACAACCGACAGGGATCAAAGTCCTCGCCAAGAGGCACTGGACAGCAACCCTGCTCGGTCCCCGTCCTGAAGGATCAAAAGCCCTCGCAAGGGGCAACCGAGCAGCTACCCTGCTCGACAAAAGCTCCGGCTGGTAGCTCCCTACCCGCGACACCAGGATAGAAGCGGCTGCCCCGCACGTTCATCCCAGGCTGGTAGTTGCTTACCTACGACGCCAGAGACCAAATCCCTCACCAAGAGGTAACCAACGCATCCTCATGGCCCGGTCATTCTTAGTGGCCCTCCGCGGCCCAAAGCCCTCGCAGCGGCAACCAAATAGCCACCCTGCCCGATCAAGCCCGGCTGGTAGCCCTGTGGCCATCCATAAGGATCCGAGACACCCGGAAAAACGGCAGGTTCATCCAAATCTGAACGATCTCCCATCGACCCAGGGGGCCATACATGAGGATACCTCCGTGGGGCACACCCGCCGGCTGGTGATTGGAGCAAACTCGACGGGAGATCGCCAGACATATGGCCAACCGGACACAGAAACATGACAATACAAACAAGGATATCCTATGAACGTCCTTCACACACAAAAGACAAAATACAAACCGACGAATCAAGGGTTTTTTTTTCTTTTATTGCCAAAATCAAGATCTTTACAAAGGGTATTCTGGGGCCCCCAGCCCTACAAGCTGCCCGGAGGCTTACTTCGGCCACTTCATCGTCGGCGTCACGGCCCGAGGCCCTACCACCGGAGACTTTGCCACCAGGGGCATGCCCTGCCTCCCTCGTCATCTCTCACCGGGGGCATCGTCGCTGGAAGCGAAACCCGAGCGCGGAGTTCACCATCGTCGAACTCGGGAAGCTGTTCCTTCACAGCGTCCAAAGCCTTATTCCACACGACGGAGGAATACTCCTCCAACTCGGCGTAAAACTGCTCTAATGCCCTATACTCGGCCACAGCTCTCTTAGCCTGAGCCTCGGCAACTTGGGCCTTCAGCAGCGCCGCCCCGGCATCTCCTCTGCTTATGTCCCTCTCTTTTTCCAGTGCCGCAAAGCGTTCGGCCATGTCCGCCAGCTTCCTATCGCCAACCCGGAGAGACGCGTTCAGACGGCGAAGGGCACCCCGAGTCGCCGAGTTGGAGAGCTTCGCAGCCTCCGTCTGGCCCGCCACAACGTCGACCTTATCCCTCTCCCGGCGCATGTCGCGTTGCAAGATCTCGACCTCGGAAGGGAACGCCTCCACTGGCCTCGGGGAGTGGAACGCCCCCTCGGCCTCCATGCGAATGGCAAGGGCGCAGTGTTGAAGAACCTGAAAAAAAGCCGATGAGAAACCAGGGAGCACCCGGACCAAGGATAGGCATACCAAGGCAAATGCGTGTAGAGGGGTTCGTACCTGGACCGCCCCTTGGGCCACGGCCTCCAATTGATCCTTCAAAGAGCCACACGGAAGCCTTCCCTCAGCCGACTTCTCCATCCCGGCGAGCAGACCAGTGGCAACGGAAAGCCCAGACAGAACAGTGAAGATGGAGCCCCCTTCCCGTACGGGAATCCCTTCGGGGGCCTTCGACGACGGCACGCGAGAAACCGTCCTTTCCCTCTTCGGAAGGGGCCTGCCCTCGCCCTTCCTCCCGTCACCAGTCTGGGATTCGGGTAACTGCTGACGACTCCGGCCGTCGCCAGAGAAACTCACAGATGCCGTCGACGAAATGGACAGCCCCGCCATCGGCGGAGAGTCCGGCAGAGGGCACGAGCTGGCCGAGGCTCGGCTATGCCACTAGCTTCCCCCCGGCGCGAGCCGCCCGAAAAGTGGGAACGAACCATGTATCCTGAGGGAAGAAGAACGCCGAGCAGCAGCGGCTCAAGGAAGAAGGGAAATGAAGAATTAGGGTCCTGAGGCGGGTTGCGCCCCCGTTTTATCACCACGTGTGGCCGTATCCAACGGCGCTCATCACCTCCCGCCAAAACGGCTCCTCACGCCCAGCGGCTCTGATCGCCCCACGTGTCGGTCCTGCACTGGACTGCACCCGATCGGGCGCTGTAGGACCGCATGCGTCGTACCGGTCAGTCATCCTTTGACGCGTGGACCATCGCCTCAGTTACATAGTGCACGAACCGGCAAGACCTCTTCAAGGTGCGGAGATCGCGTATTGGTTTGCTAGCGGAAAAGACGACCGTCGGACCGAGGGCTCGCCCCCACGGGACCATAAAAAGGATCTCTCCTCAGGAGGCCCGACAGTCCACTCCTGACCCGACCACCAACTGGTCGGGACAAGAGTAGGGGGCTAATGATAGTGCTCAATATTGGCGGTCCCCAAAATCACGACACGTGGCAGGTGACGCGCCCCAAAACTCAGAGGAAAGGGCCCACCTGTAGGGTTACTAGGCACTCTAATAAGGTTCTACAAGGTATCAACCATGCCTGATTAAAAATTTAGCCATGCCGAACAACCCTAAACAAGATCTTTGCTAGATTATTAGGGTTTCACATGCAAGTAAACAACATTTACGACTAAGTGAAATCGAAATAGAACCTTTGTAGATCGGTCATTCACTTCATAAGCTCCTTGTAGTAGTCCTTTCGCTGCGGTCATCGAACTCTCGGACTCTCGGACGGCTCCATGAGAAGAGGGCAATGGTTTTGCTTGAAGTCTTCGAGGCCAAAGATGATCTACGTCGAGAGAATACGAACTCAAGCTTCTACTTCACTAACTAGAGAATTAGTGAATCAAACACCCTAAACTAATGTGCTAGTCTAGTAGAGGATGATGAAATAGGAAATGGGTACACTTTAAAATTTCTTTTCTCACTATATTTCTCTCTCTCTTTATCAAACCCTAGCAAGCGAAGGAGGAAGAAGATGAGCTCAAAAATGAGAATGAAAAACTAATCAAGAGAGAGTGAACCATGGGTGAGTTATATCATATATAAACCCATGTAGAGACATAACCATGGCTACATTATAATGGTTATGTTAATTAATATCTCAAGTAAAACAAAATTAATAGACTAAGTCAATACAACCCAAAGCTTCATGAAGCTTCATGCATGTGAGCTCATCATCCACTAATTTTAGAATTACTTTAAATATAAGAACCTAACACTATAATTAGTATGGTATAAGTCTTATACACCCATGTAAGTTGTATCAACAACCATGATACAAAATGAACACAAATAAATATATATCACATATATATTAAGTTGTGCACAAGTGAGAAAAACAAATGTTTAAGTAAACCAATGTTAGTTAATGTAAATTAGTATATCACATATACAATTATACACTAAATTATTAAATCAACACTTGGCTTAATAATCCGGTTATATCACATATAACCGACTAACATCCAATGTATCGACTTATCGAATCAACCCTTGATTCGATAACCTGGTTATATCGCATATAACCTGTAAGTGCACGGCGGCGCCCCGGCCGTCAATCCGACGGCCAAATGCGGAAGCGGTGATAAACTTAAATTTTTCTTGAACTGGCAAACCGCCGCGCACTAATACCCGGATCGAACCATTAATTAGTCCTAGCTAACTACAAGATGGGGAAGAGAGATATACCGACTGATCCAAGTCCTCCGGTCTTCTCATCGTCGTCCCGATCTCCTGCGGAAGCTCCGGTCTCCACCTCGTCGCCGGAAGTGCACCACATCGCCTACTTCTTTTACGGGCTCCCACCTCAATGCCGAGGCAACTCGGGCACGAAGCTGGCTAGTCGACGTGCCCAAGATTTGCTGTAGAATGTTGTGTAGAACTTGTGTCTCATTTTGGGGTAGTGGAGGTTGCCATTGGTGGAGGGATTGAACTTGGAGCTTTTGAGATTGATCTTGTGGGAATTTTGCAACATGAAATGAGCCAAAAAACCCTACCAAAAATTTGGGACAGCCCCCACTAGGGAAGTGGCCGGCCATACTCAAAAGAGAGGAGAGAATGAGAGTGTAGTGTATCAAAAGATAATAGGAGCCCATCTCATATCATCCAAGAGAGAGAAAGGAAAAGGTTATCATGAAAAAGCAATGATCACAAAATCAAACTCATACTCCAAAAACCCACCTACTACAACCATGATTCCAAGTATGATGACTCCAAATGGTCAAGCCATCATGAACAAATCAAGTCAAAAGGTCAAGGTATGGAGCAACCATCATGATACAAGGAAACATGCAAAAGACCCCCTCCATAAAAGCTTATTTGCAACAATGCAAATAACCCCTCCTCCACCAATCTTCGGCCAATGAACGATACAAAGGAAATTGGCCGAAACGGAAAGCAAACTGGCAACTCCAGAAAACTGGTCCCGTAATAAATTACAGGAAAACCCCGATACTGTGCATACACACCCGCATTTGTATTCCGACCGAAATACAAATGCAATGAGACAAAATCTACACTGTACTATACTAGGATCCGGCTTAAACCAAAGCCGGCTAGTAATATCCGTTCGATCCTGATCCGTGCAATACCGCACGTATCTGATCGAACCCTGCCATATACCCATATGGCCTGTAGTACAAACTGTCTGATCCTGATCCGTGCAATACCACACGTATCTGATCGGACCTTGTCATATCTCCATACGACCTCTACAACCTTTCGCCCGAAAGCTGAGTAACTGAATGTGGGGGACTCTAAAGACTCGTCAACACCTTGGTTGTGGGTTTAACCACTAGCACGTCAGAGGTATAAGCCAATACGTAACGGGCTACCAGGTACTGACTAAAAAGGGACGTCTGTGAGCGAACTCAGCCTGACAACCCTACTGAGCCTGTCAGTGACAATATCCGTACAGTCCGGTCCGTTCGTCTATGAGTATCGCATGGCGGGCCTAGGGGGTTGGTAAAAGTCAGACCCCCAAAAGCGGTACAAGTCGTGTCGGAGTGTAGCCCAGAACACCCTGAGATACTACTGGAATACCTACCAGTAAATCTCCTGCCTTGGCCAAGGACTTTTCATGTTCCGGCTCTCCTAGACACAGCACGACCTCACCCCCAATACCGGGAGAGACGAACCCCTGAAGATACGCTCACTGCCTCCATGTGGCTCGGGACTGTACCCAACTAAAACCTGTTTGCACGACTCCTTTCAGCCGTGGTAGGGTAGTAATCAAAGTACAGTGGGAACTCACACAAGACAAATGACGATCCCCAGGTCGATGAGCTAACCTGTACACATGTCACCAGGGAACTGCCATCTGACGTCTGGTATATGACCAACTGGCATGTTCCCGGCGAGTCCTGTCCGGTGTACTCATAACCCAATGAGCACCTGTATACAGCTTAGGTGATCCAACTGACACCAGTGGCTTGTGAGACCGGCCACCGCCCCTCGTCGGGGTCTCGACTGTATACACTAGTCTACTCTGGAGTATCGATGCCTTGTCTCGAAACTCACACGACTAGGGACCATTTAAGGATATGCTTATAGACCCCAGCTCCCACTTATATGATCGCCCTCATACTGCTGGTGGTCAAGCAAGAATCCTAGGGGCTCTATCAACGTGTAATAGCAACTTGTCAGGTCACCTAAAGCAGTACACGATGATAAAGGTAAACCAGATAGCATACTATCATCTCGAGTAAGACTGTCCTACCGGGATAGGTCCTCCATCAATCATTGCAATCACGTACCTATGACCTAATAATTGACTCTGATGGCACTATCTCCAACAATCTCCCACTTGCACTCAAGGCTAATTATTGCGATGTCGCCTACTCATAGCCCGTGTGATACCGAACACCCAACTCTTCTACTAGTCAGTCTCACAAAGCTCGTTTGCGAAACTATTGCGTTCGAGGAATAGCCTTAGTGAGTGGATCCGCTTTGTTGTCTCTTTCCATGTCTCTCTATATCCCAAGTTCGCGGAGAAACCCATCTCCCGAAATGAGCAATACCTGTCTTAGAATGTGTCTGGATGTCTGATAGGACATAGCTCATAAATGAACTCCAAATCCAAACTTCTTAGACTGTATTGTCAACTGAACTCAATCAGTATCCTGCGCCATGCCACCCTCAGTATTGCCTTGGACCACCTGTCTAAAATACTGCCCCTCATCAGAAGGAAAAATATAACTCTGACAACCTCCTTGTCGTCCATGTCACCTTGGAAGCCTGGAATGATAACTGTCTCCCGAATGAGGCTGTCGTTATCATATCCCTAGAACATCCACTTATGTTCTAAAACTGCCTCCGACCGTTTCTCCAGGATTTGATCAATGTCAACTTATTGCATCTAGTGCAAGAACAACATCTGGTGTGGTACTTGACATGTCATGATTGACTCAATTGCCTGAGCAAGTGATCTGCCAATCATGCACATCCCTCTCCCCTTTAGTCTGTAAGACACCTTTGGAGAGGGTGACTCCATTACCTGCAGGTACACTACCGTGCCAGGAGTCGTCCATTCTAAATACCTTTAGAATGCTGTCTTAGTACCCTGATTGGGAAACCACCCAAATCTAGATCTAAAACCATAGATCTAGTAACCAGTACGTCTGATAAAATGTCCATTTCCTTTGTGGAGAAACCACTGTGTGACGACCAAAGTGTAACCGATCGTAGTATAGGAGTTTCCTTTCCTACTATGTGTATGTCATCCAAATACCAGGATATCACACCCTACTACCTTCTCAACAGATCCATCCCCTATTCTGATGAAGTCAAACCCATGACTGTCACGTCAGAAATAGATGATCTATCTCCGCTACATCTGCTCTAGTCTATAAATAGACATAAGCTACATGTCCACCAATGCTTCCGCTGCTCCCACTGACTATGACAACCCTCTGGCAGAGTCATATAGACGTACACTTCTAAAACTAGTTTAGAACGACGCTATACTCATCCTCCCGCCGGGTCTCGCAGCCTGGAACAACAGCAATGGTAATTGTGGGTAAACAAGAACTTCCCTGTCACCGTCCTTGAGGCTACCGTAGTACCTCTCGGGTGCCTGAAGTTACCCACCTTATCTGCGGAGTGGCCAATGGAATGTCAATCCAGATTGAATCTTTAGGTTCCTTATCAAATCTTCAGTAATCGTTTGTGGTTCTGGAATCACTTCCAGTTCTACCATACTCCCACTACTGTTTTTCTGAAAAAATCCATTTTTAATAAAACTGTGGCGAGTCTAGAACAATATTGCTATTGTTCATCCAGATGGTAAAAAGTCAACCCTCGTCATAGCCTGGGTCAACCCACAAACAACCATTACAGAAACGTGCCTAGAGTTGTCCAATGTCTGGTTTTAAGCATAAACCGGACAACTCCCCGTACCTTAACATCGTTAAGATATGAACTGTTTTATATCCAATATAGAACGAGAGGCACTGATTTAATTGAACCAGATTCAAATCATGCAGCTGTCTCCAGTGCGTGTCAACTAAATGGAAAGAGGCCGATCAGCGTTACTCAACTTAGGAATGCTTCCAATCATGAGTAACCCGAAAGAGAAGCAAGATCTCTTTACCATTGCTATCAACTGAATACCATACACAAGTATCTACATCTTCGATCGCTTTGAAGAATCCCGATACTTGCTATACCTGGTTCTCTACTCTATTCAAATACCTATAACTTCTCAAAATTCGGACCCTGTGTTTCCACGAAACACCTGTCTAAAAACTAGAGAAGTCATAAGTAAACCGAATATAGTACGAGGACCAACCCCTCTGTCCTGATGGACCCTGGACAACATACAATACTCTGTATAAGTCCCTTGAGTCTGAAAACTTATTCACTGTGTGTCGTAGGTTGAAAACTGTACTTATGGTTAAGAAGAATTACACCGCTGTTTAATGCTCCTTACCTAACCATCCACTGATATAGGTAAATGTCATCGACATAATATCAAAAAGGTATATCTCACTCTATAAAAATAGACGTACAGATATATCAATTTGAAATTGGTGCATAACAGCGGATATTCAAAACCAAATATTTGCCGACCGGCAAACAACCCAGGTGACTTCCTCAAATATCACCGATTACAACGAATCCCGATATAATGAGGATAATCACCTAATTCCCAATAACCTACTCCCACTCATCATCTGTAAAACCATACAGATGTGAGAATCGTATCTGGTAAATACATACCCTGGAGTAAGTATCTAATCGGGAAATCAGTTTTCCTTTAACAGTACACAGTGAGACTGAAACATTGAAATGTTTCGATGGGGTATCCTGGTATTCCTAGTAATGCCTCTTCCAGATTCACGACTGTAACCGTATAATCCTTTGCCACCTCTCCAAATCCCTTCATATGTCTTTAGTCTTTACCTTCTGCACACCCCTTAGGCCAAATGGTTTTCTTCTTTCCCTACCGTTCGGCACCAGCCTATGGTTTGGAAGAAGACTATCCAATAAGCATAATGGGTGTACTGTCCTAATCCTAGGAACACTCGCAATGAGAGAGGGTGAAGATAAAAGACAACCGAATAAACCTTATTCCTATTTCTCCTGGACCAGAATCCATCCCCGAACTGGAACAAGTTCCTTTCGAGTTCGTATATAACCATACGATGGAGTATCCAAATAAACTGTGGATCTTCGTAGTGATACGGAGTGTCCTGGAGAAATACAAAGGTGATTTAGGATTGGCGAAGAAATACTTGGTTTGGTCGTGAATATCAGTCGCAATTTACTTTGCCCTCTTACTAATCCCTTGCTTTGTCTTAACTTAATACCTTCTGCACACCATCGTTATGCTAATTGGTTTTCTTCATTCCCCACCGTTCGGCACCAGCCTAAGGTTTGGAAGAAGACTATCCAATTTGCGTAATAGGTGTACTATCTCCTAAACCAAGGAGTACTCGCAACCTGAGAGAAGGTAAAAGGAAAAGACAACTGAATAGTCCTATCCGTTTCCTCCAGAACCTGAAACCATCCTCGAATAAATTCCTTCGAGTTCGTATCTAACCATACGATGGTTTTGTCCAATGGAAGTGGACGTTCGTAGTAATACGGGGTGTCCTGGAGAAAAGGGTAAAAGTAGGAGTGGCAAAGAGGTTCGCAACTCTGACAATCCAAAAGCCAATGTTTTAAGAAGGTTCGGTTAATTTGGTCACTGAGTCATAGTCTTAGGGTCGGGTCAATGGTCGCTGCCAAAGAGAGAGAGAAAAGAAACACTCAGCGTGCACTCTAACCTAGATCAGAATGGTTACCAATTTATCTAATCTGGAAACCTCCCACTGTACCTCAAATTCTCCTCCAAACCTGAAAGAAGAATTAGTCGGAATCACCCGAGGAGTATACTAACTCATCAGTGGGAATCGGGATCCAACTCTCATCGCATGACAACGTGACGGAATCCGCTCACGGTATCACACTCCAGAAGGTATGCGCATATCTGGCAAGTTTCAGTTCTTTTGAAACTCCCGATGTGATTTCTGCCCCATGCTCTTATGACCTTGACTTTGGCCAACAAATCATAAGTCACATGTCAAGTTCTACCCGTCATTCTCCAGGTTGATTCGAATCCACCGGCACAAGCCCTTGAATTTGGCCAACAAGGCTATACGACTGTTCCAAACCAACGCATCTATCCATGCTGCATATGAATAACCAACAGCTACCAAACACTGTGCCTTGACTTTGGCCAACAAACACAGCTTGAATACTATTGACTATCCATATGAAACGACGGAGGGCTACGAATGGTTTCTGGCGAAAACCTTTAACGTAAAGAACTTGATATCGTTGAAAGAACGGATAGCTTTTAAAAATATAGTGACGAAAACCGTTGCTAAAGAGGTCACTCCCGGTGAAGGGATCTCAGCTCTTTCCCCGTAGAATGGGGTGCAGGATATTCCAACTGAATACCACGGTGCAAAGCAAAAAGTAATCGGCTACAGTGAAGTTAATGCCCTGACGCAAACTTTTTGTCCAAGGGGTCACTCCCGGTGAAGGGATCTCGGCCCTTGCCTCGTCGACTGAGGAGCAGGATATTCCAACTGAATATCACGATGCAAAACAAAAGTGAACGTTCTTGCAATAACAACTTTTTGAAAAGTGTTCCAACAACATCAGATTAGGTTTGTTTTTAACTTGCATTGATCCGAATCAACGCAGTCCCATCAATTGATCACACCACAAAGAACGAAAATAATATGACGTACGTATATGCCATCCGCATTCGCCACTGGGTCCCGTCATTACCCGTTAGGTTAGCTAACTAACGACAGAGCGGGGACTGGACTAGCGCGGATGCAAAACATATACAACATCTACTAATATATATACCAATATATTATATTCGCTCAAGGCGTGATAAAAATGCAACATCACAGAAAATGTGCAGCATCACAGAAACAATACAGATATCTGGGATCCCCGGGTTTCACAGAGCCACTACTGAAACCCGACGTTCCCCTGGTCGTGTGGATAGCCTGTGCAATGAAATCCTAGACCCCTACGGGCGCGGCAAGTCACCCGCCAAAACCTGAAGCGAGGCAGCCCCCTTCAGCACCGTGAATGGACCACCCAGCACTTCACGGAATCTGGTAACTTGGGCACCCCTCCTGGGTCAACCTTTACCCCCTACGAGCGCGGCGAATAGCCCGCCAATTCTAGAGTGAAGCCCCCTCCGTCTCAATGCCATGAGATGCGGGCTTGTTGCCCTCTAGAACCCGGCTATCCGTGCATCCCACCGCGGGGTAATCCTAGTACAGAAAGTAAAATATACATACAACGGGTACATCGACCGCAACCTGGCCGTGCACCAAAATAATAATACAATCAGGCAGTGACGGAAGTCCACATGTCGGACGCTCGCCGCGCAATATCAAATGTACATAATACAACAAAACACTGTACTAGCATTGCATCCAGGCTATCCCCCACGACCGATCCGCAACATCACAGCAAGAACAGAATATCAACGTGAAAGTCACGTTCGCAAATCCGTCTAACCGAGCTATAGCAGTTAGACAGGATTTACCGATCAAGTGACATTCACGGTCGCAGATATAATGTAAATACTGTGAAATAATGTGTTTAAAATATCCGATCGATCAAATTTTAACAAGTGGGCCCCCAAGCATTACTGTAGCAGATCAGGAAATTCTGGGCCCAATATTAATATTCCAAAACCCCAATTTTAACCCCAGAAAGATACTGTAGAAATTTGGTGCAGGGATCTCCACAGTGTGCGGCGGAACCGCGGCGAGAAGGGGGTGTTTGCGGCGGTTCCGCGCTCCCACAGTGGAGTCACTTCATCGAATTTTTACAGAGCTCTTATATTTTTCAGTACATCAATTTTTTACAACCTGAAAAATTTTTGGAGACCAAAAAATTTCAACAGAAACTGATGCTAACAAAAATGTAGATTTTGGAATTTTGGTCGATCGGAAATGCAAAACACATTATACCAAGCTAGACTAACTTAATGGCGAGGCTTTGATACCACTGTAAGTGCACGGCGGCGCCCCGGCCGTCAATCCGACGGCCAAATGCGGAAGCGGTGATAAACTTAAATTTTTCTTGAACTGGCAAACCGCCGCGCACTAATACCCGGATCGAACCATTAATTAGTCCTAGCTAACTACAAGATGGGGAAGAGAGATATACCGACTGATCCAAGTCCTCCGGTCTTCTCGTCGTCGTCCCGATCTCCTGCGGAAGCTCCGGTCTCCACCTCGTCGCCGGAAGTGCACCACATCGCCTACTTCTTTTACGGGCTCCCACCTCAATGCCGAGGCAACTCGGGCACGAAGCTGGCTAGTCGACGTGCCCAAGATTTGCTGTAGAATGTTGTGTAGAACTTGTGTCTCATTTTGGGGTAGTGGAGGTTGCCATTGGTGGAGGGATTGAACTTGGAGCTTTTGAGATTGATCTTGTGGGAATTTTGCAACATGAAATGAGCCAAAAAAAACCCACCAAAAATTTGGGACAGCCCCCACTAGGGAAGTGGCCGGCCATACTCAAAAGAGAGGAGAGAATGAGAGTGTAGTGTATCAAAATATAATAGGAGCCCATCTCATATCATCCAAGAGAGAAAAAGGAAAAGGTTATCATGAAAAAGCAATGATCACAAAATCAAACCCATACTCCAAAAACCCACCTACTACACCATGATTCCAAGTATGATGACTCCAAATGGTCAAGCCATCATGAACAAATCAAGTCAAAAGGTCAAGGTATGGAGCAACCATCATGATACAAGGAAACATGCAAAAGACCCCCTCCACAAAAGCTTATTTGCAACAATGCAAATAACCCCTCCTCCACCAATCTTCGGCCAATGAACGATACAAAGGAAATTGGCCGAAACGGAAAGCAAACTGGCAACTCCAGAAAACTGGTCCCGTAATAAATTACAGGAAAACCCCGATACTGTGCATACACACCCGCATTTGTATTCCGACCGAAATACAAATGCAATGAGACAAAATCTACACTGTACTATACTAGGATCCGGCTTAAACCAAAGCCGGCTAGTAATATCCGTTCGATCCTGATCCGTGCAATACCGCACGTATCTGATCGAACCCTGCCATATACCCATATGGCCTGTAGTACAAACTGTCCGATCCTGATCCGTGCAATACCGCATGTATCTGATCGGACCTTGGCTTATCTCCATACGGCCTCTACAACCTTTCGCCCGAAAGCTGAGTAACTGAATGTGGGGGACTCTAAAGACTCGTCAACACCTTGGTTGTGGATTTAACCACTAGCACGTCAGAGGTATAAGCCAATACGTAACGGGCTACCAGGTACTGACTAAAAAGGGACGTCTGTGAGCGAACTCAGCCTGACAACCCTACTGAGCTTGTCAGTGACAATATCCATACAGTCCGGTCCGTTCGTCTATGAGTATCGCATGGCGGGCCTAGGGGGTTGGTAAAAGTCAGACCCCCAAAAGCGGTACAAGTCGTGTCGGAGTATAGCCCAGAACACCCTGAGATACTACTGGAATACCTACCAGTAAATCTCCTGCCTTGGCCAAGGACTTTTCATGTTCCGGCTCTCCTAGACACAGCACGACCTCACCCCCAATACCGGGAGAGACGAACCCCTGAAGATACGCTCACTGCCTCCATGTGGCTCGGGACTGTACCCAACTAAAACCTGTTTGCACGACTCCTTTCAGCCGTGGTAGGGTAGTAATCAAAGTACAGTGGGAACTCACACAAGAAAAATGACGATCCTCAGGTCGATGAGCTAACCTGTACACATGTCACCAGGGAACTGCCATCTGACGTCTGGTATATGACCAACTGGCATGTTCCCGGCGAGTCCTGTCCGGTGTACTCATAACCCAATGAGCACCTGTATACAGCTTAGGTGATCCAACTGACACCAGTGGCTTGTGAGACTGGCCACCGCCCCTCGTCGGGGTCTCGACTGTATACACTAGTCTACTCTGGAGTATCGATGCCCTGTCTCGAAACTCACACGACTAGGGACCATTTAAGGATATGCTTATAGACCCCAGCTCCCACTTATATGATCGCCCTCATACTGCTGGTGGTCAAGCAAGAATCCTAGGGGCTCTATCAACGTGTAATAGCAACTTGTCAGGTCACCTAAAGCAGTACACGATGATAAAGGTAAACCGGATAGCATACTATCATCTCGAGTAAGACTGTCCTACCGGGATAGGTCCTCCATCAATCATTGCAATCACGTACCTGTGACCTAATAATTGACTCTGAGGGCACTATCTCCAACATAACCGATCGATACAAATATCGCAAGAATAGAATACGGTATCACATACTCGCATTATTCTCGGTCCCGCATATATCACATATGCGCTCCTATTTCGTTTTGCCTGAGCCAGTAAAACCTATATGTAGGACTCTAAAGACTCGTCAATACGTCGGCAGTCGGTGATGATCATATCAAGAACCCACAAGCCGTCAGCGGTACTAGCTGGACGTAACGGTTATCCGGGTATTGAGCGATCAGAAGATTAGCAAGCAAGCCCGCTCCAACTCCTGCAAAAGCCTGATAGTGACTCTACCGTACAGTCCGGTCTCCTCGTCTGATATGTCGCATATCATGTCTAGGGGTGGTAAACGTCAGACCCCAATAACCGATAAGTCGTGCCGATATGAGGCTCAAAATGGGTCGAGAAACTACTGGTAACACTTACCAGTAAATCTCTAAACCAGCCCTGGCCAGGGACTTCCCTGTTATGGCCAATCGAGCACAGCGCAACATCAACCCCCAATACCGGGAGAGACGAAACCCCTCCTATCGCTTATTGCCTCCATGCGACTCGGGACTGTACCTAAAAACCACTGTTTTTCACGCCCTCTTGGACGTGGTAAGGTGGAAATCAAAGCACAATGGGAATCACACAAGACTCTATGACGATCTCGGGTCTACAGACTAACCTGCACCAGTGTCACCAGAGAACTGCTATCTGACGTGAGGTATAATACCATCTGGGAGTTCTCGGCGAGTCCGTCCAGTGTACCCAGTCTCCACTGAGCACCCGTATATCATCTCTGATGTCAAACACCAATGGATATGGGATCATCCATCGCCCATCTATATGGGTCGAGAAGCTACACGCTAGTCTACTCTGGTACATCGATGCCCCGTCTCGATACACCCACGACTAGGGACCTTGAAGGATATACTTATGGACTACCATGTCCCCACTAGTATGATCAGCATCATAGTCTAGGTAGTCAAGTACACATCCTAAGGGCTTTACCAACATGTAACAGAGAGACAGTCATTGTACACGTTAAGGTAAAGAGTAACCAGATAGCATACTATCATGTCGAGCAAGAAAGTCCTCCCTATATATGTCCAAGCATCCACTACAATATACATCTCATGTATAGTAATGGCCTCTAGGGCATACATATAACTAACAATCTTCCACTTGCACTAGGGCCATCTGATAACAGTGGTTGTAGTATCTCATACTCAACCATCCCATAATAGTCTCTCTCTGGGAAAAGGCCTTTGTGAGTGGATCCATTGTGTTGTCCTCTGAGTCTACTCTCCTAACCTCGATCCCCTGGAGATCTACCATCTCCATGATCAGGTGATACTGCCTTAGAATATGTCTCGATCACTGTTGGGACGGGCATTCCTTGGCATAAGCCACAACTCCATTGTCACACAATGGAAGGAACGAAGTTCATCTCTTGAACTAATATACACCCAGACTGCCTCTTTGGTAGCATCTTTGGTAGCGATGTATCTAGCCTTTATTGTCTAGTATGCCACGGTATCTGTCTTGGAACTCTTTCAACATACCGTCCCTCTACTGAGAGTAAAGACAATGCCTGTGACTGACTTTCAGTCGTCCTTATCACTCTGGAACCTTTCCAGTGATTCTCCCCAGGATCGATTGATACCATCTCACTACAACTAGTGAGTATTCTAACATCCAATTCGATCTATCTCATAGATCCAAACCCAGGATTTAGGAGGTATCACTTTGATCCTATATGGAGAATCCTTGTCATAAGCGGAGATTGACCGAGCGTAGCATAGGAAACTATTTCCCTGTCAAGAGTATGTCATCCACGTACTCTACGAGGATCACCACCATACTTTCTACTACCTTTTTGTATATACAAGATTCATCTACCATTTTGATGAAGTCAAACTCTTTGACTACCACATCAAAACAGATGTTCCAACTCCGCGATACCTGTTTTATCACATAAAACATCTTGCACACGTTTCCGCTGCTCCCAATGTTTACGAAGCCCTCTAGCTGTGTACTTATAGACGTTCTCTTCTAAATCAACATTTAGAAAAGCAGTCATGACACCCAACTGCCAGATATCGTAGTCATGGTATGTAGCCGTGGCAAGTAGGATCTGGATGGACTTAAGCATAGCTTTGAAAGTCTCAACTTTTCCATGTACACCAAGTAATCTTCTCAAGATATACTTGCTCCTGATGGGGATTTAACCCTTCAGATAAGGCAACCAAAGTCCATACTTTGTTGGTGTATAAGGATTCCATCTCAGATCGTTAAGCATCCAGCCATTCTTACAGTGTTCCACTCTTGATGGCCAGCTCGAAACTAGTTGGGTCATCATCTCATGATGCAATCCTCGCTTCCACTGTCATAGAGAAACTGAAGTATCTCTCAGGTGGGTGTGAGGAATCCTACTAGATCGGCGGAGAGGCCGAGGTTCGTTAGAGTCTATTGAATCCTTTGGTTCTACCAAAATTATCTGCTGCAGTTTGTATAGCTGGAACTCTTTCCAGTTCTACCTCATGTCTACTAATTTCTTCAAAAGAAATTCCCTTTCACAAAGGTGGCATGCTGAGAAATAAAACATCTTTTGTTCCTCGGTTTGGTAGAAGATATTCCCTTGCGAATGCTTGGGATATCCAACAAACTTCTACAGAACTGACTTTGCCTCGAGCTTGTCCGGATTATGCTTTTAGACATAGGCTGGACAACCCCAAATCTTAACAAACTTAAGATATAGGCTCTTCCCAATCCATATCACATATGAAGTGGTAGGCAACTGATTTGATTGGAACCCTATTCAATAGGTATGCAGCTTCACAAGTGCATAACTTCCAAAAGGAAATAGGAAACTCAGTAGTACTCATCATAGAGCACACCTTATCATATAGGGTGTGATTGCTCCGTCCCGATACACCGACGTGCTGTGGTGTATACGGAGGAGTAATGCTGAGAGAGAATCTCATTCTCCTTTAGAATATTCCAGGAATCCCATGCTCAAGTATTCTCCTCCCTGATCACATCAAAGGACATAATACTTATACCCGTTTTGGTTCTCTACTTTCTAACTTATATTCTGTGAATATCTCAAAAGCTTCGGACTTGTGTTTCAACAGGAACATATGTCTGAATCTTGAGAGATCATCAGAGAATGTAATGAAGTACAAAGAACCGGTCTTGGCATGTGTAGACAGGGGACCTTCATACATCAACATGTATCATCCCAAGAGTTCACTAACTCTTTCTCTGCTTCCAATAAACAGAGCTATGGTCATCTTATCTCTGTGGCATGACCAGCAAGTTTCACAAGATGTAAATTCAAACTAATTTAAATATGCATCTATATGTAACTTCAGCTAGTCGGGTCGCATTGATATGACCTAGTCTACAATACCTCAAGAAGGATTCGTTCATTTCTGAACTCTTCCTCTTGTGTGTGTTCTGTATACTAAGAACTGTAGTTTGATTTAGAACGTCAATGCTTTTAGATAACGTGCCTGAACCGATCAACTCTTGATATAGGAAATGTTCAAAACATTATCCAACAATACAAAATTATATCCTTCTTTACTTATAAAGAGACTGATATGATGTTGTATATCAGGTTCGGTATCTAATAACATTCATTCAGAATCAATGTATTCTGGTAATACAGGGTGATAACTGCCAACATCTTGGCTGCAACAATTGCACTGCTTCCAACTCTTGAAATTTTATCACCCGTTCTCAGTTCTCTACCTATCTGTAGCCTATGTAACAGATTACATATATGGGATCCAGATCCGGTATCTCATACCCAGGACGTAGAGGATACTGAGAAACAGTTCTCGGTAATGAACACACCAGAAGAAGATGCATCATCATGCACTTTCTTCATTTGGGCGGTACGGGAATCCTGGTAATCTCCTATTTCCTGCTCGGTCTTATAACATTTATAAGTTGGAGCGGGACCAACGTTTCCCAGCACAGTATAACAAGCGGGTTCGGTCAATACATCCGTATTATTATCTTGATTAAGGCGTGATATGGTCGCTACCTGGAGAGAGAGAGAAGAAAACACTCAGCGTATGCTCTTGCAAGATCAGATTGGTTATTATTTTATCTAATCAGGATGGCTCCCACTGTTTTTATCAAATCTTCCTTCAAACCCTAAAAGGAAAGATTAGCCGTGATTAATTACACCCTACAATTTCGCCAATCTTTCAGCCAGGCCAGTGTCGGTACTTTGAGGGAGGTTCCCCATGCTTTCGCACGGACCTAATTAAAGTAAACCTCGTTTTCCCAGAGGCGTAACCCCGTTAACACCTTTCTAGACACCTACTCGATCGGCTAATTGTAATGTGTAAAACTCTCCCAGGAGTAACAATTACTCGCAGTGGGTATCGGGATCCAACTATCTCATAGAAGGTATGCAATCTCATTGTAAATTTCAACACTTGAAATTCCCGATAATATTTTGCCCCAAACGATTTATGACCTTGACAAGGTCAACAAACCATAGACCGTAAGTCAAGTTCAACCCGTCATTTCTTGATTGAATTAAACCCACCCGAATGACCCTTCACAAGGTCAACAAGGCCGTACGACTACCCTAATCCAATCTGCATCATATGCATAAACAGATAAATACTGGTCAGCTACCGCACACTATGCTTTGACAAGGTCAACAAACGCAGCACGAATACTAAGCAGGACTTATCTGAAATGACGGAGGGCTACGACAGGTTTTTCTGAAAACCTATTGCGTAATGAACTTGATATCGTTGTAGAATCGAGTGAATTTTGAAAAGGAATGTTTTTGAGGGTTTCACTAGTTTTGCTAAAGAGGTCATTCCCGGTGAAGGGATCTCGGCTCTTTCCTCATCGAATAAGGTGCAGGACATATCATATATATCGCTATGCAAAGCAAAAAACTCCAAAAGCAATCAAAAGATAAACCGAGTGTTGTAGCATCTGCCAGTTTTGCTAAAGAGGTCACTCCCGGTGAAGGGATCTCGACACTTTCCTCATCGAATAAGGTGCAGGATATATCATATATATCGCTATGCAAAGCAAAAAACTGTAGCAACCCTTTTTAAAAATTTGATTCTGCAACATCTTTTAGGTTTCTTTTCTTTCATTAATCATATTAATGAAGTCCTATCATTTAAGTCACCTAAACATCACAGATAAATACGACGTACACTTATGCCATCCGTATTCGCCTCGATGTCCCCTCGTGCACCGTTAGGTTAGGTAACTAACGGTAGAGCGGGGCAGGGTTAGCGCGGGTGTAAAACATAAGTAACGTCTATATAATATATCATATATACTATATACAGTATCTATCACAACATATCAAATGATCACATCACAGATATCGCAGCAGAAGAATCATATGAAATAATGGATATACTAGGAGGTCCGTGTTTTATTTTGAGGCTCTATAAAACACGGATTTCACGGTCACGATGAATAGCCAAACCCACACCCCTAGACCCCTACGAGAGCGGCAAGCAACCCTACCAATTCTAGAATTAGGAGACCCGGATTCGACTCCTCGAGTTGGTCTCCCACTGGACCCTAGAACCCGGTTACTTATGCTCCCCTCCTTGGGTCTACCTAATGCGAAAAAGTAAATAATATACAATGGTGACATCATCCTCATCCCGGAAGTGCCCCAATAAAAGAATATTACATACAATGAATTTTACATGAATGAAAATAAAAACCCTCATCTCACATAAAAACCCCAGCTATTCAGAATACGACGATCCAATATAACATATCCAGCAACACATAACATCACATGTCATCAATGTAAGTAAATATGCGCATCCCAATTGTCGTTGACATATAGCAACGAAACCAGCGATATCACATATTACACTTACGGTCGCAGAAAAGAAAGTGTAAAACTACAACATTTGGAATCCATAATCTTTTTAGACATCGTAAATCCGAAATATCACATACTTCGCATTTCATGCCTAACTATATGAATTCCACATATTGTATCACATTCCAGATAAATAGATAGTATTAAACTTTCCGATCGAATAATCAAATACCCAAGATTTCCTCAATAGCTCAACACTTGAGCGGAGTTTAAAAATTCCAGAATACGTCACAGTACCAACGGTCCAGCCGTAGAAGGGTCAAGCCAACGCCTCACATGTGGCAACGCCGTACTGTCCCAAACCCTAAGATTTAGAGGCGGTTCAGACGGTCACATAATCGAGTTAAGGTTTGTATTCTTCTAGAGGGTCCATCGCGTTACATGCACGTTTTTCCGAAAGATTTAAACTCAAGAAAAATTCAACACTTGAATGTTTTTCATGTCGGGAAAAAGCGAGTTAATGATATCCGTTCGAATATTTTAATACTTTCTAAATTATCCGGAAAAAGAACGAAATTAAATTTTCCGATCGAATCAACGAATACAAAATAATCCCCAGAACACTCAACACTTGAGTCAGATTAAAAATACCCAGAAGAATGTACAAGTACCTACGGATATTACTGCACAAAACACTAACCCTAAATCTACTATTCCGCCGCGGAACCGCCGCAAAATCAAGGTATTGCCGAGGTTCCGCGGCGCTTTGGTGGAATTAGGATGTCGTGTTTTACAGTAACTCTTAGAATTCCCTGCTGATTTTTTTGAGTATTTTTAATGCAGAAAAAATCACATTTTTACAAAATTTCCAGAGAGGGGTCTATTTCGACGTTTCGGGATTCGATCGGAGTTTTAACTTCGTAAACACGTCGCCTAATGCTCTAGCTAGGCTCTGATACCACTGTAGGATTACTAGGCACTCTAATAAGGTTCTACAAGGCATCAACCATGCCCGATTAAAAATTTTGCCGTGCCGAACAACCCTAAACAAGATCTTTGCTAGATTATTAGGGTTTCATATGCAAGTAAACAACATTTACGACTAAGTGAAATCGAAATACAACCTTTGTAGATCGGTCCTTCACTTCATAAGCTCCTTGTAGTAGTCCCTTCACTGCGGTCATCGAACTCCCGGACTCTCGGACGGCTCCATGAGAAGAGGGCAACGGTTTTGCTTGAAGTCTTCGAGGCCGAAGATGATCTACGTCGAGAGAATACGAACTCAAGTTTCTACTTCACTAACTAGAGAATTAGTGAAGCAAACACCCTAAACTAAAGTGCTAGTCTAGTAGAGGATGATGAAATAGGAAATGGGTACACTTTAGAATATCTTTTCTCACTATATTTCTCTCTCTTTATCAAACCCTAGCAAGCATTTGAAGGAGGAAGAAGATGAGCTCAAAAATGAGAATGAAAAACTAATCAAGGGAGAGAGTGAACCATGGGTGAGTTTATATCATATATAAACTCATGTAGAGGCATAACCATGGCTACATTATAATAGTTGGGTTAATTAATATCTCAAGTAAAACAAAACTAGTAGACTAAGTCAATGCAACCCTAAGCTTCATGAAGCTTCATGCATGTGAGCTCATCATCCACTAATATTAGAATTACTTTAAATATAAAAACCTAACACTATAATTAGTATGGTATAAGTCTTATACACCCATGTAAGTTGTATCAACAACCATGATACAAAATGAACACAAATAAATATATATCACATATATATTAAGTTGTGCACAAGTGAGAAAAACAAATGCTTAAGTGAACCAATGTTAGTTAATGTAAATTAGTATATCACATATACAATTATACACTAAATTATAAAATCAACACTTGACTTAATAATCCGGTTATATCACATATAACCGACTAACATCCAATATATCGACTTATCGAATCAACCCTTGATTCGATAACCTGGTTATATCGCATATAACCGATCGATACAAACATCGCGAGAATAGAATACGGTATCACATACTCGCATTATTCTCGGTCCCGCACATATCACATATGCACTCCTATTTCGTTTTGCCTGAGCCAGTAAAACCTCTATGTAGGACTCTAAAGACTCGTCAATACGCCGGCAGTAGGTGATGATCATATCAAGAACCCATAAGCCGTCAGCGGTACTAGCTGGACGTAACGGCTACCCGGGTATTGAGCGATCAGAAGATCAGAAAGCAAGCCCGCTCCAACTCCTGCAAAAGCCTGACAGTGACACTACCGTACAGTCTGGTCTCCTCGTCTGATATGTCGCATATCAAGTCTAGGGGTGGTAAACGTCAGACCCCAATAACCGATAAGTCGTGCCGATATGAGGCTCATAACGGGTCGAGAAACTACTGGTAACACTTACCAGTAAATCTCTAAACCAGCCCTGGCCAAGAACTTCCCTGCTATGGCCAATCGAGCACGGCGCAACATCAACCCCCAATACCGGGAGAGAAGAAACCCCTCCTATCGCTTATTGCCTCCATGCGACTCAGGACTGTACCCAAAAACCACCGTTTTGCACGCCTTCTTGGACGTGGTAAGGTGGAAATCAAAGCACAGTGAGAATCACACAAGACTCTATGACGATCTTGGGTCTACAGACTAACTTGCACCAGTGTCACCAGAGAACTGCCATCTGACGTGAGGTATAATACCATCTGGGAGTTCTCGGCGAGTCTGTCCAGTATACCCAGTCTCCACTGAGCACTCGTATATCATCTCTGATGTCAAACACCAATGGATATGGGATCATCCATTGCCCATCTATATGGGTCGAGAAGCTACACGCTAGTCTACTCTGGTATATCGATGCCCCGTCTCGATACACCCACGACTAGGGACCTTGAAAGATGTACTTATGGACTACCATGTCCCCACTAGTATGATCGGCATCATAGTCCAAGTAGTCAAATACACATCCTAAGGGCTTTACCAACATGCAACAGAGAGACAATCAGTGTACACGTTAAGGTAAAGAGTAACCAGATAGCATACTATCATGTCGAGCAAGAAAGTCCTCCCTATATATGTCCAAGCATCCACTACAATATACATCTCATGTATAGTAATGGCCTCTAGGGCATATATATAACTAATACCACCGGGGCCGATCAGGCCACCCCGTGTCCGACCAGCCAGCATAAGCTGGCCCTCCTCGAGGCCTCCTGCAAATTAGCCTCCTCGGTCTCTCAGCTCGCCCCCGAGCTACCACAGGACCAAAACGCCTCGACTCTCCAGCTCGTTCCTGAGCTCTCCCGCCGAGGCCATCTTCCTCGGTCCCTCCGACGGACTAACTCCACCACTCACAGGCGTAACCGCCGCTCCGCAAATCTCGCCATGCGCGGATTCTCCGCCGACAACATCCCACGTTCCACGCCATCATGATCCCCAGTAACGGACGATCCGCTCATTACGCGGGCGTGACGTCGGGGGCGTAACTGCCGGTGAGATTCTCGCGCCTGCTGCTGCGTACTGCCGCCACTACATAAACCCCCATCACAGAGGGGTCAAGTAAGCATTTCTTTACACTTGACGCCCTTACTCTGCTCGGATCTCATCACTAACTTGAGCGTCGGAGGGTCCTCGGTGGTACCAAACCATCCCGGGACTTCTTTGCAGGTACTCGGCGACAGCTTCCACACCTCACCTCTTCCCCCAAAAATCCATTTGAGTCCCACACGCAACGAAGGATAATCGGCTAAGTTCACCGCGAGATTTATGGAAGACAACATCTGACGGAGGCCCGAAAACGAGCTCCATCAATTATTAATTATTAATTATAGCTCTTTCAAGTTACAAAGTTGAGTGTATTCCCAAACTTTGGTAACGACACAAACATTATGGGATAGCCATTAATCTTGATATATGCAATAAGCTTTTGGCGATATAGAATTAATCATTCTACAAAAATAAATTATGATAATAATATGTTGATCTCAAATTGTAGGCTACCTAGTTTAATAGATCAATTGATTTATTAATAGAATTACTTATTGTAATCACACCACCATGAAACTGAAAAGAAGAAGAAGATGAATGCATATTTTTGTTTAATGTTAATGTACGAATATTTCATGATTATAGAAAAAATATCGTATTTTGTGTTCTTGGGCCCCCTCCCCCCAAAAAAATATTAAAGCATTTGCTATGTCTTTGCTTGTACATACCTTGCATGTTAAATTTTTAATGAATATTTTTGCCTCACCAAGTCCAATATCCTAGCTCCCCCACGGGTTATAACAACCTCCCAAACACTCCATTAACTATCTTAATATTCTTCAAAAAATCGACATTGATCTCCATCTTCTCATTTCTTCTTCTTCATCTTCTGCCATCGTCTCTTCTTTTTTTCCAAAAGCTGTCATTAATCTCCCTTCTCATTTCTTCTTCTTCATCACCATCTTTTTCATTGTCTTCTCCTCTCATCTCACCTTGTTGAGAATATGGTTAAAATAGTCCTATATCGGAAAAATCGTTGGATGCATATGGATATAAGAAATAAGATGTGATAAATCTCCATAAGGCTTGAGTCTTTTGGATGAAGTCCCACTATATTAAAAGCCCATGTGCATTCATATGTGGGCCCACGTGTCGTGGGTCCAATCAAAGTTTTACATGGTATCGGAGCTCGTGTGTTTGTTTGTCCATGTTGCATATGAGGTTTGGGTCTTAGCATGTGAAGTTCTCATTGCACGTGAGGTGGAGTTTATACACCTTGTCCATATGAAAGGGAGTGTTGAGAATGTGGTTAATATAGTTCCACATCGGGAAAATTGTGGGATGGATACAGATATAAGATAGGATAAAAGCTCAATAAGACTTGAGACTTTTGGATAGAGTCTCATTATATTAAGACTTTTGGATAGAGTCTCATTATATTAAAAAGCCATATGCATTCATGTTTGGGTAGAAACTAAGTTCTACATGGCTCTCATAAATAACCATTATTGTTTTCTTTATGATTTTATACAAAATCCATCACTTTTTAAAATAAGGTTATACTAATTTTATAAAAATCGGACAAAAACCCATTTCTTAATACAATCACAATCTCTCACCCCCGCATCCTCAACTCCTTCATTTTCATTCTCAATACTTTCGCATTCATCTAACAATTCCTTTTTCGTTTTCAAAAATCTAAACTGTAGAGCCACTCATATCTAATTATTCATGATCATATCTTCATCGTCCTCTTCATACAAATCCATAAAAATTTCCCAATCAAAACTCTAGGAAACCCCAAAAGGGAAAGAACTCATTTCTTAATCCCAACAACAACATATCTTCTCAATACTCTCAACATCTTTAACCTTCATTCAATATTTCTCTTGTGAATGTCTGCAAATCCAACTCATGCAGCCAAATAAGTGCGAACCCGTCATCTTTGACATATCTCATTGATCACCGTGCTCGTCATCATTCCCTTCTTCTACCTTTTCACACAAAACCTATCAATTTTCTCAATAATAACTCTACAAACTTTATAAATACCCAATAAAAAAACCATGATCTCATAAAGAAAATTGAGGAAGATGATCCAAAATCCATGAATAAATGAAGAATTATTTGACCGAACCCTAACCTAAGGCTAAATTGAAGGAAAATTGAGAAATTTTGGAAAAGAAGTATGAGGGTTTAAAATCCTATAACTTTTCCGTCAAAATTCTTCACGGGGTTAAAGAATATACCAAAAATATTCCTTTTTGGGTTAGTCTAGGGCTTTTTTTGGAGCTTAAATATTTGGAGGGTTTTTTAAGAAAATATCGAAAATAAAAGGTTTTTTTTGTAAATATCAAACTTTGGAGGTACGTTTCATACCCAAAAAAAAATGTTCCCTTGTCTTAATCTTCAAATTTCTTTATTATGCCATCTTTAAATAAATGAATATGATATACAGAGATAACTGATAAACTAGTAAAACTAAGACATATTAATGTACATTTGAAACAATGTATTTATTATATATAATTATTAAAAAGATAAAAAAAATCTAAGAAGATGGGAAAAAATCTAAGCATGCATACCAATGCGCAGTAGTTCAGTTGGTATCCGTCCAAGAAAACATGATAGCTTGTTGAGCCTGTATACAGTTCAAAATACGGACGGACCAGTCTTTTAGAGGCTTTGTGATCAACCACACCTCATAAATGGAGTTGGTTTTGTCCTCCGCAGCAAAGTATCGCCAAAGTCATCTCTGTCGAGTGAGCGGGGATGGCGTCGAGGATAGTAAGGAAGATCATCCGAAGCCAAGAAATGCCATAAGAAAGAGGAGACCATATACGACTCTCAATCTCAAAAAGCATTGTCTCGCATTGAGCGTCGGTGAAGTTGGGATTCACTAAGCGTGCGACAAAAGGAAGAACAATATCCCTGATAAGCACCTCCCATAATTGCAAAGAGCCGCTCGATCCGATTTGCGAGCCATTAGCTTCTTCTTGCAAGAATGAAGGAGAAGAGTGGACACCCCCACTCAAATTATGGGGAAGACACTGGAATCACACGTAAAATGACCCATGCCATTTCAAAAGAGAAATCAGTTCCAACGCATTGACCAAGAAGACACTAGAAGGAGGGACGAGCACCCCTTTACTCCCTGCAATCTAAAGAGGAAGACACTCCATCTCAAGAGTATCCGCCCCTCCTAAAAGGACAACAGCGGAAATCCCTAAATAGGGTATCCGCCCCTCCTAAAAGGACAACAGCGGAAATCCCTAAATAGGGTATCCGCCCTAAATAGGGTATCCGCCCCTCCTAAAAGGACAACAGCGGAAATCCCTAAATAGGGTATCCGCCTCCAAATCTCAGAAACCCCCAAACACTAATGAAATGAAATAAGGCAAAACAAAAATCAAGGCTAAAAGTAAAATTAAAAGCAATGCTCAAAAGCAAATGTACTTTATTCATTAATAGCTATGATCGGACACTTTTTCAGGGAGACATGCGTACAAGAAGATATTCTCTGTCTGCTTTAATTGCCCAAAGAGACGCCCCAAACGAAGCGCTGTCGGATCTCCAGCAGTAGCAGGCGCCATCTGGACATCAAATAGATGCATTCGCTTCCGGTAAATGTAACTTAGAGTCTCTCGGACACCCTTCAATTAAACACACTCTATGAACAGACCGGATCTTCTCTTCAGTATCATAAAGCATTTGACGAGTCATCAAGGCGGGATACCGGGGAATGTCCTGAAGGATGGCAAAGAAAATTAAAGGCAACAAAAATGAAGACAACGAGATAACATTCCCGACATGGCCCTCTATCTAGACCAAAACTTCTCCACACTGGGCTTCGTTAAAATCCTGATGAAAGAGACAAACGGCGTCAAGAGGAACCATATCCTTGATGGGGATCATTTCCGGTTGAGAAAAACCGGCAGATTCGATGTTCTGACATGATTCCCTCTGAAAATAAGAAGGTGCTTCCAAGATTTAAATGGAAAGGAAGTATTAAAAAGGGGCTAAAACGAGGCACACCATGCAAAGGAAATTACCAAAGGCATTGAGCCAAAGAAGCTCGGCCACCACTCAAGCGGATGCCCCTAGCGGGTATCTCAAAACAAACGCCCTGCTTTGGAGGTGCCTGTCTACACAACAAGTATCTGAAGGGGGCTGCTCGCTCCAATGAGGCTGTAGGTGCTCAATGAAAAGATCCACCGCCGAACAAAGTGTGTTCTTCGTGGACGGAACCCGGAAGAAACTCCATCCTCCTTTATATAGAAATGGTGCAACCCACTTTTTCATGGCATATAAAATGGACTGAAAAGTCATTTTCCCCAAAAACGGGTCTCAAAACGATGAAGTTTCATAAAGCCATGAAATGGGTCCATGTCGCAGAAATTCTGAAATGACCAAGAACAGATCCAAATCTCGAGAATATGAAAAAATCATATTCTCCGCATACGGAACCAGAAAAGGACTAAAACCAACACGAAGCAAAGAGAAGAAGCATAAACAAACTCAAAAAGACGATAAAAAATAAATAAATAACGCCATTAAAATAGCCGGTGGATACCCAAAAGAGGGCATCTGCTCCCAAACGGGGACGGCGTATACCCAAAACAGGGTATCCGGCGCCTATGGGATGGCCGGTGGATACCCCAACAAGGGTACCCGCTCATTTTCCTTTCATGCTTCATTTGGGCCATTTCACTTCAAAACTCAAGGTTATGAATAAACACCCACTGTTTTTATAATATAAAAATCGGCAATTGTATGAGGATTATTGTAATATGAAAGTTCTTCGATAATGAACTTATCTGCCTTTATTGTAAGTGTTCACTTCATCTCCCCTCCTCTATGTGATGCGATTCAAACTAGCTTATAAAGTGTCCCTATCCAAACTCGAGCTGCGACCCATAGGGAGAAATTAACGATAAGTGCTTGCGTTTACGGAGAGTTTTGGACCCTGGATCTTATGGTTAAAAACCCGAAACCCTTCCAAGGTAAACCACTATCCTCGCTATGTTGCTTTTGTTTCCCGGTCAGAAAAATAAACAATATACACGTACCGTACCGAAGAAAATGATACGTGATGACGACGCCGCAGAAAAAGTTGATTTCAAGCCAAACTCAACCAAAATAAGAAAACAAGAAAACGCAAGTTGATTGAGCTGGGTAACAATGAAGATTCATCTATTGTTATTCGGTTTTATGACAGTTAATTGTAAAACTTTAGTTTGATTTCGTTAATTGCTGGGCATTGAAACATGTTTTTTAATGCAAGCTCTATGAATATTTATTTTGATTATTCTTAAGGATGTTTGATGAGCTAGGCAAAAGATTGAATTTATTGAAATTCGATGTTTTTTGGATATTTTTGCAATGCACTACTATCGTATATTTATATCATGGTTTTTCTAATTTCATTTTCAAATTCCTTTTTGTATAAAAAATTGTCATATTTATCCTTCGTGCGTGCGTAGCACATGCAAAAACTTAGTAGATAATAGAGAAGACTTAAAAAAATTTACATGAACTTTGGTTTTAAAATAACCAATATTTAATCAATAATTATAAGAACAGACCTCCGTGAAATATATTTAGAAAACAACTTATTATTGTTGCATAAGATATGCCATGCAGGGGTATATTTTATCCTCTAAGCTTATGCTGCAAAAAATTGTTTATTTTGATGAATAAATTAATAGAGATCTTTTTCCAGAATTATTTATTGAAACCAGATTTTCCTAAATAATTGTCCTACGCTGTAACGAAGACAAATTACATATATTTTCAGTATCTATGCCCTATATGTTTCTTTGTATTGATTTCTTTGCTAGTTTAATAAAACTTGAAATTTTAATTTACCTTTATATACAGTTTTTATTTTTTAATATTGAACCACCCAAACTTTCATATTTTTAAATATGACATCCCAAACTAAGTATTTTCAAAAAGTACATCCCAAACTTAAACGTTAACTAAATAACACCTTCCGTTAAATTCAAATGTTAAATCCTAAATATAAAAACAAAACTACCCCTCTTTTTCTTCTTCTTCTCACCTGAAAATTTATAAACCGTGCTGGGGTATTTCGGTACTTTCCAGCCGGCCCCTAAAACTGTTACATTTAACAAAATTTGGATGAGAGTTAACGGAAGGATCTTTTTTAGTTAACCTAAAAGGTTTGGTTTGTCTTTTTTGAAAATACCAAGTTTGAGATATCTTTTTTGAAAATATGGAATTTTGGAAGATCCAAAATAAATAAATAAAACCTTATATATACTGACTGGAATAGAGTTTGGACTTATGTACCTAACCAAGGCTTGGGCAAAATTTCTGGTTCGTTCGATAAACTTTAAATTTAGATATAGATTGCTTCAGTTCAATTCATAATCATTGGTGATTTAAAAAATTTCCTTTTTCATTAAGATTTTAAACAAGACCGATCCCAATAATATGAACTTGGACTCTTACCATTTATATTGCCGGCAAATTTTCCATAATATAGCTATTGTGCTAAATTAGTTTAAGATATTACTAATAATGTAGAAATTGAAAATTGGATATGATTAAGATTAGAGAAGAGTTCAATTATAAAATAATTGTTTGCATCCTTCCCCTTTGATTCTAAGAATGTCGATTCTCGATCCGTACTATTTGATCGGCCATTCATCCACGGTCGAAGAAGTAACTGCTAAAGGTTACAGGGTTGGAGATATTGCCTGCAGCAATATTCCACGTCTTGAGTTGGTCGTCTGTCTCAATACATATCACAGGATATATGGCCGCTCTGCCGACGGTCGGCTGATACCCATCTCCCATACTAATTTAGCGAGTCAAGAAAAAGTATTTCTTGAATCCGATCCTCTCGGTTCTACAATACAAGATAGTTTAAAGGATGATCCCAATGCCGTCCTTTCTTTGCTAAGTTATCAGTGCGAGACTGCTGCCCGTACCGTCCTTTCTTTTCTCGATTCATATGTGTGCACCGAGTGTGCGAAAGAGATCACTTCAGATATCACATCCTACATATTAATAGATATGAAGAGCAACAACGTCCAAGCGTCGGACCTGGTTTGACTTTCAAAGTTCAAGGTTGTTGTGACGATCACACACATGCTCATTTTTGGTTACGATGAAGAAAGGGCGATTGCTTTAGCACAGATGAGGTCTGAAGAAGAAAGGATGCGACGGACGGCGTTGCAAGCTACGGTCGAGGCATCGTTTGTGGAGAAAGAATGCGAGGTTACAAAACCAGACGGTGGCATATGCACGGTGTGCCTAGAGGAGTTTGGTACGAGAGAAAAAGTGGTTCAAATCCCCTGCTCGCATTGTTTTCACAAGGAGTGTATTAGAAAGTGGTTAGTAGAAGAGAGCAACTCATGCCCGCTTTGTCGATTTGAAATCAAGTGATTTTTATTTATTGGTTATCGTTTTCTTTTTCGGAGGATCCCGATGCGTGGTTGTTGCTTTGTTATCAATGAAATGTTTTAATGTTGATTTACTATTATGTATTTCTTTCTATTTTCCCATCAATTAACCTTTGATGCAAATTTACAATACCACATGCTTCACCATCATGCGCAAAATTAAACTTCAAAAAGTCACCAGATTAATCTAAACATTTCTCTAGCGCAGATTCTTCACATCAGTAAACAAAAATGAAAAACCTACAAAATTTAAAGATGCAGTCATTAAGCATATTTATAAAAAGAGTTATATTTGTATAAACCCATTATTCTTTGCTATATTTGTATAAACCCATTATTCTTCAATATTCCGTGCGCTTCCCAAAATTCTTAATTTTTTTTTCTTTTCAAATTCCTCCCAAACCAATGAAGTACCCTTTAACTTTGGCCGGAAGTTTAAAGGAAGACAAAATATTTGGGGAAATAGATGAGAGGTTAAAAAATAGAAGGTAGGGTTTGGTTAATTTGGGATTGAGGGGAGGAAGATTTGAGTGTTGGTTTTGTTAATTTTTTTTAATTTTTAAATATTTTTATTGAAGAGATTTGTTATTTTTTAATTTATATATATTAGTGATTTGCTATTTTAAATTGTTATCAATTTATTAATATTATATTTGGGAAGATTTGAATTGTGGTTTTTATAAGGGTTTTTTACTTGTAGCCCCCTCAAAACATAGCAAATTTCTTTCTACCCAAAAAAACTTGGTATTTACTTTTTACCCTCCAAAACTGATAAGATGTTTCATTTTTCCCCATTTACGATTTCCGTCAACTTTTAACTGCATAACATCAGGTTTTTCTTTAAATTATCTTAATCTCTCATACTCTTTAGAAATACTCAATTTCTTTCCCAAATTTTTTTGTGGTATAGGTTTTAGCTGTACCTTTCTTAAAATCAGTCATGAAATTAGGAGCATTCTCAACATCCTTTTTTAGTTACGATGAAATTGAATATTTTTGTGGTCTTACTTGTTATCATCAGATAAACGATAAGCTTAAAATTTATGAAGAAAAATTAAATTTAAAGTTAACGGGGTTTTTTCCTGACGAAAATCGTAACGGAGACTAAAATAATATATCTTATTAGTTTTGGAGGGTAAAAAGTAAATACCAAGTTTTAAAGGGTTAGAAAGGAATTTACTATATTTTCAGAGGTTACAAATAAAAAAATCCTTTTATAAATAATTTTTAAAGATTGTGAGAATTGTTCTTATTACGTGTTAGCATGAAAATCAATTTGGCGATTTCAATTTGAAAACCTTCCTTTCCATTAAAATAGTAAAGATAAAACATATTAAAATATCAATATTTCTGAGGGGTTTTGAGAAAAAAATAAATTTAGAGAAGTTTGGAAAAATGAGGGATACCAAGAAAAGTAAGTAAGGGGGTATATCAAATTAGCAAAAAATTTCGGGAGGAATACCTAAAAATTTCTTTTTCTTTTTTATGAAAAAGTATCCTTATATTTTTAGCTTCGAATTTTTCTTGACTCAAAACTTTTCGTATGGCCTCAAGTTAACCTAACAAAATATCTTCCATCCATCATGTGAGGTGATCGTTAATCACATTTTTTCCTGACGGAAATCGCAAAGGATGCTAAAATGATATATCTTATTAGTTTTGGAGGGTAAAAAGTAAATACCAAGTTTTAAAGGGTTAGAAAGGAATTTACTATATTTTCAGAGGTTACAAATAAAAAAAACCTTTTATAAATAATTTTTAAAGATTGTGAGAATTGTTCTTTCCACGTGTTAGCATGAAAATCAATTTGGCGATTTCAATTTGAAAACCTTTCTTTCCATTAAAATAGTAGAGATAAAACATATTAAAATATCAATATCTCTGGGGGTTTTTGAGCAAAAGTAAATTTAGAGAAGTTTGGAAAAATGAGGAATACCAAGAAAAGTAAGTAAGGGGGTATATCAAATTAGCAAAAAAATTCGGAAGGAATAGCTAAAAATTTCTTTTTCCCTTTTATGAAAAAGTATCCTTATTTTTTTAGCTTCGAATTTTTCTTGACTCAAAACTTTTCGTATGGCCTCAAGTTAACCTAACAAAATATCTTCCATAATAGCTTCGAAATTTTCTTTTTTTCAGTTTCTGATACATGTAAGATATTAGCTAAAAAGGTGATCGTTAATCACATTTTTTACTTCATATTTAATTTACATCTTTGTAATCTTTGTATTTGTATATACCTCCCTAATATCTTACATGTATCAGAAACCTCCAAATATTTAAGTTCCACAAAATATCTCTTTCCGATTGTTTTCCATCCATAATTATCATCTCGTTATGGATGTTATAACCAAAGACGGAGCCAAGATGGGCCGAGGGCAAGCATCTGACCGACCTGGCTTGAGAAACTGCGGAAGAAACGAGTATGTTTTTTAAGATTTAAATATACATAACTTTTAAATAATGAAAACATTGAAATCTATCCTTTTGGCAAGTGCTTTGGAACCCCTCATGGGTCACCCTAGCTTACATTTAATTTTTTATTTATTTATTTTTAACCTCTTTCTAGGTGGGGCCGGGCCCACATGTGATATCTAATATATTAGATTATGACCTTCCAGCTCCCAAATTCTACAAATATTAGTTCAATTGGCCAAAGCCCAAAGTATAAATAATATCTAAAATTACATTATTAATTATTAATTATAGCTCTTTCAAATTACAAAGTTGAGTGTATTCCCAAACTTTGGTAATGACACAAACATTATGGGATAGCCATTAATCTTGATATATGCAATAAGCTTTTGGCGATATAGAATTAATTATTCTACAAAAATAAATTATGATAATAATATGTTGATCTCAAATTGTAGGCTACCTAGTTTAATAGATCAATTGATTTATTAATGGAATTACTTATTATAATCACACCACCATGAAACTGAAAAAAAGAAAAAGATGAATGCATATTTTTGTTTAATGTTAATGTACGAATATTTCATGATTATAGAAAAATATCGTATTTTGTGTTCTTGCCCCTCCCCCCCCCTTCCAAAAAAAAAAATATTAAAGCATTTGCTATGTCTTTGCTTGTACATACCTTGCATGTTAAATTTTTAATGAATATTTTTGCCTCACCTAGTCCAATATCCTAGCTCCGGCAGCAGGTATAACAACCTCCCAAACACTCCATTAATTATCTTAATATTCTTTAAAAAACCGGCATTGATCTCCATCTTCTCATTTCTTCTTCTTCATCTTCTGCCATCATCTCTTCTTTTTTTCCAAAAACTGTTATTGATCTCTCTTCTCATTTCTTCTTCTTCATCATCATCTTTTTCAATGTCTTCTTCTCTCATCTCACCTTGTTGAGAATATGGTTAACATAGTCCTACATCGGAAAAATTGTTGGATGCATATGAATATGAGAAATAAGATGGGACAAATCTCCATAAGGCTTGAGTCTTTTGGATGAAGTCTCACTATATTAAAAGCCCATGTGCATTCATGTGTGGGCCCACGTGTCGTGGGTCCAATCAAAGTTTTACATGGTATCGGAGCTCGTGTGTTTGTTTGTCCACGTTACACATGAGGTTTGAGTCTTAGCATATGAAGTTCTCGTTGCACGTGAAGTGGAGTTTGTACACGATACCCATAAGAAAGGGAGTGTTGTAGGGTTAGTATAGCACCTTGAGAAAGTTTTGACAAGTATCAATCATGCTACTTTAAAATTTTTGGGGTGCTAAACAAACCCTAACCAAAATCTTAACTAGAGAATTAGGTTAAACATGCATGTAAACAACTTTACATCTAAGAGAGAGGGATTACAACCTTTGTAGTCCGTTCCTTCGCTTCATAAGCTCCGAGTAGTAGTCCGTTCGCCGTGATCCATGAACTTCCGGACTCTAAAGAAGCTCCACAAGCCGAATGATCCATGCCTGCTTGAAATCTTCCTTTTCGAAGATGATCTACCTTGAAGAATTGTTAACCCAAGCTTACACTTCACTAAACTACTTATTAGAGAAGTGAACACCCTAATCTAAGTGGTTAGAATAGATGAGGATGATGAATTAGGAATTTTGCTCTCTTTTATTTTCAATTTCTCACTTTATTTCATCACATCACAAAAAGCTAGAAAGATTTTTTCAAGTGCAAGAAGAAGAAGAAGAAGAAGCAAAATCTTGTGTGATGAATAATGAGATTATTGTTGTGGTTACAAATCCAACCATGAGTTAAGAATGAAGGGCTTAACTCATGTAGAGAATAAATATAAGGTAAAGAGTTTGGGTTGGGTTAATAAATATCAACACAAAATATCTAAGCTAAAAACAAAAGAAAGCTTCTTGAAGCTTCATGAAAAAGCTAACCCAAATCAAACCCTAACTTGTTTAATCTCCACAAATAAAGTTGCATTTGTAATCATAACTTGTTACAATATTATATATCATATATATAATATATTTTTGTAACAAAAGAAAATAATACAATTAACATATATCGCATATATATCAATGTATTATCCGGTGAGAAAATGAATCAATAAAGCGAGCTTATATCGGTTAATATAATGTAATATATCATATATATAATTATACATTAAATTATCGAATCAACACTTGATCTGACAATCCGGCTATATCGCATATAACCGACTAATATAATATGTACTGATTCATCGAATCAACACTTGATTCGAAAACCCGGCTATATCATTTATACCCGGCCGATATCATATATCGCGAGAATAGAATACGGTATCTCATATCGTATTATTCTCGGTCCCGCACATATCATATATGTGCTCCTACTCCGTTTTGCATGAGCCAGGAAATCTCTGTGTAGGACTCTAAAGAATCGTCAATACGCCGGCAGTGGGTAATGATCATATCAAACACCCACAAGCTGCAAGCGGTCAGCTAAACGTAACAGCCACCCAGGTATTGAGCGATCAGAAGATCAACAAGCAAGCCTGTACATTCTCCTGTGAATCCAATCGTAACACTACCGTACAGTCCGGTCTCTTCGTCTGATATGTCGCATATCTAGTTTAGGGATGGTAAACGTCAGACCTCAGTAACCGATAAGTCGTGTCGATGTGAGGCTCACAACGGGTCGAAAGACTACTGATAACACTTACCAGTAGCACTCTATATCAGCCCTGGCCAGGGACTTCCAGTTATAGCCAATCGAACACAGCACAACATCAACTCTCTATACCGGGAGAGACGAATCCCCTCCTATCGCTCATTTCCTCCATGTGATTCGGGACTGTACCCAAAAACCACCGTTTTGCACGCCCTCTTGGACGTGGTAAGGTGGAAATCAAAACACAGTGGGAATCACACAAGACTCTATGACGATCTCGGGTCTACAGATTAACCTGTACCAGTGTCACCGGAGACCTGCTATCCGACGATTGGTATAAATCCATTTAGGAGTTCTCGGCGAGTCCGTTCAGTGTATCCAGTCTCCACTGAGCACCCGTACACCATCTTTGATGTCAAACACCGATGGATGTGGGATCATCCATTGCCCATCATATGGGTCAAGATGCCTATATGCTAGTCTACTCGGGTGTATCGATGCCCTGTCTCGATACGCCCTCGACTAGGAACAGTTATAGGATATACTCGTTGACTACCCTGGCCCCACTAGTATGATCTCATCATAGTCCCAGTAGTCAAGTACATATCCTAAGGGTTTTATCAACATGTGAGAGCAAGACAGTAAACTAATACAAGTCAACATGTTAAGACAAAGTGAAACAAATAGCATACTATCATGTCGAGCAAGAAAGTCATCTCTATATATATCCAAGCATCCACTATAATATATATCATATGTACAATAATAGCCTCTAGGGCATATACATAACTAACAATCTCCCACTTGCACTAAGGCCAGCTGTTGTAGTACCTCATACCCAACATCCCGAAGAGTCTCTCAAAATTTACCTGGAGTATGGCCTTCATGAGTGGATCCGCAGTGTTGTCCTTCGTATCAACTCTCCTGACCTCGATCTCCCAGCGATCAACTATCTCCCGGATCAGGTGATACCGTCTTAGAATATGTCTGGACTTCTGATAGGACCTGGGTTCCTTGGCTAAAGCCATAGCTCTATTGTTATCACAACACAAAGGTATTGGATACTCAATGGATGGAACCACACCAAGTTCAGTAATGAACTTCTTCATCCAGACAGCCTCTTTGGCAACATCGTTGGCAGCGATGTATTCAGCCTCCATCGTCAAGTCTGCAACGGTTTCCTGTTTGGAACTCTTCCAACACACCGCCCCTCCATTGAGGGTAAAGACAAATCCCTAGTGCGACTTAGAGTCGTCCTTATCACTCTGGAAGCTCGAATCGGTAAAGGACTCCACTTGGAGTTCACCGTTACCATACACCAAGAATATCTCCTTAGTCCTTCTCAAGTACTTGAGAATGTTCTTCACAGCTGTCCAGTGACTCTCTCCAGGATCTGCTTGATACCGACTCACCACACTTAGTGAGTATGCTATATTGGGTCTGGTACATAGCATCGCATACATGATAGAGCCTACTGCCGAAGAATAGGGTATCCTTTGCATGCGAGCTCTCTCCAAATCAGTCTTGGGAGACATCTCTTTGGAGAGAGTGAGTCCAGAGAACGTGGGTTGGTTCCCACGCTTGGATTCTTCCATACTAAACCTCTTTAGTATGGTGTTAATGTACCTGGATTGGGACAATACCAGTATCCGTTTAGATCTATCTCTATAGATCATAATTCCCAAAATGCAGGAGGCATCACCTAGATCTTTCATTGAGAATTTTTGTGATAAGAAGAGCTTGACCGAGTGCGGCATAGGAACATCATTTCCTATCAAGAGTATGTCATCCGCGTACATTATGAGGAAGACAACCTTACTCTCTGCAACCTTCTTGTAAATACAAGATTCATCTACGTTCTTGATGAAGTCAAACTCTTTGACTACAACATCAAAGCAGATGTTCCAACTCCGCGATACTTGCTTTAACCCGTAGATGGATTTAAGCAGCTTACACACCTTTCCGCTGCTCCCACTATCTATGAAGCCTTCTGGCTGAGTTATGTACACGCACTCTTCTAAATCACCATTTAGAAAGGCGGTCTTAACATCTATCTGCCAGATTTCATAGTCATGGTATGCGGCAATGGCAAGTAGGATCCGGATGGACTTAAGCATATTCACTGGAGAAAAGGTTTCGTCATAATCCACACCTGGTCATTGATGAAAACCCTTTGTAACAAGTCTAGCTTTGAAAGTCTCAACTTTTCCATTTACACCAAGTTTCTTCTTAAAGATCCATTTGCTCCCAATGAATTTTACCCCTTCAGGAGCAACTTCCAAAGTCCATACTTTGTTGGTGTACATGGATTCCATCTCAGATCGCATTGCATCTAGCCATTTCACAGAGTCCCCACTCGTGATGGCCTGCTCAAAGCTAGTCAGGTCATCATCTTCCATGATGCAATCCTCGCACCCACCATCAACGAGAAAACCATAGTATCTCTCAGGTGGATGAGAAACCCTACTAGATCGGCGGAAAGGTTGAGATTCGTTGGGAACTACTGAATCATCTGATTCCACTAAATCTTCAGTCATAGTTTGTCTTGCTGGAACTTCTTCCAGTTCTACCTCCTCGCCACAAATTTCCTTTGTAAGAAATTCCTTTTCTAAAAAGGTGGCATGAAGAGAAACAAACACCTTTTGTTCCTCAGTGTGGTAGAAGATATACCCTTGTGAGTTCTTGGGATATCCTACAAACTTGTATAGGAAAGACCTGTAAGTCCGCGGTGGCGCCCCTGCCGTCGATCCGACGCCGGAGACGCGGAAACGAAAACTTTCAAAAACTATTGAAACCGGAACCACCGCGCACTTTTCACTCGGATCGGGCCATTAACCTAGCAACTAGCAAACTAAAATACGGGTAGAGAGTTATACCAAGCGATCCGTGTCCTTCGGTCTTCGTCTCCACTCCGATCTCCCGCGGAATCTGCGTCAATCAACTCCTCGTCGGAAAGGCACCACGTAGCCGGGTTCGTATACGGGCTCCCGCCTCTGGACCGAGGCAACTGTTAGTATATATGCCCTAGAGGCCATTACTGTATCATACTAGTATGTATATTACTTGATGGAAGCTTGGGATATTCACAGTTGTACAGACAATCTTACTCAATATAGTAGTATGCTACTTGGTTTGTCTCTGCTTTAATGTGTACATGTGTGTTTATTTATTATATCACCTATACGCATTAGTAGAGCCCTTAGGATCTTTGCTTGATTACCGGCGTTGTGATGGCGATCACACTCGTGGGGGCTGGGTAATCTACAAGCACATCCTTATACACGTCCCTAGTCGTGGGAGTATCGAGATAGGGCATCGATGCTCCGGAGTAGACTAGCGTATGCGCTTCTCATCCCAGCACGGGAGACGGTCCGTCCCACAGCCGTCGGTACGTCGTACTTGAGATAGTATGTGGGTGCTCGTTAGGTTACGAGTACACTGGACAGGACTCATCGGGAACTGATGGTTGGTATTATACCTATCGTCAGTTATCAGTTCCCAGGTGACATGAGTACAGCTTAGTCCGCTGACTTGACACTGTCACTTCGCCTCGAGTGTGTTCCCACTGTTCTTTGGTTACTACCCTACCACGGCTCTACTGAGTCGTGCAAACAGGTAGTAGTTGGGAGCAGTCCCGAAGCACTTGGAGGCAGTGACGGTTAGACAGGATTCGTCTCTCCCGGTATTGGGGGTTGACATCGCGCTGTGTCTAGGAGAGCCATTACACAAGTAGTCCCTGGCCAGGGAAAGCGAGATATACTGGTAGGTTCCAGTGTTATCTCAGGGTGTTCTGGGCTTCACTCCGACACGACTTGTACCGCTATTAGGGGTCTGACGCTTGCCGCCCCCTAGGCCCGACATGCAATGTATCAGACGAACAGACCGGACTGTACGGAGAGTGTCACATACAGACTCAGTAGGAGTTCGGATGGGTTTACCTCATCGGCCTTCTTATCGACATCTACCTGGGGACCGTTACGTACAGCTAGTACCGCTTGCGGTCTGTGGTTAAACCCACTGCCAGCGTAGTGTCGAGTCTTTAGAGTCCCACACAGAGAGTTTCCCTGCACTGAGCGAAACGTGTAGAGGCCGTATGGTTTTACGGCAGGGCTGCGATCACTTACGTACACTTGTGTGCGTATGGTGTTCGGGCAGGCAGTACTAGTGGGCTTTGGTTTAAGCCGGATCCTAGTATTGCACGGATGGTTTTGTTTTGTCTTCTGCGGAATGCGGATGCAGGTGTGTATGCACAGTTTTCCGGAGTGATGAAGGAGGAGGTGCCTCATTAGGGTTTTGGCAGTTGGTTAGGCCAAAACCATTATGTGGCGGGCTCATTAGGGTTTTGACAGTTGATTCGGTCAAAACCATTTTGAGGCGGACTCATTAGGGTTTTGACAGTTCGTTTGGTCAAAACCATTATGAGCCGGGGACATTATTTACTAATCCTTTCATTGATAATTATGTTATGGCTAATTACATTGACCATTTGACCATCTTGACTTTGTTGACCATTTGACCAAAGTTGACTAGGATCTTCTTGAAAGATCTAAAGTATTCTTTGGTTTTCTTTTTCTTTTTCTTTTTGGTTATGATAATGGTCATGTCATTTGTAGCCATCACCTTTATCTTGATGTGATTAGTAATGATAATGTTTTTGCATTATTACAACCATGGTTGGGTTTTCTCTTGGTTAAGATTTTTCATTTTGCTCATTCTCATTCTCTCTTTTGAAATGAGAAGCTCCATGGTTGCTAACTAGCCCCTCCTTCTTCCTCCTCTTGATTTATCTTTTGATCTCATGTGTTGAGAGATAAAGATCCCATAAAGACAAAACCATTCATCTACCATTTCTACACAACCTAGGGCTTCTAGATTAGCAATCTCCTTGCCCTAGTTACCTCGGCTCGAGGTGGAGCTCGGTGTACATCTCTCGGTGGATTGTCTTCGACTCAAGGAGGCCGCGGAGGTGACCAAAGTCCGGATCAACCATTGAGCAAGCAAAGAGAAGAACAACAAGAAGAGAAGAACAACAAGAAGAGAAGGAGTTCAAGTTGAGGTATAACCCCTAACCGAGTAGATAACATCTCAAGTTAGGATGCTAGTGTATTGTTTAGCAAAGATCCGGCTTTTACGGTCCATGTTACCAAGTCCAGAAAAATTTTTGTTTTACCGTTTCCGCAACCCCGAAAGTACCGGGAGAGGTAACGTGGACCTAACAATGGTATCAGAGCCTAACTAAATATAAACTAGCTAGGTAGTGAAGTGTATCGAAGTTCGAAACGGAAAAATCGAAAAACCGAGTTACGAAAAACCTGAGTTTCTGTTAAATTTTTTTCTGGTCAAAACAAAATTTGTCATACTCCAAAAATCATCTCAGGGTTTTTAGAAGAAAGCCACCAAAAACGAGCCAGCAACTCGACCAAAGAGCCGCGTTTCCGCGGCAATAGCAAGCTATTGCCGCGGAACCGCGGCCATCTTGGTGAGTCACTGGGTCGATTTTGGTGCAGTGTATTTCTGACTTGGTTTTAGGATTTTTAAGATGGTTTATATGTGCCCAGATTTTTCAGAATAGAAATTTGTTTTTGGGGGCCTATAAATCCGTATTTTTCCGAACTTTAATATACTTTGACTACAAAGGTTATATCTGTGATGTTTATGTGTATTGAACGTCTACTAATCGCTATACGTCGATTAGTGGGGGTTATACATATCTGTGATTGTTGTTGATGGTTTGTGTATATGAACTCGTTGGATTGTCGTGGATGAATAGCCGGGATGGATGTGAGATGAGAGTTTCTTTTTCTTTCATTCATGTAATAATTTGTAAATTGATGTAATATTATTTGTATGGCCGCACAACCGGGTCGGGGTTGTAACCGCCATTGTATAATTCTTTTTACTGTTTTTGCTCCTAGGATAGACCCATGAAGGGGGTGCACAAACTACTGGGTATCTCGAAGTGCCGAGTGTCCTACTCACGGCGTTGAGGGAGGTTGCTTCACTTCGGGTACTTGGCGGGTAGTTTGCCTCACCCGTAGGGGTCTTGGGTGGGGTATTGGCTATTCATCGTGACCGTGTAATCCGCTTTTCGTTGCAGGCTCGAACGAATCGCGGGTTCCTAGTATATCCAAAGTGTTCATCTGTGATCTGGATTGGCTATCATTGCAGTATATCTATATATAATAACTATTTAGGCGTTGCTTATGTTTTACAGCCGCGCTAGCCCAGCCCCCGCTCTGTCGTTAGTTAAGTAACCTAACGGGTGATGACGGGGCCCAGTGGCGAATGCGAATGGCATAAGCGTACGTCATATTTTGGTTGTTTTCTGCAATGGTAGGATTTAAATGATGGGACGCATTAAAAGAACTAATGCAAGAAAATAAACCTAAAAGACGTTGTTGGAACAATTTTTCAAAAAGCTGTTATTGCAAGGACGTTCATTTTTGTTTTGCATCGCGGTATTCGGTTGTGAATGCCCAGCACCTCAGTCGACGAGGCAAGGGCCGAGATCCCTTCATCGGGAGTGACCCCTTGGACAAAAGTTTGCGTCAGGGTAATAACTTCACTATAGTCGATTATTCTTGCTTTGCATTGAGGTATTCAGTTTGGAATATCCTGCACCTCATTCGACGAGGAAAGAGCCGAGATCCCTTCACAGGGAGTGACCTCTTTAGCAAAAGTTTTCGCCACTATATTTTCAAAAAGGTGCAATCATGTTCCTTCAACGATATCAAGTTCATTACGTTAACGGGTTTTTTGCTAAAAACCCAGCCGTAGCCCTCCGTCGTTTCGGATTAATATTATTCAGTATTCGTGCTGCGTTTGTTGACCTAGTCAAGGTGTAGTGAACGGTAGCTAAATAATATTTTTCTGTGGATTGCAAATGTGATTGGTTAGGACAGTCGTGCGGTCTTGTTGACCTAGTCAAGGGCACGTACGGGTGGGTCTAATGCAATCAGGATTATGACGGGTAGAACTTGTCTAACAGTTTGTGGCTTGTTGACCTAGTCAAGGTCATGAACCGTTAGGGGCAAAAACCACATCGGGAGTTTCAAAAGAACTGAAACTTGCAGATTTAGCATACCTTCTGGAGTGTGGTGACTAGAGTGGATTCCATCTAGGTTATCACACAATGACAGTTGGATCCCGATCCCACTGATGAGTTGGATTACTCTCGGGAGATTATTTCACTTAAACGATCAATGCTATAAACCTAGTAGGTGTCTAGAAAGGTGTCAGCGGGGCTAAGCCCCCAGGGAAAAGAGGTTCTTGAATTAAGGAACTTCGCGAAAGCGTTGGAAAACCTCCCTCGAAGTACCGACACTAGCCTGGCTGAAAGGTTAAGCAAGTATTGTGACGTGACTTAAAACCCGGCTAGTTCTTCTTTTAAAAAGGTTTTAAGAAGAATTTGAGTAAACAGTGGGAGACATCCTGGTTAGATAAATTAATAAACCAATCTAATCTTGCAAGAGCATACGCTGAGTGTTTCTTTTCTCTCTCTCCAGGCAGCAACCTTTTCACGCCCTAATCAAGATAATAAAATGTATCGCTTGACCGATCCGAATTCTTATTCGGAACTGGGGAAAGTTGGTTCAGCTCTAACTTGTGACCACAGTCATAAGTATGAGATTGGGAAAGGGGATTGTATGGATTTCCAGGATACCCAGTTGAAGAAGAAGCATGGTTTTGCATCTACTTCAGGTGTTCTTGTAATTGAGAACTGCTTTACGGTCAGCCCTACCTCCTGGGTACTTGATACCGGATCAGGATCTCATATCTGTAATTTATTGCAGGGACTGAGAAAAAGTAGGAAAGTTGAACCGGGTGATATGTCGCTCAGAGTAGCGAACGGAGCACAAGTTAATGCGGCAGCCGTCGGTGAATATCACCTAGTATTGCCAAATGGCAAGACTATGATTTTGAACGATTGCTACTATGTACCCTCCATGGTTTGCAACATCATATCAGTTTCTTTACTCGATAAAGATGGATATAACTTTGTTCTTGAAAAGAATATCATGAACATTTACCTTCATAAGGTACTGGTTGCAGAGGGTACACTGTGTAATGGTATCTACGTTCTAAATCATAATACAGTTCTCAATATACAAAACACACGCAAGAGGAAGAATTCAGATATGAATGAATCCTACTTGTGGCATTGTAGACTTGGTCATATCGGAGAGAAAAGACTGAGTAAGTTGCATAAAGATGGAATCTTGAATACGTTCGAGTTTTCATCTTATGAAACTTGTCAGTCTTGTCTCAAAGGGAAGATGACCAAATCTCCGTTCACCGGACATGGAGAAAGAGCAACCGAGCTCTTGGGACTCGTACATAGTGATGTATGCGGTCCGATGTCTATACATGCAAGGGGTGGGTTCTCGTACTTCATCACATTCACTGATGATCTCTCTAGGTTCGGATATGTGTATCTGATGAAACACAAATCTGAAGCTTTTGAGAAATTCAAGGAATTTAGAAACAAAGTAGAGAACCAGACAGGCAAAAGTATCAAGATCCTCCGGTCTGACAGGGTAGGGGAGTACTTAAGCACGAAATTCCTAGATTACTTAAAAGAGAATGGTATTCTTTCTCAGCTTACTCCTCCTTATACACCACAGCACAACGGTGTTTCGGAGCGGAGGAATCGTACCCTACTGGATATGGTTCGCTCCATGATGAGTAATGCCGAGTTGCCTCTTTCATTTTGGGGACATGCGCTATTGACAGCAGCATACCTATTGAATGATGTTCTGTCTAAATCAGTGCCTAAGACTCCGTTCGAGATATGGAATGGAAAGAGGCCATATCTTAAAAGATTTAAGATATGGGGTTGTCCGGCTTATGTTAAAACGCATAAACCGGATAAACTAGAGGCACGGTCAGTTTTATGTAAGTTTGTGGGATATCCAAAGAATGGTTATGGATATCTATTCTACCACACCGAGGAATAGAAGGTGTTTGTTGCTCAGCATGCCGTTTTCTTAGAAACGGAATTTCTTGCAAAAGAAATTAGTGGGAGCACGGTAGAATTGGAAGAAATTCAGCGACCACAAACTGAAACTGAAAATTTGACAGAACCTCAGGATTCAATAACCCCAGACGAACCTCAGCCACTCCGCAGATCTGGTAGGATTTCTCATCTGCCCAAGAGATACTACGGTTTTCTCATTGACGGGGATCGAGAGGATTGCATCTTGGAAGAAGACGACCCTACCAGTTTCAGGCAGGCCATTATCAGTAGGGACTCTGATAAGTGGCAGGAAGCAATGCAATCCGAAATGGAGTCCATGTACGCCAATAAAGTGTGGACCTTGGATATTGCTCCACATGGGGTAAAACCCGTTGGATGCAAATGGATCTACAAAAGGAAACTTGGTGTAGATGGGCAGGTTGAAACCTATAAAGCTAGATTCGTTGCAAAAGGTTTTCGTCAAAGACCTGGTTTGGACTATGATGAAACTTTTTCTCCGGTGGCTATGCTCAAATCCATTCGGATCCTACTTGCCATTGCTGCCTTCCATGACTATGAAATCTGGCAGATGGATGTTAAAACGGCTTTCCTAAACGGTTGTTTGGAAGAGTGCGTTTACATGGATCAACCAGAAGGTTTCGTAGACAGTGGGAGCAGCGGAAAGGTGTGCAAGTTGCTTAAATCCATTTATGGATTAAAGCAGGCATCGCGGAACTAGAACATCTGTTTTGATGAGGCAATCAAGGAATTTGATTTCATCAAGAACGAAGATGAACCCTGTGTATATAAGAAGATTGTAGGACGAACTGTCGTATTCCTATTCTTGTACGTGGACGACATTCTTTTGATAGGAAATGACATTCCTATGCTACAATCGGTCAAGCTATTTTTGTCACAAAGGTTCTCCATGAAGGACCTGGGTGATGCCTCGTACATTCTGGGGATCAAGATTTATAGAGATAGATCCAAGAAACTATTGGGACTTTCGCAGTCCAGGTACATAGAGACCGTACTAAAGAGATTTAGTATGGAGGGTTCCAAGCGCGGTAACATACCCGCATTGCACGGAATTACCCTCTCCAAGAAGATGTCTTCTAAGACTGACGAGGAGAGGGTTCGCATGAGCACTATACCCTACGCTTCGGCGGTAGGATCTATAATGTATGCGATGCTATGTACAAGACCAGATGTAGCTTACGCGCTGAGCGCGGTAAGCCGGTATCAGTCAGACCCAGGTGAGGACCACTGGACAGCAGTGAAGAACATTCTCAAGTACCTGAGAAGGACTAAGGAGATGTTCCTGGTTTACGGTAATGGAGACCTCAGGGTCGAGTCCTTTGCCGATTCAAGCTTCCAGGGTGACAAAGATGACAGCAAGTCTGTCTCGGGTTTTGTATTTACTCTCAACGGAGGGGTGGTATGTTGGAGGAGTTCCAAGCAGGATACCGTCGCAGACTCGACGATGGAGGCTGAATACATTGCTGCAAGCGATGCCGCAAAAGAGGCGGTCTGGATGAAGAAGTTCATTAGTGAACTTCAGGTGGTTCCGTCCATTGTTGACCCAATACCTTTGTATTGCGATAATAATGGGGCTATAGCTTTAGCGAAGGAACTAAGGTCCCATCAGAAATCCAGGCACATCTTAAGGCGGTATCACCTGATCAGGGAGATCATTGATCGACAGGAGATCGAGGTACGGAGAGTGGACACAAAGGACAACACTGCGGACCCATTCACGAAGGCTTTACCCCAGACTCAGTTCGAGCGGCTGATCGAGATGATAGGTCTTCGATACGCCAGTACATGGCCTTAGTGCAAGTGGGAGATTGTTAGTGTATATGCCCTAGAGGCCATTACTGTATCATACTAGTATGTATATTACTTGATGAAAGCTTGGGATATTCACAGTTGTACAGACAATCTTGCTCAATATAGTAGTATGCTACTTGGTTTGTCTCTGCTTTAATGTGTACATGTGTGTTTATTTATTATATCACCTATACGCATTAGTAGAGCCCTTAGGATCTTTGCTTGATTACCGGCGTTGTGATGGCGATCACACTCGTGGGGGCTGGGTAATCTACAAGCACATCCTTATACATGTCTCTAGTCGTGGGAGTATCGAGATAGGGCATCGATGCTCCGGAGTAGACTAGCGTATGCGCTTCTCATCCCAGCACGGGAGACGGTCTGTCCCACAGCCGTCGGTACGTCGTACTTGAGATAGTATGCGGGTGCTCGTTAGGTTACGAGTACACTGGACAGGACTCGTCGGGAACTGATGGTTGGTATTATACCTATCGTCAGTTATCAGTTCCCAGGTGACATGAGTACAGCTTAGTCCGCTGACTTGACACTGTCACTTCGCCTCGAGTGTGTTCCCACTGTTCTTTGGTTACTACCCTACCACGGCTCTACTGAGTCGTGCAAACAGGTAGTAGTTGGGAGAAGTCCCGAAGCACTTGGAGGCAGTGACGGTTAGACAGGATTCGTCTCTCCCGGTATTGGGGGTTGACATCGCGCTGTGTCTAGGAGAGCCATTACACAAGTAGTCCCTGGCCAGGGCAAGCGAGATATACTGGTAGGTTCCAGTGTTATCTCAGGGTATTCTGGGCTTCACTCCGACACGACTTGTACCACTATTAGGGGTATGACGCTTTCCGCCCCCCTAGGCCCGACATGCGATGTATCAGACAAACAGACCGGACTGTACGGAGATTGTCACATACAGACTCAGTAGGAGTTCGGATGGGTTTACCTCATCGGCCTTCTTATCGACATCTACCTGGGGACCGTTACGTACAGCTAGTGCCGCTTGCGGTCTGTGGTTAAACCCACTGCCAGCGTAGTGTCGAGTCTTTAAAGTCCTACACAGAGAGTTTCCCTGCACTGAGCGAAACGTGTAGAGGCCGTATGGTTTTACGGCAGGGCTGCGATCACTTACGTACACTTGTGTGCGTATGGTGTTCGGGCAGGCAGTACTAGTGGGCTTTGGTTTAAGCCGGATCCTAGTATTGCACGGATGGTTTTGTTTTGTCTTCTGCGCATCCGCATTCTGCGGAATGCGGATGCAGGTGTGTATGCACAGTTTTCCGGAGAGATGAAGGAGGAGGTGCCTCATTAGGGTTTTGGCAGTTGGTTAGGCCAAAACCGTTATGTGGCGGGCTCATTAGGGTTTTGACAGTTGATTCGGTCAAAACCATTTTGAGGCGGACTCATTAGTGTTTTGACAGTTCGTTTGGTCAAAACCATTATGAGCCGGGGACATTATTTACTAATCCTTTCATTGATAATTATGTTATGGCTAATTACATTGACCATTTGACCATCTTGACTTTGTTGACCATTTGACCAAAGTTGACTAGGATCTTCTTGAAAGATCTAAAGTATTCTTTAGTTTTCTTTTTCTTTTTCTTTTTGGTTATGATAATGGTTATGTCATTTGTAGCCATCACCTTTATCTTGATGTGATTAGTAATGATAATGTTTTTGCATTATTGCAACCATGGTTGGGTTTTCTCTTGGTTAAGCTTTTTCATTTTGCTCATTCTCATTCTCTCTCTTGAAATGAGAAGCTCCATGGTTGCTAACTAGCTCCTCCTTCTTCCTCCTCTTGATTTATCTTTTGATCTCATGTGTTGAGAGATAAAGATCCCACAAAGACAAAACCATTCATGTACCACTTCTACACAACCTAGGGCTTCTAGATTAGCAATCTCCTTGCCCTAGTTACCTCGGCTCGAGGTGGAGCTCGGTGTACATCTCTCGGGTGGATCGTCTTCGACTCAAGGAGGCCGCGGAGGTGACCAAAGTCCGGATCAACCATTGAGCAAGCAAAGAGAAGAACAACAAGAAGAGAAGAACAACAAGAAGTGAAGAACAACAAGAAGAGAAGGAGTTCAAGTTGAGGTATAACCCCTAACCGAGTAGATAACATCTCAAGTTAGGATGCTAGTGTATTGTTTAGCAAAGATCCGGCTTTTACGGTCCATGTTACCAAGTCCAGAAAATTTTTTGTTTTACCGTTTCCGCAACCCCGAAAGTACCGGGAGAGGTAACGTGGACCTAACAGCAACTCGGACGCGAAGTTGGCTAGCCGACGCGTCCAAGATTTGTTGTAGGCAAGTGTAGAAAACCTTTGTCTCTTTGAGGGTTTGAAGTTGCCATGGTATGTAGAGGAAAAGAATGAACTTGAGAGAAGGAAAAATGGAGTTCACTAGTTTTCAAGGGATGAGATGAGATAAATCACCACTCAAAAATAAACCTCACTCATTCTCACCCCTCAAGTGGCCGGCCCCCCTTTTTCCCAAATGGTGGAGAGCCAATTCCCAATCTTAAAGAAAAGAATACGAATGATAAAAGGAAATATAGTCACCTCAAATTCATTTTCATTCTCATCTCACTCAAATCCCATAAATGCAAAAAGAGATGATAAGAAAAGGATCTCATGATGAAGCCACACATTTACAATAAACCCCCTCCACAAAATGTTAATTGCAAACTGCAAATAACACCCTCCAACGAAAAGTCCGGCCATGAAGGAACAAAAGAAAACCGGCCGGAACAGAATGCAAACTGGCAACTTCAGAAAACTGATCCCGTAATAAATTACAGGAAAACCCCGCTACTGCAAATACATGCCCGCATTTGTATTCCCACTGAACACAAATGCAAAGAGACAAAATCTACACTATCTAATAGTAGGATCCGGTTTAAGCCAAAGCCGGCTAGTAAAAACCGTCCGATCACGATCCGTGCAATACCGCACGTATCTGATCGAACCCTGCCATATCTCCATACGGCCTCTACAGCGTTTCGCCCGAAACCTGAGTAACTGTGTGTGTGGTGGACTCTAAAGACTCGTCAACACCTTGGTTGTGGATTTAACCACTAGCAAGTCAGAGGTATAAGCCAATACGTAATGGGCTACCAGGTATTGACCAAAAGGGACGTCGATGAGCGAACTCATCCTGACACCCTACTGAGTCTGTCAGTGACAATATCCATACAGTCCGGTCCGTTCGTCTATGAGTATCGCATGGCGGGCCTAGAGGGTTGGTAAAAGTCAGACCCCCAAAAGCGGTACAAGTCGTGTCGGAGTGTAGCCCAGAACACCCTGAGATACTACTGGAATACCTACCAGTAAATCTCCTGCCTCGGCCGAGGGCTTTGTGTAATGGCTCTCCTAGACACAGCGCGACCTCACCCCCAATACTGGGAGAGACGAACCTGTAAGTGCACGGCGGCGCCCCGGCCGTCAATCCGACGGCCAAATACGGAAGCGGTGATAAACTTTAATTTTGCGAACTTAGCAAACCGGCACCACCGCGCACTAAACACCCGGATCGGACCATTAAACTAGTTCTAGCTAACTACAAGATGGGGAAGAGATATACCGAGTGATCCGAGTCCTCCGGTCTTCTCGTCGTCGTCCCGATCTCCTGTGGAAACTCCGGTCGTCACCTCCTTGCCGGAAGGGCACCACATCGCCTGCATCTTTTACGGGCTCCCACCTCAATACCGAGGCAACTCGGGCACGAAGCTGGCAAGTCGACGTGCCCAAGATTTGCTGTAGTATGTGTAGTGTAGAGGCTATGTCTCATTTGGGGTTTATGTTGCCTTGGAGGATGGAGGAAGAGGTAAGGAAAATTGGTGCTTTCAATTTTCTAGTAAGAAGAAGATGAGATGAAGAATTCCTCACATAACCAAAATGAACTCTCTCATTTTCTTCTCTCAAGTGTGGCCAACCTCTTCTTGTGAGAATGGTGGAGGAATGAATATCAATCCATAACAAGAAGGGAGGTGAGTGTAGGAAAAGGTGGAGGATGACCATATCCAAAACATCATGATAACAATCTCACATCAAATCCTAATCAACTCTAATCACCATAAAGCAAAGGAAAAGACTAAGAAAGTATCTCATGATTATGAACCATCATGAAGCCCCCACAAATGCATAAAACCCCTCCACAAAATGTTATTTGCAAACTTGTAAATTGTAGGGTTGCTAGGCACGCGCACAAGGGTCTACAAGGCATCAACCATGCCCGATTTTAAATTTAGCCGTGCCGAACAACCCGAATACGGAACTTTAAACTAGAAATTAGGTGAAAACTTGCATGCTAAACATTTTAACACTAAGTGAGAGGGATTACAACCTTTGTAGATCCGGTCCTTCACTTCATATGCTCCGTGTTGTGGTCCCTTCGCTGCGATCATCGGGATCCGGACTCTCGAGAGGTTCCGCGAAGAGAAAGACGCAACCTTTGCTTCCGATCTTCGATACTAAGATGATCTACCTTGAAGTTTCTTTAACACAAGCTAACACTCATGAAATGATGTGAACACCCTCATCTAAATGGCAAGGGAAGATGAGGATGATGAAGTAGGATTTTTGCTCAATTTATTTATCTTTTTCTCACTATTATTCATCACTTTTGAAAAATCAAGCAAGGTTTTTCATGAAAGAATCAAGGAGGAAGAAGATGAATAATGTAAGAAGAATTCTTTTGTGATGAATAGTAAATCAAATGATATGAAGAATAATGCAACCATGGTTGACTTAACCATTGTAGAGAATTGACTAGGGTTAAAGGTTTGGTTAGGGTTTTGGAAATATCTAGCATAATATCTTAACAAAGACAAAGAAAGAAAACTTCTAGAAACTTCTAGAAAGCCTTAACCCTAATCAAACCCTAACCATGTTTAATCTCTACTAAACAAGTTGCATTATTTATCATATCATGTTACAATATTATATATCACATATACAATATTTATTGCAACAAAATAAAATAATACATTTAACATATATTGCATATATATCAATGTATTACCCGAGTGAGAAAAAGAATCTTTTAGTGAGAAAATATTAGTTAATGCAATTTAATATATCATATATATTATTATACATTAAATTATCGAATCAACACTTGATCCGACAATCCGGCTATATTGCATATAACCGACTAATATTTATCCGTACCGATTCATCGAATCAACACTTGATCCGATGACCCGGCTGATATCAAATATCGCGAGAATATAATACGGTATCATATATCGCATTATCCTCGGTCCCGCACATATCACATATGTGCTCCTACTCCATTTTGCCTGAGTCAAGAAACCTCTGTGTAGGACTCTAAAGAATCGTCAATACTCCGGCAGTAGGTGATGATCATATCAAACACCCACAAGCTGCAAGCGGTCAGCTAAACGTAACAGCTACCCAGGTATTGAGCGCTCAGAAGATCAACAAGCAAGCCTGTAACTTCTCCTGCGAATCCAAACAGTAACACTCCCGTACAGTCCGGTCTCGTCGTCTGATCTGTTGCATATCTCGCCTAGGGGTGGTAAACGTCAGACCCCAGTAGCTTGATAAGTCGTGTCGATTTTAGGTCTATAACAGTTCGAGAAACTACTGATAACACTTACCAGTAAATCTCAGCAACCCTGGCCAGGGATTTCCGGTTATAGCCAATCGAACACAGCACAACATCAACTCCCTATACCGGGAGAGACGAATCCCCTCCTATCGCTCATTGCCTCCATGTGATTCGGGACTGTACCCAAAAGCCACCTTTTTGTACGCCCTCTTGGACGTGGTATGATGGAAATCAAAGCACAGTGGGAATCACACAAGACTCTATGACGATCTCGGGTCAACAGACTACTCTGTACCAGTGTCACCGGAGAACTGCCATCTGACGTATGGTATAATACCATCTGGGAGTTCTCGGCGAGTCCGTCCAGTGTACCCAGTCTCTACTGAGCACCCGTACACCATCCTTGATGTCAAACACCGATGGATATGGGATCATCCATCGCCCATCATATGGGTCAAGATGCGTATACGCTAGTCTACTCTGGTGCATCGATGCCCTGTCTCGATACACTCTCGACTAGGAACAGTTATAGGATGTACTCGTCGACTACCGTGGCCCCACTAGTATGATCTCATCATAGTCCCAGTAGTCGAGTACATATCCTAAGGGCTTTATCAACATGTAATATAGAGACAATCAGAGTACATGTTAAGATAAAGTACAACCAGATAGCATACTATATATGTCCTAGCATCCACTACAATATACATCGTATGTACAGTAATGGCCTCTAGGGCATACATATAACTAACAATCTCCCACTTGCACTAGGGCCATCTGTTGTGGTATCACGTACCCAACATTTAGCTGCGGTTGAAGTATCTCATACTCAACCATCCCATAAAAGTCTCTACTGGGAAAAAGGCCTTCGTGAGTGGATCCGCGCTGTTGTCCTCTGTGTCTACTCTCCTAACCTCGATCTCCCTGGAGATCAACCATCTCCATGATCAGGTGATACTGCCTAAGAATTATATCTGGATTTCTGATGGGACGGAAGTTCCTTGGATAAAGCCACAACTCCATTGTCACACAATGGTAGGAACGAAGTTCATCTTATGAACTTATAAATATCCAGACTGCCTCTTTGGTAGTATCATTGGTAACGATGTATCTTGCCTTTAATCGTCTAGTATGTCACGGTATCTAGCTTGGAACTCTTCCAACATACCGTCCCTCCACTGAGGGTATAGACAAGCCTACGACTGACATTCAGTCGTCCTTATCACCCTGGAACCATTCCAGTGATTCTCCCCAGGATCGATTGATACCATCTCACTACAACTAGTGAGTATCCTAATATCCAATTAGATCTATCTCATAGATCTAAAACCCCGGATTTAGGATGTATCATTTTGATCCTATATGGAGAATCCTTGTGATAAGCGGAGATTAACCGAGAGTAGCATAGGAAACTCCTTCCCTATCAAGAGTATGTCATCCACGTACTCTACGAGGATTACCACCATACTCTCTACTACCTTTTCGTATATACAAGGTTCATCTACCATTTTGATGAAGTCAAACTCTTTGACTACCACATCAAAACAGATGTTCTAACTCCGCGATGCCTGTTTTATCATATAAAACATCTTGCACACGTTTCCGCTGCTCCCACTGTCTACGAAGCCCTCTGGCTGTGTACTTATAGACGCTCTTTTCTAAAACATCATTTAGAAAAGCAGTCATGACACCCAACCACCAGATATCGTAGTCATGGTATGTAGCCGTGGCAAGTAAGATCTGGATGGACTTAAGCATAGATCCTTAGAAAAGGTTTCAACATAATCCATACCTGGTCTATGATGCAAACCTTTAACAAGTCTAGCTTTGAAAGTCTCAACTTTTCCATGTACACCAAGTAATCTTCTCAAGATATACTTGCTCCTGATGGGAATTTAACTCTTCAGATAATGCAACCAAAGTCCATACTTTGTTGGTGTATAAGGATTCCATCTCAGATCGATAAGCATCCAGCCATTCTTACAGAGTCCCACTCCTGATGGCCAGCTCGAAACTAGTTGGGTCATCATCTCATGATGCAATCCTCGCTCCCACTGTCATAGAGAAACCGAAGTATCTCTCAGGTGGGTGAGGAACCCTACTAGATCGGCAGAGAGGCTGAGGTTCGTTGGAAACTATTGAATCCTTTGGTTCTACCAAATCATCAGCTGCATTTTGTATAGCTGGAACCATTCCAGTTGTACATAACAGAACTTGCCTCGAGCTTGTCCGGATTTTGCTTTTAGACATAGGCCGGACAACCCCAAATCTTAACTAACTTAAGATATGGGCTCTTCCCTTTCCATATCACATATGAAGTGGTAGGCAACTGATTTGATTTGAACCCTATTCAATAGGTATGCAGCTTCTCAAGTGCATAACTCCCAAAAGGAAATAGGGAACTCAGTAGTACTCATCATAGAGCACACCATATCACATAGGGTGCTATTGCTCCGCCCCGATACACCGACGTGCAGTGGTGTATACGAAGGAGTAATGTTGAGAGAGAATCTCATTCTCCTTTAGAACAGTCCAGGAATTCCGTGCTCAAGTATTCTCCTCCTTGATCTCATCAAAGGATATGATACTTATACCCGTATTTTGGTTCTCTACTTCTAACTTATATTCTGTGAATATCTCAAAAGCTTCAGACTTGTGTTTCAACAGGAACATATGTCTGAATCTTGAGAGATTATCAGAGAATGTAATGAAGTACAAAGAACCGGTCTTGGCATGTGTAGACAGGGGACCTTTCATACATCAGCATGTATCAATCCCAAGAGTTCACTAACTCTTTCTCTGTTTCCAATAAACAGAGCTATGGTCATCTTATCTTTGTGACATGACTGGCAAGTTTCATAAGATGTAAATTCAAACTAATTTAAATATGCATCTAAATGTAACTTCAGCCAGTCGGGTCGCATTGATATGACCTAGTCTACAATGCCTCAAGAAGGATTCATTCATTTCTGAACTATTCCTCTTGTGTATGTTCCTTATACTAAGAACTGTAGTTTGATTTAGAACGACAATGCTTTTAGATAACGTGCCTGAACCGATCAACTCTTGATATAGGAAATGTTCAAAACATTATCCAACAATACAAAATTATATCCTTTCTTTACTAATAAAGAGACTGATATGATTTTGTATATCAGGTTCGGTATCTAATAACATTTGTTCAGAATCAATGTATTCCGGTAATACAGGGTGACAGTGACCAACAGACTTGGCTGCAACACTTGCACCGTTTTCTGTCTCATGAAACTTATCACCCGTTCTCAGTTCTTTACCTATCTGTAACCCATGTAACAGATTACATATACGGGATCCTGATCCGGTATCACATACCCAGGACGTAAAGGATACTGAGAAACAGTTCTCTGTAATGAACACACACCCGAAGATAATGCATTAGCATGCACTTTCTTCGTTTGGGCGGCACGGGAAATCTGGTATTCCCCAATTTCCTGCTCTGTCCTATAACAATTATAAGTTGGAGCGGGACCAACGTTCCCCAGCTCAGTATAACAAGCGGGTTCCGTCAATATATCCATTTTATTATCTTGATTAAGGCGTGATATGGTCGCTATCTGGAGAGAGAGAGAAGAAAACACTCAGCGTATGCTCTTGCAAGATTAGATTGGTTATCTAATATATCTAATCAGGATGTCTCCCACTGTTTTAGTCAAATCTTCCTTCAAACCCTAAAAGGAAAGACTAGCCAGGATTAATTACACGCTACAAGTTCGCCAATCTTTCAGCCAGGCCAGTGTCGGTACTTTGAGGGAGGTCCCCCGTGCTTTCGCACGAACCTAATTAAAGTAAACCTCGTTTTCCCAGAGGCGTAACCCCGTTAACACCTTTCTAGACACCTACTTGATCGGCTAATTGTAATGTGTAAAACTCTCCCAGGAGTAACTCTTACTCGCAGCGGGTATCGGGATCCAACTATCTCATAGAAGGTATGCAATCTCATTGCAAATTTCAACACTTGAAATTCCCAATAATATTTTGCCCCAAGCAATCTATGACCTTGACTGAGTTAACAAACCATAGACCGCAAGTAAAGTTCAACCCGTCATTTCCCGATTGAATTAAACCCACCCGCACGACCCTTGACTGAGTCAACAAGGCCGCACGACTACCCTAATCCAATCGCATCATATGCTTTGCAGATAAGCACTAATCAGCTACCCCACACTACGCCTTGACTGAGTCAACAAACGCAGCACGAATACTAACTATTACTTATCTGAAATGACGGAGGGCTACGACAGGTTTTTAAGAAAACCTTTTGCGTAATGAACTTTATATCGTTGTAGAATCGAGTGATTTTAAATGGAGTGTTTTTGAGGCTTTTCTAGTTTTGCTAAAGGGGTCACTCCCGGTGAAGGGATCGTCGGCCCTTTCCTCATCGAATAAGGTGCAGGATATATCATATATACCGCTGTGCAAAGCAAGAACTATAGAAGCAATCAAAAGACAAACCGAAATTGTAGCATCTGCCAGTTATCGCTAAAGGAGTCACTCCCGGTGAAGGGATCTCGGTCCTTTCCCTATCGAATAAGGTGCTGGATGTTCTACAAGGAACACCACTATGCAAAGCAAGAACTGTAGCTACCAGTTTTTATAAACAAGTTTCTACAACATCTTAGGTTTCTTTTATTTCATTAATCTCATTAATGAAGTCCCATTTTAATTTTGCTTCACAAGCATCTCTTTTGAAACGAAATCTGCAATATAACATATATCTCATATATATAATATAAACATTCGTCTCAGGCAGTAATATGATCTCATCACAGAATATTGCAGCAGAAGAACATATACGAAATATTGGATATACTAGGACGTCCGTGTTTTCAATACGAGCCTGTATAAAACACGGATTCCACGGTCGCGATGAATAGCCAAACCCACATCCCTAGACCCCTACGAGAGCGGCAAGTAACACTGCCAATTCTAGGGTTAGGAGACCCGGTCTCGACTCCTCGAGATGGTCTCCCACTGGACCCTAGAACCCGGTTACTTGTGCTCCCCGCCTTGGGTCTACCTAATGCGGAAAAGTAAATAATATACAACGATGACATCTTCCGCTACCTGGAAGTGCCCCAATAAAAGAATATTACATACAAATGAATTTTACATGAATGAAAAAGAAAAACTCTCATCTCACATAAAACCCCCGGCTATTCAAACGCAACGATCCAATACAACATATCACAGCAACACATAATATCTCATATCATCAACGTAAGCAAGTATGCGTATCCCGATTATCGTTGATGTATAGCAACGAAGCCGGCGATACACCACATACTACACTTACGGTCACAGAAAAGAAAGTGTAAAACTACAACAGTTGGAATCCGCAACCTCTTTAGACATCGCATGCCTAACCAAATGAATACCTTAGACATCACATGCCTAACAATTATAAACCCCGCATTTTAGTCTCATTATCGAAAACTCTTTTCAATATCAAGTCGGCCAATTCAACAAGATTCCCGACGTCCTGATTGAATGCTCGTCGCAAACTTTAGTAGACGGCCGCACCCCCGATACCATCGACGAAGTGCACCAAGGCGGAACACCGCTACCGGGAGCACCCGAACGGATGCTTTCGGTGACGGGGTTCTCCTACAGTCACTTGGTTGGGGCTATGGAGTGAGGCTGTCTATTAAGTTTACCCGGCGAGAATCCGCGTACGCTACGTGATTGCGACGGACTTTTGATCGCATCAAAATTCCGTGGCAAACGATCATCTGAGACTAAACTGCTATGTTTATAATATTCAAATTAGTTATCACATAACTACCTGTGGATTCCAATTATTGTATCACATTCCAGATAAATAGAAAAAAAGTTAAACTTTCCGATCGAATCATCAAGCATCCAAGATTTCCCCAATATATCTCAACACTTGAAATCAGTTTAAAAACGTCCATCACATGCCACAGTACCAATGGTCCAGCCGTAGAAGGGTCAAGCCAACGCCTCACATGTGGCACGCCGTACAAGGGTCTACGAGGCATCAACCATGCCCGATTTAAAATTTAGCCGTGCCGAACAACCCGAATACGGAACTTTAAACTAGAAATTAGGTGAAAACTTGCATGCTAAACATTTTAACACTAAGTGAGAGGGATTACAACCTTTGTAGATCCGGTCCTTCACTTCATATGCTCCGTGTTGTGGTCCCTTCGCTGCGATCATCGGGATCCGGACTCTCGAGAGGTTCCGCGAAGAGAAAGACGCAACCTTTGCTTCCGATCTTCGATACTAAGATGATCTACCTTGAAGTCTCTTTAACACAAGCTAACACTCATGAAATGATGTGAACACCCTCATCTAAATGGCAAGGGAAGATGAGGATGATGAAGTAGGATTTTTGCTCTATTTATTTATCTTTTTCTCACTATTATTCATCACTTTTGAAAAATCAAGCAAAGTTTTTCATGAAAGAATCAAGGAGGAAGAAGATGAATAATGTAAGAAGAATTCTTTTGTGATGAATAGTAAATCAAATGATATGAAGAATAATGCAACCATGGTTGACTTAACCATTGTAGAGAATTGACTAGGGTTAAAGGTTTGGTTAGGGTTTTGGAAATATCTAGCATAATATCTTAACAAAGACAAAGAAAGAAAACTTCTAGAAACTTCTAGAAAGCCTTAACCCTAATCAAACCCTAACCATGTTTAATCTCTACTAAACAAGTTGCATTATTTATCATATCATGTTACAATATTATATATCACATATACAATATTAATTGCAACAAAATAAAATAATACATTTAACATATATCGCATATATATCAATGTATTACCCGAGTGAGAAAAAGAATCTTTTAGTGAGCAAATATTAGTTAATGCAATTTAATATATCATATATATTATTATACATTAAATTATCGAATCAACACTTGATCCGACAATCCGGCTATATCGCATATAACCGACTAATATTTATCCGTACCGATTCATCGAATCAACACTTGATCCGATGACCCGGCTGATATCAAATATCGCGAGAATATAATACGGTATCATATATCGCATTATCCTCGGTCCCGCACATATCACATATGTGCTCCTACTCCGTTTTGCCTGAGTCAAGAAACCTCTGTGTAGGACTCTAAAGAATCGTCAATACTCCGGCAGTAGGTGATGATCATATCAAACACCCACAAGCTGCAAGCGGTCAGCTAAACGTAACAGCTACCCAGGTATTGAGCGCTCAGAAGATCAACAAGCAAGCCTGTAACTTCTCCTGCGAATCCAAACAGTAACACTCCCGTACAGTCCGGTCTCGTCGTCTGATCTGTTGCATATCTCGCCTAGGGGTAGTAAACGTCAGACCCCAGTAGTTTGATAAGTCGTGTCGATTTGAGGTCTATAACAGTTCGAGAAACTACTGATAACACTTACCAGTAAATCTCAGCAACCCTGGCCAGGGATTTCCGGTTATAGCCAATCGAACACAGCACAACATCAACTCCCTATACCGGGAGAGACGAATCCCCTCCTATCGCTCATTGCCTCCATGTGATTCGGGACTGTACCCAAAAGCCACCTTTTTGCACGCCCTCTTGGACGTGGTATGATGGAAATCAAAGCACAGTGGGAATCACACAAGACTCTATGACGATCTCGGGTCAATAGACTACTCTGTACCAGTGTCACCGGAGAACTGCCATCTGACGTATGGTATAATACCATCTGGGAGTTCTCGGCGAGTCCGTCCAGTGTACCCAGTCTCTACTGAGCACCCGTACACCATCCTTGATGTCAAACACCGATGGATATGGGATCATCCATCGCCCATCATATGGGTCAAGATGCGTATACGCTAGTCTACTCTGGTGCATCGATGCCCTGTCTCGATACACCCTCGACTAGGAACAGTTATAGGATGTACTCGTCGACTACCGTGGCCCCACTAGTATGATCTCATCATAGTCCCAGTAGCCGAGTACATATCCTAAGGGCTTTATCAACATGTAATATAGAGACAATCAGAGTACATGTTAAGATAAAGTACAACCAGATAGCATACTATTATGTCGAGCAAGAAAGTCCTTCCTATATATGTCCTAGCATCCACTACAATATACATCGTATGTACAGTAATGGCCTCTAGGGCATACATATAACTAACACAAATAACCCCCTCCATCGGAAAAGTTCGGCCGGGAAAGAACAAAGGAAAACCGGCCGGAACGGAATGCAAACTGGCAACTCCAGAAAACTGGTCCCGTAATAAATTACAGGAAAACCCCGATACTGTGCATACACACCCGCATCTGTATTCCTACCGGATACAAATGCAATGAGACAAAATCTACACTGTACTATACTAGGATCCGGCTTAAACCAAAGCCGGCTAGTAATGTCCGTTCGATCCTGATCCGTGCAATACCGCACGTATCCGATCGAACCTTGCCATATACCTATACGGCCTCTAGTACTAACTGTCCGATCCTGATCCGTGCAATACCGCACGTATCTGATCGGACCCTGCCATATCTCCATACGGCCTCTACAGCGTTTCGCCCGAAAGCTTGAGTAACTGAAAGTGTGGTGGACTCTAAAGACTCGTCAATACTATGGTTGTAGATTTAACCACCGGCACGTCAGAGGTATAAGCCAATACGTGACGGGCCACCAGCTATTGACCAAAAGGGACGTCGATGAGCGAACTCATCCTGACACCCTACTGAGCCTGTCAGTGACAATATCCGTACAGTCCGGTCCGTTCGTCTATGAGCATCGCATGGCGGGCCTAGGGGGTTGGTAAAAGTCAGACCCCCAAAAGCGGTACAAGTCGTGTCGGAGTGTAGCCCAGAACACCCTGAGATACTACTGGAATACCTACCAGTAAATCTCCTGCCTTGGCCAAGGACTTCGTGTAATGGCTCTCCTAGACACAGCGCGAACTCACCCCCAATACCGGGAGAGACGAACCCCTGAAGATCCGCTCACTGCCTCCATGTGGCTCGGGACTGTACCCAACTAAAACCTGTTTGCACGACTCCTTTGAGCCGTGGTAGGGTAGTAATCAAAGCACAGTGGGAACTCACACGAGACAAATGACGATCCCCAGGTCGATGAACTAACCTGTACACATGTCACCTGGGAACTGCTATCTGACGTCAGGTATAAGACCAACTAGCATGTTCCCGGCGAGTCATGTCCGGTGTACTCATAACCCAATGAGCACATGTATACATCTTAGGTGAACCAACTGACACCAGTGGCTTGTGAGACCGGCCACCGCCCCTCGTCGGGGTCTCGACTGTATACACTAGTCTACTCTGGAGAATCGATGCCCTGTCTCGAAACTCCCACGACTAGGGACCTTTTAAGGATGTGCTTATAGACTCCAGCTCTCACTTATATGATCGCCCTCATACTGCTGGCAGTCAAGCAAGAATCCTAGGGGCTCTATCAATGTGTAATAGCGATCTGTCAGGTCACCTAAAGCAGTACACGATGATAAAGGTAAACCAGATAGCATACTATCATCTCGAGTAAGACTGTCCTACCGGAATAGGTCCTCCCTCAATCATTGCAATTACGTGCCTGCGATCCAATAATTGACTCTGAGGGCACTATCTCCAACAATCTCCCACTTGCACTCAAGGCTAATTATTGCGATGTCGCATACTCACAGCCCGTGTGATACCGAACACCTAACTCCTCTACTAGTCAGTCTCACAAAACTCGTTTGCGAAACTATTGCATTTGAGGTTTAGCTTCAGTGAGTGGATCCGCCTTGATGTTTCTTTCTATGTCTCTCTATATCTCAAGTTCGCGGAGAAACCCATCTCCCGAAATGAGCAATACCTGTCTTAGAATGTCTGGATGTCTGATGGGACCTAGCTCATAAATGAACTCCAAATCCAAACTTCTTAGACTATATCGTCAACTGAACTTAATCAGTATCCTGCGCCATGCCACCCTCAGTATTGCCTTGGACCAGCTGTCCAAAATACTGCCCCTTGTCAGAAGGAAAACTATAACTCTGACGATCACCCTGTCGTCCATGTCACTTTGGAAGCCTGGAATGATAACTGTCTCCTTAATGAGGCAGTCGTTATCATATCCCTTCGAACATCCACTTATGTTCTAAAACTGCTTCCGACTGTTTCTCCAGGATTGGATCAATGTCAACTTGTTGCATCTAGTACAAGAACAACATCTGGTGTGGTACTTGACATCTCATGATTGACTCAATTGCCTGAGCAAGTGATCGGCCAATCATGCACATCCCTCCCCCCTTTAGTCTGTAAGACACCTTTAGAGAGGGTGACTCCATTACCTGCAGGTACACTACCATGCCAGGAGTCGTCCATTCTAAATACTCTTAGAATGCTGTCTAAGTACCCAGATTGGGAAACCATTCAAATCTAGATCTAAAACCATAGATCCAGTAACCAGTATGTCTGATATAATGTCCAAGTCCCATGTGGAGAAACCACTGTGTGACGACCAAAGTATAACCGATCGTAGTATAGGAATATCACTTCCTACTTTGTGTATGTCATCCAGAACCCGGATATCACACCCTACTACCTTCTCAACATATCCATCCCCTATTCTGATGACGTCAAACCTATGACTGTCACATCAGAAATAGATGATCTATCTCCGCTATATCTGCTTTAGTCTATAAATAGACATCAGCCTGATGTCCACCAATGCTTCCGCTGCTCCCACTGACTACGACAACCCTCTGGCAGAGTCATATAGACGTGCACTTCTAAAGCTAGTTCAGAACGACGCTATACTCATCCTCCCACCGGGTCTCGCAGCCTGGAACAACAGCAATGGCAAGTGTGGGTAAACAAGAACCTCCCTGCCACCGTCCTTGAGGCTACCGGAGTACCTCTCGGGTGACTGAGGTTACCCACCGTATCTGCGGAGTGGCCAATGGAATGTCAAATCAGATTGAATCTTTAGGTTCCTTATCAAATCTTCAGTAATCGTTTGCGGTTCTGGAATCACTTCCAGTTCTACCATACTCCCACTACTGTTTTTGAAAAAATCCATTTTTATTAAAACTGTGGCGAGTCTAGAACAATATTACTATTGATCTCCCAGATGGTAGAAAGTCAACCCTCGTCATAGCCTGGGTCAACCCACAAATAGCCATTACAGAAACGTGCCTTGAGTTATCCAGAGTCTGGTTTTAATCATAAGCCGGACAACTCCCCGTACCTTAACAATGTTAAGATATGAACTGTACTATATCCAATATAGAACCAGAGGCACTGATTTAATTGAACCAGGTTCAAATCATGCAGCTATCTCCAGTGTATGTCAACTAAATGGAGAGAGGCCGATCAGCGTTACTCAACTTAGGAATGCTTCCAATTATGAGTAATCTGAAAGAGAAGCAAGTTCTCTTAATCATCACTATCAACTGAATACCATACACAAGTATCTACATCTTCGATCAGTTTGAAGAATCCCGATACTTGCAATACTTGGTTCTCTACTTTATTCAAATACCTATAACTTCTCAAAATTCGGACCCTGTGTTTCCACGAAACACCTGTCTAAAAACTAGAGAAGTCATAAGTAAACCGAATATAGTACGAGGACCAACCCCTCTGTCCTGATGGAGCCTGGACAACATACAATACTCTGTATAAGTCCCTTGAGTCTGATAACTCTTTCACTGTGTGTCGCAGGTTGAAAACTGTATTTATGGTTAAGAAGAATTACACCGCTGTTTAATGCTCCTTACCTAACCATCCACTGATATAGGTAAATGTCATCGACATAATATCAAAAGGTATATCTCACTCTATGAAAATAGACGTACAGATATATCAATTTGAAATTGGTGCACAACAGCGGATATTCAAAACCAAATATTTGCCGACCGGCAAACAGCCCAGGTGATCTCCTCAAATATCACCGATTACAACGAATCCCGATATAATGAGGATGATCACCCAATTCCCAATAACTTACTCCCACTCATCATCTGTAAAACCATACAGATGTGAGAATCATACCTGGTAAATACATACCCTGGAGTAAGTATCTAATCGGGAAATCAGTTTTCTTTTAACATTACACAGTGAAACTGAAAATTGAAATGTTTCGATGGGGTATCCGGGTATTCTTAGTAATGCCTCTTCCATTATCCAGATTCACAACTATAACCGTATAATTCTTTGCCACCTCTCCAAATCCCTTTATATGTCTTTAGTCATTACCTTCTGCACACCCCTTAGGCCAAATGGTTTTCTTCCTTCCCTACCGTTCGGCACTAGCCTATGGTTTGGAAGAAGACTATCCAATAAGCATAATGGGTGTACTGTCCTAGTCCTAGGAGCACTCGCAATGCGAGAGAAGGTGAAGATAAAAGACAACCGAATAAACCTTATTCCTATTTCTCCTGGACCAGAATCCATCCTCGAACTGGAACAAGTTCCTTTCGAGTTCGTATATAACCATACGATGGAGTATCCAATAAACTGTGGATCTTCGTAGTGATACGGAGTGTCCTGGAGAAATACAAAGGTGATTTAGGATTGGCGAAGAAATACTTGGTTTGGTCGTGAATATCAGTCGCAATTTATTTTGCCCTCTTACTAATCCCTTGCTTTGTCTTAACTTAATACCTTCTGCACACCATCTTTATGCTAATTGGTTTTCTTCATTCCCCACTGTTCGGCACCAGCCTAAGGTTTGGAAGAAGACTATCCAATTTACGTAATAGGTGTACTATCTCCTAAACCAAGGAGTACTCACAACTTGAGAGAAGGTAAAAGGAAAAAGACAACTGAATAATCCTATCCATTTTCTCCAGAACCGGAAACCATCCTCGAATTCCTTCGAGTTCGTATCTAACCATACGATGGTTTTGTCCAATGGAAGTGGACGTTCGTAATAATACGGGGTGTCCTGAAGAAAAGGGTAAAAGTAGGAGTGGCAATGAGGTTTGCAACTCTGACAATCCAAAAGCCAGTGTTAAGAAGGTTCGGTCAACTTGGTCACTGAGTCATAGTCTTAGGGTCGGGTCAATGGTCGCTGCCAGAGAGAGAGAAAAGAAACACTCAGCGTACACTCTATCCTAGATCAGAATGGTTACCAATTTATCTAATCTGGAAACCTCCCATTGTACCTCAAATTCTCCTCCAAACCTGAAAGAAGAATTAGTCGGGGTCACCCGAGGAGTAAACTAACTCATCAGTGGGAATCGGGATCCAACTATCATCGCATGATAACGTGACGGAATCCGCTCACGGTATCACACTCCAGAAGGTATGCGCATATCTGGCAAGTTTCAGTTCTTTTGAAACTCCCGATGTGGATTTTTACCCCATGCTCTTATGACCTTGACTTTGGCCAACAAATCATAAGTCACATGTCAAGTTCTGCCCGTCATTCTCCAGGTTAATTTGAGCCCACCCATACAAGCCCTTGACTTTGGCCAACAAGGCTATACGACTGCCCCAAACCAACGCATCTATCTATGCTGCATATGAATAACCAACAGCTACCAAACACTGTGCCTTGACTTTGGCCAACAAACACATCTTGAATACTATTGACTACCCATATGAAACGACGGAGGGCTACGAATGGTTTCTGGCGAAAACCTTTAACGTAATGAACTTGATATCGTTGAAGGAACTGATAGCTTTTTAGAAAATATAGTGACGAAAACCTTTACTAAAGAGGTCACTCCCGGTGAAGGGATCTCGGCTCTTTCCCCGTAGAATGGGGTGCAGGATATTCCAAATGAATACCACGATGCAAAGCAAAAGTAATCGGCTATAGTGAAGTTAATGCCCTGACGCAAACTTCTGTCCAAGGGGTCACTCCCGGTGAAGGGATCTCGGCCCTTGCCTCGTCGACTGAGGAGCAGGATATTCCAAATGAATACCACGATGCAAAACAAAAGTGAACGTCCTTGCAATAACAGCTTTTTGAAAAGTGTTCCAACAACATCAGAATAGGTTTGCTTTAACTTGCATTGATCCGAATCAACGCAGTCCCATCAATTGATCACACCACAAAAAAACAAAATATACTGATGTACGTTTATGCCATCCGCATTCGCCACTGGGTCCCGTCATTACCCGTTAGGTTAGCTAACTAACGACAGAGCGGGGACTGGACTAGCGCGGATGTAAAACATATACAACATCTACTAATATATATACCAATATATTATATTCGCTCAAGGCGTGATAAGAAATGCAACATCACAGAAATGTACAGCATCACAGAACAATACAGATATCTGGGATCCCCGGGTTTCACAGAGCCACTACTGAAACCCGACGTTCCCCTGGTCGTGTGGATAGCCTGTGCAATGAAATCCTAGACCCCTACGGGCGCGGCAAGTTACCCGCCAAAACCTGAAGCGAGGCAGCCCCCTTCAGCACCGTGAATGGACCACCCAGCACTTCACGGAATTCGGTAACTTGGGCACCCCTCCTGGGTCAACCTGTACCCCCTACGAGTGCGGCGAATAGCCCGCCAATTCTAGAGTGAAGCCCCCTCCGTCCCAATGCCATGAGATGCGGGCTTGTTGCCCTCCAGAACCCGGCTATCCGTGCACCCCACCGCGGGGCAATCCTAGTACAGAAAGTAAAATATACATACAACGGGTACATCGACCGCAACCTGGTCGTGCCCCAAAATAATAATACAAACAGGCAGTGACGGCAGTCCACATGTCGGATGCTCGCCCCGCAATATCAAATGTACATAATACAATAGAAACTGTTCTAGCATTGCATACAGGTTATCCTCCACGACCGATCCGCAACATCACAGCAAAATCACAAAACATCAACGTGAAAGTCACGTTCGCAAATCCGTCTAACCGGGCTATAGCAGTTATACTGGATTTACCGATCGAGTGACATTCACGGTCGCAGATATAATGTAAATACTGTGAAATAATGTGTTTAAAATATCCGATCGATCAAAATATTAACAAGTGGGCCCCCAAGCATTACTGTAGCAGATCAAGAAATTCTGGGCCCAATGTTATTATTCCAAACCCCCTAAAATCAGCCCAGAAGCCCACTGGAAAAAAATGATACAGCGAGGACACCAATGTGCGGCGGAACCGCGGCCCAAAGGGGGGTTTAGCCGTGGTTCCGCGCTTCAGTGGTCGATTCACTGTGTCGAATTTCTACAGTGTGCTTAAAATTTCCAGTACATCAATTTTTTACAACCTGAAAAATTTTTGGAGCCAGGAAAAAATCGACAGAAAACTGATGTGAGGAAAATGTGGTTTTTTTGGAATTTTGGTCCATCGGAAATGCAAACACATCAAATAAAGCTAGACGAAGTTAATGGCGAGGCTCTGATACCACTGTAAGTACACGGCAGCGTCCCGGCCGTCAATCCGACGGCCAAATGCGGAAGCGGTGATAAACTTTAATTTTGCGAACTTAGCAAACCGGCACCACCGCGCACTAAACACCCGGATCGGACCATTAAACTAGTTCTAGCTAACTACAAGATGGGGAAGAGATATACCGAGTGATCCGAGACCTCCGGTCTTCTCGTCGTCGTCCCGATCTCCTGCGGAAACTCCGGTCCTCGCCTCCTTGCCGGAAGGGCACCACATCACCTGCATCTTTTACGGGCTCCCACCTCAATACCGAGACAACTCGGGCACGAAGCTGGCAAGTCGACGTGCCCAAGATTTGCTGTAGAATGTGTAGTGTAGAGGCTATGTCTCATTTGGGGTTTATGTTGCCTTGGAGGATGGAGGAAGAGGTAAGGAAAATTGGTGCTTTCAATTTTATAGCAAGAAGAAGATGAGATGAAGAATTCCTCACATAACCAAAATGAACTCTCTCATTTTCTTCTCTCAAGTGTGGCCAACCTCTTCTTGTGAGAATGGTGGAGGAATGAATATCAATCCATAACAAGAAGGGAGGTGAGTGTAGGAAAAGGTGGAGGGTGACCACATCCAAAACATCATGATAACAATCTCACATCAAATCCTAATCAACTCTAATCACCATAAAGCAAAGGAAAAGACTAAGAAAGCATCTCATGATTATGAACCATCATGAAGCCCCACAAATGCATAAAACCCCTCCACAAAATGTTATTTGCAAACTTGCAAATAACCCCCTCCATCGGAAAAGTCCGGCCTGGAAAGAACAAAGGAAAACCGGCCGGAACGGAATGCAAACTGGCAACTCCAGAAAACTGGTCCCGTAATAAATTACAGGAAAACCTCGATACTGTGCATACACACCCGGATCTGTATTCCGACCGGATACAAATGCAATGAGACAAAATCTACACTGTACTATACTAGGATCCGGCTTAAACCAAAGCCGGCTAGTAATGTCCGTTCGATCCTGATCCGTGCAATACCGCACGTATCCGATCGAACCTTGCCATATACCTATACGGCCTCTAGTACTAACTGTCCGATCCTGATCCGTGCAATACCGCACGTATCTGAACGGACCCTGCCATATCTCCATACGGCCTCTACAGCGTTTCGCCCGAAAGTTTGAGTAACTGAAAGTGTGGTGAACTCTAAAGACTCGTCAATACTATTGTTGTGGATTTAACCACCAGCACGTCAGAGGTATAAGCCAATACGTGACGGGCCACCAGCTATTAACCAAAAGGGACGTCGATGAGCGAACTCATCCTGACACCCTACTGAGCCTGTCAGTGACAATATCCGTACAGTCCGGTCCGTTCGTCTATGAGCATCGCATGGCGGGCCTAGGGGGTTGGTAAAAGTCAGACCCCCAAAAGCGGTACAAGTCATGTCGGAGTGTAGCCCAGAACACCCTGAGATACTACTGGAATACCTACCAGTAAATCTCCTGCCTTGGCCAAGGACTTCGTGTAATGGCTCTCCTAGACACAGCGCGAACTCACCCCCAAATACCGGGAGAGACGAACCCCTGAAGATCCGCTCACTGCCTCCATATGGCTCGAGACTGTACCCAACTAAAACCTGTTTGCACGACTCCTTTGAGCCGTGGTAGGGTAGTAATCAAAGCACAGTGGGAACTCACACGAGACAAATGACGATCCCCAGGTCGATGAACTAACCTGTACACATGTCACCTGGGAACTGCTATCTGACGTCAGGTATAAGACCAACTAGCATGTTCCCGGCGAGTCCTGTCCGGTGTACTCATAACCCAATGAGCACCTGTATGTTAGTGTATATGCCCTAGAGGCCATTACTGTATCATACTAGTTTGTATATTACTTAATGGAAGCTTGGGATATTCACCTTGTATAAACAATCTTGCTCAATATAGTAGCATGCTACTTGGTTTGTTTCTACTTCAATGTGGACTTGTGTTTATTTTAGTATATCACTTATACGCATTAGTGGAGCCCTTATGATCTTTACTTGATTACCAGCGTTGTGATGGCAGTCACACTAGTGGGGGCTGGGTAATCTATAAGCACATCCTTATACAGGTCCCTAGTCGCAGGACTATCGAGACAGGGCATCGATACTCCGGAGTAGACTAGCGTATGCGCTTCTCATCCCAGTATGGGAGATGGTCTGTCCCACAGCCATCAGTACGTCGTACTGGAGATAGTATACGGGTGCTCATTGGGTTATGAGTACACTGGACAGGACTCGTCGAGAACTGACAGGTTGGTATTATACCTATCGTCAGTTATCAGTTCCCAGGTGACATGAGTACAGCTTAGTCCGCTGACTTGACACTGGCACTTCGCCTCGAGTGTGTTCCCACTATGCTTTGATTACTACCCTACCACGGCTCAAAGGAGTCGTGCAAACGGGTAGTAGTTGGGTACAGTCCCGAAGCACTTGGAGGCAGTGACGGTTAGACAGGATTCGTCTCTCCCGGTATTAGGGGTTGACATCGCGCTGTGTCTAGGAGAGCCATTACACGAGTAGTCCCTGGCCAGGGCAAGCGAGATATACTGGTAGGCTTCCAGTGTTATCTCAGGGTGTTTTGGGCTTCACTCCGACACGACTTGTACCGCTATTAGGGGACTGACGTTTTACCGCCCCCTAGGCCCGACATGCGATGTATTAGACGAACAGACCGGACTGTACGGAGACTGTCACATTCAGACTCAGTAGGAGTTCAGATGAGGTTTACCTCGTCAGCCTTCTTGTCGGCATCTACCTGGGGACCGTTACGCATAACTAGTGCCGCTTGCGGTCTGTGGTTAAACCCACTGCCAGCGTAGTGTCGAGTCTTTAGAGTCCCACACAGAGGGTATTCGCCTCTAGGCAAAACAGAGTAGAGGTCGCATGGTTTTGCGACAGGGTTCGTTCTCATCCGCGCACTTGTGCACGTTTGGAGTCCGGACGGATATTACTGGCTGGCTCTGGTTTGAGTCAGATACTGGTATATGTTTTGGGGTTGCTTTTATCTCTCAGTATTCATGTTCCTCGGAACAAGAATGCAGGTGTGTATGCACAGTTGTTTGAGGAGGAGGAAGAGGATTTTCATTAGGGTTTCGGAACGGGTGCGTATGCACAGTTGACAGTCGTCTTTTTCCAAACCCTAATGGATTTATGTTATATCAATTAATAATATTAATAAAATGAAATTGTGTCATGGTTGGTTTTTGTTGACTGGTTGACCATGGTTGACTTGTTGACCATGGTTGAAGTTTTGACCATCATCATTACAAAAGAAAGATGCTTTTTGATTCTTGCAAAACCATTTAATGTTTGAAATGATAATGGTCATTCCTAAACCTTCCATCAACTATTTAATTTTCATTATTATTATTAATTTGATAATTCTTTTTCTTTTGTCATATGGTTGCAAGAAAGAAAAAGAGAGCTCATTCTATCATTTAGCTTCTCTCTCCTCACTTCATCTTCTTCTTCCTCTAGCAAAAGGAGAATCCTTCTCATGTGTTGAGAATCCCTCTCCTTAAAAGAAAAGCACCTCTTAGACACTCTCTACTCACTCTAGGATCAAAGGTTTGGCAAGCCGAAGATTCTAGTTCTCTCCAAGTTCGAGAAAGAGCCCGAAGGTTGAACCCTCAGGTGGATCCATCTTTGACGGAAGAAGGCAACAAGGAAGAACCATCAACCTCTACAAAAGCTTGAAGAAGAAGGAGTTCAAGTTAGGTATAACCATCTTTCCGAGTAGCTAACTCTCTTTAGCTTGTTTGCTAGTTTAGTTTAGAAAAGATCCCGATTTTGTTAGTCCATGTTGCCCCATGCGCTAAAAATTTGTTTTTATACCGTTTCCGCCTCCCCGAAAAAACCGGGGGTCGCAACGTGGACTTACACTGTATACATCTTAGGTGAACCAACTAACACCAGTGGCTTGTGAGACCGGCCACCGCCCCTCGTCGGGGTCTCGACTGTATACACTAGTCTACTTTAGAGAATCGATGCCCTGTCTCGAAACTCCCACGACTAGGGACCTTTTAAGGATGTGCTTATAGACTCCAGCTCTCACTTATATGATCGTCCTCATACTGCTGGCAGTCAAGCAAGAATCCTAGGGGCTCTATCAACGTGTAATAGTGACCTGTCAGGTCACCTAAAGCAGTACACGATGATAAAGGTAAACCAGATAGCATACTATCATCTCGAGTAAGACTGTCCTACCGGGATAGGTCCTCCCTCAATCATTGCAATCACATGCCTGCGATCCAATAATTGACTCTGAGGGCACTATCTCCAACAGAACCCCTGCAGATCCGCTCACTGCCTCCATGTGGCTCGGGACTGTACCCAACTAAAACCTGTTTGCACGACTCCTTTGAGCCGTGGTAGGGTAGTAATCAAAGTACAGTGGGAACCCACACGAGAAAAATGACGATCTCAGATCGATGAACTAACCTGTACACATGTCACCAGGGAACTGCTATCTGACGTCTGGTATAATCCCAACTAGCAGGTTCCCGGCGAGTCCTGTCCGGTGTACTCATAACCCAATGAGCACCTGTATACATCTTAGGTGAACCAACAGACACCAGTGGCTTGTGAGACCGGCCACCGCCCCTCGTCGGGGTCTCGACTGTATACACTAGTCTACTCTAGAGAATCGTGTAAGTCTACGGTAGCGCCCCGGCCGTCTACAAACGCCAAATGCGGAACAAAAACTTTTTAACTGGCGCTATCGTATACTTTAACCCGGATCTGCCATTATTGCTAAACTAACAAACTGTAAAGAGTGTAGAAAGGTTATACTGAACGATCCAAGTCCTTCGTTCTTTAACCATCATCCCACGCTCCGTTGCGGCTGCTCCGATCTCGTCGATCTCCGATCTCCTCGTCGAGGTGGCACCACGTCGACGATTCTTTAAACGGGCTCCCGCCTCTGACTTGAGGCAACTCGGTCGTCAAGTTTGCTAAAAGAGACGACCAAGAATGATGTAGAGAATGAGTAGATGACTTTGTCTCACTTCGTCCAAGTCCGTGGACGATCGGTTAATGAAGTTGCCGATAGAAATGAAATGGAACAAGAAATGAACTATGAAATTTCCATGCATCCAAAACTTTGGTCTTTTCTTTTTAACAACCATAATCTTTTTCCAAGTAAGTGAGGAGGAGGAGAGGGGGCCGGCCACTTATATGGAGGAGGAGGGTGAGTGTAAGAGCAATCAAGGAGGTGACTATAATAAGAAGCTTATCCTCACAAAATATCAAGAACAAATATCTTAAGGAAAACAAGAATCATTGAAATCAAAGCATGAGTCATAATCCTTGTCACCACTTTCTAGAAACTTCTAGAACCTTCTAGAAGCATGACCCACTCTCATCCAAGAAAAGATAAATCCGTCTTTAACCGAATGTTAAAAGAAGGCTGATAGAAAACTGGAAACTGGCAACTTCCAAAAGTGATCCTGAAACGACTTTCAGGATAACCCCGTATCTGTATAAATATACCCGCATTTGTATTACGACCGAATACAAATGCAACTGAGACAAAGATATTATATCTACTCAATATAATACTCGGATCCGGCTTAAACCAAAGCCGACCAGTATCATCTGCCCGAAAAATAACACGTGCGTAAACGCACGTGCATTTTCCGAACCCTGCCATAAAACCATACGGCCTCTACAACGTTTCGCCCGAACTTGGGAAACTGTCTGTGGGGGACTCTAATGACTCATCAGTACCCTGGCAGTGGGTTTAACCACAAACCGTCAGCGGCACTAGCAATGCGTAACGGCTGCCCATGGACTGACCTCAAGGGAGGCTGATGAGCGAACTCATCCAGAAACCCTACTGAGCCTAACAGTGACAATGTATATACAGTCTGGTCCGTTCGTCTATGAGTATCGCATATCTGCCTAGGGGGCTAGTAACGTCAGACCCCCAATAGCAGTATAAGTCGTGTCGGAGTGTAGCCCAATAACACCCTGAGATACTACTGGAGTACCTACCAGTAAATCTCCTGCCACGGCCGTGGGCTTTGTGTAATGGCTCTCCTAGACACAGCACGATCTCGCCCCCAATACCGAGAGAGACGAATCCCCTGCCGATCCGCTCACGTGGCTCCATATGGCTCGGGACTGTACCCAAAAACTACCTGTTTGCACGACTCCTTTGAGCCGTGGTAGGGTAGAAATCAAAGCACAGTGGGAACTCACACGAGACAAATGACGACCTCAGGTCGATGAACTAACCTGTACACATGTCACCAGGGAACTGCTATCTGACGATAGATATAGTACTAACTAGCAGATTCCCGGCGAGTCCTGTCCGGTGTACTCATAACCCAATGAGCACCTGTATACATCTTAGGTGATCCAACTGACACCAGTGGCTTGTGAGACCGGCCACCGCCCCTCATCGGGGTCTCGACTGTATACACTAGTCTACTCCGGAGTATCGATGCCCTGTCTCGAAACTCCCACGACTAGGGACTACAATTAAGGATATGCGTATAAACCACCCAACTCTCACGTATATGATCGCCATCATACTGTTGGTGGTAAAGAAAGATCCTAAGGGCTCTATCAAAGTGTAACATGTAATCAGTCACCTGAACATGTACACAACTGATAAAGGCAAACCAGATAGCATACTATTATCTTGAGTAAGACTGTCCTACCGGTATAGGTCCTCCACAATCATTGCAATCACGTACCTGCGATCCAATAATTGACTATGAAGGCACTATCTCCAACAATCTCCCACTTGCACTCAAGGCTAATTATTGCGATGTCGACTACTCACAGCCCGTGTGAAACCGAACATCCAACTCCTCTACTAATCAGTTTCACAAAGCCCGTTTGTAAAACTATTGTGTTCGAGAAATAGCCTCAGTGAGTGAATCCGCCTAGATGTTTCTTTCTATATCTCTCTAAATCTCAAGTTCGCGGAGAAAGCCATCTCCCGAATTGAGTAATACCTGTCTTAGAATATGTCTGGATATCTGATGGGACCTAGTTCATAAATGAACTCCAAATCCAAACTTCTTAGACTGTATTGATCACTGAACCTAATCAGTATCCGACACCATGCCTCCCACAGTATCCTCTTGGACCACCTGTCCATAATACTGTCCCTCGTCAGAGGGAAAAACTATAACTCTGACAATCTCTCTGTCAACCATGTCACCATTGAAGCCTGGAATGATAACCGTCTCCCGAAAGAGGCTGCCGTCATCAAATCCGTAGAACATGCACTTATGTTCTAAAACTGCTTCCTTATGTTTCTCCAGGATTGGATTAATACAAACTTATCGCATCTAGTGCAAAAACAACATCCGGTGTGGTACTTGACATCTCACGATTGACTCAATTGCCTAAGCAAGTGATCTGCCAATCATGCACATCCCTCTCCTCTTTAGTCTATACGACACCTTTAGAAAGGGTGACTCCATCACCTGCAGGTACACCACCATGCTAGGAGTCAACTATTCCAAAAACCATTAGAATATCTGTCAAAGTACCCACATTGGGAAACTACCCAAATCTAGATCTAAAACCATAGATCTAGAAACCAGAATGTCAAATATTATATCCATATCCTGTCTGGAGAAACAACTGTGTGACGACCACAGTACAACCGATCGTAGTATAGGAATTTTACTTCCTACTATGTGTATGTCATCCAGATACCATGACATCACACCCTACTACCTCCTTAACAGATCCATCCCTATTCTGATTGAAGTCAAACTTATGACTGTCACATCAAAAATAGATGATCTTTCTCCGCTATAACTGCTCTAGTCTATAAATAGACATAAGCATCTTGCCCACTTTGCTTCCGTTGCTCCCACTGACTACGACAACCCTCCTACCGGGTCTCATAGCCTGGAACAACAGTAGTGTCAAGTCTGGGTAGATAAGAACCTCCCTGTCACCGTCCTTGAGGCTACCGGAGTACCTCTCGGGTGTCTGAGGTTACCCACCATATCTGCGGAGTGGCTAATGGAATGTCAAACCTGATTGAATATATAGGTCCTATTAAATTTTCCGTAATCGTTTGCGGTTCTGGAATCACTTCCAGTTCTACCATACTCCCACTACTGTTTTCTGAAAAAATCCATTTTACTAAAACTGTGGCGAGTCAAGAACAATATCACTATTGATCTTCCAAATGGTAGAATATCAACCCTCGTCATAGCCAGGGTCAACCCACAAACAGCCATTACAGAAACGTGCCCTGAGTTATCCAGAGTCTGGTTTTAAGCATAAGCTGGACAACTCCCCGTACCTTAATATCTTTTAAGGTACGAACTATTCTATATCCAATACAGAAACTTTGGCACTTATTTAATTGGAACCAGATTCAAATTATGCAGCTGTCTCCAGTGCATATCAACTTAATAGAACGAGGCTAATCGGCATTACTCAACTTAGGAATCCATCCAATTATGAGTAACCTGAAAGAGAAACACGTTTCTCAAAACCATCACTTATCATTTGAATACCAATCACAAGAATCTACATCTTCGATCTCTTTGAAGAATCCCGATACTTGTGATACCTGGTTCTCTACTTTATTCTTATACCCACAACTTCTTAAAACATAGACCTTGTATTTCTACGAAACACTTGTCTAAATTCTAGAGAAGTTATAAGTAAACAGAACATAGTACGAGGACCTACCCCTTTGTCCTGATGGACACTTGGACAACATACAAACTCTGTATAAGTCCGCTGAGTTGAACAACTCAAAACCTGTGCGTCGTAGGTTAAAAACTGTACCCTGGCGATTTCCTCAAATATCACCAATTACAACGAATTCCGATATAATGAGGATAATCACCTAATTCCCAATAACTTACTCCCACTCATCATCTGTAAAAACCATACAGATATGAGAATGAAACCTGGTAAATACATACCCTTGGAGTAAGTATTTAATCGGGAAAATAGTTTTTCTTTAACAATGCACTGAAACATGAAAATGTTTCATAGGGGTATCCTGGTATTCATAGCAATGCCTCTTCCATAATCCAATTCATGACTTCAACCGTATATTTTATTGCCATCTCTCCAAATCCCTTTATTTGTCTTTAGTCGTTACCTTCTGAACACCATCGTTAGGCTAAATGGTTTTCTTCCTTCCCTACCGTTCGGCACCAGCCTATGGTTTGGAAAAAGACTATCGAGTAAGCATAATAGGTGTACCCTCCTAAACCAAGGAGTACTCGTATCATGAGAGAAGGTGATGATAAAAGACAACTGAATAATACCTTATTTTTTTAAAGGTGAAATAGGAGTGGCGATGAAGTACGCGGTTTGGTCGTGAATGATATCGGTCGCAATTTACTTTGCTCTCTTTCTAATCCCTTTATTTTGTCTTTACATATTACCTTCTGCACACCCTACTTAGGCTAATTGGTTTTCTTCATTCCCTACCTTTCGGCACCTGCCTATGGTTTGGAATAAGACTATCCAATAAGCGTAATAGGTGTACTCTCCTAAACAAAGGAGCTCTCGCAACCTGAGAGAAGGTGATAATAAAAGACAACTGAATAAACCAATTCTATTTCTCCTGAACCTGGATCCATCCTCGAAGAAGTCCCTTCGAGTTCGTATATAACCATATGATGGATCTATCCAATGGAAGTGGATATCCGTAGTAATACGGGTGTTCTGAGAAATGCAAAGGGTAAAAGAAGGAGTGGCAATGACTTATGCAACATAGATAATCCAAAAGCCAGTATTTCAAGAAGATTCGGTCAACATGGTCACTGAGTCATAGTCTAGGGTCGGTCGAAGGTCGCTGCCAAAGAGAGAGAGAAAAGAAACACTCTGCGTGCACTCTAACCTAGATCAGAATGGTTATCACTTTATCTAATCCGGAAACCTCCCACTATCCTGTCAAATTCTCCTCCAAACCAGAAAGAAGAATCAATCGGGATCACACGAAGAGTAAACCAACTCATCAGTGGGAATCGGGATCCAACTCTCATCGCATGATAACGTAATGGAATGCATCCACGTTACTCATACTCCAGAAGGTATGCGCATACTTGGCAAGTTTCAGTTTCTTTAGAAACTCCCGATACGATTTTTGCCCCATGCTCTTATAACCTTGGCTTTGGTCAAAATGTCATAAGTCACATGCCAAGTTCTACCCGTCACTATCTTGTCAATTTGAACCCACCCGCACATGCCCCTGACTTTGGCCAATCGGCAGAACGACTGTCCCAAACTAACTCATCTATCTATGCAACAATTGAATACCCAGCAGCTACCAAACACTATGCCTTAACTTTGGCTAAAATACATAGCTTGAATACTACTGAATACTTAAAAGAAGTGACGGAGGGCTACGGCTGGTTTTTGGCGAAAAACCTTTAACGTAGTGAACTCGATATCGCTGAAGGAACCTGATAGCTTTTTTAAAATATAGTGGCGAAAACCTTTTGCTAATGAGGTCATTCCCGGTGAAGGGATCTCGGCTCTTTCCTCGTGGAATGAGGTGCAGGATATTCCACTGAATACCGCGATGCAAAGCAACTTGTAATCGACTATAGTGAAGTTATTACCATGACGCAAACTTCTGCCCAAGGGGTCAGTCCCGGTGAAGGGATATCGGCCCTTGCCCTGTCGAATGAGGTGCAGGATATTCCACTGAATACCGCTATGCAAAACAAAAGGAAACGTGTTTGCAATAACACTTTTTAAATTTGTTCCAACAACTGTAAACAGGTTTGTTTTTCTTTGCATTGATCAGAATCAATGCGGTCCCATCAATAATCACACCAGAAAAGAACGAAAATAAAATGTACGTATATGCCATCCGCATTCGTCACTGGGTCCCGTCATCACCCGTTAGGTTACTTAACTAACGACAGAGCGGGAACTGGACTAGCGTGGGTGTAAAACATATACAACATCTAATAGTATATAAACCAATATACAATAATCGCTCCAGGCGAGAAAGTATGCAACATTACAGAAAAGTAATAAGCATCACAGAACAATACAGATAATCTGGGATCCCCGGGTTTCACAGAGCCGCTGCTGAAACCCGACGTTCCCCTGTCGTGTGGATAGCCTGTGCAATGAAACCTAGACCCCTACGGGTGTGGCAAGTTACCCGCCAAAACCTGAAGCGAGGCAGCCCCCTACAGCAAAGTGAATGGACCACCCAGCACTTCACGGAATCCGGTAAACTTGGGCACCCCTCCTTGGGTCAACCTGTACCCCCTACGAGTGCGGCGAATAGTCTGCCAATTCTAGAGTGGGACCCCTCTTCCTCTCAAAGCCATGAGATGCGGACCCGTTGCCCTCCAGAACCCGGCTATCCGTGCACTCCATCGTGGGGTAAAACCTAGTACAGTAATGAAAAATAGTACAACAGGTACATCGACCGCAACCTGGTCGTGCCCCAAAAGAATATTATACAACAGACAGTGACGGCAGTCCACATGTTGGACGCTCGCCCCGCAATATCAAATGTACAAATAAACTCAAACTGTACTACCATTGCACACTGCTATCCACCACGACAAATCCGCAACATCACAGCACAACACAGAATATCAACGCGAATGTCACGTTCGCAAACCCGTCTAAAAGAACTATAGCAATCAGACGCGGTTTACCGATCAAATGACATTCCCGGTCGGAGATATAATGTAAGCACTGTAAACTAACATGTTTAAATTTCGATCGACTAAATATCATAAAATGGGCCCCACGAACAACTGGTGAACAGTAACAAAATCTGTTTAAATTTCCATCAATTATTAATTATTAATTATAGCTCTTTCAAATTACAAAGTTGAGTGTATTCCCAAACTTTGGTAATGACACAAACATTATGGGATAGCCATTAATCTTGATATATGCAATAAGCTTTTGGCGATATAGAATTAATTATTCTACAAAAATAAATTATGATAATAATATGTTGATCTCAAATTGTAGGCTACCTAGTTTAATAGATCAATTGATTTATTAATAGAATTACTTATTATAATCACACCACCATGAAACTGAAAAAAAGAAGAAGATGAATGCATATTTTTGTTTAATGTTAATGTACGAATATTTCATGATTATAGAAAAATATCGTATTTTGTGTTCTTGGCCCCCCTCCCCCCAAAAAAATATTAAAGCATTTGCTATGTCTTTGCTTGTACATACCTTGCATGTTAAATTTTTAATGAATATTTTTGCCTCACCTAATCCAATATCCTAGCTCCGCCACGGCTTATAACAACCTCCCAAACACTCCATTAACTATCTTAATATTCTTCAAAAAACCGACATTGATCTCCATCTTCTCATTTCTTCTTCTTCATCTTCTGCCATCATCTCTTCTTTTTTTCCAAAAGCTGTCATTAATCTCCCTTCTCATTTCTTCTTCTTCATCACCGTCTTTTTCATTGTCTTCTCCTTTCATCTCACCTTGTTGAGAATATGGTTAACATAGTCCTACATCGGAAAAATTGTTGGATGCATATGGATATAAGAAATAAGATTGGACAAATCTCCATAAGGCTGGAGTCTTTTGGATGAAGTCTCACTATATTAAAAGCCTATGTGCATTCATATGTAGGCCCACGTGTCGTGGGTCCAATCAAAGTTTTACATGGTATCGTGTGTTTGTTTGTCCACGTTGCACATGAGGTTTGAGTCTTAGCATGTGAAGTTCTCATTGCACGTGAGATGGAGTTTGTACACGTTGTCTATATGAAAGGGAGTGTTGAGAATGTGGTTAATATAGTTCCACATCGGGAAAATTGTGGGATGGATACAGATATAAGATAGGATAAAGCTCAATAACACTTGAGACTTTTGGATAGAGTCTCATTATATTGAGACTTTTGGATAGAGTCTCATTATATTAAAAAGCCATATGCATTCATGTTTGGGTACAAACTAAGTTCTGCATGGCTCTCATCAATAACCATTATTGTTTTCTTTATGTTTTTATACAAAATCCATCACTTTTAAAAATAAAGTTATACTAATTTTATAAAATTCAGACAAAAACCCATTTCTTAATACAATCACAATCTCTCACCCCCCGCATCCTCAACTCCTTCATTTTCATTCTCAATACTTTCGCATTCATCTAACAATTTCTTTTACGTTTTCAAAAATCTAACCTGTAGAGCCCCTCATATCTAATTATTCATGATCATATCTTCATCGTCCTCTTCATACAAATCCATAAAAATTTCCCAATCAAAACTCTACGAAACCCCAAAAAAGAAAGAACTCATTTCTTAATCCCAACAACAACATATCTTCTCAATACTCTCAACATCTTTAACCTTGATTCAACATTTCTCTCGTGAATGTCTGCAAATCCAACTCATGCAGCCAAATAAGTGCGAACCTGTCATCTTTGACATATCTCATTGATCACCGTGCTCGTCATCATTCCCTTCTTCTACCTTTTCACACAAAACCTATCAATTTTCTCAATAATAACTCTACAAACTATATAAATACCCAATAAAAAAAAACATGATCTCATAAAGAAAATTGAGGAAGATGATCCAAAAACCATGAATAAATGAAGAATTATTTGACCGAATCCTAACCTAAGGCTAAATTGAAGGAAAATTGAGAAATTTTGGAAAAGAAGCAGGAGGGTTTAAAATCCTATAACTTTTCCGTCAAAAATCTTCACGGGGTTAAAGAATATACCAAAAATATTCTTTTTTTGGTTAGTCTAGGGCATTTTTTGGAGCTTAAATATTTGGAGGGTTTTTTAAGAAAATATCGAAAATAAAAGGTTTTTTTTGTAAATATCAAACTTTGGAGGTACGTTTCATACCCAAAAAAAATGTTCCCTGGTCTTAATCTTCAAATTTCTTTATTATGCCATCTTTAAATAAATGAATATGATATACAGAGATAACTGATAAACTAGTAAAACTAAGACATATTAATGTACATTTGAAACAATGTATTTATTATATATAATTATTAAAAAGATAAAAAAAATCTAAGAAGATGGGGAAAAATCTAAGCACGCATACCAATGCGCAGTAGTTCAGTTGGTATCCGCCCAAGAAAACATGATAGCTTGTTGAGCCTGTATACAGTTCAAAATACGGACGGACCGGTCTTTTAGAGGCTTTGTGATCAACCACACCTCATAAATGGAGTTGGTTTTGTCCTCCGCAGCAAAGCATCGCCAAAGTCATCTCTGTCGAGTGAGCGGGGATGGTGTCGAGGATAGTAAGGAAGATCATCCGAAGCCAAGAAATGCCATAAGGAAGAGGAGACCATATACGACTCTCAATCTCAAAAAGCATTGTCTCGCATTGAGCGTCGGTGAAGTTGGGATTCACTAAGCGTGCGACAAAAGGAAGAACAATATCCCTGATAAGCACCTCCCATAATTGCAAAGAGCCACTCGATCCGATTTGCGAGCCATTAGCTTCTTCTTGCAAGAATGAAGGAGAAGAGTGGACACCCCCACTCAAATTATGGGGAAGACACTGGAATCTCACACGTAAAATGACCCATGCCATTTCAAAAGAGAAATCAGTTCCAACGCATTGACCGAGAAGACTCTAGAAGGAGGGACGGGCACCCCTTTTACTCCCTGCAATCTAAAGAGGAAGATACTGTAGGGTTTCTGGGCACGCTCACAAGGTTCTACGAGGCATCAATCATGCCAGATTAAAATTTTAGCCGTGCCGAACAACCCTAATACAGATCTTTAAACTAGAGATTAGGCGAAAACAAACATGTTAAACATTTTAACACTAATTGAGAGGGATTACAACCTTTGTAGATCTGGTCCTTCACTTCATAAGCTCCGTGTTGAAGTCCCTTCGCTGCGATCATTATGCTCCGGACTCTCGAGAGGCTCCACGAAGATAAAGGTGCAGTCTTGCTTCCGATCTTCGATACAAAAATGATCTACCTTGAACTTTCTTTAACACAAGCTAACACTCATAATATGAAGTGAACACTCTCATCTAAAGGACAAGAATAGATGAGAATGATGAAGTATGATTTTTGCCCTCTTTTATTTTCTATTTCTCACATATTTTTCATCACTTGAAAAAGCTAGTAAGCTTTTTCATGAAGAAAAAAGAAGGAAGAAGATGATGAATAATGATAGAATTCCTTTTGTGATGAACAATGATAGACTTTGATAAGGTTTGAAATGCAACCATGGTTCAAGTAACCATTGTAGAGAATTAAATAGGGTTAAGGTTTAGGGTTGAGTTAAAGAAATATCTTGCAAAATATCTTTTCCAAAACAAAAAAGAAAACCTTCTAGAAACTTCTAGAAATGATTAACCCTAATCAAACCCTAACCATATTTAATCTCCACTAAACATGTTGCATTAATAACCATATCATGTTACAATATTATATATCACATATATAATATTTATTGTAACAAAATAAAATAATACAATTAACATATATCGCATATATATCAATGTATTACCCGAGTGAGAAAAAGAATCTTTTAGTGAGCTAATATTAGTTAATGTAATTTAATATATCATATATATTATTACACATTAAATTATCGAATCAACACTTGATCCGACAATCTGGTTATATCGCATATAACCGACTAATATTTATCCGTACCGATTCATCGAATCAACACTTGATCCGATGACCCGGCTGATATCAAATATCGCGAGAATAGAATACGGTATCTCATATCGCATTATCCTCGGTCCTACACATATCACATATGTGCTCCTACTCCGTTTTGCCTGAGCCAAGAAACCTCTGTGTAGGACTCTAAAGAATCGTCAATACGCCGGCAGTAGGTGATGATCAGATCAAACACCCACAAGCTGCAAGCGGTCAGCTAAACGTAACAGCTACCCAGGTATTGAGCACTCAGAAGATCAACAAGCAAGCCTGTACATTCTTCTGTGAATCCAAACAGTAATACTCCTGTACAGTCCGGTCTCGTCGTCTGATATGTCGCATATCTCGCCTAGGGGTGGTAAACGTCAGACCCCAGTAGCTCGATAAGTCGTGTCGATATGAGGTCTATAACAGTTCGAGAAACTACTGATAACACTTACCAGTAAATCTCAGCAACCCTGGCCAGGGATTTCCGGTTATAGCCAATCGAACACAGCACAACATCAACTCCCAATACCGGGAGAGACGAATCCCCTCCTATCGCTCATTGCCTCCATGTGATTCGGGACTGTACCCAAAAGACACCTTTTTGCACGCCCTCTTGGACGTGGTATGATGGAAATCAAAGCACGGTGGGAATCACACAAGACTCTATGACGATCTCGGGTCAACAGACTACTCTGTACCAGTGTCACCGGAGAACTGTCATCTGACGTGAGGTATAATACCATCTGGGAGTTCTCGGCGAGTCCGTCCAGTGTACCCAGTCTCCACTGAGCACCCGTACACCATCCTTGATGTCAAACACCGATGGATATGGGATCATCCATCGCCCATCATATGGGTCAAGATGCGTATACGCTAGTCTACTCTGGTGTATCGATGCCCTGTCTCGATACACCCTCGACTAGGAACAGTTATAGGATGTACTCGTCGACTACCGTGGCCCCACTAGTATGATCTCATCATAGTCCCAGTAGCCGAGTACATATCCTAAGGGCTTTATCAACATGTAATATAGAGACAATCAGAGTACATGTTAAGATAAAGTACAACCAGATAGCATACTATCATGTCGAGCAAGAAAGTCCTCCCTATATATGTCCCAGCATCCACTACAATATACATCGTATATACAGTAATGGCCTCTAGGGTATACATATAACTAACAATCTCCTACTTGTACTAGGGCCATCTGTTGTGGTATCACGTACCCAACATTTAGCTGCGGTTGAAGTATCTCATACTCAACCATCCCATAAAAGTCTCTACTGGGAAAAAGGCCTCTATGAGTGGATCCGTACTGTTGTCCTCTGTGTCTACTCTCCTAACCTCGATCTCCCTGGAGATCAGTCATCTCCATGATCAGGTGATACTGCCTAAGAATTATATCTGGATTTCTGATGGGACGGTAGTTCCTTGGCCAAAACCACAACTCCATTGTCACACAATGGTAGGAACGAAGTTCATCTCATGAACTTATATATATCCAGACTGCCTCTTTGGTAGCATCCTTGGTAACGATGTATCTTGCCTTTAATCGTCTAGTAAGTGACGGTATCTAGCTTGGAACTCTTCCAACATACCGTCCCTCCACTGAGGGTAAAGACAATACCTGCGACTGACTTTCAGTCATCCTTATCACCCTGGAACCTTTCCAGTGATTCTCCCCAGGATCGATTGACACCATCTCACTACAACTAGTGAGTATCCTAACATCCAATTAGATTTATCTCATAGATCCAAATCCCAGGATTTTAGTAGGTATCACGTTGATCTTATATGGAGAATCCTTTTGATAAGCGGAGATTGACCGAGCGTAGCATAGGAAACTCCTTCCCTATCAAGAGTATGTCATCCACGTACTCTACGAGGATCACCACCATACTCCCTACTACCTTTTTGTATATACAAGGTTCATCTACCATTTTGATGAAGTCAAACTCTTTGACCACCACATCAAAACAGATGTTCCAACTCCGCGATGCCCGCTTTATTATATAAAACATCTTGCACACGTTTCCGCTGCTCCCACTGTCTACGAAGCCTTCTGGCTGTGTACTTATAGATGCTCTCTTCCAAAACATCATTTAGAAAAGCAGTCATGACACCCAACCACCAGATATCGTAGTCATAGTATGTAGCCATGGCAAGTAGGATCTGGATGGACTTAAGCATAGCTTTGAAAGTCTCAACTTTTCCATGTACACCAAGTAATCATCTCAAGATATACTTTCTCCTGATGGGGATTTAACCCTTCAGATAAAGCAACCAAAGTCCATATTTTGTTGGTGTATAAGGATTCCATCTCAGATAGCTAAGTATCCAGCCATTCTTACAGAGTCCCACTCCTGATGGCCAGCTCGAAACTAGTTGGGTCATCATCTCATGATGCAATCCTCGCTCCCACTGTCATAGAGAAACCGAAGTATCTCTCAGGTGGGTGAGGAACCCTACTAGATCGGCGGAGAGGCTGAGGTTCGTTGGAAACTATTGAATCCTTTGGTTCTACCAAATCATCAGTTGCAGTTTGTATAGCTGGAACATTTCCAGTTCTACATAACAGACCTTGCCTCGAGCTTGTCCGGATTTTGCTTTTAGACATTGGCCGGACAACCCCAAATCTTAACAAACTTAAGATATGGGCTCTTCCCTTTCCATATCACATATGAAGTGGTAGGAAACTGATTTGATTTGAACCCTATTCAATAGGTATGCAGCTTCTCAAGTGCATAACTCCCAAAAGGAAATAGGAAACTCAGTAGTACTTATCATAGAGCACACCATATCACATAGGGTGCTATTGCTCCGCCCCGATATACCATCGTGCTATGGTGTATACGGAGGAGTAATGCAGAGAGAGAATCTCATTCTCCTTTAGAATAGTCCAGGATTTCCGTGCTCAAGTATTCTCCTCCCTGATCTCATCAAAGGACATAATACTTATACCCGTTTTAGGTTCTCTACTTCTAATTCATATTCTGTGCATATCTCAAAAGTTTCGGACTTGTGTTTCAACAGGAACATATGTCTGAATCTTGAGAGATCATCAGAGAATGTAATGAAGTACAAAGAACCGTGTTCCCCTCCGAACGGCAGCCGAGACATGGGACGTCTTGCCTGAGGTTCGGGGCAGATGCTAATAGGTGCTATCCGTCCACCTCTCCGAAGATACCAAGTTGATTTATGGCACCGTGTATCGGAGGTTTAGACGGATGCGGCCGATGTAGCAGACTTCGTCAGATTCCCCCTCGCTTGAGGGGTTTTTGATTGTGGGGACGCTCTTCCCTGCAGGCGCAAGCCCCTGCAGTTAATTACGCTACCGCATCACGGTAACAACTTTCTCCTTCTCCAGCTGGTCACTTCGTGTCGTGGGTGTTTGTTTTGTTTGTGGTTGCCCGTGGATTGTATACGGAGACTGATTTATGTCGTCGCCCGTAGGACGTGGATTAGTCCAAATCCGTGTTTTCTTAGATTTGGGTTTGGGGTTTTGGTTTGAGGATACATTAGCCATATTTGAGGCTAAGATCAACTCAAACGTTTGTTAAGGATACGTTAGTCCAGTTTGAGACTAAGATCAACTTAACGGGATCGTTTAGATCCGACAAAAGAGCAATTGGCTCTAATGTTCCAGTTTAGGGACCTAGTGGTCCATTAAATGTATGGCCGTCGGGACCCATCACCTCTCTGACGACGTTGAAGGATTACAACGACAGATGTCAGAGGAGTTCAGAGATGTACCCTTGAGCCAGAGTTGATTAGGGGGTTTATAGTCCGATTTGGGACTAGAGTCTTGTTTGAAAGTTTAAGGATATGTTAGCCATTTTTGAGGCTAAGATCAACTTAAACGGTTGTTAAGGATACGTTAGTCCAGTTTGGGACTAAGATCGACTTAACGGGATCGTTTAGATCCGACAAAAGAGCAATTGGCTCTATTGTTCCAGTTTAGGGACATAGGGGTCCATTGCCAGTTTAGGGACATGGTGGTCCAAGTTCCAGTTTAGGGACGTGGTGGTCCATTGCCAGTTTAGGGACATGGTGGTCCACCTCCAGTTTAGGGACATGGTGGTCCATTGGTAGTTTAAGGACGCATAAGTCCATGGGTTTAAGGACCCCACAGTCCATTTGGGTATGTTTAAGGACGCATTAGTCCGTTAGTTTAAGGACGCATAAGTCCGTGGGTTTAAGGACTCCACAGTCCGTATCTTAGTTTAAGGACGCATAAGTCCATGAGTTTAAGGACCCCACAGTCCGTGTTGATGTGTGGTTGTCGGGACCCGTCACCTCTCTGAAGACGTTGAAGGATTACAACGACAAATATCAGAGGAGTTCCGAGATGTACCCTTGAACCAATGAGTTGGTTGAAAGAGCAGATGTGCTCAGTTTAAGATGATTTGAGGACTTATGGCCACTTTGGGCTAAGTCCAATTGTGTTTGAAATATTGGCCCTTTGGGCCATTAGACATTTGTCTGGGTTCAGTCCCTCATCATTCAGCAATGTTAAACAGAGATTTGGGAGCTCTGACAACATTTTGTCTTTGATTTCCTCAATATTGAGATTCATTTGGAGGAGGGACTTTTGCCTCTGGAGAATTAGCCAATTTGGCTAAAAGTAGTGTTAAACACTAGAGAACAACAGTGTTAAACACTAGAGGTAGAACTCTCAAAATTAGTGTTAAACACTAAAAGACAATCAGTGTTAAACACTGGAAATATGATCTTCAATTTGGTGTTAAACACTAGAAACAATCAGTGTTAAACACTAGAAATAAGATTTTCAAATTAGTGTTAAACACTAAAGAAAGAGGGGTTACGTGTGGACACGTGAGAGCGCCCTGATTTCCCTCATTTTATTCTGCAGGTAGGTGTTTAACACTTTTGATTCTGACGGCCATCACGTGTGAGCACGTGATGGAGGCCCCCGCTCTGGTCTGTTAGAACGCTCATTAGGGGTCACGTGAGGACGCCCTAAATGTGAAGCCAGATCTCCTTTGTTTTATCCTCAAATCTGCGAATAAGTGTTAAACACTTTTCATCTTTATTTTAGAGCATCACGTATTGGCACGTGATGGGGGTTGATGCATCGAATATTACAGCACTTGCTGAGGGGTCACGTGGGGACACGTGAGAGCGCCCAAAGCTCCTTTTCTTTTGTTTTGCCATTAAGTGTTAAACACTTTCATTTTTATTTTTAGAGCATCACGTGTTGGCACGTGATGGGGATCTGTGCGCCAATTGTTAAAGCATTTGCTGAGGGGTCACGTGATAACACGTGAGAGCGCCCAAAGCTTTCATTCCCTTTGCTTTTTCTTTCTGCGTCCTGGGAGTCACGTGGGAGCACGTGAGGTGATACTTCAAAGTTCTTTGCAGGGGATCTTTTCAAGGGTCACGTGGGGGCACGTGACCCTAGTTCTTTTCATGAACATAGATCTTTTAAGAATTGAATTCTTTATAGGGTTAAACCCTAATTATGATTTTGGAGAAATTAAATTCCTATCGTGAAAGAATTAAATTCTTATTTAGGATGAAACCCTGATTTCTTTTTAAAGGAATTAAATTCCTAGATCTGTAAAAGAATTAAATTCTTGATTAGGGTTAAACCCTAGTTTTGTTTTAGGAGAATTAAATTCTCAAAACTCAATTCCCCTTCTAAGTTTAGGATCTGCATGGCAGGATCTCGACCCGATGAGAATTAAATTCTCATCCTATGGGGAGATGTGCTCTGTGCAGATCTTCAACCAGAAGAAGAACTAAGTTCTTCCTTCTTTTTTTTTATAAGAGTTAAACTCTTGAATTTTGAGAATTAAATTCTCTTTTTGAAGTTAATCTTTTCCCTTTTCTCACCTAGGGTTTTCTTTGTTGAGAATTAAATTCTCCTTTCTTTTCTTCCCTCTTGAGAATTAAATTCTCCTCTCTCTGTTTTTCTCTCCAAAAAGGTAGATCCCCTTCTCTTCTCTTCTTGGCTCCTATTTATAGGAGAAGGAAGAGAATCAATTTGTTTAGCAAATCTCTCATTGAGAGATTTGATTTGTATGTTGAGAGATTTGATTTATATTTATCATTAATCTGAGCCTTTAGATCATTCAGTGAATTTTATTCACCGTGGATTTTAAATCCAAAAGATATTCTATTTGTTATCCTGGTGAGATTTTCAGGAAAATCTTTCCTTGTCCAAGGTTTTTCCATAAATTGGTGATTTTTAATCACCCTTGGATTTTTAATCCAACGGTTCCCCATGACCCTTTTCCATTTGGAAAGATTCAGAAACTTTTAGAATTTAATTCTATTAAATTATAATGCTTTTAAAGCCAGTCACGTGCTGGCACGTGACCTTTGGTCACGTGTGAGCACGTGACCCCCAATTGGGTTCCTTTCTCAGCCGCTTATTTATGTTTCAGTTTTAACCATCACGTGTCAACACGTGACCATTGGTCACGTGTAAGCACGTGATACCTCGTTGAGGTATTTTCTGACTTTTAGAATTAAATTCTATTCATTATTTTAGAGGCTTTAAAAGCCTATCATGTGTCTGCACGTGACCCATGGTCACGTGTGAGCACGTGATGCCCCATTGGGGTCTTTTCTGAGTTTTTATTGTATCTTTTAACTCCTCCAGCGGGTTCTTAAAAGCCCATCACGTGTGGACACGTAATTCCTCATAACTTTTGATCCCGGATGAATTACGAGGCCCATAATATATCAAATCGAAGGGTTTTTCGAGCCGCTTTCGATACCATCAGAATTTATCTGTTTCTCATTCGGGAGTTTGTCAAAAAACAGCCCGGAAGATACTGGTTCCCATTTTCTTAAGCGTATCGCCGCCATTTGATACCTTGGGCTCTTTTGCGCAGAAATTTTTGGCGGGAACAAACCGGTCTTGGCATGTGTAGACAGGAGACTTTCATACATCAGCATGTATCAATCCCAAGGGTTCACTAACTCTTTCTCTGTTTCCAATAAACAGAGCTGTGGTCATCTTATCTTTGTGACATAACTGGCAAGTTTCACAAGATGTAAATTCAAACAAATTTAAATATGCATCTTAATGTAACTTCAGCTAGTCGGGTCACATTGATATGACCTAGTCTACAATGCCTCAAGAAGGATTCGTTCATTTCTGAACTCTTCTTCTTATGTATGTTCCGTATACTAAGAACTGTAGTTTGATTTAGAACGTCAATGATTTTAGATAACGTGCCTGAACCGATCAACTCTTGATATAGGAAATGTTCAAAACATTATCCAACAGTACAAAATTATATCCTTCTTTACTAATAAAGAGATTGATATGATTTTGTATATCAGGTTCGGTATCTAATAACTTTCGTTCAGAATCAATGTATTCTAATAATACAGGGGGATAGTAACCAATAGACTTGGCTGCAACACTTGCACCGTTTCTGTCTCATGAAACTTATCACCCGTTTTCAGTTCTCTACCTATTTGTAGCCCATGTAACAGATTACATATGCGGGATCCTGATTCGGTATCAAATACCTAGGACGCAAAGGATACCGAGAAACAATTCTTTGTAATGAACACACCCAAAGAAGATGCATCAGCATGCACTTTCTTCGTTTGGGCGGCATGGGAATTCTGGTAATCACATATTTCCTGCTCTGTCTTATAACAATTATAAGTTGGAGCGGGACCAACGTTCCCCAGCTCAGTATAACAAGCGGGTTCGGTCAATAATCCGTATTATTATCTTGATTAAGGAGTGAAATGGTCGCTACCTGGAGAGAGAGAGAAGAAAACACTCAGCGTATGCTCTTGCAAGATTAGATTGGTTATCTAATATATCTAATCAGGATGTCTCCCACTGTTTTAGTCAAATCTTCCTTCAAACCCTAAAAGGAAAGACTAGCCGGGATTAATTACACGCTACAAGTTCGCCAATCTTTCAGCCAGGCCAGTGTCGGTACTTTGAGGGAGGTCCGCCGTGCTTTCGCACGAACCTAATTAATGTAAACCTCGTTTTCCCAGAGGCGTAACCCCGTTGACACCTTTCTAGACACCTACTTGATCGGCTAATTGTAATGTGTAAAACTCTCCCAGGAGTAACTCTTACTCGCAGCGGGTATTGGGATCCAACTATCTCATATAAGGTATGCAATCTCATTGCAAATTTCAACACTTGAAATTCCCAATAATATTTTGCCCCAAGCGATCTATGACCTTGATTGAGTCAACAAACCATAGACTGCAAGTAAAGTTCAACCCATCATTTCCCGATTGAATTAAACCCACCCGCACGACCCTTGACTGAGTCAACAAGGCCGCACGACTACCCTAATCCAATCGCATCATATGCATTGCAGATAAGCACTAATCAGTTACCGCACACTACGTCTTGACTGAGTCAACAAACGCAACATGAATACTAATTATTACTTATCTGAAATGACGGAGGGCTACGACAGGTTTTTAAGAAAACCCTTTGCGTAATGAACTTTATATCGTTGTAGAATCGAGTGGTTTTAAATGGAGTGTTTTTTAGGCTTTTCTAGTTTTGCTAAAGGGGTCACTCCCGGTGAAGGGATCGTCGGCCCTTTCCTCATCGAATAAGGTGCAGGATATTTTATAAATATCACTATGCAAAGCAAGAACTATAGAAACAATCAAAAGACAAACCGAATTTGTAGCATCTGCTGTTTCTCTAAAGAGGTCACTCCCGGTGAAGGGATCTCGGCTCTTTCCTTATCGAATAAGGTGCTGGATGTTCTAGAAGGAACACCGCTATGCAAAGCAAGAACTAGAGCTACCAGTTTTTAAACAAGTTTCTACAACATCTTAGGTTTCTTTTAGTTTCATTAATCTCATTAATGAAGTCCCATTTTATTATGCTTCACAAGCATCTCATTTGAAACGAAATCTGCAATATAATATATATCTCATATATATAATATAAACATTCATCTCAGGCAGTAATATGATCTCATCACAGAACATTGCAGCAGAAGAACATATATGAAATATTGGATATACTGGGACTTCCGTGTTTTTAATACGAGCCTGTATAAAACACGGATTCCACGACCGCGATGAATAGCCAAACCAACATCCCTAGACCCCTACGAGAGCGGCAAGCAACACAGCCAACTCTAGGGTTAGGAGACCCGGTCCCGACTCCTCGAGATGGTCTCCCACTGGACCCTAGAACCCGGTTACTTGTGCTCCCCTCCTTGGGTCTACCTAATGAGGAAAAGTAAATAATATACAACGGTGACATCTTCCGCAACCTGGAAGTGCCCCAATAAAAGAATATTACATACAAATGAATTTTACATGAATGAAAAAGAAAAAACTCTCATCTCACATAAAACCCCCGGCTATTCAAACGCGACGATCCAATATAACATATCACAGCAACACATAATATCTCATATCATCAACGTAAGCAAGTATGCGTATCCCGATTGTCGTTGATGTATAGCAACGAAGCCGGCGATACACTACATACTACGCTTACGGTCACAGAAAAGAAAGTGTAAAACTACAACAGTTGGAATCCGCAATCTCTTTAGACATCAAATGCCTAACCAAATGAATTCCTTAGACATCGCATGCCTAACAGTTATAAACCCCGCATTTTAGTCTCATTATCGAAAACACTTTTCAATATCAAGTCGGGCAATTCAGAAAGATTCCCGACATCCTGATCGAATGTTCGTCGCAAACTTTAGTAGACGGTCACACCCCCGGATGCCGTCGACGAAGTGCACTAAGGCGGAACACCACTGCCGCGAGCACCCGAACGGATGCTTTTGGCGACGGGGTTCTCTTACAGTCACTTGGTCGGGGCTATAGGGCATGGCTGTCTATTAAGTTTACCTGGCGAGTATCCGCGTACGCTACGTGATTGCGACGGACTTTTGATCACATCAAAATTCCGTGGCAACCGATCAATTTGAGACTAAACTGTTAGATTTATAACATTCAAATTGGTTATCTCATAACTACCTATGGATTCCAAATATTGTATCACATTCCAGATAAATAGACAATGTTAAAATTTCCGATCGAATAATCAAACACCCAAGATTTCCCCAATATATCTCAACACTTGAAATCAGTTTAAAAACATCCATCACATGCCACAGTACCAATGGTCCAGCCGTAGAAGGGTCAAGCCAACGCCTCACATGTGGCACGCCGTACTGCCCCAAACCCTAAGGTCTATAGGCAGTTCAAGACGGTCACATAATCGAGTTAAGGTTTGTTGTCTTCTAGAGGGTCCACCGCATTACTTGCACGACTTAGAACGTTCTTAAACACGAGAAAAAATCCAACTTTTGAAAAAATTTCCGACAGGGGAAAAGTGAGTTATTGATATCCGTTCGAATTTTTTAACAGTTTCTAAAAAATATCCGGACAAAACTAAACAAAATTAAATTATCTGATCGAATCAACGATTCCCCAATACAACCCTAGAAAACTCAACACTTGAGTGGAATTAAAATATTCCCAGAAAAAATTAACAAGAAAGGACCTAAGAATAATTAAGTGAAATTTCAGGGACTAAGTCCAAATTTTGGCCGCGGAACCGCCGCCAAATCCTAGGTTTCGCCGCGGTTCCGAGGTCAAATTTTGGAGTTAGAGGTCCGTACTTCACAGTATTTCTTAGTTTTTCCTGTTTAATTTTCTGAGCATTTTTAATTCAGAAAAAACCACAGTTTTGAAAAATGTACAGAGAAGGGTAAACATCGGGGTTTCGGGTTTCGATCGGACTTTAAACTTCGCTCAGACTTCGCCTAAAGCTCTAGCTTGGCTCTGATACCACTGTAGGTCAGGCAGCCACCCCATCCAATGGGGTCGCCGTGGCACCAACGGGTCCCTCAGCCGCTACTTTTTACGCATGCCCCCTCGCAAGGACTATAACCCGCCGGAACACCTTCCGGTCTCGGGACACCCTGGGGGTAAGAGCCTATGCTTCGCCACACTGTCATACAGTGAGAACCTCCCATAGGTCGACATCCAATGCCTAGTAGCTCTGATACCACTGTAGGGTTGCTGGGCACGCTCACAAGGTTCTACGAGGCATCAACCATGCCCGATTAAAATTTTAGCCATGCCGAACAACCCGAATACGGATCTTTAAACTAGAGATTAGGCGAAAACTAACATGTTAAACATTTTAACACTAATTGAGAGGGATTACAACCTTTGTAAATCCGGTCCTTCACTTCATAAGCTCCGTGTTGAAGTCCCTTCGCTGCGATCATTATGCTCCGGACTCTCGAGAGGCTCCACGAAGATAAAGGTGCAGTCTTGCTTCCGATCTTCGATACAAAGATGATCTACCTTGAACTTTCGTTAACACAAGCTAACACTCATAATATGAAGTGAACACTCTCATCTAAAGGGCAAGGATAGATGAGAATGATGAAGTAGGATTTTTTCTCTCTTTTATTTTCTATTTCTCACATATTTTTCATCACTTGAAAAAGCTAGTAAGCTTTTTCATGAAAAAAGAAGGAAGAAGATGATGAATAATGATAGAATTCCTTTTGTGATGAACAATGATAGACTTTGATAAGGTTAGAAATGCAACCATGGTTCTAGTAACCATTGTAGATAATTAACTAGGGTTAGGGTTTAGGGTTGAGTTAAAGAAATATCTTGCAAAATATCTTTTCCAAAACAAAAAAGAAAACCTTCTAGAAACTTCTAGAAATGATTAACCCTAATCAAACCCTAACCATATTTAATCTCCACTAAATATGTTGCATTAATAACCATATCATGTTATAATATTATATATCACATATATAATATTTATTGTAACAAAATAAAATAATACAATTAACATATATCGCATATATATCAATGTGTTACCCGAGTGAGAAAAAGAATCTTTTAGTGAGCTAATATTAGTTAATATAATTTAATATATCATATATATTATTACACATTAAATTATCGAATCAACACTTGATCCGACAATCTGGCTATATCGCATATAACCGACTAATATTTATCCGTACCGATTCATCGAATCAACACTTGATCCAATGACCCGGCTGATATCAAATATCGCGAGAATAGAATACGGTATCTCATATCGCATTATTCTCGGTCCTACACATATCACATATGTGCTCTTACTCCGTTTTGCCTGAGCCAAGAAACCTCTGTGTAGGACTCTAAAGAATCGTCAATACGCCGGCAGTAGGTGATGATCAGATCAAACACCCACAAGCTGCAAGCGGTCAGCTAAACGTAACAGCTACCCAGGTATTGAGCGCTCAGAAGATCAACAAGCAAGCCTGTACATTCTCCTGTGAATCCAATCAGTAACACTCCCGTACAGTCCGGTCTCGTCGTCTGATATGTCGCATATCTCGCCTAGGGGTGGTAAACGTCAGACCCCAGTAGCTTGATAAGTCGTGTCGATATGAGGTCTATAACAGTTCGAGAAACTACTGATAACACTTACCAGTAAATCTCAGCAACCCTGGTCAGGGATTTCCGGTTATAGCCAATCGAACACAGCACAACATCAACTCCCTATACCGGGAGAGACGAATCCCCTCCTATCGCTCATAGCCTCCATGTGATTCGGGACTGTATCCAAAAGCCACCTTTTTGCACGCCCTCTTGGACGTGGTATGATGGAAATCAAAGCACAGTGGGAATCACATAAGACTCTATGACGATCTCGGGTCAACAGACTACTCTGTACCAGTGTCACCGGAGAACTGCCATCTGACGTGAGGTATAATACCATCTGGGAGTTCTCGGCGAGTCCGTCCAGTGTACCCAGTCTCCACTGAGCACCCGTACACCATCCTTGATGTCAAACACCGATGGATATGGGATCATCCATCGCCCATCATATGGGTCAAGATGCGTATACGCTAGTCTACTCTGGTGTATCGATGCCCTGTCTCGATACACCCTCGACTAGGAATAGTTATAGGATGTACTCGTCGACTGCCGTGACCCCACTAGTATGATCTCATCATAGTCCCAGTAGCCGAGTACATATCCTAAGCGCTTTTTCAACATGTAATATAGAGACAGTCAGAGTACATGTTAAGATAAAGTACAACCAGATAGCATACTATCATGTCGAGTAAGAAAGTCCTCCCTATATATGTCCGAGCATCCACTATAATATACATCGTATGTACAGTAATGGCCTCTAGGGCATACATATAACTAACAGATACTCCATCTCAAGGGTATCCGCCCCTCCTAAAAGGACAACAGCGGAAATCCTTAGATAGGGTATCCGCCCCCAAATCTCAGAAACCCCCAAACACTAATGAAATGAAATAAGGCAAAACAAAAATCAAGGCTAAAAGTAAAATTAAAAGCAATGCTCAAAAGCAAATGTACTTTATTCATTAATAGCTATGATCGGACACTTTTTCAGGGAGACATGCGTACAAGAAGATATTCTCTGTCTGCTTTAATTGCCCAAAGAGACGCCCCAAACGAAGCGCTGTCGGATCTCCAGCAGCAGCAGGCGCCATCAGGACATCAAATAGATGCGTTCGCTTCCGGTAAATGTAACTTAGAGTCTCTCGGCCACCCTTCAATTAAACACACTCTATGAACAGACCGGATCTTCTCTTCAGTATCATAAAGCATTTGACGAGTCATCAAGGCGGGGTACCGGGGAATGTCCTGAAGGATGGCAAAGAAAATTAAAGGCAACAAAAATGAAGACAACGAGATAACATTCCCGACATGGCCCTCTATCTAGACCAAAACTTCTCCACACTGGGCTTCGTTAAAATCCTGGTGAAAGAGACAAACGGCGTCAAGAGGAACCATATCCTTGATGGGGATCATTCCCGGTTGAGAAAAACCGGCAGATTCGATGTTCGACATGATTCCCTCTGAAAATAAGAAGGTGCTTCCAAGATTTAAATGGAAAGGAAGTATTAAAAAGGGGCTAAAACGAGGGACACCATGCAAAGGAAATTACCAAAGGCATTGAGCCAAAGAAGCTCGGCCGCCACTCAAGCGGATGCCCCTAGCGGGTATCTCAAAACAAACGCCCTGCTTTGGAGGTGCCTGTCTACACAACAAGTATCTGAAGGGGGCTGCTCGCTCCAATGAGGCTGTGGGTGCTCAATGAAAAGATCCACCGCCGAACAAAGTGTGTTCTTCGTGGACGGAACCCGGAAGAAACTCCATGCCCCTTTATATAGAAATGGTGCAACCCACTTTTTCATGGCATATAAAATGGACTGAAAAGTCATTTTTCCCAAAAACGGGTCTCAAAACGATGAAGTTTCATAAAGCCATGAAATGGGTCCATGTCGCAGAAATTCTGAAATGACCAAGAACAGAACCAAATCTCGAGAATATGAAAAAATCATATTCTCCGCATACGGAACCAGGAAAAGGACTAAAACCAACACGAAGCAAAGAGAAGAAGCATAAACAAACTCAAAAAGACGATAAAAAATAAATAAATAACGCCATTAAAATAGCCGGTGGATACCCAAAATAGGGCATCTGCTCCCAAACGGGGACGGCGGATACCCAAAACAGGGTATCCGGCGCCTATGGGATGGCCGGTGGATACCCCAACAAGGGGATCCGCTCATTTTCCTTGCATGCTCCATTTGGGCCATTTCACTCCAAAACTCAAGGTTATGAATAAATAGCTGCACCCCCTGTTTTTATAATATAAAAATCGGCAATTGTACGAGGATTATTGTAATATGAAAGTTCTTCGATAATGAACTTATCTGCCTCTATTGTAAGTGTTCACTTCATCTCCCCTCCTCTATGTGATGCGATTCAAACTAGCTTATAAAATGTCCCTATCCAAACTCGAGCTGCGACCCATAGGGAGAAATTAACGATAAGTGCTTGCGTTTATCGGAAGTTTCGGACCCTGGATCTTATGGTTCAAAACCCGAAACCCTTCCAAGGAAAACCACTATCCTCGCTATCTTGCTTTTGTTTCCCGGTCAGAAAAATGCGCAATATACACGTACTGTACTGAAGAAAATGATATGTGATGACGACGACGCAGAAAAAGTTGATTTCAAGCCAAACTCAACCAAAATAAGAAAACAAGAAAACGCAAGTTGATTGAGCTGGGTAACAATGAAGATTCATCTATTGTTATTCCGTTTTATGACAGTTAATTGTAAAACTAAAGTTTGATTTCATTAATTGCTAGGCATTGAAACATGTTTTTTAATGCAAGTTCTATGAATATTTATTTTGATTATTCTTAAGGATGTTTGATGAGCTAGGCAAAAGATTGAATTTATTGAAATTCTATGTTTTTTGGATATTTTTGCAATGCACTACTATCATATATTTATATCATCGTTTTTCTAATTTCATTTTCAAATTCTTTTTTATAAAAAATTATCATATTTCATTTTCAAATTCTTTTTTATAAAAAATTATCATATTTATCCTTCGTGCGTGGCACATGCAAAAACTTAGTAGATAATAAAGAAGAATTAAAAAAAAGTTACAAGAACTTCGGTTTTAAAATAACCAATATTTAATCAATAATTATAAGAACAGACCTCCGTGCAATATATTTAGAAAACAACTTATTATTGTTGCATAAGATATGCCATGCAGGGGTATATTTTATCCTCTAAGCTTATGCTGCAAAAAATTGTTTATTTTGATGAATAAATTAATAGAGATCTTTTTCCAGAATTATTTATTGAAACCAGATTTTCCTAAATAATTGTCCTACACTTTAACGAAGACAAATTACATATATTTTTAGTATCTATGTAAATAGCCCTATATGTTTCTTTGTATTGATTTCTTTGCTAGTTTAATAAAACTTGAAATTTTAATTTACCTTTATATACAGTTTTTTTATTTATTTTGAACCACCCAAACTTTCATATTTTTAAATATGACATCCCAAACTAAGTATTTTCAAAAAGACATCCCAAACTTAAACGTTAACTAAATAACACCTTCCGTTAAATTCAAAGCTTAATTCCTAAGTATAAAGACAAAACTACCATATATTTCTTCTTCTTCTCACCTGAAAATTTATAAACCGTGCTGGGGTATTTCGGTATTTTCCAGCCGGCCCCTAAAACTGTTATATTTAACAGAATTTGGATGAGAGCCAAGGGGAGGATCTTTTTTAGTTAACCTAAAAGATTTGGTCTGTCTTTTTTGAAAATACCAAGTTTGAGAGATTTTTTTTGAAAATATGGAATTTTGGAAGATCCAAAATAAATAAATAAAACCTTATATATATAGACTGGAATAGAGTTTGGACTTATGTACCTAACCAAGGCTTGGGCAAAATTTCTGGTTCGTTCGATAAACTTTAAATTTAGATATAGATTGCTTCAGTTCAATTCATAATCATTGGTGATTTAAAATTTTTCCTTTTTCATTAAGATTGTAAACAAGACCGATCCCAATGACATGAACTTGGACTCTTACCATTTATATTGCCGGCAAATTTTCCATAATATAGCTATTGTGCTAAATTAGTTTAAAATATTACTAATAATGTTGAAATTGAAAATTGGATATGATTAAGATCAGAGAAGAGTTCAATTATAAAATAATTGTTTGCATCCTTCCCCTTTGATTCTTAGAATGTCGATCGATCCGTACTATTTGATCGGCCATTCATCCACGGTCGAAGAAGTAACTGCTAAGGGTTACAGGGTTGGAGATATTGCCTGCAGCAATATTCCACGTCTTGAGTTGGTCGTCTGTCTCAATACATATCACAGGATATATGGCCGCTCTGCCAACGGTCGGCTGATACCCATCTCCCATGCTAATTTAGCGAGTCAAGAAAAAGTATTTCTTGAATCCGATCCTCTCGGTTCTACAATACAAGATAGTTTAAAGGATGATCCCAATGCCGTCCTTTCTTTGCTAAGTTATCAGTGCGAGGCTGCTACCCGTACCGCCCTTTCTTTTCTCGATTCAGATGTGTGCACCGAGTGTGCGAAAGAGATCACTTCAGATATCACATCCTACATATTAATAGATATGAAGAGCAACAACGTCCAAGCGTCGGACCTGGTTCGACTTTCAAAGTTCAAGGTGGTTGTGACGATCACACACATGCTCAATTTTGGTTACGATGAAGAAAGGGCGATTGCTTTAGCACAGATGAGGTCTGAAGAAGGAAGGATGCGACGGACGGTGTTGCAAGCTACGGTCGAGGCATCGTTTGTGGAGAAAGAATGCGAGGTTACAAAACTAGACGGTGGCATATGCACGGTGTGCCTAGAGGAGTTTGGTACGAGAGAAAAAGTGGTTCAAATCCCCTGCTCGCATTGTTTTCACAAGGAGTGTATTAAAAAGTGGTTAGTAGAAGAGAGCAACTCATGCCCGCTTTGTCGATTTGAAATCAAGTGATTTTTATTAACTGGTTATCGTTTTCTTTTTCGGAGGATCCCGATGCGTGGTTGTTGCTTTGTTATCAATGAAATGTTTTAATGTTGATTTACTATTATGTATTTCTTTCTATTTTCCCATCAATTAACCTTTGATGCAAATTTACAATACCACATGCTTCACCGTCATGCGCAAAATTAAACTTCAAAAAGTCACCAGATTAATCTAAAAAAGAAAAACCTACAAAATTTAAAGATGCAGTCATTAAGCATATTTATAAAAAGAGTTATTTTGATACACTCAAAATTCTTTGCTATATTTGTATAAACCCATTATTCTTCAATATTCCGTGCGCTTCCCAAAATTCTTAATTTTTTTTCTTTTCAAATTCCTCCCAAACCAATGAAGTACCCTTTAACTTTGGCCGGAAATTTAAAGGAAGACAAAATATTTGGGGAAATAGATGAGAGGTTAGAAGATAGAAGGTAGGGTTTGGTTAATTTGGGATTGAGGGGAGGAAGATTTGAGTGTTGGTTTTGTTAATTTTTTTAAATTTTAAATATTTTTATTGAAGAGATTTGTTATTTTTTAATTTATATATATTAGTGATTTGCTATTTTAAATTGTTATCAATTTATTAATATTATATTTGGGAAGATTTGAATTGTGGTTTTTATAAGGGTTTTTTACTTGTAGTCCTCTCAAAACATAGCAAATTTCTTTCTACCCGAAAAAACTTGGTATTTACTTTTTACCCTCCAAAACTGATAAGATACTTCATTTTTCCCCATTTACGATTTCCGTCAACTTTTAACTGCATAACATCAGGTTTTTCTTTAAATTATCTTAATCTCTCATACTCTTTAGAAATACTCAATTTCTTTCCCAAATTTTTTTGTGGTTTAGGTTTTAGCTGTACCTTTCTTAAAATCAGTCATGAAATTAGAAGCATTCTCAACATCCTTTTTTAGTTACGATGAAATTGAATATTTTTGCGGTCTTACTTGTTATCATCAGATAAATGATAAGCTTAAAACTTATGAAGAAAAATTAAATTTAAAGTTAACGGGGTTTTTTCCTGACGGAAATCGTAAAGGAGACTAAAATAATATATCTTATTAGTTTTGGAGGGTAAAAAGTAAATACCAAGTTTTAAAGGGTTAGAAAGGAATTTACTATATTTTCAGAGGTTACAAATAAAAAAAAACCCTTTTATAAATAATTTTTAAAGATTGTGAGAATTGTTCTTATCACGTGTTAGCATGAAAATCAATTTGGCGATTTCAATTTGAAAACCTTCCTTTCCATTAAAATAGTAAAGATAAAACATATTAAAATATCAATATTTCTCAGGGGTTTTGAGAAAAAAATAAATTTAGAGAAGTTTGGAAAAATGAGGAATACCAAGAAAAGTAAGTAAGGGGGTATATCAAATTAGCAAAAAGTTTCGGGAGGAATATCTAAAAATTTCTTTTTCTTTTATACGAAAAAGTATCCTTATAATTTTAGCTTCGAATTTTTCTTGACTCAAAACTTTTCGTATGGCCTCAAGTTAACCTAACAAAATATCTTCCATCCATCACAGCTCACCTCCCTAATATCTTACATTATACCTCCCTAATATCTTTGTAATCTTTGTATTTGTTGAGAATATGGTTAACATAGTCCTACAGCGGAAAAATTGTTGGATGCATATGAATATAAGAAATAAGATGGGACAAATCTCCATAAGGCTTGAGTCTTTTGGACGAAGTCTCACTATATTAAAAGCCCATGTGTGTTCATGTGTGGGCCCACGTGTCGTGGGTCCAATCAAAGTTTTACATGGTATCGGAGCTCGTGTGTTTGTTTGTCCACGTTACATATGAGGTTTGAGTCTTAGCATGTGAAGTTCTCGTTGCACGTGAGGTGGAGTTTGTACACGATACCCATAAAAAAGGGAGTGTTGTAGGGTTAGTATAGCACCTTGAGAAAGTTTTGGCAAGTATCAATCATGCTACTTTAAAATTTTTGGGGTGCTAAACAAACCCTAACCAAAATCTTAACTAGAGAATTAGGTTAAACATGCATGTAAACAACTTTACATCTAAGAGAGAGAGATTACAACCTTTGTAGTCCGTTCCTTCGCTTCATAAGCTCCGAGTAGTAGTCCCTTCGCCGTGATCCATGAACTTCCGGACTCTAGAGAGGCTCCACAAGCCGAATGATCCATGCCTGCTTGAAATCTTCCTTTTCGAAGATGATCTACCTTGAAGAATTGTTAATCCAAGTTTACACTTCACTAAACTACTTATTAGAGAAGTGAACACCCTAATCTAAGTGGCTAGAATAGATGAGGATGATGAAGTAGGAATTTTTCTCTCTTTTATTTTCAATTTCTCACTTTATTTCATCACATCACAAAAAGCTAGAAAGATTTTTTCAAGTGCAAGAAGAAGAAGAAGAAGAAGCAAAATCTTTTGTGATGAATAATGAGATTATTGTTGTGGTTACAAATCCAACCATGAGTTAAGAATGAAGGGCTTAACTCATGTAGAGAATAAACATAAGGTAAAGAGTTTGGGTTGGGTTAATAAATATCAACACAAAATATCTAAGCTAAAAACAAAAGAAAGCTTCTTGAAGCTTCATGAAAAAGCTAACCCAAATCAAACCCTAACTTGTTTAATCTCCACAAATAAAGTTGCATTTGTAATCATAACTTGTTACAATATTATATATCATATATATAATATATTTTTGTAACAAAAGAAAATAATACAATTAACATATATCGCATATATATCAATGTATTATCCGGTAAGAAAATGAATCAATAAAGCGAGCTTATATCAGTTAATGTAATGTAATATATCATATATATAATTATACATTAAATTATCGAATCAACACTTGATCCGACAATCCGGCTATATCGCATATAACCGACTAATATAATATGTACTGATTCATCGAATCAATACTTGATTCGATGACCCGGTTATATCATTTATACCCGGCCGATATCATATATCGCGAGAATAGAATACGGTATCTCATATCGTATTATTCTCGGTCCCGCACATATCATATATGTGTTCCTACTCCGTTTTGCCTGAGCCAGGAAATCTCTGTGTAGGACTCTAAAGAATCGTCAATACGCCGGCAGTGGGTAATGATCATATCAAACACCCACAAGCTGCAAGCGGTCAGCTAAACGTAACAGCCACCCAGGTATTGAGCGATCAGAAGATCAACAAGCAAGCCTGTACATTCTCCTGTGAATCAATCAGTAACACTACCGTACAGTCCGGTCTCTTCGTCTGATATGTCGCATATCTAGTTTAGGGATGGTAAACGTCAGACCCCAGTAACCGATAAGTCGTGTCGATATGAGGCTTATAACGGGTCGAGAGACTACTGATAACACTTACCAGTAGCACTCTATATCAGCCCTGGCCAGGGACTTCCAGTTATAGCCAATCGAACACAGCACAACATCAACTCTCTATACTGGGAGAGACGAATCCCCTCCTATCGCTCATTTTCTCCATGTGATTCGGGACTGTACCCAAAAACCACCGTTTTGCACGCCCTCTTAGACGTGGTAAGGTGGAAATCAAAACACAGTGGGAATCACACAAGACTCTATGACGATCTCGGGTCTACAGATTAACCTGTACCAGTGTCACCGGAGACCTGCTATCTGACGATTGGTATAAATCCATTTAGGATTTCTCGGCGAGTCCGTTCAGTGTATCCAGTCTCCACTGAGCACCCGTACACCATCTTTGATGTCAAACACCGATGGATGTGGGATCATCCATTGCCCATCATATGGGTCAAGATACCTATACGCTAGTCTACTCGGGTGTATCGATGCCCTGTCTCGATACGCCCTCGACTAGGAACAGTTATAGGATATACTCGTTGACTACCCTGGCCCCACTAGTATGATCTCATCATAGTCCCAGTAGTCAAGTACATATCCTAAGGGCTTTATCAACATGTGAGAGCAAGACAGTAAACTAATACAAGTCAACATGTTAAGACAAAGTGAAACCAAATAGCATACTATCATGTCGAGCAAGAAAGTCATCTCTATATATATCCAAGCATCCACTATAATATATATCATATGTACAATAATGGCCTCTAGGGTATATACATAACTAACAATCTCCCACTTGCACTAAGGTGTAGGGTTCCTAGGCACTCTCAAGAGGTCTTGATTATGTCAAAAATTTGAGTTTACCGCAATCAGAAACGGCGTCGCTTCGCAGCTAGCCGGTGAGTACGGGTCGATCCACAGAGACGGGTAAATTTCTTTAAAGTGTTTTAACGAGTTGATTCTTTTTGTAGTTTTGGTAGGTTTATAAAAATCTAAAGACTGGATCTAATTAATTTAATTAAGAATCTTGCTAGGGTTAGGATTAGGGGAAGTTTTGGAAATTAAAGATTTTTCCTCACCGCTTTCAATACCTTCCTTTTTTAGATCTCTTAGATGTTAAGTTAATTATCAATAAAGTGGATACAAATCTTTTGGGAAGATATTTCTTCCTCTAGATTTGTACCCTACCTTTATTGATAATTATCCTAACCCTCACGGAAAACGCGCGGAACCGGCCCTTTATACTACGGTTCATCGTTACCTCGAAGGGTAGGATGCCGCAGGGAGCGGTTGTGCTCGTATGCGTGAAGTTCTTATTCATTAGGTGAAGGTGGTATTGAAAGGGGCGAGAGATTTCATCTCTCAATCCTTTCCCTAAGGCTAACCCTAACAAGCGAGGAGACTACTCGCTCATTAGGGGATGAGAAGACATTAAATTAAAAGAGATAAAATACTTACTAGTTTGACGGCTCCCTCCAAACAAGAAGAACAGATCTGAATTTTTATCTCAGAAATTCTGAATTTTATTGATTGAAAAGAGGCATGAGAATTTACAAGGTATTGGGTTCTATTTATAGGAAATAGAAACCCTAGGGTTTACAATTGCACCGCATGTCTAAAGTTACAAATATACCCCTAGAAAATCTTTCCATAGCCGTCAAGAAAAGTTGGTAAAATTTGATTTGCGCACTGGCACAGGAAGGCCGCGGATCCGCCGCGTGGGTGGGCTTTGGGCCGCGGAAGCGCGGCCCAATGATGAGATTAGCAGTTTATTTTTCTGGGGCTTTTTCTGGTTCTTCTGGGCTTCTTATTTCTTCATTTCTTTTTCCACCTGGGCTTCTGCAGTAACTCCAGATTTTCAGTGACACTTTGTCATGGATCTTTTAACCGTCTGTCTTGCAATTTTGAATCTTGAGTCGCCTTGTTGATGGTGAACCGTTCTTCTGCCGGGCTTTACTAAGATCTTCCTATTTGTTGGTTAAAAATCCTTCTTTTGTGTTGTCTTTTTGTGTTTTTCACCGTTCTTGCTCCCAGAACCTGTAACCTGTAACATGTAGCAGACATGGGTCAAAAGCACCTGTTTTTATTGTAAAATGCATAAGAATGGGGAATATAAAATACAATATTATGGTGTGAACAAATACCCCCAAACTTACCTTTTTGCTCGTCCTCGAGCAAACTTATTGTTTTATTCTCTACAAAAAACCTAACCGCACTTTCGCAGGGAAACGCGATTGCACTGAGCTCGTGCAACAAGCCGTTAAACCTCTAGGTGTCCCTAGTAGGAGGAGTGTTGTCTCCTGAGGGTTTCCAGCGGATTACACCCACAAAATCCTATCAATTTGGCCCATTGACTTTTGTTCTCCAATTAGGTTTTCTAACAAGGAATTCTATTATCTTTTGACTCGCAAATTATCCACCCATATTCTTCACACTTCCTCATTATTTAACTTAAGATTATATATATCCTGCAGATCTACTTAGCTTTCGGCATTTCTTAAGTCTTCCTTCTAGGGTTACATCTCCACTTAGGAATTTTTATCAACTCTACTAAAGATACAAGTTCTATTCTTCATTCCTTTCTCTTATCTAGATTCCAATCACATACCCCTACGTGTGTGTATAGATCACCCCTACACTTGGAAATTCAAATCAAGCAATCGTACTCTCATCCATTGTCCAAAGTACTAATTAGTTGGTGAATGAAATTTGCTTACACATCCTTCATGCGACCGTTAATACTTCTTGAGGTACCAACGACCGATTACAAAATGCGTTTGCACTTTAAAGCGTACTTCCTAGTCTTTGCAACCCCCAAGGCTTTTAGCAGTGACTCCCAAACCAGTTGGTCTAAGGCACTAGGTGATGAAGCACCCTCGCTAAATATTTTTCTATTTTTGCAGCCTTAAGTAATCACAAAAACCAGTGTTCATTTTTTTCTTTTCTTTATTCACCCTTTTTTTTTTCATTGTACTAAGGACTTTAGACAAGAGCATTTCAAGGTCTCCTCTACTATTCCAAGTTTCAAGGTGCGTGATTGTGCAAATTGTAGGGTATACATTTTCAGAATCTAGACTTAAGCTAGGAACTATTTTTCAAACTTATACTCTAATGAGAACATCAATACTCTTCCCTTGTTTCGACTTAGCCCAAGAAGTGAACCCAAAATTTGCCTATTTCTAAATAAACTACAAAAACATATACTTTCTACCGTTAAACTTTAAGAAAGGTTATTTTTAGGGTTTTTAATTTACTAAGTCTAAGATCTAGTTGTTCCTAACCAGTTGACCTATTTGTCAAACTCTAGTCAATTAGCCAAAATTGAATACATTAATTTTTATAATTTTTGAAATTTTTCAAATTTTTATGGGTTTTCAAATAAGTATGCAAATGCAAAAATGTACAAATGAATGCGAAGGAAGAAGACGTACCGAGCATACCCCCAAACTTGAACTTGACAGTGTCCTCACTGTCATGCTAAACAAAGAGGGTCAAAATGCCGATACTCTCCTGTTTATTTATTTACAATTTTTTTTATATTTTTAATGTTTTGAAATTTTTTTTTTTATTTTTTTAGAGAAAGAAAACAAAAATATATACAAAAAGACCCTCCCCCAAACTTCAATTAAACTATGTTAGACAATACTGCCCAACTTTGCATAGGCCAAAAGTCAACACCAACCATTTGAAAAATTTATCAGTAAAGAATATTGATGGGTGAAAAAATAAGTTGTGGTGGTCCGCAAAGAATTGGGGAAGATAGAAGTAATGGAATGGGAGGTGTGGAGGTGAATATACAGGTGATGGTGATGCATCGATACGAGAATGTAAGTGATCAGCAATCAATGGAGTGTTGGCATTCTCGTACCTTATTAAAAGAAATGGGGGTATTTCAACTTCTAAGGGAGGAAGTTGGCTCACCACAATACCCCCAAGATGTTCCCGTGTGTCCTCTATTAACATGGCATCATCCATCAAAGGTGTATGATATTTACTTAGGAGGGAACTGATCTCCTCGATGTCCGCCATAGTCCAACTGAAAACTTGCCGCCTATCTTGTAAGACTTTTAAAATAGCGTTCTCTTGCTCGAAGGCTAGAGAGGCTGATATGATAATGGGAAAAGTTTCATTCTCACCTATATAAGCATATCTACGGTGAGACGGCAAGGGCATGAGTTCGAATTTCTGAGGCGAAAGAACCATTGCGGAATCTACCTCGAACTCAAAGGACTCTAACACAGGTTCGAAATCATTGCAAACAACCGATTCGGATGGTTCTACTGACTCATCCAAAAACTCAAACGACTCATATTCGGGCTGTGAGTCGTCGTCATCCGAAAAAGTGAAACATTGATAATCAGCATCGGTTGTGTCAACAGTAGTAGGCTCAAGGAGGGACGCACTAGTGGCGTCAAAACTGTTTTCATCAAATAGAAATCCTTCAAGCTCGCAGTCCTCCTGCGTGATTTCGTGAATAGAGCAAACTTCTCGTGTACTAGTTTTAGGCACGGGGGGCAGACTTCCCATCTTATAAATATTGAACTCACTAGACCTCTTTCCGAAGGATAGAGTCATGGAGCCATTGCGACAATTTATTATGGCATTGGAAGTGGCCAAAAATGGTCGACCAAGAATCACCGGAATTTGGTTTCTTGGGTTAACAACAGGTTGTGTATCCATAACGATAAAGTCAACGGGGAATATGAATTCCCCTACTTTGATTAACACATCCTCTAGTTGACCCCTTGGATAGGTGATTGATCGATCAGCCATTTGGAGAGTGCAACGAGTGGGTTTCAACTCTCCAACCCCTAATTGTTCGTACACGGAGTAAGGAATCAGGTTAACACTAGACCCAAGATCTAAAAGTGCTCGATTAATTTGCTTATCCCCAATTGTGATGGAAATCGTAGGACAGCCGGGGTCCTTTCGTTTTTGGGGTAAGGTTTGATGATGGTTAATAGCATTGCTCACTGCACTAGCCACTAGCACTTTCTTGGGTACTTGAGATGCCTTTCTCTTTGAAGTGCATAAGCCCTTTAAGATTTTCGCGTATGAAGGGACTTGTTGGATAGCATCCAAGAGAGGTATATTTATGCTAACCTGCTTAAAGATCTCCACAATCTTCTCCACTTGTGCATTTGGTTTATTAGGACTCAACCTATTTGGAAATGGTGCATTTTGAAAATTTGTTGAGTCACAAGTCTGTGGAGTAGAATGTGGTATAGGAACGGATCCCAGTGTGGATGTGTTCGTGTTGTTAGAAATGGGTCCGTTCGAGTCAGAAGAAGTAGAGCCGTGTGAAGGGTGGAGAATAGGCTCTAAAGAAAAAGGTGAAGAAGGAAGTGAAGAAAATGAAGAAGGGGAAGAAGAACCACCGGCGGGGACGTCATCACTAGTTTCCACATTATTTTGCAACTCTCTTCCGGATCTCAACGTGGTCACCGCATTCACATTGTGATTGTTATATGCGTTTAGTGTGTGACCGGGATTGGGCAATGGTTGAGATGGAAGCTTTCCCTTTTCTCTCTCGCTCAACGCAGCAGTTAATTGTGCAATTTGTGCCTCAATAGATTTGATACTTTGATCGTGTGAGGCATTGTTATTCATTAAAGATTGAACATAACTTTCAAATCTTGCTGCGGATTCTGTAGTTTGCTTAAGAAATGCATCTAGACTTTTTTCGAGCGAGCTAACCTTATCATCATTAGGTTGAACCAAGTTGTTCGTTTGATTTGTATAAGGTTGTTGTTGGAAAGGTTGCTGGTTTTGAGTTTGTAAGGGTGCTTGTTGTTGTTGTGGAGGAGCTCTTTGAAAATTGTTATTCCCTTGGACTTGTTGATTTTGGTTCCAAGCGAAATTTGGGTGACTCCTCCACCCCTGATTGTATGTCGAAGAGTAAGGATCGTTTCTTTGTCTTTGCTGGAATGCAGCATTGACTTGATCCTGCCCTTGAATGGGTGCATTATAAGGGCACTCTTCGGTGAGATGTGATGGATTAGAACAACAAGCACAAACAGTTCGTGTGGGTAGAGTAGGGGCAGAAGAAGACGATGAGATTTTGGTCTCAATGGCTTCTAGCTTTTTCATAAGTGAGGCCATCTCGGCCTTCATAGCAATCGACATATCTATTTGATGTATGCCTGCCCTAGATTGACCAACTGAAGAAGATGATGTGGTCTTGGTACTCTCCCATTGAATTGTTTGCTCACTTAGGTCCTCAAGAAACTGCCACGCTTCGTCGCTAGATTTAGAGAGAAAATGACCTTGACATATTGTTTCTAGCAACTGCTTCGTTGCTGCGTTCAATCCCTCGTATAATGTTTGGCAAAGTTGCCACTTTTCTATCCCATGATGAGGGCATTGAACAAGTAGGTCTTTAAATCTCTCGAAGCACTTCCAGAATGGTTCGGACGGAAGCTGTGAAAATTGTATAATTTCGTTTCGGATTCTAGCAGTTTTATGATGAGGGTAGAACTTTTTCAGAAAAGCTCTCACAAACTCGTCCCAATTTCTAATGGAGTGTGATGCGGTGCTGTATAGCCACTTCTCGGCTAGGTCACATAAGGTAAAAGGAATGACCCTTAGCCTTATTGCGTCATCACTTAATTGGGTTGTCTTCATCATGCCGCAAACGTTTTGGAATTTATTAATAAAAATATATGCATCCTCGGATTCCAAACCATGAAACTTAGGCAGCATATTGATGAAGTGTGGTTTTATCTCAAAGTTGTCCCCATTAGCCGGTGGGAGGGAAAGACAAGTGGGAAGGGCGGTGCGGACGGGGTAGAAAAGATCCTGGAGCGCGACTCGTGCGGGCGCTTCGACAGGCGGGAGATTCGGGTTATTCGCACCTAACGGAGGCGGAATCATTCCCGTCGGCAAGGTATAGTTGGGGTCGTGTCCCGACATACCTTCGAAAGAAGAATTTGAAGATGGAGGTAAGGAGAAGGAGGGAACGTCGACGAAGGGTTCGTCGAAGGGTTCGTTGGTCGGTACCAACGAAACACGGACTAATCGGGCGTTAGTATCCCTAGTCCAAGATGACATACACTAAAGGGTAGTGCAGTCAGAAAACAGAATGTGAGGGTAAGAAAACGACTTTGAGAAGAAGTGGTGTAAGTGAGTGCAAAGATTCTTTAGCGACAAGTTGCAAGTTTTGAAAAGATTCTCCTTTTTCTATTTAAGTGAGCTTTTGCAAAAAGATTTTGAAAAGAGACTAGTGACACAACTGCAATTAACCACACATGCACAATCAGACCTAAGTCTAGGGTCACCTAGGTCAGCTAGACAGCTCCTAACTGTTCCAAAGGGCTAGAGATAGAACCTCAAACCGCCTCTTCACGGACAAGTACGGCCAGGTAAGTGGGAAGGAACCACCACTACAGTGGGCCTAATTAAAAACCACTAGCCTAGTCACCGCAATGTCGGTTAGGATAAACGGCCGATGCCTATACTAGTCCTCTGTCCTATTGAGCTCGACGTCCTTAGGGCTGAGTCTAATATTTTTTAGATTAAAAGTGGTCAATGCAGATGCTTTAAGTGATTTCTGGGGTCCTGGGAAGGGTAATGAAATCCCCACCCAATCTGAATTGGTCAATAGCCCCTTAAAGTCAGATTAAAGTATGCAAAGCAGTAAATCACTTGCAATCAAATTGCTTTTAAGCGCGGCGCAAAGAATCCTGCAGAAAATCAATTATTGGAAGGGGGAAGAAGATTTTTAGCGCGAAGAATCCTGCAGAAGATTTGGCAAAAGATATATGGAGATTTGCAGAGGGGAGAATGAGACAAGCAAACCCAGCAAAAATTGCGCAGAGAACCCTCCAGAAGGCGGCGGAAGCGCGGCGCGAAGTGGGCTAATGCGGCGGAAGAGCGGTCGAAAGGAAAGATTGGGCTTTGGAAATTTTTGTACTGCTCCTCTGTTCAATTTCTCCTCTGTTTTTATGCACCAACTTCTGATTTGCCCTCTGTAAAATTCCAGATCCGTGAAACCTGCAAAGATTCACAAAGAGTACCCTTCAAACAATAAAAGATGATATTTTTGTTTATATTTTTGATTTTTCAGATTTTTATAATTTTTTAAAATTTATATCAACCCGAAAATTCACAAAAAAGAAAGATTACGCCGTCCCCGGCAACGGCGCCATTTGATTATGTCAAAAATTTGAGTTTACCGCAATCAGAAACGGCGTCGCTTCGCAGCTAGCCGGTGAGTACGGGTCGATCCACAGAGACGGGTAAATTTCTTTAAAGTGTTTTAACGAGTTGATTCTTTTTGTAGTTTTGGTAGGTTTATAAAAATCTAAAGACTGGATCTAATTAATTTAATTAAGAATCTTGCTAGGGTTAGGATTAGGGGAAGTTTTGGAAATTAAAGATTTTTCCTCACCGCTTTCAATACCTTCCTTTTTTAGATCTCTTAGATGTTAAGTTAATTATCAATAAAGTGGATACAAATCTTTTGGGAAGATATTTCTTCCTCTAGATTTGTACCCTACCTTTATTGATAATTATCCTAACCCTCACGGAAAACGCGCGGAACCGGCCCTTTATACTACGGTTCATCGTTACCTCGAAGGGTAGGATGCCGCAGGGAGCGGTTGTGCTCGTATGCGTGAAGTTCTTATTCATTAGGTGAAGGTGGTATTGAAAGGGGCGAGAGATTTCATCTCTCAATCCTTTCCCTAAGGCTAACCCTAACAAGCGAGGAGACTACTCGCTCATTAGGGGATGAGAAGACATTAAATTAAAAGAGATAAAATACTTACTAGTTTGACGGCTCCCTCCAAACAAGAAGAACAGATCTGAATTTTTATCTCAGAAATTCTGAATTTTATTGATTGAAAAGAGGCATGAGAATTTACAAGGTATTGGGTTCTATTTATAGGAAATAGAAACCCTAGGGTTTACAATTGCACCGCATGTCTAAAGTTACAAATATACCCCTAGAAAATCTTTCCATAGCCGTCAAGAAAAGTTGGTAAAATTTGATTTGCGCACTGGCACAGGAAGGCCGCGGATCCGCCGCGTGGGTGGGCTTTGGGCCGCGGAAGCGCGGCCCAATGATGAGATCAGCAGTTTATTTTTCTGGGGCTTTTTCTGGTTCTTCTGGGCTTCTTATTTCTTCATTTCTTTTTCCACCTGGGCTTCTGCAGTAACTCCAGATTTTCAGTGACACTTTGTCATGGATCTTTTAACCGTCTGTCTTGCAATTTTGAATCTTGAGTCGCCTTGTTGATGGTGAACCGTTCTTCTGCCGGGCTTTACTAAGATCTTCCTATTTGTTGGTTAAAAATCCTTCTTTTGTGTTGTCTTTTTGTGTTTTTCACCGTTCTTGCTCCCAGAACCTGTAACCTGTAACATGTAGCAGACATGGGTCAAAAGCACCTGTTTTTATTGTAAAATGCATAAGAATGGGGAATATAAAATACAATATTATGGTGTGAACAGGTCTCACAAGGCATCAACCATGCCAATTTTAAATTTTACGGGTGCCAAGAAACCCTAATACGGATCGTTAACTAGAAATTTAGGCGAAAAACGAAACTAGTTAACACTTTAACTAAAGGAGAAAGACTACAACCTTTGTAGATCCGGTTCTCCACTTCCTTAGCTCCACGTAGGTGTCCTCTCGCTGTCCATCTCGAATCCCGAACTCATGCGTCGGCTTGATCGGAGAAATGGGCGGACTAGGTCGTCGGCTTCGTGCCGAAGATGATCTGCGTCGAGGCATCACAAGTTCAAGCTCCGACTTCACAAAGTTGTGAAACTTGTGAAGAAAACACCCAAAACAACTTGGCAAGAGGTAGAGGGTGAAGAAATAGGAGGTGGGTTCACTTTAGAATTGGATTTCTCACTTTAGATCTCAAGTTGCCATTGATGGCATCAAGCTTTCTATCTTGAAGAAGAAGATGAAGAAGAAGAAAGAATATCATAAGTGTTTTGATAAATGAAAAATAAATCAATACTTATCATTCACTAACTAAGGTTAAGTGTAGAGAATAGACCATGGTTACTTGAGAGGGTTAGGGTTAAGCATGATGACAAGAATGGTTACAAAAGTCAAAGCTTCATGAAGCTTCAACTTAAAACAAAGAAAGCCACCATTCTCATCATAATCCTTTTCAAATAAATAAATAAATAAATAAATGAATATGCAAAACCCTAATCAACACTTAACCATGGTTTTAATTCTTTACACTTAACAAAGTGATCAAGTATCATCAAACATGATACAAATATGTGCACAAAAGTATATCACATATACTTCTTGCACATCAAGTGAGAAAATCCATATAAAGTGAACCAATACTAGTTAATGCAATGTAATATATCAAATATATAATTATACATTAAATCATTAAATCAACACTTGATTTAACGATCCGGTCATATCGCATATAACCGACTAGTATTCTATGTATCGGCTTATCGAATCAATCCTTGATTCGATATCTAGGTTATATCGAATATAACCTCTCGATACATCCATCGCGAGAATGAAATACGGTATCCCATACACGCATTATTCTCGGTCCTGCACATATCTCATATGCGCTCCTATTTCGTTTCGCTTGAGCCAGGAAACCTCTGTGTAGGACTCTAAAGACTCGTCAATACGCCGGTAGCAGATGATGATCATATCAAGCACCCACAAGCCGCAAGCGGTCTGCTAAACGTAACGGCCATCCGGGTATTGAGCGATCAGAAGATCGACGAGCTAGCCCGCTCACACTCCTGTGAATCCAACCAGTAACACTTACCGTACAGTCCAGTCTGTTCGTCTGATATGTCGCATATGAAGTCTAGGGGTGGTAAACGTCAGACCCCAATAACCGATAAGTCGTGCCGATGTGAGGCTCATAACGGGTCGAGAAACTACTGGTAACACTTACCAGCAAATCTCTGATCAGCCCTGGCCAGGGACTTTCCTGTTACGGCCAATCGAGCACTGCGCAACATCAACCCCCAATACCGGGAGAGACGAAACCCCTCCTATCGCTCATTGCCTCCATGTGACTCGGGACTGTACCCAAAGACCACCGTTTTGCACGCCCTCATGGACGTGGTAAGGTGGAGATCAAAGCACAGTGGGAATCACACAAGACTCTATGACGATCTCGGGTCTACAGACTAACCTGTACAAGTGTCACCTGAGAACTGCCATCTGACGTGAGATATAATACCATCTGGGAGTTCTCGGCGAGTCCGTCCAGTGTACCCAGTCTCCACTGAGCACCCGTATACCATCTCTGATGTCAAACACCAATGGATATGAGATCATCCATCGCCCATCTCATGGGTCGAGAAGCGTATACGCTAGTCTACTCTGGTATATCGATGCCCTGTCTCGATATACCCACGACTAGAGACCTTGAAGGATGTACTTATAGACTACCATGTCCCCACTAGTATGATCTGCATCATAGTCCAGGTAGTCAAGTATACATCCTAAGGGCTTTATCAACATGTAACTATAAGACAGTTTAAAGAGACAATTGTACATGTTAAGATAAAGAGCTACCAGATAGCATACTATCATATCGAGCAAGAAAGTCATCTCTATATATGTCCAAGCATCCAATATAATATACATCATCTGTACAATACTGGCCTCTAGGGCATACATATAACTAACAATCTCCCACTTGCACTAGGGCCAGCTGCTGTAGTATCGCATACCGAGCATCCCGAAGAGTCTCTCAAACTGTATCTGGGGAATGGCCTTCGTGAGTGGATCCGCCGTGTTGTTCTTCGTGTCAACCCTCCTGACCTCGATCTCCCGGCGATCAACTATCTCCCGGATCAGGTGATACCGCCTCAGAATATGCCTGGATCGCTGATGGGACCTGGGTTCCTTGGCCAAAGCCACCGCTCCATTGTTATCGCAATACAAAGGTATTGGATGCTCAATGGATGGAACCACTCCAAGTTCAGTAATGAACTTCTTGATCCAGACAGCCTCTTTGGCAGCATCGTTGGCAGCGATGTATTCAGCCTCCATCGTCGAGTCTGCCACGGTTTCCTGCTTGGAACTCTTCCAGCTAACCGCCCCTCCGTAAAGGGTAAAGACAAAACCCGACTGCGACTTAGAGTCGTCCTTATCACTCTGGAAGCTCGAATCGGTAAAGGACTCCACTTGGAGTTCTCCGTTACCATACACCAAGAGCATATCTTTAGTCCTTCGTAAGTACTTGAGAATGCTCTTCACAGCTGTCCAGTGACTCTCTCCAGGATCAGCTTGATACCTGCTCACTATACTTAGTGAGTATGCTACATCGGGTCTGGTACATAGCATCGCATACATGATAGAGCCTACAGCCGAAGCATAGGGTATCCCTTGCATACGAGCTCTCTCCAAATCAGTCTTGGGAGACATCTCTTTGGAGAGAGTGACTCCAGAGATCGTGGGCAAGTTCCCACGCTTGGATTCTTCCATACTAAACCTTTTTAGTATGGTGTCAATGTACCTGGATTGGGACAATCCCAGTATCCGTTTGGATCTATCTCTATAGATCCTGATCCCCAATATGCAGGAGGCATCACCAAGATCTTTCATCGAGAATCTTTGTGATAAGAAGAGCTTGACCGATTGCAGCATAGGAATATCATTTCCTATCAAGAGTATGTCGTCTACGTACAATACGAGGAAGACAACCTTACTCCCTGCCACCTTCTTGTAAATATAAGGTTCATCTGGGTTTTTGACGAAATCAAACTCTTTGATAACGACATCAAAGCAGATGTTCCAACTCCGCGATGCTTGCTTTAATCCATAAATGGATTTAAGCAGCTTGCACACCTTGCCGCTGCTCCCACTGTCTACGAAGCCCTCTGGCTGAGTCATGTACATGCACTCTTCTAAATCACCGTTTAGAAAGGCGGTCTTAACATCCATTTGCCAGATTTCGTAATCATGATATGCAGCGATGGCAAGTATGATCCGGATGGATTTAAGCATAGCCACTGGAGAAAAGGTCTCGTCATAGTCCACACCTGGTCTTTGACGAAAACCCTTTGCTACAAGTCTAGCTTTGAAAGTCTCCACTTTCCCATCTACACCAAGTTTTTTCTTGAAGATCCACTTGCTCCCAATGGGTTTTACCCCTTCAGGAGCAACTTCTAAAGTCCATACTTTGTTGGTGTATATGGATTCCATCTCGGACCGCATAGCATCCAGCCATTTCACTGAGTCCCTACTCGTGATGGCCTGCTCGAAGCTAGTTGGGTCATCATCCTCCATGATGCAATCCTCGCTCCCTCCATCCATGAGAAAACCGTAGTATCTCTCAGGTTGGCGAGGAACCCTACTAGATCGGCAGAGAGGCTGAGGTTCATTGGGAGCTACTGAATCTTCTGGTTCCACTAAATCTTCAGTTACGGTTTGTGTATCTGGAACTTCTTCCAGCTCTACCATTTCGCCACTAATTTCTTTTTCAAGAAATTCCTTTTCTAAAAAGGTGGCATATTGAGAAACAAACACCTTTTGTTCTTCAGCATGGTAGAAAAATATCCTTGTGAATTCTTAGGATATCCCACAAACTTGCAGAGAACTGACCGTGCCTCGAGTTTGTCTGGATTTTGCCTTTTGACATAGGCCGGACAATCCCATATCTTAACTCGTTTAAAATATGGTCTCTTCCCACTCCATATCTCATATGGTGTGGTAGGTACAGATTTAGATGGAACTTGATTCAATAGGTATGCAGCCGTCTCCAGCGCATATCCCCAGAAGGAAATAGGTAACTCAGCTGTGCTCATCATAGAGCGCACCATATCTAATAGGGTGCGGTTCCTCCGTTCTGATACACCGTTGTGCTGTGGTGTATATGGAGGAGTCAGCTGAGAGAGAATCCCATTCTCTTTTAGGAAGTCCAGGAATTCATTGCTCAAGTATTCACCTCCTCGATCAGATCGAAGGATTTTAATACTTTTTCCGGTTTGGTTCTCGACTTCTTGTTTATATTCTCTAAATTTCTCAAAAGCTTCTGATTTGTGTTTCATCAGGAACACATACCCGAACCTAGAGAGATCGTCAGTGAATGTAATGAAGTATGAAGAACCATCCCTGGCATGTGTAGACATGGGACCGCATACATCACTATGTATCAGTCCCAAGAGTTCGGTAACTCTTTCTCCGTGTCCCGTAAACGAAGTTTTGGTCATCTTGCCTTTGAGACATGACCGGCAAGTGTCATAAGATGAAAATTCGAAAGGTTTCAAATATCCATCCTTATGCAACTTAGCCAGTCGTGTCGCATTGATGTGACCCAGTCTACAATGCCACAAGAAGGAATCGTTCAGTTCTGAACTCTTCCTCTTGTGTGTGTTTGTTATGCTCAGAACTGTTGATTGGTTTAGAACATAAATGCCATTGCACAACGTGCCTGATCCAACCAACTTTTGGTTACGGAAAATGTTCATAACATTGTCCTGTAATACAAAATTATATCCTTCTTTACTTAGCAAAGAAACCGATATAATGTTGCATATCAGGTTCGGCATGTAATAGCATTCGTTCAGAACCAATGTATTACCAGTTGGTAATACAAGGTGATATTCCCCGACAGTCTTAGCTGCAACAATTGCACCATTTCCAACTCTAATGTCTTTATCACCTTCTCCAAGTTCTCTACCTTTCTTAAGCCCATGTAACTGATTACATATATGGGATCCTGACCCGGTATCTAATACCCAGGATGTGGAGCAAATGGAGAAACAGTTCTCTGTAACGAACACACCCGAAGAAAATGCATCAACATGTACTTTCTTCATTCGGGTGGCATGGGAATCCTGGTATTTCCCTATATCCTGTTCAGTCCTATAACTCTTATAGGTAAGAACGGAACCAACGTTCCCCAGCACAGTATAACATGCGGGTTCGGTCAATACATCCATATTATTATCTTTATTAAGGCATGAAATGGTCGCTACCTGGAGAGAGAGAGAAGAAAACACTTTAGCGTAAGCTCGTGCAAGATCAGATTGGTTATTATCTTATCTAATCAGGATGGCTCCCACTGTTTTTATCAAATCTTCCTTCTAACCCTAAAAGGAAAGACTAGCCGGGATTAATTACACACTACAAGTTCGCCAATCTTTCAGCCAGGCCAGTGTCGGTACTTTGAGGGAGGTCCCCCGTGCTTTCGCACAAACCTAATTACTGTAAACCTCGTTTTCCCAGAGGCGTAACCTCGTTAACACCTTTCTAGACACCTACTTGATCGGCTAATTGTAATGTGTAAAACTCTCCCAGGAGTAACTCTTACTCGCAGTGGATATCGGGATCCAACTATCTCATAGAAGGTATGCAATCTCATTGCAAATTTCAACACTTGAAATTCCCGATAATATTTTGCCCCTAGCGTCCTATGACCTTGACGCAGGCCAACAAACCATAGTGCGCTAGTCAAGTTCAACCCGTCATTTCCTGATTGAATTAAACCCTCCCGTACGACCCTTGACGCAGGCCAACAAAGTCGCACGACTACCCTAATCCAATCTGCATCATATGCATAAGCAGATAAATACTAGTTAGCTACCGCACACTACGCCTTGACGCAGGCCAACAAACGTAGCACGAATACTAACTACTACTCATCTGAAATGACGGAGGGCTACGACAGGTTTTTCTGAAAACCTATTGCGTAATGAACTTGATATCGTTGTAGAATCCAATGAAGTTTTGAAATGGAGTGATTTTGAGGCTTTTCTAGTTTTGCTAAAGGAGTCACTCCCGGTGAAGGGATCGTCGGTCCTTTCCTCGTCGAATGAGGTGCGGGATATATCATATATATCGCTATGCAAAGCAAAAACTCTTAAAAGCAATCAAAAGATAAACCGAGTGTGTAGCATCTGCCAGTTATACCTAAACATCACAGATAAATACGACGTACACTTATGCCATCCGCATTCGCCTCGATGTCCCCTCGTGCACCGTTAGGTTAGGTAACTAACGACAGAGCAGGGCAGGGCTAGTGCGGGTGCAAAACATAAGTAACGTCTATATAATATATCATATATACTATATACTGTATCTATCACAGAACATCACATGATCACATCACAGATATCGCATATACTAGGACGTCCGTGTTTTCAATACGAGCCAGTATAAAACACGGATTCCACGATCGTGATGAATAGCCAATCCCACACCCCTAGACCCCTACGAGAGCGGCAAGCAACCCTACCAATTCTAGGGTTAGGAGACCCGGACTCGACTCCTCGAGTTGGTCTCCCACTGGACCCCAGAACCCGGTTACTTGTGCTCCCCTCCTTGGGTCTATCCTAATGCGGAAAAGTAAATAATATACAAAAGGTGACAACTTCCGCTACCTGGAAGTGCCCCAAATAAAAGAATATTACATACAAGTTTTTACATGAATGAAAATGAAAAACACTCATCTCACATAAAAACCCCCGGCTATTCAAACACGACAATCCAATATAACATATCCAGCAACACATAACATCACATGTCATCAACGTAAGTAAATATGCGCATCCCAATTGTCGTTGACATATAGCAACAAAACTGGCGATATCACATATTACACTTACGGTCACAGAAAAGAAAGTGTAAAACTACAACAGTTGGAATCCGCAACCTCTTTAGACATCACATGCCTAAACAAATGAAATACTTAGACATCACATGCCTAACAGTTATAAACCCCGCATTTTAGTCTCATTATCGAAAACTCTTTTCAATATCAAGTGAGACTAAACCGCTAGATTTATAACATTCATCCAGTTATCTCATAACTGTTTGTGAATTCCAATTATTGTATCCCATCCCGGATAAACAGAAAATATTAAACTTTCCGATCGAACATTCGAACACCCAAGTTTTCCCGATACCGATCAACTCATGAAATAAGTTCAAAGACATTCACTTCATGCCTCAGTACCAACGGTCCAGCCGTAGAAGGGTCAAGCCAACGCCTCACATGTGGCACGCCGTACTGCCCCAAACCCGAAGGTTCAAAGGGCAGTTCAAGACGGTCACATAATCGAGTTAAGGTTTGTTGTCTTCTAGAGGGACCATCGCGTTACTTGCACTACTCAGAACGTCATTAAACTACGGAAAAGTCCAACAATTGGAAATTTCCCGGCAGGGGAAAGATTGGGTATTTGTATCCGGTCGAAACTTTTAACATATTCCAAATTTATCCGGAAACCCAAATAGACAAAGTTAAATAATCCGATCGATTCATCGAATCCCCAAAACAACCCCAGAAAATTCAACTCTTGAATGCAGATTAAAACTTCCCAGAGAACAGAGGAAACAGATACGGGTATTACTGTATCAAAACGAATCCCTAACCAGTACAAACGGCCGCGGAACAGCCGCAATAGGAGGCTATTGCCGCGGTTCCGCGGCGCTACAGTGGATTTAGGGTTTCGTTTTCTGCAGTAACTCTTATAATTTCCTGCTCTATTTTCTGCGAATTTTTAATTCTGAAAAATCCCTGTTTTTAGAAAAAGTCCAGAGAGCACTTTTATTTTAGGGTTTCGGGTCGATCGGGTTTCAAACTTCGTCTACGCATCGTCTAAGGCTCTAGCTAGGCTCTGATACCACTGTAGGGTTCCTAGGCACTCTCAAGAAGTCTCACAAGGCATCAACCAAGCCAATTTTAAATTTTACGGGTGCCGAGAAACCCTAATACGGATCGTTAACTAGAAATTTAGGCGAAAAACGAAACTTGTTAACACTTTAACTAAAGGAGAAAGACTACAACCTTTGTAGATCCGGTTCTCCACTTCCTTAGCTCCACGTAGGTGTCCTCTCGCTGTCCATCTCGAATCCCTAACTCATGCGTCGGCTTGATCGGAGAAATGGGCGGACTAGGTCGTCGGCTTTGTGCCGAAGATGATCTACGTCGAGGCATCACAAGTTCAAGCTCCGACTTCACAAAGTTGTGAAACTTGTGAAGAAAACACCCAAAACAACTTGGCAAGAGGTAGAGGGTGAAGAAATAGGAGGTGGGTTCACTTTAGAATTGGATTTCTCACTTTAGATCTCAAGTTGCCATTGATGGCATCAAGCTTTCTATCTTGAAGAAGAAGATGAAGAAGAAGAAAGAATATCATAAGTGTTGTGATAAATGAAAAATAAATCAATACTTATCATTCACTAACTAAGGTTAAGTGTAGAGAATAGACCATGGTTACTTGAGAGGGTTAGGGTTAAGCATGATGACAAGAATGGTTACAAAAGTCAAAGCTTCATGAAGCTTCAACTTAAAACAAAGAAAGCCACCATTCTCATCATAATCCTTTTCAAATAAATAAATAAATAAATAAATGAATATGCAAAACCCTAATCAACACTTAACCATGGTTTTAATTCTTTACACTTAACAAAGTGATCAAGTATTATCAAACATGATACAAATATGTGCACAAAAGTATATCACATATACTTCTTGCACATCAAGTGAGAAAATCCATATAAAGTGAACCAATACTAGTTAATGCAATGTAATATATCAAATATATAATTATACATTAAATCATTAAATCAACACTTGATTTAACGATCCGGTCATATCGCATATAACCGACTAGTATTCTATGTATCGGCTTATCGAATCAAGCTTTGATTCGATATCTAGGTTATATCGATTATAACCTCTCGATACATCCATCGCGAGAATGAAATACGGTATCCCATACACGCATTATTCTCGGTCCTGCACATATCTCATATGCACTCCTATTTCGTTTCGCTTGAGCCAGGAAACCTCTGTGTAGGACTCTAAAGACTCGTCAATACGCCGGTAGCAGATGATGATCATATCAAGCACCCACAAGCCGCAAGCGGTCTGCTAAACGTAACGGCCATCCGGGTATTGAGCGATCAGAAGATCGACGAGCTAGCCCGCTCACACTCCTGTGAATCCAACCAGTAACACTTACCGTACAGTCCGGTCTGTTCGTCTGATATGTCGCATATGAAGTCTAGGGGTGGTAAACGTCAGACCCCAATAACCGATAAGTCGTGCCGATGTGAGGCTCATAACGGGTCGAGAAACTACTGGTAACACATACCAGCAAATCTCTGATCAGCCCTGGCCAGGGACTTCCCTGTTACGGCCAATCGAGCACTGCGCAACATCAACCCCCAATACCGGGAGAGACGAAACCCCTCCTATCGCTCATTGCCTCCATGTGACTCGGGACTGTACCCAAAGACCACCGTTTTGCACGCCCTCATGGACGTGGTAAGGTGGAGATCAAAGTACAGTGGGAATCACACAAGACTCTATGACGATCTCGGGTCTACAGACTAACCTGTACAAGTGTCACCTGAGAACTGCCATCTGACGTGAGGTATAATACCATCTGGGAGTTCTCGGCGAGTCCGTCCAGTGTACCCAGTCTCCACTGAGCACCCGTATACCATCTCTGATGTCAAACACCAATGGATATGGGATCATCCATCGCCCATCTCATGGGTCGAGAAGCGTATACGCTAGTCTACTCTGGTATATCGATGCCCTATCTCGATATACCCACGACTAGGGACCTTGAAGGATGTACTTATAGACTACCATGTCCCCACTAGTATGATCTGCATCATAGTCCAGGTAGTCAAGTACACATCCTAAGGGCTTTATCAACATGTAACTATAAGACAGTTTAAAGAGATAAGTGTACATGTTAAGATAAAGAGCAACCAGATAGCATACTATCATATCGAGCAAGAAAGTCATCTCTATATATGTCCAAGCATCCAATATAATATACATCATCTGTACAATACTGGCCTCTAGGGCATACATACAACTAACATAAGGCCAGCTGTTGTAGTATCTCATACCCAACATCCCGAAGAGTCTCTCAAAATTTACCTGGAGTATGGCCTTCGTGAGTGGATCCGCAGTGTTGTCCTTCGTATCAACTCTCCTGACCTCGATCTCCCGGCGATCAACTATCTCCCGGATCAGGTGATACCGTCTCAGAATATGTCTGGACTTCTGATAGGACCTGGGTTCCTTGGCTAAAGCCATAGCTCTATTGTTATCACAACACAAAGGTATTGGATACTCAATGGACGGAACCACACCAAGTTCAGTGATGAACTTCTTCATCCAGACAGCCTCTTTGGCAACATCGTTGGCAGCGATGTATTCAGCCTCCATCGTCAAGTCTGCAACGGTTTCCTGTTTGGAACTCTTCCAACACACCGCTCCTCCATTGAGGGTAAAGACAAATCCCGAGTGCGACTTAGAGTCGTCCTTATCACTCTGGAAGCTCGAATCGGTAAAGGACTCCACTTGGAGTTCACCGTTACCATACACCAAGAATATCTCCTTAGTCCTTCTCAAGTACTTGAGAAGGTTCTTCACAGCTGTCCAGTGACTCTCTCCAGGATCTGCTTGATACCGACTCACCACACTTAGTGAGTATGCTATATCGGGTCTGGTACATAGCATCGCATACATGATAGAGCCTACTGCCGAAGCATAGGGTATCCTTTGCATGTGAGCTCTCTCCAAATCAGTCTTGGGAGACATCTCTTTGGAGAGAGTGGGTCCAGAGAACGTGGGTTGGTTCCCACGCTTGGATTCTTCCATACTAAAGCTCTTTAGTATGGTGTTAATATACCTGGATTGGGACAATACCAGTATCCATTTAGATCTATCTCTATAGATCATAATTCCCAAAATGCAGGAGGCATCACCTAGATCTTTCTTTGAGAATCTTTGTGATAAGAAGAGCTTGACCGAGTGCAGCATAGGAACATCATTTCCTATCAAGAGTATGTCATCCGCGTACATTACGAGGAAGACAACCTTACTCTCTGCAACCTTCTTGTAAATACAAGGTTCATCTACGTTCTTGATGAAGTCAAACTCTTTGACTACACACCTTTCCGCTCCTCCCACTATCTACAAAGCCTTCTGGCTGAGTTATGTACACGCACTCTTCTAAATCACCATTTAGAAAGGCGGTCTTAACATCCATCTGCCAGATTTCATAGTCATGGTATGCGGCAATGGCAAGTAGGATTCGGATGGACTTAAGCATATTCACTGGAGAAAAGGTTTCGTCATAATCCACACCTGGTCGTTGATGAAAACCCTTTGTAACAAGTCTAGCTTTGAAAGTCTCAACTTTTCCATCTACACCAAGTTTCTTCTTAAAGATCCATTTGCTCCCAATAGATTTTACCCCTTCAGGAGCAACTTTCAAAGTCCATACTTTGTTGGTGTACATGGATTCCATCTCAGATCGCATTGCATCTAGCCATTTCACAGAGTCCCCACTCGTGATGGCCTGGTCAAAGCTAGTCAGGTCATTATCTTCCATGATGCAATCCTAGCACCCACCATCAACGAGAAAACCATAGTATCTCTCAGGTGGATGAGAAACCCTACTAGATCGGCGGAAATGCTGAGATTCGTTGGGAACTACTGAATCATCTGATTCCACTAAATCTTCAGTCATAGTTTGTCTTGCTGGAACTTCTTCCAGTTCTACCTCCTCGCCACAAATTTCCTTTGCAAGAAATTCCTTTTCTAAAAAGGTGGCATGAAGAGAAACAAACACCTTTTGTTCCTCAGTGTGGTAGAAGATATACCCTTGTGAGTTCTTGGGATATCCTACAAATTTGTATAGGACAAACCTTACCTTGAGTTTGTCCAGATTTTGCCTTTTGACATAGGCCGGACAACCCCATATCTTAACATACTTAAGAGATGGTCTCTTCCCCTTCCATATCTCATATGGAGTGGTAGGCACTGATTTGGTAGGAACCATATTCAATAGGTGTATGGCTGTCTCAAGCGCATACCTCCAGAAGGAAATAGGCAACTCAGCATTGCTCATCATAGAGCGCACCATATCTAATAGGGTGCGATTCCTCCGCTCCGATACACCGTTGTGCTGTGGTGTATAAGGAGGAGTAAGCTGAGAGAGAATCCCATTCTCTTTTAGATAGTCTAGAAACTCATTGCTCAAGTATTCTCCTCCTCGATCAGATCGAAGGATCTTAATACTTTTACCCGTTTGGTTCTCTACTTCGTGCTTATATTCTCTAAATTTCTCAAAAGCTTCAGACTTGTGTTTCATCAGGAACACATGTCCGTATCTTGAGAGATCGTCAGTGAATGTAATAAAGTAGGAAGAACCGTTCCTGGCATTTATAGACATGGGACCACAAACATTACTATGTATCAGTCCTAAGAGTTCTTTAACTCTTTCTCCGTGTCCACTAAACGGAGTTTTGGTCATCTTGCTTTTGAGACATGACTGGTAGGTATCATAAGATGAAAATTTGAATGAATTCAAATATCCATCCTTATGTAACTTAGCTAGCCGTGTCGCATTGATATGACCTAGTCTACAATGCCACAAGAAGGATTTGTTCATTTCTGAACTCTTCCTCTTGTGTGTGTTTTGTACATTAAGTACTGTAATTTGGTTGAGAATGTATATGCCCTTATTTAACGATCCTGATCCAATCAACTTTTGATTCAGGAATATGTTCATAACATTATCATGTACTACAAAATTATATCCTTCTTTATTCAATAAAGAAACCGATATAATATTGCATATCAGGATTGGAATGTAATAACACTCGTTCAGAACCAATGTATTACCATTTGGTAATGCAAGGTGATATTCGCCAACTTCCTTGGCTGCAACATCTGCACCATTCCCTACTCTTACGGAATGATCACCCATTCCCAGTGCTCTACCTTTACGTAACTCATGTAACATATTACATATGTGGGATCCCGATCCGGTATCTAATACCCAGGACGTAGAGTGAATTGAGAAACAGTTCTCGATAACTAACACACCTGAAGAAGATGCATCAACATACTTATTCTTTGTTTGGGCGGCGTGAGAATCCAGATATTCTCCTATTTCCTGCTCAGTCTTATAACACTTATAAGAAAGAACATGACCAACGTTCCCCCGCTCAGTATAATAAGCGGGTTCAGTCAATACATCCATATTATTATCTTGATTAAGGCCTGACATGGTCGCTACCGGGAGAGAGAGAGAGAGAGAGAGAGAGAGAAACACTTTAGCGTATGCTCTTGCAAGATTAGATTGGTTATTGTCGTATCTAATGAGGATGTCTCCCACTGTTTTTATCAAATCTTCCTTCAAACCCTAAAAGAAAAGATTAGTCGGGATTAATTATACCTTACAAGTTCGCCAATCTTTCAGCCAAGCCAGTGTTGGTACTTTGAGAGAGGTTCCCCGTGCTTTCCTACGGACCTAATTAAAGTAAACCCCGTTTTCCTAGAAGCATAACCCCGTTAACACATTTCTAGACACCTACTTGATCGGCTAATTGTTCTGTGTGAAAATCTCTTAGAGTAACTGTTACTCGGAGTGGGTATCGGGATCCAACTATCTCATAGGAGGTATGCAATCTCATTGAAAATTTCAACACTTGAAATTACCAATAACGCCTTTACCCCTAACGTGCTATGACCTTGACAAATGCCAACAAACCATAGTGAGCTAGTCAAGTTCAACCTATACATTTCTTGATTGAATTAAATCCATCCGCACGACCCTTGACGAAAGCCAACAAAGCTGTACGACTACCCTAACCCAATCGCATCATATGTTGTAGATAAGCAATAGTTAGCTACCGCACACTACGCCTTGACGAAAACCAACAAACGTAGCACGAATACTAAGTATTACTTATCTGAAATGTCGGAGGGCTACACAGGTTTTTCAGAAAACCATGAGCGTAATGAACTTGATATCATTGTAGAAACAAGTGATTTTTGAAAAAGGAGTATTTTTGAGGCTTTTCTAGTTTTGCTAAAGAGGTCACTCCCAGCGAAGGGATCTCGGCTCTTTCCTCATCGAATAAGGTGTAGGGTATATCATATATACCACTATGCAAAGCAAGAACTATAGAAGCAATCAAAAACTAAACCGCGAGTTTGTAGCATCTGCTAGTTTTGCTAAAGAGGTCACTCACGCTGAAAGGATCTCGGCTCTTTCTTCATCGAATAAGGTGCAGGGTATATCATATATACCACTATGCAAAGCAAGAACTGTAGCTACCCTTTTTATAAAGTTTTGATTTTACAACATCTTTTAGGTTTCTTTTCTTTTAATAATCTCATTAATAAATCCCATCAATTATGCTTCCTAAGCATCACAGAAGAAACGAAAGCAGTAATATTTATATATCATCATATATATATATAGTATAAGTATTCGTCTCAGGCAGTAATATGATCTCATCATAGAACATTGCAGCAGAAGATAACATATGAAATATTGGATATAGTAGGACGTCCGTATTTTATTTCGAGCCTGTATAAAACACGGATTCCACGGTCGCGATAAATAGCCAAACCCACATCCCTAGACCCCTATGAGAGAGGCAAGTAACGCTGCCAATTCTAGGGTTAGAAGACCCGGTCTCGACTCCTCGAGATGGCCTCCCTTTGGACCCTAGAACCTGGTTACTTGTGCTCCCCTCCTTAGGTCTATTCTAATGCGGAAAAGTAAATAATATACAATGGTGATATCATTCTCAACCCGGAAGTTTCCCAATAAAAGAATATTACATACAATGAATTTTACATGAATGAAAAAGAAACCCTCATCTCATATAAAACCCCGGCTATTCAGAAACACGACGATCCAATATAATATATCACAGCAACACATAATATCTCATATCATCAGCATAAGAAAGTATGCGTATCCTGATTGTCGTTGATGTATAGCAACGAAGCCGGCAATACCCCACATACTATGCTTACGGTCACAGAAAAGAAAGTGTAAAACTACAACATTTGGAATCCACAATCCCTTTAGACATCTTAAATCAGAAATATCACATACTTCGCATTTCATGCCAATTATATGAATTCCATATATTGTATCACATTCCAGATAAATAGACAATGTTAAACTTTTCGATCGAATAATCAAAAACCCAAGATTTCTCAAATAACTCAACACTTGAGCGGAATTCAAAAATCCCAAAATATGTCATTGCCCCAATGAACCAGCCGTAGAAGGGTCAAACCAACGCCTCACATGTGACAACGCTAAACTACCACAAACCCTAGGGTTCGGTGGCAATTTTGACGGTCACATAATCAAGTTAAGATTACGTTCTTCTAGAGGGTCCACAGATACGCTAGCATGATTTCCCGAAAGTTTTAAACTCAGGAAAAATCCAACACTTGAAAGTTTTCCGTCATGGGAAAAAATGAGTTATTGATATCCGTTCGAACCTTTTAACACGTTCTAAATTACCCGAAAAACTAAACGATGTTAAACTTTTCGATCGAATCAACGAATTCTTAAGATCTCCAGAAAACTCAACATTTGAGTAATATTAAAAATTCCCAGAAGTATGTAGTAATACCTACGGATGTTACCTAGAAATATTTATCCCTGATACCCAAGTATGGCCGCGGAACCGCCGCGAAAAGCCAGGTATTGCCGCGGTTCCGCGGTGACTTGAAAGAATTAGGGGTTCGTATTTCACAATTATCCATAGAATCATCCGCTTATTTTTCTGAGTATTTTTAATACGGAAAAAACCGTCTTTTTAAAAAATTTCCACAGAGGGGGTCAAACTTGACGTTTCGGGGTTTGATCAGACTTTTAACATCGTCTACACGTTGCCTAATGCTCTGGCTTGGCCCTGATACCACTGTAGGGTTAGTATAGCACCTTGAGAAATTTTTGGAAAGTATCAATCATGCTACTTTAAATTTTTTGGGGTGCTAAATAAACCCTAACCAAGATCTTAACTACAGAATTATGTTAAATATGCATGTAAACAACTTTACATCTAAGAGAGATGAATTACAACCTTTGTAGTCCATTCCTTCGCTTCATAAGCTCCGTGTAGTAGTCCCTTCGCCGTGATCTATGAACTTCCGGATTCTAGAAAGGCTCCACAAGCCGAATGATCCATACTTGCATGAAATCTTCCTTTTCGAAGATGATCTACCTTGAAGAATCTTTAACCCAAGTTTACACTTCACTAAACTACTTATTAGAGAAGTGAACACCCTAATCTAAGTGGCTAGAATAGATGAGGATGATGAAGTAGGAATTTTGCTCTCTTTTATTTTCAATATGTCACTTTATTTTATCACATCACAAAAAGCTAGAAATCTTTTTTCAAGAGCAAGAAGAAGAAAAAGAAGCAAAAGCTTTTGTGATAAATAATAAAATTATTGTTGTGGTTACAAATCCAACCATGAGTTAAGAATGAAGGGCTTAACTCATGTAGAGAATAAACCTAAGGTAAAGGGTTTGGGTTGTGTTAATAAATATCAACACAAAATATCTAAACTAAAAACAAAAGAAAGCTTCTTGAAGCTTCATGAAAAAGCTAACCCAAATCAAACCCTAACTTGTTTAATCTCCACAAATCAAGTTGCATTTGTAATCATAACTTGTTACAATATTATATATCACATATATAATATATTTTTGTAACAAAAGAAAATAACACAATTAACATATATCGCATATATATCAATGTATTATCCGGTGAAAAAATGAATCAATAAAGCAAGCTTATATCAGTTAATGTAATGTAATATATCACATATATAATTATACATTAAATTATCGAATCAACACTTGATCCGACAATCCGGCTATATCGCATATAACCGACTAATATAACATGTACCGATTCATCCAATCAACACTTGATCCGATGACCCGGCTTTATCACATATACCCGGCCGATATCATATATCGTGAGAATAGAATACAGTATCTCATATCGTATTATTCTTGGTCCCGCACATATCACATATGTGCTCCTACTCCGTTTTGCCTGAGCCAGGAAATCTCTGTATATGATTCTAAAGAATCGTCAATACGCCGGCAGTGGGTGATGATCATATCAAACACCCACAAGCTGCAAGCGGTCAGCTAAACGTAATGGCCGCCCAGGTATTGAGCGATCAGAAGATCAACAAGCAAGCCTGTACATTCTCCTGTTTATCCAATCAGTAACACTACCGTACAGTCTGGTCTCTTCGTCTGATATGTCGCATATCTAGTCTAGGAGTGGTAAACGTTAGACCCCAGTAACCGATAAGTCATGTCGATGTGAGGCTCATAACAGGTCGAGAAACTACTGATAACACTTACCAGTAGCACTCTATATCAGCTCTGGCCAGGGACTTCCAGTTATAGCCAATAGAATACAGCACAACATCAACTCCCTATACCGGGAGAGACGAATCCCCTCCTATCGCTCATTGCCTCCATGTGATTCAGGACTGTACCCAAAAACCACCATTTTGCACGCCCTCTTGGACGTGGTAAGGTGGAAATCAAAGCACAGTGGGAATCACACAAGACTCTATGACGATCTCGGGTCTACAGACTAACCTGTACCAGTGTTACCGGAGAACTGCTATCTGACGATTGGTATAAATCCATCTAGGAGTTCTCGGCGAGTCCGTTCAGTGTACCCAGTCTCCACTGAGCACCCATACACCATCTTTGATGTCAAACACCGATGGATGTGGGATCATCCATCGCCCATCATATGGGTCAAGATGCTTATACGCTAGTCTACTCTGGTGTATCGATGCCCTGTCTCGATACACTTTCGACTAGAAACAGTTATAGGATGTACTCGTTGACTACCCTGGCCCCACTAGTATGATCTCATCATAGTCCCAGTAGTCGAGTACATATCCTAAGGGCTTTATCAACATGTGAGAGTAAGACGGTAAACTAATACAAGTCAACATGTTAAGACAAAGTAAAACCAGATACCATACTATCATATCGAGCAAGAAAATCCTCTCTATATATGTCCAAGTATCCACTATAATATACATCATATGTACAATAATGGCCTCTAGGGCATATACATAACTAACAAGTGTTGAGAATGTGGTTAATATAGTCCCACATCGGGAAAATTGTGGGATGGATACAGATATAAGATATGATAAAACTCAATAAGACTTCAGACTTTTGGATAGAGTCTCATTATATTAAAAACCTATATGCATTCATGTGTGAGTCGAAACCAAGTTCTACATGGCTCTCATCAATCACCGTTATCATTTTCTTTCTGTTTTTATACAAAATCCATCACTTTTTAAAATAAGGTTATACTAATTTTATAAAATTCCGACAAAAACCCATTTCTTAATCCAATCACAATCTCTCACCCCTGCATCCTCAACTCCTTCATTTTCATTCTCAATACTTTCGCATTCATCTAACAATTCCTTTTACGTTTTCAAAAATCTAACCCGTAGAGCCACTCATATCTAATTATTCATGATCATATCTTCATCGTCCTCTTCGTACAAATCCATAAAAATTTCCCAATCAAAACTCTGCGAACCCAAAAAAAGAAAGAACTCATTTCTTAATCCCAACAACAACCTATCTTCTCAATACTCTCAACATCTTTAACCTTCATTCAACATTTCTCTCATACATGCCTGCAAATCCAACTCATGCATCCAAATGAGCGCGAACCTGTCATCTTTGACATATCTCATTGATCACTGTGGTCGTCATCATTCCCTTCTTCTACCTTTTCACACAAAACCTATCAATTTTCTCAATAATAAATCTACAAACTTTATAAATACCCAATAACAAAAGCCATGATTTCATAAAGAAAATTGAGGAAGATGATTCAAAATCCATGAATAATTGAAGAATTATTTGATCGAATCCTAACCTAAGGCTAAATTGAAGGAAAATTGAGAAACTTTGGAAAAGAAGTAGGAGGGTTTAAAATCCTATAACCTTTCGGTCAAAAATCTTGACGGGGTTAAAAAATATACCCAAAAGATTCTCTTTTTGGTTAGTGTAGGGCTTTTTTGGGGGCTTAAATATTTGGAGGGTTTTTGTAAGAAAATATCGAAAATAAAGGTTTTTTTTGTAAATATCGAACTAGGTACGTTTCATACCCAAAAAAATGTTCCCTCGTCTTAATCTTCAAATTTCTTTATTATGCCATCTTTAAATAAATGAATACGATATCCAGAGATAACTGATAAACTAGTAAAACTAAGACATATTAATGTACATTTGAAACAATGTATTTATTATATATAATTATTAAAAAGATAAAAAAAAATCTAAGAAGATGGGAAAAAATCTAAGCACACTTAGCAATGAGCAGTAGTTCAGTGGGCATATGCATTTTCACTCTTGGGGAGAGTGCGGGTTTCGAAGCTCAACAATCTCAAGAGGAGAAGTGGTGACAAATTAACGCTTTCGGGATAAATTCGTGGTTCCCCTTGGTGTTTGTTATATATGTGTTTGTATGTGGTGTGTGTGGTGTGCTTAGATTAAGACTTACAAGTCAGTGCTAAAAAAATTCGGAAATAATATTTGGGGCAGGCGCAAAATCTCAAAAAAAAAAAAAAAATCTCTTTTATTGTTGCTACTTAAGAACTTGCAATGAACCTTATCACATAAGAAGAATTTTTATTAGGGACCATTTGTTGGCCTCTTGACCTTAGTTATTCAACAGCAAATTTCGCATGAATTTTTATTCAGGTTCAAATAAAAATTCCAATCCTATATATAAAAAGCAATGCTGGCAATATTGCAAAACCTTGATTTATAAATCCATAACAAAACAAAACTTGTGAGTCCACAAAATTAACCCCAGCTATCCCAACTAAAGTACCTCTTTTATAACTTCAAAGAATACTTTCTCTCTCCGTACATCCTCACAATCATTTTCCGCCCCCACGCACCCCACCAAATCTCATCCCATCCTCTCTCACCCCCGGAGCGTCGTCGCCCTCTCCTCTTCCAACCTCACCGGCCTCATCCCCTTCCTCTCCATCTCCTTCTTCTACAACCTCCGCCTTCTAAACCTCTCCAGCAATCTCTACCCTCTTCCGAACCGATTCTCACTTCGGCATTTCTCGACTCTAGTGGATCGGCCGGCCAAGATCGACGGCATGTTTAGAGGGGAGATCGGCGCCAAATAGTACCAGCTTCCCGACGAGGACCTCGATGCCATGATCTTGATCTCGTTTCAGCAAGATCTCGACAACATGATGGAGGAGCTCAATTGCGTTGTCAACGCACCCGCAAAGCTGTGGATCTACATGATCTTCATTTTGATGTGGATTTATCAAATAAAAATGTAGTTGTGATTAATTATGTCCATACACAAATTTGTGTGGATTTATCAAACAATGATCTGGCAATATCGCCATCCAATAGGAAACCCTGTACCAAATTTTTGGCTACATTCACTCGGATTTGTTAAAGTTTCAGTTTGGGTTCAGACTAATTGTTGGAACCGAAACAAAATCAGTGAAAACCTTGCTGATATACCCATGAGACTTATAATATGATAAATTGAAGAAGAAAAGCACAGCTATATAATTGATAATTTAATTTGTCAATATTTCCAAGCAACATGTGAATTAACTAAATTGTTAAACCAGTCATAGTGAGGGTCCGGGCATTGTCTATCGACTCCTGAACGATTACGATTGAATCTAATTAGCCTATATTTATTTCAAAATTATATGAAAGAACTGAATTGGAGCCATACAGAGAAGTCAAGAGTCAGATGGAAATCTTATGGTTGGTTTGGTACATAAAAAAATTTGTAAACCAAAAATTTATAATGAAATAAACTTAAGTTAGTTCGATACAGTCAGCATCTTTATTAGCCCTAGGAGCAGGGTAAGGGTTAGTCCACATCATGAAAATATAAAACCGTGAAGTGATTCAATATGAGAAATTAATTTTTGGAAACACTTTTTTAAGTTTTATACAAATTATCAAAATCAAAATATATGAAAAAGACTCAAATTATATACACACACACACACACACACACACACACAGATTAACGGAGGAAAGAGGCCATAGGAGGGGATTTCCTCCTATGGCGTGAAAAAAATACAACCTCCACCATTTTTTCCGACGATCGGCACCCATCATCATCATCGTTATCATCTAAGATGTGCGTACACCAAATTTTATGTGATTCCACAACTTTTTCACCGTTGATTTAGTGGGTTCAAAATTAACGGTTTACCGACAATAGAACTTTTTACATTGCTAAATCAACGGTGAAAAAGTTGTAGAATCACATGAAATTTGGTATACCCACATCTTAGATGATAACGATGAAGATGATGGGGGCCGATCGTCGAAAAGATTGGTGGAGCTTGTATTTTTTCCACGCCATAGGAGGAAATTTCCTCCTATGGCCTCTTTTCTCCATTATTCTCATATATATATATATATATATATATATATATATATATATATATATATAATGGAGGAAAGATTCACTCCTATGGCGTCGAAAAAATACCCCCTTTCTAGTTTTTTCCGACGATCGGCATCAACCATCTTCATCGTCATCATCTAAGATGTCGGTATACCAAATTTCATGTGATTCTACAACTTTTTCACCGTTGATTTAGCAACGTAAAAAGTTCTATTGTCGGTAAACCGTTAATTTTGAACCCACTAAATCAACGGTGAAAAAGTTTTAGAATCACATGAAATTTGGTGTACCCACATCTTAGATGATGACGATGAAGATGGTGGGTGCCGATCGTCGGAAAAAGTTAGGGAGGGGGTATTTTTTTGACGCCATAGGAGGGGATTCCCCCCTCTCTATATATATATACTCTCTCTCTCTCTTTCTCTCTCTCTCTCTCTCTCTATATATATATATTCTCTCTCTCTCTCTCTCTCTATATATATATATATATATATATATATATAGAGAGAGAGAGAGAGAGAGAGGCCTTTTCTTTAGGCGGCGCCATTTTTTTGACAATCAGCATTCATCGACATCATCTTTATCATTTAAGATGTTGATACACCAAATTTTATTTGATTCTAACATTTTCATGGTTGATTTAATGAGTGCAAATTTAACGGTTTACCAATAATAGAATTTTTAATATTGCTAAATCAATGGTAAAATGGTGCTAGAATCACATGAAATTTGGTGTACTAACATCTTCGATGATGTTGACGAATGCCGATCGTCGAATAAAATGGTGGAGGGTGTAATTTTTTGAACAAAACCTTATCATGCATGCACCGCTTCCCAATATATAAGAATACTGGAACGTAACAAAACCAATCATGCTGTCTATAATAAGGAATCATTCTTTCAATAGTCCCATTACGGTTGTCAATCAGTAACCAAGAACATTATAGTATATAATTAACTATCACATGTCCAATATGCCACAATAAACAATAACGATATCCAATAATCAAGAGTTAATAAAACAATAGTCAAGAACAGAAGCAATAATAACGATCAAGTATCAAGGATAAATAAGAACAATAACCAATACTCGTCCTTTATGGGATCACAATAGAAATCCAATAAAATAGTTCACTGCGATAAATAAACCTAAGGCATAATAAATAGATTCATAGTAATATCTTTCACTGCTCAACAAGCTTCTCGAAATACTCCTTATCTGCTTGTTTTAAAGCATAAGTATCCGGGCCATGCAAAACCCAGACGTCAGAACGGTCGAATATAAAATCATAATGAATGAAACCGGAAACAATATCAATTAAGCATGGCAATAAATATATGATATCAATGTATTCGGTGAGTGACGGATGAACAATGTCATTAGCAAGCGATGAACAATCAGGAGACAATCAATGCAATCATGTCGTGTGATTCCTATAGGTTCATGTCGCTAAATTATCTATCCTACAGTTATTTAAAACCAATTAATGCAATTCTCATCGTAACTCAACAGTATATATCCCGTTCATTCCTCCGGGACCACGATACAATATATCTTGTTCATTCCTCTGGAAACATGGTACAATATCGATCAACAATGGTTATTTCGTTCATTCCCTCAGAATCACGGTACAATAATATTCTTTTGTGTTACGATTCAGTTACATTCTTGATTTCTCCTTTTTTCCTAGTTTTCAATCTATGTCGATATCAATATAGTGTGTTACCTAATACCAATGCATGAACAATCAATGCCTGTACAGGTTTTGCCAATCAATACAATAAAGTCAATCAATCAATAACAATGGATTGTTGGCATTTCAGTAAACATCACAATCAGATACGGTAACTTGATAACAACAGTCAATCAATCATTATTTTACGTAAATAATTAATAACATTGTAATTTAGAAATATCGTAACCATAACAGTTACATGATCAAGTCTAATGCTCATTAACAAAAATGTCATGGCAATCAATATATAAATGTCACAATGCGGGTCAATTACGGTAAATAGATAACAACAGTCAATCAATCATTATTTCAAGTAAATAATTAATAACATGGTAATTTAGAAATATCGTAACCAATACAGTTACATGATCAAGTCTAATACTCATTAACAAAAATGGCATGGCAATCAATATATAAATGTCACAATGCGGGTCAATTACGTGTTCAGGAGATTTATAGCGCTATCGTGAAACAATATAACGTGTCCAGTGTCATTTCATGTTCAATATCCAGTTCAGTTTGAGACAGCTTAAGAATATGTGAGACAGCTCAAGGGTTATGTCTAAAACATTAATTCTATTCTATGTGTGAAAGATGGCTCAAGAGTGTCTTGAGACGGCTCAAAGTCATACCTAAAGCAATATTAAATTCAGTGTGTACATGAGATGGCTTAAATTATGTTGAGACGGTTCATGTCCAATTTGAGACTTCAATTTTAGAGACCTTTTTAGAGGTCATAAACTCAGTATTGAAAAATATGGTAAACATGAAAGTTGTAGATTTCGAAGAGATCTTTTCAACGAGCCTAAGAACATCTAAATCGGATCATCGAATAGCAAGTTATGGTGGTTTTACTATGACTGGTCTGTCCAGTCAACTTGAGATGGCTCAGGCAATATTTGAGCCGGATCAAACGTGTCTGAAACAAACACTTATTTTCTCTGTCAACATGACGGCTCATGGTTGCCTTGATCGGCTCACTGCATAAAAACTGATACGATTAGGTATTTTAATTAGGGGTTTCATTCCATATTTTATTCCTATGATAACAACAATAATTAACTCGATTTCCCTACGTTCTATGTCATAAATGTAACAATATAAAAGTGATATCTGTAGGGTTCCAAGTCAAGTTGCATCTCAATCAATATTATCATTATATTATGATTCAGATCTCGAGATCGTCAATTTAGGTTTAATAACAATGGATCAAGACAATTTCAAAGCTGATATGCAATACGATGCGATACAATAAAATACACTACGTTAAAATAATAACGCGACAAGATCGGAACTTGTCTCTAGCATGTAGCAAGTATTGAATACTTTCCTCAATCTCGATGAACACAACCACGTAAGAGATAAATGCACGATCTTGAACCGAAAGTAGCAATGGACTTGCTGCAGGAAAAAGAAGTAGATACCCACGACGATGACGATCCCTTCAAGATGGTGAAGATGACGATGGTGATGGTGATCGATGAAGAAAGCCATGAGATGAAGGAGATTGGGTTTGTGGAGTTAGGTTTAGGGTTCGGTTCTGTTGTGAGAGATATGGATGCTAGGGTTTGTGATTGATATCTTTGCATGAGAACCCATATGGGTTTATATAGGATATGTTAATCAATGGGCTGGATAGTTAACAATATCAAGATCAATTGGGATTTAAGATAGAGATGAGGTCCAATATTAATCCCATAATAAACCATGTATATCCTATCAATGTAATATTTTACCATGTCTTAACAATCAATAAAAAGGCCCAATAAAAATGATAACGAGTCGAAATCATGTCAAGAAACCAATATCAGGTCGCAGTCATGCTTGAGACGGCTCAATATTATCCTGACCCGGCTCATAAGTCAAACCAAGTAAACAATGATTCTCTGTAGGCATGAGACGGCTCACATTAAACTTGAGTCAGCTCATGGTGTCCCAAGCTAAAACTCAATAAAATAAGCAAATCAATCAATATCAATTTATTAATATAACTACGTACGATCGTTCTACGGTGTTACATTATACCCAACTTCGTCCTCGAAATTCATGAAGAACGAAAAGAATAAGAACAAGATCAATACTACCAAGAAAACAAGTACAATCACTCTAAAAAACCAAGAAACAATTTTGGAAACTTTAGCCGCATTTCCTCCTCATGTTTCCACGTCGATTCTCCATGTGAACGACCTCCTCACAAAACAAGCTCTAACGGTATCACTTTATTCTTAAGAACCTTTTATCATCGATCCAATATAATCATCGGTCGCTCTTCATACGACAAGTCATTACCCAATGTCACCTCTGAGCGATCAAGGACGTGAGTCTCATCTCGAATATACTTGCGGATTTGAGATACATGAAACACATCATGCACACCCGCCAAGGACGTTGGTAACACCAAACAATATACTACTTCTCCAATACGCTCAATGATATCGAAAACCCCCAAGAAATGAGGACTAAGCTTTTCTCGACTGCCAAACCGGATCACTCCTCTTGTCGGTGATATCTTCGAGAATACATAATCACCAACCGCGAACTCTAACAGTCACCTCCTAGTATCGGTCCAACTCTTTTGTCGATCTTGAGCTACTTTCATATGATCTTGAATCAAACGGACCTTATCTACGGTTTGCACAATCAACTCCGGTCCCAATAATCTTCTTTCTCTAATGTCGTCCCAACATACTTGCGAACGACACTTGCGTCGATACAATGTCTCGAATGGAGCCATCTGTATAGTTGCCTGGAAGCTATTGTTATACGAGAATTCCACCATGTGCAAATGATCCTCCCATGAACTCTTGAACTCCAACATGCATGCTTTCAACATGACTTCAAGATTTTGGATAGTTTTCTCGGACTAACCATCTGTCTGTGGATGATATGCCGTGCTGAACTTCAATCGAGTTCCCAAGCTCTCTTGCAAACTTCTCCAGAAATGTGATATAAACAACATGTCATGATCCGACACGGTTCTAACTTTCACTCTATGAAATCTTAAAATCTCCTACATATACTTCTCTGCTAAAGTCTCTGTCGACTGACCAACTCGAAATGGTATTGTTACGACTCGAAAAGGGCACATGACCGGCATAAGGATTACATGAAATCAAGTGGACCCTATCGTAATCTAAGTAAGCCAAAACCAGAAATCTAAACCATATATATAAGGAAATAGATAGTAATACGCAGAAGTGAAGTTTTAGAAAAGTTTTTATAAAATGTAAAGCTTGTTTTAAAGATTGTTTGAAAAACGGACAGCACCTCCTTTGTAAATTTTGAACAAAATCGATACAATGATAAGTATATAACAAGTATCCCGACATACGGGAGCTAAATCAATGCCCAAAAGGCGGAATCACAACCATGAAGTAATATATGACACCAAACAGAGAAGGATCAATAAAACGGAAAGTAAACGACATAAATATATATCAAGTCGACTCCACTCAAATCCGACAACAACAAAATATACAACTCTAAGGTCTCGACAAAACTAAACTTGGTATTTGATGGAGTACTTCTAAATACAAATAGGTAAAAGGCAAAAGCCGATACAAAAAGAAACCTACCAACTCAAATATGTGCAACCACGCCCAAAAGATAGCAAACGTGTCCAATAAGTCGCTACGGATCCAAGCGATCAAACCTGCAAAGAACTACGACATAACGGGGGTGAGTTTCCAACTCGTGAGTAGAATTATATAAAAAGTTAGGAGTCGCATGGATAAGCAGTGAAACAACTAAGCATGAATAATATGTACATCAAGGAGGGAAAATAAGCACGCATCGAAACTAGAGTTTGAGCGATATAATAACAATGATAGTAAGTTCATGTACAACTTGTAGGGTGTTTTTCATCACCCCATTGAGATGGGAATACGTGTCGCTTGTCAGGCGCATTACAGATTCCCCCTGCTGAGGGTAGGCTGGGGTTTATTGATTGTGGGGATCTAAATCTCCGGCAGCTGCGGACTAAACTGCCATTAATTACCCCTCACCTTTGGAGCGAAGGAACCTCCGATTGACGGGTCAAAATGGTCATGCGAACTCAATGTGCAGTGTGCGTATGTGTATTTTGAGGGGACTTGGATGTATCAGGGGCCTCGCAGAGTTTATGGGGGTCCCGCTATCCGGATAGCAGGCTGGAGGTCAAGGGGGCTAGCTGTAGGGTTCCTAAGCACTACAACAAGGTTTCAGGTGGCATCATCCATGCCAAATAAAAAATTTGCCATGCTTAAACAACCCTAAACAATATCTTTAACTCGAGATTTAGACAATACAAAGTGTAAACAATCTTTACAACTAAGTGATTAGGGATTGCAACCTTTGTAGTCCGTTTATTCGCTTCATAAGCTGCAAGTTGTGGTCCCTTCACTGCGATCATCAAGCTCCCGGTCTCTTGAGAGGCTCCACACGGTGTATGATGCGTCCTTGTTTGAAATCTTCATAATCCAAGATGATCTACATCGAGACAACACGAACTCAAGTTTTCTCTTCACTAATGTAGAATTAGTGAAGCTAACACCCTAATCTAAATGGCTAGTATAGAAGTGGATGATGAAGTAGGAAGTGGGCTCTCTTTAATTTTCTTTTTCTCACTTTATTTCATCGCATAAGAAAAAGCCAGCAAGCTTTCATGAGGAAGAAGAAGATGAACAAGTGATGAATGAAGAGCATGAGGTTAGAAATGGAACCATGGGTTAAGTATGTCATGGCTAACTCATGTAGAGAATAAATCATGAGCTAGGGTTAAAGGTTAGGTTAATAAATATCTTAGAAATATCAAAATTGGTTAACTTAGTCAATGCTCATCCAATCTCATGACTAATTCATCACAATTTTGAATTAACTAAAATAATTAAAAACCTAATCATTAACACATATCATGGTGTGATTCTCATAAACCCTAGTTCCATGTATAACCAAGCATGTTTCAATTATACATATCACACACATATATATTTGTAACAAAAGAAAATAATACAATTAACACATATCACATATATATTAATGTATCATCAAGTGAGAAAAAGTAATTCTTAAGTGAGCTAATATTAGTTAATATAATTTAATATATCAGATATATAATTCTACATTAAATTATTAAATCAATACTTGATTTAATAATCCAGCTATAGTACATATAACTGACTAATATCAAATGCAACAACTTATCGAATCAACACTTGATCCGATAATCCGGCTATATCATGTAGGGATACTAGGCACTCTCACAAGGGTCTACAAGGCATCAATCATGCCTGATTTAAAATTTAGACGTGCCGAACAACCCTAACCAAGATCTTAAATTAGAGATTAGGCAAAACATATAGCAAGTAAACAACTTTACTTCTAAAAGTTTGGGATTACAACCTTTGTGGTCCGGTCCTTCGCTTCATAAGCTCCGAGTAGAAGTCCCTTCGCCGCGATCATCAAGTTCCCGGACTCTAGAGAGGCTCCACGAAGAGAAAGATGCAAGCCTGCTTCCGATCTTCGATAACTAAGATGATCTACCTTGAAGTTTCTTTAACTCAAGCTCTCACTCACTAATGAAGTGAACACCCTAATCTAATTGGCTAGATTAGATGAGGATGATGAAGTAGGATTTATGCTCTCTTTCGTTTTCATAATCTCACACTAATCCATCACAAAACTCAAAGCTAGAAAGCTTTGCCAAGAGGAAGAAGAAGATGAATGATTTGTAATGAATAATGGATTGTCATAATCATTACCAATGCAGCCATGGTTCAACAAAAGAAAGGGCTAACCATTGTAGAGAGTTAACTAGGGTTAAGGGTGTGGGTTGGGTTAAGAAAATATCTCCAAAAATATAAACCATAATATCTTTGCAAGAAACAAAACCAAAAGCTTCTAGAAGCTTTTAGAAAAGATTAACCCAAATCAAACCCTAACCATGTTTAATCTCCACTAATCATGTTGCATTAGTAATCATAATTTGTTACAATATTATATATCACATATATAATATATTTTGGTAACAAAAGAAAATAATACAATTAACATATATCGCAAATATATATCAATGTATGACCCGGTGAGAAAATGAATCAATAAGTGAGCTTATATTAGTTAATGTAATTTAATATATCAAATATATTATTATACATTAAATTATCAAATCAACACTTGATCCGATAATCCTGCTATTTCACAAATAACCGACTAATATTATCTGTATCAATTCATCGAATCAACACTTGATTCGATGACCCGGTTATATCTCATATACCCGGCCGATATCTCATATCGCGAGAATCTAATACGGTATCACAAACACGTATTGTTCTTGGTCCCGCACATATCACATATGTGCTCCTACTCCATTTTGCCTGAGCCAAGAAACCTCTGTGTAGGACTCTAAAGAATCGTCAATACGCCGGCAGTAGGTGATGATCATATCAAACACCCACAAGCTGCAGGCGGTCAGCTAAACGTAACAGCCACCCAGGTATTGAGCAATCAGAAGATCAACAAGCAAGCCTGTACATTCTCCCGTGAATCCAACCAATAACACTCCCGTACAGTCCGGTCTTCTTATCTGATATGTCGCATATCTCGCCTAGGGGTGGTAAACGTCAGATCCCAGTAGTTTGATAAGTCGTGTCGATATGAGGTCTATAACAGTTCGAGAAACTACTGATAACACTTACCAGTAAATCTCAGCAACCCTGGCCAGGGATTTCCAGTTATAGCTAATCGAACACCGCACAACATCAACTACCTATACCGGGAGAGACGAAACCCCTCCTATCTCTCATTTCCTCCATGTGATTCGGGACTGTACCCAAAAGCCACCTTTTTGCATGCCCTCTTAGACATGGTATGATGGAAATCAAAGCACAGTGGGAATCACACAATACTCTATGACGATCTCGGGTCTACAGACTAACCTGTACCAGTGTCACCAGAGAACTGCCATCTGACGTGAGGTATAATGCCATCTGACGTGAGGTATAATACCATCTGGGAGTTCTCGGCGAGTCCGTTCAGTGTACCCAGTCTCTACTGAGCACCCGTACACCATCCTTGATGTCAAACACCGATGGATATGGGATCATCCATCGTCCATCATATGGGTCAAGATGCGTATACGCTAGTCTACTCTGGTATATCGATGCCCTGTCTCGATACACCCTCGACTAGGAACAGTTATAGGATGTACTCGTCGACTACCGTGGCCCCACCAGTATGATCTCATCACAGTCCCAGTAGTCGAGTACATATCGCAAGGGCTTTATCAACATGTAACATAAAGACAATCAGAGTACATGTTAAGATAAAGTACAACCAGATAGTATACTATCATGTCGAGCAAGAAAGTTCTCCCTATATATGTCCAAGCATCCATTACAATATACATCATATGTACAGTAATGGCCTCTAGTGTTAGTTGTATGTATGCCCTAGAGGCCAGTATTGTACAGATGATGTATATTATATTGGATGCTTGGACATATATAGAGATGACTTTCTTGCTCGATATGATAGTATGCTATCTGGTTACTCTTTATCTTAACATGTACACTAGTCTCTTTATACTGTCTTATAGTTACATGTTGGTAAAGCCCTTAGGATGTGTACTTGACTACCTGGACTATGATGCAGATCATACTAGTGGGGACATGGTAGTCCATAAGTACATCCTTCAAGGTCCCTAGTCGTGGGTGTATCGAGACGGGGCATCGATATACCAGTGTAGACTAGCGTATACGCTTCTCGACCCATGAGATGGGCGATGGATGATCCCATATCCATTAGTGTTTGACATCAGAGATGGTATACGGGTGCTCAGTGGAGACTGGGTACACTGGACGGACTCGCCGAGAACTCTCAGATGGTATTATACCTCACGTCAGATGGCAGTTCTCATGTGACACTTGTACAGGTTAGTCTGTAGACCCGAGATCGTCATAGAGTCTTGTGTGATTCCCACTGTGCTTTGATCTCCACCTTACCACGTCCATGAGGGCGTGCAAAACGGTGGTCTTTGGGTACAGTCCCGAGTCACATGGAGGCAATGAGCGATAGGAGGGGTTTCGTCTCTCCCGGTATTGGGGGTTGATGTTGCGTTGTGCTCGATTGGCCGTAACAGGGAAGTCCCTGGCCAGGGCTGATCAGAGATTTGCTGGTAAGTGTTACCAGTAGTTTCTCGACCCGTTATGAGCCTCACATCGGCACGACTTATCGGTTATTGGGGTCTGACGTTTACCACCCCTAGACTTGATATGCGACATATCAGACGAACAGACCGGACTGTACGGTAAGTGTTACTGGTTGGATTCACAGGAGTGTGAGCGGGCTGGCTCGTCGATCTTCTGATCGCTCAATACCCGGATGGCCGTTACGTTTAGCAGACCGCTTGCGGCTTGTGGGTGCTTGATATGATCATCATCTGCTACCGGCGTATTGACGAGTCTTTAGAGTCCTACACAGAGGTTTCCTGGCTCAAGCGAAACGAAATAGGAGCGCATATGAGATATGTGCGGGACCGAGAATAATGCGTGTATGTGATACCGCATTTCATTCTCGCGATGAATGTTTCGATTGGTTGTATACGATATGACCTAGTTATCGAATCATTGATTCGATAAATCGATACATTGGATACTAGTCGGTTATGTGCGACATGACCGGATCATTGAATCAAATGTTGATTTAATGATTTAATGTATAATTATATATTTGATATATTACTTTGCATTAATTAGTATTGGTTCACTTTAAATAGATTTTCTCACTTGATGTGCAAGTTGTATATGTGATATAGTTTTATGCACATATTTGTATCATGTTTGATGATACTTGCTCATTTGGTTAAGTGTATAGAATTAAACCATGGTTAAGTTGATGATTAGGGTTTTGCTTATTTATTTATTTATTTATTTGTTTATTTATTTATTTGGAAAAGATTATGATGAGAATGGTGGCTTTCTTTGTTTCTAGTTGAAGCTTCATGAAGCTTTGACTTTGTAACCATTCTTGTCTTCATGCTTAACCCTAACCCTTCCAAGTAACCATGGTCAATTCTCTACACTCTACCTTAGTTAGTATATGATAAGTATTCATTTTACTTTTCAATTTTAATCAAGAGACTTATCATATTCTAGCTTCATCTTCTTCTTCATCTCCAAAGAAAAAGCTTAAGTCCATTAATGGCAACTTGAGCTAAAGTGTGAGAAATCCAATTCTAAAGTGAACCCACCTCCTATTTCTTCACCCTCTACCTCTTGCCAAGTAGTATAGGGTATTTTCTTCACAAGTTTCACAACTTGGTGAAGTTGGAGCTTGAACTTGTGATGCCTCGACGTAGATCATCTTCGGCACGAAGCCGACGACCTAGCCCGCCCATTTCTCCGATGAAGCCGACGATTGAGTTCGGGATTCGAGACGGACAGCGAGAGGATGCCTACGTGGAGCTAAGGAAGTGGAGAAATAGATCTACAAAGGTTGTAGCCTCTCTCCTTTAGTTAAGTTGTTAACTAGTTTCGTATTTCGCCTAAAATCTAGTGAACGATCCGTATTAGGGTTTCTCGGCACTTGTAAATTTTGAAATTGGCATGGTTGATGCCTTGTGAGACCTCTTGAGAGTGTCTAGGAACCCTACAGTGGTATCAGAGCCTAGCTAGAGCCTTAGGCGAAGTCTAGACGACGTTTGAAACCCGATCGAACCAAAACCCCAAAATCCAAAATGCTCTCTGGAAATTTTCTGAAAATTTGGATTTTAGTGAATTAAAAATATGCAGAAAATTAAGCAGGGTCTTATTTGAATTACTGTGAAAAACTAGGGTCTAATTCGAATATTCCACCGCGGAACCGCGGCACAAGCTTTCATGTGCGGCAGTTCCGCGGCTGTACTGTCTCCTTGTCTAATGATTTCTGCACAGTAATTCATATAATTGAATGCTATATTTTCTGGGAATTTTTATTCTGACTCTACAGTTGAGTATTCTGGGGTTGTATTGGGAATCAATGATTCGATCGGATTATCAGATTTTGTCTATGTGTCTTTCCGGATAATTTTAGAATATGTTAAAAAGTTCGACCGGATGTAAATACCCAATCTTTCCCCTGTCGGAAAATATCCAAGTGTTGGATTTTTCTGTGGTTTAAGGACGCTCTGAGTAATGCAAGTAACGTGATGGTCCCTCTAGAAGACAACAAACCTTAACTCGATTATGTGACCGTCATGAACTGCCCTTTGAACCTTCGGGTTTGGGGCAGTACGGCGTGCCACATGTGAGGCGTTGGATTGACCCTTCTACGGCTGGACCGTTGGTACTGAGGCATGAAGTGAATGTCTTTGAAACTATTTCATGTGTTGAACGGTTTCGGGAAAACTTGGGTGTTCGAATGTTCGATCGGAAAGTTTAGTATATTCTATTTATCCGGAATGGGATACAATAATTGGAATTCACAAACAGTTATGAGATAACTGAATGAATGTTATAAATCTAGCGGTTTAGTTTCACTTGATATTGAAAAGAGTTTTCGATAATGAGACTAAAATGCGGGGTTTATAACTGTTAGGCATGTGATGTCTAAGTATTTCATTTGATTAGGCATGTGATGTCTAAAAGGGTTGCGGATTCCAACTGTTGTAGTTTTACACTTTCTTTTCTGTGACCGTAAGTGTAGTATGTTGATATCGCTGGTTTCGTTGCTATACGTCAACGACAATTGGGGTATGCATACTTACTTACGTTGATGACATGTGATGTTATGTGTTGCTGGATATGTTATATTGGATCGTCGTGTTTGAATAGCCGGGGTTTTTTTTATGTGAGATGAGTGTTTTTCCTTTTCATTCATGTAAAAACTTGTATGTAATATTCTTTTATTGGGGCACTTCCAGGTTGCGGAAGTTGTCACCTTTTGTATATTATTTACTTTTCCGCATTAGGATAGACCCAAGGAGGGGAGCACAAGTAACCGGGTTCTGGGGTCCAGTGGGAGACCAACTCGAGGAGTCGAGTCCGGGTCTCCTAACCCTAGAATTGGTAGGGTTGCTTGCCGCTCTCGTAGGGGTCTAGGGTGTGGGATTGGCTATTCATCACGACCGTGGAATCCGTGTTTTATACTGGCTCGTATTGAAAACACGGACGTCCTAGTATATCCAATGTTTCATATGTTTCTTCTGCTGCGATATCTGTGATGTGATCATGTGATGTTCTGTGATAGATACAGTATATAGTATATATGATATATTATATAGACGTTACTTATGTTTTGCACCCACACTAGCCCTGCCCTGCTCTGTCGTTAGTTACCTAACCTAACGGTGCACGAGGGGACATCGAGGCGAATGCGGATGGCATAAGTGTACGTCGTATTTATCTGTGATGTTTAGGTGACTTACATGATGGGACTTCATTAATGTGATTAATGAAAGAAAAGAAACCTAAGATGTTGTAGAATCAAATTTTAAACAAAACAGGTAGCTACAGTTCTTGCTTTGCATAGTGGTATATATGATATATCCTGCACCTTATTCGATGAGGAAAGGACCGAGATCCCTTCACCGGGAGTGACTCCTTTAGCAATAACTGGCAGATGCTACACACTCGGTTTATCTTTTGATTGCTTTTAAGAGTTTTTGCTTTGCATAGCGATATATATGATATATCCCGCACCTCATTCGACGAGGAAAGGACCGACGATCCCTTCACCGGGAGTGACTCCTTTAGCAAAACTAGAAAAGCCTCAAAATCACTCCATTTCAAAACTTCATTGGATTCTACAACGATATCAAGTTCATTACGCAATAGGTTTTCAGAAAAACCTGTCGTAGCCCTCCGTCATTTCAGATGAGTAGTAGTTAGTATTCGTGCTACGTTTGTTGGCCTGCGTCAAGGCGTAGTGTGCGGTAGCTAACTAGTATTTATCTGCTTATGCATATGATGCAGATTGGATTAGGGTAGTCGTGCGACTTTGTTGGCCTGCGTCAAGGGTCGTACGGGAGGGTTTAATTCAATCAGGAAATGACGGGTTGAACTTGACTAGCGCACTATGGTTTGTTGGCCTGCGTCAAGGTCATAGGACGCTAGGGGCAAAATATTATCGGGAATTTCAAGTGTTGAAATTTGCAATAAGATTGCATACCTTCTATGAGATAGTTGGATCCCGATATCCACTGCGAGTAAGAGTTACTCCTGGGAGAGTTTTACACATTACAATTAGCCGATCAAGTAGGTGTCTAGAAAGGTGTTAACGAGGTTATGCCTCTGGAAAAACGAGGTTTACATTAATTAGGTTCGTGCGAAAGCATGGGAGACCTCCCTCAAAGTACCGACACTGGCCTGGCTGAAAGATTGGCGAACTTGTAGTGTGTAATTAATCCCGGCTAGTCTTTCCTTTTAAGGTTTGAAGGAAGATTTGATAAAAACCAGTGGGAGCCATCCTGATTAGATAAGATAATAACCAATCTGATCTTGCACGAGCATACGCTAAAGTGTTTTCTTCTCTCTCTCTCCAGGTAGCGACCATGTCATGCCCTAATAAAGATAATAATATGGATGTATTGACCGAACCCGCATGTTATACTGTGCTGGGGAACGTTGGTTCCGTTCTTTCTTATAAGAGTTATATGACTGAACAGGATATAGGGGAATACCAGGATTCCCATGCCACCCGATTGAAGAAAGTACATGTTGATGCATTTTCTTCGGGTGTGTTCGTTACAGAGAACTGTTTCTCCATTTGCTCTACGTCCTGGGTATTAGATACCGGGTCAGGATCCTATATATGTAATCAGTTACATGGGCTTAGAAAAGGTAGAGAACTTGGAGAAGGTGATAAAGACAATAGAGTTGGAAATGGTGCAATTGTTGCAGCTAAGACTGTCGGGGAATATCACCTTGTATTACCAACTGGTAATACATTGGTTCTGAACGAATGCTATTACATGCCGAACCTGATATGCAACATTATATCGGTTTCTTTGTTGAGTAAAGAGGGATATAATTTTGTATTACAGGACAATATTATGAACATTTTCCGTAACCAAAAGTTGGTTGGATCAGGCACGTTGTGCAATGGCATTTATGTTCTAAATCAATCAACAGTTCTGAGCATAACAAACACACACAAGAGGAAGAGTTCAGAACTGAACGAATCCTTCTTGTGGCATTGTAGACTGGGTCACATCAATGCGACACGACTAGCTAAGTTGCATAAAGATGGATATTTAAATCCGTTTGAATTTTCATCTTATGACACTTGCCAGTCATGTCTCAAAGGCAAGATGACCAAAACTCCGTTTACGGGACACGGAGAAAGAGTTACCGAACTCTTGGGACTGATACATAGTGATGTATGCGGTCCCATGTCTACACATGCCAGGGATGGTTTTTCGTACTTCATTACATTCACTGACGATCTCTCTAGATTCGGATATGTGTTCCTGATGAAACACAAATCAGAAGCTTTTGAGAAATTTAGAGAATATAAACAAGAAGTCGAGAACCAAACCGGAAAAAGTATTAAAATCCTTCGATCTGATCGAGGAGGAGAATACTTAAGCAATGAATTCCTGGACTTCCTAAAAGAGAATGGGATTCTCTCTCAGCTGACTCCTCCATATACACCACAGCACAACGGTGTATCAGAACGGTGGAACCGCACCCTATTGGATATGGTGCGCTCTATGATGAGCACAGCTGAGTTACCTATTTCCTTCTGGGGATATGCACTGGAAACAGCTGCAGACCTATTGAATATGGTTCCCACCAAAACCGTGCCAACCACTCCATATGAGATATGGAAAGGAAAGAGACCATGTCTTAATTATGTTAAGATATGGGGTTGTCCGGCATATGTAAAAACGCAAAATCCGGACAAACTCGCGGCAAGGTCCATTCTGTGTAAGTTTATTGGATATCCCAAACATTCGCGAGGGTATATCTTTTACCACACCGAGGAACAAAAGGTGTTTGTTTCTCGACATGCCACCTTTTTAGAAAAGGAATTTCTTGAAAAAGAGATTAGTGGCAAGGAGGTAAAACTGGAAGAGGTTCCAGCAATAAAGACTACAACAGAAGATTTGGTTGAACCAGAGGATTCAGTAGCTCCCGATGAACCTCAGCCTCTCCGCCGATCTAGTAGGGTTCCTCGCCCACCTGAGAGATACTACGGTTTTCTCATGGATGGTGGGAGCGAGGATTGCATCATGGAGGATGATGACCCAACTAGCTTCGAGCAGGCCATCACGAGTAGAGACTTAGTGAAATGGCTGGATGCTATGCGGTCCGAGATGGAATCCATGTACACCAACAAAGTATGGACTTTGGAAGTTGCTCCTGAAGGGGTAAAACCCATTGGGAGCAAGTGGATCTTCAAGAAAAAACTTGGTGTAGATGGGAAAGTGGAGACTTTCAAAGCTAGACTTGTTGCAAAGGGTTTTCGTCAAAGACCAGGTGTGGACTATGACGAAACCTTTTCTCCAGTGGCTATGCTTAAATCCATCCGGATCATGCTTGCCATCGCTGCATATCATGATTACGAAATCTGGCAAATGGATGTTAAGACCGCCTTTCTAAATGGTGATTTAGAAGAGTGCGTGTACATTACTCAGCCAGAGGGCTTCGTAGATAGTGGGAGCAGCGGGAAGGTGTGCAAGCTGCTTAAATCCATTTATGGATTAAAGCAAGCATCGCGGAGTTGGAACATCTGCTTTGACGTCGTTATCAAAGAGTTTGATTTCGTCAAAAATCCAGATGAACCTTGTATCTACAAGAAGGTGGCAGAGAGTAAGGTTGTCTTCCTCGTATTGTACGTGGACGACATACTCTTGATAGGAAATGATATTCCTATGCTGCAATCGGTCAAGCTCTTCTTATCACAAAGATTCTCAATGAAAGATCTTGGTGATGCCTCCTGCATATTGGGGATTAGGATCTATAGAGATAGATCCAAACGGATATTGGAATTGTCCCAATCCAGGTACATTGACACCATACTAAAGAGGTTTAGTATGGAAGAATCCAAGCATGGGAACTTGCCCACGATCTCTGGAGTCACTCTTTCCAAAGAGATGTCTCCCAAGACTGATTTGGAGAGAGCTCGCATGCAAGGGATACCCTATGCTTCGGCTGTAGGCTCTATCATGTATGCGATGCTATGTACCAGACCCGATGTAGCATACTCACTAAGTGTAGTGAGCAGGTATCAAGCTGATCCTGGAGAGAGTCACTGGACAGCTGTGAAGAGCATTCTCAAGTACTTACGAAGGACTAAAGAGATGCTCTTGGTGTATGGTAACGGAGAACTCCAAGTGCAGTCCTTTACCGATTCGAGCTTCCAGAGTGATAAGGACGACTCTAAGTCGCAGTCGGGATTTGTCTTTACTCTTTACGGAGGGGCGGTTAGCTGGAAGAGTTCCAAGCAGGAAACCGTGGCAGACTCGACAATGGAGGCTGAATACATCGCTGCCAACGATGCTGCCAAAGAGGCTGTCTGGATCAAGAAGTTCATTACTGAACTTGGAGTGGTTCCATCCATTGAGCATCCAATACCTTTGTATTGCGATAACAATGGAGCAGTGGCTTTGGCCAAGGAACCCAGGTCCCATCAGCGATCCTGGCATATTCTGTGGCGGTATCACCTGATCCGGGAGATTGTTGATCACCGAGAGATCGAGGTCAGGAGGGTTGACATGAAGAACAACACGGCGGATCCACTCACGAAGGCCATTCCCCAGACACAGTTTGAGAGACTCTTCGGGATGCTCGGTATGCGATACTACAGCAGCTGGCCCTAGTGCAAGTAAGGGATTGTTAGTTGTATGTATGCCCTAGAGGCCAGTATTGTACAGATGATGTATATTATATTGGATGCTTGGACATATATAGAGATGACTTTCTTGCTCGATATGATAGTATGCTATCTGGTTACTCTTTATCTTAACATGTACACTAGTTTCTTTATACTGTCTTATAGTTACATGTTAGTAAAGCCCTTAGGATGTGTACTTGACTACCTGGACTATGATGCAGATCATACTAGTGGGGACACGGTAGTCCATAAGTACATCCTTCAAGGTCCCTAGTCGTGGGTGTATCGAGACGGGGCATCGATATACCAGTGTAGACTAGCGTATACGCTTCTCGACCCATGAGATGGGCGATAGATGATCCCATATCCATTAGTGTTTGACATCAGAGATGGTATACGGGTGCTCAGTGGAGACTGGGTACAATGGACGGACTCGCCGAGAACTCCCAGATGGTATTATACCTCACGTCAGATGGCAGTTCTCAGGTGACACTTGTACAGGTTAGTCTGTAGACCCGAGATCGTCATAGAGTCTTGTGTGATTCCCACTGTGCTTTGATCTCCACCTTACCACGTCCATGAGGGCGTGCAAAACGGTGGTCTTTGGGTACAGTCCCGAGTCACATGGAGGCAATGAGCGATTGGAGGGGTTTCGTCTCTCCCGGTATTGGGGGTTGATGTTGGCTGTGCTCGATTGGCCGTAACAGGGAAGTCCCTGGCCAGGGCTGATCAGAGATTTGCTGGTAAGTGTTACCAGTAGTTTCTTGACCCGTTATGAGCCTCACATCGGCACGACTTATCGGTTATTGGGGTCTGACGTTTACCACCCCTAGACTTGATATGCGACATATCAGACGAACAGACCGGACTGTACGGTAAGTGTTACTGGTTGGATTCACAGGAGTGTGAGCGGGCTGGCTCGTCGATCTTCTGATCGCTCAATACCTGGATGGCCGTTACGTTTAGCAGACCGCTTGCGGCTTGTGGGTGCTTGATATGATCATCATCTGCTACCGGCGTATTGACGAGTTTTTAGAGTCCTACACAGAGGTTTCTTGGCTCAAGCGAAACGAAATAGGAGCGCATATAAGATATGTGCGGGACCGAGAATAATGCGTGTATGTGATACCGCATTTCATTCTCGCGATGAATGTTTCGATTGGTTGTATACTATATGACCTAGTTATCGAATCATTGATTCGATAAATCGAGACATTGGATACTAGTCGCTTATGTGCGACATGACCGGATCATTGAATCAAATGTTGATTTAATAATTTAATGATTTAATGTATAATTATATATTTGATATATTACTTTGCATTAACTAGTATTGGTTCACTTTAAATGGATTTTCTCACTTGATGTGCAAGTTGTATATGTGATATACTTTTATGCACATGTTTGTATCATGTTTGATGATACTTGCTCATTTGGTTAAGTGTATAGAATTAAACCATGGTTAAGTTGATGATTATGGTTTTGCTTATTCATTTATTTATTTATTTGTTTATTTATTTATTTGGAAAAGATTATGATGAGAATGGTGGCTTTCTTTGTTTCTAGTTGAAGCTTCATGAAGCTTTGACTTTGTAACCATTCTTGTCTTCATGCTTAACCCTAACCCTTCCAAGTAACCATGGTCAATTCTCTACACTCTACCTTAGTTAGTATATGATAAGTATTCATTTTACTTTTCAATTTTAATCAAGAGACTTATCATATTCTAGCTTCATCTTCTTCTTCATCTCCAAAGAAAAAGCTTAAGTCCATTAATGGCAACTTGAGCTAAAGTGTGAGAAATCCAATTCTAAAGTGAACCCACCTCCTATTTCTTCACCCTCTACCTCTTGCCAAGCAGTATAGGGTGTTTTCTTCACAAGTTTCACAACTTGGTGAAGTTGGAGCTTGAACTTGTGATGCCTCGACGTAGATCATCTTCGGCACGAAGCCGACGACCTAGCCCGCCCATTTCTCCGATGAAGCCGACGATTGAGTTCAGGATTCGAGACGGACAGCGAGAGGACACCTACGTGGAGCTAAGGAAGTGGAGAAATGGATCTACAAAGGTTGTAGCCTCTCTCCTTTAGTTAAGTTGTTAACTAGTTTCGTATTTCGCCTAAAATCTAGTGAACGATCCGTATTAGGGTTTCTCGGCACTTGTAAATTTTGAAATTGGCATGGTTGATGCCTTGTGAGACCTCTTGAGAGTGCCTAGGAACCCTACATCTAGGGCATACCTATAACTAACAATCTCCCACTTGCACTAGGGCCATCTGTTGTGGTATCACATACTCAACAATTAGCTGTGGTTGAAGTATCTCATACTCAATCATCCCATAAATGTCTCTACTGGAAAAAAGGCCTTTGTGAGTGGATCCGCGCTGTTGTCCTCTATGTCTACTCTCCTAATCTCGATCTCCCTGGAGATCAACCATCACCATGATCAGGTGATACTGCCTAAGAATTATATCTGGATTTCTGATGGGACGGGGGTTCCTGGGCCAAAGCCATAACTCTATTGTCACACAATGGTTGGAACGAAGTTCATCTCATGAACTTATATATATTCAGACTGTCTCTTTGGTAGCATCCTTGGTAACGATGTATCTTGCCTTTAATTGTCTAGTAAGTCACGGTATCTAGCTTGGAACTCTTCCAACATACCATCTCTCCACTGAGGGTAAAGACAATGCCTGCGACTGACATTCAGTCGTCCTTATCATCCTGGAACCTTTTCCAGTGATTCACCCCAGGATCGATGTAAGTGCACGGCGGCGCCCCGGCCGTCGATCGGACGCCGGAATCCGGAAGCGATGCTTTTCTTTAACTTTTTAAACCGGCACCACCGTGCACTATAAACCCTGATCGTGCCATTAATCTAGTCCAAGCTATCTAGAGAGGGGGTAGAGAGATATACCGAGCGATCCGTGTCCTCCGGTCTTCTCGTCGTCGTCCCGATCTCCCGCGGAGTGTGCGGTCTCCACCTCCTCGCCGGAAGGGCACCACGTCGCCGGCTTCTTTTATAGGCTCCCACCTCTGGACCGAGGCAACTCGAGCACAAAGTTGGCGAGTCGACGTGCCCAAAATTTGCTGTAGAATACGTGTAGTGCTCTATGTCTCATTTGGGGTTTGAGGAAGTTGCCTTTGGTGGAGGAAATGAACTAAGACTTTTTGGAGATGAAACTTTGGGATTTTTGTGAAGCCAAAAGACCAAAAATCCCCTCACCAAATATTGGGACAGCCCCCCTTAGCTTGGCCGGCCATGCAATAAAGAGAATGAGATGAGAGTGAGAGAGAGAGCAACAATCATGCAAAAGGGAATGATATGAGATTATGAGGAGAAATTATCACAAGGAAAGTCCAACACACAATCAACAATCATCACTTCCAAAAGTCAAGTAATCATCAAGATAGAAGTCAAGCAATGATGAAGTGAACAAGTCAAGTGATGGTGCAACCATCATGACACATCAATATGCAAAGACAACCCTCCAAAATGCTTATTTCCACAATTGCAAATAAGCCCTCCTCCACCAATCTTCGGCCAATGAAAGATACAAAGAAATATGGCCGAAACGGAAAACAATTTGGCAACTCCAGAAAACTGATCCCGTAATAAATTACAGGAAAACCCCGCTACTGTATATACATACCCGATTTGTATTCCGACCGAATACAAATGCACTGAGACAAAATCTACACTGTACAATACTAGGATCCGACTTAAACCAAAGCCCGCTAGTATTATCGGTCCGATCATGATCCGTGCAATACCGCACGTATCTGATCAAACCATGCCATATCTCCATACAGCCTCTACAGTGTTTTGCCCGAAACTTGAGCAACTGTCTGTAGGGGACTCTAAAGACTCGTCAACACCTTGGTTGTGGATTTAACCACTAGCACGTCAGAGGTATTATCCTATACGTAACGGGCTACCAGGTATTGACCAAAAGGGACGTCTGTGAGCGAACTCAGCCTGACACCCTACTGAGCCTGTCAGTGACAATATCCGTATAGTCCGGTCCGTTCGTCTATGAGCATCGCATGGCGGGCCTAGGGGGTTGGTAAAAGTCAGACCCCCAAAAGCGGTACAAGTCGTGTCGGAGTGTAGCCCAGAACACCCTGAGATACTACTGGAATACCTACCAGTAAATCACCTGCCTTGGCCAAGGACTTTGTGTAATGGCTCTCCTAGACACAGCGCGACCTCATCCCCAATACCGGGAGAGACGAACCCCTGAAGATCCGCTCACTGCCTCCATGTGGCTCGGGACTGTACCCAACTAAAACCTGTTTGCACGTCTACTTTGAGCGTGGTAGGGTAGTAATCAAAGTACATTGGGAACTCACACGAGACAAATGACGATCCCCAGGTCGATGAACTAACCTGCACACATGTCACCAGGGAACTGCTATCTGACGTCAGGTATAAGACCAACTAGCATGTTCCCCGCGAGTCCTGTCTGGTGTACTCATAACCCAATGAGCACCTGTATACATCTTAGGTGAACCAACTGACATCAGTAGCTTGTGACACCGGCCATCGCCCCTCGTCGGGGTCTCGACTGTATACACTAGTCTACTCTGGAGTATCGATGCCCTGTCTTGAAACTCCCACGACTAGGGACCTTTTAAGGATGTGCTTATAGACCACCAGCTCTCACGTATATGATCGCCCTCATACTGCTGGCAGTCAAGCAAGAATCCTATGGGCTCTATCAACGTGTAACAGCGACCTGTCAGGTCACCTAAAGCAGTACACGATGATAAAGATAAACCAAATAGCATACTATCATCTTGAGTAAGACTGTTCTCCTGGGATAGGTCCTCCCTCAATCATTGCAATTACGTGTCTGTGATCCAATAATTGACTCTGAGGGCACTATCTCCAATAATCTCCCACTTGCACTCAAGGCTAATTATTGCGATGTCGCATACTCACAGCCCGTGTGGTACCGAACACCCAACTCCTCTACTAGTCAGTCTCACAAAGCTCGCCTGTGAAACTATTGCATTCGAGGAATAGCCTCAGTGAGTGGATCCACTTTGATGTTTCTTTCTATGTCCCTCTATATCTCAAGTTCGCGGAGAAAGCCATCTCCCGAAATGAGCAATACCTGTCTTAGAATGTGTCTGGATGTCTGATGGGACCTAACTCATAAATGAACTCCAAATCCAAACTTCTTAGACTGTATCGTCAACTGAACTTAATCAGTATCCTGCGCCATGCCTCCCTCAGTATCTGCCTGGATCACCTGTCCAAAATGCTGCCCCTCGTCAGAGGGAAAACTATAACTCTGACAACCTCCTTGTCGTCCAGGTCACCTTGGAAGCCTGGAATGATAACTGTCTCCCGAATGAGGCTGTCGTTATCATATCCCTAGAACATCCACTTATATTCTAAAACTGCTTCTGACTGCTTCTCCAGGATTGGATCAATATCAACTTATTGCATCTAGTGCAAGAACAACATCTGGTGTGGTACTTGACATCTCATGATTGACTCAATTGCCTGAGCAAGTGATCTCCAAATCATGCACATCCCTCTCTCCTTTAGTCTGTAAGACACTTTTAGAGAGGGTGACTCCATCACCTGCAGGTACACTACCGTGCCAGGAGTCGTCCATTCTAAATACTCTTAGAATGCTGTCTAAGTACCATTAATTGGGAAACCACCCAAATCTAGATCTAAAACCATAAATCCAGTAACCAGTATGTCTGATATAATGTCCAAGTCCCATGTGGAGAAACCACTGTGTGATGACCAAAGTATAACCGATCGTGGTATAGGAATATCACTTCCTACTCTGTGTATGTCATCCAAATACCATGACATCACGCCCTACTACCTTCTCAACAGATCCATCCCCTATTCTGATGAAGTCAAACCTATGACTGTCACATCAGAAATTGATGATCTATCTCCGCTATATCTGCTTTAGTCTATAAATAGACATAAGCTACCTGTCCACCAATGCTTCCGCTGCTCCCACTGACTACGACAACCCTCTGGCAGAGTCATATACACGTACACTTCTAAAGCTAGTTTAGAACGACACTATACTCATCCTCCTGCCGGGTCTCGCAGCCTGGAACAACAGCAATGGCAAGTCCGAGTAAACAAGAACTTCCCTGTCACCGTCCTTGAGGCTACCGAAGTACCTCTCGGGTGCCTGAAGTTACCCACCTTATCTGCGGAGTGGCTAATGGAATGTCAAACCAGATTGAATCTTTAGGTTCCTATCAAATCTTCAGTAATCGTTTGTGGTTCTGGAATCACTTCCAGTTCTACCATACTCCCACTACTGTTTTCTGAAAAAAAATCCATTTTTATTAAAACTGTGGCGAGTCTAGAACAATATCACTATTGATCTGCCAGATGGTAGAAAGTCTACCCCGTCATAGCCTGGGTCAACCCACAAACAGCCATTACAGAAACGTGCCTTGAGTTATTCAGAGTCTGGTTTTAAGCATAGGCCGGACAACTCCCCGTACCTTAATATCGTTAAGATATGAACTGTTCTATATCCAATATAGAACCAGAGGCACTGATTTAATTGAACCAGATTCAAATCATGCAGCTGTCTCCAGTGCATGTTAACTAAATAGAAGGAGGCCGATCAGCGTTACTCAACTTAGGAATGCTTCCAATTATGAGTAACCTGAAAGAGAAGCAAGTTCTCTTAATCACTATTATCAACTGAATACCATACTCAAGTATCTACATCTTCGATCACCTTGAAGAATCCCGATACTTGCAACACCTGGTTCTCTACTTTATTCATATACCTATAACTTCTCAAAATTCGGACCCTGTGTTTCCGCGAAACACCTGTCTAAAAACTAGAGAAGTCATATGTAAACCGAATATAGTACGAGAACCAACCCCTTTGTCCTCATGGACGCTGGACAGCATACAATACTCTGTATAAGTCCCTTGAGTCTAATAACTCATTCCCTGTGTGTCGTAGGTTGAAAACTGTACTTGTGGTTAAGAAGAATTACACCGCTGTTTAATGCTCCTTACCTAACCATCCACCGATATAGGTAAATGTCATAGACATAATTTCGAAAAGGTATATCTCACTCTATGAAAATAGACGTACAGATATATCAATTTGAAATTGGTGCATAACAGCGGATATTCAAAACCAAATATTTGCCGACCGGCAAACAGTCCAGGTGACTTCCTCAAATATCACCGATTACAACGAATCCCGATATAATGAGTATGATCACCTAATTCCCAATAACTTACTCCCACTCATCATCTGTAAAACCATACAGATGAGAGAATCATACCTGGTAAATACATACCCTGGAGTAAGTACCTAATCGGGAAATCAGTTTTCCTTTAACTGTACAGCGAAGCTGAAACATTGAAATGTTTCGATGGGGTATCCCGGTATTCCTAGTAATGCCTCTTCCATTATCCAGATTCACAACTGCAACCGTGTAATTCTTTGCCACCTCTCCAAATCCCTTTATATGTCTTTAGTCATTACCTTCTGCACACCCCTTTAGGCCAAATGGTTTTCTTCCTTCCCTACCGTTCGGCACCAGCCTATGGTTTGGAAGAAGACTATTCAATAAGCATAATGGGTGTACTGTCCTAATCCTAGGAGCACCCGCAGTGCGAGAGAAGGTGAAGATAAAAGACAACCGAATAAACCTTATTCCTATTTCTCCTGAACCAGAATCCATCCCCGAACTGGAACAAGTTCCTTTCGAGTTCGTATATAACCATACGATGGAGTATCCAATAAACTGTGGATCTTCGTAGTGATACGGAGTGTCCTGGAGAAATACAAAGGTGAAGTGGGAGTGGTAATGAAATACTTGGTTTGGTCGTGAATATCAGTCGCAGCTTACTTTGCCCTCCTTCTAATCCCTTTCTTTGTCTTTATATAATACCTTCTGTACACCATCGTTAGACTAATTAGTTTTCTTCATTCCTTACCGGTCGGCACCTGCCTATGGTTTGGAAGAAGACTATCCAATTTGCGTAATAGGTGTACTGTCTCCTAAACCAAGGAGCACTCGCAACCTGAGAGAAGGTAAAAGGAAAAGACAACTGAATAGTCCTATCCGTTTCCTCCAGAACCGGAAACCATCCTCGAATTAATTCATTCGAGTTCATATATAACCATATGATGGTTTTTTCCAATGAAAGTGGACGTTCGTAGTAATACGGGGTGTCCTGGAGAAAAGGGTAAAAGTAGGAGTGGCAATGAGGTTTGCAACTCTGACAATCCAAAAGCCAGTGTTTAAGAAGGTTCGGTTAATTTTGGTCACTAAGTCATAGTCTTAGGGTCGGGTCAATGGTCGCTGCCAAAGAGAGAGAGAGAAAAGAAACCCTCAGCGTGCACTCTAACCTATATCAGAATGGTTACCAATTTATCTAATCTGGAAACCTCCCACTGTAACCTCAAACTCTCCTCCAAACCTGAAAGAAGAATTAGTCGGGGTCACCCGAGGAGTAAAGTAACTCATCAGTGGGAATCGGGATCCAACTATCATCGCATGATAACGTGACGGAATCCGCTTACGTCATCACACTCCAGAAGGTATGCGCATATCTGGCAAGTTTCAGTTTCTTTAGAAACTCCCGATGTGATTTTTGCCCCATGCTCTTATGACCTTGGCGTGAGGTCAAAATATCATAAGTCACATGTCAAGTTCTACCCGTCATTGTCCAGGTTAATTTGAACCCACCCGTACATACTCTTGACGTAGGCCAAAATAGTAGTACGACTGTCCCAAACCAACGCATCTATCTATGCAACAGATAAATACCCGGCAGCTACCAATCACTATGCCTTGGCGTGAGGTCAAAATACATAGCTTGAATACTACCGAATATTTAGCTGAAATGATGGAGGGCTACGAATGGTTTCTGGCGAAAACCTTTAACGTAATGAACTTGATATCGTTGAAGGAACCGGATAGCTTTTAGAAAAATATAGTGACGAAAACCTTTGCTAAAGAGGTCACTCCCGGTGAAGGGATCTCGGCTCTTTCCCCGTAGAATGAGGTGCAGGATATTCCAACTGAATACCACGGTGCAAAGCAAAAGTAATCGGCTATAGTGAAGTTATTGCTCTGACGCAAACTTTTTGTCCAAGGGGTCACTCCCGGTGAAGGGATCTCGGCCCTTGCCTCGTCGACTGAGGAGCAGAATATTCTAACTGAATACCACGATGCTAAACAAAAGAGAACGTCCTTGCAATAACAACTTTTTGAAAAGTGTTCCAACAACATCAGATTAGGTTTGTTTTTAACTTGCATTGATCCAAATCAACGCAGTCCCATCAATTGATCACACCACAAAGAACGAAAATAATGACGTACGTATATGCCATCCGCATTCGCCACTGGGTCCCGTCATTACCCGTTAGGTTAGCTAACTAACGACAGAGCGGGGACTGGACTAGCGCGGATGCAAAACATATACAACATCTACTAATATATATATTAATATATAATATTTCGCTCAAGGCGTGATAAAATGCAACATCACAGAAATGTACAGCATCACAGAACAATACAGATATCTGGGATCCCCGGGTTTCACAGAGCCGCTACTGAAACCCGACGTTCCCCTGGTCGTGTGGATAGCCTGTGCAATGAAATCCTAGACCTCTACGGGCGCGGCAAGTTACCCGCCAAAACCTGAAGCGAGGCAGCCCTCTTCAGCAACGTGAATGGACCACCCAGCACTTCACGGAATCCGGTAACTTGGGCACCCCTCCTGGGTCAACCTGTACCCCCTACGAGTGCGGCGAATAGCCAGCCAATTCTAGAGTAAAGCCCCCTCCGTCTCAATTCCATGAGATGCGGGCTAGTTTCCCTCTAGAACTCGACTATCCGTGCACCCCTCCGCGGGGTAATCCTAGTACAGAAAGTAAAATATACATACAACGGGTACATCGATCGCAACCTGGTCGTGCCCTAAAATAATAATACAAACAGGCAGTAACGGCAGTCCACATGTCGGAGGCTCGCCCTGCAATATCAAATGTACATAATACAACAAAAACTGTACTAGCACTGCATCCAGGCTATCCCCACGACCGATCCGCAATATCACAGCAAAATCACAGAACATCAACGTGAATGTCACGTTCGCAAATCCGTCTAACCGGGCTATAGCAGTTAGACAGGATTTACCGATCAAGTGACATTCACGGTCGCAGATATAATGTAAATACTGTGAACTAATGTGTTTAAAATTTCCGATCGATCAAATTTACCAAGTGGGCCCCAAAGCACTACTGTAGCACATAAAGATATTCTGAGCCCAAAATTAATATTCCAAAACCCCTATTTTCAAGTCATAAGCTCTCTGTGAAAATTTGGTCCCATGAACAGTCAATCCTGCGGCGGAACCGCGGCCAATGCGTGGGTTTGGCCGCGGTTCCGCGGTGATATGGTGACGTCACGCGACCAATTTTTCTCAGAATGCTTAGAACTTCCTACACATCATTCTGCAACACCCTGAAAATTTTTTTGAGACAAACAAATTTCGACAGAAACTGATTGTACAAGAAAACGCGGTTTTGGGATTTTTATTCGATCGGAAATGTAAAACACATTAGACAAAGCTAGACTATGTTAATGGCGAGGCTCTGATACCACTTTAAGTGCACGGCGGCGCCCCGGCCGTCGATCCGACGCCGGAATGCGGAAGCGATGCTTTTCTTTAACTTTTCAAACCGGCACCACCGCGCACTATAAACCCGGATCGTGCCATTAATCTAGTCCTAGCTATCTAGAGAGGGGGTAGAGAGATATACCGAGCGATCCGTGTCCTCCGGTCTTCTCGTCATCGTCCCGATCTCCCGCGGAGTGTGCGGTCTCCACCTCCTCGCCGGAAGGGCACCACGTCGCCGGCTTCTTTTATAGGCTCCCACCTCTGGACCGAGGCAACTCGGGCACAAAGTTGGCGAGTCGACGTGCCCAAAATTTGCTGTAGAATACGTGTAGTCCTCTATGTCTCATTTGGGGTTTGAGGAAGTTGCCTTTGGTGGAGGAAATGAACTAAGACTTTTTGGAGATGAAACTTTGGGATTTTTGTGAAGCCAAAAGACCAAAAATCCCCTCACCAAATATTGGGACAGCCCCCCTTAGCTTGGCCGGCCATGCAATAGAGAGAATGAGAGGAGAGTGAGAGAGAGAGCAACAATCATGCAAAAGGGAATGATATGAGATCATGAGGAGAAATTATCACAAGGAAAGTCTAACACACAATCAACAATCATCACTTCCAAAAGTCAAGTAATCATCAAGATAGAAGTCAAGCAATGATGAAGTGAACAAGTCAAGTGATGGTGCAACCATCATGACACATCAATATGCAAAGACAACCCTCCAAAATGCTTATTTGCACAATTGCAAATAAGCCCTCCTCCACCAATCTTCGGCCAATGAAAGATACAAAGAAATATGGCTGAAACGGAAAACAAACTGGCAACTCCAGAAAACTGATCTCGTAATAAATTACAGGAAAACCCCGCTACTGTATATACATACCCGCATTTGTATTCCGACCGAATACAAATGCACTGAGACAAAATCTACACTGTACAATACTAGGATCCGTCTTAAACCAAAGCCTGCTAGTATTATCCTTCCGATCATGATCCGTACAATACCGCACGTATCTAATCAAACCCTGTCATATCTCCATACAGCCTCTACAGTGTTTCGCCCGAAACTTGAGCAACTGTCTGTGGGGGACTCTAAAGACTCGTCAACACCTTGGTTGTGGATTTAACCACTAGCACGTCAGAGGTATTAGCCTATACGTAACGGGCTACCAGGTATTGACCAAAAGGGACGTCTGTGAGCGAACTCAGCCTGACACCCTACTGAGCCTGTCAGTGACAATATCCGTACAGTCCGGTCCGTTCGTCTATGAGCATCGCATGGCGGGCCTAGGGGGTTGGTAAAAGTCAGACCCCTAAAAGCGATACAAGTCGTGTCGGAGTGTAGCCCAGAACACCCCGAGATACTACTGGAATACATACCAGTAAATCTCCTACCTTGGCCAAGGACTTCGTGTAATGGCTCTCCTAGACACAGCGCGACCTCACCCCCAATACCGGGAGAGACGAACCCCTGAAGATCCGCTCACTGCCTCCATGTGGCTCGGGACTGTACCCAACTAAAACCTGTTTGCACGTCTACTTTGAGCGTGGTAGGGTAGTAATCAAAGTACAGTGGGAACTCACACGAGACAAATGACGATCCCCAGGTCGATGAACTAACCTGTACACATGTCACCAGGGAACTGCTATCTGACGTCAGGTATAAGACCAACTAGCATGTTCCCGGCGAGTCCTGTCCGGTGTACTCATAACCCAATGAGCACCTGTATACATCATAGGTGAACCAACTGACACCAGTGGCTTGTGAGACCGACCACCGCCCCTCGTCGGGGTCTCGACTGTATACACTAGTCTACTCTGGAGTATCGATGCCATGTCTCGAAACTCCAATGACTAGGGACCTTTTAAGGATGTGCTTATAGACCACCAGCTCTCACGTATATGATCGCCCTCATACTGCTGGCAGTCAAGCAAGAATCCTAGGGGCTCTATCAACGTGTAATAGCGACCTGTCAGGTCACCTAAAGCAGTACACGATGATAAAGATAAACCAGATAGCATACTATCATCTTGAGTAAGACTGTCCTCCTGAGATAGGTCCTCCCTCAATCATTGCAATCACGTGCCTGTGATCCAATAATTGACTCTGAGGGCACTATCTCCAACAATCGATTGATACCATCTCACTACAACTAGTGAGAATCCTAACATCCAATTAGATCTATCTCATAGATCCAAAACCCAGGATTTAGGAGGTATCACTTTGATCCTATATGGAGAATCCTTGTGATAAGTGGAGATTGACCGAGCGTAGCATAGCAAACTCCTTCTCTATCATGAGTATGCCATCTACGTACTCTACGAAGATCACCACCATACTCTATACTACCTTTTTGTATATACAAGGTTCATCTACCATTTTGATGAAGTCAAACTCTTTGACTATCACATCAAAACAGACGTTCTAACTCCGCGATGCCTGTTTTATCGCATAAAACAACTTGCACACATTTCTGCTGCTCCCACTGTCTACGAAGCTCTCTGGCTGTGTACTTATAGACGCTCTTTTCTAAAACATCATTTAGAAAAGCAGTCATGACACCCAACCACCAGATATCGTAGTCATGGTATGTAGCCATAGCAAGTAGGATCTGGATGGACTTAAGCATAGCTTTGAAAGTCTCAACTTTTTCATGTACACCAAGTAATCTTCTCAAGATATACTTGCTCCTGATGGGGATTTAACCCTTCAGATAAAGCAACCAAAGTCTATACTTTGTTGGTGTATAAGGATTCCATCTCGGATCACTAAGCATCCAGCCATTCTTACAGAGTCCCACTCCTGATGGCCAGCTCGAAACTCGTTGGGTCATCATCTCATGATGCAATCCTCGCTCCCACTGTCATAGAGAAAACCGAAATATCTCTCAGGTGGGTGAGGAACCCTACTAGATCGGCGGAGAGACCGAGGTTCGTTAGAATCTATTGAATCCTTTGGTTCTACCAAATCATCTGCTGTAGTTTATATAGCTGGAACTCCTTCCAGTTCTACCTCATGACCACTATTTTTTCCACAAGAAATTCCCTTTCACAAAGGTGGCATGTTGAGAAACAAAACAACTTTTGTTCCTCGGTTTGGTAAAAGATATTTCTTTGCGAATGCTTGGGATATCCAACAAACTTCTACAGATCTGACTTTGCCTCGAGCTTGTCCGGATTTTGCTTTTAGGAATAGGCTGGACAACCCCAAATCTTAACATACTTACGATATGGGATTTTCCCATTCCATATCACATATGAAGTGGTAGGCAACTGATTTGATTGGAACCCTATTCAATAGGTATGCAGCTTCTCAAGTGCATAACTCCCAAAAGGAAATAGGAAACACACTAGTACTCATCATAGAGCGCACCATATCAAATAGGGTGTGATTGCTCCACCCCGATACACTGACGTGCTGTGGTGTATACGGAAGAGTAATGCTGAGAGAGAATCTCATTCTTCTTTAGAATAGTCCAGGAATCCCGTGCTCAAGTATTCTCCTTCCTGATCTCATCAAAGGACATAATACTTATACCCGTTTTTGGTTCTCTATTTCTAACTCATATTCATTGAATATCTCAAAAGTTTCGGACTTGTGTCTCAACAGGAACATATGCCTGAATCTTGAGAGATTATCAGTGAATGTAATGAAGTACAAAGAACCAGTCCTGGCATGTGTAGACAGGGGACCTTACATACATTATCATGTATCAATTCCAAGAGTTCACTAACTCTTTCTCTGTTTCCAATAAACAGAGCTGTGGTCATTTTATCTTTGTGACATGACCGACAAGTTTCATAAGATGTAAATTCAAACTAATTTAAATATGCATCCAAATGTAACTTCAGCTAGTCGGATCACATTGATATGACCTAGTCTACAATACCTCAAGAAGGATTTGTTCATTTCTGAACTCTTCCTCTTGTGTGTGTTCTATATACTAAGAACTATGGTTTGATTTAGAACGTCTATGCTTTTAGATAACGTGCCTGAACTGATCAACTCTTGATATAGGAAATGTTCAAAACATTATCCAATAATACAATATTATATCCTTCTTTACTAATAAAGAGACTGATATGATGTTGTATATCAGGTTCAGTATCTAATAACATTTGTTCAGAATCAATGTATTTGCTAATACAGGGTGATAACTACCAACAGACTTGGCTGCAACACTTGCACCGTTTCTATCTCATGAAACTTATCACCCGTTCTTAGTTCTCTACCTATCTGTAGCCGATGTAACAAATTACATATGTGGGATCCTGATCCGGTATCAAATACCCAGGACGTAAAGGATACTGAGAAACAGGTCTCTGTAATGAACACACCTGAAGAAGATGCATCAGTATGCACTTTCTTCGTTTGGGCGGTACGGGAATTCTGGTAATTCCCAATTTCTTGCTCTGTCTTATAACAATTATAAGTTGGAGCGGGACCAACGTTCCCCAGCTCAGTATAATAAGTGGGTTCGGTCAATACATCCGTATTATTATCTTGATTAAGGCGTGGCATGGTCGCTACTTGGAAAGAGAGAGAGAAGAAAACACTCAGCGTATGCTCTTGCAAGATTAGATTGGTTATTTATGTAGGGTTCCTAGGCACACTCAAGAGGTTCCACAATGCATCAACCATGCCAAACAAAAATTTTCTGGTGCCGAGAAACCCTAATGAAGATCGTTAACTAGAACTTAAGGCGAAAAGCAAGCAAGCAAACGACTTTGCTACTAAGTGAAAGGGATTACAACCTTTGTAGATCCGGTCCACCACTTCTTTAGCTCCATGTTGACGTCCCTCCGCTGCAATCATCGGATCCCGGACTCTAAAAATGGTTTCGTCGGAGAAACGATCGGGCTAGGTCATTGACATCGAGGCCGAAGATGATCTATGTCGGGGAGACTCAAACTCAAGCTATTCCTTCACTTGGTCGAAAACTTTGTGAAGAGAACACCCTATACTACTTGGCAAGTGGTAGAGGATGAAGAAATAGGAAGTGGGTTCACTTTAGAATTGGATTTCTCACTCTTTTTCTCATGATGCCATTAGAGCTAGCAAGCTTTTTCAAGCTTGATGAAGATGATGAAGAAGAAAGAATATCATATGAATTATCAAAACTTATCCAAATGAATAATGGCACTATGGTTGAGTTAAGCCCTCATGCTTAACTCATGTACAGATTTAACCAAACCATTAGGTTAAAGGTTAGGTTAAAGAATATCAAAAGAAATGACAAAAGAGTGGACTTTGTCAAAGCTTCTCCAAGCTTCTTCAAGCTTGATAACTTTGACTAAGTTAATCCCTTTTGTTAAATCTTAAGATGAAACAATAACCCTAATCTTTACCCTAATCTTGGTATGAATCTCATGCACACAACTTGTTTGTATCATCAAGCATGATACAAACATGTACACTTGCATATAACACATATAAACAATGTACACTTCAAGTGAGAAAACAAATCTTAAGTGAACCAATACTAGTTAATGTAAAGTAATATATCAAATATATAATTATACATTAAATCATTAAATCAACACTTGATTTAACGATCCGGTCATATCGCATATAACCGACTAATATCAATAGTAACAACTTATCGAATCAACACTTGATTCGATAACCCGGCTATATCGCATATAACCGATCAATGTCACAAATCGCGAGAATAGAATACAGTATCACATACTGGTATTATTCTCGGTCCTGCACATATCTCATATGCGCTCCTATTTCATTTCGCTTGAGCCAGGAACCCCTGTGTAGGACTCTAAAGACTCGTCAATACGCCGGCAGCAGGTGATGATCATATCAAACACCCACAAGCCGCAAGCGGTCTGCTAAACGTAACGGCCACCCGGGTATTGAGCGATCAGAAGATCAATGAGCAAGCCCGCTCACACTCCTGTGAATCCAACGAGTAACACTACCGTACAGTCCGCTCTGTTCGTCTGATATGTCGCATATCTCGTCTAGGGGTGGTAAACGTCAGACCCCAATAACTCGATAAGTCGTGTCGATATGAGGCTCATAACGGGTCGAGAAACTACTGGTAACACTTACCAGTGAATCCCTAAAGCTAACTTGGCCAAGGACTTCCTGTTATAGCCAATCGAGCACTGCGCAACACCAACTCCCTATACTGGGAGAGACGAAACCCCACCTATCGCTCATTGCCTCCATGTGATTCGGGACTGTACCCAAAAGCCACCTTTTTGCACGCCTTCTTGGACGTGGTATGATGGAAATCAAAGCACAGTGGGAATCACACAAGACTCTATGACGATCTCGGGTTACAGACTAACCTGTACCAGTGTCACCAGAGAACTGCCATCTGACGTAAGGTATAATACCATCTGGGAGTTCTCGGCAAGTCCGTCCAGTGTACCCAGTCTCCACTGAGCACCCGTATATCATCTCTGATGTCAAACACCAATGGATATGGGATCATCCATCGCCCATCTGTATGGGTCGAGAAGCTATACGCTAGTCTACTCTGGTATATCGATGCCCCGTCTCGATATACCCACGACTAGGGACCTTGAAGGATGTACTTATGGACTACCATGTCCCCACTAGTATGATCTGCATCATAGTCCAGGTAGTCAAGTACACATCCTAAGGGCTTTACCAACATGTAACAGAGAGACAATCAGTGTACACATTAAGGTAAAGAGTAACCAGATAGCATACTATCATATCGAGCAAGAAAGTCATCCCTATATATGTCCAAGCATCCACTACAATATACATCCTGTGTATAGTAATGGCCTCTAGGGCATACATATAACTAACAATCTCCCACTTGCACTAGGGCCATCTGATAGCAGTGGTTGTAGTATCTCATACTCAACCATCCCATAAAAGTCTCTCTCTGGGAAAAGGCCTTTCGTGAGTGGATCCGCCGTGTCGTCCTCTGAATCGACTCTCCTAACCTCGATCCCCTGGAGATCAACCATCTCCACGATCAGGTGATACTGCCTAAGAATATGTCTGGATCATTGATGGGACGGGCGTTCCTTGGCATAAGCCACAACTCCATTGTCACACAATGGGAGGAACAAAGTTCATCTCATGAACTAATATACTCCCAGACTTCCTCTTTTGCAGCATCTTTGGCAACGATGTATCTCGCCTTTAATCATCTAGTATGTCACGGTATCTAGCTTGGAACTCTTCCAACATACCGTCCTTTTACCGAGGGTATAGACAATGCCTGTGACTGACATTTAGTCATCTTTATCACTCTGGAACCTTTCCAGTGATTCTCCTCAGGACCGATTGATACCTTCTCACTACAACTAGTGAGTATTCTAACATCCAATTAGATCTATCTCATAGATCCAAAACCCAGGATTTAGTAGGTATCACTTTGATCCAATATGGAGAATCCTTGTGATAAGCGGAGATTGACCGAGCGTAGCATAGGAAACTCCTTCCCTATCAAGAGTATATCATCCACGTACTCTACGAGGATCACCACTATACTCCCTACTACCTTTTTCTATATACAAGGTTCATCTACCATTTTGATGATGTCAAACTCTTTGACTAACTCATCAAAACAGATGTTCCATCTCCGCGATGCCTGCTTTATCATATAAAACATCTTGCACACGTTTCCGCTGCTCCCACTGTCTACGAAGCCCTCTGACTGTGTACTTATAGACGCTTTCTTCCAAATCATTATTTAGAAAAGCAGTCATGACACCCAACCGCCAGATATCGTAGTCGTGGTATGTAACCGTGGCAAGTAGGATCTGGATGGACTTAAGCATAGGCCCCAGAAAAGGTTTCATCATTAGCCACAACTGGTCTATTATGCAAACCTTTAATGAGTCTAGTTTGAAAGTCTCAACTTTTTCATGTACACCAAGTAATCTTCTCAAGATATACTTGCTCCTGATGGGGATTTAACCCTTCAGATTAAGCAACTAAAGTCCACACTTTGTTGGTGTATAAGGATTCCATCTCAGATCGCTAAGAATCCAGCCATTCTTACAGAGTCCTACTCCTGATGGCCAGCCCGAAACTAGTTGGGTCATCATCTCATGATGCAATCCTCGCTCCCACTGTCATAGAGAAACCGAAGTATCTCTCAAGTGGGTGAGGAACCCTACTAGACCGGCGGAGAGGCTGAGGTTCGTTGGTATCTACTGAATCCTTTGGTTCTACCAAATCATCTGCTGTAGTTTGTATAGCTGGAACCTTTCCAGTTGTACATAACAGACCTTACCTTGAGCTTGTCCGGTTTTTGCTTTTAGACATAGGACGGACAACCCCAAATCTTAACTAACTTAAGATATGGGCTCTTCCCTTTCCATATCACATATGAAGTGGTAGGCAACTGATTTGATCGGAACCCTATTCAATAGGTATGCAGCTTCATAAGTGCATATCTCCCTAAAAGGAAATAGGAAACTCAGTAGTACTCATCATAGAGCACACCATATCACATAGGGTGTTATTGCTCCACCCCGATATACCATCGTGCTATGGTGTATACGAAGGAGTAATGCTGAAAGAGAATCTCATTCTTAGAATAGTCCAGGAATCCCGTGCTCAAGTATTCTCCTCCTTGATCACATCAAAGGACATAATACTTATACCCGTATTTTGGTTCTCTACTTCTAACTTTTATTCTATGAATATCTCAAAAGGTTCGGACTTGTGTTTCAACAGGAACATATGTCTGAATCTTGAGAGATTATCAGAGAATGTAATGTAGTACAAAGAACCAGTCTTGGCATGTGTAGACAGGGGACCTACATACATCAACATGTATCATCCCAAGTGTTCACTAACTCTTTCTCTGTTTCCAATAAACAGAGCTATGGTCATGTTATCTCTGTGACATGACTGGCAAGTTTCACAAGATGTAAATTCAAACTGATTTAAATATACATCTAAATGTAACTTCAGCTAGTCGGGTCACATTGATATGACCTAGTCTACAATACCTCAAGAAGGATTCGTTCATTTCTGAACTTTTCCTCTTGTGTGTGTTCCGTATACTAAGAACTGTAGTTTGATTTAGAACGATAATGCTTTTAGATAACGTGCCTGAACCGATCAACTATTGATATAGGAAATGTTCAAAACATTATCCAACAATACAAAATTATATCCTTCTTTATCTAAATAAAGAGACTGATATGATTTTGTATATCAGGTTCGGTATCTAATAACATTTGTTCAGAATCAATGTATTCTTGTAATACAGGGTGACAGTGACCAACAGACTTGGCTGCAACACTTGCACCGTTTTCTGCCTCATGAAACTTATCACCCGTTCTCAGTTCTTTACCTTTCTGTAGCCCATGTAACAAATTACATATGCGGGATCCTGATCTGGTATCACATACCCAGGACGTAAAGGATACTGAGAAACAGTTCTGTGTAACGAACACACCCGAAGATGATGCATCAACATGCACTTTCTTCGTTTGGGTGGCACGGGAAATCTGCTATTCCCCTAATTCCTGCTCTGTCTTATAACATTTATAAGTTGGAGCGGGACCAATGTTCCCCAGCTCAGTATAACAAGCGGGTTCGGTCAATATATCCGTTTTATTATCTTGATTAAGGCGTGATATGGTCGCTACCTGGAGAGAGAGAGAAGAAAACACTCTGCGTGCGCTCTTGCAAGATCAGATTGGTTATTATTTTATCTAATCAGGATGGCTCCCACTGTTTTTATCAAATCTTCCTTCAAACCCTAAAAGGAAAGACTACCCGGGATTAATTACACGCTACAAGTTCGCCAATTTTCAGCCAGGCCAGTGTCGGTACTTTGAGGGAGGTCCCCCGAGCTTTCGCACGAACCTAATTAATGTAAACCTCGTTTTCCCAGAGGCGTAACCCCGTTGACACCTTTCTAGACACCTACTTGATCGGCTAATAGCAAAGTGCAAAACTCTCCCAGGAGTAACAATTATTCGCAGTGGGTATCGGGATCTAACTATCATATAGAAGGTATGCAATCTCATTGCAAATTTCAACACTTGAAACTCCCGATAATGGTTTTTACCCCTAGCACCTATGACCTTGGCTAAGGTCAACAAATCATAGATACTAGTCAAGTTCTACCCGTCATTTCGTGATTAATTAGACCCACCCACATGACCCTTGGCTAAGGTCAACAAAGCCATATGACTGTCCTAACTAATCGCATCATATGCTGTGTAGGAAGACATCACTTAGCTACCGCACACTACGCCTCGGCTATGGTCGACAAACGTAGCACGAATACTAAGTACTCTACTTCCTAAAATGACGGAGGGTTGCGAATGGTTTTTAAGAAAACGTTTAACGCTTTGAACTTGATCTCGTTTGTGAATCAAATGGTTTTTAAATGGAATGTTTTTGAGGCTTTTCTAGTTTTGCTAAAGGGGTCACTCCCGGTGAAGGGATCGTCGGCCCTTTCCTCGTCGAATGAGGTGCGGGATATATCATATATATCACTGTGCAAAGAAAAAACACTTAAAAGCAATCAAAAGACAAACCGAGTGTGTAGCATCTGCCAGTTATTGCTAAAGGAGTCACTCTCGGTGAAGGGATCTCGGTCCTTTTCTTATCGAATAAGGTGCAGGATATATCATATATTCCACTGTGCAAAGCAAGAACTGTAGCTACCTGTTTTCTTTTGAAATTCGATTCTACAACATCATAGGTTTATTTTCTTTCATTAATCACATTAATGAAGTCCCATCATTTAAATCACGTAAACATCACAGATAAATACGACGTACACTTATGCCATCCGCATTCGCCTCGATGTCCCCTCATGCACCGTTAGGTTAGGTAACTAACGGCAGAGCGGGGCAGGGCCAGCGCGGGCGTAAAACATAAGTAACGTCTACATAATTTATCATATATACTATATACAGTATTTATCACAGAACATCAAATGATCACATCACAGATAACGCAGCAGAAGAATCATATGAAATATTGGATATACTAGGACGTCCGTGTTTTTAATACGAGCCAGTATAAAACATGGATTCCACGGTCGCAATGAATAGTCAAACCCACACCCCTAGACCCCTACGAGAGCGGCAAGCAACCCCACCAATTCTAGAGTTAGGAGACCCAGACTCGACTCCTCGAGTTGGTCTCCCACTGATCTCCAGAACCCGGTTATTTGTGCTCTCCTCCTTGGGTCTATCCTAGTGCGGAAAAGTAAATAATATACAATGGGTGACATCTTCCGCTACCTGGAAGTGCCCCAATAAAAGAATATTACATACAATAAATTTTACATGAATGAAAATGAAAAACACTCATCTCACATAAAACCCCCGGCTATTCAAAACACGACGATCCAATATAACATATCCAGCAACACATAACATCATATGTCATCAACGTAAGTAAATGTACGCATCCCAATTGTCGTTGACGTATAGCAACGAAACCGGCGATATCACATATTACACTTACGGTCACAGAAAAGAAAGTGTAAAACTACAACAGTTGGAATCCGCAACCTCCTTAGACATCGCATGCCTAATCAAATGAATTTCTTAGACATCACATGCTTAACAATTATAAACCCCGCATTTTAGTCTCATTTATCGAAAACACTTTTCAATATTAAGTCAGGCAATTCAACAAGATTCCCGGTATTTTGATCGAATGCTCGTCGCAAACTTTAGTAGGCGGCCGCACCCCCGATACCGTCGACGAAGTGCACCAAGGCGGAACACCGTTGCTGCGAGCACCCGAACGGATGCTTTTGGCTACGGGGATCTCCTATAATCACTTGGTCGGGGCTATGGGGCATGGCTGTCTATTAAGTTTACCCGGCGAGTATCCGCGTACGCTACGTGATTGCGACGGACTTTTGATCACATCAAAATTCCGTGGCAACCGATCAATCGAGACTAAAGTTCTATGTTTATAACATTCATTCAGTTATCTCATAACTTCTTGTGAATTCCAATTGTTGTATCACATTCCAGATAAACAGAAAATGTTAAACTTTCCGATCGAACAGTCAAACACCCAAGTTTTCCCGAAACAGCTCAACACATGAAACAAGTTTAAAAACATCCAGTTCATGCCTCAGTACCAACGGTCCAGTCGTAGAAGGGTCAAGCCAACGCCTCACATGTGGCACGCCGTACTGCCCCAAACCCTAAGGTTCAAAGGGCAGTTCAAGACGGTCACATAATCGAGTTAAGGTTTGTTGTCTTCTAGAGGGACCATCGCGTTACTTGCACTACTTAGAACGTCGTTAAACTACGGAAAAATCAAACACTTGGAAATTTCCCAACAGGGGAAAAATTGGGCATTTATATCCGGTCGAACTTTTTAACATATTCAAAAATTATCCGGAAAAACACATAGACAAAGTTTGATAATCCGATCGAATTTACGAACTCCCAATACAACCCAAAAAACTCAACTCTTGAGTTAATATTAAAAATTCCCATAAAACTCAGCATTTAAATAAAGAAGTTACTGTGCAAAATTGGTTGAATGAAGAGACTAAATGGGCGCGGAACCGCCGCATTAGCATGCTAATGCCGCGGTTCCGCCGCTCTTTAGAGACATCATTAGGTAATTTTTCCACCGTAATTCTTAGAATTTCCTGATGAATTTTTTAAGCATTTTTAATCTGGAAAAAACCCAGTTTTTATAAAATGTCCAGAGTGCATTTTGGGTGTGGGTTTCGATGTTCGTTTGGATTTCAAACGTCGTCTACACTTCGCCTAAGGCTCTAGCTAGGCTCTGATACCACTATAGGGTTCCTAGGCACACTCAAGAGGTTCCACAATGCATCAACCATGCCAAACAAAAATTTTCCGGTGCCGAGAAACCCTAATGAAGATCGTTAACTAGAAGTTAAGGCGAAAAGCAAGCAAGCAAACGACTTTGCTACTAAGTGAAAGGGATTACAACCTTTGTAGATCCGGTCCACCACTTCTTTAGCTCCGTGTTGACGTCCCTCCGCTGCAATCATCGGATCCCGGACTCTAAAAATGGTTTCGTCGGAGAAGCGATTGGGCTAGGTCATTGACATCGAGGCCGAAGATGATCAACGTCGGGGAGACTCAAACTCAAGCTATTCCTTCACTTGGTCGAAAACTTTGTGAAGAGAACACCCTATACTACTTGGCAAGTGGTAGAGGATGAAGAAATAGGAAGTGGGTTCACTTTAGAATTGGATTTCTCACTCTTTTTCTCATGATGCCATTAGAGCTAGCAAGCTTTTTCAAGCTTGATGAAGATGATGAAGAAGAAAGAATATCATATGAATTATCAAAACTTATCCAAATGAATAATGGCACCATGGTTGAGTTAAGCCCTCATGCTTAACTCATGTAGAGATTTAACCAAACCATTAGGTTAAAGGTTAGGTTAAAGAATATCAAAAGAAATGACAAAAGAGTGGACTTTGTCAAAGCTTCTCCAAGCTTCTTCAAGCTTGATAACTTTGACTAAGTTAATCCCTTTTGTTAAATCTTAAGATGAAACAATAACCCTAATCTTTACCCTAATCTTGGTATGAATCTCATGCACACAACTTGTTTGTATCATCAAGCATGATACAAACATGTACACTTGCATATAACACATATAAACAATGTACACTTCAAGTGAGAAAACAAATCTTAAGTGAACCAATACTAGTTAATGTAAAGTAATATATCAAATATATAATTATACATTAAATCATTAAATCAACACTTGATTTAATGATCCGGTCATATCGCATATAACCGACTAATATCAATAGTAACAACTTATCGAATCAACACTTGATCCGATAACCCGGCTATATCGCATATAACCGATCAATGTCACAAATCGCGAGAATAGAATACAGTATCACATACTGGTATTATTCTCGGTCCCGCACATATCTCATATGCGCTCCTATTTCGTTTCGCTTGAGCCAGGAAACCCCTGTGTAGGACTCTAAAGACTCGTCAATACGCCGGCAGCAGGTGATGATCATATCAAACACCCACAAGCCGCAAGCGGTCTGCTAAACGTAACGGCCACCCGGGTATTGAGCGATCAGAAGATCAACGAGCAAGCCCGCTCACACTCCTGTGAATCCAACGAGTAACACTACCGTACAGTCCGGTCTGTTCGTCTGATATGTCGCATATCTCGTCTAGGGGTGGTAAACGTCAGACCCCAATAACTCGATAAGTCGTGTCGATATGAGGCTCATAACGGGTCGAGAAACTTCTGGTAACACTTACCAGTGAATCCCTAAAGCTGCCTTGGCCAAGGACTTCCTGTTATAGCCAATCGAGCACTGCGCAATATCAACTCCCTATACTGGGAGAGACGAAACCCCTCCTATCGCTCATTGCCTCCATGTGATTCGGGACTGTACCCAAAAGCCACCTTTTTGCACGCCCTCTTGGACGTGGTATGATGGAAATCAAAGCACAGTGGGAATCACACAAGACTCTATGACGATCTCGGGTTACAGACTAACCTGTACCAGTGTCACCAGAGAACTGCCATCTGACGTAAGGTATAATACCATCTGGGAGTTCTCGGCAAGTCCGTCCAGTGTACCCAGTCTCCACTGAGCACCCGTATATCATTTCTGATGTCAAACACCAATGGATATGGGATCATCCATCGCCCATCTGTATGGGTCGAGAAGCTACAGGCTAGTCTACTCTGGTATATCGATGCCCCGTCTCGATATACCCACGACTAGGGACCTTGAAGGATGTACTTATGGACTACCATGTCCCCACTAGTATGATCTGCATCATAGTCCAGGTAGTCAAGTACACATCCTAAGGGCTTTACCAACATGTAACAGAGAGACAATCAGTGTACACATTAAGGTAAAGAGTAACCAGATAGCATACTATCATATCGAGCAAGAAAGTCATCCCTATATATGTCCAAGCATCCACTACAATATACATCCTGTGTATAGTAATGGCCTCTAGGGCATACATATAACTAACAATTTAATATACCTAATTAGGATGTCTCCCACTGTTTTAGTCAAATCTTCCTTCAAACCCTAAAAGGAAAGACTAGCCAGGATTAATTACACTCTATAAGTTCGCCAATCTTTCAGCCAGGCCAGTGCCGGTACTTTGAGGGAGGTTCCCCATGCTTTCGCACGGACCTAATTAAAATAAAACTCGTTTTCCCAGGGGCGTAACCCCGTTGACACTTTTCTAGACACCTATTTGATCGGCTAATTGTAAAGTGTAAAACTCTCCCAGGAGTAACTCTTACTCGCAGCGGGTATCGGGATCCAACTATCTCATAGAAGGTATGCAATCTCATTGCAAATTTCAACACTTGAAATTCCCAATAATATTTTTCCCCAAGCGATCTATGACCTTGACTAAGTCAACAAACCATAGACCACAAGTAAAGTTCAACCCGTCATTTCCCGATTGAATTAAATCCACCCGCACGACCCTTGACTAAGTCAACAAGGCCGCACGACTACCCTCATCCAATCGCATCATATGCTTCGCAGATAAGCACTAATCAGCTACCGCACATTACGCCTTGACTAAGTCAACAAACGCAGCACGAATATTAACTATTACTTATCTGAAATGACGGAGGGCTACGACAGGTTTTTAAGAAAACCTTTTGCGTAATGAACTTCATATCGTCGTAGAATCGAGTGATTTTAAATGGAGTGTTTTTGAGGCCTTTTCTAGTTTTGCTAAAGAGGTCACTCCCGGTGAAGAGATCGTCGGCTCTTTCCTCATTGAATAAGGTGAAGGATATTTCACAAATACCGCTGTGCAAAACAAAAACTATAGAAGCAATCAAAAGACAAACCGAGTATGCAACATCTGCTAGTTTCGCTAAAGAGGTCACTCCCGGTGAAGGGATCTCGGCTCTTTCCTTATCGAATAAGGTGCTGGATGTTCTACAAGGAACACCGCTATGCAAAGTAAGAACTAGAGCTACCAGTTTTTAAACAAGTTTCTACAATATCTTTAGGTTTCTTTTATTTCATTAATCTCATTAATAAAGTCCCATTTTAATTATGCTTCACAAGCATCAGATATGAAACGAAATCAACAATATATAATATATATCTCATATATATAATATAAACATTCGTCTCAGGCAGTAATATGATCACATCACAGAACATTGCAGTAGAAGAACATATATGAAATATTGGATATACTAGGACGTCCGTGTTTTAATACGAGCCTGTATAAAACACGGATTCCACGGTCATGATAAATAGCCAAACCCAGATCCCTAGACCCTTACGAGAGTAGCAAGTAAGCCTGCCAATTCTAGATTTAGGAGACCCGGTCTCGACTCCTCGAGATGGTCTTCCACTGGAACCTAGAACCCGGTTACTTGTGCTCCCCGCCTTGGGTCTATCCTAATGCGGAAAAGTAAATAATATACAATGGTGACATCATCCTCAGCCCGGAAGTGCCCCAATAAAAGAATATTACATACAAATGAATTTTACATGAATGAAAAAGAAAAACTCTCATCTCTATAAAACCCCGGCTATTCAAATACGACGATCCAATATAACATATCACAGCAACACATAATATCACATATCATCAACGTAAATAAGTATGCATACACCGATTGTCGTTGATGTATAGCAACGAAAACCGGCGGTACAACTACACACTACACTTACGGTCACAGAAAAGAAAGTGTAAAACTACAACAGTTGGAATCCGCAACCTCCTTAGACATCGCATGCCTAACCAAATGAATTCCTTAGACATCGCATGCCTAACAATTATAAACCCCGCATTTTAGTCTCATTATTGAAAACACTTTTCAATATCTAGTCGGGCAATTCAACAAGATGTTAGTGTATATGCCCTAGAGGCTATTACTGTATCATACTAGTTTGTATATTACTTAATGGAAGCTTGGGATATTCACAGTTGTATATACAATCTTGCTCAAAATGGTAGTATGCTACTTGGTTTATTTCTAGTTTAATGTGTACATGTGTTTCTTTTAGCATATTATCTATACACATTAGTAGAGCCCTTAGGATCTTTGCTTGATTACCAGCGTTGTGATGGCAGTCACACTCGTGGGGGCTGGGTAATCTACAAGCACATCCTTATACACGTCCCTAGTCGTGGGATTATCGAGACAGGGCATCGATACTCCGGAGTAGACTAGCGTATGCGCTTCTCATCCCAGTGCGGGAGGCGGTCTGTTCCACAGCCGTCAGTACGTCGTACTTAAGATAGTATGCGGGTACTCGTTAGGCTATGAGTACACTGGACAGGACTCGTTGGGAACTGATGGTTGGTATTATACCTATCGTCAGTTATCAGTTCCCAGGTGACATGAGTACAGCTTAGTCCGCTGACTTGACACTGTCACTTCGCCTCAAGTGTGTTCCCACTGTACTTTGACTACTACCCTACCACGGCTCAAAGGAGTCGTGCAAACAGGTAGTAGTTGGGTGCAGTCCCGAAGCACTTGGAGGCAGTGACGGTTAGACAGGATTCGTCTCTCCCGGTATTGGGGGTTGACATCGCGCTGTGTCTAGGAGAGCCATTACACAAGTAGTCCCTGGCCAGGGCAAGCGAGATATACTGGTAGGTTTCCAGTGTTATCTCAGGGTGTTCTGCGCTTCACTCCGACACGACTTGTACCGCTATTAAGGGACTGACGTTTACCGTCCCCCTAGGCCCGCCATGCGATGTATCAGACGAGCAGACCGGATTGTATGGAGACTGTCACATTCAGGCTCAGTAGGAGTTCTGATGGGGTTCACCTCGTCAGTCTTCTTATCGGCATCTACCTGGGGACCGTTACGTACAGCTAGTGCCGCTTGCGGTCTGTGGTTAAACCCACTGCCAGCGTAGTGTCGAGTCTTTAGAGTCCCACACAGAGGGCTATTCTCCTTTGGGCAAAATGAGTAGAGGTCGCATGGTTTTGCGACAGGGTTCTTTCACATCCGCGCACTTGTGCACGTTTGTTGTCCGGACAGCTTATACTAGCGGGCTTTGGTTTAAGCCGGATCCTAGTATATGATTTGGGATTGGTTTTATCTCTTTGTGTTCGTGTTCCTCGGAACATGAACGCGGGTGTGTATGCACAGTTGATTGAGGCGGAGGAAGAGTTTTTTCATTGGGGTTTTGGAACGGGTGTGTATGCACAGTTGACAGTCGTCTTTTTCCAAACCCTAATGATCTTGTGATTTATCAATTAATAATATTAATTAAATGAAATTGTGTCATGGTTGGGCTTGTTGACTTGTTGACCAAGGTTGACTAGTTGACTAGGTTTGAAACTTTGACCATCATCATTAGCTTTTTAGATGCTCTTTGATCTTTGCAAAATCATTTATGGTGATATGATAATGGTCTATTCAAACTAACCATCACCTTTTCATTTTTGATTAATATTATTTTTGATAAATCACTTATATTTTGTTATGGTTGTAAAAACCATTTCATTCTATCATATTCACTCTCTCTCCTCTCTTCTTCTTCCTCCTCCTCTAGCTCAAGGAGATTCATTCTCATGTGTTGAGAAACCTCTCCTTGAGATAAAAATACCCTAAACCACTCTCTACTCGCTCTAGGGTTGAAGGTCTAGCAAGCCAAAGACCTTAGTTCTCTCAAAGTTCGAGAAAGGAGCCCAAGGTTGAACCATCAGGTGGATCCATCTTTGACGAAAGAAGGCGACGAGGAAAGCACCATCCAACCTCTATAAAGGTTTCAAGAAGGAGTTCAAGTGAGGTATAACATCTTTTCCGAGTAGCTAACTCTCTTTAGCTTGGTAGCTAGTTTTGTTTAGAAAAGATCCCGACTTTTGTTAGTCCATGTTGCCTAGTGCGCTAAAAATTTGATTTTTATACCGTTTCCGCCTCCCCGCAAGAACCGGGGTTGGCAACGTGGACTTACAGTGGTATCAGAGCCTAACTGAACATAAACTAGCTAGGTAGTAAAGTGTATAGAACTTCGATCGGAAAAATCGCAAAACTACGACATGCAAAACCCTAAGTTTCTGTTAAAATTTTTTCTGCTCTAAAAATAAAAAGTCATACTCCAAAAATCATCTCAGGGTTTTGTGAAGAAGCCCACCAAAAACGGTCGAATGATCCCTTCAAAGCGCCGCGGTTCCGCGGCAATGGGTATACCTTTGCCGCGGAACCGCCGCCGTTTTGACTCGGCTCATGACCGAGTTTGGTGCAGTGTTTTTAGGTTGTGGTTTTGGGATTTTTAAGATGGTTTATTTCAGCCCAGATTTTCCAGAAAAGAAATTTGTATTTGGGGGCCTATAAATCCGTATTTTTGATCGAACTTCACTATACTTTGACTAATCGGTTATATCTGTGATGTTTTTATGTATTGAACGTCGGCTAATCGCTATATGTCGATTAGTGGGGGTTATACATATCTGTGATCTGTGCTGGATGATGGTATGTGTATATGAATGCGTTGGATTGTCGCGGGTGAATAGCCGGGGTGGATGTGAGATGAGTGTTTCTTTTTCTTTCATTCATGTAATTTGTAAATTGATGTAATAATATTTGTATGGACGCACAACCGGGTCGGGGTTGTAGCCGTCATTGTATAATTCTTTTTACTGTTTTTGCTCCTTGGATAGACCCATGGAGGGGTGCACAAACTACCGGGTATCTCGAAGTGCCGAGTGGCCTACTCACGGAGTTGAGGGAGGTTGCTTCGCTTCGGGTACTTGGCGGGTAGTTTGCCGCACCCGTAGGGGTCTTGGGTGGGGTATTGGCTATTCACCGCGACCGTGTAATCCGCTTTTCGTTGCAGGCTCGAACGGATTGCGGATTCCTAGTATATCCAATGTATTCATCTGTGATCTGTAATGTCTATCATTGCTATATATTTATATATAATAACTATTTAGGCGTTGCTTATGTTTTACAGCCGCGCTAGCCCAGCCCCCGTTCTGTCGTTAGTTAAGTAACCTAACGGGTGATGACGGGGCCCCGTGGCGAATGCGAATGGCATAAGCGTACGTCATATTTTGGTTGTTTTCTACAATGGTAGGATTGTAAGTGCACGGCGGCGCCCCGGCCGTCAATCCGACGCCGGAATGCGGAAACGGTGATAAACTTAAATTTTGCGGACTTTGCAAACCGGCACCACCGCGCACTAAACTCCGGATCGTAACCATTAACAAGTCTACGCTACTAAAAAGAAAGGGAATAGAGATATACCGACGATCCAAGTCCTCCGGTCTTCTCTTCATCATCCCGATCTCTCGCGGAAAGTCTTGGCTCCACATCGTTGCCTCCTCGCCGGAAAGGGCACCACATCGCCTTCGTCTTTTACGGGCTCCCGCCTCAATACCGAGGCAACTCGAGCATGAAGCCGGCAACTCGACATGCTCAAGATATGCTGTAGAATGTAGTGTAGAAGATGCTTGTCTCTTTGGGGTTATGTTGTTGCCAATGAGGATGATGGAGGAAACAAGGATTAGAAAAATGGTGCTTGAATTTTTCTAGCATGAAAACTAGATCAAGAAAGAAAACTCTCATGAATGAAGCTCTCTCTTCTTCTTCTCACAACCATGAAAGACTTATCATCAAGTGAGAAGAATGGTGGAGGAAAAACAATATATGAAGCAAGAAGGGAGGTGAGTGTAGGAGATGAGAAGAGGTGACCACATCCAAGGGACAAAGAAACATACACCATGCTTCTGACTATTAAAACCATACCCTCTCAAATCTCATAAAGCAAAAGCATGGTTGAAAAGAAATGAAAGCTATCATAACAAACCCTTTTGCAAGAAAACCCCTCCACAAATGTAATTTGCAAAACTGCAAATCACCCCCTCCATCAGAAAAGTCCGGCCGGGAAAGAACAAAGGAAAACCGGCCGGAACGGAATGCAAACTGGCAACTCCAGAAAACTGGTCCCGTAATAAATTACAGGAAAACCCCGATACTGTGCATACACACCCGCATCTGTATTCCGTCCGGATACAAATGCAAAGAGACAAAATCTACACTGTACTAAACTAGGACCGGCTTAAACCAAAGCCGGCTAGTAATATCCGTTCGATCCTGATCCGTGCAATACCGCACGTATCTGATCGAACCCTGCCATATACCTATACGGCTACTAGTACAAACCGTCCGATCCTGATCCGTGCAATACCGCACGTATCTGATCGGACCCTGCCATATCTCCATACGGCCTCTACAGCGTTTCGCCCGAAAGCTGAGTAACTGAAAGTGTGGTAGACTCTAAAGACTCGTCAATACTATGGCTGTGGATTTAACCACTAGCCCGTCAGAGGTATAAGCCAATACGTAATGGGCCACCAGCTATTGACTAAAAGGGACGTCGATGAGCGAACTCATCCTGACACCCTACTGAGCCTGTCAGTGACAATATCCGTGCAGTCCGGTCCGTTCGTCTATGAGTATCGCATGGCGGGCCTAGGGGGTTGGTAAAAGTCAGACCCCCAAAAGCGGTACAAGTCATGTCGGAGTGTAGCCCAGAACACCCTGAGATACTACTGGAATACCTACCAGTAAGTCTCCTTGCCTTGGCCAAGGACTTTGTGTAATGGCTCTCCTAGACACAGCACGACCTCACCCCCAATACCGGGAGAGACGAACCCCTGAAGATACGCTCACTGCCTCCATGTGGCTCGGGACTGTACCCAACTAAAACCTGTTTGCACGACTCCTTTGAGCCGTGGTAGGGTAGTAATCAAAGTACAGTGGGAACTCACACGAGACAAATGACGATCCCCAGGTCGATGAACTAACCTGCACACATGTCACCAGGGAACTGCCATCTGACGTCTGGTATATGACCAACTAGCATGTTCCCGGCGAGTCCTGTCCGGTGTACTCATAACCCAATGAGCACCTATATACATCTTAGGTGATCCAACTGACACCAGTGGCTTGTGAGACCGGCCACCGCCCCTCGTCGGGGTCTCGACTGTATACACTAGTCTACTAATGGAGTATCGATGCCCGGTCTCGAAACTCCCACGACTAGGGACCTTTTAAGGATATGCTTGTAGACCCCCAGCTCCCACTTATATGATCGCCCTCATACTGCTGGTGGTCAAGCAAGAATCCTAGGGGCTCTATCAACGTGTAATAGCGACGTGTCATGTCACCTAAAGCAGTACACGATGATAAAGGTAAACCAGATAGCATACTATCATCTCGAGTAAGACTGTCCTACCGGGATAGGTCCTCCCTCAATCATTACAATCACGTACCTGTGACCTAATAATTGACTCTGAGGGCACTATCTCCAACAATCTCCCACTTGCACTCAAGGCTAATTATTGCGATGTCGCATACTCACAGCCCGTGTGATACCGAACATCCAACTCCTCTACTAGTCAGTCTCACAAAGCTCGTTTGCGGAACTATTGCGTTCGAGGAATAGCCTCAGTGAGTGGATCCGCTTAGTTGTTTCTTTCTATGTCTCTCTATATCTCAAGTTCGCGGAGAAAGCCATCTCCCGAAATGAGCAATACCTGTCTTAGAGTGTCTGGATGTCTGATGGGACCGAGTTCATAAATGAACTCCAAATCCAAACTTCTTAGACTGTATCGTCAACTGAACTTAATCAGTATCCTGCGCGCCATGCTTCCCTCAGTATTGCCTTGGACCACCTGTCCAAAATACTGCCTCTCATCAGAAGGAAAACTATAACTCTGACAACCTCCTTGTCGTCCATGTCACCTTGGAAGCCTGGAATGATAACTGTCTCCTGAATGAGGCTGTCGTTATCATCTCCCTAGAACATCCACTTATGTTCTAGAACTGCTTCCGACTGTTTCTTCAGGATTGGATTAATGTCAACTTATTGCATCTAGTGCAAGAACAACATCTGGTGTGGTACTTGACATCTCACGATTGACTCAATTGCCTGAGCAAGTGATCTGCCAATCATGCCCGTCCCTCTCCCCTTTAGTCTGTAAGACACCTTTGGAGAGGGTGACTCCATTACCTGCAGGTACATTACCGTGCCAGGAGTCGTCCACCCTAAATACTCTTAGAATGCTGTCAAGTACCCTGATTGGGAAACCACCCAAATCTAGATCTAAAACCATAGATCTAGTAACCAGTATGTCTGATATAATACCCAATTCCTATGTGGAGAAACAACTGTGTGACGACCAAAGTACAACCGATTGTAGTATAGGAGTTTCTTTTCCTATTCTGTGTATGTCATCCAGATACCAGGACATCACACCCTACTACCTTCTCAACAGATCCATCCCCTATTCTGATGAAGTCAAACCCATGACTGTCACGTCAGAAATAGATGATCTATCTCCGCTACATCTGCTTTAGTCTATAAATAGACATAAGCTTCCTGTCCACCAATGCTTCCGCTGCTCCCACTGACTACGACAACCCTCTGGCAGAGTCATATAGACGTACACTTCTAAAACTAGTTTAGAACGACGCTATACTCATCCTCCCGCCGGGTCTCATAACCTGGAACAACAGCAATGGCAATTGTGGGTAAACAAGAACTTCCCTGTCACCGTCCTTGAGGCTACCGTAGTGCCTCTCGGGTGCCTGAAGTTACCCACCTTATCTGCGGAGTGGCCAATGGAATGTCAAACCAGATTGAATCTTTAGGTTCCTTATCAAATCTTCAGTAATCGTTTGTGGTTCTGGAATCACTTCCAGTTCTACCATACTCCCACTACTGCTTTCTGAAAAAATCCATTTTTTAATAAAACTGTGGCGAGTCTAGAACAATATCGCTATTGTTCATCCAGATGGTAGAAAGTCAACCCTCGTCATAGCCTGGGTCAACCCACAAACAGCCATTACAGAAACGTGCCTTGAGTTGTTCAGTGTCTGGTTTTAATCATAAACCGGACAACTCCCCGTACCTTAACATCGTTAAGATATGAACTGTTCTATATCCAATATAGAACCAGAGGCACTGATTTAATTGAACTAGATTCAAATCATGCAGCTGTCTCCAGTGCATGTCAACTAAATGGAAGGAGGCGGATCAGCGTTACTCAACTTAGGAACACTTCCAATTATGAGTAACCTGAAAGAGAAGCAAGTTCTCTTAATCATTACTTTCAACTGAATACCACAAGTATCTACATCTTCGATCTCTTTGAAGAATCCCGATACTCGCCATACCTGGTTCTCTACTCTATTCAAATACATAAAACTTCTCCAAATTCGGACCCTGTGTTTCCATGAAACACCTGTCTAAAAAATAGAGGAGTCATAAGTAAACCGAATATAGTACGAGGACCATCCCCTCTGTCCTGATGGACCCTGGACAACATACAATACTCTGTAAAAGTCCCTTGAGTCTGATTACTCATTCACTGTGTGTCGTAGGTTGAAAACTGTACTTATGGTCAAGAATAATTACACCGCTGTTTAATGCTCCTTACCTAACCATCCACTGATATAGGTAAATGTCATCGACATAATATCAAAAGGTATATCTCACTCTATGGGAATAGACGTACAGATATATCAATTTGAAATTGGTGCATAACAGCGGATATTCAAAACCAAATATTCGCCGACCGGCAAACAGCCCAGATGATCTCCTCAAATATCACTGATTACAACGAATCCCGATATAATGAGGATGATCACCCAATTCCCAATAACGTACTTCCACTCATCATCTGTAAAACCATACAGATGTGAGAATCATACCTGGTAAATACATACCCTGGAGTAAGTATCTAATCGGGAGATCAGTTCTCTTTTAACATTACACAGTGAAACTGAAACATTGAAATGTTTCGATGGGGTATCCTGGTATTCCTAGTAATGCCTCTTCCATCATCACGTCTGTAACCTTGTAATTCTTTGCCACCTCTCCAAATCCCTTCATATGTCTTTAGTCTTTACCTTCTGCACACCCCTTTAGGCCAAATGGTTTTCTTCCTTCCCTACCGTTCGGCACCAGCCTATGGTTTGGAAGAAGACTATCCAATAAGCATAATGGGTGTACTGTCCCAATCCTAGGAACACTCGCAATGCGAGAGAAGGTGAAGATAAAAGACACCTGAATGTACTTTATTCCTATTTCTCCTGGACCAGAATCCATCCCCGAACTGGAACAAGTTCCTTTCGAGTTCGTATATAACCATACGATGGATTATCCAATAAAATGGGATCTTCGTAGTGATACGGAGTGTCCTGGAGAAATACAAAAGTGATTTAGGATTGGCGAAGAAATACTTGGTTCGGTCGTGAATAGCAGTCGCAATTTACTTTGCCCTCTTACTAATCCCTTGCTTTGTCTGAACTTAATACCTTCTGCACACCATCGTTATGCTAATTGGTTTTCTTCATTCCCTACCGGTCGGCACCAGCCTAAGGTTTGGAAGAAGACAATCCAATTTGCGTAATAGGTGTACTACCCCTAAACCAAGGAGTACTCGCAACCTGAGAGAGGGTGAAAAGAAAAGACAACTGAATAATCCTATCCGTTTTCTCCAGAACCGGAAACCATCCTCGAATAAATTCTTTCGAGTTCGTATCTAACCATACGATGGTTTTGTCCAATGGAAGTGGACGTTCGTAGTAAAACGGGGTGTCCTGGAGAAAAGGGTAAAAGTAGGAGTGGCAATGAGGTTTGCAACTCTGACAATCCAAAAGCCGGTGTTTAAGAAGGTTCGGTCAACTTGGTCACTGAGTCAAAGTCTTAGGGTCGGGTCAAAAGGTCGCTGCCAGAGAGAGAGAGAAAAGAAACACTCAGCGTGCACTCTAACCTAGATCAGAATGGTTACCAATTTATCTAATCAGGAATCCTCCCACTGTACCTCAAATTCTCCTCCAAACCTGAAAGAAGAATTAGTCGGGGTTACCCGAGGAGTAAACTAACTCATCAGTGGGAATCGGGATCCAACTCTCATCGCATGACAACGTGACGGAATCCGCTCACGGTATCACACTCCAGAAGGTATGCGCATATCTGGCAAGTTTCAGTACTTTTGAAACTCCCGATGTGATTTCTGCCCCATGCTCTTATGACTTTGACTTTGGCCAACAAATCATAAGTCACATGTCAAGTTCTGCCCGTCATTCTCCAGGTTAATTTGAATCCACCCGTACATACCCTTGACTTTGGCCAACAAGGCAGTACGACTGTTCCAAACCAACGCATCTATCTATGCTGCATATGAATAACCAACAGCTACCAAACACTGTGCCTTGACTTTGGCCAACAAACACAGCTTGAATACTATTGACTACCCATATGAAACGACGGAGGGCTACGAATGGTTTCTGGCGAAAACCTTTAACGTAATGAACTTGATATCGTTGAAGGAACTGATAGCTTTTTAGAAAATATAGTGACGAAAACCTTTACTAAAGAGGTCACTCCCGGTGAAGGGATCTCAGCTCTTTCCCCGTAGAATGAGGTGCAGGATATTCCAACTGAATACCACGGTGCAAAGCAAAAGTAATCGGCTATAGTGAAGTTAATGCCCTGACGCAAACTTCTGTCCAAGGGGTCACTCCCGGTGAAGGGATCTCGGCCCTTGCCTCGTCGACTGAGGAGCAGGATATTCCAAATGAATACCACGATGCAAAACAGAAATGAACGTCCTTGCAATAACAGCTTTTTGAAAAGTGTTCCAACAACATCAGATTAGGTTTGTTTTAACTTGCATTGATCCGAATCAACGCAGTCCCATCAATTGATCACACCACAAAGAACGAAAATATACTGACGTACGTATATGCCATCCGCATTCGCCACTGGGTCCCGTCATTACCCGTTAGGTTAGCTAACTAACGACAGAGCGGGGACTGGACTAGCGCGGATGCAAAACATATACAACATCTACTAATATATATACCAATATATTATATTCGCTCAAGGCGTGAATAAAATGCAACATCACAGAGAATGAACAGCATCACAGAAACAATACAGATATCTGGGATCCCCGGGTTTCACAGAGCCACTGAAACCCGACGTTCCCCTGGTCGTGTGGATAGCCTGTGCAATGAAAACCTAGACCCCTACGGGCGCGGCAAGTCACCCGCCAAAACCTGAAGCGAGGCAGCCCCCTTCAGCACCGTGAATGGACCACCCAGCACTTCACGGAATCTGGTCACTTGGGCACCCCTCCTGGGTCAACCTGTACCCCCTACGAGTGCGGCAAATAGTCCGCCAATCCTGGAGTGAAGCCCCCTCCGTCCCAATGCCATGAGATGCGGGCTTGTTGCCCTCCAGAACCCGGCTATCCGTGCACCCCTCCGCGGGGCAATCCTAGTACAGAAAGTAAAATATACATACACCGGGTACATCGACCGCAACCAGGTCGTGCCCCAAAAGAATAATACAAACAGGCAGTGACGGCAGTCCACATGTCGGACGCTCGCCCCGCAATATCAAATGTACATGATACAACAGCACAGTACTAGCATTGCATCCAGGCTATCCCCCACGACCGATCCGCAACATCACAGCAAATACATAGAACATCAACGTGAAAGTCACGTTCGCAAATCCGTCTAACCGGGCTATAGCAGTTAGACCGGATTTACCGATCGAGTGACATTCACGGTCGCAGATATAATGTAAATACTGTGAAAAATGTGTTTAAAAAATTTCCGATTGATCAAACAATTAACAAGTGGGCCCCAAAGAAAACTGTAGCACTCACAGAAACAATTGGCCCAACTTTAATATTCCAAAGCCCATATTTTAAGCCCAGAAGGCCTCTGTAAAAAAAAATGGTGAAGTGATGTGAATAGTGCGCGGCGGAAGGGCCGCACAAAGGTGGTTTTCGCGGCGGTTCCGCGCTCCAACTGTGGAGTTACTTCGTCAAATTTTTACAGAACTCTTAGATTTTCCAGTACATCAATATTTTACAACCTGAAAAATTTTTCGAGACTGAAAAATTTCAACAGAAACTGTCGTGGGTAAAATGCAGTTTTGGAACTTTTTGATCGATCGGAAATGCAAACACATTACACAAAGCTAGACTAAGTTAATGGTGAGGCTCTGATACCACTGTAAGTGCACGGCGGCGCCCCGGCCGTCAATCCGACGCCGGAATGCGGAAACGGTGATAAACTTAAATTTTGCGGACTTTGCAAACCGGCACCACCGCGCACTAAACTCCGGATCGTAACCATTAACAAGTCTACGCTACTAAAAAGAAAGGGAATAGAGATATACCGACGATCCAAGTCCTCCGGTCTTCTCTTCATCATCTCGATCTCTCGCGGAAAGTCTTGGCTCCACATCGTCGCCTCCTCGCCGGAAAGGGCACCACATCGCCTTCGTCTTTTACGGGCTCCCGCCTCAATACCGAGGCAACTCGAGCATGAAGCCGGCAACTCGACATGCTCAAGATATGCTGTAGAATGTAGTGTAGAAGATGCTTGTCTCTTTGGGGTTATGTTGTTGCCAATGAGGATGATGGAGGAAACAAGGATTAGAAAAATGGTGCTTGAATTTTTCTAGCATGAAAACTAGATCAAGAAAGAAAACTCTCATGAATGAAGCTCTCTCTTCTTCTTCTCACAACCATGAAAGACTTATCATCAAGTGAGAAGAATGGTGGAGGAAAAACAATATATGAAGCAAGAAGGGAGGTGAGTGTAGGAGATGAGAAGAGGTGACCACATCCAAGGGACAAAGAAACATACACCATGCTTCTCACTATTAAAACCATACCCTCTCAAATCTCATAAAGCAAAAGCATGGTTGAAAAGAAATGAAAGCTATCATAACAAACCCTTTTGCAAGAAAACCCCTCCACAAATGTAATTTGCAAAACTGCAAATCACCCCCTCCATCAGAAAAGTCCGGCCGGGAAAGAACAAAGGAAAACCGGCCGGAACGGAATGCAAACTGGCAACTCCAGAAAACTGGTCCCGTAATAAATTACAGGAAAACCCCGATACTGTGCATACACACCCGTATCTGTATTCCGTCCGGATACAAATGCAAAGAGACAAAATCTACACTGTACTAAACTAGGACCGGCTTAAACCAAAGCCGGCTAGTAATATCCGTTCGATCCTGATCCGTGCAATACCGCACGTATCTGATCGAACCCTGCCATATACCTATACGGCTACTAGTACAAACCGTCCGATCCTGATCCGTGCAATACCGCACGTATCTGATCGGACCCTGCCATATCTCCATACGGCCTCTACAGCGTTTCGCCCGAAAGCTGAGTAACTGAAAGTGTGGTAGACTCTAAAGACTCGTCAATACTATGGCTGTGGATTTAACCACTAGCCCGTCAGAGGTATAAGCCAATACGTAACGGGCCACCAGCTATTGACTAAAAGGGACGTCGATGAGCGAACTCATCCTGACACCCTACTGAGCCTGTCAGTGACAATATCCGTGCAGTCCGGTCCGTTCGTCTATGAGTATCGCATGGCGGGCCTAGGGGGTTGGTAAAAGTCAGACCCCCAAAAGCGGTACAAGTCGTGTCGGAGTGTAGCCCAGAACACCCTGAGATACTACTGGAATACCTACCAGTAAGTCTCCTTGCCTTGGCCAAGGACTTTGTGTAATGGCTCTCCTAGACACAGCACGACCTCACCCCCAATACCGGGAGAGACGAACCCCTGAAGATACGCTCACTGCCTCCATGTGGCTCGGGACTGTACCCAACTAAAACCTGTTTGCACGACTCCTTTGAGCCGTGGTAGGGTAGTAATCAAAGTACAGTGGGAACTCACACGAGACAAATGACGATCCCCAGGTCGATGAACTAACCTGCACACATGTCACCAGGGAACTGCCATCTGACGTCTGGTATATGACCAACTAGCATGTTCCCGGCGAGTCCTGTCCGGTGTACTCATAACCCAATGAGCACCTGTATACATCTTAGGTGATCCAACTGACACCAGTGGCTTGTGAGACCGGCCACCGCCCCTCGTCGGGGTCTCGACTGTATACACTAGTCTACTAATGGAGTATCGATGCCCGGTCTCGAAACTCCCACGACTAGGGACCTTTTAAGGATATGCTTGTAGACCCCCAGCTCCCACTTATATGATCGCCCTCATACTGCTGGTGGTCAAGCAAGAATCCTAGGGGCTCTATCAACGTGTAATAGCGACGTGTCATGTCACCTAAAGCAGTACACGATGATAAAGGTAAACCAGATAGCATACTATCATCTCGAGTAAGACTGTCCTACCGGGATAGGTCCTCCCCCAATCATTACAATCACGTACCTGTGACCTAATAATTGACTCTGAGGGCACTATCTCCAACAAGGATTAATTGATGGGACGCATTAAAAGAACTAATGCAAGAAAATAAACCAAGCAAAAGTCGATTGGAACACTTTGAAAACCACTCGGCTCTTTTCAAAACTAAACTTTTAAATGCGGAGATTGAGCCACTCCTTTTAAAAGCTATCTCGTTCCATCGATTATATCAAGTTCACTACGTTCACGGTTTAGCCAAAACCATTCGTAGCCCTCTGTCGTTTCACATGAATAGTCAATTGTATTCAAGCTGTGTATGTTGGCCAGAGTCAAGGCATAGTGATTGGTAGCTATTGGGTATTCATATGCAGCATAGATAGATGCGTTGATTTGGAACAGTCGTACTGCCATTTTGGCCAAATTCAAGGGTAGGTACGGGTGGGTTCAAATTAACCTGGAGAACGACGAGTAGAACTTGACATGTGACTTATGATATTTTGGCCAAAGTCAAGGTCATAAGAGCATGGGGAAAAAATCACATCGGGAGTTTCATAAGTACTGAAACTTGCTAGCGCTGCATACCATTTGGAGTGTGATGATTCTGGTAGGATGTAGGGTTCCTAGGCACTCTCAAGAGTTCTCACAAGGCATCAACCATGCCAATTTCAAAAATCTAGGTGCCGAGAAACCCTAATACGGATCGTTGGCTAAAGTTTAGGCGAAACTAGAAACTAGTTAACAACTTAACTATAAAGAATACGGAAATACAATCTTTGTAGATCCGGTGCTCCACCTCCATAGCTCCGCAACGAAGTTCCCTCACTGTCCAAATGAGTTCCCGGGCTCTAGCGTCGGCTTCGTTGGAGAATGGGCAAGCTAGGTCGTCGATGTCCATGCCGAAGATGATCTACGTCGAGGCATCGCTAGATCAAGCTCCAACTTCACCAAGTCATGAAAACTTGTGAAGAAAACACACTCTACTACTTGGCAAGAGGTAGAGGATGAAGAAATAGGAAGTGGGTAGACTTTAGAATTGGATTTCTCACTCATTTCCATCAATCACCATTGATGGAGCTTGCTTTCTTCAAGTGAAGAAAGGAAGAAGAAGAAGAATTATGTTATGATAAGTTAATTTAAAATAGAAAAGAAAATCAAAACTTATCATAATCCAACCATGGTTATGTGTAGAGACTAAACTCAAGTTAAGTGAATGGTTAGGTTAGGAATGAAGACAAAAATGGTGACTAAGTCAAAGCTTCATGAAGCTTCAACATATATCCAAATTAGCCACCATTTTCCTTTTGCCAAAAATGAATAAATAAACAAATAAATGAATAAGTAAAAACCCTAATCATCCACTTAACCATAGTTTAATACTTTACACTTAACCAAAAAGCATGTATCATCAAACATGATACAATCATGTGCACAAAATCATATCGCATATGCAATGCGCACACCCGAGTGAGAAAATCCATTTAAAGTGAACCAATACTAGTTAATGCAAAGTAATATATCAAATATATATAATTATACATTAAATCATTAAATCAACACTTGATTTAACGATCCGGTCATATCGTATATAACCGACTAGTATCCAATGTATCGGCTTATCGAATCAATCCTCGATTCGATAACTAGGTTATATCGCATACAACCATTCGACACATTCATCGCGAGAATAGAATACGGTATCACATACACGCATTATTCTCGGTCCCGCACATATCTCATATGCGCTCCTATTTCGTTTTGCTTGAGCCAGGAAACCTCTGTGTAGGACTCTAAAGACTCGTCAATACGCCGGCAGCAGGTGATGATCATATCAAACACCCACAAGCCGCAAGCGGTCTGCTAAACGTAACGGCCACCTGGGTATTGAGCGATCAGAAGATCGACGAGCAAGCCCGCTCATACTCCTGTGAATCCAACCAGTAACACTACCGTACAGTCCGGTCTGATCGTCTGATATGTCGCATATCTCGCCTAGGGGTGGTAAACGTCAGACCCCAATAGCTCGATAAGTCGTGTCGATATGAGGTCTATAACAATTCGAGAAACTACTGGTAACACTTACCAGTAAATCTCAGCAACCCTGGCCAGGGATTTCCTGTTATAGCCAATCGAACACAGCGCAACATCAACCCCCTATACCGGGAGAGACGAATCCCCTCCTATCGCTCATTGCCTCCATGTGACTCGGGACTGTACCCAAAAACCACCGTTTTGCACGCCCTCTTGGACGTGGTAAGATGGAAATCAAAGCACAGTGGGAACCACACAAGACTCTATGACGATCTCGGGTCAACAGACTACTCTGTACCAGTGTCACCAGAGAACTGCCATATGACGTCAGGTATAATACCATCTGGGAGTTCTCGGCGAGTCCGTCCAGTGTACCCAGTCTCTACTGAGCACCCGTATATCATCTCTGATGTCAGACACCAATGGATATGGGATCATCCATCGCCCATCTGTATGGGTCGAGAAGGTATACGCTAGTCTACTCTGGTATATCGATGCCCCGTCTCGATACACCCACGACTAGGGACTTTGAAGGATGTACTTATGGACTACCATGTCCCCACTAGTATGATCCACATCATAGTCCAGGTAGTCAAGTACAGATCCTAAGGGCTTTACCAACATGTAACAGAGAGACAATCAGTATACACGTTAAGGTAAAGAGTAACCAGATAGCATACTATCATGTCGAGCAAGAAAGTCCTCCCTATATATGTCCCAGCATCCATTACAATATACATCCAATGTACAGTAATGGCCTCTAGGGCATACATATAACTAACAATCTCCCACTTGCACTAGGGCCATCTGTAGCAGTGGTTGCAGTATCTCATACTCAACCATCCCATGAAAGTCTCTCTCTGGGAAAAGGCCTTCGTGAGTGGATCCGCCGTATTATCCTCTGAGTCTACTCTCCTATCCTCGATCACCCTGGAGATCAACCATCTCCATGATCAGGTGATACTGCCTTAGAATATGTCTGGATCACTGATGGGACGGACGTTCCTTGGCATAAACCACAACTCCATTGTCACACAATGGAAGAAACTAAGTTCATCTCATGAACAGATATACACCCAGACAGCCTCTTTGGTAGCATCTTAAGTAGCGATGTATCCAGCCTTTATCGTCTAGTATGTGACGGTATCTAGCTTGGAACTCTTCCAACATACCGTCCCTCCACTGAGGGTAAAGACAATGCCTGTGACTGACATTCAGTCGTCTTTATCACCCTGGAACCCTTCCAGTGATTCTCCCCAGGATCGGTTGATACCGTCTCACTACAACTAGTGAGAGTCCTAACATCCAATTAGATCTATCTCATAGATCCAAAAACCCAGGATTTAGGAGGTATCACTTTGATCCTATATGGAGAATCATTGTGATAAGCGGAGATTGATCGAGCGTAGCATAGGAAACTCCTTCCCTATCAAGAGTATGTCATCCACGTACTCTACGAGGATCGTCACCATACTCCCTATTACCTTCTTGTTTATACAAGGTTCATCTACCAGTTTGATGATGTCAACTTCTTTGACCGCTTCATCAAAACAGATGTTCCAACTCCGCGATGCCTGCTTTATCCTATAAAGCATCTTGCACACGTTTCCGCTGCTCCCACTGTCTACGAAGCCCTCTGGCTGTGTACTTATAGACACTCTCTTCTAAACATCATTTAGAAAAGCTGTCATGACACCCAACCACCAGATATCGTAGTCATGGTATGTAGCCGTGACAAGTAGGATCTGGATGGACTTAAGCATAGCTACTTGAAAAGGTTTCATCATTATCCACACCTGGTCAATGATGCAAACTTTTAACAAGTCTAGCTTTGAAAGTCTCAACTTTTCCATGTACACCAAGTAATCTTCTCAAGATATACTTGCTCCTGATGGGAATTTAACCCTTCAGATATAGCAACCAAAGTCCATACTTTGTTGGTGTACATGGATTCCATCTCAGATCGATAAACATCCAGCCATTCTCACAGAGTCCTACTCCTGATGGCCAGGTCGAAACTAGTTGGGTCATCATCTCATGATGCAATCCTCGCTCCCACTGTCATAGAGAAACAGAGGTATCTCTCAGGTGGGTGAGGAACCCTACTAGATCGGCGGAGAGGCTGAGGTTCGTTGGTATCTACTGAATCCTTTGGTTCTATCAAATCATCTGCTGTAGTTTATATAGCTGGAACATTTCCAGTTCTACATAACAGACCTTGCCTCGAGCTTGTCCGGATTTTGCTTTTATACATAGGCCGGACAACCCCAAATCTTAACTAGCTTAAGACATGGGCTCTTCCCTTTCCATATCATATATGAAATGGTAGGCAACTGATTTGATTGGAACCCTTTTCAATAGGTATGCAGCTTCTCAAGTGCATAACTCCCTTAAAGGAAATAGGTAACTCAGTATTACTCATCATAGAGCACACTTTATCATATAGTGTATGATTGCTCCGCCCCGATATACCATCGTGCTATGGTGTATACAGAGGAGTAATGCTGAGAGAGAATCTCATTCTCCTTTAGAATAGTCCAGGAATTCCGTGCTCAAGTATTCTCCTCCTTGATCTCATCAAAGGACATAATACTTATACCCGTATTTTGGTTCTCTACTTCTCGCTTATATTCTGTGAATATCTCAAAAGGTTCGGACTCATGTTTCAGCAGGAACATATAACTGAATCTTGAGAGATTATCAGAGAACGTAATGAATTATAAAGAACCAGTCCTGGCATGTGTAGACAGGGGACCTACATACATCAACATGTATCATCCCAAGAGTTTACCAACTCCTTCTCTGTTTCCAATAAACAGGTCTATGGTCATTTTATCTTTGTGACATGACTGGCAAGTTTCATAAGATGTAAATTCAAACTGATTTAAATATGCATCTATATGTAACTTTATCCAGTCAGGTCGCATTGATATGACCTAGTCTACAATACCTCAAGAAGGAATCGTTCAATTTTGAACTCTTCCTCTTGTGTGTGATCCGTATACTAAGAACTGTAGTTTGATTTAGAACGTCAATGCTTTTAGATAACGTGCCTGAACCGATCAACTTTTGATATAGAAATGTTCAAAACATTATCCAACAATACAAAATTATATCCTTTCTTTACTAATAAAGAGACTGATATGATTTTGTATATCAGGTTCGGTATCTAATAACATTCGTTCAGAATCAATGTATTGTAATACAGGGTGACAGAGACCAACAGACTTGGCTGCAACACTTGCCCCGTTTTCTGCCTCATGAAACTTATCACCCGTTCTCAGTTCTCTGTCTTTCTGTAGCCCTATGTAACAGATTACATATCTGGGATCCTGATCTGGTATCACATACCCAGGACGTAGAGGATACTGAGAAACAGTTCTTTGTAATGAACACACCCGAAGATGATGCATCAGCATGCACTCTCTTCGTTTGGGCGGCACGGGAAATCTGGTATTCCCCAATTTCCTGCTCTGTCTTATAACAATTATAAGTTGGAGCGGGACCAACGTTCCCCAGCTCAGTATAACAAGCGGGTTCGGTCAATATTCCGTATTATTATCTTGATTAAGGCGTGATATGGTCGCTACCAGGAGAGAGAGAGAAAAAAACACTCAGTGTGCGCTCTTGCAAGAATAGATTGGTTATATATTTTATCTAATCAGGATGGCTCCCACTGCTTTTTATCAAATCTTCCTTCAAACCCTAAAAGGAAAGACTAGCCGGGATTAATTACACACTACAAGTTCGCCAATCTTTCAGCCAGGCCAGTGTCGGTACTTTGAGGGAGGTCTCCCGTGCTTTCGCACGAACCTAATTAATGTAAACCTCGTTTTCCCAGAGGCGTAACCTCGTTAACACCTTTCTAGACACCTACTTGATCGGCTAATTGTAATGTGTAAAACTCTCCCAGGAGTAACTCTTACTCGCAGCGGGTATCGGGATCCAACTATCTCATAGAAGGTATGCAATCTCATTGCAAATTTCAACACTTGAAATTCCCGATAATATTTTGCCCCTAGTGTTCTATGACCTTGACGAATGCCAAACAACCCATAGTCCATTAGTCAAGTTTAACCCGTACATTTCTTGATCGAATTAAACCCACCCACACGACTCTTGACGAATGCCAAACAACACCGTACGAATACCCTAATCCAATCGCATCATATGCTCAAGCAGATAAATACTAGTTAGCTACCGTACACTACGCCTTGACGAATGCCAAACTACCGCAGCACGAAAACTAACTAGTACATATCTGAAATGACGGAGGGCTACGACAAGTTTTTCTGAAAACCTATTGCGTAATGAACTTGATATCGTTGTAGAATCAAATGATTTTAAAATGGAGTGCTTTTGAGGCTTTTCTAGTTTTGCTAAAGGAGTCACTCCCGGTGAAGGGATCGTCGGTCCTTTCCTCGTCGAATGAGGTGCGGGATATATCATATATATCACTGTGCAAAGCAAAAACACTTAAAAGCACTCAAAAGACAAACAGAGTGTGTAGCATCTGCCAGTTATTGCTAAAGGAGTCACTCCCGGTGAAGGGATCTCGGTCCTTTCCTCATCGAATAAGGTGCAGGATATATCACATATACCTCTGTGCAAAGCAAGAACTGTAGCTACCTGTTTTAATTTTGAAATTCGATTCTACAACATCTTAGGTTTCTTTTATTTCATTAATCACATTAATGAAGTCCCATCATTTAAGTACCTAAACATCACAGATAAATACGACATACACTTATGCCATCCGCATTCGCCTCGATGTCCCCTCGTGCACCGTTAGGTTAGGTAACTAACGGCAGAGCGGGGCAGGGCTAGCGCGGGTGTAAAACATAAGTAACGCCTATATAATATATCATATATACTATATACTGTATCTATCACAGAACATCACATGATCATATCACAGATATCGCAGCAGAAGAATCATATGAAATATTGGATATACTAGGACGTCCGTGTTTTCAATACGAGCCAGTATAAAACACGGATTCCACGGTCGCGATGAATAGCCAAACCCACACCCCTAGACCCCTACGAGAGCGGCAAGCAACCCTACCAATTCTGGAGTTAGGAGACCCGGCCTCGACTCCTCGAGTTGGTCTCCCACTGGACTCCAGAACCCGGTTACTTGTGCTCCCCTCCTTGGGTCTATCCTAGTGCGGAAAAGTAAATAATATACAAAGGGTGACAGCTTCCGCAACCTGGAAGTGCCCCAATAAAAGAATATTACATACAAGTTTTTACATGAATGAAAATGAAAAACACTCATCTTACATAAAAACCCCCGGCTATTCAAACACGACGATCCAATATAACATATCCAGAAACACATAACATCACATGTCATTAACGTAAGTAAATATGCGCATCCCAATTGTCGTTGACATATAGCAACGAAACCGGCGACATCACATATTACACTTACGGTCACAGAAAAGAAAGTGTAAAACTACAACAGTTGGAATCCGCAACCATCTCAGACATCGCATGCCTGACCAAATGAATTCCTTAGACATCGCATGCCTAACAATTATAAACCCCGCATTTTAGTCTCAAAATCGAAAACACTTTTCAATATCAAGTCGGGCAATTCAACAGGATTCCCGACATTCTGATCGAATGCTCGTCGCAAACTTTAGTAGGCGGCTTCACCCCCGATACCGTCGACGAAGTGCACCAAGGCGGAACACCGCTACCGCGAGCACCCGAACGGATGCTTTCGGCGACGGGGTTCTCCTACAGTCACTTGGTCGGGGCTATGGAGTGAGGCTGTCTATTATGTTTACCCGGCGAGTATCCGCGTACGCTACGTGATTGCGACAGACTTTTGATCACATCAAAATTCCGTGGCAACCGATCAAGTGAGACTAAACTGCTATGTTTATAACATTCATTCAGTTATCTCATAACTTCTTATGAATTCCAATTATTGTATCCCATTCCAGATAATTAGAAAATGTTAAACTTTCCGATCGAACAATCGAACACCCAAGTTTTCCCGATATAGATCAACACATGAAACAAGTCTAAAAACATTCAGTTCGTGCCTCAGTACCAACGGTCCAGCCGTAGAAGGGTCAAGCCAACGCCTCACATGTGGCACGCCGTACTGCCCCAAACCCGAAGGTTCAAAGGGCAGTTCAAGACGGTCACATAATCGAGTTAAGGTTTGTTGTCTTCTAGAGGGACCATTTCGTTACTTGCACTACTTAGAACGTCTTTAAACTACGGAAAAATCCAACACTTGGAAATTTCCCGACAGGGGAAAAATTGGGTATTTATATCCGGTCGAACTTTTTAACATATTCTAAAAATTATCCGGAAAGCCACACAGACAAAATTTGATACTCCGATCGAAACAATGAATCCCCAAATCAATCCCAGAAAATTCAACTCTTGAATAAATATTAAAAATTCCCAGAAAATCCAGCATAATAAAATAGGAGTTACTGTGCAAACAGGGAAGGATGACGTCATCAACTTGCCGCGGAACCGCCGCAGAAGCCAGGCTTCTGCCGCGGTTCCGCCGCGGTTTGTACTGTTCTCAAGTCAAATTTTGCACCGTAATTCTTATAATTCCCTGCTAAATTTTTTAGCAATTTTTAATTTGGAAAAATCCACGTTTTCAGAAAAAGTCCAGAGAGCGTGGAAATTTTGCGGTTTCGGTTCGTTCGGACTTCAAATTCCGTCTAGACTTCGCCTAAGGCTCTAGCTAGGCTCTGATACTACTGTAGGGTTCCTAGGCACTCTCAATAGGTCTCACAAGGCATCAACCATGCCAATTTAAAAAATCTAGGTGCCGAGAAACCCTAATACGGATCGTTGGCTAAAGTTTAGGCGAAACTAGAAACTAGTTAACAACTTAACTATAAAGAATACGGAAATAAAACCTTTGTAGATCCGGTGCTCCACCTCCATAGCTCCGGAACGAAGTCCCCTCGCTGTCCAAATGAGTTCCCGGGCTCTAGCGTCGGCTTCGTCGGAGAATGGGCAAGCTAGGTCGTCGATGTCCATGCCGAAGATGATCTACGTCGAGGCATCTCTAGATCAAGCTCCAACTTCACCAAGTCATGAAAACTTGTGAAGGAAACACACTCTACTACTTGGCAAGAGGTAGAGGATGAAGAAATAGGAAGTGGGTAGACTTTAGAATTGGATTTCTCACTCATTTCCATCAATCACCATTGATGGAGCTTGCTTTCTTCAAGTGAAGAAAGGAAGAAGAAGAAGAATTATGTTATGATAAGTTAATTTAAAATAGAAAAGAAAATCAAAACTTATCATAATCCAACCATGGTTATGTGTAGAGACTAAACTCAAGTTAAGTGAATGGTTAGGTTAGGAATGAAGACAAAAATGGTGACTAAGTCAAAGCTTCATGAAGCTTCAACATATATCCAAATTAGCCACCATTTTCCTTTTGCCAAAAATGAATAAATAAACAAATAAATGAATAAGTAAAAACCCTAATCATCCACTTAACCATAGTTTAATACTTTACACTTAACCAAAAAGCATGTATCATCAAACATGATACAATCATGTGCACAAAATCATATCGCATATGCAATGCGCACACCCGAGTGAGAAAATCCATTTAAAGTGAACCAATACTAGTTAATGCAAAGTAATATATCAAATATATATAATTATACATTAAATCATTAAATCAACACTTGATTTAACGATCCGGTCATATCGCATATAACCGACTAGTATCCAATGTATCGGCTTATCGAATCAATCCTCGATTCGATAACTAGGTTATATCGCATACAACCATTCGACACATTCATCGCGAGAATAGAATACGGTATCACATACACGCATTATTCTCGGTCCCGCACATATCTCATATGCGCTCCTATTTCGTTTTGCTTGAGCCAGGAAACCTCTGTGTAGGACTCTAAAGACTCGTCAATACGCCGGCAGCAGGTGATGATCATATCAAACACCCACAAGCCGCAAGCGGTCTGCTAAACGTAATGGCCACCCGGGTATTGAGCGATCAGAAGATCGACGAGCAAGCCCGCTCATACTCCTGTGAATCCAACCAGTAACACTACCGTACAGTCCGGTCTGATCGTCTGATATGTCGCATATCTCGCCTAGGGGTGGTAAACGTCAGACCCCAATAGCTCGATAAGTCGTGTCGATATGAGGTTTATAACAATTCGAGAAACTACTGGTAACACTTACCAGTAAATCTCAGCAACCCTGGCCAGGGATTTCCTGTTATAGCCAATCGAACACAGCGCAAATACCGGGAGAGACGAATCCCTTCCTATCGCTCATTGCCTCCATGTGACTCAGGACTGTACCCAAAAACCACCGTTTTGCACGCCCTCTTGGACGTGGTAAGATGGAAATCAAAGCACAGTAGGAACCATACAAGACTCTATGACGATCTCGGGTCAACAGACTACTCTGTACCAGTGTCACCAGAGAACTGCCATCTGACGTCAGGTATAATACCATCTGGGAGTTCTCGGCGAGTCCGTCCAGTGTACCCAGTCTCTACTGAGCACCCGTATATCATCTCTGATGTCAGACACCAATGGATATGGGATCATCCATCGCCCATCTGTATGGGTCGAGAAGGTATACGCTAGTCTACTCTGGTATATCGATGCCCCGTCTCGATACACCCACGACTAGGGACTTTGGAAGATGTACTTATGGACTACCATGTCCCTACTAGTATGATCCGCATCATAGTCCAGGTAGTCAAGTACACATCCTAAGGGCTTTACCAACATGTAACAGAGAGACAATCAGTATACACGTTAAGGTAAAGAGTAACCAGATAGCATACTATCATGTCGAGCAAGAAAGTCCTCCCTATATATGTCCCAGCATCCACTACAATATACATCCAATGTACAGTAATGGCCTCTAGGGCATACATATAACTAACATAGGATTCCTTCAGTTTTGTCATGCAATGATATTTGGATCCCGATCCTACTGTGAGTATATGCTACTCCTCGGGAAATTTCTCACTAAACGATCAATGCTATAAACCTAGTAGGTGTCTAGAAAGGTGTTAGCGGGGCTATGCCCCCAGGGAAAAGAGGTTCTTAAATTAAGGAACTTCGCGAAAGCGTTGGAAAACCTCCCTCGAAGTACCGACACTAGCCTGGCTGAACGGTTAAGCAAGTATTGTGCGGTGGGATTGATCCCGACTAATTCTTCCTTTATGGTTTGAGGAGGGATTCGAGAGACAGTGGGAGACAAACTAAAAACCACTCTAAACTTGCAAGAGCATCATGCTGAGTGTTTCTTTTCTCTCTCCTAATTGCAGCGACCATTCAAGATGACCGGATTTAAGTTATTACTAGATAAAAACATACTGACAGGGCCAAACTACAAAGATTTGCTCAGGAATGTCGAGATGGCAATCACTTATGACAAGTTGGGGTATCTTCTTACCACCAAAGCTCCCCCTGTCCCAGGTCCCAAAACCAGCGTCGTAGATAAGGAAATCTATAAGTCCTGGGAACTTGACTGCGCGAAGGCCAGGTGCCTCGTGCTTGCCTCGATGGACAACGAACATCAGAGGAGGCATGAGAATATGGACCTTGAATCCATATTTCTCCATACAAAAGAACTGTATGGAGAGCAATCTCGTATCGCAAGATACGAAGTGTCGAAGAAGCTATTTTCGGCAAGATTGGCCGTCGGATCATCGGTAGCGGAATACGTGCTTAAGATGATTGGCTACATTGAGGAGCTCACGGACCTTGGGACCACGTTGGAGAATGAACTCTATACAGACTTGATTCTCCAGTCCCTTCCTTCCACTTACGCCCAGTTCATCCTGAACTTCAACATGCAAGGAAAGGAGGTTGAACTTCCCAAGCTTCTGAACATGTTGAGGACTGCTGAGGGCACCCTACAAAAGGGTAGGGAGACATCCACTTTGTTTGTAGGAGGATCTTCCTCTTCTAAGTCCAAGGCGAAAGCCAAGGGAAAGAAGAAGAAAGCCCCCGCCAAACCAAGGGGCGGTGTCTGTAAAGTGGATACGAAGGGAAAGACAAAAGCAACAAAGATAGCAGGGAAGCTTGTGGGGAAAGAAGAGTGCTTTTACTGTCACAAGAGTGGACACCGGAAAAAAGATTGCAGGGCTTGGAAAACCAGGACACAGGATCTGAAGCAGATTGCGGCTTCAGCTTCAGGTGTGTATGTTATTGAAAACTGTCTATCAATAAACTCTACTTCCTGGGTATTAGATACCGGATCAGGATCTCATATCTGTAATTCTTTGCAGGCGTTGAGAAAGCGTAGGTTTTTGAAAGCAGGTGACATGACTCTCGGAGTTGCAAACGGAGCTAGCATGGATGCTGAGGCCGTGGGGGACTATCACCTGGGTTTGTCAGATGGACATTTTTTGGTTTTACGTGGTTGTTATTTTGTACCAAATGCAACTTGTAATATCATTTCTGTATCTTTATTATCTAAAGAAGGTTATGAATTTGCATTTGTAAGTAATGTTGTGAACATTCACCTTAATCAAGTTCTGATTGGGTCAGGTACATTAAGCAACGGTATATACGTATTAAACCAACCACATATTTTCAACGTCTAGAATACACACAAAAGAAAGTCACCTGATATCAATCAGGCTTTCTTATGGCATTGTAGACTAGGTCACATCAATAAGAGAAGGTTGACTAAGTTACATACAGAAGGATATTTGGATCCGTTCGAATACCAATCTTATGCAACTTGTCAATCTTGTCTCAAAGGAAAGATGACAAAGACTCCGTTCACTGGACACGGAGAAAGAGCGAGCGAGCTCTTGGGACTCGTACACAGCGACGTGTGCGGTCCAATGTCTACGCATGCACGAAGCGGTTTTTCTTACTTCATTACTTTTACGGATGACTTTTCAAGGTACGGATATGTCTTCTTGATGAAACATAAATCCGAAGCCTTTGAAAAATTCCAGGAATATAAGAATGAAGTAGAAAAACAAACAGGCAAAAGTATCAAGACACTAAGATCTGATCGAGGTGGTGAATACTTGAGTGCCGAGTTCCTGAATTACTTAAAAGAGAATGGAATTCTCTCTCAGCTTACTCCTCCATACACTCCACAGCATAACGGTGTATCGGAGAGACGAAACCGAACCCTATTGGATATGGTACGGTCCATGATGAGTAACGCTGAGTTACCGCGATCATTCCGGGGATATGTGCTAGAATCAGCTGCATACCTTTTGAACCGAGTTCCTACTAAGACTGTGCCTACTACACCATATCAGATGTGGTGTGGGAAGAGACCCTATCTTAATCACATTAAGACATGGGGATGTCCAGCTTTTGTCAAAAAGCAGCATGCGGACAAGCTCGAGGCACGCTCAGTACAGTGCAAGTTTGTGGGATATCCGAAGAACTCCAAGGGATATTTCTTCTATTACGAAGAGGAACAAAAGGTTTTTTTTTCTCGTCATGCCCACTTCCTAGAACACCAGTTCTTGGAAAAGGAGATCAGTGGGAGCGCAGTAGAACTGAAAGAAATTCCAGAACCATAAGCTATTACTGAAAGCTTAGTAGAACCAGAGGGTTCGAAAGATCAAGACATTCTTACACCGCTCCGCAGGAGTAGTAGGCAGTCTCATCCGCCCGAGAGATACTACGGTTTTCTTATAGACGGGGATAGAGAGGACTGCATCATTGATGGTGATGAGCCTACTAGCTTCCAGCAAGCCATTCAGAGCGTTGACTCGGTAAAATGGCTGGATGCAATGCGGACCGAAATGGAGTCCATGTACACCAACAAGGTATGGACGTTGGACATTGCTCCAGATGGGGTAAAACCCGTAGGATGCAAGTGGATCTTCAAAAGGAAGATTGTTGTTGATGGACAGGTTGAGACCTATAAGGCTAGACTTGTTGCAAAGGGTTTTCGTCAAAGACCTGGTTTGGACTATGATGAAACCTTTTCTCCAGTAGCCATGCTGAAATCCATTCGGATCCTTCTTGCCATTGCTGCTTTCCACGATTATGAGATTTGGCAGATGGACGTAAAGACCTCTTTTCTAAATGGAAATTTAGAAGAGTGCGTCTATATGGACCAGTCAGAGGGTTTCATTCAGAGTGGGAGCAGCGGAAAGGTGTGCAAGTTGCTTAAGTCCATCTATGGACTAAAGCAGGCATCGCGGAGTTGGAACATCTGTTTTGATGAGACGGTCAAAGAATTTGGCTTTATCAAAAATCCAGATGAACCATGCATCTATAGTAGATTTGTAGCAAGAACTGTTGTATTCCTCGTTTTATACGTGGATGACATTCTATTGATAGGAAATGACATTCCTATGCTACAATCTGTCAAGGGGTTCTTGTCACACAGGTTCTCCATGAAAGACCTGGGTGATGCCTCCTACATTCTGGGGATCCGGATCTATCGTGATAGATCCAAGAGGATATTAGGACTTTCGCAGTCCAGGTACATCGACACCATACTGAAAAGATTCAGTATGGAAGATTCTAAGAGCGGTAATCTACCAGCTTGTCACGGGATCACCCTCTCCAAAGAGATGTCTCCCAAGACTGATTTGGAAAGGGATCGCATGTCTATTATACCCTACGCTTCTGCAGTAGGCTCTATAATGTATGCGATGTTATGTACCAGACCAGATGTGGCTTATGCACTGAGTGTAGTAAGCAGGTATCAGTCAAATCCTGGAGAGAAACACTGGATAGCGGTAAAGAATATTCTCAAGTACCTGAGAAGGACTAAGGAGATTTTCTTGGTGTATGGCGGAAAAGACCTCCAGATCGAGGCCTTTGCTGACTCCAGCTTCCAGAGTGACAAGGATGATTCCAAGTCCATGTCGGGCTTTGTCTTTACCCTCAATGGAGGGGCGGTGAATTGGAAGAGTTCCAAACAGGAAACCATTGCAGACTCGACTATGGAAGCGGAATACATCGCTGCATCTGATGCCGCAAAAGAAGCCGTCTGGATGAGGAAGTTCTTGAAAGAACTTCAGGTGGTTCCGTCCATTGTTGATCCAATATCTCTGTATTGCGACAACAACAGGGCTATAGCTTTAGCGAAGGAACCCAGGTCCCATCAGAAATCCAGACACATCTTGAGGCGGTATCACCTGATCAGGGAGATCGTGGATCGCCAGGAGATCGAGGTTCGGAGGGTTGCTTCAGAAGATAACACTGCAGATCCATTCACAAAGGCCTTTCCCCAGACTCAGTTCGAGCGGCTGATCGAGATGATAGGTCTTCGATACGCCAGTACATGGCCTTAGTGCAAGTGGGAGATTGTTAGTGTATATGCCCTAGAGGCCATTACTGTATCATACTAGTTTGTATATTACTTAATGGAAGCTTGGGATATTCACAGTTGTATATACAATCTTGCTCAAAATGGTAGTATGCTACTTGGTTTGTTTCTACTTTAATGTGTACATGTGTTTCTTTTAGCATATTATCTATACACATTAGTAGAGCCCTTAGGATCTTTGCTTGATTACCAGCGTTGTGATGGCAGTCACACTCGTGGGGGCTGGGTAATCTACAAGCACATCCTTATACACGTCCCTAGTCGTGGGATTATCGAGACAGGGCATCGATACTCCGGAGTAGACTAGCGTATGCGCTTCTCATCCCAGTGCGGAAGGCGGTCTGTCCCACAGCCGTTAGTACGTCGTACTTGAGATAGTATGCGGGTGCTCGTTAGGCTACGAGTACACTGGACAGGACTCGTTGGGAACTGATGGTTGGTATTATACCTATCGTCAGTTATCAGTTCCCAGGTGACATGAGTACAGCTTAGTCCGCTAACTTGACACTGTCACTTCGCCTCAAGTGTGTTCCCACTGTACTTTGACTACTACCCTACCACGGCTCAAAGGAGTCGTGCAAACAGGTAGTTGTTGGGTGCAGTCCCGAAGCACTTGGAGGCAGTGACGGTTAGAAAGGATTCGTCTCTCCCGGTATTGGGGGTTGACATCGCGCTGTGTCTAGGAGAGTCATTACACAAGTAGTCCCTGGTCAGGGCAAGCGAGATATACTGGTAGGTTTCCAGTGTTATCTCAGGGTGTTCTGCGCTTCACTCCGACACGACTTGTACCGCTATTAGGGGACTGACGTTTACCGCCCCCTAGGCCCGCCATGCGATGTATCAGACGAACAGACCGGACTGTACGGAGACTGTCACATTCAGGCTCAGTAGGAGTTCCGATGGGGTTCACCTCGTCAGTCTTCTTATCGGCATCTACCTGGGGACCGTTACGTACAGCTAGTGCCACTTGCGGTCTATGGTTAAACCCATTGCCAGCGTAGTGTCGAGTCTTTAGAGTCCCACACAGAGGGCTATTCTCCTTTGGGCAAAATGAGTAGAGGTCGCATGATTTTGCGACAGGGTTCGTTCACATCCGCGCACTTGTGCACGTTTGTTGTCCGGACAGCTTATACTAGCGGGCTTTGGTTTAAGCCGGATCCTAGTATATGATTTGGGATTGGTTTTATCTCTTTGTGTTCGTGTTCCTCGGAACATGAACGCGGGTGTGTATGCACAGTTGATTGAGGCGGAGGAAGAGTTTTTTCATTGGGGTTTTGGAATGGGTGTGTATGCACAGTTGACAGTCGTCTTTTTCCAAACCCTAATGATCTTGTGATTTGTCAATTAATAATATTAATTAAATGAAATTGTGTCATGGTTGGGCTTGTTGACTTGTTGACCAAGGTTGACTAGTTGACTAGGTTTGAAACTTTGACCATCATCATTAGCTTTTTAGATGCTCTTTGATCTTTGCAAAATCATTTATGGTGATATGATAATGGTCTATTCAAACTAACCATCACCTTTTCATTTTTGATTAATATTATTTTTGATAAATCACTTATATTTTGTTATGGTTGTAAAAACCATTTCATTCTATCATATTCACTCTCTCTCCTCTCTTCTTCTTCCTCCTCCTCTAGTTCAAGGAGATTCATTCTCATGTGTTGAGAAACCTCTCCTTGAGATAAAAATACCCTAAACCACTCTCTACTCGCTCTAGTGTTGAAGGTTTAGCAAGCCAAAGACCTTAGTTCTCTCAAAGTTCGAGAAAGGAGCCCAAGGTTGAACCCTCAGGTGGATCCATCTTTGACGAAAGAAGGCGACGAGGAAAGCACCATCCAACCTCTACAAAGGTTTCAAGAAGAAGGAGTTCAAGTGAGGTATAACATCTTTTCCGAGTAGCTAACTCTTTTTATCTTGGTAGCTAGTTTTGTTTAGAAAAGATCCCGACTTTTGTTAGTCCATGTTGCCTAGTGCGCTAAAAATTTGATTTTTATACCGTTTCCGCCTCCCCGCAAGAACCGGGGTCGGCAACGTGGACTTACACAAGATTCCCGAACACCTGATCGAATGCTCGTCGAAAACTTTAGTAGACAGTCGCACCCTCGATGCCGTCGACGAAGTGCAATAAGGCGGAACACCGCTGCCGCGAGCACCCGAACGAATGCTTTTGGCGGCGGGGTTCTCCTACAGTCACTTGGTCGGGGCTATGGGGCGTGGCTGTCTATTAAGTTTAACCGACGAGTATCCGTATACGCTATATGATTGCAACGGACTTTTGATCGCATCAAAATCCCGTGGCAACCGATCATCTGAGACTGAACTGCTAGATTTATAACATTCAAATTAGTTATCTCATAACTACTTGTGGATTCCAAATATTGTATCACAATCCAGATAAATAGACAGTGTTAAACTTTCCGATCGAATAAACAAACACCTAAGATTTCCCAAATAGCTCAACACTTGAGCGGAGTTCAAAAAATATCCATCACATGCCACAGTACCAATGGTCCAGCCGTAGAAGGGTCAAACCAACGCCTCACATGTGGCAACGCCGTACTGCCCCAAACCCTAAGGTTTATAGACGGTTCAGACGGTCACATAATCGGGTTAAGGTTTGTGTTCTTCTAGAGGGTCTACCGCGTTACTTGCACGACTTAGAACATTCTTAAACTACGGAAAAAATCCAACACTTGGAAATTTTCCGGCAGGGGAAAAAGTGAGTTATTGATATCCGTTCGAAATTTTTAACACGTTCTAAAATACCCGGAAAAACACTTAAACGAAGTTAAACTTTCCGATCGAATCAACGAATACAAAACATCTCCAGAAAACTCAACACTTGAGTAATATCAAAAATTCCCAGAAGCATCAGGAAATACATACGGATGTTACTGTGCAAAAAGAAAACCATAATTCCACTGTTTGGCCGCGGAACCGCCGTGCAAGGCATGGTCTTGCCGCGGTTCCGCGGCGCTTTAAGCGAATTAATGGCTCGTTTTTCACATAAATCCTTATAATTCTCTGCTTTTTTTTTCTGAGCATTTTTAATACGAAAAAATCAACATTTTTAGAAAATTTCCAGAGAAGGGTGTAAAATGGGGTTTTGGGGTTCGATCGAACTTTAAACATCGTCTAGACTTTGCCTAAAGCTCTAGCTTGGCTCTGATACCACTGTAAGGTTGCTAAGCACTCTCACAAGGGTTTACAAGGTATTAATCATGCCCGATTTAAAATTTAGACGTGCCGAACAACCCTAACCAAGATCTTAAACTAGAGATTAGGCGAAACATATAGCAAGTAAACAACTTTACTTCTAAGAGTTTGGGATTACAACCTTTGTAGTCCGGTCCTTCGCTTCATAAGCTCCGAGTAGAAGTCCCTTAGTTGTGATCATCAAGTTCTCGGACTCTAGAGAGGCTCCACGAAGAGAAAGATGCAATCTTGCTTCCGATCTTCGATAACTAAGATGATCTACCTTGAAGTTTCTTTAACTCAAGCTCTCACTCACTAATGAAGTGAACACCCTAATCTAATTGGCTAGATTAGATGAGGATGATGAAGTAGGATTTATGCTCTTTTTTTTTCATAATCTCACACTAATCCATCACAAAACACAAAGCAAGAAAGCTTTGCCAAGAGGAAGAAGAAGATGAATGATTTGTGATGAATAATGAATTGTCATAATCATTACCAATGCAGCCATGGTTCAACAAAAGAAAGGGCTAACCATTGTAGAGAGTTTATAGGGTTAAGGGTGTGGGTTGGGTTAAGAAAATATCTCTAAAAATATCAACCATAATATCTTTGCAAGAAACAAAACCAAAAGCTTCTAGTAGCTTCTAGAAAAGATTAACCCAAATCAAACCCTAACCATGTTTAATCTCCACTAATCATGTTGCATTAGTAATCATAACTTGTTACAATATTATATATCACATATATAATATATTTTTGTAACAAAGGAAAATAATACAATCAACATATATCGCATATATATCAATGTATTACCCGGTGAGAAAATGAATCAATAAGTGAGCTTATATTAGTTAATGTAATTTAATATATTAAATATATTATTATACATTAAATTATCAAATCAACACTTGATCTGATAATCCGGCTATTTCACAAATAACCGACTAATATTATCTGTATCAGTTCATCGAATCAACACTTGATCCGATGACCCGGCTATATCTCATATACCCGGCCGATATCTCATATCGCGAGAATCTAATACGGTATCACATACACGTATTGTTCTCGGTCCCGCACATATCACATTAGTGCTCCTACTCCGTTTTTCCTGAGCCAAGAAACCTCTGTGTAGGACACTAAAGAATTGTCAATACGCCGGCAGTAGGTGATGATCATATCAAACACACACAAGCTGCAAGCAGTCAGCTAAACGTAACAGCCACCCAGGTATTGAGCGATCAGAAGATCAACAAGCTAGCCTGTACATTCTCCCGTGAATCCAACCAGTAACACTCCCGTACAGTCCGGTCTCTTCGTCTGATATGCCGCATATCTCGCCTAAGGGTGGTAAACGTCAGACCCTAGTAGCTTGATAAGTCGTGTCGATATGAGGTTTATAACAGTTCAAGATACTACTGATAACACTTACCAGTAAATCTCAGCAACCCTGGCCAGGGATTTCCAGTTATAGCCAATCGAACACCGCACAACATCAACTCCCTATACCGGGAGAGACGAAACCCCTTCTATCGCTCATTGCCTCCATGTGATTCGGGACTGTACCCAAAAGCCACCTTTTTGCACGCCCTCTTGGACGTGGTATGATAGAAATCAAAGCACAGTGGAAATCACACAAGACTCTATGACGATCTCGGGTCTACAGACTAATCTGTACCAGTGTCACCAGAGAACTGCCATCTGACGTGAGGTATAATACCATCTGGGAGTTCTCGGCGAGTCCGTCCAGTGTACCCAGTCTCTACTGAGCACCCGTACACCATCCTTGATGTCAAACACCGATGGATATGGGATCATCCATCGCCCATCATATGGGTCAAGATGCGTATACGCTAGTCTACTCTGGTGTATCGATGCCCTGTCTCGATACACCCTCGACTAGGAACAGTTATACGATGTACTCGTCCACTATCGTGGCCTCACAAGTATGATCTCATCATAGTCCCAGTAGTCGAGTACATATCCGAAGGGCTTTATCAACATGTAACATAGAGACAATCAGAGTACATGTTAAGATAAAGTACAACCAGATAGCATACTATTATGTCGAGCAAGAAATTCCTCCCTATATATGTCCAAGCTGTAAGGTTGCGGGGCACGCGCACAAGGGTCTACGAGGCATCAACCATACCCGATTTAAAAATTAGCCGTGCCGAACAACCCGAAGCCGGATCTTTAAACTAGAGTTTAGGCGAAAACTAACATGTTAAACACTTTAACACTAAGTGAGAGAGATTACAAACTTTGTAGATCCAGTCCTTCACTTCATTAGCTCCGTGTTGAGGTCCCTTCGCTGCGATCATCATACTCCGGACTCTCGAGAGGCTCCACGAAGAAAAAGATGCAGTCTTGCTTTCGATCTTCGATAGAAAGATGATCTACCTTGAAGTTTCGTTAACACAAGCTCTCACTCATGAAATGATGTGAACACCCTCATCTAAATGGCAATGGAAGATGAGGATGATGAAGTAGGATTTTTGCTCTCTTTTATAATCTTTTTCTCACACTCATTCATCACTTGAAAAAAAACTAGTAAGCTTTTTTTCATGAAGAAAGAAGAAAGAAGAAGATGAAGAATAATAGAATTATCCTTTTGTGATGAATAGTAATCAAGAATATATGATTGATTATCAAACCATGGTCAAGGATGAGAGGCTAAACCTATGTAGAGAATAAACTAGAGTTAGGGTTTGGTTAGGTCAAAGCATGAGTCATAATAAAATATCTTTATCATGACAAAATAGAATCCTTCTAGAATGAACAAGAAGGAGCTAACCCTAATCAAACCCTAATCCCTTTTTATCATCCTTAAACATGTTTTATAATAAATCATATCATGTTACAATAATATATATCACATATATATTATATATTTGCAACAAAAGAAAATAATACAATTAACATATATCGCATATATATCAATGTATTACTCCGGTGAGAAAAAGAATCTTTTAGTGAGCTAATATTAGTTAATGTAATTTAATATATCATATATATTATTATACATTAAATTATCGAATCAACCCTTGATCCGACAATCCGGCTATATCGCATATAACCGACTAATATTTATCCGTACCGATTCATCGAATCAACACTTGATCCGATGACCCGTCTGATATCAAATATCGTGAGAATAGAATACGGTATCTCATATCGTATTATCCTCGGTCCCGCACATATCATATATGTGCCCCTACTCCGTTTTGCCTGAGCCAAGAAACCTATGTGTAGGACTCTAAAGAATCGTCAATACGCCGGCAGTAGGTGATGATCATATCAAACACCCACAAGCTGCAAGCGGTCAGCTCAACGTAACAGCCACCGAGGTATTGAGCGCTCAGAAGATCAACAAGCAAGCCTGTACATTCTCCTGTGAATCCAAACAGTAACACTCCCGTACAGTCCGGTCTTGTCGTCTGATATGTTGCATATCTCGCCTAGGGGTGGTAAACGTCAGACCCCAGTAGCTCGATAAGTCGTGTCGATATGAGGTCTATAACAGTTTGAGAAACTATTGATAACACTTACCGATAAATCTCAGCAACCCTGGCCAAGGATTTCCGGTTATAGCTAATCGAACACAGCACAACATCAACTCCCTATACCGGGAGAGACGAATCCCCTCCTATCGCTCATTGCCTCCATGTGATTCGGGACTGTACCCAAAAGCCACCTTTTTGCACGCCCTCTTGGACGTGGTATGATGGAAATCAAAGCACAGTGGGAATCACACAAGACACTATGACGATCTCGGGTCAACAGACTACTCTGTACCAGTGTCACCGGAGAACTGCCATCTGACGTGAGGTATAATACCATCTGGGAGTTCTCGGTGAGTCCGTCCAGTGTACCCAGTCTCCACTGAGCACCCATACACCATCCTTGATGTCAAACACCGATGGATATGGGATCATCCATCACCCATCATATGGGTCAAAATGCGTATACGCTAGTCTACTCTGGTGCATCGATGCCTTTTCTCGATACACCCTCGACTAGGAACAGTTATAGGATGTACTCGTCGACCACCGTGGCCCCACTAGTATGATCTCATCATAGTCCCAGTAGTCGAGTACATATCCTAAGGGCTTTATCAACATGTAATATAGTGACAATCAGAGTACATGTTAAGATAAAGTACAACCAGATAGCATACTATCATGTTGAGCAAGAAAGTCCTCCCTATATATGTCCTAGCATCCACTACAATATACATCGTATGTACAGTAATGGCCTCTAGGGCATACATATAACTAACACAAGCATCCATTACAATATACATCATATGTACAGTAATGACCTCTAGGGCATACATATATCTAACATATCACATATAACCGACCAATGTCATAAGTCGCGAGAGTAGAATGCAGTATCACATACATGTATCAACCTTGGTCCCGCACATATCACATATGTGCTCCTACTACATTTCGCCTGAGCCAGGAAACCTCTGTGTAAGACTCTTAACACTCATTAATACGCCGGCAGTAGGTGATGATCACATCAAACACCCACAAGCCGCAAGCGGTCAGCTAAACGTAACGGCTAACCGGGTATTGAGCGATCAGAAGATCAACAAGCAAGCCTGTATATACTCCTGCGAATCCAATCAGTAACACTACCATACAGTCCGGCCTCTTCGTCTGATATGTCGCATATCCAGTTCAGGGGTGGTAAATGTCAGACCCCAGTAACTGATAAGTCGTGCCGATGTAAAGCTCATAACAGGTCGAGAAACTACTGATAACACTTACCAGTAGATCTCCATATCAGCCCTGGCCAGGGACTTCCAGTTATAGCCAATCAAGCACAGCGCAACATCAACCCCCAATACCGGGAGAGACGAAACCCCTCCTATCGCTCATTGCCTCCATGTGATTCGGGACTGTACCCAAAAGCCACCGTTTTGCACGTTCTCATGAATGTGGTAAGGTGGAAATCAAAGCACAGTGGGAATCACATAAGACTCTATGACGATCTCTGGTCTACAGACTAACCTGTACCAGTGTCACCAGAGAACTGCTATCTAACGATAGGTATAATACCAACTAGGAGTTCTCGGCGAGTTCGTTCAGTGTACCCTATCTCCACTGATCACCCGTATACTATCTTTGATGTCAAACACCAATGGATGCGGGATCATCCATCGCCCATCATATGGGTCAAGAAGCGTATACGCTAGTCTACTATAGAGTATCGATGCCCTGTCTCGATACACCCTCGACTAGGAATAATTATAGGATGTACTTTTGGACTACCCTTGACCCACTAGTATGATCTCCATCATAGTTTTAGTAGTCAAGTACACATTCTAAGGGCTTTATCAACATGTGAGAGCAAGACAGTAATACAATACAAGTCAACATGTTAAGATAAAGAGCAACCAGATAGCATACTATCATATCGAGCAAGAAAGTACTCTCTATATATATCCAAGTATCCACTATAATATACATCATATGTACAACAATGGCCTCTAGGGCATATACATAACTAACATTAGCAGCTCCTTTGCAGGGTGCAGAGTAGCGCCCCATTAGAAATTTTTTCTAATGGGGGAAAGTGTTGTGGAGTGTGTATATATAAAAATATGGAAAATAGCATCCAAAGGATGCGTGGGTGCCAGCGCCTCACGTGCCCAGCATACGGGCACCAGTGCATCACGTGCTTGGCACGCAGGCACTGGGCGTCAGCGGGAAAAAGGGGCTTAGCCCCTATACTGGGAGTTGTACTCCCAATTGAATTTTGGAGTTAAACTCCTAAAAAAAGGGACAAAGGGGCTTAGTCCCCGCACTGGGAGTTGTACTCCCGATTGACTTTTGGAGTCGAACTCCTAACAGAAAGATTTATTATATATAGGAGTTGTACTCCCGGTTGACTTTTGGAGTTGAACTCCTAAAAGAAAGATTTATTATATATATATATATATATATATATATATATATTTGTGGAGTTAAACTCCCAAGAGATTTTCGGAGATGATGAAAGGGGACCCCTTTCTTCTCTCTTAAACCCTGGGTTTTCTCTAGAGCCTTTAATCTTTCCTAAAGTTGGATTTTTGGAGATGAGACTCCTACTTCCTCCTCTCTGTTGGCTGGATCTTAGAGGAAAAGGGGGGTGAGGCTTAAAAATCATCCTTTTTGGGGATTTGATTGGAGATCTGAGTTCCCCTTAAAAGGTTTTATTGTGAAAACGGTTTCTTTTTGGAAAAAGAAGAGTTAAACTCTTGATTTAATTAAAAAAAAAGGGAAGAAGGTTTAGAATCTTGAGGAAGGAGAAGGAGACACAAAAACCCTAAATTTTGAGGGGAATGAATTGTTTTCCTTCATTTCATTATCATGTTGCCTTATATAGGCTTACAAATTTACATATAGCTCCTTGGGCTTTACAAAATTGCATTTTGCCCATCTCAAACATCATGTGCTTATTTCTTTTTGCACATGAGCCATGGGCTTTAAAAAAATATGGCTTTTTGCCTATTTATTTTACATTCATGCATCAAAATTACATCAAACTTATTTATTACATAATTTTCTTCTTGGCATGGGGGAGGCCAGCCGCTTCATGTTCAGACTTGACTTGGGCATGGGCACACTTGGCCTGGGCTTGGGGTTGACTTTGATTTTGACTTGGTCAACTGTGGTGTAAATTTTAGCCCCAACAAAGTGCCCCCATCAATAAATGCATACCGTGTATATGGGCCGTGTGCATGAAATTGATGAATTTTCTTTCGCGTGGAGGTGACTTGATTTTGTTCCCGCTTTTGGGGAGGCTGGCACTACCCTTTTTACGACATGGACGGTCGATGCTTGACGTGTCTCCGAGATGGAGTGTCACTGGTTAACGTGTCCCCAAGGCGGAGTGTCTGTGTTGGACGTTTCTCCGAGACGGAGTGTCTGTATGTGACGTTTCCTCAGCATGGAGTGTCCCTGGTTGACGTTTCCCCGGCACGGAGTGTCGCTGGTCGACTTATCCCTGAGGAGGAGTGTCGCTGGTCGACTGTAGGGTTGCTAGGCACGCGCACAAGGGTCTACGAGGCATCAACCATGCCCGATTAAAAAATTAGCCGTGCCGAACAACCCGAATACGGATCTTTAAACTAGAGATTAGGCGAAAACTAGCATGCTAAACACTTTAACACTAAGTGAGAGCGATTACAACCTTTGTAGATCCGGTCCTTCACTTCATATGCTCCGTGTTGAAGTCCCTTCGCTGCGATCATCATGCTCCGGACTCTCGAGAGGCTCCACGAAGAGAAAGGTACAGTCTTGCTTCCGATCTTCGATACAAAGATGATCTACCTTGAAGTTTCATTAACACAAGCTAACACTCACTAAATTGAGTGAACACTCTCATATAAAGGGCAAAAGAAGATGAGGATGATGAAGTAGGATTTTTGCTCTCTTTATTTATCTTTTTCTCACATTTATTCATCACTTGGAAAAAATCTAGTAAGCTTTTTCTATGAAAAGAATGAAGGAAGAAGATGATGAATAATATGATAGAATTCCTTTTGTGATGAATAATGCAAAGAAGATAATGATCAATAATGCAACCATGGTTGTCTAAACCATTGTAGAGAATTAACCAAGGCTATGGTTTGGGTTAGGTTAAGAAATGAGTCACTTGAAAATATCTTTTCCAAAACAAAACCAAAACCTTCTAGAATCATCTAGAAAGCTTAACCCTAATCCAAACCCTAATCATATTTAAACTCCACTAAACAAGTTGCATTAGTTATCATATCATGTTACAATATTATATATCACATATATAATATTTATCGTAACAAAGTAAAATAATACAATTAACATATATCGCATATATATCAATGTATTACCCGAGTGAGAAAAAGAATCTTTTAGTGAGCTAATATTAGTTAATGTAATTTAATATATCATATATATTATTATACATTAAATTATCGAATCAACACTTGATCCGACAATCCGGCTATATCGCATATAACCGACTAATATTTATCCATACCGATTCATCGAATCAACACTTGATCCGATGACCCGGCTGATATCAAACATCGCGAGAATATAATACGGTATCTCATATCGCATTATCCTCGGTCCCGCACATATCACATATGTGCCCCTACTCCATTTTGCCTGAGCCAAGAAACCTCTGTGTAGGACTCTAAAGAATCGTCAATACGCCGGCAGTAGGTGATGATCATATCAAACACCCACAAGCTGCAAGCGGTCAGCTAAACGTAACAGCTACCCAGGTATTGAGCGCTCAGAAGATCAACAAGCAAGCCTGTACATTCTCCTGTGAATCCAAACAGTAACACTCCCGTACAGTCCGGTCTCGTCGTCTGATATGTCGCATATCTCGCCTAGGGGTGGTAAACGTCAGACCCCAGTAGCTCGATAAGTCGTGTCGATATGAGGTCTATAACAGTTCGAGAAACTACTGATAACACTTACCAGTAAATCTCAGCAACCCTGGCCAGGGATTTCCGGTTATAGCCAATCGAACACAGCACAACATCAACTCCCTATACCGGGAGAGACGAATCCCCTCCTATCGCTCATTGCCTCCATGTGATTCGGGACTGTACCCAAAAGCCACCTTTTTGCACGCCCTCTTGGACGTGGTATGATGGAAATCAAAGCACAGTGGGAATCACACAAGACTCTATGACGATCTCGGGTCAACAGACTACTCTGTACCAGTGTCACCGGAGAACTGCCATCTGACGTGAGGTATAATACCATCTGGGAGTTTTCGGCGAGTCCGTCCAGTGTACCCAGTCTCCACTGAGCACCCGTACACCATCCTTGATGTCAAACACCGATGGATATGGGATCATCCATCGTCCATTATATGGGTCAAGATGCGTATACGCTAGTCTACTCTGGTGCATCGATGCCCTGTCTCGATACACCCACGACTAGGAACAATTATAGGATGTACTCGTCGACTACCGTAGCCCCACTAGTATGATCTCATCATAGTCCCAGTAGTCGAGTACAGATCCTAAGGGCTTTATCAATATGTAATATAGAGACAATCAGAGTACATGTTAAGATAAAGTACAACCAGATAGCATACTATCTTGTCGAGCAAGAAAGTCCTCCCTATATATGTCCTAGCATCCACTACAATATACATCGTATGTACAGTAATGGTCTCTAGGGCATACATATAACTAACAATCTCCCACTTGCACTAGGGCCATCTGTTGTGGTATCACATACCCAACAATTAGCTGCGGTTGAAGTATCTCATACTCAACCATCCCATAAAAGTCTCTACTGGGAAAAAGGCCTTTGTGAGTGGATCCGCGCTGTTGCCCTCTGTGTCTATTCTCCTAACCTCGATCTCCGTGGAGATCAACCATCTCCATGATCAGGTGATACTGCCTAAGAATTATATCTGGATTTCTGATGGGACGGAAGTTCCTTGGCTAAAGCCACAACTCCATTGTCACACAATGGTAGGAACGAAGTTCATCTCATGAACTTATATGTATCCAGACTGCCTCTTTGGTAGCATCCTTGGTAATGATGTATCTTACCTTTAATCGTCTAGTATGTCACGGTATCTAGCTTGGAACTCTTCCAACATACCGTCCCGCCACTGAGGGTGTAGACAATGCCTGCGACTGACATTCAGTCGTCCTTATCACTCTGGAACCTTTCCAGTGATTCTTCCCAGGATCGATTGATACCATCTCAGTACAACTAGCGAGTATCCTAACATCCAATTAGATCTATCTCATAGATCCAAAACCCAGGATTTAGGAGGTATCATTTTGATCCTATATGGAGAATCCTTGTGATAAGCGGAGATTGACCGAGCGTAGCATAGGAAACACCTTCCCTATCAAGAGTATGTCATCCACGTAGTCTACGAGGATCACCTCCATACTCCCTACTACCTTTTTGTATATACAAGGTTCATATACCATTTTAATGAAGTCAAACTCTTTGACTACCACATCAAAACAGATGTTCCAACTTCGTGATGCCTGTTTTATCATATAAAACATCTTGCACACGTTTTCGCTGCTCCCACTGTCTACGAAGCCCTCTGGCTGTGCATTTATAGACACTCTCTTCTAAAACATCATTTAGAAAAGCAGTCATGACACCCAACCGCCAGATATCGTAGTCATGGTATGTAGCCGTGGCAAGTAGGATCTGGATGGACTTAAGCAAAGCTTTGAAAGTCTCAACTTTTTCATGTACACCAAGTAATTTTCTCAAGATATACTCGCTCCTGATGGGGATTTAACCCTTCAGATAAAGCAACCAAAGTCCATACTTTGTTGGTGTATAAGGATTCCATCTCAGATCGATAAGCATCCAGCCATTCTTACAGAGTCCCACTCCTGATGGCCTGTTCGAAAATAGTTGGGTCATCATCTCATGATGCAAATCTCGCACCCACTGTCATAGAGAAACCGAAGTATCTCTCAGGTGGGTGAGGAACCCTACTAGATCGGCGGAGAGGCTGAGGTTCGTTGGTTACTATTGAATCCTTTGGTTCTACCAAATAATCAGTTGCAGTTTGTATAGCTGGAACCTTTCCAGTTCTACATAACTGACCTTGCCTCGAGCTTGTCCGGATTATGCTTTTAGACATAGGCCGGACAACCCCAAATCTTAACAAACTTAAGATATGGGCTCTTCCCTTTCCATATCACATATGAAGTGGTAGGCAACTGATTTGATTTGAACCCTATTCAATAGGTATGTAACTTCACAAGTGCATAACTCCCAAAAGGAAATAGGAAACTCAGCAGTACTCATCATAGAGCACACCATATCATATAAGGTGTGATTGCTCCGCCCCGATACATGGACGTGCTGTGGTGTATACGGAGGAGTAATGCCGAGAGAGAATCTCATTCTCCTTTAGAATAGTCCAGGAATTCCGTGCTTAAGTATTCTCCTCCTTGATCTCATCAAAGGACATAATACTTATACCCGTATTTTGGTTCTCTACTTCTAACTTATATTCTGTGAATATCTCAAAAGGTTCGGACTTGTGTTTCAGCAGGAATATATGTCTGAATCTTGAGAGATCATCAGAGAATGTAATGAAGTAAAAAGAACCAGTCTTGGCATGTGTAGACAGGAGACTTTCATACATCAGCATGTATCAATTCCCAAGAGTTCACTAACTCTTTCTCTGTTTCTAATAAACAGAGCTATGGTCATCTTATCTTTGTGACATGACCGGCAAGTTTCATAAGATGTAAATTCAAACTAATTTAAATATGCATCTAAATGTAACTTCAGCCAGTCGGGTCGCATTGATATGACCTGGTCTACAATGCCTCAAGAAGGATTCATTCATTTCTGAACTCTTCCTCTTGTGTGTGTTTTATATACTAAGAACTGTGGTTTGATTTAGAACGTCAATGCTTTCAGATAACGTGCCTGAACCGATCAACTATTGATATAGGAAATGTTCAAAACATTATCCAACAATACAAAATTATATCCTTTCTTTACTAATAAAGAGACTGATATGATTTTGTATATCAGGTTCGGTATCTAATAACATTTGTTCAGAATCAATGTATTCTGGTAATACAGGGTGATAGTGACCAACAGACTTGGCTACAACATTTGCACCGTTTTCTGTCTCATTAAACTTATCACCCATTCTCAGTTCTTTACCTTTCTGTAGCCCATGTAACAGATTACATATGCGGGATCCTGATCTGGTATCACATACCCAGGACGTAAAGGATACTGAGAAACAGTTCTGTGTAATGAACACACCCGAAGATGATGCATCAACATGCATTTTCTTCGTTTGGGCGGTACGGGAAATCTGGTATTCCCCAATTTTCTGCTCTATCTTATAATAATTATAAGTTGGAGCGGGACCAACGTTCCCCAGCTCAGTATAATAAGTGGGTTCGGTCAATATATCCGTTTTATTATCTTGATTAAGGCGTGATATGGTCGCTACCTGGAGAGAGAGAGAAGAAAACACTCAGCGTATGCTCTTGCAAGATTAGATTGGTTATCTAATATATCTAATCAGGATGTCTCCCACTGTTTTAATCAAATCTTCCTTCAAACCCTAAAAGGAAAGACTAGCCGGGATTGATCACACGCTACAAGTTCGCCAATCTTTCAGCCAGGCCAGTGTCGGTACTTTGAGGGAGGTCCCCCGTGCTTTCGCACGAACCTAATTAAGTAAACCTCGTTTTTCCAGAGGCGTAACCCCGTTAACACCTTTCTAGACACCTACTTGATCGACTAATTGTAATGTGTAAAACTCTCCCAGGAGTAACTCTTACTCGTAGCGGGTATCGGGATCCAACTATCTCATAGAAGGTATGCAATCTCATTGCAAATTTCAACACTTGAAATTCCCAATAATATTTTACCCCTAGCGTCCTATGACCTTGACGAAGGCCAAACTACCCATAGTCCGCTAGTCAAGTTCAACCCGTTCATTTCTTGATTGAATTAAACCCACCCGCACGACCCTTGACGAAGGCCAAACTACGCCGTACGAATACCCTAATCCAATCGCATCGTATGCTAGCAGATAAGCATTAGTTAGCTACCGTACACTACGCCTTGACGAAGGCCAAACTACCGCAGCACGAATACAAACTAGTACTTATCTGAAATGACGGAGGGCTACGACAGGTTTTTAAGAAAACCCTTTGCGTAATGAACTTGATATCGTTGTAGAATCGAGTGATTTTTAAATAGAGTGTTTTTGAGGCTTTTCTAGTTTTGCTAAAGGGGTCACTCCCGGTGAAGGGATCGTCGGCCCTTTCCTCAGCGAATAAGGTGCAGGATATATCATATATACCACTATGCAAAGCAAGAACTATAGAAGCAATCAAAAGACAAACCGAGAGTTGTAGCATCTACCAGTTATTGCTAAAGGAGTCACTCCCGGTGAAGGGATCTCGGTCCTTTCCTTTTCGAATAAGGTGCAGGATGTTCTACAAGGAACATCACGATGCAAAGCAAGAACTGTAGCTACCTGGTTTTGAAAATTCGATTCCACAACATCCTAGGTTTCTTTTATTTCATTAATCTTATTAATGAAGTCCCATTTTATTTTGCTTCACAAGCATCTCTTTTGAAACGAAATCTGC